>JAPDVU010000004.1:175406180-178026579 GCA_026230045.1 Corynorhinus townsendii | reverse complement strand
GGAAGGAGGGGAGAAATGGGGGACATCTGTAATACTGTCAACAATAAAAACAAATTTAAAAAGTTTCTTTAAGACCAGTTTGATGGTACTTTATGTGGGAAGTGGTTATGATGTGCTGGGAGGAGGAAATTATTACAGAAACATAGGAAGAATTGGGTTTAGTGTTTGCTGGACTTGGGGAGGGAGGAGTCACTGGGACTGGAGGGTTGGTGGTGGAGTGACTCACTTTGTGGTAGAGAGCGTAGGAGAGCACCTAGCTGTTCTCAACAATATGCCAGGGATGGATCTTTCAGATGTAAAAATTATGAAGTGATTTTTGTAAAGGATTTTTCTCAAGGAGAGGAGTTAAGGACTTTTACAGAGCGTCATTGAGTATTTTGTTCATTTCAAGAAAGATGTTAGAACTGTTAAAAGAAATGACTTGTGAATATTTTTCCAATGACCACTTATTGCTTGTATAACGTTTTTTAAAAAATGCCTTTTCTTCCCCCACGTCCCCTTCTCTCCCCCGTAAGTCACTTTGGCCCTGATAATTCAAAACACTGCCTGGATTTGCCTCAGAGTGGCCTTGAGAAGTATCTCCCCAGCCACTCACTGAGGGTTTGGTTTCAGGGTGGGCTCTGCCTTTGGAGAATTGTATTTAACTCTTAGCATCTTAACAGTGTATTAAGGTAATGTAAGATTAAAAGTAAAAAAGAAAAATATTCTAGAGTCTTATTCCTTTGCCATCTAAATATTTATGATTTACGTCATTTCTTTCATTTTCTGCTAAACTGATTTTGGGACCTCCGGGGTTCTTGATTCTTCAGCACCTCCTAGATTATAGCTACTTTTATCTTAACCCCTTTACACTGTACTCCTTGGCATTCACCTCACTTCCTAGCACTTCCCTTGTAATGCTTCTTTACTGAAAAAATCTTTGGCACCAGTTCTGAGTTTTGAAATACCATTTTCTGGTAGAGAGAACCAGGCTCCTTGGATAAAGGGTTAGTTCTGGGCTGGAGAGCTGTATTGCCTGAAAGCCAGGAGTTGCTCAAAACCGAAAAGATGAGATTAGATCCAGGGACACACAAAACAACCTGAAAGAGCTCCCAGTGAACTCCGTGAGCAGCACAGTTAGTACGGCATGGCATTGGTTACAGCCCAGAGTCTGAGATAAATACAGGAGCGGATCAGCCCATCAGTAGATCATACCGAAGAGTAAAAGTTTAACCCGAGACTTAATCCCAAGAGGCAAGTCACTTATTTCTTCAATTAAAAAAAAAGTTAACGTTCCCATTTGTATGTATTATTCTTCCAAAATGTTCTAATGTGCTTTCTAGAAAGATTTTAAATATTCCCAGATCACACTAAAACATACTGTATGTGGTACGTATATAACTTGACTATTATATACTATTATACGTATATAATAGTCCAGCAATCACTAAACCCAATTCTTCCTATGTTTCTGTAATAATTTCCTCCTCCCAGCACATCATAACCACTTCCCACATAAAGTACCATCAAACTGGTCTTAAACTTTTTAAATTTGTTTTTATTGTTGACAGTATTACAGATGTCCCCCATTTCTCCCCTCCTTCCAGCACCTGCCCCAACCGAGGCCTTCAAGGCACGACAGTCTGTATCCATGGGCTATGCATACCTATATTAATAAAAGCATAATATGCAAATCGAACAAACAGGAGAACGACCATCCAGACAACCTTCTGGATGACCACACTATGACACCCACTGGCGTCAGGCCAGCCACAGTGGGTGCGATGTGATTGGTTGGGGGCCTGGCCATCACCCCATGATCACCCTGCAGAGGGAAGCCCAGGCCACCGGCTGGCGGGGCGATCAATCAATCGGGGGGCTCCACGATCGCCCCAAAGAGGGAAGCCCAGGATACCAATGGTGGGCTGTGGCAGGTGGGTGGGGCCTCCCTCTGCAGGGGCGATCCATCACAGGGCTCCTGGACTGTGAGAGGGCACAGGCTGGGCTGAGGGACCCCCCCCCCCCTTGCACGATTTTCGTGCACCAGGCTTCATATAAGTGTCTGACTTATATGTGTCTGACTGTTCGACCATTAGCTATGACACGCACTGACCACCAGGGGGCAGACGCTCAACACAAAGACAGGCATGGAAACATGGGCAGACTGAAGAATCTCAGAGGGAAAGTGGGGGGAGGGCGGGAAGAGATTAACCAAAGATCTTATATGCATACTAAGAGGCCCAGTGCATGGATTCGTGCACCAGTGGGGTCCCTCGGCCTGGCTGTGCACTCTCACAATCCAGTACCCCTCGAGGGATATGGGACTGCCAGTTTCAGCCTGATCCCCACAGGCCAGGCCAAGGGACCCCACTGGTGCACCTGTGGGGATTGGGCCGAAACTGACTCTCTGATATCCCCCGAGGAGTCCCAGGTTGCGAGAGGGTGCAGGCCAGGCCAAGGGACCCCACCGGTGCACAGATGCACCGGGCCTCTAGTATGCATATAAATTATTTGGTTAATCTCTTCCCAAGTCCCCTTCTCTCCCCTTCCCTCTGAGCTCTGTGAGACTGTTCCATGCAGCCATGTCTCTGGACTTATTTTGTTCATTAGATTCCATATGTAAGTGAGATCATGTGATATTTGTCTTTCTCTGACTGGCTTATTTCTTTTAGCATAATAATCTCCAAGTCCATCCATGCTGCCACAAAGGGTAAGAGATCCTTCTTTTTCACAGCTGCACAGTATTCCATTGTGTAAATATACCACAGCTCTTTTACGCACTCATCTGCTGATGGGCACCTGGGATGCTTCCAGATCTTAGCTATTGTAAGTAAAGCTGCTAAGAACATTTTAAATGTAAATTGGTGTTTTGAGTAGCTATGTTAACAGAAAGGCAGTAAAATTGATTTGAGTGCCATAGGTGTGTATAATTCTGATAAATGGATAAGACTAACCACAGTAAAGTTTCTTATTATGACCATTTCTGATCCATTATCTTTATAAAGTAAACACATACTTAGTTTTTACTTATTTCTTATTTATCCTTTTATAATTTTAACTAGAGGCCTGGTGCATGAAATTCGTGCACTGGGGGGTGGGGGGAGGGTGGTGTTGCCTGCACCCTCTCCAATCTGGGACTGCTGGCTTCCAACCGCTCGCCTGCCTGCCTGCCTGCCTGCCTGATTGCTCCTAACCACTTCTGCCTGCCAGCCTGATCACCCCCTAACCACTCCATTAGGCCAGCCTGATAGACGCCTAACTGCTCCCCTGTCAGCCTGATAGCCCCCAACTGCCCTCCCCTGCCAGCCCAGTCATCCCTAACTGCCCTCCCCTGCCAGCATGGTCCCCCCAACTGTCCTCCCCTGCTGGCCTGGTCGCCCCCAACTGCCCACCCCTGCTGGCCTGGTCACCCCTAACTGCCTTCCCCTGCTGGCCTGATCACCCACAGCTGCCCTCCCCTGCTGGCCATCTTGTGACCACATGGGGGTGGCCATCTTGTGCGAGGGCATGATGGTCAATTTGCACATCACCTCCTTATTACATAGGATGATTTGGAAATATATTTATAAAGTCCTTGGGGTGCTAATTCCAATCATATCTGACTCACACCTCATATATTTTTTATTTTTAATCGCAAGTTCACTTTCAATAGAAAGTAACTCTTTTTGTCAGTTTACATTTTAAATCGAATATATTGGCATTAGTTAATAAAATCATACAGGTTTAAAGTGTACAGTTCTATAATATACATCATCTGCATATTATATTGTGTGTTCACTACCCCAAGTCATCTCTCTTTCATCACCATATATCCCCCCTTTACCCTTTCCTGCCTTCCCCCACCCTCATTTCCCTCTGGTAATGACCATACTATTGTCTATGAGGTCTTTGTGTGGGGTTTTTTGTTTGTTTTTTCTTAATCCCTTCACCTTTTTCACCCAGCCCCTCTACCTGTGCCCGCCTCAAACAGCTAGGAGTCTGTTTCTACTTTGTTCATTTTGTTTTTTGGATTCCACATGTAAGTGAAATCATATGGTACTTGTCTTTCTCTGCGTGGCTTATTTCACTTAGCACAATACTCTCCAGGTCCATCCATACTGTCACAAAAGGTAAGATCACCCCACACCTGTCAGAATGGCTGTCATCAATAAACCCACAAATAACTAATGTTGGCAAGAATGTGGAGAAAAGGGAACCCTGGTGCACTGCAGGTGGGAATGCAGATTGGTGCACCCACTGTGGAAAGCGTTATGGAGTTACCTCAAAAAATTTAAAATGGAATAGCCTTCTGATTCATAGATTCCACGTCTGGGAATTTGACGGAGGAAGCCCAAAAAGAATATACGCACCTATGTTCACTGCAATGTTATTTACAATAGACCATATTTGGAAGCAACCCAAGTGCCCATCAGCAGATGAGTGGATAAAGAAGCTGTGGTAGCCCTAGCCGGTTTGGCTCAGTGGATAGAGCGCTGGCCTGTGGACTGAAGGGTCCCAGGTTTGATTTTGGTCAAGGGCACATGCTCAGGTTGCGGGCTCGATCCCCAGTAGGGAGTGTGCAGGAAGCAGCCAATCAATGATTCCCTCTCATCATTGATGTTTCTCTCTCTCTTTTTAAAAATATATTTTATTGATTTCTTACAGAGAGGAAGGGAGAGGGATAGAGAGTTAGAAACATCGACGAGAGAGAAACATCGATCAGCTGCCTCCTGCACACCTCCTACTGGGGATGTGCCCGCAACCAAGGTACATGGCCTTGACCAGAATTGAACCTGGGACCCTTCAATCAGCAGGCCGACGCTCTATCCACTGAGCCAAACCGGTTAGGGCTCTCTCTCTCTCTCTCTCCCCTCTCCCTTACTCTCTGACATCAATAAAAGTATATATTAAAAAAAGAAGAAGAAACTGTGGTATATTAATAGAAGGTAACTATTTTCCTATAGAAATCCCATGTAGGTTTTAGAATAGTTTTGCCAACCTCTTCTGGGATATTGTCTACTTTGAAATATCCATAATATAGAGTAAGAGATGTGACACTTCCTACTACATTAATTTTTTTTACTTCATGGCTTGACAGCCAACGTATAGTACAAAAAAAAATCACTTCACTTCAATGTCTCCCTATAATGTAATCTTTATGAAGTCACTTCAAACTGCAACCAGGAATCACACTTAAGTTAAAACTCAACCGCAGAAATCACCAATGCGATAAATGAACACAGGCACCACATCAAATGACAGAAATCTGGCATCTCCCTCCAGGAGCACATCCCTGCCTTTCCCGTTCCCTCACCTCCTCCCCACCCTCCAGGCCTGTAATTATTAGCTTCCTCACTCCCAAGCTCCAGTGGCCCTTCCTGTGCCTTCATCACTTGTTTCCTAAGCCCATTTCTTCTAGAAATTACTTCTTCTCCCTCTATGATTTACCAAATAAATGTTCGCTTACAAAACGATAAATAATAACAGCAATCTTCCACAGAAGGGCAAGTTCAGAAACTCAGGCAATAACCACCTCCTTATTTAACATTCTGCTTGGTGGTTGCTGGCAGTTTTTTTTTTAACCTCACTTGTAAGAGACATGCCCATTCAGAAAACATCCTGAGTTGAGAAACATTAAAATGTGTGTGTGTGTAAAGGATGTGTGTCTTAAAACCAAGAAAATGTAGTAGGTGAGGCAGAAGGCAAGTTTGTAACTTAAAATGGGAACAAAAGTGGTTGAAAAGCCAGACAGTATCTGCGGAGGGAGAAAGCGTGTTCCCGCCTGCACCAGAGCACATGGAAAGCCAGGCCACCTGCAGGCGCGCACTGGAATAAAGCTACCTCCGCCATTCCAGTGCGGGCGACGGCACCTTCTCCCAAGGGCAGCACACCGGGGGGGAGCCTTTAACTCACTTTCATTACAGAAGTCCCCTTCCCAATGACTCAGTACATATGTCTTCAAATATGTCCATTTAACAGAGTCAGAACAACATCTTACTTCTTCCTGATGATCTGAAAAGGCTCTGCTGTGATTCACTACATGAGTTTATAATGAATTTTCAGAAGACAAACTTCTTTCACGCTACCCCGCCTCCAGGTACAAGTGCGCACACACAAACGGTACCAATTAAAAATAAAGTTTTCTTAAATACAAATCTTACTGCCCTCAATCACACAACTCTAAAACAAGAACTCAACTTTATAACAGACACAAGACATGCTAAGACCCAGTGAAGTTTAAAAACCAACAAAACCAAGACTAAGAATTTGCTGACAATATTTATCTCATGTTTTGGTTTGTTCTTAAACATTTTAGAAGATGGGGAACAAGGAAATGAATCATAAAATTTGTATCATGTTCACAGACTACACAATGAATCACTAGGTGCATAAACTGAAGTACATGAGAGAGGGAAAGGTATGTGAAGTAGGCAGTCCCTGATTTAAGGGCAATCTATACAGACGGACACTCATTGTGGCCTTTTGGAAATTTTCCCATCCTGCCAAAATACCACCAGGAGGAGATAACCACTCCCAACACCCTGAGTCCTCCCTCTGTGATCACTCTGGAGCTCCTATCTGAACCCCTGCTGAGCCAGCTGCCTAAACCCTGAGGAGCTTCTACCTCATCAGTCAATTCTGTTCTTCAGTTACTGGGACTTTGGTGTTTTGATATATTCACAGGTGTGTTTTTTTAAGTTGTTGTGGGCTAGTCTAACATTTAGAATATCATCTCTGTATGAATTTGAAACTGCAAATTACCAGCTTATATTCAAATTTCCACAATTCATCCTCTTCTGGAATTTGACTATAAATATATCCAGCATGAAAAACAAGTCCGATTCTCCTTGCTAACTGTGAATGTTTGTATAGTTAAGTCAATATACATGTAACAAATAAAATTCAAAAATTCAGATCTAGCTACTTTAGATAAGGCTGCAAAAGGTATAAATTAGTAAGCACCATGCTGAATAAAATTCTCTTTTGAGTTGTTAAAAAAGAGACAACAGGCCAAAGATGGAGTCACTTGTGTTAAGTCCCAAGTCAGCAAATCAAGGCTTAATACCTCACCTAATTGCAGTTTCAGCCTCTCCCAGGAATGTAACCTATAACCAGTCAATCTGAAATTAGCTGATCAACACTAGTGAGGTAACCTGCCCTACAGACCCATCTTCCCCTCAAGAGAGATGACCCTGCCTGAAACTATTGGCTCTTTCCTAACAACTTCCTTATCTGGCCCCACCTTTGCCTATAAAAGCCCTTGGTTATGTACAATCCCAGTATCCACTAGATGGGATGCTGCCTGGTTCCTGAATCACTAAATAACGTCAATTAGATCATTAAATGTATTCAGCTGAATTTTGTTTAACAACACAATTTAGATGCATATTTCTCTAAGGAATCAACTTCTAGGAATTCAAATATGAAGCTGTGAGGAGTCCAGGTGACTAAAAGGAGTCTGTTTCAAAGATTCTGACTCACCTAAATCTTCTGTTTACAGTATCTCCAAGCAGAAGACTACCTATTGGTTCTTTAAGATATCAAATACGTGATATAGAAAACTTCAATGACTTTAGCCAAATATTGACACACAAAAGACTGTTTTCTAAATATTTTGTACAAAAAGTAAATGTACAGAATACTAAGACTGTGTGCAACTATTTTACATGGTCAAAAGAAATACATTTGTCCTTTTAAAGTTCAAGGCCAGAGTATTAAGATTTAAGGATATTTACTTTAAGGACACCGATAATAAATATAATAATTATAGAGTAACAACAAGATATTGGAGTAAGTATAAGAAACAAGCCCACTTTTAACCTCAAATTTGAGGGAAAATGGGAGTGCTTTTTATTTCTTAAGTAACTGAAATTCAACTAGATTATGCAAAGTAGTCAATTCAATTTCATAATATAAAAAGGTATGGATATAATCAACAGGTACATTTACTAAACCCTACTTTTTACTCACAGAAAATGAATGGGAAAAAGTGTTCTACTGTCACTACTATAATAGCGTGGCCGAAACACTATCTTATCAGAGTCCTAAACCAACTTGCAAAAAAAAAAATGCTACTCAAAGTAACATGTCCACTTCAGTGTTAAATTCTACCTCTCCGAACATTATTTTTTTCTTAATGAGGAGAAATCCCAGACTGTTAAATGCTCCTACGTTGATTAACATTTGGATGGTCCCAGATTGTAGGATCCATCTCTGTTTCATCTCAAGTTCCTAACACTATACCTTAACTTGGGAGTATTCCCAAAACATTTGTTGAATTAAGTCAATCTTTCAATTGGATTCACTATTTACTGGTACTCTTCCTACTTATTCTATTTCAAACCAAACTGTACATCTGAAAAATCTGAAATTTCTCATACACTTTTGAATTTTGTCCTTCTAATCATGAAATTTTGGGAAAGGCTCTCATTTTTCCTTTATTTTATTCATTTATTTAAAGTCAGGAGTGAACTATTTGATTTTTTTTTCAAGTCTATTTCAAAATGTACCAAGACCACATGGAAAATCCCTCCTGGGTTTTGAATATCTAGAGAGGTTGTGGCCAGGAAATAACGGCACAGCCGAAGCACCAGGCCTAACTAGAACACCAGGGCTCGTAGTGGTGCTTCCTGGCCTTTTAAATTTTACCTGAAACATGAAGTTCGTTAAATCTAAGGTAATTCTCATTTAAGACATTAAAGTACAGGACTTACCATTATAGGTTATTCTTGGCTTTGTTAAACACATCACAAGATGTAAATCCATTTCATCTGAGGGTACAAATTTTGAGCATACAGGGCACTTAAATCCTAAAAAGTAAAAGAGAGCCATGTTATTTAACTATTCTGAATATCCAACTATGATTTTTTTTTACAAGCATGGAAGATAAAGAGCATTTCAAACTTTAATATTACACTTACAATACTATACTACTTATGTACAACTTGGGATATTACAGTTTGTGACTATAATATCCAACTTAAATCAGTTTATGAAGATCATCCCATTTCCAATAAAACAAGTTCAAATGAGGAGAATCTGGTTCACTACAAAACACCCCTATCTTTTTCTAACTTAAGGGCCCAATCGCTCTCATATCTTTCTCATTTTTTTATATTAACCTGAACTTATGATTGTATTCTAACTGTGCTGTGGAAATTACCTTCCCCAGCTCGGTATAAAATAACTAGAGGCCCGGTGCACAAAAATTCATTCACTGGGGGGTAGGGGGAATCCCCTCAGCCCAACCTGCCCCCTCTCACAGTCCAGGAGCCCACAGGGGATGTCCTACTGACGGCTTAGGCCTGCTCCCTAAGCCGCAGTCTGGCCTCCCTCTGCAGGAGGTGACCGGGCTGATCAGGGGAAGGTCACCCTGCTGCTGCTGCTGCTGCCACTGCCGGCTGCCACAGCCGCCAAGGTGTTTTCATCAACATGGAGTCCAGTCCCTTCACCACGAAAAAATGACAACTTTGTTTAGGCATTTTCAAGATGTCTCTTTCATAGGACATGTTTCCTATTTTTTTTTTTAATCCTCATCTGAGGATATGTTTCCATTGATTTTTAGAGAGCGTGGAAGAGAGAGGGAAAGACAGAGAGAAACATCAATGTGAGAAGGACACTTCGATTGGTTGCCTCCTGCCTGAGCCCTGACCTGGGCCCTGGCCAGGGAGGAGCCTGCAACCTAGGTACATGCCCTTGACCAGAATTGAACCCCAGGCCGAGGCTCTATCCATGAGCCAAACCGGCTAGGGCAGGATATGACATTTCTTAGCCCCTCCAGCAGGGGACCTTCATTTTTTCCTCCAGGAGTGAGATTTTGTTAGGGGCAAAAACAGAATATTGGGGACCAGCTTTGGTTATGGGAAATATTCATTGTGCTCTGTTAACCATGATTGCCTTGTTCTGGTTAAAAGAAAGAACAATCTAACCTGGCTGGAGTTGCATGCCCCCGGGGAATCTGGGAGACAACCTTGGACCTGGAAGTCAACCTTAGAATGTGGTCCATTCCCATTCAAGAACTGCCAATTATCATGGAAAGATTAACAATCTTGTTGCCCAAACAGTGGATTCCCACCCCAGCCTGCACTGCCTACTTCCCCATGCCTGTAATCCCTACTTCCCCATGTATTCTTAGTCCTACCCTACACAAGCAGCTGGCTTATGGGGGCCGCAGAGCAGACTTCTGCAAATGACCTGCTGCTCTCCCATACTGCTGGCAGTATTGGAATAAATGCTCATATATGATTCAACCCTGTCTCTGCTTAACAGTCAGCACGGACCCATTGACTGTCTGGTTTCATATTCGAACGTTATTTTCCACACTGTATTAAAAGCATTTTTAAAAATTAAAAATTCAGTTTTGTATATTGTTTTCTCTCCTTAGGCTTTAGGTTATCACTACATTAAAATATCATTACTGCCCCCTGGCCGGTTTGGCTCAGTGGACAGAGTGTCAGCCTACGGACTCAAGGGTCCCAGGTTCAATTCCGGTCAAGGGCATGTACCTTGGTTGCGGGCACATACCCAGTAGGGGCTGTGCAGGAGGCAGCTGATCAATGTTTCGCTCTCATCGATGTTTCTAACTCTCTATCCCTCTCCCTTCCTCTCTGTAAAAATATCAATAAAAATATATTTAAAAAATATATATATATCATTTTTCATCCCAAATCAGCAAAAACTCAAAAGCTTGACAGTGCATGCTGGTGAGGCTGCGGGACACAGGCGCTTCATCCACTGTTGGTGGGAATGTAAAATTGTACAACTCCACAGAAAGTACTTTGCAGTATCTAACTAGGTTACATATGTATTTACTTTAGCAATCCCATTCCTAGGATCTCACCCTGAAGGTGTGTCCCCAACAATACCAAGTAACATATGCAAGATAGAGGATTCTGGGAAGGATTCTACGCCCCCTAGACAGCCGCTGCACTCGGGCCTCTCTACCTGATGTCACTATTTTGGAACTCTGGAGTCTACTCAAGGCTCCTAACTCCCAGGGGAAGGCTTGAACAGTATACTGTGGTTAATTTTAGCTCAGCTCAGTAGCAGCTTCCCTTCCTCCACCCAAGTCACATGGCAGGCGGCGACACACTTGTTCCTTAGAGCAGCTGGCACAGAGCTCGCAGGAGCCAAGGTGGGCCAAAGACCCTGTCCTCCAAACACTGGGAACCCATGTCTGATAGCTGCTTGCTGCTGCTGACCCAGGAGGCCAGGGAGAAGGGCACTCCTGTCCGTGGGCCACCATGCCTTTGATTTAAGCTACTTGCACTCTGGCTGAGGAGACTGCAGCCCCAGCTTCCATCTACACTTGCTTGAGAGACTCCAAGTGAGAACCCCTGAATCCCATCAATTGATCCCTGTTACTCACAGAACCCTGAGAGAGAAATAAATGTATGTTTTCATTAACACACACACACACTCACACACACACAGTAATTTATTGTGGCGCTCTTTGAAATAGCCTACGGTCAGCAACGCATAACAGATCTGGTGAATGAAACATTATTCATCTGCACAGTGGAGTACTATGCAGCTATTAAAAAAGAAATGGAAGGTAATATAAACGAATGTAGAGAGGTTGATCCAGGCTTAAATCGGCTCTGAAGGTTTCTTTGCAGATTGAAAAAAGATGTGTGGTGGGCAATTCCTTTCCCCTCGTTTGGTTCCTGATGTTTTAGGAAACAAAAGTACTTAAGGAACAGCAGAAAACTCAGTGAAGTGAAATTTTTGCCAAAAGTCATAAAACAAGATAGCAGTGGGGCCAGGACTAGGGCTCTCTTCATTGCACGCTGTACTACACACACCTACCAGACCTCTCTCATAGCAATGGTAAATAAACAATTTGAACGGGGGGGGGGGGGGGGGGGGGGTGGCCGGAGCCACATGCTACCTGACAAGCTCAGGGAAGGCCTGCATGGCAGTCTTGCGAACTTAAAGACCTAAAGTAACCACAAAAGATGGCCTGAAATTAACACTTTAACTAAAAGTAGTTATGGTGGGTAGTCATGTCCTAGGCCGGTATCTTCCCTGACAAGGTCAACCTTTACCTTAACTGAGCCTATCCGTCTTTTTGCATCTACACTAATGTATCCTTGAAATGTATGGATAATTTGCAACTTCCCTTTTTCCAGACCTCTTGGGGCAAAACCTAATTTGCCTGAACTCCAGGACAGATACCACAAATAACTTCGTTGTTGTTATCATGTTAATTGCTGACTGTTAACTATCCAGCACCCACCTAAGTATGTGTCTATCATTTCACTTTTTATCCAATCCCTTGGGTCCCCCCCTTTTGCTTCCTCCCATCTCGCTAATCTATCACCAATGGATTCCATGTAACCCGCCTACGTCCCCTCCTTTGATTGCAATGTATAAAAATAGAAGAGAAACGGCCATTCTCTGGAGCATTATCCCAATCCGTTGAGATACGGCTTCCGGTAATTGTCGACAGTTTGGCTCAAATAAACTCACAAAAATTCTTTACACATTTGAATGCTTTTACGTTAACAGTATCTTATACACAAAAATGTTCTATCCATGCAACCTTTAGAGGGGATCTATTCTGAGCTTGTTTGTTTTCAAGGAGAAGGGCTAACAGGTATAAATGTTTATGTCTTCGGCAGATTCATAATCTACAAACATACCCAATTTTTGCTTTTCCTTTTTTTCCTCATTATTTTATTATTCCTTTTATTGTCTTCTATCTAGCTTGTCAATCAACTTTCTGCCAATCCCCCCAATATCCCATTATTTCTCATCCTATATTTTGCCTTTTTTAATTGTCTAGATTGTTTTAAATACACATATAACTTACAAATATGATAGATTAGAGAAACTATGAAAGCTATTGACGGTCAGCCATTCAGATAGCTGTAACGAAAGACTAGAGATTAGGTAGCTTATAAACAAGACATTTATTTCTCACAGCTCTGAAGATCAAGGTGCCCACACAGTCACTCGTGGTATCCTCACCTGGTGGAAGAGGCTAAGGAGCTCCCTGGAGCCTCTTTTATAAGGACACTAAGCCCACTCATGAGGGCTCCACACTCATGACCTAATCACCTCCCAAAGGCCCCATAACCTAATACCATCATCTTGGGTGTTAGGCTTCAACCTGAATTCGGAGGACACATTCAAACCACAGCAGTATGTAATGCACTTTCGGAACTGAGCATGAGCTAACACATTCAGAGCCTATTTGTCTATTTTCATAAATAGGACAAAAATAGCTTCTGCTCTGATTTTTTTGCTCAGTTGGGGGAAAAGGGAGGTAAAGAAGAGAGTAACGGCATTTGCCTTGGGAATTCACAGACAAGATGGAGAAATACATCTTTGAGCCACAGCTTCTCATCCAAGACGCCGTGCAGCTGAATAAAGCCCATCAACCGCCATGGTCCTAGATGAACACAGAAGTCAAATATTTATATTTGTTGTCTGACCACGTTTTAGCTACTCCAAAATCTACTTACTAAAGATTCAGTAACTTTTACTAAAGCTCTAAATCTTTTTTTAAATATAAATAAAAACAAAATTCAATATGTAGTTACCACATTTCATTAGACTTACTTTAAAAATACAGGCTCAGTTATAATCTTAATGGAACTACTGTCAAACATCTTTAGAACTTTCAAATAAAAACACCAAATATTCCACTGAACTCAATAATGTAAGAATGATATTTTTATTTTTTTAAATATATATTTTATTGATTTTTTTACAGAGAGGAAGGGAGAGGGATAGAGAGTTAGAAACATCGATGAGAGAGAAACAGCTACCTCCAGCACACCCCCCACTAGGGATGTGTCCACAACTAAGGTACATGCCCTTGATCAGAATCGAACCTGGGACCCTTCAGTCCACAGGCTGACGCTCTATCCACTGAGCCAAACTGGTCAGGGCGTAAGAATGATTTTAAAATATATCTTCTTCATATTTCATATCATGGTTTTTATTTACTTCACAGCATCATGCCAGGGCAGACAACTCAAAAAAACATTTACTGAATGACAACTACATCCTCCCTCTTATGTACCCTCTTCTCTCGCTCTTATTGAAGACTAGAGTCCCGGTGCATGACATTCGTGCACTGGGGTGGGGCGTCCCTCAGCCCGTCCTGTGCCCTCTTGCAGTCCGGGACCCCTTGGGGGGTGTCTGCTTGCCGGCTCAGGCCCACTCCCAGCAGTCGGACATCCCCCCGAGGGGTGCTTAGCACTGCCGCGGAGGCGCGAGAGGCTCCCACCTCCGCTGCTGTGCTTGCCAGCCGTGAGACTGGCTTCTGGCTGAGTGGTGCTCCCCATGTGGGAGCACACTGACCACCAGGGGGCAGCTCCTGTGTTGAGTGTCTGCCCCCTGGTGGTCAGTGTGAGTCATAGTGACCGGTTGTTCCGCCGTTTGGCCTATTTGCATACTGGGGTTTTATTACATAGGCAAGTGTGGAGTTCTCAGTCCACAGCTCTCTTCTTCGTGCTCAGAGTCACAAGGGTCACTCTGAACAGCTAGCTAAAGGACATTTTTAAAGTATGGCTGTGTCTCCTTCCACCCTTCCCCCTTCCCTCCTACTCTCTCTCTCGCACATATACATGCGCTCACACACAACATGGAGATTTTACTATGATGTTAACTATCAGGATTAAATCCAAATCAAAGATAACACAACATGCCTAGAAGATGATGGGATGGAGACCCAGACAGAAATTCCAAGATTTGTTACTTTCTTGGTGGAAATCTGGACTAGTTATTTGTTACTGTTTCAGGTAAAACGTATCTTTAAGTGGCTTAACGTTCCATTCAGCCACAGAAATATAAGGGAGAAGTCCACATAATGAGGCATATCTTCTGATATTCATAGTATAATTCTCCCACGTCAACCATAAAAATGTTTTTATTTTATTAAGAACAGGGAACGATATCTCTTACATTCTTACAGGATTTATCTCTATATATAAAAGGCCAGCCTTAGCCAGCTTGGCTCAGTGGATAAAGCGTCAGCCTGCGGACTGAAGGGTCCCAGGTTCGATTCCAGCCAAGGACATATGCCTGGGTTGCGGGCTCAGTCTCCAGTAGGGGGTGTGCAGGAGGCAGCCGATCAATGATTCTCTCTCATCATTGATATTTCTATTTCTCTCTCCTTCCTTCCTCTCTGAAATCAATAAAGAAATAGATTAAAAACAGAAATAAATAAATAAATAAATGGCTAATATGCAAAGTGTCCCCACGGGAGTTTGACCAGGAGATTGGGAGTTTGATCGCTTGCTATGACATGTGCTGACCACCAGGAAGTGGCACGGAATGAAGGAAGGCCCCGGCCAGCAGTCAGAAGGCCCCTACTGGCCCTGATCGCTGGCCAGGCCTAGGGATCCTACCGGTGCATGAATTTCATGCACTGGGCCTCTAGTCCTATATAATAAAGATGTAATATGCAAATGGCCATTACGCCTTGAAGCTAACGACTGCGTAATGACTGGAGGGTGGGGCACCAAGCTATAGAGGGGAGTGGGGCACCAAGCTATAGAGGGGAGTGGGGGGGGGGGCGGGGGGACCTACAGGAGGGCGGGGCAGTGGACAGAGAGCTACTGGAGGGCAGCAACGAGCTACTGGCACACAGATTCATGCGCAGGGCTACTAGTTTTTTAATAAAACCCTAAAAATTTTAGTGGGTACTTTGTTTCTAAAGGAGACAATCTTTTATCTTGATCAAATACATCTTAAAATCTTAATATCCTATTTATAAACATGGAATTAGAAACTAATGCAAGGATTTTCCCCAAGAATAGAGACTTAGAACAAAGAAGCAAAGGAAAAAATACTGGGCCACAGAAAAATGTATAGGGACAAAGAATGCAAATTTACATTTTTTAAGCTTTAGAATTAGATTTAAAATAGTTTTGTGCCATCCTGATGAGTAAAGCTACCTTTCTCATGTACTAATTTGAAATGTGAGGGGACAAAAATAACTAATAATTAAAATAAACTATTTTAATTTAAATAGTACCCAGGTATTTTTAAAATGCTTCCATAGCTTGGTTACATAAATAATGCTGCAACGAACATAAGCATGCATTTGTCTTCTGAATTGGTGTTTTGGGTGTCTTCAGATTTGCTGGGTCCTTTGTCTCGTTATAGCCTTTATTTTGAAATTCATTTTGTCTGATAGAAGTATTACCTCCAGCTTTTTGCTTTCATTTCCATTTGTCTGAAATGCTTTTTTCATCCCTTTACTTTGTGTGTCTTCCGACCTGAAGTGGGTGTCTTATAGGCAGCACCCTATCTTTTGATTAGAGCATTTAATCCATTTACACTTAAAGTAATTATTGATAGATATGCAATTATTGCTATTTTATTATTCATATCTTTGAGTTTTTCCTTCTTTCTTAAAGAAGTCC
This sequence comes from Corynorhinus townsendii, assembly GCA_026230045.1. Classification (NCBI taxonomy): domain Eukaryota; kingdom Metazoa; phylum Chordata; class Mammalia; order Chiroptera; family Vespertilionidae; genus Corynorhinus; species Corynorhinus townsendii. The sequence continues at coordinate 178,010,239 of JAPDVU010000004.1, read as the reverse complement.
CTTTAACATGTCTTGTTAATACTGGTTTGGTAGTGCTAACTCTTTTTGCCTTTTCTTCTCTGGAAAGCTCTTCATCTGCTCTTCAATTCTAAATGATAGCTTTGCTGAGTAGAACAGTCTTGGTTGTAGGTCCTTGCTTTTCATCACTTTGAATGTTTCCTGCCAATCTCTCTTGACCTGCAGTTTGTTGAGAAATCAGCTGACAGTCTTATGGAAGCTCCCTTGAAAGTAACTAACTGCTTTTCTCTTGCTGCTTTTAACATTTTCTCTGTCTTTAACCACTGGCATTTTAATTATGATGTGTCTTAGTGTGGGCCTCTTTGGATTCATCTTGTTTGGGACTCTCTGCACTTCCTGGACTTGTGCATCTATCTTCTTCACCAGGTTAGAAAAGTTTTCCATCATTATTTCTTTACATAGCCTCCCTCTCTCTTCTCCTTCTGATAACCCTATAATACGAATGTTGGTATGCTTGATGTTGTCCCAGAGGCCCCTTAAACTACCTTCAGTTTTTAAAAATTGTTTTTTTCTTTTTGCTGTTCTGACAGGGTGTTTTCTACTACCTTGTCTTCCAAATTGCTGATTTGATTTTCTCCTTCATCTAAGTGTCCATCAAAATATGAATGGATAAAAAGATGGGGTACATATATACAATGGAAAATAGCTACAAAAAATAATGAAATCTTGCCATTTGGACCTAAGTGAAATAAGTCAGACAGAGAAAGAAAAATACCATATGATTTCACTTATATGCAGAATCTAAAAATCAACAAAACAGAAATAAACATAGATACAGAAAACACTTTGATGGTTGCCAGATAGGAGGGGGATTAGGGGCATAAGGTAAAAAGGGGAAGGGATTAAGATGAGCAAATTACCAGGTATAAAATCAGTCAAGGGAATATAAATGACAACATAAGGAATATAGTCAACAGTACTATAATAATTATGCATAGTATCAAATGGGTACTAGATTAACCAGGGTTATCACTTCATAAGCTATATACATTTCTGATCATTATGTTGTACAATTGAGACTGATATACTGTATGTCAACTAAATGAAAAACATTTGAAAAAAAAGAGCACCAGGTTAAACAAATATATACCACTTAACTATTCTATTGTTTTCCATGAAAAGTTTTATGGCTTTGATGTTGCAGAGATTTTTTTTTTTAAATATATTTTACTGATTTTCTTACAGAGAGGAAGGGAGAGGGATAGAGAATTAGAAACATTGATGAGAGAGAAACATCGATCAGCTGCCTCCTGCACACCCCCTACTGGGGATGTACCTGCAACCAAGGTACATGCCCTTGACTGAAATCAAACCTGGGACCCTTCCATCTGCAGTCCGACGCTCTATCCACTGAGCCAAACCGGTCAGGGCCAGAGATTTTTTATATATTTTTTTATTGATTTCAGAGAGGAAGAGAGAGAAACATCCTATATAATAAAAGTCTAACATGCAAATTGTCCCCTCCACAAGGAGTTCGACCAGGAGTTCAACCAGGGGACAGGACTGGCCAACCTCCTGAGGCCCCTACCGCAGGCCAGCCTGGCCCCATAGGCCCAATTTGGGTGGGCCAGCTGGACCCCACCCATGCACAAATTCATGCACCAGGCCTCTAATCAATGATAAGACAGAATCATTGATTGGCTGCCTCCTACAGGCCCCACACTGGGGACTGAGCCCAGCAACCTGGGCATGTGCCCTGACCGGGAATCAAACCCTGACCTCCTGGTTCATAGGTCAGTGCTCAACTACTCAGCCACGCCGGCCAGGCGTAGCAAAGATTTCTTATCAAAACAAATGTGAATATAGTAATTCAAAAGTAGGTGTATGTAACATAAATCTACTTATCACAAACACTACATCTTTACCAAATAACTGTTTTTAGATACCTAATCAAATGCAAAATGTACCTAACAAAATTTGGTAAGATTTTTAAAATGCTCTTGGCAACTGGGCCTTTAAAATCTTAAACATATTTGGCTAAAAAGTGTTCCCTGTTATTGTTGATAATTTAATTTTTTTATGACCACCATGACAAATGAAGAGATAATTATGAAGGCTAAAAATACATTAACATTTAGTATCACAATCAAAATAATGCCAATTGTAGTAGTTGGGCACCTGACTGTAATCAGTATTGTTTTTAAGTAGATTAAACTTTGCCCACTACATTTTTACTCATATAATCAGATCCAGTGTTGCCAGTAATTCCTAATACTATGCATATACAATTTAATCCTTGTGATTTAACCATGTCAAATTTGATTTAGAATTAAAGGGCTGGTTCTATAAGAATTTTGAAGGTTAGCAGAAGACATAGAATCCTATCTAATAAAAGGGTAATATGCAAATTAACCGTTACTCTGTCACGGCAGCGCCCATAGCCACAAGATGGCGGCGCCCAGTCCTCTCGGCCCCAATGGAGTCCCCCAGTCCCGGAGGGGTGGCCGCTGAGAGCGGGCAGTGAGTGTGAACGGCCTGGCGAATGCTTGCCTCGGATGGGCCTCTGGGCCGTGGAGAGCCTAGGCCCCGCAGAGAGCTACTGGCGCACAGATTCGTGTGCAGGGCTACTAGTCATTAATATTTGATATTCCATGCAGAGCACAGGCTAAAAGAAATGCCAGCTCCCAAGCACAAATCAAGTTCCCAAACTACTACACTATAACCCACTTCTACTTTTTTAAGGTATTTGTATTTAGTCTGACAAAAGTTATTGACTTCCTTTCCCATAGGGGCTGACCTCTGGAAACCCTCATTGGTATGGTGTTAATTATCTTCTTAAAGATACAGTTCTTCAGGGAATTCACTCTACATTAATTATTTCCGTAGCTATACTAAGCTTGCTTATAGCTCCTCGTTTCTATGTGTATTCCTGACTCTTGGTCTCCCCAAACTCACAAAAGAAGAATGAAATAATAACATTACAGATTTAACAATTTATAACTCCTTAGGAATAAAATGTATTATCTTACAGCCTATTTGCTATTTATCTTGAAAGTTTCTTGTAAAGAAAGTTACTTGAGGTCACTGAGGCAATCTATGGGCCCCTGGGCTAAATGTCTGCTTTTGTACAGCCCCTGAGTCAGGAACAGTTTTACATTTTTAAATAGTTGGGAGGGGGGGAAATTAATATTTTGTGACACGTGAAAAATAGATGAAATTCAAATTTCGGTGTCCACTAATAAACTTTTGTTGGGAAACAGCCATGTGTATGCGGTTATATGTTTTCTATGGCTGGCTTCACACTACAACAGAGAGGACAGATCAAATGGCCTGCAAAGCCTACAGTATTTACCATCTGGCCCTTCACTGAAAGTCTGCTGAGCCCTGGAGTGAGTCATTAAAAGTTGTTCAAATGTCTGAATATTTGTTTCAAAAGGGGGGACTAGGAAAACCCATTTGAAAACTTTTGGTTATGAAAAGACCTCTGTTAGTAAGCTACCAGTGAACTTAACTTAAAAATGGAGCTTACAAAAGAGCTGAGGAGTAATGATGATGTTCCAGTCAGGCCAGTACTGGCACTGCTTCCCTGAAGCCACACCTGTTTATTCCGAATCCACTTGCAACCTGTACATTTTCCCTCCCAAGTATCTGTCAAATTCAACCACTTCTCTAGACATCCATCACCACCCTCTAGCTAGCTACTGTATTTTCTTCTTGGACCCACAGTTACCTCTATATACACCTGCTCTAGCCCACCCCGTCCCCAAAATGTTTTATAAGCCAAGTTCAAAACAGACATCTGAGTATGTCACTCTTCCGCTTAATACACACTAACACACACACTCACACGTTTTTATAAGCCAAGTTCAAAACAGAGATCTGATTATGTCACTGTTCCGCTTAATACACACTAACACATACACACTCACTCACATTTTTATAAGCCATCTTCAAAACAGAGATCTGAGTATGTCACTCTTCTGCTTAATACACTCTAAAACACACACTCACACACTTACACATTTTTATAAGCCAAGTTCAAAACAGAAAAACAGAGATCTGAGTATGTCACTCTTCCGCTTAATACACACTAACACACACACTCACATACACTTTTTATTCATTAAAGAAAGCCTTGCATTATCTGTTTCCTCTCACCTGCATCCAGGCCTCATCTCTTCCAACCACTAATCAACATAAAAAAGTAAGATATATTACATGCTACATATCTGTACAGTCAGCATGATTTAGTATTTAACTGAATCATTATAATACAAAAATTACTGAGCACCTTTTGTCCTGTATAATTATATGTAATGTTAGAATATTGGAGTGCTGCCTTCCCATCTACCCTAGAAGTTACCTATATTTTCACAGGTATCCAACAATGACCAACACAGTAGACATTCAAAAAATACTTACTGCTTGATTCACTATAAAACCTTAACTGTGTTCTTAATTCTGCTGTAAGTTTATTTAGACTGGGATGTGCTGATTCAGGGTATTGAACTCAGCAAACTCAACTGCAGATACTGGCAGATGTGAAAGATTGTATGTCCGGGCTTTCATAGGGCTGCTTCTAATAATAAGGAATTAGAATAAAGTCTCTTATTTTTTTAGTATATTTTACTGATTTTTTTACAGAGAGGAAGGGAGAGGGACAGAGTTAGAAACACTGATGAGAGAGAAACATCCATCACCTACCTCCTGCACACTCCCTACTGGGGATGTGCCCACAACCAAGGTATGTGCCCTTGACCAGAATCAAACCTTGGGACCCTTGAGTCTGCAGGCCGACACTCTATCCACTGAGCCAAACCAGTTAGGGCTAAAGTCTCTTTTAACTGTCATTACATCATTACACAAAGTGAGTTTATTCAAACTAACACATTTCTGAGCACTCAAAACATTTTCTTATCCCTATGTGCCAGTAAAGCCTAGGTTAGTTTAAGAAACCTAAATTTTTGACTGTTGGGAAATAGAACACATTCAGTATGATTATCTAACTGAATACATTAGAAGAGTGAAGAGAATGCTGAAAGGCTGTAAGTTCATTCAAAATCTCACTCACAATATCGCCAATGGTAATAATCTACAAACTGTCCTTTGTCCTTCTGAATTTTTACATGTTTTAATGTGATGTTGCTCTAACTTTTTAAAATAGAAAAGGCATTCAGGAATAAACACATCATCATGTAAGAAAATAATATGTATTTCAGATATGCACATTTAAGTATGTGGGGTGAAATGATTTAAAATATATCAGAGAAAATATTTTAAATGATACTGGCTTTAATGGCTTAAAATATTTCAGAGAAAAGAGATAGATGAGACAAATATGGTAAAATATAATTAACTGGTAAACGTGGACGGTTTTTTAGTTCATGCAATATCTCGCTCTACTTCTGAGTCTATTTGAAAGCTTTTCTAATAATATTGTAAAAGGCTTCATTAACTCTAAGTCAATTTTTTCAGTAAATCTGAAAAGGCAAATTCCAATTACACTAAGAAGTGAACTCAGAAACTACTCAAATTCTAACTCAAAAAGCAAAACTGACAGTATTAACTGTTAGAGACTGCTGAGCAATGACCGACTCCCAACACCACCAATCTGAGCAAAGCTGACACACACACACACGGGAAACTCGTTTAAAAGAGGCTGAAGGCACGCACAGCCTGGATCCAGCAACTCCACTTCCAGGTCTACACCCAGAGCAGTGATGTTCGAACCTGCGCGGGCTTCATCTGGAGAGCTGGTTTCAAGAGGACCGGAGACACTGATTCAGGAGGTGAGGGCGGGGCCCGTGATCCTGCAGTTCTAACTAGCTCACAGGCGACACCACTGCCGCTGCTGGTCAGAGGACCACACTTTGAGTTAATACAAAGAGAAGTGTACACATGTGCACCAGAACACATATTAACAAAACATTTACATCAGAAGTGTTCTTAATAGCGAAATGGAAACAAATATCCAACAATGGAATGGTTAGTTGTGGTGTATTCATGGAATGGGATGATAATCAACCACAGCTACCAAAGAGTAGCAGAATAGACCACCCCAAAATATGCCACTCGGGGATATTATTTTGAGCCGTAGGGACTTAAAAAAACAGCAAACGGTCCTAGCCAGTTTGGCTCAGTGGATAGAGCATCAGCCTGCAGACTAAAGGGTCCCGGGTTCAATTCTGGTCAAGGGCACATGCCCGGATTGCAGGCTCCATCCCCAGTAGGGGGCGTGTAGGAGGCAGCCAATCAATGATTCTCTATCATTGATGTTTCTATCTCTCTCTCCCTCGCCCTTCCTCTCTGAAATCAATAAAAACACATATTTAAAAAACAAAACAAATAAACAACTCCCTTTATCTTCCTGAAGACGGATCCTCCAAAAGGAAGGCATTTGTCGTTAAGTGTCCTCCTTGGCAGTGTTATTAGCCAGGGAAAATTGACTCTCATCCCTCGAGAGGAGACTAGACACCACACCCAGGCTGACTTTATCACAAACTATCGTACTCCCATCTATTCTTCTAAGGGCCCATTTATTTATCCTAGAAGTCATTTCTTCTCCCCTGAGGCCTGCTTCCCCTCTCCCCTTACCCTATCAAGATGATGGTATTTAAGCCTGAATTCGAAGCCATTGTGAAGAATGACTCATTTTTTCCTGGGTGACAAACAGATATTACTATGATAAACATATTCCTACCTTCTTAAAATAGTTAAAAGACTCAAGAATCTTGACGTATGCAACAAGAAATTGAACACAGACTAGGATATTTAGCAATTATGAGTCAATGGATGAAAGCAGTATCATTTAATAAACCTGGGCTCAATCTACAATTCTGCCCAAAGATAATAGTAATTATGTTTTTAATGTGTATAGAAAATCACCTTACAGATAGCTAACTGGCAAAATTTGGAAAGATTCCAAATACAGTAGGAAAAATAAAAATGCGGGTATGAGAATTATTTTTCTCCTTCCAAACCCAAAGAACCCCCCCCCCAAAAAAAAAACAAAAAAACAGCAGAAAGAAGGGGAAGAGTGCAAGCTCCCAGAAAAACATCACTATGAAACACACAAATGATGGATGCCATCTGACACAGCATGCAAGGACAGGAGAACCTCAAACTAAAGTCTTATTCATCTACACACAAACAAGGCAATAATGAAAACCTGGGGAGCCACAGAGATAGCTGAAGTCTACAAAGTTTTCAGCAAGACAGGTGAGGTTAAAAACTTCCTCACTCGGTCAAAAACTTTGTAAATTTTATTTACATACTTACCATTAAACTACTGGTTCCAGAAGGGACACAGGTAGCAGAGTAGAAAAAAGAGGGAAAACCCAATCAATACTAAGAACAAAAGTGGCAACACAATCTTAGCTCTAGGCACCAAGAATAAAACAGCAAATAAACACAAAACGACACCCTTCGGACTCTCCTTTCCGTTTTGCTTATTATCTGGACAGAAGCGTTTCTTAACAAAAAGCAGACTTGGGTAGGCAAGGAATGTAAAGTCTGTAACTTTTATCATGGACAACAGTCAATATGTAACTTAAATTACTAAGGGAACCAAGAATCCTTTTCTTAGTTAAATTCTATTCTACAGCAGCTGGACTATGCAGTATCAGGAAAATCACTTATTTTTATCCAAAATGTTTTCTAAAACTAAAGCAGCCACTGTAACATGTCAGTGAATAAAGTAGATGGTCTTATTATTTGCTGGTATGGTTGGAATCTAACCGTTATCCTGAACAAATGAAAGGTTATTAACTCTAGAATCACCTTGATCATATGCATCTAATGTGCCATCAAAAATTGGATTTACTCTTCATGACTGTTGCAATGCTTTTATCACTTTAAGTATTTCGTGCAATCTTTTACTTACTATAAGCTTTCACACCCACCATTTAAGGCAATGTGCTGATAGAACTTATTACTTGGATAATGTCAGCTCCCACTTGCAGAGCACTTTACTATGAGCCAAGCAATTTGCTACTGCTACATTATCTCATCTAGTCTTCCAAACCACTACATGAGGTAGGTACTATTATCATCACCACTTTAATTTTGAGAAAATAGAGGTTCAGAGTTTAAATACTTGGGCCAAAGTCACAAAGACCCAACTAGAGACCCCAAAATTTAAACGTCTATATTATACAGATAGTAATAAATAAACAAGTTAGAATATTTTCACAATGTTTCAATCTTGTTTTCTTATTCCTGTAAGTACCGAAAATATGAATGACAGATAAATGTAACACAAAACACAAGTCTTACGGAATATTTCCCAACTCATTAATTATCTAAAGTACCAGAACATAAAGACACCAACTATAAAACAAAACTTAAAACTTAAAAAAAACCAAATTCTAGTCATAAGTAAAAACACTAGAGAAGTCATGTTTCTTAGTGTCAAGTGGTCAACCTCATCTATACCACTGGTATAAGAATTAAATCTCACACACACACACCCACGTTAAAAAGAAGAAAGTATATTTCTATATTCCTTCTTGCTACAAGCAACTCAATAAATGAAAACAATGGCTTACAAGAAAGATAATTCTATGTGGTTATTTGTTATAAAGGAACTAGAGGCCTGGTGCACGAATTTGTGCACGGGGGGGGGGGGGGGGCGGTTCCCAGCCTGGCCTGTGCCCTCTCACAGTGCGGGAGCCCCACAATTGATCGCCCCAAAGAGGTAGGCCCTGCCCACCCATCTGGGGCTCCTTGATGGATTGCCCCAAAGAGGCAGGCCGGAGAAAGGGGTCCTGCCGCTGTGGCTACAGGAAGCCCAGCAGAAGCCGCGCAGAGCGGCCGCTGGGGCCCCACCCCCGCGGCGTGTGCACGGGGCTGCGGGAAGCCCACCTCTGCTGTGCACACAGCCATCTTGTGACGGCATGAGGGCATCACACGTGAGGGTGTGGCGACTATTCAGCCTTTTAGTAAGGATATTTTTTCAAGGATACCTTTAAATAACAATGTTTCAAAAAACAAGAACAAATTTGCAAAAATACTGTATATCCTATCTAATAAAAGAGTGATATGCAAATTGACCATCACACCAAGACACAAGATGACTGCCCCCATGTGGTCAAAGATGGCTGCCCCCATGTGGACACAAGATGGCCGCCACAAGATGGCCAGCAGAGGAGGGCAGTTGGGGGTGGCTAGGCCAGCAGAGGAGGGCAGTTGGGGGTGAACAGGCCAGCAAGGGAGGGCAGTTGGGGGGGACCCAGGCTTGCAGGGGAGGGCAGCTGTAGGCGATCAGGCCAGCAGGGAGGGCAGTTAGGGGTGACTGGGCCAGCAAAGGAGGGCAGTTGGGGGAGACCAGGTCAGCAGGGGAGGGCAGTTGGGGGGACCAGGCCTGCAGGGGAGGGCAGTTGGGAGCCAGCAGTCCTGGATTGTGAGAGGGTCCCAGATTGCAGAGGGTGCAGGCTGGGCTGAGGGACCTCCCACCCCCCCGCCCTGTGCATGAATTTCGTGCACTGGGCCTCTAGTATGTAAATAAAAGCTAAATAAAGAAGGTGTATCTTCCTTTAAGCTTCAGATATTTAAAAAAAACATTTGAGTAGAACCAGTAACTCCCCATTTCCCCAAGAACAATGAAAGCTTTATACATAAGATTAGAGGCCCAAACTTCAGAAAATAAGTACATTTACAGAGATGAAGGGCAACCGGTACCTCAGACAGCAAAATTTTACACCTAGGGGTGTCCTGGTAGATGCTTAACAATTGTTCTCCAGATTGGGGGGGTGAGGGAGGGTGTCCTGATTTTTCAGTATTTGCTACTGCCATCATATAAACGGTCTGTGTCCAATTTCGAGCTACCTAAGTGTCATCCCTGAACAAAGGACTGGGAAGAAATGAGCAGCAGCCTGTCATTACATAGTATTTCCACCATATAGATACAATAGATGTCAACAACCTCAAGAATACTGATAACAGAAGGAGATGTAATAAAATAACTAGGAAGTTAGGAGTTTTAAGCACTTACTATGCTTTGTTTTAAATATAATTTACTGAATTTTAAGTTTTTATCATTGAATTTTAATGATGGTTACCAACACCCTGAATTTAACAACCCCCTCCAAGAAGAGCCGGTTCCAGCACGCCACTGGCATTCCTTTTCTTATTCCATCTTCTGGTGGCTTCTCAAGGAAGAAAGCTGTAATGTTTTAATTAACCAGCTCTCTCAATTATTTCTTACTAGAGGCCCGATGCACAAAATTCATGCAAGAGCAGGCCTTCCTTCCCCCGGCTGCTGGCACCGGCTTCCCTCTGGCACCCGGGACCCGGGCTTCCCTCCAGCCGCTTGGCAGGCACCTGAGACCCGAGCTACCCTCACAGCCCCAGCTTTGTACAAACCGGAAGGACGTCCAGTCTAATTAGCATGTTACACTTCTATTAGTACAGGTAAGTCTCTGTGAGTGTTCCTTACGTCCACCTACTCTTGTTCTTAAGGCCAACCACCTCATACCCCTAAACGTAAGAGACTGGCAACATTCGTTCCCATTTTTCTCCAGTCCTCACCACTGAAAAATTGCCACTTGCATTTGCTGCAAACATACTTCCCCCAACCTGCTCCTTTGACATGACAGTTTTTGCCTGACGTATGCTCTTTTTACATTTCCTAAAAGGACCACGATTTACATGTACATCAGTATCGTTTACTACCAGCAATGATACGTTATTACTTTACTTTCTGCCAATCTGACATGCATAAAATGTTACCACATTACTATTTCAGCTTGCACTTGCACACAAAGCAATCTGGTAAAACCTACTGAATTTAATAATGGAGAATGCTGTTTCAGGAGTATAGTGGAACAAGGGATTAGAGCAACCCTCCTAATAGAAACAATTCAAAATCCAGGATTTAAAATGGGAGGAGATTGGAAACCCAAAGCAGTAAAGTGAACAGTAGCAGCAGACTTTTGCCTTGAGCTAGGATACCCTCAAAGGGTTATAACTTCACTATTAAGACACATTACAAATAACTCTCTTCTTTTTACCCGCCTCCCAGCACTAGAGGGAGAAAATCCACTGAACCTTGACACCAGGTGGGGAGGGTGTGGAATACCACCACTGAGAATATGAATATACATATGCTGCTTTTGCCATTTGAATTCCTAATTCCTCGATGGTCTAAAAACCTTAGGCTGAAGTTCTCACACTTCAACATGCATTAGAATCACAAGGGATGTGCCAAGCCCTGTAGTAGGGGCTTTTGCAAATATTATGTCATTTAATCCTATTCAACCTTGTGACTTAGGTTTAATCATTTCCATCTAAAGATGACTAAAGTGGAGCTCACAGGCTAGCAGACAAGTACTGATGACAGAAGAGACATAATGCCCCTTGGCTAACTTAGTTAATAAAGCTCCGTTTGGAGGCTCTTTCCATTGCTAAAGACAATTATGTCCTACTTCTAAGATACCTTCTTTAGCAGGAAAACATTTTATACACACACAACACACACACATATATATGGCTAATATGCTAAGTGTCCCTCCCACCATCCAACCAGTTGCTCTGAAGCACACTGACCACCAGGGGGCAGACACTCAATGCAGGAGCTGCTGAGCTGCAGTGACTTGGCAGCGGCATTTCTCGGGTGATGCACCCCGAAACCAGAGAAGAGGAAACCTAATTTCTCACGGGGCCGCACGATTCCACCTTCGGCCATGAGTTATGTTGTTGCCGGGGCTCTGTCGGCCCAGAATCTGGTTTTCTGCACAATTGTGCTTGCGTTCCACACCCCGAACAACAGCAACTTTGCAGAGTGCCCTCTCGCACCCTGGACCCCTTGGGGGATGTCGGGAGAGCCAGTTTCGGCCCCATCCCCGCAGGCCAGGCCAAGGGACCCCACCTGCCAGAGGGACCCCATTCATCCGCAGAAGCCCTTCGAGCCAGGTGCAGCCAGCTGAGGAGGGACAGTGGGAGATTAGCTCCAGGGCGTGTCCAGCCTGTCTCAGCCACCTTCTAATTAATTTCCTTTCTATGTGCATAAATTCATGCACCGGGTCACTAGTTTAACATAAAAGTTCTATGAGTGTATATCTCAAGGCAAAAATGGAATTGCAAATCACATAACAAAGGGAGTACAATGTACAGTTCCTGTACCAGAAGCATCAGCAACACCTGTTAGTATGTTAGAAATGCAAATTCTCAGGCCACACCCCAAACTTATTGAAACAAAACTGTGGAGGTGGGGTTAATTCTCATGCCCACTAAAATTTGAGAGCCACAAAACGTCAACAAAGGATTAAAGAAAAACGAGTCACGTTACTATGAAGTTAATTTGGAAAATGCTGAATTAAAATGAATTAGCTACATTTCTTTATTGTAGAAATTTAATAGGTTACAAACTTGCTTGGTTACAGAACACTTCCTTTCAGGAGAATCCTATGGGACCAGAATGAACTCTTAAGGATGCTGTCCAATGTAGATTTTCCTCCTTAGCCTGAGGGCTAAGGGAACACACATCTGGAGTCAGACAGACTCAACAATGAATCTGAGCTCTGAAAGTATGAGTAATGATAGGACAAGAGTAGTTAACAGTAAGAGTGGAGATAATGATGATATCACTACCAATTCTTTTCTGCTTATATAAGGATTACTATAAAAAAAAATAGATGATAATACCTAAGATGAAAATAGGATAGAAGTATCCCTACTAGTCAGAAATAACCAATTTGGAGTATGTGGACCTTCTGGCCTTTTTTCCATTTATGTGCACACCAGAGGCCTGGTGCACGAATTTGTGCACGGGTGGGGTCCCTTGGCCTGGTCAGCAATTGGGGCCAAGGCGCCGAGTCCCGATCAGGCGATTGGGGCCAGTCGGCTGGAGGAAGGGACTGCAGGAGGCCATGGGAGGTTGGCTGTGGGAGCGCACTGACCACCAGGGGGCAGCGTTGAGTGTCTGCCCCCTGGTGGTCAGTGCACCTCATAGCTACCAGCTGGTCATCCAATCATAATGGTCGCTTAGGCTTTTATATATATACTAGGGACCCAATGCACGAAATTCGTGCAAGAGCAGGCCTTCCTACCCCTGGCTGCCGACACTGGCTTCCCTCTGGCACCCGGGACCCGGGCTTCCCACCGGCTGCCGGCAGGCACCCGGGACCTGGGCTTCCCTCGCAGCCCCAGCTTTGTCCGAAAGTCGTCCAGTCTAATTAGCATATTATACTTTTTTATTATAGATAGATATACACACTAATTTGGTAAGAAAATGACCAAAACAAATTTTTATACCACACTGATATTAAATTATTTGTTTCTAAGCTATCTATCCACTTTCGGAGTTGGTTAAGAATGGTATATTTGTATAAACAAATCCCATTCTTAAGTTTAGCTTTGATATATTTACATACTCAAGCCTTCTACTATATAAACACTTTGGATATTCTTAGTTTTATTGTCCACACATTAGAGGACAGTGTTACTGTACAGTAACTGACTGAGGAGGGAGTGGCCTTTAGGGGACAGAGCAGGGAAAATGGGAGGGGCAAGAAATAATTTCATTCAGCTTTCCAGTGTCTCCCATTTCTAACTTACCCTCAACATGAAAGAGTACACGTTGTATACTCCATTTATATGAAGTTCAAGGACAAGCAAAAGCAAGCTATAACAAAAACAGGCGATATGAACCAGCCTCTGGATGAGAATGTCTGGGAAGGAGCATGAGGATTTTCTGGGATGAAGATAGTGTTCTCTGTTCTGACAGTGTTGCTGACACAGTGCACTGTCAAATGTATTTGTCAAAACTCTTCAAACTAATACACTTAGGTTCTGTACATTCTAACATATAAAATTAATCCTATATTTTTTTTTTAAAAAGAAAGTGGTTGCTTTCTTTCCACAAAGAGGTCTGTAACCAACAATAATAAAATTAGAAGGCTCAGGGGAAAAATTAAAATAGTTTTAAAAAAAAGAGATTGCGAGAACATGACAATTACCCAGCTCAGTGAAAAGAGGGTCCCGTGTGTTACATTCATTACTAACAGCACCTAGCACATAGCAGAATTTAATAATCTGTTTTATACATAAAATTGCAAGTATAAAAGAATTATACAAAATATCAGAGAACTACGCCAAAGACATTAAGAATTTAGAAATGAAAAAAAATGCATTTAACTGTCTTTTAGATGAGGAATTATTTATAACTTCAAGGTACAGCAGCTTATAGCTAAAGTTTTTTTAAATATATTTTATTGATTTTTCACAGAGAGGAAGAGAGAGGAAGAGAGAGTCAGAAACATCGATGGGAGAGAAACATCAAGTGGCTGCCTCCTGCATACCTCCCACTGGGGATGTGCCCGCAACCAAGGTACATGCCACTGACTAGAATCGAACCTGCGATGACCCTTTAGTCCGCAGGCCGACACTCTATCCACTGAACCAAACCGGCTAGGGCTAAAGTTTATTTTCAAAAAATTTTTTACAGTTTGATGTCAATCATTTTTCTTTCTATCCTATAGATAACTCACTATACTACATATATGTGTGTGTGTGTGTTTGTGTGTGTGTGTGTGTGTGTGTGTGTGTGTATATATAGGTTTTCATTAAATAATAAGCCTATTCAAGAGTTATCACTTTGTGGTGAGCAGAATAATAGCTCTCCAAAGAGACTGCTACCTAATCCCTGAGACTGAGACTCTCCAGTGTTACATGGCAAAGCAGAATTTAGGCTGCTAATCACTGCTCTTATCATAGGGAGATCATCCTAGATTACCTGGATAGGCCCAACTTAAGAACAGGCTTTTAAACAAATGTAGAAGAAAAGAAAAGAAAAAGGGGGGGAGGGGACACCTATAATACTTTCAACAATAAAGATAAATTAAAACTTGGAACCAGAAAATGATTTTTAAAAATGCCAGAGAGATGGCAGTTTGAGAAAGACTTGGCCCAGTGTTGCTTGCTCCAAGATGGAGTCATCATAAGCCAAGAACTGCAGACATTCTCCAGAAGCAGAAAAAGGCAAGGAAGCAGTTCTCCCTCAGAACCTCCAGAGCAGCCCCCCAAAACCTGATGTTAGCACAGTGAGACTTATTTAGTACCTCTGACCTTCATAACTGCAAAGCAATAAATTTGCCTATAAATATTCATAGATATTTATTACAACACTGGAAAAGTAGGAAAGTATAAATATCCTAAATGCTTATCAACAGAAGGGTTAAAGAAAACACAGCATGTGCATATTATTGAATAGCAAGTACTAAGCAGTTAAAGTTCCATTTATATGTCCTCCCACATAAAAACCTTCTGAACACGTTAAAGAGAAAAAAGGAGGTTTTGGAATATAGTGTGACCACATTCTTGACAATAACAGTCTCTATGGCAAAATCACATACAAAATAAAACTTTTTCTCTGTACTTGTAAGTATGTACATGAATTTATTAAGATGTTAGGATGTGAATATAACATTGACATGGAGAGAATGGAATCATCAGAGAACTGAAAATGACTTTCATTTTATCTGAACTGTCTAAATTTCAAAGAAACAAATTCATATTTCTTCTACAATAAAAAAAAAGTGGACTTGCAGTTAAAGATGACTGCCTAATCAAATTTATCAGTCTCTGTGCAGACTAAACATCCTCCTAAAATCACTAAAAATGTATTTTTTAAAGGTAATACACACACACACACACACACACACACACACACACATATATATAAAAGCCTAAGCAACCATTACAACCAGCTAGAAGCTATGATGTGCACTGACCACCAGGGGGCAGATGCTTAACGCAGAAGCTGCCCCCTGGTGGTCAGTGCACTCCCACAGCCAACCTCTCACAGTCCCTCCCCTGGGCCAGCCAACCTCCCGAGGTCCCTCCCCCTGGCCGGCCGGCCCCGAGTGGCCTGATCGCTGGCCAGGCCGAGGGACCCCACCCCATGCATGAATTCGTGCACTTGGCCTCTAGTAAGCCTATAAAAGGACAGAGAAAATGGAAAACAAACAAAAAAAGCAATACCACTAGACTATTAAAAGAAAATAAGTGACTAGTAACTTTAATTGCAGAACTAGGAAAGCAACCTAATTTACACCAAGCGCAAGAATTGGCAGGCAGAAAAGAGGCCTAAAAACAGAAATATTCACTGCATGTGGTGTAAGAAGCAGTTAGAGTTTTCCAGCTGTCCTCCCTGACTTCAAGCAAGTAGGCAACTGCTGCTCCGCAATGCTGGCATTAGACTGTTATTTGGAGAGGGCAAGGTTTTTGCACGTGGGGACAACAGAAGTATCTAATGGCAGAGGTACCTACTGAATATGATTAAATGAAGGGACCATATTGAGTGTTATGACTCTCAACTTTCTTTTCATTCTGTTCCTAAGAACCTGGTATTAAAAGAAGTATGTTTTCCAGGCCAAAAAAAGGGAGAAACGCCATTTTGGAAAATATGACCAGACCAAGAGAAAAGACAGTAATTTAACACGGGTGACCCTACTTTCACGGAGAGCTTCCAATCAGCTTTGTTAGTGGCTTTAATTTATTTAAAGTATAAGTAATCAGCCATGATCACTAAACATTTAAAGAAAGAACCAAAACAATGACTGAAAACAAACAATGAGAAAAAGCAACTGG
This sequence comes from Corynorhinus townsendii, assembly GCA_026230045.1. Classification (NCBI taxonomy): domain Eukaryota; kingdom Metazoa; phylum Chordata; class Mammalia; order Chiroptera; family Vespertilionidae; genus Corynorhinus; species Corynorhinus townsendii. The sequence goes on along the minus strand of JAPDVU010000004.1, from coordinate 177,993,694 downwards.
GAAGAAACTGAGTAAAAAAGGAGAAAAAAAATTTATACACACATATGCACACATAAGTACACATCATTAATATTCTTAGAAAAAAATATTATGCCCATAAAAGAACAGAATATATGAAAAATAACACAATTTTTTTAAAAAGCTCTTAGAAATTAAAAAGTTATAGAAACCAACAAAAATCCACTAAAGTACTAGAGATAAAAATTGGGGGGAGTCCCCCAAAAAGAAAAAGCAAAGACATTAAAGAAAGAAGATAAAGCAAAGGAACAACTCTTCATAAGGCAAGATGGTGGAAGAAGTAAACAGTGGGAGTTATTAAGGAACTGAGATTTCAAGGTGACAAGATGTCTGTGTCTGAAGAAGTGCTATGATGGGTAAGAAATCTGGAGAATTCCAAATCCAGACCTTAGAGCTCTGAGATCGGAGGGTATCGAAGCCCCAGCAAATGTAGTAAATTGCTTTTATCAAATGCCAAGTCATCCAGGTTGCCTGAGATTCAGGAAATCATACAGTAGCTATAAGAATGCTAAGTTTTTCAGATTCTGCCCTGGAGAAGTAGCACGCACTTAACTGACCAGCCTTAACTTCTCTCCAACCATCACACCCATCCCCAACCACCAACACAGCACATTCAGATTAAGAATATCTTGCAGCACAAATAGTTATAAAAGAAGAGCTATTAAACACAGCATAATTTTATTTCTAAGACAATTTTATAATTGTCCCCATTTGTACAGTCCACATTATATCTATTTACTTTGGTTCAAAATTCAGTTTACATATATTTTCTTTATGCAAATAAAACATTTCTTTTTGGAGCAGTAAGTTTTTATGTATGATTTAAAATAAAACAATAATTTGGTGATCAATAACCTTGTTATCAAATACATTTTGAAGAACAGTTTTTGGCATGTGGCTAGCACAGTAAATGTGCTATAAAACATAATTCAAATATTCAGGGGAGACTCTTAGAAATAAAACACATATAAAAATAAGTAAAACTAAGATTTTCTATTACTTTTGCAAAAGCTGAGAAGTTGAGAAGAGGAAAGTATATGGTCTTCCTGAAAAGGAGGATGTGGAGTGGCGTATGAATCTTGAATGCTTTCATTTTTGATAGAGAGGTTCAAGTGTTAATTAAAAATATATGGTATAATATACCTATCTAAATGTCTTTAATCCTCACAAATCTACAAAGCAAGTATTCTTACCCTGATCTTAGAGATGAGAAAAGTAAGGTATAAGATATAAAAAGGTAAGTAACTTGCTTAAGAAGTAAATGGACTCAACCCAGGAAACGCAACCTGAAGACCCAAGCTATTCCCCATGTTTAACAGGATGCAGCCTACACACAGGCATCCCATCTCATGCTCAGTGACTGATCTCTGGATAGGCACATGGCTTAAAGTGTGGAAACCAGAGTCCTTCTATTGGAGAGGGTGCAAAATAGTACCTTCAGGCCTCTCAGATCACAGGTGGAAGAAAGTAGCAATGGCCTGCAGGCCACCAGCTTAAAGAAGGTCTACAGAACTCAATAGAAAGGGACAAAACTAGGTAAAACACCAAAGGAGACCAGGCAGTGAGTGTGGGTGTGGGTACACTCAGAACTGCTACATTTCAGCTCCAGGACCCTGGTTCCTCCACTTGCTCCTTCAATTCCGTGAGCTACCTTTAGGTCCTAATAATTTGAGACAATATAGTGTTTGTCCACTTAATGCTATTTTGAGCTGTGTTTCTGTCATTTGCAATTGAAAAAGTCTTAAGATTCTCTGACCACAATGCAATACTAAAAATAACAAAAACAACCAACAGTAAATTTACCACCTAAAAATGTTGAAGTGACACTTTAAAAAAATACACTAAGAAGAAAAAAAATAGCTTTACAAATGAGAAAGAAACTAAGGGTTAAGAGCAGAGCTAATGAAATAAAAATAATAAAACTAGTAAAATTCATTGTTCAAACCAAGAACTGACTTAGAAACCAATTACATTCCAACAAAAATTGGGATATACAAGATGGTCAGAACTTATTAAATTCAAATGATGAAATGTACTTACTCTTCTTTGACATACAAAGTTTCTTATTGTTAAAAAAAAAAAAAAAGAGCACGGAATAGAATAATGATTCTGACAGACATTACTCAAAATTCAACTACCCATGAAAGCAGGAATAGACACTGTGTGGCCAGATTATTATGACCACCCCATCAGCACTTCGCTGGGCCACCTTTTGCCTTCACTACTGTGGCGATTCTTCTTAGCATTGACTCCACGAGATGTTGAAAGGTGATGCGAGGAATCTGACACCACGCCTGATGAATAGCACTGTCCAGTTCTGAGAGATTTGATGGTTGTGGAACCAGCTCTTTTAACTTCATCCCACAAATGCTCAATTGGATTGAGATCTGGTGATTGTGGGGCCACCTAAGCAAGGTAAAGTCTCCCTCACGTTCTTGAAACCACTCCTGCACAATACGAGCACCGTGGCATGGCACATTGTCTTGTTGGAAGAAGCCATCTCCATTGGGATATGCCATCAACATGACAGGAGGAACTTGATCAGCAACGATACTTAGGTATGTTGTGCTATTCAGACGTTGTTCCACACGAATTAAAGGGCCCAAATCATGCCAGGAAAACATGCCCCAAACCATAACACTGCCCCCACCAGCTTGAAGGGTTGTACTCATGCATGTGGGGTGCATGCTTTCATGCTGTTTTCGCAAAATTCTCACTCTGCCATCTGCATGATGCAACTGGAAACGTGATTCATCGGACCGTATGACTTTTTTCCAATGCTCCACTGTCCAATCCTTGTGTTCCTGTGCGAATTGGAGACGTTTATCTTGGTAACTGCAGACAGCAAAGATGTTCGAACAGGCCTTCAGCATCCATATCCCATACAATGCAGGTACGGCTAATGTGCCTACAAACGTCAGGTGGTCATAATAGTCTGGCCACTCAGTGTATATCCCATTTCTTCCGACAGTGCATAACAAAGTTATTCTCATTAAATATTTGAGTAAATTTTGGAATACTGGGCAGTCATTTAAAAAAATCATGTTATAGCCCGGCTGGCACAGCTCAGTGGTTGAGCATCGACCTAAGAACCAAGAGGTCACAGTTCAATTCCCGGTCAGGGCACATGTCTGGATTGCAGGCTCAATCCTCAGTGTGGGGCGTGCAAGAGGCAGCTGATCAATGATCAAATTTGTGGAATTCAGCTAATGCAATTTTTGGAGGAAAATTTATAATTTTAAAGTCTTATATTAGAACATCAAAAATGTATAAAATCAAAACGTATATAGAATGAATGCCCCAAATTTTGACTCTAAAACAAAAGTGTGTGCGCGCGTCTGAGTACACAGTGTGAGGCAAAAGTAGGTTTACAGTTGTGAATACGAGACAATTTATTCCTGCATGATTACTTACTAGAGCCCGGTGCATGAAAATTCATGCACTGGAAGGGGGGGGGGGGGGTCCCTCAGCCCAGCCTGCCCCCTCATAGTCCAGGAGCCCTCAGAGGCGGGAGGCGACCCGGAGATCAGGGGAAGGCAATGCCCCATCACACCTCTGTTGCTGCCACTGCCAGCAGCTCAAGCCTCGGCCGGCCCTGGGAGGCTGGGAAGCCGCCATCCAAGGCTTGCCTGCACCTTGGGCCAGTCCTGGGCGGCTGGGGGGCTGAGGGGACTGGGGGACTCCAGAGGCAGGCGGGCCGGGCTCACCACATGCCTGCTGCCCCCGTGGGGCTGAGGGGACTGGGCATCACCATCTTGTGGCTGTGGGTGCTGCCATCTTTGAGGACATGGCAGTCAATTAGCATATTCCCTCCTTATTGGCTGTGGGTGCCTCCATCTTTGCGATGGTGTGAGGGTCAATTAGCATATTCCCTCTTTATTAGATAGGATTATTGTACTAGAGGCCCGGAGCATGAAATTCGTGCATGGGGGGGGGGGTCCCCTCAACCTAGCCTGCAACCTCTCCAATCTGGGACCCCTTGGGGGATCCCAGGGATCGGGCCTAAACCGGCAGTCAGACATCCCTCTGACAATCCTGGACTGCTAGCTCCTAATTGCTTACCTGCCTGCCTGCCCAGTTGCCCCTAACCGCCAGTCTCCTCCCCCCCCCCCCCCAACTGGCCTGGCTGCTCCACACAACCTGCTTGTTCAGTCATTTGGTTATCCCTCACTAACCACCCTGCCAGCCTGGTCGAAGGCAGCCATCTTGTGAGGGTGTGAGGGTCAATTTGCATATTACCTCTTTATTATATAGGATTATTTCAAACAACTGTAACCTACTTTTGCTCCTTCCTGCATATCTGTATCCATATCTATATCTATAAGAAATAGATAGCAATATTTTTATTCTGGGGGTCAGATTACAAGTGATTTTCAGTTATGTTTGCTTTTTTTATATTTTAATTTACTCTAATGAACAAATACTTTTATAATTAAAAAAACACTTTTAACAAATTATTTTTCTGTGTTTCAATTCTAATTTCTGGCCTCCTACTCTGCCTGACTCTTCAAGTTCTTGCTCCCCAGAATTTCATGCTTGCTCTTCAATTTATAGCCATCCCTTAGTAATCTTACTCACTTTTTGGCTTCACTTATCATCTGCAAATTGACAATTTCTCAATTTTTTTGTAGAGTTCCAAATTAAAGACTCATATTTCCTTCCTACTGTTTAAGGATGCTTCTAGATGGAAATCCTATAGCCACGCAAAGTTTAACAGGCCTAAAAGAACTCATCATTTCTAAAACTTGGTCATCCCTGCTTTATTGTTAATATTGGTAAATGACATCACTATGCACTCAGGTTTGCAATCCTACCAATTAATTCTACCTTAGAAATCTCAAATTCAGCTTTTCCTCTCCCTCACCAATTGCCATGATTTCAATTTAGGCATGCACCAACTATCCTATATAATAAAGAGGTAATATGCAAATTAACTCTCACACCCTCACAAGATGACTGCCTATGACCAGGCCAGCAGGGGGGTTAGTGAGGGACGACCAAACAACTGAACAGCAGGCTGCGTGGGGCGAGCCGGCTGGCAGGGGGGTTAGTGAGGGATGACCAAACGACTGAACAGTAGGCTGCATGTGGCAACCAGGCCAGCGGGAGGGGGGCCATGAGGGGTGACCAGGCCAACATGGGAGAAAGTTGGGGGCAACCAGGCCAGCAGGGGGGAGTTGGGGATGACTGGGCCAGCAAGGGGGGGGGCAGTTAGGGGCGACCAGGCCAGCAGAGGGAGGCAGTGGGGGTAACCAGGATGGCGGGGGGGAGGCAGTAAGAGGCAACCAGGCTGGCTGGGGGGGGGGGGGGCAGTTCAGGGCAACCAGGCTAGCAGGGGGGGCAGTTGGGGGAGACCTGGCCAGCAGCGGGGGGGGGGGGGGCCAGTTAGGGGTGACCAGGTCAGCAGGGGGGGCAGTTAGGGGCGATCAGACCAGCAGGGAGGGGGGGCAGTTAGGGGAGACTAGGCAGGCAGGCAGGTGAGCGATTAGGACCCAGCAGTCCAGGATTATGAGAGGGATGTCCAACTACCGGTTTAGGCCCGATCCAAACCAGCAGTCGGACACTGTAGAGAGTGCCTGGGAAGGCATACAAGCATTTCTTTAATTATTGTCAACTGAATCCAGTGGCATTGGCAGAACCATGTCCTGGAAACACACCTTGCCAGAGGTAGGAGTGTTGTCAGCCTGACCTTCAGCCCAGGCACCAGGGGATGGATTTCATTATCTAAATCCAGCCAAGCACCAGGAACAAACATGAGTGACTATTACAAAGAACCCACAAGAATGCACATAATCTCCTTTGTCTTGGGCTTTAGTAAAACTTCCTGGTTTTTGCTGTATAAAATAAACATGCTGTATTGGCTCTGGGTCCCGTCTCTCCATCAGAGGACAGTGGTCCCACCCACTCGCAGCTTTTCCTACTGTATTTGTGTCTGTCTCTTTCACTTTCTCAATCCCCCGTCACCCCTATCAAACCGGACTGCTCTCTAGCCACGCTGGACGCAAAGAAGAGAGAAATATTTATAGGACATCCCCCAAGGGGTCCCGGATTGGAGAGGGTACAGGCTGGGCTGAGGGGGACTCCCCCACCCCGTGCACGAATTTCATGCACTGGGCTTCTAGTCTTCTAAAGAAGTTCTAGCTTATCTTCCTGCTACCACTCTCCCCTCCTAACAAGTGTTGTACACAGCTTTCAAGGCTGAGCACTTCTTGGGAAGCTGCCACCCACCATTAACTGACGGTAATGGTACCCTTGGCCTGATCATGACTTACCTTGCTTTTAAACTTGGTAGGGTTAAACAACTTAGAGTACTTCAAAATCCTTCTGCAACTGGTCCAAACCTATTTTTCAAGTTTCATGTTCTCATCATTCCTCCTTGCACCTTACAATCCAGAGACATTTAAATCTTTAGTACACCCTATAAAAATCTGAGGCGTTTGTGGGTGCTTCCTTGAATCTGTAGTATCCTTTCTGCATAAAACTTCTAAATGCTTCAAAACAGTTCAAATGTTACCTTGCTCTGGAAGTAGTCTTTGACTGCCTAGACAATGATACCCTACAAAGCACTGTTAATAGTCCTATCATAGCACTTGTATTTAACAATCTCAACCCAGAGCTGAGCAAGACCAGGAAGCAGCCCCATATTAGTACCCCTAACAACACAACGCTCAGCCCCGAAGGGGATCAATTCCTGTTTACTAAACTAACACCACACGCATCATTACTTTTTCAAAGTAAATAAAAACTGATTTTGAAATTAGAACAGTTGTATGTTTAGCTGGTCAATCTAAGTCTATAATCAATGTGGCAGACAGACTGGTTGTCCACACTGATCCCTGCCTTTCTGTCTTGTGAATAGGACCAGTAAATTGCTTCTAACCAATGGGCTGTGTGTGATCACTTCTACATCCTAGCCTATATAATAAAAGCCTAATATGCTAAGTGTCTGACTGTTCATCTGACTGTTTCTTTGACCGTTCCACCAGCTGCTATGATGCTCGCTGACAACCAGGGACAGGTGCTCCCACCAGTACGTTAGCTTGCTGCTGGGGTCCGGCCGATCGGGACTGGGCGAGATGGGCCGGACACACCTGGAGCCCTCCCACGATCTCTCCCTGACCCCGACTGTGCACCAGGTGGGTCCCTCGGCCTAGCCTGTGACCTCTCACAATCCGGGACCCCTCAGGGGATGTTGGAGAGCCAGCTTCGGCCCAATCCCCACAGGCCAGGCCGAGGGACCCCACGGGTACTCCAGTTTTCACGTAAGAGTGCAGCACCAGCCCACCCCGCTAGGCACTCTCCTTTGCTGTCTTTGAAGAAGCAAGCTGTCCTGAGCTTTAAAACTGAGGAAATGAGTTCTACCAACAACCTGAGGGAGACAGGGAGCTTGGAAGCAGATCCAATCCCCACTGAGTCTCTAGATAACAATCCAAGTTCTGGCCAACACCTTAATTACATTCTTGTAGAGAACCCACGTTAAGCTGCACCCAGACTCCTAACCCATAGAAACTATGAGACAAATAAATATATGCTGTTTCAGGCAGCTAAACTTGTAGTAATTCATTAATAAGCATCACACAAACTAACACAAGGTATTTTTGAGCCTTTTATTCATACAAAGGGCATGTTTTCCCCAATTTCTAAACTGTTAAATAAGTATAAAACAAACTTAATTCATTATGGAATGCCAGTCAAGTACATGCAAAATTAAAACATTTAGGAAGTACTCTGCTTCATCAAGCAGTTCCTATACTTCTCTTTTAACCTATTTACTAAATATACCCATTTGTACTTATACCCAGTATATGAAATAAGTATAACATTAAGGCAATTCTCCTCATAGACACAAGCTGGTATCTAATTAATGTTATCGGTAACCAGGAAATAAGTAAGAACCTACTTACTAGTTACCAGGCAAAACAATCAAATTGAAGGGGGCAAGAGGACTTGCTGGAGACACTATCTATTGGTGAAACAGCAGAGCTCTTAGTGGCTTAGCAGCCAGCAAAGCATCCAACGGACTCAGCCCAGGCAGCTCCTATCAGATGATGTCCAGTGCAACACAAACACTCCTCCCTGCAGCCCACCATCCACCTTGCACTTTCAAAACATTCCCGACGCCGAAACTTAGCATGACACAGTCCACACTTCAGCATTTTTAAAAGGCATAAAACACAAGGTATCGCCTAGAGTTTCAACTATATGGAATTACAAGTGAGGAGCACGAATCATCAGAGTTGTTTTTTGGGGAGTGATGAGTTGTCATAAGAAGTGTCATTTTCTTCTGTCACACCCCATAAAAGTCTTCAATTGAAAAAAAGAACATTCAAGAATAGGAAGTAGATTAATCACAATAAACCCACATCTGTCTTAAAGATTAAGATAAATAAAATCTGCCTAAAAATACAGATTTTATTCAACGTATTCAGTTTTAAGAGATAGCCCACATTCCTTCAATATAAAGAAGCGTGTTTCTTAGATAACAGGTGGCACCGGAATGACAATCAGCCTACTGAAATACTCAGGGGCACACCACACCCAAACAAACTCAAGCCAATCAGGAAGAAGTCAAAAGCAATCCAGTCCCACCGGTTAATTGTCTAGATTAATTCATTTTACATTTTCACTCTCAGACTCATGAATATTTTATGAGAAACCCACATAATTTCTTTAGAAATAATCTCTGTTCATTGGTATATTTTTATAGTCTAATTTAGCTCCCTCATCCTTGCTGGATCTTAAAGACTGGATCATTACCACCCATAATAATTAACTTTATGAACATTAGCAACTTGACAGCAGAAAAAAATGTAGACATAAAATAAAGCCAAAAAATCCTCTGTGAGATACCACTAAATTTTCAACTATTAGACTATACCCTTAAGACCTGTTGTAAACAAAGGTGATAGACAAGAGAAGGCTTTTGTTCACTTTAATAATACTATTAAACTCAGCAGTCTGAAACGAACAAAAAAACCAACAACAAACACAAGAAAAACCTACCTCACCTAAAAATTCCTGTATGGTCCAGCTGATGTGGCTCAGTGGTTGAGCGTTGACCCATGAACCAGGAGGTTTTGGTTCCATTCCCCGTGAGGGCACATGCCCAGATTTCGGGCTCCATCCCCACTAGGGGGCATGCAGGAGGACGGCTGATCAATGATTCTCTCTCATCGATACTTCTATCCCTCTCTCCCTCTCCCTTCCTCTCTGAAATCAATACAAATATATTCAACAAAAACAAAAAACACTCCTGTTTGTATTATAACAACATTCTGATGTTTTATCCAACAACTCAGTTCTAGGAAATTTCTGCAAACTAAAACATCTGTATTAAGCACCTCTACTAGTTCTCTCTAGACAGAGAGAATTAAAGGAGTGTCCATCACCAAAATGCATGTCCAAGAGAGAGCAAACCAAACCAGCCCAGAACACCGCATTTAATTTGGTAATTCATTATGATGGAACCGAAACAATTCACCCGGCTAAAACTACCAAATTTAAAAAAACAAACCTAGTACTGGTTTAGGTTTCCTTTTCTATAAATGACCTGACAGCCCGTAAGAGAATAATTCTGAATCTTATTAGTATCAAATTTTCTTATTAGGAGTTATTAATACAAACATCAGGAAAAATAAGTTTTCTAGAATTACAGTAATAAATGTCCACTAATTCAGAAATACTCCTTTACTCATTACTCAGATGGAGTTACTTTATATAGGCACATTTGTACACGTTGTAACTGAATAAAAATTAATTCTATAATACATACTAAAAATTACATCAATGTGAAGTATAGTCAAGTCTAATTTCTAAATAAGAATTATCATCTGGCTTCCTAAACCTCGGGATAATGAGAAATATGGTTCTGTAAAGTTTCCCTGACAAACTCAACCGCTGAAATAGAGGTAAAAATCTCACTGAGGCAAATGTCACTGCAAAGATTTGGTTTTACATGTGTGTTCTAGCTTCTGGTCTCAACTAGGACTTAAGGTACAAGCACTTGGCAAGTTTTTCAAGAATACTTCTAAATGCACAGAAGAAACAGTTAATTGCATGCAACAGATGCCTTAGGTCATTAGGGCTCATTCTCTACAAAGACCTAATTAAGAAAGACTGCCACAAGTTCCTCCCTGCTTTGCTGCTAGGCCCAATCACCCTAACCACAAAAACACTAAAAAGAAACTAAATAGATAAATGCTTTACCTCTCTAACTTTCAGGAACTAGGACTTTTTCATTTGCTAATTTACTATGACTTAAGAGCATGGGTGCCAACTGTTTGTCCTCTGCTCTGACTGGAATGTATTTACTTTGAGAAAATAAACTCATACAGGTATACTGACTCTTTGTTAAAGGATATCAGCCCCCTCCCCCAAAAAAAGAATAAAGACAGTAATCAGTATACTAAAGAAATAAGAACTCTTAATTTGACAAGCCTTTTCCTACTTCCCCTTCTTTAGCCAGCTTTAAATATACATCTTTTGATGATCCTAACTGCTAAATATAAGGTTTCATTTAAAAAATATTTTTAAAACCAGCTTATCTTTTATTGTTGCACTAATCTCCCAGTCTCAAGAAACTGGCTTTTGTTATTCCTCCATGTGGTGACTACAGCACCTTCAACTGCATTTATTATAATCAAATCAAAGGAAGGAAAACACTAGTTCTTTAAAAAAAACAATTTTTTTTAAACTGGCCCAATTTTAGGAAGCATTAAGTACTTTCATTTACATAGCAAAATGACTTTATAACAAGTTACTGAAATAAGGTAAAGAGCTGTTTTATACTGAATGTGCAAAGCAGGACTGAAAAGATGGTTAAAACTGAACATGACATTCCCATTTTTAATTTATGCCAACGTGAAGGTTGACAGTACAGAACATCAGCACAGATAGCTAAATTACATTATTGGGTATCCCACTTTACCAACTGTCCACTCAAATTTCTCACGTTTATACACATGAATACAAAGGGCTCGGAAATGGAGGGGATGGTGTGTGCAGTTTATCTGAGCTCAATTGTGAACGTTCTATCAAGGTACATAATGCAATGAGATGGGAATGTTTACCTCCACAGTATCTCTCACCAGGCTTAACTCTTTCCCCTCCCCCATGAACTGGGAAGAGAGGGGTTCTTGATTCATTTACTATAACTGTTCTGAGGTAGAGATGATCACCATAAAACATAATTGAACAATTCAAACTCATTTTCCTCAAATCAAGTGCACCCTTCCTCCCGTTTCTACATAAAAACACATCACTTTGTTATCACTTTGCTACTAAAAATTTCCATTCCTCCCAAGTGACTTCTCCTGAACTCAAGTCAACACTGCTTTGCACCCAGGCTTCCAACTGCACCTTGTGGGCAGAGTTGTGATAATTAATAATTCCTCCCCTTAAACTGTTTTCAATTTTTTAGCTGCTGTCCCAATTAAGCAGGACTCACATTAACCAGTATCTAAAGTAGAAGTTTACTGGGGTTAAAAATACACTTGCCATTAATACATTCATCCCATTAAAGTGTGCAGAGTAGGTGGGACTATTTGCACATTTAAGAATTAGTTTTATATTGACAACCATCCAAAGGAGATCATTCCCTCCATTTTCAAATACTCAAGTTTAATGGAGACCCTCTGACTTTTGGCCTTTAAAAACTGCTCACCACTCGAGTCCCAAGATAGAACTACATTTAGCAACGGGTCTTCTGACTTCCTGATACCAAAACCCACAAGCACCAGACTGCTTCGTCGGTTTGTCATAAAACACCATTTACTCCTTTCACCTTCCGGAGAAAACAAGGGCTCTCCGTCCAGGGGAGCCGCTAGGAGGTAAGGGTCACACGTTTGAAAAGCAAACACTGGGGTCTGGCCGAGCGGCGTCCTGGGGGTTAAGTGGCGACTTTCCTCCCAGGAGGCTGACCCGGCCGGCAGCGCTCAGGCTGAAGGAGAAAAGGAGAAGGTAAAAATAAACGCAGCCGCGGCCCACGTGCCGCCGCGGGAGCCAGGGAGGGAGGGAGGGGGCCGTACCTCCAAACAAGTGCGGCGAGAGGTGAGCTGGTAGTGAGCCGATGACCAGGCGCGGCCCGCCCGGGCCCCCGCCCGCCGGCCGGTCCCTGCCGCCACCGCCGCCGCCGCCGTCCTCCGGGCTGCTGTGCACCGAGTCCTGCGAGCCGTACTGGCCGCTGCTGCTGTTGGGGATGCTGAAGGAGGACTGCGCGGCGCGGGCCCCCGACGCCACGGTGCCCACGGCCCCGCCGAGAGAGCGGCTGCGCGGGGCCGCCGAGGCCGCCGTGGCGCCGCCCGAGGCGCTGGGCTGGTGCGCGCCCGGCACCTGAGCCGGAAACCTCCCAGCGGCCGCGGCCCGCGCCCCTCCGCCGCCTGCGGTCCCATTAGCTCCTCCGCTGCTGCTGGAAGGTAAATCGGAGCCTGAGTACGCGCGGGTGCGGCCGTTAGCAGCGGCCGGGCCGCTCTGCTTGGCGCCCATGTCCGCCCTGCCCCGGGCCGGGCCCGCGCGCAGCGCCCGGAGCGCCGGGAGGGCGGGAGCGAGCGCGGGAGCAAGAGGGCAGGGCCGAGGCACCGCGGCCGGCCCACAGGGAAGCCCGCACGTCCAGGGCCTCTTCCCGGCGCCCCGAGGGGCGGTCGGCGCCCGGCGCGCTCTCCTTCTGGGGGACGGCGGGCGCGGGAGACGCAGAGAGGCGGGTAGGAATTAGGTCCGTGCTCCGGCGGGCGCCGCTCGCTCGCTCCGGCGGGAAGGGCGGCTCAGGTGGCGGTCCGGCTGCCGCTGGTTTCGGTTCTGCTGCGCCGCGACGGGCTGCTGCCGCTCTCTGCCGCCACCGCCGTGATCTGCGCCTTGGGCCTCGGCACCGCCTCCTCCCGGGCGGCCCCTGCTACCGCCGCCATCCTGCTCGCACGGCGGCTCGCGGGTGAGTGGGAGGCGCCCGCCCAGACTCCGCCGGGGCCACCTTCCTCCTCCCCCAGCCGCCCAGCTGTTATTAACGGAGAAAGAGGAAAAACGGGCGGCGCGTGAGGGGAGGATGGCGAGGAGTAAAGAACGGCGCGCGCTTCCCGGCAACCGCCGCCGCGCTGCGCCAGTGAAGGAGTGGCGGGGGGCGGTGTGGCCCACGAGGGTGGGGGGTGCCCAAGAGGGGAGGAGGCGGCCGATCCTGGAGCCGGAAGGCCGAGGAGCCTCGCGGGTCCAGGGTGAGCCCGGGCCCGTGTGTTTGGGTCGCACGCGGTGACCCCGCCCCCTCGTGCCGCCCGGCGGATTGGCTCCAGCCTTTCTGGCCCCGCCTTCTCCAGCCTAGACCTTCGCGCCCGGGTCCCGCCCCGATAAGGTACCGCGGTGTGGTAGGTGCTGCCTCCCCGAGACCCGGTGATGGACAGGTCGCGGGCCCCGCCCTCCTCCGGAGCGCGCCCCCTCCTCCACCGCGGGGCCCATGCCGATTGGAGGGATTTAGCCCCTCCCGGCACCAACCAAAAGGAGGCCCCTCCTCCCGCACGTGGCCATCCGATGCAGTGTGTCCCCTTCACCTTTTCCCGGCTGGGAATGGCAGTATCCTGTCCCCCGAGCCAATCAGTTTGGGTGGGTGTTACATTCCTTGTTGGTGTTATTAAATGAGTGTGTCTTTTATTTGAAACAGAAGATCAGCAATGCTGATGATAAAAACTAGGAACAGTGGAAACAAAAGAAACAAGGAGGCAGAAGGCAACTTAATCTGAATTAGCCCTATCCGATCAAACACTCCAACCCAGGAGGAAGCGCATTGTTGGAGGAACTAAGGTTAATCCAGCTTGACCTTCAGTTGCAGGACAAGAACCGTGGTGTAGAGAAAGCTGCACCCAATTTAGGAGACCTGGGGTCTAGGTCTGGGACCAAATTAAGTTACTGTATTGAGCAAGTTATTTTGCCTTTTTTGACTTTAGTTTCCTTTCTGGGATATTTGAATATAAATCCCTAGAGCACTTGCAGCTTAAAAATCCGATAATTTCTCTAAAAAGGAATTTTTAAAATATATTTATTTCAGAGAGGACGGGAGAAGGGGAGGGAGAGAGAAACATCAATGATGAGAGAGAATCATTGATCAGCTGCCTCCAGCATGCCCCCTACGGGGAATCCAGCCAGCACATCCCGGGCATGTGCCCTGACTGGGAATGGAACTGTGACCTCCTGGTTCATAGGTCCATGCTCAACCACTGAGCCACACCCACTGGGCTAGAATGGAACTTATTAAAATTACCAGCCCACTCCTGTGACTTCGTATCTTGGTAATAGAGTCTGGTCTGCATGTCCAGTGGCCAGCCTGCTCTAACGCTCCTCTTTTGAAAATGCCTAAAAATGCCTAAAGTGTTCTCTATGCGAAAATAATAGCAACTGTTTTCTTTTTTTGTACAAACTACAGAAATAAAATACTTTGTCTTTTTTCCATGCCTGTAATGTCATTTATGTAATGATTTTCATCACTCTTTGAAGAATGAGAATCAAAGTTTTTAAACAAGTGAAGAATATACATACACATAAAGATATATAGGGGTGGGCAAAACTAGGTTTACAATTGTTCATATGGCAAATAATACAATTAATAAATAATAATACAAGAATAAGCTTAATGTCCTTACAACTATAAACCTACTTTTGCCCACCCCATAAATACATTGTGTATATGTGTGTAAATATATCAGAGATACCAGTGAAATATATCTCTCTACATATTTATATACATATGTGTGTGTGTGTATATGTATACACACACACACATACATCCTGTGTATGAGCTCACTGAAACCAACATTTACTTGTTAAGCAGAGAAATGTTAGAAAGGCCAGAGTGGTCAGCAGCATGACAAGTTCCAAGTTCCAAGAAGGTCTTTAGTGATTTGATTTACCTTTTACTAAATGAGGTCTTCATTGTAAAACTCTGGCCCAGCAGTAAATTGTCACCAATATCCTAAGAACCTACTGCTACTCGAGAAAATTATAAACACCGATTTTAAAAAAGGAGTAAAGGTCTTCTGCAAGTCTCCAGGGAGCTAACAGCTGGTAAGTGAGAGTTTCACAGTCATCTTCACACATACATTTATGAAGCAAACCCCATTCAGCAGTTAAAACTAATAAATGGAAAGATATAACAATAAAACCTGATGACTCTTAGCTATATTCAGATTTATGTTCTGCTGTATCACATCCAAACTTGGCTGTTTTTGTCACTTTTACCCAGATGGTAATTACACCTTAAACGTGCTCTACATTTATTCCTAACTAGGAACAAAAAACCCTTGTAGTGCCAGGTTTCCTGCATTCACACCACTCACAACAGTTGAAATGTTACATTAATGTATTTCCATTCCTAACAAGACTGTAAATTTAATGGGGGCACGGAAAGTGTGTTTTTTCAATCACCAGTGCTTGGCACACAGTAGCCTGCAGGGAAGTATTTGTTGAGTACATGAGTGGTGAGAAGACCGCTTACAAGCTGAACGTTGGAGGTAAGGGATGGAAATTGGGTTTGTAGTGGCCCAATTCATTGTGGTTTGTGTTAGTGCGAGGCCCAGCACATAAGTCAGGGTACACTAAGCTACACAGAGGCAGCAAACCCCTAAACCTCGGGGCTGTGAGGCCACAGGAGTACGTTGCAAGATCCGTGGGTTCACCCTCTCATGTCTGTCTAAAAGGTTCCCCACTTGAGAGGCAAATCTGGGTGTCTCTTCTCCAAGGGGCGACTCGGGAACCCATGCTCTTAGCTTTTGCCTAAGTAGGCCCCTGAACCTGTGGGTCCTTCACTAGGTCCTGCGCACGTGGCTGGCCAAAGAAAAAAGGCCAAACCTGGAAGGGTTTGCACCCCTCCTCCTCACTATCCACTCACATGGTCTAACCCTGTGGTCCGCAAACTCATTAGTCCACAGAGCCACATATCAACAGTACAACGGTGGACATTTCTTTTGAGAGCCAAATGTTTTACACTTAAACTATATAGGTAGGTACATTGTTATTAACTCAGGGTACTCCTTCAATCGCACTGTGCGTGTGCGCACCCACACGTGGTATTTTGTGGAAGAGCCACACTCAAGGGGCCAAAGAGCCGCATGTGGCTCGCCGACCACTGGTCTAACCTAACTGCAAAGGGGTCAGGAAATGTGGTTTTATGAGTGCGTCCCAGGAAGAAAAGGAAAGAATTTTGGCAAGCACATGGCAAGCATGCCTTTCGCCACACACAGGAACTGTTGTCTGACTTGTCAAATATCTACAGTAAATACTAAATCTTAGTAAAACATTTTACAATAAAAATGGTTATAGGAAAAATGTCTAACAGTTACTAAGCCATCAAAATGTAGTTTTAAGAAAACTAATTTGTGTGTGAGAGAGAGTGGAACAGCTAAATTCTGTTTGCTTTAAATTGTGTTTCTAGCAACACCATCTAGCACAACTCTTAATTCAGACATTTAGATCCATGATCCTCAAAGTCTGGCCCCAATCTTCCGACTCTGTATTGCCAAAGAACTTGTCAGAAAGGGGGTTTTCCGGCCCCACCCCACACCTACTGAATCCATGGTTCCTGAACAAGCCCTCTGAGAGATTCTGATACGTGCTAATGTTTGAGAACCACTGTGGTATGTAATCACTGATTAGTTTCAAAACAATATCATGTTCCGGCGTGATCATCGTTTTGATTAAATGCCCTATTCGTGTGGATGGCCCATCACCCCTCTCCCAGTCCATTGTCACAGACTGGCTTCAGTTTCCCACTCAGTGCTGTGTTAATACTGCCTTTACAGCCTGATCATGTTGTTGTTATTATTATTATTACTGATCTTGATTGTCACTAAGTAATCTGGTTCATGTTAGGCCTCCCATCTGTATACCCAGACTAGGGGGCTAGCCCTCACCAGTGGATAGAGCGTCGGTCCAAGGACTGAAGGGTCCCAGGTTCAGTTCTGATGAAGGGCACATAGCTGGTTGCAGGCTCAATCCCTGGCCCCCACCAAGGGCGAGTGCGGGAGTCAACCATTCAATGTGTCTCTCTCACCTCAGTGTTTCTCTCTCTCTCCCCCTCCTTTCTACCCTATCTGAAAAAGGGGGTGGATATCTTCAGGGGAGCATTAACAAAACAAAACAAAACAAAGAAGAAGAAGACTAGGGGGCTAATATAGGGCAGGTTCAAAAGCTATTAAGAGAGCATCCTTGCCCAGCCAGTGTGGCTCAGTGGTTCAGCATTGGTCGGCCTATGAACCAGGAGGTCACGGTTCAATTCCCGGTCAGGGCACATGCCCAGGTTGTGGGCTCCATACCCAGTGGAGGGTCTGCAGGAGGCAGCCAATCAATGATTCATCAATGATGTCTCTCTCTCTCTCTCTCATTCTCTGAAATCAATAAAAATACAATAGGATGTCACTGGCTGAGAAGAAACACCCAGGGTGACAGGTAAGCTTCCTAGTCCCTGTAGCATGAGGTAGGAAAGATCAAGCTTGAGAAGTGGGGAGATGAATTCAGCTTTACGGGGCAGAATGAAACCAGCCGTTGCGTGTGGCAAGGCAGGGGTTAAGTTCTGTTGGCTAAAGGCGTGGATGCAATGTCCAATTTGCATGGAGGTCTAAACAGGTCACCTGGCCCGGTGCCTCAGAGCCCTGGCCTGCACTGTGCACAATGCCTCTCGGTGCTGGGGCACATCTCCCATTCTGTCTGTGTGTTCACTGGTGCTGTCCCCAGGGTGGACATCCTTAAAACGGGGAGGCACCGGGGGCGGCAGAGTCAGGGCAACCAAATACTCCTGCTGGGTGTAGCAAATTTCTTTTTCTTCATTGTTAACATTCCATGAGCAAAGGAAATGTAGGCCTCGTTACTTTTTGACACCGTCTACTGTACCAACAGCAGCTTTCTTTCATACCAAATTGGCCTGTTAAAAAGTTCATTACCTCGTTAAACAATAAAAAAAAAGTTCCATTACCTCAAAAATTGCATCATATTATTATTTTTGAAATAATGACTGTGATAGGCAGAAAAATGCTCACCTAAGGATGCTATGTCCTCATCTCTGGGACATGTGAATTAGTTATCTTCCAAGGAAAGAGGGGCTTCGCAGAGATAAATTAAGGATCTTGAGCTAAGGAGATTGTCCTGGGTTACCTGAGTGGGCCCCATGAAACTACAGACTCCCTTAGAAGTGAGAGAAGGAGGGCAGAGAGAGAGAGAGAGAGAGAGAGAGAGAGAGGTGAAGTACAAGGAGTCAATTAGCTATTGCTGGCTTTGAAGACAGACGGAAGCCATGAGCCCAGGACAAGCAAAGAAATGCATGCTTCCCTAGAACCTTCATAGGAAGACAGCCCTGCCGACACTTTGACTCCGTGAGACCCATTTCGGACCTCTGACCTCTAGAACTGTGAGAGAATAGAAGTATGTTGTTTTAAGCAAACTAAGGCCGTGGTAATTAGTCACCTCAGCCACAGGAAACTAATATACTGACTGTTCTTTAAGGTTTCAGAAGTCCCCAGATTACAAACTGCCTCAAAAAAAATAAATAAATAAATACACCAGTAAGCATAGCTATAAAATCCTTATGTGGCTAACCATACACAGTTTTTCTTGGCTTCCTGCCCCACTCTGAGCCATGGTAGCATAGGCCGCCATGGTTCCTGAAGGCGAGGTAACATACTGCTTTTAAAAGACCCAGTGCCAGCTGGGACTTGCCATTACCTGCCCCCAAAAGCCCTGCGGGCTGCCCTCCCGATGCGGGACCACTGAGATGAGAAAGCCCTGGCGTTCCAAAGAGCAGCCTGCGGCTCAGGGGTTCTGTATTTTAAACTAACTCTGCCAAGTCCAAATCTGCACGTAGACCATCTATTCTCGTGAGTTTTCAGTTCTGTGAACAGCCCTGTGTGTGCCAGGACTGCAGACGGGCCCTGGGTGTGATGCCTGGGACATCCCCTGCAGAGGCGGCGCACACTGACATCTAGTGATACAAAACCGCACTGCCAAAGGCTGGAACCTGAAGCAGCCTGCATCAATGGGCTCCTCCTTTTTGATGCACCTCTCCGGGGGGCTCCCCCCCAACCCACCCCCCCCCGCCCTCCGCCCCTCGCCCCAGGCTCAAGACAGTGCAGACCGCAGACCACGTGACTTCAGCTGCTGCGTGCAGCCAAGGCTGGTCAGGTTTCCTTGTGCTTGTGTGCACCGGTGCAAAGTTTAACCGTCTAAGAGTCTTGCCTCAATTTTTGAAACGATTTCTGCACATTTTAAAGCGCAAGTTTGCACTTCTAAAAACCGTTTGGTGCTCCTGGTGGCTAGACACTTGAATGCCATCTAAGCGTAAGAGCGTTTCTGTTTTCTAGGCTCACAGGACAACCACTGTGGCTGGGAGGTCCTGAGCAAGGAATGGCCTGCCCCTGGGATGGGCCGGGGGCCGCAGATCCTTGCCCTCTGCGCTGCTTCGCCGGCATCCCATTCTCAAACATTGCATCAAAGTATTATTTTTAAAATAATGACCGTGATCGGCAGAAAAATGCCCACCTAAAGATGCCTATGTCCTCATCCCTGGAACCTGTGAATAATTACCTTCCCAGGCAAGAGGGACTTCACAGAGAAATTAAGGGCTAACTGTGACGCCTAAGGCACGGAAGAAGCGGCAAAGCATGCCCCCTCCATTTCCCCCTTTTCTCCTAGCACACAGTGAAAGCAAGTCAGCAGAGATAATATTTCTATTTCCTTCCTGAATGGGAGCAAAATTAAAAGCAAGACTGCATTTTGAAGGCTGTTGCAGCACCCAAGTGAAAACTGATAAAGGAGTTGCACAATCATGTGAATATACTTAATTCCACTGAGCTGTTCACGTACCAATTCTCAAAATGGTCAATTTTAGGGAGGGAGGGAGGGAGGGAGGCCCGCAGCAGTAGCAGTAGGAATGGAAGAAGATTCCACAGGTCTTATCAAATGATTGGATGTAGATACAGTCTCACATCGTTCTCATGGGCAAAATGTGCAGAGTAAGAGCAGATGAACAAATATCAAGCCAGAACACTAATGCCAAAAACACTCTTACAACCTTCTCACTGAAAGAAGCAGACCTAAAATCATGAGTAATCAGACTGTACAATTAAATGTGGTTTCTCCGTACATTTATAACGTTTTCTCTTATGACATGTCCATAGCAAGCAAGCCATGCAGATGGGAAAGGAAAACGTGCCGCGCCCAAAGCACACAGATTCCACAGAGAAAGCGGGAAAGAGGCACGCGAGGAGGCTGTCTGATTCCGCTCTGACGGTCAGAAATACGAGACGGGCAGAAACACGGCCCGAATTCAGTTGCTTCTGTGAGCTGAGCACAAAAGGAAAGGCTAAATGGGAAGGAACTTCAGACATGACATGTGCAAACAACAGATTCATAGGTTTCGGTAATGAAGATTTGTTACTCTTTAGAAGTTGTGATCTGTTTGAAACAGTGATTCATTGAAATTCTAGGGAAGAATGAGAAGAAATCGGTAATTTCTTCAGGAACACGTAACAAGTCAATTAAATGTTCAGACGTGCATCTAGATGGCTTTTCTAGGCTATCTTGCAACAGATTGCTCACTAATAATAAGTGTGCTCTGTCCCTTCATCCCACCTCCAATAAGGACTGGGTAAAGAAGTGAAGAATATTGTCAAGAGCAATATTAATGAGGAGTACAACAGCCATAATCAGAATTTCATTTTTATGCAGCAGGATTTTTTTCTACTGAATTAAAGTTACTTGATAATAGCTCATGCGTTTCACTAACAAAAGAATTTCGTCAGGAGCTCACAAAGAACTTAAAATGTACAACTTAAGCCCTGGCCGGTGCGGCTCAGTTGGTGAGAGCGCCGCCCCCTGCACCAGAGGTAACATAACGCGGGTTCAGCTCCCAGTCTCCCGGTCAGGGCACACACCTAGGTTGCGAGTTCAATCCCTCGTGGAGGTGGATACAGGAGGCAACTGATCAATGTCTCTCCCCCCACCCCCCGCCCCAGAATCAATGAGGAAAGACATACCCTCAGTCGGGTGAGGATTTTTTTTAAAAGTACAATTAAAAAAAAAATTTAAGCCCCAGCAAGCAGAAAATTTACTTAAGCTTCATACACAGACACTTCAGGTAAACAAGAGTTTTGGGAAGCTAGGATTTCTGTAAACTCAGTCATCATTCAGGGGAAATCCTGTCTTTTACCTTCAAGTCACAATACTGGAATAACAGTGACCCACAGGCACACTTGAAATGGTGATGGCTTGATAATCTGAATAACAGAAATGATCTTGTTTTTCATATTTAGTGCAATCAAGCTAATGGCTTTTGTATAACTTTCCAAACTGTTTAATGGATATTTTATGATTTAAAGTAATTATCTTTCTTGTCAGGCAGTATATAAAGAATCCAGAATTCCTCATGTGGAGAGGGAAGAGCCTCAGGAAGAAGTTTATTTCTGTTGGGACAGTAATTCCAGGCATCGATCTACAGACCTGCGCCAGTCTGTGATGAAGTGTTCACAGTGAAACAAGAAACGTTAGGACAATGCAGTTATTGCTTTTTTTTTATCCAGGAAGAGCTAAACACTGCCCTGGCTGGGTGGCTCAGTTGGTAAGAGCGTGGTCCCCTACACCGGAGGGTTGTGGGTTTGATTCCCACTCAGGGCACATACCTAGGGTGCAGGTTCTACCCCGGTTGAGGCACTCTTTGCCGTGAAATGTTAGCAGAGAAAATGTTAGAAAGCATTGTGCACAGTGCAGGCCAGGAGACCTGTTTAGACCTCCATGCAAATTGGACATTACATCCACGCCTTTAGCCAACAGAACTTAACCCTTACCTTGCTGCACCCAACGGCTGGTTTCATTCTGCCCCGTAAAGCTGAATTCATCTCCCCACTTCTCAAGCTTGATCTTTCCTACCTCGTGCTATAGGCACTAGGAAGCTTACCTGTCACCCTGGGTGTTTCTTCTCAGCCAGTGACATCCAATTGGTCTCCAAGACCTGTGGAGGCTGCTCTCTCTCTTCTTAAGTGTTTTATTGATTTCAGAGAGAGAGAGAGAGAGGAACATCAATGAAATGGGAGCCAGTCAATTGATGTTTCTCTCTCTCTCTCTCTTTTCTTCTCTCTCTTTCCAAAATCAATGGAAACATATCCTTGGTGACGATATAAATAAATGAATGAATAAGTGAATAAATAAATAAATAAATAAAATGCTACATGTTCCATGAAACTTTATGTATATTCTGGGATGAATGTGGGCAATAGCCAAAGAAGTTAGAAGGCCGTTGGATTCATTAAATGATCTCTATGATATATTATAGCGTAAAACTGTATGAATCTCATCTTCATATTAACACAGAAGTCCCCCACACCAGCTCACCATCCCGCTAACAAATCCAAGAGAGCTCCCATTCATCCTTGAGGTTAACATGGCTTCCTGGGAGCAATCTGCCTTGATTCCTTCATGCAGATTTAGACATCAGGCCCACCTCCAGATCTCTCCTGGTCCTTGGGGTACTGATTTTCATAATGCTTATTCTACTATATATTATTTGTCCATCTGCCCAGCAAGCTGTGCTTGTACACCAGCAAGGTCAGGCGCACATAAGGAGAATGAGAGGAAGGAAGGAAGGAAGGGAGGGAGGGAGGGAGGGAGAGAGGGAGGGAGGGAGGGAGGGCTGTGTTTGCTTAAAGCAGTGAGTTTCAGACTGCTGTCACATCAGAATCCCCTGGGAAGCTTTTAAAAGCCAGCACCCAGACCACACTCAGACAATTAAACTAGAATGCTGTCGGTGGAGCCCAGGCATCAGGAATCTTTAAATCTCCCCAGGGGAGTTCAACATGCAGACCAGGCTGAGACTCACTGGTTTAGACCAGGACCCGGTCTTTTACAAAACAGATTCTGATTCCCTGGGGCTGGAGTGGAGCTCAAGATTCTTTCTAACAAACTTCAAGGTGATATCAATGCTACTGGTCTACAGACTACACTTTGAGGAGCAAGGGAAGAGTATCATGCTGGCAACAGAGAATGAGCTGGAAGACAGAGAAGGTCATGACCAGCCATGTAGTTCCTGGAATTAGCTGACTGGCACAGTTTCTTACTAGCTATGTAACCTTGGGCTGGTTACTTAAAGGTTTCCATCTGATAATGGAGATATAACAGTATCTCAACTCAGAGAGTGGTTGTGAGGACCAAGCAGCATACTTCATAGAGACCCTCGCACATAATGTGCATTTTCAGTATTCTGGTTATGCACCCCAATCCACTCACTAGCTTTGTGCCCTTGGTAAATTACCTAACCTCTCTGAGCTTCAGTTTCCTCAATTGTAAGCTGGGAAATCACAATATCCATCTCACAAGATGGGCTTTATATGAAGGAGTGGCATGTAAAATTCTTAGCCCAGTATTTGACCCGTGTGCATATTAAAAAATAGGTACTCTTCTAATTAGTTTCATTTGTATTGAGATAATTCATTCTGACTTCCCGTAGGTATATTCTCTATTTAGCCATCTGCCAGATCTCAGAATCTCCTTCCCCCACCCTCCACAGGCCCTAGGCTGTGGGGACAGATGACACAAGAGGGGGAGACTCATCTCACTCTTTATTTCAAGATGTTGTACTTCAGCAGCAGGAGGTCACATGGGCAGGTTTGGCAGCAGCCATTATTCCCCGTATTCCTTTACAGATGAAGAAGAAATAAACTTGGCTCTGACATGTTAGATTTTCTCAAGCAAGTCCCATATGGAGGATAAAAGCTCTTAACTCTAATGAGAGCCAGAGAAAATACTCGTGATTTCATGCTCCTTCAAAACCCCTTTTTCAAAACACTTTGAAGACCTGCCATGCGTCAAGTGTCATACCAGATTCAGAGCAGAACCCGTAACAGAGGTTTGAACAAATTGCCGCTGTAGGATCACAGCGGGCATCTGGGGGTTGCGGGCGGCAGGATGGGATGTTTCACAGAACAGGCGCTATCTTGGCTAGGCAGTGAAGGTTAAGGCAGAGTTGAGAAGTGGGAAATGGGGAGGCCGGGGAGAGAACAGCATGGACAATGATGAGGCGATGGGAAACAGCTTGGCATGTTTGGGGAATGGCAGGTGGCCAGAGTGAAGAAGATGGAGCTAGAACGTTATGCCTGGGGCCAGATGGTAAGCCAGGTCAGAGAGTGTGGATTTTATCCTGTTAGCCGTGATAGGATGACCACGTAATTCGTCATTTAAATGGGTGGCTTTTGAGAGTAAAAGGACATGCTAACCGGGTGGAATAACAGAACACCCAACATAAAACAGCACTGTTCCGGGCTAACAGGGACCTCCCTTTGGGAGAACTCTAAGGCCTGACACTGCTCAGATTTGTGTTATTGAGGAAATTCCGGTAGCAATGTGGATTGGAAAGAGAGGGCTGCCTACAGTCAAAGAGATCGCTAGGAAGGCACTGGGGATGGAGAGGGGAGACATCTAGAAATGTTTTTGTCAGAAATATAATGGATTGGAGGGGGTGGGAAGGAGAAAGGGAGGGGAGAGAGAGAGAGAGAAAGAGAGAGAGACAGAGAGAGAGAGAGAGAGAGAATATTTAATGCCTCAGCACTTCCCTGCTGGGGGACATGGGGATTGAGGAAGATAAGAAGAGGAGCAGATTTGGGGAAACAGTTTGTACAGTCTGAGGCGCGTTGACTTGGAGATATTAGCTAAATACTGGTGTCGATGTCAGTGTCCAGCCGACATTACAGCTCAAGGCATGGAAGTCACAGGTGGAGATTGGAGATACAGTTTTTCATTATAGGTAACTAGAGGCCTGATGCACAAATTTTGTGCAAGAGTAGGCCTTCCTTCCCCTGGTTGCAGGCACCTGCTTCCCTCTGGCACCTGGGACCCGGGCTTCCCTCTGGCTGCCAGCAGGCACCCAGGACCCGGGCTTCCCTCGCAGCCCTGGCTTCATCCAGAAGGTCATCTGGAAGGATGTCTAGTCTAATTAGCATATGACACTTTTATTATTATAGACTAGAGGCCCAGTGCACGAAATTCGTGCAGGGGGTGGGGAGGCGGGGGCGGGGAGGGCAGTCTCTCAGCCAGGCCTGCACTGGAGGGATCAGGCCTAAACCGGCAGTCAGACATCCCTCTCCCAATATGGGACTGCTGGCTCCTAACCACTCACCTGCCTGCCTGCCTGATCACCCCTAACCACTCACCTGCCTGCCTGATCCACCCTAACCCTTTTGCCTGCTTGCCTGATCACCCCTAAACAGGCACCTGCCTGCCTGATTGCCCCTAATCGCCTCTGCCTGCCTGTGTCATCACCCCTAAGCACTTCCCTACCTGCCTCATCGCCCCTAACTGCCTCTGCCTCAGCTCCCACTGCCGTGGCTTCGCCCAGAATGACATCCAGAAGGTTGTTCGGCTGTCTGGTCTAATTAGCATATTGCGTTTTTATTATATATGCTAATAAAAGAGAAGTATGCAAATTGACCAACACTTCATGACACCCACTAGCCAATCAGGAGTGAGTATGCAAATTAACCTGACAAAGATGGAGGCAGCCCAGCCCCCCAGCTGCTCCAGGCCTCTGGGCAGCATGCATGCAGGTGTGGAGCAGATAGGCAGGGTGGGATGCCCCCTATGAGGGGGAGGGCGGGGGGGGGGTGGAGGGAGCTACAGGAGCCGCACTCCAGCCAGAGTGAAGACTAAAGGCTCTGGCTGGAGTGAAGACAGAAGGTGACGGCCAGAGTGAAGGCCTGGGTCCCGGGTGCCGGCAGCCAGGGGAAGGAAGGCCTATCGCATGAATCTTCGTGCAACGGGCCTCTAGTTATAGATAATACTAGAAGGAAGAGGAGGAACCAGGGAGTTTAGAGGGAGGCAGAGCTGTAGGAGGAAACATAGGAGACAGGATATCCCAGAAGGTAACAGAAGGAGAAGGTTTGGGGTGTGACGATCACTTCATTCATTCGGCACTCTCCAACAGGTAGAGAATGATGAACACCAATGTCAGACTTGATAGGAGAGCATCCATCACTGCTTACCTTTTTAGAGTGGTGGAGGGGGAAGCCAGGCTGCATGCTGCAGGTTGAAGAGTGTATGGGAAGGAGTACCAGGAGGCAACTGCAGACCGCTCTTTCCAGGGGGTGAGTAATGACCAGCAGGAGAGGGGGTGACAGCAGCTGGATGGGAAGCAGCTTCCCTGCTTCATTTCCCTAATGCTGTTTAAGTCTGGTGTAAACATGTGATTAGAACATTAAAGAAAAAGCAGCTGAATTTACCCCAGGCCCCTGAGTGTCACTTTCAGTCACGAGACCTGAACTTGAAGTGCTTTTCCTTGTCCAGAGTCATGGTGGCTTAAGCCCTTAGGTAGAGAGTGCTTTCTTTTCTTGGCTTGTAGTCAGATGTAACTTGGTAATGGTCCAGTTAGAACATTTCAGTGTAGAATGCTTTTGGGCATTGGTGTTATAGGCCACTATAGCTCAGCTATTAAGAAGAGTGAAAAGATCAATTAAAATAATTTCATAGGATGATTACTCATGATTCTGTGTAAGACCAAAGATGGCTGAATCAGTGCCCTCGGAGCCTGCAGAAAGCAGTGCCTTTCCAAAGACAAAGATGTGGTGGGGCTCCCGGAATTCTCAAGGCCTTGACGAACATTGATCTAAAGACATGCAAGTCAACGTGGTCCTCATGGTGGGTCCTCTCCAACCACAGAGACTTGTGGGCTCCACTGTAATATAAAGCTAGAGAGAAAACCAGGTGATTTAAAGTTCAGGGAGAGGGGATTCCCTTGAAGAATGAACCGAGAGGGCAACTCCACGAGGCTATCCAACTAGCAAGGGCTGCAATTCTTGCCTTCACCTTCTGATGCGTGAAGGGATAAGTGAAAATAATTTGCTGGCATTCACAAATGTTCCTACTGACAGAACACATTCCTTATAATGGTAACAGCTCTCCTCTTTAATCTTGGTATAAATTCCAAATACTTATCGTAATTATCATTTAAAATTTCTTGGTCATCCTGCACCTTCATTATATCTCTACCATTGCTTTATCATACAGGCTCTGCATGGAATAACTTTTGTTTCTCATATTTCAAACACTGACTCTGCTACCATCCATCAATCTCAGGGAACTCCTCCACGGTCATGGGGATTCAGGCACTTGGGCCATCTCTTTCTCTCCCAAGTAGTATCATCATCTTGGAAGATTTATAAATCCATGTGGACACCTTCTGTCTTCGTCTGTTTGGGCTGATAAAACAAAACACCATCAACTAGGTATCTGATAAACAACAAATTTATTCCTCACAGTTCTGAGGCTGGGAAGGCCAAGATCAACGTACCAGTAGATTTGGTGCCTGGTGAAGTTCTTCTTTCTAGAAGGCCATTTTTCACTGTAACCACACATGGTGGAAGAGGCTAGGGAGCTCTCTGGAGCCTCTTTTATAAGGGCACTAATCCCAGTCATGAGAACACCGCCTTCGTGACCTAATCACCTCCTAAATACCATCATCTTGGGGATTAGAATTTCAACACATGAATTTTGAGGGGAGACAGACACATAAGCCATGATATTCTCTCATCGGCCTGACTCCAAATCTATTGCCAGCTCCCCTCCCCCACAGCAGTGTCATTCACTTATACATCACTCCAGCTATCCATTCCCATGATCTTACCCTGGACCTTCTCATTACTCAAAACCATTCCACTTCTGAGAGTGTATAACTTCAGCACTGCTTTTTCAAAACACTCACTCTTTTACACCATCAAGAAAGACCCCACTGGAGTAATGCCAGTAAAAATGGCAGAGTAAGAATCTCCAAAAATTCTCTCTTAAATAGGCCATAAAGCAATGTGGAAACAAAAATGGCCAGAATGAAACTTTTTTAGAACTCTAGAAATTAGTCAAAGACTTGTGATAATCAGTGAGTGTTTTCCTGAGGAAAAACAGTCGAATCTCATTAAGAACCGTGAGCTCCATTTGCCTTGTTCCCATCACCCACCTCCCTCAGCCCTGTCTTCAACAACAGCCCATAATCACAGTGAAACTGGAGAAGGCAAAATAGGACTAGAGCATCTCCAAAGCCTCATTTTCAGAAAACTCATGATTTGACCTGTCTGGTAGTTCCCTGGAAGACTCCAACTGCAGTGCGGGCTTTATCTGACTTGATTTGGAGCTAGCCCAGTGTGAAAAGCCTTTTCCCTGGGGACTTTTGTTGAGAACAGACAGAGGCAATTGTTTAATTGCACAACTACCCCGAGACCATGGATAACAGTTGGCAAACAATAGACTAACGAAAAAGCTTAAAAGGAAAAACTGGGGAATGAGGAACTTTGCAAACCTATTCCTGGGAAACTAGCAGACCATGTGCATACATAGGGCTGTGCAAGTGTCCAGGGCTCTGAGAGTGCTCAGGAAAAACCAGAGAAGGCCCTAAGTTCTCACCTCTATGCAACCTAACCTGGAAGCTGTGTACGAACAGGAAGTGAAGGAGAAGGCAGAGTTGTCAACTGTCTGGCTGGATGCTGAAGGCAGGGCCCCGCTGCAAAGCTGGGAGACTTTATTGGATCCCAGCATGTAAGAAAAATGTCTTCATTTTTGTGGTACTGCACAGGGGATTAAACAGGTGCCACATAACTGATGGATCTGTCTAAGCATTACCTGCCACTAAGCTAACTGAGCAGACTTAGGTGTCAGAAACAAACATTAACTGTCAGATAATGAAGGAAGAAGTAGACAATTCAACAATAATAGTTGCAGACTTCAATATGACATTTTCAATAATAGATAGAACAACAAAACAGAAGATCAACAGGGAAACAGACTTGAGCAACACTATAAGCCAACGGGACTTAAAAACATCTATGAAACATTCAACAGATCACAATACACACTTCTCTCAAGTGCACCTGGAGCACTCTGCAACACTGACAATATCCTAGGCTATAAAGCAAGTTTAAAGCAAATTCACACATAAAGCAAATGTTAAAAGACTAAAGTGACAAAATGTCTTCTTGGACCCATTATGGAATGAAATTGAAATCGATTAACAGAAGGAAATTTGGGGAACTTGTAAATAAGATGTAAGTCAAAGAAAATCACAAGAGAAATTAGAAAATACTTGGGTAGGAATGAAAATGAAAACACAGCATACCAAAGCTTATGAGATACAGTGGAAGCAATGATTAGAGGGAACTTTATAGCTGTAAACACCTATATTAATAAGGGGAAAAAATATCAAGTCAATAACATAACTACTAGAAAAAGAAGAGCACCCTAAACCCAAAGCACATAGAAGGAAGGAAACAATACAGATTAGAGTAAAAATAAATTAGAGAATAGAACAATCGTAGCGAAAATCAATGAAAACAAAAGTTGATTCTTTGAAAACAAACCTATTATTTCTTCCATTTTATGATTGACAAAACTTAGATTAAATAATTAGCCCAAGGTCACACTGCTAATAAGTAGTGGGTTAGGATCTGAAGTCAGATGTGGCTCAACAAACAGAATTGTCAATTCACTTAATAGAAAACAGGTTAAATGGCTGAAAAATATCTTCCCTCCATCCTACTACTGTTTCCTCTGTATCTGCCCCCCCCCCCATTCCCCAATGGCATTTTTCTACAATTAGCATTAGCAAACAAATCACGCACTGCTCTTTTTAAAACTAAAAAATACCATTATTTCTCTTCATCTTAATGATTTTTAAGGTTCTATGCTCACAACCCAGGTAATGGTTACTTTTATATATCGATTTGGCTGGGCTAAGACCACCAGTAAGATTACTGCTAGGTGTGTCTGTTGGGGGTGTTTTTGGAAGATTAGCATTTGAGTCAGTATGCTGAGTAAAGAAGATATGTGTGTGTGTGTGTGTGTGTGTGTGTGTGCCCCACAGGGGAGCATCATCCAATACATTGAGGAACTGAGTAGAACAGAAAGGTGAAGCTGGGACATCATCTTCTGCCCTTGGACATCACTGCCTAGCTCTTTAGCCTTCACACTCATACTGAACTACACCACCGCTTTGCTGGTTCTCCAAATTGCAGACGGCAGATTGTGGGACTCTCAATATACAGTATAATGAGCTATATATACTGTCTTGATATAGAAAGGTAGATAGATAGATAAAGATATCTCTTCATATATCCCATCAGTTCTATTTCTCTGGAGAACCCTGACTAAAACAACCAAGGATCACAAGTACACCAACGCCCCAAAAGCCCACAGCACAAAACTTTCAGGTCAAACTGCAAAGCAAACTCTTTGGTGTCAGAATATTTGGTGGTGTTTCCCAATGAAATCACACCTTCTAAAGAGAAGGGTGTCCCTGAAGACAAGAGGATTTAATATGGAAGGAAAGGTGATTTTACAAAGTATGGCCAAAAGCCAGGCAGGGGAGCGATAAGGAAGCAAGGTGAGTGCCCACTCTGAACCGTTTCCCATCCATTCAGCGGGACACATAGGGAACGTCAACACCATCCAGTGGTACAGATATTTCTACAGAGCTCAGTTACTATGGGAAGCCCTGGTGATTTCAGTCATACCTTGTATTAATCTACCATGTGTTGGTTCTGTGTGCAGTCCAGGGACAGATGTTGTAAATCTAACCACAGTCATGATCCACTTCGGGGAATCTGAGGGTGACGGTTGGTTCCAGGGCTTGGGAGAACCTGATGCGTTGGACATCTGTTGCAAAGAGAATAAGTGACTACACAGGGAAAGCCAACTTCTGGGATTTCCCTGTTCATAGCTTTTAGAGACATATGTTGAGTGGCATTTACTGCTCATTAGCCCAGATACCTCTGAGAGATTCTGCCTAAACTACTATCAATCTCTTATTCAAGCAGCATGTAGATAGCCATGTATATTCATGAGGAGAAAGAAAAAAGCTATTGTGTGTCTTTGAAAAGAAAGATCATCAAAGGCCAAAGATTTAAAATGTAGCTCCATGTCAATCTAATGAACAAAATAAACTGATGAGCAAAATGGATCCAGAGACATAGAACCATGAACAGACTGATAAATTTCATGAGGGAAGGTAGGGGTGGGAGGGTGGGGAAAAGGAGAGATTAACCCAGGAACTTACATGCATATATGCATAGCCCATGGACACAGACAATAATATGGCCAAGACTTGGGAAGGGCGGATCTGGGGAGGAGGGGGTCCATGGGGGAAAAAAAAACCCAAAGGGGGCAACTGTAATACTTTCAATAATAAAGATAAATTTAAAAATAAAATGTAGCTCCATGTCAACTACAGCATCTCTCTCTCTCTCTCTATTTCTCTCTCTCTCTCTTTCTCATACACATACACACATACACACACCCACACACACACACCCCTTGTTGAGCCCTTGGCAGACATCAGTAATCAATCATGGTAGATGATCACTGCTGAGATCGTGATCTCTGTCCGATTCAGCGCAGGACTCCAGGGAGCCACTACCTGACTTTCAGTCTTGAGTCTCCTGAAGAAACTTTCCCATCCCTGGCCTACTTTTCCCATTGGTTGGGGACAGTATTTTGAGTATTTTTAGCTGTAGGCCCTGCTCTTCCTCCTGCCACCTTGCCTCAGGTTCCAGCTCTCCTTCAAGGCACCCTCTACACCCTCCACTCTTTGCGACCTTCTATGTCACAACTTGCCCAAGAGGCGCTGGGACAGTGAGGGACGACATTCAGTATATTTGACAACTGGTTCAGCCCAGGTGCTGATCAAGGAGAATGGCACCCTGCCCGTGAACACCCACGAAGACCTCCCCACTCACGATGTGTGTGACCTTGGAGGAGCATGGCAGCCAGCCAGGGCGTTGGCATTTTTGTGCAGCATTTGCAAGATAGGCTGACTTGTACACTTGATAAAAACAGAACCAGCTGGGAATTCCAAAGGACTTTTGAATTAGGGTGACTGCTCAGCCCAGATCTGTGGCCTTCCTGCTGACGGGCCCCGCATATTCCTTGTTCTTGTTCTTATGAAGGATCGTGCCCTTGACCGGAATCGCACCCGGGACCCTTCACGCTGCAGGCCGACACTATCCACTGAGCCAAACCAGCTAGGGTGGGTTTATCTTCTCTTGAACTGATTTCTTAACCTTAAAATTTTGAAAATTCAGAACATTAGCTTTTCTTTGTCCTTTTAATAGAATTTAATCACAGATAAAACAGGTATCTGTTATAGAAATAAACACTGGCTCATGTATCTTTAAATACAGGGGCAATTCCTGGTCATGGCCCTGGAGGGCAAATGAGTTGCTTGTTTCTATGTCATGAATTCAGTCAACATCGATTATTCTTAGGGACAGAGGGAGAACCAAGGATAGATGACACCAAAAAAGAAACCATCCGGAACACTTTATGTCTAGCTCTGGAATGCACTCAGGGCCACAGAGTGACTTGGGCACTGGGGTCTCACTTGGTCCCTGGCCTTGGGACCCGTTCAGGTTCCCTCACACACTTGACACACAGGAAGGGGCCCTGGTGTCATGGATGAACCAGGCCTGGTCAAGCCAGGATTGTCTCTGTTAACAGTGAGTCTCTGTGCCCGTAAAGTCTTTGCATGATTTCTTTTTAGGTCTCAGGATTAAGATGCCAGTCCCCAAATAGCCCGCTGTGGACATCAAAAGTATACCCCCCACGAAAATATGTGTCTTGTGGTTTCATTCTGGGAATAGACGAGTGGGGTTAAGAGACTGTGGACTTTGGGCTCAAACTCAGTTCAAATCCAGACTTTGCTGGTTAACAACTCAGGGACGTGATCAAGTGACTTGCCTTCTCTGAGCTTCAGATTTCTCTTATTTTAAATGGACATACTATTTCCAACCTCATCGAGTTCCTAAGATGTAATGCAATCATAGATACGAAAGGCACCAACGTGTTCCTGGCACAAAGTAGAATGCTCAGTAAACGCTAGTGTCCTTTCACTTAAGCAACTGGGTACATTTCCAAAGCTCGGCATTATCTCTCCTGGTCAAAGGAAATTAATCATTGACTGGCAAAACCAGGTCACAGGAGATCTAGGAACAATAACAGGGCTGTCCTTCAGCTCAGGTTCTCAGGCGGACTTTGGAAACTTACGGACGAGTTCATTTTATGTACATTAAAGACACCAAGCTACCACCCAAAGAGGAAGGACATTATCTCAGCGAAAAGAACAGCTGGCAACAGCACGCACACTCACACATTCACACACCACCTTTGTTCTTATATGTCTCCTTGGCTGTAGCTCAGACCCGATTTGACTTGGCTCTTTGGGGCTGGAAGGGGACCTGAGCCTGGCGAGGGGGGTCTTGAAGCATCCTGAAATCAGGAGCAAGCCTCCATGGCCCCCCTTCCATTCCCCCACGCCCCCCGCCCCCCGCCCCGCTCCAGGCGCTCATGGAGCTAAGTTCCTCTCGCCTGCGCCAGGTGCACTCCTCTCGCAGCCAAGAGGCCACACAGCAGAAACCGGACCTTGGCAGAAGGTGGAAGGAAAATTTCCCTCCAAAGGATCCCTCCAAACATCGGGGCCCCTCCCCCAGGCTGTCTCCACGTGGCATCACCAGCCTCCTCCCTCCGGTCCACTTACCTAAGAGGGGTGGATGGCATAGACGCATGACGTGTCAGCTGTGATTCTACCAGGGACACCGTCCGGGGAAGGTGTTCTGCTGCACCGGTTTGCAGCATGTCCGGCCTCAAGGTCGCCGCCTGAACTATTTAAATGAGACTTCCTCCACCTTGCTTGTTTCTTAATATTGGCTTATTTTCAACCTGGATATGACGCACTAAAGGACCCGACGGAAGTAGAGCTGGAGGCGGTCTGGAATGGCGAACCGCACGTGAAGGATGCGCACAGCACCCACTGCACCAGCCCTCAATCTCTGGGGGAGAAGATCCTTTGGACTCGAATCGAAGAGTCCGAGTCCTGTGCGGTGTAAGAAGGTGATCTGGTTTCACCCTTTTGCACCCATCCGTGCAGTTTTCCCACGCACCTCCATTGCGCCTGGCTGTGAAACTGAAGTACAGCCATGGCATCTTTTTATTTTTTTTAATATGTTTTTTTCCCCCTTCTGATTTCAGAACACAGGAAGGGAGAGGGAGATAAAAATATCAATGGTGAGAGAATCGTCTATCAGCTGCCTCCTGCACACCCCCCTGGGAATGAAGCCTGAAACCCCAGCACATGCCCTGACCGGGAATCCCTGGTCACCTTCTGGTCCATGGGTTGCTCAACCACTGAGCCACACCAGCCCGACCAGCCATGGCATCTTGACGCTGGGTGATAGTCTAGTTCTAGTTGCTCATTTTACAGGTTAGGATTCCATAGCCTAATTCAGTTGAAATGAAAGCCCACGGCCGGTGGTGAAATCCCAGGCCAGTTTCCTAACTCTCATGCACCACCTGCATCCATCCACCAGCCTTGTGGTTGGCCATGAGCGTCTCCACATGATCACAATCGGCTCTGAAGGGAACTGGGTCATATACCGTCAGATAGTAGGTGCCCAGGAATCCTTGTCGAAATCAATGACTTGTCTGCCTCATATTTTCTTTAGTTTCTTTTTCAAGTTTGCATAGATTGAAAACGACACCAGACAACTATAGTCCCCTACTCACCTGAACGTGTGATTCGTCGACATTCTTTCAAGGAAATGCCCTTTTGCCAGTTAAAAGCAATATTTTGGATAGAGATTATTTAAGGAAATAAAACACATGAAATGCATCATTATACCCATCAAAGAAATTCAGTAGCATCCAAAATAGGTTTCTTTATAATACAATACATTAAATATATTGGAATGTACACTATGTTCCTTTAAGGAATGGGAGAAAGGCCGAGGTAGGTGATGGGGCAAATAATAGGTTATTTCACTTCCAGGAGAGATCATGTTGAAGAAAAACCTAAAATCAGAATTTTTAATGTCAACAAAGGTGATGATAACAATTAGATGGTTTGAATTAGTAAAATTTGCACTCTGAATGTCTTTCTTAGTATAAAGAACACCAGGAGAAGACATAAGAGGCATTTCCCTGAGAACATATTAATGTACAGTATGCATGTGTGTATGTGAGAGAGCTCCTGACACATGAGCACAGTGCTGTTGCCATGGCAACAGAGAAAATGTGTGCCTTGCCATGAAGCAATCTTCTTAGATTCAGACACACTTATATAGATCCATGTACTGAAAGCTCTGAGGGAGATATTTTGAAATCTAAAGAAAAATTATTCTAAAATTCTTTGAGATGACCTCCAAGATTCAGGCTATCATCCCTGTCTCCCTGGCCATTCTCTTGTGCTGGACCTATCTGTACTTCCAAGATGAGTTTCGGGTACATTTTGAACTCATGGCATTCTGTTTCCCCAAATCCAGCCCAGCGATCACCTCAGTCACTGCTACCATCTTCTGTACCCCTTGGGGTTTCTCAAATCTGGTGATAAGGTAGAATGGATCTCATTACTATTGTTCCTGAAAGCAAACTCATAGGCCCTTTTCTTATTAAACTTTTATCATGAATCTGAGTGTGTGTGTGTAGAAATAGGGGGAGGGATATGAAGAATCATCAGAATGTCAAAAATGTGAGAAATTTGACTATATATCCCAAGATTCTTATAGTAGTGATCCTTGGTCTGGAAAGTCTGATTTCTTTTTGAGATGGTGAAAAATACGGAAGCCTTAGTTTTCAGCCCTCCCTGTTTATTCACAAACTTTTCCTTTCTTCTGATCTCACCTTGGAGTGTAGACAAAGTTCAGTGTAAGACTTAGTATCCCTTTTGCCTTAAGTGAGCAAGTTGACATCTGAGGCCCTGCCCCACGGGGGGTGATCTTCCCTGAGCTTTTCCTCAAAGATGTATAATATGATTTTTAGCAGTGGCTCCTTACTGATTAATTAATTAATTTCTAACTAATTCCCACAAGTAACAATAATATTGTTTGCTTCATTTTCTCATCTTTTAGTGGCTAGAACTTCCAGAAACAGTGATCCTAATGAATAAGAATGTCTTGAGGGTTTAAACATATTTTGAAGAGAGTAAGCTTAAACATTTATCCACAATAGTTTCCTCGAGGGAAACTTGCATTTTGCATTTTTTAAAAATAAATTTTTATTGATTTCCAAGAGCAAGGGTGAAGGAGAGAGAGAGAGAGAGAAACGTCAGTGTTGAGAGAGAACCATTGATGGGCTGCCTCCTGCACGCGCCCACTAGGAATGGAGCCACGTGTGCCCTAACTGGGAAGCAAACCTTTGACCTCCTGGCTCATAGGTCTACACTCAACCACTGAGCCGGTCAGGTGCCTTTTGCATTCTTAACCTGCAGTCTGATATTGGCTGCACAGTGTGCCTCCCAGCAAGCGGGAGTGTATGGATCTCCCAGGCTAGCTCGTCATGCTCCGAATGGAATCCAGCATCAGGGTCCCCTTTTTAGAGCAAGTTCCACTGAGAATAATGTTCCCTTACTCTCAGTCCATTAAGCAGGTAGCCGAGCAGAAAGCAAGATCGTCATTCAACTGTGAGCACTAAAGGCGGTGTGCACCTCAACAAAGAACAATGTCAGGCTGAAGTCACAGACTGTAAGCTGGGTACAAAGGCGACTAAGTGCAGAGCGCTGGCACAGAGGAGTCCATCAGTAAGTATCATTGATGCTCATCCCCTCCTACACGCACCTGTCATACAAGATCAAATGATGTTCCAGTTCGTCTGAACAGCAAAACACGTCCCTTGCTTTACTCAGACAGGACGAAAACACCCTGCCAACGATGACTGCCTTCCTCACCTGGGGGCAACTCACCTTCCTCTCAGGAGCTGGAGATGCTAGTCAAACCCAGCTGGCCACTTGTGCTGTCCAACGTGGTATCCTGTAGGTGAAGTCTATAAGAAAAGAAGAAAACCAACCTCCTTTGAATTCTCATAGCCACAAGGTGTCCACAGTCACAGGATCAGGGGCAGTTAAATAATACACGCATTCTTTTGCTTCCTTTTCTCCCTTTCTTTGCATTTCCCAACGGATTGAAATAACTCAAGTTCAGCTTGGAAAACGAAGAGACAATGGTTCCTAAAATACTGTTACTCTTTCTATGGGATGCACACAGCACCATCACGAGGATGCAGTCATAAGCGAAGTGGCTTTGCTAGCGAGGTTTGCTTATTTGCATGACTACATTGAATGTAACGATATAAAAAAAACAAAGACTGCATTATGGGCTCTACTTTTACAACCGCCATGCTTTCTGTGGGTCATCCTAAGCATCGTTCATTCCTAGCTGGCACCATTTCGTGGTTTTTAAAATCACCTGCACAAGTTCCTACGTAATGTTCCCCTTTTATAAAAACAGCTTTCTTTTCACCAGGTTTCAGCTGGTCTAATGATCTGGTTAACCTGCAGCATCTGACTCCTCATCATCTCGGGCCGAGTGAGCATCGCCTGTTACCTGGATCGCTGCTGCAGGGGCCTCCTGACTAGCCTACCTGTCTCCCCCTCACCCGCTTGGGGCTCCTTCTTCAAACAGCAGCCAGGGCTGTGCTTAAACACGGACATCACAACATGCTGGTCCTCTGCCCAGTGCCTGGCAGGGCTCTCTGTCTGACTCAGAGCGGAAGTCAGTGTTTGCCCAATGGCCCCCCGAGGCCCATGTGTGACACTATTGCTCTGCACTGTGGTCACTGTTCTGGCCACGCTGCCTTCTTACTGTTCTTTGAACACACCACGCATTGTCCATTCCCTCTGCCTTGACTGCTGTTTCCCATGTAAAGGCACCATTGCTTCTCTCATTTCCTTCGTGTTTGTACTTGAATGTTACCTTCTCACTGAGACCTTCCCTGCCCACCTTATTTACAAGTGCATTCTGCCCCCCCGCCCACCCCGTCACATAGTGAGCAGTAGAAAATATTTGTTGAATGAATGAATGTATGCATCCTCAGAGTCTAGAGCTATAGACACACAGTAGGCTCTTATGCCTTTGTATGTCTCTCCCTGTGATATGACCATGCAGCATATCACAGGGACTCGGAAGATTGAAGGCTCTGCCTCAGCTGACTTGGAGCCTGGGCTCTGCCACGTCCTAGTGGTATGACCTGGGCAATTCACTTAGCCTCTCTGTTTTGTCATCTGTGAAGTGGGGATGAGAATAGCACCTCCCTTATACAGCGGTTGTGAGAATTAAATATGAGAATTCAGAAAATAAGTCTGATAAATGATCAATACACTTGAGCTAGGATGCAGCTGATTATGCTGATGCTGATGCTGATTCTTTGACTCCTCGCCCCAGGGAAATCACTTCCACGTCCATTCTGACCCTCAGGAAGGCAAAAATACACAACATCTTAAGTGAAAACAGCATGTAAACCATACACCACTCTACAGATGGGAGTCTTTTCACTGCCCCGGAAGACCTGGTGACCACTATGGGCTCTGAGTCAATTGGGGAATGGTCTTAAGTCTGAAAAGTACACTGGCTCCCGTCACCAGCGAGGCTCCCTTCTGCGGCAGGGCCCCTTCACCTGGCACCGCAGGGGTGGGCGGAGAGCTGTGGCGTACTTCCAAGTCCTCCTCCTCCCCTCTTCCTTGCCAGGACCTTTGCCGGAAGTGAGAGCTGCAATGGGCCCCAGGGGTGGTTCCTGCACACGGGCTGCTCCTATTGTTCAAAGCATTAAACTGTCTACAAGCGGATGATTTACGGAGATTTCTCCTCCCAGAGCCGCTCGCATGTGGCAACTCAGTCCCTGTTTGCCCTAATACTCACTTTCTCTCATCCTTCCCACCAAGAGCCTTTGTGTGCCATAACCTAGAAGGAACAGCCCTCACCTATGCAGTGGGGAGGAAGTAAGATTTCTGCTCCAAGCCAGCAACCTCTCTCTGAGGTCATGTCATAGGAACACAGAGAAATAAACATGCTGTTTCTTCTTTTAAATGGCATTGGACGAGAAGTCCGTCTTTCAGACAGACCACGGAAACGTGCAGTCAGGTATGATTGCCTGTGAGTATTCCTCGCAGGAAAAATAGCTCCTAATTGCACGAAAGAGAAAGGAGCCAGCTGCTGCTTTCATGATTATTTAAGCACCCATCCACCATCAAAACACGCCTCATTGTGTCATTACCGCTGAAATGTGATTGCCACTACATTTTCTACTGGCCTCTCCTCTATGCAAATTGGGGAGAAGAAAGAAACTCATCAGGCACCCATTTGGTTTCTAAATGTATTGTTTGCATATAGACATCAGCAGCCTGAAAAGATTCTAGCCCGGGAATGTCAAACTGACAACACTGTCTGTTCTTCTATTGTTCGCCCCGAAAATGGAATTTTTAATGTATCCTTAAAGGCAGGCCTGACTGTTTGATCAGTGATTCAGGAAGAGACCAGAGGCCTGGTGCCCCAACTGTGGGCCTTGGGCAACAATGAAAACCATTTTGGGGAGAGTCCAGTTCCTAGAAGATTAAAAGAATTCATCAACTTGAAAAAAATGTTGTTCCCACCTTTTCTGCTGACAGTTGGGGTTTGTGCTGGGGGCTGACGATTAGATAATGATTAGTACAGCATTTTATAGAGTTCAAACGGTTCTGCCTCTGGTGCATCATATGACATTCCCAGGGACCCTGTGAGGGAGGAAAGGACAGTTTCCTTTCCTTTTCTTTGTCTTAATATGTGTTTTTGTTATTATTATTATTGATTTCACAGAGAAAGGGAAGGAAAGGAGAGGGAGAGATAGAAACATCAATGATGAAAGAAAATCATTGATCAGCTGCCTCCTGCATACCCCCCATTGGGGATCAAGCCCGAAACCCAGGCATGTGCCCTTGACCAGAATTTAACCTGGGACCTTTCAGTCCGCAGACTGGCCCGCGATTCACTGAGCCAAACCAGGTAGGGCAAGGGCAGTTTTCTTGTATGGGGCTGTTTCCGGCTCTAATAGTTGTAACCTTTAGAGGACTGAGGACTACTTGTTTTTAAAAGAGTTTCAACAGGAAGGCACTTGCTCTTCTGGTTCCATAGGTTTTAGTTCTGGGCCCAGGGAGGAAAAAACCAATATTAATAATAGCCAACACTTACCACCTGCATGCCTTCTGCCAGCACAGTGCCGAGTGCTTCGTGTGTACCGTGTGCACTATCTCTTTTTTGCTTCCAAATGCACCCCTCTGAGATATGTTCTATTATTATCTCCAGTTTACAGAGAGGGGAACTGAAGCTCAGAGAGGCTGAGTAATTTCTCCAAGGTCACACAGCTAATTAATGGTAGAGGATGGGTCTGGGCCCAACAGCCTGATTTTGAGGTCTATGCTTTTGACCTTGAAGCTGTATTGCTTCCTACTACGCATCTACCTACCATGTGCCCATGCAACAGATGACAGCACACCACAATAAAATAGTAATCATATCGGGTATCTCTCCAGGACCAGGAGCTGTAAATACACTATCATATTCAGTCTTTACGACAGCCCTGCAAGGGAGGTATCTAGTGTCCCCTTCTACCTACCAGGAGAATGACATTCAGCAAGGCTAATTGCTTTCACATTACAGAGTCGGTAAATGGGTGGAGTTGGTATTTAAACCTACACCTTTTCTATGTGTGTGTGTTTTTTTGTTTGTTTTGTTTTGTCACCTCACTCTTCCTGCCTAAGGCACCCAATGCTGAGTGATACATTTGACCGGAAATATATAGGTGCGCACACAATATGAGAACATTCCTATGCACAAGGAGCCGGATGCTGTCAGTATAGTTGGAGTGGTAGGTATTTCATTTCATTTCCCAGCCTGCCTTGCAACTAGGGTGGCCCTGTCCAAGCCAAGGAGATGTTAAGGGGAGAGTCTACGGTGGACATGGGTGGGTTCTTTCAAAGCTTCTGCTCTCCTGATGAAAGGGAACATTTCTGCTGTCAAGGGCCTTCTCCCGTTCTTCCTTCTTTGAACACAGATGGCAATGTTGGATCTGCAGCAGCGATCTTGTAACCATGAGACACAAGCCAAATGAATCTCAGTGATGGCTGCCCTCATATCACAGAGCTGCTGAGCCAATACCAATAACCACCTACCTCTGTACTGACATAAGCTACTCTTAATTTCATGTTCTGTTATCTGCAGACAAATACAACCTTAACTGCTACAGAAAGAAGACTAGTTTGAGCAGCCTTCACTTCCCTTCTACCTGGCAGTTACGTCTGATTTCTTTGTCTACGCCAACTGATTTTTCCCGCCTTCATAAAGAGAGTAGCCTGAATACAATTTCAGATATCTTGGTGGTATGGGCATGTCACTCCAATTACCTGCTATGCCCACAGCCCCTTCTGAGGAAAGGCACTACTGGTTCTTTACAGATGAGTCCCAGGCTTCATGCCAGGTGACTGTGATTCTCAGGCCAAAGCTACTCACCCAAAGCACCCATCCATGAGTCAGTGAGCAGCCTATGAGGTGGTTAGGCATGCGTCCTCTCCCCAGCAACGGCACTGTGTGGATGTCCACTGGCTCGCCTATGAGACAGAAGTTGAGTGATACAAGAATGCAGAAGCCACAAGCCAAGACAAGTCATAGCTAAGCAGTTAATGTGCATCAATAAAAGGCAGGAATAAGCAGAAACCGAGAGAGAGAGAAGAAGAAAGCCAAAGAGTGTAAGGACAGGAGAATCCTAACTCTAGGGCAGGGAGCCACCAGGGCTGCTACTAAGGGAACAATAGATGGCCAGGCCCCTCCCTGCTGGCCTTCTAGAGTCATGTGGAGCCACAGAAGCTGCAGTGATCCTGACTGATCCTTGGCCGTTCTCTGTGATGAGTGAAGCCATGTCACCTAGCTTACTCCCCAGATGCACCCACTATTGCCCCTTGGATCACATTGGTCCTGATCGCTGGAAAGAGCTTAACCAACATGTGGGCCACTCGGGGCCACCATTCCCGTCATTAGTCTCCCCGAGGATTGCACACACACACCTGTGGAGCCCAGAGGGTATAGGCAGGGTGCTTGTGGGCCATATTTGGCCCCAATACAGGTCTCATTCAATTTACATGGTCTTCTAAGAAAATGTACATTTGGATGCCTTTCCATGGGGTATACTCTTTCAGGTTGTCATGGTCCCTACCCCTCTCTATGCCTGACACCTGCCCTACTTTGCACATTCACATTACCTGCCTGGTCCCTGTAGGCACTTGAGTGGCAGCCTCTGGCAGGAAATTGTGGAGGCAGTCAGGTCAGGTAAACTGCCCCTGAGTTCCCTTCAGCTGAGTCCCCTGGCAGCTGCAGGCCCATGCCCTCAAGGCAGGGCACGAAGCTGCTGTTTCCCCAGAGTGTTCCCTGTTTCTAAGGACTGCTGTATTGAGAGAGAGAGAGAAGAAAGGAGGGAGAAAGAGAGGAAGAGGAAGAGAGACAGAGAGAGAACTGTTGCCACCCCACAGACAACAGAGCTGGTATCTGTCGCTTCATCATCCACTTGCTTCTCCACCGCAGTATCCGCTGCTCCCAACTGCCATCGCCACTTCTAATCACACCCAGCTTTCCACTGCAGCCTTTTCGCTCCCTGTCTCCTGTTGCTTTTAGTGTGCCAGTCCTACCGCATGTGGTTGGCCTTTGTGGTCACAGCCAATTGGCGGGTGCTTTTCCTTCTGCCCAGCAAACCAGGAATTCAGGCACGGTGTGGTCCCTGGGACAGTGGCTGCGCAGCAGCCTTTGCGGGCTGGGCCCTCAGGGGCTCTGCTTTAGTGGCAATCAGTTCTGGTTTTGTTTTCCAAAGATTTTTGAGTCCGGAGGGATTCTGGAACCCTGAGGGATCTGGAAAAGGTGGCTTGTCTCTGAAAATAACAGCCAGTGCAGAAAGTGGAAGGAGAGATTACCATGGGCTGTTATCTGAGGTGGTAAACAAGTTTTCCTTACAGGGTGGGTTAAACAGACAAAGAAAGGATTACAAAGGACATCCAAAACCGCGGGGGAGGTAGCCCAAGCTGAAGTGGGATGATGGTGCAGGGCATGATGCACACAAGCAGGAGTAGGTGTGTAGGTACCCAAGTGCATGCATGCACACGTGTGCACATGTGTGCACATGTGTGTGTAGAAGGATTAGCACTGGGGAGCTGTGGAAATAAAGTTAGGTAGGAACAAACTATGGAAAGTCTTAAAAATTAGGTGAACAAATTCAGAATCATGTCAGTGGGCAGCTTAGAGCTATTAGAGGGGAGAGAGATTTGGGCCCAGGTACCCATCTAGGTGATGCGCCAAAGGCACAATGGAAGTGGAGAGGAAAGCATCCTAGGATACCCTGAAGCATCATCCACAAGCCTGGATGTGTGGCTCAATTTGAAGGGCTGGACGGAGGAACCAGTCAATGTTGATTCCAAAGCTTCAAGCTCAGAGTCACCGCAGCGGGAGCTGTGGAATGGAAAGGCCAGGAGAGCTGAAAGATCCATGAGATCATGTGACGTCTCATTTTTCAGAGAGAGACCTACCTTCCTCGCATGCACATGCCTGCCTGTGTGGTTGCCAGAACAGAACCACATCTGGGGTGCCATGGGGAACAAGGACAGGCCTCTCTCTTACCCACATCCCTGGGGTTCTTAGCCAACAAGACTATAGGACCAGAAGCTCCCACTAGGCATCAGATGGCTGCTGGTCTCTCTGAGCGTCCTGGCCAGAATGAGACACATGCAAACTGATTAGTTCAAGACCAGAGCTCAGAAGCTCATTGTTTGTGGTGACATCAGAAGAAAGCTCACATTCTTTTGCGGACAAGTGGGTCCTGACCAAATTTGGCCTCATCAGCACACTGGCAGGCAGCCAGCCAACTTGGAAACGGACCCACCCCAGGAAAAAAGTGAAGGGCAAATGATCATTCCACTCCACATCCCTGCTCTCTGTGTTCCAACAACTTGAAATATCAGCAGCCCCCAAACCACATCAAGTGGCAAGGCCCCAATAAAGGCAATTGCTTTGAGGCTGTTCAAACTTGTTCTGGGAGTTTGAGACCCTTTCTGCATCCCAAGGACCTAAATGGTAGCTCCCTGGGAAGGCAGTCTTTGGCATAAACTGTCTAATTCTCTCAACATGTCGTACATTTCAGTTTTAAACTCGCTGTGAATTTTAGAGCATAGACCAACAGCTACCTCTTGGGTCTGTATCATCCTGGATGCTAGCATCTAAACCTCACTGTCACTAGATCACTCAGTTCATTTAGGGACATTTGGCTTTTCTCTGCTCCCAGGCATTCTGGAACTCGTAGGTGGGTCCACATAGCATGTAGCATAGTGAGCGGGTTCTGTGTACAGGTTTTATGCACAGAGAGCTAAGCTGGAGTCCCAGCTTTGTTTCTACCAGTGACTCTGATGTTGGGAACATTAACTAATTTTTCTAAGCTTCAGTCTCCTTATCAGTAAAATGAGGATAATAATACTTAGTTCAGAGTGCTGTTGTGATTAATAAATTATATGTAAAGGCTGTGCTAGTTAGCTACTGCTGCGTAACAAATCCCCCCTCCCCA
Source organism: Corynorhinus townsendii (assembly GCA_026230045.1). Lineage (NCBI taxonomy): Eukaryota > Metazoa > Chordata > Mammalia > Chiroptera > Vespertilionidae > Corynorhinus > Corynorhinus townsendii. Next base: position 177,949,315 of record JAPDVU010000004.1, on the reverse strand, counting down.
AACATGGTGACTTAAAGCAACGAGAAGCATTCATTGTCTCAGTTTCTGAGGATCAGGAATTTAGGAGTGGTTTAGCTGGGTGGCTCTGATTTGGGATTTCTCATAAATTCAGTCAGATATCAGCTGGGGCTACAGTTATCTGAGATCTAGACCGGGGCCGGAGGATCCGCTCTAAGGTTGCTCGCTCCGTGGCTGATAAGTTGGTGCTGGTTCTCAGCAGGAGGCCTCAGTTCCTCTCCACGGGGCCTCTATCGGACTGCTAGAGTGTCCTCATTGCACGCGCGGTACCTGGCTTCCTCTGGAGCAATCAATGCAAGAGACCAAGGCCGAAGTTGCAATGCCTTTCATGACAGCCTCAGAAGCCATACGTCACCACCTCCACTGCACTCTATTGGTCATCCAGGCCAGCCCTGATTCAGTAAGGAAGGGGGCTATCCAAGGGCAGGAGTACTAGGAAGCAAGCATCATTGAGCACTGTCTTGAATGCTGGCAACCACAAGGGCTTGCACCTTGTACCTACCTAAGTGGTAGCTGCTAACAGGATTATTATTTGCTCCTTATCATCTACACACACACACACACACACACACACACACACACACACACAGAACCATTCCTTCCCCTTTGCTCTAAAGTGTCCAGTCATTGCTGTTCTTCTCTCAAATCTCGTGGTCTGCCAGTCCCATGGTGTTGTCAGAAAGGACAGCACCTATGGCCTCACAAGGGTGACTCAAATACTCTGACGCTTTTCTTCATCCACTTCTTTCCCCATTTGTATAATTAGAATCCTCCCAGGCATGGCTTGACTTCTCCGATGACTTGAATGTCACAGTCAGCCAGGATCCGCAGGACATAAGCAATCACGGCAGCAGGAAAGATGCTGACTTGCAGTTTGTGGTGCAGCCCTGCTGGGCAGAGCGCCGTGAACCAGGTCACCCCTGGGACAACAGCAGAGACGGTGCTGGAAATGAAATGTCCATTAAAGGGTCAAGTAGAGAAGTGTGACCTCCCTCGGGCCGTGCTGATCAGCAGCAGGCCAAGCACCTGGCTCACTGGAAGCCACTGTCACCGTGACTTTCCCTGTATTGTGAGAGCAGATGATGCTCGCTCAGTGAGGCTCAGGGTGGCTCGTGACAGGACGGCTGAGGACATCTGAGTGGCACAAGTTGCCAGTTGTTCCCCGATGTCATTTCTTCCCTTCTTTTGTAGGAACAGAACCCCTAATCAATAGCTGAGAACAAGGCATCCCAAAATAGAAACCATATTTATCAGGCTCCCTTAATAAAACTCTGGCCAATGGGACATAAGCCGAGATCATATGTGCAACTGCTGGAGAGGGACCAGCAGTTGCACATATGATCCTCCTACTCCTTCCTGCTTGCTGTGATCCTTATTAAATGACTGGACCCCCAGGAACCGTTTTGGACCATGAAGTGACCTTGGGAATGGATGCCGCTTGAGACAGAGCAAAAAGGTAGAAGAAAGCTGGGCCCCTGACACCAGAGCGCTCCCTTGCAACTCTGGGCTGCCTGCCTCTAGATTTCTTGAACATTAGAAAGAGATCAACGTTTAGTTTTTTTAAAAAGCCATTCTTGCCCTAACTGGTTTGGCTCAGTGGATAGAGCGTCAGCCTGCGGACTGAAGGGTCCCAGGTTCGATTCCTTGATGGTCTTAGGCTCTACAGCAGCGGTTCTCAACCTGTGGGTCACCTAAGACCATCGGAAAACACAGATATTTACATTACGATTCCTAACAGTAGCAAAATTACAGTTATGAAGTAGCAACAAAAATAATTTTACGGTTGGGGGTCACCACAACATGAGGAACTGTATTAAAGGGTCGCGGCATTAGAAAGGTTGAGAACTACTGGATTAGAAGGGGGACACTGGCAGCTGATTCCTTGCCAGCTCTCCCTGCCACCCTCCACTCCCCTGGAAAAAAGCCGTGCATATGGAGACTCAGCTACTCCCTTCTTTGACTTCATATCCGCAGGGAAGACATAAGGAGGTTTCAATTACGTTTTAAAATTCAGTCGTATTCTAAATTTCTCAAGGCAAGGAGCCATGCAGGACTGCAGCTGGACGATGAAGTTGTAATCAGATCATCTGGTCTGTCTGCCTCCAGCCAGGCTGTCACTTCCCAACAACGAGCTCCCTGGGGTTTTCTGGCTTGGAGTGGAGCCCCTGGGACACCGCCTCACTGGTAAGTAGACCGTGAAATGAGGCAGAGGAGAGCTCGCTCCGTTCTGGGTTTTTCTTTTTCCCCAGTGTAGTTCCACTGCGGTTTGTGTCAGTTCTAATAAGCGTAGTTAGAAGTCAAACCACCCCGCCCTCCAGCCAAATCCTAACTCGGAGAGAAGGTGGAAAGTCCGCATTAGGTCCTTTGTGTTTTTTTAATTCCTCGCCCAAGGATAATTTTCCATTGATTTTTAGAGAGAGTGGAAGGGAGGGAGGAGAGATGGATAGATGGATGGATAGATAGATAGATAGATAGATAGATAGATAGATAGATAGATAGATGATAGATAGATGAATAGAGAAAGATGAGAGACACCTCAATGGGTTGCCTCCCACATGCACCCTGACTCAGCCTGCAACTGAGGTACATGCCCTTGACCAGGAATCAAACCCATGACTCTTGGGTCTGTAGGCTGACGCTCTAACAACTGAGCAAACCCGGCCAGAACTATTAGGTCCATTTTAAAACACATCAAACATTTTTCAGAAAAGTAATTTAAACTGTGGTGGAATCCCCACCATCCCTAATCCTTCACCCGATTCAGAGTTTTTGAACCTCAGTGGAAAAGAGCAATGCATCAGGAAACCCTGACCAGGCCCAGCCCTGATGCTAACTAAGCAGCCGGGAGGGCAGGTCACTGTATCCTGGTGGCCTGTTCCTATGACAATAATAGCACGTGTATTTCCCATCTAACTCATGGGTGTTGCCACTGTAAGAACCAACTGAAGTAACAAAAGTATTTTGGAAATATACAATGTGAGGTCTTTATCACTGCTGGCTGGTGTATTTGAGTTGCTTGAGAAGATATAGAAGGAGGGGAAAGATGGATTTTTAGTCAGCTAGCTGCTCCCCACATCCTCCTGAGCAGACACAGCCTAATTCTTCTCTCTCCACGCAAGTCCATGGGTTCTTAAGTCCTGTTTGGCTCTTGCTCCAGCTTCTAAATACCTCAAGGGAAGGAGATGCTATCCCACCTAGGTAATTTATTCCCCAGTTTAGAAATCCTCATTATCTGGGAGTTCTTTCAAGGTCTACCCACTGCCCCTTGCAAGTAAATTAATTGCCTCTTATTTTGATCTCGGAGGAGATAGAGATGAGCTCCTACACCAGGACCTGACCTTGAAGGGTTTTAGATTCTTCCTCAGCTGCTGTGTTTTCTTCTTTCTCTCTCCAGTGGAGGAAAGGCAAGAATTTATTGCATATGCAGTGAAAAGAAATGTCAACAATTTATTTTAGGTGCAGTAGAAAAGATAATCCTGCAAGAACAAAGACATGCTTCTAGGGAAAGCAGATGTGTAAGCGTGGCCAACATAACGACAGCCATAGTGGCACCCGCAGGAGCTGTGCAGGAGTTGCCATCTGATGCCCACGTAAGATGACCGAGGGAGGGTCGATAAAAGAAACACAGCGTGGCTCAGTGGTTGAGCATCAACCTGTGAACCAGGAGGTCACTGTTCAATTCTCAGTCAGGACACTGCCTGAGTTGTGGGCTCAATCCCCAGTGTGTGGTGTGCAGGAGGCAGCCAATCAATGATTCTCTCTCATCATTGATGTTTCTATCTCTCTCCCTCCCTCTCTGAAATCAATACAAATATTTTTTAAAAATGAAAAGAAAAACAAGACTGCATGCTGACAGTTATGGCGCTCTGAAAGTCATAGGACTTGTCATTGGCCCGGCTAGCATAGGGCCCAGGCATGTTCTGTTTTCCAGAATCTTCTTTTATAAGACTTGAGAATGCTCTGAAGGCACCTGAGCAAACAAGGCTCAGGGGCATATATTACCACCACCGTATTTTACATAAAAGACATTCAAATACAGCCATGGTTCACGTGCGTCAGTAGAACACCTAGGCTATGTGGTCCGGCCTATTGCTCTGGACCGCTAACAAGTGAAATAAAATCTAAAACCTTTTTTACCAGTGCTTAGAATGTCTGAGGGATTTCAAGCACCATCACTTTTTTAGATGCTAGACTAGCAATTTTTAACCTTAAAAAAGTAATCTTGATGCATAAATCTAGCTCCCTCGCGTTGCCCAGGTTGTGCTTGCAAAGAAAGCTTTCGGGATGAGGCATAAATGGGATTTCACATCACTGAGCGTTCAGCTTCATAACTTTCTCTCAACTGTTTTGAAATACAGTCTGCTCTCCCTATTAATGGGTTCCACATCCACGGATTTAACCAACCTCTGATCAAAAATATTCAAGAAAAAAAGTTACATTAATGCTATGTAGTTAGGCCTACAATGGTTGTGTCTATACTAAATAGACATTTTTCCCCCTTGTCATTTTTCCCCTAAACTATACCGTATGACAATTGTTTATATAACCCAGTGGTTGGCAAACTCATTAGTCAACAGAGCCAAATATCAACAGTACAACGATTGAAATTTCTTTTGAGAGCTAAATTTTTTCAACTTAAACTTCTTCTAACGCCACTTCTCCAAAATAGACTCGCCCAGGCCATGGTATTTTGTGGAAGAGCCACACTCAGGGGGCCAAAGAGCTGCATGTGGCTCGCAAGCCGCAGTTTGCCGACCACTGATATAACCTTTGCATTGTATTGGGTACTATAAGTAATGTAGAGATGATTTAAAGTAGACGGGAGGATGTGTGTAGGTTATATACAAATATGATGCCATTTTATATAAGGGATATAGGCATCCTCAGATTTGGGGGTCCTCTTGGGCACCCAGGAACCAGTCACCTCTCTATAAGGAGGACTGACTATAGTTAGTCTAATAATGAAACAGAGAGAGATAAGAAACATTTTTGTTAGGTAAATCAGGAACACAACAAGGAAGACTTTTTGGTATTCCTCTTCCTTCCAGAATGTGCTGGGGGAAGTAGGTGTGCACCTGGGCCCCTGCTTGCGTTTCTTTGCCTGATAGAGACCAGGGAGAGAGAAAGGGCCGAGGGTCCCCGCTGCCGCCTAGCAGACCACCACACACTGCTTGGCGTCTCTCACTCAAGTGTGCCCCAGCCCTGGAACTGTTAAATGGCAAGTGTCACATGCAAAACTTACTTCTGCAAAACGTTTTATGCAAACTTAAAGCAGGGAGTCAACAAGACAGGGTGAGAGGCAGAGGGCAAGCAGGGAACTCTGAGAAAAGGTCTCCTGCTGAAAAAAAAAAAATCCCATTTTAAGAACAAATTAGTTTGATGGCACATTGGGGGTTGTGTCGTATGGAGTTGAGTTTTAGCCTGGCCACCTTGAGGAGCAGCTTGACAGACATCAGGCTGCCTGCTCACAGCCCAAAGCCTCCCCGACAGAGGACACGGCTGGGCTGGATGAGATGTGGCCCCTTGCACCCTGACACACTCAATCTCCACCCTACCCCCCTGTCACCCTCTGTGCCGGCAGGTGACAGGGACTTGGCAGGCCCCACTCTGGCTCTGGCTTGCGTTCCTTCATCATGGACCTGCTCCCCACACTTCATTCTGGCCCATGAAACTGTCAGTGTCAGCCTGCCTTCGGCTGTCTTTCCACGCTCACCATCCGGAGGGGCAGGGCTGGCCTGAAGCAGACAGCAAGCAGCATCTCAGCGGGCACAATGGGTACTTGGAGCCAATAGGTATGATTAAAAGGCCCAACTCTCTTCTCTCCCCTTTTCTGGTGCTGATCTGCCAAGCCCATCTCACGGGGAAATTGCCTGGTGACTGTGTGACATCGAGGAAAGAATAATAGCACGCTTCTCCTTCTCTTGTGAAAAGATGGTGTCAGGAAGGAGGGAGAGATGGAGGGCAGGAGGGAAGTGCAGCTGACACCCGCAGTCTCCCTCTTGCTATCTTTGGAAGCTGCGAGGCAGGCGGGCGCATGAAGCCCTGTGCGCTTCTGCTGGATGGGGTGAGCATCTGGGCAGACAGTCAGGGAGCTGGCAGCTGGCGGTGATTCGGAGGCGCAGAGCTTGCTAAACCAGCGGCTTCATAAGACGGGTGCAGCACAGGGAAGTGGGCAAGGGAAGGCTCCTAAGGAAGCAATTGTGAAATAGGACCTGTTTAGGTTTGTGACAGCTCCTGGTGGGAGAGGGAGCTTGCCTGTTGTTAGGAACGAAGAGGACAGAGTGCGCGGCGCTCCAGGGCGGCATTGCCGGCACCATCTAACACCCAGTGCAGGCGGCCCTGTGTCAGGAACAAAGTGCTTTAGACAGACAGACAGACAGACGGATGGACGGACGGACAAAGGATCTGCAAGGCCAGAGCCTGAGCTGCAGAGGCCCGACATGTTGACAATTGTGTGAGTGCCCAATGCAAGGATCGGGAGCTGAATTACAGAGAAAACAGCAACATGGCAGAAAATGTAGACAATGAAAGGGGGAAATGGGTCGTCTTCTACCTCCCCAGTGAAGGTATTCTCATCTGGCAGATGCCTTTCTAGCCTTGTACGCGCGCACGCGCGCGCACACACACACACACTTATAAAATTTTCAGTGCACCCAGAATTTCATATTGCTTTTTTCACTTGGCCTATGTATCAGAATTTCCCAGCGTTACTCCATGCTCTTATATCACTGATGATAGCTATAAAAGATTCCACCTAATGGGTCTATCATAATTTACTAAACGATTTCTCTATTCTGCAAGTAGACTGCTTTCTTTTAAAAAATGGCGTTCTTGAGGTGTGATTGGTATAGAATAAGTTGCACAAAGTGAAAGTGTACCGTTTGATAAGTTTGGTATACGTAGCACCTGTGAAACCATCCCCACAGTCAAGGTAAAAACATACACATCACTCCCCTTACCCTCTCCCTCCCCACCCCCCCAAAAAAGTCTCTTCTGCCCTTTGCAATCTCTCCCTCCCTCTGGGTCATTTCCCTGTGGTAGACTGTATCTGGGGTGGGCCCCAATGCCTCCTTATGATCACGGGCTTGTGCAGCCCCTTTCCTTTGAATTTGGGCTGCCCTGGGATCTGTTTTAAGCCATAGAATGTGGTAGAAGTGACACCATCCTAGTCTCAGCCTGAGCCTTAGAAAATCCTAGCAATTTATGATTTTGCACTCTTGAAGTGTTTCTTCTTGGAAACTAGCTGCCATGCCTTGAGGAAGCTCAAGCAACCATGAGGACCATTTGTCCACCAATAATGAGCCACTCCAGGCCTCCCAGTGCTTGATCCCACACCACATGAATCACGTTAGCCCACTCATCCCACAGAATCCCAAGAAATAAGAAATCATTGTCGTTCCAGCCACTAAATTTTGGAGCCTTTTGTTACACAATCATCAGTAAGTAAAACAGGCTGAGAACGAAGCAGTTATTGCTAAGATAGGTTCCCGTCCTTCGAGAATCCATCAAAGGGTATAAGAGAGGTGAGGCAGGAGTGTTTTCCAATCCCATGTCCCTCTCCAGTTATGACCTCGCTGTTGGCTCCTTGAGAATATCACTGGGCCCTCCTTCCACCTGCCTCTTGGGTGGAGGACACAAGAGCAAGCTGAAGGAAGGATCTAGGGTGTAATTTGGGGCCCAGAAAAGAAGCAAGTGACTTCCTGTGGGTCTGTCCCAATATTGCACGTTGGGACACTCCCTGGGTGTCCAGGGCACCCCTATTCACCCTCGCCAGGCAGCAGCACTCACAGAATGAGTGTGCCAAGGTTCCTTTCCTCTTAGAGTGCAATAGGCATTGGGAAAGCATTCTCTCCTTCATACCCACCGTGCATCTTATCCTGGAGAAGTGCCCCGGCATGCTTACCCACCCAGCCACGGATGGACACTTGAGCTGTTTCCAGTTATCACCTCACCTGAATAAAGCTGTGAACATTTGTGTACCAATCTTTGGGTGGGCACACATTTTCATTGTCCTGTGTATATACCTAGGAATGGAATGACAAGACCATAGAGTAGGTGAATATTGAATTATTTAAAATATTTATTTACTAGTTAGACTTTTTTTTTTTAAAGAGTAGGTTTAGGTTCACAGCAAAGTTGAGCAGGAAATACAGAGAGTTCCCACATACCCCTAAAGAAACACACCCACAGCCTCCCCCTCCACTAACCACCAGCACCAGAGGGTGGATTTGTAACAACGGATGAACCTACATTGATGCATTATTATCCACCAAAGTCCATAGTCAACAGAGAGGGTGCGGGGCAGGAAAAAGTTTTTCTTGACCTTCTTGGAGTCCCTGGCTGGGCCTGGAAATTGAACTGACAAAGACAGATGAACAGGAGAGAAGCATGCACGCTTACTTAATGTGAGTTTTACGTGACCTGGGAGCCTTCGTAAGGAAATGAAGATCCCAAGGACCAGTCAGACGTGAGTGTTCTTAAGCTGGTGTGATGAAGGTGGAGGAATGGGGTAGGTCACTCCAATGAGGTAAGTGTAGTCAACTGGGGGAAACTGAGCAAGGCCTGTTAGGGCTGTTCTAAAATGACGCTCTTTTCCTCTAGGAATAGAGGCCCCGCCCACATGAGGGTTGTATGACCTGTTTCAGGGGTGAAGGAGGGAGTCAGAGTGACCTTCCTGATTTGGCTGTTTTCAGATTAATATAAATATGCCAAGATGCCATATTTTGGGTCTAGCAGGTCTGGATCCCCATCAAGGGCAAGAGGGAGAAAGAGGAAGGAAAAGGAAGGAAGAAAAATAGAACAAAGGCAGGCAAACATCTGGGAATGTTCTTGCTTTCGAACCCAGGAGTAAACTTGGTGTTATAAAAATCTATTAAAAATACACCAGCCCATCTCCAGCCCTAGAACTGTGAATTCTCAACTGAGTAAGGAAGTGTTGCATTTCATCTCCTTTGCATATTAATGTCATGCAAATACCAGCACGCTGGGAAGAGGAAGGGGCTTGGGGAGGGCCACCAGCTGTAAACACTTGATTAAAAAGTTGAACACAGCCTATCAAGATGTGAAAGGGCACGAAGATAACGGGTGAGGAGACATAAGGTCTGATGAAACACAGAGTCAGTTCATTCCAAAGACCCAAGGACAGACAGAAATGTCGCAACAGATAGATAGCAGCAGGCTAAGTGGGCGGTAAAGACAAGACACGTCTTTGTTTAAATCAATGTCAGTGGACGTAGTGATCTGCGAGGCGGGAAAACATTGGCAGGGAAAGTGCTGACACGGTTGTCTGCATGCTGCAGAGAGGAGCTGGAGGAAACACCCGTTTTCACACCCTGCCTGCTGAAAGCGAAGCCCAGCCTGAAAGCTCACACTGCCTGAATGGTGTCTTTCTGCAGCGTTGCTGAAGACTGCAGTGTTATTTAAGTGCTTTTTTGTTCGTAAAAGAAAAAAACCAGTTTTGTTGTGAATGGACTTCACTATTAGATACTCAGGGCATTGTCCATCGCGGTCCATGGAGCTCAGCTTTTGGACGGAATGTCTGTTGAATGCTATAGGTTTCCTGGCCATGTTGGCTTTCCTTTCTCCTAGCAGCGTCTCCCACTCCTGGCTGGCCCCTGCTTCTCGTCTGTCTCTGCCAGCCATGCAATTGTTCTGATGGGTTCAGTCTACCAGGTGCTCACTAAAATTTAGAGGAAGAGGAGGCAGTGGATTGAGGAGGCACCACCAGGGCTGGTGGCTTACACAACTGAGTACAGGAAGGGACGTGGGGTTGGAGACAAACTAGAAGCCAGGGCTCAGGCTGGAGGGGGCCACCACTCAACTCCAAGAGAAGCTGAAAAGGCAGACTTCCAGGAAATTCCTTGATTCTTTTCTACTAGCAATTAATTGGAAAAGGATGAATACTGTGAGGTGTAGAGAGTGCCTCAGAAGGCACATGGGCATTTCTTTAATTATTGTCAGCTGAATCCAGTGGCATTGGCAAAGCCATATCCTGGAAACACACTTTGCCAGAGGCAGGACTGTTGTCAGCTTGACCGTCAGCCCAGGTGCCAGGGGTGGGTTTTGTTATTTAAATCCAGCCAAGCACCAGGAATGAATATGACTCGGGCCCACCCAAGAATTTGCATGATCTTCTTTGTCCTGACTTTTAGTAAAACTTCCTGTTTTTTGCTTTATAAAATAAACACTCTGTGCTGGCTCTGGGTCCCTGTCCCTGTCTCTCCATCAGAGGACAGTGTTTCCACCCAGCCCCAGCTTTTTCCTTCTATCTCTGTGTCTGTCTCTTTCTTTCATTTTCTCAATCCCCAGCCACCCCTACTCAGGAACCAGATTGCTCTCTAGCCGTGCTAGACATGGAAAAGATAGAAATATCCACAGTGAGGGGCAAATGGGACATGTCAGGGGCTACATCTAGTCTCCAGTTCTCCCCTTTACAATGTCTAGACTAGAGAAAGCTGCTAGGCGATTGGAATGATGGCACGGCATATGGTGGGCTCTGGATGCCAAGAAGCATGGCTTGGCACTCACTAAAACTAACATGTCAAGAAGCTGCATTAATTTTTACAAAATAACATCACCCATCCCATCAATCAATTTTAATTTTGTTGGCTTGTTGTTTGGTTTCTACTTATTTGTAAGTCCACCTTTGGTTTTATAGTAGTATGAGTATTTGTGGATATTTAAGAAATATCCTAATTTAAATAATTTAAGTCAGCAGTGGGAATCTGTAAGATAGTATCTTTCTCAAGTCTGAGAAATGATGTCCTATCTCATCTAATCTTTACATAAATCCCTAGGGATGTGAATAATTATTCACATTTTTAACCATGAGAAAACTGGAAACTCAGAGGTTCAGCAATCTGTTCAAACTCACCCAGCCATTAAGAGGCAGAACTGGGATTTGAACCCGGTCAGCACTGACTCCAAAGCCCATGATTTCAACCCTGACTCCCAAACCAGCAGCACAGGACTTGTGAATGACACTATCTATGCCTCTCCCACCGAGTCCTCTCACTGTGCTTTTGACCACTGCCATCTGCCCAGCTGAAGCTACACACCCTCAGAATTTAGAGAGATCCAAGGCAAGGGCGAAGGGTCAAGACTTGGAAATCTGGGATTTGGGTCTCAGAGGGACGGGGAATTCAGGAGGGTTTAGGAGGAATCTGCTATCAGAATTACTACCAATGATCTCTCATTACATTGCTCGTCACTATGCTTTTTGGGGTCTGGGCCATCTAACCACCATTTACAATCTTGTTTTTATAGGTAAATATCACATATGTTCCAGTAAACATCTGGAACTAGCTGAATGTCACCTAAACTGCCTGTATCAAGATCAGGTCTGGTTGATGAGGAACCTGCTGGGTTTGTGCCTCTTCTGGGTGGAATAGCTTTTTTTTCTTTGTCCTGCACCCCACGTGTGGCTTGGTCTGCTGCTATGGGAATGAATGCCTGAGGGAGGTGAAAGCTTTAGCACGGGTTCATCAGCATATTTGGGCAGTGGGACCGCTAGGTTAAGCCACACAAAGGAAAACCTGGGAAGGAAATACCGTAAAACAGTGGCCGCCTCAGTGTTGTAGCATTAGGGGAGGTTTACATTTTCTTCTTTATCCTTTTCTACAATATCAAAACAACACATTGCTTTTGATATAATGAAAAATTATTTTTGGATGAAGTAAAAAGGCATTTATGGGGATAAACCCCCCACTCCTCGCAGTGGGGAAAGGGCACTGTTGCCACACACACCCACCTGCTACATCTTCATAAGTGTCCCCCCGTGTAAGTCCCACGGGAGCCACAGATGGCATGTGGAGTAAAACAGGGACACTTGTGACAGCTGGGAGTGCTGCAGGGCGCTTGTTAAAGGTGTCAGCAGTGACACACTTCTTTGTTTCTTCCTGGTTGACTCAGATCCAGCTCTGAGCACTTGAACAAGAAGCTTATCCACATCAGCTTATCCACAAACAAGGAAAGAGGGAGGGGACTCAGGTGCCTTCTCCCAGATCTAAGGTAATCTTGATGGATTCCTGTTTGAAGCTGAAGTGTTGACTAGGAGCAAAGCCCAGGCTACAATTCTGCACCTTCCGGGCAGTGTGACCTCAGTCGGAGCAGGAGGAAAACTCATGGAGGTGTGTAAAAAGACATGAGCTATCTCCATGCCTTGGCGGCCCCACCCCAAGGAGGGACTTGGTTTCAATAAATATCGTTAGATTTAAAAATATATGTCTATGTTCTGTCCTGGCCAAGTGGCTCAGTTTGTTGGGGTGTCATTCCATTCACCAAAAGGTTGCAGGTTAGATCCCCAGTCCAGGCACATATGCGAGCAACCAATGGATGTTTCTCTCACATCAATGTTTCTCTCTCTCTCTCTCTCTTTCTCTCTCTCTCTCTCTCTCTCTCTCTCTCTCTCTCTCTCTCTCTCTCTCACAAAATCAATAAAAACATATCCTCGGGTGAGCTGTGTCTATGAGAGCAGAACACATGGATCCTGGTGGTCACCAGGAGTCTCTGTCTCGAACTCCTCACTGGCTTGCTCTTGTTCTTTTTGTTTTAGTTTATTCTCCCTTGGTAGAGCATATGATGGGCTGCTCATAAAGCCACACCAGGCTCCCGATCAGCCTGTGGTTGTTCATCACAGGCTCCTGTCCTCAAAGCTGCCAAGCTGAATTTTCGGCAGAAGAAGGGAAAGTGAGCTCCTCTCAGTTCTATGACATACTGTCACCCGGCGGGGTGGGGAGAGGACTGAGCAGCAGTGTCTGGGCATCGCCCCTTCATCCTCCTCCCTACTGCCGTACTCCAGTATCCCAGGCCACTTTATAAGAACAACTTCTCCAGCTTTAGTCGTTAAGCCTCCTCTCCAGAAGGGCTCCAAAGCTGCCCAGGACCAGAGACAGGCACATACAGTCTCCTGGCTTAGAACCCTGCAGCTCACCACCTCTCTCTGTCACATGCAAAGATTCCAGGCCACTTAAAGAAACCACATTTAGGGGCCTATCTGCCTCAGCAGGCCACTGAATCAACAAGGACACACATTTGGTTTGAAGTGCCTTGATTAGGCTCAGCAAGGGTCATCTAACTAATTCTGTGGAATTTCCTCAGTTACAGAAGAAGGAAAACACGAAGGAGCACATGAATATGGCAAAATCAAATGAGGTGGATTGAAGAGCAGAGACACAGAGCAGCCTGCCTGGGCTTTGTGGCCACACAACGATGGCGACAACATTCAGAGAACAAGACAGGCTTTGGTACGAAGGACCCAGGGGAAAGGGCTGATTCAGGAGACATTCCTCAGGAAACAGCAGCCAGCCTTCTGATAGGTGGGTCAGGAATGGGTCCGAGTCCTTGGCAAAGTGAATTCAATTGAATCTGAAGTTGTTTGGGACCCTTTGAAAACTCTGGTATTAATCCAGGTCTATTATTACCACTGCCTTTTCATTTTCTCTTCTCTCTTACGTTTATATTTCTTGTTGCCCACACACTAGTCCTGAATGGTTTACCTACAATTTTACATACAAACAACACAAATATTTTCAACCACAAGTGAGGCCACCATCTAACATGATTGATTAATAGCCTTTCGTTCATTTTGAGCAAGAGAAAAAAGTCTCCAGGTCCTCCTGTAGACCTTATCTGGGCTTGGATAGAAATTAATTTCCCCTTTACTATTTATTAAGCATCAGACCATGCTAACATTCCTCCGGGGGCTCAAATGATATTGCTGGAACAGTGGATGGAGGGAACATCCACCCCCAATTTCCCCTCTCTTCCTCCTTTGCCTGTTACTGCCCTCCTTCCACACCACTTCCCCTGAAAAAATATTTGCCTCATGGGTCAGTCAAAATTCACAACAAAACCTTTCTGAAAGATGCATGGAGTCTGCCCTCTTCCTCCAAGGCCAATCTGTCATCCAGGAGTCAGTCCTTTTTCCTCACCTAGCTAATGAAGCTCATGATTTATTACAAACTTGGTCCAAGGCCCGATTTCTGTTTATAAGACCCTGTCATCTTTGGATGAAGCGTGCTGATGAAGGGCCAAGAGGATGATGAAACACTGGCTTGACAGTGCACAGCGGCGGGAGTAAGCAAATACCAGCAGAAGTTGTCTCCAACAGTGAACAAAGACGTTCAGAACACCCAGCATCACTGCGTCCGAGTTGTGGGAGCAGGCTGCCTCCATTCGTTCACGGTGCTAGCATTTCCAAGCCTGGATCTTTATATGTTTATTGATCAACTCGCCTTGGGAGCCATCCAGTATCCTTATTTCAGATCTTTCGAAATACCACCTCTTCTAAGAAGTTCACTGAAATGAAGTGGGAGTGAAGCCATGTTCTCCCTTCCTTATCTTGGAACTGTGTCTCAACTCAGGGCACCCAAACTGGAACTAGCTGTGTATTTCATTCATCTCCAGATGGGTTGTTTTTTATCTATAAATGTGTTACTGTAATGTTTTCTAGAACATAAATGGCTGAAGACATCAGAGCTGGCACAGAAGCTATTAAAAAAAAATAAAGTCTTTGACCTTTTAACTTTGTATTTTCTGTAGGGCCCAGTACATAGGCAGTGCTAAACATTGTGTGAATTTATTTAGTAATGAATCAGCTACTGATTTAGCACCTGAAAAGACTCGGAGATACCCCATGTGACCCCCACCCTCTTTTAAGGCTATTAAAGCCTATACTTGTGCTTCAATAAAGAAAGTATAAATAAAAGAAACAGCCTGGACCCTGGAGGAACAGTAACAAAGCCAGAGGAGCCCAATCTGCAAAGAGTAATGGACATCATCCAGTCATTGATTTTTATTTTATTTTTTTAGTATGTGGACATTTACTGGAAGGATGAGATTGGCCTGGATAGTGATTCCAAATTGCTGCTTCTTAGTCTCTTAGCTTCTACAATATAATATTTTCTCTAACCACAAACCACAGCGGTCAGAACCACAGAGCAATATACTGTAACAAGAGCAGTGTACACGGTCCCAGCATTCCTCAACGGGTGACCTGCGTACAACAACCCCAGGAACTATCTGTGTCAGAAAGTCTTGGGGACCAAGTGAATTAGTCAGTATCACATATCATACCCCAACTTGGGCATTGCAATGTACAGCCGTATCTGAGAGACTCAGATGAGTTGGCTAAATTTGATCACAGAATTCTATTTTCAGGTAATATCTAGTATTTTTGCACCAAACTCACTTTAAGAAAGACGTCTCTGTCTGAAGTTTATTGATAGCGTTTTCATGCACATGGAACAGGGATTTTCAACTCACAATATGTTTGCACCAGAAATGTTTGACCATCTGCCATAGGAATTACAATAGCCACATACCTTGCAAGTGAGGGTTGGCAGGTCGACCAGAAGGACCAGACCAGGAGGCCCAGACAGCCTGAAGTTCAATGTGTAGCCTTGTAAAGGCTGGCAATGGGTGGAGCTGCCAACCTCAGCTTGGGTTGAGTCTGCACTCCTTTCCAGAGAGACAGCAACATTTCGCTGCTCTGGGATAGACCCTTGGCTGGTCATGGGGATGGGTGGCAGCCCTGGAAGCGCATCTGACACTTATGTCAGCAGCAGATCAGAGACAGGCACTATTTGTTGGTTTGGCTGTTACTTTGAAATGGGTCCACATCTGGTAGACTAGTTGGGGAAATGTGCACAGTTTTCTCTGCAAAATTCAAATTGTCTGCAGGGTTGTATAGGCTTCCGGGGTATGTGAAACAGGTTTCCCAGTCCTGGCTATGGGAAGCTGCAGTGTCCTGGTCAGTCACAGCATTGTGCTTTTCCTGGTGTGGTCAGGTACCACACGGATGTGTTTGTCCCCTTTCCTTCCATCCTCCTACCCTGTGTCCTTTCCCCATCAGTCAGCCTGACACCCAGCCTGCCTCATAGATGAAGAAACACCGCATAAAGCTGAGAAATACATTAAAAAGTCTGTTCTGGCCCGGCTGGCGTGGCTCAGTTGAACATCGATCGACCTATGAACCAGGAAGTCATGGTTGGATTCCTAGTCAGTGCACATGCCCAGGTTGTGGGCTCAAACCCCAATAGGGGGTGTGCAGGAGGCAGCTAATCAATGATTCTCTCTCATCATTGACTTTTCTATCTCTCCCTCTTCTTTCCTCTCTGATATCAATATATCAATATCTATATCAATATCTATATATCTATATATCAATATATATCAATATCTATATATCTCTATCTCTATCTCTATCTATCTATCTATCTATCTATCTATCTATCTATCTATCTATCTATCTATCTATCTATCTATTCAGATATAGGCTTTCACTTTTCTACAGCCTAAGCCTCAGGAACAAGAAACTGAGGTCCATGGTCACACAGAAAGAAGCCGATTTGATATTTGAACCCAGATCTTTCTGGCTTTAGAACCTCAGCTCTTAAACACTCAGCTATGCCAACTCTTCATCTTTATCCTCCTCCCCCCACTGCACTGATATGGACCTGGCCAGATAACCTGGGGAGAGGGCCAAGGCATACTATAAGGGTGCCCTGCCAAAAGCAAGGACAGAGCCAGGCATGAGTAGGCAGCATGAATGATCTAGCTGGGGGTATTTCAGCCCAGGCTAATTTTGTGCCAAAATAAAAACAGCATCTTTCATAACACAATCACTGGGGCTTTTCACAGACTGGATTCTTTTCTACTAGAAATGCCCAAATAAGAGTGATCACTAGTGGGTCTGTTAGGATTGGTGAGTAAAATCTGACATTAACCAAAAGAACTGGATGTGTGGGTGGCTTCTTCTTTTTATCCTTCTCCTAATAGTTCCTTTTTTTCTTTTTCTCTCGGAAAGCACTTATTTAATTCTACAGGCCCATGTGCCAGCTATCACTATCATCTTTGTTTCAAAAACTCTCTCCGGACCAACTCTAGAAGATTGGCTGCTGCCACTTGTTCAAAGCAAAGGGTCCCTATGTCTGTCCTGAATGGCGAGTGTTTACTTTGAAGCTTAAATTTTGTTTTTAATGCAAACACATCTGCAGAATAGATAGCAGGAACTTGTGTCTCTAGGAGGCAGCCTAGAGGTTCTCTTCAGCTCATTATGAAACTGTTTCACATCAATCTTGGATTTCTTACTGATTTTTCTTTCCTACCATTCCTTTCTCCCTTTTCTTTTCTTTCTCCCATATGGTCCCTCGAAACTTGGCTTTTCAGTTGTCAAGACTTAGCCTCTCTGCTAGTACTTTTAAAATAAGTCATAACATTGCCAAAGTGAACAAATGTAACTTGGAACAACTAGGACAGTTTCCCCCAACATGAGATTTTACAGGAAGCATGCTAACCTCAGGATGTGGGGGGAATTCCCTTGGAATCAAACTGCGCCAGATGGTCTTCAGGATCTAATTGGGCCTCCTCAAACCTACTCTAAAAGGAAAGGTGAATGGATGACGGAATGAGACCTTCACGAACCTCACTCCCAGGACCACGGTTCTCTTGAACCTGAATATGGCGTTTCAGATCCAGTCATTAGGCCATTCAATTAAGCGTCCATCTGGCATATCAGACACACTGGGTAATTAGCAATAATGAGTGAGAACACAAGAGCAGACGAGTTTAAAAAAATCTCTATCCATTAGTCATATGCCCAAGTTACCAATTATCAAACATCAGTCAGATCCTGTCCATAATCAAGAATAAAAAACAGCTATTGAGAAGGCAGACTTTTGAGACCATGACGTCAGAATTGGGTTGAACTGCATGAGTCAGAATGGAAATTCACTAGGCCCACAAACAGAGTGAATAGTGTAAGATAATAAGACTTGAGAGACTCAGAACCAGTGGGCTGGAATAGAAGAGAATCGTGTGGCCAAATCTGAATATCAAGATTTCAAGATTTGGACAAAATTGCCACTAGATTTAATTATGTTAAGTGCACTATAGACATCAAGGGTCCTGGACTACGTCTCTTTTTACTTCCCATTATATATCCAGCACTATACAGCACCCAGCATCCAGTAAGGACTCAGTAAGGATTTTGTAAATGAATGAAGTAATAAATACATGAATATAGTAAAATACGTTTTCTGTCCTTTGTCACAAGTACTGCCTCTTGGCCAGTATCTCCAGGGTCCCTCGAGAAGTTGTATGGCTGCTCAGGTGTCCCAGGTGGGCAGACCATCATAAGCAATGGTCTGGTCTTCAGCCATCCTGTTTGGCCTTGTTTTTCTGCTCTCCATCAAACTTCAACTCTGCAGGAACCCCTCCCGAGAGCCAGTTCATTTCCTTAACTTATTAGTACTGGATCCATACATACCCATAAGTGTATGGGAGTAAGTGTAGCCATTCCTTGTAACACATTTTTATTTTAACATCTTGCTGAAGAGCACGGACTTTGGAGTCAGAGCTGGATTGGAATCTGCCACTTAATAGCTGTAAGACCCTGAGCAAGTCACGGAGACTCTCTAAGCTTTGGTTTCTTCCTCTCTAAATAAGATATATAGATAGTATGATTCCTACCTCAAAGTGTAGTTGTGAGCATTTAATGAAACTTTCCAGGTAAAAAATGCCTGGCAGAGTGGCTGTCATATAGAAAGACACAGTAAACCTACAGTTCTCAAAACAGGTTCCCCGACTCCAGTATCAGCATCACTAGGAATCCCCGAGAATTACAAAATCTTGTCTCCTCCCCAAACCTACTGAATGAAAAACTCTGGGTGTGGGGCCCAACAGTCTTTGTTTTAATAAGATTTCTAGGTGATTCTGATGCAAGCTAAGGTTTGAGAACCACTGCAGTAAATGTCAGCAGTGAAAATAAGAATAGGTAGCATTTATATTGTGATAATGTATTGATAGTGATATTGCTTTGACAGGGACCTTACAGGAATTTTAGCTCAGTTGTTGTTTTTGTTGTTTGTTCAGTTGTTTTCAAACCAAGCTCTGGGAAGCTGTGGGGCCTCTGGAGAGACATGCGAAACCACTGCACAATGCTGAGGACAGATCAGAGACAAGATCCAGCTCTGCTCTGAGAAGCAAGCTCCCCCTTCTTGGTTTCATGTGCTTCAGTTCCAGTCCATGTTCATTTTGCTTGACAAAAGAGTCCTTCTGGGAGATAAATCTTGAAAATCACTGTCTCGCCCAACATGCCGATGGGAATTAGGCCAGACTATGGGGAAAGATGGGGGACTAGAAGACTCTCCCGGGCCTGTCACCACAGAGGATGGCTAGCGCTGGCCCTGCATTCAGATCTAGACCCTACAAGCATTCTCTGGGAACTGTGCTGGGAACCTTTGGTCATGTCATTCAGTTACATCCTTGCAAGGTGTTCTCTTCCCCCCTTTTCAGGAGAGAAAATGCAAGTGCGAAGAGGGCAAGGAAACAAGGCCAAGGTCACACGGTGAGTGCAGCTGGGACTAGGAGCCAGATCACCTGACACTGAGATTCGTCATCATTCTCCAAGAAGGGCTACTGGTCACCCTTGAGCAGATGACTTCCCCATGCAGGAAAACAACCCGTGGGCGCGCTGGAGTAACCCCAGGGATGGTCATATCACACTCTTGGACTGACACGTACAGTAGCAGGCGGCTGTTCGGCATCAAGGCCTGGGACAACTGATTGGCTTTTTCCAAAACGAGCCATGGTCACAAGGACTCAGGAAGTCCCCATTCAGAGGGGCTATTCCCTGTTTGCTCAGTCAGCCAGGCTGGGAAGATGACCTCCACGTACCAGATATGCAGCCGTGGGCTGAGAGTTCAACAGTCTCCGCCTCCACCTCCTAGCCACACCAGACTTAGTGTATGGTCTCCGGCAAGGCAGGATTAACCCTTTAGGCATTGGTCACACATCTAACTGAATGGCCAACCCTGTTACTCATCCTCCAAGGTGGACTTTGAAACGGAGTTAGATGCTACCGAGAGGTCATGGAGGCCCTTGCAAAGTTGCTTTAGAGAAATATTTTATCATGGACTGCAGTATTCCTGATTCCTTTATTAAGCCATTCTTCAAATGGCTATTGAGCACTCGCCATGTGCCAGGCCTTGTGTCACGTACAGAGGACTCGGCGGGGAGCCAGAAACATGCGGCTCCAGTCTTGGAGGCTACAGAGTGGTGAGGATGGGGAGTCACTGCCAGTGGTCTGCCTGTGCTGATCACATGGGAATATTGTGAAGGAAGTATTATGTGCTAGGCACGGTACTAAGTGTTACCCACAAATTTCAGTTCACGTGATTCTCACAACAGCCCCAGCAGTGGGAATAACGATCCCCATATTACAGAAGAGGGAACAGGGGCTAGGAACGTTTAAATAACTGCCCAAGTAGAGTTTACTGTTCCTGAGTGGCAGGATCTATCTGACTTCAAAGCCGTGCTCTGAGCCTCTAGGTCATAGGTATCTATGAACATATATGCCCACAGACAAAGAACATCTCTTTCTCCCTGCCTGGAAGGCTATCTGGCCTATAATGAGTTCTTAGTAAATAGCTATTAGGTAAATACACCCATCTGGGTTATGCTAGAGACGGAAGGTGCAGATGATGAGATAATGGAGCAGGGAGGTGGAAACTAAAGTGATCGTTGTGGGGGTGGGGGGAGGGGCAGTAGGAAGGGAGCCCCATGCAGAAGGAGCCCCAGGAACAGGTGCAGGGGGATGCCTGAGACTGTCATGGGGTTGCCGAGAAGCCACTGTGCTGGGCGCTGTCCTGTCAGCAGTTCTCAGGGAGCAGGGGTGTTGGTTAGGGTGGGGGTAGGAAGAAGGGGTTGGCACTCACCTCTCTCCCAGTTGTTGTCACGGAAGGATGTTCTGTCTGTCAGGAGCTGGTCTGTCACACAGACTGGGAGCTGTGTGTACCCGTGTGGCTGGGAAGAAGGTGGCTCAGAGAGAAGGCTGGTGTGATGCTGTGGTGGCTATCCCCTCCTCCTCTGACCCACCTCCTCCTCCAAGGTGGCGGTGTTCGATGAATGGGCTGAGCCTACTGAGGTTATTTTCCACTGGTCTACGGATGCAGGACCGGTTTAAATAGCAATGACAGTTGTCATCAGCTGCCTTTATAACAGGGTGCCATTTGCTCCTTCCCCCATCAGTTCATCTACTTAGCTTTAAACAACACTCTGTTTTTGAAAAGCATGTTCATTTGAAAGCGTGTGTGTGTGTGTGTGTGTGTGTGTGTGTGTGTGAGTGAGAGTGAGTGTGAGTGTGAGTGTGTGTGTGTGTTAATCCTCACCCAAGGATACTTTTCCATTGATTTTTAGGGAAAGTGGGAGGAGGGAGAGACAGTGAGAGAAACATCAATGTGAGAGAAAGATGGGGTTGGTTGCCTCCCACACACACCACGACCAGGGCTTGGATGGAGCCTGCAACCGAGGTACGTGCCCTTAACCAGAATCAAATCCAGGAACCTTCAGTTCTTGGGCCGATGCTCTATCCCAGTGGTCGGCAAACTCATTAGTCAACAGAGCCAAATATCAACAGCACAATGATTGAAATTTCTTTTGAGAGCCAAATTTTTTAAACTTAAACTTCTTCTAACGCCACTTCTTCAAAATAGACTCGCCCAGGCCGTGGTATTTAGTGGAAGAGCCACACTCAAGGGGCCAAAGAGCCGCATGTGGCTCGCGAGCCACGGTTTGCCGACCACTGCTCTATCCACTGAACCAAACCTGCTAGGGTAGGAGTCCCATGTTTTGCTTGTTAATATCAGGTTACTCAATATCCCTGGCTAGGCTGAAAGATTTTTGAGTTGATAGAGTCACGTGAGCAAAGTGATATTATTGTCACCCTTTTGTTCAGGCCATAGAAGGGCATAACCATGTAGGATCCAGACAAGCATAGAAGGAAGAACCCCAAGATGTGAGTTAAAACCCCAAGGGCTACTTCCTGTGGGCTGGCTCTGAGATCCCCCTCCCCCTTCCTGCCCTGTGTAGTCCCTCCCCTTGAATGCAATTGGCCTAGCAACTTCCTTCTTACCCACAGAATACAGCAGAGGTGATGGGATGTCACTTCTGAGATTAGGTTATAAGAGATCGTAGGCTCTGCCTTCCCGGCTCACACGCATTGATGGAGTGATCAGCTACGTCGCACAAGACCCCGGGGCAAGGAACTGAATTGAAGTCTTTAGTCCAGCAGCTCAAAAGGAGCTGAATTCTCTCGACAAGACAACTACTGAGCACCTTGGGAGCGGATCCCTGCCCAGATGAAACCCCAGTCCTGGGGGCACCCTGCCTGTAGCCCACGAGACCCTGGAACAGGATACCCAGCTAAGATAGGGCCAGGTTCCTGATGCACAGAACTGAGATGGTAGCTGTGTGTTAAGTTTCGAAGTCTGTGGTAAACTGGCACAGAGCAATAGAACAAGAAACGTCCCATCTGGGTGATTTGGGCAGGTTATTTTGCCTCTTTAAACCTCATCTGCAGGTGGCAGGGATAATAAACAGAGTGGGGCAAAAGTAGGTTTATAGTTACAATTGTTTTTTTTAAAATTGTTTGTATGAAAATACAAAATTAATAAGAAATACAAGAATACACTGTGTTTTGCATAATCACTAACTGCAAACCTACTTTTGCCCCACCCCGTATGTCTACCTTCTGGGAATTAAACTAGAAATTGTGCAAACTCGTGCCAGTGCTGACATCTCCGGAGTGAATAAGGGGCCTGGGCCCTGCCGGGGCTGGAGTTTGCAGAACGGAGGTGAGAGGGGCAGGTGGAGTTACTCAGGAGGGGGAAGGGCTTCCCTGCAGCCACGAAGCTTGGAGCAATGGAAGCTAAAGTCAAATGACAAGAGAAGGGCAAGTTGAGAGCTTCAGAGACCATGAAAGAGTTCGGCCAGGCCGAGCTGCCAATTCAGAGGACAAGCAGGGGGTGGTGCTGGAGTGATATGGGGGAGCCTTTGATAAGGTGCCAGTGAAGCCAGAGGTGGGAAGGGTCGATTAAGACACGGTGCTGGTTTAGTTATATAGACAAGCCATGTCAAGGGCACAGGAATTCAGGACGTGGCTGCCCACCACACTTGGCCCTGAGCCTCGACCAAATGCTATTAACGGAACTCCTCTTCACAATGCCCATCAGTCCCAGGAGACTCCTCTTCAAACGTGATGCCCAGACCTCTGTCAGACTCCTCCACCCAACCACCTGCTCGGCATCGCCACTTGGCCCTCTAACGGGCATATGAAATTTAACCTGTCCAACTCTGAGCTCCTCATAGTTCCTCCAAACTCCCCATCTGTCTCACATCTCCACATCTTACATCTCCACATCTGTATCACATCTCCACACCTGTCTCACATCTCCACACCTGTCTCACATCTCCACACCTGTCTCACATCTCCATACCTGTCTCACATCTCCACATCTTACATCTCCACATCTGTATCACATCTCCACATCTGTATCACATCTCCACACCTGTCTCACATCTCCACATCTGTACCACATCTCCACACCTGTCTCACATGTCCACACCTGTCTCACATCTCCACATCTGTCTCACATGTCCACATCTGTCTCACATCTCCTCGCCTCTCTCACACCTCCACATCTGTCTCACATCTCCTCGCCTGTCTCACACCTCCACATCTGCAACCCTCTCCTCCACAGCGGGCAGAACTGTCCCCAGCGAGATGAACTCTATGGGGCTGGCAGCATACCCGACTCAGAGTCTGTTTCCTTTTCTCAATCCTACCCAGAGTCACCAACACGAGCTTCCAAGTGGAATTTTCAAGCGCACGTGGCAACTTTCGTTTGCGTGCTTCTGGAGCTGAAGAGTGTGAGGCTCGGAGCAAGGGGATATGTGTTCATGGCTTAGGCAAAGGGTTGGCCGAGTCCTGAGACCAGGCTGTGTGGACGGGTTGGATAAGTTCATTAGCATCGAATGAGATGACACTTCCGGTGTGCTTCTGGCTAACATCGTTTTCAAAAGCTTGCCAGGTGTGTACGGAGAAGACGCCTCTGTCCACCATGAGAAGGACACTGGTTTGTTCCCTGTGTGGCTGGATTTTACACCCAATCGCCACCATGATCTCACTTAGCCCTTTTGGTAACCAGTTCTGGGAGTCACTTGGGAGCTGGCCAGGGTCAGAAATAGTCTTGGGAGGAAGAGGATGTCAAAAGACATCAGGAATGGTTAGCTCTATCCCCAAGTGCTGCCCCCTCCTCAGCCTGATCACTGTTTTTAACTACACTGTACAAGGCAGCTTGTAAAAGGCACGGGGTAGGGAACTTCTTTTTCACACCGTATGAACGCTAAGGCCTCCTGCAGATATGAAGGCCGTGCTTCTGAGGCAGTGGTGTGCCTGGTAAAGGCCTGAATTATACCCCCTGTGAAATTTAGATGAGCTTTGGATTATAAAGTGCTCAGTGTCAGGCAAGGTGGGAGAGAGGAGGAGATGGTGTGGGGGAAAGGTGGGCGGGACAGCCCTCATTAGAGTGCCTTCAACTCGAAGTCCTGCAGCAGAGTGAGGCCTGGTGGGAGACGTGGCCCTGGTCCTTTTCGGTTAATTAGATGTATATTCCGGGGAGTACTGCAGCCAGGAGCTGTGAAACACATGGGGGTCTCCAGACCCCAATTTAAAGTCCATTCTTCACAACAGTTTGTATTTTTATAGCCCCTTGTAGCCGAGGCTCCGAGTGGCCCTTCACACTTCTGAGCAGGGGGAGCTCAAGGTTTAAAGACCAAGGCCATGGGGGAGCAAGAATCAGATCTGGGAAACCAGCTTCTCCTCATCCCTATGACACTGTCCCCTCCTCTCCCCGAACCCACACAGCTTCGTGTTCCTTGCAAGACTCCGTGTTCCAAGGTTGTCTCTGACTCACCATTTTGGCTCCCCTCCCTCTCCTCCTCGCAGCAACGGAGGACAGAACAGCACCCCCTCCTGGGTCTCTGCAGCTGCTCACCGGTGAGCCCACGCCCACCTGCCAGGACCAGGGGGTCCCCATCACGATCACGGGGAGCTGGTGAGGACACTAGGCTCTCAGAATGGAGGAAAGCAGGTGTGGGCACCAATGTCTCCTACAGGAACATTGTGGCGGTGATCATCCAAACAGATGAGCATCAGCGTGAACGAAGTTTGCCTTTGAAAAGTGTTCTCCCATCTCCACGCATCGATCTAAGACACGCAGGAGAGTTACCCAGCCGTGGCAGGGTCCCGAGGGTATGCGCGCTGCCTCTGCACAGAGGTGGGGAAGGAAAGCTCTAGAAGGCAGGAGGGAGATGGAAGCTGTGGGTGCATGATGGTGACGCTACTGCCCGTTCCCAGGTCTGAGCAGACGCCAGCTTTCTTCTTGCTCAGCCCTGGCCTGACCACAAAGTGGATTTTGCTGCTGGTTATTTCCGGGGAAGCTCACAGCCCCTTCACTGCGAAGACTCTGGAACAGCCCCTTCTGTTACTAGAAGAGTCTGCAATGGCCTTGAGGAGGGCTCTGCAGGGGGCAGGACCAGGCCGGAGGGAGGCAGCGAGGAGGGCAGGCTGGTTTTCTGTAGCCCTGCCCGGCCCACCGGTTCCATTTTACAATTATTTAAGTAATTTCAACACACCTGCTGGCCCAGAGCTTCTGTTCCTTGTTGGGCTAAAAGCAAACCCGGGGCAACTCTGGGGGCAGCTGGGAGCTCCCCAGGCTGCCTCTGGGTTTGGACTTGGCCTCTTCTGGGCTTGTGCCCTGGAGCCCCCAGGAGTGCCCACCAGTTTTGCGGGGGGGCGAGGGGCTCCCGACTTCATCGATGATGCCCAGGTCTCGTGTGGATACTCAAACCCTTCCCCACCACGCCTGAGCTGGGCGGGGCCGGGCGCCGGAGGCGGGTTCTAAGTGGAGGCCCATGGGCGGGCTCTGCCCCGGTGGAAGTTGCAGGTTTGGCAGAGCCAGTGGCTAATCCGCAGCAGGCCCGGGCTGCCCGGCACACAGAGCGGAGGGACTGCTCCGTCCGTCTCCTCTGCATCTCCCCAGCCTTCCAGAGGGAGCGAAATGCCGCGCATCACCAATCGGTCAGCAAGACGCGTTTATGGAACCGACAGTGTGCACAGGAGGTGTGGGAGCCGTGGAGAAAGATGGAAAGGAGGAAAGCAGAGGAAAGAAAAACAACCTGAGCCAAAAGTTAGGGTTTATGTCCAGGAAAAGGACGCTGCGCCTTCCGCTGTGTTTACCTGGGCTGCTCCCTCCCCTCCTGCCCTCCCGAGGTCAGCCCCCTCCTGTCGGGGAAACCGCCGGACTTCCCCGGGCCAAGGGCGCCCTTCCTTGACGCGGTGCTGACCCCTAGAGGCTTCCGATTAAAACGCATCCCAAAGGACCCACCGCATTCTCCAGCCGGTTTCGAAGGCCTGGCTACTGACGGATTTTCCTAGAAATTAAGGCATAACCACCTCCGCTTCTTTACGGGTACCTGATAGGAAATGCCTGCTTTGTTTGTCAGCGGCCTAATGACAGCTTACTCGGATTGTTAGAAATGGTATTGTTTTCTGCTCTGAGAAGGAAAGGTGGAGGGCCGAGGTCAAGTGTTTCCCAGCCATTTGCCTGCTATGGGACTGCGGGTTGAAGTTGTAGTGCCAGTTATTTCGGGGTGAAGGTCTCAAGCATCCCAGGTGTCAGGCGGCCAAGCCTGCCAGAGGGAGGGAGGGATGATCACGCACCCAGTTCTGCAGGGCTGCGGCCAAACTCTGGCTGCTGGGCTTCGTTGGGCTTACTTTGCTTCACTTTAACCCACTCATGTCCACACCGAACTCTGGAGACAATGAGGTGTCCCACCCGGGCCTGACTTGACTCTGGAGACAGACTCATTCCCTAAAGGCAACGTGACTGTTCGTTGTATCCCTAAACAAAACGCCCCAATTCTTCCTATCTGGTTGTAGCTTTGTATTCCATAATATTGATCGCAAAGAGAAGGGAAATGTAGGGAGGTCAAGAGAAAGAATTCAGTGATGTCAGCGCTGGGGCTAATGCGCACCCACTGCTTTGGCTGGGTCCTTATTTCTGAAAGGAATCCCAGGGAAAATGGACTCAGAATCAGAGAAATGCAGTTTTGCCAACATCAGGTCACCCAGCCCGCTCGCATGAGATGGTATTTTCCTTATGCACTTTGCTCCCCACCCTCCCTACCCCATCAGCCAAGACAACCCACATCCCCGCCAGGTGAGTGCCTGGAGAGGACGTGGAAGGAGGCATAGTCTGACTTTACAGATGAGGGAGCCAAGATGGGGGGGGGTGGGGGGGGAGAGGTGACATGCTTACCGTCACACCACCTTTCCCCCCAGCTCACCGCCTTCCGAGATCACTGAAAAGGGGACATGGGGCGTGTTCTAGTACCCAGTCCCTGCAGTTCAATGAAGACGTCAATCTGGACCTCGCTGGTTTGGCTCAGTGGATAGAGCATTCGCCTGTGGACCAAAGGGTCCCGGGTTCGATTCCAGTCAAGGGCATGTATTCCGGTTGCAGGCTCCTCCCCAGCCCAGGCCCTGGTCCGGGCACATGCAGGAGGCAACCAATCGATGTGTTTCTCTCACATCGATATTTCTGTCTTTCCCTCCCTCTTCCACTCTCTCTAAAAACCAATGGGAAAATTATCCTCGGGTGAGGATTAACAAAAATAATAGTAAGAAGAAGCCAATCTGAGTTTTAAAAAGCATACCTGTGAGTGATCAAGTAGCAGTAATAAGGGAATTTCCCCATAAGAAAGGCTTTGTCTGGGGGAGACCATGCCACACCCCGCTGAGGTCAGAATGGGACTGAGCAAGGTTTGGGCCGCTTGCATGGGGCCGCCACTCAAGCAAGGATCGCCGACAACAGGCACATTGAAAACAAAGAACCACAAGTTATCTGACACACACACACACACTATGCTGGCCCATTAAGGCGATCGCAAACCTAATTTTGCAATCTATAGAGACCTGTTCATTTGAAGAAAGTTATTCTTCATCAAGTAATGGGACTTCCCAACTGGCAGACTTATTCTTTAAATGCTATCATTGTTTACCGAATAATAGTCACTGGGAAAAAGTAGTGGGAAAGGTGTCAGTGTCATCACAGGACCACCACAGATTTCTAATTGACGCCACAAAGGATTCCTAAGGAGGAGAGAGAAAAAAATAGGGTCCCCACGTATAAACCTAAAGGACTAGTTTGAAGGAAGATGGAAAATTACTGAATAACTGCCCTAGCTGGTTTGGCTCCGTGGATAGAGCGTCGGCCTGCGGACTGAAGGGTCCCGGGTTCGATTCCGGTCAAGGGCATGTACCTTGGTCACGGGCACATCCCCCAGGTGGGGGCGTGCAGGAGGCAGCTGATCGATGTTTCTCTCTCATCGATGTTTCTAACTCTCTATCCCTCTCTCTTCCTCTCTGTAAAAAATCAATAAAATACATTTAAAGAAAAAGAAAATTACTGAATACCAGCAACAGCATCAGGATACATTCACTTCTCAAAACACATCCATTATTAACACTTGAATCCCATCAGTGGTTCCTATATCACCACCTCCCTCTCTCCCCCATCGCCACCCACCCCTCCCCGCCACCAGCCCCAACAGCAACCACAAAGCTGGCCAACGGTCCTTATTCTTGTTCCCGGATTTTATCCCAGGAGATGTCCCCCGGGACCAGTCAGGGTGCAGGGAGTAAGGAAGAGGCGACCGTCACGGTGTTTGGAAGGCTCTTTAATAGCAAGCGTATGGAAATGACATCGTTGGATGAGGTCCCCTCTCCCGGGAGAAAGGCGTAGATGTGGACAGGGTCCCTGCTTCGGATTCACACTGCTGGAAGCGTCTAAGGAAGGGCAACAACGGTTGGCAACCCATTTCACAGTTTTGTCATTTACAAGAGATTTCTTTGAAAGGACATAGAAAGGCAAAGAAAGCATATACACCCTGCATGAAACGTGTGTTTGTTTCGTTTTGTTTTGGCCTAAGAGAAAAAAAAACCCAAAAGATTCCTTGCTTACGCTTCTCCTTTGATGGCTAAACTGCTTTTGTACACAAATGCAGACTCGTCCCAGATAGTCTCAGATTTGTTCTAGAATTGACAACTGTGCGCTCTCCCCTAAGGAGCTGCCCCGTGCACAGAGTCCTGCTCCCTGCCTTCCTCGGCACGGCCGCCAGAAGGTGCTTCCAGTAAAAAGCAAATCTTCAGAAACAGACACGAGACAGAAGGAGAAACCAGGGAAAGGCAGTTTTACAAAGAACAGGCCGTCAGCTTCCTCTGCGGCACCGGGCCTCTCGCACACCCCGTTCTCAGGAAAGGAGATGTTTGTTTTTCTGTGGCCTGGTGCCCGCGTTTAGCTGCTTATGCCCCCTCAGCCTCACAACGCGTTCAACCGGCTTTCTAACGCGAACCGTGCGCAGCTCCTCCATTTCTGTAATCCACATTAAAAAGATACATATATCAAAGGCAACATATGATCTGACCATTTGCCCGATGAACGTGAGCTGGAGCTATTTTACCATGGGCGCCACGTTGCCATGGACACCAGAGGCTGCCGGCATCCCGGCAAGTTTTAGAATTAGTCCGCATCCAGCCTTAAGGCTTCCGCCTTTCCTGCGCTACCTGGTATCACAAAGCCGAGACAGCTGATGGGGTCTTCATGGAAGAGGACTCGTTTTTCCTTCCAGAAAGCGGTAGGCTTCTCTGGTGACCCGAAGACTAAGCAGGCATCTTGAGTTAACACTCATTCTAGGGAAGAGGGATATGCAGCCCACCTGAGCTTTAATTGCGCTCTTTCTACAGCCCCGGAGCGGGGTGCAGTGGGCGGGCCTCGCCCCAGGCCCGCGGGAGGGGCTTTCCGACCCTCGTCTCCTTAGCAGCCGAGAGCAAGACCAAGGTGGGTTCCCGTTCAGCCTGGCAGGTGACTGGCTCCTCTCTGAGGCCTGGCAGCACTTTGGACAGACGGGCTTCTCTGGCTGACAGCTGGCTTACCCAGGACCAGGACGCCACCAGATTCACGGGACACTGGCCGTCTCCCTGGCTGGGAGGCATTTTCAAACACGGGCCTTGCCTCTGAACACGTGGGCAGGCGGTCCCTCTGAGCACATCAGGCTCCTAGTGGGACAGCATGAACAGAGGTTTCCTGGACCTCACATGGTAACTGCTTCCTGGCTTCTTACTTTCTTTTTTAAAGACTCAGACCCGAATTCTGCCTGGCTCACCTTCTCCCACCCCAGACCTAAGTCCTGCCTGCTACGTGCCTCCCAAGTCACGGGAACTCCCAAGTCACGGGAAACTGCTGATGCCACAGTCTCCCACCGTGTCTGTCATCACATGCAAGGCAGAGTCCGGTGCTGTGGCACCACATGGCACCACAGCTCCCCGGGTCCACACACGTGTGCTCTGAGGAGACAGAAACGATCTTTGGAGACGTGACTGTGCCCCAGAAGGGCTTCTGCTCACGTGCAAAGGGGCAGGAAGTAGAGAGGACAGAGGTTTCCACTTACGCACGCTGGGAGCCTCATGCTGGCACCAGGACGCAAGGAGCGCTCCTAAGGAAGAGGCCTGGTGTTCTAGCCATTGAAGCACAAGGACTATGTGCTGCTCTGAGCCTGGGGGCCTGGGGGGACGCCTCAGTGCGACCGAATCCGAGTGTGGCAGCTACTGTGTGGGTCTCACCTCCCTCCCTGGCTCCATCATTCACACTCTGATTCCCCGCAGTCTGCTCGGGGTGGTTATCAGAGACAAGTAACCAGTAGCCGTCAGAAACATGTCTCCGTGACTCACTCAAATCCAGGACCAAGGTGTGGTAAGGTTATCGCAGGCCCGCAGCGACCCACAAGCAATCATTCCCCGTTCACACACCTGCACACTCACTCACACAAAGACACGCACACTCGCTCTCTCCCCCTCTCCACTGGATGAGATGGCAAAAAAAGTAAAAGTCAGCCCTTCCAGCTATCCCTCATGCAATTTTCCCTCTCAGTGAAGTTCAAGTTAGTCCCCTTCCGAAGCCACAATCTGTCAGGGCACAACTAAAACGATGCCTCCCACAGGCCGAGCAGGTGCAACGGGAGACAAGTCTGGTTTCTGTACCTCCTGGGGCCTGGCTCTCGCTAAGGAGCAGTTCCATCAGCCCCGCAGGGTCAGGTCCCAGGGGGTGTGGACGCTCACAGACCAACAGAAACCCATTCTAAGGTACCTCGGGGGCCGGGATCCTAAGGAGAGCGAGATTCTAAATCTATTTCCTGCTCATTTCCCTTGATGGTTGCTCTTCAGACCCACACACATCTTAAGGCAGTTGTGGACGAACAGTGATTAAAGCAGGAAGGGCAAAATCCCTTGTTTCAGGCTGGGTAAGTGACTTGCCCAAGGTCACGCGGTTACCGGCAGAGTCGGCACTAGAACCCAGGTGCCTGTCCTAACTCCGGGCCGGTACTGCCCACACGGTGCCACGGCGCCCCCCGGGAACGTGTGTATGAGTTTGTGAAAGTCCAACCATGGGACCATTTCCCTAACAACAGAAACCGCAGGCTGCTCGACCTGCTGACCGACCAGGTGAAAC
Source organism: Corynorhinus townsendii (assembly GCA_026230045.1). Lineage (NCBI taxonomy): Eukaryota > Metazoa > Chordata > Mammalia > Chiroptera > Vespertilionidae > Corynorhinus > Corynorhinus townsendii. Next base: position 177,917,888 of record JAPDVU010000004.1, on the reverse strand, counting down.
TGCACTGTGCCAACCCTAACGCCACACACCACCCGGACATGTGTGCGTGTGGCCGTGAGCCCTGGCGGGGAGGTACACAGAGAAAAGCAAGTTTAGGGGAAACAATCCATTTGCTAATGCCTTTTGAGGTTTTGCCAGGAAAGTAAGGAACGTACAGCGATGTTATCCCCAACCCCCGGGGCAAAACAAATACCGGATTTCTCCCCAGTCCAACGAACGGCTGACTCTACCTCAGCTCAGTGTTTATAAACGGAACATTCACATGAGAATACCAAAGTGCATTTAGTCAAAACCTAACCCCTTTTTAGATCAAATAACATTTCACATCAATGTCCATTCCATTTTCAAACAGATGCACATTTAGGTTTTAAGCCTCTAGGACACACACGTTCCAGTTTACCTTCGAGTGCAGCACCCGAGTCAAGCGCCTTCATTTCAGCTGCGGAAGGCGAGCGAGCCTGAGCCAGAGCTACCGAAGGGGCGGCTTCCCACACACCTGGGCTCAGGTCTCCAGCCAATCAGATCCCAGCGAGCGAGCAAAGCCCGGAGCACGGAGCGGTTCACCGCATTGGATGAACCATCAAGGTTTGTTTTGTTAATAGGCTCCCTGGAAGGGAATTCACTTGACTTGAAATTAACCTTGACTATGTTTTCCCCAAGACAAGAAAAAAAAAAATGTGGTTCCAGACGCCCGGGTGGAAAGCACTATATAATTTTACCCAGTGACTTAAAACTGCGGTGCCCGGTTTGACCACGAGCAGCCGGGCTCCTCCCAGCGCCAATTAAACAGAAAATGCTGAGACCATCAGGTTTACAAGACAGACAAGACTGCCAGAAGCTCTGAAGCCTCCGAGGCTGCTGCTTTTGTTATTTGTTTAAATCAAAACGTCCACCACCTAACAGGCACGCATGTTAAAAACATCCCCACCCAGATGCCCTTGGAAAAAGGCGTCGGCAGCCACGTTGTTAGGACCAGAGGTGCAGAGGGGCCCAGGAAAAGGAATATTTGAAATAAGTCCATGTTAGCATGACGAAGGGTTTCTCCCAGGAGTATTTGTTGGCTAAAGGATGACAGTCTTTTTAGCTGCGTATTGTGATCATTAAAACGTCCCCTCTGCACCAAGCCAGGCTGCCATGGAAAGATTCCCACTTTCGTATCACTATCCACCTTCACTGCAGCCCTGGCCCGTGGGGCTCAGTTGGCTGAGCATCATCCCATGCACCAAAAAGTGGCTGGTTCGCTTCCCAGTCAGGGCACATGCCAGGGGCAGTGGACTAGATCCCCAGCAGGGGGTGTGCAGGAGGCAGCCCATCGATGTTTCTCTCTCACATCCATGCTTTTCTCCGTCTCTCTTCCCCTCTCTCTCAAATCAATAAAAACATTTTTTATTAAAAAATTTCACTGCAATTGAATTTTGAAGCACTTGATTACAATTTGTGAGTACATACAGTGGGATCCTTTTCTTGACTTTTTTTTTTTTTTTAAAGAATAAAAGACAGATTAAGAAAAAAGGATTCCATAATATTTTTTAAAAAAATGTTATCCTGGTTTATTTTCCCATTAAATTGATCTATGGCTTCAAAGTTGACGTGGCCCTTGGGTTTTAGATAGTTTCATGATTTAACAAGTTGCCATCTCATTATAAAGAGAGAAGGTAAATATTTCATATGTGGGACGGTTTACAGTCTAAAGAAGTTGGTAACTGATGTCACCCCATTTATATTTTCCACTGTTAAGTCTTGGAATTAGCATGTTTTAAAGTAATTGGCCAGGCAAGTATGTTTATACAACCAGGAACCAGTAGCCACGTCCCCCAGGTAGCTCAGGACTGGTTGCACACTGGAAGGGTCTTCCCCACCTCCCCTCTTCACCCAAAGCTGAGAGGCGATCCTTGTCTGCCCTTGCCCTTGCACTTGTGCAGTGTAATGACTAGGTATTAAAACTCATGCTTTATAAGCAAAAACGTTCACTTACGACACGAACCAGGTACATACAAAGTGCAGACCGCATTTCTTCTCTGCCATGCTTTCCCTCCATAAAGTCACCTGTGAGGACTCAAAACACATCCTTAATACATTCAGAGCTCCCTACACTCGAGTCAGTGAATGTCAGTTCTCCAACAGAAACTCAAGAGAGAACCGTCAGCCACAGAATGGACTCTAAATTAGAAATTGGCCAAGGCTACCGAGACAACTCCATAGAAACCCACGACACGGGAGTCAAATGCAGGTCACTTCTGAGCGTAGCTCATCCCAGTATTTTGTGGTTGTTAAGAAGGTATTTCGTTTTAATTCGGAAGCTGGGAGTCAGACGTCCCGTTGCTAAGAGCTAGCCCAGGAGCAGCACGCGAGCCCGCCTCGGGTACCACAGGGCTCACTCCTTGGCAGGTGGGAGCCCTTCCAAGTTTACTGCTGACTGACCCCCATTTGGGGGTGGTCCGCCTCTGGCTCCTCCTCCTCCACGTCTGCACTGTACTCTTCAAACGCGTCGTCATCGGCATCCGGAAGCCCCAGTAACTGCAGGGAGAGAAGAGAAGCCGCTGTGAGCCCCAAAGCCCCCAGGCAGGAAGGCCGCCAAAGGCATCTGCTCCAAACTGAGCAGCCCTTACAGGACAGCAGCTATGATTGCCCACGAGAGTCGCCCCAACAATTACGTTTATAAACTTCTTAGAGGGAAATTTCAATCCTTCAATGGATTGGGGCCCAAAGGGCTCGTTTTTATTGGGGATCCTGAAGATTCTCTACTTTTAAGCATTAAAACATGACTCCTCCTCCCACTTATGCACAAAGATATGCTAGCCACGCACACCCACACATATCTGGGATGTTAGCAGTAGTACAATGAACCATGTGACTGTCCCATCCAGACGTCAAAAATCAGTTCCCCTCTTTCTCTCCTCTAAAAGCACAGCTGCTATTATTTATAAGACATATAGAAATGTGGAGACTCTGAAAAGGTTCAACAAAGTGGTTAAATAAATTATTGGGTGCCCAGAAGATAAAATCTTATATAGCCACTTAAAATAGTATTCTTAATAATCTAATGATATAAAAATATGCTCACAAGTGTAAGAAGAATGAGTGTTTACATTATGATACTTAATTTAAGTTTATACACAAATGCATAGAAAAGAAGAGTTCAATGAAATACATGCAAATTTTAAGAGCATTATTTTTTAGACAATGTGATTATGGGTCAATTTTTTTCCTTGTAATCTTTTCATATTTTCCAAAGGCTCTCTAATCACCATCAGGGAAAGTCACCATCATCTACAGTAAACGTGTTCTTAAAGCACGGCTGGTCTTCGGTTGGAAACTGAGTGCCATGAGCTGGGCTGGACCGATAGGAACAAGAAGCTCTGGGGTTGGCAGGAAGCCGTGACCTTGGGCACTCCCGAGCCTTGTCCGTGATCATGGGCATCCAGCCCTGGCTCCTCATGGGGATTACAGCATGCACGTGACCAAAGGACTTCCTCACACAGTGACCTCATCCTTGGTCAGCCAGTTTGAGGCAACTTCACCAAATGGCCCTATGATCTAAGCTCTAACTGCATTAAGGCACTCAGGTAAGATGGGGCACTCTGTTTGCACTGCCTCCCTGGTGCCCGGCCACGCCACCCCCACCCAACTCCCTTCCTTCTTCCTGCTCCTCCCCAACGCCCCAAGTGAGAAAAGGATAAGCAGAGACCCAATCATGATAATGCCGGGACCGAAGTTCTCAAACCACAACCCTGGCTGGTCTCAGAGCCCTAGGAACACACTCAGGGCAAGACCGTCTGCGGCACTCCTGGTCACATCGCGCACGTGGCCTGCCAGGGCGGCCGTGGCCAGCCGACTGCAGACGCGTGCTTTCTCCTTAGAGCGCCGAGTACAGAGCCGTCTCCAAGTGCCACTGCCGACTGGAAGCGGTGGGCCAGGAGGGGCACATCCAGCTCATCCCAACAGTTAGTGACAACCTCGTGAGCGGCTGGGAGAAGGGAGACGCTCCTTGCCCCCACCACGGCCTCCCTCCATATCTTAGCGGACGGAATTAAAGACCAACTTTGCCTCTCAAGAGAGAGAAGAGATGGCTGGTACCATGAACACAGGTGACTCATCTTCCGGTGTTCAGGTTTTATTTGAAAATCGAAATAAGTCAGACGGAAAGAGTTAAGAACCATAGGAACGAGAATGTGCCTGGGATTCCAACCGCTATCACACAGACACGTGACCGTCTAGCATTCCCACCCCTGTCTCCATTCCCATGTATGGCGGGTAAGTCTAAATTTAACTTCTGGATCCGAATTGTGAACAGTCAAGATCTATCAGAGACAGGAGTGCAAACAGACTGGAGAGGATCCGGGAGCCCTGGCTCTCACAGCACCCACACATTCTTGGGAGGAAAACGAGACAGGCCAAGAAATCCTGTCTGGTACATTTAAATGATCTGGTAGTTATGATCATTAATTTCTTTTCAATCACCTGGGGAAAAACCTGTATGTTCTCTCTGGACAAGTGTTGGCATTTCCAGGGTCTTGCTGTCTACCAAGCTTCCTCTGAACGACCTATGACCACACAGAACTTCTGGGGCCCATCCATCCAAACCGGACTGTCTGAGACGGGAGAGACGCCAACCCTTGAATTAAAGTTCCATAGACCCAAGAGAGCATGGATTAACTGAAGGACTGAACAGGGGTCTTCTGGAAAGTGGTGTAAACGAGTTGAAGCCACATTCAGTATGGAGATGCTAAAGCATCTGGAACATTTGCCACCATTTATTTACTGATCGTAATGCCGGTGGTACCAAGAGACCCAAGACCGGGCAGCCTGTCTTCTTGAGAGGAGGAAAAAAAGAGACAGGTGGCAAGATGTCTAATGGGCAAGAGTAATAGCTACTCTCTTACTTTTAGGGGCCATTGTACTTTCTGAAACACACGCACCAGGGTTTGTTTATAATGTGAGCAAAAAACAAAAGCCATAATCAACTTAAAATGGCACGCGGTTTGGTTGGATTCCTGGCCGGGGCGCCAGCCCTCCTCCCCAGCTGAGCACGGCCGGATCCCGCCCTTTCTCCAGGTCCCACCTCCTCATGGAGCCCCCGCCTGGCTCTGGTTCCTCAGCGAGCCCGCTCACCCCTGGCACTCCTAGCCCTTCCAGCACAGTGTAGACCACGCATGTCAAACTTGCAGCCCACGGACCGCATGCCTCGTTTATTTGGCCCATGTTAGCCTTTGAGCTCGACACGCTTGGTGTAGACAAAACAGCTTTTTAAAAAACGTAACACCATTTCTGATTATAAATGTTTTCTGTGACATCACAGACAATTTAGAAAATACAGACAGGAAGAATATAAATATCACCTGTCACCCTGCCACCCGGAGGCTCTGTGGTCAGGCGCCCCCTGGGGGACGGAGTGTCCGCTCGTCCTCATTATGGCACTAGGAGGACAAATGCATCTAACACAGAGCCGAACGCATTAGCTACTGAATGGTGGTTATCATTTTGCCCAAACCAACGGTGATAAACTTTTGACTATACTACCCCATCAATAACTCTTTCCATCCTTTATGGTAGCTAGGTGCCTCTGTTAAGCATGTGCTGAAAGCACTTAGCAAATTGGTTTTTCTCCCCACCAAGAACCTACGAGTCCTATACAACATTTCACGAAGTCCTGCTCACTTCTCAACAGTGTTTTAGTGTTGTAAATGCTGTACTAAGTACCCCATGTTAAATGCATCATTTAAGCATCACAGCAACCGTAAGATAACTATTGTCATTGTTTCCTAATCTTACAAATGAAGAAACCGAGAAACAGAGAGGTTGAGTAACTTGGCTAAGGTCACACAGCCATCAAGTGGCAGAGCTGGGATTGGAATCGCTGTCCCAGAGCCCGGGTTGCTCATCAATGAAGTATCCTGATTCCACATCACTGGGGAGAGACCACAAACAACACCTCGAAGTTCACATCACTAATGTCCTCCTAGGAAACAGCTCCCTAAAGACCCAGCAACGTGGAGTCCGCAGAGCAGGGACTGGAACTCTTGGTGTGTTCTGCCCAGGAAGCACCCAGCAGAGCGGCTGGACCAACCAAAATAAACGCTCTGTCTTATAATGTGGAGTTTCTGTGTCTGTCTCTCCTACCACAGACAGCTCCTCGGGGGCAAGAGCGGGGCACTGTGCCGTGCCCTCACTCTCTAAAGCAGGGCTTGGGGCAAATGCAGGTGACCGATACATATGGTTGAAAATGTAAAGAAGTAGAGGAAAAAGAGTAAAATGGCAAAAAAGGGTAACTTTTCTTTTTCCTTTTCCCCTCCAACAACGGATTTATTGGGGGAGGGGGGGTTTCAGTGTGGGGAGGGCAAACGCGAGAAAGGGGGAGAAGCACAGCCTACAGAGCTGGTATGTGGAAACAGGCCGAGAGCTGCCGTGGCCTGCTCAGCCTCCGGGCAGGACGGCCGGGGAGGGCCCGGTGATGACCCCGCTCTGGGCCGTGCACGCAGGAACGCACGGCTGCAGCAACTTAATTGACTCTGCTTGACTGATGCCCCCACAGCAGCGGAAGGCTGTCAACAGATGGCTCTTATCTCTCTAGAGAGGCTGCACGGGCAGGGGCTGGCCAAGGGAAACAAGGACTTGCAGCCAGGGAGGAGGCTGTTCTCAGGGGAAAATGTTCCTCACAGGGCTTCCCCGACTGCAAACAGAAAGCACCACATTCTCAGGGAGATGGCGTGCTGAAGCTCACCTGCCTGACCACCCTGGAGCACTGGGGTGTGTGCTACTCCAGCAAAACTGTCAACTACACCAGCGACGAGGCCTCCCCTGCGTCTTACTTCTGAATGCAACCTCCCTTAGGCAAAACAAACAGCTAGCTCTGGCTGCTGTGGCTCAGTTGGTTGGGCATTGTCCCATGCACCAAAAGGTTGCCGGTTCGATTCCTGGTCAGGGCACATGCCTGGGTTGTGGGCCCAATCCCTGGTGGGGGGGGGGGGGCCAAGCAGGAGGTAGCTCATGAATATTTCACTCTCTCATTGATGTTTCTCTCTCTCCCCGGCTCTAATAAGTAACTAGGAAATTTAAAAAATCATTTTGAACCAAATGGGCTAAGAAAGTTTTAAAAATAAAAAATGAATTGGTTAGATGAATGATACAAATCAACAAGTGTGGACAAAAGCCAGGAAACTTCCAATTCTTGTAGTGATAGTGGGTTAAATGATTGGGACCAGCTCTCCACAGGGAACCAAAAGCTGGATTCACTAGGAAAAATGCCTTCTTGGATACACTGAGGGATTAGGACCTGGAGAGGTGCACCTGCTTCTGTCCTGAGGGCACTTGCTGACCGAGAAGCAGCCGTTAGAAACCTGACTGCACGGTTGGCCTATGCTAAGAGCCGGGGGACCAGTCAGAGCCAGGGTCTCCCAAAGGAGCACACTGTGATGAGCCATCCCCACTGTAAGCTGGGACCCCATAGGCCTATACCTTTGCTCCGGTCTGAATGTCTGTGTCTGAAATTCATGTTGAAATTCTACCCCCTGAGGTGTTGGTATGAGGAGGTGGGGCCTTTGGGAGGCGATTGGGTCAGGAAGGTAGATTCCTCATAAATGGGACCAAGACCTTATAAAACAGGCCCCAGAGATAGCTCCCTCCTTCCACCAGTTGAGTGACAATGAGGAGATAGCTGTGACCAGGATGCGGGCTCTCACCAGATACCAAGTCTACTAGCCCCCTAATGGTGGCCTTCCCAGCCTCCAGACCGAGAGAAGTAAATTTCTGTTGTTTCTAAGCCACCCAGTCTGTGGTAGCTGCTTAGCAGCCTGAATGGGGGTGGGGGCGGGGCCTAAGACAGCTCTCAGGACAAGGATCAACTAGGAGGAGGCAGCCTGCAACCTGCCTTGGCATCAGCTGCAGAGTTCTGAGAACCACGGGCCTGGCATTGCTGCTCAAAGGCGTCCTCAGGCTGACAGGTCTAAGCCCTGTCAGAAGCAAACAACCTCCGCCCCCCCCCGCCTTAGGAAGGTACCCTCATGGTGGGCCTCGATTTACTCCTATATATAAATTTTCAAATACAGAAATCCAACATTCAAATAAACACAACAGCAGGAGAACAGTCAAAACAAATGGCCACAAACAGACTTACAAACCTTGAAATACTGGACTATCAAACACAGTCTCTCATGCAACCATGCATACTACGTTCAGGGAAACTGAAGACAAGCTTGAAAATCTCAGCAGAAAAGTACACACAGTTTTAAAATATTTGAAAGAAATGAACAGAAGTTCCAGAACAGAGCAACTATCCTGACCATGTAGAGTCCAGTGGGCAAGGAATTGGACTTGGGAGAAGTGTGGGGACACCAGCTCTGTCTTCCAATAATGATAAAGGGAAACAGGTCGTTTTCACAATAGGGTGAGTATTCATTGTACATGCTTTGCAACAAGAATGAAAATACTGTTAGCTAGACACAAGCATACAGACTCCTACATCCTAACAGGTGGTGGTGGTTGGGAGAGCTCTCTATAGTGAGTTTATAAAGAGAAAAGAATAGGACCCTCGCCCTGGCTGGTTTGGCTCCAAGGATAGAGCATTGGCCTGTGTGTGGACTGAAAGGTCCCCTGGTCAATTCCAGTCAAAGGCACATGCCCGGCTTGCGGGCTCAATCCCCAGTGTGGGGTGTGTAGGAAGCAGCCAATCAATGGTTCTCTCATCACTGACATTTCTACTTTGCTCTCCATCTCCCTTCCTCTCTGAATGCAATCTAAATATATTTAAAATAAATAAATTTAAAAATGAAAGCATAGGACCCACACCCAATTTCATCCTTCTCCATGCCCACTGGTGTGGAGGTACCTCCTTTGGTAGCCTTCTGGCCGCCCCTGAATACAGGCCTCACCATTACAAGGACCGGCAGAGCACTTCCCAGCATGTTGGCTGTAAGACTCCTGGGTGAGGACAGGGATATTCAGCTGCTTCACGAAGGCTGTTCGCTTCCCACCCTATCAGCAATTCTTAACTCTAGTGATGCTAGAAATAACCATCATCCCTGCACCAAACAGCTGTGTCACATCCCGTTCCCCCTCCCTCCCGCCCTCAGCCACCCTCCATAGCTGCTATCTTTAAGCCACCAAGCAGACAAGAGACAAACAATTAGTCATCCCAGATTTTGCCCGACTTCCCCACGATCCATGTGTTTCAAAGGGCAATCTGGGTAGGAAACAAGGGCTTTAGAAGCCGGGCGGGCACCTACGGGTCTGAAAGACTTGAAGACTTTTTCCAAGACTTCCTGGAGCGTCTTCTTGCCGCAGGAGGAGATGTAGTCCTGTGCTAGCTGCAGGAAAGGCAGGCAGTCCTCGCTCTCACTCCACACGTGCTGGCGCCCAGGGGCGAGGGAGAGGAGAAAACAGACACAGTCATTATACACAGTGCGAATCCAGAAAGCCAGAGAGAGCTTTTTCGTCACAGGAACTGGAAGCAGGCCTCCATTCCAGAGTAAGATGCATATGGTCATTGACTTGTTTGCTCTGAAAGGGATCAGGAAATGCAGACCCTACTGCCCGGCCAGTGTGGCTTGGTGGTTGAGCATTGACCTATGAACCAGGTGGTCATGGTTCAATTCCCCGTCAGGGCGCATGCTTGGGTTGTGGGCTCGATCCCCAGTGTGGGGCATGCAGGAGGCAGCTGATCAATGATTCTGTCTCTTTGTTGATGTTTCTATCTCTTTCTCCTTCTCCCTTCCTCTCTGAAATATATATATATGTGTGTGTGTGTGTGTGTGTGTGTGTGTATATATATATATATATATACACACATATGCGCGCCAAGTGACTGGAATGCCGGAAAGACCGGTTGCTTTGACACGCATTGCGGCCCCAATCGCCCGCCCTCCCCCACAATGGTAGCGGGCCTGGCCGGCCAACCTCCCACATCCCCTCCCCGCAGCCAGGTTGGGGCAGGCCGGCTGGACCCCACCTGTGAAAGAATTCATGCACTGGGCCTCTAGTAAAAATATATTTAAAGAAAAAGAAAATGCAGACCCTGTGCTCCTGGTCCATAATCTCACCTGCTCAATTCGCAACAGATCTGCTCATGCGTTGTAAAAAGGGAGCTCCCCACCCACGATGTCCACTGCCCCCCCTTCTAGTGCAGGCTGAGGGCGGCTTTCAACCAGGAGGGAGCAGAAACCAAGAGCCTGCATGATCCTGACTTTGCCTTCGGCCGTGGCTGAAGGATTAATTAAACATAGTTTGTAACCACTAACTTGGAACAAGACATTCTTTACCCAGATTAGCCTGGGAGCGGGGGTGATGGTAAATTTATTTCAAAATGAAATGAATTTAGGAGAACACACAGAAAAGTCATCAGTCACTGAGGGGGAGGGGCACGGGGGAAGACTTCTGAAAGTTCACCTTCCCTTAAAATGCTTTAAGAAGGCTCACACCCCAGCCTCACTTCACAGTGTGCACCTACACCCAGAGGAGACTGGCTCTAGGTTTCACATTTTTCTTAAGGCTAGATGAGCTTTTCTTTTTCTTTCTTCTTTTATTTTTAAATCCACGTGAGGATATCCATTTTAGCACATCTTTAGGACTAGACAAAGTCTCCCATAAATGTTCCAGGATTTGGAATAAGCCCAAGAAACAGGCGGGAGAGATCGAGATGAGGAAGTGACAGGCCATGGGCTACCAGGATAACATCAGGGTACGTGTCAGTTATCAAAAATCACTGTTTAGAGGGGACCAACTAATGACGGCGCAATGCTGGTTTTTAAAAAGCATAGAAGGCCCGGCCGGCATGGCTCAGTGGCTGAGTGTTGACCAATGAACCAGGAGGTCACCGTTTGATTCCCGGTCAGGGCACCTGCCTGGGTTGTGGGCTCGATCCCCGGTAGGGGCTGTGCAGGAGGCAGCTGATCAATGATTCTCCCTCACCACTGATGTTTCTATCTCTCTCTCCCTCTCCTTTTCTCTCTGAAATCAATAAAAATATATTTAAAAAAGTGCAGAGGTACGGGAAGAGGGAGACATTGGCAGATGGGAATGAGAAGCAGCAGCTAAGCGGCAGGAGATGAGATCTATTTGGAGAAAAGGTCCATATCAAGTACACACTTACTCCCTCCCATGAATACAAATGAGTAGGGCATCACCCCAGAAAGTTACAGGCCCATCACTCTATTGATGTTACAGGCCCACACACACTTCACTGCCTTCCTCCGCATGGCAGCATTTCCAAGAACTAGATCTACAGACTTCAAATACTGCTCAGACCTAAGGGAGACTAACGAGGTGCGAGGTGCCATCTGCACAGCCAATTATGTGCGTTTCATAGAAGCAAAGACCCATTTCCCACACACGCTGCGCGGGTCCAGCAGACTCCCAGGGCAGCTTTTGACTCGACCTAATAACGCTGTAACTTCTACATCCTCTAGCTTAGAGAACAGTTCAAACACGATTCCCCATTAGAGACCCTTAAAGTTGTGGAGCCACTGAAATGCCATTTATGGAACAGCCTCTCCCGGTGTACGAAAGTGGGGCAGTACTAAGCGCTCTCATGTCCATCATCCAACCTGATTCTTAATCGGCGGGGATTCAGCGAGAACCAGAAAGTCCACTTTAATGAATGTGTGCTTAGGCTCACATTTTAACAAGTGTATTTCAAATTCTTATCCAAGTTAAAGATGGGATTACCATCTAGCATCACCCAGGAAGGAGACTTTTAGCCTGACCTCCCTAGACCTGAAGATGAGAGAAAAGGTACCAAGTCCAGTAGGTGCCTGACACAGTGCCTGGCTGGCAGGCCGGAGTACCCTTCGCCTCTGGAGTGTGCAGGAGGATGGGGGTGGGAGGGTTGGCCTTTCCACCTGCCGCCTGGCTAAGGTCACATGCTGAGCAAATCGGACACCCACTGTGACCTCCCGGAGGACACTGTCCAAGGCGATGGGGGCTGTAGCTCGTTGAGAAGTAGGTGGACCCGTGGATGACGTGTGTACCTGTTTCTTCAATTACGAAGTAAACTAAGGCAAGGGCGTCGCTCACAGGACCGGCATCGCAGCGCGCCCCCCTCTGCGTGGAAACCGGCCTGCTTCTCTGGCGAGGTGTCGTTCGGGCATCTCTACGAGGACAGGGTTCAGGCCCCCGCTGTCATTGCTCCGCTTCCGGAGTTGTTGATTTGTGAACATATTTTGGAGAAGGAAGAATGAACACCCACTAAAGGGCTTTCCATCCAGTCTGCCCCAACTTCTCTCATTTGGCTAACTCACCCTGGATTCCCTGTCAGGTGAGTTTAAAAAACCGAACAAAACAGGTTTTACTGAATCCCTGCCCATATGATAAGGCGAGAGAGCACAGGGTTTGGAAAAAGTCAGACTCAGGTCTACATGGCCCCTCAAAAGGCACCACTAATGGTTTCAAATCCACTGTATCTCACAACAAAAGTATCCGTTTTAATTTTTTGAAACTGTTTCCTTCCCAAACTAACCAAGGCCATCAGCGAAGATCCATGGAGTACAAAATGTGATGACCTAAAAAACAGTCTGCAGTTGGGAAAATAAGGACAAAGGGGAAACAACGGCAGGAAAAGAAGACAGGACCCAGTGAGATCGGGACAAACAGTGCCAGGTGGACGGGCCTGGCCACGTGCTTGAACAAGACACAGATTTGCCTCCAGAGCCCCGTGGGAAGGCAGAAGGAGAACAGCGCCCGGAGGCAGTGCCCCCGGACCAAACGGAGCCTTCAGAACGGGCAAGGGGCTGGGGGCAGGATGGTTACCTCTTAGGGAAAAGAGAGAGGCGCCCATTCCAACACCAGGGCAGGGCAGGGCAGGGCAGGAAGGACGTCGGTGGATGGGCTGATGCTCCTGGAATCAGGATGTGGGTCTAGTTGTGTCCAGAGACAAATGGGTGACTGAAGGCTGGAGTCCTGAGCCAAGGGCGTGAGTGGCCCCCATGACTGCAGCTCGGGGAGTGTTTGAAGCACGGGCAACCAAACACCCACTTGGGCAGTGAAGACAGGGGTCAGAGGACGCGTGGCTTTGAACAATGTGCAGTGGTCCCCGGGCAAATGTAAAAGCTGGCACAGATGTCTTGTCTTTCCAATGGGATTGTGTCACAACAGGAGAAATGCCAAGCCAGGGCTCCGTGAAGGGGAGGGACGCGGGGATCTCCAGCTTTAGGGTGCAAGTCACCTGGAGGGTTATTAAAACACAATGAAATCACAGGGTCCCAGCAGGACTGTCTGATGGGGGCAGGGCTGAGAATCTGCATGCCCAACTGGCCCCCAGGTGATGCTCAGGCGGCTGGATCTGGGGCCACACCTTGAGAGCCAGAAGCAGAGCAGAAATGTAATTAACTTCCAAGGTGGGGGAGGGGGGTGAGCATTACTGACTACAACCAAGTCCAAACCGCAGGTCAGATGAAGCTCCAGAGCAGCCTCTGCCTCCCGACAGATTCCGGCTGTTAGGAGCTGCAAGTCCCCGGGGTGGGGGGACCTGGGCTTTCGGACAGGCCCTCCAGGCCCTTCCTTCTGCTATCAGGTTGGGCCGGAGTCTATCATCCAAGCTGCCCAGCTTCAGACAATATACCGTGTCCTCTGCAACTAGGAAAAAGGGCTCCTTTCTGCTTTCTGCAGTGTAGGCGGCAATAGCCAGCGTCTCCAAAAATGGTAAGAGAAGATCAAGGTCATTCAACCCTACAGTGACCTTCTCCAGCACCCAGGGCCTTGCCACGGGCCTCTCACTGTGGTCCTGACTTGAGAACTTTCTGGCGTCAGCAGTACCAGGGGATCCATTTTGAGTGTTGGCAGCTTCGTCCCAAGTGGACTGCGGTCCCCAGAAGAGATGGCATTTGATAAAAGCCAGGAGCCATCTCAGGCATGTCTCTCCTTAAGTATGTGAGCAAGTAACCACCTTTCGATTCTGGAGAAAACAGCACTTGTTGAAAGGGATGGCGTTGTGTTTACATGGTGGGATAGTGGGGAGAAAGCACTTTCTTGGCTACTTTAACCTCTACCCTCGGACATGCAGACTTCTGCACAGGGTGGGAAGAGCGTGGCTGGCCGTACCCATGACCTGCTCCTGACGTCAGCCACGGATCTGTTTTACCAGGGAGGGTTCCGAGAGGTTACGCAACTTGGCTGTGATCACACAGGGAGGGAGGGGCAGAGCCGGGACATCGCCAGGTGTGCATGCCTTCAACCTCCACTCCTTCGTTGGCAAGACAGAAAACAAGAAGACTCGCAGGAAGGTCAAAAAGGTCATAGGAGAGACCCAGCAGACTGACTCTCATTAGCAGGGGTCCAATCAGTGTCTGTTCACATGGATCTGAACTCATACTAGCAGAACCTTACCCTCCCCGGGATTACCCACTCCGTGCATATAAAAAGGAAGGACATCTCTTTGTTCCTGAAACAGTCTCTCTATACAGGTGCTCGGCCCACTGTGGAAAGCTCTGCAGTCTACCACTCTTCCCCACTTAATCCTCACCATAATAATGCAATGCAGATGTGGTTATCCCCACCTGACAGATGAGGAAACCGAGGGTAGAGGTTAAATTAGACAAGGGCTTTCTCTCCACTACCCGCCCCCACCCCCATGTAAACACAGTGCCTTCTCATTCCAACAAGTTCTATCTTCTCCAGAATCAAAAGGTTGTTACTTGGTCACACAGTTAAGGAGAGACATGCCTAGACTGGAAATGGAGAAAACAATACAGGTGTAGCCATACACATGGAAAGCGACGTTAGTTTTCTATAAATAAACTCCGTTAATACTATGACTACTGCGGCCTTTGTTTTTGTATCGAGGAGGGAGGGACTCGGCATTTTAGATCCAAACAAGTTTTGATGGGTTGGCAGAAAAAGTAGGACAAGGGAGGAGCTGCTCCTTGGCCCCGTCATTTAGCACCCAGGCCCAGGGAGGGGCAGGGCAGGAGACAGCAGAGGGACTGCCATGCCCACCTACTCGAGGGCCCCTCTGTCAGGCCGGTACATTCGTGGCTGCCAACACCCTGCTCCTCAAACCTGGCAGCACCCTCAGAGTTGGCAGAGAGGGACCCAGTTCAGGCTAGGTTCAAGGGCGCTTCTTGAGCCTCTTAAGAATTCTGTGAGGTGGGCAGTCTCACCCCCACCTCTCCCTGTGGATGGCCCATGATGTCAGGTGCCACCTGTCTGTGATCCCCTGGCCCCTCCCATCTGTAGCCAGCAGAGAGTCAGCCCTGTCCTTGAACCTCCAGCTTCATGTTATCCCAGGACCGGACAGCATGGGCCATCCTCAGGGAGAGGCCGGAACCAGGGCAGCTGTTTGGAAAGGGACAGCGTGAACTGGGTGGCCTGTGAAGTGAGAAGGGGACAGAGTGCACAAGGGACCCAGGAGCTGCCAACGCGGAGGGGAAATAAAAGGAAGTCCTTGTTCCCAGGCCTCGGGAGCTCCTGGCCTGGATCCTGCCTGTGGGACGCTCCGCCGGGTAGGAAGGACAGGCCTCTGGGCTGGGGCTCAAGTGCTGGCTCTGTCACTTCTCAGGGGCACAGTCCCCACGAGCCCCTTGCACTCACTGAGCCTGTTTCCTCGCCTGTGACGCGGGGATGCGACTACCTACCTCATAGAGTTTTTAAGCCTGAACGGGGTCCCCAGCTGTCACTCCTGGGCTGCTGTTTTCAGAGGAGGGCTATGGTTCAAGTTGCTCTCCCTCTTAACAGCTGTGGGGAGTTAGCTAACCCCGCTGCGCTTGATTTTCCTCATCTGTAAAGTGGAGCTAAGTACAGAGCACCGTACAGATTACTAAGAGTCAATGGGTTCGTCTATGTGAAGGATTAGAGCACTGTCCGATACACAGTGAACTGCGCGTAAGTGGTAGCTGTTACTGTTTTTGGATGCTGTCATTCTTGAAATTTAACACCTGCACTAGACGGACGTTCACTCATTCTTATAAACACAGACGGAGCACCTTCGCGTGTCTGACAGTGTCCCAAGCGCTGGGATGCAGTGATGACCAAGACAGACAAGGTCACAGCTCTCAGGAGGCTGATAAGTCCAGCGGGGGGGCAGGCAGAAAAGAAACCATTTACTTGAAAGAGACTGTTAAGTACTAACCGGTGCTGTGGTAAGACTAAAGAAGGTGAGGGATTATGCCGTCAGGTGTCTCCCAGGCCTGGCTGGCAGAAAGGAGCTAGCCATGTCAAGTCGAGGGGGAAGAAAGTTCTAGCAGAGGGAACAGTGATACAAAGGCCTTTTGAGCACGGCGTGTCTGCAGACTGGGAAGGCCCGTGTGGCAGGAACACAGCAAGCAAGGCGGATGAATGGCCCCCAATGAGACCGGAAAGGAGGCAAGAGACAGATCACACGCGGGCTTGGTCAGGGTGAGGGCTTGGGCTTTATTGTACAAGTGATGGGAAGGCAGGCTAGGTGAGGTGGGGAGAGCTGGAGGCATGACCCAGATTATATTTTAAATAGATCTGGAGACCCTGGGGAGTCACCCATTTTAGGCACTTTCCAAACAGCCGGCGAGTAAGCTACTAACATTGTCGACCCTGTTTTATAGCTGTGGGAATCATGGCGTAGAGATGAAATAACGTCCCCTAAGGCCATGGTTGGCAAACTTCGGCTCGCGAGCCACATGCGGCTCTTTGGCCCCTTGAGTGTGGCTCTTCCACAAAATACCACGGCCTGGGGGAGTCTATTTTGAAGAAGTGGCGTTAGAAGAAGTTTAAAACATTTGGCTCTCCAAAGAAATTTCAATCGTTGTCCTGTTGATATTTGGCTCTGTTGACTAATGAGTTTGCCGACCACTGCCCTAAGGCAAGAAGTTAGATGTGGGCGGGCTGGGGTGCAAACCCAAGGAGCCTGACCCCAGAGCCTGCACGCTCCTAACCACTAACCAACACTGTCTTGGACGGGGAATGAGGGCTGAGACCCTATTCATATTCCAGGTAGCCCTGGCCTGGTGCAAAATAAGCCCTCCACACATGTTTGTTGAATGGACGATGTGAAGACACTCTGTACAGTGAGAAATGCTATGTCAATATTCTTATTAAGAAATCCTTCGCGTTTTAGGAATTCCAACCACCTCAAGTTCCTTTTAATGCTGAGCAGACTTTCCTGGGAAAGGGAACCCCGTGCAGTTAGGACATTTCCTTGGTGCCCAAGGTCCTTTAACTAGAGGCACACAGCGGCTCCACAGAGCTGGCCTGGGGCAGACCCGAGAGAGGTCTGCGCTAAGACAACGCCAGCGGTTGGCATCTGGTCCCCGAGGGCCTCTCATAACTGAGAAAGGAAGTCCCTTTCCTGTCTTCTTTCTTGCTCATCTATTTAGTCGTCAGTGAATGAATACAGCCAAGCATTTTCCTTGTCCAGGCGGGAAAACATGTAACATATGGGCGGTCTTGCAAAGGCCTGGTATGCATAATGTTTCTGAATGCCTCGAGGTACATATTCAAGACAGGAGAATGGCCTTGCACTTTCTCCACCCGCTTCATCTCCTTGGAGTAATTTATTTGGGCGTGCCTCCTTCAGTCCCACAGGGAGGCCGTGTGGCACGCTCCCCATAAAATCCAGAACCTCCCAAGTCTCTTGCCCTAGGTCACAGTAAGGAGGGGGGAAGGCCACTGGGGGGCTAGGGAAGCCCAGGCTGGGAGGGACTCCTAACATGGCAGTCAGACAGTTGGACGCCCCCACCCCCCCCCCCCGTCCCGCCCCCTCCGTGCCCTTGCCACTGGATCCCTGGGGCCTCCTCTCACTTTGACAATGGAGCGATCCCCTTTTAATGACTCACACTCCTCCCAGTAACAAATAACACTTGTTGTACCACAGTCCTCAGTGAGTGTGCTTCCATATATTTATAGCTTCCTTGCTTCACAAGTTCCTGTGATGGAGGCACCCTTACTTCATGTTAGAAGTGAGAACACTGAAGCTCTTTAAAAAAGCAAGGCAAGACAAGCCCTAGCTGGTTTGGCTCAGAAGACAGAGCGTCAGCCTGCGAACTGAGGGGTCCTGGGTTCGATTCTGTCAAGGGCACATGCTCTGGTTGCAGGCTCCATCCCCATTGGGGGGGGGGGGCATGCAGGAGGTAGCCAATCAATGATCCTTTCTCATTGATGTTTCTATCTCTCTATCCCTCTCCCTTCCTCTTTGAAATCAATAAAAATAATGGTATTTTGTTCGTTTTGTTTTTTTAAGTGAGACAAGCTTTAAACTCAGGGAACCCCAGATCTAACCTCTGATCCAAATCTGTGGGGCCCTGGCTGTGAGTGGGGACTGTTAGGTGCTTTATCTATCCAGTCGCCTGGGCCCTGGCTTTATACCCATTTTCTGGATGTGTAAACTGAGCTGGGTGACGGCAACTGACCCGAGTCACAGGGCCAGAACTCAAATCTGGCTGTCACCCAAGGACATCCCTCTTCCAGAATGTCGGGGCTGGGGCCCAGAGGGGTTCTTCCCGGCTGCAGGGTGGGGTGAAGGGGGTGGGCGGAGCCTGCTTTAATGCCAGGGCCACCTCTCTGGGACCGAGAAAGGTGATCTTGCTGTCTCTTGGTAACTCCTTTGAGAACTTCCCGTCCGTGGTGAGCGCGCGCCGGCGTGGACCTGGGCACGGCTTTGTCTCACCCACCTGAGGGGCAGGGCCGGGCGGTGTCTAGGCGCCGCCCTGCCTCCATCTGCTGCAGCCGCAGCAGCGCCAGCTCCAGGCTCAAGCCTGTGACCACACGGTAACCCGAGCCCACAGCCACCTCCATCTTACATTTGGGGACCCTGACACCTCACCCCACCTCCCCGTCCTTACAAACACTTGATGGAGACCCAGTCTTCCCACCCCCAACCCCCTGTCCCTCCTCATCCCCTTCCTAAACTGCCAGCGCCAAGATCCCAAGTGGGCGCAGGATGCAAAGTCAAAGATTTGGACACAGCAGTTCCAGGTCCCGTCCCTCCGAGCCCGGGGCCGGAGCGGGGGCTGGAGTGGGGTTGGGGAATTCCCTCTCATCTGGGCAAACCACAGGCCTGGGGGAGGGGTGCGCTGCGGGCGCCTCAGCCGGACAGAACCCGCTCAGAAGCTCATAGCGGAGCCATGGAAGCACAGGGGATAGGCGTGCCCGCGCGCGCGCGCGCGCGTGTGTGTGCATGCGCACGCGCGCGTGCGTTTTTAAGATCCGGGGTGTAATTCCGCAAAGAAGGTCCAGGAGATGGGGCATCGCTAGTGTGGACAGAGGCTTTGTGTCCACACACGCCGCGCAGGGAACAACCCGAGGAGCGGGAGGGGTTCCGCAGGCGGGGGCAACTGGAAGCCTGGTGTCCGCGCATCGTCGGGAGGGAAAGGGATTCCTCACCCGGACGGGGCGAGTGGGTGTAGGAAGCTCCGGACTCTGGATCCTGCGGGAGGGTTCGTGCGCCCCGGGCCGGGCCGGTGCGACGCGGGACACCCTGGAGATGCTCCAAGCCAAGCACCGCGCACGGGCCTAGGGTCGCGTCCCTGAAACAGCCCACCGACGCCCGGCCCTCCGGATCCTCAGGGCGCCCCTGCCCGCCGCCCACCGGCCCCGCCCGGAGCCTGACACCGGGGCAGCGGGTGCGCGGCGGCGCCGGGTTACGCCCTCCCACCTCGCGCCCCGCAGCCTCCCTCGCGCGGGTGCGGTCCCTCCCACAAGCACTCACAAAACTGTCCCCGCAGCCGTTGTCCGGACACAGCACGTAGAAGGAGACGCCGGGGTCGGCGTAGAAGTCCATCCTGCGCTCGGTCTCCTCCGTGGCGATGAGCTCGAAGGGCGTGTTGGAGCACCATTTCTCCGCGACGTCCGCCAGCTGCTGGAAATCCATCCTGCCCGCCGCGCCCTCGCCTCCTCGCCGCCGCCTCCCGCTCCCTCCGCTCTCGTCTCCTCGGGGTCTTCCTCCCGGGCGGGCAGCTCCGCGGGCTCCGGGGCTGGCGGCGGAGCCGGGCGGCGCGGAGTCCCCTCGGTCCGGGCTCCTCCCGGCGGGCTGTGTTTACATGCTGTGTGTAGCGGGTGGGCGGCGGCCCGGCCCGCGCTAGCCGCGCCCCGCTCCTCCCCGGCCCGCCTCCCGCCCGCCCCCTTTCGGGCCGCCGAGGAGGCTGGCACGGACCGGACGGGCGCGCGCTGCGGCGGGGCGGCGTGGGGTGGGGCGGGCCGGGCCGGGCCAGGAGCTCCGCGGGCTCCCCAATACCAACCCTCCTCTTAAATAAAGGAACCCGGAGCATCCCGGGGCCTTCGCAAGGCCGGGGCCACCCCGGGCCGTGACGTCATGGGCCCCAGCCAATCCCTGGAGTCTGAGGCCTGCGTCCTGGCTTGCGAGTGGGGTGATGTCTCAGCGCGGGCCCCACACCCGTGGCTTCCCCGGTTACAGGGAAGCAGAGAAAGCTGGCGGTCCCTGTTGCCGCTTCTCTGGAGTGACAAGGCCAGGGAAGCGCTTTCGCGAATGCGATTTAAACGCAGGGACATCCGCAGAATCGCAGATAACTTGTCTCTTGTCTGAGGCTAGCAGTGGAGGAGCCGAGAAAACCTAAGGGAACACGGCGCTTGTCTTTTTCAGAATGAACGCGCGGCCCTCCGATGGCGGTAAAGATGTTTCCCCAAATACACTTACTAGACACTGATCTGAGCGTCCATTTGGAGAGGAAAGGGACCCCCCCCCCCCCACACACACTAGCATAAAGCTGAGTATTTCTTAGAAATAAGCCTCATGAGACTGTCTGGACTGTTATTCAGCTTCACTTCGTAGTGCATAACCTAAAACGATCTGCTGCTAGTTTGGAGAGCAGAAGTCCATTTGAAAACAAGAGTATGTGCCCAACAGCTGCACCTGTTGAATGTTCGCTGGCTGCCCCGACTCGACAGGCATTGCTGGATTGCAGAAAATGCGCTGGAGAGAGCCCTCGCCCGCAGGAATTGAACGACTACCAGCAATGACACTTAAATAGCATTCCTTCTACAAACATTCCATCAGCTTTTATTTTTCAAGTTTGTCTTCTGAACCAGGCACCGTTCTAGCCCTAGGGATATAAATATGAATAATATGTGGCTCCATAATATGTGGCTCCTCCCTCAAAGGGCTAGCAGATTCGGCAAGGGAAGCTCATGACATCTGAACTCATTTGAACACACCCTTTACTCAATAGTATAGATGTGATTATGGGAAGTTTATTCTTGCACATTTCTGGAATAGGAATTATTTTTTAAAATATGTTCTTACTAATTTTAGAGAGATACAGAAACTTCGATGAGTGAGAAACATCAATTGGTGGCCTCCTGCATGCCTCCTACTGGAGATGGAGACAGAACCCCTGCCCCGACTGGGAATCGAACCAATGACCTCTTGGTTCAGGGGTTGATGCTCAATCACTGAGCCACACTGAGCCACACTGGCCAGGCTGGAATAGGAATTCTTTTCTCCTTGGCTTACCTTAATAAATCAAAGCTGCCTTCCTACAGTGAACTGAGGTATGTACCATTGACAGGAATCGAACCCGAGACCCTTAGTCATTGGGCTAATGCTCTATCCACTGAGCCAAACCGGCCAGGGTGGGGCCTGGTTTTTTGCCATGAAGGAATTTACAGACTGTAAACTCTGCAGGATTCGAAGACCACCAAGATCCCTGCCCTGGTGTACACACCCTCCCAATTACTCAATCAAACACTAATTTATAATGTCAACCATAAAAATAAATTAAAAATGCACTAATCTAGATATTGCTCTGAGGGATTTTCCCCATTTAATTGAGATCTCAAATCAATTGACCTTAGGAGAGGGAGATTGTCCTTGGTGGGCCTGGCCTAATCAGGTGAGCCCTTCAAAGGAATCAGGCTCTTCCTGGAGGGAGGTTCAAAGCACGAAGTAAATTCATTACGAAAAATAGATTCACCACTAATGGCTTTGGAGATGGAAGGGACCATCTGGCAAGGACTAGAGAGCACAATCTGGGATCTGAGAGCAACAGCCAGCAAGGAAATGAGACTTCAGTCTTAACTACAAGGAAATGACTTCTTTCAAAGACCTGAATGAGCTTCCCAGTGGCTTTTCCACGGAGCCTCCAGACCAGAGCTCGATCTGATTGACACCATGATTTCAGCCGGGGGAGACCCTGAGCAGAAACCCCAGTTATGTTGTGGCTGAGCCAGAACTTCTGACTCTCAGAACAGGGAGCTAAGAAGTGGGCTGACATTGCTGCTCCTTTTCATTTGCCATGCAGCAGAAACTCATATGTGGGACAAAGGAGGAGGCAGGCACAGGACTTAAAAAATGCAATATGCTATTGAAATGTTACCAAATGTTTCTTTCTCTTCCTTCCTTCCTTTCAACATGAGGACCTCAAGATAGAGCAAGCTTCTTGCAATCTTACCTTGTTGTGTCATAAAGCATACACAGTAGCCTGGAAGTTCCAAAAATGAAGCGATGCCTTACATTTGAGACTAAAATACAGAAAATATATAGCTTTTCTTCTTTTTTTGGAAAGTGGGGAGTTTAAAAAAAAAACACCTGTGTGTTTTTAAATCCATCTATCAAATTTGCTTCAAGGGATGGATGACCATAATTACAGTCATATTTATTCAACAAATGCTTCTTGCCAGAAGCTGAAAACTTCTCAGGGCGAGAAATAGAATTCTGGGTATAATGCCATCGCTCCAAGAACTGAACGAACGCTGCGTTTTCCTTAGAAAGACAGCGCGTGCAAGAGCAGACGTTATGGCGCCCAGGGTTGATTCCTGCCTTTACAATGCTAAGTTTTATGTACATCTGCAATTTACTCCACTGTCCAAGCCTCAGTTTTCTCTCCCGAGAGTGGAGACCAGTGAGGCGCAGTGTGTGAAGGCCCCATCCCAGAACCTGGCCCATAGCGACAACCAGGAATGGCCATTATTACTCTTCAGCTGCTTCTTGGGAGGGAATGATTTGTAGGAAGATCAGCTGCTCCATTCGAAGAGTGAAATTCAGGAGTGGCACGCGCGTGTCCCTCACCATGTGTCCCTCACCGGTGAGTGCTGTCACAGATGAAGAGCAGTCTCCTTTTCTTGAACGGAGCAGAGTTTTCAACAGCGGCACTGTCAACACTTGGGGCCGGACAATCGTGTCTTACGGGGATGGTCCTTGCATTGCAGGATGTTTCGCAGCACCCCGGCCTCTCCCCACTTCCCAACAGCCTCGCCCTCCACTTCCCCCACCATTGTGATGAAATAGGAACGTTAGGGGGATATAGGCAGGTTTAGGAAATGTTAAAAAATTAAAGCGGTCCATGGAAAAAACACAGGGCTACAGACTGGGAGAAGTTACATTTCCCATAAGGCAAGGGAGACTGGGAGTAGCAAAAGGTCTCCATTTGCAAAATAGAGGAGGAAGAAATCCCAGAGAGAATAGGAGAACAATGAGGAGGGCCCCACATGTCCCATGTGAGGTTTTGACCTTTGAGCTCAGAAGTTACTATAGTGACCAAATCCAAGGGGGACAGTGGCCAACCAGAAGGGTTGCCCATGCACGGAAAACTGCAGCCTTTATACACTGTGGAAGAAGGGAAGCTTATGCCAAAGTTTGCTTCATGGCAACTCGAGTTTGGAAAAAATTAAATTAAATCAAAAGATCAGCACAAATTAAAAATCTACATCCCTAAGTCGTGACCCAAATACCGCATAAAGTTCAGGTAAATTTTATGTTATGTATGTTTTACCCCAATACGATCGCTGTTTCAGTCCTTTTGGGCACACCCAGGAGTGGAATTGCTGCGACACTGCACAGGGGGAAGGGAAAGGGAAAGGCCAAGGCGTGGCTTACGAGAAGGTGCGTTTTATGATGATGCGTGACTTTGTTTGCAGTTCTCGGTCACTGGGAGCTGCCAACCTGGTCTCTTAAGAACGCTTTCCACCCTTCAGCCCTGACCGCGTCTTACAGTTTCCAAAATGATCTCTGTGATGTCCACTCTGCTTCCACCACCTTCGGGTCAATGGGGACATGGATGCTGGAGGACAGATGGACGGGCCAGGCCAGAGTTGGACCTATACTTAGAAGGCCAAGTGAGACACAGCGCCCACGTCCCGCAGCCCAGCTGCTTTCGGAGGGACAGACGGATGGCATTCCACCCGCGTGCTTGTCATTCCCCAGCTTTGGTTCAGATGCTCTTTCTGCCCTGGCCCACGGGGAGAGTATTACATTCTGTTCTTTCTATATAGCAACATGTCGGGGGCCACGTTAGACACCCCAAGCACTGCTAGTATTAACAGCGGTTTCGGCAAGAAAGCTAGAATGGGGGAGCATCTAGGATTCATCACAGCAAAGTGGAGACCAGACAATACTTTCAGAATATACTAGTTATTCAGAATAGTCAATGAAAATCAGTTCCATGGGAGAGATTTCATCAAGACATTTATCAGTGGCACGACATTAGGATTCCGGCTCTCCTAAAGGAGGTGGTGTTCCCTTTTCCATGCCTAAGTCACAGGATACAGAAAAGTAAATTTCATAACTTTTAATCATATAATAAAAATACAATAGGTGAAAAATTAGTAAACAGATGTACACGTGAACCCAGTTATGAAATACAGCTGACCCTTGAACAACACAAGGGTTAGGAGTGCCAACCCCTGTTCGGTTGAATGTGCATGACTGTTGACTTCCCAAAACCTTACTACTAAGAGCCGCCTACTGTTGACCAGAAGCTTTACCGATAACATAGTCAATTAATACACATTTTACATGTTATATGTATTATATAATGTATTCTTATCATAAGGTAAGTGAGAGAGAAGAGAATGTTACTAAGAAAATCATATGGAAGAGAAAATACATTTACAGTATTTATTGAAAAAAATCCAGGTGTAAGTGGACCCACACAGTTCAAACCCATGTTGTTCAAGGGTCAACTGTATATACATACCTCCACACACAGTAAGCATATTTAGACACATAGGATAAAAGAAGGAAACACATAAACAGTGGTCACTTGGAGGTAGTGGTACCATGAACAGTTTATGTTTCCTCCTAACACTTAGACATGACCCAAATTTTATATTATTCTTATCAAGAGAAAATAATTAACATCGTAGTCTTTTAAAGGGTGAAATGAGACTTCCAATTCTCACCATAAGACGAGGGGAAAAGAACAGTCCTTTTTACAGATGGCACGGGAGAACGAGATATTCTTCTTGATCTTGGTTAGCCAATGGCTTCTTAGATACAATTGAAGAACACACAAGCAATAAAATAAAATAAAATAAAATTTTATTAACTGAACTTCATCAAGATACAGACTTCTGTGCTTCAAATGATACCATCAAAAAAGTGAAAAGACAACCGAGAGGCTGAGAGAAAATATTGGAAAGTCATATATCTGAAAAGAGACTTACTTGTATCCAGAATACATAAAGAACTCTTACAACTCAATAATGAGAAAATAACTAAATTAAAAGTTGAGCAAAGAATCTGAATAGATATTTCTCTAATGAAGACACACAAATGGCCAACAAGCACATGAGAAGATGCTCAACACCATTAGTCATTAGGAAATTCAAATCAAAACCATACCCACCAAAATGGCTATAATAACCTTAAAAAACCTCTAGATAAGTATTGGTGAGGAAGGGAAAAAGCTGGAACTGTCAAACATTGCTGGAAGACTGTAAAAGACCACGTTATATGATTCCATGTTTGTGAAAGGTCCAGAATAGAAAAACCCATAGCCCTAGCCGGTTTGGCTCAGTGGACAGAGCGCAGGCCTGCGGATTGAAGGGTCCTGGGTTCGATTCCGGTCAGGGCACATGCCAGAGTTGTGGGCTCGGTCCCCAGTGGGGGGCCTGCAGGAGGCAGCTGATCAATGATTCTCTCATCATTGATGTTTCTATCTCTCTCTCCCTCTCCCTTCCCCTCTAAAAAGAATAAAAAAATATTTTTTTAAAAAAAGAAAGAAAACCCCATAGACACAGAAAGCAGATTAGTGGTTGGCTAGAGCTAGAGGAGGGAGGATGGGAAGTGACGGCTTAATATGGGTACAGAGTTCCTTTTTGGGGTGATAAAAATATTCTAAAATCAGATTAGGGTGTGGACTGTCCAACTCTGAAAATATAATAAAAACCATTAAATTTTACACTTTAAATGGGTGAATATTCATAAATTTTACTCAATACAATTAACCTTTTAAAAATTAAATATGCTAACATTAAATGCAATATTGAATCCTGGATCACAAAAGGACATTAATGAAAAAACCGGTAAAACCTGAATAACGTCTGTAGTGTGGCAATAGCATTTGTATTAAGATACCTGTCTTAATGTTAATTTTTAAACAAATGTACATGGTCATGTAAGATGTTAACGTTAGGGAAGAGGGGTGAAGGTTATACAGGACCTCTGTATTATCTTTGCAACTGTTCTGTAAATCTGTAATTATTCCAAAATGAAAGTAAAAAAACAACCACAACAAATCTTTAGTGCACTTGACAGAGACAGACAGACAGACAGGCCCCAGCCAGTGTGGCTCAGTTGGCTGGAGCACTGCCTTATATATCGAAAGGGGTCGGGTTTGATGCCCAGTTGGGGCACATACACACGTTTCAGTCAGGACACGTGCCACAGGCAGCCGATGGCTGTTTCTCTAATATCGATGTTTCTTTCTCTCCCTCTTTTTCCCTCCCTTTTTCTAACATCAATTAAAAGAGAGAGACACGCTGCAGGTTGTCTAGGACCAAACCAGAGAGGGTCGGACCTGCATTGCCACCATGTGCCCACCATCCAGATATCAGTGCTGACATGTACACATAAGGAACTGTTGGACATTGAAATTGGGACTCAAACATTTTTTTGTTTTGTCTTGTTTTGTTATTATATGTTTATTTCCAGTCTGCAAAGGCAAAACTTTTTAAAGGAAAGAAATGGTGGGAAAAAGATACAGAGGCAAAGAAGCATTGAACAGACTGTCAAACTACATCGGGAAGACAGGGGAGGTTGGGCGGGGAGGGCTGTAAGAGACCAACCGAAGGACTTGTATGCTTGCATGTAAGCACAACCAACGGATATAAGACACTGGGGCGGGGGGGCAGGGTGGGCAGGTGAAGGCATGTCCTGCGGGGTAGGGGAGGTCGGGGGGAGATCAAGGGGGTAAAAAAAGGAGACATATGTACTACTATTTGTAATACTTAAAACAATAAAAATAAAATAAAATGTAAAAAAAAATAAAAAAAAATAAAAAAAATAAAAAAAAAGAGAGAGAGAGACAGACAGATGCATAGAGAGAAGGCACAAATAAGTAATTAGGAATGACACGTGGAGAGTTAAACCACACAACAGTGAGTTATGATCATAATTCTAAGAATAATTCTGTACCAGGGCTGTGCAAGGCAGCTCCCTTCACTGCCACCACCTGTCAGGTCTGAGCTCAGGACGAATTCCACAATGTGACACCGTTTGAGATAAGAAATAGGCTCTGAGGGGGAACCTACAACGCAAGGGTCGGCAGGAAGAGACGCGCTGTGTGGTTCACTGTCCTCCACGGCTGCGTGAGAGCCAAGTGGGACCTGGGTGAGGAGCTTGTCAGTGTGCCAACAGACTGCGAGGCGATCTCCGTTCAAGGGCCTGCTGTTGAGAGCAGTTGCTGAGAAAGCCAGTTGCCCAGCACCTGGAAGACCCTTTTGCCAAAGGAGGGGAGCTACTGGTCGGTGGGGAGCTGGTTTGAGTGGTGGCCCCTGCCTCTAAGAAGGTGGGGCCAGTCTGAGCTGGCTTCCTGTCCAGTCCACCCAGACTACGCTCTCAGGGTCATGTGGGGCAATTCAACTTGCAACCAGTAAATTGCAAACATACACAAAATGCACAATATCTTAGAAAAATATAACATCATAAAACTACTCAAGTAGGAACATAATTTTTGGTTAAATTTTTTACTTAAATCAGAAGTTTATAAACACCACGCCTTCCTAAAAATATATATAAATAAATAAAATAAAAAAGACTAAAATAAAACAACCCATTAAACCCAGAAAATTTTTTCCAGTAGGACCCAAACTTCAAAGAACAGATAATTGTTACTTTAAACAACATGTTCCAATGAATATAAAGTAAGGGAACACTGCCCACCTCATTCTATGAAGTAAAATAATTTTGACGGCAAAATCAGATAAGGACAGAACAAGAAAGTAACAATGAAAGGCTGATCTCACTTCTAAATGGAGATGCAAAAAATCCTAAATTAATCGTTAGTCAACTGAATCCAGAAATGCCTATTAAAAACACATCATCACCCAGTTGGAGTCATCCTAGAAATGCAAGGATGGTTAAGATTAGAAAGCAAACTAGCGAGATTTACCAAATTCACTGGTGAAAGGAGAAAACCATTTGATCATATCAACAAATGTAGAACAACTCTTGATAATATTCAGCATTGTTTCATAATTAATACCAATAGCAAACTAGAAGCAGAAAGTACCTTCCTTAGTAAGTGGCAGCTACTGAAATTATAGCAATTAAAAAAATCATATGTAACTGTAAAATGTTGAAAACATTCATTTTCAGATCAGAAACACAATGATTTGTTTTATCACCACTTCTATTCAGCATTGTACTGGATGATGCTTTTCACTAGTGCAATAAGACAAGAAAAAGAAATAAAAATTATAAGAATTATACAAGAAAAATATAAGAAATACAATCCAAGAACCTTGTATGTATATATGCATGGCCCATGGCTACAGACAATGAGGCAGTGAGGCCTGGGGTGGGGGGCGGGCTGGGAGGGTCAATGGGGGGGGGGTGGGTGGGAAATGGGACATATGTAATACTTTCAACAATAAAGAATTATTTTAAAAAGAAAGATTACTTTAATCTGGTTTCCAACCCATACAAAAATAAAAAGAAATATAAACTACTAGAAATAAGGGTTTATCAAGGTTGTTGAATGCAAAACAGATATGTAAAACCAGTAACATTGCCACTCACCAGCAACATAAATTATAAAATGTAATTTTTAAAAAAGGATATATTTTTCAATGGCAACAACATATAAGGTCCCTAGAAATAAATATAACAGAAGATGCACAAAACTGTTACCAATGAAATTATAAAACTTCATTGAAGAACATAGTAGAATACCTAAATAGATGGAAATATAAACCATATTTATTGATGGGAAGATTCAAGTTTGTAGCAACAGCAGTTTCCCCTGAAATCAGTCTAATAAGTTCGGTATCCTATATAATAAAAGCCCAGCGACCATAACAGCGTAACGACCAGAACGACTGCTCGACCAGTCGCTATGAGGTGCATTGACCACCTTTTGGTCCCTCCCCTCCGGCCCGCAGGCTCCGATTGCCGGATGGCAAACAGGGAACTGGGGTGGGTGGCGGTGGGGCGGGACTGGGGACTGGCAGGGGGAACGGGATGGGTGGCGGCAGCGGGGCGGGACTGAGGACTGGCAGGGGGAAAGGGGTGGGTGGCGGCGGCGGGGCGGGACTGGGGACTGGCGGGGGGAACGGGGTGGGTAGCGGTGGCGGGATGGGACTGGGGACTGGCGAGCAGGCAGAAGATGGCCCTGATCGCAGGCTAGGCCTAGGGACACTACCCACGCATGATTTTGTGCACTGGGCCTCTAGTAATTATAATAAAAATTCCAACAAGGTATTTTTCAAAGGTTGACAAAATCATTCTTAAATTCATACAGAAGATTAAAGCATGAAGCATAGCTAAAACTCTTTAAAAGAGGAAACAAAATATGTGTATGTCGTGGGGGAAAACTGATTCTAACGGATAGCAGTACTTTCTTTAAAAAATAGTGTGGTATTGGCCCAGAGAGTGACAATTAGGCAAATGGAATAGTTCAGGGTCTAGAATTAAACTCATTTATATCTTATAGTCATGGCATTTAAATGATAGGAAAAAGCTAGCCCCAATGGTGACGGAGCTATGCTTCCCTTACAACAGCACCCGCCTACCACTGACCCCCACCACCATTTTGGGAACTCCTACCTGTGCTGGACACCGTGCCGCACACCTCAGGCACAATTCCTAATGCTTTTGCCATAACTGTTACCATCACACGACAGATGGAGTCTTGCAGCTCTATAACAGTGATCACCGTTCTATACCACCGAAGTTAAGGTTTTCGGATTTTAGAAACCTCTCTGTGTGACAGAGAGAGGGTCCCGAGTTGCCCCAACAGCATGTAGGACTTCCATGGGTTTCCACAGACACAATCCTGAGTGGCCCTTAGCACAAATGCTTCCTGAATGAACGCAGTGCTGCATCCCCTCCTCTGCCATGGTCGGCAGCTGGGTTTGATCTGCATAAGCCAATACTGAAGTACAGCTCTATTGCCAGCAATGTCACTTGGGCAGAGAAGGCGTTGACATTCAATTTCCAAACTCACAGAAGCACAAAGAGAGTCCTTTCAGCTCCTCAGATCGAGTGCAGCCAACTCATGTGCAAAATTCCCTTGTTTCTGAGTCTTTCTGGCTTCCTCTTGTAAGATGGCTGTCAACCATCGAAACTTCATCTTTTCCCACTTTTTCATCTTTTCAGCTGTACTGGGCAAGTCCCTGGGTATCATACTGGCGTACAGTCTCTCCCATTAGCCATAGAAGAATGCAACACTTACGAGTTATATGAAATGGGATATGAGTAATATCTCCGTGTGTGTAAAGGAACAAAAGCTTATGAGTGAAAAATAACCAGTGGAGGGGAAAAGGAAGTGTGATGAGAGTAAGTTAAAAATTTTAAATGATCTTGCTAAGAGTTTTAAAACAAATGCCATTACAAGTAGCAGTATATGCCAGCGGTCCACCAACACTCTACAATGCTTCTCAACCTTGTTTTTTGAATACCCTCCGCCCTATTTTAAAACAAAAAAGACAGCATGGTTATAAAGCAAAAGTCAAGTAATATAATAAAGTACAAAAAGAGTGAAATAAAATCAATACCCACTTAAAAATAATCATCACTGGCTTAGGTGATATCCTTCTGGACTTTTTTTTAAAACTGATTAAAGGATAGAGATTATTTTTATAAATAGAGACTCATTTCATTTATCATGTTTATTTCTAATCACATTAATTGGTAAAAAATAGCTTTTTTGGCTTGTATTTAAGACCAAAAAAAATAAAATAAAATAAACTGAAGCAATTACTAAACTTTAAATATTTCTTTATCCCAACAGGAATTTATTTAAAAATCCATTCAATTTTTTTTTTTTTAATTACCAAAAAATTTGCCTGGCTGGTGTGGCTCAGTGGTTGACCTATAAACCAGAAGGTGACGGTTCGATTCCTGGTCAAGGCACATGCCTGGGTTTCAGGCTCAATTCCCAATAGGAGGTGTGCAGGAGGCAGCCCATCAATGATTCTCTCTCATCATTGATGTTTCCATCTCTCTCTCCCTCTTCTCCCTCTGAAATCAATAAATGTATTTCTTTTAAAATTACCAAAAATTAAAGTTAGTTATTATGTTTGCTTTTTTGTTTAGACAATATCAACTCTCTGCTATAAAAATGAGATTGGCACTAGTATAACCTCCATTCTTCCACTTCCAACTTACGTCATATTATTAAGGTTTATAATATTTGCAATATATATCTATACTATGATTTTGGTCTTAGTTCTTTATATAAATTCAATGCTTCTCATTTTACTATAAGCTTCTCCATTATAGAGTTATTGATTTCATCTCTCCTATTAAATGGCTTTTAAAAAAATATATATTTTATTGATTTTTTACAGAGAGGAAGGGGAGGGATAGAGAATTAGAAACATCAATGAGAGAGAAACATTGATCAGCTGCCTCCTACATACTCCCTACTGGGTATGTGCCAGCAACCAAGGTATATGCCCTTGACTGGAATTGAACCTGAGACCCTTGAGTCTGCAGGCCGACGCTCTATCCACTGAGCCAAACTGGTTAGGGCCGTGGTCGGCAAACTCATTAGTCAACAGAGCCAAATATCAACAGTACGATTGAAATTTCTTTTGAGAGCCAAATTTTTTAAACTTAAACTTCTTCTAACGCCACTTCTTCAAAATAGACTCGCCCAGGCCGTGGTATTTTGTGGAAGAGCCACACTCAAGGGGCCAAAGAACCGCATGTGGCTCGCGAGCCGCAGTTTGCCGACCACTGGTAGGGCATTAAATGGTTTCTTAAGAAGAACTCATAGGTGCTTAAGAGTATCTGATGTTACCTTTGACAACTTGGCTGCCAATAATATCCTTGTCACTCCTTTCCTACTCAGAGTTCCAGATACATCCCTCCATTTTCTCCTATCACTGACTCTTATGGAAGTTTCAGACCCTTTGGTGACTTGCATTTTCTGCCCGAGTGGTGAAGAATTCTTCCAGTTCATTACCTTTTCAGGATACGTTTTAGTGGCAAGTACTTACTGAGAGATTCCCTAGAACATAGGGCACTTTTTCAATCTGCAGGTTCATTTCAGGAAGCATTATCTCAGAAAAATGTTCTGTATTATGTCTTTCAATATTTCTTTAGTTCCTTCCTTTTTTGGGGGCGGGGAGGAGGTCACCAATTACAAGTATGTAAAAATATCGTTGTCTTCTTACAATTATCCACCCAGAGAAAGAAATAGATAGAGCTGCCCATCCTACTTACCTCTCCAATCCACTTCTTCCCCAAACCTGTGGTTTTTCTTAAAAATTTATTTTTACTCATTTTAGAGAGGAATGGAGAGAGACAGATAGAAAGAGAGAGAATCATTGATCGGCTGCCTCCTGCACACCCCCCTACTGGGGATCGACCCTGCAACCCAGGCATATGCCCTTGACCGGAATTGAACCCAGGACCCTTCAGTCCATAGGCTGACTGACGTTCTATCTACTGAGCCAAACCAGCTAGTTCCAAAACTTATGATTTTAATAAGAATTCTGAATTTTGCATGTTCCCCCAATGCAGGCAAGACTGGGAGCTCTTTGCATTCTTGCTGGAAAATCTGGTCTTTGTCTTCGGTGAGCCTCTTTTGAAGTTTCAAGAACAACAACGGCTCCTTGCTTTGCTTCATTGCTGGTGAGTTTAAGTGTTTCTTATTTTTAAGTTGTAATTTATTTTGATAGTTATTTTAGGGGAAGGAGGTTCTGTGATCTGGCCTTATCTACGCTAAGAAAACACAGAAAAATCTTTAAGAGAAGCACTTGATAAAATACTTTAAAAATAACTTTATTATAACTAACGAATATAAAATCTGACAGATGTTTTCAAACATTTTTGCAAAAAAAGTAAAACCCTCCCTTGTTCTGCTCTCCTCCCCCAACCCCCAACAAGATACAGAGTAAGAATGTGGACAGAGTTTTACATGAAACACTAAACATGAAATCTTCATTCATTGGTTGGTCCTAAAAAGGCTCCAACACATTATTTTCTAAGTAAAGGTCCATCAAAATTAAGAAATCAACAAACCACTTGACACTTGTTTTCTACTGTCATTATGATGCTCAATCAATACGCTGAAGGACAAGAACTGGTAACAAAGACTGCATGTGACAGATATTCAAAGTGCATGAATCTATAAGACCACAAACATTTGAGATAGGAATACTGGGGGTGGAATTAAACACTGATTTAAAAAAATCCAAGGAAACCTATGTACATTATAGCCTTTGGCATCTGGTCGAACGTGTTTCTTCTTTATAGAGACATCATTTTGTCTCATCTATTCACCAGATTAAAGTGACCTTAACACATGTCTCATCTGACACAGATTGTCCACAGCCAATTTCACATGAGGTAGTTGGGCTGTTTACTGACATTCTAGTGAAATTGTCATGACACAGGAGACTCATACATCAAATATGCCATGCGACTGGCTCATTAGCCTTCTGGGAAGCAACAGAAGTTGCTTCTAGATCACCTTTCCTGTCCTCACCGACTCCATGGACACCTTTAAAGACACCAGCATCTACCGGAGTCTGTGCGGATGAGACCAGCTTTGCAAGGAGACCAACCATCCCGGGTGGTTTCTGTTTATGAAGTACAGCGAGGAAATACCACACTTTAAAATGTGTGTGAGAGAAAGGATGTGCTTGAAACAAGCAGTCCCTCTTTCTTGGGCTCTCACCTAGCTTAGCTGGAAACATTTGTTCCCTCTGAAGGAGAAGTGATTCAAAAGGGTAACCAAAGAATGTTTGCATCACAGATCATGGTACGTGTTCACCTTTTAATGAAAGACTATGTAAGAACAGCAGAGGAGCAAGGTCAATGCAAGCGTCAGCTGTACCGTCAACAGCGCTCAGTCATGCCCAGGGGCCCTGGTGCAGCAGTGCGAGAAGCCATGCAGGTGGCTCTGGCTGCACAGATGCAGGGGGAGGGGAGCATACAGAGCGGTCTAGAGAGCAGGATGCACAGGGAGCTTTGAAAGGACCCTGAGCAACCTTCTAACAGATAAGCAGTCTTACAACACCATTAGACAGCTAGTGACTGTTTCATGTCATTACTGTGAAACCCTGAGTAGGCAACTGCAGATCACAAAGGGACCCCGAAGCAGGAGACATTTCTAAGGAAAGTCCTCTGTCCACAGCTCACGGGACACGGGTTTGCTGCACACACTGACGTCTGCGTACAGACTGCATCAGATCAAAGGGCAATGGCGCCAGGTCCCCAAGACCAAACACATCAGCTCAGCTAAGAGAACAATGGCTTAAAATATGCTTTACCTCTAAATCTAAAAGTATAAAAAAGGTGATAGTTCACCTTAGAAAGAAATAAAACATGGAAGGGCGGGGGGGGGGGGGGGGGGGGAGCCTGAGGATTGTAAAACCCATGACTACAATCAGAAGCAACTGATTTTAATCAGTGATTCAGAAACGCACCATTGTGTAACCAACTTCTTGCAGGACATGGTAGTTTAGTAGAAAAAAAACAAAACAGTTTTCTAGAAACTTCGAAAGTTTCCTGAATGTCTCACATTATCTACTGCCCAGGACCCCTGGCGCCCTCTCTGGCCTTACGTGATGCCTGAGATGTTCAGTCGGGGTAAGTTTCCTTAGTAAAATACTTTACCCAGCTCTTTTACTGATTCCACACTGAATAAAGAAACGGGTACTTTATCTATTGGTCCCCACCACACATTTTAAAAATTACAACCACTGTTCTGAAAACATGAAGGTGAAAGCATCAACTCTTTGGATGTACACGCATGCACAGTTATTGACTGGAAGGAGAAGGCCGCGGACTTTCCCAGCAGCACTCATCTAATTCCAGATCACCTTTCTGGGACGCCATGCATCCTGGGGGTCACCTGCTTCACGGCGACCTTGGGAAGAGGGCTCTTAGGAAGCTCTTGCAATCTGGGAGGGCGTGGAGTCCTGCTGATGAGGCACCTAAAGCCTGGGCGAGGTGGGTGCCAGAAGGTACTGCTGGGGAAGGGGCAGAGCAGCTACAGGGGCGGGGCTGACACTCTGATGGGGGCAGATGAGGGCAGTGCGGGCCAGCGTGAGAAAGGAGACAGGCCACCCGGCTGACCCGGAGCTCAGCTGTCCCTCACCCTGGAACAGGCATGGGGGAGCTGTGTGTTCAGAATGGCCGTAAACAATGGCAAGCTGCCTCAAGCCACTACCTACAGCTCCTAATGGGCAGGACACAGCCTTTCCAAGTCCACCGGGAGCCCCACTTCTGAGCTCCCTGCAGAGCTGATGAGAAAACTGTCTCCACCTCACTGTCAATCACAGGTGGGTTTCGCCCCCCAAAAGGCATCCCTCCAACTTAATAATTTTCACAGGATTCGCTACAAAATGTCAAATGTGCTTTCCAAGGACAAAGCAGTTGCTGTCGATGAAAGGATTCTGTTCAGTTAGACTAAGAGACTGACCCCTCCCGAGTGTCAAGCCCGGCTCCCACCTGTGGGACAGGTGCGGACAGGATGCGATGGCGTACGGAACACCCTGGAAGGGCTCAGCCCGGGAGACACACTACCTTTCCCTTCAGGATCTCTCTAAGGTTCCTCTTGAAAAGGGATCTCAATGTTTGAGCCATGAGAGCGAGGCGACTGCTCTGTGGCAAACACCGGCGCGCTCTGCTCTCCTCTCCTCCAGCCGGCCGGTGGAGGGAAGCTTCGGTGGCCTGGAATCTGGCAGGATTATGGGGAAAAGCCTGACCTATCTTTTCTCTGTCCCCTCCTGAGATAGTAACTGTGAAGTAGCACAAATGAGGACTTGGACTAACACGGGGACGCAGAACTGTGGATCCAGGAGGAAGTGCCACGGTGCCAAGCTTCGGGCCAGGTTGAGTGTACCGCCTGGCACTGGGCTCCGTTCCAGGCTCTCTTTATGGAAGGACTCTCAGAGCTTCACACATCTTAGGCAACTTTACATGCTCCAGTGAGGGAAGTACCTCTCAAAAGGCATCACCCTTTCCATGGAGTTGGGAAAAGGGTGAGCAGAAAATGGAACTTCCCCGTTATCCTCCTGGATTCCCAGTGAGCCCAGATAATAGGAAACCCTCTTGCCCAGAAACCCGAGGCTGTACACCCTGTACCTACATCAACAGAAACCGGCCACGCCGAGCAGCGTTCCTTGTGTGAATTCACAGCTTCGCGGGCAAATCTGAGGTATTCGTGTGTCCACTCCCTCACCTCGCCCGCGGTGACAGGGAGCACGGCAGGTGGCTGGAGCGGACATGTCACCACGCTCACAGGCTCCTGGTTGCATCCTCTCCCAGGGGCACAAGGCTCACAGTGTCTTCATCCAAGGTGCAAGCAAAGACTGGCTGTTGTCTCTTTCCCCTTTAGGAGGCGATTGTCAAGGGCAGGACCCCTCGTCCCCCGTCACTGTCACACCAGCCCAACAGGGAGATCCACACTGTTCCTCGTGGGAGGGGGAACCACACACACACACACACACACACACACACACCTTGATAAGTACCAACAGGAAGTGCTCAAGCGCCGAGGAACCAGTGTCCTTGCAGTACCGTTTTCCTCCCCAGCCTTCAAACCGCTGATGTCGCGTTTCTAAGTTGAAGCCTTTTCCAGAAGTCCTTATGAACAGTAAGGACTGTTCATAAGGACAGTACCTGCTTCATTACTGAGCGAAATAAATGCCCCTCTGTTCACAGAAAATCAACACCCCTCCCCCATGAACCTCCCTAAGGAAGGGGTTCTTTGCCCTCGGACAGTGCCATCTGGGGCTACCCAGGTAGCATTCACCTGTGCTGCTCGGAGGAGCTCACCTCTCCCCTGGGAGCCACCTCAAGGTGGAAACGCCCTCCAGCTACTGGAGGAAGCGCCTCTTGTGGGAAGGCCCAGGTCCCCTCCCCAGGCACGGGGCGGTGTGGCTCCTGCGAGCAGGGCCAGAGTCCCAGGCCACTCTTTCCAGGGCAACGCCCACACAAGGCTGTCTTCGGAAAGACTGAAACCCCGCTGTGAAGCCTTGCCAGTCCCAGAGCTTTGGAGACTGCCGAGCAGCTGCATTCAGCTTGTGTGATGGGTAGTTAAGCCAAGACTGACCAGCAAGCTCACTGGGAGCCGCGGTCCCTGCCTGCTACCACTGGCCGGCCGCGGATGCTGCCTGAGTTAGGAAAGCTGCTGAGTAAACGTGGTGCGTGTCTCACTCTCCCTTTAACTGTTACTTTTACAAAAGCCTCCTCCTCTTTGAAAAACAGGACACATCATTTAGTTCACGCAGAAGACTGGAAATTCTGGAAACTAGGATTTAATCTCAGAATTCCTCAACGCTGAGCACACAGAATCACCAGGAAAGCACTCAGATGCCGGTTCCTGATCTACCCACAGGACCCGGCTCTTTGGGCCGGTCAGCCCGGGGCTGCGCTTTCTGAGCGGCCCTCCAGGTGACTCTGATGCAGAGGGGTCCCAATCACACCTGGACATCACCTGATTCCTCTGTTTAGAGCAGGGGTCCTCAAACTACGGCCCGCGGGCCACACGCAGCCCGCCGAGGACATTTATCCGGCCCGCCGGGTGCCACTGCCTGTCCTGCTTAGCAGCCGACTCATCCCGGGCCCGCAGTGCGCATAGGAATTTGTTCATAGTTGTTTTTTTTAAACTATAGTCCGGCCCTCCAAAGGTCTGAGAAACAGTGAACTGGCCCCCTGTTTAAACAGTTTGAGGACCCCTGGTTTAGAGGCTGTGCATGGTGAGCAGAAAAATCCCTCCACCTCTGAACCCTACTTTTGGAACTGGATAACAACCCCTGAATATCACCGTGTCGCTGTGATGTCCAATGGAGACAATGTCGGGGGAAGCACGGGAATGAAGGTGGGCACCAGGCAGGGTCATCAGGGAGGACCCGCCCCCCCCCCCGCCCCTCAGCGTGGGGCACACTCAGCCCTGCAGAGCCATCGTCTCCCCACCCTCACGGGATGGCGCTCCTCCGGATGCCGCCCACCTCCTGCTGACATGTTGCACCCACGCTCTGCACCTTTGACTACAGAGGCCCCTCGCGCTCAGAGCCCCAGAGAGAAGATGCTCTGAAGAATGTCTAGGTCAGTGGTCGGCAAACTCATTAGTCAAGAGAGCCAAATACCAACAGCACAACGATTGACATTTCATTTGAGCCGAAAACCGACTTCTGTGCATGGGCCACCAAGTTTCAATCGCACTGTCCGTGCGCGCCCGCACGTGGTATTTTGTGGAAGAGCCACACTCAAGGGGCCAAAGAGCCTCATGTGGCTCGTGAGCCGCAGTTTGCCGACCACTGGTCTAGGACATCCAACCTACACCTCACAGCTCCCACTGGGGGCCTAGCTCCCTGCAAAGCTTCAGTCTAATCCTAAATTGGCTGGAACACTGCCCGTGAGTTACAGTCCTTGATGCCGAATTTGCTCATTTTCAGCTTGGGTTGGGCGGCCCATTAAAACGTAAAGCTAAAAACAGAACAAAACCCAACAAATTTACTTGTCAAATCTGCTCTTATAGCTTTGCTGTTCAAGTCCCCAGGAGGCCCTTTGAACTGAAATATATAGCACCTTGATTTTTAAACACACAAAACATATACGCATTTAAAAATGATATATAAAAGCTCTAGGCTTGGCCTCCGTCTCTCCACGGCCTGGCGTAAGGGGTGGAGAGGGTTGAAGCTGCTGCTGGCAATGAAGTGGGGCAGCCAGAGGCGGCAGCAAGCTCTTCCCTGCAGGGCGCGGCGCTGTCCCACAGGCGTCACACCACCTCGTCGCTCTCCAGCCCGTGGGCGTCGTACAGCGCGTCCAGGATGGCCAGCTGCCTTTCCATGGCGGGGAGGTAGCGGCTCAGGTCCCTCTGCATCCCGGCACTGAAAGCGGCTTTCTGGTGGTCGCCCTCCTTTACGGTTAACGCGGCCACAAAATCTTCATAGGACGGAGCTGCCCTCAAAGCCAGCTGCAAAAGAATTGCTGTGAGAATGCGCATCACTCTCGCTCTTGCACGCTTTACCCTACGCTTGAGCGCATGCGTGAACGTGAACATGAACACACACACACACACACACACACACACAGGTGAGGAGTGCAAAAGTAACAATAGGAATATACCTTCGAATTCGTGGACTCTAAAATTTTTTTCAAGCAACAAATCAAATACTCTTAAGACTAGAAGAAGCAGGTATGTACTTGGGCCATCTGGAGGATGAATACAGCCATCCAGCCAGGGAGTGCTGACAGAAAAATTTAAGAAAAGCTCCGATCTCATGCCCGTGTGATCCAGAGGGTTCCCCTTGAGCCCTCAGAATCCAACCTGTGTGCGCACTGCTGCCTGTCTTTGTCCCCACCTGGCCAGCCTCCCAGAGCACCTCACTCTCCTACCTGGCTCTCATCATCATACCTCCGTTTCCCTGCACCTCCCATCTCCCCCCATGTGGACAATATTTCCTTCACACGCTGGACTGAATATTCCATTTGCTTGTGCACTGATGCTTTCATGCATTCTGCCCCAGCTCATCTCCCTAGGAACCTGTACAGTTCATACCCTTATTCTGCAGATGAACGTCACGTAGCTAATGAGTGCCTGGCCAGGACCTGAGCTTCGGGTCGTCTCTGTGCTTTGCCAACTGCACTCTCACACCACATCGCTCCCAAAAGAAGAGCTCCCCTCCCTTTGTCGACCACCTGCTCCCTAAGCTCCCTAAAACCCATCGCCTGGCTCTGCTGAGATCTCTGGAGACGTTTTAGAATCCTGAATTATCATTCTGCAGTTTCTTTCTTGAGCGTCCTCACACTTCGAATTTGAAAGCATTTGGGAATCTACCCTCCCACTTTGTGCAGCTGGAGAGTGACTGGCCTTTCTCTCAGGGATTACAGCACCGGCCTGCCTGGGGGAAGAAGACCCGGACTTGACCCCAGTCTGTCACTTGTTTGCTTGAGGAACTTGAGCAAGGTGCTCCACCTCCCAGAACCTCTGCTCCCTGATTCAGAGCGGAGAACTGGCACCACTTTCCTTATCTGAAGGTCTAATGGAATATGTATGACATACTTAACCCACTGCCAGGCACATATCAAATACTCAAATGATGGCAGCAGTACATGGGAGAGAGCAGAGAATGTAGAGAGGGCAATTATCCAAAATTATAATGTGAGAAAATCTCCCAGAACCGAAGGGTATGAGACTCCAGATTTAAAGACACACCCAAGTGCTGAGTGCAATGGATGATAAAGATCGAAGGGGGAACATGATAAAATTTTAGAATGTGGGATAAAGAGAAGATTTTAGAAACATCCAGAAGAGGAGGAGGGGCAGTTTATGCAAAATAGAACAGGAATTAGAATGACATTAAGTTTTACAATAGTAACAGTGGAAGATGGAGAACAATAGAGGTATGCCTTCAAAATTCTGAGATATTAACCTAGAATTC
Source organism: Corynorhinus townsendii (assembly GCA_026230045.1). Classification (NCBI taxonomy): domain Eukaryota; kingdom Metazoa; phylum Chordata; class Mammalia; order Chiroptera; family Vespertilionidae; genus Corynorhinus; species Corynorhinus townsendii. The sequence continues at coordinate 177,877,190 of JAPDVU010000004.1, read as the reverse complement.
TATACCCATCAACACACACTCTAGAAAACAGGGCAGAATTAAGACATTTTCAGGTATGTAGGAAATCAAAAATTTAGCACCCTCGTCTCCTTCCCCTTAGGGAGCTGCTGGAGAATGGATTCCACCAAAATGATGGGTTAGATGAGGATACCTGGTCGCAGGCCCTGGGAAATGAAATGAGGGTGAGGTGGGGATTTAATCATGTAGGAGAACTTGTGAGGAAAAGTCCTCGGGCAATCCAGCACAACAGGCCTGAACAACTAACTCAGACTGGAATGAGTTTAGGAAGTTCTGACAGGGAAGTCTCCAAGAGAAAGACACATAATGACACATTTGTGAGTTCAGAGTGATGGTGCTTTGAGAGGTCTGATGGTGCCGGGAAAAATAAAAACATATAAGAAAGAACAAAAAAAACCTATAGAATTCTGGCTCATTGTCATAATGTTAACTTGTGAGTCGTTATTTTGGGATGGTGGAGGCAGGGGAGGTGAGGCAGTGACAGCGAGGTCTAAGAGAGCTAAATTCTAATCTATAACAGAAAGTTGACATTTAGTGACGATGACTGATCAGGCCACAAGGAACAACAGACATTCTTAGAATCCCGGAGGTATTAGAAGAAACAGCCTCTTTGGAGTAAGTCTGGGAAGTAGGGAGCCGAAGCAGGGACTGCTATTTTTTGCTATAACATTTTGTATAAACCCTGTGCACAAATGTTTTAGTATAATAAGACACTGAAAAAGTTTTCCCGGAGTGGGGCCCAGGGAGTTCCTCCAAGGCTCCTAGAAGATTGTGATGCAGCCACATCTATTTGGGAACTAATGATAGAGCTCAACCGAAGAGGAAACCAAAAAGGCCAAGTGATGATGGTGAGTGACCTCGATGGAGGCAGAGCCTGGCCTGGGCACCATTCAGTTCTGCAGACTATGTCTGTTTGAAGAGAAAAGCTAACTCTTTGGCTGACGAATGAATCAAATTCCTTGAGAGTAAAAGATGTTTCCCTGACCAACTGAGATCAGTTAAATGCACTTGCCCCTGCTAATTAATCAGCATGTTAGGAAACTCAATTAACTTGCCAAAGCAGGAATGACCTGGAGAGGCTGAAAGGGCCAATCTGGCTCCTCCATTGAGAAGGCTGTTGCCAAAGGCTCAACATCACCTATTTTCTTAAAAACCAGTAACTTTTAAAAGTATTGGCAATAATATCAAGAACCTTCAAAACGTTCTTGTTCTGTAACTTTGGGTATATTATCTTCCTCTTTGTGTCTCAGGTTTCTTTGTCTACAAGTTAGGAAAATAAGAGAACCTGCTGAGTTATGAAATTAATGACTTCACACACATAGACACTTAAAACAATGCCTAGTGCACAGTCATTGCTCAAAATTCCAAGTTGTGGTTGTAGTTATTGGCAGTAGACAGAGCAATTTTAATTCTAGAAACCTATTTGAGAAAATAAGAGGTTTTTTTTAAAGGAAAAAATGCATATGAGTAGACACTGTTTTATCTGTATTAAGAAACTTAGAAGCAGCTTAAATTTCAAACACAGAGGATTGGATGGAACCTCCATAGTAGGGAAATATTGTACAATCACTAAAAATAATGGTTTTCAAAAACTTATGGCATTAAAAAATGGTCATGATAGAATCTATTATGTGGGGAGAAAGAAGACAAAATTATACTACAAGCTAAAGTAAAAAAATTTACATGCACGTACAAAGTACAAAATAAAGATAATTATAAACATCTAATATAAGCATGTTGATATAAAATATAAACACTTGTAAGTAGATATGTATTTACAAATATATAAAATAGATTATTTAAAAGAATATGTAAAATATATAAAAATGAAAGTGAGAAAGGTAAATCATAAAAATATTAAAAATGGTTATTATGGAGTGATAAGAATATGGACAAGTTTAATTTTTCCCCCTTCCTATTCTTCCATAACTTCTACAATGCATTTTGATGTGTCTCAATTACTACATATTAGGGGAAATGCCATAAATTAAAAAGTCCTTTTAAAGACTCCTGCTTATGATAAATTTTTTGCTATAGCTGCATTCTTGTCGACAGTATCCCTTCGATCATTAATATTTCAGGATTTAACTTTACCTCTACACTGAACCCTCCCCCTCCCTCACATTTATGCTTCTTGCTCCATTGAGGGCAACTCAATGCTTTAATGCTTTGTCATCTGACAGTATTTACTCAGGGAGACTGATGAATGCAGCAGCATCTGCTGCCCAATTATTCACCAGCAGCTTCTCGATTCTTCTGTGCTCACTGCAGAGACTGGGTGTGGGAAGTGAGCAGCAACCTTTGGAGACAGCAGGTAGCCGCACGTGGGACTGGAATGAATAGCTCTGAATTTATAAAATAGTGGGAGCCAATGCTGAGGATTACCCAAGGTAAGAAACATGGATGTGCCTGGCACAATGCCCAGCACACTATAGGTGTCCAGCAGCTGCACGGCAGCTATTATTCTAACAGGCACTGAAGGACGTGTGGGCAGTTTGTAGCTGCAACTAGTCTGGCTCCTATTATCGCCACGCTTTCAAAAATGATTTCATTTTCACTAAAATTTGATTTCTTCCACTTAAATTCTTCCCACTTTCTTTACCGGCCTCCAAATAAACCATGACCTAAAACAGTTCTTACCTTAGGCGAACGATGTCTCCTATCCTTTCAATGAGCAAAACATCACCTGCGAGGCTGTTTTTAACCACATTCTGCCACGGTTCCCGGGGTCCCCTACGGGAGATGCAGCCTTTTCACGGCTGCATCTGTCTGAGACAGGGGTCTTAGGAACACATTACTGCTGACCGACAGGGGCCGCTACGCCCGCTATTTCACACACCGGGCTCCGCGATTTGTCTCAGGGACTGAGTCCCAGGTGTGTGTTCTTCCTCGGTCAACATGCTGGGAAGGAAGGAGTGGGGCGTAACAGGAGCCAAAACACGTGCATACAAACACTCCACGACGAGAATAACTGGGTAAGAAGAGACTCCTGGCCCGCGCCGCCCGAGCACCCGATCCAGCGAACAGCCAAGGAGATTCCATTGGAGGCCCGGGCCTGGATGGGACAAAGCTCACTCTCTAACAGTCTTTCTGTTCTGTGTCACCAACATTCCCACACAACCAAGACCTACAGCCTTTAATTAAATGAGCAACACTTGGTTCTTATTTTGGAAGACAAAGCAAACAGGAACACATGCAACCAAAACCACACCAAACCACACCAAACCACCTCCTGTGGCCACCAGAGCGTTGGGAGGCAGGAGGGTTACTTACCGCGAAAACGCCGCGAACAACCCAGCCGTGGTGCTGCCGCAACGTCTCACCGTACGCGTTGTCTTGAAAAGAAGAAAAGCTCCATGAGCACTGGGTCTCATCGGCATGTGACATGCTTTTAGCATCGTGTCCTTTCTCAGGTGTGGTCTCAGGAACTGGTGAAAAGCCTCATTGTAAGATTATACAGCCCAAGGTTTTGGGTAGGAAAGGAGCCTACACAGATTTTTGTTTTAAAGAAAAATATATATTCCCACTCTTACCCTGTGTCAATATATCTGAACTCCAGCTTATTATCATGGGGTCGTGGTGGGGGCGGGGAGGAAGTTCAGTATGTATAAGGAAATAAAGAGGAAAGGATACTGGAAAAATCGAGACTACCTACATCTAGATATACACTATAAAATATTAAAATGCAGCTATTTGAAAGGCTGTGTGACCCTGAGCCAGGCCCTCAGCTGTCCCCCCGTTTGTAAGGTGATCCTAAGGTTCTTTTCTTCTTTTCAAATTTGTTTTTATTACTTGCAGAGAGTGGAAGGGAGAGGGAGAGAGAGAGAGAAACACTGATGATGAGAGAATCATTGATCGGCTGCCTCCTGCAGGCCTCCTACTGGGGGTCGAGCCCACATTCCAGGCATGGGCCCTGACCAGGAATTTAACCATGATCTCCTGGTTCATGGGTCAATGCTCAACCACTGAGCCACACCAGCCAGGCAGAGGTTCTTTTCAATTGTAACATTCGTTCTGGGATGTCGAACGTTTATCCTAGATGTCCGAGGACCCTGGATACACACATTAGACCCAGAAACCTTAGAACAATTTTGGAAAGAATGGCTTAAAGTTAATGATCTAGCTATAAAGTAAATGGTGAGGCCCATTAATAAAAGTCATTCAGATTCTAGACTTTAAAGATAAAAACCTATCCTTTTTGTCCCATTGTGTTTTAAAATATGACTTAAAAACAAAGTATATAATAATTTTTATTACAAAAAAATAATCTCAAGAACAAGGTGACAGCATTTTTTTTGCCAGGGATGCATTCCTAAATGCTTTAAATAATTTAATATGTGCAAAATTCAAAACTGATTTTTTCCACAGGAATAAGTTCGGCCCCAGGAGGCACAGGCTTTCTCATCATAATGCATTTTTATTTCAACGCTCCGTTTTATGTTCTAGGCACCATCTCCCGTAGTTTACAGGGCGCTTATTCCTAAATTAACACGGAGCATCAGGGGAGTTGTGTGACCTTCTTCAGCATGTTTAGCTCATCTAAATTCTATTCTAAACGTACGTATTTTCATGTGCTGGTTTCAGCACTAGTACAAGTACCACCACCATTTAAGCCTAGGACATAACAGATTTTAAGCTATAACGAGGATAGGGAGCGGCTCATGGGGCTAAGGATCCCTGGCGCTGGGGACCTCTGCATGCCATGGAAGGATTCGGAGCTTCCCACCTGAGGCACAGGGGCAGTTTATAAAAATACAGCTTACTGCTATTTTCTGCTCTCACAAGGAACGCATGCTCATTGTTAAAAATATGGGAAACACAAAAAAGGAGGGAACAAGGAAACCTGAATAACTATGCCTCTCACAGAAGCACCGTGGGCATTGGGGTGTACTCTCTCCGTCCCTTTTCCTGTACAGACAGGGTATTTTCTTTGACTAACGGTCACCATCGATCTGGCTTGGAATTGTGGTAGGGGAGCAACAGGGTGAGACTTAGCAAATGTCGCTGCCCGGGTCCCCGAGCCTCCAGCCAGAGCCCCCGTGGCTGGACAAACTGCCTATTTGCAAGGGCTCTGGGTCCAGTGTTATGCCAACCTCAGAGACATTATACTCTTTCTACACGTTACCATTTATTTATTTATTTAAACATGTTTTTATTGATTTGAGAGAGAGAGAAAGGGAGAGGGAGAGGGATACATCGATTGGCTGCCTTCTGCACGCCCCCTTACTGGGGATCGAGCCTGAAACCTCGGCACATGCCCTCACCGGGAATCCAACCAGTGACCCCTCAGTTCATGGGAGGACACTAAACCATCTGAGCCACAGCGGCCAGGGCACACTTTGCCCTTTAAGTCAACCATTCAAAAAGCCCGAACCCTTTCTCCATGCCCCCCTTCTCTAGGGCAACCAGAAAACAAAGGTGCTGGGAGGCTAAGCAGCGTGGGCAGGCAGCCTGGGCTGAGGAAGAGGGAGTGTGTGTGGAGCAGACAACCTGTGTCCCCCTCCAGGCCTTCTAGGAGGCAGCTCTTCCTTACTGTGTCTGCACCTGCCAGAGAAGAGTCCCAGCGGGCAGAACGTGGGCCGGGGGGTCTAATGGAAGGAAACGATGTTAGAGAATTGGGCTGGGTCCTGACTCAGGCCCAGCAAGACCACTGCTACAATTTAAAATCAACAAGTACAATTAGACTCAAAAAAAAAAAAAAAAGGTTTGCCAAAAGTCCTTAGCTGACTGCTAGGGCTGCTTATAGCACGAATCTAAGCCTGACCTATTTCGGTTACCCAGAGGTTAGATAATGAAATTCATTAATCTTCACTGTAATACCCGTTCATCATCATCATGCGTGCTCTATAATCAGGAGGTATTTTTGGCTTCCGAAAGACAGAAATGATGCCCTTCTCCCAGTTCTATGAGACGTGTCACTTCCTTAGAGCCCGTGTCAAGACTTCCGAGCAGGAAGCCTAGTCAATAAACCACCTTGCCCAATTCTCTTCCTTTACAAGAAGGAACAGAAAACCCAGACAGACCGTGACTTCCCCAAGGTCACAAAGCTGAAAGCAATGAGAACCCGGGGCATTCTGTCGCATTAAGCCATTCTGCCAAAAACTAACGTTTATCCTCCGTGAAACAAAATGATGGGAATGAAAAATGTGTCCATTTCCTGAGAGAATTTGGACCTTAGTCTGTTTGTGGAAACAAAACAACTGTGATTTCGTTCCTGGTAACTCAGAAACTCGCTATGAGGCACTCCGAGACCATGGTTAACCCTACCACAGTATCTGAGCGTGAACCCTCGCACCATTCGGCCCAGAAGTGCGATCTATGAGAGTCTCTCTAGCACAGACCTATAATCGGTAAGAATTTGTAAAGTCCCTCTGAAGACAAAGAAGAAATGCAAATCTACGTTTTGAGGGAGAGCTTAGGAAGTAGATAAGCAAGGCCAGGAAAGATAGAATCCGTCCTTCGCCGAGCCCAGGAAGTGACTCGGATCGCCAGCCCTGCAGGAGTGGCTCGCAGGAAAAGGTGCAGTGGACAAACATGAAGAGCAACACTGAGTGAGAAAGGAAGAATGTGCATAGCGTGACACCATGTACACATGCTTAAAACATGCATGCAATTCAGTACTAGCTACTGTAATACATAGACACATAAATACATAGGATAAAAACATGCATTATGGAATGACAAACAGCACATTCCGGAAAAGGAGACAGTCATGGGTCAAGGGTGGTACATGGGTTCTGTACGGAACTATTCTATATATTTGGTCAGGTACCAGGTATTTGTCAAATGTCTGAAATGCTTAAAATAAGAAGACTGAACTATTAGGAACATTCCCTCTGAATTCTTCATACTGACTAAGCTTCAGGCAAAAGAGACTGTCTAGAGAAAAGCCAACTCAGTGAGCAGCAGAGAGGTGAAAGGGGTGCCCAGAGACGTCCTTTGTTAACTCCAGGCGCCGGCTAGACGGAACTTGGACGTGAGCCAATTCCGCCAGCAGAGCCACATGCTGTGTGGCGTTTCGGAGCGAGCACAACTTGCTTCACGTTCCACGGTATTGTCAGAACGATTAGTCACGTTATAATTTGACACTGAGTATGTGATTACGAGCTCGGGCTTTCTCACATGGCTCTCCCTGTCTATTAAATATGTGACCGAGCATCCTGGAGATCCTGGGGAGCAGCGGGGGGTTTCATATTTACCTGACATTTATGCAATCATTCCGAGTTGAGGGATGTGCTGCATGCTATCCCCCGAGAGGGAACGGTGCTAACACAGAGCACGTAGCATTTAGTACAATGGGGCGTGAAATGCCAGAACCGCTTTTCTTCCCGCCACTTACAGGGACGGTCTCCAAAAGCTCTTTGATATGGCGCCTGCGATAGAGGGGCTTAGCTATAGGCTGGACCATTAAACATATCTGTTTTGTGACCCAAATCTTCTCTCAGAATGACTTCTAGAGAATGTCGTAGGACCTTAGGGGTTCAAAGCTTTCTGGCATATTCTATGGAATCATCATGGGGAATCCAAGTGATGGCTCAAATGCAAGGGCGGCAGCATAAAGCACCTTCCTTGCAGGTGCAGGGGGCTCACTGTAGGCGACAGGACTGCAGCAATACTGTGACTACCCATGCATTTGCTAGGCAGTTAATAGATGACAAGGTTTCCATCATGGCACTTAAGCCTTTTACATGTCAGCTCCCATTTCCAAGGCCACTAAGATTACACAAGTTCTGTGAACATTTACCTCAAACCCTTTCTTAAGCCGTATTTTCAAATTTGGGAGTGGCATACAACGTTTATCTTTAGTTTATCCCTAACACGGTCTTGCTGTTCTTAGGTCGGAAAAATTCTGTTATCAGAAAACTACTAATTCCCATGAAAGGAAGGCAAAATCATCTGATGCTGAGGATAACTAGGTAAGCTTCCATGTCCTAGCCCTAGATGACTGGGTCTCACCCTTCAGCAGGGATTAGAATCATCTCACTGGCTTGTGAATGCTCAGACTGCTGGGCTTTGCTAGACTTCTGAGACAGCAGGTGTCGAGTGGGGCCTGGTAGTCTGCATTTCTACTAAGTTTCTAGGGGGAGTGGGTTAGGGAAACCTTTCTCCACACTGAATACAGCAGCGGGAAACTAGTGATCCCTATAAGGAGGATATGATTTACAGTAAATCATGAAAACCTCTGAAATAATCCTGAACACGGGATGCAAGGCTCACATTCACAGCTCCCCTTTCCTTTCCACTGAAAACAGTGCTGAGGGGGAAGAGGGGAAGCAAAGGCTGAGACTGGCTGTGATTACTTCCGTTTGGAGGCCCTTCAAGCCTCCTCTCTCTTCAGGGTCCACTTTCCTAAAAGGTAGGGGAGAAAAAGGGGCAGAGTTAGGGGCTGGGGCTGGGGACAGGACCGAAAGGGTATATCCTCCATTTCTTCTTCGCCTCCAGGGCCAAAGCTTTTCCTCTGACTTGCTGGTGTGAAAGCAGCTGGGTGCTATTCCACCCCAGTCCAGCAGGGGGCGAGTGAGATTAGTATTCCTCTCTGCCCCCCACCTCAATCTGCTCCCCCCCCACCTCAGCGCCAGGGTGGGGGACCTCAGGCCATGCCCCCCATCACCTGACAGACGCCCTGCTGCATTTCCTGCAGGTGGAGCAGTGGTTCCCAACGGGGGGCACACACCCCAGGGGGGGCAGTTTGATTTTTAAGGGGGGCAATTAGAGATTTCTTATGGCCCTAGGGCCTCATATACAGTCTATAAACATATATTGTGACATATTTATACGTTTCAGTTCTCTATTATGTTTTGAAACTTTACTCTTTTTTCATATCACTTCATATTATTATTTTTTAAACAATTTCTTAGTGATTTCTTCCTCAGTACTGAAACTGTCCTTTCATTCTTGTATTTTTCTCTTTCATGGATGTCATGTTCTTTGGAAGCTTGTTTCGACCAAGTTAATGGCCTTTTAGGATTCCTCCACGTGAATAGTTCCCTTTTTGAATAATAAGAATTATGTGGCGTGGGGTGTTTTAGAGATGCTTACTTAGGTGGGGCGTGGCCAAAACCAGGTTGGGAACCACTGTCCTAGTGTGAAATCTCCCTACAAAGAAGTTACTCTGTGAAGAGAAATGTCTGGCTTGGCACCCAAGCTTTGCAAACTTTCCATTTCTGATTTGAGACAAATAAACCCCATATATTAACGTTATATATCAAGATGACAAGAATATAATAATGACAGAAGCTAATCTCGATTAAGTGCTTATCATGTGCCACTTTCCTGATCTTTTTACATGCATGAAAAGATTTAATCTTTACAACAGCTTTGTTAGAAAAACTGGATCATCACTGCCATTTCATAGATGAGGAAACTGAGAAAGTTAAGTATACGTCACCGTAGTTAGTTATCCTATGTAATAAAGAGGGAATATGCTAATGACCATCACTCCATCACAAAGATGGCTGCACCCACAGCTGAAGCCAAGTTCCCATAAGGAGCCTTAACGAGCAATCAGCAGGGACCTGAGGCTATGCCCTCCCCCACCCCCATAGGGATTGACAGAGGACCTCAGGCTGCATCCCCCACCCGGCGTGGCTTGATGGGGGACCTTAAGGTGCACTTCCCGTCCTGGTGCTGGGCTAGGGAACCTCAGGTGGCTCCCCCCACCCCAGTGCTGGGCTAGGGGACCTCAGGCTGCTCCCCCCACCCCAGTGCCATGCCGGGAGACCTCAGGCTATGCCCCCTCACCAGGTGGGGCTTGACAGGGGACTTCAGGCCATGCCCCCCACCCAGCAGGGCTTGACAGGGGACTTCAGGCCATGTCCCCCACCTGGCAGGGCTTGACGGGGGACCTCAAGGCATGGCCCCCCGCCCTGGTCTGGGCTGGGGGACCTCAGGCCATGCCCCCTGAGGCTACATCCCCTGCCTGGTGGGGCTTGACAAGGATGGGACTGGCCAGGTCTGGATCTAGCCCAATGGGGGCAGGGGCCAGCCAGGTCTGGGTCTCACATGATTTTGAGGAGCATGTGGGTGGGCGGGGACTTGACTCTGGGTCCTGTGGTGCATCCCAGACTCTAACAGGAGGAAGGTTTTCATATACATTTTACTAATTTTCTTTCATCTCTGACACTTCTATTATAGAGAAAGGACAAATAGCAATATTAAATTATTTCCTCTAATTAATCCCCTTTTAATGTGCATGAATTTCGTGCACTGGGCCACTAGTTAATAAAGAAAGAGCAAAGGGAAGTCAGACATTGTTGAGCACGGTCACCTGGGAAGCCGAGGCCTATCTGCTTCCCCAGGAAGTTACAGCTTCACACTCCCTGCAAGAAACCACCATCCATTCCCCCACAGGTCACTGGGGAAGGGACAGAACAAAGGGGAGTCAGCACAGACAGCAATGAAGTCAAAATGGTACAGGGGGAGGTGCTGGACCATAGAGGCAGTCTAGTCTAACCTGGGAAAAAGATCATTGGCTAGGGGGTAGAGCCAATGCAAGCCCAAGGGAAAGTTTGGGAAGCTGATTGGGGAGCAACTGACCATGTGGGTCAGTGGCCACCTGGGGCCGTGAAAATGCACAGGCTCTGAAGGACTATGAAGCAGAAACCATGGGCACTGGCCTTTGTCCTGCTGATGACCCAGTTGTACTTTTTCCATGGCGGGACCGACGGAGATGGGACACTGGGAAGCCAGAAGGATAACTCTTTCGATATTACATCACAAGTACACCATGCCACCACGCCACAACCTCTCATGCGTGTGTCCTTGGAGTGCTTTCCTCTGGATCCCAAGGAAGAGCCTGATACCCACTGACAACAACCTGACCAAGGGCACAATGCTCTCACGTGGTGGAATGCAGCGAGCCATGATCTTTACCACGCCACAGGTCACCAAGTTCCCCAGATACTCGTTAGGGGGCGTGACCTGCTGTGATGAATATACTTTTAGTACTGACATCAGGACACATAGGGGAGAACATAACTGAGACTGTCCTGGAAATTCAGGGATGTGTGAGAAACCAAAAAAGGCAAGTAGCCCCGGGATGGTGGAGACATTTTGTCAGGGAAATGCGGACCTTGGAGGCAGAAGCCCTGAAGTGGCCCTGATTCAAACTCTTCGTGGTCTTAGCATGTATATTAATTTTTCAGAATTGAGGTTACCTAACCGATAAAAATAGACTGATTTGAGGATTAAGGTGTCTAAATTCTTCATAAAGTTACACAAATATCAGCTTTTACTGTTTCATGGCACATCAGCAAGTTTCTAGACAGAAAGGTCGGGGAAAATCATGTCGGAGTAGACTCCCTCGGCCCTTATGGCCCAGAGGAAGGACTAAGAGACAAACTCACCTGGAGATTGACAAAATGCTGCAATGATCACTGGCTCCCCTGCCCAACGGAAGCATCAAACTCATTCATTTCACTGCTTATAACTATGGCTACTTAGAGCCTGACCCTGTGCTTCTCCACATGGTAACAACACAGGGCCTTAAAGCCACAGGAAATTTCACCCCCACCCCCCAGGCCTCGGGGCCCCTGCTGGAAGAATTTCCCACAGGACAGGAGTGAGAGTTCAGCCACGGTTAGGAGCACCAAGAGGATGCTTCCAAGTCTTTAATGTTTTTCAAAACTGGTCTGATAGATACATGGATCCATCCATCTATCCACCCACCCACCCATCAGTGTTTACTAAGCACCCACCATGTTCTCGCCTTTTGACCTCGGCCTTGACCCCAGTCTCGGCTCTGCCACTACAACTATGGAGCATGTGAGGCATACGAGGACTACAAGATAATGGCCAATCCTTCATCTCACGCCAGAGCAAATTCCCAGGGTTCCCCAACCCCTTCCTTTCATGGGAATCCAAAATAAGCTTCTCTTTGGATACCGATTTTAGAAGACTGTACTGCATTTGAAGACTAACTTAGGAAGAACAGACTTCTTGGAAATGTTAGGTTTTCCTATTAAGATTAAGAAATGGCTCTCCATTAATTTAACTCTTCCTTAAGATACACTGATTTTAATAAGTTAGAGCTAGATGATCAGGTCACTATCTCATGGGTTCTTTTTAAACCCAGGATGAGAGAAACAAACAATTAATAAAGACAAACAAAAAGAAAAAAAATCATCACCTGAAGAGCAGAATTTCCCCTCCACCCTGTCTCTTCCTCTGGGGCTTCCATCCCACACCCTGTTCAACTGATCCATCGAAATGGAAAGAACACTTACTCAGGGCTGTCTGGATATCCTTTTCACCATTTTTCACTTCTGTTAAAAATCCTTTCAAGAATTTGAGACCTCTAATACAAAAAAGAGGAAGAAATATTAGTTTCAAAATTCACTCCTGTTAAATGGGTAGAAAGAAACGGCGGAGCTCAGCTTGCACTAAGCGGCCACAAATCTAATGGCTACCACATTGGATAGTACAGCTTGCACAAATGCAGTGCAGTCTTCTACATCATTTGCAGTAATATCTTGGGCTCGGCAGCCAGCAGACTGAGTCATGGCAGTCCTTCCCGGTGTCTCCCTGCCTGTTCCCTCCAGCTTGCTCTGGCCTCTCAGCTGTATGGCTAAACAGGGGTTTTCAAAATGTGGTCTCAGGGCCAGCAGCTTCAGCAACACTTGGGAACTTGCCAAAAAGGAAAATTCTGAGGCCCACTCCAGACTTACTGAGTCAGAAACTGGGATTGGGGTGGAGCAACTGTGTTTTTAACAAGCCCTCCAGGTGGCTCTGATGTCCCTAGCGTTTGTGATACACTGACTTAAAAGTAAAACCAGTCAACTTTATCATGCTTTAATCTTATGTATACTATTAATATTAACGTTTATCAACGTCAAGAGGAAGGCAAAACAAAACAAATACGGTGTTTTAGTCGTGAGAGATTCTGGAAACGGCTATGCAAGTAGGCCAGATCCTCCACTCGTTAGTCTCCTTTCCATTACAGCTGCTTTGCTGAGTTTGAAGTGCGGCCCCAGCCCAGCAGACTCACCGCTTCAGCCACAAGAGGGCTTCTGTAGCCGAGTTCCTAACCCGGGCTACGTCTGCCTCCACTTCGTGCAGCACTATCTTCTGGAGGGTGGTAAACTCTTCCTTGTTGGTTATGTACTTCTGATTCACTTTCTGCAGGAAAAGCAGGGAAACAATCTAAGTTCAAAATGCTAGAGCCACTGAGAGAATCAGTATAGTACTGAGACTTTTTTTTATTTTCAAATGTAATTTATTGATATTTTACAGAGAGGAAGGGCGAGGGCTATAGAGTTAGAAACATCGATGAGAGAGAAACATCGATCAGCTGCCTCCCGCACACCCCCCACTGGGGATGTGCTTGCAACAAGGTACATGCCCTTGACCGGAATCGAACCTGGGACCCTTCAGTCCACAGGCTGACGCGCTATCCACCGAGCCAAACCAGTCAGGGCAGTACTGAGACTTTTGAGTTTGTCAAGCAGGCCTCTTAAGAAATAAAAATAAATGCAACCTCTCTATTACTTTCTTCTTTATGTTTTCAGATTTTAATTCTTCTTCTTCTTCATTATTATTATTATTTTGAGAATTCTTCTGAGGCTTAAACTAGAATTAAGTGGTCTCAGTGTTTTAAAGTACTATTTTTAAGTACTTTTTTTTCTGCTCCAGAACCTTTCTCACAGCTGTCCTATACTTTCTGTTCCGAGAGCAAAGGCAACAATCATCTATTTCTGAACGGAATTTCATGCAACTATTTCCTCCAGAGACAAGCTGGAATATTCACCTTAATATTTCCAACAAGATCCATTTTAACAGGAGCAAACACTGTAGGGCCAAGTTTGTCTAAAAGGAAAAATTAAAAACATCTTTGAAAAAGCAGTATTTTAAGTGGAAACTATTTTTATAGTAACGATCCATTTAGCAGGTTTTCCTCCTCCCCGCCGCCCACACACACACAAAAAAACCTTATAGTTTTTGCTTTTAAATCTTTTTCTAAACATAAACTTCGAAGGCACTTGGGATACTATCATCACCTTTTTCTATTGTGCTACCCTGTGGTGAGTAACTATAATAAGGTCCTAATCGGCAGGGGAGGATAATCCTATAAACTCTGAAATACATATTGTATTCCTTAGGGCTATACTACCCAATGTGATGGCCATTAGATTTGTGGCCACTTAGTGCTTGCAATTGGCTAGTCCAAACTAAAATGTACTGTCAGTGTAAAATATATACCAGATTTCAAAGATTTAGTGCCAAAAAGGAATGCAAAATTTCTCATTAATTATTCTTCTATATTGATTATATGTTGAGATGATATTTTGAATATATGAGGTTAGACAAAACAAATTATAAAAACTAATTTATCTGTTTTATGTTACTATGTTAATTTCCTGCTAGAAAATTTAAAATTACATATGTGGTTTGAATATTTCTGTTGGACAAGAACAACTAAAAAAATAACACAATTGGGTAGAGCTAAAAAGCCAATAGAGAAAATATAATAAAACTCTAAAAAATACTTGATAGATCCAAAAGAAAGGCAGGAACAAAGATAGGTAGTTAAAAAGCCAAAGAGGAAATAAAATTGAATACTAAAAAATAACATTAATTGGCTAGAAGTCAAGAAAGGAATAAAAAAGGAACAAAGAACAGATAGGACAAATAGAAAATAAATAGCAAGATGGTAGAAACAAATAACAAGATAGTAGACTCATATTCATCCAAACAATTAATACACTATATTAACAAAGTACGGGGGGGGGGGTAAAAAACAACATTTGATAATTTCAATAAATACAGAAAATATATTTTAAAATATATTTTATAATCATTCATGATCATAAAAACTTAATGTACAAAAGTCAATGGTATGTATGTGCTATCAATGAACAACAGGAAAATGGAATCGTTTTTACAACAGCATAAAAACTATTAAAATTCTAAAATTTATGCCTAACAAAAGATGTATAAGACATCTATACTAAAAAAGTGATACAAACATTGCTGTGAAAATAATAAATACCTGAGTAAATGGAGAGATACAGAATGCTCAAGCATTAGAAGACTCAATGTTTAAGATACATGTCAGTTCCCTCCTAACTGGCTTAGATTCAATGTAATCTCAATAAAAATATCAACAGGCCTTTTAATAGAACTGGAAAGCTAAAACTTATGTAGACATGCAAAAGACCTAAAATTGGCAAGACAATCTTGAAAAAGAAGAACAAAATGGGAAGAATTACATGATTGAATTTCAAGCCTTACTGTAAATGCACAGCAATTAGAACACGGAGGTATTGGCATAAGAAAAATCAAACAGACCACTGACACAGAAGAGAGAGTCCAGAAATAGACCCACGCTTACTAGGTCAATTGGTTTTCAACAAAGCTGCCAAAGTAATGTAAAAGGGGAAAAAATTGCTGTTCAACAAATGGTTCTTGAACAACCAGATATAATAATAATAAAAAGAACCTCAACACTTACTTCACACTACACTGAGTGGCCAGGTTATTATGATCTCTGAACGCATAATAATCTGGCCACTCAGTGTATATCCTATATAATAAAAGGCTAATATGCAAATTGTCCCCTCAACCAGGAGTTCGACCAGCAGGCAGGCTGGCCAACCACCCATGTCCCTCTCCCTGGCCAGGCTGACCAGACACCACCCATGCATGAATTCATGCACTGGGCCTCTAATATATATATATATATATGTGTGTGTGTGTGTGTGTGTGTGTATGTATATGTAGTGAGTAGCCAGATTATTATGCGTTCAGAGATCATAATAATCTGGCCACTCAGTGTATATACAAAAACTAATTCCAAGATGAGTTATAGATGGAAACAAAATAAAAATCAAAAGTAAAGACTATAGAAGATGACAAGGAGAATATCTTCATAACCTTGGGGGTAAGCAAAGATTTCTAGGGCACTGAAAGCACTAACTATAAAAGAAAAAAAAAGATAAATTGGGTTTCATGAAAATTAAAAACTCTGCTCTTCAAAAGACATCAGTAAGAAACGGGCAGCCGAAGTCTGGGGAAAAATACTCATAATGGGTATGTTTACACCGGAATGTTACTCAGAATATATAAAGAACTCTTATGAGTCAATAATAAAAAGAAAATTAACCTTTTAAAAATGGATTAAAGTCCTAGCCAGTTTGGCTCAGTGGATGGAGCGCTGGCCTGAGGACTGAAGGGTCCCAGGTTTGATTCTGGTCAAGGGCACATGCCTGGGTTGCAGGTTCGCTCCCCAGCAGGGGGCGTGCAGGAGGCAGCCGATCAATGATTCTCTCTCATCCTTGATGTTCCTATTTCTCTCTCCCTCTCCCTTTCTCTCTGAAATCAATAAAACTATATTTAAAAATAAAAAAATGGGTTAAAGATTTAAATAGATGTCATAGTGTAAGAAATAGCAAAGACCAATAGTTACATGAAAAAGGGCTTAACATCATTAGTCATCAGAGAAATGCAAATTAAAGCCACAACACGATACCACTAAACACAGAACGGCCCAAACCAAAATAGCTGACACCACCAAGTGTCTGTGAAGATGTGACACAACCAGAATACTGACACGCTGCTGCTGGGAAGTGTACAGTTGAGCAACCCGCCTTTATAGAGCTAAACATGTGAACCCTATGAACCAGCAAGTCCACTGCTCGGCATTGGCTCAAGAGAAAGGAAAACATATGCCCACTGACACAAGAATGTTCAGGGCAATTTCACTTACAATAGCCTCAAACAAAAAGCTACCCAAATGTCCACCAAGAGGAGAATGAATAATCAAATGGTTAACTCACTTAATAAAATACTATTCAGCAATAAAAAGAAATGAACTGTCGACACATGTAACAAGGGTGAAAACATAATATTCAGAGAAAAATCCAGATGCAAAAGGGTTTATAACATGACTTTACATACATGGGATTTTAGACCAGATGAAACTAATCTATGGTGACAGGAAGCAGTAAAATGGGTGCCCCAGGCTGGGTGACAGGCTGGGGACTGACTGGCGGAGGCAATACTCTGGGTGATGAAAACATTCTTTGTCTTGACAGAGATGCAGATTACGTAAGTAGGTACATTTGTCAAAACTCACTTGGATTGTAACACTTAAGTTCTATGCAAGTTATACCCCAATTCAAAAAAAAGATGCATAGTTAATTGGGTCATATAACCAATTTCAACACATTAGCGATTTCTGGTACTACTGACTATAAAAATAAAGTAAATAAAATTTGAACGTAACAAAAATTATAGCTATAATTCTGTTATCTTTGAAAAAATGTTTTAACTGGTAAGCATCTTTTTTTCATAGTACCAATGGATTCAAAGGTCTATTCCTCAATGACTTTCAATTTCATTTTAAATTATGATTTCTAGAAAACAGAATTCCCCTTTTTCATGACGCTACTTGGAGGTCACTATTTAGTCACAATTAGAAAAGAAATGGGAATATGCAATAATGCTTCAGGTCATGCAGTTTTAACTGTATGTGACTGGTGCCATGAAGAGGTAGCTACCAGTAAGAAGGGTCATTTCAATGTCAGATCTCGATGCAATATAACAGCTGTGAGACAGAGTCTAGAGACTAATAAACTTAAGGTGATGCAGCAACCTTACCCAACACTGGAACCACAGCATAACATGACTCCAAGAACGCTTCTGTGGGAATGCCACTGTCTTCCAGAAGTTCAATGTCACTAAAGCTAAGCCATTTGGTGATGAGGAGGAGGAAAGAACGCAAAAAAGTTAGCACCCTCTGCAGTTCGGAGGCAGTCATGAGAACAGCTGCCCTCTACAGGGCAAGTCATTTGGCCGGATTTTACACATATGACAGGTGTTTGTTTTTCTATTACAACACCGTCTAAATACATCATCATTTTCCAAAGCTAACCATCACAGCAAACTACAATTTGTCCGGAGTATGCTCTCACAATCCAGTTCCTTCTCATTCACTGCTTCAGACACCGGAAACAGTCAATCAAACCAGTTCTCTGTTCTGCTAGAACACACCATCACCTCAAAGGAACCCCAGGATTGACCTCCCAGAAGGCATCCGCCTTCAGTGATGTTAGCGAGCATAGATACCTGGTGTTCATGGTACTGAAGAAAGTCGGGATAACTTCTTGGCCTTCTTCCCAGGGGGATTCCGGAGAGCTACTTGAGGAGTTTGACACGTTCTGGGCCAAGTTGTCATGATTTTCCAAGTTTTCCTCTCCATTTTCCTTCATTATTTCACCTTGGACTGCAGAGTAGAAGATACTTATTGCTAATCCATTATTTATTATAAAAACTTATATATACTCATTGCAGAACATTTCTAAAACACAAAAGCACCCAGAAATGAAAATCAGTGCAATTCTACACATAGACACACATATCTTACATACATATACACACACAAAATTAGGTTTAAATATATGTAGGTTTGTATCTTGCTTGTTTTCATCAATGTATCAAAAACACTTTCATTATCATTGAATACTCTTCAAAACGTAATTCTAATGACCATGTAAAATTGCATCATGTGGGGGGCACTTAGGTAGTTTCTAAAATTTTATTATTAGAAATAGTCATTCCTCATTATTCATGTATTCTGGATGCGGAAGCTTGCCTACTTGCTAAAGTTCATTTGTAACCCTAAAATCAATGCTTGCAGCACTTTTGCAGTCATTTGTGGACATGTGCAGAGGGGTGAAAAATGGAGTCACCTGACATATATGTTCCCAGCTAAGGTTGAACAAGTGACACTCTGCCTTCTTATTTCAGCTCCCATACTGTACGCAAGTGTTTCTTTGGTGCCACGTCTTGTGCCTTTTTGTGTACTTTGCTGATTTCACTGTGTAAAAGGGCCCCAAGTATAGTGCTGTCTGTGATGCACATGGCTGTTACGTGCCTTAGGGAGAAAATGCCTATGTTAGATAAGCTGGACTCAGGCCCAGCTACTGGCCATGGGTTCCACGTTACTGAGTCAACAATATATAGTAAACAAGGTGTCTTGAAACAGAAACACAAACAAGTGTTGATCAGTGGACAAAAATGTTGTCAACTGAGGCTTGCAGGACCCTAACTCTGAATCTCCCCTTAATGGCTCAGTATTTGCTAATTCAGTGTCTGCAATGATTTTACGGAACGTAACTGCCATGAATAATGAGAACCAACTGTAATGTCATAAACTACATCCTTGTGCACAGAGATTTGTTCTTAAATCTGACTATTCCCTATAGACAAATTCCTAGAAGTAAAATTACTGGGGCAAACAATAGGACTGTTTTGACAGAAATTCTCCTGTCTTTGTTATTTACTTAAGGGACAAGACTTCAGTGGTATGTGGATCACCTGCCTTATAGTAACAGTTATGAAAATATGTCTTCTTTGCCTGAACCGGTTTGGCTCAGTGGATAGAGTGTCGGCCTGTGGACTGAAAGGTCCCAGGTTTGATTCCAGTTAAGAGCATGTACCTTGGTTGTGGGCACATCCCCAATAGGAGGTGTGCAGGAGGCAGCTGATGGATGTTTCTCTCTCACTGATGTTTCTAACTCTCTATCCCTCTCTCTAAAAAATCAATAAAATATATTTAAAAAAGAAAATATGTCTTCTTTTCTAAACCCAGCTCATCTAGAAAAATGGAGTCTCTGATTTCAAGAGAAATGAGGAAGACAGTTTGTTTTTTAAAACTTTATTTTTAAAAAATTTATTAAAACTTATAACACAATTAAAAGCTCTACCACCATTGTCTTGGACTGATCTGAAGTTGGTTTAGGGCAGTGGTTGGCAAACCGTGGCTCACAAGCCACATGCGGCTCTTTGGCCCCTTGAGTGTGGCTCTTCCACAAAATACCACGGCCTGGGCGAGTCTATTTTGAAGAAGTGGCATTAGAAGAAGTTTAAGTTTAAAAATTTGGCTCTCAAAAGAAATTTCAATGGTTGTCCTGTTGACATTTGGCTCTGTTGACTAATGAGTTTGCCGACCACTGGGTTAGGGTAGAGCCAATGGAATTAGCAAATTTGAAAGGGCAGCATTTGAACTGCAGGCTGTGACCTGAAATGTGGGACTTTGGCTTGAACACAGAGGCCAGGGAAAACCTGATGTGGTTGGTGAATTCTGACACACTCAGGCCTCACTAGAAACCAGGAGGATGGAAACCTGAGCTGCCATAACTTCTCACACTCCTAAGTCTGACATCACGGTCTAAGTTCAAAGGACTTCGAGATTCAGAGTAGAAGGCCCATGAAATACTTGCGCTCTCTAAAAGGTTAGTGCAGGCAACTGTGCTTACTGCAGCCCATGAATGTCACGGCCAAGACCAGTGAGCGGGACAATCCCTCTTCTTCCTGCCATTCTGCACCGGTCAGATGGACGGCAGAATGCTGGCTGACAAGGACCTGTTGTCCCGCTAATGCTAATTCAACTGCCTCAGGAGCCACCTAGGACACTGTCTTGAGCTCAATTCCTACCAAGTGTCCCATCAGGGATAATGGATCAAACCCCCAACATCCTAATGTTCACGGGTTCACTTCAGACTTGGAGTTTGTCTTTACCTGTTATATTACCATCTATATTTTCTTCCCTTGACATGCTGCAATTGATCTCTGCAGATTTCAGATACAAGGAACTCTTGTTTTTCATTGGGATTTCTTCATCGTCATTTATTTCCTTATTTAAAGATCCATTTTCACAACTGTTTAACTCCATTTGCCTGGGAATTTTTTTTAAAAAGAAAAAGACCAGAAGGTCCAATTATTTGATCAGAAATAGACTGTCCAGGTAGATCTGATTCTGAGGGATGGGGGAAGGATTTACATCGATTGAAAAACAGAACTGTTAAGTCAGCCAAATCTCTCACCCCCATCCCTTGAGGGGAGCAGGCCAGTCTCCAGGCTGAAGTCAAGAAATCACAGCCAGCCATGGCTCTTCTGGCACCTCCAAGGACTCAAACTCCCTGCTCCCCACCAGCAACAGGAAATAGTCATTGACAGGGCTCTGGTTTCCAATCAGCTTTCCGCAGGGACCAAACTTAACGCTTTTTCTCTCTCAGTTCTCAGAATCGTTGGCCATTTCCCTGTGTTTGCCTAGCAGGTAACTGTCTAGAAGCTACATGCTGTGATCAGGGCAGAACAAGCATCCCTACCAAGTATGTGTGACAGCTAAAACTTCAGAGGACAGGCAACATCCTGAGGTTCTGCTGCTCTTCAAGGAAACAGAGAAGGCAATTTAACACACAAGTGAAACACCTGACTCTGTTAAAGGGACAATCATAACATCTTATTATAAGCCATTAGGATGAGCCAAATTAGAAGAAAACATTTTCTTCTAATAAAAATAAAGGGAAAGGGTCCAAGCTACATGATGACTCCAAGAAATTTTTATTTCCTAAAGAAATACCATATTTCAACTTAGTAATGAGAAATAGAGTATACTAAGGAAATACCTCAAGAAAAAAAAATGATAAAGATGTTCTTAGTAGAAATATTTAGGACAGGAGAAAATTTTTAACCATCAAATTGGGAACAATCCAGTATTAAAGAAGCAAACAATATATATAAAGAGGTAGATTATTAAATAATAATTTTAAAGTACAAATATACTAAGTAAAAATTTGGGAATGTTTATATCAAATAATAACGGAGTAAAGATCCCAAGTAGTAGGAACATAACTATGTAAATGTGTCCTTTTTTAAATCAAAGCAGCCTTAGGAGGAAGAAATAGTTTAGCTTTTGATGTTATGTTCCTTTTTCAACCTGTAAAGCCACCTAAGATTTTTATGTTTATGTTAAAACAATAGCACTGTCCTTCCCAGTTTAAAGCACACTTAAGTCCAAGCCCAGCTCCTCCACAAGAGAGGCGGTGCCCACCCTCAGTGCACCGGAGAGATGGCAAGTTTCCAGCAGTGATGGTCACGAGCAGGTGGGCAGCCCAGGGGAGTCCCTGCGGAATGCAAGGTCTGCAGCTGCTTCAGGCTCACCCAAACGAGGGCAATCAGATACTGTTTCCTTCCGGTATCATCTCAAATCATGAGAAAAACCACCATATGATCAAAATATCCTTTTTTTTTTTTTTTTTTAAAGCAAGGAATAGCAATATCTTTTTTTTTAGTTTTAGAAAGAAGAAAAAAACACAAAGAAGTTACTGTACCTTTCCAATGAATTATGAATCGGTACAATAGGATGTTTCATCTTTAAAAGAAGCAAAGAGATGAACGTTTACATGTTAAACTTCCAACAGAACATTTTTAGTTTTGTCACATATGAAAGTGATAAATATGACCTTCACATGCAATGCCCCGGTTTTAGAACAATTTTAGACCCTCCTGAAAGAAGGGAGTCATTCTTCCCAGCCAGCCCCTCATATTTATTCAAATAAGGCACCTAAATTTCTAAGGAAAAGGAAGGTGGCCTTTTGAAGGACCTAATTATCAGAGCCAAACCCTTGGTGGTTGACTTCCTTATACTTTCAGTTACTCGCATTAAACATTAATAAATACCAAGCTCTGATGCAGTGCTGTATGAAACAGTACGGGGTTCCTGCCCTTAGGGTAACTGCACTGCAGAGTGAGGTTAAAACAAAGGTGTGCAGAGGCGTTCTCAGCCCAACTGAGGGATTCAGGGAAGAAGAGATTAAATCTTGAGGGATGGATCGGAGCTAACCAGGAAAGACAGGGGAGAGGCATTCTGGGCACTGGGGAGTGGCTCCGAGATGGGGGGAGCTACAAGCAGTTAACACGGTTGAGCCAGGTAATGACAGCCAAAGAGGCTGGGGATGTGGGAAGGGGCTAAGTAGCTGTGACTTTACCCTGTAGGCAGGGCGGGAGCCCTTGCAAGGTTTGGGAGAGTGGTCCAATTTACGTGGCATGAAAAGAACTACTGGCCAGCTGCCTGGGACGGTCAGGCTGAAGGCGACTGTTAGAAGGCTACCACAAATCTCAGGGAGGCTCACTGGACAAGGAGGCTGGAGAGAAGGGGCTGGCTACAGAGACAAGCTTAGGTGGCGAAACTGCCAAAAATAACGGACTGGACGTGGGGAACTGAGGGCAGACGTAAAAGCGGACCTAAAGGAAAGTCCGCTAAGCAAGTCTTTATCCGCCACCAAAGAGTAATGGAGACCATAGCCCAGTACATCACTTTCTCAACGTTTCAACTTTTCCGTAATCCCGCTGCCGCCGCCGAGCGGAGCGGGCTCTCACCTTGCTGGACTTGAGCGCGGCCAGCTGCGGTGACCCTGGGGGAGTGTGACAGAGCAGCTCCGAGGTGAAGGCTGCGTTTGCAATCTGCATGCATTCTTCCAAAGTCTTCAGGAAAGTATTGCACGTTGATTTCAGCAGCGTCCCCACATCGATTCCCTCCTACCAAACGAGCAGAGTGGAAGACTCCTTTACCTTGCAAAACAGCAGCAGCCCAAATGCGGAATGTCCTTAGAGGTTTTCTCCACAACCATAATGACAATACCATTCCCATCTATTCTGCAGGACGAACACGTACATCAGTTATAAAATAAAAGGACTGAGTGAGTCCAATTTATCCACGGACCATACATGAGCCGTACCCTCAACCTGACCCTTCACAGCCACCCACTGCTCATTCATCTCGACAACACGCTATGCCAGCACCGTGCCAGGTGCTGGGCACAGAGCCCCGTTTCCCCTCCACAGGGGTGGCAGACGTGGCACAGGAAGTCGCAGCGACTGCAGACCAGTGGGTCACTGGAAAAATGTCTCCCATGGCCTGAGTGAAAATGAGGTTCTAAAGCAGAAGCATTAGAAACCACAAGTAACACGCTGCTGGCTTTCAGAACGGGTCCTCTGGCTTTCCATTCAGGTGAGTCTAAGGTTTCAGCAACTGGAATTCTTTTGCATATCTAATCATTTCCCCCTCCAAGTTATTTTACTTGTTCAGTGGCTTTTTCCTCTGGATATTGGCATTAATGTGCTGTTCAGAAACTGAGGTCACATCCTGACTAGAGAGTGCAGTGACCACGTCTTCGTCGTGTTCCAAGATGGAGTCCCTCATGTTACACCTCAGGTCAGAAAACCAGAAACTTAGCCAAGGCTCTCTGCTGGGCTCTCCCAGAAAAACAGCGCAGACATTGCCAGATGTCTCTGAGGGGCACCCTGCTCTGGGTTGAGAATCACTGTTCCAGACTATAAACATCACAAGAACAGGGCTGAAATGGTGTGGTTTTTTTTTTTTTTTTGGGGGGGGGAGGGGGGCTCTCTCCTTCCCTTATCCAGCACAGTATCGTGTACAAAAGAGCAGTTCCAAATCTTAGCAATTACTTAATTAATCCTGAATTCATCCCAGGAAGGAAAGCTATATGCGTCCATAGGCTGAAATGCACATATCTGTTCTCTCTGTTAAATTTTATTTTATTTTCTCTGAAAAACAGTAAAATCCAAGATTCAGGGCTGAAGTGAGAGCAAGCATCGCCTAAAAACAACGTCCGGTGCGACTTTGCATGCGGCTCAGAGCAATCATGTTTTACCTCAGAACTGGACGCGCCAGTTGTGGTCACTTCTTTCGTTTTTCCCACTTGCTGAACAAGGAGGTCACAGTAGAGTCTTAGTTCTGACATTTTGGTTTTCAAGTTTTCAGTGTTTTCAGCAAACTCTACATAACAAAATGATGACAATGTATGTCATTATCAGAATGAATACACGACATACTAGTTAGGATACTACCAGTATACGGATCAGGGACTATATAACCTACGTCTGAAGTCAGGTGTTTATACTATGGCTTACAGACAGGTGAAGATAGGGAAGCAAAGAAAACAGAAGCGGAGATGGCCAGTCTTGGGAAATAATCCACATTATTTCTTGAGCCAGCATATTGCCCGATCAGTGGTACAAGGAAAAGGAGACAGCATACTCCTGACCCACGCGGGTCAGAACTGGGAGCAGGGTCCAGGTTCAGAGTTCTAGTCTCAGTTCTACCAGTTTTCCTGTGTGTAAAATGGGGCCACAGCCCTCTGCTTGCTACCACAGTGCACAGAACTGGGAAACGGTGTTCTGTAATGTGCAATTACCACTAATGAGGCGGCTCATTAATTCCGAGGACTGGTCCAGCACGCTGCCCGTCCCGGCTAATAGCACCCTCTGTGCACCTGCTGCTCCCTTATTAGCTCTGCACTCCAGCCACCCTGGTGCTGAGGGCTCAGCAGCAATCATTCCGCCTGTTTCCTCCTCCATAAAAATGCTGCATGTTCCCACCGGATCTGAGTCAAAGCCGACAGTGTCTAGAATTTACTCCCGATTTAGCATGCAAAAGCACCAACAAAGGGGCCACTTTTCTGCGTCTACTGAAAGAGTTAAGCACATCTGCCACACCTGTCATGAGAAAGGTCTCCTGAAACACTTTTCCCAGAGGCCCTCCTCTCCCCACCATCTCTTCAGGTGTGTGTGGGGCCAGGGGGCGATGAGGGCTCAGGCAGTAAGCCCTGGCATACGCGTGACCCAGTCCAGAAAGAAAGCTGTGCCCTGCTTCTCAGACCTAACGATGGTGAGTTAATGAACACTGAGCAGCAGCAACCTGACAATTAAGCATCCATCCCACCCCAGGGACAGGGAGGGTAAGCGGGTGTCACTGCAGGAAGCACCCTGGTCCAAGGCTTCTCTGGCTCAGCTACTCTTTACCAAAGGTGAAGTCTGCCAGACGGGGTACCACGGGCCTTCAGTCTCACTAATTCTTGTGGTAATCCGAATGTAGGTCATTTCCTCTTTGTAAAATATGAGGAAACTGAGGCTCTGAGGGATTAAGTGACCTGGGCCAAGGTCACAAAGCCAGGAACCTACTTGCAAAGCCATGATTTGCATCCAGTTGTATCTGGCTCCAAAGCCTGCACTCTTTCTGCTCTGACATGCTGAGCATGGAGAGAGACCAGGGTTTGTTTGTTTGTTTTTGCATTTAGAGCTGATTTATTACACAGAAAAGCCTCTTTCATATTTTTCATACAGAGAAATATATGGTTCCTTCCTTTTCAGTTGTCCTTTAAAACCTGTTTCTTTAAAGCCTATTGATGTTTGAATTGGGATCCCCTAGGTCAGTGGTCGGCAAACTCATTAGTCCACAGAGCCAAATATCAACAGTACAACGACTGAAATTTCTTTTGAGAGCCGAAAACCGACTTCTGCGCATGGGCCACGAAGTTTCAATCGCACTGTACGTGTGTGCCCGCACATGGTATTTTGTGGAAGAGCCACACTCAAGGGGCGAAAGAGCCGCATGTGGCTTGCGAGCCGCAGTTGGCCGACCACTGCCCTGGGTGTTGTACCAATAAATGCAGAAGAGTTCTGTGATTGCATGAAGGCTAAGCCAGTTCACACCTGACAGACATGCAGCCCTGGAACAAGCTGGGCCTTGTGTTTCGTGCCATGGAGACTGCGCTCTCAGGTGCCCGGATACTGTATTTTCCCAGTTACCAGGCCCAAGAGTCTCTGACTTTTTTGGGGAAGTGGCAGCATTTGAAAATGTTGACAGGGTCTCTAGTTTTGAAGGTCATGGCATCATGGCTTCTGTGAGGTTGCACTTACCTAATGTTTATTTAAAAATCTATTTTTTTATTGATTTCAGAGAGGAAGGGAGCGGGAGATAGAAACATCAATGATGAGAGAGAAACATTGATCAGTTGCCTCCTGCACACCTCCCACTGGGAATTGGGCCTGCACCCCAGGCATGTGCCCTGGCCAGGAATGGAACTGTGACCTCCTGGCTCATAGAGACCACGGTTTCAATGCCACTGCATTGTGCATCACCGGCATGACACAAAACGCTGGCTAGGTGGTCAGAAGCCAGATAACAAATAGGGGACCCAGAGATGACAGTGGGTGACTCCCACGGTTCTCAGACCAGAGGACAATCAGCACTTGCCTTTTTCCTTCTGGGTCCTACTGTCGGTCAGACAAGCCTTGGCTGACCCCAGGGCCACCAGCCACCGCTGTCTCTCAGCCACACTTCTGGCTTTCAGGTAGAAATACTGTTCCCCAGGGATGATCAGGTCCATGCGTGTGTTATCTACGGAATGAACTTGGAGCAAAGCAGAGGGAGGTCAGAAACTCAGAAGAACCCTACCTGGGTAGCCTCCACCCACCCACCCACATTCCTGAGCTCAACTGGTGCCCGTCACTGGAGTCTGCTTCTAAGAGAGGATGCCAGCCCCCAGCACCTTGCCTAGCTCGTTCATCTCATCCGATGCCTCGGCTGATGAGGAGGGAAAACCCTGCAACTGGCTCCAAGGTATCACACCGAGATTCTGGTCTAACAAACATTCATCCAATTCTCCTTAGGATCTTTTATCAGAACAGAGAGGGCATCTCTCTTCTGGCTGGCGTGTGTGAAATATGCGGCTCTGAGGTCAAAACGGCTTGCATGCCAACAAGTAAGAGGGCACTCTATCTCCTTGGGTTTACTGGAAAGTGATCAAGAACACAATGCTTTCCTTTGCCCCTTCCCTTCTCAAGTCAGATCAAAAGTGTGAGAAGTCCCTCAGAGCCCTCAGAAGGAGAAACAAGCAAACTGCACTCTCCTTTACCCACCATGCACCAGCCCCCACACCAAAAACTCCCTTCTCATCTCTTTCTCTTCTAACATGCTCTGAGCCACATCTCACAGTTCCCAAAACCAACAAGTGAAGGCTATTTGTAGGCCTGTTCAGCATTTGCTTGTTTTGAGTACGTGGTGGTGGTAAGTGCGTGTTGAGATGCTGCGGTAAACCGACTGAAATAAGCTTTGCAAACAGCCACTGGCCCCAGGTGGGCAGGTGACTGAGGAAGGAGCACTAGATGTGTGATCAGGCCCCCTGCTCTCATTCATTTTGACGACCTCTTAACCAACCGCCTGGTAAAAACTGGCTGCAGTTTTAGGTCTTACTGCAGAGCTTTCTTTTGGGACATAACACTATGTATTTTTGTCTGTAACAGGGGAAGCAGAGAAAGGCACGGAGAGACCAGCGCTTTCTTATTTTGGGGGGAGGGGGACGGGAGGAAAAATAAAACGTGCAACGCCCTTGCCGTCTCACCTTGAATCTCACAGACGGCCATCTGGATGCTCCCTTTGCAGCCTTTCCAGGCATCTTCAGGAGAATCGTAATAGGATAATATCCCCCCACAGAGAAGGAACCACCGAGGCTGCCAACCTGGAAGCAGAAGGAGAGCGTGGTCTCAGTGGCTGCCTGGGTGTGAGGTGCCTCCCAGGGGACAGGAATAGGACCTGACAAAGGATGTGGTCCCAGCGCCAAGGAACTGACATTCCAGGGGAAACGAAGGGAAGACGTCGGTTAGGAAAGACCTGTATGTTTGATCACATTAAATTAAATTAAATTAACCCACAGAGGCATATATTTTTCGTCACATAACATATAGAAAAAGTCTGGAAGGATCAGCAACAAATATTGTGATGATTCTCCAGGTAACAGGATTAGTGATGTTTTTTATTCCCCTCTCACCCCAATATAGTACTAATAATCAGTGATTTTCAATTGTTTCCTGTACATTATTATGAACACACTCTTGTTTTCCTCCCCTCTGGTTAAGAAAATGATCCCAAACTTAGAAATGAGGCAAAAGATTATGCTGCCCTTTCAACATCATACAGATGCTAATAAGCCTGCCAGGGTCCTATGACCACCAGAAGTTAACTTAGGCTCACTAGTCAGTACTGATACACTGAGATGGAGTAATCTTAAAGCATTCAAGGGCTTACCTGCTTTACTTTGGGGAATTTCGGGGGACAAACCACATTCGGCCCCAATAGATATCTTATCCAGTCCTCTTGCACAACCTGCACACTAGTCAAAGCAAACGCCTGTGCTGTCCTGCTTCTGGCTTCCCTCGGGCTGGGTCTTCGATGTCACCTGCATCTCTGCATTGGACCGCAGCCTCCTCAGCCTGGTGGACTTTTCTCTCTGACATGCTATTGCCCGTTAGGGACATCTTTCTCTCCTGGGACTCTTACGTGGCCGCGGCAGCCACAGAGAAGGTGGCAGAAGCTCTGGGCTGAGCCCCAGGGGCTGCTCAGGTCCAATCCCTTGGGGATTGATTCACACAAACCAGGTGCCTAAGACACCAATCGATGTCAAAATGGTGTCAGTTTATCACCTTATAACAGATGCGTGAGGCGCCCCAGCCTAAGATCATGGTACAGGGACAATACATATATATAATCACGAGGCTAAAGGGTCAGCACCAAATCTGAGCTCAGCACAGGAGTTAGGTGGCAGCCGAGATGTTCCACTCACTATTTACTTCATCGGGGTCTGCTTTTCTTTGTGTTTTTTCATATTTACTTTTTAATTAAATTTATTTGGATGACACTGGTTAATAAAATCACGGGTACAACTCGAAAATACATCATCTGTATATTGTATTGTGTGTTCACTACCCGAAGTCAAATCTCCTGTCTGCTTTTCTAGGATCAGAAAACCCAGGCCTGCCAAGTTACCATGTCTCTCACCTTCGTAAGCAAAACTGGTTAATACTGATTCTCAACATCCACCCTCCAGTAGTTCACAGCAGTCACTGAAACATCCTGCCGTACAAGCCTTTCTCAGCAAAGATAAATAATCCTTTCTAAAACTACAGCTTATGCTGGTCTCACTATTTTCTTTATACTGAGGACTTCCTTCCCGGGGAGACACGTAGACCTTTTACTGGATGTAAGGAGCCCCGGGGCCTTATCTCAACGTAAGTCAGTTACTGGCTGGCCAATCTCTTGGGATCAACTCATTAATTTTTATTTCAGAAGGTGATGACTCCTGACCTTGACTACAAATTCTATGGAAACTCTAATTTGAAGGCCACTGTTCTTTGCACAAACAGTACAACCCAGGAACCCACATGGATCCTCAGGCTCTGCCTTGATGCAGAGAATCAGCACTCCTGGGTTCAGACATTGATGGTGATGCTTTAGCCCTGTGCAAGAGAATCCAATTATTTACACTTAGGCCACCGCCCCTCACTGAAACAGAAGTAACAATTCCTGAGATTTGGAAGAGAACTTTGAAATCACCTAGTCCAACCAGCACATTTTATAGATAAGAAACCAATTCCAGGTAGATTAACTGACCTACCTGAGAAATGGAAAAGGACTTTGAAATGACCTCATCCACCCAGCTCCTTTTACAGATAAGGAGACCAATCCCATGTAGATTAAAAGACCTACCTGAGGTCACACAGGAAGTACAGAGCAGATTTGGGAAGAAACCTGTGTCTTTCTATAGTGCATCAGTCATGGCATAATAATCCCCAAGCCCCAGTTCTAGAATACTAACCTTGTATAGAGTAGTATCTTCTCACATACAGTTCAACCACCGTGATTTCTGAGCAGAAGGATTGAGGATACCCTCAATTACTGCATTTTATTAAATTCAGAACCCCATCTGTATTAGGGCTCTCCAGAGAAACAGAACCAATAGCATGTGTGTGTTTCTCTATTGCTGTCACTATATTTACGTATTTGTTTTAAAGAATTGGCTCATGTAATGATGGAGGCTGGGAAATCCCAAGATCTGCAGTCAGCAAGCTAGAGACTCGTGATCCCAGTCCGATCCGTAATTCCAGGCCTAAAGATAGCAGGCTTGAGGCCCCAGAAGAACCAATGTTTCCGTCCAAGTCAGAAAGCAGGAAAAGATGAATGTTTCAGCTCAAGCACAGGCAGGAGGGGCTCCCTTTTAGCCTTTTTGTTCAATTTAGGTCTTTGATTAGATGAGACCCATTCACATTAGAGAAAGCAGTCTACTTTACTGGATCTACCAATTCAAACGTTATTCTTATCCAGAAACACCCTCATAGATAACGCCCAGAATGATGTCTGGCCAAATGTCTGGGCACCTTCTAGCTCAGGCAAGTTGACACATAATATTAACCACCACACACTAGGATTTTAAGATATATCATTATTTCACATGTCACAGGAAAGAAAAAAATAACCTGCTTAAGCCATAATGAAAGATTGATGCTAAGCTGTTTCCTGATTTCAGAGTACTGAAATGTGGGGGGAAAAAAGTCTAAAAATTTTCCAGCTGGTGTGGCTCAGTAGTTGAGCATCGACCCATGAACCAGGAGGTTACAGTTCAATTCCCAGTCAGGGCACATGTCCCGGTTAATGTCTGTCTGTTTGTCTCTCTCCCCAAATCAATAAAAACGTATTTTTTCCCAAACAAGTCTAAAAATTAAGAAAAATAATGTGGTACTAAACTAGGTTTCTTTTACAGGAACCTGAAAAATGTTACCGCCCCTTTCCCCTCAGCACCACATACAGGACAGCTGTAGTAAGTTCTGAAAGTAGCTGGTAAACAATTACAGTGACCGAAACAAAAACTTCCCTGTAACAGCCGCAGTATTTACCTAGAAGCTGTAATTATGCTAGGGGAAGTTCAATATATTGTTACTGCTGTCTGTAGATCAAGCATGTCAAACTTGCGGCCCACGGGCCACATGCCTCGTTTATTGGCCCGCGTTAGCCTTTGAGTTTGACATGCTTGCTGTAGATTGTAACTACAAAAACCGTGACTAAGAAAAACTGTTCTTTAAAGCACAAAGTTCATCGAATTTCAGAAGGTACATGAGGAGACCACAGAAGTCCCACTCTCATTACATGTATGAGTGTCACTTAAAGACAGAGCCGTGGAGAGTACAGAGTAGTATTGCAACACAGTGTTCTTTCACGGTGTCCAGTCCTGGGACGCTCACATAGCTCAGGAACGATGAATTCACTGCATGAGAAAAGAGATATGGATGATGAAGAGACCATTAATCCTTGTCTTAACTTCACCTGCAGTTGCCTTGGTTGGTATACGACGATTAATTTTATGTATCAACTTGACTGGGCTAGCTGATGACTAAATAGCTAGTAAAGCATTATTTCTAGGTGTATCTGTGAGGGTGTCTCTGGGAGAGATTAGCATTTGAATCAGAAAACTGCATAAAAAAGATGGCCCCACAGAGCAGGTGAGCATCACCCAATCCAGGTGGGCCTGAGTAGAACAAAAAGGCAGAGTAAGGCCAAATTGATGCTCTGCTAGGAACAGAAGGGGACTTCTTCAACCTGATAAAGGCATCTACAAAAACACCACAGGTAACATTATACTTAATGACAAAACACTGGGTACTTTCCCCCTAGTATAAAGGCAGGTTCTAGTCAGGGCAGTGGGGTCCAAAATGAAATGAAAGGTATCTAAATTGGAAAGGAAGAAGCAAATCTACCTCTATTAGCAAACATGCTCTTATATATTAAAAAATAAACAAACCTTAAGTGATCCACTAAAAAAATTATTAAGTAATTTAATAAGCTCAGCAAGGTTGCAAGATATAAGACCAATACACAAATACTGTTAATCGGTGGGGTCCCTTCTATGTCCCCACCTGTTACTGGTGGAAGTGGGTATCTTGGGGTGCAGTGGGAACAAGAATTCCCTTAGGCCCCCATGGGCGGATGAGGTACTGTGGAAAGCTTTATTGATGATGTAAGATTAAGGGAGTCTCCCTCCAAAGTCCACCTCCCTCTTCCCACCAAGGAAGAAGTCCCATTTTGTCTTCAGCAGAGTGAGAATCAAAGCCACTGCCCAGAGCCTGCTCCATATTGAAGTCCAGTCCAACATCTGGGTGGGTAGCTTGTGTTCCCAGCTGCTGGCCATTGCGTGTGGCGTCTGCATGGCCACGGGCCATGGGCCTTTTAGGGCCACATGGGAGGCCAGCATGAGTCACAGAGCAAGTGAATTCAAGGGCAAGCAAGCAAGAGGAACAAGATAGAGAAAGCTACTTTGGGGATTTCAGCTAGGAGCTCAAACAATGAATCCTTCAGGATTTCACACACTTGCAGTGGCTTCACCCCTCTAGCCACCCCATGGTCCCCAGGCTCCACTGACAGACAAGCGTCTTCCCTACGGCACCCTGACTTCACTGCCCACATGCCCATCCTCCCCTTTGCTGGACACCTTCCCTCAGTGATTTTCGGGGAATGGACTGGTGGTTGGTTTCCTGGGGAGTGTGAAACTGCAGCTTCCCCGTGAAGCTGCCCAGATGACCATGCTTATAATGTCTGGCCTTCCCTTTGCTCCTTCCTGTTATTAATATTAGCTAGCTAATTGAGACAGTAACAATATCAACTGCATTCCCATACAGTTGCAATGAAAAATTGAAAAATGAAATTAAGCAAATAATTCCATTTACGGTACATCAGTAATTAAAATACTTAGGAATAAACTTAATAAGTTTATTAAACTTAAAAAGCAGTGTTAATCTTATACTCTGAAAACTAGAAACATTATTCAAAGAAATTAAAGATTTGAAGACTTTATTCCAAAGCTTATTCTTTCTCACATGGTGCAAATGCCTTTTACTGAATTAACAGGAACTGTTTGCAAGATTTAGTTTTTTTTTCAATGAGTGTAATTTTCTTCAAAACAATGAACTTATATTTGGATCTAAAATGAGATAACTCATGCTAATTTTGCACTATATGTTCTTCCTTTTTCATTCCACATCAGTCATGATTTTCAAATCAAAATTTCTATGTAAAGATGTTCTTATTCCTTTAAAGATCCAAACCAAGAGTGCTTACTTGTGAGTCATACTGTCACTTCCCTTTTTTTACTCAGTAGTTTTATGACAAGTAGCTCATCCAAATACACCACTAAAAAATAACACTTAAAAATTTAAAAAGTATTTATTTTTAAATTCACACGCAATAAACTTTCTCTTTTGGTTAACAGTCCTGCGTTGTTGTTTTGATAAGCACACAGTTCTCTAACCACCGTAACGATCAATGCAGAACAAGCCCATTATCTTCCCCTCGAAATTCCCCGGTGCTGCTCCTTGTAGTCAAGCCCTGTCCCCACACTTTACCCTTGGCCAGCCACTGTTGTGTTTTCATTTTACACTGAAAATATTTCCTAATTTTCTTAGACCCTTCCTCTTTGACCGACGGGTTACTTAGAAGTATACTGTTTATTTTTCTAATATTTGGGAATTTCCACATCTTTCTGTCATTGGTTTGTAATTTACTTCTATTGAAGACACAGAGCACTCTTTTCAAGGTGGCAGAGTTGCTCTTCTTACCCTGATGTTTTAAGTCAGGGGTCCTCAAACTTTTTAAACAGGGGGCCAGTTCACTGTCCCTCAGACGGTTGGAGGGCCGGACTATAGTTTTAAAAAACAAACAAACTATGAACAAATTCCTATGCGCACTGCGGGCCCGGGACGAGTCGGCTGCTGAGCAGGACAGGCAGCGGCGGCAAAAACACCCGGCGGGCCGGATAAATGTCCTCAGCGGGCCGCATGTGGCCCGCGGGCCGTAGTTTGAGGACCCCTGTTTTAAGTTTCTCCTAGTATCATTCCCTTCAGGTTAAAGAACTGCTTTAGACATTTCTTTATTACTGTTTTCTTTTATCTAAGGATGCTATTTTATCTTAACTCTTGAAGAGCATTTCACTGAATATAGAATTCTCTGTTGACAATTCTTTTCTTTTAGCACTTTATTAAATACGTTTTTTTAAAACATATTTTTATTAACTTCAGAGAGAGGAAGGGAGAGGAAAGAGAGATAGAAACATCAATGATGAGAGAGAATCATTGACTGGCTGCCTCCTGCACACCCCACCCTGGGGATCGAGCCCGAAACTCTGGGCTTGTGCCCTAAGAAGCAAACCATGACCTCCTGGTTCATAGGTCGACACTCAACCACTGAGCCACACCGGCTGGGCTTAAATATGTTTTTAAAAAAATGACTTTAGAGAAGGAGGAAGGGAGAGGGAGAGAAACATCAATGTGAGACAGAAACATCCATCAGTTGCCTCCCATACGCACCCGGACCAGGGCTCCAATCCACAATCTGGGTATGTGCCCTGACCTGGAATCGAACCCGAGACCTTTCAGTAAATGGGACAACACTCAATCAACTGAGCTACACCAGCTAGGGGTTTTCAGAACTTCAAAGATGCCGTTTCACTGTCTCCTGGTCTCCATTTTCTCTGATAAGCAATTCCACATATTTAAATTAGTTTCCCTATATGCACTGTGTCTTTGTACTCTTGTTGCTTTTGAGATTTTTACAGTTTTCAGCAGTTTCATTATAATGTGTGTGGGCATTTCTTTCTTTGAGTTTATACTGGTTAGAATTTGCTGAGCAGCTTTAATCTGTAAATTTGTAGTTTTCACCTAATTTGGGAAGTTTTTCGTTACTGGTGTCTTTCTCCTTTCCCCTTCTCCTTTCTCCAATGCCAGAATATTAGACCTTTCATTACTGTCCCAGATTCCTGTGATTTCATTCTCGTGTTTTACCCCCATTTTGTTTTCTCTCTGTACTTCAGACTGGATAATTTCTATTGATTTATCTTTAAGTTCACTAATTCTTTCTTGTGTCATCTATATTCTACTGAGCCCACCTACTGAGTTTTTAAAATTTCAAATACCATTCTTTTTAGTTCTAAAATGTCCACTTAGTTCTTTTTAAATAGTTTATATTTTTCTTCCAAGAATCTCTACCTTTTCATTTGTTTCAAGTGTTCATCTTTATCATGTTGGTCGTTCAAGTTTTGTCTTCCCTCCTAGTCTGCCTGCTATGGTTTACTTTTCAGACTGATCAGACGGTTGTTTTTAGTACTTTGTTCAAAATTTTTAGTTATAATCAGTGGAAAAAGAGGCTACAGTGGGCTTCCTACATCCTGGCCCAGTTATGACACTCTTAAATAGAACAACTAGTAGGGTGCCCACTCAGTGACATGTCAGCCAGGGTGCATCCCTCGGCCTGGAAACCCATCCAAGTTCCTTCAGAGCTTTTCCCAATGAGGTGTTAGGGGAAACCCGTTTATAATCTTACTGTTTAACAGAATAGGAGGACAATATCAACACACTAAATTAAAAAAAAATCCATAATGAAATGCTGCTGGAATGCAGAAAAACCTGAAAAGGGGCCATTTAAATCCATTTGTAGAAAAGTAAGCCAAAAGTAAAGAAAAAGGTGAAGGCAAGGTGCTTTTTTGTCAACCCGAGGAGTAAAAAATTGTAACCATAATTAAGCAGGTATAGAACGGGAGAAGCAAAAGGAGTGAATATGTCCCTAAATTCTTTAGACTTTAGTTTCTTTTTCTTTAGGTTTACAGCATGAGCTTAATAATCTCTAGTAGTCTCATTTGGCTTTCAAAACCTATAAAACCCTATCTAATAAAAACAACAGGAAACTCAATTCTTTTACAAAACCTATTTCAAAAGAAAGTAACTAATGACAAGAAAATAAAGTGAGATTAAATTTCTTGATAGGATTGACGATCTTTCTGAAGTGATGAGTCAAGACTTAGTTTATTCACTATAAATTATAGTTACTGTGTTCGTACATTATATGATGGTTATAATATTATCAATGTTATACACATACGCTAGTAAGTAAAAAAAAAAACTACCACTTTTTTTTCAAGTATTTCTTTTATGTTTTTGTATTGATTTCAGAGACAGGAGGGGAGAAGGAGAGATAGAAACACCACTGATGAGAGAGACTCATGGACCGACTGCCTCCTGCATGCCCCCTACTGGGAATGGAGCCTGAAACCATGCTCTTAACCATGACCTCCTGGTTCATGGGTCGATGCTCAACCACTGAGTCACACCGGCTGGGCAAAACCTACCGTTTCTAATTGAAGCAAAGCATAATTATTGACCCCTGACCTCCACAGCCTTGGTGCTTCCCACTATCTAGTCCTGGGTGCTCAGCCATACTCCGCCTCCTAAGAGCCCAGCTCCCCCGGGGAGCTCCAGACAGGAGCGCAGAAGCTTTGGGTTCTTCTGCCAGGCCGGGCGGTTACAAGTTTGCACAGCTGGGGAGCAGGGAAGAAGAGACTCCTAACAGTAACAGGGAGTAACCGAGCCCTCGTTGAACGGTAAGTTTCTTCATTTACCATTCATTAATTCACAAAGCAGTTTTTGAGCACTTTATAATTTGCCAGGCTTGGCGATTTGTAGAAAAGATGCCAGCCCTCACAGAGTGACAGCCCAGTGGGGAATCAGCACGCAGATGGTGAATAGACCACAGTTACAATATATTACATCAAATTCTCTTCAGCACCTACTGTTAGCGCCTCAGGAAGTCGCCTCTCCTGTATGCTTTAAGCTCCTGAACTGGATATTTATTTGTTATATTCATTTGTTCTGGGCCACGCCTCTCATATGTCCCACTAACACCTTACTCAAGGGAACCCAGACAGGAAACTTGGGTTCAAGTTCAAACTCATAACATCCAGATGTGTCATCCTGACCACATCACTTAGTCACTTAATTCCTCTGGGCATTATTTTCTAATTTATAAACTGAGAGATATGGACTGAGTATCTAAGGTTTAACATGTCATCTTCCTTCTGACCATAACATCTCTCTTAACAAATCCAGCATCTTCCTACCATCCTAGCTCCAAACCAGAAGGTCAATTGGCCCCTACCCCTCCAGGTGAATCACGCCATTCCCAGCATTCCTCTGTGCTACCCTGGGGCATAGCGCGTGAAGTCATGGAAAGGACACGAAGTCAGGCAGACCTGGCTCAATACTTATTTGCTGTATGAGTCTAAGTTACTTATTTATCTTGTGAGCCTAAATTTATTCATCTGTGAAGTGGGAGATAATTCTTCCCTTCTCCCCTGTTCCCAAAATTCAGCTTTGCCCCCTTCTTTATCATGTTTCAGCCAGCTGAATCTTCCTCATGTGCTTTTTTCGTGAGCTTTCTTCCTACTTAGAAACCCTGAGTGACTCCCTGCCGTACTAATTCTAAACTCTGAGACCTGGCTTGGCTCACTGATCTAATCCCATCCCAACAACATTGAGTACTTTCTCCTCAATGTACTCGTCTCCCAGACAAGAACTCTCCTACTTGGTCCTGCTGGCTTCTTTACTGAGGACCCCTTCTGTACCCCCTCCTTTCCCCTTTGTCCAGGCCAATTCCTCCCACCCTCTGATCCCACATCGTCCATGAAATTTTCCCAGACCACTCCTGAAAAAGATTCTCTACGTTTTTCTTGACAAAGGCATGCCTGTCTCCTTTGACCAGTTTTACACCGTCCTCCTATTCTTACTTTCTTCTCTCCTAATTTCTGGCTGCTTATACCGGCCTTCGAAGTTGAATGGCTGGTCTCCATCCTAACTGTACACACTGGCCAGCAGAGGCAGAAAAATAGCAGGTTATCTGTGATGTCAAACTGGATGACCAATGTCTTTATTCCAATCTGTCAGGGGTGCCCGAAACTTGTCTTTTAAATCAAGTAAAGACACCAGAGAGTGACAGATGATACCTACCTGCAGCTAGAGACCAGGTATGTGCAATGTCATCCCTCTAAACCTTGTCAAGCCACAGCCTCGGGGCAACCACATAAAAGCTTAAAGGTTGAAATCATGAATTTAGCTGGAAGAGTATTTTCACCGTTGAGTAAAATTTCCAATAGACTATGACCTCCCTTGAAAACAAGGATCATGTCTTACTCAAGACAGTCTCCCCAACACCCCACACACAGCGTCTGGGAAGATGTCGATGCTCAGGCTTAGGTGACTGACTGACTGACTGACTGGGGACTATTAGATGGTGTCCAAGGTAAACTGTTGAAACCATTCCCCTGGTATTTAAAAGTCAAGGTGGAATCATTCTTGTTTTGGACTATGTAGGAACGATTCTGTCTGAAGGACCTGATGATCCTCAAGCAGACAGTTTGCTTCCTTTGATGTGATGGGAATACTGAAAGGTCAGGCCTCTCTCTGGCTAACCCTCTAGAAATTACCCGCTTCCCCCTCTCTCCTGGTACTGCCACGCCCCCCAACCTGGAATGGATCCAGAAAGAGCGATGCCCAAGCATCATGGTGTCTTTCTGGACTTACCTTCCCTGCGGCCTCACTCATCGGTCTTGTGTCCAAGAGCAGCTCCACTGCCTGCTGGTTTTTTGTCTGTCTCAAATCTATTCCTGATGGAATTTAACCGACTTTGCTCAAATCTAAACAAGATGAAAGCGATCGTTACAGGAAGCGGTAAAGATTCAACACTGAGCGTACAGTCTCAGAACAATGGTTCCCGGGCTTCTCCAGTTCACAGACCACTTCAACGGCACAAGACTCCATGGATGACTCCTAACATCTGCAACGTCATCACACATCAGAATCAACGGGAAGACTGGTGCTGCTTGTGATGGAGTGCCAATGGGGCTCTAGTCTATCATCTCTTATGTTCCTTAACAAATACTAATTAGTTTTTGTTGGAAACAAATGTACAGACCAGTGCTACACAGAATTACATGATCTGTTACCACATGCATCCAAAAAAAAAATAGACTGTCCTAAGACTACAGAGTCAATGACAAAATTCTAATGTTTATGTGCATCTGCTCCTTTGTAAGTTACACCCATCCACTTCCAAAAGGAGGACTTAAGGAATTACAAATACATATACTCGCAGAAGCCACAAGGCGCTACAAACAAGGCATATAAACTGAATTTTCCTGGCATCCCCATTAAATAACTATCCAACTGACCTACCCTTAAGTAAACTCTGTACAAGGCAGGTACATATGTTTCCCATTTCCTGTTTATAACAAACCTAGTATGGTTATTACCCTTACTGTCTCTAAACCGAGGCTCAGGGAGATTAAGTACTCGCTCAAGGTGTCAGCCCTAGAAAGTAGCAGCGCAGAAGTTTGAACCCCGGGTTTTCTGACTCCAACCTTTAGCACTTGGGCATTCAAATATACTGGCCCATGGCACCAATGAAAGCATGAATAAGAGTTTACCACTGGATATCCATGTGCAAAGAATATACCCTTACACCACACACAAAAATTAATTAAACATGGACCAGACCTACACAGAAGAGATAAAACTATAAAAACGTTTAGAAAAAGCATAGGAGTAAATCCTCATGACCTTCTGTTATGCAATGGTTTCTTAAGATGTGACATTAAAAGTACAAGAAATAAAAGAAAAAAATGATAAACTGGACATAAAAGTTGAAACCATTTGTGCCTCAAGTGATACCATCAAGAAAGTGAAATACACTCTACAGAATAAGAAAAAATACTTGTAAATCACATCAGATAAGGAACTCATAACCAGAATAACGAACTCATACAATTCCACAGTGGAAAAAAAAGCTCAATTTACAAATGAGCAAAGGATGTGCACAGACATTCCTCCAATGAAGATATACAAATGGCTAATAAGCACATGAAAAGATGATCGATGTCATCGTCACTAGGGAAACATAAATCCACTTCGACTCCCTAGGATGGACATAATGAAAAAGACAATACCAAGTTTGGGTGAGGGTGTAGAGAAATGGGCATCTTCTTTCATCACTGATAAGAATGTAAACTGGTGCGGCCACTTTGGAAAAGTTTGTAAGTTCTCCAAAAAACTAAAATAAAAAACGGAGCAACTCAAATGTCCATCAGCGGGTGAATGGATAAACAAATGGTATCTCCATACGACGGAACAGAGTTTGTTGATAAAAAGGAATGAAGTGCTGGAACATGCTACAACAGTGATGAACCCAAAAAAGCATTATGCTAGGTAACAGAAGCCAGTTACAGAAGACCACATAACGTATGATTCCATTTCTATGAAATGTCTAGAATAAGCAAATTTATACAGACATATCAGTGGCTGCAAGAGGGGGTGGGGAGACACTGATTGCTAACGGGCACTGAGTTCTTTTGGGGATACAGCAAGTGTTTTAAAATTGACCATGGCAATGGCTGCACTCTTTAAATATAGTAAAGCCCACTATCTAGCATATTTTAAATGCGTACATTTTATGATAGGTGCGTCGTTATCTCAACAAAGATGTTAAAAAACAAACCAACAAAAAAGGTTGAGCAGTGGTTGTGAGACCACGAGAATCTCGCTCTGGATCACTCACAGCCCAGCGATCCTCTGGACATTGTTTCCACGGCACAGACACTGCAGGCCGGTCACCTTCCTCCACCTGGGGGTGGGGGCACGCAAAATGCCAGCACCGCCTCTGACAACCATCCGGTCAGCATGATGCAAGCTTCTGGTATTTTTGGAATGCGGCGCTGCAATGTGCGTGGCCCTAACCTGCCCAAGGGGCCCAAGACGCCTGCCGCTGGCGGGAGCTCGGGGCAGCAGCCCTCGCATCTGCTGAGGGGGCAGGAGAGGGACCTGAAACTGTAAAAGAGGCTGCTCACAGCTGCTCAGAAATTCTCCTGGTGACAAAACATAGGCACGGCACTGGGCCGTCTTCCTCACTCCCGAACTCCTCCCGCCTCCCACCCCCAATGAGAGTCTGCTATTCTAGGTCAACGTACTTTAAATATCGGTGCATTATGAATCAACCAGAATTACATAACGATCAAGCAGGAAGGACCTTTAAATGTATTATGCAACGGAGCACTAACTCGGGAGCCACTTACTTACTAACTGTGTGAGCTTGGCCACTTCCTTTACCTTTCCAAGTCTCAACGTCTTCATCAGGAAAATGGGAACAAAAAAGGCAGCTGCTTCCTAAAACTGCTGTGAAGATGAAACGAGTGGATCCATGTAAAAGCTTTGTACAGTGTATATTAACTAGTAACTCGTCCTTTTACGGAAGACACTAAAGCTCAGAAACGCCAGCGGCAGTGATGGATGTGGTATGAGACTTCAGGTCTGGTATGACTCCTTAACTCATGTTCCACTGCAGAGTGCTCCTCACACCATGGTAGGGACTAGCCCTGGGCTAACTTTCAGGGCTCGTCAGACACAAGTTACAAGCACACAGTGCCTAGCTGCTCTGTGTTTCTGAACATTTAACCCATTCCCTTTTCATTGCAGGTTTCATCTTCTGAAGGGAGGATGTGACACTAAATCCCAGAACACCCACTGCTCAGGTGCTCACAGGGCAGGATGGCGCAGGACTGGTGAAGGAAATACCCGTGGCAGCGCCCTCCCCCGCCCTGTCCTCTGAAGGAGCACAGGGTGCCTGAGGATGTGTGGTGCATTAGGGAAGAGAGACTGTTCTTCCTTTTTTGTATTTTAGTGGCATGTTCATGCAAGCAGTTTGGAAGTTATTCTCAAGGCATGACGTTTTCAACTTTTAATAACTGATGCATATTAATTTAAGAGGCAAGAGAAGCTCACAAACTACCTTTGACAAAATACAAAAAATGGAGCCAAGGCAAGCTTTAAGCTTTTAGACAATCACTCTCTCTCTCTCTCTCTCTCTCTCTCCACACACACACACACACACACACACACACCCTCACTCCACAGTGTCTAAACCAGCGGATGAGGCCCTGCATCATCAGGCCTCCCCCCACCCTTGGTTGGAGCCTCCTTCTTCTCACCTCTCCAGCCATGCAGGTCCTCTTTCATTGCCTCAAACTCACTGGTCTCTATCCAGCTTTAAGGCCTTCACGCTGACATTCCCTGCATCAGAGCAAGTCCTTCCTTACAGCCTCCATCGTCACCTTGGCCTTGGCCTTGTCACCTACTAGCTTCAACCGATCACTTAGGCTCTCTTACATCTTTTCTTCAAGGAAGCCTTCCCCAATGACCCCAACGAGTCTCTCCTCTACCCCTCTCCCTAAAGTACACACACTTGGAACAAGCTTCTAAGCACTTACCAATGACTGTCCCCAACTCACCCCCGCCCCAACCGCTGGTTATAAGTGTAAGCTCAAGGAAGGCGGGGCTGTGTCTGTCTTGTGCAACGTGCTTACTCTGTGCCCAGCTCAGAGCAGGTAGTGATGGAAATCAACAACACTCTCCAAGGATTCAAAGGAGTAGCTGCTACACTGACTTCCTAACGTCTCCACTCAAATGTGACACAGGCATCCCATATCAAGGTGTGTACACGACAGAAGCACACAAGCCACACAAGTGGTTATGTGCTGTCTTTTGGAGAAAAACTCACTTCTCACCACACTATGCACAGAAAAGAGGTTCTGGGCACACCCACCAGGGGCACTCAGCTGTGTAACCTCATTAAAGTCACCTGCCCACGAATCCTCCCGGACACATCCTCCCTAAAGCACCCCAGAGCATCAAGACACCACAGCCTTCAAAAGGCTGTCCCATCGGGAAGGACGGGAAATGTATCTCCTTGGCTCTAACTAAGAGATACTGGGGCTGTTTCTGGTTTCACAGGCATTGCTATTAGAATTAAACGCGCCTCGCTCATTTCCCATAATAAAGAGTATAATTCCAAAAAAGTGCCTAGCACAGTTTCCAGCATACAGAAGGCATTTATTAAAAACTGGTTGCACAAATGAAAAAAAAACCAACAACAACAAAAAAAGCAGCTTGTTCCGAATCACATTCACAGCTGAAGAACAGTCATGACCTTTTCAAGATAGGAA
Organism: Corynorhinus townsendii; assembly: GCA_026230045.1. NCBI lineage: Eukaryota > Metazoa > Chordata > Mammalia > Chiroptera > Vespertilionidae > Corynorhinus > Corynorhinus townsendii. Next base: position 177,833,892 of record JAPDVU010000004.1, on the reverse strand, counting down.
GGAAGCACTTCCACCAACTGGAAAGGGGCGGGCTACGATTTTTGAGCCGTTCTGCTCAGCAGGGCAAGAAAACAGCTGCTAATATTTGCATTGATTCTATGGTCATTTCCGAGTCTGTAAAACAAAAAGAGGTGCTCAGTGAGAAAGCCCAAAGCCTGGGCAAACCTTGGCGCTCTGAAACTGCTGAGATGGAGCTCTGGCGCCTAGGTCTGCACGCAGATGACTCTGAAGGTGCAAGAGGAAAGGTGTCTGCCCTGGGGACCCTTCTTAAAAAGGGCCCCCCCAAACCTCTCCACCCCGTGCATTACAAGTTACTTCGAGCACTGCTCTGAACCCTTCCAACCCACCTGCGGGCCAGGCAAGATCAGCCCCTTCGCCAGAATTCAGCGCCTCCCTCCCGATGCCCCCGAGGGCTTCGCGTCTCTCAGGTCACCCCAAATCTCCGGACTTCCTAGGTTTCCTTGGAAGTGAAAGGGCAGCGATTGCCCTCACCCAGCCCCTCAGGGGAACGTGTCCGTAGAGCCTGGGGGACACTGTCCGGTGAGGAAGCGTTTTGAGGAAATATCCCCGGTCCGCACAGGTCTCCGTGGTCCCAGGAGGGGCCGTGACCCCGACCCTCAGGAGACGCGTCCGACGTCACCCTCCGGCTGGTTAGACAAAGGACCGGGCGCCCGGCGCGCCCCCACTCACCGCTCAGATAGTTGGTCCACTTGTACAGCACCCCCTCCATGGCGCCGGCCGCGGTCCCTCACTGGCAGCTCTCACTGCTCCAGGCCCCCGCAGGCGAGGAGCGCCGGCCGCAGGGCCATTGCCCGGCGCCGCCGAGCCGCCCACTCCCGGCGCCCGGCCCGCTGCGGGGACGCCCGGGCGGTCACATCGCCGCCCGGGGGCGGGGTCACTGCAGCGGCCTCGGCACGTGAGGGCAGGACAGGGGCTGGCGCGCCTCGGCTCGGGGGCTGGGACCGGGGTGGGCCGGAGGGACCGCAGAGCCTTCAAAGTGCCGCAAGCGAGGCAGCGGGTCGCCGGCGGCGCGGGCACCGCGCGCTCCCGGAGTCCCCGACCAGCCCGGCCCGGGGTCCTCTCGCGCATGCCCAATGCACCACTGGCGCGCATGTAGCGAAAATCCACTTCGGGTTTTGGCGGTGACGACGGGGGCGGGGCTGCCGAAGCTAGTGAGGCCCGCTGGGAAATTGAGTCCCGGGAGGCGGGCAGGGGAGGAAGTTCTGGATGCAAAAGGAGGAGGGTAGCCGCTGGGACAGGTGTGGGGAGCGCTCACTGTGAATGGTGCAATAGATAGGTCGGGTCCCACCTCGCGATGTTTGGGGGTTCACGTGGCCCCTGAGGTGGCCCCTGGGTTCTGGTCCCCAGTCGATGTTAAGGCTGTCGATTGGTCCCACACACTCGAGGGACCCAACAATAGGGCTTACGGAGATGATGGGAGGTTCGCGACAGAATGCTGTGTGGCCAGTGTGAATGCAATGTCTAAGTGCTAAGGCCTGGCCTCTAGAAATGTGGTCCGTAGACAGCAGCATTGGCATCACCTGGGAGCTCGTCAAAACTCTAGCCCCGACCTCCCAAAGCGAAATCTGCATGGGGTTCCTACGCCTATGAAAGTGTGAGAACGTTCCGGGCTAAGGATATCTGGGCAGGGAGAATGTTAACTCTAGATGAGTGGAAAGAGCAGCTTACGAAACAAAGTGTACAATGGGATCCAAGTTATTTTAGGCACATGTCATAGAAGCACGAACCAACATGGTAAGATTATTTGTGACGTTATAGGCGATCTCCCCCTCCCCCTTTCTTTTTTTTTTCTCTTTAGTATAAGATTTATTTGCCGTATTTAGCAAATAAAAATACAGAACAATTCGTTGTTTATCTGAAATTCGAATTGAATCCAGCTCCAGTATTCTAACTGGAAACCCTACTTAGTGCTTTACAGTTGCTTCCGAATTGAGTATAATGAACATGTACTGCTTTTGAAATTAGGTGGAAAATGTAAAACTAAAACATTTTAAACTGAGAGGAACCTATGTAACTCGTAACCGTGATTACCATTTCTTCTCTAAGCGGAAGTGTGACGTGCTTATCCTCAATAGGAGCTGTTATTGATCCTCTGGAGTAAGAACATCTAAGTGATAAATTATTAGTAGCCATAATGTTATACGGTATTGTAGAATGCACCAGACCTGATTTGAAGGCGGAGCTCAACTGCTTTGGCGCTGAATAACCTTAATCTCTCCTAGCTTACCTAGACGTATTTCATATGGGATAAAAGACCCTGCCTACTGGCTGTGTAGTAAAGATCACGCACGGAACGCGCTTTGGGAACCCTACAGGACGGTGTAAGTCTTCATGGTTTATACCTTCAGTTACATAGTAAACAATAGCAGGAGTCTTGGACTGTGAAATTTTGGGGGCTTCTCACCCATGGCGAGAATAAATGAGTATTTCCGGAAACTTCTACAGTTTTCACAAGGCCCCAGGAATCTTCCCACCTCACTCAGTCGGGGTACTTTACACGTGCAAATCTGCTGGGGGAGTTTCCGGGTTAGCTCCGCGCCCCACCCCTCTTCCAAAATTCCAAGTTGTGGAATTCCTTAATCCGCCGGGCTCTAGGACCACTCCTGGCGGTTCGCCGCCCGGCGACTCCTGCTCCAGAGGGCTGTAAATTACCTTCTTGCAACGTCATTGGCTGGGAGGCGCCTGAGGGACAGCACTGCGAGCCCATGGGAGACCGTCATTCTCAGACGCCCACGTAGTCAGAACCACTCCGGCTCGGGGTTTGGGTTTAACCCTTTAGAGGCGAGTTCGCAGTGCGTGGGAAAGTTGCCGGTAGTAAACGTGCCACGTTGCTAGGAAGGGAGAGTCATGAACTTGCCGGAGGTCGTCGTCCTTAAGCCATCAACTTCATCCTTAACTCTATGAGGTCTGGGGTCCTTCCTCTGTGTTTGTAGGAATTTCTTTCCTGCTCCAGCGACATGAGGCTTTTCTTGTGGAACTCGGTCCTGACGCTGCTGGTCACTTCTCTGAGTGGGGCGCTGATCCCCGAGCCAGAAGTGAAGATCGAAGTGCTCCAGAAGCCGTTCATCTGCCATCGCAAGACCAAAGGGGGGGACTTGATGTTGGTCCACTACGAAGGCTACTTAGAAAAGGATGGCTCTTTATTTCACTCCACGTAAGTAATTCTACCCCGCAGGCAAAGCAATGAAGAACCCGCCCACCTATCCCAGCCCCTGCGCAGGACAGCTAGCGTGTACCAAGTTTTACCATATTTTTAAAAAACTGAAATATCTCATTTCCTCCTTTGGGGAAAGGAAATGGTTTAAAGCCAATCTTATGTAAGGAGATCTTTGCAGGTCTTATTGGAAAGCATGTTGTCAAGATAAAGAAGGACCACTTATTATTAGAAAATAATTTTTATGATTATAAAAATTAGACCTAGAGTCTTCCATGTCTCAGAACCAAAAACCTAGGACCTAGGTCCTAGGTGGACGACGGTGATAGTCATGGGCCACTTTTTAGCAGTTTGCTATTGAAGTCTGGTAACTGCTGAGGGCACCGTTGTCTGCAGCCTCCGTGTAAATAGGCAGGAACTGCCTACCTTGAGAATGATGAAGTACCATAAACGGACCCGTTTGTAAGGCATGTTTGCCATTTCTAGAACCATAGCCTATGTGGTAAATAAATAAAGGCTTAAATCCCTTTGCCGTGACAAGAAATGTGCCAAAACTGCAGTCTGTTGGGTGATAGATTCTTTTTTCCTACCCTTCCCAGATTTTCTACAATTGGAACAAAAGTTCCTTTGATCGTGGGAGAAATGGAGGAAAAGAGGAAGTAATAGCCTTTATCTAGACTTAATGAAACCTAGTAGGGGGACTTCCCTTCTCACATACTAGATACACTTGCAGAGAACACTTTCCTTATTGTGCCAAAAGGGAGCTCACTGGGACTCAGACTGTACTCAGCCCTCAGGCCCTCCAGTAGCTCCACAGCTTGGTTTTCTTGGGCTGGCCTTCCTTTAGCTCATCAGCCAGTATATCTTGACCATTCTCTTCTTCCTCGGTCCTTGAGGGGCCGTTCCTCCAGGCTTTCCTGCACAGCCACACAGTAAACGCCTGCGGAGAGAGGTGGGCCAGGGTCTGAGTGGGGATAAAGGGTGGGACAGGTGGAAAAGCAGCCTTTTCCAGCTAGCAGAGCTGTCAGCAGGCTGTACATAAGGAAAGTTTGTAGGCATGTGAGAAGATGCTGTACTCCTGACTCTGTGTCTGTGTGGGTATGGACACGTGTGTGGGGCCCAAGAATCAATAATAGCTTCTGTTGAGGGTGAATTCTCCCTAGCCCTCATCATCCTCCCCAAACTCACCCACTTTTAACTATTTCTCTCCCTCTTTTCCTAGTAGCCTTCCTGGGACAGCATCCCTTTGTGATTAAGGCCTTGAATTTTGTAGTTAAGTCAAATACTGGCGCACTTAACCGCAGATTCCTCACCTACAAGATACACTTGCAGGGGAAAATGGTACTTACCCCATATGATCATTGTCAGAATTAAAAGAAGAAAAGTATTTGGGGCAATACTGGTATATGGTACATGCTCAAATAATTGTTGATTGTTTTAAGCCCTGGCCAGGTAGCTCAGTTGGTTAGAGCATCTTCCTGATACACTGAGGCTGAGGGTTAGATAGATCCCCAGTCAGGGCACGTACAACAAGCAACCAATGAATTCATAAATAAGTGGGACTACAAATTTCTCTGTCTCTCTTTCTCTCTCTCAAAAAAAAAAAAAAAAACCCACAAAAAAACAAAACAAAACAGTAAAACATTTTTAAAATAATAATTGTTTATTGTTTTTATTTTATGCCATCTGCACTTCTCTAGCTAAGTCAACAGTGTGAAATTTGCATCAAGAAATTTGAGCAAAAAAAAAAAAGAAATTTGGGCAGTGAATTGAATTATATCATAAAGTTGACGCGTGTGTGTGTGTGTGTGTGTGTGTGTGTGTGTGTGTGTATGTGTATGTGTGTATGTGTGGCTGTTTTCATTGATTTCCAAATTTAATCACTATGGGTGGGGAAAATGTACTGCAACAATAAAAAAGTTACTAAAATGTTCTAATGTGTTTTCTTTCTATTGTAGCCACAAACATAACAATGGTCAGCCCATTTGGTTTACGCTGGGCATCCTGGAGGCTCTCAAAGGTTGGGACCAGGGCTTGAAGGGAATGTGTGTGGGAGAGAAGAGAAAGCTCATCATTCCTCCTGCCCTGGGCTATGGGAAAGAAGGAAAAGGTAATAACAATTCTACATTCTTCTGTAGCACTCGACTTCTTTCTAAATTAGGAGACAGAAGTCAGTGTAGCTACTATGTATTTCCCCCTCTAGCAGTAAATAGAAAATCTGTATTTCTTTGGGAAATGTCTTGATTATTATTTGAAATGGCCAATTAAAGCCATAATATCTAATGGCCAACTAAGCTAACAATGAAAAAAAGGTTCTGGAACCTTCAGCTCTAGTATTATTCACATTGTTCACAATCTGATGGCTTCTTTTGTGTATGGGTGTGTGGTACAGCATTCATAACATCATGTTTACCATTTCACCATTTTTAAGTGTGCCATTCAGTGGCATTAAGTACACTCACATTGTGGTGCAAATATCACCGCTGTCCATCTCCAGAACTTTTTCATCCTCCCCAACGGAAACTCGCCAATTTATTTTAACAGTGCGAAAGGATAGCTCACTCAACATACGTGTGTTGATGAGTTGGACCTTTAAAAGATAGGCTATTAAGGCATCACATGCAATTTTAGATGTGGGCAGTATGTGATACTCAACTGGAGTTTCCCACAACAAAACTTATAAATGTTTTAATGATTGAACTTAGAAAACTAATGGAGGGACGTGAAATGAGTTTAGTGGAACCGAAGCAAGTGTGCTAGCTGGCCCAGGGCAGGCACCTACCCCTGTGGTTTGAGTGGAAACCTGTGCGGCTTTCTAAAGGGCTGCTCACCGGAGGCCAGAAGGTGTTTCAAGCATAGGATGTGCATGTAGCCGATAATTCCTTTATTGTAATCTAATCTAAGGGAGGAAACAGGTGTCAGAAGAAAGATTTGTGAGTAGCGATGTCCATTCCTGTGTTGTTTCTAATGGCAAAAAAATTGGAATCAACTTACGCATATAATGAGAAGGGTTTAGTGCAATAAAATAAGGCCCAGTTACTTAAAAATGGCATTTCAAGGCTTAAAATAATTATGTCCAAAATGTGTATGATATAATATTATATATGAAAGTAGAAAATAAAGCTGTCATTTATATTATACTGTGATAGTATTAGAGAAAACTTTATACACATACAGTGTGAATCACAAAGAAATAAATAAGAATGTTAACAATGGGGCTGGGAATTATTTTTATTTCTGGTTCTACCTCTTCCAAATCCTCTGCAATGGGCACATATTACCTACATGATGAAGAAAAAATATTTTAAGTAGTCATTAGAATAAAACAAAGAACCACTCTGACGTAATAGGAATATGGACTTCGCAGTATCCTTAGGTCTAACGTTTAGTAAACCATTTACAAAGTGGGAACCCTAGTCCCAGTTTCCTGGGAAGAAAGTAGGGGTCATACATGAAGAATTGTATCTTCTAAAATGGGACTTGCAATTGCTGTATAAATCTTATGCATAGAATCAGATGTACTAACAAATTAATTCCTTATTTTAATAATAATCCTCTGAGAAGAAAATCAAGTATCTAGAAAATGTTTCTCTGATGTTCAAATGTATTCTTTTTTTAAGTTAATAAATCTTTATTGTTCAGATTATTACAATTGTTCCTCTTTTTCCCCCCATAGCTCCCCTCCACCCGGTTCCCACCCCACCCTCTGCCCTTACCCCTCCCCCCCCCCCCCCGCACTGTCCTCATCCATAGGTGTACGATTTTTGTCCAGTCTCTTCCCGCACCCCCCACACTTCTTTCCCCCCGAGAATTTTCACTCCACTCCCTTTCTATGCCCCTGATTCTATTATATTCACCAGTTTATTCTGTTCATCAGATTTTTTTATTCACTTGATTTTTAGATTCACTTGTTGATAGATATGTATTTGTTGTTCATAATTTTTATCTTTACCTTTTTCTTCTTCCTCTTCTTAAAGAATACCTTTCAGCATTTTATATAATACTGGTTTGGTGGTGATGAACTCCTTTAGCTTTTTCTTATCTGTGAAGCTCTTTATCTGCCCTTCAACTCTGAATGATAGCTTTGCTGGGTAGAGTAATCTTGGTTGTAGGTTCTTGCTATTCATCACTTTGAATATTTCTTGCCACTCCCGTTGGGCCTGCATAGTTTCTGTTGAGAAATCAGCTGACAATTGTATGGGTGCTCCCTTGTAGGTAACTAACTGTTTTTCTCTTGCTGCTTTTAATATTCTCTCTTTGTCTTTTGCTCTTGGCTTTTTAATTATGATGTGTCTTGGTGTGGTCCTCTTTGGATTCCTTTTGTTTCGGGTTCTCTGTGCTTCCTGGCCTTGTAAGTCTATTTCTTTCACCAGGTGGGGGAAGTTTTCTGTCATTATTTCTTCAAATAGGTTTTCAATGTCTTGCTTTCTCTCTTCTTCTGGCATCCCCATAATTTGGATGTTGGTACCTTGAAGTTGTCCCAGAGGCTCCTTACACTATCGTCAACTTTTTGGATTCTTTTTGCTTTTTGCTTTTCCAATTGAGTGTTTTTTGCTTCTTTGTATTTCAAATCTTTGACTTGATTCTTGTGATCCTCTAGTCTGCTGTTAGATCTCTGTATAATATTTTTTATTTCAGTCAGTGTATGCTTAATTTCTAGTTGGTCCTTTTTCATATCCTCGAGAGTCTCACTAAATTTATCAACCTTTTCTAGAAAATTCTTGAAAGACCTTATAACCATGGTTTTGAACTCTATATCCAGTCATTTGCTTTCCTCCATTTCTTTCATTTGTGATCTGTTTCTTTGTCTCCGCATTTGGCTGCTTCCCTGAGTTGATAGAGTGACTTTGTGTGCTAGGTGTCCTATAGGGCCCAGTGGCTCAGCCTCCCCAGTTACCTGAGGTGGACACTCTTAGTGCACCCCTTTGTGGGCTGTGTGCACAGTTTTGTTGTAGTTAAGCCTTGATTGTTGTTGGTATCATTGGGAGGAATTGACCTCCAGGCCAGTTGGCTGTGAGGATCACCTGTGTCTACGCTGGGAGAATTCTGTGCTGGAAACACCCTTATGAGACAAGACTTGCAAAAGCCTCTGTGCTCAGCTTGGATGGGGTGGAGTCTCAGGGCGGAGCAGACAGCATTGGTTTCCCGTCAGCCCTGCCCTAATAAGCCCCTGTGTCTTGGTCCCGTGGTAATCACTGCAAGCACCTCTGAGAGAAAGCCACCCTCGAGTTCCATCCACTGCCAGACAGTTCAGTTTCTCCCCAAATGCGTCTGGGTCCCCAGAGTCTTGCCCGGAACTGGAGTTCAGTGCAGTCGGGAGCTTTTGTCTCCCTCCCGCTTGAGAAACCCAGCTGCGTACTCAGTTGCCCACCCTCTCTGCGCGCATGCCTCAGTACCGCTGCCTTCTGCAGTTCCTCTGAGTCTCAGTGTGCTTTTCTCTTTCCTGTCAGTCCAGTTTCTCCCCAAATGCGTCTGGGTCCCCAGAGTCTTGCCTGAAACTGGAGTTCAGTGCAGTCGGGAGCTTTTGTCTCCTTCCCACTTGAGAAAGCCCGCTGCGTACTCAGTTACCAGTCCTCTACCTCTCAGTACCTCTACCTCCCGCAGCTCCTCTGAGTCTCAGGGTGCTTTTCTCTTTCCTTCTAGTTGTAGAATTTCCACTCAGCCAGCCTTCCTGTGGTTCTGGATGATGTCCGTTTTGTCTTTTAGTTGTAGTTTTGAAATTGTGCGAGGCAGCAGTTTAGGTGTTTACCTATGCCGCCATCTTGGTTTCTCCTCAAATGTATTCTTTCACCTTCTGTATCTTTATCTTCTCACCTTTAATATTTATACATATAGTATTAGTCCATTACTCTTTCTCCACCCTACATTTAACTCAATTTCACTTTATAACAAGTAGAGACCTAAATAGGAGTCATTTTTCCAATGAGCACCATGAAACTAACTCTGCAAATATGTGTTAACGCTAGTTCTGTAGTCCTGTAGCACCTCGTTTGCATGCCGCCTTCGGAAAGGCACCGGTTTTCCTGACGACCTAGTGCATGCCCCTTCTCTGTCTAGATCTGCAACGGTAAGGCTTCAGCACGCAGCGTGAGTTTTGTTCCTTTAGGACTTACAAATGCCCTTTCGTGGAAATATGTGGGATGGGGAGGCTAGGAGTATTTGTTATTTTTTTTTGTTTGTTTTTTGTTTTTAAATATATTTTATTGATTTTTTTACATAGAGGAAGGGAGAGGGATAGAGAGTTAGAAACATCGATGGGAGAGAAACATCGATCAGCTGCCTCCTGCACACCTCCTAGTGGGGATGTGCCCGCAACCCAGGTACATACCCTTGACCGGAATCGAACCTGGGACCTTTCAGTCCGCAGGCCAACGCTCTATCCACTGAGCCAAACCGGTTAGGGCGAGGCTAGGAGTATTTGTAGTGTTTACCTAGACCTGTATGTTAAATATAGTTATAAGGAAACAGTTGAAAAAATTGTCTCTACTTCCCAGAAAAAAAAATTTTTTTTAAGGTCCCTGGGACTTTAACAATATTCTTCTCACTTTTAAAGATTTTTATCTCCCTTCTCCGCAATGTGTTTTAATTTATCCCCTCGCCTGAAATTTCTTCCATATATGTGCAATGGCCTAACTTTCTGAAATTGTGAATCCTTTCTGATTTTTTAAAAATTTTTATTTTGGAGAGAAAGAGGGAGGGAGAGGGATAGAGAGATAGAAACATCGATGAGAGAGAACGCTGCCTCCTGCATGCCCCTCACTAGGGATTGGGGAGGTTGAGCCCCCAACCCAACCACGTGCCCTGAACGGGAGTTGAACCTGTGATCTCTTGGTTCATGGATTGACACTCAACCCCTGAGCCACACTGGCCAGGCTTGAATTGTTTTTAAAGCCTGCAAGAGAGTTATATCTTAGTAACATATATTGAGAGCTTACTATTTATCAAGCAAAATGGTAAGTATTTTACATGGACTCACCTTCCTTCATCTTCCCAACAGATTCGGGAGGTGGGCATTATTGTCATTTGTGTTTTGCAGGCTGGGAAACTGAGGCTTAGAGAGAGGCAGAAGTACGCTGTAAACCTACATAGTATGACACCAGAGCTCACCCAATTATAAACTGCCTCCATTGGCAGAAATGGCAGTATGATATATATTGCTAGGTCAGGACTTTCTGACTCAAGTTAGTAAATCACCGTACTATAATTAACTCTGAAATATCTCAAGCACTTTAAGTCATTTTTGACTTATAATATGCAATGCCTTAATTACATTTGACATTTTAATACCCCAGGCCATTAGGCATGTGTGTGTGCATATGTGTGTATGTAGAACAATTTCTAATTGCAAAACCAAAATTAGACTGCTTTTGATCTATTAATTTGGATTATTTCTTCTTTATTCTATTTGTTTGAGTCAAATATGATTATAAGTAATTTCCATTACATGTGATAATCTTAGGAGGGCTCTTCATTTAATTCAATTAAAAGAATATTTCATCCAGTACCATAAGTTTTCTATGATCAAAATTTGGGATCTTTTAAATACAACTGAACACCCCCCCCCTCATTTAGGTAAAATACCCCCAGAAAGCACACTGATATTTAACATCGACCTCCTGGAGATTCGAAATGGACCAAGATCCCATGAATCATTCCAAGAAATGGATCTTAATGACGACTGGAAACTCTCTAAAGATGAGGTGACCATTCCTTCCTCCTCCTCTCTCTTTCTTCCCTTCTTTCAGCACACTTTTTTTAGAAATATGTTTTTAAAGAACATTTATTTTTAATTTGGGTAAAATGTTATTTATAAAACTTCTTAAAGTGCCTATGCTTTGAAAATGGACTTTTTCATAGGAAATCATTGTTTTGGAGAGAGAGATATTGAGACTAAAAACACCATTTATTCTTTTGCTTTTTTCTCTCTCTCCCCAATGCATAAAATAAGGTTGACTATTTTGTCTTGCCCTAAGTTTTTGAAAGATCCATTTTGTCAAGACAATTCCCATTTTGGAGTTATTGTATAAGAAACATAGATATCCTGAGAAATAGTTGCCATAAAGCAGTTGTTGTATGTCATTAAATGAGCTACCAGTCCAGTCTGTGATATTGACTGACTCAATGCAGGTATCTTACAAGTAGGAAGTATTAACGAGACCATTATTTTGTAGGTTAAAGTGTATTTGAAGAAGGAGTTTGAAAAGCACCGCGCGGTGGTGAATGAAAGTCATCATGATGTTTTGGTGGAGGATATTTTTGATAAAGAAGATGAAGACAAGGATGGGTTTATATCTGCCAGAGAGTTTACATATAAACATGATGAGTTATAGAGATACATCTGTCCCTTTTATATAGCAGCCATCTTTAAAGAGCTGGCAACCGTTTTTTAAAGAAAGTCTTATTTTTTAACATTGCTTTATTCTGTTCTTGCTTCGTTTTTTTAATATTTTTTTCTGCATATTATTTAAAGAACCCCTTAGGGTTTCTAAGTGCTCATTTCTTTCTGGTGAATTACTGGGAAGAAAAAATGTTTTTATCTTTGAATAAGGAGAATTCTGGACTGTTTTCTACTTTCACCTATAAAGTCTTATTTGTAACTTTAAAATATTACAATGGGGACCTTGCCCAACATAAGAGCAAGTATATCACAAATCAGCACCCTCTATTTCTGCTTCCCCCCATTTTCGCTAAGTTAGATACTGACTTTTGCAATAACCCAAAGCTTACTATTTTCATGTTATAATGAAAGTGTTATCTGCCTTTGATTCTCTGCTTGAAGCAACAGGAAGATGGTTGTTGAACTTTACTTGTTAACAGTTACTGCTTTACTGAGGAGATGTGCAATGCTGAAGGGATTGACAAAGTTAATGACTTACAAGTGTGTATACATTCAACATTCTGCCCAGGACTTAAGCTATAGTATAAGGCTTGGTTCCTGATTGCTACTGACTGACTTATCATGATAAATAGAACCAATTATTTATGTTTGTTTCTTCCTAATAAAATGTGTCAAAATATTGTAGATGAGGTAGAAAGTTGTATTTAGTCCATGTTTACTTTTTAAGGCTAACCAATTATCCTTCCTGGTTTTTAAATTAATAGTCTATAACTAGTGTATTATACTACAGTAACATTATATCATGATTAGTTAACCAATCAAAATTTTCCCATTTCTGCCCTATCAGGAAATAAGGCAGACCCACAGTAGCTGCTATTGAATAAGGTCAAAAGTTTGATAATTTTATTACGTTTTCTTCAATTGGCTTTTATCCTCAATAGTTTAAAAAGTGTCCAATTCCCCATTTACTAAGGATAGTCTTTAGCCCAGGCCCGTGTGGCTCAGTTGGTTGGGTGTCATCCTATGCACCAAGAGGTCACTGGTTTGATTCCCCATCAGGGTACATGCTTGAGTTGTGGGCTTGATCCCCAGTAGGGGGCATGCAGGAGGCAGCCCATTGATGTTTCTCATTGATCAATGTCTCACTCTCTTCCTTCCTATCTCTAAAAAAATCAATAACAAAAGTCTTATCATTTACAAAGTGACCTCAAATATATCACTGACTTTAACTCTTATTGATCTGAAGTCCATGAAAAAAGTTGGTGGATTTTACCTATTTTATAGGTGAGGAAATTGTCATTCAACGAGATTGTTGTGACTGTGTCAACAGCTAACTTACTGAACCAGATTTCAGTCCTCAAGTTCATTATCTTTCTACTGCCCTGTACCTATATTGAAAAGAAAAATTTTCTTTGCATTTACTGGGTCTAATTTTCTCTTCAGTTTGCTTTCCTAATTTTCTCTTCAATGTGGGTCCTTATCCTTTGAAGATACTTTACTGGCTATTTCTGGTGCCATAGAATTCTCCCCATGATCCAGAAATGGCTCTGGTTTCTTTGAAAAATCTTGGGGTCAGCAATAAATTGCCTCAAAAACCCTGTGTGGTGTGAGGTTCCCCATGTGTATCTTAGTCCTTTTCATTCCTGTGGAGCTCCAGATCTCTTGTGTTTTTTTTCTTTAAAGAATTATGAACAACTGTTACATCAGATACAGACTACTTTCACTGATTCTGTATTGACGTTTTCCTCACTAACACCTTTCTCTGGCGAAATCAGCTATGGCTAGAAAACTTTTTAAGTTCACTGCCCTTTTCCTCAACCTGGAGGAGTTTGAAGTCACCGTACAGAAAGCCTTATGCAGCATGATGAGGGGAAAGGAAGTAAGTAGCTTGTCATATGACGCTACTTTGTAGGAAGGTTACTGACGCTGCCTACTGCAGAGCAAGAGAATTAAAAAGAATTCTGACTATTCAGGCAGCATATTCCTTCATCGCATGTGAATTTGTATCATTTCCCATCTAACATCTGGACACAAGTATGAAATGATAACATGTCACTAGGTTAGGTTGTCTTTTAACTGCCTTTTTTTTGGTTTAGTTACTACTTTGCACCTTTCCATTTGTGGGAATAATCACACACCAGCTGTGACTTCACATGTGTATCATTGGACTCATTAATCCTGCTAGCTGGGTCCTATTTAAATTTGTAGGACTGTGTTATGGTGTTCTTTTCAAAAATAAAGATTATTTGGAAAAGAATTGGTTTTCTGAAAAATTCTTCACCAATTTCTTCAGTAGTTTTATTGATTTTCTTAACTGTTCTTCCTGGGTTTTATATAAAAACCAAGTGAGGAAGATGGACAGGTAGTTTGGGGGGATGTATAATGGCACTTGGAATGTGTCTGATTACTCTGTTTAGATATAGTTGTAAGGAAAGCTGTGGTTTGGTTCGATTGTTTTGAAACAAATAGGCAGTAAACCTTGAGCATGGAAAGCAGTAGTTAATGGTGAATGTTGGGTACTGGAGAAAGTGTATGTGGGGTTTTTGTTTGTTTAACGGTGGTAGTTATCACTATTGTTTGTGGGTTGTTTTTGTTGTTAATCCTCACCTGAGGATATTTTTCCATTGATCTTTTAGAGAGAGGAGAAGAGAGAGGGAAAGACAGAGAGAAACAGCGATGTGAGAGAAACACATTGATTGGTTGTCTCCTGCACGCGCCCTGACCAGGGCCCGGGCCAGGGAGGAACCTCTAACCAAGGTACATGCCCTTGACTGGAATCGAACCCAGGACCTTTTGGTCCACAGACTGACGCTCTAGCCCCCGAGCCAAACTAGTAGGGCTACCACTGTTGTTTTGGTTTGGGATTTTATTGTGTGTAATGGGTGGGTGTTATGATGATTAATGCCTACTGAGTAAATTAGTGCTATAAATTACCGTATGTAATTAAATGAAGTGCTGGGGTGCCTTAAAAATAACAAGGAAATTATTTCTGAATCAGATGGGAGACCAGCTATTTGAAAGTTTCTTTGTGGAAATGAATTTGTATTTCTCATCTTATTCATGATACAGGGTATTGCTTACCTCTGTTCTGCTACTTCGATATCAGCATGCTCTCTCCTCCCTGCATCGAGCGTATGGGTGACTTCTCAGAGTTGTTTGGAAACTACAAAAGGAGAAAAGAGAACTTGGTGCAATGTTATGGGAAAAAATATATTTTTCCACCTTTTTCTTTAAAAAGTGAAGTATCATTGTATTAATAACCCTACTAGATGAGAGAAAAGAGCCTTGACTTCCCCCAAATTATTCTTCTATGTTATTTTTTTTCTTTCAGAATTACCTATCACCCACTTCTTTAGAAGAATATACAGTCAAGAGATTTCGGAAAAAATAAAACTTATCTTTAAAATATAGAGGTGTATATATGTGTATGCATGTGCATATTTGTGTATGTATACGTAGTGTACTATATGCCACGTACAAACCATATACTGCACACACCTAAAGTTTCCTACTAAAGACAGTTACTGAAATGCTCTATCTAGTACATGATTTCCCCTCTGAAATTTTGTCTTTCAATTTAGCGTGAAGTTATAATTTAGGTTGAATTTCCTAGTGGTTCTCTAGATGAAAACAACAGTAATCCTTTTCACCGCTTGAGCTTGAGGTTTATCGAAGGGACTAGGCGGCTGGCTTTGGCACAGTACGTAGGTGATGGCTGAGGAGCAGGGAAGGAACACTTAGAGGTTCCTGGAGGTCCCGAGCCCTCTGTCTGTGGACTCGTTCGTCTGCAGGCTCTTTGTGTCCCTGGGCTGCTAGTGACGCCTCTGGGATGCCATGCCTCCAGTGAGGACAGGTCAGCCAAGGATCTTCAAAGCCAGCCTGAGGGCCTGTGAGCTAGACAAACGTCAGTTTTATTTTTATGACCTAAATGACATGAGATGTTTATTGAGGCTTTCCTAAAAAAAAAAAAATCTGGAGTAAAGCAAATGCTGTCCCCTGGTCTAGTAACAGCTGAAGCATATGCCACTTGGGAATTTCTGGGCATTTACAAGTCCTGTCATTAACTTCCTGGTAAAATCCCACACTGCGGCAGCTCAAGATAATGTCCGCTTTGGCAAACAGTTGCAGGAAAAGCAATCCCACACACAATGTAAACTGAGGTAGTGCGGGACAGTTTTCATTAATATAGAGAATGAAGAAAGGGTCGGGGGCCCATTGGGACTTAATTCCAGTTTCTTACAGCATTTTCTCATTCATTAGCTACAGACCTGGTGAAGTGCATTTTATGTTAAAAAACTCTAAATCTAGTTTGGGTTTTTTTTCTGGTTGTTTGTTACCTCTGGTTAGAAACTGGGAGCATTATGACATTCAGCCACATGTGACATTCAGCCACATCTTTCTATGATGATCACACCCCCTGGTATTCTGTTTGAGACATTCTAGATGTTTAAAAAGTGGATTTTAAATTTCTAGCTAAATTTAATTAAATGGGTAATTATACTTGTGTAGAATAACCATGAAGAGTAGTACAAATATAGGGGATTTGCCTTAAAATAAGAGATAGCACTTTACTTGTGGAAAAATAGGGGAGAACCTAAAAGGCTCTTGCAATGAACTCCCCTTTTAATGACCAAATCCCCACAGCATAATAGTTGTAGGCTTTCTCTGGAGTCAGAAATTTCATACATTCTATCAATAGGTAGAATCATTGTTTCATCACTTATAGAAAGTTCATCTTTATTTAATTCCTAGAGCAATGTAGACAGACTTTTGTTTCCTTCTCCCAAGAACTGAAAAATAGCCTGGGCCGGTGTGGCCCAGTTGTTTGGATGTCTGCTGTTGCACCAGGAGGTTGCTGGCCTGATCCCTGGTAGGGGATGTGCGGAAGGCAGCTGATCTATGTCTCCCTCTCACATAGATGTTCTCTCTTCCTCTCCCTTTCGCTCTCTCTAAAAATCAATAAACTGTTCTTTAAAAAAGGATCATATTATTAAAAAAAAAAAAGAATTGGAAAATAAATAATAGTAACTTCTGTTTAAAGTCATATATTATCTCAAGTGAGCAGTGGTGTTAAAATTGCAGATATAAGAGGCTCAACTTGGTCAATTCTAGATAAGGTTTCATCTATTAAAGCAATCCGCAGGCCTGGCTGGCATAGCTCAGTGGCTGAGTGTCAACCTATGAACCAGGAGGTCACGGTTCCATTCTCGGTCAGGACACATGCCTGGGTTGCAGGCTTGATCCCCAGTGTGGGACATGCAGGAGGCAGCCTATCAATGATTCTCTCTCATCATTTATGTTTCTACCTCTCCTCTCCGTTCTTCTCTGAAATCAATAAAAATATATTTTGAAAAAACGATCCTCAGGTGTCACAAAATATTAAAGACAAGCCCTATTTTAAACCTGTACATAGTGCTTGGCTGCCTGGCTCAGTGGTTGAGCATGGACTTATGAACCAGGAGGTCACAGTTTAATTCCTGGTCAGGGCACATACCCAAGTTCCGGGCTCCGTGCCCAGTGTGGGGTGTGTAGGAGGCAGCTGATCAATGATTCTCTCTTATTGATATGTCTATCCCTCTCTGAAACCAATAAAGCTATATTAAAAAAAAAACACCCCACTGTACATAGCATAAGGTGGACTGTTTCCATACAGGTAAACTAGGAAAACATATCTGTAAGAAAGAATTAGGTGGAAATTCCCAAAGGTCACCACAGAATCCTCGGGCCTGTTCTTTGATAGTCACAAGATGAACAACCAGCAATTCCCCTTGAAATTATCTGTACAGTTGACTGAAGCCACCAATGGCTCCTAAAGTCAGAGCAGTGAGGGTGATGCATACATAATAATTTTTTTAAAAAACTAGGTTCGGAAAACCAATTAACTGTTATTTGAAATGAAATGGGAACCATTGAAATGACACATTTGAATAATTGAATTTAGAATCCCATCACCTAAATATAATGAATAGGATTTTATACTTTTTGCCAAAATACAATCTATGGTTGTCTAAATTAGCAATCTCCAAAGGGCTTGATGGATCATTTGAATTCTAAAAATAATTTAAAAATAGATTTTAATATTTATAATCTCTCTGTGTTGTCTATACTCAATATGGGCAGTAATTCCTTAGATTGATTTGAGGGCATTCTGAAGGTTTGTTTCTATGGTAACCAATTCAGAAGACTACCCTCCTAAACACGGTTGTCATGGAATTAAGGCAGGTGGTTGACTAATCTTGACTAATACTCTTCTTTCCCATCTTTTAATGGCTTCTCTGTTAACCCCTTTCTTTGGTTCTCATAAGATTATATACAAGAGAAGCCAATTACTAAGAGGAAAATACCTCTATAAGCGATGTGCTAAAGGCATTTCTCAATTACACACGTCCTTCAAGCTCCTCAAAATCATTGCATAGGGTTCTTTAGACAATAATACTGGTTAGAAGACAAGGCAAAATTGTCATCAATAATATTTGTAATTGGTGTAGGTTTGGGTAACCTTCATTTATGATCATTTTTTAAACTTGTTTACATGTCCTAATATGCTAGATCAATGTATTTATCTCTGCATAATTCGTATGTTAACTTAATGGCAACATACAATATACACATGTGTTACTTCTATACTTAATTTTCTTGCTTGCCTCTGACTTCTTGAGAGGAGAGGCCTTTTTCATCTTCGCAGCAATAGTGTAATTCCTAGTATAGGTGTTTGGTCATGTTTCTTATTAAATCAGTATGTTGAAGACGTTCTATAAGTAAAGTGTGCATTTGTAGTTCTTACCATTGTGGGTCTAGTTGAGTCTAAATCAAGTCACTTGGCTCCTTAGGGGCTTTAAGATTATAGTTCCTAGACGTCCACATCTGCCCATGAAGGAGAAACTGCTGTGGGACTTGCTGTCCTATTGTGACAGGTAGGAAACTGGACAAAATACAGGTTTTCCAAACTATGTTAAAGTAGAGCATTATTATGAAATCCTATATAATAAAAGCATAATATGCTAAGTGTCTTACCGAAAGGTTGACCATTTGGTTGACGGCTTGACCAGCGACTATGACACACACTGACCACCAGGGGGCAGACACTCTGACCGGTAGGTTAGCTTGCTGCTGGGGTCCGGCTGATCAGGACTCTGCCAGAGGGCTGGAAACACCCTGGAGTCTTCCCCATCCCTCCCTGGCCGACCAGCCCCCATCGCCCTGATCTGGACTGGGGGAGACAGTGCCCATCAGCTCCAATTGCCAGCCAGGCTGAGGGACCGTGCACTGGGCCTGTAGTATATAATATTGATATTGGGCTACAGTTTTCTTGGTTGCACTAAATGCACAATAAGATCCCTTTGTGCTCCAAGAGTGTGCATACCACTGCTCTGTTCTACAGCATCTGCACCGATTTCCTCAGTCATCTCCTACTATCCATTTGCTCATGTGGCAAACCACAAGCATAAGCATAACATTCAAAAGACAGGCAAAGAAGTCTCCTTCCTTCCCTCCATCCAGTTACCAGTGTTGCCTGGTGGCATCTACTACTACAGTTTCTAATGTATTCTTCCACAGATATTCTATGCAAATAAGAGTACAGGGATGTATTTTTTTCTTCCCACAAATGATAACACACAATGTCTTGCACCTGGCTTCCCTCCCCTACTTAGTATAGGTTGGAAATCTCTCATATCAGTACATAGAGATCTTCCTCCTTTTTAAATATCTGGATAGCGTTCCATTCTATTGTGCTATTTGAATGGTCCCCAATGGATGGCCGTGGCTAGAAAGATTTGTTTCTAATCTTTGCTAGCACAACTAATACAGCAATGGATAACCGTGTACTCACATCATTTCACACCTGTGTCATAACTGTAGGATAAATTCCAGACGTGGAATCCTCCAAAGACTATATATGTATCTGTTATTTGGGAGATATTACCAAATTGTCATCTGTGGAGGTTAGAAAACTTTTTGACTTTTGCGAATCTGACAGGTAGAAAATGCGACCGTGTCTATTTGATTTGAAGGGAAGTGAGGGTGAGTATCTTTTCATGTGCCTGAGTGGTATTGCCTTAGTTTTCCTGTGAACTTTCTCTTTACAGGATAGTCTTTTTTTGCTATTTCATAAAAGGTGGCGTCTGTGCTGTGTTAACAGGTAGATGGTTATGTCTGGACCAAATACCTTGATGCCAGATTCTCTCTCTCTCTCTCTCTCTCTCTTTCTCTCTCTCTCTCTCACACACACACACACACACACACACACACACACACACACACACACACAGACACACGCACACGCACACACGCGCACACACACGCACCCTTGGACGTCTGTATGGAATACCAGGGTTGGAATCTTGGCTTGCTACTTGCTGTGTAACCCTGGGAGAGTCACTTAACTTCTATGGGCCTCATTGCCCATGTATCCCGCATAGTGTCTGGCATATCAACATGACACAGGATGGCATCTTTAAAAGCAGGGAATTGGCTTGGACATGTGAGTCAGCGACGTCCAGGACACGTTTCTTTGAGGGGAAATCTCGCTTAGGTACTGAAGCCCGCGCATAACCCCGAACGGAGGAGTCCTGGAGAGGCCCCGGGAGGAAGCGGGGCCTGGCTCCTGCAAGTCCGGGTTTTCCCTCTGGAGACAGATGCCACCCGGGTGGTGACTTAGAAATAACAATCGAGCAAAGAGCCACCTTCTGCCGCCCTGGAGGCAGCTCCTCCTGCTGCCAGGCACCCTCCCCTCCCCAGCCCAGCCAGGCCAGTGCTGCGCGGCTCCAGCCCCGGTGGAGGAGGGGGGAGGGGGAAGGGGGGAGGGCACCGGGAGGCGGGGTGACCCGCATCACGTGAGCCGTGCAAACTGTAAGCGGGGGCGGCGGGCCGGAGCGTCGGGAGTCTGGGGAAGGAAAAGCGCCGACGGCCGCTCCGCCACTGCAGCTGCAGCCCCGGATGTCGCCGCAGTAGCCGCGGCCGCGGCATCGGCACCCGCAGCAGCAGCAGCAGCATCAGCGCCGCAGAGCCGAGCCTGAGCCGCCGCCCGCAGGTGAGCCTCGGCAGGCGCGACCCAGAGCGCTGGGCATCTGCACCGCGTCTCCCGCGGGTTCGCTCCCAGCCGCCATCGCCGGGCCCGGGGGACTCGGGTTTGTGAGCTTCGGGGGCGCCGGACGGGGACGCCCCACCCTGGGCGCGAGCACTGCAGCCAGGTCGGAACGGGTCCCCGCTCTGCACACCCAGCCCCATGCTGGCCCCATCTCCCTCTAACTCTCACACCCCCTCCCGCCGCCTCCCGCACACACACTCCGCAGCCGGCTCTTCCTGTTTTCCTAGTCTTCGTGTGAAGTTGCTGCCCCGCGAGGGCAGTGCCTGTGCGCCCCCCGTCCCCGCCACCCCTGGGGCCGCTCCCAGGGTGCAGGGCTCGCTGGGGCGCGGGAGCGGGCCTGGCACTCCCCCGGAGGTCACGCACCTGCCGCGGGTGGGTTCGCGGGGACCTGGCTGCCTGGTGCGGCCGCTGCCCGTGGCCCGGCTCTGTCCCCGCGTCCCCCGGTGCGGGATCCCGATTCGTGTCCGGGGACTGCCCTCCCCTAAGGGCAAGCACGGCTGCTCCGCTCCGGGCCGGGACTTAACACCACTTGCCTTCCAGCCACACCCGGGGCGGTTCTTGTGGGGAAAGGGTGTCGGGCAGGTTAACGCGCTGGCGCTGGGGGTGGGGGGGTGGGGGGTGGGCGTGGGGGTACGGGGTGCACTTATCCATCCTGAGATGATTATCCGCTTCAGTTCGCTTTTGCGTCCTGGGTTCTCTCGTCTGTCGGGGCGCCGATCAGGGGTGACATCACTCGTGAGGTCTGAGACGAGTGTGGTCTGCAAAGCAGGAGCCTGAACTTTAGAGAGTAGACGAGAACTCGGGTTGAAGGGTTAACTGCAAAGCGCCCCGAAGGAAGCGGTTATGTGCTGTGCTGCGAGACCGAGTCAGGGTTCTGCTGCATGATGAGGGCTCCCGGGATTTGCCGTTGAATTCCGGCTTGCCGGCGTCTTGAACGAGGACGTGGCAGGCTTCCCGACAGGGTGTGAGTCTGCTGGGTTCCAAGCCTGACTAGACCAGGCATCCCTTGCAGAGGACACCCGTGTTCATTCAAAATGGCAGCAGGAAGAATCAGGCCAGAGGGAGCCGCAGGGACCAGTCTCACCCGCCGCCCCCTGGCTCGGGCCTGGGTGAGGGAATCGGGGAAGGCAGGCTTTCCCGGGGGTCGCTGCAGCAGCCCTAAGGGGCAGGGAGTAATTTTTGCAGCAGACTCGATTTTAGGCTCCTGGGGAGGATAAGCGGGAAATTTGGGGGAGCTGTATACTTTATTTTCTCTAACTTATCAAAAGCGGGTGCAAAGACCCAATTAAAACGCTCTGTGATTCTGATCTGATTTCCTCCAGGTTCTGCTGAAGGCGATTTATGCGGCTGCTGAGGTCTGTCTGATGTATAACCTCATTGTTGCTTTGTACCAACAGCTGGCTCTTAAGAGAGAGGGGTGTCTAGTGTCAACATCAGCCAGGAATAGTAGACATAACAAATGCCAGGCCCTGAGGACCAGTCTCATTGCAGAATTCGATTTAACACCATGACCAAGCACCCAGCCATCAGAGGATGGTGAACTCTTAAACAGTGACTCATTTCAGGGTTTCTCCCTCTCTCTTAAGCAGCCTTCCTTTCCCGTTTCACTGCTGGACTGCCAGCCATCTTCTCATTTAGGAAGAGGAGATGCGTGAGGCAGCATTTGTTTGGGGGATAATGGGATGGAGGGAGATTAGCACAGAGGTCAGGAATGGTGATGCTGGATGCAGCCTGAGAAACCACTGTGTTGTCAACTCCCCTTGTACAGCCTGGGAGGCTGAGACCAGTGGGGGGATGGGGGCGGGGGAGAGAGGGAGGGGACATGGGTCACCCCCAAGGTCATATACTGGTTGGCAACTGGCAGTGAGGACTGAAATCCAGGTCCTGAAACTCCCCCAGTTCAGGGTTTCCCATGCCACCCTGGGAGAATAGGGCAAACCTGTCATGAGAGTGGCAAACAGGGCAAGCCAAACCCAGACTGTGCCATGAACTTAAAAATCTATAGTTTCCCTAACTCAAGCCCGTTTAACTGCTTAAGCTGTCTGCGCCTCATGTTCACATTTTGTGGTCACTAAACTGCTTCTGTATTTCAACTCCAAAGACATTATTTCCATCATAATCTTTGAGGTGAAAAATGTGTTCTCTGATTAAAAATTAGTTCTTGATGCTTGCGGAGAACCAATAGGCCAAAAAAATTTTTTTGAACTAAAAAGAAAACAAAGTGGGATATAGAACAGCTTTGGAATGTATCTAATTTTAAGTGCAAGTAGATAACAAGCCTGATTTAAAATGCTTGGAAGCAGCACTGAAGACAGAGCCCTTCTCTGTAATTTGTATTTGAATTCTCTGAATCATATACCAGTGACCTGAGATCCACCACCAGGAAAACTAGACAATGTGCGTGGGTTAGTATTTGTGCAGAGGTGGCAGGGTATGGAAAACCCTTCTGGGCGTTCGGTACCTTCACCCGAGTGATCTGCAGGAGGAGAAGGTGGGCGGCTCGCAGGCGGCAGGGAGAAGGATTTGCGACGGTGAAGTAGTTAGGAGCCAGGTCTGGCTGGATGCGTGGAAGTGAGCACAGATGCTTGATGCCACGTGTGCCCTTAAAAAAACAAGTTGCGCTAGAACATGAATGTGAAGGTTCGTTCACTGAAATCCCCCTGATATGCCAGAGACGTTAAAATTCACAAGTTTTTAAAAATATAGGGTGTTCCCCCCAAAATGTATACACACTTTAACAGCTGATAACGCACTTCATTTTCACTCCCTTTCCGGTTTAACTGATTTGAAATAATGGGTGAAGCCAGACTAAGCTGTGAACAAAGAAAATTTATCCAGAAGTGCCACTAGACTTTTTTATGGGGACACCTAAAAGATAAAGTTTACAGTGCAAAGATGGCAGCAGTCGAGGATTTAGGGCACACAGATACCGAACGAAATGGTTCTTGATGTTTGCGATTCCGTTGCTCCGCATCATCAGCAGTGCTTGGACCAGACTGTCATCAGTTTGAAAACAGGCACTAACAAAAAAAAATTATCCCTTTCTGTAGATTCCTTTAACGGCTGAAAATGAGCTGTATATTAATAAACACTGACTTTATAAGTATTCAAAGTGTGTATACATTTGTGGGGACACCCTGCACATAAACTCATGCCATTTGTGTTTCTTGGAGAACAATACAAACTATAGATAATCCAAAGTTATTTTTTAAAAACCACCCGTGATCCCTTTATCCAGCACTAACTAGTCTTTCTGAAAGTTTGGGACCACTTCCTTGGAGTGAGCGAGCCTTGATTCTGTGCTGTCCAATTCCGAGCCACCGGCTGGTGGCCGCATGTGGCCGTGCGCACTTGCAAGGTGGCTAGTTCAAACTGAGGTATGCTGTGAGCTTAAAATACGCATCAGATATAGCAAACTTACATGAAAAGACTTTAAAACATCTCGGGAATTTTGTATTGATTATAAAGTGAAGTAACATTTTGGTTCTATTGGGTTTAAGTGAAATACATTACGAAGCATACTTTCACCAGTTTCTCTTTACTTATTGAGATGCGGCTACCAGAAAACATAAAATTACTTATGTGGTTCACATCTGCCTTCCATTATATTTCCCCTGGACTGTCTCGGTCCAGGCCATTAACAGAAAGTGGGGCTGTTGGTTGAGGTGTGGGATTCTGTTCACGGGACTGGATGTGTCAGGAGAGAGGCCTCACAGAAGCTGGAGGGGAGATGGCTGGAAGCTGGGCGGGGGGGGGGGGGGGGGGGGGGGGGGGGGGGGGCGGGGGGGGCGGGAATGAGTGCTCAGGTGACTGGCAGGGGAGGGAGCTGGGGCTTCCCTGCTTGAGTCCCCCCTGAAGCAGAGAGGAGCTTGGAGGTGGTTAATAAGATGGTTAATCTCGAGCCCCTTTTTATTCTGTTCTTACTGGTTAGACATGTAACCTAATCCTCCCCTAAGGTAAGCGAGACATCCTTGAAAGCTCCCATAAGCATGTCCCCTCACTGGGTTAAGTTGGGTGACTGCCCTCCTCTGTTGGTTGTGTACATGACACCTCTTGTTCTAAGTGGTAAAGAACTTGAAAACATATTTGTAGCTCCTTCTCTCCTTGGGTTGAACAAAGTGCTTGTAGGTGGTTAGGAGCTCAAAATTAACATGCTGTTAATTCATCAGACTTCTTAAAAATCCCAATAAAATGATGGACCCGTCTGAATAATTTTTGCTTCTTTCACAGTAAAACCTCCCCAGTGTATTTTAAAATTGCACTCAGCAGTGCCCCAGTGACCTGAAAGAATAAATGAAATGTCTTAAAGTGTCCTTTTTAAACACGAGTGATCAGAGTTTTAAAATAATAAAGTCCAATAATGTGAGCTTGCTATAGAGAGATTTAAAATGTATATATCCACACATAGTAACATATTCATTTGCATATATTCACACACACATTTATATATATATAAAGAACATTTATATTTATATATATATATATATATATATATATATATATATAAATGTTCTTTTCGATTAAAAAAATGGGATAAATTTCCTAATGATAAAACACAGCAAATGGCTGAGGCATAAATGGACATTTACAAAGTAGTTTTTAAGTCCATTTTGTAACGTATAAAGTACCTCTGTGGTTACTAGCAAGATTTAAATCTTATTACTCCTTTATTTCTTCTGTAGGAAATAGATTTTTAGCTAAATTTTCTTTTTACGGGGACACAGTGTAAACCAACATTTTTGAGGATGGGAAGATATTTAAAAATCCCAGTTTGCAGAGTTAACAGGTACATATCAAATCACGTGAATGGGAAAAGAGAATACACAATGCAGTATTTACATGGGAGGGAAAGCAGATGGTGGGGAGAGAAAGCTCATAATTCGAAGCAACCCTGCCAGATTAGTGGGCACACTGGCAACAACGCCAAAAAGGAGAGCAGGAGGAAATGAGAGGGCCCCAGATCTTTCCCACGGACAATGCCAGGGCAGCTGACCACATACCTGCCTATTCCACCCAATCTTCTTGCCTTATCTCCATCATTATTACATCCTCAGAACCCTGATCTTTAAGAACAAGTTAAGGGAACAGATCTTTTTTGAGTGTTTCTCTATTTCAGATACTCTGCATATATTATCTCATTTAATCCACATAGACACCATGACTGCAGTTTATAGATGCAGAACTTAGTAAGCAGAGGAGCTGCACCCAAAATTTGGGTTTATCTGACTCTTTTTAAAAATATGTGTTTTTAAAATCAATTTCAGAGAGGAAAGGGGAGGGGGAGAGAGAGAGATAGAAACACCAATGATGAGAGAGAATCATTGATCAGCTGCCTCCTGCACACCCCCCCCCCGCCCCCCGCCACACACACACACTGGGGATCGAGCCCACAACCCGAGCATGGGTTCTTCAACAGAATCAAACTTGGGACGGACACTTTATCCACCGAGCCAAAGTAATATTTTGGATATATTGGGTTTAAGTGAACTATATTATTAAACATGGTTTCACCAGTTTCTCTTTACTTCATTCTGCAGGCCAACGCTCTATCCACTGAGCCAAACCAGCGAGGACTATCCGACTCTTTTTAAAAAAAGCCACAGTGTAAGCTCTTAGAGAGATTACCCTGACTGCACAGCTCAAGTGGGAATACCATGGGGTGAGCCACAGCATGGCCGCACTTTGTCAAAATCAGATTCTCCTGCTCTTTTTCTTTCACTGAAGATGAACTTTAGATACTTCCTCCCCTTCATTTGCCCCACCAACATTTTCTGAGTGTTACTACGTGTGGCCCTGTGTGTGAGGTGCCAGGGAAATAAAGATTTACACAGGAGTCCTTGCCCTCTTGGGGCTCACAGAAGGCTGAGCACAAAATGCATTTTAAAACTTGAGGAAAAGAAGGCCAGGTAGAGGGGATCAGGGACTCACCTCAGGGCACTAACATTGCAAGCCAAACGGAAGTCCCTTCCCATGCCTCCTGCCCCAATAATCCTTCTTCAAGGAGATATCTGAGACCCAAATAGGTACTCGCAAGTAGTAACTCCAAGAAAAAATGCCCTGTGTTAGATAAGTCCAGTACCATTTCTAACCGTAAAAGAATTTTAAACAGCTTATTGTGGGCTTTACTCTTAAAAAGTTATTGCTTATAGAAAATCTCAAGCATACACCGAAGTAGAGAGAGCAGTACAGTAAACCACCATGCACTCAGCACCCAGCTTCGGCCATTTTTATTACATTGCCCATCTGTGTCGTCTGAGCTCCCAACCTCTCACCCTGGGTTACTTTCATCATTTCCCTTGGAAATATGGCAGTATACATCGCTAAAAGATATGGGCTTTTGTTTTCTGACACAACCACAGCATCCTTATCACTCAGAAATGAACAACAATTCTTTAATATCATCAAATAGCTGGTGTTCACATTTCCCTAATCTATATATATATGCTAAGTGTCCGACCTGGTAATGATGTCACATAGCAATGCTCAGCTTCCTCTCCCTAGCGACAACTAGCCTCCTTGCAGTTTCTTTAGCCCAGGAACACGACTTGCTTTATAGCCAGGTGGAAACATTTTACACTTTAACCAAATGTTTGTGAAGCATTTTCCTGTGCCTCATCTCATTTGATCCTTACAGGAGTCCTGGAGTAGGTAGATAGGAGACTCGGTAGAATCCTATTTTCATTAGCCAGAAAATGGAGATTTAGAAAGTTTAGAAACTTGACCCAACTGAAAAGAAGTAAGAAATGGTGGACCTTGAAAATGACTTCAGGTTTTCTCACTGCACAGAATATAGTCAAACACCGCTGCAGTTAAATATTTTACCCTTTGTTCTCCCTGCGTGATCTATAATAATAATCTGCTTCGTGTTGATATTTACTGCTGTGTTGCTGACAATTACCTGAAAGAGAAGTTGGGTGCTTCACTGGGCTGGGAAAAGTTTAGCTACATCAGAAAGCAGGTCTAATTAAGCAAGTTTATTCTCTCTATATAAAAGGCTAAGTTGACTCGCTCATGTGCAATACAAATAAAGCTCTCGCTGGCTCCAATCATGCATGTGTGTTTCCAATCTATCATTGTCTATCATTAATTTGGTTGACACTTCTATTATAGAGAAAGGGCGAATAGTGATATGAAAATATTTCTTCTAATTAATTTCCTTTCAATGCGCACGAATCCGTGCACCGGGCCACGAGTTATCTTATACAATTTTTGTGCAGTTCTTAAAAATTGGCATCTAAATAAGTTCCATTCATTGCTATTGGCTGATATATCTCTTAAGTAACTTAATTCTTTTTCTTTGCAGTTTCTGATGTAGTTGTTGAAGAAATCAGCTTTGTCCCAGCAAATTCTTTATAGGCTGGACTTGACTGATTGCATCCCCACGGTGTCATTGGTGTTCCCTGACAAGTGATGGTTCGATCTAGGGGCTCCATCATGCCACTTTGATTCTTGACACACATTTTAGTTACACTTTGGAATGGGAGTGTGTCTGATGTGCTAGGTGCCAGCCATTGGTGAGAAGGTGAAGGAGCAGAGTAGGGATTAGTGCAAAACTGGCAAACCCATCACCATGAGGAGAAGGAGGGAGGAAAGTGAACATTTATTGAGTGCCCACTGTATACCGCCACAGGACTAGGTGCTTTTCATACGGTAAACGCGAGTGCTACGCTGTGAATGGGGCTTGGTCCCATGTTCACATGCAGAAACTCTGGCTCAGAGACAGCTCATAACCTGCTGTTTCTCACAGTTAGTGGGCAGAGTCGGGACTTAAACAAAGGCCCGTTTGTCTCTAAAGTGTGCGTTTGTCTCTAAAGTGTGTCATTCCCTTGCCCTGTGCACATGGGGCCAAGCAGGCAAAATGCATGAGCGCAATTGACCTGACATTGACAAAAGGGGGGAAAAAAACCCTACCCACAATAGCCCAAGGGTGATGATGGTGGCGCTTCACTGCCCGCTGTCAGGGATGGAGGGGACCGTGAGAGGCGCCCTCACCCTGGTCCAGTCTCCTTGTTGTGCGGGAATGTGGACCCACTGTTGCCAGACCTTTCAACTTTTTAAGAGAAGCCAGAATTTCTACAGAAAATCTCTAGATGTTAGAATGTTAGCTGCTATATTCAGATTAAAAAACCCACCCCCTATGCCTACACTCTGGGCCAAACCAAAGGTGCAGCCTGCCACCCCTGTGCCACCCCCGGCTGCTCGGAGGAATGGCAGCTGACGCCTGGCCCTGCGGTAGGTGTTGCACTTGAACTTAGAGAAAGGGCATATTAAGCAGCTCTTAAAAGACATCAAGTGAGAGTGAAGAAAGTCTTCAAAAGGTGGAAGAACATTTCGACACGGCAAGGAATAAGTCACATTTCTGAAGCCTGAACAGATCAGACCTTGACAAGCAGCCGCCCCATGTCCCTTCTCTTACCCTCGTGGTGACTCGGTCCTCACTCTGTCTCAGCTGGGCTTCTGAGCATCTCATACTATTTGCACGTTTCCACCCCTTGAAACCTCCCCACAACCCCGTCGTTATCCCTGTTATAGAAAGGTGACGCGGGGCTGAGACTCAGGCCTGCTGATGTAATACAGTCTGTCTCTCATTAGATAGTTCCTAAGTCTGGGCGTTGCCTGTGGGAAGCTGGAAATCACTGGCTCCCAACGGTCCCCTCTAATAAACTCCGAAAGCTGTGTGCTCTACCCTCTCGAGCCTTCAGTGAAGAACTTCGTAGTGTCTGCCTTTCAGGCAGAGCCTGAGGAGTCTGAGCTGATGTAATGGCCTTTCAGCAGCTGGTGCTGACAACCCAATTTTTAGTTAGTCCTTTCCCACACGCCTTATTTATTCCTTCCTATTCCAATAGCAGGCATGAGAGAAAAATCAATGTATACAGGAGTACCATTTGTCCCTATTGTCAGTTCAGCAGGAATACCAATACTTTAAAGAATGAATTTATCAATAAGTAAAATAATCAAATAATTTCTTCTGTGCTTTTCCGGAAGCTGGGATGTCACGGACATCAGATTTAAACATCCGCAGTCTGCTCGGTGAAGCTGGGAGCTTGGCGAGGAAGCGAGGCTCGCTGGGCCCCTGGGTTCATGGCCGGGCACAAGTAAAGGCACTTCGCCACGGTGGTTTGCAAGGCAGTTAATAAGCCTACAGCTGATGAAGACAGTCATTGCTCCCTCTCAGGAGACTCAGGGCTTTCTTATAAGAGGATATGGTGACTGATGAGGGACACTGGAGCTGAAAGGCAGGGCGGCCTGGCCTGCAGGCAAAGACCCCCCCCTCCCCCGCCCCCCTCGCTCAGAGCATTCACACCCCTCAATGACTACTCACTGAACTTGAGGACAAAGAAAGACCTTTTCTCCCAGACAGCTTCCTCCCTCCGCAGCTAGACATTCTGTAAGCGGTCTCCTGGTTACAGGGGTCCTGTGCCCCAGCCCCCACGCCTGCACCCACCTCCTGTCCTTGGTAGACGCGGCTCCCATGCTGTGGGCTCCAGGGAATCTGGAGTCTCATATCCGGGTCCCCAGAGGAACCCTGAAAGGAGTTTGACGAGGAGGACACGGGTGGTTAGGAATGGAACTTGAGGATCCTTTACCCTGGCTGACGGCACGCCGCGTAAAGCTGCACCGTCTGGTGCCAGAGCCTCTAGACACAGGTGGCTCATTAGTTTAAAGATTACCCGGCACAAAACATTTACCATCGGAACTGTTTTTAAGTGTACAGTTCAGTTGCATTAAGTATATGCATATTGTTGCACAACTAATTTGTAGAACTTTTTTTGTCTCGCGAGACTGAAATTTTAAACCCATGAAACATCGCCCCCTCCCACCCTCCTCCCCCGGTCCCTGGTAATTACCATCCGACTTTCTGTCTCTATGAATTTGCCTACCTCATGTAAGTGAAATTGCACAGGGCTTGCAATTTTGTAACTGGCTTATTCCACTTAGCATGACGCACAGATACACGTACTTTAAAATATGCTTAACAAGTGTTTTGCAGGAAATGGCTGTCCGTTTGGCCATCTATGGGAGTTCAATGGGAGTGTTTCATTAATTGGAACTGTCAGTTTATTACCAACCTGGCAAGAATCCTAATGGGTGTTTAGCACAAAGAAGCCTTAGTGAGTAGAATAAGCCCACTGCTTTTAAAGAATTTTGCTCGAAGCCACAGTAAGAGAGAAATATTGTATTTCAACCCAGTACATCACACTTACATTTTGAGGCCTGGACATAAAGATTTTGGTACCAACACTTCATCCTTACAATGTGAAACGTATATATTTTTTTTCTAAAAATGCGTCTCTTAAAAAAATATGCTGATCTTATCCACTCAAATGATCGCATAACCCAAGAAAAGGCCACCACATACAGTTTGGAGGACTCTGCTTTTTGACACACCGGGGTTCAGTTCCAGGCCTAGAGTGTGACACCCCCCAATCCCCCCCGGGTCCCCAGAATTACTCCTCAAAACAAACACGTTACAAACAAAGCCATCAGGCGTGGCTTCGCTTCTGGTTTTAAAGCTGGTCTAAGTAGCTACACTTCATTCTTCAACGGTTGTGCTCTGTCTCTCGAAGCCGGATAGCAATGATGGAAGCATGTTGTGCAGTCCATTTCATATGGACGGGAGCGCATTCTGTCATCAGAGCAAGTGGGGGACTTCACACGCAAGTCCTTCTGGGATCACGGGGAAGAGCCGTCTGAAACTCTTCCTTCTGGGTTTATTGGGAGGTTGTATCGCTGCTCTGGTCTACAGGTGTCCTCCTACCCACCTGTGACCATTTCATCGAAGGAATTGAAGTTTGTAATACAATTACAATCCAGTTTCTCAGTCACACTAACCACTTCGGGAGCCTCCTGAGGCTCGTGGCCACCCTACTGGACAGCGGGGACACAGCATTCCCATCACGGTAGGAAGTTCCTACACAGCACTGGTAGACAGCAGGAAGGAACCAGCTCGGTCATCGCTGAGGCTGCTGTGTGTAGCATGGTGAGCCAGGAAAAGGAAATGGACAATAGCTTTGGCTCATTTGCCCCTAGATGTGATACACAGGCTTCTGGTTCATCTTGCACTTAAAAAACAAACAAAAACAAAACAAAACAAAAAGCAAAGTTCTGCTCCCTTTTGGCATTCCCAGTCATTCCCCAAATTCCGCCTCCCTGGCCCACATACCGTTGCCTACATCCTCCTCACGGTCAAGTGACCCAATGACTCAGTCAGGCTGACCACACAGGTGTCCTGGCTGAGGAAAAGGTGCTTGGCAAAAAGCCCTGTGGGTTTTATTTATTTTCTACAGACACGCCTCATCA
Organism: Corynorhinus townsendii; assembly: GCA_026230045.1. Classification (NCBI taxonomy): domain Eukaryota; kingdom Metazoa; phylum Chordata; class Mammalia; order Chiroptera; family Vespertilionidae; genus Corynorhinus; species Corynorhinus townsendii. The sequence continues at coordinate 177,801,990 of JAPDVU010000004.1, read as the reverse complement.
CTGCCGCCCAGGACATTCCTGCTATTTTTAAGGATCAGATAAAGTAAGGTTTCCTCAGAGATGAGACAGCAGTACTTCTGAACTGGCCCAACAATAGGGGAGGAAGGGAAGTCATGTTACAGACGAGAGGCAAACGGGCACAGGTAAATGTGGCCTTTCTCCATCTCATCTCCTCCTGGTCTGTTTCACTTTATTTGGCTGAGTCAGTAGTTCCTCCCATCCCCAAATTCTAGGGACCCTCTGTAAAAGCACTTTATCTTACAATTATTCTAGGTCTCTCTTACACATACAGAGTCTTTGTTTCTCTCTCCGCCCCCCTGTAGTCTGGAGATAATGCAGTTTTTGTGAACATGGGAAAGGTTAAGGGGAGAAAGCACTGGAGTCTCTTTATCATTCTGCCTTTTCTTTCTCACAAAGCAGAGAGGGCCTAATTCTCTGAGCTGGGAGGGAATTATTTTCAGAGTTAGAGGCTGCCCTGAGCAACTGCAGGGAGGAACTCTGACAGCCCCCGGTGTGCAAGTACAGACTAACTTGAAGCAGCCTGGATGGATGTAGATGGAGCAATACGGTCCCTCACAACGTTGCTGACCCTGCAGTTTGATATCTGCCCCGTTATGAGTGAGGTGAGTTGGTTTTGACTGGCTTGCTCAACAGAAATTTTGAGATGCTGCTCTGTTGAAACAGTGAAAAACCAAATACAATATCTTATACTCATGTAGCCTCCAGGGTTTGCAAAAATATGTTCTCAAGCATCATTTCATTTGACACTCCTGATAAACCTGTGGGCTGAGGCACAACATTTGCAGAAGAGAAAACTTGGGCCCAGAGAGGTAAAGTGACTTGCTCAGGGTCACACAGCTAGGGGGTAGTGGTACCGAGTTTTGAATCCCAGTTGCTCTTCTGAAAACAGTGCTTTACTTCTCACGTACATTTTGGGTTTGTAAAATAAAATACATTTACGTTGGGTAAATAATGACACAAATATGATAGTTGGCTCAATAGATAACAGCAGGGGGTGGGGGGAAGAGCAACTATAGTTGGGTGGCATGGGTCCTGCCCTCAGGGAGCTTTATTTGAAGAGGAAGCAGTATGTGTACAAGCAACAGATGCACGGTATTCTAGAAAAAACTGAATGCATTAGTGCTACGAATGATGAGAAAGTGACCCAGTTCTTTATAGACGGTTTTCTGAAAGGGATTTTGAATCAGATTTGGACGGATTTTCATGAAGACTAAGAGCAGGGCGTTCATTCTAGCCAGGGGCAGCGGCGTGGTGGGGAAAAAGAGAGTCTGGTTCCGTTTGGTGGACTATTAAGAAAGGAGAACTGGACACCTGTTCATTATTTATTGAAAATCTACCCTGCAGAAGACATTGTGTAGAGCTGGGTTTACAGTGGTATGCAAAAGAGACATGGTCCCTGCCTTCCTATTGCTTAGACTTTGGGGGCGGGGGGAGGGGAGACTAAGTACCGATTGTTGATAATAAAATCGTTACCCAAATATTTTAGATTTGATTGATTGTATTATCCGGTGACATAAGTGAGCAGGGCTTTGGAGCTGGTGTGTGCAGGAGCAGTAGTTAACTCGGCAGATGGTTTTGGTGCAGGGAGCAGGGAAAGGGGTGCTCAAGAGAGAAGGCACAGCCTGTGCAAAGGCCCGGGGAGTTTGCAGGAGCTGGCAAAAGGCCAGTGTGCTGGCGTTGAGAGAGTGGAGGGGCGATGGCTGGAAATGAGGCTGGGGAGGCGGCATGAACTGGATCAGATTTTGGTCTTTAGTCTCAGAGCCGTGGGAAACCAACCTATCCAGGATTTTAAGTAGGAATGACATGAAAAACATCTTCCTGCTAACAAGATCACTTTGGCTGCAATATCTGGGGGTGGGGTGGGGTGGTGGACAATAGCTTCTTGGGGTCATCGCTTAGGAGGCTACTGCAGTGAGCCAGGCGAGACATGGCGGTGCTTGGTGCAGGGGGTGGTCGTGGAGATGGAGAGCACTGGTGAGTGAGTGTCCATGGAGATTTAGGAGATGGAACCTACAGGGCGTGGTGTTATGGTAGGTAATGGAGAAGCAGATGGTAAGATAGCTCCTGAGGACTTGGTGCTCTTGTGGGCTGGGTGTGGAGCTGGCCACTGCGATGGAGAACCTTGGACATGGGACCAGCTTGGGGAAGATGACAAGACCCGGGTTGGTTAAGACCAGGCCGTTGGCATGGGAGCTCAAAGAGAGGCCTGAGCTGCAGTTAAACATGTGGGCCACTGGTGTGTAAGTGACAAGGGTAGCTCTGAGCGTGGAGGACTTTTCCCAGAGAGAAAAGCCCATTAAAGGAGGAGAGAAGGATCGAGCAGTGAGGATGCTCCGTGACCAGGCAGAAGAGAACAAGCCAGCGCGAGAGGTGGGAGGGGAGTCAGGAGGTGCTGGGGTGTGTTCTGTCATGGAGATGGAAGAGAATTCGATAAAAAGGGGGCGTCTCTTTCCAGCTAGACCCATTTCTATCACCACCCCCAAATCTATTACATGGCAGCCATGCACCTCTAGATGTGAGACGCTTCCATAGGGCACTATGACAAGGGCTCTTGATGTCTTTTCCTGGTTCCAGGACAGATGGCAGTGTGCGTGCGTTTGCTGCCAGAACAGTAGCCTCCTGTCCTCTCCCCGACGTCATGCCCTTTTGGCCGGCACTGCGGATTGCTGCAGATCTGAGCTTGGTTAAGCCCATGGAGTAGTAAATGGTATCTGGTCTCAGTGGCTTGGTAATTCTACTCCAGGCGCCCCACCGTCACTTGCCAGCTGGGATCTCACCGAAATGAGCCTGCCGCACACCGTTCAATACCAAACCCTTTGAGCTGGTGAAATAGGCTCTATGAACTCGTGGGTGGAGTGTTCTCCCGTTGGTCTGCCCGCTCCCATCCGCCTCTGGCTTCTGCTCTCTTCCCAGGATGGCTCCAGCGCCTCCCAGCTGCTGTTTGGTGGCCTTCCCGCCCCGTGCTAAGGACGGCCTGGTGGTGTTTGGGAAAAACTCAGCTCGGCCCAGGGATGAAGTGCAAGAGGTGGTGTATTTCCCAGCTGCCGATCACGAACCCGAGAGCAAGGTGGAGGTGAGTGATGCGCTGCGGCCTCTCCAGGAGCCCTCACTCTCTTTCCCTCGCTGTGCCCGGCACGCCTTCTTCCGTGCAGTCTGCTCACTAGGCTGATCGCTCGTGTTGGCTCTGTGGATTCCATGAGGTTTGTTTAGAGCCTTAAAAACAGGGTCATATGGAGAATTCTATGTTTATTGCTATGGCCCTTATTTAATGATTAGGTAAAATATTTACATTAGTCCCAAAGTCAAGTGTACAGAACAAGGTACAGGCATACCTTGGAGATGTTGCCGGTGTGGTTCCAGATCACTGCAATAGAGCGAGTATCATGAGAAAAGCAAGATGGAATCTTTTTGCTGGTGAAATGCCTGGCCTTCCATTTGTAAAAGATGCAACGTCTGTTGAGTACCAGACTGATGGAGGTGGGGGGTGGGCCGCGGGGCGTGATCATTTTGTAAGCTAGATAAATGTCTAATCACTATGGGTACACCTGAAATTAATAAAATATTGTATGTGTACTGCGATTGAAAACAAAAAGAACAAAACACAGCAACATCTGTGAAGCATAGTACAACGAGGGATGCCTGTAGATTCATAGAAGTCTAGTTTCTGTTTTCCTCATTTACTTCATTCCCTTTTTCTCCCGTGGGCCGCCATGTTTGGGAAGGTTTTTGGTTTATTCTTTCATTAAAATAATGACACATACATGTAATAAACTACATGTGCCTATCCATGCAGGCCCTTCCCTCCTTTCTCAGGTGAATGGGAGCATGCCAGGCACAGTACACTTTTCTCCATGTTACTTTCTTCAACTAAAACCAGATCCTGGAGGTCCCTCCATATGGTATCCAGAGATGTCCTCTCTCCCTCATTTAGAGCTGTGTGAGGTTCCATTCTATGGTTGTATCGGAGTTTAATGCATCCCATGTTGCTGGAAATTTGGGTTGTTTTCCAGTGTGTTGCTATTACAGACAGTGTTGAAGTGAATAACGCTTTGTCTGCCACAGGGCCTGGTCTTGGCTTATATTTTCTTGTTACGTTAAAAAAATTATCCATCAATATTTATTTTGAGTTTTTAAATAAAATAGTTTTGTTGGTATTTCTTTGGGATCGGTGCCTAGAAATGGGATTGCTGGGTCACAGGGTAAATAAGTATGCACTTTTATAAAATATAATCAAATTTCCTTGAAGGTGGTCTACCATTTGGCATTCTCACCATCAGTGTTGGACAGCGCCTGCTTCTCCATATTCCCAGAGTGTGTTGTCAAACGTTCATGATGACTCCTGTATCTTGTTAATTTTACATTTTATTAAAATGCTTCTATTGGCTGTGTCAGCTCTTACCATCGACTCTTTTGGTTTACCAGGTATATGGTTGTAACACCTGCAAATACAGATAGTTTGATTGCTCTTAAATCTCCAGTTCTTTTCTTGTCTGATGGGCGTATCACTTGGATTCAGTGTTAGCAGTGGTGGACATAGTGGGTCTCTGGGCCTTTAAGCTATGACCTGAGTGGGGCAGCCTCGAAACCTTCCCCATTCAGTAAGATGCTGGCTTTGGGTCTGAGATTCACAGAGCCTTATCATGTTAGGAAGTACACTTCGGTTCCTATTTTGAGTGCTTTAAAAGAGAAACACCAAAGGAAAAGGTGTTACATTCTGTTCAAGGTCTTTTCAGTCACTCAGCAGCCATTCAGATGCGGGCTGTCCTGGCATCGTGGCGCTTATGTTCACGGAACCCTTATTGTACCTTAATGCCCCAGAGCGCCGGAGCAGTGATGCTGGCCACTCGGACACGCCCAGGGGAGGCCGTGAAGTGCTTCCTTTAGGTGAAAAGGTGAAAGTTCTCAACTTACGCATGTTATCATGTTGCATCTCACAGGAAGAAAGGGGGGGTGCATGTTGAGAGAGAGACAGACCACATGCATGTAATTTTTAGTCCAGTATATTGTTTTAATTGTTCTGTGTTACCATTAGTATTGTTGTTAATCTCGTCCTGTGCCTTACTTATGAATTAAACTTTCTCATAGGTAAGTCTGTCTAGGAGAAAGCATAGTACCTAGAGGGTTTGGTACTATCAGGCATCCGCTGGGGGTCTTAGATGTGTCCCCAGCAGATGAAGGGGGACCACTCTATAAATGTGTCTGAAATAATTTTAGAAAAGCTTGTTTTCTTTTGGGGGGATAGGCTAAATACGTTAATATATCAGTCTAATGGTTACAGTCATGTCAAGAAATAAATTATCTCACTGGTTGGCCCATGCTATGTTATTACTAACATACACTGTAGGTTGAATTTTGTCCCCTTGCATAAATCAGTGTGGTTTGATACACCCCAGGATTAGTGTCTCAGGCGCCCCCGACCTCTCTCTGTGTCTTGAGCTGCCTCCGTAGATTTCCACATCCAGACTCTGCAGGTAAAACCGCCTCACATGTCCGAAAGCAAATGCATTTTCCCCATCTCATTTGCTCCATGTACTCGAACAGCCCCACTCTTTGCCAGGGAGTTTAATCTAGAAAACGATGACCCTCATTTTTGCACTCACCCTGCTGCACAGGGACAGCTGTCACTGAGTCCTGCTGCTTCCTCTCCCCTGTCCCCATCTCCTCCCACGGCCCCATTTCAGTCAGACCCACCCCACCCTCCTTCCATCATCTGCTTATTGGTGCCCCATCTCTTTGTCCTGGAGTCTGATCCCTGCAGGGTCACCAGACCCTCGCCCCCGGCGCCCACCCAAACACTGCTCTGTCACTGCCTTGTTTAAAAAGGTTGCGTTGTGTTTATAGGATGAGAGTCTGATTTGTATGCCCTTCAGAACGCTTCCCAAGTGGCCCCCTGCTCGCTCTTCCTTTCTTTTCTCTCTTCCAAATGAATACTTATTTTTAGAGCAGTTTCAGGTTTACAGAAAGTGCAGAGAGTTCCTATATATAACCCCTCACCACCCCCACCCTGCCCCCAGTTTCCCTCATTATGCACACCGTGCCTTAAAACATTCTTAAAACCCGTGAGCCAGGATCGACACCTTCCCTAGTCTACAGTAGGGTTCACTCTCGGTGTTGTATTCCTTCTGGACAAATGTATAATGACATGCACCACCGTTAATTACAGGACCGTACAGAACAGCTTCTCTGCCCTAAAATCTCCTGTCACTCTCCCTTCCCCAGCCTTTGGCAGCCACTGGGCTTTTCCCCGTCCCTGTGGTTTTGCCTCTCCTAGAATGTCATCTAGTTGGGACCACACAGTGTGTCGCCTTTTCAGATGGTCGCCTTTCACTTAGTCATATGCATGTAAGGTTCCTCCGAGTCTTTCCCAGGCTTGGTAATGCCTTTCTCGCCAGTGCTGAGCCATACTCCGCGCCTGGATGCACCAGAGTGTAGCTTTCTTCACCTGCTGAAGGACATCCTGGTTGCATCGGAGGGCTTAGGAAGGAAGTTGCCAGAGACATTTGTGTGCAGGCTTTTTGTGGGAACATAAAATTTTAACTCATTTGGGTAAAGATGCTTTTAAGTGTCATTTTACATTTTGAATAGATAACATATTGATGCAGTTTCACGGTTCAGTGACACAAAAAAGGTTTCCAGTGAGAAGTCTTACTCTCCTTTATCCCAATCCACTCAGGTTTCCTTGTTATGTAACGCTGTTAATTTCTTGTGCATAAATATGACTACTTAGCCTTTTATGTTCTTCCATGAAAGTAACTTTATATACACTATTCTGAAACTTGGTTTTTAAATATATAATTTTCAACTTCTAGAAAAGGTCTACCATTTGCTTTTTTTGGCTTGATAACACTTTCTGAAGAGTTTCTATATCTGTTCATAGAAATTATAACTTTTTACAGCTGGTAGTAGTCCATTGAGGAGATAGTCCATCATTTATTTAATCAGTCCTCTCTGGTGGACTCTGGGACTGTTGGCCCGTCTAGGAAGTACAGCCATGAAGAACACTGCACACAGGTCATTCTGTACACGGGCGGACATAACCACGGATACACTTCCCTCCAGGATCGCTGAGCCGGGGGTAAAGTTTGTGGTAATTGAACATCACAAATGCTGTACAATTTCCTGCTTGCTTTTCTATCGGCCTAGTTTTCCTCTCACAGCCTACACGCCATCAGCCCCGCGACACTGAGCTGCTCTTCATTTCTTGAACAAACAGCACACCTGTATTTCTCTGTGTGTTTGCTTTTTCTATCCTTTGCCGGGAATGTCCTTCCTTTCCCCTCCTGTCACCCACTTGCTAGACTCCAATGCATCCTTCAAGGCCCCATCACAGATATCCCTTCCTCCCTCTAGCCTGCCAATCTTTTGTGAACATGTTGCGCTTAATGCCATTATAAACCAATTGAAATGTACAATCACCTGCATCTGCGGGCATGCGTTCTGGCCCAGGAGGCAGGGCCCTGGGTACCAGTGTCACCTTACCCATTTACTGAGTCTTGGGTCTTTGAGACTCAGTCTCCTCATTTGCCAGCTGGAGATCATAACACGCACTGTGACAGTGCTTCAGCGAAGCACCCGTGAGCTGACATGCGAAAGCACTAAAGAGAACGCTGTGCCGAGATATTGGTTCTCCCCCGCTCCCTTCTAAAGAACTGGCTAGTGTGACAGATTCCGTGGTCCCAGGTCTCAGTTCCCAAACTCCACCCTTTCGCACATGCTCCCGAATCGAGTCTGCTGTTCAGAGTCCGGCTCCGGCCTCTCATTCCCTCGCAGCCGCACCTGACACGTGTTCCAAGCGCACAGGGACGGGTTCTGTCCCACGTTTGGGCCTGTGAGCCACAATAGCGATCACGTTACTTTCATAGCAGCCGTCGCCAGCATATAGAAATCACTTTCTCAGCCATGAAGAGAGCTTCCCACAAAAACCCTCCTTTTCCTCAGCCATTTCACGACAGTTTAAACATGCACAGTCTGTGGTTTTCCTAGAAATGTTATACTTGAGTGTTGAGGTCCCAGAAGCTCGGTTTCTGAGAATAACCATGCGCAGAAAGTCATCCTGATGACTCATCCACTCACCCACACACCCGCCCCGCTGGCCCATTTTTCTCGGTGGTCCTCCCTTCCAATTTGCCCACCCTCCTCCTCTCAGTCTGCCCACTTGTCTGCCCGTTCCTCTGTCACCTACTGTATGTCAAGTTCACTTCGCTTGAGGCTTCAAGAGGAAGAGATCGGGTCCCCCAGCCCACAGTTCCCCAGTTTCTAAAATTACACGGCTTCTGTTCGGCTGCACAGTTGGCAGATGGGAGCATTTTATGTTCGTTAGTCTTTCTCTGTAGATCCTGAGTTTTTAACAACTCCTCTTCGGGTTGCAGCACAGGGTGGATCGTTATGTAGCTATTGATGAAAGCCCCTCGGTCCTCTCTGAGGATGCTGTGCCGCCGTGCATCATGGGACCCATCCCAACCTTTCCTCGGCCCTGGTCCTCCCTGTGTGTGTGTGGGAGGAGGGGGTGGGGGGACGGTAGTGGTGGAGGTGGTGAGGAAGCAGAGGAGTAATTTCCTGGATTATGGGGTGTGTGTGTGTGGGTGGGGGGGGGGGTGGTGGTGGAGGTGGTGAGGAAGCAGAGGAGTAATTTCCTAGATTATGGTGTGTGTGTGGGTGGGGGGGGTGGTTGGTGGTGGTGGTGGAGGTGGTGAGGGAGCAGAGGAGTAATTTCCTGGATTATGGTGTGTGTGTGTGGGTTGGGGGGGGGAGGGTGGAGGTGGTGAGGAAGCAGAGGAGTAATTTCCTGGATTATGGGGTGTGTGTGTGTGTGTGTGTGTGGGTGGGGGGGGGAGGGTGGAGGTGGTGAGGAAGCAGAGGAATAATTTCCTGGATTATGGGGTGTGTGTGTGTGTGGGTGGGGGGGGCGGTAGTGGTAGAGGTGGTGAGGAAGCAGAGGAATAATTTCCTGGATTATGGTGTGTGTGTGTGTGTGTGTGTGTGGGTGGGGGGGGTGGTGGTGGTGGAGGTGGTGAGGAAGCAGAGGAATAATTTCCTGGATTATGGTGTGTGTGTGTGTGGGTGGGGGGGGGGTTGGTGGTGGTGGTGGTGGAGGTGGTGAGGAAGCAGAGGAGTAATTTCCTGGATTATGGTGTGTGTGTGTGTGGGTGGGGGGGGTTGGTGGTGGTGGTGGTGGAGGTGGTGAGGAAGCAGAGGAGTAATTTCCTGGATTATGGGGTGTGTGTGTGTGTGTGTGGCTGGGGGGGGGGTGGAGGTGGTGAGGAAGCAGAGGAGTAATTTCCTGGATTATGGGGTGTGTGTGTGTGGGGGGGTGGTGATGGTGGTAGAGGTGGTGAGGAAGCAGAGGAGTAATTTCCCGGATTATGGTGTGTGTGTGTGTGTGTGTGTGTGTGTGTATGTGATCTGAGTTTTAATTTTGAAGGTTATCTCTCACAGTAGGAAGCTCAGATCCTTTTGGAATCAGAGAGTGGAGCAAAGCTCCGTGGCGCTGGGTAGCGTGTGCACCACTTCTGTCTGTCTGTTTCGTTTTCTTCTCTTCATTCCCAGGGGCAGGAGTTCCTAGTCTTGTGTGGAGGCAGAAGCATCTCCCTTGCCCCATGGGAGCGTGGCTTAGCCGGGGTTGTCCTTCTATCATATCCCTTCTCCCAAGCCTGCCTCTGACCCCAGGCCTTTGCACTGCCCATCCTCAATCATCTGACAGCTTTAAGGAAGTAAGATGTGCTTGGCATCGTCATTTGTCTTTATGTAGACTCATCTGAACCTTAAGGGCATATTTTCAAAACCAGTCAAGTAGCAGACAAGACACTGGGATTAAAAAACACACAACACACACAGAACACACACACACACACACACACACACACACACACAAACCCATACTAACTAAGCACAAACTCTCAGTGATAATTAGCAAGGCTGCTTTAGAGTTGCAAATTTTCCAAAACTAAAAATATTTCTCTGAAGCATCCCATTTCCTTGCCTTTTCTTTTCCTACCCTACGAAGTCTGGCTGACTCATCAACTCATTTCAGTGGCTTTCGCTGGTGGTGCCAGGGCGGTGCTCCCCAGCTGAGCGCCGGAGGAGAGGCACAATGGCTGTGTTTCACGAAGTGAAGCGTCCATTGTGTGTGTCTCTGGCCCTGCTTTCACGGGGTGAGATCCAGAAACAGTATGTGTTGGAATGTGCAAGGGGCAGGCGAGAGCATGAAGCTGATGTTGCTTTTTCGTTTTTGAGACAATCATGCACAAGAATAGAGGACGTGCTCTGCAGAAGAATTGTCTTCTGTCCTGGTCTCTAGGGCCTGGTCAAGGCTCATCGTTTTATCCTCTGACCTGGCAAGTGTCCCCAGGAGCCACCTGAGAGAGTGGCAAGCTCAATTCAGGTAACACCTTTAAAACCTCGTGATCAGGCAGTTCTGACGTTTAGAAGTCTGCCCCCGGACCCTCCACTCTGGGCACCCCCCTATTGTTGTGTGGCCTTGGCCCCCAGATGTCACACTAGCCCGCCGACCTGATTCATTCAAGGCTGGTTAGGAGTGGACGTGGGGCAGCAAGCCAGTGTGCTCACCACTTTCACAGCTTCGTCACTGAAGCCAATGCCAGCGACATCCCGGTAAAGACTGAGCTTATAAGCGGTGAATGTTTTCTCTTTCTTTGCTGAGAGACATTTGGCTGGGAATTTTGACTCGGGGAACTAAAATGTTCTTGGCACACTGAAAGATTTGGGGTGCTTTTTTGGATTTTTTTCCCGGTGAGACCTCTGCTCCCTCCCACCCCACTTACTCTCTGCCCCGTTACTAACGTGGCAAAGGTGGAGGCCGTTTGAAAAAAGACTGCCTGCCGTGCTCACGTTCTAGGCAGCTGGCTTTACCAAGTCCAGCTGACTACATCTTGTGCCAATGCTCCTGGTTTCGAGGTTTGGTCCCCAAGGGGGATTTTACGTAACCCATCTGTCTGAGCCCAGTGGGTCTGTCCTCCCGTCCCCGCCCAGGCCTGGGTGGGATTAGTCAGGTTGCAAACACAACAGCATGTGTGTGAACTGCAGCCACGGAAGGGCCCATGTTAGGCCCAGGCTTCTGTGGTTCCTGACAAAGATGCCCCGAGGGGTAGGTGGGCCTCACCAAGGGTTGGGTGGGGCCACACCCCATCTCCCTACCCCTGCTCTGTAGCATCTGAGGGGCATCTGGGGTGTCGGCTTTCCACCCACTGCTTAGGAGAGACCGGCTTGCCCCTCTGGCTGCTTGGGGATCTCCTTCCTTCCTCCTCATTCTGAGTTTGGCCTGAAAAGTTGGCCGAATATATTTTGAACTCCCACAAAGACCATATGGTCTTTCTGATTCAACTGTCAACATTTTTCTCAGGCGTCACGTACTGAGCTCTGGCAATCCTCAGTGACATCACAGTGGTTGTCCTGAGTGGTACAGTAGGGGACTTCTCTGCATGGTGAGCATACCTTTGACACCCCCATCTGCCTCTTCTCAGGCTCTGCCCTCTATCTGGAATACCTTGATGTCTGGTCCATATTTTAAGATCAACGCAAATGCCACCCACCTGATAAAGCTGCTGACCACTAGGATGTGTTCCCTCTTTCCTTCCAATGCCTATTATGCTCCCTCTGACCTTTGTTACTCATTCATTCATTCATTCGTCACTCACCCACTCACTCATCCATTCAAAGAAAGGTTTATCGATGCCTAGTTGGTACCAGACTTGGGATATAGCAGTGACCTGAACAACAGACACCGCTCTGCCCAGGTGGAGGTAGCATGCATCAGTCGCACATGCAATACATAAGTCAGTTAGAGAGTGCTTTGGAAGGGGATAAATGGAATGGAGTGTGAAAAAGAAAAAGCAGAGCAGGATTGCATTGACCAGAGGTTCAAGGAGGAGGTGGGGCAAGAGGCCGCACATGTTAATAGACAGGCCTCACAGAGTGACATTCACAGAGCCTGGCTGGGGGGGGGGGGGGGGGAGAGGTAGGGGGGCAGGGGGGGTCCTCATTATGAGCAGCTGTGCCTTCTTCTTCTTTCCCAACCAGAAGGCTGGGGATTGGACAGCTCATTGATTGATCTGCAGCAGCACTTAGTACACAGCGCCTTGTGTGGGTGGTGCTCTATAAATAACTGGTGAAATGGAAATGAATGTGTAAAAAATGAACTTGAGGGCCAATAAGTAAGCCCACTTCCTCATTTCCCTTTTATTCCTGCCTGTAAAAAACTCTGATATCTGTGCTTAAGAGCCTGAGATTCCTTCCCTACTTCCTTATTGTTTCAAGACAGAACTGACTCGGGAGCTCAGCGTGCACAGGGGTTTGGGGAAGTGTTGGTCAATGCCTGAACTATTTTTTACATAAAAGTGTGCAGTTTTAAGATGTAAACTTCATTTACACGTAGACAAGCACAGAGGACCATGGTTTAATGGTTTACTGCGTTGGCCAGGTTTTGCTCTAAAAGAATCATTTTTCGTAAATGACTTTTGGAAACCGAATAAGAGAAAACACTTCAAGGGTATATTTTAGTATCCATTTGCCATGAAAAACTCCAGGTTGTCTTGACAGCCTCCAGATTCCGTTAGCTTTCAGTTTACAAATATCTGTCAAGTGAAATAACATTATCCCAGGGCATTGCAATATCTAACCGTGGATGGCGGTGATACGGATGTCACGTGGCCAACGAGTGTGCATTTCAGCTGTTACCTGTGGTGGAGAGATTATGGGAAATCAATGCAGAAGATTGGGCGGCATTCAGCTGATAAAATTGGGTCTTGAGGCCAAAAAAAAAAAAAAAAAAGATCTTAGGCTGCAGTTGATCCAATGCTTTCAGCGTCCTCATTTAAAATGTAAATGGCTGCTGTGGTTGATAAAATCCTCCCTGGAGAGCTAAAGTGCTCTGTGCACTTCAGAGCCATGATTTCAACACTGCATCCACCAGAGTGTGTCCTAGGCTGCTAGACCGTCCGGGGAGAGGCCCCTCTGGGTAACCTGGCTGAGTTATCCAGTCGCGCTCTCCTGTGGGGCCCAAAGTGGGGAGGGAAGAGGCAGGACCAGCAGGTAAGGCTCAGAGTTCCCAACCAACAGTCCCACCCCTGTTCTTGCATTTGCCTCTCAACACACTTGGAGCCTTTTTATTGTCTTCATGCTTCCATGAAAGCGTTTGTGTGAAGGAAGGGTTCTGAGGATGAAGACACTTCGAAAGAAATAGTTTGATCTAGATCGGCTCATTCGTTTTCCAGGTGAAGACATAGCAAGCACCCTAGAGAAGGTAAGACGCACAACTCCCGTGGCGTGCACTGCAGTTCAACAGCAGTTAGAAACCCACCCCTTTGGGACGGTTCCCTATGTGTCCACCTCATGGGGATCCAATGGGACAGACAGGGAAGCAGCGTGTATAAGAGAGTGTGTGTTGAATGCATTAGCGAAATGTAAGGTATTGTCATTTTCTCTTTCCTACTATTGGAGCGATCGTGTAGGTTGTCAAACTGTGTTCCAGGGCACCCTAGGGGTCATTTCAGGAGGCTTAGGGACCTCCCTTCTTCAGACGAAGCCTCTTCCCTTTTGTCTGTTTTCTATGTCAGGCTTCCAGGTACAGTATCTTTTACAGATAGGGCTCTCTACCGTTAATAATATTTGAAATCTCTCAGAGAGATGTATCTTTGCAAGCAAGAATAAGTAACTGTTTGAAATGCTGCTACTCATCTGTGTCTGTTGAAACGACCAGCCACAGAATTCAGAGTGGCTGACCCCTGGTTCAAGAAGATGACCGCCATAGATATGAGCCTCATGGAAGGACTGTCTGGAAACAAAGAGGCTGAAAACCAAGTGGCTGGCAAGACAACAGTCACCATGGAGACCTGTGAGCTGCACTGAGACGTGGGGTGTCTTTGAAGTCCAGTAGTCTCAAGGCCTTTTCTTTACTTATTTATTCATTTGGTCTGTCTGTAGCTGATGTGGTGGTTCAGTGTACTAGGTGTACTGGTTAGTAATGTGAATTGTTTTCAAAAGACGGAGTTACACATATGTTGATATATAAGTGATTTGATATGTATGCTCTTTTGTTGTATTGACAACAAGCCTCAAAACTTAATATGTCAAATTTTCTGAAGGTGTTAACATCATAGATATTTTTTACTTAAAAATGTCAAATTTCATGCCAAAAAAAGAGCATTTGTGGGAAGTTATAATTCATTACTTTATTTTGAAGAAAAGTGCTGCTGAGTACTTCGGGAAGCTTATGGTGAACATGCTCCATCTTTCAAGATACTTGTGAACTCTGGTTTAAATGCTTTAAAAGTGATGATTTCGATGTGAGAAACAAAGAACATCCAGGTCAACTGACAAAGTTTGAAGACCAGCATTATTGGATGAAGATGCATGGCAAACTCAAAAACAACTTGCAGAAAGATTAAACATTGCTCAGCAAACAGTTTCCGATTGTTTATAAGCAATGGGAAAGATTTTAAAAAAGGAAAATGGGTGCCACATCAACTCAACAAAAGACAAATGGAAAACCGAAAAGTCATCAGTAAAATGTTGCTTCAGTGGCACAAAAGAAAGTCTTTTTTGCATCGAATTGTGACTGGCGATGAAAAGTGGATTTAGACAGAGAGAATCCAAGATGGTGGCATAGGTAAACACCTAAACTGCTGCCTCCCATAACAATTTCAAAACTACAACTAAAAGACAAAACGTCTATCACCCAGAACCACGGGAAAGCTGGCTGAGTGGAAGTTCTACAACTAGAAGGAAAGAGAAAAGAGCATTGAGACGTGCACGAGCGCTGAAAAGCTGAGGTACGGAGGCACGTGATCCGGGCTACTGACGGCAGGCGTTGATTTTTTCAACCCAAACGGAGACAAGCCCCAGATTACTCTGAAATCCAGTCTCTGGGGAGACGTGGGGGACCCAAACTCCTACGGGGAGAAGCTGGACTGTCTGCCAGTGAGGGTGGCTTGCTTGCAGAGCTGCGCGCAGGAATAATTGTTTACTGCACTGGGGCATGGGACTCGCGGATGCTGTTGGGGACGCAGAGCCGGCTAACTAGCAGCCATTGCTGTTTGCCATGCCCTAACCTAGTGACACCCTGAGGCCCCGCCCTGCACAACCTACAAACCCACCCAAGCTCCAAGCAGCGGAGTTAGCATAAGAAAGGCCTGCCCTATCGCAGCTTAACCTAGCAAATTTGCAGCCTGGGTCAGACTGCTCCAAAACCTCCAAACCCCAAGCAAAGGGGAGAAAACTGCAGCTCTCACTGTAGCTCCCGCTGAGTGGCCTCAGACAGTAGCTGACCTGCACCCCATTGGAGATCCAGAAGCCAGTGTACCTAGTGGTCAGTGTGAGACACCAGATTTCAACTCCTCACATCCATAAGTGACACATTCAAGAGGCAGACTCAGTGAGCACCCAAGCCCCACTGAAACAAGTCCTTCCCCATAAGCGTGTCTTCAGCACGGCAGTTCTTCCATTATAGACACAGGGAGTGCTCACAGCTAATTGGCCTGGAGGTCAATTCCTCCCAGCATACCAACAGCAATTAAGGCTTAACTACACCAAGACTTTGCACTTAGCCCAATCAGGTGATTGGGGAGGCTGAGCTACTGCCCCCTATAGGTCATCTACCACACAAAGCCACTCCATCAACACAGGGAAGCAGCCAAAATGCAGAAACAAAGAAACATGTCACGAATGAAAGAAACGGAGGAAAGCAAACTACTGGATGACATAGAGTTCAGAACCACATGTATAAGGTTACTCAAGAATCTTCTAAAAACTGCCGAGAAACTTGATGACACTTCTGAGGACCTTAATGAGAATGCCAAAAAAATGGAAAAGGACCAGTCAGAAATGAAGCATACACTGTCTAAAATAAAGAATATACAGAAACTCAATTGTAGATCAACGTACCCCAAGAATCAAACCAAAGATCTGAAATATGTGGAAACAAAAAACATCCAACCAGAAAAACAAAAAGAAAAAAGAATCCAAAAATATGAAGATAGTGTAAGGAGCTTCTGGGACAACTTCAAGTGAACCAACATCCGAATTTTTGGGGTGCCAGAAGAAGGGAGAGAGCAAAATATTGAAAACCTATTAGAAGAAATAATGACAGAAAACTTTCCCTACCTGGTGAAAGAAATAGACTTACAAGTTCAGGAAGCGCACAGAACCCCATACAAGAGGAATCCAAAGAGGACCACACCAAGACACATCATAATTAAAATGCCAAGGGCAAAAGACAAAGAGAGAATATTAAAAGCAGCAAGAGAAAAACAGTTAATTACCTACAAGGGAGTACCCATACGACTGTCAGCTGATTTCTCAACAGAAACTATGCAGGCCAGAAGGGAGTGGCAAGAAATATTCAAAGTGTTGAACAGCAAGAACCTACAACCAAGATTACTCTACCCAGCAAAGCTATCATTCAGAGTTGAAGGTCAGATAAAGAGCTTCACAGACAAGAAAAAGCTAAAGGAGTTCATCACCACCAAACCAGGATTACACGAAATGCTGAAGGGTATCCTTTAAGAAGAGGAAGAAGAAAAAGGTAAAGATAAAAATTATGAACAACAAAATGACATCAAATACATACCTACCAACAAGTGAATCTAAAAATCAAGTGAATGAAAAATCTGAAGAACAGAATGGACTGGTGAATATAATAGAATCAGGGACATAGAAAGGGAGTGGACTGACGATTCTCAGGGGAAGCAGGTGTGAGGGGTGCGGGAAGAGATTGGACAAAAATCTTACTCCTATGGATGAAGACAGTGGCGGGGGGTAAGGGCATGGGGTGGGGTGGGGAATCAGGTGGAGGGGAGCTATGGGGAAAAATAAAAGAGGAACACCTGTAATAATCTGAACAATAAAGATTTATTTTAAAAAAAAAGAAAAAAAAGAAAAGTGGATTTATTTTGAGAATCCCAAATGCACAAAATCATGGGTTGATCCAGGTCAACCATCAACATCAACTGCAAGGCCAAATTGCTTCGGAAAGAAGACAATGCTCTGCGTTTGGTGGGATCAGGAAGGTGTGGTGTATTATGAGCTTCTAAAACCTGGTGAAACCATTAATACTGATCGCTACCGACAACAAATAATCAATTTGAACCACTCCTTGATCATGAAACGACCAGAATGTGCCAGAAGACACGGCAAAGTAATTTTGCTTCATGATGACGCACCATCACACACTTCCAAACCAGTTAAAGACACGTTAAAAGATCTTGCCTGGGAAGTAGTAACCCACCCGCTGTATTCACCAGACCTTGCTCCTTCAGGTTACCACTTGTTCCGATCGATGGCACATGCACGTTCTGAGCAGCACTTCAAAACATATGAAGAAGTGGAAAATTGGGTCTCTGAATGGTCTGCCTCAAAACAAGAAAAGTTCTATTAGGATGGTATTCACAAATTACCTGAAAGATGGGGAAATGTGTAGCTAGTGATGGGCATTACTTTGAATAAAGCACTTTTGATATTTCTCTTGAAATTATTATGTTTTCTTTGATTACAAAATCCACTATTATTAACCGGTACACCTAGTAAATGCCAAGGTGAAAACTAGTGTTACCTGACACCCTTTCTTTCCTGTCTTCATGTTCCAGTGTACTTACATTTCCGTCAGCCAAGTTCCCAGGACCCATGCCATTGTGATAAGCAGACCTGCCTGGCTTTGGGGGGCAGAAATGGGAGCCAATGACCATGGAGTGTGCATAGCCAACGAAGCGGTCAATGCCAGGGAACCGGCTGCCGAGACGGAAGCCTTGCTGGGGATGGATCTGGTCAGGTATGTGTGGTGAGGGGGTGGGAACAGGATTGACCTCCCTCCAAACCTTATACTTCATAACACAATCCTCCCAAAGGATACGTGTGCCATCTGCTATAAACTTTGAGGTGATGGGAAGAAAAAGAATAGTTACAGTGGAACATTATTCAGCAATAAAAAATAATCAGGTGCTGATGAGTGCTGCAGCACAATGAACCTCAAAAACATGATGCTAAGTGAGAAAAGCCAGACACAAGAGGTCACATATTGTATGACTGCATTTCTGTGAAATAGCCAGAATAGGCAGATTCATGGAAACAGAGAGGAGGTTAGTCATTGCTCAGGGAGTGGGAGTGATTCCTAAAGATACGAGGCTTCTTTCTGGGGTGTTGAAAATGTTCTAAAGTTAAGATTGTGGAGATAGATGCACAACTTTGTGAATATCACGACTGGTAACTAAACTGTATATTTTAAATGGGTGAAATTTATGGTATTTGAAGTATATTTAAAATATATAAAAGAACAAGGAAACATATAAAATAGACAAGTTCCAAGGAGAAAAGGTCAGAGCTCACTTCCCTCCTGCCTCCTCTGCACTTCAGTCATCTTTCCTTCCTTTCCCTGCTCTTCCAGCCACCACGTGACAGAAGGGACCCACAGGACAGGGGTCCTTGTCTGCTTGGTCACTACTGCGTCACAAGCACCAGGACCGTGTGCCTGGCGCGCAGTGGGTGAACAGTGACGGCGTTAGGAATGGATGACTAACGTAGGGGGTGGGCTGGAATGAAACAACATTCTGAGATGACTTTCTTTTTTCTGAGCTGGTAAAACGCAGCAGAGCCTCGGACACAGTTGAAAGGAGGTTAGGTAGGAGCCAGGGTCCAGGGTTTCTGGTGTCGATACACCAAGTTACAGTCCCTCTCCAGGCTATGGTTTCCTCATTTGTCCAATGCAAGGCCTTAGATTGGATGACTTCTAACGAACCCCCCAAAGCTAACATCCTGTAAAAAGGAGTACCGATTTTCACATTCTGTAGGTTTTGCAGGGAGAAAATGCACATTTACACAGAGACCTCTGTGGCCCACAGCTGCTGCCAAACTACGGATGGGCCTGCTAGCGACACCCTTTTGGTAGCATGTGACCTTTGTGCCTGCCTCGCCTGTCGGCACTCTTCCTGGTTCTTACAAACTCAGAGGAGCAGGTTCCCTAAGCTGGAGAAGAGGAAAAAGCCTCATGTTTACCATGAGTTTTCTCTTAACAGAGTGAAATTATAGAGTAACAAGCTTTGAGGTTATGTTCGACAGCCCTACAATATTTTTACCCACCAGCCTTCATAGAAACCCTGCACACGGAGAGTTAACAATGAGAAGTCTGCCCCTCCCCCCCGTGTGCTTCATTGATCGCCTTGCATTTTGACTTATCGTAGTATTTGTGGTATGGGATTTACGGCACTGGCAAAGGTCACCACTTTAACGGAAAGCTGACTCACTGCAGTCTTCTAATGGGTTCGTTCTTTTATCGCTCTCTCAGGGTCTTAGGGTGCAGCTTCACAAATCATTGCCTTGGCACCAAGCCTTCCTAAATAAGCTTAAACGGAGAAATGCCGAGTGAATTGATATATAATTTTCTGACTATGAAAATAAGCCTGTTACAAGAATAAATCCGTAGCCTGTCACCCTTTCTTCTCCCTGGCAGCCCAATGAGATACATGTCCCTTCAGGGAGAATCCAGCTGGGTGAATTTCAATAGTGATTGCTTCTCACACTGAACGTTCACCAAGAACGGGCCTGTGCTCCCCTTGTGGTTGTTCTAAGACCCTGTTCCGGCCACCAGAGTTGTGATTTGAATGAAGAGATGAATAAGTGGACATCTACTGAGTACTTAGCATGAGCCTTCCTCTTCCAAATCAGCCAGAGAGGGAAGTCGTACTGTTTCCACTTTACTGATGAGAAAATCAGGTTCGGAAAGGCTCCGTTACATACTGCCGTGGGTAGCAGAACCAGAACTGAACCTGGGTCCCTTTATTTCTCAGTCAGCTGTTTCTCGGCCACGGTTTTCCACAACTTACTGGTCACTTACTTGGTCCTGGGCACTTGTGCTATAGATTTTCATGTTCATTATATCATAAAACCCATCCTCCTAGCAACCCAATGATATAGATTCTTACTTTATTGGTGACAGAAAACTGAAGTTCAAATAGATTATGTAACTTTCCCAAGGTCACATGGAGGGCAAGATCTGTGCCCTCTCTCAGGGGTCTATGAATTGGAAGGGCTGGGAGGAGATTGTTGTTTGCTAGAGAAATATGTGCTTTTTGATAACCGAAGTTGTAAGCCACCCCGGCAGAGATATGCTGATAGGCAGGCGGTGAAATATGTAGGAAAGGATTGATTGCGTCCTAACCAGCAGCCCTCCCCGTACTGAGGTCTCTTGAGTCAGTTATATGCAATGGCTGGCTATGGAACACTTTTATTACTAACCAAACTACCCGATGTAGAATAATAGAGAACAAGGCTGGACAGGGCAGATATTTCCTTTGAGGCAAGAGGGAGAATTAACCAACAGAAGGGGTCTGCTAAGAGTTAGGGCAGAGCCTGCCAGCTCCCTGGGAGACAGAGCTAGAAAGGGGAGGTGGCTATAAGGGGAGGTGGCTGAGCCACTGGGGTCCTGGCTCTTCTGTCTGTGTAGGTGGGGGATGCCCAAAGACAGAAAACACCCCGATGATTTTGAACCAAATGTGTGAGAGCACTGTTCATTTGCCTGCATATTGGCCTGCATATTTAACATATTTACACATGTTGGCACACTTCATAACTCAGCTTCGTCCCAATCTTTGGTTGCTATGGTAATAATCACACGGTACGAAATGTCTGAGCCATACCTCTGGTTTCCTTACTTCAGGCTTGGTTTAGAAAGAGGGTCAACAGCCAAGGAAGCCCTCGATGCCATCGTCGCCTTGTTGGAAGAACACGGGCAAGGCGGGAATTATTACGAAGACGCAGGCTCCTGCCACAGCTTCCAGAGTGCTTATCTGATTGTGGATCGTGAGGAGGCCTGGGTGCTCGAGACCATAGGGAAGTACTGGGCTGCTGAGAGAGTCACAGGTGAGTGGGTGTGCGTAGCGAAGAGCTTCCTGGGCAGAAAAGGCTGGGATGGATGTTGCCTGGGCTCGCAGGACTCATGCTGCTGCTGTAGACCCCCTCTGTGCTGCCGTGAATCTTCTGGAGAGGAAGCTGGAGTCTTCTGAACCTGGAGGGAAGGGAGGTCACCACTTGGGAAGCATCTTCCTAACATGTCCTATTTTCTGTTTGCTTGCTGGGCAGGACCCCATTCAGACTACCCGTGGTTTCATGATCCAAATTGCTTCTCGATGAATTGGCCAAGGGAATAGTGATTTTTTTCCCCCCATTCCATTCACAATAGGTCAATGAATTACTACAACAGGGAGTTGACCTGATCATCCCAGCCCTACAGATCTTCGTGCTTCAAATGTTCCTCTAACAGAGGATTTGTCTGCAAACTGTTGAGTTCCTCTGGGCCAACAAGCCATTTCGCTGGGAGACAATGTTTCTAGAAGAGCAGAGGCTAGGAAATCCACCCAGAAGGATTTACTGCCCAACAAATTATTATTTCTTCCTGTAGCATCTTGTTCTTAGATAGTTCTGAGGAAGGAAATATTGTGTGTGTGTTGAGGGGGGAGTAGGGGGAGGGAATGGCTGTCTTGTATCATTGCCTCAGCACCCTCTTGTCGTGCACAGGATGGGATCTCATAGTGGGTTACAGGGCGTCCAGAGGACTAAAGAGTTCTAAGAAAGGATTGGCCGGCGAAGCCTCCTCATATTCCCGAGGCCTGGAACACAAATACAAATCACGCTCCCAGCATTTCTCCGCTCCCATGCCAGTGGAGGGCGTGGCTACAGAACTCTTCTCTTGTTGAACCTATACGTGGTCTATGCATTTTTCTCAACTGAATTTACCAGGAAGTCTCATCCTCAGAAATGATGTCAGGGACAAAACCTGTTTACCATCTCAGCCTGAAGGGTGACTGGACCAAACCTAAGCTGCGTTAGAAGCCGAAGATCTACTGTAGTCACTGAGGCAGTGAGGAGGCAGTGAGAGCTAGCTGTGGTTTCTTGATGAAGCTGTGCAAAGGCTGTGTCTGCCGGGTGGAGGAAGCGATTTCTTCTCATTCTCACAAGGGATTGCACCCTGAGGCAATCTCAGAGCGTTTCTCCACCCACGAACACCCCACATACACCCAGGTGTGCCGGCCTGCCCTACTTCCACAGTAGTTACAAAACTAATGTAGCTGGTGTGGCCTGCCAGGTCTCCAAGCCTCCTGTGATGCAGGAACATAAGACTCCCTTAAAAATTTTTCTTCTAAAATGAAGTCTTACCATTGAATAGTTCCATCAAGAAGGCTGTTGGTCCATGCTGAAAACAATCATATTGCTTTTAAGTAGAATGTACTAGTAAAACTTTTTGATCTATAATTGCATTCAAAAGTTTAGTCTCACTTCAAAGTACAACTTCAAAACCCATCTCATCAAAATGCATGTTCTCTCTATTTAAAGGGGAAAAACCTCAGCCATTCCTTGGACTCATTGATTTCATGTCCTCTGATCTCAGCAGTTGTGTGACCGCAGTAGGAGTTAATGAACTCTGGCCCTAGAATGCTAAAATTCCTGAAAGCAAATGTCTATTATAATCAGTTTTCTAGGAAAATAACATGTGGAGTTATTTACAAGACTTAAAAATACCTTAGTGTGAATAATGTCACAATCACTTATGCAGGCCAAAGCTATTATTTATTTTCATTTAAAAAATAATTTTACACTTATGGTGACCTCTAAAAGATGAACGGCAAGGGACATCGGGCAGGCATGCTCCCTTTGGAGGTGGAGTGAAGATGCTCACATTGATGAAGCAGAAGATGCTGAAGGAACTCAGCCCAGCCCTGACCCTGCCTCCAGGAGCTGGTTTTCAGGCAGTAATGGCTCCCGTGCAGCTTGCAGTCCGGGCTGTCTTCCTCTACTTCATTCTCCAAGAATTTAGATGAGAAACGTGTTCCCTGGAAGCAACCACCGTGAATGTCTGCTTTGACCTGTAAGTGATAACTTCCTCGTGATCTGGACATCGTGCTGAAGCTTGAAGGTCAGGTTATCCTTGGTGTGTTTGTAGCCCAGGCTTTGAAGAAGCCATCGCCAGCCTTCCAGCTCATAGGAGAACGGGTGCCCTAACCCACATTCTTCACAGTGGTGTCCTCAGAAAGCAGGCCCCTCTGATTCCAGATGTATCTAGCTATACTTACATTTTTATGAGAAAAAATTCCCATAGATTTTTCTCACATGTACACGTGACACAGGTACATGCTATTTCCAGGGACGTTCTGTTAGCTTAACATTATTCATTATGAGTGCCACTCTGTTTTTCTAAATGTTGGGACCTGAAAAAATAATTGAATGAAGAAGGATCATATTAAAAAAATACACACATTTATGGGTGGAAGGTGGTGGTGGAAGGTGTTCTTCAGGTAGAGCAAAACTAAATTGGGGAGGAAGATTCTCCATGGTTGCAACATTCACCAGTCTTGTTAGTCGCTCAATGCTTCTTTCAAAGAACCTTTCACTTTCCTCGTAACTAGTAAATGCATGGGTTTATTTAGCCAGAAGGAGGGGCCTCACATGTTTCCTCTGATTATAAATTTAAGATCTTGTGATTGTTGCTCATTTACAATGTGGTAATGACGGTGAGGATTGGTCAAACCTTCTGGGAGATCTTCTCAGAAGAGGACCAAGGGCTGTCTGTTTCTCTCTTCAAAAACGGAATTTATTCCATCCCTGTAGTTAAAGTCAGATTGCAGGGGAGAGGGTCCCTGTAAATTTCCATTTCTTGATTAAGTCTTTGTAAGTGTATTTCCAACTAACTGGGCCTCGCACTCTCTGCAGAGGGTGTCAGGTGCATCTGCAATCAGCTCTCACTCACCACCAAGATTGATGCGGAGCATCCTGAGCTCAGGAGTTATGCTCAGAGTCAAGGCTGGTGGACAGGAGAGGAGGAGTTCAATTTCTCTGAAGTTTTCTCTCCAGCTGATGACCATCTACACTGCTGTGCAGGCAAAGACAGCTTAGAAAAGCAAGAAGGTGAGTTATTACATCCCTTACCTTTCTCCCTCAAACACCTTTTGTCCCTCAGCTATTTTGGAGAACTTGTCTGAACTTAGGAGGGTGAGCAAAGAGGAGGAGTAGAGAATAGACCTTGTATATAGAGACCAACTTGTGCCAAAGGTCCTGATGTTCAGACGGGTTGACAACTTGCATTTATTCTTATAGGCTGATTTCTCATCCACAGAATTTTCCTGCTGCTGTTCAAACACTAACGTCATTGTGATACTTATTGCAGCCTTTTTTATACCTCAACATTTGTATATGTGACTTATCTCCTCCCTAATTCTCTCCTCTTATTAGCCTGCTGGGCCTTGAGGGCAGGGGGGTTGTCTTTTACTCATGTTAGGACCCTCTTGTGATGCCAGTTATAGTCCTTTGTTCTATGAACATTTAGGAAGTTAACTGTTGAATTGAATTTTCTTCCTGAGCCCTCTGTCTTCCACCCCATTATTGACTTAGTCAGAACCAATCTTTAGGTAACTATGATGACTGGATAGCTTGTTACTTTGTGTCTGAGTGGAAACTCTTCCAAATAAACCTCAATGGCCACATTTCATATTTGCCAGTGATACGTGTTAAGTCAAACCTTTGATCATTTAGAATAGGGGTCAGCATACTATGCCTTGTCATCAGCCACCTATTTTCTAACTAAAATTTTATTGGAACTCAGCCATACCCATTTATTATGGCTACTTCTGTGAGCAGTTGCTACAGGTAGGTTACAACAGAGATTATATGGCCCATAAGCCTAAAATATTTATCTCATTCTTTAAGAAAAAGTTTGCTGACCCTTAAACCTAGAAGAACATTTAAAGATTTTTGTTGTAGAACTTAATGAATACATTCTAGGCAAAGGTATGAACATGTTTTAAAATGGGGAACTCTTAAAAAAACAAACCCTCAACATCTTAATAAAAAAACTAGCTTGATGGAAGCATACAATGCCATGTATGAAGTTGTTCTGCGAAAACATCAAACCTAAATCTGATGAACCTCTAGACCTAGCTACTAGTTTCTGGCAAATACGAAGAATGGGCAAACATATTAAGTAACACCAGGGGGATACATTCTGCAAAGTTCAGGCTGGGATCCTATAGGAGACGTGGTCCAACAAATAAAATGCAAGGCAGAAAACTGGGAGGCACAGATGAAGAGATTTAAGAGTCATTATCAACTTAATGGATCCTGATTCAAGTCAGTAAACTCATGTATGAGACAGTGAGGAGATCTGAATACTGAGTAGTGGAAGAAATCGAGGACTTACTGTGAATATTTTTGGGAGAGATACGTTGTAAATAGGACAAGGAGGATGTGGTTGTGCTGGTGAACTTTAAGGTGTCTTCTTCCTAAGAGATGCTTTGATTCCATCTTTGTGAACAAAGACGGAAAAGATGGTGTTTTAATGAATTATAGCCAGAGGGAGAAAAAGTAGAACTGGATTCAAGGATTTGTTTATTTATCCACAGTCAGAGCCACCCATCGTGGTGACTCGGGCTATTCTAAATACGTCTCTGTGCATATTTTCCACTGCAGAGAGGTCATTCTCCAAATATAGTACCGATTCCAACCATTTGGGGTGCATGAGAGACCTTGCTCGGTGGACTGTACATAGATTGCATATACCTTCTTATCGGTATCATTTCCTGTGTTATTGCGCTGGTTGAGGTATTTCTAAGTGCTGTATCAAAGAGACCCTGACATAAATGTGCTTAAAGAAAATGAAAGTATATTTCTCTCCCATGGTATAGTCCAGATGTCCATGGACAGTCCAGGGCTGGTAGGTTTCTCTGCCTCAACACAGGACTTCCATTTGGGATCCCCTCACTGGCATCTCCCAGCCAGCAGGAAGGGAGAAAAGAAAAATGAAGGGCAAGCATTTCTTTCTACGGATGTGACAAGGAAGTTGAGCACATCATTCCCACTTGACTCCCATTGGTCAGGATTTACCCCATGGCCACACCTAGCCACAAGGGAAGCTGGGAAATACGGTCTGTAGTTAGGCAGTTGTGTTCCCAGCTATAATGTCAGGAGTTCTATTACAGAAGAGGGAAAGGCGTGAACGGATTTTGGTTAGCAGCCTGCCACTGTGATGTCTCCCCATCCTCTGTCTTTACAGAAAGCATCACTGTGCAGACTATGATTGACATCTTACGGGACAAAGCCAGTGGCGTCTGCATAGACTCCGAGTCGTTCCTGACCACAGCCAGCGTGGTGTCTGTCCTGCCCCATAGCAGAGGTTCACCGTGCATCCACTACTTCACCGGGACCCCAGATCCCTCCAGGTTCGTCTGAGACACAGTCGTGTAAGCAGAAAGCCGCCCTAGAAAGCTCGTCCAACAAGCGTACACCAAGTTCCCGCCCCGCCTTTTGCGTGGCTGAGCCACAGGATTTAGTCGTTCTCAACGTGGCCAGGGCAGCACAAAGAGCTTCGGTTCAGGGGTGGTTCCCAGCGTTAGTCACATAGCATTCATCACAATCGTGGCATCCGATGATTTTAAATTCAGCAAATACATACTGATTATGTATCATGGGCCAGGCATGGTGCTGTATGTGGGCCATGCAAAGCCAAACAAGACACAACGAGACAGAGAGATTGCAGGAATGCCCAAGGCTTGTCACAGCCACCCGTTTCTAGCAGTTAGAGGACAGAATGGCCCAGAGGCGAGGCTGATGGAAGCGACTTCCCGTACACGGGCCAGGACTTTTAGACATTGGATTTTAAGGGGCTGCTTTCTGCCCAGGAACTACTGCGAAGGGATGGAATTGCACAGTGGGTAAGAGCATCAGCCTTGAGAATAAACTGCCAGGATTTTGAATCCCATCCCAGTCAGTTAGGAGCTGGATACATCATGTAGCATCTCTAAGCTTCTGTTTCTGTATTGTACAATGGGGATAATACCAGTCCCTACTTTTATGTGCTTGTTGGGCCTCATTTTTGAGATGTTATTTTTCAATTCCAGTTTATATCCAATATTATTTTGCATTAGTTTCAGGTGTGGGCCTCATGTTTTAAATCACAGCCAATATCAATAGAGACTTCTAGCAGGACCGGACTATTAAATTTGGTTTAAGGTTATTCTTAGTTTTTCATTCACTCATTTATTCATTCAACAAGCACTTATTAAGCACCTACTGTGTACCACATAGTGTGCTTTTTGGGAATAAGAGACTGTGTACAAGGGAAGAGGTGGCACAAAGATACGACAAAGAGGAATACTTCACAGAGGAAGGGACTCTTGAGCGCTAGGCATTGTCGGAAGAATAGGAGTTTGTCAGGGACAAAAAGCAGGAATGACAGTCTGAGTAGAGGGAACAGCATGTGCAAAAGCATAGAGGCATGAAAGCTTGTCTCCCAATGCTAGTGACTCAACAGCCCCTGAGGAGCGCTCGCTGCTGCCTGTGAGGGTGCGCGTGGGATTTGGGAGCGTCTGGATGCTCTGCTGAGGTATTGGACATTGTTCTTTAGGGGACAGGAGCCTTCGAAGAACTGAAGAATGACTTCACCCCCCTGCCCCCTGTGTCAGACGCCTGCTCTGACAGTGGCTAGACGCCAGGCCGTGAGATGCCCGGACAGTGACATAAAGGGAGTCTGATTCCTCAGCTGAAGTGCTGGGCCTAATACAGTTAGGGAAATAACCTTCAGGTATTTAAAATGGAAAATCTCAAGTAACTTTAAAAGCAAATTATTCATGAGTCCCGTTAATTAAGAAGGCCTTAAAGAAGATTAAGAGCCTTCCGAAGGCATTCATGTTTGTCTCCCACAGTTAAATGAGCTGTGTTTCCACGGCGACCGCAGGCTGGTCATAGCTTTCTTTCCTCGTCAACATTTCAACGTTTCCTTATAATTGGGCACGTTCAGCGTTCTGTATTTTGTCAGCAGGAAGCGCAATCACCTCCGCTTGGGCTTTGAGGCACTAAAATGAGGGGCATTGGGGCTGCTTCTGTTAATGCTGAGAGCCGCAGAGAGGTGTGGGGGGGAGTAGTTTCAGGACGGCGCCCTCGCAAAAGATTATGACCGAAGAGCAGGACTGTGGGACGCATCCCTCCCAGTGAGTGTCAGAAGCTGCAGGACACGAGCTGGCTGTTGCTCCGTGCGCTGCGGCACTGCCCCGCCCTTTGCACACTGTGTTAATTATAGAGCCTCTTCTCCAAACGACTTGTTCTCACATTCTCTTTTCTCTTCTCCTCCCCTCCTTTATCTCCTCCCACCCCCCTCCTAGCAAGAACCAGGGACTATGTAAGTCTGAGAGCTGGGAGGAGGTGCAGAAGACCTTGAATTGATTTATCGAAAAAAGCACATTCCATCTTATCAATATTCTGTTGTGTCAGCTGGTGCCTTAGTCATTCATAGAGTGACACTGATTGGCTTTTGTGTGCCTGTTCTGACCTTTGGAGACCATTTCCAGGTGGAGGCTAGTACTTGTTCAAGTTTCACTGATGTGAAGAATCAGAGAGGGAAAGGGTAGAGGTACCTTCACATTTTGAGACTCCACAGTTGGGTCCTGCGGTGTCTGGAGCCAGTGAGAGCCGATCATGTGCATCCCTCCTGGCTGTGTGCTGTGACGTCACATCAGTAACTTGGAGTGGGCCACAGTGGGCGTATTTACACCGCAGGAATTGGCAGACACCAGGAAGCAGGGCTTTTTCTTTCTTTCAGAGATGCAGTTGTCAACCCAGCACGCCACTGAGAGGCCCCCACAACTGGGAAAACAAACACTCCACATACAGGATGGATGAACCAAGAGGGGAAGATAATTTAAACACTTCCCATTTCAGATATTAGAAGGCTATTTCCCAGCCCATTTCCCTAATCGCATTAGGCCATGCACTTCGCCCAGGAAACAGAAAAGAGGGAGGAAGTTCTAGGAAAATACGGTGTTTGATGCACTTTAACTAGTGGCAAGGAGCTGGGGAGATGCAAGGGACATGGTGTGTGTGTGTATGTGTGTGGCTTCCTCCTTCTCCCAGTGTAGTAGGCTTGAGAGGCTAAATTGAATCTGCTGAGACCATCTCATCTGGTTAATTCAGATATTAGGGACAAGGGGCCCCTTCTTGTTATTGGAGTTGAGAGAAACTGGTTATTCTAGATTCTTTCCAGGTTGGTTCCAAGTTGAGCAGATTCATCCCAGTGGGCCCCTGTGTGCTGCTCCCGTCTGTGCCAGGCACCCCTCATGGGATCTGCAGGGGCCTCTGAGGCGCAGGGTGAGCCTGGCTGAGTCTCCTGGGGAGAGTCTGCCCCTTCAGTAAGAACAGAGTCACACTGAAGTGAGAAGCATTGGCTGGCACTGACATTACAATTCTCAGTCCCAAAGCACAAAAAGTATTTCATTTTTCTGCAGCGGCACAGGTGTATATACATAAACCAACAGCATGCTGTACCGGTGAGAGGTAGTGGGGAAAGCTGACCTTGGCTTTGGAAGCTTTAGCTCTCGCTCTGCCACTCATTAGGAATGTGTTTGGACAAAGCTCGGAGCTTCTATGAGCCTCAGTCACCTCGTCTATGAAACGGGACAGAAGCTTTTGCCCTGCCTTGTTCATTGCTGTAACCCTAGTTCCTAGAACAGTATTTGGTACTCAATCAGCCGTCAACATGTATTTAATGAATGAGTGAAGGAAGGGAGGAGTGAGTGCATGAATGAATGAGCAGGGGTACCATTCATTATCAAAAATGATAATTTTGTTTTCCTTCTAAATGAGAGGAACACATTTTGTTTTACACTGGCTTATTGCATTCATCACAAAATTCAGGAGAAAAAAAGACAGATAAGGTGAAGATGTCCATATATGCACGCACATGTACATGTACACACACACGTGCACCACACACACACATGCGCGCGCGCGCGCACACACACACACACACACACACACACACACACACACACACAGTGATTTCCCTAAAATACACCACTGGGCCTAGAGAGCTGAATCAAAGAGTGTTTGCTTGGCCACCTCCTGTGCCCAGAGCTCCTCACCCTCTCACAGCCAGACTTCTCCTTCCCGTTGCTGTGTCCTCTCTGGGGTTCTCTTTGTGTCGTCCACCTTAATCTGTCCCCTCCCCAAATCTGTCCGAATTATTCCAGTCTTTCAAATAAGGTAGAACTTTACAAAAAGAGAGAGCGAGAAGGGGTCTCAGAGCCTTCTTTCCCCGGAGGCCACTTCCCAGCAAACCCTGGGCCAGAAAGGCCACCTCGCTCAGCGTCAACAGAGGACCCCTTTCTACTTGCCTCCATTCATGTCACGGGAGGGGCCTCCGCACAATCTCCCCGAGCAGAGCAGATCTGTCTAGACGTCTTCTCCCTGTGAATAGGAGAAACCACAGCTTGTAAGTGGCAGTGAACTTCACGGAAACCTTTTTTTTTAAAAAAAAATATATTTTATTGATTTTTTTTTTTACAGAGAAGAAGGGAGAGGGATAGAGAGTTAGAAACATCGATGAGAAACATTGATCAGCTGCCTCTTGCGCACTCCCTACTGGGGATGTGCCCGCAACCAAGGTACATGCCCTTGATCGGAATTGAACCTGGGACCCTTGAGTCCGCAGGCCGATGCTCTATCCACTGAGCCAAACCAGTTAGCGCTTCATGGAAACCTTTACTAAAACCTGCAGTTGTGTCTCTCTTGGCATGCATCCACCCACCACCCTCCACCCACCACCCTCCACTCACCACCTCCACCCACCACCCTCCACCCTCCACCTCCACCCACCACCCTCCACTCACCACCTCCACCCACCACCCTCCACCCTCCACCTCCACCCACCACCCATCACCCATCACCCACCACCCACCACCCTCCACCCTCCACCTCCACCCACCACCCATCACCCACCACCCACCACCCTCCACCCCCACCCACCACCCTCTACCCATCACCCTCCACCTCCACCCACCACCCTCCACCTCCACCCCTGTGGGTTGGCTCCCCGAAATGGCTGCTGAATGAAAGCACTGCTTCTGGGTGCCCTCAAGCCCAGCCTGGCTGCAGCCCCTCTCCTTTCTCTCCAGGTCCATCTTCAAGCCTTTCATCTTTGTGGACGATGTCAAACTTGTCCCCAAAGCACAGTCTCCCTGTTTCGGGGATGACGACCCGGCCAAAAGGGAGCCTCGGTTCCAGGAGAAACCGGACCGTCGGCACGAACTGTACAAGGCCCACGAGTGGGCACGCGCTGTCCTCGCCAGCGACCAGGTGAGCCGGGGGCTGGGCCGTGGGCAGTGGCGGGTCAGCGAGAACGGGCCAGGAGAGCAGGGACCAAGTCACCCTCCTCCTCCGCCTCCTCTCCAGCACACTCCTCCCCAAAACCCAGCTCCCAGGGCCCCTCCCAGATGCGGTGTTCACCTCCCCCCCCCCCCCCCAACAGGCCCCTGAAAGAAACCGAAGCCTCTGCTTTGGATGTTATTCTAGAGCCCGCGGGCTCAGAACAGCCCTTCCTTTTACGTTTTCCCGGGGATCACCGAAACGTGCAGGCCCGTGGGGACGGCTGCTTCTCTGCCTCCTACGGGGTTCTTTGTATACTTTTGGGGACACAAGGTTGAATGTGGCGGCAACACTTGAAAAGTGTTTAAAAAAACCGGATTCTTCCCCAGAGTCCTGGAGATGGATAGGGTCGCACAACAATGTGACTGTACTTAATGCCACTAGACAGTGCGATGGAGAGGCCTCGAGTGGTATTTTTGGTGGGATATACATTTTATGACAATAAAAGGAAGTTCTTCTTTAAAGTGCAGATCCCCTGCCCCGCCCAAAGCTTCCGAACTTGAAGTTCTGAGATGTGAGTTCAAACAAGGCCGCCCCCAGCCGCCCCCAGCCGCCCCCAGCCACCGCGGGCGTTCCCATTCAGCCCCAGCGGTGCTTGGGGGAAGGGAGGAGGAAGGACTGGCCTGTTAGATGGGCGTCCACCCCCAAGCGTTTAGTGCACAGCTGGGAGCAGGTCCAGTTTCTCCGGAAGAAAGAGCCCCTTTTAGGTGAACCGAGCACGCGTTCTGTGTGGGCCGGGCGAGCGCAGGGACCGCACAAAGGGACAGAGAGGAGGCGACCCGGGTGCCAGCGCAGTGGGTTCCGACCTCATCTCTGAGCAGGGCAGGCCCAGAGCTCGCACCTCCACGCCTGTCCGCCCGCCCGCCCGCCCGCCCGCGTTCCCTGGAGTCTGCACCGCTGCTGCCCGACCGGAGCTCAGGGGCTGTTCCCGCAGCGCCTGCCAGCGCGGGTTTTCTAGGCGGGGACAGTGACCCCCGAGGGAAAGCGCCCCCTCCGTGCATGCCAGGCAACAGGAGGCAGAGGCAGGAAGGGCCCTGTGGGCTGAGCGCTTCTACCCCAAACTCCAGAGATGAGACGGGTGGGCTGGGGTGGGCTTTGAAATGTAGAAATGACCGCTGGTGTGAGTCAGGGGGCAGCGACAGCAGCGTCTCCATGGGGACTTATTGTGCTACCACGCCCCGTCCTCACTCCCCAGGAGCCCAGGGTCTAACGGGGACCCAGGCAAGGAGACAGAGCTTCACGTGACGGGAGAGCGGCCGTGCAGAGAGGCAAGACCCTGCACTGGGAGCCTGGAGGAGAGGGGTGCAGAGGGGTGCAGCTGACCAGGCCCTGGGGTGACACGCTGGCCCGGGCGGCGGGGAGATCGGGCTGGAGGGAGGCAGCCAATTCAGTCTGGCTGAGTAGAAGGGGGGTGGCTAGAGGCCAAGAAAGAGCCTCGTGTGTCCCACGGACTTCCGGGGGCGCCCCTCAGGATGTATCCTGAAGGCAGCAGAAACCAGCAGGTATGCCAAGCAGAGCAGTGACATCCACGTTGGCATCGGAAGGATCCCTGTGGCGGCCATGTAGGACGCATGGAATAGGGTCCCCCGCCCCAGGAGGCTTTCAGGGTTCGTGGTAATGACAACCCCTCCACCCTCCCCCGTGCTTGTGCCTCCCAGGAGCAGGGCCGCAGGCTGCGGAGGACCATGCGGGAGCTGGAGAAGCAAGGCCTGGAGGCCATGGAAGAAATCCTGGCCGGCCCCGCGCCCCCGGACCCCGCCGAGGTGGGGGACCTGTTCTATGACTGTGTGGACACGGAGATCAAGTTCTTTAAGTGAAGCGGGCACCCCCCCCCTCCTCGTATTTAAAGTTTCCCACCTACTAACTTACCAGCAAAGCCGCCGCTCTCCCGCGTGAGGAAGACGAGAGAGGCCCTTCGTGGCGGCTGGTGGTCCCTTTTCCGAAGCCAGACCCAAGGGGACACAGTGTTCTGCTGGAACCTCCACACGCCCCCTCCGCCACGTGGTCCCCTTCCTCGGCTGTGTGTCACGCACCCCGTGCGCCCGTTGTCACCCCCCCCTCCCTCCCCCCCCCGTGTGACTAATCGTGGATTTCAAGCTGCTGTTGTGTTGCCGTGGCAATGGACACACTGGCCTTTCCGGGAGGATGTGCGCTCACCAGGCCCTGGAGAGCCGGCGCCGCAGTGCCGAGCGGGTGGGGAGGCCAACTCTCCCGAGTCTTCCTCGCTGAGTAGTTTCTCCCAGGCTCACAGAAGGCCCGGGGTCTTCCCTGTGGCCTCCAGGGAGAAGCTTCCTGGCCTCCCTTGATGCGAGCGCTTGTCTGTCGTGCAGTAGGTCTCCAGGTGTGTCTTCCGAGGGACACATCTGGAGGGAAGGCGAACAGGGGTCCTGGCCAGTCCCAGCTCCGTCCCGCTTCCCGGGATCCTCACAAACCCGTCTTCTGTGCCCGTGCTGGTGAGCAGCTGGCCCACCAACTGCTTCCACGTGTGGGAGGGCTGCTAGCTGCGTGAGCTGGACCCGCCCGCTGTAGCGAGTCAGAGGCCGCACACCTGCGGCTGCCCCGCACCCCCGCGTGGGCCGCCCGAAGGCACGAGGCTCCGCAGCGCCCAGCCCCCCCCCCTCCCCCCGTGCAGTGATTCCGGCCTGCTGACCGCCCGCCGGTTCAGGTGAGTTACTAGTACAGGGCCCTGTGGCACAGTTCCACCCCGCCCAGCTGCCAGGCTCTCCGTCAATGAGGGGAAGAAAGGGAGAAACTTTTGGCTGTTTCGATTCTAGTTAAAGTAGCTGGAATCCGAGCAGCCACAACATTACCGCAGCAGAGACTTTAATTAGACCGATTTGTTTCCAACGTCGTGTCCGCATGAAGGATTTGACTTACCACTGGCGCGTGGAAGAGCGTGCGAGGAAGACCAGATGGGCCATCGCTGGGAACACACAGGGCAAGAAGGCGACAGATGGATGTAGAAGCATTTCGCTCCAGGGTAACAGGCCAGCCCCCGCCCTCCCTGCCTAGCC
This sequence comes from Corynorhinus townsendii, assembly GCA_026230045.1. Lineage (NCBI taxonomy): Eukaryota > Metazoa > Chordata > Mammalia > Chiroptera > Vespertilionidae > Corynorhinus > Corynorhinus townsendii. The sequence continues at coordinate 177,767,773 of JAPDVU010000004.1, read as the reverse complement.
TGTTACATCCCACAGAGCTGTGTAGGGAGCAGCTGGCTTTCCCGGGCCTGGCCTCCATCCCTCCCACCACGCGTGTCCCAGCAGCTGCCTTGAGACTGGTGGCTGATGCGGGCAGGTGGAGGTGGTGGGGGGCTTCCCACCAGCCACTGACACTCTCAGCCACGCTCGGAATGGAAGGGGGCAGCGATGGCCCGAGCAGCGTGGCTCAGAGATTGAGCGTCGACCTATGAACCAGGAGGTCATGGTTCGATTCCCAGTCAGGGCACAGGCCCGGGTTGCAGGCTCGATCCCCAGTGTGCGGCATGCAGGAGGCAACCGATCAATGATTCTCTCTCATCAGTGATGTTTCTCTCTCTCTCATCCCTCTCCCTTCCTCTCTGAATAAATTTTTTTTTTAAAAAGGAAAGGGGTGGAGAGAGACAGCTAGTGGAGAACAGCAGCTAATTGCTCCTCTGGACGCTCCAGAAGCAACGTGCCAGGCCACAAGAACTGGAAGGGACACGGGTCCCATACGCAGACGTGGCCTGAGGGTCACAGGTTGTATCAGAACAAACCTTTTTTCCCCACCAACTGCCCTGGAAGAGCACCACGAGCTCTTTGCCCAGCGGGTTTGTAGGAGAATGACTGACTACAGGCAGTGATGGCGAGGGAGACTGTGGGGCTGGCAAAGTTAGCAGCAGCCTTGGGTGGTGGTGGCTTGTGGTCCCCGAGGCCTCCACCCAGGTTCGGGCCTTCACTGCAGATTCCCTTAGGGTCTCCTCCAGAGTGGGTGCCGTTCTCAGAGTGTCTGCCTACAGCTGCTAAGGGGGCCAGGGTGGGGTTCCAGAACGATGGAGGTACCCGTTCCGCCCTAAGCCCACCTACAGAGTGGTTCTTTAAAACACTGAGTTTCACACCGAGGTCTCGCCTCCTCCTGTCATGGAAACATCACATCAGACCTGTGATGCTCAAGGTGATCCAGGGTTTTACCCAAAGGAGTCTAGTGAGAATAAAGGACACAGGCCTGCTTTCATTATTGTGGGCCAAAGGTCACGGGTGACCCAGCCAGCCTTATGCCATTGCCCAGCCGTGGTGCAGTGGGAAACACAATGGGTGCTTCTGTGAGGGGGCATTGACCTTAGCCCAGCACTTCAGAGAAGGGCCAACCCTGATGGAGAGTCGTCTGGACTCACACTGTTCATCACAACTGTGATGCCCCTGGGTGACCACCAGAGGGCGAAGCAGCCCTCCGTGGCACAGCCTGGCAGCCGGTCAACCCGGCTGGGATGTGTCCCTCGGGCCCAGAGGCGGTCTGTGTGCATTCTGACCCAATACTAGCAGTGGACAGAGTCCTCGTACAGTGGGCATCGCAGGGAAGGGCAAGGAGAGAGCCAAGAACCTGCTGAAGTGCCCGTGATCACTTCCAGGGACTCTTATTCCCTTAGATGGGCAGCCTGAAAAACATGTTGGGTTGTGAGCGGGCTGTCGCTGGGGGCACTGCTTGTCTGTTAAACGCTCCACACAGACCGCGCTGTTGAAAAATGCATATCCTTACGTGGATAACTCCTTGACCGGGGGATTGCTTTCCTAAAGGCAACGTGGAGAAAACGAATATTCGAGACGAGCTGTAAAATCACGTTTAAGGGTCAGAGTGTAAATAGCTTCCCAAAACACCATCTGTGTATCCATGAACCCTCGGGGTGGGGGTGCTGTGCCGACGGAAGACAAGGCCGTGGGGATAGCATCTCCCCGCTGCCACCCCACAGCCAAGCGCCAGTCCGTCTTGCCGAGTAGAGGGATTTGCCATAGAGGAAGACGGCCCTCGCACCCCGAGGGAGGGGCGGCTAAGCCTCCGGGAAGGAACGTGAACAAAGCAGAAGCAGTTCTCTTTCGCTCCGGGAGGAGGTTTGGAACTCTAGGTAGAATAAGGACAGACTTGAAATGATGGCGATTCTTTCGTGCCCAATGACCTAAGACACAGTGTTACGGTTAGAGTCCGCCTGACAAGCGAACAGAGCCGGTGTGTGCCTGTTAGATTGTAGCAGCCCGTTCCTTCACTCCTGGGTGGCTCAGTAGGTATGAACATAACGATTAACCAGGCAAACTACTTTGCTCCCTAACTGAGGTCACCCCACGTTGAGGCTGGCCCGGCAGGAAGCCAGGGGGGACCGGCGTGTGTGTTCTGGAGCCAGTAGCTGCACTCGCCACTGAGGAGCTGACAAGGCATTGATGGGGACGGTGTTCCGCTGAGCTCTCAGCGTGAGGAGGGAAGCACCGAGAGGAAGGGGAGCGGGAAGCACCTCGCTGGCCATTCCTTCCTGTCTGAAGGGAGAGGAGTGGGGGCCCCAGGCACATGCTGTCCCAGAATACTTTGTGCTTCCGGCACTTCACCCCACAGGCCCTGCGTCCCAGCTCCCCTCCTGAGGTTTGTGTCAAACATCCCGAACCGTCACGTGCACGTGGCTCGTGGGCATGAACACCCACATGTTTGCGATCATGTGAGGAGTTCTGTGTGCGAGCTGGACAATGCTGTGGGCAGGGAGCACCAAAAAGGAGCATCTTTGTTTCCTGCAGTGGGAACTGACTGTGTCGTCTTAACAGCCTTTTGTACAAATATCCACAAACCAGACAACTTCCTCACCCAGTGCTTGCCCTTGGCATTGTCCCTAAGTACATCCAGCATACAATAATAGTAATAAAAAAAACCCTGAAATTGATGTCCCGTGGCCTTTCCTACCTTGTGTCTCGTGAATAAATGTGGGCATCAGTCACGACATAGAAAATGTGTAAAAAGAGATGTTTTTCTGACTTTAATCTTTAGAAAACCCAACCTTTTCAGCTGTTTCCTCCATTTTTGTACCATTCTGTGGATAAGTTCACTCTTTAAAAGAACTGTAAATACAAAACCACGAGGAGCTACCACCTCACACCCATCAGGATGCTACTGTAAAAAACCAGAAGTGACAAGTGTTGGGGGGAACCTGGAGAAATTGGAACCTTTGTGTTTTACTGTGGGAATGTAAAAAGGTGCAGTGGCGGTGGAAAACAGTGTGGAGGATCCTAAAAAGAATTACAAAGAGAATTAGCGTATAATCTAGTAATCCCACTTCTGAGTCTATGCCCTAAAAAATTAAAAGCATGTTTTCAAAGGAATGTGTGTACACCCGTGTTCACAGCAGCATTATTCATGAAAGCCAAAAGGTGGAAACTACCCAAGTGTCCATCAACGGATGAATGAATAAACAGAATGCGGTATAGTCATAAAATGGAATACTATTCCGCCTTAAAGAGGAAGGGCATTCTGATAGTCTACAACATGGATGGACCCTGAGGACATCATGCTAAGTGAAATAAGCCAGTTTCAAAACGGCAAGTATTGCATTATTCCACACAGGTGAGGGGCCGGGAGGGGGACATGGGGAATTTCTTAGGGGGTATAAAGTGGAAGTTTTGCAGATCATAAAGGAGTTCTGGAGACTGGTTGCACAATCATGTGAATGCACTCAACACTACTGAACGGCACACTTAAAAATGGTCAGGATGGTAAGCTTTGCTGTGTTTGTTACCACATTAAAGCTGTACTCGCATCAGGAGTCTAGATCCTCAGCATGGCTGCTGGCATCTATGCCAAGCATTTTTATTGTAAAGCCCCGAGGGGATCCACCAGAGGAAAGGATGTCGCTTAAGGAAAAAGTCAGCCTCTCCCCACTCCTGTGGCCTAGAAATGCCAGATTGCTCCCACGACCCTGTCGCCACCAGAATGGGCAAATGCAACGACTTATCTTGTTCATGGAAATGAGTGACCTCTGTCAAGGTCAGAGTAGTCAACTGCCCCATTTATATGACAAGGAACTGCTAACCCTTTACACTTGACCTCCAGCTCTTTTCCCTATAATATACTCCTGCAAAACTCCAAGGAGACAAAGCCTGCATCAGTTTTCTAGGGCTGCTCTAACGAAGTACTGCTAAACAACAGAAATGAATTCTCTCACCGGGCTGGAGGCTAGAAGTCCAAGGTCCATGTGCAGGCAGGTGGGTTCCTTCCGAGGGCCTTCTCCTCACGCCCAGGGCCCGGCTGGCCGTCTCCAGCACTCCTTGGCCTGGAGAGCATCGCCCCTATCTGCCTTCATCTTCCCATGGCATTGTCCGTGTGTCCGTGTGTGTGTGTGTGTGTGTGTGTGTGTGTGTGTGTGTCCAAACTCCCCTTTTTATAAGGACGCCAGTCATTTGGGGGTAGGGGGTGCACCCTACTCCTTTATAACCTCACCTTAACTAATAACACCTGAAATCACCCAATTTCCAAATAAGGTCACATTGTGAGGAGCTGGGGGTTAGGATTCACCCTAAGAGTTTTGGGGAGACACAACGGAACAGATTCATTCATGAAGGAAGCCAAGGCCTCGTGGGTCTGGAAGTTGCTTCGGGAGCCCAGAGCCCTTCCCATTAAGTTGCTCCCTCCCCCCTGCAGGCACCTCCCCTCCCCCCCCCCCCCCCCCCCGTAACCTATAAGGGGTGCCTGCGATGCTGCTGCTTTACTTCCCCCACCCCCACCCCCACCCCCACAATGGCTTCGAGTGCATCACCCACTTTGTGAACTTTCTGGGACTATGGCGTTTCCTCTCCACCCAGACGGCTCCTCTGGTCATTAAAGAGCTAGGTGAGCCTCCACCGGTCAGAGGGCAGGTAAAACAAGGCAGGGCCTGGACCTTCTGGGATGCAGGGTGTGTAGCGGCAAATTCTGAAGTCAGTTTCCACAGGAGATCGATTTAGAGGACATCCGTGAATTCCAATCGCTGCTCTCTTGTTCTCCAGCGGCAGAGCCGGAGCAGTGCGGTCTGAGCCGCTCAGCAGACGTCTAAGGGGGCTGCCTGGGGGGCGGCCAGCAAGAGCTCTGGGCTGGGCATGCAGTGCCCTCGGCAAATGCCGCCCCCCGGCCCCCCCTCCCAGTGCGGGCCGTGGGGTGAGGGGCGGGCCGATGCCCTGGTCTGCTGTGAGGCAGGGGTTCAGGGTATATATCGATTTCTCCATTTTACAGGTGAGGAAACTGAGGCACGGGCTGGTGATGTAATTCACTTCCCTAAACGTGTAAGAGGCAGAACAGAGGTTCAGGTGATGTTTGCCTCTGAGCCAGCACCCCAGTGGGTAAACCTCCTCTCCCTTTCCCACGTTTCGGAGTTCACCTGCAAATTCTGGCATGGCGGCTGGGTGATATTGCTGCTCCATCCGGGAGGTTTTTGGAGGAGTTTGCTACGTTGGGGGTGCTAAGTGTACTGTAGGTTGAACGTTGTTACTTTTAAACTAAGTTAGAGGAATTCTCTACATATACTTTACATAAACACACACACACACACACACATATTTTAAATGTTTTTATTGATTTCAGAGAGAGATAGAAACATCCATGATGAGAATCATTGATCGGCTGCCTCCTGCATGTCCCACACTGGGGATGGAGCCCACAACCCGCGCATGTGCCCTGACCAGGAGTTGAACTGTGACCTCCTGGTTCATAGGTCGAGGCTCAACCACGGAGCCATGTGCCCGGGCCACCCATATCAATAAGACTGAAAAAAAAAATGCATTTAAGAAAGTGTTTCCCTTGGTTGGTTTCTCCAAATTCATTTAGGTAGCTGACAACCACCAGAGAATTATTAGATGAAACTGTGACTGTGGTGTAGTCGGACATGTCAGCTCAGTAAAGACAGGCCTGGTTCTGACAGGACAGTCCAGCAGCGCCGGGGCCAGCCTGAGTACCGGAGCCGCTCCGTCCTGTCCTAAGCCCTCCTGACCCTGAGCTTGTACTGGCGACCACGCTGGGTTCCACAGGGAGACAGACGGCCAGAAGCATGTCTGAGTGTATTGGGTTCAGAGAAATAACCTGCAGAGGTTTTTTATGTTTATAGATATAAAATGCGTGGGAAACGCTGGGGAGCGCAGACACAGGCCAGTTGTGGGCATCTCCTCTGAGGATGGGGGACCGCTGCCATCGGCTGTCTGGGGGCGGCATGGGGTGATGGTCAGGGGTTCGACCCCTGGCCTGCGAGTCCAAGGGGCCCAAATGCAGCGATCCCTCTCGAGAAGCGATGTGACGCCAATTCCCGAGACCCCCCCTAATTGCGATGTGTGGTTTCTGCTCATTCCTTCTGTCTGTCCTCGGATGGTTTTATTTTTCATTTCTAGCCCAGCGTGTGGACCGAGCACGTATAAACACCTCATGGGCAGGCGGTGCCCCGTAGGAAGGACTGCCTTTGTCTAGAGGGCCTTCTTCACCAACCGCGATATTAAATCCTTTGTAATTATGTCATACAACCGGGAGGGAGGTGGTGTGGCTGCTGTGGTAATAAAGCAATTCTGACCTTTCGGAAACCTTCCAGAACATCTGAAACCCAGCAGCTATGCTCGGAGCCGGTGACCTGGAAAACGCCTTTCCCATTGATTTCTGTTACAGTTTGGCTTGATTTAGTCCCCAGAGAAGGGAACTTGACCTCGCTCACTGGCTTCTCCCTGCAAGGAGGAAGCACAATGGGGGAGGGTAGCATCCTCGGTAACTCCAGACCACTGCTCCATGCGTGCGGTCACGTGCTAGCAGAACCCGCCTATCCGGCTGCCTTTTTGGGTGGCTTGGTGGGGGCATGGTCCCCTCGAGGGGGGAGCCCAGGTGAGGCTGGTTCCAGAGGAAACATTTTTACCGCCCGCCCGCCCGCCCACCAGCCTCTCCTTCCCCGTTTCCTTTCATCTGCAGCTGTTTTGATAACAGACAGAGATCAGCTCGTTTCCTTCCATTTTCTCCCCTTCCTCTGTCACAGCCGGCCTCTCCAAGGACAGGGAGCACTCGGGGTCAGGCGGCAAGCGCGTGCACACACACTCCATTCCCTGGCCAGCTGGAGGCCAAGGGTGTGAGCAGCAGTGGGAGCCCGCCCTGGCCTGCTCCTTATCCAGGGGTGGCTGACCCCACAGCGAGGTGCCCGCCACCAGACCGCAGGCCAGTTCTGTTCTTTAGCTCAGAGGGAGCTAGGTTTTGCCTGAGGGGTTGTCCTAGGGCTGGGGGTGGGGAACCAGCTATTCGAGGCAGATATTCGTAATACATTCGGCCCACACTTTCTCTTGCCATAGAAACCCTGCACTTGGGAGAGAAAATAAAGACCGCTGAGATAGAATTAGTAATTTACTCTAAAAATGAGTGTGATGCAGGTTTCTAACTTGCAGGGAAAATACCCAAATCTCCTAGAGCTCACCCCACCTCGGCCTGGCTGCCAGCGTGGGGCTGGGGGCTTGGAGGGGACAGGAGCAACGTCTCGGGGACTTGGGCACGAGGGGCACTGTAAACAGAGCATTGGCTACTTGTAGGAACATTCATTTACAAAAGGGGCCGAGCCCACGCCTGCCTGGACTTTGCGTTGTATTTACATTAGGCAGAAAAAAAATCCCTGTACTGCAAGACGGAAGCGGGATGGGGCATCCCGTCCACTGGAGGCCGAGTGGCGTCGTCTGGGTGAGGGGACACTCGGGTCTCTCTGAGCTGTGTCATGTCTAAGGCATTGTTTGGTTTGATTCTGCAGTCTGTGTGCTGAGAATATAAAATCATGCCAATCGGAAGCCACCGTGGAGACCGTGACTGTGGGGCACCTTGCAAACCAAGGAAGCTTCTAAACACGGGTCCGTGCAGGAAGGGCCAGCCTGCACGGTGTTTTCGTCACCGGACGGACGCGGTGGGGCAGGGCGGGGCTCCGTCTGCACCGGCAGGTGAATGCCAAGATGCATTTGGAAAAAATGGAGAAACGGGGAGGGTGGCTTTTTTTTTACAAAATAAAAGTCGACTAAGATACCGATTTAAAGCCTGTGCAAACCACGTATTTACAATAAATAAATGCTCCGTGCAGAGCCTGAATGTCAACTGCATCGCAACTGGAGCACGGTGAGGTCAGACACGGCCTCGTGGGTTGCCGTCCACAGGGGGGAGCCCCAGGGGCTCGCAGGACGTCGGCTTCCTCGGTCTTCTCACCGGAGCGTCTTCAGAGTGAACTGTGGAAACACGAGAGCATCGCCAGGTGGGGTTAGAAGACTCTGCACACAGGTGACACTCCCCCCTCCCCCGGGGCTGGGCACTGAAGCTCTCTCCCCCTGCAAGGCGGCCAAGGCCTGACGTCCCCTCATGTGCAAGGAGCTGATTTTACCCAGGGGTCGCAGGTGGAAAGGGGTGAAATGGGACATGTAGTTCATGACAGGTGGGGCCTAATGCCACTGTACAAACATGTATAGGATTAAGCATTCTTCAGCTCCTTTGTTTCACACAGTCTGGCTTTAGCCAGAAATTTCAAATAAAAATGCTCAATAAAAAGAGTTAGAAAACATTAGAATATTGATGGGTGAAGAACCCCCCCCCCCCCTCACTCTGGGTAAGAAACCATGTGTTTTACGTATGAGAGAGAAGATGGAAGATGCGTTTTCTAAACGTGACTGCACTCTCTCAGGCTGCTCGAGCGGACAGAGGAGGGCAGAATGCGTGGGCAGTGGACGGCGTGACTGCAGGACGAGTCCACAGGGGTTCTGTGGTGGCGATCCCAGGGACCACCTCCACCCTCACTCTTTAGGTTTTGAGGTCCGGAGTGTCATTCCAGCGGGAAACAAAGGCACACCCCGTGGCTCTCCCTCCGGAAAAAGGTGAAGCCATCAGGAGAAGACATACCCGCACCGTCTCCGAGGGACCCGAGGGACGCGTTACCTGAGAGTTTCTGCCTTTGATGTCATCGGAGCTCTGCCCGGCAGCCTCGGCGTGGAGCCAGGGACCAGGTGTACGGCCTGAAAGGCACGGGGACAATCTCACCATCTGCTGGCGCAGGGCCCGGCCGTGCACGGCTCAGACACTCGGGCTAGACCGGTGCTCACAGTGCTGACAGCAGTCGCAAAGGAACCAGAGCAACGTGAGCCGGCCCACCTGAGACCTGCAGCTGCTTGCTGGCCCCAGACTGCGTTTCCACACCGCCGCTGGGCCCCGGACTGCGCGTCCACGGGCCACGTCCAGCATGCTGGGGGGGGGGTGGAGTGGGGGGGGGGACAAGCCACGGAGGCCTGTCATCTCAGTGTCTACACAGAGAGCATCTTAGCTCAGACATCCGCCAGCCCAGCACCCCAACGTGCCACGCACAGCGCTGGCCTTGCTTTAAAAAAGAGCCAAAGAAAAGTACATTCTCACAGTCACCCTCTGTCCCACCAGGACCCAACTCCTTCTCTGAAATGCATTATGTTGAAATATTACACAAGTTATATATAACTGTATTCTCATAATGGAGGATCCAAATACAGAAGAACATAGCAGGAGGAAGAAAACCAACCTGAAGTGGCCCTCTCTGCCTGCCCCTCCACGCAATCCCAGTGTTCCATCCCAGAGTCACCGCTGCTCCGAGTTTGGTGTTTATTCCTCCAGACACTTTTCCACTTAGCACTTACCGAGTAGGTATACGCGCATATATGGTCTCACAGAGTTCTACTTATTTATTTTTCATACACTTTTATTGCTAGCTGAGTTTTAAATCCACGTTCCCCGACGTTCCTGTGAGGACTTCTCCTGAGTCAGGTGCTCCGAATGGTGGCCCTGCTGTCGCTTCTCCTGCTGCATTTGGTACAAGACCCTCTGTCCTGCTTCTACCACAGATGAGAATTAAAGAGCCACCTCCCTGAGTCCTCCAGACATCCCCACTGCTGTGCTCCTCACAAAGCAGCGTGGGCAGCAGGAATAGTCATCGCAAATCTATATATATATAAAAGCTTATGCGACTGGCCAGTAGCTATGATGTACACCACCAGGGGGCAGATGCTCAACGCAGGAACAGAAACCACAGGCATGAAAACATGGAAAAGACTGACGAACCCCAGAGGGAAGGGGGGAGGGTGGGAAGAGATTAATGCAAGATCTCTAATGCATACTAGAGGCCTGGTGCATGGATTCGTGCACCAGTGGGGTCCCTCGGCCTGGCCTGCGGGGATCGGGCCAAAAATGGCTCTCCAACATCCCCCGAGGGGTCCTGGATTGCGAGAGGGCGCAGGCCAGGATGAGGGACCTCACTGGTGCACAAATCTGTGCACCAGGCCTCTAGTCCTATCTAATAAAGCAGAAATAGGCTAATTGACTGCCACGCCCTCACAAAGATGGCAGTGCCCACACCCAATAAGGAGGGAATATGCTAATTGACTGCCACGCCCTCAAAGGTGGTGGTGCCCACAGCCACAAGATGGCAGCACCCAGTCCACTCAGCCCTGCAGGGGTGGCAGGTGCGTGGCATGGCCAGCCTCGCCCCTAAGTAGGTCTGGCTGCTCCGCGCCTCTGCCTCCAGAGTCCCCCAGTCCCTTCAGCCCCCCCAGCTGCCCAGGGCCGGCCCAAGGCATAGGCAAGCCTCGGATGGCAGCTGCCCAGCCACCCAGGGCTGCCCGAGATTCAGGTAACCAGGGCCGGCCAAGGCTTGCGCTGCCGGCAGTGGCAGCAGCAGAGGTGAGATGGGGGCGTCACCTTCCCCTGATCGCCGGGTCGCCTCCCACCCCTGAGGGCTCCCAGACTGTGAGAGGGGGCAGGCTGGGCTGCGGGGCTCCCCCTCCAGTGCATGAATTTTCATGCACCGGGCCTCTAGTTATTTATAAGATTGAAAACCACAACCCGCGTTCAAGAAAAGTGTCCGGGAATCTAAGGTTTATCTTCCTCTGAAGGAGTCATAGCAGCTGTCTGAATGTTTACAAAGGCTCAGAGAATTTGGGGTGACATTCAAAGAATAGCAGTCATCTGAACACGCCAGCTGCTATGTGTGCTCCTTGGGAGAGAAAAGCAGGCTAGACATTGTATAAGGAGAATGACCTGAACTATTTTTAAAATTCATAAAAATATGTATAACAGACTGAATTGATTCTTCCTGGATCAGTTGGTTTTCTTTAATCTCTGAAGAATACCTCTTCAGTTTTGTGTAAGAACCCACATGTGGTCTTGGGAACCTGTTGAGATAGGACACGGTTTTCTGAGCGAACTACCTCACAGGAGGTCTCTGCAACTGCCACACCCTGAATCCAACGGGCTCTGTAATTCCCATTAAAGTGCTTTATAAATTAATGAGTGCATTTGTTCTTCCCTTTTTTTTAATCTTCACCCACGGATATTTTTCCATTGAATTTTAGACAGAGGGGAAGGGAGAGGGAAAGACAGGGAGAAATATTGATGTGAGAGAAACACATTGATTGGTGCCTCCTGCCCATGCCCTGACCAGGGCCTGGGCCGGGGAGGAGCCTGCAACCAAGGTACGTGCCCTTGACCAGAATCAAACCCAGGACCCTTGGGTCCACAGGCCGACGCTCTATCCACTGAGCCAAACCAGTTAGGACTGCATTTGTTCTTGAATAAAGGTATTTTCAGGTAAATGACATAGAGAGTGTTAGATTTTTAGCCAGTTTATTAACTAAATGAAAAGTAAAAAGACACTGATATACAGCCCTAATTCCACGTGGCAGAATGACCTTGAACTGACTGTTCTCAAGTTTAAAAAACTCCAGTCGACCACAGAAAAGGCTTCCTCTAGGCCAGGGTTTCTTAATGTGGCTCATTTTGGGCTGGTTGATCGTGTGTGGCCTGCCTGTGAGCTGCGGGCTGTTCAGCATCATCCCAGATGCCAGCAGCACATCCTCTGTGCCCCAGACTATCTGCAGCAACAAAACTATCTGACCCCAGACAGCACCAGGGTCCTCTGGGGGCGGGTCCCCCCACTGGAGAACCACTGGGCAATGCTACAGGCTCCTCCATAGCTCAGCCATGCTCACGGGTTTTCCTAAACACCACTGCAGACAATAGTGGAGCTAAAGGAGAATCCCTTTCCTCACACAACAGAAAGGAAAGCTCTGCCTCTCCCCTATGCACTGTTGATGGGAATGGACAATGGAAAACACTATGGTGGGCTCCCCCCACCCCCCAAATTAAAAGTAGACTTCCCCTACGATCCAGCAATTATACTCCTGGGTATGCACGCAAACAATGAAAGCTGGGTCTCAGAGAGATAACTGTATACCCAAGTTCAGCGGCATTTTAACAAGTGCTCAAAGGCAGAGCCAATGCAAGTGTCCACCGGTGGACGAATGGATAAACAGAATGTGGAGTATCCAACAGCGGGATATTATTCAGCCTTTCTAGTAAAAGGGAAGGAAATGCTGGCCAACACGCATCCGGCAAAACCAATGTTGTCTCCCAGACCTCAAAGAACTCTAACCTGGGGACCCACGCCAGTGGCTACCAGGAGAAAACTGTAAGGGAAATGTAATGGGGCAGGCCTGACCCATAGCAGACACACACTGACATAATTCACAAGGTTCTACCCTCCAGCTTGCGGGGATGGCAGGGACATGCTAATTTAATTGTGTACAAGGCGATGGAAGTATTTTATGTCTGCTAATTACAGATGCCATGTCTGCTCTGCAGGATGTCAGTTCATTGAGTAGGTTTCTCCTCCTTCTAACTGCACCTACCCAAGCATCAGGAGCCTGCGTTTTGGTCTGCGCACTGATTTGTGTTGAGAGGAACACAGCACAGGCTGCCCACTGCGCCCCTCTGGCCAGCTGTGTGCCAGCATAGCTTTTCTTATTCTCAGAGATGAGACTGGGCACCATGGGCTCAACGCACAGAAACCTCACATGAGCATTTCCTGAGCCTGAAGGTAGAAGGACTCCGTAGCACACTGAGAAAGGCTGTGGAACAGGAGGAGGCTTTTAAGAACCTGCCTGCTGGAATGGTTTAGGACAGAGATCAGCAGAATATGGCCAGCAGATCAAATCCAGACAGCATCTGTGTTTGTGAGTAAAGTTTTATTGGGACACAGCCACGCCCATTCATTTACACACTGTCAATGGCTGCTTTCCCGTGGAAATGGCAGAAGCGAGTGGTAGTGGCAGAGACCATATGGCCTGCAGAACCTCAAGTATGTCGCCTCTGACCCTTCAGAGGAAACGTCTGCTGACCTGTGGCTTCACCTAGGGGTCGGCAACTGAAATGTCTCCAGGGACCTGAGGATCACGTTTGTGTGTTGCAGTTGGGGTGTAACAGAGCAGCGGGTTGCGGCATGAAAGTGGACAGCTGCAAACTAGCAGGAAGCTGAACCCTGGAGAAGCTGAACCCAAGGTCCTTGTGAAAGAGACTCAAGGATGCCTGGTCTTGCGCTAAGCCTGGACTCTGATGATGATTTTACCATTTTCCACGCTGGCCCACGAAGTCTAGGACTGGGGGCCTTCCTTAGCTTGTGGGTGGGGAGCACATCAGACCCTCACCTGTGTTGTTGACTCTGTCCCGTCTTGCCAGCTCCTGTCCAATTGGATTGGCTCAGCACCAGACATGAATTGGCTCATGTTTCAACCAAGCAGCAGCATCAGTGTGCACTCAACACCCCACCTTGCTTTGCTTTGCTTCCTGTGTTCCTAAAGTCTTGCCTCCCGGGCCTTTGGGCCTGAGGGGCAGGACGCCAGCCTCTCCCTCTTGCACTCTTGGGCCTGAACAGCTCAGCCGAGGGAAGGCCTCCCTCGGAGCCTGGCCACACAATGAAGCCAGGAGGAGGCAGCTCTCACCGGGAGAGAACTTCAACCTTAGCTGGACTCTGGAACTGACGGGCAGCTTTCGAAATGGCCAACACCCTGGCCCTACCTACGAATTCTAACTTGGTTGGTCTAGTGCAGCCTGGCCTTTAGGGTTTTCATGTTCTCTAGGTCATTCTATTGTGTAGCCAAGGTTGAGAACCGTTGGCCTGAGGACACTCTCGTTTCACTGTCTGCCAGAATGGGGGCCTTTAGGGTTCTTCCAGGCTACTGATGCAAAGTTCCTGCATCCCATTTTCCTTGGGGTGTTTAGCTCCCTAGTCAAAAGCCCCAGAGAGGGGAGGGACCAGTGGCGAATTCACCCAAATATGATGAAACGATTAACTCTGGTATTGTGTGAAAGCCTCTCAGTGAAGCCTTGGGGACTGGGACTAATCCGTGTTCTGGAACTTCAGATGTATGAAGGGCACACTGTCACTGTCCAGCACGGTGAGCTAGACCTTGGTAATCTCTGAGAGGCAGCCTGTACCCAGTGCACACACGCCAAGCACCGAGTGCTGGAGAGTCGGGGAGAACCGGGGGTCCTGAAGGCGGTACTTACTTCTGGGGATCTTGCTGGGGTAAATCTTCTGGCAGGGCTTATACTCATCTGGAGGAGGGAAGTCTTCCACAGAATGGAACGTGAATTTAGACTCGAAGTCATCTGCACACGTGGGCAACGGCAAGGTTACTCGGTTGCTGTGATGACCCCAGCTGGGGGATTTCCCGGGGCGCACAGGTTGGCCTGCCCAGTGCCAGGGTTTCAATGGCCGGGCTATTCCCCCCAGACAACCATCTACTTCTCAATTTTTACTGTTTAGTTGGGACCAGGGGAATCAGGAAAAATTAAATGAACAGACCTCCCCATCACCCACCCCAACGTACGCCCACCAACACCTTAAGGAAGCTGCTAAAGGGAATGGAAGAGCCACAGGGATGGCACAGTCCCCATGGCCTGAACCCCCTGAGCTCCTGGGAGGGATTGGGTGGGGAGGAGTGGGCTGAACAGGAGTCCCCAGCCTGGCTGGTGAGATGGAGCATGGCCTGTGTCCATGCGGACCGACCTGGGTCCCCACAGCAAGCGGGCTCTGTCCTGAGCTCTTGATGGCAAGGGGAGAGGGGCGTGTGGCCTTGTCAGTGGTTGAGTCCCTGCTTTATGATCTGGGCTTTGTGTCTGACAGTAGCTCAACCCACAAAGGGATCCAAAGATTTTTGGTTCCATCCGACCCCATGTGACTTTCCTTCCTATCTCCATATTTTTGCCCTAATTGTCCCCCTGCCTGCTGGGCCCTCTCTGTCCATTCATTCGCCTCATCCAAATCACTCTATCCGTCCAGCCCTATCCATGGGTTTCTCCATGGAGACAGACACAGCTTTCATATTTGTTTTCTTCCCTCTCTTTAAACTCAATCATAAGGTTATGAGTGGGTTCTGGAACCCTCCAGAAAGCCTCAAGGGAAACCCTATATGTAACACAACCAGTGGGCTGTTCTATGCTACAGTGAGCACCCTATTCTTGCAAAGCATGCACCCTGGTGGGAGGGCTTCCTCCTGAGACCGGGAACCACCCGCTCCCTGGCAGCCAGAGCGGCAGCCCATGGCCCCGCTTACCAATGATGTGCAGGCCTCCGTTCCACAGCTGACCTCCCGGCTGCGGTGTCGGGGTCCAGCCTGGGGCCTGCTGGCTCCTGCTGGAGAGCTCCGTGGTGGGGGATCTCGCAGGGGGCGCTGGGGGTGGGTTCAGCTTTCCCCCACCGGTACCTGACAGAGAAGATGATGGGTATATTCAGATACTAGAGTGAATGCGGACAGCCAATGCTGTAACCTGCTGTGAGGGTTGAGCTATTGAGACCTTCGGATGTAAGAGGATATATGGTGAGGAAAAAGGCCGCCTCTGGAGCCAACCTGCTTGGACTGAATCCCGGTTCTCCCACTGAAATAATAACATAACCTCTTTGTGCCTCCGTTTTCTCCTCTGTCCAATGGGAATAATAATAGCGCACGCGCACACACACACACACACACACACACACACCTGCTAGAGTTGTTGAGTGAAGAAAGTCGCAGGTAGTAAGGGCTCAATAAATGTTAGCGGCTGCAATAACCTTAATGACAATGACCATCCTCATCATCAGATGGCACAGCCCCCAAAAGGGGAACCGCTGCTATAAAGTATTTCCTGTAATATTCACAATAACCAAAAATGGAATCAACTTTAATATCTAACACTAAAAATATGGTACATACTGATTATCATATTAATATGCTTATAAATAGGTTTTAAAGGTTTGACAAATTGCTTTTAAAATAATATATAAAACAGAATAGAAAACGGCATATATAAAATGGTATTAACTATGCAAATACATAGGTACATTCAGAAAAAAAGAAATAAAGCACATCCAAATATGACCATTTTTATTTCTGGGTGATGTTATTACAGGTGATTTAAATTTCTTCCTATTTGCTCTACGATGAGCTTGTGTTATTTTTAATGCAAATAAACACATTTAAGAAACTTCGCATCAAAGAATTTTCTGGAAGATCAAGGAATATGTGTATACGTGTGGATGTGTGTTGGGTGCATGTGTGGGTGTGGGTGTGTGTAAATATAATGTTGGGGTATTTATGAGTGTGTTTGCATGAGTGTGCTTCCCATTCAGACAGACACGAGTGAACGAAGCCGTTCCGCTACACGGACATCAGTCACAGGGCAGGTGTGTATGCTCAGACCCAAATCACTGCTGCTGGGGACCTTTTAACATTTGTTTGAAATACAGACCCTCCATTTCCTTGAGTCAGCAGGAGAACCTGCCAAAAAAAAAAAAGGCAGAACACTGCTCCAACCTCCTGAGGGCCTGTGACATGCTGGCTGGAGCCAGGTTGAAATAACCCAGGAAAAACTGGACAGGAAGCTGGTTCTGAAGCAAACGCACCACAGCCCCTCCATGCCAGGGAGGAGATCTGGTGGCTGAACTGATGGGAAGAATAAAATACCCCCTCCCCCCTAGATCTCACTGCTGTCGGGCCTGTACCAACAACTGCCTGAGGGGGCGCTGCTGCTGTCCCCACTTCACAGGCGAGAAGGAAGCACTGGGAGGCTGTGTGTCCAGGGTCACACAGCTAGGAAAGGCAAGGGGATCCAGGCCAGGTTCCCTATGATCTGCATCACCTGGGACAGGTCTCCCAGCCTCCCTCAGCCTTGATTTCCGGCCTCTAACATGAGCACCCCAGCTGAAGTCCCACAGCCAGGCTTTATGACGCTCCACAGGAGCACTGAATAGGTCTGTTCTCAACCTAAATCCCAGCGTAAGACATCGCAAGGTAGTGCCACGGGGCTCACAGGAGGTCTCTGGCTGTGGCCCTGGCACCTCCCGGACTGCAGGCAACGCCTGGTGAGCCTCCCATCTGGCCACCCTGGACCGGGACAGTGGCGCTCACCTGGGCCTCGGCCAGGCCTCTTCTTCTGCAGGAAGGGCTGTCCAGGCGGGGCGGGCGGAGCGGGCAAGGCCTGCACGCTGGGCTTTGGGGGCTGCGCCTGGAAGCTGGGGGACTTGGGGGGCAGTGGGGGCGGGGCTTCGCTGCTGTTGTTAGCGCCTGGCATAGGGGGCGATGGCACCAAGGACCTCGGGGTGCAGGAGGCGTAAAGGGGGAGTGGTGGTGGTGGTGGTGGGGGCGGGGGCGGGGGCGGGGCGGGAGGCTCCCGGGCATCTTGGGTGGGGCTGGCAGCATCTGCATGGAGCCCTGGGTACCCACAGGGTGGGAGGAGAGGGAGCGGGGGTGGGATGGGCGATAAGTGCAAGGGGGCTAGCTGCGGCTTCACTGTCTTGTCACTGAGAACGGAGGTCTGGGGAAGAGGGGGTGGTGTTGGGGGAGGTGGCGGAGGCGGAGGCGCAGAGGGCGGTGCAGAAGGCAGAGCGGGTGCAACTGCCAGGGCATTCCCTTTGGTCTGGGAGCCAGGTGGGGACACCAACGGAGCTTTGATGGGAGAGGAAGGGGGCAGCGGTGGGGGTAGCGGCGGGGGTGGTGGGGGCAGGGTGGGAGGAGGTGGGGCAGGCATGCTGGGGCGCAGAGGGGCTGTCCTGGTCTCCGAGGCAGGGCCTAGCCTGGGAGATGCTGGGGCGTTGAGCGGCCCGCTGATCGTTTTGGTGGGAAGCCGGGGAGAAGGCGCTCGGGAGCCAGGGGCCTGCCCTGTCTTGCCACCTGGAAGTGAAACAAGTTCCGAGTTAGCTCAGCGACAGAGGAAAGAGAAAGCCCAGGTGTGGGGGCAGCAATGCCCAACGCTCTCAGGCATGATGTCGGTGAACCGCATTCTCCCTACATGTCCATCGAGAGGCCTCAGGGGCAGCAGCCGTCACCCAAGAGGCCAGCTGACCAGCCGCAGGGTCCTTGCCTGCATCACCGCGCTGTCCTCCTCTGAGACAAGCCCAGCTCAGCCACCAGCCGTCCTACTCCTCCACCAGGCCCGCATCTGCCGGGGCCTCCCAGCCCAGGCACAGGACTGTTCCACCTCCTCCGCCTTCCTCACCTCAAGGTCACCTCACACTCATTCACTCTTGCCCACTAGGTCCATCAGCCCATAGGTCCTTGTTTGGGTCCTCGGGTGTCAACCAGACCCTCCTGGTTAGGGGGTTGTTCCTCACTCCCCGCATTTGTGAACAAGGACTTTACATTGAGAGCAGAAGCTTCCTGCTTCCCTGAACATAAAAGGTAAGTCCAAAGCCAGTGGGAAGATCCAGGCCCTTGGGGATCCAGGTCCAATGACTTTGAACCTCCCCATCTGCTGGCCTCTGGAAGTTGGAAGTTCCTTTTCCCAAAGACGTGTGCCCATCTCTCAGGGGCTCGCTGCCTCCTGGTCTCCTGGCTTCCTCACCCCAGGAGCCTCCACCACAGTGACCTCAACGGGAAGCCCAGAGCCTCATGGATTCGACAATACATGGCCTACAGTCAGCACTGTGCTGGGTGGGCTTCACGGAAGCCGGGTGTGGAGGGTGCTCCCGGGGTGCACTCTTGCGTCACAATGTCAGTTCTGTCCCTCTGTCCCTGTTTACTGTACAGAAGTTTTGTAATCACTGATGCTTCCATTTAGGAGGCATTAAAAGTATTTCTTCCCAACAAATACAGAGCTCTCACTAAGAGGAATTCTGGGGAATGCTTTTTCCCCACTTTCAGCACCCTTGTGTTACAATCCCCAAGAAAACATGCGGCCCTGGCCGGTTTGGCTCAGTGGCTAGAGCGTCAGCCTGCAGACTGAAGGGTCCCAGGTTCGATTCTGGCCAAGAGCATATGCCTGGGTTGCGGGCTCGATCCCCACCCCAGTAGGGGATGTGCAGGAGGCAACCAATCAATGATTCTTTCCCATCATTGATGTTTCTATCTCTCTTTCTCTCTCCTTTCCTCTCTGAAATCAATTAAAAAAAGAAAGAAAGAAAGAAAACATGTGGAAAGCCCTTGAAAACATGCGTGCTCCCACACCTCCAACTTCCCGGGGCTGCAGAATAGGAAACACAGCTTTCCCCTCGGACTCCTACCCCAGCCGCTGCTGGTGGTTCTGAGCCTGTCAGTCGATGAGTCTCCATGTGTTTTCCCAACCAGGTGCCGAACATGATGGGAGGGAAAGCCCCCATCTGGCCTTCTACCCCCTGGATATCCAGCATTCTATGTGAGCTCAAGGGCAGGGGCCAGGCTCAGGGACTCCCGCCTCTGACTTCTCAAACCTGCTTCCTTAGTCCACAGAGAGGAAGGCGGAGCGCGCAGGCAGCTCCCTACTCAAGGCAAGGCCTCCCTATGCCCCGTCGCTGGGTGAACTGTACAGTGATAACAAAGGTGAGGAACAGAATCAGCCCCCGAGGGACCAACCCAAACTTTCTAAGTGGCTGAGCACACCATGTCTCCAAGTTTCAAAACCCTGTGAAGTGAGTCAGTTCAAAGTACAGGAGCCTCTGCTTACTACGCAGCCAGACCAACGAGACACGGGCAAGCCCATTTTTATCACAGCAGGAGGAGCAGAAGCAAGGAGGGCACTGATCCTCCTCCGGCTTGCGTTCATGCGCACTCTGGGATCACGTGCAGAGCTGGCAGCGTGCGTTTAAGGTGAGCCCAACCAGGGAGAGAGGAGCTGATGGCGTGAGTGCAGGCGACGAAAGCAGCCAGGCACTGGGCCAGGAGAGATCGGCAGTGAGTGCCACGGGAAGGAAGGGAGGAGACTTTCCAATGTAGCATAAGCGCTAGCCCTAGAAACCCAAACAGAAACACAGAAGGAGACCATGAGTTGGGCGGGGAAGGGCCAGCTGGAGTGCACACAGGAGGCTGCGCTGATAGGAGAGGAATTAGCGGTCAGAGCCCGGGGGTTATCAGAAGATGAAGTCAGCCATCATCTTTCAATGTACACGTTTCCCAAAAACCTTGGATTGCACGAAGTCTCATTACACATTTGATTTTAAAAGAAATGAAAATGTTTTCACAGGCCCCTAAAAGTATTGTGAGCATTAGACACTGTGCTCTCTGGGCCTAATGGCTCTGAGCAACCATACCGCCCACTCACACATTTTATTCAACAAATATTTACTGAGCACCTACTATGTGCCAGGCATTTTTAAGGCAGTGAACAAATCATAGTTCCTGCCTTCATAGAGAATACATTTAAAGAGAGAAGATGCAAAATAAACCAGTAAATGTATAATGTGTCCAATGGTGGTAATACAAGAAAAATAAGTCAGGATAGCGGAGCTACAGAATGACAGGGTGGGACTAATTTTATATGGATGATGAGTGACGCCCCACTGATAGGCTGATCAGATGCCACGTGAGCAGAGATCTGAAGGAAGGGAGATAGTGAACCACGTGGACACCTGAGGAGGAGTGTTTCAGGCCAAGGGAGCAGTCAGTGCAAGGGCCCTGTGGCAGCAATATGCCTGGTTTGTGCAAGAACAGCAAGGAGGTCAGGGTGTGGCTGGAGTGCAGGGCTTGAGCCAGCAAGAGTGTGAGGCAAGAAGACCAGAGAGCTAGCCAAGGCCAAAGTCCTTTCCTCTGAATGACAAGGGGGGCAATGGGAGAGTTCCGAGAAGAGAAGAGCCATGGTATCTCACCCTCAGGGCACTAAGCCCATGCATCTACCTATTGGTCCTGACCTTGAGTTTCTTGCGTGTTACAAGCAGCCTTAGTCACGTCATCATGGATTTCGATCTCCTCTAAAGAGATCAACGCTCCACTTCACACAGTGGCTCAAACACCTGACGCGTGTGTCCTATTTGGAGACAAGTAGGAATACTGTTGGCTTCCTTGGTCTGATTCCTGTTACAAGCTGATTGGGATTATTTCTGAGAAGAGAAACTAGTGGAATTTTTATAACCCAAACGATATTTCTTTGACACCATGAAGGAAGTTTAAAAAAACGTGAGCGCAGAAGAATGCCAGGTCTCAGGATGACCTTGGAGCTTTCTTGTCTGAGAAACCCTCAGCAAAAATGATGAAATGAAATGGCCTCTGAGAAGGTTCAAGTGGATTTCAAAGCATCCTACAGCTCCTATTTGTGCTAGACTTTATCAATAGGTGATGGCAGCAAATGCATCCCTATGTCAAACAGCCACAGAGCCCAAAAGAAAGTTAGCAAAGTCACACGGTAGAAGATTCTATACCAGGAATTTTGGGGGCTCGATATTCCCTTGGTTAATGAAATTCATTGAGTTTATTTAAAAAAAATAAAAAACACTTTTTTTGCACACAATAAATATATTTTCCTAATCCCAATGCAATATTTTAAAAACATGACTTCCACTAAGACACAAATGACTGTGGTAGACTGCTTGCAAAAATGGCCTTGATTAGACACTCATTCACAGTTGTAAAATGTTTAAATGTGATCATCCTCTCACCAAGAGGTGAAGTGTCTTTCCCCACCCTTGTCTCTGCCTGGCCTTGTGACTTGCTTTGGAAAAGAGGATGTAATAGGAAGCAATACTATTCCAATTCCAAATCTAAGCCTCAAGAGACTTTATATACTCCTGTCCTCTCTGTTGGAACCTTGCCACCACTATGAAAACAAACTCTGAACAGTCTGCTACATAGTGAGGGACCATATGGCTCAGTAAAGCCAGCGGTCCCAGCTGAGGCACCAAAGATATGAGAGAGAAGGTGAGCAGACCCCTATCCAACCTGGAGATACTAGAGGGGGCCCAGCTGAGACCACCCTACATTGCCAACTCACGAATCATAAGCTAAATAAATGGTTGTTAAAAGCCCCTACATTGTAGGGCATTTTGTTACACAGCAATACCTAACTGCCACAGTGACTGAGAACCTTTATGACTCATGCATTGCCAGTGAGGCCACAGCAATGCCACCTACGTGATTTACACCTTCTGACTGTACTTTGCAATCTGGGCCACAGTCACACCATCACTAAACACTGTGCACTACGGCCAGTCATTCTTCATTTATTACAAGGGGAGGATTTAAACAGAAGGGTGATTTAAAAGATCCCTCGAGCACAATTCTGTGCTTTGGAAACTTCCGGTGCTTGGGCTCCCAAATGCATGATCTCCTACCACACAGCTCTTCACTGAAGACATGTCACTTACGGACATGTGAAGGGTGGCCCAGGTGGGTCTACAGGCGAAGGAGATGAAGGTCACAAGAGAGCCAGTCTGGATGCCTCCTTACCTGCTGCATCCCTCTGGCCTGCCGGTCGCAACACAGGGAAGCCGCCAGCAAACAGATCTCCCAGGGCTGGGGGCGTGCTCCCTCCTCGAGAGTTTGCAGAACCTCCTCCTTCTTTGTTGGCTCCTTTAGAACCTTTAGAGAGAAGAGGCCAGTAGACAAGGACTTGTGAGCAAAGCGGAGCCGCCAATTCTCACCCGGGCCATGGTCGGACCCTGCCAGGGACAGCCTCCCGTCCGCTCATCTGCAGTGTTACCCTTCCTGATGGCATCTTTCCCAAACACCCTCTGCCTTGATGCCCTGCAGGCTGGTGCCCAGGCTTGTGTGCTGCCCTCGCTGGGTCTACCAAAGGACCAGCCATCGGTAGCTGACCACTCTGAAAAGTGACCGGAACCCAGGGGCCTATTCACTGCCAGTTAGTAGATGCCAATGGAGGAACCAGCAATGCCTTTCAAATGAGAAAACCCAAACACCATCAGTGCAGGGCTGGTCCTGTTTTCAACTTGACTGTGGCTATGGGAGGACTAGCCAGAGAGAACCCGCAAGATTTAATTCAGACAGTAATTGTAACTTCCTGTCCACAGAGCCTGGCCCCGAACTGCAGGCAGGAAGTGAAGCTACGCAATGATTTGTGCTTCAGCATTTTCCTTTCCTGCCCCAGCCCCACACCCATCCCTGCACCTTTCCGTTTATGGAAGGGCCCGGAGGAGAGGCATCGCTACTTCCAGCCTTCTGGACGTGTGTGATACCATCTACATATGATGAGAAGACATTCAGCTTAGACAAGGATTCCTGACAGAAAACCGTGGTGACCTAAAGCTGATGTGCTAATGTGGAGAAATTAAGGCACAGTGCCCACTGGTGGACGAGCATGGCCAGATTATTCTAAATACCAGTATTATCTATTACCTGCTCATTGCAATGATTAGGAAGTGAGTGTTCCTACAAAATGGACTTCTTTGTTCATTGGGTTTAACCAACTAGTTAGTGGGTCTCGCCAGAAACTAATTTTTAATGTAATTGTTGGAAAGATTTCTTGTCTATCCTTGAGTATCTATATATATATAAAAACCTAAGCGACTGTTACCAAAGGACAACTGGCTGGTAGCTATGACACACACTGACCACCAGGGGGCAGACACTCAATGCAGGAGCTGCCCCCTGGTGGTTAGTGTGCTCCCACAGCCAACCTCCCACAGCTGGCCAAGCTCCCGGGGTCCCGCCCCCGAGCTGGCCAGCCCCGATAGGCCCCAATCGGCCCCGATTGCTGGTCAGGCTGAGGTACCCCACCCATGCACGAATTCATGCACCAGGCCTCTAGTTAACATATATAATTACAGATACTAGATACAATTATATTTTGGGGACTATCTTTGAGAATTGACATCATGCTCACCATTGAAAAATGTGTGAAGACATAATAATACCTGGCATTGATAAACAGTTCCGCATATATTATTTCAACCTTCCACTATCTTGACACATACGAGAAAGAGCAGGTATTACTCTCTCTCTCCCATTTTGCAGGTGAGCACACTGAGTCCTGAAGAGGTTCCCTGGCTGGCCCAGTAGCAGAATCAGAAGTCACCTGACTGGAGCCTGGGGCTCTGTTCACCCTCTCATATTCTGGAAGACACAGAAAGCTGCAGTCCTTTGAGCCTGCGAGAGAATACTGAACACATCTTTCTCCTTGTGCAAAACAAAAACTCTGCACTTTTTCATGTTGCGACTTTTTGTTTTCTCTCAGTGAGTTTGAGGACTACTTTGGCACAACGAAGTTTAAATGTTACCTCACAATGGATAAACACAAAGTGGTCCATCCTACAGTGAAATATCAGTCAACAACCCAAAGGAATGAAGGACTGGGTCCTGCGATATGGGTGGGCCTTGAAAACATGCTGCTCAATGAAAGCATCCAGAGAGGCAGAAAGCAGACTTAGTGGCTGCCAGAGGCTGGGGGATGAGGGGAAGAGGGAGTGACTGCTAATGGACATGGGGTTTCCTTTCGGGGGGATGGAATATTCTGGAATTAGAAGAAGGTGATGGCTGCAATCACACTGTGAACGTTTAAATGCCACTGGATTGAGCACTTTCAGTGGTGAAAATGGTGAATGTTATAGACTATGTATTTTATAATGACTGATATTTTTTAAGCACTAGAGTGATGACCGAGGATGCCCTACAAACTGCTTGCACACCTGAAGCGCTGACCCTCTCCCACGTGGCCTGCACACTGAGCAAGTCTGAGAGGGTCCGATGCCGTCCTGGGAACAGGCGAGGCCCCTGCCCCGAGCGAGCGGGGGGTCTGGCTGAGCTCCCGTGGTCCCGAGGCTCAGGGTGGTCCTGGCCCACGTGCGCACTTACTCTCGATTTGCGGGGCACTGCGGTCATTGATCTGCGTGACTTTCCGAAGGCGAGTTCCTTGCTGGATATCAGCCAATAGTGCACTTCGACCTTTGGGATCGGCCTTTCTCAAGCTGGAAGCTTCTGTACTCGCCTGTAAGGGAGTAGGAGGGATGCGATTACAATCACACAGAACACGTGCCGAGAAGCCCAAAGTCCTGTCTGCTGTAAGGTTTATCTCCACAGTCCACCTCACCTGCTTGCCCTGCCCCCACCATTCCTAGGCCATCTCACCTTCATCTCTAGGCATTTACCCACAAGACGCAGTGGACACTTAGCTCCTGCTGCTCACACTCCTCTCCCTGGGCACCTAGAATGGACTCTTTCTTATGCTCACACCCCTATAAGTCTCAAGGAGGCCTAAGTCACAGGCCCTCTTCCTCCTCATAGTTAAGGCCACATGCAGGCCCGGGCTTCAGTCTGGGTGCTCCTGCCCCAGGCTGCTGGATTCTGAGTGATCACCCTGCCCGGCATAGGTCACCTCTGGACCACGCCTTTGCTGACCCCAGCTTGATGACGGAGTTGTTCCTCTGGCCCTGTCGTGCCCTGGGCTATTCTCCTGAGTGCACTAAGTAGCGTGCAGTCCCCTGGTAGTCATGCTCCCTGCTGTGGGTGGCCCATCGTGTCTCACAATGGAAGCAGGTATGGCCTTGAGGAGTTGGTTTTGAGGGAAGGATGACGACCTTCATGTGAGCACGCAGGAAAGGGGAGAACTGGGACCCAGAGGGGTCATAGAATTGGGGAGAAGGGAGGGCAGGGGATTCCAGGAAGGTTTAGGGGCTGCCTACTCGGTGCCTGGGTGTGTCACTCTAACCCTCATAGAACCAGTGAGTGTCCAGTGAGCTTGCCTTCATTTTACAGATGAGAAAACTGAGACAATGAACTTGTCTGTTCAAGGCCACAGGGCTGGGTTCAAACCCAGATCTGCTAAATTCCCACGGCCACGTGCTTTGTACTTGCAACCCAGGGCATGTGCCATCACTGGGATAAGTGTCTCCCGGACTGCTATATATATTTGTGAGAATAACCTTTATCCTAACTCTGCATGTAGCCCTGAGCTCCAACGGTTTCACTTCCATTGCAGCTCAAGCTGACACGGCAGGGGTCTCCCTGGGCTATCAGAACCAGTGGGCACCAGAAACTACACATGTAGGTTGGTGGCAAATAAGGGTGTGTGTGTGGGGGGGCTGCATTGGAAGACACAGCCAGGAGGGTCCTCCGAAGTTGGAGGGTTTGGACCACGTGACCCGAGAGCTGGTGAACCATTTCTCAGAGCATGAAATGCACATGTCTTCCGTTTTCCCCTTAAGCAGCACCACCCAGAGGTCTTTTCTGACCCCCAGTCGAAATAAGTCTACCCAGTGTTCTCACTCAGGGTACCATATACTTTTTCATCTTTAATCACAGAGGATACATTTTTATTTCCGTTTTCAGTGTGAACATTTCCATTTGTGCTCATGAGTTCAAGGTTCACCATCCCACATATCTATCAGGAAGAAGATCTTGTTCAGCAATACGTCTTCAGAGAGGAGGACAATATGTGGGCCCAGGAAGGTTCAATCACTGATTACTGGGTGAATGAATCAGTAGTAAATGATGAGTGAATGAATGAACTAGACCTAGGATGTACTAGTATAACTCGCATGTACAGTGAGTTAGGACATACATGCATGGAGTTAGGCCACTACCTCATGCAGCATATGACCGAGCACCCATGTGAGTCTTACCGAGAGGAAGACCCCGGAGAATTCAGAAACAGCCATTTTTGCCAGGCTGAGCTGAGCAGACTCTAAGGATGATATGAGACCTCAGAAGGTTCTTGAAATACAGATAGGACTCACGAATCCTTGTGGTGGCCTTTCTGTTTTGTTGTTATTGTGGTTGTGCAGAAAAGGACAAACCATTTTGCTTACTAGATAGTCAGAGACTCCTCAGTGTCACAGACTAGAAACAAAGGCAACTGTGGGTTTAGCTAAAATGTGCTGAGTCCGCATTTTCCTGGGCCGACTACTGCATGATGAATCGGAAGGACACAAGTTCAGAGTCGGTTCTCATTGCCTGGAGACATGCCTTTTGAATCCTTGAGCGGGGCTCATGGTTAACAGTAGAGGTCTGAGCTAGGGACCCCAACCCTACTGCTCCATCGTTTCTAGGAATGCATGTAAGCACACACATGCACACAGGGGGTTTCCCACACAGCATGCTTGAAACCCCCACACATATAAAACATTAACATCAATACGTTATTTTAAACTACAATGTTTTGAGATTTTTAAATTTTATTTTAAAATATTGTTCATAAATCATTAGTGACAGGAAGAAAGGATCAACAGAAGTATCACGACCCTAGCCAAGAGGGTAGGAACATTTTCGTAAGAACCTGGCCTTGTAATCTCAGACACGTGTTACGGTCAGGGGGCAGGGAGAATGTCCTTTGTCACTTTCTCCCTAGCTGCAAGGTGACCAGCACCATGAGTTCTAATGACAGTCATGACCCGGCTCAGGTGCTGACCCCGAGGAAGGCAGAGTGAGAAAGGGGCGTTCTTCTGCTTAAAGAACTGGAGATGAGCACACCTTAGCCCTAGGGATCTGCAGGGGGTCATCTCAATATCAAAATTCATACCCCCACCCCACCTAGCCCAGCCCAGGCTCTTCAGGCGAGGGCTGTGAACAATGTTGTATGTCCTTAGGGTTATGCTTTTGAACGGATTCCCAACTTAGCACAGGTCTCACTCTCCGTGGCTCTGATGGTTTTCCACTAGAGGGCCCTCCTCCCCTGGTAGGACTGTGTGTCCTCCAATCCGCCCTAGGAGGTGGCAAAGCATGAGTAACTTCAGGCCTGCGGTGATCATGCACACGCAGGCTTGCCTAAAGGGCAGCTAAGGGCTTTATTCATTTGAACATGGAAAACTAAAGCACACAGAGACGGTGGTTCCTGTCATCTGCAATCGTTCCTAACCATTAAGTCAAAATGTGCTTCTTAAAAATCTACAATCCTAAGAAGTCTGGTTACTGTGGTTACAGGATACCGAAACAGGAAAGATGTCCAAATAAACCCCGGGCTTTTATTCTATGCAAATCATGATTTTTTGGCAACTTTACTAAAAATATAATCAAGGGAGAGAAAGCCATTCCTGGACACTTTTCCCAAGGCAAATCGATCCACCAAACCCACCTCCTCCCTTCCCTCTTCCCCCCAAAATGAGAAACCAAAACATCACTCCAAAGTCTCCTCTGGTTCCTCCAGGTTAGCGTTGTCGTGGGGTGTGACAATTTGGGGGATTCCACACAGGCTTTTGTGGGCTCCGTTCTGCTAGAGCAAGTTCCAATGGGACAGCCCTGTCCCTAAAAAGATGCAGAAAAGCAGAACAGTGATGCAAATTAGCCCCTTGCTGGGGTTGCCGAGGCTGAAAAAACGGAAGCGAACCAGTAAGATTAGAAATACAAAAACGCGTGGCAGGACTCAGCGAGCCAAGGGCTGTGAGGTGACTGCCCTCCTTTTCTGATGACTGCCATTTGTCTTTCCAACAAACGGCTCCATCAGTTTTCAGTGCAGTTTTAGGGTGAGGAAGGATGGCAGTTCAGCGCACATCACAACTTTGCAATGCCCAGTCTTCCTGCTATTTGTCACCAGGCCACCAAAGGCCATGACCACATCTGTCTGATTTGAATACTGGTTTCTGTGCAAAACACGAATACAAATCCAGCCGGCGGACCCACACCTAGCAGGCTGCTTGTCTCAGGATGGTCTAAACCCTATCTTTTTCCTACAACTCCAGCCTTGCAGCCTCTAAAGATACTTTCTCCATGCGGCTGTCACACCTAAAGTTGGTCCTTAGGTTTCCAGGCTCACAGCCTGCTCATGACCTCAGACCTCAGCCTCCTCCTGCCTCCTCCGAACTTGGGGGCAGACAGGCAGGTGTCGGCAGCCAGGGTACCTGCGTTTCATGAGCACATCCGAATCCCAGGGACAGCCCGCATGGCCCACCAAGAGCCTGGACTCCAGTGAATATTCTCAGACAACTGACTCTCCCCTGCCAGGCCTGGCACCATGTTCCCTGCACCCCAAATGGGTATAAGTCAGGTGGTTCCAGAATGAGGCCTATCACAGTCGAGTAGTTCTCCGTCTCATTTTCAGAAATGCAAATATACACTTAAAATCTACGCGCAAATAGGATGGACCCGCTAACCTATTTTAGTCTGGTTTATTGAGCAACGGACTGTTACCTAGACTAGAGAGCTGTCTCATACATACATATATATGTAATGTGTGTGCGTGTGCGTGCGTGCGTGCGTGTGTGTGTGTGTGTGTGTGTGTGTATTCCTCAGCCTCTGAGCTGGTCCCACAACGGGATCCTAATAACTTGGAAGCTGCCCTCGCGGCTGTATTGAGAGCACCCGCTGTCTGATTCTTCACTCTCCAAGTCACGGACTCAGCCATCCCGCCCCAAGCAATCCTTCCACCTCCTCATATATTTCCCGCGGAGTTTAAGCTGCTGTGGGTTCCTCACGTGTTTCTTTCCCACTCGCAAGCCTGTGCTCATGCTTTTGCCCCTTCTCTGACCACTCCTCCCCGCTCCCGGCCTCACCACACCTGCCAAGGCATTTACTTCTCTTTCAAGCTTCACATCAGAGTTTACTTGACAAAATCCTGTTGTCCTTTTAACTTCTTCAACTAAACTTTTCCTTGTACGATCCCCAAGTGCCTTGTCATTTTCTATTGCACTTTCCAGGTCTGGCCAGATATTATAGCTCTATATACTGGTGTCTCCCTTCTTAGTGAGTGGAAATTCCTAGCATGCAAAGCTGCAAAAACGAAGCCATGCCCCTTTTAGTATCAGTACGTCTTGTGTTTTGTTTTTAAAAACCATGCGAACAGTCTATCAATATTTTGTGGAAATTAACTCCACAGACACCCTCGCCCCTGGGTCCCTGCCATCTGTTTGCTCGGAGAGAAGCTGCTGCCTTAAGGCTCTGCCAAGCG
Source organism: Corynorhinus townsendii (assembly GCA_026230045.1). Lineage (NCBI taxonomy): Eukaryota > Metazoa > Chordata > Mammalia > Chiroptera > Vespertilionidae > Corynorhinus > Corynorhinus townsendii. Next base: position 177,738,162 of record JAPDVU010000004.1, on the reverse strand, counting down.
CCCTCACACTTTTTATCCTCTGGTCACTGTCCCGAGAAATGGGAATTCAGTTCAGCACCTCTCTCTCTCTCTTCTGATGATGCCACTGTTCCCAGGCTTATAAGACTAAAGTGAAATTATGAGAAAACCTAATGTTAAAACCTACACCGGATCTGGAAAGTACGGCCTTGTAAACCACCACCACAACAAAGGTCAGCAAGGGAGTCAAGGGCAAGGGCCTGGCAGTAGGCGGGAACTGCGAGCACATAGCACTTGGTTTGAACAGTGCCTCACGTCTGGCGGAGGTTTCCTATCTCTTCTTCTCTTAGACAGAAAGGACTACCAAAAAGGAACAGGTTGGCCCACCCCAGCCCCCCAGCAGATTAATGTGTAAACGATATCAAGCTCAGCTCAGGACCTCAGCAGGGCTGTTTTCATTCCCGGCTTGAAATCTTGACTCCGTTCCCTCCTCCGTTTGAAATAACCAAGGTGCACTGGGTCCTTCTCTTTCCTATGACACGCAGGTGGTTCTGGAGTCTGGGTAAGGAGGCTGCACCATGCCAAGGGTGACCATGACAACAGCAATAACAAAGAGCGATGAGAAGACATCTGTGTGGGCCAGGCACTGTTCCAAGTATTTCACATGCATTAACTCATGGAAAGGGCACTTGGACAGCCCCCGGATGTAGGTACCAGTTATGAGTATGAGGCCCGGTTTACAGATGGGGCCCAGAGCAAAGCAGGCTGTCCATCTCCGCCTAGTAAGTAGAGAGCGGAGACGTGAGCCAGATGTCTCTTCATCACCGTGCCGGCTGTATGTACAGCCTCTTAGAAATACCACCACCCAGGAAACTGGCGAAGGTGAAACACCCAGGAAATACCTGGCAAGCTTGCAGCTGGGGGAAGGAAGTGGTCCAACTGCCCTCTGGCTTGGACCATGGTAGATATTGCCTCACAAAGAGTGTGACAGGCAGAGCAGGAAGGAGGGGGCAGGAAAGGCACCAGAAGAAAAGGGGAGGGGGGATGGGGGGAAAGAGAGAGAGAGAGAGATGCTTCTAGGAAGGCTGGGGCCCAAGGAGCTGGGCCTTTGCCAGGCCCGGAAAGGAGGGCCAAAGCTGCGTGGTGGAGTCTGATTCGTGCACTAAACGTGAGCCGGCAGCTGTCTTGGCAAGGGGAGCACTGTGAGCCCTTAGAATGGAAACTGCACAGAGTAACCCTATGCTGTGAGGCTGATACCCCCAACTGTAAATAGCCCGTACTTAAACCTCCCTGGTCAGGTAACACAGAACCAGCCTCCCTGGGCCAACCTGCTGGTCCACCTCTTTCTTTCCAAGTGTCAGCCCCTATCTCCTTTCACACCTCCCTGCTGGCTGCGGGAGGAATGAGGGCGTTCAGCACGTGGCCTCCCTTGGTTGACTGAAATAGATAAGGATTATGGGCATTGCTCAAATATGAAAGGAGACGAAGGCAACAAAAATGCCAAGAGGGGGCAGGGAATTCCAAAATTCCAACTATCTAGAAAGTTGAAGATATTTCCAAAGGAGCGCACCTATTGTGGATAATAATGTAGATGGATCTAGACTTTCTCTTCCCAGTCACTTTTCTAGGTCCTCTGTATGGAGAACGCAACAGAATCCTCTGGGGCTGGACTTGGATTGGCTCCTAGAGAAGCAATGGCCCACAGCTTGGCCCAGGGACAGCACTGAAAGGGTCTGTCAGTGCTGCTGGGTCTGATGCTACTCATCCCGGAACCCGCTTCCAAACCCCTCTGGGTTGGGGCCCTCAGTCCCTGACTTGACTGCTCAGCGTATGTACTCTATAACTCTGTCATTACTCTTGGACCTACATCAAATACAAGTAAATATAGAAAATTATTTCCATGCTGTAATTTTCTGGAAAAGTGTACGCTCTTCTTCTAATCCTTCTAGCATTGCCTAACCGAGGTGAATGCTCTCATCATTCAATGACAAATATTCACTGTGCTTATGCCATGGGTGGGACAGCCCAGGGAAGCCAGACACTGCTGCATATTACTTGCTGGGTAAGACTCCGAGATGTGCCAGCAGAGCAGAAAGACCTGGAATCTGCTCTATCTTTGGACCTGCTGGCATTTATGCAGCATAGAGAGGTCACTGCGGAAGGAGCTGAGTTTGCAGCCCTAGGCTTATGCTTCCAACTGGCTGCTGGACATCTCCACGTAGGTGTCCCACCAGCACGTTAAACTCAACATGCCCCAAACAAACTCACTATCTCCCCCATAGCACCCACCAAAGACAGACAGACCGAAAGACACATACACACACACACAGACACCTGCTACTGCTCTTGTGGTAGGGATGTCAGCAATATCCTTCTAGTCAACCAGGCTCAAAATCAAGAACTCCCTAGATGAGCAGTCGCCAACCAGTGGTCCGCGGATCACTGGTGGTCCACGGGTCCGAAAGGTTGGCGACCGCTGCCCTAGGTCGTACCCTTGGCATTGTATAATTCCTCAAATTGACCTACTATGAACTTTACTTCCAGAGTGTATCTCTAATTCGCACCACCTTCCTAGTTCCTCCACCACTTTTTATATTTACTTTTCACTGATATACAATAAACACTGTCTTAGATATAACAAATATGCCAAAAAAATCACTAATATAAAATAAGTTCTTTCATGTGAAAAGACAGTGTGAATTAAAAATATTTTTGTCATGAGAATCACGGAAGGGGCCCACTGGAGCACCCAAAGTGTGACTCATACAACAGACTCTGATTAATGACATTCCTGCGTATTTTTAATAAAATGGGCCCACCTCAAAGCCTCCCTTAAAAATACAGTAGCATCTGTTGAACCGAATGCCAGCAATTCTGGAGGAGAGCAGAAATAAATTGAAGGTCACGACAGCTGCAATGAATCAACATGAAATGCAGGCTTTCCTTGTTCTGAGTACCCATCCATGTGGCGTGGTGACAATTATGACAGGGAAAGAACTGAGCTTAAACGGAGCAGGCCTATCATCAGAGGAAGTGAATTGTAACAGAATAAAGAGGGGGCTATTTTTAGTTCATTTCTCTCAGCTGTATTTTTGTCTGAGACCTCCTAAAATTAGGCCCGCTGGCTGAGGCTGTATGTAGTCAGTGGTGTAGGCTGACGCGGCCAACCAATGCTTCTGAAGACTGAGATATATCCCCATCCAGTGTCCTTCCTCTGCATCAATGGATCCCTGCCTCCTTGGCATCTCAGAGAAGTCAGCGCTGCAGAGGAAGGGCCTCCAGCCCGGCTCAGGGACCGGCCACTCAAAGACCACCAGGTTCCGTACAACATGACGACAGCCAAGCCCTTCCAGGCTGAAGACTGCTTAGGAGACTCGTTAAGGAACAGAATAGAATCAACATCAACTGCCTCTGATAGGCCAGCTGCTACTCCAATCTTTAGTTCATTTAATTCCATTTTAAGAACTGACAGTACTGGCACTGGCAGAAAATATGACTACCTTATAGGAATGTAAGATGCTATGAAAGTTAACACATCAACATTTTTTAAAAATCACCTTTAAAAATTCCACTGATCTGTGGTACTTGTTCTGTTTATTTTAAGCAACAATGCCATCCAAGGAATGGTGTCGAAGATGCTGAATCTTTAACGAAACAGAAGATAAAAGTCTTAATGAAACATCTGATGTTCATTGTGGGGGAGGCTGTGCGTGTGTGGAGGCCAGAGGAATAAGGAAACTACATTTTGCCCAATTTTTCTGGGAACCCATAACTGCTTTAAGAAACAGAGCCTATTTTTTTAAAAAAATCATACCATATACCAGCACAGAGGTACATCCTAGTGTTTACATGGAAACATTTTAAATAGAAATAGTAAAGCACTCTAGTTACTGAAGTCACAGTGTGGGCTTGAGAGAGAGTGGGAGCCCCAGATCACACCCACGGCCCACAGCGGGTCCCGGAGCCGGGCCTGGAAAGTGTGTTTTATCACTAAATCAGTGGTGCTGCCTGTACAGAGCTTTCGATCTGTTTTGTTAACAAATAAATTAAACAAACAAATCTGCAGGTGCAAAGTTCTGTGGGAAAGTTGTGGAAGCAGAGTTCTAAACAATGGCTGTGCCCACTTTTGGTAGAATGAGGTAGAGCACAGTAATTTCAAAAAGTTCATTTATTTATATGCTTTTCTCAAATAACTGGGAGACATGGTGCCACGGTTCTTTTTGGAAGAAAAACAACTGGGGCAGCTTCTGAAATGCTGGGTTGCGAGGGAGCAAAGCTTAACTGCACTATGTCACAGGCCAGGGCCCGGGGCGGTGAGGCCGCATCTGGGTGCAGAATGAGAGCTGGTTAAGTGCCCGGAGGGGCCCTGGGCGCCTCCCCTCTGTCGCCCACTGAGGAAGGCAGCCACTGAAGTCCCTTATCACTCAATTCTGGCTCAACCCACTCTCCTTGTTCTTGGCTGCAATGAATACAAGTCACTTTGTATTCTTATCTTTCCATGGTCTTATCTGAGAGAAGAGACCAATGGGCTTCATTCATTTGGGATTACAGCCTAACATAGTGATTTGCAAAAACAAAAACAAACAAACACACCCCCAAAACACACACAATAATAACAAACCCCAAAGAGACATTAGGGTAATTTATGCCTATGAACAGGTAGAACTCAAGATTTGGAAAATAAAATGGGATGTAAGTAAGAGAAAAGCATTATTCCTCAAGCTTCTTACGGTGCCCACGAGGTGCTTACATGACACATATCTGCCCCATCAACCTTCTGTCCAAGGGGATAAGCCCATTTTAGAGAAAGAGCCAGTGACCCAGCAAGGCAGGATAAATGTAAATAAAAATAACAAAACGCAAATCAAAATAACGAGGCTAAGAAGGATCTCCTTTACTGGCTTTTAAAGAGAACTAATGCTCAAGTGCTTTACTTTTCAATATGTTAAAGGAAGAAGGAAACCAAGTTATTTTAAGTAGGACCAATATTTAGGGAGGGGGAAAAACTGTAGTTTCTAAAGATAGATAAAGAAGATATATCATCAGGTAGGGATGTGGAAGAATGAACGGAAAAGATATATGTGTGATCACCCCATACATACAAATGAAGGTGAGTGTGTGTGGTAGGTATACAGGGGGAAAGACAGCATATCGATATCTATATCCATATCGATATCCATATCCATATCTATATATCATCTATATCTATATCTATATCTATCTAATGCATACACAGATAATAGGGGAGAAACACACAAACGAGGGCATATTGAGAGACAGATAGGATTGCTACCTAAAATACAGGATGCCCAGTTAAATTTGAACTTTAGATAAACACCACACATTTTTAGTATAATTATGTCCATATTTTCACCCTACTTATACTAAAACAACGATCTGGTTTCATTTTTTAATTCATTTAGTTGTTTAATTGAAGTTCAAGTTTAATTGGGCGTCTTGCATTTTCACCTGCTAACTCTGGTAACAGAGATAAAGTAACGAAGAAAAGGGAGCATGAGAGAAAGTAAAGGAGACGAGAAAAGGGGAAGGAGTACGAGGATTTGTAAAAAAAATGAACTTCCACTTCTTGTGGTTTCTCTGGTACCATTAGAAGCTTTAAGGCATTCCGTTGTTTACGCTAGGACCCCCTGAGCTTACCGCGTTTACCCATCCACACCAGCCATGCCAGAGGGCCATCATTCCAGCAAGAATCCCTGAGGAGCAGCGAGGTCCCGAGAAGGGAGTCAGCAGCCGCTATGTGGCGGGTGAGCAGAGCCATTTGCTCTGTGACGGCTGACAGACTGCCCGTAACGGATGCTACAGCGATCTAAGGTTGCAAGGAATAGACACGACTCTCCCTATGAGCGTCTAGAAATAGAAGCTGTCTGCCCATTGATTCTGGGATGCATCACCCTGCAGCACACTCAGCAGTTTATGGCGTCAGAAGCAAAGGCCTTGGAGGCCTTCACAGGGTCTGAGAGGCAGAAGGCCGCGTCTAACCAGAGCTTCTGTGTTTTTCTAAACAGCAGACAAAATGAGACAAGACAGAAGCAGTAAGGATAAACAAGAAAAGCACAGACACCTGGGGAAGAGGATGCTTGCACAGCAGGGGAGTGAAGCAGATACAAGATGCAGGTTCTGTCTGGGGACGGCTGACTCTGGAACTCCCTTTCCCCAGGGACCTTCCCCCAGGGGAGGTGGGACAGCAGAGGACAGAGCTGGGCGGCCCCGAGCTGACGGAGCTGGTGAGCGGCTTCTTCACCAGCCTAACAAAGTATCACAGCCTGAGCAGCTTAAACAAGAGAAATTTATTTTCTTACAGTCCTAGAGGCTAGAAGTTCAAGATCAAGGTGGCCGCAGGGTTTGTTTTCCTCTGAGGCCTCTCTCCTGGGCTCACAGGGGGCCATCTCCTCCCTGTCATCACCTGGTCACCTCTCTGTGTGTCTGTGTCCTGAGCACGTCTTCTCATCAAGACCCCAGTCATGTTGGACCAGGGCCTGCCCCAATGACCTCATTTAACCTCTCTCCTTCATAAAGACCCCATCAGTCACAGCCAGAGGTCCTGGGGATTAGGACCCAATGTATGAATTTCAGGGGAGGACACAATTCAGCTCATACAACATGTTGGGTCTGAGACTTGGTGGCCATAACCCGCCTCCCACTCCTGGGAGCCTCTGACGTTTACCTAAAAGAACTTGCTGGTTGTGAACAAGAACCTGGCTTACGTTGGTTCTGCCTCAGGCCCACTGCACGCCTCAATGCGGCTGAGTTTTTCATATGCAAAACAGGACACCCAAGTTGACCCTGACCCACTTTAACGGTGTGTCAAGGTCAAACAGATGTTACAAGCTGCCCACCTGTTGCCACACAGCGTTAATACCCATAATCACTGGTAGACGTTAATACTGCACATGAGAAGGTCACACTCGTATTTTCATTTCCAACTACATCTCTCTGAGGATTAAAGAGCTGAGCCACAGCTGACACTCCTTTTGATGGCCTCAGAATAGGGTCCCATAAATACAGAGGACATTCTGGGAGCAGTGCACCACGGGGGCGGGGCCGCCGTATTTCACATTCTTTCTCTGCTGATGTCACCACCAGCAGGCAGCCTGGCTGTGTAACCTGAGCTCCCGTGTCACCAATGAACCCCAGGGGGCCTGGGCTTTCATTCATGAGTGGGAATTTCCTGAGCAGCTCCTGAAGCCAGGAGGCCATTCCGTGAAGGGCGAGGCCAGCACGAGCTTCCTCCTGAGGGAGTCATCTTCATGCGCAGTGAAGACACGCAGTAACAGGTCATTCAACTGTAAGGTGCTTAAACTCAGTAACAAGTCACCCAGACTGTAAGGTGCTTATTAAACTCAGTAATAGGTCATCCAGACTGTAAGGTGCTTAAAGTCAGTAATAGGTCACTCAGACTGTAAGGTGCTTAAACTCAGTAACAAGTCACCCAGACTATAAGGTGCTTAAACTCAGCAACAGGTCACCCAGACTGTAAGGTGCTTAAACTCAATCTCAGCTCATCCAGACTGTAAGGTGCTTAAACTTGGTCAGATGCTCTCCAGACATGAATGCAGCAATAAAACGTGAGCTTTAGCTTTCCATTTACCCCCAGAGGAAGGAATGGTGAAGGTGAGAACGCCTCCATATCTGGGTGACCTTGGTTGGAGAAGAGCTGCCAGCTGGGAAAGTTTTGCTTTAATAACTCCCACAACTGTCCTCTGTGCTTTGTCTGAGGAGAAACGCCAGATAGGGCTCGGTGTCCTTGTACCCAGGCCAGAACAGTAAATGCAACAGTGTCACAAGCCACTTTGGTTATCTGGAGTTCGTGCTGGGCCTCAAGGCTCATCTATGTGCCATCAACCAGCTTCAACAATCATCAAACTCACAATCGATCCTGTTGTATCTTGGCCCTAACCTGATCGTCTCTGCTTATTAAAAACATATATCTAACATTGGATGATATATATACACACAGACATACATACACATCCTATATAATAAAAGGCTAATATGCAAATTGACCGAATGGCAGAACGACCAGTTGCTATGATGAGCACTGACCACCAGGGAGCAGACGCTCAACGCAGGAGCTGCCCCCTGGTGGTCGGTGCACTCCCACAGGGGAAGCACCACTCAGCCAGAAGCCGGGCTCATGGCTGGCGAGCGTAGCGGTGGTAGCGGAAGCCTCTCCCGCGTCCATGGCAGTTGGACATCCCCTGAGGGCTCCCGAACTGCGAGAGGGTGCAGGCCTGGCTGAGGGACCCCCCCAAGTGCACGAATTTTGGGCACTGGGCCTCTAGTGTGTGTATATATAAATAAATAAATACAAATATAAATAAGTAAATAAATATATATATATATGAGCTCTTCAAAATGTAACAATAGTATTGTTAAATAAAATTGACTATAATTTCTTTATATCACCTAATACCTCATTAGTGTTCAAATTCCCCCTGGTCACTAGTGTTTAAATGAATCGTTGAGCCAGGCAGAGAAAGACCAAGCCGTAGCATCTGAGTCTCCGCTTCCTGGAGCTGCCAGAAGGTGCAGAGAACAGTTTTCTTTGCTTTAGGTGGGGGCTCCGAGCCAGGCGGTCTAGAACTCTTGCATGAGCATCACCATCAAACCTTCCAAAGACACGTGTGCCCTTCCCCTAGGCAGCCTCCTGGTCTGCAACTGCCGGAGCTGCTTGTAAAACGACAAACCAAAGAGCAGCTGAGAAAACAAAGCCTCCTCTAAATGCTGAGCATACTTGCACCAGGCTACCATTTTCCCTGAGTGGATCCTAAAGGCCCCTCGGCTCACCATGCCGTGCTTGCTCACAGCCTCAGCCCCACAGCTGAGGGCTCATGGCTCTGTTCTGTGGCTGATTCCAGTACCTCCCTCTACCCCCGTGGACTCAGGCCACTCCACTCTGTACAAGGCATGAAAGAGGAGAGGCTGCAAACCTCATACTCCCCAGAATCATGCAGCAGCAGCTACTGGCACGGTGGACTTGGAACCCCGAAAACCTAAACGGGGTCACCTCTGCCCACCTGTTTTTGAGTCTCAGCTTCCTGGAGCTGCCACAAGGTCCAGAGAATAGTTTTCTCTGCTGCTGGCCTGACTGCCCACTTTGAATAAGTCAGGCTCCCCACCTTGACCTTGACTTCTGACCTCCCATCCCGCATTGACCCCAGGGGCCTTTGCCCTCAGTCTATGAGTCCCAGATCTGGTTACTGGCATAGTGTTTCCTGGTCCCTGAAATAGCAATGGCTACTGCTGACTAAACTGGCCCTGGGTAAACATAGCTTCGATGGTTATTTTATTAGATCCTCACAAGGACCCTATGATTCGTGCATTCAATGCGTATTTGCTGCATGCCTACAACATGCCAGGTGCTGCTCAGGCGCTGAGGATGCACAGCGAGCAAAACAGACAGAAATCCCTCCCTGCAGGGAGCTCCCACTCTCAGGGCAGTGTGTGCTAGGAGGGGGTGACTGTTATTCCCATTTGCAGATGAGGAAACTGAGGCTCAGAGTGACTAAGTCATTAGCCTGACATCAAATGGCCCAGCAGGGATCCAGTTTCTAATCTAATGTGACTTGGAAGCTGACAATTTCGTTCTGAATACACCACCTTGCATCATTCCATGATCCCCACTGACACCCACAGCTTGGCACAATGAGCGCTGAGCGGGTGAGGGGGGCACAGCATGCTTTTGCACCTTCATGTGTTAAATGCTGTAAGTGCTCCAGATGGGAACCTGCTTTCACCGGCTTGCAAACACATTCAAACTCCTCTGTGGTGAACAGGCCTTACGGAAATGGAAATTAACTGCTACCATGTTACAGAATGGGTACACCGTGTTGCTTTCCCTGACTTTTAATTATTTTTATGTAAAGCAACGGTACAAGGTCTGTTCTCTTTGGAAACAATGGGGAGAGCTGTACCAAGGGACTTTGTACGGCTTTAAAAATAATACCTGCGTGGTATCTTCTGCTATCCATAAATTTGTTGCTTCTGATAGACCTGCACTTGGTGCATAAAACATTCTTCCTACCACAACTCGAATGTGCCAACGGTGTCCTGGCAGGACCCACGATAGGGCTCAGGCAGATGTCATGTCGTGGCTGGTTCGCCCACAGTAGGTCTGCCTTGGGAATGACAGGATCTCCCCTGAACTCCCTAGTCCAGGAAGTGATGCCAGACACTGAATGTGTACTACGTGGCTTGACCTGACCTAGGCACGCACTCCCTGTCTCAGAGTCACTCCCTAACTGCTCGCTGGCCCCGAGTTCCTTTCATCCTCGACGCGTCTGCTCAGCAGAGAGTCACAGCATTAAGACGCGTCCAGGCCCTGGAGCTCAGAGAAGCAAGCTGGGGAAGAAGAGTAATTCATTCAGAGGACAGGAGGGCCCCCCAAAGATGAGACTTCGAGGATCCCCTATGTGGGAAGTCCGTCAGGACGTAGCAACACAAGGTACACAATCCTGGTCTGGGAATAACCAGTTGTATTCTCAGGATTTCTGTGACTGAGCAGCAATCAACAACTTTTTATATACAGTCCGAGCTTCTCGGACTTTGACGAGGATCGAAGTCCAGGCTGCTCTGGACTCAGGTTCTCATCTCTTCAGAGGCAGACTGTCTAACTCCGGGCAGCAAAAGCTCGGTCCATTTGCGTGATGGCTCGGTCAAGGTCAGGACAGGGTGGCCACTGAGCTCAGAGGTACTTACTGTCCCCACTGTGCCCGCATCGCTAGCAGCAGCGATCCCATTTTTCTCGGAGCCCATCAGCAGCCCAGCTGTAAACTAAAGACAAAAAAATACTAACTTCCTTTGCATCATATCTGCTTCGTTGATGCCGATTCTCTGCTGTTAACCCTTGGTTTTATTCAGAGGGTAACTTGCAAAAATGTTGTTTTTTTCTATTAAGAAGAAGGGGAAAAGAACTTTTCAATGGAGAGAAAAAACAACAACAAGCAAATGGGGAGAAATGATGGAAGCACAAAGCAAAAAGAAGAGAGGAATCTGAGCAGGAGGCCTGAGGACACGGGAAGAAACCCCGTGTGGGGGCGGAAAGCACTGACTTCCTGGCTTTTAGATCCAGGGGTGGGGGCAGGTCTGTAATAAAGGACAGAGGTCTGAGTGGTTTGGAAAAAGAAGTACACGTCCCAAAGATCCTTGCTCCAAGCCAAGGTGGCCCCCAGGTATAACAGTGCACGTAAGGAAAGATACCCTGGGTAGGGGAATGTTCAGGGGCAGCTGTCTAGGACCTGCTACATGTAATTCTAAAGATTTCAAAGGCCAAGAGCCGGCATTTTTGGTGTCAATGAGAGCTTTGGTGAGCAGTCCTTGCTAGAGATGGCAGAGGTCTTTGTGCATGGTCCCATGGCCTCATACCGCGCAGCGCCTTCCTGCCACCTCCCTGGGCTCAGACGCTGAGCGAGAGCGGCCGCTGGGCCTGGGCGCCCAGGAAACTTGATAAAGGCCTTTACCAAGTGCTGGCAGGCTTTTCTCACCAAGCCCGGGCCTGAGGAGTACACAGTGTGCCCCCAGCACACACCGCAGCCTCCGCCTCATTGTCCCCGCAGCCCCTCCCAGCTCAGGGCTGAGAAAAAGAAACGCATTTCCATGCGCCTTGAATGGCCCTTTGCACGCGTGAGTGGCAGGTCCCGCCACACCTCTCCCGGGCTCCTCACTGAGGCGGCCGGACTGCTCTGCTCGCAGGTGCAAACCCGCCAACCCGGGGGGGAATTAAGTTTTCAAATGGACTTGAGGACAAAGGTGTAGTTTCGCAAACTGTTAAGCAGAGAACAAATGTAATGCTATAGCCCAATGGCTTGGCCTAATGCAAAAGGCTTCTCCCTGTCCCAGTGGCCACTGGCAACACTGGGTAACCGTCCCGATCCCTTATTAATGGCACTAATCAAAGCACCAGTGTTGGGGGAACCTAAGTGAGTGACAGCATTTAAGGTTTTTTAAGCCTCTCATTATTCCCAATGCACCAGAGTAAACATGCAAATTACCGGTGGCAGAACAGAGGGAAATATGCAATTCTGCTAAGCCCCCTTCCACATTGCTTTTTTGTGTTTTTTTTTAAACCGTGGCAAACACAAAACGGAGAAAGGCTCTGGTGTGATTTCAGAGAAGACTCCATTTTACGCATTTTCGTTCGCAGACTGACAGGTTTTGTACAGCGCACGAGCCCCTGCCTCCTAGAGATGGTGGGAACCCTCCCAGGGTGACCGCAGCTGGCATTTCCTGACCCCGGGCAAGGCCCACCCCGCCCATGCGCCATGCGCCCCTCAGACTACAAGGAGAAGCATCATCTCACGGAGGCATCTGGATGCAAAGACTGGCAAACAGGAAGGAGGGGACGGACGGCGAGGGGCCCCGATATGCCTTTCATTGCCGTTTCCCTTAAGCATTTTTACACTTCACCCCCCCGGGAGGGGCAGGCAGAAACACACGGCACCGTGGGGACTGTTGGTTATGACGTTAGGGTGTCTTCCTACCTTGAGAGTGTTGCTTCTCATGGTAAGTAAATGGTTAGCAAGTCAAAAAGGTTTCCCCTTTGTTTTTTGTTCATCCTCACCAGAGGATATTTTTTCCACTGATTTTTAGAGAGAGTGCAAGGGAGGGAGGGAGGGGGTTGAGAAAGAGAGAGAGGAGGAGAGAGAGAAAAAGAGAAAGAAACATCAGTGTGGGAGAGACACCTGGACTGGTTGCCTCCCACTCTCTCTCTGACCTGGGCTGGGGATTGAACCTGCAACACAGGTACTTACTCTTGACAGGGACTAGAACCCGAGATGCTTTGGTGCAAAGGACGCGGCTCCGACCACTGAGCCACACCGGCCAGGGCCCCTTTGTTTTTAAATAAAGCACGGTTTCCTCCTTAGGACGTTTGAACTTGAACGGCAACACTGAAAAATTAACGCTACAAAAACGTACAGCCTTACTGTTAGGCTTGGCATGGGGAACCCAACTTCAGAGAACCTGTCAGCTGGTCAGAGTATTTCCTTCCTCATGTGGAGACAGTCCTATGGGATCACGACGAGAAAACAAATCACAGGCTGTCACCCCCTTTGTTCCCTCATCTCGGACACTACCTGGGACTCCAAGCAGGAAACAAAAGATCAGTAAAATTCTGCTGCGTTTCAAAATCAAACGCTTGTATTTTTTTTAGATCTTTTAAAAAAGCTACATCCCGTAACCAAAGCAACAATGATAATATAGTTGTCAGTGGACCCATGCACCATGCAGGCGATTTTATATTGTTACTGGATTTTAAATGAATGAGAAATGGAGTACAACTCAAAAGACAGGGGAGTTAGGGGGCAAGAAAAACAGTGAAACAGGATGGCGAGGACGGTTTGGCTTTAAGCCTGCTCCAGAAATCGGCAGACTCCACTGGTCCTTCTGGGTTATTACGCCCACGTTCTTGGAAAAAGAAAAGATGCTCATTAAGGAAGAGGTGGAGACCAGGATGGGAGGGGCAGGAAGGGAGAGGTGAGAGGTAGAAGGAAGAAACCAAAACCTTTTAGCCCTGTTCTAAGCCCCAGATCTCCCCGAGCTAAGGTGAAGCCAGATAGGATGCTTCTCATTACAGACCATCAGACACGTCACACAAAGATTACATACATGAATCAAAGACTACATGTAGTAATCTGCCATGCTGGTCCATAGCACAGATGTTTACAGTGCTGAACACTGGTTATGAAGAGGGTTAGCTCCATTTCTGAGCCCTATTTACACGGATGTTTGCATGCATCCATTCATTCATTCGGTCAATGAGCAGAGTGCTTGTTGTGAGCCAGGTTCTAGGAACCGAAAGACCACAACCCATAAAATTCAGACTCCAGTCCAATAAACAGAATTAAACACTGATCCGGGCGGTGGGGAGGGTGTGAATGTATGTTGTACATTCCAGGGTGGGTGCAAGGAAGGGATGCTCCAGGGAAGTGACTGCGGAGCGGAGCTGAGCAGAAAGGATTTCCAGGCAAACAGCACAGCCATGTTCACGCCTTAAAGTAGAAGACACGAGGACAGGGCGCAGTGCGAGGTCTGAGAGGCAGGCAGGGGCCAGACCGTGTGGGTGGAGCGGGCTACTGTCAAGAGGGGAATGGGGAGTCCTTGAAAAGGGATGCAGAGAGGCACACGGCCTAATGCAAGGCCCTGGCTGCTGAGCACTGGAAGGCTGGAAGGAGCCAGCCGTCTCACAGGACAGGTGTGGGCAAACTTTTCCCGGGAAGGGCCAGACAATAAACGTTGTAGGCATTGTGCGCCAAGAGGAGAAATCATGGATTTTATGTAAGTACTAGAAAAAGAAAAACAAAGTCCCATAGAATTTTTATAGATGAGATGAAAAATATAATAATAACAACTAAAAATAATCATCATCATTGGGCACAATTTTAACACTACAGGTTGAGTAGCGACAAAAACGGAATTTTTTGTTGTTGTTGGGAGGAATAATAAGTTGTCCAATTGGTGTTCTGCTATGGCAGCATAGAAGCAGCCACAGACAATATGTAAATGAGTGAGCATGGCTGAGGTCCAGCAAAGCTTTATTCATGAATCGCAATGGGAATTTCATATATCACAAGATATTATTTTTATTTTAACCATTTGAAAATGTGAAAACCATCCTTAGCTTGCAGGCTACACAAACACTGGACCATGGACTTAAATGTCTTTCAAGAAAAAAAATTCCCTAATAAAATTAAAAATTTTATCAGAATTAAAAATTCTTTTCTGATCTCTGCTACTTATTACATATAATATATAGCTAATTTCATTGTGTTTTGAAACCACCATTCCATGTCTACTTTCCATAACTGGCATAGTTATAAATATAATTTTTAATTACCACTATGGTATAATGCAATTTTTAATTACCAGCATGACCTAACACATTTCACATAGTGCTCATAAGATCGAATTTTTCACTAGAATAAATGGCATTGCTGTGCACAGCCTTGGATACATTCCTTTTGGTTTCTTTAGGGTTAATCCTTATATAAGTCTCAACAATAAAACTACTGGATTTTCAGGGGAAAAGTATGATATATTCAAGACCACTGTTTTCTGCTAGAGAATACTCCAGAAAGGTTCACTGAACAGAGTTCCAGGTATTTGTGGGTCACCAGCAAAGTTTTAAAAAAGGGCTTATTTCCCCAAATCCCCAGCAATAAGGGTTTTGATAAGTATACTTATTCTGGCGAAGTTTACGGGTGCATTGTGGTATCTGAAGTGATTGTAAGGTGCATTTCTTGGTGCTAGCCGGTCTGTGAAAGATCCCTGTGAGTTTCATGTATGTTTCCTTTCCTTATAAACTGTCCCTCTCCTTTATCCCTTGTGGGGTCCAGTTCAGCAGTGGAACTTCCAACTTACTCCTGCACTTTCTATGTGCTGGTCAGAGAGCTTTCATATGTAATCCATCTATGTGATTCCTTCCCACTCTTTTCCAGGGCAAAGGCCAAGTTTCAGGCAGGTCTAGGTCCCTGGCAATTCAGATATGGTTGGCGTGCAAAGGTAACATCATAGGGGGTGACATCCCAGGCATACTCGTGCTCTCACGGCGGCCTGTGGCTATGCATTGGGGACCTCATAACCAACACCCCCCATCGTCACGTCATCTGCACACCCGAGGTCATGTCATCCACACCTGGGGAGCGGCATGCATAGCGGGGGAGGATGGCAGGTGAGGCTCAATTCCCGGCTCAGCTGACTTGGCTCATAGCATCCCTACCAGCCCTGCCTCTGCGTGCCACATCGCCATAGCATCTGTATCTTCCATCTTCCACTGAGAACAGGAGCTGTCTGTGGCTAAACACCCTACAGGACACAGAAGAGCCCTCCACGACAAAAAGGATCTGGCCCCCAATGCCAGTGGTGCCGACGGTGAGAATTCCTGTTCTCGGACTAAACCACCACCCTCTCCATGCCTCTCCTACCCTACGCCCAGACCAAACTACTAAACCAAGAGAGAGCATCCGGCAACACAGATGAAACGGCCTGGTGTGGACAGGGACCTTTCATTTAGAGATTTCTATTTCGTTGTGGCATTCCGTAGGACACTTCTCTGACGTGGGCCCAGCACCAGGCAACCAAAGCCCAAGCGTTACCACCATCCAATTACACACGGGAACCTGACTGTGTGGCACGCCCCCCTGGCCGCGCACTTCTGCGCTTTCCAGTGAGATGGAAGAACCCATTAGGGAGATGAGGAAGCCGGCATGGAGCAGCAGGAATGAGAAGAGAAATTACCTAGAGGTCTGTAGACAGGCGACACTGAGGTTGAGGGTGGGGGTGGCCAAGGACTACGCAGAGAAAGACCTGCCCAGTCTCTCTGGGAATCAGACCCTGAGATGCCACCTGTCACAGGGGAGCTCAGTGGTGGCTGGTTCTGAGAACGTGTAAACCTTCTGCTCAAGTGTGTTCAAAGCAGCTTATGCTGGACAGTCAGGGGAGACAGAAAAACAGGCCTTACCGGGGGTGCTGATGGCGGGGGAGGAGGAGGAGCTCCCAGAGGCGGGGGAGGTGGAGGCAGAGGAGGAGGTGGAGGTGGCGGTGGCACTGGCATATGTCACGGCGTTGGTGTCTCTTGCTTGTGAATGGTCCCAAGAGAATGGCTTCTGCTCTGAAAAGGAGAGAAGAGAGTGTTAAATGGGAATGTCTTTATTCCTGCACAGGTAATTCACGTCATGCAGACGTACGGATATTATGGTTTCTTCCTTTCTTCCTCTCTCTCTTCCTTTCGATAAATACTGTCTACTGTGAGGCAGGCATTGTGCCAAGTGCTGGAGACCGAAAGAGCAGCCAGATTCTGGAGAGAATTGGGTGACGGAACTGATAAAATGCCGCTATTTCTGTATCAAAATTAATAGAAGACATAAATAGCCAAGCCCTCATCCCATGATCTCTCCAAATAACTGACTTCTACCGCCTTCGCGTTACACTTTCATCATTTCTGACGCATTTAAAAAATTATTCCGTACGTGTTCCCCGTTCCCTAAGCAGAGCACACGGAATGCAATGCAACCTTGACCGCAGGTCGCACGTTACGCATGGTGCCAGCCTCGAGCAGGGCCCTAAACGGCACCAGTCACTCTCCTGCTCCCGCCTCCCCCGGCAGCCCTTACTGTACTGCTGTCCCTCTGTGGCTTCTATACAATCGTCTGGGTGGGGGCACGACACTTCCCTGCAAAAGCGTCATATCTGGTTTCTACACAGAGGGCTTCTTGCCGCCATTCTGCAAACACAGTAATGTTTCAAACAGTTCATACTGTAGGACACCGGGGCTCCTATAAATGTGTGTGTGTGTGTGTGTGTGTGTGCATGTGCGCATGTGTGTGTGTGTGTGCATGTGCGCGCATGTGTGTGTATGTGTGTGTGCGCGCACGCGCGCACACCCTAGAATCCCTATCAAGGCACATTGCAAAGGCTTAAAACCCACACTAAAGGCAAGTCCCAGGAAGGAGGAAAACCTATGTGAGACTCTAAACACAATTCAAGCAGAAACAGACATGAACATCAGACCTGCACAGGGGTGAATTGGTGTTTCGTGGTGTGTGTGTTTGTTTGTTTGTTTTGCTTTTGTCTCGTCAGTCACTGGAAGGTTGGAACAAGACCTGTGCCTGCCTCTTCAACTTTGAAACCCTATGGCCCCTGTATTATTCCATGCTAATATTTTTATCTCCTAGCCGTAAAGAGCAGTTATGTGACACGGTACCTGATTCTTAGCAGGGTCTACTGTTTGCTTATGTAATACATGTTAGTTCTGTTTGGCTGCTATGTGACAGGCTGGTCACATTCATTGCCACGGTAATATTCTAAGGTCAGAACAACCTTGTTTTCAGCAGAGTTAAGCCTCCCCTAAAATAGTACAAAATTAAAAAAAAATATATGTATACAACATTCATCTTTCTTTTGTGGAAAAAGGCCATGATAGTTTCATAAGCGTTCCCAAGATGTGCATGAGCTGGTCATTATGGGCGACCAAAGTTTTCTTAGGAAGTGTCCCCCCCCCCCAAATTCCTAAAGCTGGATAATTCCTGTGCCCCCGCCTCTCCCGCGACAGGAACACCAGGACAGAAAGACTGGAAAAACAATACTCATCAGAGCCCACAACATAAGACGACAGTGAACCTGGGCAGAGATCCCGGAGGGTAGCAGGTACTTCGTCCTGGTGGCATCGGTGACGTTTTAGTTCACAACCTAACACACTCAGGAACGTAGGGTCAGACCAAGCCGGCATTTTACTGGCTGAACACTGAAGCACGTTGCATGTTGAGTCCACAATTTAGTTGGAACAAAAATAAATGATCAGTTATTTGTATTTGAACCCTTTCTCTCATAGAAGGCACTGGGCGCATTCTTTATGTGACTCTTTATTCAGTGGCAGAAATAACTGCAGCCAACAACGATAGTAGGTATTGCAGGGTTGGCCGAAGTATTAATAGAACAAGAGAAAATATGCAGAGAGGTCTCATTGTATGAGGATTCCATCTTTTATCCAAGACAGATGAGAGGACAAAGACCTGCTTCCCCTGGTGATGAACTGGGAAGAGACTGAAAGAGGAACTTTGAAAAGGTAAATGTTTCTTACCTAAGCGTTTCGCCATTTATCTAAGGAAAAATGGCCATAGGTAGTAACCTTAAGGAGAACTGTGGCTGAGCTCTTCACAGAAGCCCGGAGCACCCAGCTAGGTACTATTTCCCAGCCTCCTTTGCAGTTAATTGTGACCACGTGACTGACCTCTGGCCAATAGAAAGAAGGCAGAAGTGATGTGCTCCATCTGTAGGCTGGTCCATAAAGACAACCCTTTCTTTCTCCATCCAAAAGATGTCAGGAGTCTTGGTTCCTGACTCACTTTTTAACACCTGATTAGACTTTAAATACCTAAAAAATAAACTTCTGTGTTAAGCTACAGTTTGAAGTTAACTTGTTATAGCCACTCATTTTTAACCTGCCTAACACAGGAACTACATAGATTACAGCGAATTCTCATCATTTGCGGTAGGTATGTTTTATAAAGTTGTCACGATCTCCGAGTTAACAAACCCTAAACCACGGCTCCTAGGAGGTACACAGGGTTAGGTTCCTATGGACAACTGGTTACAAGATTTTTGTCACCACATGAATATATAATCTTGTTTTACGTGTGTTCCTGCTTTAAGACACCTTATAGAGAGGTGTATGCTGTTGTTACATTAACATTCATACCAACAGCACTGTCCCTCATGATGGAAGGAAGCTTATCTCATACACACATTGTCTCCATCAGGCAAAGCTCAGCCTCCCTCCACTCAAGAACACTGGATGGAACCTGGACGTTACGCTTGGAGGGCCATTAAAACAGTGCCACTGCCAACAATAAGCACCCACATTTGAAAAGCACGGCACTGCACAGAATGTGTGAAAGACACTAGTTTACAGCATGGGAGCCGCCACAAGGAGGCGGGGGTCGCCGTGTGGGACCTCAGCTGCTATGCCCGCATCGGGGCACTCAAGCGTTCGCCCACTTTGCACACGTCTCCCAATGACCGTGAAGGCGCCTGTGAGTACTGACTTCGAGGTGACAAGTACAGTTCAGCGAGTGGGTGATGAGCCAACTATGGCGCCCGTGAATGATGACATCGACTGTGTCATTCTTGAACCCCGCCGCGTGCTCAGCACTGGATCAGGCGCTGATAGTCCACAGTTCCGGTTAATCCTCTCCGCAGCTCCATGGCAGACGCCGACATTTCCAGAGAAGAGATCACACCACGCACGCAGTGCCTACTAACTTTCAGAAAGTGCACCCGAGCTGAGTGAAAGCCCTAGCCTTTCTGATTCCCAAACCTCATTTCTTTGCTTTACTGACTTGGTAGAATTCAGGTCATCTTACTTCTCTGCTTTCATTTTGCAAAGATTTAAAAATCGCTTTGAGACCCTCCAGTGACAGGGACCTCATCCAGGGGAGTATAATTCTGCCACTCGCTTCCCCTAAGCTAAGCATCCTTGCTGCCCACCTCGTTTATCCTCAGAAATCTGAGAATGGCTAGGTACCACCGGGCTTCCGCCTTGCTGAAATCACAGGAATGGTTTCTCCAACGCTAAGATGAAAGGGTATCTATATGCGGCACCTGATGGCTGCGAAGGCTCTTTCCTGACGGGGACAGTAATTAAGCAATTACGGAGGGAAGAGTTTGCTCAAACCTGCCGGTCTGGAAGCATGCAGAGTGCCAGGAAGTCTGCAGGCTGCACCCAGGCGCTCTCCGACGCCCTGTGCTCTCCCGACACATTGAGAAAAAAAAAATGCTACTTTTCTCCATTATGCGTGAAAAAGTGCTTAGGATAAAAACGCCAGATTCTCAAAAGCTTTCTTATATTTTCTCCCGATGCATGGAAGAACTCTGGAGAACGGCGTGGAGAGGCAGGTTCGATATTCTTGCACCGTTGGAGGGAGGCAGGGGGAAGAGGATAAACAGCGCCTCCATGTGACACCCCGCATGCAGGGGACTGGCTGGTCTTCATGTCACACAGACCTGCGTTCTCCCAGCAGGTCCCGCCTTCTCCCAGCTGCACGGCCGGGGCCAAGTCACTGAGCCTCAGCGGGCCTCCTTTCGTATTTTTTTTTGCAAAACAGCGATAATGCTGGGTTCTTCGTTTGCTATCAGAATCTAAAGGAAGACCGTAGAGAAGAAGAACAGGATGCAGGTCCCGACCCTCGGCGGCCACATCCTCGGAAGCTGTGTTTCTCCTCCTCCCACCACCGCCCACTCCGTGTCCACAATGGAAGCTGGTGAGTAACTGCAGAGAGAAGAGGAACTCGCGGTACGCACTGTCACACACACACCAGTTGCTCTTCTCACACTCACGTTGCCCCCCAAGAGCGGGGTGTAGGATTGCAGCTGTTCGCAAATAGAAAACGTGCCTGTTTAAAAATATATAAGCAGGAAGGGTTACGGCCACGAGCTGACAGGAGCGGCTTTGGCTGGTTCCAACCATACATTTCAATGGGGATCCGAGCGTAAGGTTCTGCGCGCACTCCTAACGTCCATGTGTTGACACGGCTCCACGGAGTCTCTTGTTTCCTGGCTGTGAAACCAGGGGAAAGAACAGATTTCTCACCGCGGCACTGGGAAAGGTGGACGCGCCCCAGGAGGCAGCCCCTTTGGCACAGCGTGGTCTCAGCAGGGTCCTGCCCAGCTACACAGTCCTTTATTTCTCAGAGGTGCCCTGCAGCCGGGAAATCAGGACCCGCGAGCCCAGGCGCATACAAGGCACCGATATAAAGGTTCTCAAAAGACATGTTTCAAAACTGACAAAGCTTTCAGCAAAATAATAACGAATATTTTTAAAAACGAAACACCTTCTCTACAGGTGACGATGACAATGATTTATGAAGTGGTCTGTGGCCACTTCCTCATGATTCCAGGGTAACATTCTTGGGGCCCCGCCCTGTCCTGGGACTTCCCTCCTGTAAGATCTCCGTGCCCCAGGCGCCAACTCTCCCAGTGAAGACTGTCCTGCACAGGCGACATGGAAGTAGCTGTTCTCATTCTTCTCCATGGTACAAAGTCCTGGGAATATTTCGCCTTTTGGGATGGCGGGGGCGTGTTGGCCTGAGTAAGCAGAAAAGCAGGGGCCAGGGCAGGGGAAATACTAGTACCAAGCCCAGCATAAAAGATCCTTGGTGTTTGTGTTCTAGCGAATAGTAACGTGAGCTAGCTCTGACGTAGCCCTTAGTACATGTCAGCCTCTGCTGCTGGAGCTTTTCATATATTAACCTATTTAAGACCCCAAACACTCCAGCCGGATAGATACTGGTACCTCCATTCTTCAGATGGGAAAACTGAGGCACAGCGAGGTTAAGAAACACACCCAAAGTCAGACAAGGAAATCAGTAGGGGAGCTGGCTTTCATATGTAGAATCTGATTCACTGGGTGTGAGGTGGGGCCCGAGATTCTGCATTTCTGACAAGCTCCCAAGTGAGGTGAACACTGCTGGTCTGGGGACCACAGGGACTAGCTCTAGAATGTGGAAGCATGTAAGAAAGGCACAGTCTCCACCCCAGAATCAGAATCATTTTTTTGGCAGGGACGAGGACTTCGAATTTATTAGGGTCACCAGCACCCCTGCCTCCCACATTCAGCATTCCTGAGCCATACATGGCCCCCCTTTTGGAGCCTGGGGCTCCGAGTCCTCATCAGCAGGAGGCCGGCAGAGTGGTGGGGAGTGAGCGCAGTCCAGGGCCCTTGAGGCAGCTGCATGAAAAGGCCTCCGTGATGCACCCACTGTCATCAGATGCTAAGAATGTGACCACATCTGCCACATCCTCAGGGGTCCCCATTGTCCCACAAATGAGACATCCTCAGGGGTCCCCACTGTCCCACAAATCAGAATCTTTGGGGGTGTCTTATCAAGTGATTGTTTTGTCCCACAAAGTGTGAGACGACCTGTTCTAGAACACCTGGGAGATGAAACTCTGCCCCACACAGTCAGAAATTACACCCTTTACTGAGCAGACCTCTCCCGTGGGCTCACTTAATTTCAGCAGACTGGACTCAGGACACCGGCACACTGTACTTGGTTGGCATGGACACACAGGAGTGAAAGGGAAACCCAGCCGAGTGCCCACTCACCTCTCACCTCTCACCCCAGAGTTTCTGACACCTGACACACCAGCCCCGACAATAGCTCCTGAGGCGGAATCTGCTCAGCTCTAACCAGATATTACAGGTAATCATCTGCTGAACTGCCTAAAGGATTGTCTACGTGAGTTCTGAAAGGAAGACGAACTTTAACCACACTCCAATATGCAACCTAGTAAGTCACACCTACAAGGAACTCATAAATTAGCTTCTTAAAATGAGATTCATATTGAAATGCAAATTTGTCCCCAGATTATTCATTGAATTCATTATAATATTTGAACAGTATTTGGTGAAGGGAATATTGGAGATATTGATAATATTTATCATTAACTCAAGTATTTATATTATGGCTAAATGCCATAAAAATCATATGAGTCCCAAGGGAGGAAGGAGAAAACATTGCTTTCCTGTCATTTATTAACACTTTTGCTGCCTTTGTATTAGCTAAAATAAGAACGAGGCTTATTAAAAATACATGATATTCATTACACACTTATAAGCAAGCTTCATTTTATAAAACAGCTACGCTTCTGAAGAACGGGCTAATTTTCACATACACTCCTTTCCAGGCTCTTTCTGGAGTCAGGTTCTAACCTTATACTCCACCCTGCGGTATGCACCCCAGCCTCCGCCCACGCCACACCTGTGCCACTTCCTTACCTACCTTTTCTTTACATCTCTATGCCTTTGTCAGAGCCTCTCCGGCTGAGTGTGATGGCCCTCACTGCCTGGCACATTCCTCCGAACCCTTTAAAACATGCCCCGGTGCCAGCTTCTCTGCACAGATCCCTGCTCCCGTTGGCACAACGAATTGCACTCTGGTACTTTGTCCACAATCTCATTCAGTGTGGCACTAGGCACTCTGGCAATTTCCTTTTCCCATGCCTGTGTGTCTCCCTTCACTCACCCGTAGGCTACTCACAGATTCAAAGACAGGGACATTGCATTATCTTAGATATCTTGGTATCGCCAAGGCCAAAGGTAATGCCAAATACCATTGCCTTTGTGCGCTACGGGGAATAAATAGAAGACATATGTATCAGGGACCAGGCCAACGACTCAAGCAAAAGATGCAGACGTACCTTGGCACCAGAACATGATGTAAGTTGTATGTGAGTCTACAGATGAAATAAGCATGTCAATGACTGTTAAAGAATAATATTACAAGCTAAAGTAAGAAGGGAAGAGAAGTACAGGAGGCATTCCTGGTCAACCGTAGGCCTTATTATCAGTGTGGGAATAGATTCTGGATGCTGGGGTCTCAAAGTGCCCAATGCACACTAGGACAAAATACAGGAGACTTTCAGAAAAATTCTCAAAGTCAGAAAACCTTTCTAAATGCTAGAAAAGAAAAGGTTTCTGCAAAAATCAGTACACATATACAGAGATAAGACCACAATAAACAGAGCCAAAGTCATACCACACATTGAAGGAAAATGACATTAACACAAAAAAGTCCTATCACAAACTGGGGGAAAATTACAGTAAAATAAAAATTGCCGTGAAGTGGCCATTTTCCTTTATTTCTTGAATAAGGTGTTTCTATAAACCCAGGAGACACATCAATAACTTGACCAAAAAAATGAACAGTGGGCCAAACAGTTCACAGATGAAGGAATACAAGGGGCATCTCAGCACACGGGGAGGCTGGACCTTACTCCTGAGGTCAGAACCAATCCAAGACACCAATTTTCACTCAGACTGGCCAACATCTGAAGTCTGATAAAGGCATGTTGGAGAGCACGCAGGGGACCAGACTCTCATAGTTACTTGTGGAAACACGAATGAACATTATTTCCTATAAAGGGCAATGTGCCAATGTATCAAAAATTGAAAATACCCATTTTAATTCTAGGACTTTATCTTACTGAGACACTTGGGAGAAATAATGTGAATGCTGACATTCACTGCAGCATTTTTTTAATAGCAAAGGGCTGGAAATAGACGATATACCCATTGGCTGAAATTTCATACCCATTGGTTATGAAATTACGGTTCATAACTTTTAATGGCATACCAGGTAGCTGTTACAAAGGACATGCAGGCCTATGCATACCAATACGGAATGGCCTCCAGGTTACATTAAGTGAAAAAATCAGGCAGCAGAAAATGTCTTCATTGAATGAGTATGCCTTTATTTATGTTATACGTGTATACCTAAAAATATATAGATATATTTATAGGTATACATATACATGTGCATGAAATATCCCTGGAAGAATGTATAACATGGTCTGAGAATTTGGTGTGAGAAAGGCTTGCTTTACACCACATGTCCTTTTGACACTTTTGGAAGTATGTTTCACTTGCATTACTACCTATTTGAAAAACGAATTTAAAAAATAAAAGTTCTGGCTTGCCTTCTTGGGATTATTGTGAAGCATTTTTTAAAAATGCTTCGCACTATCCGATGAGACATCTCTACATCTAAAAGGTAAATACAGATGAATAAAGAAGAATGTAAATTTGTCTTGATCATCGGGTCCAGTGACCGGGTGCTGGGTCCATACAGAAAAGTACTGAGGGCGGACCCTGGGCCTTGCTGAGCTGGCCCTGCACAGACCGCCCCCCACCCCATCCCCCCAGAGCAGCTGAAGTCACCCCTAGAGCTGCCCACAACTCTCAGAGATGACTGACCATGCGTGCTCAGAAAATAGCCAGGGCAGACTAAAAGAATTCTCTCAAACCAGTCCATAACGCGTCTGGTTTAATTCTTCTGTTAATACGTGCTTAACACACAGCGAGGAACAGTTTTAAGACACGATTGTCCATCAGGCATGAATCATTGGTGAGTTGGTTCCAGCGGTAACTGATCCTTGTCATTCATTAAATGTCAGAACACAGGCGAGCACGGTGAGGGGGTGCGTATGGGTCTGAAATAATTGGTGACTTTCTTTCCACAGCCACAGACTACTGTACTGCACTCCCAGATCTTACGGACAGGGATCCTGACCTGTCCTTTCCAGGCAAATATAATTTATATGGAAAATATCAACATGACTACGCTTTTGTATGGCTCACTTCAAACTCACTGAGCAGCTAGGAGTGCAAGAAGACAACACCAGGCCTGAACCCAGATCCCCTGTAGCCTCAGTCTAGAAGCCTGCAAGTGAATTTCTAAAACCTCAGGCGATACACATTTGGTTGGGAAAAAAAAAAAAAAAAAAAGTCCTGCAAAAGCTGTTAAAATGTGAAAAAAATCATTTTAAATTCAGGAAAAATGTTTGCCCACTTGTCTTGTTTTAAGCAGCTATCTTACCTATTTTTTTGTTTGTTTGTTTGTTTCATTTTCTTCTCTTATCTTACCTATTTCTGAAGCTGCTTTATTTTTCCTCTGATTTTCTGGAGAGCAGCATGATAAAAAAATATTTTATTCAAAAGTTTAAAAGTGTGTTGGGATAAACAATGGCTTTAAGGGATGCTAGAGGTTTAAAATCTATTTCTGGCATTAATAGGCAGTTCTACCATATGAGGGAAAAATGTCCCCTGCTATCAGGGCAATATATAATAATTTATGTCAGACACATAGCAAAGGGGCCAATGCCATTTTTTTACTGTAAGTTTATTCCCTGGGCAGACATAATTGATGTCTTAACACTGACATACATGGGGAGTGCTATGTGAAACGGTCCACTAACAAACCAATAGATGGCATGGACTAAGTGAATTACCTGTTTGTGATCACCTAAGTGAATCAGTTTGATTGTTATTTACAGAACTAGTGGCCTGGTGCATGCAATTCGTGCACATTAAAAGCGGGACCCAGAGTCAATTCCCTGCCCACCCACATGTGCCTCAAAATCGCGTGAGACCCAAAACCGGATGCGCCCCCCCCCCCCCACACACACACAATTGGGCTAGGTCCAGACCCAGCCAGTCCCACCCTTGTCAAGCCTCACCAGGCAGGGGCATAGCCTCAGTTCCCCAGGCCCGACGCCAGGACAGGGGACGTGGCCTGAGGTCCCCCAGATGGGGCGGGGTATGTGCCTTGAGGTCCCCCATCAAGCCCCTGCTGGGTGGGGGGCACAGCCTGAGGTCCCCTGGCCCAGCACTGGGATGGAGGCACAGCCTTAGGTCCCCCATAAAGCCCCACTGGCAGGGTGGTGCAGTCTCAGGTCCCCCATCAAGCCCCGCTGGGTGAGAGGAGCAGCCTGAGTTCCCCAACCCAGCACTGGGGGTGCA
The DNA here is from genome assembly GCA_026230045.1 of Corynorhinus townsendii. Classification (NCBI taxonomy): domain Eukaryota; kingdom Metazoa; phylum Chordata; class Mammalia; order Chiroptera; family Vespertilionidae; genus Corynorhinus; species Corynorhinus townsendii. Next base: position 177,711,392 of record JAPDVU010000004.1, on the reverse strand, counting down.
CCTTGAGGTCCCCTATCAAGCCCTGCCAGGCAGGGGGTACAGCCTCAGGTCCCCTGGCCTGGTGCTGGGGGGGGGGGTTGCAGCCTGAGGTCCCCTATCAAGCCCCACCTGGTGGGGGGCACGGCCTGAGGTCCCCTGGCCTGGCACTGTGGGGGAGGGGGGAGCAGCCTGAGGTCCTCTAGCCCAGCACCAGGAAGGGAAGCACACCTTGAGGTTCCCCGTCAAGCCCCGCCGGGTAGGGGGTGTGGCCTCAGGTCCCCTGGCCTGGCGCCGGGGCAGGGGTCCCGGCCTGAGGTCCCCTGGTGTGACGCTGGAGCAGGGGACAAGGCCCAAGGTCCTCCAGCCTGATGCCAAGGCAGGAGGCACGGCCTGAGGTCCCCCAGCCTGATGCCGGGGTGGGGGACATGGCCTGAGGTGCCCTGTCAAGCCCTGCTGGGTGGGGGGCACAGGGCGGGGGAGGGCATAGCCTCAGGTCCCTACTGATAGCTCTTTAAGGCTCCTTAAGGGAACTTGGCCTCAGCTGTGGGTGCAGTCATCTTTGTGACAGAGTGATGGTCAATTAGCATATTCCCTCTTTATAAGATAGGATTATTTTTCATCCCAAACACAACTCTGCACAGTAGATGTTATTACCCCCATTTACAGACAAAGAAACAAAGGCTCAAAGATGTAAACTAATCCACCCAAGATCAAATAGTCAGGACATCACAAAACCATACCCAACCTAAGTGAGTTGACTTCAAGCCAGTGCACTTCCCACTACTCCACCCAGCCTCTGACAAGCACAGCAATCTCTGCCTAGTCAAGGCAACAAAGCAAATATTTACTGAGCTTCTTCGCTGCGTTAGACACTATGCTAGCCAATCAGTGACACCATAAACATGGACTGCAGGAATCAATATATATTTGGTGAATGCATAAATCTACAGACACATGGCTCCTATTCACAAACAATAATCCATAATCTAATTGAAAGTTACTATGCCTATGCGCCAGGCACTATTCTAGGAAAAGTCAGAAAAGAAAAAAAAAAAAGTAACAATAAAGCAATATGGTACACAAAAGGACAAAATCAGTTCCAATATATCAGTAATCACAATGACGGTAAACCAATTATTAAATTCCCCCGCTGAAAGACAAAGATGCTCAAACTGCTTTTTAAAATCAGCCCTATCTTCTTTATAAGGAACACAGCTGAAAGGAAAGGATGCTTGAAATTCTGACAGTAAAGGGAGGAAAAGATGGTAGGCACTGACCACTGGTGCAGAACCCTCATGCGTTGCTGGCGAGCCGTAAACGGCGCAGCCACTTTGGGAAGTCTGGAAGTTCCTTGAAAAGTTAAACAGTTATCACTGGACCCAGCGATCCCACTCCGAGAACTGAAAACATATGCTCACACAAAAACTTAAGACTTGAGTGTTTAGAGTAGCATTTTTCTCAGAAAAGCCCAAATCTAGAAACAACCCAAATGTCCATCAACTTAGGAGCAGATAAACTGCAGTGTGACCAGGCAACGAAATATCACTCAGCAATAAAGGGGAATGAAGTGCTGATACGTGCTATCCCATGGATCACACCCCCAAATATTGGGCTGAAAAAGCCAGTCACAAAAGGCCACATACTATACAATTCCATTTACATAAAATCTCCAGAATAGGTGAATCCATACAAGTAAAAGGTAGATGAGGGTTGTCAGGGCTGAGGGGGGAGGGGAAGTGATTGCTACTGGATTTCTTTTTGGGGCGATGAAACTGTTCTGGAATGAAATGACGGTGTCGTTGTGTGACTCGGAATATCCTTAAAAACCACTAAATTGTATACCTGAAAAGAGTGAATCTTAGGGTATGTGAATTTTATCTCAGTAAGGCTGTTATTTTTTAAAAAACAGGTACAGCATGATTCGCATCAGGCAAAACAGAATCCAGGACACAAATATATGAATAGAAATATCAAATGCTTCGGAAACATGCATTAAAATCTACTTAATTGCTTCCATAGGTTATGGACAAGCAAAAAGCATAGAAGACCTCGGAGCCAGGCCTTCCGTGACTGAAGGGAGTGGGGAGGGTATGAGCGGAGCTTTGCTGTGTGTGCATGTGTGGCAACCAGTGACGGCGAGCACGCACTCACAGGGCCAGGTTGCCAAGGAGTTCGAGCTTTATTTTGTAGGCTTTTAAAAAAAGGAAAGATGTTCGATATTTCTATTTTATTTATTATTATTAATTTTATTTTAGATATTCCTGTTTTGAAAAGCACCACTGCAGGGGCCATGTGCGGAAAATAAATTATGGGGGGAGAAGAAGGAACGAATAGGTAGGATGGAAGATGGGTATTTATTTCAATTAGAGTAGGCAATGGGATTGTGCCAAGGGGGATATTCGTTTGGATGCTGGGATAGGGGAGGAGGAGGAGCCCAGGCTGACCCCCCAGGCTCCTTGCCAAGGCAAAGGAGTGGTAAATGGAGAAGAGAGAAGTGAGTGTGGGGGGAAGGGGGCTGGGCAGGGAGCAGGGAGTTTAATTTGAAGCATATGAAGTACTTTGGACAAGTGGAAATTTAGAGCTGAAATTCAAGAAAGCAGGGCTGCTGATAGCGATTTAGGGATCTTGACATGAGGCAGTTGGGTGTGTTTCATTTTCTAATGCTCATCGTATGAAGAACTAGGCAAGTCTGACATTTTAAAATTCATTTTAAACTACGGAGTCACCTGTACTTTCGAATGAAGTCAGTCGGGTGTCTGATACTGCTGATTGCTACCCCATAACCATCCCCTCTTCTTCCTCACAGCAGAAGCCCTAATTTGAGAGGGGGCTGGGGTGGCAGTTGCAGTTTGCTCAGCTAAAAACATGTGGTTTCTCAGACCGTCATGCATGTAGGGTAACCCTGTGACCTCACTCTGGCCAATGAGATGTAGGAGGAAGTCCCTAAGATGTAGGTGGGAGGGCACTACTTCTGAGTAAAACAGCAAACCTCCCTAATAGAAGGGCCCTCACGCTTTGGCTGTTGACACTTTCCTCTGCTTCCTGCCTGTCCAGAGATGTGCGCCCAGAGATGCAGCAGCCATGTGTGGCCAGGAGGCACCCAGACTGAGGCTGAGGTCGCGCAGGCCCAGGTGATGAAAAGAGGCTGATTCTCTGATAGCACGGTTTAGCGCCTGCATCGGCCTGGACTGCCATTCTTGGAAGGCCATTCCACAAAACAAATCAACTTGCACCTGTTTTAGCCAGATTCTGATGTGTGTATTTTTTCTTTTTTGGTCGCTGAATGCAATCCTGATACAGTATATACGTTGGCTATATACAACATATCCACATTTTTAGTACCTGTGTATAAAAATAACAATTATTGCAGTTGCTTAAAAAAGTTTAAAAATAAAATATTATTTATTCTCACTACAAAGAATTACTGAAAGCAATAAGGGGCTTAAGAGATAGTAGAGAGCACCGGAATCTTCTTTTCCCAAACTGCAGCTAAGGGGAGATCAGGGGACCACCAGTCGTAAGAAAACTCACCCACACACACTCATCTACGACTGAGCATATGAGCGAGATGACACCCTTCGCACTTTGGACCAGGTAAGCTGATTTGGCTCGCGTAAATGGCTGCAGCCAGAACAGATGTTCTTCAAATGGACTTGTTCACCTGACTCTCCCAAGAATGATAACCTTTGGAGAAAGAGTCTTTCTACTCTCCCAGGGACACAGTCAAACAGGAAAAGGCATGACCTTGAGCCACAGCCTTCTGGCCCTTCGGAGAGCTTTCACTGGGCTGTGCTCTGGGCTTATGTCTCTGGAACCGCAGTCAGTAACATTCTAGGAAAGCCTTACTGTTGCCTTCTTCCACAAAGCTCCCATTGTCTCCTTGGCAGGGACCGCGTTGAAGACTTAGATCCCTATGGCAACCGGGACTGTTTTGAAGATCCCTCAGGAGAAAGGTACTGCAGTTTTCAGGATCAGGAAAAGCTGGGTAACTGATCTGTTTTTATCTCCCGGTCACTGTGGGTCGGGTAACAACTATTTGTGTTTTTTTCTCTTTGTTTTGGCTCCTGGGAAGCTCAGACAAATTTTTTAATCCCATCTCCAGAAACTACATTAGACCTTCCAGTAAACTCATCTCTAGAAAGTACCTACACCTTATGAAATATTCTTGTTCTCTAAAATAGCTCTGATTTCATCTCATTTTCTACTCCATGTGCTCTCTTAACTATGAATTTTGTGTTGTTTATTACCTATTTTTATAAGCTCCTCAAATGCTTTATGAACCAATTTAAGGCAAGCAATTTTTAAAAGTATCGGATAATAATAATAAAAAGCAATCACTAACTTATTGAACGTTGCTATGAATGAGCACTGTCATAGTACTGAACTTACCTTAATTAATTTGCCCTAAATATAAGTCCTCTTATGATGATGCCCATTTTACAAATGGGAAAACTGAGTCACAGAGCAGTTAAGTGATTTGCTCACAATCATACAACAAATAAGTGATGAAAGCAAGATTCAGGTATTCTGAATTATGTGAGTCATACAAAAGAAGAAATAATAATGTTTAATTCCTAAAAGAAGTAGAGGCCTGATTCTACAGGCTGAGCTTCGCATTTTTCTTTTATAAGGAGATATCTATTTTACATCTGGTCCATACACTGATGCCTGATAATCTCTATCAATAGAAGGCAATGAGACAGTAAAAAGTCACAAGGACAAACAATAAGAAAGTTGTTGGCTATTTATCTTGGATCATAAAGATACGCTTTCCTTCATGCACTCAGTCGGTCCCCATCATGGCCAGGCCTGGTGCAGGGGCTGGGAACAGAGGTGAGATGGGCCCAGAAGCTGCCCTCCAGGATCTCAGATGCAATAAGGGCAAGGCAGGCAGGTAAAGGGCATGTGGGGCTATGTGAGGGCTGATGGCAGACCACACAGGGTGCGACGTGATCGTTCTGAGTAACTCTTACTCTGTCCCAACTAATAATGGGAATAAGAATCAACTCCCTTTTAGGGCTGTTTGATTATTTCATACATGTAAAGCTCTTAGCCTGGCTCATCACATGAAGGGTTCAGGGATGAACCCTTAAGGCACAGTGGATGGCAGCCTGGGCACCTTGCTCAGACACACACGTGCACTCACACGCACACATCCTCAGACATACGTGTGCACTCACACGCACACATGTCCTCAGAAGCTCAAGAGCAGAGGCTGGCTCCTGCCTCCTCCCACATCCTCCCAGGAGCTAACTTACAGTCCACAGGTGGGCCTGGCACTCATTTCTGGATGCCACCTTCTCAGAACCAGTGTCTTGCTGGAATACAGCCCCCACCCAGAATGAATAGTACTTCAAGATGCACTTGGAAACCTTCCTCCACAGTGCCTGGCCCTCATGACTCTCATGGGGTGCTTCTGCCACACCCGCTCCGTGTCACGGTATCTCTTTGGCGCGTCCACCCTGTCGCGCACGGTATGACTCCCCAGCTGCATAAGGGGTCAGGTTCCCGCTTGAACAGGTCTAAGGAAAGACCCAACTAGAATTGCCAACTGGCTAAAGCCACAGAGGAAACACGTGCCATACCTGCTCTGCATCAGCTGGGAACCCCGCGCCTCTTTGGTTTTGCGCTGTGGCTGAATCAAAAGGAATTAATCATTGCCTCACCAACCCGAGCTCAGACCGAAGAGTTCCCTCTCCGAGTTTGTTTTGTCATGCCATCAGCAAAGTCAGTCAAACATCACGGTTCCCTGCTAAATATTCCAGCAGCCAGATGGCAGGAATGCTACTGTGACAAGGCAAAACCCGCCTAAAGATAACTTGGTGATGCATCATCACGCCTGATGGCACTCAGCTGAGCCCATTCACCCAGCAAGACCTCTTCAGTTGACCCACTTCATCCGGGTTTTTCAAACCAAACATTATGATTCCAAACATCCAACTCTGCAGTGGGGAACTGGCTGGTAAAACAGACACGTCCCTACTTCTCCAGGCTCTGAACTGCAGGTAGAAGTAGATCACACACTAGGACACATTGCTCTAGATTTCCCTCTAGGTACTATGTTACTGAACCCTAAAGTTTCAAATATTTCTGCACCAAATTTCATGGGTATTCATAATAATGTTTGCTAGAAAACAAATTTCCTTCCTTCAGCCGAGTCACTTTTGTAGTTTTCTTTTTTTAACTTAGCGTCGATGAACATATGGTTATAAATTCTAGACTAAGAAAGTTGACTGATCCTCCCTGGTGAAAACTCTATATGCTCTCTTCTAGAGTCAATTACATTTTGGTTTCTCAGACCTTTTCTAGGCTATATGCTCTCTTCTAGAGTCAATTACATTTTGGTTTCTCAGACCTTTTCTAGGCTATATGCTCTCTTCTAGAGTCAATTACATTTTGGTTTCTCAGACCTTTTCTAGGCTCTATTATGTATTCTCTCCCTCCCCCACTCCTCTGTGTGTGTGTGTGTGTGTGTGTGTCTGCAAAATCACAACCTGTACTAGATGGTTTCTGAACAATACCTCTCCTAAGAAGGACGTTGCCAGCTGGGCCAGCTGGCTTTCTCCTGCTCCTAAAACTGTATGTTCTTAGACACACTGCCTCCATCCCTTCTGCTGCTGGCTAACTCTGGTCTGTGTGACACCATCTCACACTCGCAGTTCTGTGAAAACAACGGAGACTCCTGGAAAGGAACAAAAAGGGGGCAGGGCAGGGAGCCAGCCTGCAAGTCTCCGTCACTCTGCTGTCACTCAGCCAGCTGTGCCCTGACTCAGGTGGCCAAAGTAGCCTGCTCATGGTCGCATGTATAGAATTCCGTGCCCTAGCCGGTTTGGCTCAGTGGATAGAGCATGGGCCTGCGAACCAAAGGGTCTCGGGTTCGATTCAGGTCCAGGGCATGTACTTGGTTGCAGGCTCCTCCCCGGCTCCGGCCCTGGTCGGGGGCTTGTGCAAGAGGCAACCAAGCAATGTGTTTCTCTCACATCGATATTTCTCTCCTTCCCACTCCCAATTACTCTCCCTAAGTCTCAAAGGAAAAATATCCTCGGGTGAGGATTAACAACAACAACAGGAAAAAAGAATTTGAAGTCTGTGGAGCCAGATTCTTACCTCTGGCTCCTCTGAGTAAGGCATTGAACCTCCTGACCTTTTATTTTCTCATCCGTAAAAAGGCACAGCAACAATTGTGTCATATAAGGTGATGCATGTTAAGGCATTTGGTATATTTCCTTTCCTGTAAGTCCCCAAATTCCTTTTGCTCCCCTGTCCTTTTATTTTTCCTGATTTGGATTCTGTGGTTTTTAAATGTCTCTCTGAAATGCATTGGCTGGAAAGCGGCATTAAAATTTTATTTACTAAAAAGTAAAACTTGAGTGCACAAATCTCAAGGGAATAAGCATACATTTCGATATGCGTGTCCCTGAGTGACCACCGCTTAGGTGGAGGGGCGCACTTTCCCAGCACCCCTGAAGCTTCCCACTAGGTCGTCACCAGGCCTAAAGGCAACCCCTCTTCTAACCTCTATCACCTTGATTAGCTTTGCCTAAAGTTAAAAAAAAAAAAAAAAAAAAGTCCAGGGAAGGCTGGTGTCCCAGTGGTAACCGCTACTGCTGACCAAAATATGTACCTCCAACGCTTCCTCTGAAGAGATGCACGAAGGAGGCGAGGGCACGGACTTTCTAAATCACACAATTCACGTGGACCGAGGTCCTCATTTTGCAGCCAAAGGTCTGCAACAAGGCTGGGAGCTCAGCGTCCCGCTACAGAGTAACTTTCCTTCCAAGCATCGCTCCCCGCTCCCTGCGCAGGACTGCTCTCCAGGGCGCTGCGCACACCCGGTCCCCACGCCGCCCCCGCGCCCGCAGCAGGCACCCCACGCGGCTGGCACGCCGCGTTCAGGAGGCGCTGTTCCTGCGACAGGTGCCTACCTGCCCACGGGGTCAGGGCTGGCTCCGCCACCCACCGAGACCCGCAGGACAACGCCCCCCCTCGCCCCAGGCCTGAGGAATGTATGGGGAGTGGGGGGAGTCTCTGCCACCTCCCCCGACTCCTCCAAAGGACTTGGAAGCCGATTCGTGGCCAGAACTGGGAGGGGAGTCCCGGGACCTGTGCTCCTGAGTGACCGTGGGCAAGTCACTTCCCATATCCAGACCGGCTTCCTTCTTGGGGGCGGCTGCTGTATCCCCAAAGCCACCCGGAGTTGTGCAATTCCTAGCTCTTCCCGCGGCAGTCCCCGCCTCGGCGAGACCCCAGCCTTTTGTTCTGGGGGTGACACTGGGAAGAGAGGAAGGGGGCTCCGGAGAGGGCCCGGCCGGGCGGCCTGGGCGCTAGGGACCGCTCCCTGGAGATCCGGGTCGCGGAAGTCACCAAGCAAGCCCGCGGTGACCTCCTTCCTCCGTGATCCCGGTTCCCGGCCGGGGGGCTCCGCGCAGCGCGCAGCGGCCAGCGGGCGGCAGCTCCAGTGCAGCGCGGCGCCCCGACGACGACAGCCCCGGGGAAGGTCCCCCGGACCCGGACACGGACACGCGCGCCGCATCCCCGTCCCCGCCCGGGGTCACTCCGCTTCGGGACGGCCCGAGCGGCCGCCGCCACAGCCGGTCGCCCCACCCTCAGTCAGGGACCCAGACTTGCGCGGAGCAGCTACCTACCGCCGCCAGGCTCCAGGCTCCGGGCTCCGGGCTCCAGGCTCCGGGCTCCCTCCGCAGCGCCCAGCTCCAGGAGGCGCCGCTGCTGGGCCGCGCTGCTCTCGGTGCTGCGCTCGGTGCGCCCGGCTCGCTCCCCGCCGCTGGCTCTGGTGCTGCCGGGACGCGGAGGCGGGGCCGCCGCCCCCACCTGCTCCGCCGGCTCCGGCCCGGAGCCGCTGCCGGGACGCCTGCCACGCTCGGGCGCGGTGGGCGGGGTCGCCGGGGGTTGGAGGGGGGCGGGTCCAGCCGCGGGGCGCGCCTCGGAGGGACAGAGACCAGAGTCTGAGCCAGGAGAGTGGGGCGTGGGAGGGGCTGCGGGGCAGGAGACACAGGGCCCAGAGCCGCCACTCCGGGGACGCTCCACTCCTGGATTTATTCCAAAGTATTTTGAACCCTTCCTATGCTCCGGGTGGTGTCATAAGAGGTGGGGGCCGGCGAGGACAAGGTCGCTCTCGCCCTGACAGAGCTCTTAATGCCACTGAACTGTACACTTTCGTGTAGTTAGAAGAGTAAATTTTATGCCACATATATTGTATCACAATAACAACAATAAAAAGATACAACCTTAGAGGGATGTGACGGCATAGGGCAGTGGGCCCACCCTCCGTAAAGGCTGCCCCCCACCCCATACCCCAGAAGTCCTCAGCGGGCTGCGTGGGTGCTGCCTGTCAGACAGAATTCAGACGTGAGCCTTCAGTGCAAGTCTCTGCACGGGGAAAGGACCGCCCCTTCTGCTGAGGGTAGCAGCTGAGAGGCATGGCATTCCATCACTTAACATCAGCTGGGTGACTCCTGCAGGTTCCGGGGATGGTTCCGAAAGGGCTTCATGAGCCCCTGGGGACAGGCATCGCTAGCTAAGCAGCAGCACTGTGGGAAGGGGCTAGTTCATGCGGCTGAATCCCATCAGGCTGCCTCCAAAAATTCTCCAGGTCCAAACTGTGCTGCAAACCCAAAAAGGTCGAGTTCCACCTTCTTCACCCGCAGAGTGAGAAGAGAGAAAGGCCAAGGCCTGTGGAGAACACAGGATTGTATTGAACAGGCAGGGACAGAGGAGCCAACCCAGGAAGGAGGTGGGAAAGAAGGAAGGAGAGAGAGAGGAGCCTGGAGAGAGATGGCTGCTCCACAGTGTTAGCTGCAGGCAGGTCCCGCAGTCCCCGAGGTCAGTGCAGGAGGCCTGGTGAAGCCCCAGCCTCCTGGGCTGAAGTAAGGACAGGGGCTGAGGGAGTGGGGTCCACACTTGGAATGTGCATTATTATTATTATTTTTTTTTTCCCAAAAACCCCGACCAAGAAAAGAAAGAAATAGAATCATGTCTAGAAGAGGAGAAAGAGTCAATATGAGCAGAAACAAGTCATCTTTTCTGTCAAAGAACAGTTTAGACAGCCACCATTTTGGACTGTGTGACTTGGCAGCCGCCATGTTGGCTGCATGGCTTGCAGTTCCCCTGGGGGCCACCATCTTGAAACAGCAAAGGCCAGCCCCTCCCTTTGAATTAGCCAATCGCAAAAGACTGTGCACCCGAGCTCCAATCAAGTGCAAAGGACAGGTCACATGTGTCAGGGATTATAAACCCACGCAGACCACCTGCTCGGTGTGCGTGAGCTTCCAGACCATGAATGTGCACCCTTCTACACAGAAGGAAAGATATTTGCCTTGCTGCCTGACTCCCGAGTATGTTTTGTGTTCTACCAGGACCCCTGACTTGGGGGGCTCGCCTTCTATCTAACAGTCAAGGAAGGGTACAGACCCTGCCATGTTGAAGGTTCAGAGAAAAGAACCAGTAGAAGAAAGGGTTTCAAGATTTAGGAAATCGAGGGAGCTGGAAGTGGAGCAAGGAATTCTCTGAAATGCTCTCTTAGGCCTGTTCTCTGGGACTCTGAGAAGGGGTTTGCTGAACAATATATTGCAGTTTCCAAATCTTTGATCCTTCTAAATAAATGACATAACATAGTATTTAAAACCTTGATCGTGGACAGAGAAGATGCGGATTTAAGCTGTCATCAATGAGCCTGTGAGGTTCACTATTTCAGTAGCTCGTTAGAGCCTTAAAATCTTCATTCTTTCATCTATAAGACAGCTGCAGCAATTTCTGCTGTGCCTCAGATCATTATAGAATAGCAAGAGGCGAATTCTATGAAATTCCTAAAATGGAAAGCACTTAGTTTTACTAATAAGGGACATAGAAATGTAGGAAACATGACTGTGCCCCATTTTAGATTAATCTGCACTTACTGGAAACACCAACTGAAAGAAAATTATTATTCAAAATGAGAAATGTTACTGATAACTGTTTTCCACTTTACTAATGTCCTCATGCTTTTTCAGAGTATTTCCCTTTATCCACACAACGGTCACCTCCCTTTGCACTGTGGGTTAAAGGGACAGTCCATGTGGTGTAGGAAGAAGAAGGTGATGGACCTTCTGAGTCCCCGCCTCACTTCTATCCAGGTCTGTCACATTTCTAAGATGAGTTTTCTTCACCTGGCTTTTTCTGGACTCTTCTGTAACCAAAATGGCCCATTAGCCACAAGGCCAACTGCTTTCCGCTTCTTTGTTGAAATCATTGTTTATCATCATCCTTGTAGTGTTATCGTAATGATCATCCTAATAACCTGGGGTTGGGTCACCATATTTGAGATGATGAAATGGAAGCTCTGAAGTTTATGAGCTTGTGAATGCCTCAAGGCCGGTAAGGGGAAGAATTGGCAATGGACACTGATGCCATGGCACACGATTCTCCTCTCGCTGCCCAGCACAGTGCCGGGAGCAGGGCACGTTGGTTGAATGCACAACTGGCTGGGTGAGTCATCACCACCTCAACTTCGTGGTGCCAATGCAGCCTCCATCCGGTAAGAGCTATGGTGCCATATCAGAAGCCTCTAAAAACGCAATCTATCTTTCTTCCGGATTGCTTGTTTCTGTTAGAGGCACCAGCACTCACTGATTCTCTCAAGCAAAACCTTGGGTCATCCTAACCTTCTCCCTGACTTCTCTACCAGCACCATCTGTTCCATCACAAAACCCTATCCTTTTTGCCTTCTCGACCCCTTCTTTTCCTGGTTGTTCCCTCTTGTTGCTGCTTTAGTTCAGGCCTGGTCCACTGCCATCATCTCCAAACTGGTGTGTCTGGCTCTGGTGTCCTACCTACTCCTGCCAACTGTTCTCTACTCTGCATCCATAGTGATCTTCCTACAGTGAACATTTAATCAACTCACTGATAAAAATCCTCCCAACGGTCTCGTTTGATCTCCAGATAAACCCTAAATAACTTAGTGTGCTTATAAAGCCATTCAACAGGTGCTTATAAAGCCCCCCTATCTCCCCACTTAATCTTCCATGCCTCACCTTCCTCTCCATATTACACTGTGCTGCAGCTACCCCCAAAGGACTGGGTCCCCAAGCCATTCCCTTGTCTTAGATACCTTTCTCTCCTTGTTCCCAAGAGAACTCCTCCTCAACCTTCAATACCAAGGCTTACTTCTCTGGGAAAGCTCTCTGAGCCTCAAGGAACCCAGGGGCCTCTCTTCTGAATATGTAATGCCCTCTTCCTCTACTTGTAGCACTTCCAGCCTGGTGTCACAGCTATGGGTTTATTTGCCAATACAGTAGACCGCCTTATTCATCATTCCACTTTCTGTGGTTTCAGTTACCTGTGGTCAGCTGCAGTTCAAAAATATTAAATGGAAAATCCAGAAATAAACAATCCGTAAGTTTTACATTGCAATCCGTTCTGAGGACCTTACCTCCCCTCATCTCATCACACGGGCATTGTGTCATCTCACAGCATCAAAGAAGAAGGGCGAGGACAGAACAACAAGATATTTTGAGAGAGAAAGAAACTACATTCATGTAACTCTTATTACGGTATCTACATATATAAAAACCAAGTGACCGTAATTACCAGTTGCTATGATGTGCACTGCTATGGCCAACTGGCCCCGATCAGGGCTCCTATTGGCAGCCCCCAATCTCCCATGGCCCCACCCCCCGCAGGCCCAGCCCCCGATCACCCCCCCCACTTCAGTTGGGGGCGGGGCCAGCTGGCCAACCTCCAGTGGCCCCTCCCCCACCCTGCCAGCCAGGTCCCCATTGACCTCCATCAGGGCAGGCCGTCAGACCCCCACCCATGCACAAATTCGTGCACTGGGCCTCTAGTGTTATTATAATTGTTCTATTTTATTATAGTTATTGTTCATCTCTTGCTGTGCTTAACTTATAAATTAAACTTTATCATAAGGATGTATGTAAAGGAAAAACATAAAATATAGCACTTAATACTATCCATGGTTTCAGGCATCCACAGGGGTCTTTCGACATATCCCCCATGGATAAGGGGGACTACTGTATCCTCAAGGGTAGAAATGGTGTCATTGTCTCAGTACCACCAGCACCTAGCACAGTTGGTGTCATACAGGAATTAGCATTCAATGTGTTTAACTGATTAAATAATTAACCAAAAATCTTCAGCCCTCTTTTTCTCAACTGTCCAGGAAAAATTCTGCTTCGAGGTGAGAAGGCAGGGAAAGTGGATACTTTATTTTTCTTTTGGTGAGAAAGGACTTCATCTGACCCTGAAATCACAGAGTAGTTTGGAACAGAATGATAGAATAAGAAAGACAGTTTCTGAGCCACTCCTGAGTCAGATCTCAACTTTGTAGCTTTGTTATCTTATTTAAAGTGATGCTAACTTCTGAACTAACAGCCACACACATTTCAAATGTTAAACAAAAAAAAAAGTAGCTCAAGGTTAAATAGATATGCTTTAAATGTTTCCGCCAATTTGGACGGGTTGTGTTCATACTGCCTGAACAGAGACACCCTGTTGATAAGGACAATCAAGAATTGACTGTTCTCTCTCAAAAAGTCCTGGAGTTCTTTCTACACATTAAGATGATAACAAGGGGTGGTATGTGACATGGTGTTAAATTGCCACTTAATGGCAACAAAGGAGAGTGACAGCTCTGTTGTCTGAAAGGCCGGTCCATCAGATGACACAGCCAGGCCTTGGTTAGTCAATTCTCAAAAAGAAAAAGCTTCTTCTTCTTCTTTTTACAAGTATCAGCTTTGTTTCCCTGTCATTAAAAAGACTGCTATTTCTATGTTCCCTCCACTGCTGGTACTTCTTGATCAGAGTCAGCATAAGGTTGAAGGCAGACACTGTGTCCTGTAGAACAAAGGCGCAGCATGCTTGTCTAATGACATTGCTCATGGATTCTCTATAGCTTAGTAAGAATAAAAGACTCCCTCCTGAACCCACTTGAAAAACAGATGATCACAAATCAAAGTACATCTTAATCAGCTTGAAGTATTTATCCTTCTCGTTGGCTATTCAAGCGAATAGTCAGGAGGCCCTTGGTGAAGATGGGGGAAGGAGTGAAAGCCCAGCAGGGAAGGAGACCGAAGGCCATGGGATCCAGCCCAGAAAAAAATGCATAGGAATATCAGGGTGTAACTCTCAGTTTATCTCCACACATTCAAAATAACAACGAGTCCCACCCTCTGGCCTCTGCTCTTAGCCACCACCCTGCACTGCCTCTGAGATAGAAATTCAGTAGGATCTCACAGGTGTGGGCAAGTGAAGACCACAAGTGGCAAGCAGGTGATACACCTTCTTTTGCTTTAAAGAGTAAAAGAGTTTTATTTGAGGTTTCTCTTATGTTGTTTTTAATGATAAAGTAATATACGTTCTTGCCTCCTTGTTGAAATGATCTGGAAAAGACAGAATATTATAAAGAAGGAAATTTGCAAATGACCCGTATTTATTCTACAACACTGATAAGCACAGATAATATTGTAATATATTTCTCTGCAACACACACACACACACACACACACACACACACACATCCACATATATGACATATAAATACTCACGTTCAGCTTGTTCTTTTCACTTAACGTCATATCATGAGCAAAAGTCCTTGTCAGCACAGAGTCCAGTGTTGAGAACAGAGAGACCTGAGCGTTGGAAGCTTTGCTGCAGTGTACTCCTCATTTGAGGGGTCAACCTGGAGTGACATTACTACTTGAGGGCAACTGGGTTTCAAGGTCCAGTGTTTATTTGGGGTGAGTTGAGGGCTAGGAGCCTGTAATGAACGGAAAGCCTGCATCTGTAAAATAAAAAGATGTTTCACGAGGAGTCAAATCAAAGAGAGGAAAGGCCTGGAGCTCAGTTACGGCAGAATCAAACCCTCCCTGTGCTTTCTCCTGCTTGGGGTCAGCAGGGAGCAAGGCTAAGCTGGTGGAATCAAGCAGAAAGGCTTGATGTGGCCCTTATTTTGCTCACCTCTGTCACACACACTTTCAAGGCCCATTAACTGCCTTCCGGTTGTTATCTACAAGGGAGAAAAGCTTCCAGGGCTTCAGCTGAATCCTTTCACAGAGAGAAAGGCGAAAAGGGAAGTCTGGGTACGTTGGCGCGCGTTGAATGACACTGTGCGCACACATTCTCCTTTCTCAGCCCAGGAAATGCTTTGAGTAGCTGGATTTCTTAGTGACAAACTTGCACGGTGAGTTTGCAAACAATACTTATCTTTGGAGAGATGCTGTGTTAGCTGTCTTCTTCCCCGCTTCCGTTTGACAGATTCCTTCTCTCCAGTTTATCTCATTAATGCATTTTGGCTTTTTTTTTTTTTCATCAGCAATTAAACTGGGTTCTTTTTTTTTTTTTTCTTTTTTAACATACGTCTCCTTTCTTTTTCCCCCCATTGACCTCCCCCGGCCTCCCCTACCCCCAGTTACATGCCTTCACCTGCCCGCCCCCCCCCCACTGTGTCTTGTATCCATTGGTTATGCTTATATGCATGCGTACAAGTCCTGCGGTTAATCCCTTACAGCCTCCCTCGCCCAACCTCCCCTGTCTCCCGATGTAGTTTGACAGTCTGTTCAATGCTTCTTTGCCTCTGTATCTTTTCCCCCCCATTTCCTTCCTTTAAAAAATTTTGCCTCTGCAGACTAGAAATGAACATATAATAACAAAAACAAAACAAAACAAAATGTTTGAGTCCCAATTTCAATGTCCAACGGTTCTGAGTCCCCATTTCAATGTCTAACAGTTCCTTATGTGTACATGTCAGCAATGATATCTGGATGGTGGGCACATGGTGGCAATGCAGGTCCGACCCTCTCTGGTTTGGTCCTAGGCAACCTGCAGCGGTGCACAGCTGCTGACTGCTCGCGTGGCAAGGCGTTGTCAGCGTCTTCCATCTCTGGACTTAAACTGGGTTCTTAAGAACCCAGGAGTTTAACAGTCTGGTACTTATAAACCATTCCAGTGGATCTTTTGTTCTAAAGTCTTCAACTCAAATAGTGAAACATGGACAGAAATGCCGTGTGTGTGTATGTGCGTGCGTGTGTGTGTGTGTTTACACATGCACATTTGTTGTCAATCTCCCTGAGATAAAAAAGCATTTCTTGTAGGTGCTGAGATTGAGATAGATAGACTTTGAACATGGAAATTTGACTTCTGGAATCCTTAGGATCAGTTGATAGAACTATTGAATCCCTAATAAAAATAAAATTAAGCCAGATTAATCTGTTGGTTTATTTCATTTCTCAATAATTTCTGTGAAGGACACCACTAAAGTAGTTTGGATAATTTAGTAAAGGAAGAACAACATGGTTATTTGTTTTTATGTTTTAAAATTTGACTTTTTAAAATCAAAGTGATAATGCACATAAGTTTTAAAATAGTGCCAAGAGGCGTATATGTAAAATAGAATTTCTTTCCTTTAACTCCCATCGCCTTCTTCTGCAGAAGCAACCACTCTCAACTCTTACAGTTTAAAAACAAATCTATACCCATATTTGTTTGTTTGTTTTTGAGAGAGAGAGAAAGAGAAACATCTAAACATTGACTGGTTGCCTCCTGTATGACTGGGAATCAAATCTGCAACCGGGTATGTGCCTTGACAGAGAATTGAACCCACCACCCTTTGGTGTATGGGATGATGCCCCAACCAACTGAGCCACACAACTGAGCCACACAGGCCAGGGCTAGGCCCATATTTTTAATGATATGCATACGTGCTATTGCTCAATTAATCTGTGTTAGACATTATGGTCTAATTTCTATCATGGTAGATAAGGACTTAGCTTTTGTAATTGCTTTGTTTTGAAATTTGTTTAGTTTTCTTTGTATCTATTGCTAAGTTTCCTGACACCCCCTTACAGTTTCTCAGTACAAATGTGAGATCATCTATCCATCCATTCTCCTCGTCCTAGAATCTCACTCTTCCCGTGCTGGATGTTCTGCTTCCTAAAATCCACATTTTCTTCTTTCTTGGCTTCTTTCCTAGCACATTCTTCAGTCATTGAGACTTTACACACGTGATTGTTAGTTTTGCGAGGTATGGAACTCTAGGATGGAAATTATGTTCATTGACTTTTGATGGCACAGCCCCACTGTCTTCTAGCTCCCCATGGTGGAGTGGACAAGTCCATTGCCATGCTTAGCCCCGATCCTTTGTGAACTTACCTTAGCTCTTCTCTTTATGACCAGTAATCTGAAATCTTTAAGGATGGGCCTTAGTGAGTTCCTTTGCCATGTATTACACTTGGTGATTAGGACTGAAACTGCTAGGCCTTATATTAATGATACATTTATGGTTGTTTGGGGTGTGTGTATAGATTTGCAAATAATAATCCAAAAACTACATAAACTTAGTGGCTTGAGGAAGTTGAAACCATTTAGTCCAGGAGTCTTCTCTACTCCTCACTTACTACCCGTACAGTATAAAGTTTTACGGGGTTGAGCTGACTGCTGGAATTGAAAATTTGTAAAGATGCTTGACTGCTGCTGGGTTTTGAGTTCACTGGGCTGAGAGGGGATATGGCATATAACCCAGTAAGCAGTCAGGATTACTCTTTATCTTTTTCTTAAAGAAAAAGGACAGGAGAAGAGGGAAAATGGTCACAGCAACATCTTCAGGGCTGTCCAGTGGGCCAGATTCAAATGTTTCCGGCACAAATGAATCAGACACATTGAAATTGTCCACAAGGTGAAAACTCAGGAAATACTAAAGCCCTTGGATAACGTCAGGTTTGATATAAATCAAAAGACAAGACAGAGGGGGAGGAAGAAAAGCAAAACCAAGTACTGTTCAAGTTTAGAACATCAACTCTTTGCATTCTATTGGAGGAGCCAAATGTTTCCCCTTTGAAATGATCTGGGAGAAAGACAGAGACAGAAGGTGAAAAAATTTGGATTGTGCCCCCATATAGATTTGAAAAAGAAAATGTCCCTAGAGCCCTAGCCGGTTTGGCTCAGTGGATAGAGCGTCGGCCTGCGGACTCAAGGGTCCCAGGTTTGATTCCGGTCAGGGGCATGTACCTTGGTTGCGGGCACATACCCGGTGGGGAGTGTGCAGGAGGCAGCTGATGGACGTTTCTCTCTCATGGATGTTTCTAACTCTCTATCCCTCTCCCTTCCTCTCTGTAAAAAATCAATAAAATATATTTTAAAAAAGAAAATGTTCTTAGAGTCTGAGTTTCAAGTGCTGCCCAATTTGGTGTCTGCCATCCCTCAAACTGGAACATCGCCCGCAGGATCTGAGGATCAGGTGTGCCCTGGGGCCCTTCTACGGACCCATAAGATCACAAGAACTTGCTCACACCATCTTGTGTGAAGAAACAAGAAAACAAAGATCTGACTTTTTCTTCCTGGGTGTCCTCCCTGCGGGGACCTCAGCCCAGGCTCCCAGTGCTGACAGCCATCTTTATTTTGCTAACATTGCTGCTCAGCTGCCCTCAGAAGATGGAACTGGGTTCATTTTCAGTTTGAGGAATGACAGATTCACCATGTTCCGCCGCACAGGTTTCCAGGAGCTTTTAAAGAAACCATTAAGGTTAAATAACCAGAGGCAGGGCCCTTAATGCACGCTTGTTGGCAGCTGCTGTTTCTCCAGCCCAGAAACTGAACAGCCCTCTCTCTTCCCTTCTCCACAAGTGCATTTGAGGATATTTTCTATAGGGTCGAGGGATGTCCAACTTCGAAAAAGCCCTGAGAAAGGAGATGGGAAAGAATCCATCTCTGAGAGAGTTTCAGATCTAATAAACTTAGACAAAAGGTGAAAATCTCATTAGTCCATGAAAAATCGCTGCTTTTTCTCCTTCGGAGGGGGTCGGGATTGCCCAGGCAATAAGCCCCAAAGCAGCTTAGCGGCTTGGTGTAGGGAAGCCTCACCCGAGGAAGCGGGCCCCACTCCCCCTGGTTTGCACAATAGCTTCAGAACGGGTTTGGGAAGCTCCGCCCCAGGCCCCGCTCGCTGGGTGGGCTCAGGGGAAACAACATGAGCCTTGAAACGGCAAGCCCTGAGTTCAGGCCCTGGTACCCGATGCCAGATCTTGGGCCGGGAGCCCGACCTCCGGAATGTCTCTTCTTCCTTCTCTGGATTTCTGGGGTTGGTGACAGGAATCACATCTGTCCGGTAAGACTGAGTGTGGAGCATAGTGATGCGGAGGAGGGCCTGGGCATGCCAGGTGAGTAATGAATGACCACAGTTATTATTCTGATTGTGCTTCTTCCAATTGGGATTTTTGTTGCCACAACAATTTGTAGCTTTAATGGTGAATATTTGTGACTATGTCAGGCTGTGGGGAGCATCCTATTTGTGTCCTGAATCCCACCCTTTACCCACGTGGAGTGGGCGGGAAAGGAGGGCTAGCGCTATCATGTTTAATTAACTGGACTCCTCCAGTCTTCCACAGGAATTCCTTAAAATAATTGAAAGTGACATGCAATTGCATCATTTCAGCTGGAATGCCTAGCGCAGTGGTCGGCAAACTCATTAGTCAACAGAGCCAAATATCAACGGTACAACGATGGAAATTTCTTTTGAGAGCCAAATTTTTTAAACTTAAACTTCTTCTAGCGCCACTTCTTCAAAATAGACTCGCCCAGGCCGTGGTATTTTGTGGAAGAGCCACACTCAAGGGGCCCAAGAGCCGCATGTGGCTCGCGAGCCGCGGTTTGCCGACCACTGGCCTAGGGCTTTGCTCAGTTAGTTGTTGTTAATCCTCACTCGAGGATATTTTTCCATTGATTTTTAGGGAGAGCAGGAGAGAGAGGGAAAGACAGAGGACATATCAGTGTGAGAAAACACATCGATTGGTTGCCTCCTGCACAATCCCGGACCAGGGCCGGGCCGGGGAGAAGCCTGCAACCAAGGTACCTGTCCTTGATCGGAGTCAAACCCGGGACCTTTTGGTCCGCAGGCCGATGCTCTATCCACTGAGCAAAACCGGCTAGGGCTGCCCACTTTTATTGGCATACGTTGTTCTACCAGAATTTTGAACAAAGTAAAGAGTGGTAGAATAGCAACCTCTTCCAGACCAGCAATTTGTAGGACACTATTTTAAGGGTATTAACAAAAAAGAAAAAAACAAAGACAAATGCAGACAACTACCCAAATGTCCCTACTTCGAACTATCAAAGGCTCATGTTTTAGCTGAAACGGGGCAAGCTCCCGTCTGCTCTACCCAACAGGAGGCCGCCAATGTGGTGGGTGACAAGAGCTTGGACACTGGAGTGAGACAGGCCTGGGCTTCATCTTGGACCTGCCTGTTCCTCAGTCCCTTTGAACTCAGTACTGTTGTCTGTGGGCTAAGAGCTATTTCACAGGGTTATCTGAGGAGCTAATGAGCTAACATATTGAAAACAGCCTAATCCCCGGTCTTCAGAAGCTGCTCGGTACATGCTAATTCCTCTTCCCCTCTCCATCACGAATGAGGGTGTCTGCTAGCAGTGCCTTTGGCTGCAAGCACATAAGACCAGCTAGAGGGGCTTAGACTGTCAGAGGATGATTTTTCTCACATAAAAAGAAGTCAGAGCCGGGCAGTTACCTACTGTTGATCCCAGGCTGATGACTCTGCATTTCTCCTGGCCGTTTCCAAATGCTGCTTCGTTTCTAGTACCACATTTGTGTTCCAGGCAGGAAGAAGCAGGCAAGAGGAAAATAGAGGCAAAAAAGCAAAGGACCATGACAAGCAGACCTGTTCATTTTTACCAGGAAAGCAGCCCCTTTCCCAGAAGCTCCACCTAGTGGATATCTGCCTACATCTCATTGGATGAGCTGTGTCACAGGGCCATCTCTAGACCAATCACAGGCCAGGGGGATGAGGTTTCCATGCCCCGTGTAGATCCACTACTGAATATTCCCCAGGAGCAAAGTCAGAGTTCTACAGGAGGGGTGCTGGGACCGGGAAATGAGTAGGCAATAAGTGGGATAAAGCCCTTGCAGGTGCCTTCCAGAAATCAGGCATGCAATCAATATTCAAGGGCTGTACCATTCTGGCTTGGGATGCTCCAGGGACTCCCAAAAGGGGTGATTCTTTCTCAGAATAAGAGGGATTTATGTGTCTGTGTCCAGAGAGGCCTTTCCCTTGCCTGTTCCCAGGGCTACTGATCAGTTGATGAGGTTCCACAAGGTAACCCAGCCATATAATTCTAATTAGAACGAAGTGAAAGAAACTCCCACTTTGTACTACAGGTTCCAACTATTGGTGGAGATCAGCAGTTTATGAACAGAAAAAGCATTCCTGAGTGCCTCACGTATACACTTCCTAGCCAGAGTCTTGCATACACATCTGTCCTTCCTCCGACCAGTTGAATTAAACACAAGGAAGCATTCAGTGGCCCCACATTAGGCTCCATCCAGTAAAACAACCCACACAAACCTCACTGCATTATGCACTAAATCTAAGGGAAATTGAGATTAGCCTGGTTTAAACCTTTACTCTCCAAAACTATCTCTAATTCCAAGCATAGAATATTTTCATAGGCTGTGACAGGAGGCTCTGGTCCAATTTTCCCAAATTGTTCTTGGCAAATGATGCCACTGGTTGAATGGGAAATTCATGGAACTGGGAGCATTGTTAGGTTGTAAAGGCCACAGCAGGAGGGCTGGGTGGCAGGAGTGGGCGGAGGAATCAGGCACCAGGAGCACAACAGAATAACCAAGGAAGGGGTGGGGAAAGGATCAACAATAATTTACTAAGATGATAATCACAAGCATTCACGCTTAATAAAGAATAATTGCAGTAAAAGACTACATTTCAGTCCATAGGAAGTGTATCTTTTGACAAATAAAAACATGTCATCCTGAAGAAGGGCTGCTCAGCCATGCATTTGGGAGCAACAAGGAGTAAATCTGTTAGCTCCATGTCCATTTCTTTGCTTATCCCCCTGAAGTAAGCATAAATTGTAGGAACGGAGGGTGGTGGTGGTGACGGTGGAACCAGATCAGTGGTCCCAGGTCTAGAGATCTAAACCCAATGCCAAGAAAGAAAGAATCATAACAAGGAGAGAACTGTGTAAAGGCCAGCTGGAGTATCCCATGGCACCAAGCAGTAGCTAAGGGCTCAAGGGTAGGAGAGATTTGATATCTCTTTTCCAGCCGTAGTTTGCTTAGTTTCTAGTCCTACCATTAGGTGTCTTCTGTCTCAGGACTCTCACCTGCATGGGGGTCACCCATGAAGAAGGCAGAACCAATTCACATTCCCACCAGCAGGATAGGGGGTTCCAGCTGCTCCACACCCTCTCCAGCACTTGGCCCTGTCAGTCCTTTAGCTTAGCCGCTCTGTGGGTGAGTGGAATAGCATAGCGCTGTGATTTTACACTTCCGCTTCCCTGACGACTGGTGATGGTGACCACCTCTTCTGCACACGCTGACCCTTTGGCTCTCTTCCTTTATGAGGCGCCTGCTCAAGTCTTTTGACCACTTAAAATTTTTATTTTGTCCTTTAAAACTTAATTCGTAGGAATCTTTTATCACCGTAAGAGAGGAGTTCTTAGTCAGATACACATATGACACATACCATCTCATACTTCATCCTTTGCCTTTGAACTCTCTTAATACTATCTTTTGATGACAGAAAGTTCCTACTACTAAAGACAAATGCTTTTTCTAATCAATATGTTCCTTTTACAATTAGTTTTCTTTATGCTCTGGTTAAGAAATCTTTGCTTACCCCAAGGTCATGAAATAGTCTCTCTTTTCTTCTAGAAGTTTGATTGGTTTTGCTTTTGTATGTAAGTCTATGCTTCGCCTCAAATAAAGTTTTCTCATTTAATTGTCACAAGCTCTCTTTCTAGTAATCCCTGCCGGACGACGTAAGGCATCCTGTAGTCAGATGCACGGCACGGTTTCCAGGCTGAGAGTCCAAGGGAAGTCTGTGCCCTTTATGCCATCCTGGCAGAGTTTCAGAAGCACTCCAGGCACATTTCAAGGCGCCCACTAATGCACAGAGAGCATCCTCCCCATTTCCCCCTCCCCGCCGCAGGTCAGAATATGCGCACAGAGCACCACATGCAGAGGGGTTGGAAGCAAACAGCCAGTCATGCAGCTCTTTGAAGCCTTGACCTTCTGATGTGAAATATTTAAAAAGCCCTTCAATGTAGAAATACAATTGTCCTTAGGTTGCATCTTTATAAGGATTGCAAAGAGTGCTTGTAAGCAAACCTCGGCTCCTTGTGCTCCTTTGGCTTCCTGAGCTTCCAGTGGGCAGTTGAACTGCAAGAGCCTTTTCCTGGAGTGTCATGGGGAAGGTGTGCTGCTTCGCCACAGCCCACCCAGGCCCTGTGCAGGGAGGGGGATGGCTCGCTGCGTCAGCTGGCAAGGGAACGGCCTCTCAGCTGTGAACCTAGACACATAGAGAGATCTCTCTTATTCTGAGAAAGAATCACCCCCTTTAGAAGTCCCTGCTGTATTACAGAGTGGCACAATGCTCAATCTTTACTGCATGTTGCTTGCTGGAAGGTACCTGCACGAGCTTCGGTTCATTAATCCTTGCTGTGAGCCCAGGCGGCAAGTATTACTACTTCTGCCAAGTTAGGTAAAGGCCCCCATTCCCAGGCCCAGCGAGGGCAGAGCTGGCCTGGGAATCCAGGCCTTCTACCTCCACATCGAATGCTTTTTACACGAATTCTGCCTCTCATGTCTGTTCGCTTTCTTGAGCACTTTCCTTTCTTAATACGCGTCTCTTAGGTGGTGTCTTAGTCAGCTCAGGCTGTGTAACAGATGACCCCCGAGGGGGTGGTTTAAATATGCAATTACTCCTCCCAGGCTGGAGGCTGGAGTCCCGTGCTCAGGGAGCCAGCAGAGTTGGGTTCTGGTGAGGACCCTCTTGTGGGCTGTGGACTGCTGACTTCTCAGTGCATCCTCACATGGCTGAGAGGGAGCTCTGGTCCCTTCCTGCCCTAAGCAGGGCATCAGTCCTATCACAGGGCCTTGACCCCAGGGCCTCGTCTAAACCTCATCACCTCCTAAGTCCTCACCCCCAAATACCATCTCACTGGGGGAAATGGCTTCAACCGACAAACTAGGGACACACAAACATGCACTTTGTAACAAATGGGTAGTTTTTAATCTAGGGTCCCCTTTCCATGCCTTGAGAAGGTCGTGAACCCCTGAAATTTTAAGGAGACAGTGTTTGCTTGTATGATTAAGTGCACAGGGGCCCTTCCTTTCATCAGATTCCAATTATCAAAAGGTTCCAGCAGCACAGCAGTGCCTGGTGATGGAGGAGGAACCCCTGAGGTGGCCTTGTCGCCCTGAGGCGTGGGCAGCCCAGCGGGAGGCCGTGGGGACGTTTGATGTGCTCAGCTCCTCGGCTTCATGAGCACACAGCCCTCCTGCGTGTGAGCCCGAGAGGCCTCCCAGCGCTCCGTTAACACCCCTCGACTTCAACAGCATGCTCTCTTTTCTCTTGTGATTCCAGGGAAGATGAAGAGTGCTTATAATAAGTAATCAAGGCCCCTTGTTAGTAAAATATCAAGCACAGAATGTTCTTCCCAGCTTTTTTCTAATCCTCTGCCCACACGTCTCTCCGCTTTGTGTTGCATACACATCCCACAGCGGTGAGCAGCCCGCAGACTGGTAAAGACCTGTGTGCAGACATGATTGTTATTAGCGTTGCAGAGTCTCTGGGTAGCAGGCAACACGTGCTGCATTTGCCTCGTGAAAACCCCCTGTAAGAAAGTCCAGAGGGAAGGCTACTCAACAGAAGCTGTTCCGGGTTGCAAAGAGAATCTCTCTGTTACAAGATCCCCCAAGAGATTCATGGAGAAGCACTGACCCAGGGGACACTTGGGCGGGTGGCAGAGGGGCTGGCAATGTGGGTTAGTGTGAGACACCAAGCACAGGATGTTCTTTCCAGCCATTCCCAGAAGGAGCCAGAAACCAAAATGATTGGAGAGGTTCTGTTGACAGGTGAACACTTAAGGCAGTGCTGTGGTTGGGGATAGTATATAGATCCAATGCTGGGTGGCCTTGGACAATGACCTCAACTCTTTGGGCTTCAGGTCGCCACCTGCAAAACAGTGGCTGTAAGGAAAACTGAGTTTACATTCATGAAGTCTCAGATGGTTAGTTTCAATAGTTGTTGTTGTTATTATTATTACTGTTATTACAGATCTCACTGCAGCAGGTACACGGAGGGTGAAGAAGCTAGAAGTGGGGGAAGCAGTTTCCAAGTTTCAGGAAATCAGATCCGGTCGGGAGTGGGGAGAGCGGCAGCAGTCGCCTTTGGAGCTTGCCCCAGCACAAACACAGCTGTTCCATCCCTGGGTAAGCAGCTCTCCTGTTGGCCAGTGCACTCATCACAACCAGCCCAGCATCTGAGCCACATACCCTCTCCCCCACACCCCTGCAGCTCGTGGAGTGCTGTCCCACGCTTACCTCCACTTCCTTCCCCTGCTTCCTGGTGGGGCACGGGATCAGGGTGAGCATGCCCTGAGCAGGTGGGCAGTAGGATGAATAGGAAAATATGTGACCCAACTCCAGAAGGCAGAGGAAGTCCAGGCCCTGTCTGGGCCCCGAGACAGCAGGCATTTCTTTGTCAAACCACCACCACTCACCTGCCTTGACTAGTTGTCTAATTAGAAGAGATTATAATAGTTGTTACCACCAGGGCTCCCTGGCATTGGAGGGTCACTTAAAAACAGCGTCCTATGCTCTCACTCATATCTATATCTGTATCTGTATATCTCTGTCTCTACCTCTATCTCTATCTCTATGTTTATATCTGTATATTTCAGAGAGGAAGGGAGAGAGAAAGATAGAAACACCAATAATGAGAGAGAATCATTGATTGGCTGCCTCCTGCATGCCCCCCTACTGGGGATCGAGCCTGCAACCCAGGCATGTGCCCTTGACCGGAATTGAACCCAGGACCCTTCAGTCTACAGGCTGAGGTTCTAGCTACTGAGCCAAAATGGCTAGGGCCTGCTCTCGATCTTGAATTTACATGGACTTAAAGGATTGACAGCTTTTCCAAAGCTGTTGTCTCTGGGGAGTAGAATTGGTGGTTTTATCAGTTTGAGGAGGAGGCAAGTAGCTCAAAATATTTCTCTCCCTCCCTCCATTGTTCTAAAAACAATGGTTAGCACCTCTTTTAAAATGTGAATACCCCTGGAAAGTAAATGTTGAAGTTATACGGAATTTCTCCTTTGTTACGAATAACTCTCACTAGGTAATTTTCTAGCTGCCATCCACAACATTAAGGGAAGAGCAATGTTCTTGGATGGGGGTGGATGGCAGGAAGAACATGGGTTGGTTTTGTACAGTAGGGAACTCACTATGGGAGGTGTGTGTGGTGGGGGAAGCAATATGAACCCAGGAAATCAAGAGCTTCAGATGGAGGAGAATAATGTTAAAGAGAAAGCAGCAGGGGGTTGCATACAGGTCACAAGGGAGACAGGATGGCACCCATGAAAGTCTTGTTGACTTGGGAGCTGGGCCAGTGGTTGGAAGCAACTACCTGAACGTAATTGCAAAGCACCTGCTGGGCTGCTGTGGGCATTTATGGTGTCAATGTTTTGCTTGCAGAATCAACTCAAGGAACTTCAATGGACACCCACAGCCCTCCCCAGCTGAGTAGAGCTCATCTTCATCACCCACACTGCCCTGTAGGTGCTCTCTGTTCCAGTAAGAATGTCCCACCCCACCCTGGGAGCAGGCGTCTTTCCTGGCATGGAGTCCCTCCCCCTTCCTGTGTGCCCAGTGACACCTGCCCATTTCCCGATCCAGCTCTGTCTCCCATGAGACCCTTCCTGACACGCGGCCCACAGTGAGCTTCCCCTCCCATAGTTTGTTTACCTCTGGAACTGTCTTTTTTTTTTTTTTTTACATTACCTTCCTTGTTTTATTTACCGTTTATTTAAGAAAACTGTGATTTTTATATTAAAAATTAGCATATTATCTGCTAATTAGAAAATGTGGAAAACGTAAAAAACCAGAAGGGAAATCATACAGGGACTGTTAAATTCTGCTATTCTTCCTTTCAGCCATTTTCTCTTGATACATTTCTTTTTAACTTAGCATTATGGAAATATGCAAATTGCTCTGATTTTTGTAAAAATAATGTCCACCTTCAATGATTATAAAATATGCTCATTAAAAAAAGACTGAAAAGTAGGAAGACCTTTAGATTTCCTAAACTCCCGACATATGGAAATAATCACTATAGATATTAATATATTTCTTCGTAGTTTTTTCCCCTCTATATTTTTACATGGTCAAGAGCATACTGCCAAGGTCATACTGCATGTATTTTAAAGTCCAGTGAGCCCAGGAGGTCCTGCTGCTACGGAGAGCAACCTGGTGACCGGTGACCTCTTCCCCTGGGTAGTTCATTAGGTTCCTCCTACTTACAAGACTCCTCAGAATCATTTCAGTGTAAAGATCCCAGACATCGTTATAAAAGTTGCTCAGCCATAAAAGTATCCATTCTGTTGTCCCCTGCAGTTCAGCTTTTATAAAGCGGGGAAAAGACTTTTTGCTGAGTATTTCTTCTGGCATAGTGTCCCACTCCCGTGAAAACCTGGCCCTTGTTAGCAAGTCAAGCGATTCCATCTGATTGGTTGGGTGGGGATTATGGCTCAGGAAACATGATAGGGGAAAGGAAGAGAGGAGTAGGTGGCTAGTTAACTGAAACAACTCAAGGTCAACCTTTCTCCCAAGACTTCAGGTTCCATCTGGAAATACCTAATTCAACCAGATTCCTGAAGGCAGAGTGCAAAGCGAATAAGGGAGATCTTCTTTCTTTCGAACTACATATTTTCTATCCTTGCTGGTTTGGCTAAAGTCTGTCTTCAAATAATTTTCCCAAAATGCATATAAGAGAAGTAGTGCTTATGAATAATTGAATGTCCATTCATTCATTCATTCATTCATTCTCTCAAAATATTTGTTGAGGTCACCGTATGAAAGCACCCCGTTGGGCATTGTGGTTATATAGCACTTGCATTCTGGTGGAAAAGATAGGCCTGCAACCTGTAATAAAAATGCTGCGATAGAAAGAAAGGGTCCTAAAAAAAGGCAGAGGGTGGGGTGAGGGGCACATCCTAAACCTGAGAAGCTCAGGGGAGGCCTGCATGGCAAGTCTTACAAACTCCGAGACTGGAAAGCAACCGCATAGGATGGTCTGAACGTAAACATTTCTCACCGAAAACAGGTCAGGGCAGTAGTTGCGTCCCCTAGGCCTGCAGCTTCCTGGGCAAAGGTCAATCTCTACCACACGTGAGCTTTTCCATTGCCCTTTTGCATCTAAGATAACATACCTGTCAGAGTAATCTTCTCTCCTAGACCCCTCAGGGCACAACCACTGCACCAGAGCACAGAGCCCCTCGCTGTTGCCGTGTTTCCCACATACCATCTCTCGGTGCTGTCCACGTTTATTATAATTATCCTGTAGCCACCAATGTGAAAGCATTATGTGTGGCTCCATTTTGCTTTCTATCCGATCCCAGAGATTTCCCCCAGTTTGCTTTCTCCCGCCCCCAAAATCTACCACCAATGGGTTTTATGGAACCCTCCTTACATTTCCCCCGTTGAGTCTCATATAATAATTAGCTGCTAAACCACCATTCTCCAGAGCAATTGCACAATCCATTGAGGTTTTGCTTCCCCACAATTGTTGTTTGGCTCAAATAAACTACTAAAAATTCTCTACAAAGAAAGAAAGAGAAAGAAAGAACCAACGAAAGGAAGATTTTTACTGTAACCAGCCAAACAATAAAAATATTCCCTAGAGAAATACTTTTCCTATTTGTTTTCTATATAAATTTGATTGTAACATTGCGTTATTTGGTTGTAACATTGCGTTATTATAATTTCCATAACAATGCCTCACTACCCGAGTTCCCGAAAATATTCACAGAATTAATTTCCCTAACTATGCACCTCTACCATCTAGAAGAATCTTGTTCCAAAGGCACGTGGACTATCTGTGCCCCAGGGTGAAAGGATTTATGACAATCCATTTAATCCACTGTGACTCAACTGAACATCCTGTGGGATTGGGTTCTGTTTAGGCAGCTCATTTAAACTTTTCTCAACTTTTGGGGAACTAGCTTAACTTTTGTCCCTATTCTGGCGTCATTATATGTGAAGTTCTATTTCAATGTTGGTTGTTCCTAAGCTGTCAGAAAAACAGACATTTCGTGGTTAAAAATAAATATGAGAAGTTCCTGTCCTCAGAAATGGCAGAACAGATTTTACACAACTGTTCCGCCACACTTACTGCATGACACCGGGTTTGGAAAGTGTCAACACCCGGAATAATGCTGTGGAAACTTTGGGCCTGAAAACAAGGGCTAGAATGGAAAGTACTTCCTTCCCTTCCTGGTGTGAAGAGAGAGAACATTAGCTCTGTTAGCTGGCAGAGACAGGAGCAAAAGCACACAGTGTTATTGGATTCCATATAGGACCAAACACCCCCCCAAGAATGCAGAGACAATTAGTTTACAAAGTTTTCCTTGGCCGTTCCCCAAGCCTGTAAAAAAGGGCTTCTGCCCACCAGTAGGCAGGCTCTCTCTCTGTTCTTACTGTTCATTCAAATCATCAGACCACTGTTTCCTGAAGAGTAGGCCAGGAATTACTAGCTCTTAAGGATAGGTATTGGTAGAACAAAAAGCTTCAGGGTAAAAAAAAAAATCAAGAAACACTCATTTAGCTCTGGCCAGTGTGGCTCAGTTGGTTGGGTATTATTCCATGCACTGAAAGGCTGCCAGTTCGATTCCCCACCAGGGCACATGCCCGGGTTTCAGGCTTGATGCCCCGGTAATCATTGATTGGCTGCCTCCTGCCAATCCTGCCTCCTGGGGATCAAGCCTGCAACCCGGGCATGTGCCTTTGACTGGATTCAAACCCGGGACCCTTCAGTCCACAGGCCGATGCTCTATCCACTGAGCCAAACCAGCTAGGACAAGTCTGTATTCTTTTTTGTTTTGTTTTGTTACTCCTCACCTGAGGATATTTTTCCATTGAATTTTAGAGAGAGTGGAAGGGAAGCGGAGAGACACAGAGAGAGAAACATCAATGTGAGAGAGACACATTGATTGGTTGCCTCCCGCAGGCACCCCAACCAGGGCAGGGGATTGAACCTGCAACTGAGGTACGTGCCCCTGACCAGGAATTGAATCCAGGACCCTTCAGTCCACAGGCTGATGCTCTATCCACTGAGCCAAACCAGCTAGGGCAAGAGTCTGCAACTTGGATCCTTGCAGGCACCCTGGTTTCTGTCCTTTCTGAGGTCACTGTTTTTCCTTGGATTCTGTGACCCACCCCATGTTTTCAAAGTTTTATTTCCTTAACTTAGCCAGAGTTGGTTTCTGCTGCTTGCGAACAAAGAACTGGAACAGGCGCAAGTGTTATATAAACAAAGACTATTATTATTGCCCATCGGTGTGACCTACTTCCTGTTTCCTCTTTGTCTTCCACGTGACAGAAAAGCTGAGTGCTGAGACCTTCTCCCAGGCCAAAGGTGGTGGCCAGGGTGCAAAATTCAAGGAGGTCCTCACTCTCAGCTTCATGCACGTGCAGCTGGGCGCCGAGGGGGAGATTTTCCTTAAGGCCTGAGGGGAGCATTCACTTCTGCATGAAGGGAACCAACCCTATAACAAATGCATCATAGACCAATAACAGAAAGTTCTGGTACCTCCATGAGGTGACCTCATCTACAGTTTGTTCAGATATTGTTCCTTGGAGAGGGGGGAGCAGACACTATTCCCAATAGATTTCTGCATGAAAGTCTTAGGAATTCCTTTTTAAAGTTTAATAATATCAACTGAGAATATCTCTAAGGGGTTACACACACACACACCAACACACATATATGTTATGTTTATGGCTCTTCCTAAAAATATATACAGTATGTATACATATATATTTAAATTACTTATATATAAACTGTAAAAACAAATCATTTACATATATAAATATATTTATTTATATTTTATGTATATAAATATATTTACTTAAGTGAAGAACTATCATATAAAATATATGTGTACATCAGGAAGAGCCATAAACTTTTTAACATCCACAAAGGCATTTTAACAACTGTTTTCCCTGCAGTTTGGATAGAAACCAATCTGTAAGAAGAGCGCCCTCTGCTGCCACTTGTACAAAATAGATTTTCTGTCCGGCAATACTGAGAAAAACGCGTTAAAAGGCTCTTAGGCTATCTAGTTGCTGTCAATAATAAAAAATAAAATCACATTTAAAAAATAAAATTATATTTGAATGAATAGCACTTTCACCTCTTCAATATCCTCTTGATTTGGTAGAAAGCCATGTTGCCACACCTTTCTATTTGATGTTGTTCTTTCAGCAGTAACTGTCATACAAACTCTCCGCTAAATGAAGTAACCTCTCTCTAGATGCCCAAATCTATAGGTCAGAGGTCAGAGGTCAGGGCTAGCTCATCATAGTGGACAGGAGGAAATAGCTTTATTCACTTCAGAGCCCCCAGGAAAAGGAAACGCGCTTTGACAACCAGCTCTGCTGGGCGTTCCCGGGGACAGTAGCAGGAAGGGGGTTGGAATGGGCAGAGCAGTCAATCTTCTATAACAATTCCATGATGCAATGATTCAGGAAAACAAAGGACGCATTTGCTTGGCATCTGCACTAAGCTTTATGTTGGAATAGATTGGGCCCAGATCCTGACGGTCCCACCCACACCTGACCCATCTGGACAAACTAATATGGACCTGAAGGGTATCACAGCTGCCCCAGGTGTTAGCCTGGGAACTTGCATCCCGTACAGCATTCCCACCTGCTTTCGTCTCTGTATTTTGCAGATTCCCTGGCTCTGTTTTGTGGCTTCCAGAATCAGCTCTGAACTCTCACCTTTCTTGGCTCACTCTTCAGCTCAAGACTTTGTAGGTACTTCTTGATTTTGCAATGTTTGCATCTTCAGGAAGGAGACACTCTCCCAGCCAGCTTCATCCTAGCCTCTTAGCTAAGAAAAGGGATTGGTTGTCACCACATCTCTGAGGATAGTATCTTCTCTAAGCCCCAGTTTCTTTATCATCTGTAAAATGGGAACAATAAGGAACTCACTTCATCACATTTCTGTGATAATTATAGCCGACAAAGTACTCAGAATACATGTTGTTATAGTATGTAATAAAATAACTATAAGGTGTTATAGACATTTTCTAAGTAGAGAAAAATAATAATAGACTAGAGGCCTGGTGCACAACATTCATGCACTGGGTGCAGGGGAGGGTCCCTCAGCCCAGCCTGTGCCCTTTCAAAGTCCGGGAGTCCTTGGGGGATTTCCAACTGACAGCTTACGAGGAGTGGGCCTAAGCTGTCAGTCGGACATCCTTAGCGCTGCCGCAGAGCTCACCAGCCATCAGCCTGTCTTGTGGCTGAGCAGTGCTCCCCCTGTCGGAGTGCACTGACCACCAGGGGGCAGCTCCTGCGCTGAGCTTCTGCCCCCTGGTGGTCAGTGCATGTCACAGCGACCAGTTGTTCATTCAGTCGATTTGCATGTTACCCTTCTATTATATAGGATGACCATCTGATGGTTATGACGCAGCCAGAGTGAGGAAGGTTAGACATCAAGAGATAGCATTTTGTCCATAATAAACTATTTTTAAAAACACATAAAAATCAATCTGGAGATAAATATACTGAATGTTAACAATGGTTACCTTTGAGTGAGGAATCTACAAGTGACTTTTTCTCCCTTGCACATGTGCACTTGTTCCTCTGGGTTAGGGAAAGGCAGGTGGGATGGCCAAGTCATGGGCTGGGTGATTTAAAATGTTTAATCTAACATTAATGCTCTCTACCATGGCTGCTTCATTTCCCACTCCCTGCCACGGCAGTGTTTCAGGGTCCCCGTTTACCCCACTTCCCCCAAGAGAGGTATTTCTCTACTTCTCAGTGCAATGCTCCGACTGCTGTGAATTTATACTACTACCCGTGAATCAATGGATCCCTTCCCCTGAATACAGTCAACTGGTACTCAATTCATTCTTCCTCATTTTAATGCACCTTCCAGTACAGCAGGAACTAGAAAGCTTTTAAAACAAACTAAATGTTTACGCTTTCTTACAGGTAAGGTTCTGGGTGCAAAATCGGTCCTGCCAATGAGATGCACTCATTGGAAACGTGACAGTGGAAATGCGGTGGAGGCATCTTCCTGTAGCTTTGGGGGCTGTTTTGGAAGCACACATGGTTATGGAATGTAGCGTTTTCTTCCTCCCAGAAGTGGCCCAGTTTCCAGTCTCCAGGCGTGTGGATGGTGAGACTGTCGGTGACTTCTGGGTACCAGCTACTTAATCCTGTATCTTATCTGCATTGACTTCTCTTTCTCTCTCTCTCTTAAAAACACCATTAAATTATGCACAGAATTCCATTAAATTTCTTGCCTTTTCCTGGGCTGAGTTTCCTGGACTTTAAAATGAAGGGTTCCGGGTAGCTCTTAAAGGCCATTTTAGCTCAAAGACTCAAAGGTCCTAGGAAGCCCTCAGAGCAGTGGTTGTCAACCTTTTATATCTGTGTTTTCCGATGGTCGCGACACACAGGTTGAGAACCGCTAGCAGGGTCACCGAAGACCATCAGAAAACACAGATATTTACATGACGATTCATAACAGTAGCAAAATTACAGTTATGAAGCAGCAACGAAAATAATTTTATGGTTGGGGGTCACCACAACATGAGGAACTGGATTAAAGGGTCACGGCATTAGAAAGGTTGAGAACCACTGCATTAGAGGAACCTAAGCATGAAAGGGTTAACTGCTGAAGGCTTCATTAAAAGCCTCGCAAATGACACATTTGCTTCCCTTCCTCATTGCCTTGCTTGTCAGTCTTAGGTGCTGAGGTTTCTCTGCTCTGTTTGCTTTCTTTTGTTTCACCTTCCATTAATAGTAAATTGACATAAAATTGCAGCTCCAGAGCATTAGAGGTGTTGCTATGGAAACAGCCTTGATTCATGGATGTAAACATTAAGCTGTTGATGCTCTTCTCTGAGGTGCTGTCACAAAAGAGAAACACAAAGTAAATGTGAGAAAGACGTTTTGTTTTCAGAGACAGGGACCACACTCTGAAGACTTGATCTGAAGGTGTATGTCCCACATGATTGCAGAAACCTGGATATGCCCTGGCTCTAAGGACGCTCCCTGACTCTGTGGCTGACGTGATGTAGCAAGACTGAGATGTGGATGTTCATTCTGTCCCTTGATGCCCGTGCTACCAAGGACTCCCCAAACTTCCAATCAGATGAACATGAAATAAACATACCTCCACTTTAGGCTTATTGGTTGTGGCTCAAAATTGTGCCCCTTTTTTGGGAGGGGGGAGGGGGGAGCTACTGAAATGTAATTTCTTCCCTCAAATCATTTCATTTACTTTCAGAATGAAGATTTTCTATTCTTGGCTCTCCCTTCCTCCCTATTCCCTCCCTCTCTCCCTCCTTCATTCCTTCCATTTTATTGAGGTATAATTTTAATACAATAAAATTTACTCACTTTAAGTGTATGTTTGATGAATTTTGATGAATATATGTAATCGTTTAAATTCCACCAAAAATGAAATGCAACACTCTCATCATCCTAAAAGTTCCCTCTGTCCCTTTTCAGTGGATTCTCTCCACCCTGATCCCCAGCCCCAGACAACCATTCATCTGCTTTCTGTCATGCTAGCTTTACCTTCAGTAGAATTTCACATAAATGGAGTCATACAGTTTGTAGTCTTTTGTGTTTGACTCCTTTCACCTAAAATAATACTTTTGATACCCATCCATGTGATTGCACATATTTCTTTTTTAATTATAATATTTCGTATACTCTTTCATTTCTTTTTTCTTGCTGTGTAATCTTCCATTATGTGGAGAGATCAGTTTCTTTATTCACTTTTTGCAGATAGAAATTTGGGTTGTTTCCTGTTTGTGGCTATCCTAACACATAAAAACCCAGGGTCTGTAATGACTGACTCAAGGCTCCACCGAACACTGGAAGAAAGTCCTGCAGTCAGTACTGGCTTGCTGTGGCGACCCAGCACTGACTGCCAAGGGGCCTGCGGATCAGGCCCGGAGAGAGGCCTGAAGAGAGAACAGGGTCTGATCCGCAGCCTCTGTGGCAGCTGTTGATCAGCCATTGCCACTCTCTCTCCCGGCTTCGCCAGAAGCCATGCCTCTGTTTCTCTCTGAGCCTCCGAGGGGGCTGCTGATCAGCCCCACCTTTTTGATCAGGCCTGGAGATAGGCCCAGAGATTCTGACTGCCATAAAAACCAACCAATCAGAACCAAATCTGTGTGAACTGTGAGGAGCCAATGGCTGCCCTAAGAGGCGGAGTTTTTTACACTGACTGGCATAGAAACCAACCAATCAGAACCAAATTGGCCGGCAGGGAGGGCAGTTAGGGGCGATCAGGCCGGCAGGGAGAGCAGTTAGGGATAAGATCATGCTGGCAGGGGAGGGCCATTGGGGGCGAGATCAGGCTGGCTGGGGAGGGCAGTTGGAGGTGAGATCAGGCCAGCAGGGGAGGGAAGTTAGTGTTGAGATCAGGCTGGCAGGGG
This sequence comes from Corynorhinus townsendii, assembly GCA_026230045.1. Classification (NCBI taxonomy): domain Eukaryota; kingdom Metazoa; phylum Chordata; class Mammalia; order Chiroptera; family Vespertilionidae; genus Corynorhinus; species Corynorhinus townsendii. The sequence goes on along the minus strand of JAPDVU010000004.1, from coordinate 177,675,917 downwards.
ATGGCCATTGTGGGTGAGATCAGGCTGGCAGGAGAGGGCCATTGGGGGCAAGATCAGGCCAGCAGGGGAGGGAAGTTGGGGGCAACCAGGCTGGCAGGGGAGGGCTGTTGAGGGCAATCAGGCAGGCAGACAGAGGCAGTTAGGGGTGATCAGGCAGGCAGGCAGGTGAGCGGTTAGGAGCCAGCAGTTCCAGATTGTGAGAGAATGTCTGGCACACGGAGATTCCCCGAGGGGTCCCTGATTGGAGAGGGTTCCCTCAGGCGGGGCTGAGGGAACGCCCCTCCGTGCACAAATTTCATGCAACGGGCCACTAGTTATAAATAATGCTGCTACATACAAGTCTTTGTGTGGACCTACATGTTATTTTTCTTGAGCGACTACCTCAGAGAAGGATGGTTGGGTTGTATGGCAAGCGCACAACGTTTCTTAACTTCATAAGAAAATGCAATACTGTTTTCTAAAGTGGCTCAACCATTTTGCATTCCCTCTAGCAATTTACGAGAGTCTCACATACTTGCCAACAGCGTCTGTGCCATCTTGGACAAGCACCTGTTTGTGGACCACACTCTGAGCGGGATGATCCCAAGCCTTTCCTAGGAATATGTCCAGGATCCCATATGTAATCTGGAAAACAACGAGGCCTCCTGGTGTCACCAACCAGAATAACAGGATCTAATGCAAAATTCCCGGATCGAGAACATGAAAACTACACACGTCTTCTTGTACAGCTTTACGTTGAACACCAGCACGGCAGTATACTTTTTGTGTTAGAAACACTTTAAGTTTGCTATCTTTCCTAAAGAATGGGAAATAAACATTATACCTCCTTTTAAAAAATGAATCCTAATCTAGCTCTAGCATGCCTCTTGGCTTCCAAAGTATGCCCATCAGCATCATTGCGGGCCTCTTGAGCAGGGCCGGCATGGGGCAGATGTAATGGGTGGCCAGCCGGCCAGAAGTCCTGATACAGGTGCTAGACGGGGGCGGGGTGGAGTCACAGAGATGTACCCTGAGTGTGACTAGGAACAAAATCAAGTTGAACCCTAGGCAGCAGCTGTGAAGGATAGAACACTTTGCCAGAGGGAGTAGCTGAAGCAACTTTTCCAGGTCACCGAAGTGTCTTACCATTTGGTGTGGAGAGAAGGAAACACCATTGACCTGACAGGTCAGGAGGGCCTGTTGGCTGTTTAATTTTCTGCCCCTTTAGCAGGCAAACCTGAGTCACTGCACAGTCAAGGGAAGCGGGTGGCACAATCCAGTGTGCGGTTTTCAGTCTGGCCTCCACAGCCCCGGGGCAGGCTGATCCAGTCCCTGTTTGTGATGGAAGCGTGTTATTAGAGTGGAATACCCAGAAACGCATTAAAACAGGCTCATCCCTAATTACTCGGCGTGGGTTGGAGCCGAGCGGACTTGTTTTGCTAAGGAGCGCAGGAATTCCATTAAACGATGAATTCACTGAGGAGAGGTGCTCTCTTCTCAACATGAAAGCAGCCAGAAGGGATGGGCCGTCCTGCGGAGCGGGCGCGGTGGCGGCTGCTGAGGGGTTATTTTTGGCAACCTGTTCCGGAATGGAGTACAGTTACTGAAGACACGCGAACAATTAGACCTGAGCTAAAGCAGAGCGCTCTTTTTTTTTTCTTTTCTTTTCACAAAAAAAAATAAAGCTTGAAGAAAGTTTACGGTGAAGAGATTTTTGGGGGGGGGGTTGGGGGGGAGGGAGAGAGGGTTATGGGAAACAAAGCGTATTCTTATTTTGACTTGGAAAGTCTTCTTTTTGTCCCTTTGCTATAATCAGCCGTAGGTCACAGTGGCTGCAAGGACTGAATGTACATCGTTTTACACTCCTAAACGTGTGGTCCTTTCTTCCTGAAGCAACTAGAAATGCACGCGCAGGTGTAAGTGTAATGAATATAGTGAGCATAAGTGTAACTTTATGAGAAACTGTCCCAGTGTTTTCCAAAGTCGCTGAATCATCGTGCGTACCCAGCAGCAGCATCCTGGTGAGAGTTCCTATTGTTCCGCAGCCTCGTTAGCACGTAGTATGGCCAGTTTTGTGTGTTTTTTTAAATTAGCCATTATATTGGAATGTGGTTTTAATGTCCATTTCCCTAATGATTAATGATGGATGATTATTTGCCATCTGTGTTTCTGTTTTGGGTGACACGTCTGTTCAAATATTTTGCCCACTGAAAAAAATTGGTTGGTTTGTTTTCCTATAATTGAGAATTATTTATATATAATAGACACAAGTCATTTGTCAGTTGTGTTTTGAAAATATTTTCTCCCAATCTGTGGTTTGTCTTTCATCTTCTTAACATTGCCTTTTGAGGAGCAGAAGATTTTAATGTTGATGAAGTCCAATTTATTATTCTTTTCTTTTATGGGTCATCTTTATTTTATTTTATTTTTGTATTTAATCAATCTTTGCCTAATCTAAGATCAGTGACTTTTCCCCATGGTTTTCTTCTAGAAGGTTACAGTTTTAGGTTTTCCCATATTTGTTTGTTTTTTTAATTAAAGATCTCAAAGACACAGGCCTAGGGAAATATGAAGCTATAAATCCTCATAGAGGATGAAATTTAAAAATGCATATATTATATTTTATTTGATCCTACACAGAGATGAGACTGACCACCTTCCATTACCTGCACAGCCCTAAGCTATATTCACAAGGCATTTACAACACCCACCGTAAGTGTGGACACCCACTGTTTAAGTCTGTCTTCCTCACAAGGCCCCTGGACTTCCCTTAGGCCAATGACGAGGTTTGATTCATCTTCGTACCCTGAGCTTTCAGCCTCGTACCCTGCCTCCTTCACAGGGTCACCAACTCGATTCACCTCCAGCATTGTGGAAAAGCTGCCCAACCTGGGACAGGGGTTTCATTCACTGGCCTCGTTTTTTATATCCTGAAAACGAAAGGTTTGAAGAGCTGGTCTCTTCCATCTTAGAAACTCTAAGATTTTGGTTGGACAGCTGCTTGGGTTGCAGTGGGCAAAGGAGACATAGGTGAAGGGACATTTGTCCCCTCTCTTCTTGCTTTATTTTCTATGCAGCTAAAGCTGATGATACCTGAAATGTCAATGACCTGTGTCTTCTGACCTTAAAAAAAACACACACAACCCTCTCTCTCTTTCTATTGAATCTCTCTCCTTTTTAATGTCTTTTGTGTTCTCTGATTCACAGTCTACTCTGGGTTTTCAAAAACCTCTAAAAGGCTTGAGTCCACCTTTCTTGCACATTGTTGGGGGAGGGCATGGGAAGAAAGTAGAGAAGAGAACAGTGCTTGTTCCCGTCCACCGCCGCGCAGCAGCATCTGTCCTCGGTTAGGACAAAGCCGGTGAAAGGGGAAAGGAGTTCTTATTGATCGGCAGAAAACAGAGACGGCAGAGCCCAGAAGCTTTTCTTTGGCCAGCCTCCCCACTGTGTCCCCCGCTCCGCACTGTCCTCCCAGGGGCTGGACACCCGACACTCCTACCGAGGTTCTCACGACATTGACAGTTTAGCTGGAAACCCAAGTCCCCATCCCGAGGGATTTCTCACTGCCTTCCCACGGACATCCATGCTGCAGCCCTGGAGGGCATGTCAGCAAGCGGAGGCAGTAAGAGGCCACCAGAGCAGGTGCCAGGTGGCACGCCTGCTCCGGGCAGCCCCCCAGTGGCCAGGCTCAGCCAGCCAGGCTGTGAAACCAGAGACCAGCCCAGTCCACACAGAGACTCTCAGCCGTGGTGACTTCATTACTATGCAACTAGGGCGCCGAGCCCTGCCGGGGCTGCTGCCACCACGTCTGCCCAGGGACACGGGCTCGTCCTCACCGGAGCCTGGGAAGATGGATGCCCTGGGCTTTTGGTTCTCTCCTTTCTCTTTCGTCTTCTTTCTCAACAATGTCTCTCTTGCTCTCCTCGTTCGCTTCCTCACTTCCCCTTTGCTGTCTTTCTTTTTCTCTATTCTTTTCCTCCCCCTTCCTCTTCCACCCTGCCCTTCTCTCGCCCTTCCCCCTCCCGTTCCCCCATGTCTCCCACCTGCCTCCAGTCTTCCTCTTCCCTCCCCTCTCTAACTCTTCTCTCGTGGAGGACTTACCCAGGGATGCTCATGGGCTTCCTGACCAGCTGCTGGTGCACCAGGCGTCCAGGCAGACACACACTCATGTCAGTGAATCCTCAACATAAACTCTCAGCGATCGTGGCCTAGAGCAGTGGTCGGCAAACTCATTAGTCAACAGAACCAAATATCAACAGGACAACGATTGAAATTTCTTTTGAGAGCCAAATTTTTTAAACTTAAACTTCTTCTAACGCCACTTCTTCAAAATAGACTCGCCCAGGCCGTGGTATTTTGTGGAAGAGCCACACTCAAGGGGCCCAAGAGCCGCATGTGGCTCGCGAGCTGCAGTTTGCTGACCACTGGCGTAGAGGATGGGTGGAGGTTCAAGACATTTTCTTTACACTTCTTCCTTTTTTAGACAGAGATTTCTTTTTATTTTCTGGACATCATACATCAGTTGGATTATTGTCTCTGGATTCTCTCTCTGTCTGAAGCCCTAGTGAGAAATTGGAGAGCTCCCTTGCAAATATCATAGTTAATCTGAAGTGAGGCATTGCAAGACTGAATGTCACAGGGATTTAGAAGAAGGAAGTTGCCCAGTAGCCTCTGTTTCATCTCATGCCAAGGTCCTCTCTAAGACTTTTCCGATGGCTCAGGTAGGGAGTCCCAGGAAACTTAAAGCCCCAAAGAAGTTCGTCTACATGAACTTTTTCGCAAGCAAAGCCATGGTGGCCAGGCATGGGTCCCAGTGCCCTACTCTTTCGACATAAGGACAATGAGGAAGATGTCTCTTCCCGCCATCGGGGGAGGGGGGACGGTCAGTCATTAATATGCACTGGGGCCCAGCGACACTGCATGGCAGAAGGAACCATTTCTGCTGCCTCCCAGGCCTGGGCAGCAGGCATGACCCTGTTGGCAGCCACACAGAATGCTGCTTCTCCACACGGTCACAGAGATAGGCCCTCACGTCAAGGCCCTTGGGAGACCACCATGGCGACTAGAAAGTGCACAGTGTCCATTCTCACCTGTTCCTATACTCAGGCCAGTCCACCGGAGCAGTGAGTCTCACGTTTAGCTGTGACCTTGGACTCCACCAGGCATCCAGGTGAGGGTCATCTGAAGTGGTCTCTGGTTTCTGTGGATTTACGTGAAAGACTCCTGCTGTTTCAATTTCATAAATATCACGAGAAACAATCTTTATTTCCCACTTGGGTTGGCTATTTTGCAGTAAATACTGTCATTTCATTGAACTTAGAAGTTTAAAAAAAGAGATGGTGTATTCTTTTTACCGTGGATGGTTTTCACTGTTGATTCTGGGACCAGAAATATTAACACTCTTCCCGCTTGAAAATGAGGAATTAAGGGAGGGGAACAGTCTTTATTGTAAACACAGGTGGGTCTTATAAATGCCACTGGTTTCAACTGTAGAAATAGAAAGCCATGTATGTAAAATGTGTATTAATATTCAATTGTAAATATATGAAGTCTTCTCCTTCTAAACTAAAAATCTACCAAATCTAAAGATCTAAAGTCTAAAGAAATAAAAATAAAAAAAAAATCTACTTAAAAAATCTACTTAAAATCGTGAAAAAGTCCATTGTATCCTTAGTAAATGATGGTGTCCAAATCCTATAAGCTGAATCTATATAGCTTTATTGTTTCCCTGAGTTGTGTTAAAGGAAAGGGTATTCTCTTTGGTGTCAGACAGGTGATGGTTAGGATCTCAGCCCCACATGGTACTTAATCCCTTGGCGCCTCACTCAGAGAGACCGTCAACCTACAAAACAAGGTTGTGGTGAGAATTAAACAAGACAATGACAAAGAGTGTCCTGCTCAACACAATGCCTGCTGCGCGGTGAGTGAGCAATACTTTTCCCTTCTTCCTCTTTGTCCATGACACAGGGAGGAAACCTGTGCTGCCGACCTTACCCCAGCAAACCACTAGATGGCACTAATTTGGAGATCCTTCATCTACCTTCTAAAAACATCCGGGAATCCCATCCCATCCCTCAATATTTACCTAAGTGTTGGTTATCTAATCTGTGGATTCTGCTCTTTCTGGCTTAAGCTCAGCTATTGAGGATAAATTATTTGGACAGACATTCCTCTATTAGCAAGGCACACACTCCACCTAGACCTGCAGGATACATGGTACGGAATCTAGTCCATGGCAAAAGAGGGGTAGGAAGAAGAGAAAAGAGAGACAAAGAGAATGACAGAGAAGCAAAAAAGGAAAGGCAGTGGGAAAGAGAGTGACGAGTGGAGGACAATAAGAGAGACTGGGAGAAGAGAGGAATGAAGTTCATATTTGACTAACAGGGGGGAGGGCTTTATTTTTGTTTTACATTCTGTGAAGCCAAAAGAGATACTTCCTTTCCTTGGGAAACCAAGAGGCTTTGAAGCCTGTGTCCCCAGCATAGACGGATGGATGTACCTGGCTGCCCAGCCTATGAATGCCAGAGACATACAGAACCTGGACAAAGTCTGGCACCACACCCAGTTACCTTTCAACTGTCAAAGGTAGCAGCGCCTCCTCCCTGAGTTGCAGAGGCGAGATAGAGAACATCGCTTAGGGTTACGGGAAGGTGTGGGGTATGAGAGGTGGCCATCAGTGTTGTTTTTCACTCTGATCATTCTGAGGGAGCAGCTGTTCATGGCACATGACAACTTTTCAGGCTCAAGGTTAATTCTTTAAGACAACGAGCTGCCTGTCCCTAAGAGGAAGGCAGAGGCTATATGATTACCTGTTAGGATGCTGGGAGTGGGGGTGGGGGTCCCGCACTGAGCAAGAGGGTCTTCCAGTTGACCCTGAAAGTCCTTTCTGATGTTGCCTTGTTCCTCACAGACACGGAAGATAGAACTAGCCGTGGCAGGCAAGAGTACCCAGCAAAGCCCAAGGCATGCAAAGTTGCTTTACAGCCACCATATGCTAAGTAGCCATGTTCTGCATGAAAATACATGTTCAGCAGACACCTTATCTGGTTGATTAGAGCTAATAAAGAAAGCCTCCTCCCATTCCTACTCTAATAATTCTTTGAGAAACAGTCTCTGAAACAAATGTTAGGTCCATGTTTTCACTAGTTCCAACAATAAAATTAATCTTATTTCAGCAGATTTCGAACAATGTCTTGGGAGCTGACTTGGAAACTGAGTTCACATTTTTCATCTCTGAAGAAAACTCTGGAAAATACTTGCTGGTGGCCAACCTCCAAATGGTGCTCTGTCATTCAAACTTATTAGTAAAGATAGTCCCCGTGCTGTCTAGACAAGTAGGACCTAATTTATTTTTAGTGTGCAGAAATTCTTCCCGTCTCAAAGTGTTTTCACAACTCCCACGTGTGGTTTCTGGTATTCCAGTAACTCTTTTGTTTCCTTTTACAGAGCCATTTCTTCCTCCACTTCGGCCTGTGCGCTTGAACGGGGCAAGGGCAGGACACATGAAACTGGGTAAAGCTAATCCCGTGTCTCATTCCTCTGGCCCCAAGAACTGACTCAGAGATGGCCAAATCACCTATTCATAACCGGAGACAGAATGAGACCTTTGCTGGGAATTCTGGGTAAGATCCTGTAGGCCTTCCGTTGGCCTGGGTGTTGAGAGATAAGAACTTGGGGTCCCGCATCCCCTCCCTGAGGCTTAGAAAGGAGCCACTCCATTGAAGCTGAGCCAAGGCACTAAGAAAGACTGGTCCTTGGTGAACCATTGAAGCCATATCATTGCCTAGACTCTTCATTTAAGTGAGATAGTAACTTTTTCATGTGTTAATCCAGCTGGAGCTGGAGTCACTTGCCAAGAAATGGATGCTTCCCACACAGGGCTGGTGTGTCGATCACTGAGACAATCCAGGAGGAAGCTGAACACAGTGCCTGTCCTGAGGACCCTCATGCATTTTATCATCTCTATGGATAGTGGCAGCCCGGAGAGGCACTCACTAGGTGTCCAGGATGCTCAAAGAATGCCTCCTGCAGGGTCTGAAGGTTTGGGAGGAATGGAGAAAATGAAGAAGAGGAGAGAAGGGAATGAGAATCTCAGGTAGTGAGAGGAAGAATGTACAAGGCATATTGGGGGCACACTGAGAAGACCAGTCAACAGAACGAGGACTTGTGGAGAGGAAGACAGGAGATGATCTGGCTGGACCGAGGCCTAGCTGACTGCTGATCTTGGGTGCTGGCTAGAGAGCTTGGACTTTGACCTTTAAAATATAGGGAGATATGATGGCCCGCTTGACCTGACAAGTCAGCATTCACCTGACAAATCCCTGCCTTCAGGCAATGCTGTGGCACCCAGGCCATCCCCCAGGCTCCTTCAAGATGCAGGCTGGCACAGCCCACACCTGCCGCAGAGCAGAGCAGGCCCTCTGGCGGGAGGCAGGGCCCAAGCAGGCAGCAGGGGGCAGGGCCATGCTCTCAGCACCGGGCACTCTGCACGACCTCTTCTTTGCAGGGGACGGAATGCCAGCCTCCAGGCTCCAGATGCCTGTTAGCCTTTGTCCCTGAGCAAGACGGATGGAGATTCGCAGTGTTTGCTTTGTTTGGCTTCCTCCGTGTTTATCAGTTTTTCTGGTCTGCTCCCTCACCGCGCCCTCTGACTCACCCTGTGTGCGATAGGCGGGTGTTCCTTTCCAGGGCTTCAGAAGAAACTCCTTTTTCTTCTACACCCACCTCCTTTTCAAGAGTGCGTTCAACTTAGATCACTTTCCATCGACTTTCTGTGAGGCCAGAAAGCAGTTCCGGGAGAATCTTGCTCAGTAAAGCAGAGAAGAATTGAGCAAGTGGTGGTTAATTTCACCCAGAGATTTTTATGAAAGCGTCAAAGGCAGAACAAACCGAAGGCTGGCTTTTCCTGACTGGTCACGCGGTATTGCTACCGAGAAAGGCCTGGAGTGGAGTCTTAGCTCTCGCTCTAGCCATCCGCCGCCTTGCGCAGGCTCCTTAGTAGTCCTGTCCCTGAGTTTCCTCATCCATAAAATGACATGGCTGCACCTGAGGCCTTCTGGATTGGCTGCCAGCTCCCTAACCCTAAACATCTGTCCCGAGAGCCAAGGGCTGGGGGCTGCTCCGGTGGGCGAGAGAGGGTGAGGACTGGCTCCGTGTGGAGCTGAGCGCTGGAGGAGCCGCACTCACCCTGGTCCATGGCTGCCTCCTTAGTCGCCCGAAGAGGACAAACTTTATTTAGTTTTTAAAATATGGTTCTGTCGATTGCAGAGAGAGGAAGGGAGAGGGGGAGAGGGATAGGAACATGCATGAGAGAGGAACATTGATGGGCTGCCTCCTGCACGCCCCTTACTGGGGATCGAGCCCAAAACTCAGGCAGGTGCCCTGAACCAGGAATCCAACCAGCAACCTCTTGGTGCATGGGATGACGCCCAACCCACTGAACCACACTGGCCAGGCAGGACAAACTTTATTTTCAAGAAGCTCTACAGTTTATTCACCTCTTATTGGACCTAGAGATAAGTGGAAGCCCCCTTTACAGATTTTTTTTTTTTTAGAAGTAAATCAATGTGTAATTTAAGGAGCCCTGTTTGTAGGCCAGAGGGGGGGCAGGAGGCACCGTGGTTCGAGCCGCTCACCTGCCCACTCTGCTCCCTACGGCTGGGCGAGCTTGCAAAGACACTTGACTTATCCGATCCTTTGAAACACGTTTAACAGGAGATAATAACACAAACCTGGTGGATCTATTTTGAGGGTTCCACAATGTACATAATGTGTTTAGCACATACCTGGCACTAGCAAGGGATCCATACATGGCAGCTATGGGGAAAAGTAGCCAAAACTACTAGTCTCACGGGCTTATTTTCTGGAGGCTTAGCTCTTCAATCCTGGAACTGGTTCTAAATATTTCTAGCTCTCATACCGCCACCCAACTACCTAATCAAGAACGCAGCTGACGTGTGCACCCGCAGGGCCGTGGGCCTTCGGTGTGTCGCGGGGCCTCTATTGTCTTTACTCCCTGAATTGCACGATCAAAGGCCGTGCCGCAGGCTCCTGTGTTGCTCACGCACTCACGCACGCAGGCCTTCCTCACATACTCTCTCTGAATACTTTGTATCCCAGTCCATTTCCACCACAGGCCGCTTTCTCTCCCACTTACTGACATTCTCTCCTCCCCTTCTCTCCCCACCCCACCCCCCCGCAAAGAAATACAATGTAGAAAGCGTTTCGGTGGAGATGCGGGCTGTGCCTTAGCAGGTAGCAGACCACACGGTGCCGGGGCTGGGGGACGGCCCGGAGGTCGCCCAGCATGTTCTGTGGCTGAGTCCTTTGCTCCTCCACCCCAGCCTGGCAGCAGGCGAGTCTGGGCCCCAGTAAAATGACAGCTTTCTGTGTGTTCCATGCCATGGGGATAACTGAAGGAAAGCTGGAACGGCTAATGTTTAACCCCTGATTGCCAAATCCATAAATGCAAGGCACTCACGTTGCTGGAAGGGTCTGGGAGAGACAGAAGACAATCAGATAACAGTCCTCTTTCAAAACACAGGAAAAGATGGGTGGTTTGAAATGCCGGCAAGTCCCCAAAGCAATCTTGCTCCATTGCTCGTTAAAATTTAGGAAACAACCCAAAACTAGGGCTGCTAGTTTGACGATTGCCCAAATGGCCAAAATAGGCACTAACTCTGCGGCCCTCTGAGCTGTGGTACCTGGAACCGCAAACCCACCTGCCAGAAATGAAGCGGGAAGTTACTCCACGTCAGATCCCTACCCTGTCCTCTCCAGCTCCGAAAAGCAGTCTTTGCCAACGAGAACGTGGGCGGCTGTCTCTCCATCGCACAGCAATTACTTTATGAGATGAACAGCAAGAGTGAGGAAAAGCCAGGTAGCCAGAGACCCAGAGGAGCCGCGCAAGGCATGCATATACCAGGTGTGAGACATTGGGGCCGAGCCACGACCGTCAGCAAGCAGCCGGCCGCTGGTAAACAGGTGACCTGGAGAGATCTCTCAGAGTTCAGAGCAATGAGTCTGAAAAGCGGGGCCTACGTAAACACATCGCTGCATCAGAAAAGACACAGCTTTTCTTAAGATTAAAATTCTCTTTTTTAGGACAGTAATGAGCAGAATGGAAATGATGGGAAAAATCAAATCCCATCAATTACTGGTTTGATATAGAAAGAGAAGCTTCGGATGCCCTCTGAGAATGAAGAGAAGAGGGAAAAATGAAATGAGAGCACGAGGTAAAGATGACAAATATGGCGATCAGCGTGAAGAAATCTAATTCGGGAATTACAACGATTTCTAAGAGAGAGAAGGATTGAAGAAAGTAGAAACAATAATTCAACATAATTGAAAACCATCTTCTCACATATGTAGATAAGAAGCGCTTATTTTGAAAAGGAATCCAAACATCATGGCAAAGGGTTTTGAATTAGAAGAATTGTGATGGTGAAGTTTATGAGTCAGCACGTGGGGGTGGCGAGAACGGCATCATGTGTTAGACCAGACCTGGGTTCAGCAACCTCGGAACTTGGGTTCCGGCTAGGGAAGAATTCAGAGCCAAGACCCAAACTGGAAGAGAACATTTGGAAAATCACAGAAATGGAAGGAGTCATTTGTAGAAGAACTGGGTTTAGCAAACAGGTGGTGGAGGTTGGGAGTGGGGAAGGTAATGGTAATGGGCCTGGGGCCAGGGGGAGGGGGGAGGGGAAGGAAAGGCGCAGGGGTGCTCCTGGGAGGGGGATCACACTGGGTCCTGAGGGCTTTAAGGGTGGAGAGTTTAGGGGAGGTCCCAGGGGACGACCTCAAAAGCATATTCAGCAGCTTTCCAGGTGTGTCCTTTCAGGGTCTAGCTCTCCACTGATTGGCCAGCACCAGGGCAGGGCCATTATTCAATGCAGCTGGTCCTGAGGGCAGCTGTGGCTGGTTTTGCTGCTTTTCTGGGTCTGGAGCTGAAATACAACTGAGGCCTAGATGTCATCTCTAGGGAGGAAAGGTCAGGGGGTCCAAACCACTGGATCAATGATATGCTAGGGGAGGAAAGATCACCTGGGGGCAAGGTTTATGGAAAACTGTTTACTAAAATGTTTTTTTAAAAAAAATCAATGTTAATTTTTTGTGCTTTCAAAAGTGATCATGCTCACTATAAAACATTTACATTGACATATAATGTAAAAAGTAACAGTCTCATATTCCCATATCCCAGACATAGATATTGTTAATTGAGCAGTGTAATTTTCTCCAAATAGTTTTCTTTGCATGTGTTAAAGTTATTATTAACATAACTAGAGGCCCAGTGCACGAAATTTGTGCACGGGGGTGGGAAGGGTGTCCCCCAGCCTAGCCTGCACCCTCTCCAATCTGGGACCCCTCGAGGTATGTCCGAATGCTGGTGGGATCAGGCCTAAATGGGCAGTCAGACATCCCTCTCACAATCCAGGACTGCTGGCTCCCAATTGCTCATCTGCCTGCCTGATTGCCCCTAACCGCTCTGCCTGCCATCCTGATCAATGCCTAATTGCTCCCCTGCTGGCTGATTGCCCCTAATTGCCCTCCCCTGCTGGCCTGGTCACCCCTAACTGCCCTCCTCTGCCAGCCTGGTCACCCCTAACTGCCCTCCTCTGCCAGCCTGGTCACCCCCAACTGCCCTCCCTTGCAGGCCTGGTCCCTCCCAACTGCTCTCCCCTGCAGGCCTGGGTCCCCCCCAACTGCCCTTCCCTGGAGGCCCAGTCACCCCCAACTTCCCTCCTCTGCCAGCCTGGTCACCCCTAACTTCCCTCCCCTGATGGCCCACAACTGCCCTCCCCTGCTGGCCATCTTGTGTCCACATGGGGGCAGCCATCTTTGACCACATGGGGACGGCCATATTGTGTTAGAGTGATGGTCAATTTGCATATTACTTTTTTATTAGATAGGATTCTTTTGTTTTCTTTTCACAACAGTGGGGTTATAGAAACATATTTAATTCACCCTAATGATGATGATTTGAAATAACATTAGTTGTCTCTTAAATATTATCCAAAATGTACATAAATCCATTATAGGATACAGCTATATATTTTCTCTATACTCTTTAGCGCTCTACACTCTGAGCCCAATGAGAGCCAGCAGAGCAGATTCGATTGTACACTTTTGGCCAATGAGGGTTTGTGCTGCATGCTTCCAGCCAATGAGAGCTCCAGAGAGCTATCATAATTGTTACGCAATTATTTATGCTCCTGTGACTTCTCTTCCTGCTATTGATTGTGAATTCTGGAAGCAAGTGTAACCTATTATTGACTAGCAAAGGTGCTGAACTTGCAGTAAGAGCCTCTACACTTGCTGGTGTTTCATGGTTCTGCACCAAAGAAACAAAGGAGAGAATCATGCTGGAAGTTACAAATGAAAGTGCTATAAACTTTCAAGGTACTTTAATGAAGAGTCCAGGAAAGAGAGGATGAAGCTCAACAGGCAATTAGTGCTTGTGGAACCTTTCTGACATCACGAAGGTCATCACCAATAATATTTTAACCTGGAAGAAAGAACTGACATTCATGAACTGTACCTGGAATCATGCAATTATTTCAAGGAATTTGAGGAGCAGGGGAGAGCATTTGCCAGGTTGAAAGTCAGAGACACAGCTCCTTAAGGGCAGGGCTGTACTGACCTGACTCAGCCTGAGCTCCCAGGCCTGGGGACTAATCTGTTTCCTGCACTGAATAATGTGCATGGAGTACAAAGTATTTTGCAACGTCCTTTTAATTTTTAACTTTATATTACTTAAGTATATTCTGGACATCTCTCCATGTCAACATACATATAATCTATCTCATGCTTTTTAAAGACTCCGTAATATCCCTTTGTATTCATGTACTGTAATTTATCTAATCAATCCCCTATTAGTGGACATCTGGCTTGCCCCAACTTTCCATATTACAAACAATTCTGCAATAGCCACAAAGCCCTTAGAAGGTGTTCCATTAGTTTACACTTCTATCCAACTTTTGATAATGTTTATTTCTCTGTGTCCTCCCCAACATTGGGCATTATCTAGTGTTTTAAATGCTTTTAAGTTTAGAAGTGAAAATAATATTATGGCTTCATTTTCAATTCTTTAATGTTAATGAATTTAAATATCTTTTTATGTTTGAAGGACATTTGCACTTCGAATTCTATGAGCTCCTGGCTCATGTCATTTTTCTTTGGGGTGTATTTATTACACCGAAAGCTTGGAAATACCTAAGTTGTTTCATATATTTCATACAATACACTACATTGTAGTCATTACAAATTATATTTCAAAGGGTTTTTAATGATGGAAACATTCATTACATGGTACGTGAAACTAAAACAGAATATAAAATTGCATATAATGTATCATTTTTTCACTATTTTAATAGCCAATAGGGTGATACTTGTTCAAAGTCAGCCTTGAATGTAGAAATACAGAATTATAGATTTCCTGAGTTGGAAGACACTGGAAGTCTCTAAAGAAAACACCCAAATGATACCTGTAGACCAGCGATTTTCAACCTTTTCCCTCTTATGGCACATGAACTAATTACTGGAATTCTGCGGCACACCAACAAATAGATTATATTTTTTGCTGAGCTGACAAAAAATATAGGTACAATCTTGATTCATTCACGCTGGATGGCTACTGTTGTGTTGACTGTTGTCATTTTTTAATTTGACAATCTCAGGGGAAAGAGGTCAGTTAGGTACCGCATGTTTCAAACAACCTTGCGGCACACCGGTCGGAGGGTCGGCTGGGTAGAAATCACTGCTCCTGGCAATGAGCTCCGCACAAGCAAAGGCCACAGTGCTTCTGCAGTGGCTGCCACACCACAGATGCTCCGGGACCGATGACCAAGTCAATGAGGGAAGGAGCCACACGCGTTGCTGCAGGCCTGTCACCTGCTCTGTCCTGATTGTCTCCGAGGATGGGACCTCCTGACTGTGCACGGCTGCTGCTGACTTTTGTGCACCCCTCTCATTTTTCACAGGAAAATGTGACTTTGGGTAATTTTACTGTCCTTTTATTTTCTGATACTTATAGAAAAAGTATGGATCTCTCTATATATTATACTTGTATTGGAGATGCAATATACACTGAGTGGACAGATTATTATGACCTCTGAATGTATAATAATCTGGCCACTCAATATATATATATACACACACACATACTAGAGGCCCGGTGCATGAAATTCCTGCATGGGGGTGTGTGTCCCTCAGCCCAGTCTGCACCCTCTCTAATCTGGGACCCCTTGAGGAATGTCTGACTGCAGTTGGACATCCCTCTCACAGTCCAGGACTGCTGGCTCCCAACTGCTCGCCTGCCTGCCTTCCTGATTGTCCCTAACTACTTCTGCCTGCTAGCCTGATCACCCCCTAACCACTCCCTGCCAACCTAATTGATGCCTAAATGCTCCCCTGCCAGCCTGATTGCCCCTAACTGCCCTCCCCTGCAGGCCTGGTCACCCCTAATTGCCCTCCCCTGCAGGCATGGTCACCCCTAACTGTCCTCCCCTGCAGGCCTGGTCCCCCCGCAATGCCCTCCCCTTCAGGTCTGGTTCCCCCCAACTTCTCTCCCCTGCAGGCCTGGATCCCCCCCAACTGCCCTTTCCTGGAGGCCCAGTCGCCCCCAACTTCCCTTTTCTGCCAGCCTTGTCACCCCTAACTGCCCTCCCCTGCAGGCTTGATCACCCCCAACTGTCCTCCCTTGCAGGCCTGGTCCCTCCCAACTGTCCTCCCCTGCTGGCCATCTTGTGGCAGCCATCTTGTGTCCACATGGGGGCAGCTATCTTTGACCACATGGCAGCAGCCATTTTGTGTTGGAGTGATGGTCAATTTGCATATCACTCTTTTATTGGATAGGATTAGAGGCCCGGTGCATGAATTCGTGCATGGGTGGGGTCTGGCCAGCCTGGCCAGGGGGAGGGGACATGGGCGGTTGGCCGGCCTGCCTGCTGGTTGAACTCCTGGTGGAGGGGACAATTTGCATATTAGCCTTTTATTATATAGGATATACACTGAGTGGCCAGATTATTATGCGTTCAGAGATTATAATAATCTGGCCACTCAGTGTATATAAACATGTCCATTATGTATATTTCTGTTCTGATTTCTGCATTTTTTTTCAGGTGACCTTATTTTCCTATTATAACTCCTTAGCCTCAAAAGTTTCAATTTTTTACGCTTCTGCAATAGCAGATGAGAATCACTAGCTGGGAGATGGTGATAGGGATACAGGACATATAGCAAAGCACGAAGGACACAGAGAAGGGGCATAGAAGCCTACAGAGCACTGAGCACACCTTGACCTTGGCCTTCACCCAAGATCAGCTCTCTTTTATGGAATCATTTACATAGACCTTGAACCTCAGAGCCCTGCAGAGGGTGGGGCGGCAATTAATGCTCTTGGGACAGCCGATGTCTTTGACAGCCCAGAGTGATTGGCACACACGTGTGTTGGAGAGAGTAGTCCTGCCACAGGCTCAAGCTTATTATGACAAAGTGCTACGGGACACACGACAGCCATGCTGTACTTTCAAACCGCAGACCCAAATCCAGTGTGACCCAGGGAGGTGTTCATTGTGTTAAATTGCCATTGAGTCCCTTTGGGGGCGGAATTTGTTGTATTCTCCATGTTAGTATGAGTATTATTATTATTGCTCCTATTAATGACAATGAGAAGAAAATGCAAAGTAGTTAGCACACACCATTTTTTCTTCTCACAACACCATTGTGATATGGATATTGTTGTTCTCATTTCACTGATGGCGATCACACAGGAAATACATAGATCCAGGAAATAAATAGATCCACAGTCTGCACACTCCTCCCTCTCTATGTGGATTCATGCCAAGTAACACAAAAGCCAGATCACTCCTGCCCAAGAGAAGGGCGACAGCTCACACTCTTCCCAACTCCTGAAAGGTAGACAGGGTTTTCAGATAATAGGAACCTTAGCATTTTCTCATTTGAAGCATGAGAGAGAGAGAGAGAGAGAGAGAGAGAGAGAGAGAGAGAGAGAGAGAGAGAGAGGAGAGAGAGAGGAGAAAATGTGTAGCAAATGTGTAGCTCTAAGACTACATTGGAGTAAGAGGAACAGAAACTTTAGCTGTCTAAACACCAAAAAATGTAGGGTGCCCTAATAGTCAACCCGCTCTGTAGGAATAAGATGCTCTTGTTACATTTTAGAAATGACACTGTGGCTGCAAATCATCAGCATGTCAACAACACAGGCCCAATCATTAGATCATCAGAGAAATGCCCATCCGAATGTACATGCGCATACTTGTGTGCATATGGCAATGTGTCCAGTTGGTCCTCATTATTCACAGAACCCATATTGTGGATTATGTTCAAATGTATCTGTAACCCCATACCCATACTCAAGGCACTTGGTGGTCACTCACGGACAGGCCCCGAGCAGTGGAAAAGTTGTCACCCGACGTGCACTTTCCCGGCTGAGTTCAGACAAAGCGACGCTGCCATCTTGCTTCAGCTCTCAGACTATAAGCGAGTGTCCTTTTCATGTTCTATTTTAAATGTGCCTCATATGTTACTCACATTTTTGTTGGTGATTTTACTGTTCAAAATGGCCCCCAAGTATCTGAAGTGTCCCTGAGCACAAGAAGGCTGTGAGGTGTCCTACAAAGGAAAGTATGGGTGTCAGATAAATTCCATTGGGGCTGGTGGCCATGAGTTCAATGTTACTGGAGCAACAGTGTATGTTAAAAAGGTGTCTTTAAACAGAAACACACATAAGACAAGGTTCTGTACTGATCAGGTCACAAGTGTTGTGATAAGAGGCACACAAGAACCTAACTCTGTCTTTTCCCTGGGAGCACTGATTCAATATTTGCTAATTAATGTTTATGGTGACTTCTACCACATAACTACCGCAAATAACAAGAAGCAGGTATATGTATAGAATGTCTACATATATAATAGGTATGTGTGTTTGAGTTGTGCCTCCTAGTTTACTGAGATCCTGAAAACTTACTTCTATATTATTTGGTGATAAGTGATACTTGAGAGAAAACTTAACATTCCATAAAGTACGTTTTTCTAAATTAGGGTTTAAAAGTTCTATTACTGATCTTTTGCTTCACTAGCAATATTTTTGACCAACAATAACAAAATTGCACCAGCATGGGAATGTTGCTTAACTGCTGCTTGGCAGAGTGGGCGTATGTGGGCTATAATAGTTGGTGAATGTAGTTGCAAAAACACTTACTTGGACTACATTCCAAGCAAACTTTTTACTCCAGAAATCTGCCCAAGAGTTTTTTATCTAGTTGATAAATGGGCTTCTGGACGTAATATTCTGTCCAAATCTCTTTGCATGTCAGCATAGCCTGTACCCTGGAAAAAAACCCAAACAGAGTCAGATCTTGCCAAACATGGACACCGCCTTCCATGAAGGCCAAACTCGAGTCCTCCCAGATCCACTCCCCTCCCTGCTACCACGCGAGATGGAGTGAGACATTCATCAGCCCCATTTATCTTGCTGCACAGTTGCTTCGAGGAGCTTCCTGGCATCTTTCTGTTCTCCAGATTGGACCAGAGCCTATTTTAAATGCATCTTAAATTTGGGAAAGAAATCAACTAAAAAAGTGGTAAAAAAAAAAAAAAAAAAAAAGACAAAGCCACCATTTCTTATTTGATTGTTTCCATAATGAAATCAGAAAGGCAGCCTGTGTGGTAGAAAGAGCCCTGAACTGGGAACTGGGGTATTGTTTCCATCGATGATATTAATAGCCTGTGTCAATAGGCAAGTGACTCCACTAGGCCTGAATTTCCTTATCTGCAAAGGTTGAAGGTGGATGAAATGTTCTTTAGAGTCCCTTTTAGGTAAAAAATTCCCAGGCTCAATGCTTTAGCTGGACTGCTCAAGATGATCTTGAGGTTTTTCAGATCATCTTGACATTAGGTTTCTATTTTAAACCCTGAGAAACGCATGAGAATGTAACATTTCATATTCTCATGCATCCGGGCCTGGTTGGCTGAAGAACATAGGGGCAGGCAAAAGTAGGTTCACAGTGGGAGTACATGAAACAGAGTTCATTCTTATATTATTACTCATGTATGAATTATTGAATTGTTTATTATGAACAACTGTAAAACTACTTTTACACACCCTGTATATTAGCTTTCCTCTACCCTCAGTGATACAGATATTGTTTATTTGTTAATTCAATAGCCTTTCTTTTTTTCAATAATCAATTAGCAAATAAATCAGGAAATGTTTAAATAACTCACTATATGGCAATGTTTTATTTTGCTATTGGTGTCTCAGTATTTATTTTATTGTTTTTGTTATTTTTATAAGCTCCTCAACACCACTTATGAAACAAGATAAGGTAGAAACCAACTAATAGCTTAATTGTGACATTTCAATGAACCAATTTCGTTAATGTCATCTATTTATATCTATTTTTAAATTTTAAATGTTTAATTTTTAAAAATTCCTTTATTAAGGTGTTACATATGTGTCCTTATTCCCCCATTACCTCCCCCATCCGCCCACTCATGCCCTCACCTCCTGGTGTCTGTGGCCATTGGTCAGGCTTATACGCATGCATACAAGTCCTTTGGTTGATCTCTCCCCCTTCCCCCCATGTTTATATCTATTTATATTTTACCTTGACTGAAGTGTTTTGTTATTTTTTATGGGGTAAATCTTCCAAACATATCATCTGTAGAGATCTGTATGGTTTCTTTTATTAGGTTTTATACTATCTTCTATGTAAGTCAATGTTCGGCAAAGCAAATCATATCCTTCTATAGCTTACCATTTCTATAGTCAAAACATTTTTGTTTACTTATAAATTTATCTTCAATTTGTGCCTTCATTTTTCTTATTTTGGGAAATTCTCTTTTTCATCTTCTCTGCACCTACAAACACTAAAGTAGTTCTGAATTTAAGATTATTTTTGGCAAGTCATTTTATAGAGTATATTGGTAATAAAAAATAATTTCTTTCCCTAAGTCATCTGTCTGTAGATTCAGACTTTTCTTAATTTACACTTTATTACACTTGGACATACCTATACATATATGACTTTGATAAGTAATGTTTCCTGGAGCCTTGAAATGCAAAGATTAAGATTTTACACAGAAATGTGTTAATTACTTAGAGTACCAGGTATGGGAGAACAAGACCACGTATCATGTAACCTTACTTCACAGAATCAAATTAATAAAACACAAAATTTCTCTTAATATTCAGCATTATTATTTTTCTTGGATAAACTAAACAGTTTTTATAGAAATAATGCTTTTATGACATATTTTATCATTTAATTTTGCTAATTCAGAAAAAATCACTACTATAGTGTTCCCAAAACCTGTAATTCTTTTAAGAATTTACTAGAATAGAAGGAAAATTCAAAGTTCTTTCCAGTTTTTATTCCCCATAAATAAACAAACTATCTTAAGTACATTTCTAGAATTAGTCTAAAGAAAATAATATTTCGCTAAAAAATTTAGTTGATTTTTTTTTATTTCAGACAGTCAATATTTTAAATAGAATCCCCTAGTGTGATATTGTATTATCTTAAAACTCAATCATAATTAACTGCCTCTCTCAGCTTTATAGAAGAGGGAGCAAATTCTGATAATAAGACCTTTGCCATTCAATACTGTGTTCAAAGAAGGGTATTAAGAAAGATAAGGATGCCAATAGGCAAGCTGTTCGCCAACCATAATGTATCTGCCTTTGAGATACTTAAGGTGTGGTTGATGTTTAAATGATTTGTTCTCAGAAAGCATTTTTTAAATACATAGAGTAATCTTTGACCTTTACTGTACTGAGTCAACAGAGTGCGAGAGAACTTCCAGTAATTGTTTTCGCTCTTCCTCAAGAACATCTTTGAGCCCTACCTGGTTTGGCTCAGTGGAGAGAGCGTTGGCCTGCGGACTGAAGGGTCCTAGTTTCAATTCTGGTCAAGGGCACATGCTCAAGTTGTGGGCTCGATCCCCAGTAGGGGGCATGCACGAAGCAGCTGATCAATGATTCTCATCATAGATGTTTCTCTCTCTCTCTCCCTCTCACTTCCTCTCTGAAATCAATAAAAATATATTTTAAAAAAAGAACATCATTGAATTGGGGGAGAAACATTACTAGAAGCTCCATACAGACATGTGGATGCTAAGTATTTACATTTTTATTACTTGTTATTTTACGATAAGACCAAAGAGATGTAATTGTGTTTTGCTTTGCATTCTATAATATGTGTGCTCAGAAATATTAAATTTTGATGAAGAAAATGGGGAAGAATATTAAATAATGAAAACTACTACTTATTACTATCAACCAGAAACCGTGCTTAGTATTTTAAGCAAACATGAGTTTGTTTGATGATAATGATAATGATGATAATAGCTAATATTTGTTAAGCAGCCATTATGTGCCTTGCACATGCTAGGCATCTGAAATACAATAATATACATATGAAGGACAGTCCCTGATCTTATAGAGATTAGGGTTAAGTGACAAGGTGTAGGCAGATCAACAGTTATGATACAGCGTGGGGATGGCTGTGATGGGAGAAATATAGGTGCTACGGAAGTACATTGGAAAGATGTCTGACCCAGATATTATTAAGGCAAAAGGAGAAGGTGTGTGTCACACAATATCCCCTGGATGCAGAAGAAGGAGCATGAAGAAACAGCTAGAGGATAGAATGTGCATGATCCTTTCAAAGGTCTGCAAGCACTTCAATATGGCAGGAGAAGAGAGCTCAAACATGGATGGAATGACACAAGCTTGGGAGGTAAATTGGAGCTGCTCATGAAAGCCACGTGGAGGAGCTGAAGCTTGGGAGCAGAGAGGATTATGTGCTGATGGGACATATAGGTTAGAAAGATTACACTGCTACCGTGTAGATAAAGGAGGGGCTTGGGCAAGGCCGCTGCCAACAAAACAACTCAGTAAACCTGCGGTCATTTGGCAAAAGAGTGATGAGAGCCTGAGTTTAGGGCAGTGACAGTGGAATGGATAAAATGTGATTTGATTTGAGAGAGATTTGGAATGTAGACTAGTTGGGCCTCAAATGTGGGAGTTGGAGAAAGTATTGCCAAGTATCTGTCTTAAGTTTTTGGGAGATGTGGTTGGCATTTATTAAAATGGGGAACATTTAATAAAATTAGGAGCTGGTTTCGGAGTGAGGGAAAATAAAGCATGTTGTTTTGATGAGCTGAGTTTTAGAACTTGCATGTGAGGAAATGAAATTTAAGGAGGTTACAAAACAGGATTTGAGCCAGCATGGTCTGGCTCTCAAGTCCCTGCTCTTAACCACTGCACTGCACTCCCCAAACCTCGCTGCACAGCTCTTCTCTGGAGACAGGATGTTGATAGGCTGTGTTCTCTCGATGCTTCTTATTTGATCCTATGGGACAGTGATGCTGGTTTGTAATTCAGCGGTGCCACTAACTGCTTGACGCTGGGCAAATCGTTAACCTTTCAGGACCAAGATCTCTAAAAGGAAGGAGTTGAACCCGGTGGATCTTTTTAAAAGGAGCTCTGGGAGTGGGTGTGGAAGGAGCTTAGGATAAGGAGAGTGTGAATGTGTGTCCTTACAAAAGGCTTATCACCTGGAAGTTTTTCTCAAACCAAAAACTCTCAGCTAGATTCTTCTCCCCCTGCTTCCAGTCGAGACCCATGGCCTTGGCTGCTGCTATATAGCCTTCAAACATGGTCAGAGACAGAAAGGTTGACAACCCCTAGACCAGGTGATCTCAAATTCCTCCTTTGGCTCTAAGATACTGTAAAATTCTGTCATTACAAACCAATTTCTTTACATTATTCCAGAGAATAGTCATTTTGCTTGTCTCCTTGTTACGTCTTCGTTCATTCATCACATATTTACTGCATACTAGCTATAGGCCAGTTCAAACTCTACACACTCAGTATATGGTAGTGAGTCCTGTACTTGCCACACGTACATTCCGGTGGGGAGGGGCAGACAACTCACTAAAGGATGGACAAATATATCCCATGCAGTTGTATGTGCTTCAGCAGGATGGTAAAGACAGAGAGGCTAACTGGCTGCATCAGATTTAGGGGTCAATGAAGGGGGAATATTTAAGCTGAGATCTGAAGGGCAAGCAGGAGCCCAGCTATGCTGAGATTAGAAAAAGAACATTTCAAAAAGAAGGAAAAAATATGGTGCAAGAGCCGTAAGACAGTGTATCAATTAATCTGTATGGTTTGGGTTTTTGTTTTTGCTACAGGTAAGAGAAGTCCCAAGTCCACCTGGGTTAAGGAAATAAGGAAATTAATTATCTATCATAATCAAAGGGTAATATGCTAATTAGACTGGACAGCCAAACAACCTTCTGGACGTCCTTCCAGACGACCTTCCAGATGAAGCTGGGCTGCGAGGGCCGAGCACCTTGCACGAATTTCGTGCATCAGGCCTCTAGTTTCAGATAACATGTAATGAAAGACCAGTGTTTTCAAGGACCGAGTACCACCATCCACAGCACAAAGTCACCTGCAGCGGGTGGTCAGAAGGGGGCTTCCAATGGCACGTGGAGCTGCATGATTTTTTGCCCAAGTCCCGACAGTGGGCACCAAGAGGCTCTCCACTGATGTGGAATAAAATCCCATGTGCTCTCTCCTGCACCAGGAATAGACAGCAAGGAAATACTTACCACGGTTCAGTTTTAGCCTGCATTTCTGAACTAGTCGTTGCCGAGGGGAATGAGCTAACTGCAATTGTTTTAGGTTCTAATCAGGCCCATTTCTTGAGCTGGGGTCGTGGTGAACTGTCAGTATTGTTTTTCTTTCAACGCAGTAAAGCTGTCCTTTCATTATGTCCTGTCTTGTCTTTGTTCTGATGAACTGTCATTATTTTTTTCGCTGATCCTCTGTGTTTAATGTATGATCTCAGAGCATCTCTGGATTATATAAGGGAAGAGGCCCTGAGAGCATTAATTCTCAGAGAGTACACACTTAAGTCTAACCTCTACTATGATTATTCATTAATACAATCATATTGTTTTTGGTCCCTCAGAAATCCAACACAGTCTCTGGTTGGCAGGTATATTTTTCCTCCCATACTAACAGTAGTATGGATTTATTCCCTCTTATACTGCTTTACAGTCCTGCTAGTTAGTGTGACTTCGGAAGAGATAGGAGGTAAAATGGTTAATCTGTCATTTTTAACCAGAATTGCCCGAGATTTCAAAAGGAGAGTTATTAAACATAAAGGAGAACAGGGATGTCCCTTTTCAGTTAGAATATAGAAGGGAGCAGAAGACCTCTGTTTTCATGGTAATCACAAACAAACAAACAAAAACAATAAACAAAACAAAAAAAGCCCAGAGAAAATGAAATGCTACTTTTCTGTGGGGCTAGTGAAGAGTGATTGGCCTAATATTAAGTTACTCAAAAGGTCAGTATTTAAAAAAATCAGTCATATTTATTTTTACTAGCAATGAACAACTGAAAGTTAAAATAAAATAAAAAAGTACTACTTACAATGGCTCCAAAAAAATGAGATACTTAGGTTATAAATATAATAAAATAGTTGCATAATCTGTATGATAAAGACTACAAAACATTGATGAAAGAAATCAAAGAAGCTGTATTGTGTTTGTGTAATGAAAGACTAAATATTAAAATGTCAATTCTCCCCAAATTGACCTACATATCCTATCTAATAAAAGAGTAATATGCAAATTGACTGAACCTCTGCAACACCCACAAGCCACGCCCACCAGCCAATCAGGAACAAGTATGCAAATTAACCCAACCAAGATGGTTGCAGCCACGGAGCGAGAAGGAGGCTTGGGTTTCCCCCCCAATGGAGGAAGCCAAGCTTTCTGCCTGCTCTGGCAGGCCCAGGTCTCCACTCAAGGCTACAAAGTTTCAACTATAGAAGATAAATAAATCCCAACAAAAATGACAGCAGCCATGGAGCTGGAGAGAGCAGGAGGCTTGAGTTGCCCCCAGCAATGGAGGAAGCCAAGCTTTCCACCTGCCCTGGCCTGCCTTGGCCTCCATTCTGCTCAAGGCTACAAAGTTTCAATTATAGAAGGTAAATAAATCCCAACAAAAATGGCTGTGGCCAGGGAGTGAGCAGGAGGCTTGGTCTGCTCAAGGCTACAAAGTTTCAATTATAGAAGATAAATAAATCCTAGATCCCAGGGCCTCCCCTTGGGTTGCGGGGGGGCAAGGCTGGCCTGTAAACCACCATAGGCCCCTCGCTCAGGCCGCCCCACACTCCAAGGAAACCCCTACCCTGATCCAGGACACCTTTCAGGGCAAACCAGCCAGCCCCCACCCATGCACCAGGCCTCTATCCTATCTAATAAAAGAATAATACGCAAATTGACCGTCACTCCAACACATAAGATGGCTGCCCCCATGTGGTCAAAGATGACTGCCCCCATGTGGACACAAGATGGCTGCCACAAGATGGCCAGCAGGGGAGGGCAGTTGGGAGGGACCAGGTCTGCAAGGGAGAGCAGTTGGGGGCGATCAAGCCTGCAGGGGAGGGCAGTTAGGGGTGACCAGGCTGGCAGAGGAGGGAAGTTGGGGGCGACTGGGCCTGCAGGGAAGGGAAGATGGGGGGAACCCAGGCATGCAGGGGAAGGCAGTTGGGGGGGACCAGGCCTGCAGGGGAGGGCAGTTAGGAGCAATCAACCTGGCAGAGGAGCAGTTAGGCATCAATCAGGCTGGTAGGGGAGTGGTTAGAGGGTGATCAGGCTGGCAGGCAGAAGCAGTTAGGGGCAAACAGGAAGGCAGGCAGGCGAGCAGTTGGGAGCCAGCAGTCCTGGATTGTGAGAGGGGTGTCCGACTGCCCATTTAGGCCCAGTCAGACATCCCTCGCGGGGGTCCCAGATTGAAGAGGGTGCAGGCTGGGCTGAGGAACACCCCTTCCCACCCCCCCCCCCCCCATGCACACATTTTGTGCACTGGGCCTCTAGTAAGAGTATAAAACTTTTGGAAGAAAACATAAATGAAAATCTTTATGATCTTGGATTTAGCAAAAAGCTCTTAGATATGACATTAAAGGTATAATGGGAAAAAAGGGTACTAACTTGGAATTCAAAAAATTAAAACTTTTGCTATGTGAAGGACACTGGTAAGAGGACAAAAGTCAACATACAGACTGGGAGAAAATATTTGCAAATCATATATCTGACAAAATAATTATATCCATAATATATAAGAGCTTTCAAAATTCAACAACAAAAATTCTAAAAGAATGGGAGAAAGATCTGAACAGACATGTTACCAAAGAAGATATATAAATAGTAAACAAACACAGGAAAGGATGTTCAATGTTATTAGGAAAATGCAAATTAAAACCACAAGATACCTTTATGTACCTTTTAAAATGTTTAATACAAAAACTAAAGCTGACAATACCAAGTCTTGACAAGAAACATGGACTATCTGGAATTCTCATACTTTTGATGGGAATGAACATGGTACAGCTACTCTGGAAGACAGGTCGTCAGTTTCTTGTGAAGGTAAACATTACTTGCAATATACAGGAAGCAACCTTAGGCCTATGTATTTTACTTCAGAGAAATGAAAGCTTATGTTCACAGAAAAACCTGTATTTAAATAATTGTAGCAGCATTATTCATAATTCCTAAAGTGAAACAACCTAAATATCCTTCATTGGTAAATGAATAGTGTTGCATCCATTAAATTACACAGCTGGAGAGCACAGTGGTGGTGGCGGGAGCCTCTCCTGCCTCCTTGGCAGTCGGCAGTCGGACAACCCTCAAGGGCTCCCGGACTGCAAAAGGATGCAGGCTGGGTTGAGGGACCCTCCGAGGGCACGAATTTCAGGCCCCGGGCCTCTAGTATAATGATAAGTAAAACAAGCAAAGCTCAAAAGTTACATATTTTGTGATTCTATTTACATGAAATTCTGGAAGAAACAATACTGTTGGGATAAACGTAAGATCAAAGGTTGTCTGCTATCATTAATTGTGTGTGTGTGTGTGTGTGTGTGTGTGTTAGGGTTTGAAAAAAAGTTGAAAAAGTTAAGTGGAAGCATGGAGGAATTTTGGAAGTGAAGGAACTGTCTGTATGTGAATGTGATGGTGGTTATCCCTATACCGTGCTACAAACTCACAGAACTGTACACCAAAAGGGGGGGATTTTAGCATATGTAAATTTAAAAATTGTTTTAAAAAATAATGGAAGGTCACAAAAGAAAATAAAGGAGTTGATTCTAAAAATGTTGAAAAACCTCTTTTATGTAAACATAATCCTAAATAAAAGTCCTAAATAAAAGCACAGAGAAATTGTCAAAAAAGCGGATGAGGAATTTATGAACCATGAGGTCCTTAGGGGAACACTACTGCTGGCAACCACTAGAGGCAGCACAGAGATGTCTGAAGCCCTGCAGTCAAACCCGGCTAAGAGAAACAGCAAAATAATCACAACATTCTTCCCTCTGGAATTTCTTCAGAGGGCACACTTGGCGATTCTGGGTTGCTCCCTTTGTTTTGCTCATTCGTGGGTGGCAAACAGAGTGGGCCGATGTGACCGCAGAAGCACGCCAAGTGGGTGCTCAACACACTGTAGGTTTGGCGTGCCCCGCTTGGGCCCAGGAGACCCCAATGCTAGAATGGTCTGCATCCCGGGCCTCTCCTTAGGTGACTGATGGTGGAGGGGAGCTTTTGGGTGAGCATGTGCCTCTGCTCAGGCTTCTAACCCCATTGTCACCGGTGCCTGCAAACTGGAAGTCAGAAACGTGGGATGGGACCAAAAAACATCTTAACATCACAAAAATAAACTTGCCTGGTGTGGCGGAATGCCTGAGGGGGCCGGGTGAGGCTGACGGGGAGCAGGAAGAGGCACTGTGTGGAGAAAGATGAGGGCGAAGGGAAAGGCCACATACCTGAGCAAATGCCAACCCATCCTTTCCTCATTTTCCCCTTCTTTTGTATTTGTCTTTCTCTCTTCCTTCTTTTCCTCCCCTCTTCCCATTCTCATTTCTCACCCCACCCCCCACCCCGCCTTGTCCCTCCTCTGCCATTCTTCCTAGCTGCTTCATTCCTTCCCTCCCCTAACAAGGAGTCAGCTGAAGAACAGGTAATGACTGAGTGTGGCAGACAGAAGGCCAAGGAGTGAAGGACCCCTCGTTTCTTGTGGCTGCCATCACAAATCACCGTAAATGTGGTGGCTTGAAGCTACAGGCGTGTCTTCTCTCACCGTTCCGGACGTTAGAAGTCTGTAGGCAGGGCTGCACACGCTCCCCCCCCCCCCCCCCCCCCCCCCCCCCCCCCCCGGCTGTAGGAAGGACCCTTCCTTGCCTCTCCCAGCACCACGGGCTCCCAGTGTTGCTTGGGTTGTGATTGCCTAACTCTAACCTGTGTATCTCTTGTAGCCAATTAACCACTGACTTGGGATAAAATTGCCTTGTCAACCCTGAGCCTATACTCTTCAGAGGCAATACAGATACAAGTATATGTACACACGCACACGCACTCCCACGCAAACATGCAAACACGCACCGACACCCTAAAGTCCAGCCCATTAGGAAGTTATTTGCCAGGAAAAGTTTCATCCTAAATTGTTACTTTACTGTAACTCTGTTTCCAGACTCCAAGTCTATTTTTCCTGGAGTAGAATCAGAGGACAATGGGGAAAGGAAATGATTTGAATTCAGTAGGCCCGGGGCTGTAGGACTTCCTAGGCATAAGACCTTGAGTGATGACTTAATTTCTTTGTGATTCCACTTCTCATCAGCAAAAGGCGGGTAAAAGTAACACTGGCTACATCAGTTAGCATTTGCCGCCTGACAAGCCTCGCCAAAACGTAGTGGCTTAAAATACCAACAATTGCTTTTATGCACAGTTCTGCCAGTTACCACTTTGGACCGTGCTCTGCTGGGTGGTTCTGGTTCCACCTAGGCTCTCTCCCACCTCAGCAGTCAGGGGCCAGGTTGGCTGGCTGGTCTCTGGTGGCTTTGGGGGGACAGCTTATCTCTGCTCCCAGTGGTCTGACTCCTCCAGCCGGCGAGCCAAGTCTTGTTTCATGTTGGAGGCAGGTCCAGGGAGAGAGTCAAAGTTCACAAGGCCCCTTGAGGCATAGACTTGGTGCCATGGACCAAAGTGTGTCCTTCAAATTATATGTTGAAACCCTAATACCCAATGTGACCGCATTTGGAGATAAGACCTACAAGGAAGTAATAAAAGGTAAATGAGGTTAAAGCTGAGACCCGAATCTGGTAGAACTGGTATCCTTGTAAGAAGAGGATGAAACACCAGGTGTCTCTCTCTCTCTCTCTTTCTCTCTCTCTTTCTCTCTCTCTTTCTCCCCATAACCACAGAGGAAAGGCCATGTGGGCACACAGTGAGAAGGCAGCTAGCCACGAAAAGGCTCCATCCGAGACCAACCCTGAGAGCACCTTGAACGTAGACTTCTAACCTCCAGAACTGTGAGAAATAAATTCATGTTGTGTAAGCCACCCAACCTGCGGTATTTTGTTACGACAGCTTGAGCAGACTAATATACTGGGAGCTGTCATCACATCCCTTCTACCACATTCTATGGGCCAAAGCGAGACACTAGAGACTAGCCCACAGACAAAATGTTAGGAGGCAGACTCCACATCCTGGTTGTAGGGGTTGCAAAGTCATGTATAAAAGGGGCATGGGTTTGGAATAACAATCTAAAACACCACCACACATAGTTTCATATTTCACCATAACATGAAATTCTGGATGGGAAAACAGTTCCTCAATTGTAAAGCCTGGTAGAAATATTAATTACCATCAATATCCTCTCCTGCTTTGCAACAGCTGTGACTATTTCTTAGCAACTAGGCGATGTGTGATACAGATGTATCTGGGTGTGCATTGTTCTCAGTGAGTTAGTATAAGCCACTGCCTAATGAATGAAGTCCTACAATGCCTATAATTCACCAGAGAGGTAGGCATGGTTTAGGAGCAAGACTGCATTTTCATAGGTAGAAAAGCTTGAAAATAAAGATTTGAATGAGTATCCTACTCAATGAGTTCAGGAACAGGAAGTTTGGTGGCTGGATGAAAAGTAGAAAGGAAGGATGCAAATCAGGCTGGATCTCGTGAATTTAGTTATCCATGCTCACCACTTCCCTGAGAGACCAAGGGGAAAGGGAGGCTGCTGAGCCATGGAGGACCCTTCCCGGGAAGGCAGATCTGTGGCTACAGAATTGGACTCTATTCTTTTAAAAATATATATATATTTTATTGATTTTTTTTACAGAGAGGAAGTGAGAGGGGTAGAGAGTTAGAGACATCGATGGGAGAGAAACATCGATTAGCTGCCTCCTGCACACCTCCTACTGGGGATGTGCCCGCAACCAAGGTACATGTCCTTGACCGAATTGAACCTGGGACCCTTCCGTCTGCAGGCCAACGCTCTATCCATTGAGCCAAACCGGTTAAGGCATGGCCTCTATTCTAATTGAAAGAGCTGCCCACGAGTCCTAAAAACTGTGTCTGGGTTCACAAACCTTCTTCCACGGTAGACTGACAGCCAAAGAAGAGCACATTGCCATCTACTCTGATCATCTCCTGACCTCACACAGAATCACATGCAGAACTCCCTGACAGCCATGCTAGCGAGAGGGAATCCTGTGGGAGTAGAAGCCTGGCCAGCTGGCGCGGCCAAGAACAGGTTAAACCCTACTGCGCAGCACAGTCATCATTCTTTCATGGGTGAGAGTGACAGGGTGCCCTGGGCTGGGGCCTACTGGTTCCCAGGAAATGCGTCTGCTTACCTTGTAAAGTGAAGGGGGCTGAGAGGGAAAGGTGTGGACATGATTCCAGGACCTCCAGGGAGGTCCTCCCTTCCCTTAAGGGCTGCTCCAGACTCTGGCCACTCTGGGGCTCTGCTAACTTGAGGAATTAGGAGGCAGAGCATTGTGCTCTGCGGGTGGTCTCTCCTACGCATTGACTGAAGCGGTCCAGCGGCAAAGGGTTGAGTTGTTCTGGATTGGGAACCCATTCAACACCTTCAGGTCACTCCCCATACCTGACACGGATCTATTATTGTGGGTATTACACCATAGTGCAGGGTTATAAAGAAGTATAGAGTAAGAACCTATTTTCTCCTGCATCTGCAGTTTAGTTCATTGCCTGGTACCTAACACACATATGGAATAAGTAAAGGAATGACTGGACTCAATAAATATTTTATAAACGAACCACAAAACAAGAAGGACACAGCCAAGGGCTTAAATTTATAAAGTGTGTGAAGCACTACAAACATCTTCCTTTTTTGCCCCAAGGCTCATACACTCAATAAGTACTCAACTATGTGCTCAATGAATCGTTGTTGATTTACACTGAAGTTACAGAGCACACAGATGAAAATACTGCAAAAATTTAAAAATTGCAAAAATAAGACAACCGAGTGTCCCCACAATTAAAGTATGCTCAAAATAGCAGAATACAGATGGAGGATTTTGAAGCTGGAGATTGGACTCCATGCCATCATTTCACAGAAGGAATTGACACCAAGATCATCTAAGATTTGTCCAAAAGCAAGTCAGAGAGGCCTGGCTGGTTTGGCTCAGGGGATAAAGCATCGGCCCATGGACTTAAGGGTCTAGGGTTTGATTCTTGTCAAGGGCAAGTATCTTGGTTGCAGGCTCCTTCCTTGGCCCCAGCCAGGGCACATGTGGGAGGCAACCAATCGATGTGTCTCTCTCACATCAATGTTTCTCTCTCTCTCAAAAAACATCAATGGGTAAGAGCAAGTCAGAGAGAGAACTCTAATCAAGTGTCATGGGAAACATTATTGTAGGGTTCGAATCAGTGGTTACCCTTGTTGACTGGCACTTAGAAATAAATGAATAATCCAGGGTACTAGTAATTCAAGGAAAATCCCTTCAAAAAAGGCCCAGAGGTCCCAAATGCTCTCATATTCCTACTCAACCAGCTCCTCCCAGGACCAGGGCCCTTCAACATGAACCTTTCTCATTTTGGGGCCAGACATTTTTGTCTCCTGGGTAAACAGTCTTGTTAGACACCTCATTCATATTTATTTTTCAGTTTTGTTCTTTACTTTAAAAAAATTACCTTATTTTTTTTTAATCACCATTTATCCCCTCTATGCCCTCTCCCACCTCCACCACCCCCAATCTTTTTATTGCATGAGGTTTTATCAATAACTGGTAATTCTGAGTCTATCCTTTTGTCATTGGCAGCATGATTTGGTTTGGAAGCAACACAAAGTTTGCTTTGAATACTTGACGGATCGCTTCTATCCTGTCAGGCTTACCTGCCGTGGTCTAGGGCTATTCATTACCATTTCCACACGGTGGTCACTGTCCTCTGCTCTGGCAAGGCCTGTGCCATTTCCTGACTGCATCTCAGCTCCTCAGTGCTCATGGTCTCTCACCCCACCCCCCACCCCACCTGTCAGGCTTACCTGCCGTGGTCTAGGGCTGCTGCTCGTCTCCTATTCTAAACCTAAAGGCCCTCCTTGGACAACGTGGTGGTCACCATGCAGTGCCTGCAGGGGGTGGGGAACGGCCCTGTGCCTCCCGGGCACCCCCTTTTTCCTG
Organism: Corynorhinus townsendii; assembly: GCA_026230045.1. Lineage (NCBI taxonomy): Eukaryota > Metazoa > Chordata > Mammalia > Chiroptera > Vespertilionidae > Corynorhinus > Corynorhinus townsendii. The sequence goes on along the minus strand of JAPDVU010000004.1, from coordinate 177,643,419 downwards.
TCCCTAAGCTTCATGGAGATGCATGTGTGATGGCTCAGAGGCCAGGCAATGGCGCCAGGAGAACAAGAACAGGTGGGGAGGGCTTGCCGTAATGGGACAGTCAGCTTCCAGCTGACAAAGTTTGCGCTGGGCTGTACACTTGTTTCTAGTCTAAGGTACTTGTGTGCTGACACCCAAGGGTATAAAATATCCGTGGTCCTACCTTCTACTTGCCATGGAGATAAACCCACGCTTGTCCCGAGAAACAATCTCCTAAATTTCTGTATACGGATAATAAAATGCTCCACGAATAAAACAGACGTTTCAAAGATCAGTTTCCCTTACTACAGCTATCAAGCTAGTTGTGTGTGTGTGTGTGTTTTCAGTCTGGCTGACATTTCTCAGCTCAGGGGAAAATAATATTCTGTCTTTTTCCTAAAAAGTCCCTTGTGGTCACTGAACATTACTGTCTCCTTTGTTTACGTTTCAATTCACCTTTTCTTTGAAATTCCTTCTGTTCATTCCAATTATTTATTGGTCTCAGGGTACCAGCCTTCTCATCTGAGCATCTCAGAAGAACTATCTTGGACAAAGCTTTAGCCAATGCTACCGTTCATTAGATTGAACGGTAGAAAACCAACGCAAGACCAGCGTTGAGAAGTTCACATTATGTTTTGCAGCAGAAAACCGTATTTCAAGTGCTATACACAGCAGACTCTCTTCACTGTACATGCAAAAGAGTCCTGCTCTTGAAATGCAAATCAAAACCGATGAACAATAGAAGCAGGAACACAAAGGGACTTTCGGGGGACCTGTAATGCGAGTCACTGCCTGGCCACCAACTTTGCAAGGAGAGTCACTGAGGCAAAAATGACCGGTGCATATAATTACTGAGGCCATGAAAGTACTTAGCAAATGCACCGCTAGATCTCTGCCCCATTAAAAAATATCATTTGGAAACAAGGTATTAATATGCTTTCACGGTTTCCCAAACTTGTCGATGGAATGTCTTGTGTAAGGGGGTTTAAAGAAAATAAAAGTCCCTGATCTAATTACCTCCAAAGTTAATTCAACACTGTCCCTTTACTTACCAGAGACTGTCTTGAGGTTTAAAAAAATTTTAAATCTGTATACGTGTTATGGGAATGTGATTAATCATCTCTCAATCATGTAAATCCCAGCCAGATACGATGTCACAGTATCTCCTCTTACTCAGGACCCTTCCCTCGCACCAATTTTGCTTGGTTTCCGATTTCACTGCGTTGGGATTAAATCGGTGCACTCTTACTGCACGATTAGGACTGCTTTAGAACTATGGAATTACAAACCTCAGTTGGGGGCTGTGCATTGTACTCACTGTCATAACTGCCATTAGCATGCTTTTCAATGCTTGCAGAACAGTGGGGTAAAAAGGTCTTGTGAATAACACCCACTGTGATATATCTGCTATTGATTATCGGCAGCAATTATAGACATCCTGGGCTGCAAAACAAGGTATAGAACCTGGGAAAATGCCCAGGATTTGTGGATCTAAAGGAATTTTGGGAAAAAAAAAGATTATTTAAATCTGTGGATTAAAGAGCTAGTGTAAGCTTTAAAAATTATTTACTTGCAGGATGAATTTTATAAATGGGTAAAGACCTCATCTATTGAGAAAAAAGTATCTAAATTTTATTGCTTTCTACAGAGTAAAATTAAAATGTTTTATGAAGATGTTCTGAAGCCTAATTAGATGGCTTCTGTTCTGTGCATCCCTGTGCACCCCAGCCCCCTCCCTTACCATTCTTCATCAGAGTCAAGAGATGGTAGGCCCACTTAAAGTTGACGTCAAGTATTTCTCACCCAAGCAGCTCACCCTGATAAGACTTTGGTCACAGACTTTCCAGTTCTAAATACACACCAAGCAAGCCTTTCACAGTTAAAAACAAAGTCTCACGTGGTTTCTCTTTTAACAGAAGGTGTTTGTAACCCCCATATAAACAAGTTTATATGTTCCTTTGGGATAAGTCTTGGGATGTGGAAACTCATAAGCCTTTGGGATACACCCTACTATTCTGCTGGCACCCCAGCTTGATTCACTAATTTCAATCCCTTTAGCCATTTTCATCAAGGTTCTTCATTAAGTCTCTTTAGACAACCAGTATGGTTCGCTATTTTATAAACTATGAATCTGAGAGAAACTCTATATACCTCGCTATGTGCCTGTAACAAGTTCAGAAGCTCCAAATCAAGTTCTTGTTTACAGTGATCTTAAAACATATACACTTGGATCGTTATAATTTCCCTGCTATGCATTTCTGGATGTTTATACATGAACTGAATAGTGGTGGGAAAAGATCCCAGAGGCCCTTAACAACTACAATAACTCTCTGTAATTTGCTGAAAGCGAGTGGCATTCATTTACTCTTTTTCTTAAAGTTCATGACAAAAGCCAACAGGTAGATTTTTGTTAAGAATCTTCAGGTTGGTTGATCTAAAGGCTTTGAAACTTGATAAATGCACACGTCAGACTAAAGAAATAAGCTTTTGAAACAAAGTCCTGGGAAAAGCAGCTGGTTTTGCACACACTAGGAGTTCAGTCCTTCTGTTTGAGTCTTTTCAGACAATCGTCAGTGAGGTTCGCACGGAGACGGAAAGAATGATTCCTGGCATCGTGAGGCATGTACGAGGATGCGCTGAAGTCAAAAGGGAACTTGGGAATAATGAATGAGCACCCCCTTTCCCCCGCTTCCTGGCCTCTGGTTAATAAATAGGGATGTCTGGCTAACTGGTTCCACTCTGGGTGTTGCTAGTTTCTTTCTAGAAATGTTCTTCCTGCAGCTTTCCAAGAGTAGCTGTTACATCGTGTGGCCAATGATTAATTCTGTTACCCGGGATTTTGCATGCCTGCGTTTCAGTGTGACGGGCTACAGTCTTGCAGTGGAAAAAAGTACAAAAGTCACCTTAGCGTCTTACAGTGCAACCGTTTTAATAGTACTAAAACAGGCAGGACAGTTTTGCAGGCCGAGGTTAAAAGCACCCGTGCCTCATTTAACATGCTTCTACTTAGAAGGTTTTCCTGCTCTCCTGAAGGCGTAGGTCTACAGAAGTACTTCTAAAGTGCATTTCTCAGGCACTGAAAACAGCCCTGACGGCTCTCCCACAGCAAGCTCACGGGAGGTCTGCCCCATTCCAGGGGCGCTACCCTCTCTTAGAGCAGTGGCACCCCTCTCGCTCCCACAGATTGACACAAGGGTGGAGGCCACCGAACAGCTTTTTGGAGATAATAATTAGGCCAACGTCCTGGGTGTCGGGCATCTTCTCTTACCACAAATAAATATTCCATGCAGCCTTGAGTCACGAACTATGGAAACCTCAATGGACACTTCCATTTCCGGGAGTGTGAAACCGCGGGGGGGCCTTGCGTGGAGACTCTGACTTGGTGGGATTGAGACACCAAGCTCAGAGGCAGGCCAGAATTCTCGGGTTTGGGGCTGGGGGTTGGGGAGCCGTGGTGGGAAGAGAGACAGTCAGTCCGTCCCGCTACTGCTGGTCCTCCTGGGGGTCCCCAGGGAAGTCCGCCTCCTCCAGGGATCTGACTCCCTCCGGGAGCAGCGTGGCGCGAACTTTCCTCTTCTCCTTAAAGCGCCCGGAGCGCGAGATCTTCAGGTTGCGGCGGCTGTTGGCGGATTTGTCCGCGCACAACTTCTCTGGCTTGTGGGGCTCGCCGGCGCTCGCCAGGAGGTTGGGGTGCTGATTCTCCCGGGAGCTGCTAGTCCAGTCCGGGCTGGGCGGCGTGGGCTCCCCGGGGGCAGGCGGGGCGGGAGGCTGCACCCCCACCGAGGCCTCCTTGTTCTTCTTCCTGCTGTTCATTAGCGATTTCCACCAGGGGCCGGAGCTGCCCGTGCCGCCGCTGTCGGCCATGGCCGGCCGAGGGGAGGGGTCCGGGGCGCCGCGCGTGGGGAAGGCCTCGGCGGTGCCTCTTTCCCGGTGGTCTCCGGCGTCCACTCCGCTCCTTCTCCCGCTTCTCGCAGCCGGGCTGCGGGGTGGGATCAGAGGCAGCGGTCTGTGCTGGGGAAGAAAAAAAACTTAGCTACTGGGTTTGCCAAAGTCACGCCCCCACGAGCCCCTCGCCTGCCCATCTCATTTCCTCCCCTTTGCTCAGCGCGATACCGGGAGCCGCGAACCCCAGAGATGAGCATCCCGCAGAAGTCACCGCGGGGCCCCCGCAAGGGCGCGGGAAGATGAGTGACCTCCAGGGCGCCACCATCTGGCCGCAGGACTGAGTCTTGGCACTGCCCAGACTCAACCTTTGCCTTGCCTCGCGAGGCAGGAATAGCAGGGGTCAGCGAGCCAGGGGCACTCAAGGGAGGCCCCTGGCATCTGGATTAACTGAGTCCGAGAGGGACTCCTCACCATTGTAGAGAGTGGGAGGGGGAGACAGACAGAAACACAGCGTGAGAGGGACATACGGATTGGTGGCCTCCCACAGGCGCCCTGACCAGGCTAGGGACTGAGCCTGCAGCCGAGGTACGTGCGCTTGATTGGAATCGAACTCGGGACCCTTCCGTTCTCGGGCCAACGCTCTATCCACTGAGCCAAACCGACCAGGTCCCCAGGGTACTTTTCAATGGGATTCTTCAGGGTAATTTACAGGCGAGGGACACGTTCATGGTGTTTTCTTTTAAATTCTGCTTTTGACGTAACTTCTGCCTTGTGACTTTCGGAGACGTATGATTAGACTCCACTTCCCTTGAAAACCACCAGCGTACACTTTTAAAAACCACCAGCCTACTCTCTATTCCCCAGAGACCAAGCTAGTGTCTCTTTGAAGCCACCCCGGATGATGGTTGGGATGAAGCCAAGCGGCAAATGTCTTCTTCCCTTAGTTCTGTTTTAAAACTGGCCCGGGGCTGTTTATGCTAGGAAACTCAGGTTGGGAAACCTTGGTTACAAATTAAAGGCTTCGGCTGGTTCTTTTCCTTGCGCAATTGCCTCCTGCTAGGAGAGAGCCACCGGGAACTCCATACCGATTTGCATCCTCCCGGCTTTAAGAAGTGCATTCTGCGGAGCGACAAGGATGTGTTCAGCACGTAAGGTGCCAATAATTCCAGAAGCTATAGAGTCCTCTGCCCACGGTCCGTGGGGGTCTGCCGGGCACTAACTCCACGAAGGCGCAGGGTTCGCTTGCGCCGCGGCTCCTTCCCAGCCCACGCGCCCCGCGCTCCTGGGATTTGCCCGAGCGCTGGAGAAAGAAACTAAAACGCACTTTGTGGTTGGAGGTTGTCCTGCCGGGAACCCGGGACAGCAAGTCTGAGCGCCCACGCAAGACGGCGCGGCGGCCTCTGCTGTGCGCAGGGACCGCCGCAGCGGCTCCTTCCCAGGACGCCCGAGGGCACACTCCTGCTGCGACTTGAAAACAATAGAAAAAAAAAAAAAGAACACGGCCAAAAGTTCTTTCCGTACCCACACCCTCAGGCAAAGTTTGCAGAGGGGTGTGCAAACATCCTGCTCCCTCCACTTTACAGGTCGGAAAAGCACCCCCAAGTTTTTCCCTGGTGGTGGTGGTGGTGTGCCCGGCGGCTCGCCATTTCTCTTAAGGCGCCGGAGAAGCCCCCCAGGTGACACCCGGAACGGGCTCTGTCTAGGCGGACGCAGAACCTACCCGATCGCTCACCTGCTCAGGCCCCGCGCGGCTCCGCCTGCCACAATGTGAACGGGGTGCACTCGGGTCCACCTGGAAGCCGGGCGCGGCGTCCCTCCGCGCGGTCCCGGGGAGTCCGGCTACTTTTGGGGAGGTGTACCCGCCGAAATCTCCGCAGCCCGGCTACGCGGATTGGTGATGGTGGTGGTTTCCCCTGGCACCTCCGACTTCTGCGGGCGGCGGCGGCCCCGGGCTCGCTGTGCGGAGGGCCCCGCGGCCGGTGTGCGCCAGCTCGATGCCCCAGGTGAGTGCCCGAGCCGCTCTCTGGGTCAGCAGCCGCTCCTTCTCGGGAGCGCCCCTCTTCCCGGCCAGCGCCGCTCGGGAACCGCTGCGAGACGGGACCTCGGCTGCTCGCTCGGAAGCTTGGGCCCTTCCTACGCGTCGGTCTTTCGGACATCTGCCCACCTGCTGGTCATTCGCCAAGTGATTCTAGCAACCTGAACCCAGGGGCGGCGGGAAGCAAAAAAAAAAAAAAAAAAACAACAACAAGGCGGGAGGCGGCCGCCGCGGCCACAGGTGCAGGTAGGCACTTTGCATTTCCGCCCTCCGGGGCACGCGATTGGACCGGGTCGCAGGCGTGGCGCGGGCCTTGCGGAGTCTGATTGGAGAAAGGCTGTGTGTGCGGCGCCGCGGGCGGCCCGGCTCCCTGTCCCAGGAGAAACCGTGGAGGAGACCGGAGGCCGGGAGGCCGAGCCTGTGGGTGGGCACCGGCGGATGAAAGTCCCGCAGCTCTCCCTCCGCCTCTACCCTGATTTATCCTCCCCCCCTCCCCCGCACCCCCAACCAAGGCTCGCTCAGCTCCGACCGCAAGTTTTGTTAAACTCCAGGCTTTGTTTCGTTTCCAGGCACAACGTTGCAGCCTAAGGCGCTTTTAGTTGAAAGGCTGTAATAGTAACAAGTTCGCAGTGTGCCCGCCGGGCGCTGTTCCCAGCGCTTCTGTGGATGAGCTCACTCATTACTCGCAGCAGCCCTAGGAGGCAGGTACCATTATCCTCCCGTGACAGGCAAGGAGACCCAGCCGGGCCGGAAAGGTTAAGGGCTGCCCAGAGTTGCAAGGCTGGTAAGGAGGCAGAACCGCAGCGTGGGATTTGAAGCCAGGAGGTCTGACTCCAGCTCCCGCGGTCCTAACCAGCACGCGATACCGCAGCCTGCCTGCTTTGGGCTCCTCAAAGGCTGAGGCTGTGACTTCTCTCAGGTGTGGAAGCCCAGGGCACAGCCACCCGCTCGGGGAGTGCAGACCCAGCCCAAAGCTGTTGCAGAAGCTCGTCGGTGATTTATGTCACGGTTCGGGGAGCTTTAGCCCTGATCACAAGCCCCTTATTCGTTGGACAGAAAGGTATAGACGTAAGGTCATTTCACCATGGAAGGCAGACGTGCAGTCTCCTTCATCTTCCAGGATGCTCTTTTTCAAAGAACTATTTTGATGTTCCCTGAGCTCGCTTATGACGCCTCTGAAGGCTGAGGATGGAGCAGCGGTCCTCTGAGCATCTCTGCATTGGGGACTTTCTGAAGTACATACATACTGAAAGACATAGAACTAGCAGAAAGTAAGTTGGACGGGCTGTTTCAATGCCTAACATATGATAAAAATAAAAGCACTTTATATCGTTAACGTCTTACTTTAGCATTCTTGGATTTTTAAAAGGTATGAGCAGCAGCGTGTATCTGAAAGTGATGCATTTTCATATAGTATTGGGATTCGTTTTAGAGAGGAATGCTCCATGCTAGCACCAGGACCGAGCAAAGATAAAACAGGCCACCAGCCGTGAGGGAAGGATAAAGGACCCAACGAGTCACCATGGAGCCACCTGGTTGCAGATGAAGACAGGGGGCCAAGGAGAGAGACCCTGGTCAGAGGCATCGTCACCTTCTTAGGAAGTTGTGGCGCTGGGTTGCTGCATTGTTGATCCAACAGGTGAAAAAAGGGAAGACATTTAGGAAAAAACAAAAACCAGAACTGCCAACTGGCTGGCGCCTCAGGCAGTGTGGTTTAATAAAGGGGCCGGCGTTTTCTTAATAAATGATCATCTACTGATGGATACAAAAATCCTTCTCTCCCACCTCTCCCATGTATATTGAACAATTCTGATATTTCTGTTGTGTTTGGCTAACTGAATAACAGCTTACAAACAACCCTTGCGTGCAGTAAAATGTCAATGGAGACATGAGCGCAAAGGACAGAGTAGGCAGAGGGGACCAGGGGGGTAGAGAATGGGTGGGTGTTGCAGACAGAGGGCATGGCGTGAGCAGAAGCCTCGAGGTGGGATGGGAAGGCATTTAGGATTTGGGGGGAGCAAAGACGAGGCCAGTGTCATCTGAAGCATTGCAGGACATGACACTGGAAAAGGGGTTAGTGTGAGACACATACAGCTGTGTTCTGTTTCTATTGATCCAGGACCCCTACTGTTTGGTTCTGTAAAGAGCACCTGGGCTGGTCCCACACTTCAGTGCTGGTAAGCTGGGCATCCTACAGTGTCCATGCCTTTAAAGTTGATTCATCTAACCAGTGAGTAGCAGGTGACGTTACATGTTACAGAATTTCAGTATGCTGAGACTGAGCAGTTATTCCTTCCTAATAATATTTCATCTTGCCATTTTTTATTTTATTTTTTTTAAAAAGTATAGATAGTTTGAGTAAAGATGCTTTACTTATTTTTCTTTCTTTTTAAAAATTAAATTTCTCAGGTGAACCTTCACGTGCAATAAATGGTTACCCTCCAAGACACTAGAGAATGAACTTCTAGAGAGCAGGATTTGCATACTAGAAATTAAAACCAGAACGTTAGAGGTTAAATTTGGCATTGGCAGTCTTTGCAAACCTAGCGTTGCACAGCCAGGATTGATGTTTGGGGGTAGTCCTTTTACTCTTTTTGCCTCTATTTTCACATTTACTCCTTTCATTCTTACTCTCCCCTTCCCTTCTTTGTTCCTGTTCTTTTACAGACTCTTCCATTCTTTGAAAATTAGATATGCATCTCCCATGGCCTTTTCCTTTGTAGTCACCAATGTACTGTTCAATATTTCTTTTCTCCTTTCTGTATATTCACATTAGTGTTGTTGGACTTAGTTTATAAACATTTAAACATTTACTATTATTATTATTATTTTTTAGAGAGAGAGAAAGAGAGAGGGAGGGAGAGATAACCTCGGTGGTGATAGAGAAAATAATCAATTGGCTCCCTCAGGCACACCCCGTACTGGGGATGGAGCATGATCCCAGTCAGGGCACCTGACAGGGAATCTAACCTTGACCTCCTGGTTCATGGGTCAATGCTCAACCACTGAACCACACGGGCCAGGCAGTTTATTAACATTTTAAATTTACGCAACATTGGCCGATAACATAAGTTTCAGCACCCACGTCTGAAGTTGAAACCTACTTTTTGTAGCATCTCATCCTGTACCTTGTCAGGTTAACATGAAGCATATCTAGAAGTACAGCAATTATAGGCACAGAATATTACTGGTCATTTGAGTTTTACACTTGAGTTAAGCAAGGCTGACCTGTACAGTGCAGCCTCTCTAAAATTCAGCCCACACCAGCGGACTCTTCCTAGCACCCCATTCCTACCCCCTTTGCGGTCTCTTGGATATTATTGTATGCTCCCCATTTTTCTTAAAACTCAGTTGTAGGAAAATTTAAGGCCTGAGTCAAAGGTGATTTCTCTAGAAAGGATTTTAGAAGCTAGGGGCCCTGCCAGACAGCACCACTTGCCACGTGTTCTTGGCTGGAGGATTTTGGGGACAATGAAAAAAAGAGATCCATGTGAGCACCCGCCATAGTCACAACTCTGCCCCCCGATCTTTTCTGTTCCAACGGAACCTCAGTGTCCCTGCAGACCTGTGGGTGGGCCTGGGCATACGTCACTTCTGGGCTGTGCAAACCTCCAGGCTATGACCCTTTGGGAAAATATCTCCTATTAACCACTCCACGTGGAGTGAGGCCTCAGCTGAGAATTCTGTCCCTTTTGCCCCAGGAGGCTATCAGCACTAAAGTTGTTTTGGTGCCCAGTTGTTTTCAGCAGGAGATTTCACCCAGATCAGTTAGCCTGCCACGGAAGGGAACGGGTGGGGTTTAGATTGGCAAACGTTTGCTTAGTGTTTGTCCCCTTAACTAGCCTAGAATTTCCTTGTTATTTGTTTGTTGCTTGGTTTCCTCACTAGAAAACGAGTTCCATTTTATTTAATGATCCCTTGCATAATACCTCCTATGTAACCTGTACAGTTCTAATTGCTTTATAAATATTAACTCATTTAATCTTCCTAGAGGCCCCATGGCATAGCATTGTTAAGTACAAACTTAAGTTATGTGCCCAAGGTCATGCAGAGTCAGTGTCCCAAGGACTTAACCCAGTGGTCGGCTCTGTTGACTAATGAGTTTGCTGACCACTGGACTAGACTAAATGTTACTGTGTAGTTGGAAGCTGTGAGGATTAGGCAATTGTGGCATATTGTGTGCAAAGAGGTAAAGGGTAGTATATGACAGTGGTCATCAAACTCTAGTCAACAGGGTGGCAAACCAGGGCTCGCGAGCCACATCTGACCACTGACCTAACCAGTCATTGTGCTGCTGTCTCTCCATGAGCACTAGGACATACCACTCATGAAGCGTTAGGACCTCGCGTGTTGCCCAGCAATAACAGCTCTCAATATTGCAGATGAGTGACCATCCAATGCAGAAATAGGAATGCTTTGTGGGTTATAATAGGACTGACTTGTAAAAAATGTAATAAAAGTAGCAATGAAATAAAATGTTGATCCATCATTACATGGAATAACAGCCTGATTTTCTTTACTTCTGAGGTGTGAGCCCAGTAGGGGGATCAATCTACACTAATAAAAGAGAAAGCTGCAAATTGACTGTACCTTTGTGACGCCCACCAGTCAATCAGGAGTGAGTATGCAAATTAACCCAACAAAGATGGTGGGTTAATTTGCATATGCAGGTGCCGAGCGGTACTGCCCTAGCAGCTCTGGGCCTCTGGGCAGCATGGGAAGGCAGAAAGACGGCTCCGGGCCGGAGTGAAGGTGGTGCCTGCAGCCAGGGGAAGGAAGGCTCATTCTTGCACGAATCTTCGTGCATCGGGCCTCTAGTTATCTGATAAGCTGGTATCTGTTGGTTCAGCATGGGAGGAACACTATCTGCTGTGAGACCTAAGGAGATGGAGTTGGGTGGTAGCAGACGGGAGGAATAATATAAGGCCAGAGGATGGCTGCGGAGATTTTATTAAACATCGTACTGAAGGAATGAATGGATGATCTAGACCAGTGGATGGCAAACTCTTGAGCCGCAGTTTGCCACTCCGTTGACTGAGTTTGCTGACCACACAAACTTAATCACAAGGAACAACAACAGCCTGTAATTATTGGAATTGAGAGTCTAGGTCAGTGGTCGGCAAACTCATTAGTCAACAGAGTGGGCAAACCGTGGTTCGCGAGCGACATGTGGCCCACGAGCCGCAGTTTGCTGACCACTGACCTAGACTCTAGGTCCTAGAGGACGTGACATCTCGGAATAAGACTCCACAGCACACCTTGACTCCCTCAGGAAACGAAGATCATTCCACTTTATTGTTTGTTAGAAAATCATTGATGTAAATAGAAGTCATGTGTGAGCAATCTCAGGTAATGTTCTCTGGCTTGTCACCTGGTTCCAGGTCAGGGCTGGGGAAAACTGGCTCCTTTAAAGGTGACCTGCCATCTGCAGTTGTTCCTTTCCCTTTTCAAAGGGGTGACTCGGTTTGCTGTGCTTGCCAGCTTGTTTTTCTCCTTTGTGGTTTGTCCATGTCAGCTCATCATGTCACGTGAGTGCAGGGGGAAGGTGGATTTCTGATGACAGGGTAACATGATGCAGGAGGTGAATCCTTTGGTTTCCTCTCCTGCATCAGGCCAATGTCAAACTCATATATTTCGAAATCTGTAAGAAATGGCTGTTTTCCTACCTCACAGGCGGCCAGGGAGGTGTGCTAAAATGTGGGGACTCAGGGCCCATCAGTGCTAACACAGGTGCGTCACTCACTGTACATGCTGTTAGTGAACATACAGGTGTATCCGTTTGCTATAATTCATTTACGTAGTGAGAAACTGCTTCGGTTGTGGCTGTAAACTTTTTATAATAATGGCAAATTCAACGTTCTTACCTTGGACTTCTCAGTGTATCACGGGCTTATTCAAAAGTGGGTAGCGCTCTTTCCTCTTTTGCAAATGGCAGAGCAGCCCTGAGAGGGAGATACTACAAACACTATAGTTTTTGCTTAGAAAGTTGAAGCAATTTTCTCAAGGTCACAAGAACGTCAGAGGTGGCGTTATTTGGATTTGGCTTGAGTTACTCTGTCTCTAATGCAGTGTTCTTCTGACAGGGCTATTTGACCCTCACATTGCTTTTCAGTTAATCATCCTATCATTATATGCTTGTTGGTATGCAGGCTATCACATCAAGAGAGCGTCATAATTTAAAAAGTCTAATTAGGTCATTGTTCTCTAAGTTTTCCCCTTACAACAATGCTAAGTCATATATGATTGCTTAAGGGGAGGGTGCAAAAATAGGTTTACAGTTGTGAGTACACAGAATTTATTCTTGCTCATTAATTATTGTATTATTTTCCGTATGAACTGTAAACCTACTCTTGCCCCATCCTGTATTAAAGCCCTATGGAATCTCAGAGCACTCAGAGCTCGAATGAAGGCTGGGAAGGGTAATGATATACATTTCTTGTGAAAAGACTTGATGGTTGGTTTGAATTACTAACTGCTTGGCTTTGGGAGAATTACTTAATAGCTTCAGCTCTGGTTTCCTTAAACCTCAAGTGGGACATGCTATCTCCATCTTCGGGTGGCTGCCAAGACTAAAGCAGACAGTCCCTTTACTGAAGCCCCAGCACTGTGCCCGACACGTAATAGGCACCCTGTAAACCTTAGTGTCTCCCTGACTAGCTTCTGTCATTGGCCATGTGGGAAATTATGTGAACCCACGCGACAAACCCTTCACTTTCAAGTGCTTTTGGAAAGTCATGGTCCAGAGTCTTAAAGCTCCCTGTCATTATTGTTGGTTGGGGCCAGGCCTTATTCCCCCAGGACCATGATGTCCATAGACGCTGGGGTATTTAATAGACAGTAACTTGCTCTGAATCTCACGTTTTCAGGAACACACTTAATGATCCAATCGAATCAAGCCGGAGTTTTCTGTACGTGAGTCAAGAATGCACTTTATTCTTTCAGCACCCAAATCACATTACCTCTGGCCAGAGGAGGAAGTGTGCTCCGCTAAGCTTGAAAGCCACCTTACCAGAAAAGGGATTAACAAGTCATAAGACAAAATCCTCAGGAGTAAGGTCACCACCAGCCTGTGGCATGGGCACATGCCAAGGGCTGTGCTTCATGTCGCTGCCCCATTAGTTCCTGGAATCTTAATACATAACCTGCCCCGCATCCCCGAGTCACAATCAAAGGCGGGAAAAGACAGGAGCGTCATGTCTTTATAGGGCTTCTAGCAAACGACAGAGGCTTTTTACCGTATTCCTCCCCTCAGGCCTCCCCAACCACTTTAAACATTTCTGTTTTGTTTTATTGAAAATTTATCTTTAGCCCAGTCCGCATGGCTCAGTGGTTGAACATTGACCTATGAACCAGGAGGTCACGGTTCAATTCCCAGTCAGGGCACATGCCTGGGTTGCGGGCTCGATCCCCAGTGTGGGTCGTGCAGCAGGCAGCCACTCAACAGTTCTCTGTCATCATTGATGTTTCTGTCTCTCTCCCCCTCTCCTTTCCTTTCTGAAATCAATAACATATATGTAAATTAAAAAAAATATCTTTATTGTTCAAGTAGTATAGATGTCCCCTCCCCCACTCCTTTGACCCCCTCCACCCCATTCCTGCCCCATCCCCAGCCTTCAATCCCAGCATTTACACAACTCCAGAATTCTAAACAATATGGCCATCACACTCTCTTCTGATTAATATCTCACATTCTCTGTTAATTTCCTATTATGGTATCTGCAGATTTAGTTCTGCCCTCTGCTTCTCTTCTCAGCAGTCCCACCAGGGTCTTATTAGAGCGTGTGTCTAACTGACAGTGTTTATGTGACTGTGCCTATGTCCATATGTGTAGGCTAAGGGGTGATGTGTACAGATGATTATATTTGCTTTCTTGCTTTTTGCCTTTTCCTGTAGTTAATAATGGCCTCCCCCCCCACTCACACCCCCCAGTTTTAATTTACTTACCTTTGTTCCCATTTCTAATTTTTCTACACCTTCCAATGGCTTCTTGGTACACTCTTTACAAGTTCAATCGTATCAGGAATATATGTCTTTCTTTTTGGTTTCCTAAAATGATCACGCGTGGACACCTTCCCCTTCAGTGTGTGCTGGGCATGTTCATCAGGAACCTTGGCCAGGGCAGTCGATCACATGCTAGCTGGTTTAAGCAGGAGGGATCTGTTACAGGGCACTGGGTAGCTGGCTGAATCTTAGGGATCATTTAGATACGTTGACAGATAGATGGCATTTGGTGCCAGAGTGGATGCAAAAGGAGGTTGAGAAGCAGCGTGGAGGGTGTGCCAAGGGGCCTGGACAGCAATAGAGGGAGCATGGGCAGGGGAACCTGAGCAGAGGATGGGGGTGAGGGCAGTCACAGCAGCCGAGAAAGAGAGGGTTTTGAGAAGAAGGGGATGGTCATTGTGTCAGCAACTGAGAAGCCAAGTAAGCAGAGACCTAAGCTGCGGTGAGGTGGGGGAGGGGGTCAGTGGGCTCCAGCGCGAGCAGTCAGGGGGTGGTGGGGGTGGGCTGAGCATGAGCACCAGGGCCTGACCAAGTGATGTGAAGGTGTGATGGCGTCTCCACACCTGCTCCCACGAATCTGGCCTCAGGGAGAACCATGAGGGCTGAGCAGGCAGGCTTAGAGGGCCATCACACGGCCTTTACATGACATCGCAGCGGGAGACAGATGTGGCTTGGCTTCAGAAACTCACTGGGCAGCAAACTGCTAAAATTCCTGTAACTCTCATTTGCCAAGCTGCGTTAGGACGATGCTTTATAACTGCAAAGAAAGGACACCAGTGGCCTAAGCATTCAGCCCTGCTCCCCTGCCCATATTGGTTTATCTTCCGAAATACACATTTCGTAGCAAAAACCAGATATGGGGGTGTCAGTGTGACCCCTTCCTTCCTTTCAATCCTGGCATCAATTCAATTCAGTAAGCCCTGACATCCCTTCAGCATCTTTCATGCCTATGGCTCTCCCTCCCTGCTGTAACAGCATCTGATTAGCTTGGTGCCTCTGTTCTCACCTCTATCCTTCACATGTCACCAAACTGCTCTTTGGAAGTTTGGCTTGTGCGTGGCACACAGGTTTCTTATTCCCTGGCGCAGCCTGCCTGTTTAATCTAGTCCCGCTCACTTCATGTCCTGGTCAAACCCAACTCTTTATAGTTTTCAGAACTTTCTGAACTTCTGTATCTTTATGGCTGGCACCTGCCTATGTTCTCTGCCTGAGGAAGCTGGGGGAAGTCTCAGGAAGGAGGTGAACCTGAGTCAAGACTTGCAGGATGAGTGGGGGTGTGCCCGATGGGCACGTAGTATCCACGGTTCTTAACCTCAAGGACTTTGCCCTTCAGTGAAGACAGATGTATTCCTAATCTCAGTACTTTGTTATAACCACTGGGTTAGATGTACCGCCTCCTGGACGAAGGCAGGGGAGGAGGTGCTTGAGTATGACACCTTTTCCACTCAACTTAGAAAAAAGAAAGGACACCACCTCACTGGCATTGACAAAGCATCTAAGCCAATCTCTTGACCCATAGGCTCTAACGTGGCGCCTTGCACGTAGCAAAGTAAGTCGAAGGGGAACAAAAAAATGGACTTGGACAGTGTGACACACCTGAAGACAGGGACTCTTTCTGAACTGCACTCATGAGCCTCTCCATGTTTTATGACATTCAATGGACCTCATCTGTCCTCTCCTCTCTCTCCCCCTCTTCTGAATGATGGTGCTGTGGGAAACTGAGTCAGGCCTGTCCTGTATTTCTCGGTTCTGTGTCCCTGGGCACTCCTATGCAGTCCCAAGGTTCCAGTTGTTACCTCTGGGGAGTCACTCCCAAATCCTTGTCACCATCTTGGGTCGGTTCATACAACTGCTAGTGAAACATCCCTGCTTGGAAATTTCACAGGTATCTCCAATCCTGTCCAACAGGGAATTTATCACCTTCCTTACCTCTTCCACCCCTTTCCAAGCACCCCAGCTCTTTTTTTTTTTTTTAAGATTTTCTTTATTGATTAAGGTATTACATATGTGTCCTTATCCCCTCCTTGCCCCCCACTCCTCTAGCTCTTCTCTTTATGTTCATTTCAGTAAATATTAGCCAGTCATCAAACTAAGGAACCCAAGAGTCATCCTTGGTTCTTTAATTCAATCTACAACCAAACCTTTTCAACTCTACCTCCTAAATCTGACTCAGTCCTATTTATCTCTGCCTTGCTACCACCCAACCCAGGCTACATGACCTCAGCCTTGTGGGACAACAGGGAGCATCTCACTGCCTCCCTGCATCTGCTCTATAACCCTTCCACCCCCACTGCCTACATATTCTCCAGTGGATCCATAGTCAAGTGAGTTACCCTTTAACAATCTAGACTGTGTCTTCCGTCCCTGAAAACCCATGGATGCTAAATGCAATGTGGAACCCTGCATTGCATCCTGGAACAGAGGAAGAAAACCTGTGAAATCTGACTAAAGTCTGGAGTTAAGAGTAATGGACCAGTGTTGGTTTCTTGGTTTTGATAGATGTACCGTGGTTATATAAGACTGGAGGCCCGGTGCACGAATTCGTGCATGGGTGGAGTCCCTCAGCCTAGCCAGCGATAGGGGTCAATCGGGGCCAGCTGGCCCAGGGGAGGGACCGCAGGAGGTTGGCTGGTGGGGCAAAGGATGAGGAGAGGGACTGTGGGAGGTTGGTTGGCTGCAGGAAGTTGGCTGTGGGAGTGCACTGACCACCGGGGGGCAGCTCCTGTGTTGAGCATCTGCCCCCTGGTGGTTGGTGCACATCATAGCTACTGGCTGGTCATCTGGTCGTCCGGTCATAATGGTTGCTTAAGCTTTTATAGCTTTTATATATATAGATACTAACATTAGGAGAAATAGGTAAGGAGTACGCAGGAATGTTCTGCGGTATTTTGTGACTTTTCTGTAAATATTAAAATATTTCAAAATTAAGTTTATTTTATAAAACCACATTAGTAGCTTTCCTCTCCTTTAGATTACGGTCTCAAATCTGTAACGTGACCAGCTTTCTCTCTCCATCCAGACTAAACTCATCCTTTCATTCCTTCAGTGAGCTAGTCTTCCTTGATTCCAAGTCTGGCCCATGAATGAGTGCCTGATAAAATAGAAATTACATATTTAAACCCAAAAGACTGAGTCTAAATTTGGGGGTTGATAGGGCTCAGGAATCTGTAAGCTCAGTTGGGTTTGCCCAAGGAGTCAGAACAGCCCAGGCAATACTTCAACTGCATGGCACATACTTGCCTGTGCTCTCCTCATCACCTGCCTCTGCTTTGCCCTTGACCTTCTGCACCAGACCCCCACCAGGTGCCCACTTACGTTAATGGGAGAAAGAAAAGGGCCCTCCCCCACCCACCCTGTCCCTGTCCCTCCTCCCACAACCCCCTTGTGGATGATTTAACAGTGGGCTTCTGGAAACGATGCTGACTGCCTCCAGATGTAACTGCTAGAGTTATCCCAATGGCAGGAGTTTCAAGCCAGGTAAGAGGACACGCCGGGCTGCCAGATGGCGGGGAAGATAGGCCTGGGTGAGCAGGCTCGAGGCGAAAGCAAGCTTGAGGGGATCAAGTGTTGCCATCCTGTTCAAGAAAGGGAGTCAAATGAACCTCGTTACACATCAGAGAGCCCTGTTATAATACCCCTGTAATTACCTGGACGTGGATTTAACCTGGGCCAAATCCTTCTGGTCTTATGCTTCTTCCTTCCCCGCCCCTATGTTATATCCTTTCTCCTTCTAAGCCATCGCTCTTAAAATAGTGATAACAATAAGAAACAACTATTACTATTTATTGTAGATCATCTTTTCACCCAAGACCTCACACTCAGAACATTTACCCCGGTTTTTCAGGTGAGCAAATTCATTCCTGAGCTCGTATGCATGCATCGGATAACAGGCAGAGCTGGGATTTGAACTTGACTCTTTCTGGCTCCAAAACTTTTGTTCTGTTCTCTAGCAAGTGGCCTAGAGTGATTGGCTGTAAAGGTCCTATCTCTCAGTGAATGAGTGGGCCACTTCGTCTCAAGCAGGCTCTGCAGGGGGAAGCTGGCGAGGGAGGGGGCAGCGAGCTGGGGACTCAGTGGGATGTTTGTGTTTGGTGAGAACAGAAACTTTATTGCCAAAATTCAGCTGGGAACAACGTTCGCAGAATACTCTGTCTACCTCCACCCCCACCACTTCCCGCTACGGATTTCTTATGCATACCCCAAAATGATAGACAGAAGAAATGAATGCATTTAATTCCTTTCCTTCCATTTACATGATCATAAATTACAAAGTATTGTCCACTTCACAAAATAAAACCATTTCCAGATAATTTTTGACAGTATCAAGAAGTACATCAGCTACAACAAACCAATCTGTACAGCTGGAAGGAACCAGGATAGCAGGGGCCTAACAGAAGTGCTTTCTCCCCCTTGTGCCTAGGAGTCCATCCGGGGACTTGTTCGGCGACCACGCTGCTGCCTCCTCCTTCCAACCCCCTTGTCACAGTAATTTTCTCCTGGTCACTCCAAAACAACACAGGTGAGTAATTGCATAAATCATCTCAGACAATCGGAGGAAAAGACTGAAGGGGGAAAAAATCGAGATGTACAGTTTTTGATGTTTTAAATATTTTCCCTATGTTACAAAATATAGAAATCTTGATGTGAAAAGCTCATGCTAAGATAAATATAACCAGTCAGAACTGTAGTAATAAAATCATATTAAATTATTATCCATACAGAGCTACTTTGATCAAAGAGGAACCACTATTCATGGAAACCAAACTCATTCATTCTTACTTTGAAAAATAGGCTTGTTTATAAAACAAAAATGAAGAGAAAATCAGCAATTATTCTGCAGATCAGCCTTTCATAAATGCAGAAATGAGGCAAAAATACAATTTGGCATTAACAGATGAACTCTGGGTGCTTGCCTGCAAAGAAAAGGGGGAAAAAAATGCTAACTTTTTATACAGCCCAGATGCAACCAGTGTGGCCAGATGCCCCGGTGTAAAATGACCGCATTGTGCATGCTCTGGGGTGTGCACACATGATATGGAAAAACCACGACCAATTCCAAACAGACTTTTGAGACTTAGGAAATTTTTATGGGAAGAAAGTTTGTGGATGTTCCAGACCATTCTTACCATTGCTATAAACATATACCATACAATAGCACGACGGTCAGTGCTTAAGGGCAGAAAGGATCAAAAGCAGGGACACAGGCGGCGGGTGAAGTTTCACTGGAAAGCACTGCTAAGGACGGAGGTATGTCAAGAGAATACTGCATTCATGGTAAACTTCCCCAGGGATCACAGCACGAAGGCAGGACAAGGTACACAGGGCGATAATCAATGCACTGCATTGAGTTCTATTTGCTAAAATAAAGGAACATTCTTGCAGCTAAAATAAAAATCCATTTTACAATATAAGTCTCATTTAACATTTAACATATAGAATTGTCTTTCTTTTTTTATAAGTGGAAAATGTTTTAACTGTATCAAGTACCTCTCTGAATGAAGTTCCCTTTTATTACGGATAAACCTGAAGTATAAAGGTCTACATTGGCTTTTTAATAAGTTAAAGAAAGATTTATTAATCACTCTTTCAGCAAAACAGACATACATACGAGGCACGGCCAAGACCCCAGGGAGGGCGTTCTCTCACCCTCGCCCGTGCTGTTCTCACGTGGAGGAAACGAGTGTCTATGAGACACAGGAGCCGATGGGGCCACCCACGGCGGTCCAGGAAATTCTGTCACTTGTTTGGAAAACAAATCAAGTGTAAGAGGAGTTTTCATTCCTTGAGCCTTCTGAACGTCCATGGGCCTGGGGCCATCCAGCCCATTTCCCTGGTGGGTTAAAACAGAACATCTTCGTTTTCTATTAGAATCTGCACAATCAGCTTCTGGTACCGCATGTCATGGAGGGTGGTGAGCATGCTGTCCTCGGGGGGCCTCATCAGGGTGGGCCCAAACACGATCCCCAGGTTCTCGGCATTCATGAAATTGTCCTTTTCATTCATAGTCACCCTGCAAGGCACACACAGACACAGAGACATCCGTCATATCAACCTGTGCACATACCTTCATGCGGATGATGCATGTATGCCTCCAAGAACTTCTCTGGTTTGGAAAATTGCAAAAGAAAAAATAAGAATGAGAAAGACAGAAAAGCGTTTTTAAAGGGATAATTTTCTAATTGTTCTTTTTAGATTATGGACATGGGCTCAGCCAGTGCAAGTGAATTACTAAGGGAGTCGGAGATAGACACAATCTTTCAAATCAGACAATCGGTCCTTCCTGAAGAATCGTGAAACTGTCATTGGGAGCATATGGTCTGAAGGGGCGGATGGCTAGCTGACCCTCAGTGCCCGGAGGTTTTAGTCTAGGCGGGGTTCGAGGAGGAGGCGGCAGGAGGCCTGAGCTTACTTCTTCAGGTGGATCATCAGGTAGCGGAGGGTCTCATAGTGGGCGGGAGGCAGCAGCATCAACACCTCGTGGACGGCTTCCAGCCTCTCGTCTGCGTTGGCGATTTCTGTGAGGGTCACACAGGAGGAATATCAGTGCGGCCCGTGGCATTCGTGTTTGCAGAGATGTAAGAAGTTAGGCTACAGACGGAGGGGAAGCCTAATAAGTTCACGCCACTTCAGGCAACATTTCCCTGAAAGTAATGAATTTGTTCGTGTCCTGCCTTGTTCCAGGAAGGGGTTGAGGCTGGGCACCATGTGGGTATTGCATACTCACTGGGTGGGGGGCAGAGGCTGGCCCTCCCGGAGTCTGCAGCCTGCAGAGGCTTACAGTCGGCACCCGCACAGATGGGGCTTTGCCCAGCTTCTTCTCAATGGTGGATCTGCTAGAGATCTCACCACCACAAGCTTTAATTTACACCAGATCTCACTTGGTAGCGTTCCCTTAAAGTTATCTAATTAAGTATTTCCTGGCAGGCTTCCAGAACTGAGCAACTTTATAATTGGCAAGGGTGCAGGCCAATGAGCCGGGCAACTCAGCCTGCATTAGTGGCGCTTTTCACCAAAGCGTTGGCACGGTGAACCCTGGTGTGCAGTCCAGGTTAGGAAGTGGATACGAGGCACATGACCACGGGAGGAAGCATGCGTGCTCTGCCTTTTAGGTCTCTGGCAGCCACCCACAGAAAGTGCTCCCATCATTCCTCCTGCGATGGAGGGGACCCCGCTGCTGGAACCTTCTCTACTCAGGACCACCAGGACCCAGGAAGGAAGGATGCTCCTACCAGGAAGCAGGGCCACAGCTCCTCTGCAAAGTGCACGAATCCCTGACTCATTACATGCTTAGCAGCACCTACCTCAAGATGATACATTTTTATAAAACGTCTTCAAAATGGGCTTGGCATCGATGCCATGCATCCCAGTATCTGAATCCCTTTCTCACTATGTTCCAAGGCAAAGTGTAGACCCCCTACCTCCCCTCTGCCCCCGTCACCACTGTGGTCCTCTCTCTCAACAACAGTGGGCCAGAGTGCCCAACACAGAAGGAGCAGCCGTGGGCTGATGGACGACCAAGGCTGATGCTCCATTCCTAGACCTGTGAGCCTTGCTCTCCTCCTCTGTAAAATGGGATTGTAATATTGGCTTCATCAGGTAGATAAAACTAGAGGACAATGATGAGAGTTCCTAGCATAGCACTGGCCTATTGTTAATTCTGAATAGCATCAATGGGAAAAACTCGGGGTATGATTATAATCGGTTAGCAACAGCCTTTTACCCGATGATGAAAGCAGCTAATCTTTAGTCCACATTGAAGAACACCTAATTTTTCTACTGCAGACACATTCTTGCTTTCAACGTCTAACAGAGTAGGCCTGCACAGGTTCCCGGCACAGATGGGCTGATGGGCAGAGACAGCTGGCTGGCATGTGGCTTCAGCTCAGCCGAGTTGTCCTGGTACTGGCTCCACTCAGCTGGGGCACGATGCCTGCTTTCCCACGAACTGTGCCATTGTGGTCAATTGCAAAGCAAGCCGCTCAGGCAATAATTTAAACAGCTCTGAGTTTGGATGCTCTTGAATTCAAAAGCATTGCACTTAAACATTTGATACAAATGGAAAATTAGTTCTCAATACTTACTTGCTGCTTCTATAAATTTGGAATAGGTATCATAGGTGATGACAGGAATGGGTAAGTCTCTGAAATACAGTTTAAGGGCTCCAGTGATGATGTTTATGTCTGGGTAGAGGTTGGCAGATATGTCTACCTTTTCACCATCTGAAAAACAATCAGTTAATTAATTAGGAGCTGATTTTACCAAGTGAAAGCATGCCCAGGAAGGAAAATAAAATTCAACGAATGCTCCTGTACCAGTCTCAGCTGACTACGTCCAATCACGCTGAGGTGCAGGGAGTAACACAAAGCAGTTTGGTGAGAGGGATTTTGGGTCTGAGGCAGGGGTCCTCAAACTTTTTAAACGGGGCCAGTTCACTATCCCTCAGACCGTTGGAGGGCCGGACTATAGTTTAAAAAAAAACTATGAACAAATTCCTATGCGCACTGCGGGCCTGGGACGAGTTGGCTGCTAAGCAGGACAGGCAGCAGCACCCGGTGGGCCAGATAAATGTCCTCGGTGGGCCGCATGTGGCCCGCGGGCCGTAGTTTGAGGACCCCTGGAGACTCTGAGGGTTTAGTGTAGCCAGAAAGGGTAGTGAAATAGACTTAAAATGGTTATTTGGGTCCCAGCTCATGGTAATTTTCTAAGTAGACATTTAGCCCAAAATTCATATTCTGGATTGTATCCAGATTCACAATAGAATACAGTAACAACCAAATTTGTAATTAAAAAAAAAAAGCAATTAGTCCTTAAATAGTTCTACCAGTATTTTTTGAACTTGGATTTGAAGATGCTATACACAAAATAACTGTTGAATATCTTCGGTTTCTATTGTCTCTTTCAGGCTCACTGAAGGTTCTTTTAGCTTGATTCTTCCTCCCAGTCCCTAGGACTTTATTTTGGGAAACCTTGACCTTCCCTCATGTATAGGCAATATTATATTTCTTACCATTTTTACGATCACTCTCAAGAAATTTTTGACTTTTTGTTTTACCTTAAGGAACCATCAGTCCAATTTAATTGGCACATACTAGAATATGTTTTTGAATAAAATCTGTTTTATTGAGAGACTATTCGCATTTTCTTTTATACAGAGCATTGAAAGAACAAATGCTTGAGCAAATTTGGTTCCGAGGATAAAAGAGGCCGATGCACAGAAAACAGTGAGAGTGGAGCAGATATGCCACACGATCCCATTTACATACTTTGCAAACATTTGTTGAGAATCCACCGTGTGCCAGGCACTCTTAAGCCCCAGTGAGTCAAAGAAGACAAGGCACACTCCCTTTAACAGCTCTAGGCAGATTGGGAGTCAGGCATGCCACTCAACAGCTGCCAGGAGACTGGAAGACTGCTGTGCTAGAGACATGTGGGAACAGGGAGGGGGGCACAGGAAAGGAAATGGAACTCGTAGGTCAGCGTGGGGCGGGCGGTCAGGGAGGATTCAGGAAAGAGGAAGGACAGGCTGACACCCGATGAATGGGAAGTGTTTCCAGGCAGAGATGTGAGCGCATTATAGATGGACAGAGCGACGTGGGCCGAGGGGCTTGTCCGTGGAAACGGTCAAGGTGGATTTCCGTGTTGCTGGGGTGCAAAGTGTACAGGGAGGAGGAACTGGCCATGAGCTTGAACAGATGGGGCGGCCAGGTCATCAGAGACCGTGGACACTATTTTAGAGAGTGGAGGTTCTAGCTAGCAGGCTAGGTTCCATCTCTCCACTGGCTGCACCAGTATTCATTGGATTATTCATTAGAAATAAAGAATTTTGGGCTCACCCAGCTTTCTGAATGAGTCCCCAGAATAGGCCATGGTGATCTGCATTTTTAAAAAGTTCCCTTATGACTGTGTCACATGGCCTGGGGAGCAAAAGGAGTTACCTCCTGAACTTGCACTGGCTTCCCCAAATTCACTGCGTGGGGGACCCCACGCCCTCCCTTCTGCTCTCTTGTTTGGAGCTTCAGGGAAAGGAGAATGTCAACGGGATCCTGAGATGGGGAGACAGCGGATATCCTGGTGCCAGGGGAGTAACCGTAAGTGTTGGGCAACCAACACAAGCATTTAATGGCACCAAATGTTGGCTGCTCATTCATTCAGGGAGTATTTTAAACTCACTTCCTTGTGCGGCCACTTGTCCACACTTAATAAAAGTAATCCCCAGGGAGGCAGGGAGCGAGCAGATTTGTAAGCCATTACTCCTCGGCTTCCTGAAGAGCAGCTCTCAGAACCCCTGCCACCCCGGTCTCAGCATGAATAAAGTCTGGTTCCCAGAGACAGGGCGCTAAAAGGTCAGCTGGCTTTCAAGCTCAGGCCGTGGCCAGTTTAGCTCAGTGGTTAGAGTGTCAGCCCACAGACCCAAGGGTCATAGGTTCCATTTCCGGTCAAGGGCACGTACCTTACCAGTAGTTGCAAGATTGGATCCCCGGCCTGGTCGGGGCTCATAAGGGAGGCTACCAACTGATGCATTTATCTCACATGGATGTTTCTCTCTCTCTCTCTCTGTCTCTCGCTCCCTTTCGCCCTCCCCTCTCCCTCCTCCCTCTATTCCACTCGCTCTTTAAAGATCAATGGGAAAAATATCCTCAGGTGAGGATTAAATAAAAAAGAAGGCGAAAGCCCACCTCTATCAAATGCCATTTTGACATCTTCGATGTGTTCGGTAAACCCGGAGACCCTGTAAAGACCTTCCGACTTCAATCCTGTTAAAAAAGAGACAGGGAGACTTTAGCCAGCTTCCAGCAACATCTAAGAACCACTCTAATTTCATATCTGCACTGTGTGCTCTCAGGAAACGAGCAAAATCGTCAGTGCTCCCGCATCACCCACTGTTCCATGGCACTTGGACTGGTCCGTCTCCTTTTCCGCCCACAGGTCTTCATTTGCTGCGGGACGGCGGAGACCTCAGTGATCCGGGTTTCTTCCTGCCTGGCTTTGCAAAGCGAACCCGTGTTTACGATACTCATCAACATGATCTCCTGCTTGTTTTGTTCATCAGACTGCTGGATGCGATTGCACTGCCTCAGGCAGCTAGTTGCTTTCTCTTCAGCATCATCTTAGTCCATGTGCCACACATCAATGTATGCAGGTGTGAGATACGTATTATCCTGATTTTGTTGAAACAGCCCAATGTTATAGCCTTTTACAGTTACAAAATAGTCACAGGGAAGTAAAGTACAGCACAGGGAATTCAGTAAAAAATATTGTAGCCTGGCCAGTGTAGCTCAATGGTTGAGCGTCGACCTATGAACCAGGAGGTCATGGTTTGATTCCCAGTCAGGGCATATGCCTGGGTTGCGGGCTCAATCCCCAGTGTGGGGTGTGCAGGAGGCAGCCAACCAATGATCCTCTCATTATTGATGTTTCCATCTTTCTCTCTCTCTCCCTTCCTTTCTGAAATAAGTAAACATGTTTAAAAAATATTGTAATTACTGTGTATGGTGCAGGTGTATAGATTGATTGGGGGAATCACTTTGTAAGGTATACAAATGTCTAATCACTATGCTATTAGCCTGAAACTAATGACATATTGAATGTCAACTGTAATTGAAAATTTAAAAACGAACACAAATTTATAGCCTTTATATTTAGTCACAAATATGACAATATGTTAAATGTTTACATATGATTAATTTAATTATATGCCTTCAAATATATGTGCCTTTTATATCTTCAATGTGTAGCTCATGATAAATGCTCAGCAAGCATGTGCTGAATGCATACATGGAAGCGCTTCACACATGAAGAGTTTATGAATGAAACAGAAATTGATTTAGTTTGTTTGTGCGGGTGCACGCATGTGGCACGTGAGCCTATGCAGAGCATTTTTCCTACGTCAACAGTGGAGTGTCCATTTAACGATTCTAAGAAAGTTTCCTTGGCAACAGTAAAAATCAAATCCTTATATCAAGGAGCCTTTTCCAAACCTCTTGCTTCGATTTCCCGAATGCATATGTCCACCACCATGGGCCGCTGGGCGTTGTGCGCCTTCACCAGGGTGGTGAGGTCACAGCAGTACACCTTCTTGATCCTCTTGAGGTCTGGCTGACAGTCGTTGGGAACGTGCTTGGAACACTGCTTGTGGACGTTCAGCCCGCAGTCTGTAAACAAAGAAGCCACATTAGCCTGCCCTGCCCTTTGGTCAAAGCCCAGCACAAATGACACATTACCAAAAATAAACGGTGAAAACAGCCAAGGGTTTGCCATATCTCCCTGGAGCATCCACCCCACTCAGAGGTGGTCCTCTCCATCCAATGAGTGTGAAATCTGAATGTATTCGGGAAACTGACATCATTCATTTTTTCTCATGAAGCTTTCTCTGCTGCTGGACTGATCTCACTGGGATAGTACTGGTCATTAGCCAGATTGTTTGTATGTTTCTTTCCCTTCGGGCCTGGGACCTTTGCAGCCACATGTGGGCTTTTGGGTGTGGAGTCTCAGATTCAGTCATGGCTCACAGTGGGCACGTAGGCCTTTTGCTCGCTCGTTTCTCTTAAGTCCTCGATGCTCCTCTTGTGGGAGACAAGATTACTCTCTCTGCGAACCCCTTCCTGGAGAGATGCCCACAGTTTCCACTCTCTTCCTCCTTGTGGGCAGTGGGCAGGCCAATTTCCTGCCCCTTGCCTTATTTTGACACCTGCGAGGGGAAATGATGCCTCACTGGACACCAGTGGGAGTACCTGAGGGCTTACAATGCAGAACAATGCCATGAAATGTGATGATGAAAGTAATTATTTATAAAGCTCGTATCAAGATCCCAAGCTGAAAAGGGGCTTTCAAGTTCACTGAACACACTGTGAGCATAGCAGAGCCTCACGAGCAGTTGGGATCCACTGATGGAATTTCTCAGACAATAACAGAGCCCAGTGTACATGCTGGAAAATAAAAATTTAATGTTGAAGTTGTTCACAGTTGATGTGCTGCTCATTCAAAGTGCCTTCTAATATTACTTGTCTTTCTAAGTCTAAAGAAAAAAAATAATAATGATATACTATATTCTAAGATATTTATATTACACATATGACAAATATTATAATCAGCGGCTTTACCAAAAAAGCACGTAACCACACCAAGGATTTGAGAGGATCTAAACTTCTGTAAAATCATCCAAGTTATTTTTGAAAATCACTAGATGATCTTTATGTAATGTTTATGGGCCAAGTTCTCTCTGCCTGCCCTCCTTCCAAAGGTAAAACCATTCTAATTCATTTCAGCTTCATCAACATGAGAAAGTCACCAAAGCTCAAGTGAACTTCAATAATACTTTGATAAATCTTATTAGTAGATACAAATTTTGGCCAACTGAACTAAATAGAATTGGTTGGTCTTCTTGCTTGGTTCCTCTTTTATAAAATGAGGATAAAATAGAGCTACTTGTAGGGTTATCATGAGGACCAGATAAGCTAACATATGTAAAGAGTGGGGTGTGATGGACACCAACTGAGAATTCAATGAAGGAAATCACAAATACGGTGATAGAAAATACAAGGATACCTGCTTAGCTGTTCTTAAGTTATTTCATTATTTTTACTATATCTTTACAAACATCATTTGAAACAATTTGGAAAAACTAGGGTAAAAGATACAATACACAAAATCCACCATTTTAACCATTTTTAAGTGTACAGTTCAGGGGTCCTAAGCACCTTTACATTGCGTGCCAACATCACCACCATCAATCTCCAAAATATTTTTCATTTTCCCAAACGGAAACTCTGTACTCATCAAATATGAATCCCCTAGACCCTTCTTCCCCTGGCCCCTGGCAACCACATTCTACTTTCTGTCTCTGAATGTGTCTACTTTAGTTGTCTCACAGAAGTGGAATCATACGGTATTTGTCCTTTTCTGACTGGCTTATTTCACTCAGCGCAATGTCTTCCAGGTTCATTCATATTGTAACATATGACAGGATTTCCTGTAATATCCCATTGTACGGATAGACCACACCTCGTTTATCAATTCATCCAGAGCCGGGCCACCACTATCTTCTGGCTATTGTGAAAAATGCTGCCCTAAACACGGGTGTGCAAAGACCTGTTTGAGTGGCTGCTCTCAGCTCTGTGGGGTAGGTAGCCAGAAATGGAAATGCCGGCTGACACAATAACTCTGTTCTTAATTTCCTTATACACTTCGTGTTAATATCTGAAGCAACAGTGTTTATGTAGAATTAAGTCCTGATATTTTATTAAAATGAAGATGTTTTATAACAAATACGAAAATATTCAGGTTTTGCACACTAATACATTTCCATAAGCTGAAAATGAAGTGTGTTTCATTTTAAAATGTTTAAAATATGTAAAATATGGAGAGTTGAGTGGCAAGGATTGTTCTTTTAACCTTTAGTCATCAGTTTGCAGGTTTCCTGCTGCTCAGGGGAAGTAGGAGGCTATAGGGTGGCCACTGGAGAGAAACACCCTTTTATTCCAGAGAAATTTGCTGTTCAAAGCTAATCTGAATCCCAGAGCTTTGTTTTCATAATGTTGACTTTGGACACATTTCTTGCTGGAATTGGATAATACCAGCAATTAGGGATATGTTTAGTGGGAATAAGCAGGCAGGCTGAATTAATACCACTGAATACTTCAGATAGTCCACCACTTTGCTTAGGGGTTCAGCTGGGAGGTGCTTTGCAGCTCTCGGTGAGTCTTTTGTGTTAAAGGGAGTATCTGGGTCATTTCTGGAAAGACTGCTTGGAGCCTATGTTTACTGCTTGTCTTATGGATGCGGGTGGGGACAGGTGGAGCTAACAGACATACATGAGCATCTACTTGAACCCTCCAGGCATCACCACCGGTGATTGCTGTGTCTACACTGCAGAAGCTAAGATGGCCTCTTGCAAGCAGAGAAAGGATTTAAAATCCCATGATCCTGTGAGCCCAAACAGGCAGTATGGGGAAACAACAGATCATCGTAACATAGTGTCATTATCTTATTGTATTTTCAAATGCTTCATAAGAATTCTGTTTTTAAATCTCACCCTAGCAAGGAAACTATCAGTCACCGTGTTGGTGGAAACCCAATCGATATATCAGAGGAGGCTGCTCTGGCTCCCAACCCGAACTGCTTGCCAGAAAAAGCATGGCAAGATGACTTAGGAAGCCCAATCACACATTAATTTGGCAATTCTTTGCTATTTTTTGTTAGATGTATCTTAACAAGATGTGTAGTGTGCTGTTAGCAATGGGTGTGTGCGTCCAGTTCTAGGTAGAAAAACACCTAGGGTTTCAAAATGCTTTGAAGCTATGTGATATCAAATCAAAGTCTCATTGTTATCTGATGGCAGAAAAATTCTGAGCATGGGCTCTGGCGCCAAATCAATGTTTCACTGCTTAGTATTTGGCCAAGGGCAATTAACAATCATCTGTAAGCCTCAGTTTCTTCATCTATTTAATGGGGAGAATAATTGCATCCCCCCCCAAGATCTGTTAGTGAGGCTAATTGGCATGATAAATAGAAAATGCTTAGCTCAGTGCCTGGTATATGATCAATGTTCTCCAGTATTATTATTTTCATGCCCTTTCTTTTGTAGTAAAGTGGGGATGACAAAGAAATGTGGTTTTTCTATCTATGTGATTCCACTGGAATTAATTTTGTTTTCTTTTAAGGAATCCTGCCTATTTGGGGAGGCAGGTAGGTGGCTACAGAAGTGTATCCACTTGCATTTTTCTTGTCTTACATAAACAAGCCATTCCTCTCCACTCTAGCAAATACCTAAAAGGATGCCTCGAACCTTCCAGAAAGCTAGACTTTTGAGCTAATCTGGGCCTATTTCCCAGCTCTGGAGAGTTGCCCTCCAGGTCAATATGGTGGCACTTTATATAAATGGAAGAAGGATAAAGAAAGTTCCGCGTCTACCTGAGCACCGGACCCCTTGGGCAATGAGCCCCCACATGAAGTTGGCACAGAATTCACACCAGTGCGGGCCTCGGAATGTGTGGACCTGTGATCCAAAAAGAAGAAGAGTGTCAGAAAATTCAGTCATTCAGGGCAGACGGCCTCAGTTATGCAACAAATGCACAAAGTCAAGACACAAAGGCCTTAGTGGGAGTGAGCATCCCTCGCTGGGCCTGTTCTCTCCAGTGAGGTGGAGTTGCAAATGGACCAGAGAGAACAGAGATGTGCTTTGATCTTTGAACATTCTACATGGATCTACCATGCCCAGGGCTGGAGTCTGAAAGGAATGAGGAGAAATAGTAAGATCAGAGGGCCATGGCATCAGCTAAAGAATGAGACTCTCACCACCCAAACAAGGCACTGTGCAGACAAACCCAAGGTGGCCCGAGCTGGTCCCTACAGCTGCATTATCTCAGCTTTTGTCTTTTTGACAAAAGTGGCCCCCGGCAGTAAAATTATAGATCATTTCAATTATAAATATAAATACAAGCATTCTTTAAAAAAGATCCTACTGAATATAGCTTTATATTAAAAAAAAAAATTCTGATCAAGGATAGTTTACCAGTATTTCATGAATTTAATGTAGTTGACATATTACTAGAATTCACCCCAATAACAAAACAAAAGAAACCACATCAGCATTTCAAAAATTAGAATAACAACAATCAAACACAATTCAACATTTACTCATAGTAATGGCATTCCACATGATAGGAATAGAGGAAACCCTCCTAAAAATAGCTGGTTAAAGGTATTTATCCTAGCTAATAAAAGAGTACTATGCAAATTGACCGTACCTCTGCTACACCCACAAGCCACACCCACCAGCCAATCAGGAGCAAGTATGCAAATTAACCCAACCAAGATGGCTGCAGCCACAGAGAGAGCAGGAGGCTTGAGTTTCCCCCAGCGATGGAGGAAGCCAAGCTTTCTGCCTGCCCTGCCTCCTCTTAAGGCTACAAATTTCAATTATAGAAGATAAATAAATCCCAGATACCAGGGCCTCCACTTGGGTCACTGGGGGGCGTGGCCAGCCTGCAAATCACCACAGGCCCCTCGCCCAGGCCACCCCATGCCCCATGGGAAACTCCACCCTGATCCAGGACACCCTTCAGGGCAAACCAGCTGGCCCCCACCCATGCACCAGGCATCATCCTATCTAATCCTATCTAATAAAAGAATAATATGCAAATTGACCATCACTCCAACACACAACATGGCTGCCCCCATGTGGACACAAGATGGCCAGCAGGAGAGGGCAGTTGGGAGGGACCAGGTCTGCAAGGGAGGGCAATTGTGAGCAATCAGGCCAGCAGGGGAGGGCAGTTGGGAGGGACCAGGTCTGCAAGGGAGGGTAGTTACGGGTGACCAGGCCGGCAGAGGAGGGAAGTTGGGGGTGACCAGGCCTGCAGCGGAGGGCAGTTAGGGGTGACTAGGTCTGCAGGGTAGGGCAGTTAGGGGCAATCAGGCTGGCTAGGGAGCAGTTAGGCATCAATCAGGCTGGCAGGGGAGTGGTTAGGGGGTGATCAGGCTGGCAGGCAGAAGCGGTTAGGAGCAATCAGGAAGGCAGGCAGGCGAGCAGTTGGGAGCCAGCAGTCCTAGATTGTGAGAGGGATGTCCGACTGCCCGTTTAGGCCTGATCCTATCTGGATCGGGCCTAAACGGGCAGTCGGACATCCCTCAAGGAGTCCCAGATTGGAGAGGGTGTCGGTTGGACTGAGGGACACCCCTCCCTCTCTACCCCCACCGTGCATGAATTTCGTGTACCAGGCCTCTAGTGTTACACATAATAAACATGACATTTAAGATGGAACATTAGAATAATTTCCTTCAAAGTCAGCAAAATGACATGGCTGCCTGCTATCAATGCTTCTTTTGAGTATTATTCTATAGAGTTTAGTCAGCATAACAAAAGAAGACAGAAAATATATGATTGGAAGAAGAAATGAGGCCAAGTTTGCTTAATAAAAGAGTAATATGAAGAAATCAGCATTGCCCTAGCTGGTTTGGCTCATAGAGCATTAGCCTGCAGATGGAAGGGTCCCAGTTTCGATTCTGGTCAAAGGCACATGCTTGGGTTGTGGACTCAAACCCCGGTAGGGGGCGTGCAGGAGGCAGTCAATCAATGATTTTTTTCCTCATCATTGATGTTTCTCTCTGCCTCTCCCTTCCTCTCTGAAATCTATTTATTTATCTATCTATCTATAAAGAAATCAGCATTGCTCTATAGAAGTAACACCATTTTATTAAATAGTAAAAAGCAAAGGCTCCATTTACAACAGCAGCAACACTAAAATAATTAGAACATAATTTAATAAATGACATTACAGACACAAATAAGGAGATATTCTATACTCATGTATGGCAATGCCCAATGTTATAAATATGTTAATAGCCTCCAACTGAATTGAATGAATCTATAAATCCAATGCAGTTTCAGTAAAAGTCTCCGTTCTGTGGTGCTTTCCACAAAAGCTGACGCGATGACCCTAAATTCCATATGGAAGAATAGCGAAGAAAAGAATAGCCCACGATAATTTCGAGTGAGTAGAAGAACGTAGGAAAACACATCTGACCATAGAGCAAGATGTCTATAGTTACAAAAGGAAAACCATGCAGGATGGACCAACAGGCAGTGGATTCAAGTGGCAAGGTCAGAAACCACCAGACATAGGGAGACTGGGTGTGTTTCTGAAGTGGCGTTACATATTAGGAAGGATGTCAGAGAGGTGAATTATTGTTATTTCATCCACCTGTCACCCTCTCATTCATTATTCACTCATTTACATGCTGTCTGCCTATTTTGAACCTGGCACTGCAGAAGTCCACAAAGATACAAAGTCAAAATAGATTGGAGGAGCCCAGACCTCCTGCCCTCAAGGAACTCATCTACAAGAATAAATAGGCCACAGAAACAATTACCCTACGGTAGTGTGCTGGAGAGAATAACACATGCTTCTGAGAAGGCTGGGGAAAGGGATATTTGAACTGGGTTTTGAAGGATGGATAGGAGTTCACTAGGCTGGGAAACACTGAGCTGCTGCGGAAGTGATAGTGCTGACTGTGGAGGCAGAGTACTTGGGAAAACATTCCAAGAAGCAAAAATAGCGTAGCCGAAAGCCAATGGTGGTGCCCTAGGTTTTTGAAAGATATTCTTTTCTTTTAGGTCATGCAAAAAAAAAAATAAAGTGACTAACTTCTTCTCTGGAATATCTCTGGTGGATAACGAAATTGCATGGGAAATACCTCCATACCTTGCGGTGAAAATGAAAATGCAATATTTAGAAATGAGGAGAGTAGCTACCATGTTTACTGTACATTGACCAAATGAAAAACTGGCTGACTCAATGCTCAGGAAATATACGATATGCTACTCGTAGATTTTTCTGAAATTTCCCTTTTTGCCCATATTTAAAAAAAAATTAAACATATCAAAATTACATTTATGCTGATTAACCTCACCCATAATTACCAACATCCTTTCCCGTCAATATAGCCCCACTGCCTGCGATCTCATTTCTCCAGCCCAACAAATGCAGACAGGCACTTCGGAATAGCAACTAGCTCCGTGTGTCCACACATTCGCCCCTGAGATCAAACAAAAAGGGGCGGAGGGGAACGTCAAGTTAGTTCAACATTATTTTAGGCCCACTGCCTACTTTCCCCTTTGTGATGGACCACTGTTTATTTTCATGGCTGATAGAGCGTTCGGCTTTCTCCTGGGTCCACACGGACACTCTTGGAATAGTAGTCTACATGTAAATGCTGGGACACTCTCCGAACCCATGTTATTTCTGGTTGTTATTATGTCAACCATCCCAACGAAACACCCCCTATCTTGAAAAGTCACTAATCAGCTTTTTCCATTTGCTGAAGTTTATTGATTTTCAAGAATATCTTTTCAGGAAAAAAAAAGAGAGAACATTTTGCAAACTTTAGGGCAGAACCGAAAATACCCCAGACAGGAAGAAAATACCCTAGACAGGAAGAATGTCTGCCCAAGGCTATTATACTGGGCCTGGTCTGCCTGGAATTCAAAAACCACACCAAACAGAAGACAATGATATGCAGGAGATAAGGGATGTTGGACAAAGAGCACAGGAATGGCCATTTCGTGAAAACAAGAGCAAGAGGAATTGTCAAGGAGAAGCTCGCGTTGAGGAAGTATCCCCTGACATGACACTGTGTTAGTGAGCAGGGAGATAGCTGTCTCACACCTGTGAGGGCTGGAAGGCAGTAATCCCTGCTGGTTTCATAACAAGTATGTTTCCATGGGTCAAGGCAGGTGCCGCCCAGTGTATAATCAGCTCAGCCCAGGTTGTACACGGAGCTGCTTAGGATGTGCTACAGTTGAGACATTTTGCTTTTTCTTATCAGCATACATCCGGGTTTCTCAGCCCTGGCACTCTGAAGGTTTGGGACTGGGTAAATCTCGGTGCACTGTAGGATGTTTAGCAGTGACCTTGGCCTCTACCCACCGGATGTCAGCAGCAACCCTGGGCTGAAACCACCACAAATGTCTGCAGACATTGTCAAATGTGCCCCTGGGACAAAGGAACCCTGGTAGAGAATCACTGGTATAGACGGAAACCGTATCACCTCAGTCTGTCACTGTTATCATTTACATGAAAAACCAGAACTTTATTCTTTTAGTTGGGTTTCAAAAGGACCCTGGGTCAAAGGCAGTTTTTTCTTAGCTGCTTTGTATGCATAGAGGAGGGGGCTGAAGGGGGAGTCACTCCCAGCTCCACGTCACTGGGTATGGAGGTCACCCGGTCAGGCTTTTGCCCAGGTCACTGAGGAGGTGGAGGGTAGGCAGCCTGTCTGCCCTCAGCAGCGCGTGGCCCCCAACCTCAGCCAAGGGTTTCTCCTGCGTTTCCCAGAATCACGTGACACTGAACTTGGGAGAAATTAGGTTAAACTTGGGACTTTTCCGTCTTGCAAGATCGGATGAGATGCTGGCCTTGAAGTGAACCTTTTCAGATGTGAGAAAGCCAGCCGGTGGGAGCCAGTGGGTCAGTAACAGAAGGTTCCCGTGTCCCCGCGAGGCCAGCTGTGCAGACGCATTGGAGAGCCTGTTTCTCAGCCCGGGCACCGCTGACTCCCAGATACTCTACTCAGAAGCTCTTTGCATGCATTTAAAATAAGGTTTCATTTCTAAAACATCCACGACCACACAGCTGTTGGGGAATTGCCCCATTGCCTAAAGCGACACCTTCATTTGGTAGCTAATTTCCTCTCAAGAATAGAAGGGCATCAGTACAGCACTTTTTTTTTTGACACTTCCCTGCTCAATGTCCTCCAGGCCCCATCCCCCACCCCCATTGTCTGTTTCAAGTATTCTCAGTCTTAGCACTATTGATATTGGGCCCAGACAACTCCTCGTGGAGGGGGTCCTGCAGGGCCTGCGGCATGCTCAGCTGTTAGTAAACCCAGAATCAGAAATGCCTGCACACATTGCCAAGGTCCCCCGGGAACAAAACCCCTGGGAGAGAGCCACCCAGGAGAGGACAAGGTCACATTCTTATGTCACCTCCGTCTTCCTCGCACCTGGCAGTGCCTGGCGCATCATCAGTCCTCAGTCCATATTTGATGACTAAACGTTACATGTCTAAATAGTGTCCTCTTGTTGGAACTTTCAAAGACACCCAGCTAATATGGCAGCAATCACTGGTGCTTTATTTTCCTCCCAACAAAACACAAAAAGAGCGTTCCTTCGGATGTAACATGGCAGAATCAGCCATGTTAGTCATACCGAATAGTCTCTTTGCATTCTCTGTTCTTTGGCATAGAAAAATTAATAACCAGGAGGAAGTCTATAGCAGACTTCCCCAGGCCATCTATGCGGGAGAACTCCTTCCCTTACTCATCACCTGGTCACTGTCCGCCCCAGGCATCCTGGAGCCCCACCTGCCATTGACAGGGGCCAGAGTGACCTGAGCAGGACAGATGCCTGCTCCAGGTCACGCTATTCTGACTCTCCCTGGAAGCTCGGGACTGCGGCTTTGTTGCTGGTTTGGTAACTTATAAACCAGGGAGCTCCTTGGCCGGAGCATCATCCCATTCACCAAAAGGCTGTGGGTTCCATTCTCGGTCCAGGCACAGACCTGGGTTTCAGGTTCGAGTCCCAGTCGGGGTGTGTACAGGAGGCAATGAATCAATGTTTCTCTCTCTCCCCCCACTTCCCTTCTCTCTAAAATCAACAAAAACATATCCTCAGGTGAGGGTAAAAACAAACAAACAAACAAACCAGGGAGTTAACATCAGCCTTATTCTGCTGACCACAGGGACTAAGACATTCTTGTGCAGGGAGAGATCAATGAGGCTGATAGCCAGAGCAGAGAGCAATGGAGGGGTGGGAGGGAGGGAGTGAGGGGGAGGGGAAGGAGAAGATGGGACCAGGTGCACTCCTAGTTCCTGTGTGCTACCTCCTGAGTTCTGAGTAGTCCCTGGGGGTCTAGGAGTCCCTCCTACACCATAGCCTCGCATTTAGCTTATGACAGCTTCCAGGGGTTCTGTTGCTTGAAAACAAGGAGTTTCTGGTCATTATAATGGTGGGGTCGGGCTCCTGTAGGAGGCAGATAAAAAAGTGGCTTTTCTTCACAGCACTGCGGGAGCAGACACCATATTTTCTTCCTAAAGCCACAATGTCCAAGCCCACTTATGCCGGCCTCACGGCAAGTCCCTCGGTTTATATTCAAGGCGATGAAGTGTGCCTTTCCTGCCAGTTGTTCCAGACTTGTTTCTGCCCAAACAGCCTTTTCTGATGATTAAACAAAAGAAACAAAATAAAACCCACAGCCATTGCTGAAGCTGATTTCTACCTGTGCCCCCGTGAGGCAGGCAGATGACTGGGGACAAAGGACTGTGCATTTTTATGAGATCAAGGAGGACGGGGAGAGAGGGGTGGGCATCTGGGAGGCAAAAGTGGCTCATCCCAGAGCAAGTGATCACCAGACTGAGCGAAGGAAAGCCCCGGATGGGCTCAGAAACTATAAATGAACCCCCAAACTCAAGGTGGGTGGTGGTGGTGCCGTCACTCCGGGACACCCTCAGCCTCCTGACTGGTCCTGCCCCGGCACCTGATGGGTGGGAGGCCTGTGAGCAGGAGCACATGGCAGGGGCGCACCGGGGGGACAGGGTGCTGCTGGGCAGCCCCATCTATCACTAGTGGGGGGCATAAAAGGTAAGGTGAGCAACCACCAAACTTCTGTCTGGACAGGGCCACTCTTGAGAGTCAGCACAAAGGCAGCTGGGACAAGAGGAATAACTGGGCATGTGTGTGCCGCCCCTGGTTCCCCATGTATGAACCAAGCGGCACTGCACAGCCAGGCCCTCCGGCCTTACAGGGAAAGACAGCTGGCCTGACGCCCCTTGATACAGTCTCCGTCTCCTTGGCACAGTCTGGTGACCCTGGCAAGGGTCAGCTGCAGGGAAGGACACAGCACAACTAACACAGGTGCTAACATAGGACAAGGCACCTGTGGGCAATGAGTTATCTGCCACACGTG
The DNA here is from genome assembly GCA_026230045.1 of Corynorhinus townsendii. Classification (NCBI taxonomy): domain Eukaryota; kingdom Metazoa; phylum Chordata; class Mammalia; order Chiroptera; family Vespertilionidae; genus Corynorhinus; species Corynorhinus townsendii. Next base: position 177,606,021 of record JAPDVU010000004.1, on the reverse strand, counting down.
GGGATGGGGTGGAAGGTCAGGGGTTGGGGGAACATGGGGTAAGATTGGGGTAGAGTGGTTTGCCCTTAACCTTTCGAACTTTCTGGACCTCTGCTCTCCATCTGTGTCCCTGCAGTGCCTGGTGGAGGGAGAGAATTGGGCAGAAGGAGCCAGTGATGTCCACACACATGCGACCTGGGAAGGCTGCTAAGAACGTGAGTGGGCAGAGCAGAGACAATGCCCAGGGTGATGAGTCCGCTGTGACTGGGCCGCTCCGGCTGATCATCCAGATGAGCGGCAAGCTTCTCTCTCTCCAGGATGGGGTCCTCTCTGCCCCCTGCTCCCTCCTGGCTCCTTTCTGACTCCAAGTTTCCACTCCAGTCTCTTGCACTGCCTGGAATACTCTTCCATTTTTCTCTTACATGTGGCTAATGAGAGAGGGAGAAGGAGATGATAGAAAGAAAAAAATGCATGGCCAAGTCAGGATAGAAAATAAGAAATACAGAGACTGCTCAAGCTAAACACAAAAACACAAGAGAAATGAGAGACACAAAAGATGATTATTAAATAATGAGAGAAGCTAACTGTATTGGGTGCCAGAGACCATAAGGGATATACAGGTATTCTATAAACTTTACAATGCTCCCAATTTTACAGATGAGGAAGCTGAGACTAGGAGAAGTAAGCCCTTGGCCAAGCTCAACTCATGGCCAGAGTACAAAGCTGGCCACAGCTATTCCATCACTGTGCTAAATGGGGAAGGAAGGACAGTTATCCAGATCTGAGGGCTCCGGGGCTCTGCCAGCCTAAAGATTTTTAGCACTCAGCCAGTAGGTGATACGAGGGTAGACCACCTAAAAGCAAGCTTTCCCTTTGACAGGAGAGTGCCTCCTAAGTCAACCAGATGAACAGAGATGCAGACGTACTGCGAGCAAAGTAATGGAATGGTGTTCTGTGTATCAAACAGTTCATTTCTGAGAGGAGTCTGTCAACCTCATTATTCCTTCAACAAATTCCTTTTAGGGCCCGGGATGCACACGTAGCCCCAGGGGATTTAGGATTTAAAATAGCAACAGCTGTATACAGTGTGGCAAAGTACAAAATTAGTGCACAAAATGAGGTACAACTTGAATTTGCCTCCAAAAGTTTTGTTTTGTGAGCTGAATGGTGGTTTTTCCTAGACACGCTTCCCAACATGAGGACAGTAGCTATGACCTCAGGAGCAGGGGCTGGGGGCTTTTTGAAAGAATGGAGGGGGAGTTTCCACCCTGGACCTGCCGGGTTGGGGCTTCTATTCATCCCTCTTGACGAGGTACCTGGGGGAGCCAGGAGACCACTTTTTAGCTGTGGGAATAGTCTTGACGGGTCAAAAAAATCCTGTGGGTGAGGCATTAAGATTGGCTGGCAGATGGGAACCTCTGCTAGGAAGCTGCTAGACCAGATTCCAGACAGCGCCTAGCGCAGCTTATGTGCTGATCAGCACGACAATGTGGTTGCTTGCTCCTTTTACTGAGCACTTACTTTGTGCCATACACAGAATGCCTTCCAGTAACATCCCAGTTACAAATGAAGCAAGTTTCAGGATAAAGCCTATGAGAAGTCAACATAAATAAAACGTTTGTGTTTTACATCTTAATTTTACGCTAATTCCAAGCAGATGGCAGGGGCCTTCGATGGAACTTACTTTCTTCAGCTCTATTCAGTGGCCTGTTACTAAAAAAACCCTGGTTTTAGAAGGTTCTTCCAAAGACGGGGGTGGGAGGGAGGGTGAAGAGAGGCTGAACAAGGATGGAGGGTGGGAGGGGCAAGGAGTGACAGAGGGAACCACCGCTCCAGCTCTAGCCACTCATTCTTAAGGACAGTGGCACCAGCAGTACCATTGAAAGCCACAACCGACTGACACAGCGCCTCAAGGGCCTGCTGCATCTCAAAGATGCTATTTAAACGGCGAAGAGAACTGCTCCTGTCTGGCTCAAGCATCCTCTCTAACAACGGGTCTGCTCCCTGCTTTTACGTCTCTCAGTGGCTGTAAGTAAGAAGTCACGTGGAACAGACACTGACGTTTTAAGCGAACATTTAAAAAGCTGTTGGTGTTTTTCCAGTGATAAGCAATTGATATCAAACCTGTTGCCAACAGGACTATTTAGGAAAATAAGACTCAACGATCTTTTTGTTTTAAATGTCATTTCCCATTCATAGACCTAAGACTAAAACACTGAGATTAGTTTTGAAAGTATCAATCAACTACCTATGCTCATGACGTTTTTCACACAAGCTATATATACACTGAGTGGCCAGATTATTATGATCTCTGAATGCAGTGTGTGTGTGTGTGTGTGTGTGTGTGTGTGTGTGTGTGTGTCTATATATATATTAGAGGCCCGGTACATGAATTCGTGCATGGGTGGGGTATGGCCAGCCTGGCCAGGGGGAGGGGACATGGATGGTTGGCCGGCCTGCCTGCTGGTCGAAGGTCAAACTCCTGGTCAAGGGGACAATTTTCATATTAGCCTTTTATTATATAGGATATACACTGAGTGGCCAGATTATTATGCATTCAGAGATCATAATAGTCTGCCCACTCAGTGTGTGTGTGTGTATGTGTTTGTGTGCGTGCGTGTGTGTGTATATATATATATATAGAGAGAGAGAGAGAGAGAGAGACAGAGACAGAGACAGAGAGAGACAGAGAGAGACAGAGAGACAGAAAGAGAGAGAAGCTGTCCCATGCAAACACATACCATATAAGGCATAACTCCAATTGTCTCCGAAAGCCGGAAGAACTGGGATTTTCAAGAGGAAGGGAAAGAATTTGCAAGTCCAAGAAGATCCACCCTCCCACCCACGGCAGTGTATCCACGAGATGCAAAGGATCAGGGTTTCTGCCTGAAGTCAGAAAGACTCCTTCTTAAGGCAAAAACATCAATGAAGGTTAAGATAGAAAACAGGAAAGGAAAAAAGAAAAAAACCATAAACGCTTTTTATACCCCAAATTAGACCTGCCACTATTCGGTGGTGGGAGAAACGTCAAGAGCCCTATAATGCAGTTCTTCCCCCTCACGCTAAATGCGGAGGGCTGAACTATTCCAGTCCCCAGTGCCATTATAGCATGCAGATGCCCGAGCTGCTCGCTTTCCAAAAACAGAAGCACAGCGAACGGACCACAGCGAATGTAGATCTAATAGACACACATTGGTCCTTGTGAAGGACCAGAAAGCAGAACAGAATAGCTTCCCCCGCCAGCTCCCACAGAGGGCTGTGCTGGTTCCAACAGCCGCCAGGCTGCCGGCCCTAAAGGAAAGGAAAGTTTAAAAAAAGGCAATTCACAATTAGCCACTCCTGCCTCTTTCATCCTGGGTCCCCACGCTCTCCGCCCTCCTAATCATCAGCCCCTTGGCTGGGGCAGAGCCTCCAAGGCCACCCAGCTCTAGAAGCACCGAAAAGCACAGCCCTATTTCCAAAGCCCTTCTGGGCAATCACTCCGGGGCAAAGGAAACAAGCCATCATTTTCTGATGGCAGGCCATGTCTACCAGGGCCGGTCTGAAACGCAGATAGCAGTGGTCCCAGTTTGTAAATACACGTGGGAAACCCCCCTGCGACTCCCACCAACGCTCCGCATCTTTTTGTTTGGTCTGGGGAGCAGGATCAAGGCTGCGACCCCGGGGAGCTCGGCAAGGCGGCCGGGTGCTGCCCGCACGCAGAGGACAAACAGAAGCGACTGGACGGTATCGCCCGTCATCGCTTGCTGTCACAGCTGTCTACACACAGACCAAAGGAGGGACCACAAAAGACAAAACACAGAAGGTGAAACGGGCCACTGTGCCCACTTGCTCGGAGAACAGCGCCATTCTCCCGTCTGCCCGGCGTGGAAAAGCACTGCGCGGTGACACCAGGTCTCACATGCCACCGGCCGGGCATGCTCCGTTCTTCCTTCCCTGGACATGGCAATCTGAAGCAGAAATGGGTGCAACCCTGCAGGACTCAGCTCAGGTGCACAGAGGTGTTTCCAGGCCTCCGCAGCAAGCACCGGCTTCCTGGGGGTGCCCGCGAGGCCAGATCCGAAGCAAGCAGCTGCACGTGGGGAGCGAGGGTTCGGCGCTCTCCTCCAATCACCCAGCATGATGCTTTCGCTTCCATCTACCACTCGCCAGCGACCAGATGGAAACCGCACGCTGTCCTGGTCCGCACGCCCTCTCAGAACAGAAGAAAGAACACAGAGGTTGGCTTACCTTAAAGTTGTGTGTCTTCTCATAGTTGAAGTGGTTGTCGTTGTGCGTGAGGGCGGCCCTCCTGACCAGGGAGGAGATCTGTGGACAGGCAAAGAGTTTGAGCGGGGGCCACAGAAAGCCGCCCTTCACGCCCACCTGCACCCCCCAGGCCGCGGCCAGCAGCTCCTGCCGCTTCCTGCCCGGCGTAGGCTTCCGAACCACCGCACACTTTTTCTCATTTTCCAGCCACAGTTCCTGGGAGAACATCGTGTGTCCCCCGTGGAGCTGGGAAGCGGGGGCTGACAGGTTTGGGGAGCGGTGGCTAATGTTAGGCAGCAGATCTGAGGCAGCTGCCTCTGTCCCGTCTGCAGTGGCCTCAGGCATGTGACCCGGAAGGGCCGGGGTGAGGGATGGAGCGGGCTCTGCCTCGGAATAAGGCCGGGCCTGTTTTGTGCTATTTCTTAAGGCCGACGTGTGCCTGGAACAATAGCACATTCATGTGCACAGCAACCCCCAGATGCCGCAGCCAGTCAGCCACTGAGGGATCAATGGAGGAGGCCGGGGCAGGCAGCTCTATTCCTGGGGCCAAGCACACTGCCAAGGAGAGACCTCTCGTGCTTGCTAGCACTTTTCATACACACACACCACACACTCACACACATACACTCACTCTCACACACACTCACACACTCACACTCACGCTCACACACACTCTCACACTCACACTCACACTCTCACACTCACACACTCACACTCTCACACTCACGCTCACACACACTCTCACACTCACACTCACACTCTCACACTCACACACTCACACTCACACACTCACACTCTCACACTCACACTCTCACACACTCTCACTCTCACTCACACACTCACACTCTCACACTCACACTCACACACACTCTCACACTCACACTCACACAGATATTCACACACACACTCATGCACACACACTCACACATGCATACACACATACTCATACACACACACAAACACACATAGACATTCAAACACACACTCACACTCACACAGACATTCACACACACTCACATACACACACACCACACACTCACACACATACACTCACTCTCACACACACTCACACACTCACACTCACGCTCACACACACTCTCACACTCACACTCACACTCTCACACTCACACTCTCACACTCACGCTCACACACACTCTCACACTCACACTCACACTCTCACACTCACACTCTCACACTCACACACTCACACTCTCACACTCACACTCTCACACTCACACTCACACAGATATTCACACACACACACTCATGCACACACACTCACACATGCATACACACATACTCATACACACTCACACACAAACACACATAGACATTCAAACACACACTCACACTCACACAGACATTCACACACACTCACATACACACTCACACACACTCTCACACACACACACTTTGCACGCACACCCACACATGCGCACACACACTCACACACACAACTAGCTCTGATATTCAAAGCCTGAAGCCGCCTCCAATTATTTTGGGGGTCCGAACCCCATCCTGACCTGAACTTTAAACCTTTAAACCCTGATGATTGTTTAATCATTTGGGATCAAGCCTGAGTCTCTTTTTTTAAAGAAATCTGCTCCAGTACTTGAAAGTCCACTTTTCATTCACATGAACGCCTTAAATTAGAGCAGTCCGAGCAGCGCACGGGGCAGGGAAGAAGGCATAGCGTTTCAGCTGTGAGGTCTACAGCCAGAATTTCAAAACAAGAGGTAGGATGTCTGTTCCAGGATAACCCCAACTCCCCGCCAACTACGGTCAGCCCCCACAACCCACACAGACCCCATTCCTTAACCCAAACCAGAACATCATAGTTGCTTTTCCTTTAAATAAAATATCTTCCATGTTCATTCTGTGAGTGCACAGCCTACAGCCTTCCTTGCTCTTCAAAAAACATCATCTGTTTGATGGTCTCTTTTGGGACCATGGTTTTTTTGGTCCCGGATCTCTCTGTCCACTAACAGAAGTGAGGAAATCATTATGTCTTGGGAGAAGCCCTGATCTGTTGGCAAAGTTTAATGCAGCCAATGCCAGGCAATAAAATCAATGCCTCTGCAACTAGAAAGTGAGAAGAACATAGATGGCTGGACCATTACATAGATGGATGGCCCAGGGATTTCAACCCTTCCTCTACTGCAACATGGCTCCATGTTCCGGCCCCTCCAAGCAGCTCTGCGCAGAGTAACAAAAGATCAATCATTTCCGATGTAAGTCTTCATTCCTGGCCATCGTGCTCATTCCAGCTTGGTTCAAAAGTGAACGCTCCCATTTAATCCTCTTGTGACCTTCAACAACAGCTCGTGTTTATATTGAGCTATGGAGCAGAATGACTTAAATTGTGCCAGACAATCTTTAGAATGTGTTGCGTGCACTTACTCATTTAATTTCAGCTCACGTGTATGAGGAACCCGGCTTTCATTCCCACTGTTCAGATAAAGATATCGAGGCACTGAGAGGTGAAACAATTTCCCCAAGAACAGGTAGCTGGTTTAAGTCCTTGAGCCAGGACTAGAATCCAGAACACGTGTGTCCATCATTCAAGCCCCTGGTGCCTTAGTGAACCTGTGGCACCACATCCACCATCCTGTGCCACCAAATGCTTTACCTGCAGCATTGGCCAAGTCTTCCCCTCCTTACCATGCTCGCTCCGCAGTGACTCAGACCCTTCACATCCCTCCGGTCCGCCTGCACACACAGCACAACAATCTTCTTAGTCTAGTCACTGCTCCTCATGCTCAGAAGATGTCAATGATTCTCCATGACTTACCCATGCCCTGGACTGCCTCAGTCTCCCCAGCTCAGCTATCTCCCTCCATCCCCTCCCCAAATCATACCAAACCTCTTCTCTGACATACTCAACTTCTCACCTCAGTAGCTTGCTCTGTCCTGTAGCACATTCCAGCATCATTTCAACATGTCTACATTTTCCCAACATTCACATCCTAACTAAAGTGCCCCCTTCTCCAAAAAGACTTCTCTCACTTCCTCACCAAAGGCAAGCTCTCTCCTCTCAGGTCCCATTGGGTTTCCCCACACTTTTCCCTTTTGTGCTTATCACTTTCTATCTTCTAGTAGGGTGAGTTGTAACAGGTCTGGTACCTCTGCCATACTGAGAACTCACTGTGACATATTCTATGTCTAATTCACCTTTTTCTCCCTACAAGAGTGTCTAATAAAATTCCTTGCCATAGTAGACACTGAATAAATACAAGTTGCCAGAAAGTACCTGAACTGTATAGGAAGCCAGAGTTATGAAGAAAGGTGTGCAAAGGTGTATGGGGTGGGATCTCTTGGCCCATCCTACAATCACCCATCATGACGCTTTAGCTTCCAGGGACCTGAACCTCCACCGATCTGCCCACCTGATGGGCTTGACCAGACTCCCTGGCCCTCTTTCCCACTGCCCAATCCCAAAGGCCATCTGCCACTCACAGAACTGGGTGAAGGTATGGCACACCTTGGGAAGGCTTCTAATCCTTAGCCGAGAGGCAAAAAGACAGACAGGAGGGAGAAAGGTCTCTTCCCAAATCTTTACGGCTAGCAAATCAAGAGACCTTCTGATGTTGAACCACTCTGTGGAAGAACAGATACTGTGATCCCAACATGGCTAATTATATGGATTCATGGATTTAGAATCTGATAAAATAACTCTTTCAATGGAAAGTGGGCCAAAGGATCTCCTTTTCCTTTTGCTATATGGGTGGTTGAATACCAGGGGATTTAATATTTTCTCTTGCATCAGTGCCTTTACTTGTAACAAGTAATTTTTCATTTATCTTGGTGACAGTGATTTCTTTTTCAGATATGTGCTCAATAGAATTTACCCAAACACTAGACACATTCAGACGCGTGGAGGAACTAGACACTGTTCATTTAAAGTGTCTCTTTGCATGGAACCAGAGTGTTGGCATTGAGGGAGCATTATTGGGAGGAGTGTGGGTGACCCTAGATCACCCTCTTACTAAAGGAAAAACGATCACAAACGTCTCTTGGTGAAAACGTCCCTCTTCAATAATTCCATCACACAGAGCTCATCTTTCTAACCTACTCAAGGACAGTGCCTGGGTTTCTTCTACATCCCCCACAATGACTAATACATCTTCTTATACACACGGACAGCTGCTAACAGTAGTTTTTCTAACAGCATTTTCTATCTGACCTATTTTTTTTAAAAAATCTATACACTCGTTAGATCAGGGGTGGTGAACCTTTTTTTTTTTGCCAAGGGCCATTTGGATATTTATAACATCATTTGTGGGGCCATACAAAATTATCAACTTAAAAATTAGCCTACTGTATTTGGTCAAACATTTAATTAACTCACCCCTAATGTCTTTGCAGGGCCAGACCCAATGATTTCATAGGCCTCGTATGGTCCGCAGGCCAGACATTCCCCACCCCTGCTCCGCATGAAGCACATTTCCCTAGATACTCTGTTTAAGTCATGGAGTCTCAATTTTGGAAGTATGGACATTTGGGGCCAGATAATTCCTTGTTGTGGGAGGCTGTGCACTGTAGGATGTTTCGTGTCTCCCTTGCCTCTGCTCACTAGATGCCAGTAGAGCCCCCCAAATATGGTAACCAAAAATCTCCGCAGACATTGGCAAATCTCTCCTCTGAGGCAAAATTGCCCCCAGGTGAGAATACCTGGGTTAGATGGATAACACAAATATTTACTTCCTATAAGTCAGGTATTGTATGAAGCACTTTGAATATATTGATGCACCTAAAATTAATAACCCAGTGAGGAAGGTACTGTTATAATTATCCCCACTTTACAGATGAGGAAATGAGAATGGAGGGATTAAGTGATTTGCCTAAGGTTACATGGCTAGTATGTGGTGGGGCTGAGATGAGAACCCACACACAGCTAACTAATGGTATGCCCCCTTCCCCAAGAACAAGTCTCTTTTTAATTTTATTGTGATAAAATACACATAACAGCCCTCGCTGATGTGGCTCAGTGGATAGAGCATAGGCCTGCAGACTGAAGGGTCCTGGGTTCGATTCCAGTCAAGGGCACATGCCCAGGTTGTGGGCTTGATCCCCAGTGTGGGACCTGCAGGAGGCAGCCGAACAATGATTCTCTCTCATCACTGATGTTTCTGTCTCTCTCTCTGTCTCCCTTCCTCTCTGAAATCAATAAAAATATATTTTAAAAATACACATAACATTCACCATTTTAACCATTTTAAAGTGTACCATTCAGCAGTTTAGTGGCATTAGGTACATTCACATTCTCTAGTCCCCGAACCCATCACCCCAAATAAAACCCAGTACCCCTTCCCATCTCTCTCCAGCCCCTGGCAACCACCAACCTGCTGTCTATTTCTGGATTGGCCTATTCTGAATATGTCCTAATAAATGGAATCACACAACATATGGCCTTTGTATCTGGCTTCTTCCCCTTAGCATGTTTTCAAGGCCCATCATGCTGTAGCATGCATGAGCACCTCACTGCTTTCAATGCCAAAGGACAATCCATTGTGTGCACAGAACACAGTGGATTTGTTCCTCTCAGCGTTTGGGCATTTGGGCTGTGTTCACCTTTTGGATGTTCACATTCTTGAACAAGTGTTTGTTTGAACACCTGCTTTCAGTTGTGTGGGGTGTACACCACATCTATGCTTTTAACTACCCTCTAACCTGCCTCTCATCCAAACAGTGTTCACGTTAAGAAATGTCCAGGGGTTATGCCAGGATTAGTCTCTTCCCCATCGTCAGCCTGTGCACGGCTGGCAGGGCTGGTGTCCCCATCCGGTTTTAAGGAGGAGACGTGTTATCCCTGGCGCCTCTTCCAAGGCCGGCGCTGCTTCCGATACTTTCGGGAGCAAGTGGGGCTAGAAATAAATGGCGAAATAAACTCACCGCTCCCCTCTCCCTTACTTACAAATAAGGCTTGGGATTCTATTGTCCAGGGCCTCCCGCTATCCTTCTTTCTCTGATTGGAATCCTGAACCCAAGAAGGAATCAGGTAACCAGAGGCACTGTGAGGCTGTCAGCTGAGGACAGGAGGCAGGGGTGGTCCGTGGGCTGGAAGCCATGGCAAACAGCGCCCACGGGTGACTGCAGATGTGCAAAGTGCCCAGGAGAGAGAGGCAGGGGAGAAGGAGGAGAACCTTCCCTCTGTGCTGGCCCCAGAACCTGGGACTCTAAGCCAAGAGGGACCTCAGAGGTTCACCAATGGCCCCTTCTCCACCCGGCTCAGCAGGCCCCCCTGTAGGGATCATGACATTCTGCCTGATTAGGACCAATGCCCAGAAAAGGTGATTGACCATCATCTGCAAGTCACCTGCAGATTTCAATAAATTCCGGTTCTGTGTTTTAAGGAGGACTCACCAGTCCCTGGATGCTGTCTCCCAGTGCTACACAAAGGAATCGATATCTATTCAAACACAATATGTGAGCATGCTTCTATTCATAGCCCCCTACTTCCCAATATGCCACTGCAAACCTCCACAGATTCGTAAGCTAAAGGCAAAAATCCACACCATGTCCTATGGGGGCCCGTGTGGCCTAGCCTCTACCACCTTCCCAGCCTCACCTCTCATCCCTTCCTTCCTGCCACCTTGAGGATGTATAACCACAGCCCAGCAGTATGATTTCCACAGCATTCTCCATGACCCCCGCTAGACCGCGGGCTTTATGAGCTCATACACAGAGTGTCATAATTAAGAGCGCGGTGTCATACCTCCAACCTGGCACAAAGTAGGCGTTTACTACATTTTTCTGAAAGAATGAGTGTCCCTGGCTATGAAACACCTTGAGGTCAAAGAACCACTATAGAGCTTGTCATCAGTGCTAGCCGTTCTCTCGTCCATTTACTCTTGTGAGTCTGATATAAAATCCAGGGACCATGCCCTGTGGCATTTCCCTTTGGCCAGAGAATTGCATTTCTGATGTCACAAGAGGGGAGCACTGAACACGGGGAACTGGCCCTGGGTCAGGCCTTTAGGGACACGGCCAGGTTTGGGACTAGAATACTATGAACAGTAGCACATTGTACCTGTGGAGTGTGTTAATGATATATCTTTCCTCTATGAGGGAGGTCCAGCAGGTGTCTTTCATATCTTACAGGTGAGGAAACTAGGTCCTAACAGGCGTGTCCTGGGGAACAGAATCATCTCCTGATGGTCTCTCCGTAAAAGTCCCTGGTGCTCAGTTGTAGAGAATGTAGTGGTCCGCTGACATGAGGACCCATCCCCCTCTCTCTTCCCAGGGGACTTTTTAAACCTTTGAAATGGGGCCCTCCCCACAGTTCTTGCATTAACTATACCTCTAGTGACTAGCTCTAGGCAACAGGAAAGTTTTGTGGCATGAGGAATAAACAGACCCGCTTTATTGCGGTCTCTTTGTTTTCCTCACCACCCACCCAAATGACTTCCAATTTTAGCCACAGTCATCATGGTCATGTTTTCCTAGTCCCTCACTGCTCATCCCACACATACGTCTGGGGCTCTGGGGCTGGGTGATGAGTCTGGGCTGCGTGTCATTTCTCCAAAGCCATAGAACATGAAATCCTGCCCAGAGACACGTGGCCAAGTGCTGCAGGCATTCATTCAACCCAGAACCGTGGGGGGAGTCCTGTTTTCTCCTTTTATTTTCACTCTCTGTGAATCACACGTAAATATTAGCAATGGCTGGATATGGGTTTACTGAATGTGTGCTTACTACTTATGTCCATGTCTAAAAAAAAAAAAAAAATATATATATATATATATATATATATGGAGAGAGGGGCGGGGTGATTTCCAATACGGTCTTGCAGTGGGATCCTAGATCTGGCATTCCTGTTGGCAAGTGAAAAAACTATAAAGACCAAGGGAAATAAGCCCAAGTTGCTGAATGAGAATCAGAGGGGTGGTTTTCTTAACACTGCTAAGCCCAGCCTGTTTGATCCTATGTACCCTGAACACTTCCTTCTATTGACAAATCTTCCTGATGGGAACACCTCCTTAGTGTCTGCTATAGTCTTTGCTTGTGGTTTCCAGTACTGAAAGAGGAGGAAGAGAACAAAGAGACATGCCCAACTGTAAGCTCATTCCCATGGTGGGAGCTGGCCATCTTTCCTGCCATGTGCTAATTAAAGCAGAATAATCCTGGCTTGATTTGCATCCATCAAACCATTAATGGCTGACCAGGCAGACTCCTAAAACCCTCGGTGACCTCTACACTTGCTGAGTCCTGGTCCAAGGAGGAGAGACCTGGTCTTGGATGGCCCAGCATGCCCAGCTGTCATCCAATTTCTCTTCGGGGATAGATGGCCACTCTCAATCCAGAGACACAAAAGGGCCAGGTACTGGTCTTGCTGTTTTTTGATGATTCATTTCCCTTCATCCCCAACACTCAGCGTTCATCCCAACCTGAGGGCCTGTGTGGTCTTGATAGTGGACCCAACGACCTTATTTAGAAGCAAATAATCTGATGCGTCTTGGGTTGATTGGCGGTGCAGTGTTATAACTGTGGTTCCTCCCATCTCCTTTCTCCAGCTGTTGTACTGAGACAGACAGTTTTGGCTAACTGCTGATGTTTCTCACAGTCTGCTTAGACGTAGACACAAAAGACCCTCCACATTGCAGGAAAAGACTTTTTAGGTTGTGTTAAGCTCCTCACACACTTCAACATGTGGTTGTCTGCTTTTTGTTGTTTTGTTTTGGTATGCAGTTTTTGGAAGAGAAAAACAAACTTACTTGAGTGAGAACTTTAAAAAATCTTAGTTAAGTTTCCCAAAATGCTGAGTTTAGGAAAGTATGGCAGGGTTATTTTTGAGAGGGTAGACCATTTGTTGAGTCAAGACTCTTAAAATTGCTTTACAATTGTTTAGGTAAACACTTGTAAAACTAAGACCCCAGTAAACAATGACAATTTTCAGGGAGCCTCAGCTATGACAAAGTTCGCGGCTGCCATTGTCTTTCTTGCCCCCTGTGCCTCTCTTCTTGGATTCTGTATTCATCTCCCTTTCTTTGTATTTTCCTTGTTGTCCTGGGCCTCCCCCTCTAGCCAAAGCGCTAGGTGCCCCAAATGACTGACCTACAGGTTTCATTGCAAAAGCCATAGCTCATCCATTTCTGGTTTAAGGCACCCGACTGTATGGTAGAACCCACGTGTAGATCTCTCTGACCCCCCTGACACTGTTGCTCACTCAGCTAAGAGAAACCACTGCCAGAGGCTATCACTTGGTGAATTCCATTTTCTTGGCACTCAGCAGTTTGGCGATTGGCAAAGCAGAGTGTACCCGACAGAGCCTCATGCAGCCATTCTGCAGGCCCTTTGGTCAGCAGTTGGAATAAGGTGCATCTTTATTGAAAGATAAGCAATCAAAATTGTTTTGTCCAGCTGTTTTCGGCATGCACACAGCTGTGTGGTTTCTCCTCCCCAGGTGTTTTCCATGCTTAGAATCTGGGGACCCTGTTTCTTAGAAAATATGCTACTCGTCGGGGAAGCTGTGCCTCAGCACCCATGGTCCCTAAGACTCAAAACTCACCAACTATATTAGAATCACACCGGCAACAAAAGGGAGAAAAGTAACCCTAACAGTTATTGTGCACATCCTGTGCCAGGCACATGCACCTCTGTCTTGCTTATTCTGCGTGACAGTCCTGTGACATAGCATGTTTATCCCCATTTCATACGTGAGGAGACCCGGGCTAGGACAGCTCTCCCTGCTCCAGCTTGCACCACCGACACGCTGGACTTGAACACAGGACCGGCTGTCTCCGTAGGTCCTACTCCTAAACTTCATGTGACGCTGCCTCCACAGATCTGTCCCCAGCAGGCCATCAGATCCTGAGAAAGGACCCTGCATTCACATTTTCTAATCCCTTTGGCACCAAGAACCATCAAGAGCACTCAAAAGTTCATAAAGAGGTGTGTCTGGCCTGGTCCAATCTCCCCATTTTACAAAGAGCAGAATAGGAAGTTAGTTGCCTGGGTTTTCACAGCCAGTGAGGTATAGGGCCAGGCCAAAAGGCCAATCTATGGGCTGCAGGTCCAAGCTGTTTCCACCATGCAACACACATCTGGTCGGTGCCCATGCCCACCCAGGGCTGCACAAGTTAGACATCCTTCTCTCTCTCTCTCTCTCTCACTCTCTTCTCCCCCACCCCCATGACAAAGTACATCAAACATAGGCAGGAAATTGGTAGGCAGTCTACATTGTTAAAAGCGTCTCAGAAAGTAATTTGCCCATGTATATCAAGAGTTTCAAAATAGTAATATCATTTAAGATTCTGTAATTTGATTTCTAAGAATCTATCCTAAGGAAATGATCCTAAATACAGAAAGACATTCATAGCAGCATTATATCTAACATAAAAATGGAATGTATGTCCTAGCATCAGGAAGTAGCTAAGTAAGTATGACGCTCATGCAACAATAAAAGATTATGTCTGCAAAGTGCACAACTGTAGTAATTACGCGGCTGTAATATGCCATGTGAAAAAAGCAAGATGCAAATTTATAAATGTATTATGCTTATAAATATATTTAAAAATCCCAACACATAGGAAATCACAGTACAAAAAAAAAGAAAAAAGACAAATGTCTACATTTTCTTTATTGTCCAAAATTTCTTTAATTATATTACCTTCATAATTGGAATGAGAAAAAAAAGGGCAAAATTTTGCTGCAGGGAAAGACATTTCCTCCCTCTGGTTTGCATCAGCTCTGTTTTGTACTAGGAAGTTGTTACCTTAGAGGGAAGATTAGGTAAGTTTTAAACCTAATTAGAAACTGGATAAATCTAAAGTATTACCGTCTTCTGTGGTCTGGTTCTCACAGCCATAACATAATTAAAGGAAATCTCAGATATGCAAAATAAGTGATTAAATAACATTATTGGAAATGGAAACTCTTAATCTAGCAAGTATTAATGAAGGATTCATTTTCTGTGGGTCCTAAAACATGCCACTTTATGGCCTTTACTGATATAAATGAAAACCTTTCCAAAATGCCAAAGAGAACACTATTCTATATAAAAACATGATTTGGGTTAAATCTCTGAAGATATTTTGACCTTGAGCCAAAAGAAATAAAAGCTTTAAAATAAAAATACTGTTTCCATCATAATAGATTATTGTTCATCAGAGTCAGGAGATAAAAGAATAAAGATTTTCTCTAAATAAATTTATTCAAACCCAGAAAATTACATGTCAGCATATATAGCATAGCTATGAGAATTGAGATTTTGTGATCGTTCAATAATAGTTGGGGATAGAGGAGCTTGCATTTTAAATAACAAAAATTTTCTAGCTTAATTGCTCTTAACTTCAGTCTTTTAATAAGAAGAAAGAAACATGGCTTCCTTTTTCTAGTTTGATCAGTACTGAAGGGCTGCAGTCATCCCCTGAAGCGTGTGCAAGAAGCTACACTGTAGCTGGCCGTGTGCTCTTTCAGTGGAAAATGCTGTAGCGTATCAAACCCCTTGGCCATAGGGATGGCAGCTAAACTCTTAACATTGGTGAGAGCTTTTGTTGGCTAAGAATGCCGTGCTAAGAGTAAAGACTCTGGAGCTAAGTTGTCTGGGTTCAAATTCCTGCTCCAACCCTCCTCAGCTGAGGGACCTGCCAAGTTACTTACCCTCTTCAGGCCTCCTTCCCTCTAGTGTGAAACGTGCCGAGTAATAGTCGGTGCCTCTCAATAATTAAATGTGCAATTTAAGTTGTAAGTTGTAAATTGCTCAGCTCCATACCTGGCATCATTGTACATGTATGTATGCGTATATAATTGAATGAATAAATTAACTTTAATGATCATGCAGGTGATGCTTTCAAAGTAAGGCCTAATTTTAGGAAGGTGTTGACAACTGAGTTTCACTTTTACTTTATGTGATGTGGGGGGAAATTTTCTTTTCTGGCCTGTTCACAATGAGAAAACATCTAGCCATTTCAATTTGATTCGAGAGCTGAGTAAGCTGGAGGCATTGTAACCACAAAGGCAGGTCTTCGGAGGTAGAGGGCAGAGCAGCATGAGCGCACACGGAAGATGTGTAAATGCTGCAAAGCTGTCTTGCCTCCTGAAATGTTCTCATGGTATTCAAAGGCAAAATAATTTAGAGGGGTGTATTTTAGGGTCTGCATAAAAAACAAAACAAAAACAAACACCAACAGAATGAAGGAATGGGAGCTGTTAGAGGTCCTGGGATGAAGGTATGGCTGGTGGCTTCGGTCCTGGGCTCCAGCATTGCACCCAGGAAGGAGTCTCCCAGCCTCTTGGGGCGTGTGGTGCACAGCAAGGCAGCCTGGGGACACCTGTAGGAGCGTAAAATCTCCACTACGCCCTTCCTCACCTTGCACCGGGACGGGGGTGGCAGGAGATGAGCTCCTTGCTCCTGGGATCCAGCAGACATTTTTGGAAGTGTGTGGAGCCGATGACACAGCTCTAAAAGCAATCCACCAGCTACTTTCAGGAGTCACCTGGCTGAACTTGGTATACCATGAGTAACCATTCTCAAAGATGGTCACACCAAACCCAGCTACGATGGTTTAGATGCACGCCTATTTCCCAATGTTTCCTAGACTTTGTAGCCCGCAAAGCATGTTTCCTGCTGACCCACGTCTATCCTACCACCCACTCAGGTTTCAAACTGGTGTCCCTTAAAATATTGCTCATCTCCAGTTGTTCTATGACAAGTTTGCAAATTTCTCTATATCTCCCTTTCTTGAAATTACAATTTACAAGACTGTTTAGAAGTATCTGCACTTTCCAGACTAAACTATAGCTACGCAAGGCCAATGAGGAGCTATTAGAACTAGTGTTTGGAAAACTAATACTTGACACTTAACCTTGGGATGGCTCTGAGAATTAAAACAGAGAATCCACATGGTTTGCAGTGCCAAAAACACCAGAGCCCAGTGGAGGTTAGCTGTGGTTATTCTTAGGGCCCACCTCTCTTTCAATAAGCTCAGCTAATGGTGCTGCTGTACACTGACTGGTGCACACGCAAGAAGTCCGGGTGTGCCAACTACCTGGCGACGCTGTGGGGGGCGGGGTGGTTATACTGTGTGCTTTCTCTTCCACATGGCAAGTCATTCGGGGCCAGCAGTGAGGTGAGAAAGAGCAGGATGACCGGCCACAGGTGATGGCCTAGAGGGCCCTTTGGGAACCCAGGTTGGCAGGGCAGGTGGCACGGCCTCAGGGCACTCATGCCCAGGCGTGCACATCAGCAGAACTTGGACACAATGTGCTGTTCCTTGTGGGTCCCTCCGAGTGGCTGTGATGTCTCATGGGACAGAGCCCAGGGTGTCATCTGAACCCCAGCATTCCACACCTTGACCTCTCAGCTCCCTGGTGCCAGTTAGTCTGAAGTCCCGAGATCTCTGGGCCCTGACACAGGTCCTGGCATCCACCCACCTTGTTTTCCTAAACCCCTGATGGATAAAAACCAGTCTCTCAGCCCCAAAGGACATGTCTTAAAAGAGTATGAATCCACAGGAAACTGCCACTGCCAGATGCCCCGAGTCCTTCCGGAAAACTGCTGCAAAGCCCCCAAACCGGCTGCCAGCATCCCAAGGAGGAGGACTCCATCTGTGGGGCGGTGGAAGCCGAGGGGATGTCGCTGCTTGGGGCTTGCCTGCCTGGTTGTAGGAAGGGCTGCACATGGTGGTGGTGGGGGGGCTATGCATAATGCCTTTGTGTTAGTTTCTCTGCACAAACGAAACACGTGAGCCCAGCCGGCATGCCTCAGTGGTTGAGCATCGACCTATGAACCAGGAGGTCACAGTTCAATTCTTGGTCAGGGCACATGCCTGGGTTATGGGCTCCATTCCCAGTGTGGGTCATGCAAGAGGCAGCTGATCAATGATTCTCTCTCATCATTGAGGTTTCTTTCTCTCTCTCCCTCTCCCATCCTCTCTGATATCATTTAAAAATGTATTAAAAAACACACACAGGTGAAACAACGGGTATTTTTCCCATTAAGAGAAAAACACTGTTCCAAGTCCATTATTAAAATAGGTAAAAGGAATGGGTACTTGTAGACATAAACGTGTGTTAGTGTATATGAAATACAAGGTATTTCTATGCTATAGGACAATAAAAAATATAATTGCTATTTATTATATGTATGCATCAGGCACTACTCCAGACACTTTATATATCTTCTCTCCCATCTATCCACCCACTCATCCACCCATTTATCCATTCACTGAGCCACTTTCCCATTCACCTATCTAGCCAGGTAGTCAGCCAGCCCACCATATATCCAACTACTCACCCCTTGATCTATTATTCTTCTATCCTCCCATACATCCATCGATCCATCGATCCATCAATCCATCGATCGATCCATCCATCCATCCATCCATCCATCCATCCATCCATCCACTCACCCACCCAACCAATCAACCAAAAAACTCATGAAACAGCCAACATTAAGCGAACACCTCCTAAGTATTAGTCACTGTGCTAGGCTATGGGCATCTAAAGCCAAGTAAGAGCCAGTCCATATTCCCTCTTCAGGCAGTTCACACACTAGGACAAGTGTCTGTAGCCCAGGAAGGACGACATGAGCAGGGCTTTGCTGTTCATTGCGGCTGGATTTCATACCTCAAAGTTTCTCATGCCTATTTCATAGACTGTTTTGTTATTTTTAAATCCTCACCCGAGGATATGTTTCCATTGATTTTTAGAGAGAGTAGAAGAGAGAGGGAAAGACAGAGAGAAATATCAATGTGAGAGAAACACATCCATTGGTTGCCTTCTGCATGTGCCCCGATCAGGGTCTGAGCTGGGGAGAAGCCTGCAACTGAGGTATGTGCCCTTGACTAGAATCGAACATTGAGCCAAACCAGCTGGGGCCCTATTTCGTAGTCTTCACTAACCTCCATACTTGGCATTGTACTGAGCATACAATCTCTTATTGCCTCAAAATAAAAGAATGCTTATGCTCAGTATAACTTAAATTTCGAGTTATATAGGTGTATGCATAGGATCCCAGTAATCTGGGCCCTCCACTGTAAACTTGGGTTTCCTCAGAATATACTCCATTTCCTTCAACCTCATTCTTCTTTGTTCACCTCGATAACTCCTATTCTTCCTTCCCACCGCCCCTGGGCCTCCTGTCCCTTTCTCCAGGAAGCTCGCCTTTGTGTCTGTCTTAGCTCCAACCACTCTTTATGTAACTGTTTCCCTTTTGGCTCCCTTTGACCCTACATTCTAAGTGGCTGTGGTCCATCTTGCCCATCACTGCGTCCCTGTCTTCAGCACACTGCCTGTCTGTGCAGCACTCAGTAAATATTTCTTAGATGAATGAGCAAACTGAGGGCAGTTCTTGGAAAATGTATATTTAATAGGTTGCTTAACACATATGGTTTCCCTTGCTATTTATTGCTTTGGCCAGGCGTAGGGAGGGAGAGTATGGCTTTAGTTGCCCAATGAGAACGAGCATAATTTTTTCTACAGCACAAGGTAGAGTAAGTCAGTACCATAAAGTGGAACAACACAGGGGGATGAGATCAATGACTGCTTCTAGTAAGCCCTCTCATCTTACAGAGGAGGAAACCAAGGCCCACAGAAGTAGAGTAGCTTGTCTCAGCAAAGCAGCAACGAGGGATGAAACTTCTGGAATCCCCATCCACTTCCTTCTGCTTCATTTACCTGCCACCAGCAGTCACTTCCTTCCTTCCACTGTCAGCGAATGACCCTACACAAAGGAGCTACACTGGGAAGGTTTGGGAATCCAAGACCAACACTCTAACCAAAAGTCCGGAAGCCAAGGTGATGCTCAATAAATCATCATTGATCTTGAAAAAAAAATCAAACCATGACATTTGGAGCTTTAGGCCACCTCCCCAGAGCTTCAGATTATTACTCTTCGGCCCAAAAATACAAAGGAGAGAATAATAAGGGGGTCTAACGTTTTTGAGACACAGCTAACCAGATGCTTTACTGTGTCCTGAGGCAATCAGATCTCTGGCTGATCCACAGAGGTGCCATCTCATGAAGAGCCTGGTGGGAGGGGTGCTGGAAAATTGGACCTGTGGGGTTGTGGGGAGGGCTAGCCAGGACCACCTCACCCTGATTTATTCAGGCTGTATTCCTCTTGCAATGGAAAAAGAGCCCAGCCGGCGTGGCTCAGTGGTTGAACATCGACCTATGAACCAGGAGGTCACGGTTCAGTTCCCTGTCAGGCTACATGCCCGGGTTGTGGGTTCAGTCCCTAGTAGGGGGCGTGCAGGTGGCAGCTGATCAACGATTCTCTTTCATCACTGATGTTTCTATCTTTCTCTCCTTCTCCCTTCCTCTCTGAAATCAGTAAAAATATATTTAAAAAAGGTCCAAATTCCATGGGAAACCAGAGTATAGTGAGAAAGAGATTTAGTACCGCATGAAAAAAAAAAAGATAAAAACACACAAGGGAAGAAATAGGACAACTCTTCCCCCAAACCTAAAGGTCTTTGAAAAGTCATCTGAGAATAAATTTTTAAAAATTTAAAATGTGTGGACCTGAGCCTTCCAGGGGCTTCCGAGGGGGAGAACCTGGCCCCCGCCCCACCCCGTTCCTGGCAGGCGCCTTGCGGTGGGAGAGGCTGCAGGATTCCGGAGAAAACCTGAAACCACATAAAAGGGATCAGGGAACTGTTCCCTCCTAGTTCAGTGTAACTTAATTCAACAGCAGGGCAGACGTTTCTGTGAAAGAATCCCTGTCAAATTCAAGGCAACAGAGTTTCTGGCTGGTTGGATTTCACAAAAGTGTCCCCTGGGCATGACATCTGTCCGCTCCTGAATTCTGATATTTCGTCACAACCTCGGATCATTACACAAAGAACTCTGCAGATGAGATGGGTGAAGGGGAGGCCAAAGCAAAAGGACTTATCTTCCTGGATGGATTTGTCACACCGAAAGCACGTGCCTCCACATAGCCGAGTGACTGAGGGAAACTAAGAAATTTGGATAGGAGATATTTGATTTGATTGAAAAAAATCTCCTGCTTATCACACATACACTTGTGTGTGTTTTCCCCCCTCACTGTTGGGATCTTGGCCAAGTAAGCAGGTCCTCGAATAACGTCATTTTGGTCAATGTTTCTATATAACATCCATGAGTGAAAAAAATCAATTCCCAGCCAGGGCCACTGTCTGCGTGGAGGGTGCAGGTTCTCCCCAGGTCTGTGTGGGTTTTCTCCAGGGACTCTGGTGTCCTCCCACGTCCCAAGATGTGCGCATTAGGTGGACTGGCGTGTCTACATTGTCCCAACCTGAGTGAGCATGGTTGCGTGTGTGGCTGGCCCTGTGGTGGGGGGCCTTCTGGACAGGGTGGGGGTCTCATCTTGCACCCTGAGCTGCGAGAGAGCGCAGGTCACCCATGACCCTGAACTAGGATTATCGGGTTCAACAATCATTCTTTTACTTTTCAAAATTCATCTCACTTAAACGTGTGTCTAGCCCACATTTCTTTTAAGGTCTAATATTAGAAGTGTTCAGTCTTTATTTAGAGGTTTGGTGGTGCTTTAGTGACCAGAAATAGGCCATAGGAACTTGACTTTTGTTGGTGGACGGTAAGGTTGGTTTTGTTCTACATCATTTCGCTTAAAGTCTCAGTTTCCAAGAAGCTATTGATGTCGTCAGGTGAGGATTGACTGTAATCTGACGTAGTAGGCCTCAGTTTCCTTACTTCCGAAATGAGGTCTTAGCCTGGACCCCTTTCCATCTTCAAATGTTCACAAACATTCCCTCCTGGCCCTGGGACCACAGATGCCCTTGAGAAGGTAAAAGTTGGGGTGCGGGCAGGACAAGTCGCCAGATAATGACTGAATATTGGAGCCATGTGAGTGCAGAGTTGGGACAAGCCACATGAGCATCTGATGTCTATTTGTGACATGTGCATGGGGTGTATGTCCTGTGCCATCGGCCACAGTGACATTCCCTTAGGAAGCTAATTATTTAGTTGCGCAACTTGCCTCATAGTTGAGAAACTCAAATAGAACCAACCTAGCCCACTCCTTCTAGAATCTTCACCATCTAAAAATAAACGGAGACTTATGCTTCAATTATGCAACGAACACCCCTAATCATAGCCTGTGAAAACAGCTCCTCGCTGCATCTGCCTTTCACTGGGGACGTTTGGAATTAAGCAAGACTGAACAAACATATCACTGCCTTTTGCAGCACATAATAACAGGGGCCCGGATTCCGAAAGGTTAACAGGGATCTATAAATATAACACACAGAAACTGTTTGTTTGTTTTTTTAAAAAGAGTGGGCAGGTAAAACTGTAGCATGATTCCTATCTGCTTGGAAAGTTTAGGCAGAGTAATGTGCAAGACTTTAAAAACATGTGCTTATTCATAACACAGAGGCCGCTGAGTCACAGGCCAGCATCGTGGTAGCACTGCAGCCCTGAGCCAGAGGCGCACCAGGGCATGGCTGCGCCATTCAGCACCTCCGGGGCCTCTGCCCCAGGCCACCCAGCCCACTTCCTACGCACTGAACTGGAACTGGGCGCCACCGTGTCAGGACGGCCAAGCCCTTCCAAGCTGCCCTTTTCACCACTTGGTTTCTCCTTATAATTACTTCCCGTGTTTCCCTCCTGGTACTCATTTAAATGCTAAATAAAAGGCGAGAGAGATTTGTGGTTGTAACCCCGAGCTACTACCTCAGAAAGGCAATTAAAATCAATTATACCCCATGTGAGTCCGATGATAGTCACCTAATGTAGGAATAACAAATACAGACTTCTGGGAGAGAAATACAGTTTGTGCTGTGAGTGAGTGTGACAAGGACCACGGAGTGCTTGTATATCTTCCCAGTTGGGTTCTGAGGCCTGCTCAGGTGGGTCTGCAGGGCGTGAATGGCTGAAGAAGGCCTGTGGGGGCTGAGGATGCTGGGAGCAGCTCTATCCACAGAGGTGACAACCTGCCATTACGCAGCCACCAGGACAGAGGCGGCTGCTGGCGCTGTGTGTGTGCAGCCCCAAGGGCAGGTGAGAGGACACTGTGCTATTATTGCTGAGGCCAGGGCAGCCCGGCTGGTCCGAAGGAGGCCAAGTCAGTTGGGCAGCGCTCTGACAAGTCGCTGCTTTGCTGGAGATCTTCTAGCCCAGGACCCCGTCTCAGGTTCCTAGGCAAGACCATCACTAGTTCTAGGCCCCTATGTGGCTCTTCCGTGGCCCAGAATAATCAATAAATGAGCTGGCAAAGAAAACATCAGATGCGCCCGCATCGTGCCAAGAGCCTGTCAGATACCCTGGAACACTAGGGTTACCGGTGTCGCCTCTGTGTGATGTGGCCTGAGTGCGGAGGGACGGGGTGTGGGACACCTGGGATGCTCCAGCTCCCTGCGATTCTGAGAAAATGCAGGCAGTGGAGCGCCTTCCACAGCCCGGCAGGTACTTTTGACTTGAGTCTGCCCCCTCCGCCTTGTCTGCATTCCTGGACCCACCTGACCTTGCTTTGCAAAAGCGTCCTGCAGATCACTGATCAGAATATCACCTGGAGTGCTTGTGAGAACACAGATTCCGGCTCCGCTCTTGGACCTAAAGGTCAGAATGGGGTGCGGGGGGGGGGAGGCAGGAGTCTGCATTTTAAGTACGTAGGCCTTGGTGGTGTTCATGCAGCCAGGTTGAGACCTGGTGCCCGGGAGAGCACGCAGCCCTCTGGTAACGCGGGGCACGGGAAAGGTGGCTTTCCTCAGGGACATCGCTCTCCATCCACAATGGTCCTTCCTCTCTCCCTCTGTTCCTCGCTCCACTGTCTCCCCTCTTTGCTGTCTACTATGGGCAGGACCAGGACTATGGTGGGTGCGATAAACTGAGGATGACTAAGAGATGGGCCTTGATTTTGAGAGGAAATTCGATCGAGCTGAGAACACAGACATCTGAGCAGATAATCACAAAACACTGAAAGAACTGTAGTAAAGGCAGGTGCCAAGCGTACCAGGAGCAGCGCAGAAGAAATGCTACATCAGAGGGAGGTACTCCAAGATGGAGGTCAGAAAGGTCTTCACTGAAGAAGTGACATTGAGGTAGACCTTGAAGGGCAAGAATTTGTTAGATTGAGAAAAAAAAAAAAAGAAAAAAAAAAAGAAAAGAAAAGGACATTTAAAATGTATGACCAGAGAGAGTCTCACAAGTTTGAAATATATTTGGGAATAAGTCTGGCTTCCCCCTTAACTGGTCATTGTTATGTTTTGATTATGATTGGTTTTGACTAGACCTGGACACCTGCAGAATAAACTCCTCCACCCAAAGACTTCTCTTGGATGCCCCAAAGTTTGGCTGAGAAGGGAAATGCATAGTGGTCTTATTCTGAACACACAGCTATTGCTACTCTTCTTGATGTGGGGTGAGCAGGGGGCTGGACAGCAAAAGGCCCCCAGAGAACGTAACCATGAAAACTGGCTGCGCTCAGATGAGGTATCCGGGTGTCCGCTGTCCTCCCAGGGCAAAATGCATTGCTCGGATCCAGGAGCCATCAAGTGATGCCTGCCTCCCCTCCCCTCCCTCTGAGCTGCACTTGTTCACCACAGGCCCGGCTCAGCTGAATGCTCGACCTTTTAAAAAGAATACTTGTACGACGCATATCTGAAAGTGAGCTGGGAACCATGCTACACACTCAAACACTACACTCCCGCAGCCCCTGCAGTGCTGGGAAACCATACACAGTCCTTCAGTAGGACGTCAGGAAACCTGGGTTTTGCTTCCAGTTTTGCCACCGGCTGGCAGTCTTCTTCACTGAAGGCTTTCCTGACCTTGAGCTTGTGTGACTTTGGGCATGTCTATTATTTTTCTGAGCACCTTCAATGGTGACAGGAACTTCAGGAGCTGATTGGCATTATTATTATTAATTCTGCATTGCTAGCAAACTGGAAATGTGTATTCAGATATTTGTGGAACATCGTGAAGAAGCCATCATCTGGTGGGTGCAATAAACTGAAGATGACTAAGAGATGGGCCTTGATTTTGAGGCATATTACAGTGGTGTACTGGGATTGGCTCAAAATGTGTGCATCTCTTCCTAGCTTGACTCCATGACATCACATTGGCAGCTTGAAATCCGCCGTGGTAGGAGTATTTACACCATGGACATCGGCAAGTATCAGAATTCCCTCACCTCTCCCAGAAGGAAAACGTTCCTGGCTGCTAGCTATCTGGCAGCACACCACAGGTTACAATGCTTCTAAAAGGATCAACAGAATTACTTTTTGGAAATCGAATAACATTTTAAGTGGCTGTTTGGATCATGATTTTAATAAAGCTGGATGTTTGAAAATATACTGAAGTGTTTTTTAAAGTCACTTGCAAAGAACTTGTATGCATAGATGCATAACCCACTGACACAATTTCCATGCTGTAAAACCCACTCATGCGAAGCACACGGTTGTGAGTTTTGACTAATGTGCACAGTCATGTACCCATCCCCATGTGGCAGGACTTGCCCTGCCTGTTCCTCTAGCAGTGAGGTGTGGCCACGTGATGTGATTTAGCCAGTGAAATGGAAGTAGTGATGGGTGTCACTTTTGGGCAGAAGGGGAAGCAGCAGAGTTATAGAAGATAGTCTAGGCAACTACTCTGATGAACATGGAACATGGGTAAGAAATTAATGTTTGATGTCTTAAGCCACTGACATCTGGTGGTTGTTTGTTAATGTATTCTAACCTAAGCCATCTCCATGGAGACAGTGATGATTGCCAACAAATGACAAAGTTGGCTAAAATGTACTGCAAATAAAAAATATGACTCCCTCAGTACACGGTTCAAGGCCCTTCATGAAAAGATCTCAAACCACCTCTCTGGTTTCATTTCCAGACCTTCCCTTCCTGGATCCTTGCCATACTGGGTATTTGACATTCCTTGAACATATTACAACTACTATTGCCACTTACTGAGTACCTACTATGTGCTATACACTGTTCTCAATGCTCCATAGTTATCATCGCATCCCCAGTACCACATCTTTGCTGCGTTTTCTCTACTTAGCATGCCCATCTCCCCTTTCTTTGTCCTAAAATATCCTACTTATCCTTTATGCTACAGTTCAAATGTCATCTTCTGCAGGGTCCCCTACCCTCTCACAGATTAAATTAATTGCTTCACTACTAAGTTCCCAGAGCACTTTGTGCAAAGTTGATATCGTGCTATTATTATGTCTACCTCTGAGTTTTCCCTGACCCTGGATTATACACCTACTGTGGCACATACACAGGTAGGAGTTCAGGCCAGGAAAAAAGGATAGTAAAGGTGGCATTTTGGGTGGGCAAGGGCCAAGGGGGAACAAAGCTGGTTAACGGAATCGACCGTGATTTCATTTTAGACCAAAAGGTCCAAGTGCATCTTTCAAAATGATACAGAATCCTCTTAAAATAGTTCCTTAGTGGGTGGATCTGGATTTAACCCGGGTAGACCCTGATCTCTAGCAAATCTAAACCAACCCCAAACAAACCTGACCTGACCGCGTTAGGTTTTAACTCTGGGGTTGCAGGATGGGCTCCTTTTCCAAGATGTCATGGTGCTCCTGCAGCAGAAGGAGCAGAAGTGTCTAGAAGCGCCCTAGGTGCTCCCCCTCGATGATCCGCTTAAAGAGCCGTGGGGGTGGGGTCACAGCTGGAGATGCTGGACCCAAGCTCCTCTTCCCATGTGACAAAAGATGCCTTCCCTCCAGGGTAACATTTCTTGGGCCTCAAGGTCCCGGGTGCTGAGAGCTTGCACTCCCAGATAATTCCTGTAAACAGCTGGCACCCAGATCCAGACTGTCCGATGCCCAAGTAGTCTCGTTACATCCGCACTAAGAAAATTGCTCTTACACTTGCCCCATGAAAAGGGAGCCAAGCAGTGGTGGGGTGGGTTCCTCCTCTGGAGCACAAATCCATCCTGCAGAACGTGTAGCCCCAGCAGGCCTTGCCCTCTACTCTTATCCGGCTGGCCCTGGCCTTGGCAGCTTCTTCTTTTCCTCAGTAACGCCTTTTCCAAGGCCCCGCTCGTATCGGGTGCTGCTGTGGAATCCATTGCCAAGCTTGGTGGACGACAGGTGCACCCCAGAATGGACCCATCTTGCACATAAATTCCCCTTTAAAAACTGAACAATAGTGTCAACAAGGTAGCATTTTGTAATTTGCAAAGGGTGTCCAGATGCATCAATTCTCCATTCATCGCCCCCTGGCAATAATCATGTGAGATACAGATAGCCCACTGTCCCTGTTTGATAGGTGAGGAAACTGAGGCTGAGAGGTACAATGCATTGCCCTGTCACACAATGGCCTCAGGACAGACCAAGGTTTTCCGACTTCACACCACCCCGCTCTTGCTCAATGGTGACACAGTGCATGTGACCATCAGTGCCACCTACTCTGTCACTCTTCCCATAACATGTCCCCTGGTATTGACAATTCAGCTTTATATCGAATTACATTTACACAGTAGAGCGTGCACCAGCCAACCATGGCCGTCTTGCAGAGAAGGAGGAAACAGGATTCTCCCTCCACAAAGACTGAATGAATAAAAACACTTCCAGAAAAATCCAAGAAAAAGTCAACCGGTTAGGTTTCTAAGTGCCACCTGATCTAGTTGATGACAGTTCAGTGACTATAGAGGCACATGCTAATTCCCAAAGACAGAGAAAGCAGCAAAGTATAGGGTACTGCAGGTGTACTGCAGATGGGACCAGGATGAGGCCAGTGAGAGGCAACATTTAAGGGGCACTCACCCTCAGGTACTGACCTTGCATTTGCACAATCCTGAGCATGCGCATCTCCTTAAATTTTGCACGCTAGGCCCCTCCCTCATTTCCCTCAAGTGCCAGTGTTGGTAGACCACGTCTCCTTAACCCAGAGCTAATGACTGCCAGACCCTGAGGAACAAAGTCAAGGCTGTATCTGCAGAATGAGATCAGAAGCAAACTAGAAATAAAACACAGTTACATTCAAACTGTTTGGCAATTGAAGAACAGGCTACATAATTTGCGGGGCCCTCTGTTCAATGAAAATGTGTGCCCCTTTTCAAAAATTCCACCTCCACAGTGGCACCGTGCAGCACGAGAGGCGCATAGCAAATGCCTGCTGACTTCAACGCTGCCTCGAAGAAACAGCACTCAGGAGAGCACAGCTGCAGAGCCAGCTGCACCTCCGGTGGAAGAGCCACGTCCGTGCAAGGGCTGCGATTCTTCCTGGTAACCAGTTTCTGGAACGCCTTTTATTTACTAGGCGTCACGGAGCTGTCAGCAGCGGAGTGGTGTCAGCCACGGCCTCCCATTGTCGGCTCTGATTCCACACAAGCCTTTTTCTCCTGGTTGCAGGAGCCAAATTATAGCTCAAGAGAAACGCATAATTATATTCCTGATGGCCAGGGATAGCTGCTGAAAATGTCCTCATGACAAACAAAACAACAAGGGGCAAACGAGGATTACCCAGGATGCATAGCTGATCCACAGTATTCTTGGTAACATCACTATATATATATATATATATATATATATATATATATATATATATATATATATATTGCCTTTTGTTCTCCAGTTTAAAAATATTAGCTAAGTATAGGTCTGCTTGATTGACAGGTACAGATAAGTCTATCATATTTCTATAAGTATTACAATAATGTTGGTTCCTCCCAGTACATACCATGGCCACACTCCCAGACCCATACCACACGAGTAGCCCTCCCCATCCTCTGGTAGGCTCTTCAAGTAAAGAGCAGAATGCATTTATCCATGTACGTTTCGGTACATGAGGACCTTAGGAAAACTCTTGCTGACCTATTTGCCTTTTGGGCTGGAGGGAGAGCCTTAACTCTATCTCGGCTATGGATTTTCTACTATTATTCAGGACTGGGAATCCTTGTTATTCAGACATGACTGTGCTTTGAGACTGACAGTGATGGATAGGGGCTTCTATTAGCTGCAAGTGGCTGGAAGAGTCAGGAGGCAGGACAGAGGTGTTATCCCAGTAGCAGGAGAAAACATCCCCAGCCGTAAGGTAAGGATGGTAACTGGGCAGGGCACTCTCTTCACCTCCTGTGCTCCGTGCTTGTTTCAAACACCACACATGCTTGTGCTGGCCGCCCTCCTACGCCTTCGTCTCACTGCCAACAGGACCCTGATTTGGTTTGGGCAGCCACGTGCACAGACCCAGAAAATCGATCAAGACTGGTCCAAGTCAGTCCTGTCGCCCTCTTCCCTTGGTCAATGACTCGTCTACGGGAGGGCCTGGGACTGTCCTGGCCAATGAGGTGTGACGGAAAGTCTGCTGGGGAGACAGGTTCTCTGTAAAGGGAGGACTAGAGAAGTCCCCTTTTGCTATCACTTCCCTTGCCCTCTGCGTTGGGCGTTGTCATGCCTGTGATGGAGTGGTGATCTGATTGTGCACTTTGGACCAGATCAAGAGGGAAGGCCACATGGAGAGGTTGGTAGAGGTGGAAGAAAAAGAGGCTGCTGGATCCATGATGAAAACATCGGCCCCAGGCCATCCTGAAACCACCTACCTTGGCCTTTCTGTTAAGGACACAACCAACATCCTAAAGGTTAAAATCTGTTAGTTGAACTCCATTACTTACAAAGAATTGCTACCTTTAAACCCTAAGAAAATATTAAGCTATCCATCCTGTCCAATGTTTACTTCTTTTTAAACACAATAGAGATAATAAAGGGAACTAATGAAAAAAATAAATTTGATGAACAAAATAGACCCAGAGACATAGAAGCATGGAACAGACTATTGAATCTCAGAGGGAAGGTGGGGGTGGGTGGGTGGGAAGAGATTAACCAAAGAACATGTATGCATGTATGCATAACCCATGGACACAGAAATAGTGTAGTGAAGGCCTGGGGCGGGGGGAGGGATGGAGGGCTAGAAGGGGTTAAATATTGGTCTGGTTGAGTGAGAGGTACAAAGGGGACATCTGCAATACTTTCAACAGTAAAGATTTTTGTAAAAGAAATAATAAAGGGGAGAAACCCAAAGTAGATTTACTGTCTGCTACAAATGGTGTGCTTATATTTTTAACTGGGCTCTTAAATTAACGCCAATAAATTATAGCACAAACCATATGAAAGCGAGGTTACAGCTATGAATCATTACACACATGCCAATTACTCAAAGACCTCTACCACACGATAAACTTAACACACATAGCATTAAGGCCTGTCATGCTGTTACATATAAATTTTCAAATTCATGTGTAATGTAAACATCTGAATTTAACCTAGTCACAACAAATTTAAAACTCACATTTCCAAAGCACGATTTTGTGTAAGCCTATGCTTGTAATATAGAAACCCACACCTGAAATCTACATGTTATGTTAGCCAATGTCACTCCAGTCAATTTAATAAAAAGATATCAAACTAAAAAAAATAAACCCATGCCCTGATCTCTAAGTTTTAGTGTCATAGAACCCAATCACACACTCCAGGCAACTAAACCCTGAAAAAGATGTGTGTGTGTGTGTGTGTGTGTGTGTGTGTGTGTGTGTGTGTGTAACTCATGCTTTGTTTCAAAAGGTGTAAGTAAGATGGCTGAACCATGATGTAGGTTGTCAAAGATCATCAATTTCTCAACTTATAAAGTAGATTTTGCATGAGTGGTGTAAG
The DNA here is from genome assembly GCA_026230045.1 of Corynorhinus townsendii. Classification (NCBI taxonomy): domain Eukaryota; kingdom Metazoa; phylum Chordata; class Mammalia; order Chiroptera; family Vespertilionidae; genus Corynorhinus; species Corynorhinus townsendii. Next base: position 177,575,252 of record JAPDVU010000004.1, on the reverse strand, counting down.
ATATCAAAGCAAAAGTCAAACCAAAACCCAACAACAAAACAAAAAGAAACTCTCAATCTAGCTCCAGTCATCCCTCTGTTTACAGAACATTTCACTCTTGTTTAATCACCTGATTGGGTTTGGTTCTAAAAAGACTGATATCCCTGCTTTGACTTCTTTGGCCAAATGTTTTGCTCGTTCAGATAAGTCTCTGCCAGCTTCTAAACTACTAAGGCAAAAAGTAGTCTCATGTTACACTTCTGACATTTTTTGAGTTGTCTGAGTCTGTTTAGCCAAATAGTATTGCTCTTGGAAAACACTAAACTTGACATTTGTGATACATACGTAGGACAGCATTTTTGATGTAAAAATGGAACCTAAAAAGCATGAACTAAATGCCAGTATCACGGCCTTCTCTCCATTCTGCATGTTGAAGGCCTATTATTCTGGAAACCGAAGGCATTGCCTTCTGCTCCTATTTCAGTACCAAGATCTTTCCCATCACATTTTGTATAACGTTGAGAGCTGTGGCCTGTTGTAGGGACAGGCCCACGTTAAGAACGTGGCCTGCAGCAGACCCCGAGGGAGGAAGTGAAGTGAACAAGGCAAATATGTAAAAAGGGACCATACAGTGCAAGTTCCGAAGCTGAGCCTGGAACATGGAAACCTTTCCTCTCGTTTTCATTTCCTTTGGTCCCACTTTCCCCAGAGCATGTTCTCAGAACACCAACCCTGACAGACGCACAGCATGGAAGGGGTCTATGGATGAATAAGGGTGGGGACCACTCAGCTCTGAGCCTTCTGGGAGAGTCCTGGCCTGCAGGACACCACTGAGAAATCCTGCACAAAAGAAAGCTATTCATCTTGGTAAAATACACATTTATTGGACCACAGGGAACAGCCTTAACATTGCATGAAAACATGACATGATTCCAAAGGGTTTGTATGCATCAAGCAAGCAATTTACTAATTTGTTTGATTTCTCCTTTTTGAAAACATCAGTAACTAGTATTTTCCCCCTCTTCAATCTGTGGAGGAAAATCTCAGCTGAGACTATTACTCTAGCAATGAAGAGTCACTTACATTATAGTCACAGCCAGAGAGAACGGCCATCTACTAGATGTGGAAACACCTTTCAGATTTGACCTACACCCAGTGGGAAATAGCACTGTTGGAGACTTCATTATTTAGCAGATTCTGGAACACTCTTCTAAGCAAGCAATGCCCCCGGGCTGGAATTTTTGCATACATGGTAAGTGCCCGCTGCTGGGCCTGAATGTATTTCGCATACATCATGTCACTTTAAAGGAATGCTCAGGCTGGGAGAGGTTAAATGGCCCGCCCCAGGGCATGTAGACAGAAGGGACAGAGCTGGCCTGGGCAGGGAGGCCCATAGGCTTTTTAAAAAAATTAAATTAATTAATTTGTGATTTCTTTTTGGCTTAATCCCTTCACCTTTTGCATACAGCCCCCCCATCCCTCTAATAGCTGTCCATGCGCTTAAGTGTACCTCTCCAGCCCCACTCATCAGAGCACTATTCTTTTAAAAACAAGTTAATAGCATTGAGGCAGGGCTATGATCATGTTTAAAATAAAACTAACACACAAATCCCCAAAGAGAAAGCCACTTCAAAAATCCTCACTTGGGAAACAAATACACATAGGATAGGAACTCTGACCTTTATCACTGATTTAAAAAGAAACTGAATATCGACATTTCAAAGGAGAACTCCACACATTCTTCTATGACAGTAGGGAATTTTATTTCCGTATGTGGCATAAAAATATACCCGTTTCACAGTCTCCACGTTAACGGTCACCAGACACCGGTCTGCAAGTTCTGTTTTCTGCGTGTCACACAGAGCTTTGCTTAAAAAAGCTTTCTCTTGGATCTTCCTTCCGAAAAGGAAAGATCAGAATGTGGGCTGGTTTTTAAATAGCTGCTTTCTTTTTCTTTTATTTTTAAAAAATGTATTGGGGTGACATTGGTTAATAAAATTATGTAGGTTTCAAGGGTACAATTCTATAATACATCACCAGTACACTGTATTGTGTGTTGACCACCCTAAGTCAAAGCTGTTTTTCTATTTAATGTGGCCCTGGTAATAACAAGAGATGCTCTCATATAAACCATGGGCCGGAAGTTTTCCTCACCCGCTCCGATGACCTTCCCCATCACCTTCCCACGTGGTTCAGACGCACAGCCACCTACCTGCCTTCATAGACGTTTCATGCAGTCTATCCATACACACTTCTGAGCATTTTCTCCTCAAACAGCTATTTTTAATTTTCAGCTCACCGTCTCTGAGCCGGAATGTTCCTGCCAAAACAAGTTGCTGGGCGACCCTCTACTCTGGAGATGAGGACATAAAGCTGGGGAGGCACGGTCACCAATGAGCCTCGGTCGTCTCAGCAGTCACTTGCCAGTGGGCAGGGCGCTAGGAGTGCAGCTGCTTGAAACCCAGTGATTTTAACCACAGGCCTCAACTTCCTCTCTGCACAAACCCAGCTCTGTTTTGACTTTCACTTCCTTCCAGAGCCTTCTCTCATGTGACATGTCTAAGAAGCAGGAAAGCAGCCCAGAGTCAGGAAGATGGAGGGTAGGGGTTAACTGAAAACTCGGGGAGTATGCCCTTGAATAGACTGCAGACCTCCTGAACAGCCAGCCCTGAGGCTGCCTCGGCCGGGGGTCCTCAGGCTGGCGGAGCCTCCAAGGACAGCGGCAGAATGATGACTATGCATGAGAAATGAACCCAGGTGACCTTGGTTGGAAGCACGAGAAAGGTGTTGGACCCATTGGCTTCTCTACTGAGCTGTAATTTGGTAGCGGGTTCAGAGCACTGTGCTGCATGTAGAATGGGGGAGGCTATGTCAAACTATCAAGCTCACCATTAACAAACAAACCCTCAAGGTGTCTGCCCCTGACAGCTGATATGGAGTTTGCTATGGACATTACATGCACGCACGCACACACGCACACATACTCACTCACGAATGGTATAATAGTTACCAGTTCTTAGAAAATTTACAAAGACCTGCCACCTAGTGCCCATGTGTACTATTACTCTGACAAATCGCCCTGCCTGGCCCTTCAGAATCTGGGCTCCTGTCCATCGACATCCATATCCTAGATGTTACTGAACATCCACAGTGTGCTGAGTGGGTGCTGAGCACTCACATTGAATAGCTATTAGTGTGAACCATATGAAATGGCCGTTTTTGTAGGTAAAAAACACACAAAACCATCGAAGGTCAACAGTTTCATTTGGTTCAGTCTAAATCATTTCGAGATTTCCCACCTACTGGATTTTCCTCTAGTTCCAAAGGCTACAGTAAACATGTCACACAGACCCACTTGGGACAATTCCTTCCTTCCTTCTGCCCTAGAGGTGGCCATGAACGCTGGTCTTCTTGGGGCCACTCCCTTAGCCACACTATTTCCTCAGAAGAACAAATTAGTCAGGAGCAGAAGATGATTAGGATCATGCCACAGAGATTCTGGGTCCTGATACTTGTACTGTTTGGTTTAGAAGCTTTCAAATTAGAGGCAGGGCAAATCCATTTCCTTGGTCAGCATGGGAGGGGGGGAAGGACAGCAGCTATGAAGTTAAAGGAGTTACTAGCGACACGACCTGCAGTTACTAGTTCTGTGGCCCTGGGCAAACCACTGGGCCTCCAGGGCCTCGGTTTTCTTGCTTCCTTGCTGATAGAGAGTAGACACCTGAAACTTAAAGATTGTTATCAAGCCAAATAAAATGATGTAGGCTTATAATGGATTACAAACTACGCCATGCTTGATACATGTAAAGGTTTTTTTAAATGATAACGTTCCTAAAATCATGCAGGATTCAAAATAATAGAAGTCCCTTTATAATGAATTGCCTCCTGTGGGATTATGTATTCTATGATAAGTATAGCTGCCCTTACTCCGTTAAAGATGCGCTGGATCTTACAGGGCTCACACTTCTGTCTTATTTTTGGACTCTTGATGTGAGTATTAAAGAAAGATCTATTGCAAATGACAGTGGTTTAACTTCTTCGTAATTTTTTTTAAATCCCAAGGATATTTTTTCCATTGATTTCTTTTAGAGAGAGTGGAGGGAAGAAGGAGGGGGGAGATAAAGAGAGAGAAACATCGCTGTGAGAGAAACACATCGATTGGTTGCCTCCCGTTCACACCCCAACCTTGGCCAGGGATCAAACCTGAAACAGAGGTATGTGCCTTCAACCGGCAATCAAACCGTCAACCCTTCAGTCTGAGGGCCAACACTCTAACCACTGAACCAGACCAGCCAGGGCTCGTTATTTTTTTAAGCCACCCAATCACCTGAGAGCAGTAAATGCTGCATTTGTAAACTTGGACTCACTCTACAGCTGGTTGGACTTCGTTAGCTCCATGAGTGGGGAGGGACCAAGTACAAAGTGAAATATTAACTTTCTGGAAACTTCAAAGTTCTGTGTAAGGAGAGGCATTTCTAAGCGATCATCATAAAACCCAGCCAGACATTTCATTATTGAGGGATGAGTAATGCCAGATCTGCAACCTGTTCCAGAGGCAACGAAAACAAATCACCTGCTGGGTAGCCTTGGCAGTCTCATTTATGTCAAAGGCAATTACTCAGAAAACAAAACCCTTTCTCTTCCCCACAACTGATCTGGGGCATGGTGGGGGGGACCCACAAATTCTTATAGATGAAGCTTTTCATTCATGAAGGTAGCAGATGGGATTTTGACCTTTCTTTCTTCATGGTCTGCAGGTTTCCCACTTATCTCATCTGTTTCCCTGATAACCTGGGAGGTCTCTTGCTAGATCTTTGGCCAGACCCAACATTGCAGATGGGCGACATTTTTTCCCATTTTGTTAAAAAAGGTTTCCTGGCAATATTATGAGTAGATACAGATCTGGTTTATCAGGGTTCATAGGACTCTTGTACATATTCTCTTCATCTTAAGTAAGAGAATATAATTATCAAGAGTCTACAAACTTGCTCTGAGTCAGGGGGTAAGAGATGGAGAGGTATACACAGAAGTGGTTGGGGGGTTTCCCATGTCTTCCCAGATGCTCCTTTTCCTACTTTCACATCACCATGTTAAAGAAGGATAGTGCGGCTTAGTTAATGAAAGTTGAAATGAAGCCTAATCAGAATATCTGAGCTTTCTCTGTCATGTGACAGGTAAGGTGAGCAGGGAGCACAGGATAAGAGGGTGAGGGGCCGCCGGTGGGGTTGGGAGGATCCAGAGTTGTTCTGATTGTAAAGATAGCAGGCATCTAAACTGAACCTGAACGTTCCTACTGCCCATGTCAAAAGCCAAACAGGAGTTAATTGACCAACATCACAGAGGGAGTGGGCCCCAGCGGCAGCTTCCTTAGAGGTTCAAAGTCCCCAGGACTCAGTGTCATGTGCAGGCTGCACTTTCTCTGCTCCATGTGGGAGCGAGCAGGCTTCAGCCACCCAGACTCTACTTCCTGCTGAGCCCAGCCCAGCAGACAAAGGGCAAGAGGCCTCTTTCCTTGACTCACAGTGAAAGTCTATTGGTTTCATTGGCTCTGACTGGACCGCATCCTGGAACCAACCACAGTGGCCAGGGCACGTGACCCACGGGGTCAGCCCTGAACCACAAATCCACCTCTGGGGCTAAGGGGACAGGTTTGACTCCACCAGAAGCACATCCACCAAGGGACAGGGGGAGGGCTCTGACGTCATTTCCAGAAGAGGGCACAGGGGTTCTAGGGGCAAAAATGACAGGTCTTCACTGTGAGGGCACAAAGAAGCCCTAACTAGATGGACACAAAGAGGGTGGAAAGAGACTAGAGAAGTAAGCAAGGGGGTGACACCCTGTGCTAGGCCAAGAAAGACAGACATGGGGTTCCCTACAATCGTGTCTCGTCCCACAGTGTTCATTGTGGCCCTGTCACCTTGAGCTTGGGCCTCAGTTTCTCACCTGTATGGGGAAGAGAGTAAGGCCAGGCCACTGGCACCTTATTGTGTGTCTACATCAGAATGGCGTGGAGAGGTATTTTCAAATGACACAGGCCCCAGGTTCAGTGCTGGCCACCCCCAGAGAGAGCCACAAGTCGGAGGTCGGAGGTCAGAGGTCGTAACCGGGGCAAACTGCAGTCCCTGCAGGTGGATAGCAGTCCTTGGCGACAGATCATTTACCTCCCAAAGGAGATAAAAGGTGGCGGGATACTTCCTCCCAAATACCTCCCTGAAGACATGCAAACAGAAACTTCTTTAAAAAGGGTGCTTTTCACCCATCAAAGGTCCAACCAGAGCGCCAGCTTGCAGCAAGGTGTGGTCCACCAATATTTGGGGCACCCCAAGATCTTTCCGGAGAGGCCCGGAAGTCAAAACTATTTTTATTCATTGCCCCTTCCACTGTTGACATTGCAACTGGCCTTTAAGAAAGTGTCATTTGTTAAGTTTTCTTCTGTGATGAAAAAGAATAACAATCACATTGACCTAAAAAGGCTACAAAAAAACATTCTTCCTTTTCCCAGTGACATACCTGTGTGAGGACAGAGCATCTTCCCATACTCCAAACAAAACAATATATTAGCCCTGACTGAACACAAAAGCAGATGTGAGAACCCAGCTGTTGGCTATTAAGCCAGACACTAAAGAGATTTACAAACCTATAAAACAATGCCATTATCCTCACGAATTTTTTCCATTTTGGAAAATGGACTCATTTTCCACAAAATATGTTATTTACATAAACGCACGATGGATTTAGTACCGCTATGTTTAAAAGAATAAAAAGATATTTAATTTTTTCCTCGATTTTATTTTCCTTTCTATTACCTTAAATACCAACAGCTGTATAGGTAAAAGCCATTTGGAGTCTCAGTCATCTGATGAGTATGAGAGGGCTCAGAGACCAAAAGGTTTGAGGAACCTCTGGCCCAGAATCACAGCGAATCAGATCAGTAGGACCATATTTACGTGCAAGCAGGCAGGCTGGCAGAACTGCCCACCTGTTTATGCAAAGAATAAACTCAAACCACAAAGAGACACCCCATCGCCATGGCACAGCCTGCTCAGTGCTATAAAACCCGAGGAAGCAGGGACGATTCAATGGCTTCATTGCTGGAAATTTGTTCTTGCTCATTTACTCCCACATCTGTGGTCCTTTGAGTGTCGCCAGCATGCAACTCTCTTCCCTGCCACTAGATGACACTACTCGCATAGAAGAGATGACCAGCAAGTACGGCATCTCAATTTCTAGAGAGATTTTGGAGGGAAATGAGCAAGGACATCTGACTTACCTTATTCAGACACACACGGGATGTATTAAGATAACTCTCCCTTTTGTTCCACTGAGAGTGGGGGATGGGTCAAAAGAGAAGCTTTCTGATAAAAGATAACTCACTTTTAATTATTTTAATTACTCTTCTATAGGAGGGTCCTCAGCATCAGGTGCTTATCAGAATCACCTGGAGCCCAGGCCTTATCCCAAGTCCTTAAGTCTGATTTTCAGCCACCATGGTGGGGGAGGTGGGGGTGCAGTCTAGGCATCTGTATTTTTGAACACTCCCCGGTCAATTCCAGGGGGCAGCCAAGGGCGAGAACCACAGCCATGGAAACTGTCACGAAGAGCCACCTAAGGAAGAGACACCCACATTTCCTTGTGTCACGGAAGTCTCTTTCTCTCACTACAGTTGTGCCCCCATCGTTTCAATTTTAGCCAACGGTCTTGGAGAAGCAACCAGGGAGAAGGAGCAAAGCAACCCTCTGACCCCATCTCTGGAAGCCTGCCCCACCAGATTCACTCTCTCCACGGTGTTCTTCTGGAGGACTTAGTGAAGGCAGCGGGCGGGAAAGAATGCTGGGGCCTCAGTTAGAACATAGAGGGTACACGGAAAGGACAAAAGCATGCAAGGAGGTGGAACAGGCATCTTTAAAAGAAAATGCTCCCCAAGTGTCCGGCAGCCTTGCTTCCCCATCCGACCTTTCCTTGAACCAGGGGTTGAGAACTTTGGAATCACCTGGGGAACCTTAAAAACCGAGCCTCCTGAAGGTCGCCAGCGGTGGCCTTGATGCAATAAACCGGGAAGGGCAAACATGGGTATTTCTTAAAAGCTCCCAGGCCGAGTTTAACCAGCAGCCAGTCTGAGACCCCCTGACCTAACCAAAGCAGCTATTTTTCTCGCTGCATGATAAATCCCACACCATCAGGGGATTCGGATGCAAGATAACGCTCGGGAAGACTGGTTGCATGAGCAAATGTAATCTAAGTTCAAAGTCATTCTTACAGCATTCTATCCCATTCCATTTTATGACTGGTGCGTGAGCCGGGAGATGGATGGCAGAGCCATTACTGCACCTGTCACACTTACTAGCTAAGCTATGCTCATCGTCATTCATCCTTGACTCCTGCGAAAAGGCCGGTTTTGTCAGTCACATGTTACTTCCCAGGGGCCTCCTGAGGAGCAAGCCGACAGGCTTTCCGGACCCTGTACCGCAGGGGTCTTTCTCAGCTCCTCAAGGCTTTCTGCATGAACAACGCAGCCTCTTCTTTGGCAAAGGAATGTGGCACCTCTGCTTGGTGCAGGGCAACAGGCAACACGTGTCTGAGTCAACTGCCCTGAGTGAAGTCCCAAAGCCTCTCCATCCTCAGGACCAAGACCCTCGCCAGCAGGGCACAGCCTCGGAGCCTCCAGGAAAAGAGCTGCCTCACCATCATCTTGCATTCATGCCGCATTTGGCTTCGGGACCCAGTGACCTTGACATTTGAACAAGGCTAACACACACAGCGGGAGAATTGCTCAGCACAGGTAGAACAGCTCAGCACTTCCTGCCTCGGTCATTCTCTGCCTTGTTCCCCCTCCCCGGTTCATGCTCTACCCACTGTCCAGTTTCCAAGGTGGTGGGGGGAGGACTCCTAGGCACTGTATCCCTGCTCCTCTCCTTTGTCCTCTGGCTTTCAGGGGGTTTGTGGGTGGGAGGTATAGGCTGGAGGTCAAAGGGTACAAGGAGGGAAGAGTTAGACTATTTCTCCCCTGCCCCTCCCTCTTGGGTGCAGGTCAGTGGCTGCAGGGCTGGAACCTTGCTTGACTGAGGGGCCCTTTTCCTGTGAGAGCCCCTCCCCCTGTATGGGAGCCCCCATTCCAGCCCTCATCAGACTCCAGTAACCCCAGCATCTTCCCCCAGTCTCTTTAGCACCGGGGAGCTAACTGCTTCCGCCACTGCCAGCCCTGGGGAAATCCCTGTTAATCCAGTTCTCTGGAAAATGCCAGTGAATGTGTGTCCCACCTCCTGCTGGGCCCCGACTGCTGGGCCACCTTCTCCTCTAACTGCCTTCTGATTGCGTTTCCCGCTTCTCAGTCATGCACACAGAGTCCTGGAGATATAACTCGTGTTCCTCGAGTATCTAAACTTTCAGAGAATGTCTAAGCTGCAGGTTGCTTTAAAGCATTTTTCTATTCACGCTGCCATGACCTCTAGATGCCTTTAGAACACAGCAGACGAATGAGCTGGGTGCCTCAGTTTCCTGTTGTGCAAAACAAAGGGGCTGCACACGACAGTCTCCGAGACCCTCCTCCCCAGGCTCCAGCTTCCCAGGATGCCACAGCGAGTCAGACCTCAGCCCAGGGAGGACGCACCGCATGACACGGAGGCGGTGGGAGATGCTGCCCCAGCCACAGCATCGCCGTGTGCTGGAGATGCACTGTTCTCAGGGTGACTGAGGCAACCTGCAAAGCCACCACCTGCTGCCCATTTGACAGCGTTTCCTGAGTCCTCCCTGAGCTGGGCTTAGAGATGGGAAGTAAACCGAGGAGTCGCCTGCATCTCCAACTGCCCCACCTCTAAGGGAGGTGAGAGCCATCCAAACCACGGGTTCCCAACTAGGGTGTGCACCAGTACCACCTGGAGGCCTGTTCACACTCAGGCTGGAGGTGCCACCCCCAGGGTTCCTGCCCCAGGAGTGTGGGTGACACCCGAGAAAGTGCCTGTCCCAGCAGTCTCCTGGGTGGTGCTGATGTAGCTGGTCCCTGAGGGCCACGCTTTGAGAACCACTGACCCAATCAACCACTTGGAGGCAGCATGGTCAAGTATCATGATGATTTTGTGTAAAAGTCTGGGGTAGTTGTGAGATGGCAGTGATTCCTTTAGAGTGGGCGGGGGAGGGAGAGGGAGAGCCAGAGCATTTTATTAAAGAGGTTGTGCTGGACTCTAAAGGGTGAGCGGGAGGGAACCAGGAGGTCACCGGAGGGGAGGCATTTCAGACAGCAGGTGCAGAGGGAGGGAGGCCAGGGCCCCAGGAGGTCTGTGGACCACAGGCCAGTAGGGAGGCCAGCCTGGGAACATGGGCTAGGGAGGGTGGGGCTGGCTGTAGTGGATGTTTCTACCACTTCTTTTTCAAGAAAATATTTTTATTGATTTCAAAGAGGAAGAGAGAGGTTGAGAGAGATAGAAACATCAATGATGAGAGAGAATCATTGAATGTCTGCCTCTTGCATGCCCCAACCTGGGATCAAGCCTGAAACCTGGACATGTGCCCTGACTGGGAATCAAACCATGACCTTCTGGTTCATAGGTCAATGCTCAACCACTGAGCCACACAGGCTGGGCCTGCCACTTCTTTAGTGCCCCTTGCCACCTGCTGTTCCACCTCCTACCCTGGCTTGTCTGAATGTTAAACCCTGTGATTTTTAGACTGCTTATAGTCCATGTTTGCAGGTCAGTAGATAATCCATCTATGGAATAAACTTTGACATGCATTTCATGAAAGAAATTACACTGGGCAATGGCATTCTAATCAAATGTGCCAAATGTTGACCTTTATACATCATAATGTTTTTAAGATCAATTACGAAAAGAATCAGAGAGAAAACAGATCACTATTGGCTAACTACCACCACTTTTTTTTTTAAATAAATCTTTATTGTTCAGATTACAGGTGTTCCTCTTTTTGTTTTCCCCCTATAGCTCCCCTCCACCTGATTCCCCACCCCACCCTACCCCATGCCCTTACCTCCTGCCACTGTCTTCATCCATAGGAGTAAGATTTTTGTCCAGTCTCTTCCCCCTGAGAATTGTCAGTCCACTCCCTTTCTATGTCCCTGATTCTATTATATTCACCAGTCCATTCTGTTCTTCAGATTTTTTAACTACCACCACTTTTTCTTCATTTGCATCCTCCCCATCGCTCTGCCTCATCTAAGTTATTAAAGGCCAGTTCACTGCCAGCCACCTTGACGGAGAGAAATCTGGAAACCACTCAAATCCAAGGGGGCAGGTGATAACTTTCTGCTAATTAACACTTAATATTCTCAGATTTACAGGGAATCTGGTCTCTCTGGATTATTTGGAAATTATCAATAAAATAAATGGGCGAACCACACTTAAGAACTTTGAAAAATGAAATACGAGGCTGTCCGAACCGGAGAACTATTAGAAAAGGTACACACGTCATTCATTAAAACCTGCAAGACGCGCCATGACGGAAGCACACAGGGGCCCTGGGCACCTCCCTGTCAATCCATTCAAGTTCATGACCCCTCTTTTCTAGTCACTGCCTCGATGGCAACAGTGCACTGCCCTGCCCTGCAGGGAAATAGAATTTCTGGCAAGACTGAAACTTTTAATAATTCCACTTGTCAATGCAGATCAGAGAGAAATGGGTGTATCTGTACCAACGTACTTAACAAGCCCACCAATAGAATGAGTGACCCCCAGCGAGTGACCAGCCCAGTGTTCAGAGTGCCCCCAGGAAAGCCACACGTTGCATCATTTGTGTCCAAGCAAGTCCACACACTGACACCTGTCCTCCGAGCCCTTCCCTGCGTGTGGACATCTTCCTTCAGCATCTCCTTACATTTCCTGTGGCTCGTGCAAAGGGATTAGTACCCTGATTATTAATTTCCTCCCAATGTTAAATTTAACAAACACAGACAAGACGATCTATATTAGGGGTGGGGAACGTCTGGTCCGTGGGCCGTATGAGGCCTGCAAAAATCATTTGGTCTGGCCCTGCCAAGGCATTAGGGGTGAGTTAGTGAAATGTTTGACCAAATACAGCAGGCTAATTTTTAAGCTGATAATTTTGTATGGCCCTCGAATAATGTTATAAATATCCAAATGGCCCTTGGCAGAAAATGGGTTCCCCACCCCTGATAGAGTGAGGGATGTATTTTGTCGCACAAGTTTCCTTATAGAAACATCATCTAGAGTGATAGGCGTCTATTGACCGAACTTCCTTTTCGGGGGAGAAAGGATGGAGAAATAACAACCCCAATACCCAGGCTCTGAACTCTCCTCCCCAGTGCGCGCTCCCACGCGTCTCTCTTTCCGGACACGTGCCAGTGCACAGCCTGCAGTTGTAACCGATTGCTTTCTGGGTGGCATTACTCTCCGATTCAAAAATATCAACACAGCTTCGGAGATTTATTTCACAATTCATCCTCTGATCTGTCACGCCGGGAAGGTCAGCGTCCAGATTTTCTTTTCTAAATGACTTTGGAACAGATTTCCCCAACAGGCTAAGAAATGGCTCTCGCCCAGACCTACCGGAACCAACTCTGAACGTTGGGACTCAAGTCCTCTCTGTATTTTGTTAAAAGGCAAACAATCAGAAACCCCACCATTTCCCAAGTCAATTATTTGGGAAAAAACAAAAAACACGAAATAAGCAGGTGCTTTGGAGACACTGGCATGATCCAAAGGAACTGGCAAATGACTTTTTTTTCCCCCGGGCCAGCTGGTCTACCAACGTGATTCTGGGAAGGTTCTCTAAGGTGCTCAAACTCAATTAGCAAATCAATTGAAATCACCCCCAGTCTGCCAACAGGACATGCTGCCCCCTCGGTCCCTCCCCGTCTTCCTGTCTTCCTGGAGCATCCCCATTGCCAAAGCCAAAGCCTACCAGCCCACCTGAGGGTCCCTTGCTTTTGGCTAACATTGGACAATGGGGGCGGTGGGGGCTCCGTTCCAGTTTAATTAAGGATTAGCGACCACCAGAAGGAGCTGTGCCAGGGTTCTGCCCCCTTATTTATATCTGCCCTACCCCAGCTCGCCTGAGAAGCTGCACCTGGCCCAGACTCCGTGGGGGCTGCTGGGCGTGGCCGGCTGTCACTTTCTGCCAGTGGCAAACAGACAGGACCAGGCAAAGCAGATGGTTCCGAAAGGGGCGCATCCAAAAGCCCGCTAGCAAACTGTGCTGTGTCTTCCACACACACCGCCAGGTACCAGAGAGGAAAATCCCATCTTCCTGCCGCCTCCCACAGGAACATCACAGCTTGACCACTTACCGGGGGTGGGGGGTAGGGGGTGGGGGGGTGGGGAGGTGGGGATGGGGAGTTTCTATCCTCTTTCTTTGGGGCAAAAGGCAGCCTGTCTTTCTAAGCCTCCCGGAGGCAGCCAGCATCACCGCAAGGCTCACCAGTGTCAGTACAGTCCGCCACCGAGGTAAGACCACCTTTAGGAGCCAGCAGGCCTGCGGAGTGCGCGCGCATGCACGGTCCTCAGAGAAGCTGCCACAAACAGCACGGGTTTGGCCAGCTGGGTGCAATAGTAGATGGAGCCTGTAACGCCTCTCATGCAATTAAAAGCAAGTGACTGTTGTCATCACGCAATATCAATGGAAGGTTTTTTTCCTTTCAAATTCCAAACAGACTCACAGATAATTATTTGTGGGAGTGCTGGGACTGACTGTCTGAGTTTGAGCAAATCTCTGAACACTGCTGGGTCTCAGTTTCCTCATCTGTAAAATGGGAGGGTTGAACTGGACGATTTCTAAGGTCCCCTTAAGCACTAAAATTCTAGAGTTCTTAGGGTGGGGGGTGGGTTTCCTCCAATATTTTGGCAAACCACACATATGATTAGCCACCTGGCTTTTCAGCATCAAGACACACACCCTGTCTCCGCCACAGGTGCCTCTTACCTTTTCAACCGTGGGGTGCTCTTCACTTGTGACGCTCGCTTTCCGTGCCTCGTTCTTAGACCGGCTCAGCCTCCTGGACACCTTCTCTCTGAGTAGCGTGGCGTATCCGATGTGCTCATAGATGGGGTTTGTGGTCATCTTGGAAATGTACTCGGAGGCTTTTGTTTCTATGTACAGTGTTATCAGGCCATCTGTGACCAAGTCGTGAATGGACTCGAACCTCTTCTCGCCCACGAAGTGTTTTCCATCGTAGAAGAGCCTGTAGTTTAAGGTCTGGTTTCCAAACCTGTCAGGAGCAGGGCCAGAGGGGAATCAATGTTAGAAGGAAGACTTGTGAATAAGAGCAGCCAACTTTTTTTGAGAGTGTCCTATTTGCCAGGCACTGGGCTGAGCCCTGGGAGTGGTTCCCCCCATTGGTTATCATACAGATCCTGCGAGACGGTCACAGTTGTTATCCCTGTTTCACTCCTGAGAGCACTGAGGCTTGAAGAGATGGGGTACCTGCTGGAGGCTACACGCCTGGAAATTTAACCCCAGCTCGTCACACGGTGTCATTTAACCCTAGAGACCATGAAGGCCATGGGGGCCCTTCTCATTCCCATTTGTAAAAGTCAGAGGGTAGCCACTGATTTGCAAATATATCTTACTTATAAGGTTCTTCATGGGACCGAGCCACGCCCCATGCTTCTGCCCCGGTAGTGCCAATCGCCTCTGTAAGGGAAGCTCCACGCCTGGCCCCGCGGTCCCCTTCCTATTCCAGCTTGACCACCCCCTCACACCTCCCAGTCAGTCCAGCTGAATAAAACGAGAGGCTGTGTGCCGAGATCCCTGCAAGCACCACCACGGCCAGTGCCCCAGGGATCTAGCTGAGAGCATCCTCTTCCTTTCGGATTGGCTGTGCCCCTGGGCCTTGGTCCTACATCTCATGGCTCCTGCCTGGTTTGCATGGGGCCTGCCAGCTCCTGCTGTGGGGCACTGGGAAGATAGGCAAGGACTGTGCACACCCAGCACTGGGCAGCTTTGAAGCGCTTCCTCCTAATGGCATCACGTACGACATGCGACTAGCGACCCCCGGTAGCAATGGGGGAGGGGTCCTTCCACAGACACATTCTCTAAATGGAGCACAGAGCATGCCTTTGTGGGCTGGCCGGGAAGTGTCTCCATCGATTCCCTTCCCTCCATGGGGAAGGCTTCCCAACTCCAAAGAGTTCACAGAATGAGCTTTTTGAAAGATGATCCAATTCTGAAATTGGATGCTTTCCCCAAATCTTAGAGGACTGCTATGAGGACTGCATGGCATGACACATGTGGTCAAGCTGAGGAGAGGGCGGCGAATGCGTTTCAAGGGCTCTGACTCTCGATGCTTGTGATTTTGTGGAAAAACGCTCGAGGACTCGGCACCGAGGGCTCGCTGGCATGGAGCATCAGGAGTGCCACGGGGAGTTCTTTGGGTCGGTGTGGTCCCCGAGAGAATGCCATGGATAAACTGCACGCCCACTCAGGAGCACGCGCACACACACCCACACGTGCACACATGCGCACACAGAGATGTGTGCACATACACATGCACACTTGTGAGGTGAAGGCTTTGGACCAGGACTGCTGGGGACCCGCTGAGCCAAAGCCATTCTCTCTCAGCTGGCTCTGTGTTTTGGGCAGAAGTGGCTATAGGAGCACCGACCTTCTGGACAATTCTCCAGTTACTGTGTGTGTAGAGCCTCGCTGTCCATCTTGCTGATAACACCTGTGGCCCCGGAATGCATGAGCCTCTAACACATTGCTGGTGCATTGTAAACCAAGGGAAAATAAATCATAAGTGTGTGTGTGTGGGGTGTGTGTGTGTGTGTGTGTGTGCAACGTGATTGCTAAATAGGTTCAGAATTTCAGTTTGGGATGATCAACAAGTCCCGAAATGGATAGTGGAGATGCTTGCACAACATTGAAAATATACTTAATGCCACTAATTGTACGTGTGAAAATAATTAAGATGGTAAATTTTCTGCTGTGTACATTTCACAGCAATTTAAACATGGGGAAAGGTGAAGTCAGTCATAAGACAAGTGCAACAGTGGGCACGGTCACGCTCACCGCAGAGCTAGCGTGTAGCATCCCGGCTGGCGCTGGCTCTCTCTGAGGATGTAGGCGCCCTCCACGCCTCCGAGAAGCTCGTCAGCCTGCTCTCGCGAGATGATCCCATGGAACCTGAGGGCAGAGGAGACCAGGACACTCTGAACAGACCACACACAAAGCATGGACCACGCAGAGATGGCTACAAAGATGACGGGGCCACCAGGATCTCTGCCCCCCCACTTGGGTGACTACTGTGCATCCTAAGGAGGCACGGCAGCCACCCCTCCACATGCACCCATACCCATCATAAGCATTCAGGAGGCCAAACACAATGAACCCGCAGACCACCTGGCTTTCTGCTGTTGCTTGTGCTCACAAGCTGAACATTAAAACGGAAACAAAAGCCAGGTTATGGCTCCTTTGTTAACCAGGGAGAATAACACAAGAGCAATTACCAGCTTAGATCTCTGCTCCAAACCAGAAACTATGTATTATCCTGATTGCAAATGAACATTATTGATTATCTACCTGCTTACTTCAGGTGCGGGTGTGTGTGTGTGTGTGTGTGTGTATTTGTTTATGTTAGAGTCTCATTCTCTGGAAAGGATGGACAGCTATAATAAACATTTCTCAATTTCTTTAAATTTTGAGAGTGATAGCTTAGGAATATGGTTGCAAAATGTTCCTTCCTGGAAGAGGGCAGGGAGAGAGGGAAGTCAGCTAGAAAGGAAGTTTTGGGTTTCCTCCCCAGGAATGCAAAGATTAAGTTGGGGGACAGTGCATGATCTTGAGCACTGCTTTTCAGTGTGCTGTGACATAGAGCCACCCTCCTGCCCCAAAGGAGGCTAATGTCACCAGTTCTAGTGGGAGACCTGGAGAGGTCTGTGCAGAGCCATGCTCCGTGGGTCTTCGTGTCCCCTGCAGAGCATGCGTGGATCAGTTCTCGGGGCTCCTGGAGCTGAGCAGAGAGGTCTGGGGCCTGGATTGTGAGTGTGGCCACTGGACCTTGCCAACCTCATGGGGAAGCCTCTGATGTGGCATGAGCTGGGGCCAGAGAGGGCTGGGCAGACAGCCTGAGCAAAGAGACCTGATATTGGGCCCCTGAGAGTGGGAGAGGGAGGGGGAAGAAGGGATATTGGGCATCAGGAAGTTTCCCACACCAGAGTCAGAAAGGACAAAAGTGGGTGTCACAGGAGGTTGGAGGCTGGGATGTCCAGAACACAATCTGACCATGTGACCGACCATGGCTTGGGTAGGGCAGGACAGGGGTGGCCAGCAGGAGAAGGCACACAGAGAGGGCTCAGGGACCGGACGCCCCTGCCCCAGGTCACTTTCAGGGGTGGAGGAATATCCCGAATAGGCAGTTAACCTGAAAGTAGTAAGTTTTCATGACCTTGACTTGATGTGTTTGAGTGATGACCGGCAGCCTATGCAGTGTCAGAACCAAATTCAATCCAATTGTTCCACAAGAGAAAACCACAGGTCTGTGAATCCGAGGACCCAGCCCGTGGCTCCTCTTCCCCTTTATGTGTGGATCTTCCAAGACCCGTGACGTGTGTGTCTCACAACCCCAACTTTGTGAAAAGAAAGTGAGGCCAGAGGCTGGGAGAAGCGGGGAAGAAGTGCACATGGTCTCGCTCATGGTCAGCTGATGGGTGCTGTGCACCATCTAGAGTCCCAGAGTTGCTAACTTCCCCAAATTAGAAGGTATTAACTTGTTAAAAATTTCAATAACAAAAACAATATCTATGCACAGTGAAAAAATTCGAAAGTTAAAGCCACTAACAAAATAAAAATAAAATTGTAAATAAATATTCTCTTTCCCTACATGTGCCATTGTCAACCGTTTTTGTGTGTAATTCCGTCTAAGAAAAAGAAACATTTATGTTTCTTGAATAGAGCATGTATTACTTTTGGAATGGGACACAAACAACAACAAATAAAGCTTTCATTTTGGAAAAAAAAAAAAGAGGGAAATGCAGAATCTGAAGTTTGGAAGTGAATTTCCCTCTGGTACATGATTCTTTTATGTGGTTAAGGAAACGTGCCTTGGGTCTCCTCTCACTGCAGAGCTTACGAGGCTTGGGGGGTGGAGGATGAGAATGAGAGGGGTATTCCACACAACTTTTCTGCAAAAGATAAAAACTGCAAAATAAATGGAGGTCCTTTTGGAATTCATGTCGGACAGTGTTCCATTGGAAAAGTACATGGAGGTTTTCATTTTCGCTTGTTTTATAAACTGTGCTTTCTGGGAGCAAAATCCAGATCAGCATATTGAAGAAGAAAAAAAAAAGGCACACGCACCACTAATGAGGCTGGGCATTCCGGACGTGAGGGCCGTGGGGTGGGTGAGAGCGGAGGCCAGGGTTCCGCAGGTGCTCCAGAGGGGCCGGCTGAATCCCCAGCCTCAGGGAAGAGGCGCAGAAATGCAGCCGTGGCAATTAGGAAGTGGCTGGGGGCTGCGACAACTAAGAGGGTCATTAATCACGAAGAGGAAGCTCTGATGGGTAAGAGAATGGAGGAAGAAGGTGTAGGATTGGTGGGGAGACCTTGGGAGGTGGACTTGAAGGAGACTAGGCCTCCTTAAGGCCTCCTCCAGGTTGGATGTGGGAAGAAAGTGAGGTGATAGCCACCCCCCCTCAGCCTGTCCTGCCTGCCCTGTGAGCTACTCTCGAGGCTTCAGACTTAACCACTGAAGAATGATGTTCGTTTGCTTTGCAGTACGTTTCTGAGAGAGCAAAGCAAAACAAGACTAAAAATGAAGAGGAAAATGGGAGGAAATAATGAGGTTATTAAGGCAATTTAGCTAATATAGCTAAGTCAAGGGAAATGATCATTTCGGCTTTCTGAGACTGCGGGGACGTGGGGGTGACATTCCTGAATGTTGCATTTACTGGGGTGCGTGAAAGATAGGAGCTCAGCCACAGAGTATGATCTTTGACACCCTAAATGTTTATATAACATTGAGAGTGAAAGTGAAATACAACACAAAGTCTCAATTATGGAAAATGCTGCCTCACATTTCAAATACTTGCCTGGCCCTCAGCGGCTGCTTCTGTGGAGAGGGGTGTGTGTACCAGGAGACACTCCCCCTCCCACATTACAGGAGCCAAGCACCTGAGTCTTAGAAAGAAAATGCAATACAAAAGGGTCCTATTACATTTATCGTTCTTGTTAGACTCTTGCACAGTGGACATTTGATGACGACCTTATATTAGAAACTTTTTAATATTTATAGTTAAATGACATGAATTGATTACTTACTATATTATTAAAACAAAGAATAGCATAATACATACTCTCTTCCGTAATATTTTGGTCTGTTTTCCACCTATATTAAAAGAAGAAAAATATTAATAATGCATTTGAATTCAAATCAGATAGATAAGAATGCTTTTCAAACAAACAGAGCTAGAGTCCTGGTCATAATTTTATTACAGTTTTTGTTCCCAAAATTAGAGATCCATGAATCCATGGAGTTAACCAACACATTCCCCTGTCTGGGGTAGGAATGTTCTAGAATCATCATATTGCTCTAATCATTTAGGCTCCTTTCTTCACCCAAACTCAACCATCTAATAAAAGAATTTCAAAGGAAACAAAGTGATGCTTATTTTAATATTAGGGATTTTATAAAGATATTACAAGGCTTCATCCTGGAGGATAAAAGGAATATTTCTAGCATGAATAAAACATAAGCACTTATTTCAATCTTCACCCACTTGTTTCATTATGTATTTACAATAAAGATGAGGCGTGCATCTGGGTTAAAAAATAACTTTCATTTGGTCCCTTCCCACATAAAGTCAATATTCTAACATTCTTATTTTTTCAACAAATGACTAATGACTAAAATTACTTGACACCAGAGATATAGACGCAGAGGACAAGATTTATGACTCAACCAAACACCACAAGCATTTCAGAAAAGATTTTCCAATCACAGCTTTTGCCTTGGGGTTATTAACCCATGGAATTTTTATCTCACAGAGAACAGTCTACTTTCACAAGAACTTTGTTTGCTGATGTTCCTCGTGTTGGAGTTGGGGAGAAATGAACAGTAATTCTCATGATCAGCTTTTGTCCTTCTAGTCTAACTGCAGGGACTAGAAAACAGCGGGGCGACGTTAAGTTATGCATTTCCACTGATGTTATGACAGCGTGCAATATGAGCCTGCAGCTGTTTTATTTATAGTTATTTCTGTCTACTGTCAAATGGGGAGTTTTTTAAAAATTATTTTTAATCCTCACCTCGTCTCGATTTTAGAGAGACAGGAAGGGAAAGAGAGAAACATTGATGTGAAAGACAAACATTGATTGGTTGCCTCCCATACGCACCCTGACTAAGGATCAAACTTGTAACCGTTTGATGCACTGAAGACGTTCCAACCAACCGAGCCCCCGCGCCAGGGCTCAGGTGGGGAGTTTTCTCTGCGGGGCTCATAGGTAGGGAAAGAGGGGGCATTTCAAGGTACTGTCCTACCTCCACCCTCCAAAGGATGCAGGGGACCCAAAGGGGTAGAAGGGAGCTAGAGCAAAATGGTCAGAAAGGGGGAGCCAGGAATCTGAGGGCCACATTCACAATCCTGCTTGGACAAGCTTGACTGGCATAAACTATTTATGTAGGCACTTCTAAGTATGTGCTCACCCCCCTGTGCATTTTATACTGAAAAGCACTGAACTGAGAGGGGGGCATTCATAACCCTCAGTCTTCAAGGTGTGAAGCCTGCTCAGTGTCACTTACAGAGGAAGATCTAAAACACGTCATTAACAGACGCACTGAGTGTGAAACAGCACCTTGTTATCTGACGTATACCATGACGCTACGTGCTGGAGAGCTTTTCAATATGAGTTGAACATTTTTTCATTCATATCATTCTATTGGCTTTCAAAGTTCTTCCTTCTTTTTACGATACCATAGATATCTGAATACAACACCTACATGGCACAGAGAAAATTTAGTTCCAGAAAAGCCAGTGGAGGTAGACAAGGCATAATGGGCAAGATATCTCTGCGTTCTTAGAGAGAAGGATTACAATGATTCCCTATGTAGCAGGACAATTTTATTTACATCTTTTTGGTTGGGTCATAACACACATTTGCAAATCTGGGTGTAGCTTCTAACCCATTTCTCTTCTCTATCCTCTTATCTCCCCAGAAGGGGAGAGTCATCTAACTTCCCCGATGGGCAGCATGATAGAGAGAGCCGACCTCTAACTGCTGGCATGCAGGTAACTAGCTAATCAATGTTGAATTTAATTGGCTCTTCAGACAACAAATTGCTTTCAGTTCATTAATCCATCATCAACACTTACTGTGTTCAGGACTCTGTGCTAAGCCCTGCAATTGTTTGTGAAGTGATGACCTCGCAGGCGTGAGAGGAAGGGTCCAAGGAGCTCAGGGGTGCTCTGCACGAGCAGCAGGAGGACATACCTGAGAAATCTAACACAGCCTCCATCACCTCCTCCCGTGTAGGGAAGCCATTAGTTACGGTGCCTTGAAGGAGACCAAGTAAGACCCTGCCTAGAGGACAGTTGGATCTAACTGAGGGAGGGACAAATCCGCATATGGAAACCAT
This sequence comes from Corynorhinus townsendii, assembly GCA_026230045.1. Lineage (NCBI taxonomy): Eukaryota > Metazoa > Chordata > Mammalia > Chiroptera > Vespertilionidae > Corynorhinus > Corynorhinus townsendii. Next base: position 177,553,738 of record JAPDVU010000004.1, on the reverse strand, counting down.
GAGTGGATAAAACAAGAACATTGAATTGTGTGCGGGAGATTACACCTGGAATACGGTCATGGAATTTGACCCCAATGCTGCAGGAGACGTATACTAAAATATTCTTTATTTGAAATTCAAATGTACGTAGGCACCCTGTTTTTATTCTCCTTTGCTAAGTCTGGCAACCCTTCACAGGGGGAGATGAAAGGTAGGAAAGGGAAGAGGAGGGAAGACAGAGGTGTGGGCGTCCATCTGATCCCTGCTCCCCTGGTCGGACTCGATCTCTTTTCCTTTTGTTGTACAGCTGTCCTTGTTAACTTAAAGAGAGAGGTACTGGCTGGGATCAAACCCACACAAACAATAACCCTCTCCTTTTCCTAAACGTTTTGCTCACAGGAATTGAAATGGTCTCAATCTCCACACTTCCCTGAGCTCTTAACCACACAAGAGCTTAATTTAAGTTGAATGACCCCAGAAAAATCATAGAAATCCACATATTTTTTTCATGGTGCCCTTAGATGCAGACAAAACAGTAAAAAATATCAATTTCCCAAATATTACTAAAATGCCTTTAAATAACTATACAACAATCTGATAAGAATTTCTGCCTGATATAAACTATTTAAGTACCAATAATGTAATTGTCTAACACTTAATGGAGTCATGTTGTGTGCATTCCACTGCTGAATGGAATAGGGATTGTTTATGCTTCTACACTGAGCATCTATATATATAAAACCCTAAGTGACCGGTCGACCATTCGACCGTTTGACTGTTCAACCAGTTGCTATCATGTGCACTGACTACCAGGGGGGCAGATGCTCAACGCAGGAGCTGACCCCTGGTGGTCAGTGCATTCCCACAGCAGGAGCGCTGCTCAGCTGACCAATGGGCGCCAGAAGCCGGGCTCATGGTTGGCGAGCGCAGCTGCGGTGGCGCGAGCCTTTCCCACCACTGCAGCAGCACTAACGAGCATTAGGGGCAGCAGGTGCAGCAGAGCTGGGATGAGCAGGAGTGGTGTGGCGCCCGGTCTGGGCTCAGGCTCCTCCCTGGCCACCTACCACTTTGCACACTACTATATCCCATGAGGGATGTTGGATTGCTGGTTTTGGCCTAATCCCCAGGGATCGAGCTGAAACCGGCAGTCCAACATCTCCTGAGGGGTCCTGTATTGCGAGAGGGCGCAGGCCAGGCTGTGCACCGGGCCTCTAGTGTACTATAATAAAAACCAACCATGAAATAATGTTGTCAAAGATTTGAAAAATACTCTCTAAATTGGACCTGCATTGGTAGTGCCCCCAGGTACCAGGCCTGAACAAATACTACGGGGCTTTATCCTCAGGGAAAAAAGCAGGAAAATTGTGGATATCTGTCCAATAGACTTAAACATGAGCCCAATCAGAACACTGAGATGTGAGAGAGACCCTCTTCCATCTCCTGGCAGTTCTGCTGCTCAGAGTGTGGCCTGGGGACCACGGGGCGCTCCCTGGGAGCTGGTCGGAAGTGCGGAGTCAGCCCATTGAAGGGGTCGCGGACACACTCAAGCTTGAGCAGCTGCCACAGGAGAACTTGTCGTAGCAGGTTTTCAACTGGAAGAAGGGTTTGGGCTAAAACTTTTTGCAAGTTGTATGGCAAACATGCGATACCTGTGGGGGGGTGGGGTGGGAGGGGCGGGGGGGGTAGTGCTGAGAACAAAGGCTGGCTGTGCTGGAGAGAAATGGTCAGAAATCTTTGCAGAGCGAGGCAAAGATTACGAATGCAGAGCCCTGCTGTCAGTTTAATTGCTGGGTGACCCTCAGTAGGTTATTACACTTCTTTGCATCTCATTTTTCTCAATTTTCAATAAAACGTGAGTTATAAGAATGCACTGTTTTAATAAGGCTGTTTTGAAGATCAGATGAGATAATGCGTATAAAAACGGTGAGGCTTGGAACACTGTCGGTAACAGGTTATCATTTATTGAGTAGCTACTCTGTGCCAGAAATGTCCTTTGGGCTTCACATGTTTATCTCATTTTAAGCCTTCAAACGACGCTGGGGGGCACATGAGCTCTCTTATTCTACAGAGAGCCCCTAAACAATGAGCATGAGGTCACAGGACTCGCAACTGGCTTCAAACCCAGCTCCTACCCCTGCACTCCTGTGTGCTTCTTCAGAGCAGACACCAACCCGTGCCAACGACTTCCTCGGCTAGGGCACAGTGCTGCCCTTCGCTTAAATCCTGGGCTTCCAAACTGTCCTGCGGTTTTCTTTGCCAGGACTGAACGCCTTAGAATCTCTTTGTGATGACTGGATTCTGCCCATGAGGTAACAAATGAGAACCAGGCCTCAATCTGCCTCTCTCAGCTGCTTCTCTGGAATCCAGAAGTGTGTGTATTCCAAGCGACCTGGTTAATTTCCAGGGCTTCCTACTTTTAAGGGCACATTCTCAGCACTTTGCAAAGCTTGAAAGTACGAGCAGGGTGACAGCTGCACAGTGAGAGACAGGAAACATAATCCTTAAATGAGTTTGCTTTATAGTCAGATTATCATTGCCTAGATAAACACAAGTCCTTTTGTATTCAACACAAAGACATTCAAAGAATATTGTGAGTCCTCTGTAAACAAGGTTTCCAATTATTGAAAAAACAAAGCTCTTATAATCTCTCAGCAGCTGGTATATGTTAAGTTTTTGCTTAATAGAAATCATTTTAAAATTCAATTTAGCAACCTCCTACGCCGGGCAGCTAGACGGCTGGATTTTCTGAGCTACTGATCAAATGTAGAGAAATGGGTTTTGATGACAGGATTTGTATTGGTGATATTGGGGTGATTTCATCCAGAAAAATAAATAAATAAATAGGGCTAATTCCGTTAGAAAGTTCTCTATTGAAAAGGAGAGAAGGGAAATTCAAGTGCTGAAATGTACACTTCCTCAGTGAAAGAGCCTAGTATGAGATGGAAACTGAGCAAGCTTTAAAATCTGTTTCTGTTCATCTAGAATCTAAGGCCTTATTTTTTCTCGTGGCATTCCTTTAAAGCTTCCAGAATTCTGATGGGCACTATGAGGTGAATCCCTTCTTGTCTTGATTAGGATGTGTGATAAAAACAACAACAAAAAATCTGCTGGCCAGTCTTTCTGCAATAAACCTCCTTACAGGGTACCCAGGTCTTTGCAAAGTTCCGTGAGTGCACACAAGTCAGGCCCTTTAGTGACCTTCCAGTCTCCCTGTCTGACCTTTGATCACTCTCCAATCTATCTTTCACACTGAGGTCAAAAAATTCAGACCTCATCACATTGCTCCCTGCTCCAAATTGTTCACTGGCCCCTCACTGCCATGTGGTCAAACGTACTCAACTTAGTGAGACCTGCAGACTACCCTCCCTCAAAGTGGTATTTCCTCTCCTCGGTATATCCCATCTCTCCTCTCTCATTTGTTCCGCCCCCCCCAATACATTTATCATAATCTGAAACTACATATTTCACTTGTATGTGTGTTTTTAATCTCCCATTCAAATGGAAATTACACAAGGGCAGCGATTTTTGTGCTTTGCTTACTGTTGGATCTTTAGCATTTAGAACAGAGCTGGCACATAGTAGGTGCTCAGTAAATATTTACGGAATGAATAAAAGAATGGCATACAGGATCTTCCTAACATGACCTTGCTTGGGCATCCAGAGTATGTCCTTAGCACACACACTCTTGGCCCCACTACATCCTCATTCCCCAATTCTTTATTTTCTTCATACAGGACTCCTTGTGGTTCCTGAAACACACCCTGGTTGCTTAGGCCAGTGGTCGGCAAACTGCGGCTCGCGAGCCACAGTTTGCCGCTCTGTTGACTAATGAGTTTGCCAACCACTGGGAGAGGGGCTTAATCACAAGGAACAACAACAGCCTGTAATTATTGGAATCGAGAGTCTAGGTCAGTGGTTGGCAAACTCATTAGTCAACAGAGTGGCAAACCGTGGCTCGCGAGCCGCATGTGGCTCGTGAGCCGCAGTTTGCTGACTACTGGCTTAGGCCATTCTTTGATCAGGATATTTCCTTGCATGTCATTCTAATACTTGGTCTCCAGCCCATGTATGCCCGAACCTGGCAAAATCTCACTGATCTTAAAAATAAGAAGTAAAATAATGCCATCTTGGGGAAATCTCCTCTGGCCGCCTCACACCAGCGTAGGTATTATTTCCTACCCTCCTTCTGAACTTTATAAAAGCTGAGTTAGGGCCATGATCTTCCTGCGATTTGTATTGCTGGCCTTCACGGCATCTAGACGTGAGTTGCTGCAGGGAAGGATTCCTCTCTTTCTGTCTCTGTTGTCCAGCATGCAACCGTGTAGCTTGTACAGAGCTCAGTTTCATGGAAGCAATAGATTGTTTGAAAGACAGCTTTGCCAATGGCCCCACATCCGCTTTCTGGGCTTACTGAAATTTCAGAGGAGGCCTCTGTGAAAATATTGGCAGTCCTGGTGGCTCACACTTGATGCTTTATGCCTCTAAGCCATAGGACAAAACTAGCTCCCCTCCCAGTTTCCTGTTATCTCCAAGGAGTGAAGACTGGAGACAACAGGGAGCAACCTTGACTTATAGTCAGTGACTCTGCTAATTCCCTAGCAAGGTGTGAACATGGGAAACAACATAAGCCACTGGGATGCTCTCACCCGTGAGTTTGCAGGAGAAACTATTAAGAGAAACAGAGCTGATTCACATGCATGGCAGAGCCTAACAGCAACCACAGTAATAGTGGCCAATAGTTATTAAAAACTTACTATGGACCACGCATTGTTCTAAGCACTTTCTTCACAGATGTTAACCCATTCAATCCTTGTGACTACTCAATAGGTACGACTTGATCACACCCACTCCCAAAGGATCAACTGAGGCACAGAGCAGCAGAGTATAAAGGCAGGCTTTGCCGTTTGACAGCTGGGGCCCCTAACCATCACACCTACTTCCAGAGGTGCATCTGCCCTGCTTCCTGGATCCCCGGAGATGTCCTGCCTCACATACCCATCCCAAAGGTCCTGATTGTCCAGCTTTCCCTGCAGAGAATGTTTTCATAACCCTCCAACCACGCTCTGTTATCTTTGTTACTGTTGTTGGTTTGTGGTTTTTATTTTATTTATTTATTTGATTGATTGATTGATTGATTTTACTAAAGTTAGCCAGATTTGGTTTCTGTTGTTCACAATAGAATCCTAAGTGATATTCCCATTAAGTCCTAATCTCCCAGGCCAGAGCCAGGGTGGCTGTAGGTTTAGCACTCTCCCTGGAGGATACTGACCTGCAACCAGGACTGGGAATAACTTTGGGCTGCAGTTCCAAAACACGGAGAAGAGGAACAACTTCCTAGGAGCGAGGCACACCTTCCTAGGGCCTCTTCATGGCTTTCGAACCACTCTCACAGCAGGCTTCCAGAAACACCCCAAAGCCTCTCCAGCTGGCCCATATCACCCCCTGGCAGCTCATGCTGACCCAGGCATCATCGCTACGTCTTCCCTGGCACTGCCTCCTTGGCTCCATGTGTTGGCTCCCAACACCCGCCTCAGGCTCTCCTTGTTTGGACAACACAATTAAGTGTGCTGCTCTGGCTTGGCCCGCATGCTTCCTTGCCTAGCATTTTATAACCACCCTCTGGCATCCTGAAGCCACAGCTCCAGGTACAATGGCTCTTTCCTCCCACCCGAGCCAAATCCCATGGAGGCCATATTGGCCAGAGTGGCTGGTTGGCTTCCCACCAGGTAGGAGAATCAAATGGAGTCGGTCAACCTGGCCACCATCCTCCTGATACTTTCTACAGACAGGCACCTCATTAAAAAAAAAAAAAAAGAATCAAACCCCAAATTTGAATCTTATCTTTTAAAAATAAAATTTTATCTTTCTATCTAACTCATATCACTGTTGTTTCAAAATACACTTTTGCCCTTCCTTTGGCCTTCAGTGCAAATGAGAATCTGAGAATAGTCTCCACAGGATACGTTTTCCTCTATTAAAAGCCATCTCTGAGCCACCTGGTTGCCTGCTCTTCTTCACACTATATAATCCTTGTTCTCTTAAACCTTTTCAAATAGAGCCTGCTTTCCAGTCCTTAATTCATCTTCATTATTCTCCTTGGAAGTCTCTTTAAATTCTCCACATACCTGTTAGGCTCAAAGAGCTTGCAGTACCCAATAGAATCGAATCAAATCAAGGGAAAACTAATGTTGCTGTTAAGATTCTAGGGGACAAAAAGATTGTGTGAGTACACTCATTTAATTCTTCATTCTTGATAGTAAATTCCTTCCTTTAAAGCTTAATGGTATTTGGGTTAAGTGATACTCTATAATTTGGAAAAGGTAAACAATGTCCATCATTCTCATTCTTCTCCCCTGTTCTTTTTTCCTTCCTCCTTCAGAAATGTAAGAGTATCCAAATGTAAGTGTTCATTGTAAGTATTCAAATGTCTGTGTTCAAACTGATGAATAAAATTAATCTATCAAAAGAAAAAGAAAGAGGAACAGAATGTGGGAGATGGTAGAAATTAAATATTGTCTGGAGAAATATTCTCAATCGTTTTTGCATTACAGCTCCTATGAACCCTTTTTACACACTTTTTTCTCCCCTATCCTCTCTTCCCAATGAAAAATTAATACTATAGGTAGGCTGAATATCTGTTTATGTTCCATATGTATATCTGTGCTTTATATACTAAGTGAGTACTATTTTGTTGCCTGCCCCTTAGGAACCAATTCCCTTGCCTTGGGGGTAATATTGCTCCCAATGAGAACTCAAGGTCTGGAGAGATTGCCCTGGCTTTCAGAATGCTATACCATTTATTCTTCCCCCAGGAAGGTGGACTAAATATCTTTGCCCCCTTCCTACAGATGAGAAAGCTACAATTCCTAGTGGTAAATTCATTTGCTCCCAGTCCTGCACAAGGTGAACAGAAGAGTTAGGTTGGAGCCCAGTTTCTGGTGCCATAAGATCCAGAACCCTGTTCTCTAGTGTTTAAAAACATTGTCTAATTTAGCAGTTCTATAATAGGCACTACCCCAGAATAATTCCCAACATGGCAATAAATAAGACCGAAAGCACCTTATTTATGTTTGTTTTTACTCTCAATTTTTTTTCCTGACAAATTATTCCTTGTTAAAAATTCTTGAGCTGGCCTTGTGGTGCTTCCAGCCGCATTGACACTGAGGCATGGTTCGGCCATTCGGGACTGTGTGCCCGAGAAATGGTTTTTGTTCCCTGGGTCAGAGCACACCCTCCCATTGCTCTTCTTCTTCTTCTTCTTTTAAAAATGGACTTTTAGAAAGAGGGGAAGGAAGGGTGAGAGAGAGAAACATCAATATGAGAGTGAAATATCGATCAACTGCCTCCTGTATGCCCCCTACTGGGGACTGAGCCCACAACCCAGGCATGTGCCCTGACTGAGAATTGAACCAGCAACCTTTCAGTGCCTGGGATAAAACCCAACCAACTGAACCACACCAGCCAGGACCTGCAATTGCTCTTCCTACACAAACAATCTTTGCCTTTTCCTCTTGACATTTTGTTACGATAATTTTCACCCAGTAGAAAGAATAAAAGACTTACAGCCAAAACCCATATCCACACCACCTAGATTCTGTAACATTTACTATACTTGCTTTATGAAATAACTGTTTACTCACCCCTCTAGCCACCCATTAATCCAACATTGTTTGCATGTATTTCATAGTAAACTTCAGACACAGCCCTCTTTCCCCCAAATGCTTCAGCAGGCCAATCACTCACCTGAATTTGATAACATATAGGCTTTTAAACGGAGAGTAACACCAGCCTCGTTCTTGAAGTTAAAGAAAGTGAGCTTAGCCCTAGCTGGTTTGGCTCAATGGATAGAGCGTCGGCCTGTGGACTGAAGGGTCCCAGGTTTGATTCTGGCCAAGGGCACGTGCCTGGATTGCAGGCTCGATCCCCAGTGGGGGGTGGGGGGTGTGTGGGAGGCAGCTGATCGATGATTCTCTCTCAACATTGATGTTTCTATCTCTCTCTCTCTAAAATAAATATTAAAAAAAAGAAAGTGAGCTTAGGTCACATGTTCAGATGGTGTTTCCAGATACACAGGTTCCACCCACCTCTTTACTGTCCCGCTGCTGGGGGACTATGTCACCTTTCCCAACAGGCCACCGTTTCTTGACAGGAAGACAGTGCCCAACACAAAGCAGTTGAAAGAACGCCTGCTTATTGTAACTGCCCTGGCTTCTTTCATCAAGTTATGAGCTAAACATGAAGGTCAAAACATTTCTTAACGTGGGATCTAATGCATCCTAAATGAAAGGACTAAAATTCCCTTTTTCCTAAGGTTTTTATAATGTTTTGGAAAAGGTAGAAATTCAAGACCAATCCTTCCAATCTATAAATGTCAGGCACTATTCTGAGAGCTTTGCATGTATTAACTCACTCTTCAAAGTTACTTCTAGTGCACGACTAGGGGTCGGCAAACTTTCCCTGGCAAGGGCTAGATAGTAAACACAGGGTGGGCAAAGTAGGTTTACAGTTGTTCGTATGGAAAATCATACAATAATTAACAAATAAGAATAAACTCTGTTTCATGTATCAGAACTGTACACCTACTTTTGACCCACCCGGTACTTTAGACTTTGAGGACGGCTGACTCAAATACTCAGCTTGCTGTGGGAGCACAAAAGCAGCTACAGACAACATGGAAAGGGATGAGCATTGCTGTGTTCTAATAAAACTTTCTTCACAAAAATAGTCGGCAGGCTCTTGTTTGTCAATGCCTGTGCTGGACCAACAGAAGTTAGAGTGCATTCTCAAAAATCGGTTTCAGGACGTCTTACAGTCAGCTAGTCTGAGAGCTCGCCAATGCCTCAAAGGCCTTTTAATTGAATGGTGGATCACATCAGCCCTCTGTGGTCCTGCCCTTCCATCCCTTGCTGCACCGGGAGAAGACCATCATGAATTTTTAATCTATGGCATAACAATGCCAACTTAAAACATCAAAATGCACTAAGGCAGGAAGTGGTTGGATTCTATTGCTGCACAGGTGAGAATATTGAAACGCTATGGCATCTGGCCTGCGTCCTTGTACGGTAAGGGGTTGCTGAAGCATCATTAAGCCTGGTCTCTGAGAAGTCATGGAACCCTGAGGACCACAACAGAGCAAAGGGACAACCAGGACAGTGTAATTACAGACTTGGTAGATATACCAGGGAGATAGTAGAACAGTTCATCAAATAATCAATGTGTGATTACCTAGAAGGACACAAGATGCTGATGGCAACCACTATGCCTTGTTGGGCTCTGCCAAGGCTATTTAATTTCCTTCCACAATGTAGAAGGACACTGGCCATGCAAATAAGAAGGAAGAAAGAGATACCATTGCTAAAGCAAAGCTTGCTCTTTTGTCCAATGAGATGGAGATAGGGTGTATTAGAGCTAATGTCAAGAGAGACTATGATTTGTGAAAGGATACAACCAAAGGTGATGGATTATCAATGGCTCAGTCAGTATAGGCCTGGAGACAATGAGGGGAGTGGTAGACTGGGGCAAGGATGCAGGACCAGGAGAGCACCTGGGCTGGCTTGGCTTTTATTGGCAAATTGGTCACCTATGATACCGAGCTAAGAAATGCTCATGAACCACACAGATGATCCACTGTATGAAGGAACTGTCACTTGGAAAGCAGAAATAGAAAGTATTCCTATCATAGTGCCAATGGATCTGGTATTTTTATTAATGCAAAGAACCATTAAAAGCAACAGTAAATCTAGCAAGAATTTGTGAATAGTCACAAGATAAGGAGGATATCTTTAAAAAGCTGGCATTCATTAGTGCATATACTGAATATGAACGAACATGAGTATGAATCATCTTAGAACTGAATTTGAATGTTTTTGTTAATTAGTAATGCAAACATAACTCTATAAGTACAACAAATTGGAAGGTGGGCGTAGGAAACCAGGATAAGTAAGGTGCTGACCATACTTGTACAAGGATGCATAGTTGGCCCCTGCAACGTAAGAGGGTGTGGGAAAGCCAGACAGAGCAAAGAAGGAAAACAAAGGCAAACTATTTGTAAAGGGTGGAAAATAACATCTAGGAGGAAGTACAGCTAGGGAACTGTACAAGGTGATGTGGGGTGGAGTCCATGAAAAGTCTAGCACAGTGCTGGGCAAACAGTAAGCACCACAGGAGGCAGTGTCTTGGTTCTTTATCCTAGGGCACAGGGAAGGGAGTAGGAAACAGAAGCAGGAGTGAGAACAGTGGTTACAACAGTGGTCCTCACACTTGGCCAAGTGCCAGGTGTACCCACAGGACTTCTTAACACCCCAACTGCCGGGCCCCCACTGCGAATGTGTGATTCAGGTCTGTGATGGGCCAGAGAATCTGCATTTCTGACGAGTTCCCAGGCGATGTCCTAGCTGCTGGTCCCAGACTCCAGAAGCACCTGGTTAGAAGCCCAGTCCTGGATTCGCTCTGGGTTTGACTCCAGCTCTACCTGTCGAGTGCTATTTGTCTCATTCTCTCTTGTAAAATGAGAGGGATGGCAATCCCCATGGGCCTGTTGTGAAGAATAACGTAAGGAAAGCTCTTCACCCAGCGCTAACACATAAGCACTGCCTATGTGTTAGCGCTCATTACAATTAAAAGGCTGATGACAAGGCGATAATTAGGCAACAACACTCAAAGTAATCACATTATAACTGGGTTGGTCTGAGATTGCACCATTCACATTTTTCTGATGGAAAGTAAAGTCAAGGTTACATACAACTCTGCTTTCAAATATCTTACTGCTTGGTCAGCCAGACATGTTACCCTAGGAGACATGGCTTGCCTGGGGTGAAGTGTAACCGGCTTTTATCAGCATTATTGCTCAGTTACTGTTTAACCAGGTGAGTAAAAGGTGAAGCATGTCTTTAAAACCTTACCAGTGCATCCAGGCTATGCACCTGTTTCTTTTCCCGGATGGTCCTGACCACACCCGAAATTCTACTGGACCTGACCTCTGAGTCACAGGCAGACATACTGGGAATATCTAATCGCAGTCATGGTGGGAGTCGGTATTTGCTTCCTGTTTGGATGTGTAAGGTTGACCTCCTCATAACCATTGTGCCCAAAGTCTAGACCACTCCCATCTCCTCCCCCATCAGTGAGGGATGGAGGCTTGGGTGATGGCTGTCAGAGGCCAGGTGAGGATAACAGAGCGAGTATTGTAATTCATGATGCTTTTGGCTATTCTTCTTGTTTTTCTAAAGCAACTAACCACATAATGCATTAGTTCCTCTCTAGCAATTCTATAAAGAAATGCATAACCCATGGCCACAGACACTAGGGTGGTGAAGGAGGAGGCCTGGGGCAGGGAGAGGAGGAGGCCTAGAAGAGATCAGTGGGGGAAAACAGGGGACATGTGTAATACTTTTCAACAATAAAGATTTTTTAAGAAACAGATTAAAGGGAAAAAAAGAAATGCACATTTTCAAGTTACATTTCAAGAAATAAAAACCATCCAGAAAGATTAAAGGAGATTCTCAAGTAATTTTACTTATTATCCATCACTATCTAATCTCCTTCATTTTCCTTATTCAGTTTTAAGAAGAAACCATCCACTTCCGCTTCATCTTTGGTTTCGGTATATACACTGCCCCGTGGTGGCCCTCCCGCTTCAGGCTGTCTGTCCTGTGATTCAGAGCCTTTAAATTCCACAACAGCTTGTCCTCGCCTGGCCAGCATGGCTCAGTGGTTGAGCGTCAATCTATGAACCAGGATGTTGTGCTTCGATTCCTGGTCTGGGCACATGCCCAGGGTTGGGGGCTTGATCCCCTTGTGGGGTGAGCAGGTGGGAACAGATCAATGATTCTCTCTCATCACTGATGTTTCTATCTCTCTCTCCCTTCCTCTCCAAAATCAATAAAAACATATTTAAAAAAATAAAGCAGCTTGTCCTCAAGTGCCCTTGCCCACTGCTGAAGACATCACCTTGGATGCAAAGTCTATACTACCTTAGAAGTTGTTCAGAGTACTCCAAAGAGAGCGAATTCTTTTTGGGATGGTTATGCATTTTGATAGGTCACAGCACTTGTCAGCAAGAAGGCAAATATAAAAGCACAAAACTTTGGAGGAAGAAAACTCACGTGTCTAAACTTTTTTTCTCACACTGGCTTTACTTGCCTCCCCCTTGTAGAATAGGTCCACAGCCAAAGCAAGTCTTGCTGGGGACAAAGCAAACAGCCTGACTGTATTAGGGAGTGAGAGGACAGCCTGGGAGAAAGAATGATGGGCAAGCCTTTTATCCCAGGTTGTGTCAATGTTAAGGGGGGAAAAGAAGAGATGTATTTCTTCCCAGGGAAGAAGTAGCCTTCTGCTTACTACACATGAAAGCCAATTGAAAGGCAATGGGATTGATTTTTGTAGAGTCGATCTCATTACTTCAGAGACGTATCATGTCTCGAGATCTAGAACCAGTAGAGTTTTCGTGTTCCCCCAAATGCACATTTCCTTAAAAACATTTTTTTAAAAATAATTCAAAGGAGAAAAGGAGAGAATTGTGGAATAGTACAAATTCCCTCAGAGTTTACTTCATTTTATGTTTTATTGAATTTATTGGAGGGACATTGGTTACTAAAATATAGGCTTCGGGTATACAATTCTCTAATACATCATCTGTATATTGTATTGTGTGTTTACCACCCCAAGTCAAGAATTTATTTTAGATATGTGACTCAAAAATGCACCAAGTTAATTGAGGATGATATGGTCCATCAATGCAGCTTGCGACAACCTTCCAGACACATCTAAAGCTACAAGACTACAAGGTACTGTGAATTAACATTTTCAAAACACAATAAAATGAAATGCTCTGGTGGGCCTAAAAGAAAATTTTTGACAAGTAAAGGCAGAAGGGAGAGAAATCAGATGATATTTAGGAAACCCAAAAACTAGAGAAAATGCACAGGAGGGGGCACATTTAAAGTGGTATTTAAAAAAGTGAATACAGCCCAGCTGGTTTGGCTCAGTCCTGGTTTGATTCCAGGTCATGGCACATGCCTGGGTTGTGGGCTCAATCCCCAGTAGGGGGCATGCAGGAGGCAGCCAGTCCATGTCTCTCTCTCAACATTGATGCTTCTATCTTTCTCTCCTTCCCCCTTCCCTTTTCTCTAAAATTAATAAAAACATTAAAAAAAAAGTGAGTAAGAGTCACTAGGAGGTAAAATATATTACTTCAACTTAAGATAGGCCACTGTCATCTGACCTTGGCTTCACCTCTGACAATCAAGAAAAAGTGCTGGCTCTGCTCAGGAATGCTAGCAATCTCACTTCTACTGTTCACTTCTGCATTAAAAAAAAAAAGAAAAATTCCAATGTAGATTATTCTCTGGCAAGGAGGGAGCAGTGAATCTGCATAAAACGGAGAACAATTTAAAATAATCGTACGCAATTTATTTCTCTTTTCTGAAATTGCTTTGTATAATGGTCACTAAAGCAATTTCAAATAAGGCAAATTATACAAAATCATTTATAGTTTCAAAAGAATTTCTGCTTATGGTATACACTCTAGGTAACTGCAGTGGAACTTGGCTTTGCATTAGCCATGCAAGTGAATCGTGACCTCTGGCCTTCCCAAAAGGCCAAACAGAAATCTAGAATATTCCAGGAAAAAATATTAGTCTGTGCTGAAGTAAGAAGCTTACTTGCCAAAAGTCCAATTCACTGGCCTACTGACAGCTCTGCATAAATATCTGATCTGCTATTGTAATGGTTTTGAGAATTCTAAATTTCTTACATTCGCGGTCTTTATCCTTTTTCATCATTTTACCATATATTTTACCATACTGGTTGCCCACTGCCGCTGGGCACTGTGTCCAATGCCAGGGAAGGAAATACATGTGAGACGGATGAAGTCTCTGGGGCTTGTATTCTCCTAAAGAGAGATGTACAGCAACAAGTAAACAATGACAGATGACAAGAAAGTATACAGAGTGGGGCAAAAGTAGGTTTACAGTTGTGAGTACATGAAACACAGAGGTTTAGTCTTGTTTTATTATTTATTAATTATTGTATTGTATTTGTATATATATTTCTATATATAGGGTGTCTCCAAAAATGTATGCACTCACTTTGAATAATTGTAAGGGCAGTGCTTATTAAAATACATTTCATTTTCAACGTTGAGTTATCAGGTGTTAAAGTGCGTATATATTTTTGGGGGTCACCCTGTATATTGTATTACATTATATATTGTTATCGTATATATATTATACTAGTGACCCAACGCGCAAAATTGTGCGAGACCCAGACCCGCGGGCAATCATGTGAGACCCGGGACACAGACCCTGCTGCGCCCCAGGGCTCCCCCGAGTCCCGCCGCACTGCGAGACCCAGAGTCAAGACCCCGCCCACCCAGGCATACCTCGCCTCGCACGCAGCCTCCTGGTGAACGGACTTTGGTCGTCACAGCATTAGGGCCACTGAATTTTTATATTATAGATTATATGATACCTATTATATATACATTTGTATATACATAATATATTATTTAGTAATTATTGTAAAAATATGTAAACCTACTCTTGCCCCATTCTGTCGTAGAGTGTATTGAGTACTATAAACAAAATACACAGGGAGATATGACAGATGACATTTGTAGGTGCTAATTTTTATGGGGTTGAGGAGGGCCTCCGTTCTTAGGTGAAAGAGTGTCTGAAACCCGGACATACAGAAAACCGGGTGACAGGAATTCCAGGCCAAGAGCAAATCAAAGGCCCTGCGGTAGCAGCACTGTGGTCTGTGTGATAAGAGCCAAAGCTTGTGGGGCTGGAAGGCAGCACACTGAGAAGGCTGGGATAGACAGGGGAGTAACCGATAAAGGCAGGAGCCAACCGTGGCTCCTGACACAGTAAGAAGTCTCGCTTTTGTTTGAAGAGCAATGGCAAGTGCTTTTTAAGCACACTATGAGTTTTATATTTAGCAACGACGATTTGGACTCCTGTTTGGTGAGTGGCATGTGTGAGTGTGAGTGCGGGTGGCAGGAGTGGAAGCAGAGAGATCAGGCAAGAGACTGCTGACCTGGGATAATCCAGGTAAGAAATGACAGTGGCCCAGCGCACATGACAGTCACGGATATGGAGAAGAACGGGCACATGCAAGACCCATTTGGAGGTGAGTTTGATGGTTGCTAAGAGAAAAGGGGGTGGGGGAGGAAGAGAGGCGCCCAGGTTTCTGAGGGTAGGAGGCATGAGATGGAGTGGGGTCCTATTCTGTTTTGACCATTAGGCTAGAGAGGGCCTGTAGGACATCTCCAGGACGAGGTCAAGGAGACAGATGGAGTGAGGTGCTGGGCGCCCGGGGGAGAGGTCTTGGGTAGAGGTACAGATTGGGGAGAAAATATTCTGCATGGGTCCTGGCAGACCACCCAGACACACATGTGGTAATTAATAAATGCTTAGGAGGTGACTGATTGAAAATTGATGAAAAGGGCAAGCGGGCGTTTTGCACACTGGAAGAGTCTGACTCTTGGCAAGGAGCCCTCAGGAAATGCCAGTGGAGTGCCAGGTGCCGCGGCTGCTCAGTGACTGTTCATTGACAGCGAGGGGTCTCCAGAAAGCAATGGGCTGCTATTCAGGCGCTGACCCTCGCCGGCTGCACTGGCGCAGGGCCGTTGTCGGCTGTTTGCACCTTCTGTTCCCCATCCTCCGTATCTTTCCTCCGGGTGGTTTAATGCCCTACCCAGGCGTCTCGCTTTGTCCTTGATCACTGCCTTTTTTGCCCTCACGTGCAGAAAATACTGTCATTGCTCTGACTCTGCTCTAGCGACAGTCTCCGCACCTGTTCTTCCCAAGTGTCTGAATCTGCTGTGAACCATGAACACTGGGTATCTGTTAGGTGCTAGGCATTGTTTGGCACTTGACACATATATTCCATTTATGGCGCCCTGCAAAGTCGGTGCCTGCTCTTTGGGGGGTGGTGGCAAGGGGGGGGGAGGGCGGGCAGGGACCTTAGTCCCTCTGAGACAGAAAGTGCTTGGCTCCAAATCAGGGGCCTAGACGGGGCTGCAGCAAGGACTCAGAACAAGGCTGCAGCCAGCTCCCCTGCCTGGGTGCGCAGAGCTCGCTGGATTTTGCCTCCTGAATCAGTCTGTACCCTCAGCTCACTGAGTCCCCAGCAAAGCCCATTAGGTGGTTGGTAGCTGCTGAGAACACCAAGCATCCAAGTCAGGTAGCTGGTGTCTGTACCTGGAGCGACAGTGTGTCTCTCTGTGACTGCGGACTCATGTGGGGCCCTGGTGTGGGCCTTTCTCATGCCCATTGGGAGGATCCTGACCATGGAGGGGCTCATAGCCTGGGAGGGTGTCCATCATCAGAGAAACAAAGAGACAGGGGATGTTGGAGCAGCCCAGCTGGGCAGGCTTGCCGGGGGCAGGAGAGGGGCCAAGGACTGAGGCGGGGGGAGCAGGACTGTGTCTAAAAGGAAAATGTGGACTCGTGCTAGCTAGCTGAGGGATGAGATGGCAAAGACAGAGAAAAATCCGAACTCACGGCTCACAAGAAATAGCCTCCGTGGCTTCATGTAAATGTGTTCATAAAGCTTCCATTGCCCCGGCCCCACACACGAACCGAAAGGGTTCTGTCTTCATGAGGCACATCCCCCGGGCAGACGGGTGCGTGACAAGGCAGAGGCGTCCGCTCAAACACGTCTGCAGCAGGATCAATGGTTTCCCCAACATCCCAGAAGAGGTCGTGCCTTCGCCGAAGGAGGCCGCGTCCTGGGAGGCCGAGCAATCAGGGCAGGGGTTGTCTGCAGGTCGTGTTGCACAGGAGGACAAAGGGAACTGCAGCCTCTCAGGCAGTCACGTAAGCAGCGAGAGCACTCGGCCCTCATCGCCTGCCCCTGCCTGGCTGGCTGCGCCCCACGCTGCTGCCCAGGAAATGCAGCCCGAGAAAGCCCCTCTCAGGGCCGGTTTCACGGCAGAAAGGGGACACGGAATTTCTAGAGGCAAGCTGCCTGGGAATCCAGCCTCAGCCAGGCTAACTAACGCGTTAAGGAATCACACCGATGCAGGCCCACAGGTGAAAAGCTGGGTTTCAGAGAGAGGCAGGGGAATACACAGGCTGCACACACGCCACGTCCTTCAGTCACAGCGAACGGTGGCGGCTGCGGCACGCGACACGCGGATCTGCTTTGCTAAGGTGTCAGCGGCATTTCCTCCCAACGCAAGTGCATCATGAAAGAGATGAGGGGACCCGCAGCCCGCTGGAGGTCTGAAGTTTCAACTAAACCGAGAAGAGCTTCTGTGAAGCTACTCTGAATCCACCCATTTCCATTGTACCTGCTCATAGGACTACTGATGTGGTTCTAAGGATTCTGAGAAACAAAGGAGTTCTCTCTCTCTCTCTCTCTTTCCTCTCCCTCTCTTTTACACACACACACACACACACACACACACACACACACACGTAAAATCTGAAATACATCTTTATTACATGCATCACAATTTTGTTCTCTAATATGACATGCAGAATACCAACAGACACGTTCTTTGCTGCGTTCCCAGCACCTAACTCAACATCAGGACAGTAGGCTGCCCATATATATTTGTTGAATAAGTGAAGAGATGAGTATTTGCTCTACCTTGTGGGTTTAGAACCTTCCTGACCTTGCCTAGAGACTTTATCTGTATTCCCAGGAGGAGTCCTTAGCTCTGTACTTAACGCACAAGCATGCTTTTCCTGGAGACATTTCAACTCCTCTAGTCCCTGATATGTGGCTATATTCTTTCTGATGGAGCAATACTAGATGTAAAATAGTACATTTTAAACACCCTGTTTCTGAATTCTCCCCCAAAGCACCCTATTTAAAGCATCTCGTCAAAATTTTTGTATTTATCGTCTTCGTTTCTGATTTGGTTATTACTGAATAACCAAAGGCCAACAGCAGCAGGGTGAGTGACAGGCCAAGGTCAGACTACCTGCTAAAGATGTAACTTCATCCTGAAGAACTCCCTAGGGGTCAGCTACTTTCTCCTCTCAGGCTATAGCCCTTGGATGCAAATTCAGATTACTTGATGAATTTTAATGTCTTTCAACAGAAGTAAAATTGTATGTAGAAACATTCACTAACTAGTGAAAGCTGGTTGTGGGTATGGGTACCTAAGTCAGAGACCATTTCAAAACCAGACCGCAAAGTACTGATGCTCAAGAATGAATCTCAGAAGTGTTGGAATTGGAGCCCCGACAAGGTGGATGTGACCCTTTTAAAGAGATCAGCTACTCTACATATTTAACCAAAGTCCCAATAACAAAAAATACGCAAGGACCTGGGACCTTTGTTTGAAGGATATTAGTCTGGCTGTTAAAGAAACGGGTCCGAATGAAAATAGAAGACAAAGGCTGAGTCTTGCCTTTTAAGTCCTGCTGGCATCCCAGGTGATGAGAGATTGAGCAGCAAACGGGAGGTAGGGAGAGTTCTGGGGGCTGGTCAGCATTTTAATGAGTCGACATATTGTTTAAACCTCTCTCCGAGAATAAAGACACAGTCCCTTTTCTTGTAGAGATTTTTAAAAATGTCAAGTCAGTAAAACCAAGTATAAAGGCTTGTTAACTGTGGGTGTTGAGAGTACCGAGAGATTTATTATTCTCTGTCTTGTCTCTGTTGGAAGCATTTCATAATAAAACATATGATAAAGGAATCAAAATAGCAGGAATGAGGAAAACAACTCAAATGCATGTTTGCAGCGGCGGGGGTTTTGGGGGGAGCTATAAAGGATGCTCGCTGCCTCTGCAATGGTCAAAAACGTGAGACATTCGATTCCAAGTTAGTGAGTTTTTTTAAAATAACACCTGTCTTCAAAATATAGATTAAGATGTTGAATTTGGTGACACTGTAACAAACGTTAATAGAAATCAACTCCCAGAAACCTGAAAGCCGTCCAGTATCAACCTCGTGCTGACAATTCATCATCTTTCACAAGACGTATTGGAAAGAGCTGAGTACTGACCTCCCCAGGACAAATGATCCTCTTGGGACGAGGGGCCTCTTGCTGTAACTGATACACTGCCAGAAACAACAACAAAAAAGTTAATTATAATTCAAAAACGGTAACACATCCCAGCATGCCTTCAAAGAGTTCCACCTAAGTACATCTCCAAAATGGCAAATATTTCAAACACAAAAACACAGAGGAGACAGGCCCATTTTTTTAGACTGAATAAAGTCAGATCATTTATATGGAAATTAGTCACTGGGAATGTAAACTGGCAAAATTGATTTTTTTATTCTTATAAGGCCAATTTGGTTTCCTAATTGTTACCGGCATTGTTCATTTTATGGCTTTCTTGGGAGACTAGATAACCACTAAAATTCTTGAGACTGTTGCAAAGATGAAATTCTACTTGTGAGGATGTCAGTAGTAAGATCCTGTAATAATAGGTTTCCTGAATTTAAATGCCCACAGCTCCTGACAGACCAGGGAAAGACTGGCCTTCGGAAGGAGTGTCATTCTGAAATGCTACAGGAATGGACAAAGACACAGCTGCCCCTGTGACTGCATGGAACCCCAACTCATTGCTTTCACGAGTCTTGTTTCTGCCCTGCCTGTCACCACTGGTTCTCATCTGTTGGACTATTTCCCACCCATTGTCATTCCTTTTCCTTGGGCTCTTTCACATCTTAAATAATAATAACGCTCATCTATCCTGTTTTAACGACAGACTTCCAAGCGTGGGCATGGAGGAAGGCGGGTCATTAAATAGAAAAAGACCATTTATCAGACGGTTCTTTGTGATTCCTTTCAGACTGTAACAAGTGCGTTTCTGCTGTGCAGGCAGCCTGGTTACTTCCCCGAGAGGGAAGCTGCCCGGTGCAGGTTCCACTTCCATGAACACAGAACTGGAAAACAAACATTGTTGCTATGATCTTCAGAATCTTGAGAGGGAAGAATTTTAATATTAATTTTAGGTGGAATAAATCTTTGAAAAGTTAAAAACTCAATCATGTAAAGCCTAGAAAATATAACAACCTATGCAGAAATTCCTGACTTATTCTTAGATCTAAAAATAATATTTAATGGAAGGGCAGATGACTATGAGGAAACAGGGATAGCACTGATGGGATATATGTGCTAATTATGGCTCCCCAATGCCATCAGCTCAATGGTTACTTTCTTGCCTAATTAAGTGTGGACTACCCAACTTCAGCACAGAGAGGGACCTATCTAACCCGCTTAGAGATGTTTAACGCGCCACATTTCTGAGCTTAGGTTGTCCCTTACTAATGATGCTTGTGTCATTTGGGTACCCACGTATGGCAACAGAGTCAGAGGTGGCTTCTTGGCAAAGAGGAAACACGAGGAGGAATTGACCAAAGATGCAGACCTAACAGTGGACATGCCACTACTGTCCCCGCAGGGCCTATGCTCTCCTTAAGTCATGAGAGAGGCTCCTTGATGCCTCTTGAACCAGCCCTGACACCGGCTAGCTGCTTGTTAGGGGGATGCTGCTGTTAGCGAGTGCAATGAGAACCTGAGGCCAGTTCCTGCAACCACAGAGTTCCTGATCCAGAGAGTCCTGTGCCCTCTTTGCTCCCCACTGCCAATGCCTCAGCTACGTGTTGGGGGCACGGCTGGAACGGCAATGCGGACACCCATTTTTAACGCCTCCCTAGGAGGTGACAAAGGAGGTACTTCTGTTACAGGGGAAGCATTTTTGGGTAAGCATGCCTCTGCAAGTCATATGAGAACACATGTGAGCATGTGCTATGGCCAGGAATCGTAGTCAGCACTCTGTGGAGGCTTAGCAGAGGAAGTAGAAGAGACAGAAACCAGCGTTCTGAGTGCCTGTCATGTGTCAGGAAGAATCTTTTATTAAATCTCCCTGGGAACTCAGAAAAAGGAACATGGTATCACAGCCATTCTCAGTTTTAGTGAGCAAATAAGTGCAGAGAAATGAAATATTTGCCCCAGAGCATCCAGCTGAAATGCAGCCTTTTGATTCCAAATTGCTGGTTTGTTTTCGTAGGCCCCAGGGCCTTTGCACTTGCTGTTTTCTCCACCTGGTTTGCTCTTTCCCAAGATCCCATATGGCTCTCACTCTCCCTGCATTCAGGTCCTCCCTGGCTCGCCTGATTTGGGATGAATTTCCATCCCATCACTCTGCTTCCTTACACTGGTTTCTGTTTCTTCACAGCACTTGTCACCATTAACACACTTGGTTTCCTTTGTGCCTTGTCTCCCTTGACTATAGTAAGCTCTTTGAGGGCAAGGACTTGACTCAGCACCTAGACCAGTACTTGGCACACAGAAGATGCTTAATGCATATTTGATGAACAAATGAACTGTGTCCGATGACTAACGGGTCACCATCCGTGCCCTCAGGGAGACTGACCCAGTGAGGGGGAGGTGTACATGGAAAAACAAGACAGGGTGGGCCAAGTACTTTACTGAGGGCGAGCCATGGAGCTCTCCATGAAGGATTAGAGGGCTTTCTGCAGGTAGAGAACAGAGAAGGGCTTACAGGTGGAGGAAAGAGCCCCGGAAGGGAAAGGGAATGATGTGCTGATTGGTCAGTGAGAGTCCAGTGTGTCTACTGCACCAGGTGGTCAGCTGTGGGAGGAGGCCACACAGAACAGAGCCTTGCAGGTCACACTGAGGGCGTGGGCGCCCTTCTCTCTGCAATGGGGAGGGAGGTGGCAAAGTGCTTTGAGTATGGAGGTGACATGAGCTGGTCTGTTTCTGAATAATAATAAGAAGAATAGGACTATTCAGAATAACAGAATCTGCCATTTTCTGGATACCTACTATGTGCTAGACACCTTTACCCACTTAATCTTCCCAACAAATTTCCAAGATAACTGTTATTTCCTTCTCACTGGTAACATAGTAGAGATGCCAAGCTTCGAACAAGTTCAAGTTCACACAGATGATATGAAGAAATCAAGATTTAAAGGCCAATTTCCAGGTTCTAAGGTCTGTATTTTTTTAGCCTCACCAGCTGTTCCCTACGGCAGATAGTGGAGGGGTCCCAAGTGGGCTGATTGCATTAGAATCTCCAAGGAGCTGCTCTAAAAATACAGATTCCCAGAATCTATTGTCCCTGGTGATGCTCACTCTGCCAGTCTGGCACGGGGCACCGAAATATTCTTGTGAAAGCCGTGCAGGAAATTCTGGTGCACAGCCAGGAGTGGCGCCAGTGCCCAGTGCCTCCCTGGGGACCATGGAGGCAGGGAAGCAAGAGAGACAGTATTTTAGACGGACACACAGGAGATGGTGCAAGTGTGAGTTAAGCTAACACTGGTGGAAAGGCAGGTGGGAAGGTGAGTTGATTGCAGAGGAGGACTGACTAGGCTTGATTACAAATGAAATGACTGAGAGACTGAGATGCCATTAACCATCACACAGGATACGGCTGAAAGAACATTACAGTTCCTCTCCTGTGTCAACAGGCAAAGCCCGTAGCTGTGTCCTACAGGGACCCTCTGAGATTCAATAAAGAGAAATGCTGTAGCTCACCAGTCTCACAACCAGAAACAGTCCACGCCAGGGGCAATTTTGATAGAGCCCCTGCAAGCCCCTCGAGCCAGGGATGCCACCTCTCCTTCCTGGTCCCCAAGTAGCACACATCGTTAACCGATCGCAATGTCTCAGTGAGCTGGTCTCAGGATCCACAAGATCTGCTCTGTGCTGTCCCAAGCAACAGAAATTGTCAAATAGGCAAGAAGCCTGTTTGCCTTCTGGATTATGTATCTCTATAAAGATAATGAGATGTCAATCAATGGCAATGGTGGCCATGTAAGATAATGGGGCCCTGGAAGCTATCTTAGCTTCGAGGGAGGTCCCCAGTCCCTCATGTTCAAGGTTAGCTATAACACAACAAACATCTGAGAAGTCTCTGAGGAACATTTCATAAAACTGAAATGCCAAGTAGTTTTAAAGAGTTGTTTCTAGCATTGTCTTTGTCAACAAATACATTTCACAAGCAAAATGCAATACTGTATGTCACTTCTTGGGTCATTCTATTGGCTAAGGGATGATATAATGGAATTTGCTTCTACTGCAATATTCCAATTATGTTTCAGGCACTGCCCAGCCCTGGGCCCGCTGCAGCATCCGAGAGAATTCTCATACGGAATAAACCGTTTGGGAAACGTGGGGTAGGGGATGGTCACTGAGGAGTAGGAAGATGAAAACGGGGATATCTGTCTGGCCAGTGTGGCTCAGTGGTTGAGCATCAACCTATGAACTAGGAGGTCACGATTCAATTCCCAGTCAGGGCACATGCCCAGGTTGTGGGCTCCATCCCCAGCAGGAAGCGTGCAGGTAGGCAACCGATCAATGATTCTCTCTCATCATTGATTTTTCTATCTCCCTTCATCTCTGAAATGAATAAAAATATATATAAAAAAAAAGAAAAGAAAAAGGGGATTCCTATTCTCCAAGAAACCGAAAGCAGATTGACAAATCCAGAGCTCACTGAGAACATGTTGTACTTTTTCTTCAATAAGAAAACGCGACTTACCCTCCTTAGGAAACTGAATCAACCCGGTCCCTCTGAATGCCAAAGGACGGCCGCTGGCCTGGGTGGTGCTGAAGCCCAGTCCAGACCCACTGTCTCCTAAGAGACCCTGCAGGAATGTCCTCTAACCGTCACTTGTTTCTAAAGAAGGCTGTGGACCCAGGAGTTGAACCTGGTCCCTTGGTTGTGACACTGAGCCCCTATCACCCTGCTCACTGCTCGTCTTCCTAGTTTTCATGGGAAAAGACTCCTGGGTGTGAGTAGAAGATGGTAGGTGCTTTAGATGTTTTCTTAGCTCAGCCCCACCTACAGGGTGGCCTCCTTGCCAACAGAATGCCCGGTCTCAATGGGAATGGAGCCCTTTTCCTGTCTAGTGGCATGGCAAAAAGCCCTAGGAGGCTGTGTCCACTGGAACCAAGGGCTCCCGGGTAGTAGTATGCCCAAGAGCACCTGTGTGGGGGCTGATACATCACAGATTCCTCCCACTCTCCACTCTTCTGGTTCTGATATCTGAGGCGGGGCTGAGGAATAATGATTATAAATCTGCTCCCCAGGCAAGTCTGATGCAGGGGGGTGGGGGGTGGACCAGGGGTCTGAGGTTCCAAATTCCTTGTTAGGAAAACAGGCCCAAGCTGTGGCTGCTTGACCTGCTGCCCGGGAGGGTGTCCTCTGAGAGCCGTCGGCCATAACACCTGCCACTTACTTGGCACTTGGTCTTTCAAAAAGGAAAGTCTTTCAAAGTGTACCCATGGTGGCTGGCTTTTGAACTTATCTGATTAAGGCATAGAGTTTATCCCATTCTGGCTGAAAAGTTTAGAATATGCTTTTTTAATTTTTAAAAGCCAACTTGAAAATAGCTTTTCTTTTTGAGAATTGAAACCAATAGCTTTCTTCTCCGTTAACTTCATTAACATTCTGGGGTTTGGTCTTGAGAATAAAGAACTAGCTGCAGATACATGACACTTTGGGACAAGATAATTCTTATGGAAACAGCCCAGTGATACCATTTGCTTCTAAGAAAGGGAGTAGAGGAGGCAGGAACTTAAGGGACATCATGTGACATCCTGGCAAGACCGAGTCTTATCCATGCTTGTGGCCTCAAAGCTCTAAGTCCACTGTCTGGCTTAAGGCAAAGATTTAATATGCACTTGGTGAAAGAATGAATGAATAATGAACAATCTACTCTCTATAAAGTATGGAGAGCTGACTTCCAAAGTTCCTTAGTCTCCTAAATTTCTAAGTCAGACAATTACGGTTGTCTTCCCAGCATCCATTTCCATCTTCCCTGTTTCAACAGTACTCCAAACTTTCCTGTCACGTGGAACACACAGGACTGATCACTCCCTGAGTTTGACTGGTTTAGGGCACATAGCATATCCCGCTCTGACTGCAGGGATGGAGTCAGGACTGGTGAGCGGTCAATCAGAGCTGAGACTCGATTCGAATGCTTTGCTTGAAGTGTCTCTCTGCCTGTTGCTCTGACATGAGCGTGGTTGCTCTGGTGCTGCTGACCGCTCTCTGGGGATCACAGAGGGAGGCCTATGACTTGTGGAGCCAAACGTAGAAGAGTGGAGCCAGGAAAGGAAGAGAGACACGCTGGGTCCTGATAATGTCCTCAGAGTGACGGGGACAAATCCTGCCTCCAGCTGGTTACTCTGAGCTTTTAGCTAAAGCCAATCAATGTGATTAAGTGCTGTTACCTGCAACCAAGAGCATTGCAATTAGCATGAAAAACAGCTTCTTAAAGTGGATCATTATGAAGTAGACTAATTTTCTTCTGGGAAAAATATCGTGGTTGGGGCTAATGCTTCATAGTAAGAATCTGATATCAAATAAGTCAATGTTATGACCCAAAACAGGTGATGGATGAAAGCAAGTTATCAACTTTTAAATCAGGTCCTATCATATGGCAAAGATGTACTGAATCCAGTAAATATATGAGAAATTTCCAAGTAGCAAATAACCACCTGAGTTTAAAAAAGTATGTGTAATGAAAAAAATGTGAATTCTATAAAAAATATGCTAATGAATTTAACGCTGATGTTTAAAGTTAATCTCTCAAAGGGTGGTTTGTGCACATGTTAAAGAGAAAGGCTTGGTGTTTCCTGAGGTTCAGAATGTGTTTACCAAGAAGTTATTTAAAACAAAACAAATTTTCATATTCTGATAGGTTTGTTGAACTTTCAGATCAGAAAAAATGCTATAGTTTTAGCATATTTGGAGATTTAAAAGTATCCCATGTAGTTCTACCAGGCCCTCAGATTCCTCCCTCTATTTATCCTTCAAGACCCACATGCAAATTAGGCCTCTTCTATCAAGTCTTCTCTATGCGCAGGAGGTAGAGAGTAGTATATTATTATGAAAACCCATTTGCATTTTAAGTGGTTTACATATGTCTCCCTTACTAGACTGTAAATTGGAGGAAAGTATTTTATTCATTGTTGGTTCCTAATACTTATTGTGACATTCAGAGGTGCTCACTGCATGTTTGCTGAAAAGACCAAATGAGTGGATTCTAATCTTGGGAGTAAGATAGAGTAGCATGAGTTTGGGAGTATTTCAGGTAAGTTAATAAGGGGTCCAACACTCGAACTCAAATAATTCATGGATCCAGGGCAAACAAAAAAGAGTTCTTTCTCAGTGGTGCTCTGTAGGCCTTTGATCAATGAGTTTTGATGACATGGATGGCACAGCTAATGGCATACTCACTTGATTTTGGAGTTTTAAATCACTAGACTCCCTCACATAGAGCCTGGATGACTAATAGTTGGATGGAATCAAGAGGAACTTCTTATATGCCATCAGCTTTATATTAAATGGCCTCAACCATCCCTTCTGCATCTAAAGTCTTATGATTCTAGTGCAAATAAAAACTTAATTTGGTTAGATCCAAAATTCAAACTTAAAAAACACTAAGATAAAAGTTGATATAGTGAACATGTCATCATTAATGCCTCCTCTAGCTTCCTTAGGACATAGAAGTGTTTTTAAGAGCTAAGTTGGGTGGTCCAAGGTCTCTTAGCAAAAGGTGAAATGAACTTGAGCCAATGCCGCCTTTTCGCTTCAGTAAAGTTCTCTGCAGTGGCATTCACTCAACAAATGTCTATTGGGTAGTTCATGTTTGAAGACAGTGCGCAGAGCACGGGTAAGTCATGGACCATCCAATACCTCTCGCTACAGGTATTTTGTTGATTTATTGTCAGAGCACTTCACACTCCATTAGGGGACAAACAAAAACATCCAATTACTAAGTCATTAGCACTGGCTTTTAAAAGACAAGATCAGAATGCAGAACAGGAGGTCGGAAGGGCCCTTGGAGACCCAGCGCAAGCCCTTTATTTCACAGATGGAAGAACAGACTCATGCAATGACGCATGAGATGCCAGCGTATATGCTGACATGAAAAGATAAAGACGAGATATCTGTGCAGTGAAACAAGCAAGTTGAAGGACACCCATTTTGACAAACGGAAGCAACAGCAGCAAAAATGCCTTAATATTGGGCATGTGTATTTCAAATACGCTTGGAAGGACATGCCTTTCAAAACAGAGGGGTCAGCTCCTGGAAAGAGGAATAGAATATGGGGAGAGGGTGGTTTGTGGGTTATGGAAAATTTTTACTCTTAGCTCTATGTATTTCTGTAATGTTTGCCTGTTATGTAGCTTTGTATTGCTTTTGTAACAAATATATACATAGGTATTGCATATACTGTATGTGTGTGGTGTGTATGTACTAGTATGTACTATTTATATATACACTTCT
Organism: Corynorhinus townsendii; assembly: GCA_026230045.1. Classification (NCBI taxonomy): domain Eukaryota; kingdom Metazoa; phylum Chordata; class Mammalia; order Chiroptera; family Vespertilionidae; genus Corynorhinus; species Corynorhinus townsendii. The sequence goes on along the minus strand of JAPDVU010000004.1, from coordinate 177,526,523 downwards.
GCATAAGATTTGAAAAAGAAAGAAAGAAAAGTCTTGGAAACCGGTGGGCTGTGGGTTCCACGCTGAATGCCACTCCAAGGCTTTTGGTAAAACCTTTGCCATGTTACGGAACCTCCCTGTATGAATGGAACGGGAATAGTAATGGTGCCCGCTGCTTAGGGCTGTGGGGAGAACTTGAGAGTTCAGGCATGTAGCCAGTGCAGCAGCTGACCCATGGCAGGTCTCTGTGGGCAGCAGAAACAAGGGCAACATCAATAACAATAGCAATAATTACGTTTTATTGCTGTCTGGAAGCAGGGCCTGAACAAGAACCTATGTCCCTGGCTCTCCGCACAATGGGCTTCCGCCTACCGCACTCCTTCCTCTCTGACAGGGGATGCACTTAGCCGGGTAGATGCTACTAAGGAGACAAGGAGCTTCAAGTGATGACAACCGTCTGCCTTCATGAGGGAAAGCTGCGCGGTGACCGATGATCAGACAATGATCTCTTTCTAAGCAGTCACCCTTAGTGACCCAACGTTATTCTTTGCTTTCTGTTAATCTGTTTGTGGTCTATGTCATAGGGTTTTATAGCTGCAAGATATTGGCCAAGAACATAATTCAAGGAACTCAGCATTTACCCTTGCTGACCAAATGTGGAAGCAAAAATAAAGAAACAAAAAAAGAAAGAAAGCCCTAAATCAGAGGCATCTTTTTCTAATAAGGATCCCTGAGTGGGTCACAGGCAGCAGTCTTTGGGGGTCCTGGCCAGGGGAGAGTGCTTTTCCAGACCTCTCTGGCCAATCTCTCTCCCTAACAGACAAACAAAGGGTTTCCAGGCCGTGAGACAGGGCTGCTTGTTGCACTAAATCAATAGCCGGAATGGCTCTCCAGGCAGGCCTGCTGCAGGCGTCTGGGGAGATTCCCACTTCAGGTACTCACAGTAAGATTTCCATATCGGAGGCTGGTATTCTTCAGCATCTAGAGTAAAAAGAAAGACAAACATCCGTCAGCCTGACCATCCAACTGTCAACACATATCTTCTCTGGAGGAACAACAGTGTGTTAGCAACACTTGCACTGTGTCTCGGGGCCCCTCCACTCATTTCTGGACAGTCCCGGGCATGAGGGACAAAGTGTGCATGGCAACCTCACGGACCCAACACACCTTCCTTCAGATCACTTACCGTGGCAGAATCAATTACTTAACCATTTTCATAGAGCCCAGTACACCCAAAAGGATTTTTAAAGCAATTAACTTGATTGTACCCTCTAGTCATCCTTTGAAACAGTATTTACTTAACTTGGCATAATAAACATATAATTTATCTCACAGTTTCCAATCAGACCTTTAGCCCATTTATTAAGATTTGAGGGAAGACGCAAAGTGGCAAGTATGTTAAATATTAAATCTGGGAGGTTGTGTGACTCAACGAACTCCGAAAAGATTGGCTCTGACAGCGGAGACACTGATGATTCAATTGGAATCGCATTATCTCCTTGAATTGACTCCAAAATGTGACGTAGGAAATTTCTAGAAAACCTCTCTGCCATCAGAAGTGTCAGGATGAAAGAGTTACAACAAAATGGAGAGGATGAAATTGTTATTCACCAGCTTGAAAAACAGACAATGGAAGAAAATCTGCTTGTTCAGTTGACTCAACAGTCTCAGTGCTGACAGCTGAATTTATAATTCTGACAGAATTATTAGTGCTCCCAGCTCCCAGCGAAGGCCGTGGTGAAACACATTCCAGCTTAAACAGCCAGAGAGAACATCTTTCCCCCAAATCAGACTGTTGAACTGAGCTGGGGAACCCTGCCGAGTTCTCTCATTCACACCTTTAGGTAGGAAGCTCTGCCTTCGTCATCCCACCCTCCCACGGCATTGCACAGCCACCTTATGCTGGCCTTGTCCTTGTGCCTCCGTCACATTCTAGTTTGGTGCAAAGGAATAAACTCTTCTAACCTCAGGCATAAGATAGTTTGAGAATTTTTTTCCCCCTGATGAGAAACAAATAAGTTACTTACAAATAAAAGCTAACTCAAGAGTGATGAACATTCCCCAATCCTACTCAATTACACATGGGTAGCTTCAATTAAATTCTTCCACAATTAATATCTTGCTCTCTGGGGCCCATCCTATCACAGAGGCAACTAAATGCCTCCAAAGGTAATTTCATTCAAAGAAATCTGTACTGTTAGGCTTGCACTGCCAGAAACTTTCAGATAGAGAATCAGCCATTCACACACACACACACACACACACACACACACACACACACACACAAATACAGTGCACTACTAAGGGCTTAGGTTGTTATTCAAACTTAGTTTGCTGAACAAAAGCAAAACTATTAATTCTTTTGTCAAAGTAAGCAAAACTAAAGAGAACAATATCTTAAAATAGTGAGCTTTTGACCTATAAAAGCAAGTAATCTTGTCCTATTACATAAACCAATTTAATGGGTTATAATGATTGTTTGTTTATAAAGAACATTCAAAGAAAATAAATTAAGTTGCTAAATTGAGAATAAAAATCTAGGACTATCCATACAATGTCACCTTGCCAGAAAGACAGATGTTATATATTAAAATGTTGATGGCACCTTTAAAAACATTTTTCAAAGATAAAGATCAAACACACACACACACGCGCACACACACACACACACACACACACACATCAAATGACATAGGAATGTAAATCCCCAAGATATTATTTACCCAAAGCTGCAATGTCTTGTTATTTTGGATGAGATTTATACCATGATGCAAGCACAACCTCTGACCAAGAATGGTCAAAACCTAGACTGCAACTTTCTGCATTTTGAGGGATGGCCCCACCAAATAAGAGACAGTCTCCTTATTCAGGTTTGAAAATACAGTTCAGATGCTCAACTTGGACTTCCTAAGGTCTCCTTACCTAAAGTTATAGGTTCAGATTAGATGACTGTCATTGCCCATTTCTGTCTTGCTGTTCTGTGAAAAACTTAGACTTTTGCTTCATCTGAAACACTGGCTCCAAATTTTCTAACTTTCCTTTAGACTGCCCCTCACATACACAATTGATCACCTTCCAGTTGCTCTTCATTGGCAACATTATCATAGAGGTGAAGAAAGCCACCTATAGAGACTGGAGAACATAACACTCCCTTGCTTAAAACCTTCCAGTGTTTTCCTTCTGCATCTGCAATAAAGCACAAACACCACACTGTGGCCTACAAGGCCCTGTGCCCTCTGGGCTTGGTCCACCTCTTGACTCCATTGCAGACATGTCCCCCTTTTTTATTTATCACTCAACCACTCTGCTCTTTTCTCTGATCCTAGAACGAAAGCTCTCTGAGCTCTGCCTTTGCTCTTGTGGATCCTCCAGGTAAAATGCTCTCCAGTAGGTCTTTGCATGGCTGACAGGCTCCATTGTGTAAGGCTCAGCTCAAATGTCACCTCCGGGAGTGGGGGGGGGGCCTTCCCTGTCATTTTATGTAAAGTAGCTTCCCCCCACCCCAGTCCCTCCCGATCATAGCATTTATCACCAACTGAAATTACTTATTGATTTGTTGACTTGCTATTGCTGGTCTCATCCCACTATTAAACTTCATATAAGCAGGGATTTTGCCTCCTTCCCTTGTGCATGACCAGCCCTTAGGTACCTGGCATATACCAGACATTCAAAAAGTATTTATCAAGTAAATGAACAAGCTTTCAGGGTTCAAATCTTGCCTCTGACAACTAACTTGGAGCAGGTTACTTAGCTTCTTTTAAGAGTCTCCCAATACTCATCCTTATAAAATAGAAAAAATAAAATAAAATAAAAGTACTTACCTCATAACCTATCTCTTAGGGTTATTGTGGGAATTAAGTGAGATCATGTGCATAAAGTTTTTGGGACAGTACCCGGCAAATAGCAAGTTCTCAATGAAGTGCCACGAATGTTGTCATTGTTACATCACCCTGTGCTGGCTCTTGCCAGGTGAACTCATGCTCTTGTCCTCTCTCCCTTGACTGCAGCCCATGACTATCTCTATTCTTGCCTGCAGGTCTGGAGCCTGTAATTAAGTTCCAGTGCTGTTGTCATGGAAGGTTTTTTTTCCCCATAAAAGAATTCACGGTGAGAGGCCATTTGTCATGCGTCAGTGGAGAAACTATAATTACCTTGGTCTTGAAGGCAAGTTTCCCAAACCCCTAAAGTGCACTGTTTGGAGGCCTTGGTCCAGAGACCAGGCACGAAGTATTTTTAATACATTGAAATAAATCTTTACTGCCTCCAACACCACCCCACCAACATGCACATTTGCCCCAATTTCACAAAACTTTTTTCAAAAACTTAGTTTACTCTTGGGTAGCCTGGAGAGAAAAAAAAATCCTGGAATAAGTTTTCAGACTATTTAGTTCACCTTCCTCATTTTGGCAAATAAGGAAATTAAATGCAGCCGATTAAGCAGCTTTCTCAAGGTCATAAAACAAGAGTAGGGAGCCCCGCCTTCCGGGCCTCCAACACATCAGTCATCCTTGCTAGGCAGGCCACCCTCATTTACATATATTGAAATCAGGAAAAAATATATGACAGATTTGTTACTTTAACTCTTGTGAAGTTTAAAAGAAAAACTAAAATGGAGAAAGCAAAAGAGAATTAATAGCACAGAAAACTGACATCGAGTCAAATGAGCAGCCTCCCATCTCTACATATACCCCATCTAATTGTTAAATTCCGGGAAGGGCAGGCACTGGAAGTTCTGACAACATCAGGCTTGATGCTTCCGGAAAGGGCATTATTTTGTTAAACATTTGAGAGAAATGGGTAAAATGCAGAAGGAAGGGAGAGGAGGTGGAATAGAAGTTCCATGCTTTAAGAAAAAAAAAAAAAGGTCATTAAATTCAAAAGACAGTAATACGTTTTTTGAAAGAAATAATGACTGGTAGGGGTTCAAAAGACTTAGGAAAGATATTGTTTAAACATATTAACCAATATGCATCCGAACTTTAAAAAAATATGGAAACTCTTTGACTCAGCAATTCTATTCATGGGAATTCAACCTGAGGTTGTAAGGGAACACATGAACGAAGATGAGCAATGAACAAGCTGTTCATTATCGTTCTGTGTATAACACTGGTTAGGTAAGCCATGTACTATTTCATGTACTATTGCCATGAAAATGATGGTGTGGATCGGAGCTGTGTGGTCGAGAGCATGGCCTCCGGAGCTGGACTATCTAGTTTCAGAACCTAGTTCTTGAGCTGTGTGACCTTAGCAAGAGATATCATCTCTCCATGACTCAGGTGTTTTTTTTTACTTAGAAAATGGGATTAATAACACTACCCAACATATTGCATGTTATAAGGAGAGGATGGGTTAATATATATATAATAGTCTGGTGTCTGGCATGTAGTAAACTCTGCTACTTATATTATCAATATTTGATGGCATAGAAAAATATTCATGCTATATTAGATATTAAATCAGGTCACAAAATAATTGATTACATATAATGCCATTTTAAATAAAAGATAAATATTTATATACATAGAAATGAACTACGGTGCCATAAAACCCCATTATTAACAGTGAAAATAGAAGAGTTCAATTTTTCCTTTGTTCACCTGCGTTTTAAAATTTTCTATTCATATTGTTTGTATAAAAATGAAAATGAAAGAGAAATAGGTTAATGGGAGTGCTAGGTAGTTTTATTTTTAACAAGCTGTCTAAATAAATTACCGCCTTAACAGTAAAAAATAAAAATGACCAACAAAAATAATTCTCATGTAACATATGCAGTGCATACGTGTTAGTGCAGGAACAGCCAGGGAAGACAAGAAGAGACGGGGTGGTTTCTGGAGCAAAATGCCATGCTTGGCGCCCTCAGCCCCATCTTGATAATTCTGTGATGTAAATGTTAGAGAGACACTCTAAGCAGGCTGGGAGCAGACATCTCCTCTCATCAAAGAGGGGGGAAAGGGAAGAAAGACAGAGGTGCTTAGAAAACGATCAAAACGTTATACAAATGGGTAACAAAACCACTCACATTAAATGGTCCATAAAGAATCTGAAATTTAAAACAAAAATAAAAGTTAAGTTTAGTTCAGGTGAAAACTTGGAAGCAATCCCTATGTGCTAAAGTGTCAACCCTGACAGACAGAGCTGCTGTTCCGAACTGTGGGGGAGGATGGAGAATCCTGGGGGCAGAGCTCTCTGGTGTCTGAGACCCAGAGAGAGGACAGAAGGGGCAACAGTGAGTATGTGTCCTACAGAGCATGACAAAGACCAAGAGCATGACGAAAATATCTGTTTCTTTTTAACTAAGCATAAAAGATGAGAAACAGAGAAAGCCCAACTAAAAAAGGTATGCCTTAGAAAGTCCCCAACCTCAAGAAAAAAAAAAAAAGTACCATTAATAGATTCGTGTGAATCCTTCCAGATTTTGTCCTATCAATGGCTAGGATAAAAATCTGTTAAAATGGCCTCATAATCATATACACTGTTCTGTAATTTGCTTTTGAACTGAATGATATTTCTTCGGCATCTTTCCCCGAGAGTACACATAGACCTGTGCTGTTCTGTTAAACTGTGGCTTGGTCTTCCATTGTATAAATACATCAAAATGGATTTAATCCATTTATGTAATAATTTCTAACAGAGGGACATTTAAGCAATTTTCAATTTTTGAGAACAATGCTTCAATGACACATTACATGTGTCATATACATTATGGGAAATTGAACTGCGGGGTGAAGGGTCTGTGTATTTTTTTATTTTAAAAGCTATTGTTAAAATGGTCTTCAAAAACATGCATCAACTGGGCCTCTCAACAATGTGGAAGCATGCCTGTTGTCCCCCGCCACCCAACACTGGCTATTGTCAAAAGACAGTTTAATTTCTGACACAATTAGCAAATGCACAGATAGACTAAGTATGCGCCTGCGGAGTGGGAGATGCACGCGCAGAGGCTCCTGGGAGTGCACGTGGAAACACGCGGCCTTGGAGGAAGATGTAAGTTCCCAGCCTCTGCATTTGTAGTGGTTGCAGCCGGAGGCTCTGTTCCTCCAGACATTTCCAGCGCCAGAAATATGTCAATTTGCTGGAACCACCTGAGGAGCAAGTGTGAAGGAATTTGGGGACTGATTAATGAAGCAAAATTAGAGAACGCGGTGTGCCACCCTTGGGTAAGTGGCATCCAGACAGGAAATACCTGTCAACATTAAGGGGAGCCCGATTCCTCCGCCTGGCTCAGCGGAGTATGACGAGATGAACGGAAAAATACGCCAGAGCTTTGGTAAACGAGACGAGTGAAAGATTCACCAATTTAGAGAAAGATCTACCAGGGAAGCTGGAGATGCCCCATCTTCAGGGATATTTCAAACAAAGCTGCACAGACTGCTCCAGAGGGATCATTTGGGAAACAGGTGCAAGGACCGGGTCCCACCTCTGCCATTCCTGCTCCAGTAGAGCCGGGCCTCTGCCATCACTTTGGATTTATGGATGCACATATTTGCAAATGGGCTGCAGTCGTGGTCTCTTTCCAGGGCAGTTGGGTGGAAAGAGGTTTTCAATCAGGCAAGGGACAGCCTCACAAAAGATGACAGTTCAGGATATGTCGGGTGATGATCTTAATGGGCCCAGTGGGTTGGAATCCAAATGGAAGCGAGGAACCACAGTACGAGTAGCATATTACATTTATGCAGGTGCTGCAATGTGATCTTGACACACACACATAAGCCCCAGCTTGGGTCTTCGGAAGCATGGGAGGGTTCAGAGCGTGCAGCCTGTGGCTACGGTCTTGCTAGGCCATTCCAGGCAAAGGGTGCCTGCCCTGCTGGAGGGTGAGTTGATTGGGAGATCGTCCTAACTGCGGGGTTAAGGCTGTTACAGAGCTTTCTTGCCGTCACACTGGCTGAGGAACACGCAAATGTGTCCCAATGCTTGTCACCGCTACAGGTTCCCTCAATCCCCCTGAGAAATTAGACCTCCGTGTGTTCTCTTTGGAAACGGTTGCTTGAGCGAGGAAGGGAGGCCTGAAGTGCATCTGATTGGGCTCTAGTATCAGGGATTTCTGCACCAGGGATTTCTGCACCAGAGATTTCTGTGACTGATTTAGTCTTCTGTGCAGAGACTAGTTAATAAGACACATTACAGAAACTATGAACCAGGCTGAGCAGAGATGAAGGTGATGAAGTCGTTAAGGGCTTGGGCTGGGGTTCATGGTCACTAGAGGGCACTGGGGCCACATGGCATTTCTGTTCTGAGCCACTTATTCCACATGCAGAGGCATGATGAGGTGCTTCCCTCCAACAGCTATTTATTGAATAAATACAAGGAGCCAGGCCCTGGGAACATGTCAGTGAGCAAGGCAGGTAAGCTTCGGAAGTGCTGCCTGGCCGGGCCCCTGGCCACCTCTCCCTGTCACCTCATTTGTCTCTCCTCTTGCCCACTCTGCCTCAACCACCCTGGCCTTTCTTTTGATCCTTGAATACATCCTGATCAGCCTTAGAGATCTTGTGGCCTCTTCCCTCTGATTTCTACACGGCCAGCTGGATTGTCATCTGGATCTCAGCATCAGTGTGCTGGCTGCTCAGAGACACTTCCTGGACCATCCACCATAAGCTGTCTCCCCCATAGCCTCCTTACCGCTTTGCAGAGCTTTTGCACTCTCCGAACTTTCAGACTATGTGCTTGTATATTTCTTTGTTGATATTTTGTCTCCCCAGGCTAGACAGAGAGCACTGTGATAGCAGCAACATCATCTATCTTTTTTTCTGATATCTGGGTCTCCCCTAGGTTACTGAGTGCCTTTTATGAGTTAGGAAAAGGTAGCCCTTTCAGGCAGGTGCACAGCTTGGCAAGTGGACAGCACTTTCGTGTGAAGAAGATACTTCCTCTGGGAGATAGAGCCTGAAGCCAGAGCATACGGCCTATCTAGTGAGAGAAGTCCAGGCTGGGTCCTACCCCCACTCATCCCCTCAGCTGGGCACAAACAGTACAACTGGAGTGACCCCACCCATTTTATTCTGTTCTATTATATAATAGGTGTTCAACAAAGAGTGGACTAGTGAAAGACAGATCTCGCTCCCTGACTTAAAAGTTGCATTCTGTTGAGGGATATAAACAAGTAAGGAGGCAACAGGATAGCAAGAGGTTGTAGAAGAGGAGGGTTGATGACAGAACTTCCCAAAGTTTGGATAGCTGAGTGGGGTCTGGGGTAGTTAGACCCTTCCCATGCCTTAGTCAGTTACTTCTAGCCTTGAGCAGCCTTGTCCCAGGCTCCTTTAAGAGCTATTTCAGAGAAGTGGAGTCTAACAGCAAGACTTGTGGTCCTCAAAGTCTGAAAAGCATAAGCAACTTCCAGTACATAGCACATTAAGCCTAGTCAAAGAGGTACTTTATCACTCAGACTTCACTACAGCAGCCAATGGCAAGAGTGCTTTTGTGGGCAAATGGGCTCATGAAGCATGACTCACGGACCAAGAGACGTGTGTGTGTGTGTGTGTGTGTGTGTGTGTGTGTGTGTGTAGGTTTCAGAGTAGGTAGGAAGCAGGGGTAGATAAGTAAGGGCTTACTTTTGTTCTAGAAGGAAAGGGAACTACAAGCAAGGAGGAGGCAGCATCCAGTTGTATTTTAGAAAGAGCACTCCAACTGCTGTGTAAAACTGGATTGGAGGAAGAGAAAACTGGAGGGAGGGAACATGGGGAGGGGTACCAATCAGGGAGCTGGGCAGTAACCTAGGCAGGTGACACTAGTGATCTGAACTCAAATGGAAGCAGTGGAGAGGGAGAAAATGGGATGAATTTGGCAAATGCTGAGAAGATAGAATCTGCAGGACTTGGCGACAAATTGAGTATGAACAGAGAAGGATAGGAGAGAAAATGACATATGGCTTGGATAGAAGAAGATGAATGGTTTTTGGCATAAGCAACTAGATGGATAGTGATGCTATCCACAGAAACAGGACAGACCAGAGGAGAAGCAGGTTTGGCAGATGGCGATGTACTTGGCTTTTCCCTGTTGGAAAGAGAGGTCTATGGGACAGCCAACTCTAAGAGGCTTCGAGTTCAGAAGAGAGATCTGGGCTGGAGATCTAGAAATGGAAGCACTAACATACAGATGGTGACTTTGCCACTAAAACAGATGACATGGTCCAGCATGGGTTTCAGAGTAAGGAAAGAAAACCTTTGACAGAATCCCCAAGAAGCACCAACATTCAAGTGCTGTGAAGAAGAGGAGAATGAGTAGACACTAGAGCAGTAAGAGAAACCATGAGCTGGGATGACATGAAAGGCAAGGCAGGAGACAATTAAAAAGAGAGACATGGGGGACAGTTTTAGAAGCTGTTCAAGTGAGGTAAGCATAAGGACCCATTGGCTCAGCAACAAGGAGATTTTCGATGACCTTGCAGTGGAGTGTGGGTAGAAGCCACAGCTAAGTAAGATGACGGGTAAATAGAAGTTGAGAAAACAGAACTCGGGAGTATAAACAACTCTTTGGGGAGGTATGGCAGTGACATGGAGGAGAATAGGAGGTCTAATTTGGACATCATTATTCCTTGCCAAACCACTGGCCTTGCCCCTGGTTGCCCACTTTCCCAGGGCTCTCTCCCTGCTTACTGGTCCAAAGTTTCTACAAAAAGCCTGTTCCTCCCAGGATGATGGATAATTTTCTTCTTTATCATTCACACATTTCCTCCAATGCTATTTGTTTAAAGACAACCCACAACTACTACTTCCATTCAGCCTGGAGCGCTGTCTCTCTTCCTTACCACCCCCTTCACCCCATTCTCCCTTCTAGCATTTGCCTACCTCTTTACAAATTCTTTTCATCAGGAGAATGTCTTCCTGGTTCTCCTCCAGAAGCCTTTTGGGCATACATTTATTCATCCAACAAATATTTACATAGAGCTTGAAGCCTTCTTGGCATCAAATATTGCACTAGACATGGGTGTAGATATAAAGGCAAGATGCAGAATCTAACCACAAGGAATCAGGAGAGGAAATAAAGATATCAACTCATTCATTCATTCACTCATTCATTCATTCAACAAGCACTAACTGACTGCCTGCTGAACATCCCACTCCTGGACACCTGTGCATGGGACCAGAGCATAAGGTAGAAAGAGGCATAGTAGATAGCAAGGTTAGACTGAATGGAGAGGAAGGAGATTATTTTACTCAGTTATTTCTTGATAGTTATTCTTCCATTCATGTCCTTCCTAGAGAAGGGGATGTCTTCTTCCTTAGAGAAGACAATGTAGGTGTACCTCCAGCCAGCCCTCTACTCCTGCCAATGAGAAAAGCCCCTTTCTTCCCCTATAATATCTTGCTGTGTCTTGAGTTTACTGCGGGCATTTGTGTCTCTTTGGATATACAGGGATTGTGGCAGAGACAGACTAAATTCTCAGGAGAGCAGCTCATAAATCATGGTCCTGGCAATGCTGCTCCTGGCAAAGAAAGACAGACTTTTTGGCTGTATTATATTCAGAGTCAAATAGAGGGAGTCCTCGTGTAGAAATAGGAGAGAAATTCCTTTCCTACCGAATTAGAAAGGAATTTTAAAGTGTCTGGTACATTACAGATATGCATTATCTCTAATCTTCACATTTTTCCTGAATTGTCTCTCCATATATTCACCCATCCATCTCTCCACCCACCCACCCACCCACCCACACACCCATCCATTCATCCACCCACCCACCCACCCATCCACCCTCTGACCCATCCATCCATCCATCCATCCATCCATCCATCCATCCATCCATCCATCCATCTTTTCAGGAAATATTTACATGCCAAAGTACTCTGCTACATGATAAAGGTATAGCCATGAGCAGGGGAAAACAGGTCCCTGCTTCCAAGGTGTCTTTAGTCCAGCAATGAAGGCAAATAAACATTACACTAGCATAATAAACTACGAAAGGTGTTATGATAGACAAAGTTCAGTATGCTAAGGAAGCATACAGTGGAGGTCATGAAAAACTAAAACCCAAAGAGATGAAGTCATTTGCCTATGGTCACATAGTTAGTGGAAAAGTAGAATTCAAGTCTAAATCTGGTTTTCTTCAGAACCAATTAATTCCCTACCCCACCCCCCTTCTCCCAATGGCCTCAGTCCCACAGAGGAATCAGCAGTGCAGAAGCTAAAGGGAAATATTTAGCTCTTTCTTTTTTTTCTGGTTTGCTTCAGTGATATAACATGGTTTGAACATCATAGAAACAGCACTAGCAAAATGGGAAAACTCATGACATTATTCAGTTTTCTGCCATTTTTTAGAACAAACGAAAGATCTCACTACCTGAAATTTCCTCCCTCCTTCCTTCCTTCCTTCCCTCTCTTAATCTCTTCCTTAACTACCTTCTCCCTCCTTCTGTCTGTCTCTCTCTATATCCATCCATCCATCCATCCATCCATCCATCCATCCATCCTTGTCTTTCTTCCTCAAGGGTACTATGTATGACTGTTCCTCAACTTCATTATCAATAGAAATATTCAGCCCATGTCTAGGCCTGGTTCATCAACCAGTCTGGCCACAGATGGTGGTCTAGCTCTGCAACATGCCTGCTTAATCAATGGTTTTAGTAAGTCCACCTGGCTAACACCCCTCCCAACTGCTCTTGGTAATAAAGGCAACCTTTTAGTCTATGCCTGCTTTACCAGGTTTGATTTCTATTGGTTTAGGACTGCTCAGTATTGGGGGGTGAACCCTAAACAATCCCCAACCAGAAGGCAGCCTCTATTCTCCTAATGAGATCACCCCACGAATGTTTTTGAATATGTACACCCTTAGGAATATTAATGATATCAAAGGTATCGACTCATATTTAATTCACTTACACATGCATATTTAAATTCCAGAGTAAAATAATACACACATTTAGAGATAGTGCTTTCATCGCTTCACACACATTTAATGGAACAACTTGATTTAAATTCTCTATGTGTTATCTTTCTCACTTCTGGAGTTGTTTAAGACATCGTTTTCCCAAGGCACATTATACTTGCTTCTTTCTTAGCCTTTTCAGAGCAAACATGTTTAGCCTCCGAGTATGATGCTGTCACTGAACATCTTCTCCAGCCCCAGACACGTGTTCATGCCACAGCTGGCTTGTCACAGCCCTGCAGGTGGCCTCCACAACACAACCACCAGCTATACTGCTTCTTAGAGTGAACTTTATGTGGAATCACTATGCTGCACACCTGAAACTCATATAATATGGTATGTCAACTGTCCTCCAATAAAAACGTCAATCACAGAAAAACAGTCCCAAGCAGTCAAACAGTTCCAAACATGTCCTGACCCATAGCTTACATATATGAATAAAATCAACTGTAGATACAGAGAACAAACCAATGGCTGCCGGAGGGGAGGTGGTTACGGGGCCGGGAGGGAAAGGTGAAGGGATTAAAAAGTACAAATAGGTAGTTACAGAATCGTCACAGGGATGTAAGTACAGCACAGGAAATACAGTGAATAATATTGTAATAACTATGGTGCCGGGTGGGTACTAGACTTATAGGGATCACTTCTTAAGTTATATAAATGTCTAACCACTATGTTATAAACCTAAGACTAATATGATATTGAATATCAACTACAATTGAAAAAGATCAACTGTAAACTGCAAAACATTAATGTAAAATTAATTTAAGATTATTAATTAATTAAATAATAAAGTGATCTTTTAAAAGTCTGTTTAAAAAGTGCTGAAAGGAATGAGGTGGCTGATCTAGAAAGGTCTCAAAATGCTAAGTGTTAAAAGCAAGGCGTTGCTAGCCCAGTGTTTGCAGAGCACAGGTGGCTCTGGAGGACCTGCCAGAGTCCAGGCTGACTGTCCCTGGCAGGGTAGGGGATGGGGGTGGGAAGCTGGGTGCCCAGGGTCAGGAGAGGCAGGGAGACCTGGTGTCCTGTCTGTCCTTTTACATTATTTGAAAAAGAAAAAACTTCTAAAAGGATTGTTTATGATTACATTTAACACTTGTAATTATGACTATGTCTGGGTTACATTTTGTAGCTTCCTTTTTAAAAAGGAATTCCATTGAGTAACCTCTACAAGGGGGCAAAACGATCATTAATTAAGGTAATTCCAGGTCTGTTGTGCCTTTTCCAGAAAGTAGCTAACTGGGGGTTGAAAATAAAGCAATTGAAACAGAGGCCCAACAATCTGAGAGATTTGGTATAAAATAAAATTGAAGATGACACCCTCCTTTCCGAAAGATAATTTGGGGCATATATCCTCAGTGTAAACACATCTACTTAACCTCTGTTGACAAGCTTTCATTACACTGTGTTCTTAGGTGTTACAGGTGCAGTCACTTACTATGCATAACAAGCATGTAAAAGGTATTATTAATCCCTTTGTACAGGTGAGCAAACTGAGATATAGTGAGGGTGTCCAGAATCACCTAGCTAATAAGTAGCAGGGATGAGTATTTAGGTCTAGGTCTGTCCAACTCTGAAAAACCATGCTTTTTCCATTATAAAGTGCCCCTTCTCCTGCTGAGCTCTGCTACATCATGGGCCTTCATGTACATTGTCATGTAGGATCTCCAAACAGCACCTTTTCACACAGCGGTCACCAACCTTTCGGACCTCACGGACCACCAGTGGTCTGCGGACCACCCGTTGGTGACTCCTGGTTTCACAGATACAGAAAGAACCTGAGGGCCAAAGAGGACTATACCTTTGCTCAAAGTTGGCCAGCTCACCTGTGGCCTCTAAACACAATGACATGTCACCTTGGGGAGGCTGACCTATGTCACCATACGTTATCACAGGGACTCAGTACACTTGTGAAGCCTGTTTGCTTAGATCCAAGATTATATTAACTCTGTCTTCATCTAGAACCAACCTAAACCTTGCCGTTACTGTCAATCAGGTGCATGTTGATGGGGCCCCGTCAGGTTGTCTAGTGGGGCCGCAATGGGCGCTGAGCCTTGAGGAGCCTCAAAGTTGGCTTTTCTGTGTTCTCTGGTTTCTCATCACTTGCTTTAAAAATAGCTTCTTACCGAGAAGATATTTCTAAAGGTCACAAACACATGCATTAACACTTCAGACATCTCACCAACCACACACCACAAAGCAACAAAAGCAGCACAGGAAGCAGGAGAAACAAGGGTGAAGACTCGCTCTCACACCCATCCTACTCGACCTGCAAGATGCTAATTTAAAGCTCCGCATTAAACTCCGCCTTACATGTATTTATCGCTTTTGTGCAAAATTGCCCGAACAAACGTCTGCAGGAAGGGAAGCCTTCCTGTCACGGCTGTGGCAGGGTGGTGACAGCATCAGCAGATCGACAATTAAAGGGTTAAGAATGAGGCACACAACAAGTGGTCCCCAGGATTCCTGAAAGAGAAAGTATTTATATTACACAACAGAGCAAGAAGAATAGCCCCCCTTCCTGTCCCCCGCTGTTATCTTCGTGTTTGCCTGTTCACAGTGCTCAGGACAGCTCTACCACGTGCCAGCCGGAGACCCCTACCCTCTTGTTGTTTGCACAGCGGTACATTCATCTTCCTAATCGCAGCATGTGAAAGTTCCTGCTTCCAGAATCAAAGACCAAATATTAAAACAAATCTTTCCTTAATAGTATCCCCTGGCAGAGGCTGTTTGTCCTTGTAACCTGTTTATCTATTCCCAGAAGCATCGTCATAGGAGGAATAGTATATTTAAACACCTGTGCCTTCATGAAAGATCGTTTGTCAATTTCCTAATTTGTTCCTTTACAAATATTTACCCGTCACTCTATTTCTGAGCCCAAGTTAGGCGCTGGGTACACATAGATGAGTAAGAATGTTCTTTGCCTCAAGCAGCTTCCACTTCTCAAGGGAATATAACTGAATGGAGTCCATGGGAGGGGCACGTGTGAGAGCCATGGGTGCCCAAAGGCGGGAGCCAGGGCCCTGGCAGGGGTGAATGGAAGGTGACGAGGAAGTCAGCACAGAGGAGATGACACTGGAGCTGGGCAGTGAGGGATGAGGAGGAGTTGGCTCGGCTCTGTGTTATGGGGAGGGAGAGGAAGGTGAAGGTAAAAGGAACAAACTGGGACACTGAGTTCACACGAGCATTTGGAGAAAGAAGGAGACTTCTTGGTTTATACACTGAGCATTTCAGACAAAAGAGTGTTTTCTCACAGAGGCCAGCTAATCATTTCCACCGCGAGTCTGGGCCTTGACAAAAGCCATCTTTCCCTGCCTGTAATGCACAGACACAAGAGGGACAGGCTGACTTTGAGTGGAAGGGCGGCTGTGATCTGTCAAGGGGTGTCAGGGGTGAGGCGAGGGTCATGGGGGAATTCTTCAAGGGCAACCTGCCTCCTCACCTTCTCTTTTAGGCAGGAGCCACCCCATGGCTACTCCCCGTGAGCATTCTCTGGCTTTCAGTGGAATGAAAGCAGGGTGTGAATCCCAGAGAAAGCCTCCCTAGTGGCCCCAAGCCCATATGCTCCCCTGTAGCATTCTGCTCTTCAGCACCGCTCAAAGCAGAGCTTTATACACACCAGGTGCTCAAAGAATGCTTGCTTGAGTGGCCACTATCAAAGTAGAAGAAAAAATCAGATTCTCCTTAAGGATGTCTATTCCAGCACAGTATTTTCAGTTCAAGGTTCAAGTGAGAGGAATCAGCCACAGTGTCTGAGAGTTCCACGTGACCATCACAGGCTGGCTGGTGGGAGGAAAAGGGGAAGAACAGCGGAGCACACTGGAGGTGTCCCCGCCCCAGCCAGGATTTGCAGAGCGCCATACCTGACATACCTACACTCCGACCCAGACCACTCACTGGGGCGCCTACAATTTGGCTGTCAGCACTCAAAGACTGGGAAAGAAGAAAGCAGCCAGAAACGACTAGATTTGGGGCCCTGAAATAACACAGGTCCTTTATCTCCAGTGTCTAGGTCCAAGCACTTAGGGGCTTCCCACGTCCAAGGCGGCGTATCCCCCAGCAGGAAGCGAGTGCTCCTCTGGGCGCTAACAGACCATGGGTACCGAACCAGTCGCTGGGTCAAGAGGCTCAGCCTTCAGCAAGAGCTATTTGCAGGGTCTCCATATGCAACCTGTGGCTTCTTTAGAACTGGTTCTATGTTCAGAATTCATCTGTTACATGGTGATAGGCCCTCCTCACCCACACACCACAGAGACCGAGGAGGCTGGAGTGGCTCCCTTGTTCCACTCCTGTGAGCACACTGAACTGAATAGATGGTTCTGGAAAGCAGACACACTCTGACTGGACCACCACTGAGATCTTTCCTGTGGAATTTTAGATGCCTTTCTAACTGTATTTTATTTTATATCACCACTGTTTTCAAAGCCGTTACACTCATGTATGGTAAAGGTATCTACCAATTAAGATAACTTATTTCAGTCATAGTAAATGACCCAAGGTATCAATAGTGATTTGGAGATCACACAGCCAATATGGACAGAGTTATCCCCACACAGGCTTCCTGTATCCACCTACAGGACTATGTCTGCACTGGGCTTTCTCATTCCCCTCTAGCCCTTTGACCCTAATCTTTACACCTAGGGGACAGTTACGTGACAACCCCGCAATCTGATGGACATTTTCTAAAACCAGTTATTTCCAAATAGAATTGTAAGAAGAATGTTTCTAATTCCTCACCATGGTTTCTAATTCCTCAATGCAGTTTTGTGATGTCAAATTGCTACAGCTCAATCCGTCAAAATTCTGTACATTTCGTCTTATGCGGTGAAATAGTAACTATGAGATGGAATACATTTATCGTATGGCTTTTAAAATGGGTTTTAATTCTTCCTTATAACAGGGTGGTCAAATCTACTGATAGTCAAAACCCAGGCAATCTTCCAAATGTCAAGGACTGCCAGCCCCACAGTGCAGTGTGTCTGTTGTTTTTATCTAGTCCTATCTCCCCAGCTCGCACACTCATCTCATGCCTGATTCTCATCCATGGTTGCTGAAAATCCAGAGGTCACTGCTATCAAAGGCCCTGCCTCTGTAGCTGCTGGCTCGTCGATGGGTCTGAGATGGAGCAGGGGCGTAAGTTGAAAAACCAGAAAGAAGTCTAGAGCTAGAGAAGAAATCAGTCAGGAAAATGCTAGTGGTAGAAATAGAACATGCTCAGTATAAAATGGTGCCAGGACTTCATGAGTTTAGAGCAGAATTCTGCCCTTAGTTCCCAAGTCGGCTACTGCCATCATGCTCATCCAACTTGTTTCCACTTTTGATTTTAAAAACTATACAAATATCATGGAAACCCAGCCAACTAAGAAGATGCCAGTCCATCTTTAGATTCTTAGTTGGCATCTTTGCTTCTCAAGAGACCTCAATTTCTTCTTGATCTGCTCTTAGCTGCTTGGATCTCTTCCACTCACTGTGTCATCTCTTCTCCCAAGAATGATCATTTTGCAAAATCAAATTCTGAGCAGGACCCCGTAACTCCTTCAGCAGCAGTCCCAGCATGAAGCCATGGAGGCTCAGGGAAGAGTGGGTCAGGCCCTGGTGTGGGATGGCGGAGGAGAACGTGGACACAGAGCCAGGGCGTGCCTCCTGGACTGCTGTTGCTCTGAGTACCCCGTTGAACCCCTGACCTGAGAGAAACTAGCACACGCCCTTCTTAGTTACTTTCTCTGCTTCCTATTTCCCCTACTGCCATCTGAGACATAAGCAACACCCCCACTCGGCTCTAAGAAGGGAGGGGAGAGTGGGTGCTTCTCAGCCCATTGTGCCCATGCTCCCTTTTAATAAACACAAAAACTCATGCCTTATCCTCACCCACATTCTGACCCTGGTGCAGAAGGAAGGACATCTCCAGGGATAGTACCACAGCCAAGATGGAGCCTTCCTCTCTGTAAGATGGATTAGCAGTTAGCAGCTCTATTTCCTGAGTACTGATTATGTCCCAGGCCAAGAGCTTTACAGTTATCATTTCATTTCATCCCCTCCAAAAGCCCCCACAGGGTAGGTACGATCATTGTCCCTACTTTAAAAAATACAAATGGAGCCTCAGGGAGAAATTTGCCCCAGACAGGCCAGCTGGTAAGAGGCCACCCTGGGGGCACACCTGGATAGTCCCACTCTAGTACAAGGGTTCCTAATCACCACCCCCAGTGGCTGTTTATTTCCTCCTTTTATGGATATAAATCATATTGTACTACCCATAATATTTTTTCAAATCATACAAACTGACCCGCCACCCTAGTTCTGATTTCTTAAGGGGCCACCCCCCAGCCAATCCATTGAACAATCACGGTATTGATGACCCCAATTTTGAAGGGAAGAACTGACTCTGACACTCTGATAGGAGTGTTCTCTGCTTCTCCCAGAGGGACCCTCAGTGTATGTGTGAGGAAGTTAACTTATGCAGACTGCACTACTTACACTCCCTTGCATCTGGGTTCCAAGTGGTTTCAGTCAACCAGAGGTGTGGGCAGGATATGAGTAGGCAGCGGATGGGACCCTCCATTGTCCCATGACCCTACCACTGTCCCGGCTTTTGTCCTGTGGCTCTAACTGTCCCCAGACTCCAGTAACAGTTTCCTCCTGTTGCCCCTTCAGGCCCAGGAGTGGTCATAGCTTCCCACCGTGGGCAACCCCCTGGGTGCTCCAGAATCTCCTGGTTCTGTTGGCCTGTCTACACCTCTGTAAATAAGTCCCTTCATTACTTCTGTTCAACATCCCAGCTTAGTGTCCCTTCTCTCCTTGTCAGGATCCTGCCCGAAATCCTTCAGCATCCCCAGGCCATAGAAGAAGGCTAGAACATCCTGGAACGAGACCTGAACAAGGCTAAGGCCATTTATTTTTGTAGAGACTTTTGACTCACTTTTTATAAACTGGAGCCAAATATGTTGCCCAAAGAAGAGGGAGCTCGGGTATCTTCCCACAGTTTCCATAGCTCTGCCTCTGATCCCCATGGCGATGAGAGAGGAGTTCATGCCCACAATCCCAAACAGCAAATTCCCTTCCAGCGCTTCAATGTTGGTGGGTTAAATTTAGAGTAAGAATAAACATTTATGCTTGCTATGCCTGCATCATTTCACATCTGTAACAAACTTCCCCTGCTCCACCATACACCCCTCTCAACTGACTCAGTATAAGGAAGCTCTCATCTGAACCCTTGGTTTTTCTAAAAATAAAAACGATAACATCATCAACATTCTCTCCTTTACTCTTTGATGATATATTTTGAGCATAGCAAGGCCTCATATTTTATTGGGCTATTTTTCTTTCCTTCATATAATATGCATGCCACAACCCTACAATTATGGGATTTCTAAGAATTTAAATGATACACCCTAGATACTAAATTGATTCCTTTGTTTTTCAGACACATGCAAACACAACAACCAAGAACATGAGTTTGTCCCTTGAAGGTCAATCCATGACCATGATTAAATTCCAAAACCAAGTTTCAGAAAGGTCACCTTCATTAACTCTGTATTACGTAGAATAAACGCATAAATATACATCTGAGGGGGCTACCCTCTCTTTCTGATGTTCTCCAGCTGTGGGAGGGTCTCAAAGGGGTAACAATTCCCAATTTCACTCACACAGAAACGAGCCAATCTGGCCTGGGCACTGGGATAAAGACCATTCATTCCAGTGGCACAGGCTCAGATCAGGCATTTTAAGTGTAATACCCAGGCCATATCATATCTCAAGAGCCCAGAACTGAAGTAGTTGACTAAAAGCCATTGTGTGGAATAAGGTCAGGGTCATTTCAGAATAGAGACTGGCACGCATACTAATTTCAAGATGACTTTATGATATTCGAGGAGAATGAGCTGGAACCTACTATTTTAATAAGAAATGGGTTAGATCATGAAATGTGATCACATACATACCATCTTGTCACAACTGCCTGACCAGCCACTGAGCAA
This sequence comes from Corynorhinus townsendii, assembly GCA_026230045.1. Lineage (NCBI taxonomy): Eukaryota > Metazoa > Chordata > Mammalia > Chiroptera > Vespertilionidae > Corynorhinus > Corynorhinus townsendii. The sequence continues at coordinate 177,505,712 of JAPDVU010000004.1, read as the reverse complement.
GAAAAAGAGAGGATGATGCTTACCTTCAAGGAGTTTATAATCTGGTCAGGTGAGGGCATAGAAAGAGAATGAAAGTAGGTGCTGAAAGGTGAGAAATGAGTAGTCTAGACAGTGAACGCTCGGGGAGTGTTATAATAAGGTTATGGTCAGAAGGAAAGGGAGTTCAAAAAAGAAAGGGAGTGCAGTAAACTGCCACCCAGATCCCTGAAGACAAAAGCTTCTTATCTGAAAAGCAACAGTTCCTGTTTTAAAATTACAAGAGGAAATTTTAAATTGCCTAATTCAATCAAACACCATGTTTTCTTTACTGCAGAGGTTTGCCGACTCGACATTATAATAGTAAAAATGCTTTAGAATCATCCAAACAATGATTAAATGCACTTATTTCCTGATAAGCTTCTGCAGATTAAATACACACTGTACATGAATTATCACCGAGCTGGCAGGAAGCACACACCATGCAGGCATAGCTGGCTTTCAGAGAAAGGAGGGAGGTGAAATTATATTCTCTTTCCTCACCGCACAGCTATTGATCTTCTTAAAGCCTTTCCAGAATGTTGAAGACGAATAATCTACGCTTGATAAGAAAGGATAAGCCCAGGGAAGGCAGGTAATCAGAAAAATGAGAAGATCTCTCTGGCCGGACCCTCTGCTATTATGAGGGGCAGGCTGACCATTTTTCTTGCCTTATCTGAAGGCTGAAGTGCCAGCGTGGGAGATGAGGAGTTAACTCTTCCTTTCGGTTTGCAGACACCCCTCACAGTTGGTTGGACTTGCCACTGTGTCATCTCATTGTGGTGCTTAGCAAATGGCCATGAGGCTGGTGGCAGCAGAAGGCGTTCTTGGGTTCCACCAGCGCTTTTCAAGGAGAGGCAGGGCCCAGTCTCTCTCCGCTCTTTCCCCCCTTCCAGGGAATTACTCCTCCAATTCATTTCTACTTATTTGGACTCGAAAAGGAAACACGTGGGTCTGCAATGAATAACTCCAAGCAGGTGTAAGGTTAGACCAGCTTCTACTAGTAAAAAACTCCGCCCTGGCACTTCTAAGCACACACACGGCTTCGCAGGTAATCCACGATGAAAAAGGGATGGTGCCCCGAGTGATGACTTAGCGCCCTCAGCACCATTTCTGCCTCCCAAAGAATTGAGAACTCTTTCCTCAGAAAGGACAGCAGCTGCTCGCTTTAGTGCAAAACTTTTCTTCCCAAGAGCAGATGGCTGAATGTCTTTCCTATCTCCAATGAGGAAAACATGTCTGGACTTGTTATTTTAGGCCACTGTAAGGTTTGACCCCCAGCATAAGGCACTCAGAGAAACAATCTTGTTTACTTGAAACTCTGTTTGTAGATGAGTGAGTTGATTCAGGGTCTGCATGATCCCTTTTCTGCTGTCCTTTTTATTTATTTTTAAAATTCAGTAATAGTGTATAATTTAAAATGTCAGGAAATGGCAATAAAAGGGTGGAGGTTCCCCCCCCCCCCTTTCCAGTTATTATGTCCTGATAGTAAAGTTATAATATACAAAATAAAAGCTACAGTTAGCATTTAAAATTTTTTCTTCAGACCACACTGTTGGTATAAAAACCCCTTTTATACACTTATCTTTGCTTATATACGCACATGTGTATCCCCCATAGAAATTCAGCCCTTGTCAAACTCCCCAAAGAAATGCTTTTCCTGGGTCTCCATCTGGGTCTTTTTGGCTGTTCATCTGCTTAAGATTAAGGGGGAAGAAAAAACTTTACTCCAGAGTAAAACCAACTAGCCTGTAGCCTTGTAAATCTAATAGAAAATGAGTGTATACACAGGACAAGCAGTCTTGCCTAAAAAAGGAAGCATTTGCCTAAGTTGAATAAAGAATGACCACATAGAACATATTATTCAGACTTCTAGGGTCCCGAATAGGAAAAGGAGGGTTACTGTTAGAAAGATGAGCAGAAACGAAGATTTTGCACAAGATGAACTTCCTCAGCTTGGAGTCTCAGAGAACCAGCATTACCGTGGGTATCTCTGTGATTATGGGGTGGGCCTCTCTCTCTCTCTCTCTCTCTCTCTCTCTCTCTCTCTCTCTCTCTCTCTCTCTCTTCTTTCTGCTCGACATTTCTGTAGAATCCTTGTCTGACATCAATCAAGCATTATGCTTTAGAGAGTTCATTTTCTCGGGTGGTCCTGATTTTTTCATTTTGTTTTTCTTACCCACTTTCTCTGGAAGGTTGAAGGAAGCACATACCTATACTCAATTTTGGGCTAAAGAATGAATAAAAAATAAATGCAAATATCAAACTGGTAAAGGAACTTTAAACTTTACATTTCAGGGAAGAAATGTTAAGTGTGTCAGGCTGTAGGTGGCATTTGAGGTCATAAACTAGTTACTAATATGCAGTATTTATATGGCGCTTTGGGCTTCAGGGCCGCACAACCTCTAATTACGCCTTTCTCTGGACGTCCCAGTAAGGCAGTGAGGCATCATTAACCACATTTTACAGGCAAGGAATCAAGAGTTAAGTGATGAGCCTCAGGTTACAGACTAAACAGAAGGTAGAAAAGGAATCTGATAGTCTCTTAGTCCAAGCAAGCATCTTGTATAGCCTCATCTTAAAAATATCAAACAGGGACATATTGATGTAAATTGAGAACTTTAATTTCAACAGAGAGAACACCAGGAGCTTCTCTATTCTTCAGAGGCAAAACCAAAGTAACTGAAGGTGGTCCACAGCCATGGTTCTCAAACATTAGGGTGCATCAGAATTGCCTGAAGGGCTCATTCACACACACACACACACACACACACACACACACACACACACTTCTGAGCCTCCCCTCTGGCTTTTCGGATTTAGAGATCTGGGATGGGGCCTAAGAATTTGTATTTCTGAGAAGTTCTTGGGTGGTGCTGATGCTGGTGGTCTGGGGAACTCACAACTATGGAATTAATCTTCTACTTTGGACCCCAACAGCTCCAATCCCCACCCTGGTATTATCTTCGGATTGGCACTCCCCTCCTGTTGGCCTGGCTTTTCAGCTTCTCACTCAGTATGTCCCAGAGACAGAAATAAGGCCAAGTCACCAGAGATTAAAAGCCTTGGTTTTAATATATATCCGACTACCTTTACTCAGCTCAAATCTTAGTCCCTTCACTAATGCATCTGCAAAATGGCGCAAAAAATAGTATCTACTCCCTAGGTTTGATTTAAGGGTTAACTGAGGTAACCCACTAAAGCACTGAGTGCCTGGCATGGAAAAAGAGCTCATTAACAATGAACATTATTATCATTACATATTTATGCAACAAGCATTTGTTGAACATCTACTACTTTAGACTCCATGAAGGATAATGAAGATAAAATGGCAAGTTCTGATCCCTGCTCTCAAGGAGCTTAATATCACATTTTTTAACTAGATGGGAGCTTCAGAGTCACTTATGATAGTATGCTACTTGGACATGTACTAAGATGCATTCATTAATAGGAAAAAACAAAACAAAAGAAAAGCAACAATGAAAGCCTTTCTCGGAATGAAAGCTTATGCTAAAGACCAGCAGATAAATATTGAGTTGTTCTGGTTGAACAGGGAAGGAGGAGGACAGGAAGTCCCTTTTCCACACCCCTATCCTGCTTCTCCCTAGGCTTCTGTGAGCCGTGACCATTTAAGAAACCTGAGAACTAATCATCCCTCTCTCTACAACTGAGGAAAGAAACTAAGACCCAGGGAAGTGAGGTAACTTGAGCTAATGATGATGGAGAAGGTGGGATTGGATTAGGATAAAGTATCACAGGATCATTCTGGAAATGACATTACAAATGAATTTAAGTTGACCCAATGTTCTCATTTTATAGATAAAGATACAGAGGTCTCTGAGCCTATACAGAAACTGGTCCTGGGAATATGACCCAGGTCTCCTAACTTCCAATCCACATCTCTGTATGCTACACCTCTTCTCCCTTTAGTTCCTGCAAACACTACTCCAGGAATGGGACATTCTCCCCAAAATGAAACAAGCTTTGGCCAGGACCACTGTCCCAGGAAAGTCCAATGTTTCAGCTCAGCCATAAGCAGCAGCTATAAATGTTTTCCCTTAAAACCCACCTACCCCTGAAACTGCATAGGCTTAGTTAGCTTAGCAATCCTTTTCAGAGGTATTTACATTTTCATACGTGTCTCTTAAAGACTGCAAGTAGCATTTAAAAGAAATTGGTGTGGCTCAGAGCCAGGAGAACATCTAAGAAGGCCTGAGTCAATGGCCTGGTACCCAAATGGCCTGGTGTAAGTTAGTGATGCTAACTTACACCAAAAAAAGGCACAATTTCTTTGCCATTTTCCACGGGCTTCCTTGCCAAGGAGAACAGTCTTTGGGTTGCAAAGGACAAAACAAAGATTGCAAAAAGGAAACGATCGGAGGTGGGACATTCTGGGTAGAACAGATCATCTAACTGCTCCAAATGAATTGAAATATCACTGGGAGACAAACTGCACTGTGAGGTCAGAGGAAATCTGAAAATGAGTGAACAACCTGCTGGCAGAGGTCTTTGAGGAAGGCATGTTCCATGAGAGATGTAAGGCACTAGGCAAACATCTCAACTTTTCAAAGAGAGAAAAGGAAAACTCTCTAAGATATAAGTGGTTGAGCTGAAAAGAGATCCCAGAAATTATAAATGGGATGGATTGTAAAGGTAATGGATAGTAGTGGTGCTATAAGAGCCGACCCAGTTTCACTAAGAACAACTCAAGTCATACTAAGCCCAGTGATTTCTTTCCAGAATAAAGTCATAAGATGGGGATACCAGAGAAAGTGAAGCCGGCAAAAGGCATTTCTGCAAAGAGTTTTGGGCAAGGTTACAAAACACAGGCTAGAAACCAGGTAAATAACTTGATGACTGACAACTGCAAAGGGCACAAATTAGTTGATGGAAAAATATTTCTTGTCTTTATCCTAGGTAACATTTTTATTAATGGCTTAACCAAAAGTAAGAGCATTCTTATCAAAACTGTCCATGTACAAGAGATCTAATTAAATGTAACATCGTTTCAAGAAGTATGGCCTTTACCCTTTTTGAAATAAGATCCAGGAGCTTGACTTGCCACCTGGGAAGCTGACTACTAAAAATGTGGATTTTTAAAGATCCAGATAGCTTGGCACTAAATTCAATAGAATTTCATTTAAGAAAAATAAGTGTAAGATTTTGCCAAGAATTAAAAAGAATCAACCCAGCAGGAGGACATGTGACATAAATGCAGAGATGTCATTGGCGTAACTCCAGTAGCTGTGATAACAAAGTTACCAGAAATCTCTGATCTTAAGCTGTGCTAACCGTGATAGGAGGCCGCCTGCTTTGGTCAGACTACATGGAGCATTGTGTGTGTTTCTGGGGGCCACACTCTACAGTATTAGTGAAGAACTGCAGTGTGTCTGGAGGAGAATGAGTAGAAGGAGAGTATTCCAAACCTCATTGTGTAAGATGTGGCTGAAGGAAGCTGGGTTAGCCATGTCTCTGAGTGAGTCCGGTGTACATCTTCAACTAGCTGAAGGGCCAGATATGGGCATGTTCTGGGTGCAGGCAGCCCTCGGGGACAGTGCAGGGTCAGTTCCTGACCACCACAATCAAGTGAGATCACTACAAAGCAAATCACAATCTTTTGCTGGTGGAAGGTCTTGCCTTCAATTTGTAAAAAATAAAAAGCAACAACCTATGAAGTGCAACAAAGCAGAGTACAATGAAATGATATAGACCTGTAGTTTGGGACAGCAGAGAAATAGAATCAGTGCCAGTCTGAGGAAAGCACTGTCTAACGGTCTCCAATTCAGGAGGTAGGGAGGGCCTCATCATAGGAGGCTTTCAAGCACGGCAGACAGTGCTTCCCCAATGGGAGTGCACCTATCCCCTGACTCCAGGCTGTCCCTGACTTGAATAGTGTTAACTCAACTTTATTTCCAGTAAATGCGCCTTTTCTGGAATGAAGCCCTGAGACTTCATACTACCTGCTGAAAGACCTACTTCTCTGAGCCATAGAACTGTACCGAGATCCCAATAAAGCCAGCTTAATGATATGTTAGCATTACAGAGAGCTTTCATCCATGGGGCTAGAGCATTTTCTCATCAATTATTGCCTTTTATCTTCAAGACACTCCCACCAGGTGAGGAGGAGGACGAAGCACCTTTTGTTTTGCCCGTGCTGCAGCTGCAGAAGCTTGAGAAGATCTGCAAAGGCTATTCAGTCATGACGGGAATTGGGAATTTGCAATCTGGTCCTTTCCAGATCTCCATTTTAATGGGAAAAGCTACATCACACTTGCTGCAGGGCACTGTCCCTGTTACAGAGTGTAAGAAAGCAACAACCCTCAGGGATGGACTAGAGGCTTTGGTTCCAGGAAAGGCAGGGACTACTGGTGGAGACAAGAAGAGCTGATGGGAAGCAACATGAGAAAAGCCATTGGACCCTTATTAGTGGTGAATTCTAAGGAGAAGATGGTTGAATAAAACACTTACCCTCCCTTTACCTCATTTTCCTCAATTTCCAAAGGGGTTGCTAATTCTCTGGGATGAAGAGCAGTTCCGTCCAAAATGGCTTTTAATGTCACAAGAAAAGATCCAGAGCTTAAGAGCATTCTATTTTATATTTCTACTGTGGTATTTAACACAGCATGCCTTAAATTAGATTGGCAAATGTCTCTCTGAGTAATCCACAAGATCTGTAAAGGAAGTGCTAAACCTTCCTTGTCCTTGTGTCAGAAGTAGAGAAGGTGAGGAATGAGCAATCTCTGAAATTAGGGCTAGTGGTTCAAATCCTGGGTTCAAATCTCAGCTCTACCCCCTACGAACGTGTGACTTTGGGCAAGTTAGTCGACAGATCCGGGCCTGGTTTCCCTCTATAAAATGGGGATCATAAGAGTACCCCCATCTTCAGAGGAGAGCTGTGGGGACTGGATCAGCCAATCTGTGAGTGCCTGGCCCCCGGTCTGTGCTTCATGGGTTAGCTTCATTACCACGGCACTATCCATATACTGCAGAGCATAGAGAGCCCTTAGCTCAAACTATTCTCTCTGTTCACTTGCAATAAGATGTGGGGCTGTCCACAACAGAAAGCAATATTAGGAAAGCACACATAAACGAAAGGCATAGATAACCCAGGAACCTAATTTCTGCAGAAACATTCCTCAGTTTTCCACCAGTGAAACTTTGCATCAGATCTGTAAGAATCTTCCCTGGACTGCTTTGTAGAAGAGATCATGGCATTTTAGAGCAATGTCTCTAGCAAATTTTAAAAGAAGCCACTTTCTCCTGTGAGAGAGACATGTACCTAATTGCTCCCATCACTGGGTCTAATTTTAAGTGACTGGATTCTGGGAAGAAGTTTGAGAGGAAGTAACGGTAGAGCCTTTGTGGTCCCCATGGCTTCAGCAGATGCACCCCTGCAAATAGGATGTGAGGTGGCAGGAAGAAGGTGTGCTTCGAAGGCTGGAGGAGAGGGCCGGATGTTGCCCAATAGATCAAGACTTCCTGGACCTGGGAAGAGCAAATAGAGAGCACCGGAAGAAAGAGAAAGAGCTGTCAAGAGGACAGAAGCCCAGGGAAATGGGCAAGACTGTTTTGATAACTAGTAAAAATTTGGGGTTAGTCACTAATATTACTCTTCCAATTGGGGTCTGGGATAACTGGCTGCTAGATGTTAGTGAGGAAAGTGGCCACACTCTAGCATTTGCTCTGTTGGTTTTGATGTTTCCTGAATATTTACTTGACTTTAGCTCTTTCAAAAATGAGAATGTTTTGTAATAAAGTTGCAGAAAATGTACAGTCCCACATCTATGGGGATGCCGGCCAAAAGCTACCTTGGCAAACCTTTGCAAGGATGCCCATGTTGTGCAAAACCACAGGGTTCTGTCACCTCCTGGTTAGCAGTGTGTCTGAACCATAGAGGAGGGTAGTGACAATGGATACCTCCTCTTGAGGCAGAAACTGCAAAAATCAGAGCAGTTTGGTGGCTCTGAGACTCAAATCTCCAGCATGCAAAGTTCAGGCTGTTGATTGGCATGGTAGTTAAGAGCCCTGCATCTGGTCTGACAGATAAAATGTGGTTCTAATGCACTCTATCACTTTCTGGCTGTGACTCTAGACAAGTTATTTAACTTCCCTAAGCCTCCGCTACTTCCTGTTTAATAGAGAAATCTATATGTATCCACCATGGGGACTGGAAGGGTTCAGTGAGCTACTGTGAGCAAAATGCGAGTCCCGTTCCCCACTAAAATTTCTTTTATTGTTTAAACTTTTCTTAACTTATTGCCAATAATAAAAGGGGGTTGCAAACATTGAAAAACTGTGGAAAGCATAGCTACAAACTCAGGTGAGCCCTCAAAGAGCCGCTGGGATAGATGCCGAAACCAGGGCTTAAAGCCTGCCTCTTCCACTCTTGATGATAAGCTGACTACTATTTATTTCATTCTGCCTTAGTTTCTTATTTTAAATTTATTTTTCAATTATAGTTGACATTAATCTATGACAAAGAAGGTAAGAATATACAATGGGATAAAGACAGTTTCTTTAATAACCAGTATTGGGAAAAGTGAATAGATACATGAAAAAAAAAAAAGAAAAAAAGAAATGATACCACCTTTTTACACTATATACAAAAACAAACTCAAAATGGATTAAAGACTTAAATGTAAGACCCGAAACCATGAAACTCCTGGAAGAAAACATTGGCAATAAACTCTTTGATGTTGGTCTTAGAAATATTTCTTTGGATATGTCAACTAAAAATAAACAAATGGGCCTACATCAAGCTGAAGAGCCTTCACACCGCACAGGAAACCATCAACAAAATGGAAAGGCAAGCTATTGAATGGGAGAAGATATTTGCAAATGATATATCTGATAAGGGGTTAATATCCAAAACATATAAAGAACTCATATAACTCAATATTTAAAAACAAATAAACAATCTGATTAAAAAATGGGTAGAGGACGTGAATAGATATCTCTCCAAAGAGATCCTACAGATGGATAATACACACAAGAAAAGATGCTCAACGTCACTAATCATAACTTGCTAAATTATGATGATCCTTAACCTACTCATCAACACTCTGCCCTCTGTGCAGAAGTAATCTAAAGATAGAGGCTATTGGGGTTGGGGAGGGCAGGTCACACAAAGGAACTGGGCATTGCAACACTGGCTCATTCAGTCTGAGCAAGAAGTAACAAAGAGTTTGGTGCCATTCGGTTCCAGAATAAACAAATGCCCAGATGAGCCATGCCCTACTGTAAACCCCAACACTGCAATACTGTGAACAGGCACCCGCAGGGACTGCAGAGAAGTGCTGAAAAGAAAGTTGTATGTGGAAATGCAGACAGACTCAGTGCCTCTGACCTAGACTACAATCTCAGGCGAACCTAGAGCTGCCAGTTTCTCAGAAGTAAGCACCTTACATCAAATAGAGATCAATAATTTCCGCAGCTGTGTTACATCTGAAGTGCCCACAAGGATGCTAAACTAGGGGATGCCTGTGAAGGTTCCATCCACCATGCCTGGCCCCAGAGAATACAGAGCACACCTTCGTACCAGTAGAACAATGAGGTGACAGTGTAATTTCTGCAGTGACTGTGATGGTGCTGAGCTGATTCCCACTGGCATCCTCGTTCTCCTCCTCACCTCAACATACAGAAACCACCAGCGTCCCCCGCGAGCCCTGCACTGAACACTCGCTGTGTGACTTATCTAGTAAAGGTGGGCTAAGAACTGAGGCCTGAGGCCTTTTTGTTGGTGTTGGTGGTGATTCTATTAAACTATTTCATGCACCAAGACCTACACATAACTCCTGAGACGAACACAAGAGTTTATGGCACTGATTGGCTTTTAAACTTACAGAATTCAAACACACACATCCGTTTTTCCGCCCTAAACTATTTCCTGCTCCAGAAGCATCCTGCATTCCCTCTCTAGCCACCCTCAGCCTCACGCTCCTCCCAGGAACCTGAGGCAGTGCCCGGGGAACATGCCCAACCACTGCTGTGGGACCACATGGAGGAGACAGGGACTTTGCAGGAGCTGAAGTCACCTCAGCACAGCACAGTCACGGGAGTCTGGCAAACCAACTTTATGAGGAAAGGACATTTTTCCTTTCTATTTCACAAGAAGATGGGATTCTTTACTGTCAATTACGCCCAGACTATTATATTATATTACTCACAGCTTTCCCTGAAAGGTAAAAGTTCTTTGTTATGGTGCAGAATCCGCTAAATTATTAGATTACATACAGAATGGTTAGCTGAGAAAAAGGCAAGGTGGTGACCAGTAGGAAGGTAGGGAGGGAGAGTGTGTGAGAGAGTGAGGGAGTGATAGAGGTGTGTGTGGACGTGTGTGTGTGTGTGTGTGTGTGTGTGTGTGTGTGTGTGCGTGTGTGTGTGTGTGTGTGTGTGTGTGTGAGTGAAATAGGGACAGTTAGACCCTGCAATTCTTCTAGGGGGCTGCCAATCCGGGCAGTCTTAGATGGCAAAACCCCACGGCCACCGCAAACACTCTGGGGAGGACACTGGCGGCACAGAGACCATGCCATCTTGAAGAACAGAACTGCTTGAAACTAGGATCCTAGCTTTGCCACCACCCAGTCTGGTCTGTGAAGCAATCCAGGACCCTACAGCCACTCTGGTAGAAGACCTGCCACCACAGCTGCAGACCCAGGGACACCAGGACTCCAGGCACCTGGCCGCAGATTTCTGTGAGTCACAAAGCCAATCCTCCTCTGCTGCCACCCCCCCCCCCCCCCAGCAGCGACATAGAAACTACCAGACCCCAGCCACACAATAAGGCTTTCTGCACACACAAAGCAGTGGCAACTCTGCCTGACTTTGAGTCTTGGTGTCAGACATGGGAAGTTTGTTTCCCGCGACTAGTCTCCGCACCCAGGCAGGGAGACTGAGCGGAATTCGAGCTTAGCTGCTCATCCCTAGGGAGGTGGTCTTCTGCGACCAGATCCCGTACCCATGCAGGGCAGGGAGATAGCGCTGAACTTGAGCCCAGACTTGTGAATTCGGGGAATTTGTTTCCCGTGACTTGTCTCCAGGCCCAGGCAGGAAGGCAGTTCTGAATTTGAGCATAGGTGCAGGACCTTGGGGAGATTGTCTTCTGTGACCAGATCCTATGCCCACACAGGGAGACAGCACTGAATTTGAGCCTGGGGGTGCAAACCCGGGGAGTTTGTTCGCCAAGACCAGACCCTGTGCCCACACAGGAAGGTAGCACTTAATTTGAGCCTGGGTACATGGACACAGGGAGTTTATTTTCCACAGTGCACACCCATGTGACCAGATCCCACACCCACACTAAGGGGCAGAGCTACCTGACTTTGATTCAGGACAAGTGCACACAGAAGGCTGTTTACCGCAGGGCAGAAGTGGACCTCCTGCCAACACAGTGCAACTGAGCAACCTGGTATCCTGGGCAGATCGGGAACCCTGAATCTCCAAACAAGAGGTAGCATTGACCACCAGTGACTAGACTCTGTTCCTCATTACATGCACCTGAGATTCCTGATTCACAGTACATTCACACTAAGAGCCAGTGACTCCAATTCTTGGCTCATGTGCACACAGGGACCTGATTCTCAGTGTGAGGTAGCACCAAGAAACAGAGACTCTGATACTCGATTCTTGGCATGGACACAGGGAGCCTCTGACTCCTGACACACAATAGGGGACTTTGATTTTTGGCACATGCCAGTGGGTTCTCTGTTTCAACGTGGCACAGGCAGGGTTCCTGATTCTAGGTGCACACATGAGGCCACACTAAGCACCTGTGACTCTGACCCAGGGCGAGTGTGGTTCCCACCAATCTACAGCAAATCACAGTATCAGAGCTCTTCAGTGACACTTAGGGGGTGCAAAACTCCCACTGCACATGGTCCAGGCTCCCACAACTTGACATCTGAACCTTCTGGCGATAGTCAGAATGGGGAGACAATGAAGCAATCCCGAGAGGAAAGAAAAGGAGGAATCGCCAAGTAAGGAAATAAGTGAAATGGAAGCATGCAACATGACAGAAAAAGAATTTAGAGTAATGGTCATACAGTTCATACACCCAGAAAATCAACAACCTATGCAAAAATCAGGAAGAAATGAAAAATGATATAGCTACAATCAAAAACACCATGGAAGGCTTAAACAGAAGACCAGAAGAAGCAGAGGACTGAATCAGCGAGTTAGAAACAAGTACAGAAACAAGCCCAATCTGAATAGCAACTATAGAAAAAATTAGCAGGAGGAGAGCCTAAGGGAGTTTTGGGACAATGCAAAACGAAATAACATATGTATAACAGGACTGCCAGAAGGACAAGAAGAGCAGTAAGGATTAGAAAATTTATTTGAAGAAATAATAACAGAAAACTTCCCTGATATGGGGAAGAAAAAGGTTACTCAAGTACAAAGAATACCAAGAAAGATGAATCCCAAAAGACCTACACCAAGACACGCCTTAATTACAATGGCAAATGTTATCGACAAAGAGAGAATCTTAAAGGCTGCAAGAGAGACACAGAGAGTTACCTACAAAGGATCCACCATCAGATTATCAAATGATTTCTCAACAGAAACACATCAAGCTAGAAGGGAATGGAAGGAGATATACAAAGTGATGCAAAGCAAGGGACTCAATCCAAGAATACTCTATCCAGCAAGACTATCAATCAAAATTGAATTGGAAATCAGGAGCTTCACAGACAAAAAAAGGCTAAGGGAGTTTATCACTACCAAACCAGCAATACAAGAAATGCTAAAGGGAATGCTGTAAAAAGAAGAAACAAAAAGGTAAGAAGGAACACAGCCTCAAAAAATAAAAATGGCTACAAACAAGTACCTTTCAATAATAACTTTAAACTTAAATGGACTAAATGCTCCAAATGAAAGACATCGAGTGGCTGAATGGGTAAAAAAACACGACCCATATATATGCTGTCTACAAGAGACCCACCTCAGAACAAGGGACTCACACAGACTAAGAGTGAAGGGATGGAAAAATATCTTTCAGGCAAATGGAAATGAAAAAAAAAGATGGGGTAGAAATACTTATATCTGACAAAATACACCTCAAAGTGAAGGCCATAACAAGAGATAAGGAAGGTCACTTCATAATACTAAAGGTATCGATACAACAACAGGATATAAACCGGGTAAACATATATGCACCCAATGCAGGAGCACCCAAATACATAAAAAATCTCCTGGAAGGTATCAAGGGACAGATCGACAATAATACAATCATAGTAGGGGACTTTAATACACCACTGACATCACTGGATAAATCCTCTAGACAAAAAAATCAGCAAAGAAAAAACAATCCTAAATGACTCACTAGATCAGATGGACTTAATTGACATCTTCAGAACATTTCACCCCAAAGCTGTGGAATATATGTTCTTCTCAAGTGCACATGGGACATTTTCAAAAATAGACCATATACTGGGTCACAAGCAAAGTCTCCCCAAATTCAAGAAGATTGAAATCATACCAAGCATCTTTTTAGACCACAATGGCATAATATTAGAAATAAACTACAATAAAAACAATCCAAAACACTCAAACACTTGGAAGCTGAATAGCATGCTATTAAATAATGACTGGGTTGCCAATGAGATCAAAGAAGAAATTAAAAGTATCCTGGAAACTAATGACAATAAAAACACAACAATCCAAAACCTATGGGACACAATGAAAGCAGTCTTGAGAGGGAAGTTTATAGCTCTATAGGCCTATCTCAAAAAGCAAGAAAAGATGGTAGTAAATCATCTAACTCTACAACTCAAAGAATTAGAAAGAGAGCAACAAGAAGAGCCCAGAGTGAGCAGAAGGAAGGAGATAATAAAGATCAGAGCAGAAATAAATGACACAGAAACCAAAAAAATAATACAAAAGATCAATGAAACCAAGAGCTGGTTCTTTGAAAGAATAAACAAGATTGATGAACCTTTAGCCAGGCTCACTAAGAAGCAAAGAGAGAGGACTCAAATAAATAAAATCAGAAATGAGAGAGGCGCAATAACAACAGATCCCACAGAAATACAAAGGATTGTTAAAAAATACTTTGAACAACTCTATTCCAACAAACTAGACAACCTGGAGGAAATGGACATATTCCTAGAAAAATACAACCTTCCAAAACTCAATCAGGAAGATTCTAAAATTCTCAATAGGCCAATAACTATGGAAGAAATTGAAGCAGTCATCAAAAACCTCCCAGCAAACAAAAGCCCAGGGCCAGATGGCTTCACGGGGGAGTTATACCAAACATTTAAGGAAGAACTAAAACCTATCCTTCTCAGACTATTCCAAAAAATTCAAGGGGAAGAACACTTCCAAGCTCATTCTATGAAGCCAGCATCACCCTAATACCAAAACCAGACAAAGACAACACAATGAAAGAGAATTACAGGCCAATATCCCTCATGAACATAGATGCCAAAATCCTCAACAAAATCCTAGCAAATCGGATCCAGCAGTACATCACAAAGATCATACACCATCACCAAGTAGGATTTATCCCAGGGATGCAAGGATGGTACAATATCCGCAAATCAATAAACATGATACATCACATAAACAAATTGAGAGGAAAAAATCACTAAGTCATATCAATTGACGCAAAAAAAAGCATTTGACAAAATCCAACACCCTTTCTTGATAAAAACTCTCAGCAAGGTGGGAATAGAAAGATCATACCTCAACATCACAAAAGTCATATATGATAAACCCACAGCCAGCATCACACTCAATGGACAAAAACTAAAACCATTTCCCCTAAGAACAGGAACAAGACAGGGATACCCTCTCTCACCACTCCTGTTTGACATAGTACTGGAATCACTAGTCATTGTGATCAGACAAGAAGAAGGAATAAAAGGCATCCAAATTGGAAAAGAGGAAGTAAAACTGTTCTTATTTGCAGACGACATGATACTGTACATAGAAAACCCTAAAAACTCCATAAAAAAATTATTAGACTTAATAAATGAATTCAGCAATGTAGCAGGGTACAAAATTAATGCCAAGAGATCTATGGCATTTCTATACAACAATAGTGAACTTACAGAAAGAGAGACTAAAAAAGCAATCCCATTTACCATTATACCAAAAAAATTAAGATACCTAGGAATAAACTTAACTAAGGAGGTAAAAGTCCTATATGCAAAAAAACTACAGGACACTGAAAAAAGAGATAGAGAAAGACATAAACAGATGGAAGAACATACCGTGTTCATGGATTGGTAGAATCAACATCATCAAAATGTCCATTCTATCCAAGCAATCTATAGATTCAATGCAATCCCCATTAAAATACCAATGGCATAGTTCACAGACCTAGAACGAACTCTCCAAAAATTCATATGGAATAAAAAAAGACCCCGAATAGCTGCAGCAATCCTAAGAAAGAAGAACAAAGTAGGTGGGATCTCAATACCAGATATCAAGCTCTATTACAAAGCCACTGTTCTCAAAACTGCCTGGCACTGGCACAAGAACAGACATATAGACCAATGGAATAGAATAGAGAACCCAGAAATCGACCCAAACCACTATGCCCAATTAATATTCGAGAAAGGAGGCATGAACATAAAATGGAATCAAGACAGTCTCTTCAATAAATGGTGTTGGGAAAATTGGACAGATACATGCAAAAAAAATGAAACTAGACCACCAACTTACACCATACACAAAAATAAACTCAAAATGGATCAAGGACTTAAACATACGACGAGAAACCATAAAAATACTAGAGGAATCCACAGGCAGCAAAATCTCAGATAATATGCCGAAGGAACTTCTTCACTAATACTGTTCCTATGGCAATGGAAAACAAAAGAGAAAATAAACAAATGGGACTGCATCAAAATAAAAAGCTTTTTCACAGCAAAAGAAACCATCAACGAAACAACAAGAAAGACCACTACATGGGAGAACATATTTGCCAATGTTATCACTGATAAGGGTTTAATCTCCAACATTTGCAGGGAACTCATATAACTCAACAAAAGGAAGATAAACAATCCAATCAAGAAATGGGCAATGGACCTAAAAAGAAACTTTTTGAAAGAAGACAGAAGGAAGGCCAAGAGACATATGAAAACATGCTCAAAGTCACTAATTATCCGAGAGATGCAAATCAAAACAACAATGTGGTACCATCTCACACCTGTCAGAATGGCTATCATCAACAAATCAATAAATGACAAGTCCTGGTGAGGATGCGGAGAAAAGGGAACCCTTGTGCACTGCTGGTGGGAATGCGGATTGGAGAACAGTATGGAGTTTCCTCAAAAAACTAAAAATGGAACTCCCATTTGACTCAGTAATACCACTTCTAGGAATATATCCCAAGAAGCTAGAAACATCAATCAGAAAGGATATATGCACCCCTACGTTCATAGCAGCACAATTTACCATAGCTAAGATTTGGAAACAGCCGGAGTGCCCATCAGCAGATGAGTGGATTAAAAAACTGTGGTACATTTACACAATGGAATACTACACTGAGTTAAAAAAGAAGGAATTCCTACCATTTGCAACAACATGGATGGAACTGGAGAGCATTATGCTAAGTGAAATAAGGCATTCAGAGAAAGATAAGTATAACATGACCTCACTCATTTGTGGAATAGAATGAACAACATAAACTGATGAACAAAAACAGTTCCAGAGACAGAGAAACATCGATCAGATCATCAAACCTCAGAGGGAAGGTAGGCGAGGGTGGGGGTAAGGGTGAGATATCAACCAAAGGACTTGTATGCATGCATATGGGCCTAACGAATGGACACGAACACCGGGGGGTGGGGGGGAGAGGGCATGAGTGGGGAGATGGGGGGGATAATGGGGGAAGAAGGATACATATGTAACACCTT
This sequence comes from Corynorhinus townsendii, assembly GCA_026230045.1. Classification (NCBI taxonomy): domain Eukaryota; kingdom Metazoa; phylum Chordata; class Mammalia; order Chiroptera; family Vespertilionidae; genus Corynorhinus; species Corynorhinus townsendii. The sequence continues at coordinate 177,488,832 of JAPDVU010000004.1, read as the reverse complement.
AATCAATAAAGAAATTTAAAAAAATGGTTAGCTGAACTAATGCAAGTTTCTTGGCTTAATACATGTGTAATAAAATAGTAACTATTACAAAAGTCATCAGGAAAAAAAAGTAAAAGCATGTGAATGGCCAGGGAACTCCCAGAGACACAGGAAGCACACGAAGCAGTGTCTGTCTCTGGGTCCTGACCTTGACCATTTCTCTCCTTACTGCATATCCGCCCAGGATGGTCTTGCCCACCCCCTTACTGCTATGAATTCCTCAGGGCCGCCTCTAACCCAGACGTTTCCAGGAGATTCTGGGGAAGACTTGGCAAACTTCCCTGGAGAAGGCTGGAGAGAGGACATTTTAAACTTTGTGGGCCACATGGTTACCCACACCTACTCAACTCTGCCCTTAGAGTGCTGAGGCAGCCACAGATAATGTGCAAACCGTGAGTGTGGCTATGTTCCAATAAAACTTTATTTGCCCAAACAAAGGGAGGGCAGGGTTTGGTTTGCAGCCATAGTTTGACGACCCCTGCTCTGGACTCAAACTGCCTACTAGTCATCTCCACCTGTAAATTCCACAGCTGTCCCCAAATGCAATGTGGCAAGGCTAGTCCCATTCTCTTTTCCCTCCCAGTCTGCTGTTACAGAAGACCAGAAAAGAACCAAGCAATGGTTAGAGAGATGGAGTTACGCTTTATTACTATAGGAGGGCCGAGAGAAACTGTATTTCAAATTCTGGCCCCAACATGAAGGAACTTTCCCTATTTATATGTTTTTACTTTCTTTGTCTCCCAAATATGGGGTGTTTCTGGTCCCCCTTGCAAGTTCTTAAAGAGCCCTATGTGCTGGGGCTTTGAGACCTCAACCAAAGGCTTGGCCTGGCGCCAGCACTGTTAACTTCCACTGGGGAAGGTTTATGGCCTCTCTGGAATGGGAGTAGTCTTATTTTCCTTATTATTTAAGCAAGCATTACAGAAGCCAAAATAGCAGGGTTAACATTTCAAACAGCAGTTTTTATATAAGATGGATGGTTCATTATAAGCACGGCACCAACACTCAGGTGCTGGGGGCTAACACTGGGGCATCGCCACATTCCTGGCCCTGGCATCCCTCAGTCAAGCACAACCCTAGTAACTCTTTCACTATATCTCACATGGTCCACTGTGTTGCCTGAGCATGGGGGCTACGTCTTACTCATAGTTATAATTATCTCCCCCTCCTTTGGTCTGACCTAATATCTGGCTCATGGAACCGGCTCCAAAAATGTTTAGTGAATGAATGAATGAATGTGTAAATGAATGAATGAACTATTATAACAACCCTAGGGCAGTGCTTTTTAGACTTCAATATGCATCCCATGACCTGGAGACTTGACTACATGCAGTCTGATTCAGTAGGTATAGAATGGGGTTTAGCATCTGCATTTCTATCAAGTTCCCCAGATGCTGAAAGTTCCTGCCTGGTCTGCATATCTTTGGGTCTCAAAGTGCCATATCAAAGAGACTCCTTCCCTAATTTTGATGCATATAAACTTCCCCAGAGGAAGTTATCAGTGCTGGTTTCTTTACACGGTTATTTCATTGCATCGTTATTTGTGCTTATTCAGAACGTCAAAGAAATTAACAAAATAGTTCATGGCGCTAAATGACTTTTAAATTTGCGGAGTTTACACACATTTCCATTCCTATGCCTCAGACTATTTGCCGCTTCAATTACCGTCTCCTTCCCTATCTACTCCTATCCCTGGTGCCTACTTAATTTAATTTAAACATAACTGTGCTCGTTATCTGTGTAGTGCTCTTTCTACAGATGCTCTGCCAATGCGAGGCTTTCTTATCAAGATGTGTAACTTATCATGACTGTGCAAATGTCTTAAACAAATTATTATTGTCTAGAAATTCAAAAGAACAGCCTGTTTTCCCAGAACTCTAGTACAATGACCAAATCGAAACCTATTTTCAGGCTACCTACACCCCTTTTTTACAGCAACAAAACACTTTATCGGCAGAGCAAATAATTGCTTACAGAGCTCCAGGGATCACATGACCCCCCCACACACACACACACAAATAACCTGCCCCCCACTTCCCCTCCCAAATAAGAATATACCAAGGTTATCTGCAGAACCTTCATACTCCATGAAAACTGAGCTATTTGCTTTGGCAAGTTACAAGCATGACCCCAACATTGTAGCAAAAATTGCTCATTTCTTTGTATGAATTCAGTAAGAAATCACCTTGGGGCAGCAGCCCTGGCTACATTCCACTCTGCCTGGAAACTAGCTTTCAGTATAAAGACGCCATAGTAGGCTACTTTATACCAAGTAATCTCAGCATTTTGGATAATTACACCTCCCCCAACAATTTCCTAAGGATATTGAATTGCATCAGAAAATAGGTGTCATAGTGAATATGTGATTTGAGTGAGGCGTTTTCACTACCAAACTATAGGAAAATGCACTGTAATCAACTCATACTATATAAATTGTTCTCTCCCTATATTTATCTCCAATGAAGAGAATCAAGTTGCCTTACCTGAAATTACAGACGAAAATGATTACAAAGGTAGGGCAGTTTTACAACTGATAACTTGTAACACCCGTGTCTCTGTCCATTCGGGCTGCTCTAACAAAATATCCCAGCTGGGGTGGCTTACAAACAGCAGAAAGTCCTTTTTCATAGTTCTAGAGGCTGGAAGTCCCAGAACGGGGCACCAGCATGGCCAGGTGAGGCCCTCCTTTGGGTTGCAGAATTCTCATCATGTCCACACATAGCAGAAGGGGCTAGGGAGCTCTGTGCGGGCTTCTTTCAGAAGGCCACCGACCCTGTCCATGAGGGCTCCATCCTCATGAACTAAACACTTCTCAAAGGCCCCCCTCCTAATACCAGACACACTGGTGTTAGGATTCCAACATGTGAATTTGGGGGGACACCAATATTCAGACCATGGCAACCTGATTTCTATATATATATATATATATATATATATATATATATATATATATATATATCTCCAAAATCTAAATGACCAGAAAGGTCAAATACACGGGCTTAATAGTAATGATTTTCATTACAAATCTGGGGAACTGACAGATCCTGTATCTTCTAAATCATCAAAGAAACATGAATACTTACAGAATTTTAGAGCTGAAAGGGATTTGCAGCTCATGTGGTCCAACGTGCACATCTGGCAGCTGTGTGCCGAGTCCCATTCACTGGGAATAACTTGCCCGCTGAATGAGTAGCAGAGCGAGGTCCTGGACCCAGTCGGCCTCTTTCCCCCACAAATGGCCTTTGCACTACATGATTGAATAGTGTCCAGCATAAAGTGAGAAGTTGATAAATATTTGTTGAATGAAAAGAATGGATCATATACAACACCTCTCAACTATATCACCACCTTATCAGAATACCCCCCTTTTTTTTTGGTCATCTATTTGTCATTTTTCCAGAACCTCTGATATGCCAGGCATTTCACAAGGCTGAGGCAAACCTCAGAGTAATAGGTTTATTTTATTCATCATGAGAACTTAATTTAAGGTGATCCTATTATTGTAACCTCCTAATGCAATGTCATCGCTTATCAGCTTAATTCTGCAGACTGTATGTATGGGTAACTCCCTAAAGGAATTATTTTCACCTTCAGGCTGAAGTTAGGATTCATGATTCATCACGCTTCCTCCTAGGATCGAACAGGGGAGAAATTGCCATTTCTGTGTTAGCCTGCCGAAGCTGAGGAAGAGGAAGCAGATCAAAGTAAGCACACTTTGCCAGGCACTTTGGACACCTTCTCTCTTTCAGATATACCCGTGACAAAGTAAAGCATTTCAGAACTATGGAAAGATCCTTGAATTAGAAGCACACATGGTTCTAATATTTGTTTTTGAGGCATCAAAAAAGTAGAAACGAGCATATGGCTTTGTTTTCTAAGAATATGATAAAAATCATAATTTCATAAGAATTCAGGAAATTAAGCAAGACTTTCACAACTGAATGCTAAATTACAGTAAAGTTAACCTCCATTCGGCAAATGCTGGTATTTAAAATTGTAATGCACTCTGAGGGGGCGGTGGCTTAGCAATCTCTTGCCCATGTGAACTCACAATATTGTTTTAATCAAGTGGCGCTTTACGGTGGGAATGCCTGGGATTATTCCATCTCAAAACAGTTGATAAGAATCCAGAAATAAAGGGGAGTAAAGCCTTAATTACTTATCCTTCGCTGCAAGGGTCGGTAAAATGTTCCCATTTGGCTTTAGATCCCTACATATCCTTCTCAGTTCACCTTAAATGGTCAGCTCAAATGCTATACTTCCCGCCTAATGTAAGCTTGCACTTCTTGGAATTTTCACTCAGTTATTATTCTGCATGTGTCTCATCTCCCAGACCATACCGACATCTCCTTAGGGACAAGAATCATGGTGGATTCATCTTCATTATCCTTCTTGGCTCTTAGCTCAGGTATACTGCACATAGTAATCACTGAGAAATAATTATTGACAGTGAGTTTTTAGAATTCTTTTTGTTGGTGTTGGTATAACTTTCCAATTCCTCTTCCTACATTAATAGTTAAACTCTTTAAAATCCTTACCCGAGGATATTTTTCCATTAATTTTTAGAGAGAGTGGAAGGGAAGAAAGGGGGTGGGAGAGCTCAACCACTAAGTCATCTGCCATACCTGCTTTGTGAAGGTTTTCCACTGTTCCAGGGTCCCTCTATTTCAGGGGGCTCTCCCAGTTGGGGTTCACATCCACTAACCTAGAGGCTAAGGTTTGGATATTTCTCCTTTAACCCTTCTATTTCTTTGTTTTTATTTTTTTTGTTGTTAATCTTCACCCAAGGATATTTTTCCATTGATTTTTTAGAGAGCGTGGAAGAAAGAGGGAAAGTCAGAGAGAAACATTGCTGTGAGAGAAACACATTGATTGGTTGCCTCTTGCACACACCCCAACCAGGGCCTGGGCCAGGGAGGAGCCTGCAACCAAGACATGCCCTTGACCAGAATCGAACCCGGGACCCTTTGATCCACAGGCCAACGCTCTATCCACTGAGCCAATCTGGCTAGGCTTTCTTAACAGTTTGCTCCTGGGGAAAAATCTAAATATAAGTATTAGCCCAGCAACTGCATTTACAGGGTGTCCCCCCAAAATGTATATATGCTGTAACAGCTGATAGCTCAGTTTTGAAGATGAACTGTCTATTTTAATAAACATTGCCTTTATAATTATTCAAAGCGTGTGTATACTTTTTGGGGATATCTATCTATCTATCTATCTATCTATCTATCTATCATCTATCTATCATCTATCTATCTATCTCAGGAAGGCTGAGAAGCCCTGGGGCTGAGGGAAAGGCTTGCTTGGCCTTGGCGGTGAGCAGGTCCTTGGTGAGTTGTGAGCTGGCTCACCCTGGCACAAGTCCAATGGCAAATGGTTAGAGAGCCAAGTGGGCTAACAGAGATAGAGGAGTACTGACTGTATTTTGGGACAGAGTTTGACAAAAAGAATATCTGCAAAAGATAATGTGTAATAATAGCTCAAGATACAGGGAAGCCAGCGATAAACACAGAGGCTTTCTTTGGTCACACCATAGCCATTGGAATCTAGGACCTAAGGCAGGAGCCATTTCCATTTGTGGAGATTGGGGTGTGGGGAGGGAGAAAAATGAAGAAACAGCATATTCTGGTGGTACATTTTTAAGTTGGCATTTTGCAAGTATAATAGGTTATTTCTATTCCTGTAAGACTCCATTTGTTTTAAAGTAATGCCATTATTTGGGAATAGTCTGAGTTTTTAACACCTCAATTGCATTTTAATAAATGAAACCCCAGAAAAATGCATTCTTCAAGCAGGAGAGGAGAATTTTTTTCAGTGGTCCCTTCTATGTCAGGGCATAAGCACCACGGTGCTGAAGAACAAGTTTTTCCACACGTTCTTTATGACTTAGGTGACTTTAGACAATTAATCCTTTTGAAACTCTGCTTTGCTAGTAATAAAATGAAAATAATTTCCACACTGTGAGGTTGCTCTGACCTCTAAAGCTGGGCTCTCTTCTTTCTGCTGCTCCCAAATGAAATCTATAGCCCTTTGTGACATATATTTTGCTCAGATTAATTGCTTGCCACCTTTACCATACAGGTTGAAAGCAAAAACCATATTGTTTCTATGAGTTTTGATCAACTGTTCAGAAATGCAAAATTGGCGAGGTAGAGGGAAAAGGAAATGCAGAAGAAGAGGCAGAGAGTGTAGGAGGAAGCAGCAGGGGGCTCTGACACTGTTTCACAAGACAATAGGAGGAGAAAAGCAAGGAAAAATGAGCAATAAAGAAAAGGATAAAAATGAGAGAAATAACATATTTTCAGATTTGCATTGAAGTTTCAAAAAATATGTTTTATAGCATTGTGAAGCATAGGACAGTCATGATTTGAACGCTGACAGTTCACTTACATTGGCTCTGGTGCACAGCTATATGATGACAAATGAAGGACTGTATTAATTTCCAGCACTGTAGTTGCCTCAAATTATATCCCAAACTTAAAATGTAATTTAGTGAGGCCCAGATACAGAAGAAGTAAAAATGTCATCTAAATAATGCCTGAATTATTTACCCAACTTGCCTTTGATATTTATTCTAGAATCTAAGTCACCCTTCCATTCCCCACCGAGGGCAGGAATCCTGATCTTTTTTCATTATTTATGTATTCTAAGTGCTTAAAAACAATGCTTGGCATTTAGCAAATGGTCAATAAAAATTTGTTGCATAAATAGTCATTCAGTCAATAGTTATGATGAGACCAGTGGCCTGGTGCACAAAATTCGTGCACAGGAGGGGGGGGTTCTCTCAGCCCAGCCTGCACCCTCTCCAATTGGGGACCCCTTGGGGGGTGTCCGACTGCTGGTTTAGGCCCGATCCCTATGGTCGGACATCCCTCTTGCAATTTGGGACCGCTGGCTCCTAACTGCTCACCTGCCTGCCTGCCTGATTGCCCCTAATTGCCTCTGCCTGCCTGCCTGATCACCCCTAACTGCCCTCCCCTGCCGGCCTGATCTCACCTCCAATGGCCCTTCCCTGCCAGCCTGATATCACCCCCAACTGCCCTCCCTTGCCTGCCTGATCACTCCTAATGGCTTCTGCCTCAGGCCCCTCAGCTTTGTCTGGAAGGAAGTCGGAGTCCAGAAGATGGCCGGTCAACCTGGTCTAATTAGCAAATTACCATTTTAGTAGTATAGAAAAATTATATAGCATAGGATTGCTTAAATGGGGGGAAAGCCTTTTTCATCAGGAGGAGATGTTCTTGGCAGACAAAAATACATAATCCCTATATCTGGATTGATAGCCAGCCATATGCATTATACTGCCAAACTGGTCATTAAAAAATTGAACCGCTTTCTTATACCTTACACCAAACAGCTGTTGCCCTTAAAAACCCTCCTCAGCCTCTACCTTAGGTTCTGCCTTTGCAGTTCACCCAGATTAGGTTCTGATTGGTCAGTTTCCATGCCAGTCAGCATCAAAAGCTCTGCCTCCTAGGCAGCCATTGACTCCTCACTCTTCACCCAGATTTGGTTTTGATTGGTCGGTCACTATGCCAGTCAGCATCTCTGGGTCTATCAACAGGCCTGATCAGAGAGGCAGGGCTGATCAGCAGCCCCAGTGGAGGCCCAAGAGAAAGAGAGGTGCGGCTGCTGGCCAGGCCTGGAGCAAAAGAGAGAGGCAAGTGCTGATCAACAGCTGCCACAGAGGCTACGAATCAGACCCTTCTTCTCTCTCCAGGCCTCTCTTCAGGCCTGATCCACAGCCCCCTTGGAAGTCAGTGCTGGGTCAGGACACCCACAGTGGTGGCAGTCAGACTTCCGGTTGGTTGAGCCTTTGGTTGTTTTGGATGTTATGGACCCTGGGTTTTTATATATTAGGATGGTTATATGCCAGCCCCGGGGCTTGGCATACAAGAAATAAAGATACACTGACATGATCCTTCCTTTATGTGGTGGGGTAAAGAGACATGTAAAAGGCCATAAGAATATAAGCAGCAGCAGCAGCACGTAAATATGTTAAGGGCAGAGATCCTAGAGACACACAACCTGTGTTTGACACCATTATTCCAGTGAGGCCTTGGGTGGGTTACTTAACCTCTCTCTGCCTCTGTTTTCTCACTTGTAATGTGGGGATATAGCCCTCAAGGGGATTTTGCAAGGATTGTATGAATTACTATAGAAGAATTGTAAACTACCTGGTACAAAATGAGTATCAAGTTCAATAGAAAAATAATAATGATAGAGGGGGTGGGAGGAAACTTTGGGAGGTAATGGATATGCCTATGGCCTTGCTGGTGGGATGGTTTCCCTGGAGTGTGCTTATTCACAGACTCATCGAGTTGTATACATTAAACATGTGCAGCTTTTACATGTCAATCATACCTCAGTCAAGAGCACTAGAGAAGTAAAACTTCTATGAGAGTGTTTAGAACAAAGAGTGAGGCATAAAGATGGGTCAGTTCTGGGCAGAGAAGGGGTGACTGTCAGGAAAGACTCCAAGAGAAGATGTGACCTTTGAGCTGAGTCTCCTAAGATGGGTCCCCATTTGCCAGGACATGGAAAGGAGAGGACAGCACAATGAGCACAGTGTGAGCAAAGGCCTAGAGGCCCGAAGTCCCATCCGAAGGTGACAAAGTGATGGAGATGGGAATGTGATGGAGGGAGTGGAGACCAGAGATGCTAATGACCGTCTGTTGCTTATTCCCCTTGATGAGAGGGAAAGTAGGAGAAATGTCTAGGATGAGGATGGGGGACAGAGACAAAAAAGCAGGTCAATGAGCTTTTAGATTGCATTTCAATGACTCGTTTTGTTCTTAACTCTTCCATCAATAGTCTTTTCTATAAACAAGTATTTATTTTAACATTTAATCATCTGATTTGTAAAATAACATTTTAGCTTTTTATGTCCTTTTTCAAAAGAAATATGTTTTCTTTATAGCAAGTTTTAAGGATACCGTTGGGCACTAAGAATGAGTCAAATTCACGCCATTTACCACAATAACTACCCCATTGGGATCTTCATCCTTTTCATTGTTTATATATTATAGATTATAAAAAACTTTTAATTGCAAAATGGTCATGTGGAGTCTCGTTTTATAGCCAGATTTTAAAAAACTAAATGTGAATATGCTTACATGTCATTTACATTCTTCTGCATGATCAATTTTAATGATGTTCAAGTACTTCAGTATATGGATATATCATAACTTATTTTTATCTACTCCCTTTATGTGACCATTTAAGTTGTCCCCATTTTTGTCTGTTACTGAACATTTCTGTTGCTACATCTTTGCACACATCCCTGGTTTTAGTGTTAATGTGTTTCATCTGCACAGTAACACTGAAATGAGGGAAGACAAGTGAAGTGAATACACAAAGTAGTTGATGTACTGGTCACAGGAATTACCCCAAACACACACCCTTCCCTCCGCCCATAAATGCCTCGCCTCATGCCTGCCTCATGGGAGATGGGATGGGATGGAGAAGCTCATTTGAGGGAGGGGCATCCTGCCTGGCTGGTGGTTCCAGGAATGGGCACTCTGGCCCCTCACTCTGCTACAGCCAAACCCAGCCACTCGGGGGCCATGCTAGAGCAGCTCCAATAAGCCAGGTAGGGTAGGCCTACACTGCATCCACCAGGGGTGAGCTGGGAAGCCTTGAGTTGAGTATTTGGTTTATCATCCTAGCACAGGCTAAGTCAAGAAAGGACAGAGACAATGAGAAGAAAGAGGGGAGTCAAGATAAAAATCTCAGTCATCTGAGATGGCATTCTCATCTGGGCCACTATGAATATATTAATAGAGGAGGGTGACGGGGCAAATGGTTTGGCTTCGGAGAATAGAGAAGGGGCAGATGAATTAGGATGGTGTTTGAAGGGGTTTGCACCCAGCTCAGGAATATAGCAGTGAAAAGAAATCAACCAAAATTTAAAAAGAGCACTGCTCCTCCCCAGTCTGGAGAACCGAACTTAAGCTAAATTGGGCTAAACTAAAAAGAACAGTGACATTCCAAACCCTCATCCAAACTCAATTTTTTAACTCAAAGAAAGATTTTGGCTGCTTCTTTAAATATATTTTTGTAAAAGACCATGAGCTATTAGCCCTCTCTTTGCTGTAATAGTGGAATAGAGACTCTAGATAAAGTCTCTGCTTTCTCTCCATTCATTTGTTGGGTCATTGGCTCAGCCATTAGCACACATTGATTAACTATTATTGATTGGTAATCTACTCTGCACAGGACATGGCTTTGCTAGATGCTGTGCATATATGGTCATGAGCAAAACAGACACTCCCTGTCCTTCTGCAGCTCTAGGCTTGTGAGAGGGGGAAACAGTCAACAAAGAGGCAAATAAATTATTAAGGATAAAGTGCTCTGGGGAGTAAGGCACCTTCCTCAGACTAACAAGGCAGACAGACCTGCTTGGGGTAGTTACAAGAGGCATCTCTGAGAAGGGGTACCACAGGGCCACTAGTCACCCAAATAGTGAATTTTCCTCCTGGCACACAGAAAGGCTACACGCCCAGCACCTCTAGGTGAGGTCCCACAGGATGAGGGCACAAGTGATGCTTCCCACTTCCAGGCCTGGTCTAAACAGTCCTCCTGACATTCCTTCTTTCTCATCAGATTAGAGCAGACGATCCTGTGGAGGGTTCTGAGAAGGTCGAGAGAATAGAGGGGTCACATGCTGGATTGGCTTGGTGGCCACCTGGAACACCGGAGGGGGGAGGTCCCCATTCCTATCTCTGATTCATACACACACACATACCAACCACACTGGGTTGTGACCTGTGGGGCAGATACATTTTACTCTTTTAATCTACGAAGAATTGGAGTTGTAGGTGATAGATATTCTAACAAAGGAGTACAGGATACACTAAGGCCTGAAGGATGCAAGAAAGTCACCTGTCGGGAGACCTGGAATAAGAGCTTTCAAGGCAGAGGAAACAGCATGAACCAAGGGCCAGGCAGGAAGTCTGGAAAATTGACAGTAAGCTGGAGGGGCTGGAGCCAGGTGAGCGGAGAAGTAACAGGAGCTAAGGCTGTAGTGATGGGAGGGGCAGATAAGGCAGATACTTGTAGGCAGTGGCAAGGAGCTTGGATTTATTCTACTTCCTCCATACTTTTTTACAACTCCTCCAGTACAGTTATTAGTATGCCAGGGAACCCCATAGCTAAGGTTCAGTGATTTATCTAAATGACCAAAATCCAGAAAGATATAACACTAAGCGTATTAGTTTCTTATTGCTGCTGTAACAAATGACCACACATTTAATTGCATAAAACATCCCTAATTTATCCACCTTATAGTTATGGAGGTCAAAAGTTCAAAATTAGTCTCCCTGGGCTGAAATCAAGGTGGCAGCAGGGCTGGGTCCCTTCTGGAGGCTCTAGGGAAGAACCTGTGTTCTTACCTTTTCCAGCATCTAGCAGCAGTCAGCATGCCTTGGCACACAGCCCCTTCCTCGATCATCAAAAGCCAACAGCAGAGCATCCTCAAATCTCTCTCTGACTCTGTGTCTCTTGCTTCCCTCCTTCACTTAACAGGGTTCTTGTGATTCCATGAGATGGAACCAGATAACTCAGGATAATCTCCCCATCTGGAGGTCAGTTGATTGGCAACCTTAAGTCCATCTTCAGCCTTCTTCCCCTGACCATGTCACATATTCACAGGTTCCAGGGATGAGGATGGGAGCATTTTTTGGGGAGCTGTTACTCTGCCCACCACACTAGACATGCCACTAGTTGTGAGTTGAGGCCAACTAAGTCATAGTTATCAACCCTGTAACTCACAGACTCCTTCATTATTTTCCTGAAAACTGAATGTTTTAAAAGATTTGATTTCTAAAACAGATTGAATTCATTATGTAATTACATATAATGATTTCCATTTATATTTTTTATTAGGCTTTTCAAAATGTATAAAGAGGCTGAAGACCTCCCAGAAATATCTGAAGTGATTCTGGATTGAGGGCAATTAGAATGAAAGAAAATTGAGCTTCTCAAATCTCAGTTTCGTAGGTCTGGTGAAATCTGTCATTGTTCTCCCTCAGCTGAAGAGCTGAAGGGGAAACAATGAGCATTGGTATGGTGTACTTGGCTACACCCCACTCCTGTTGCCACCAAGATAGGGGCTTGGGGCTGACCCCTTGAAAATATCATCACAATAAAATTATATTCTTAACACTAAGGGGCTTGGATATTACCAATCACATCTGAAACACAGGGGACTCAATGCTATACACACACTTCACACCTCTGGAGGGAAAAGCTCATTATTGTGTTAGAGGACAGAAATCTGGCAACTCTGCAGAATGCAAATCACCCAAAGCAATTCCACTTGAGCTTGCCTGATTACATTCCCATGTCATTCCTCAAGGATGCTAACAAAGCTACTGGGACAGGAGGGAGTTTGTAGCAACTCTGACATATCAATTATCCTGGATTAAGTGGTCTGCCACACATTTAAATAATGAAGAAAACGCTTGAAAAAATCACCTTAATGCAAGATTCCCTGGAAGTTTGCTCTTGGGAGTTGAACTGTCAAGGGCCAAGGCATAGCAGTTCATGTGGCATTAGATCTACCACCTTGTTCTTTCTTTTAGCACCAGGATCTCCTCTTCCTGCTAAGTCCCTGAATTTATACTCACCTTCTTGACAATCAACACTCTCTTTAGTGATATATCATACAGGGCTTTTGTCTTCCCATCACATCCCTCCTCCTACATTTTTTTTCCTTTGTGGATCCCCTTTTTTGTTTATTAAACACACTAGAGGCCTGTTGCACAAAAATTCATGCAATAGGCCTTCCTTCCCCTGGCTGTTGGCACTGGTTTTCCTCTGGCACCTAGGACCCAGGCCTTCACTCCGGCTACAGCAGAGAAGCCAAGCCTTGAGGAAGCAGAGAAGCCAAGCCTCTTCAATCTTCAGTCTTCAGTCTCTGCTCCAGCCAGAGCCTTCAGTCTTTGCTCCATGCCTGTGTATGCAAATCAACCCACCATCTTTGTTGGATTAATTTGCATACTCACTCCTGATTGGCTGGTGGGCATCATGGAGGTACAGCCAATTTGCATATTTCCCTTTTATTAGTATAGATGACCTAACCAGAACATTCACCTTTCCTTGACATGATGCCAGTATTCCACTTTTAGGAGGTACTAATAATTAACTTCCCAAGAAATGCTACTTTGACCACAGTTTTTAAGCCTAAAACACCCTCCCAGGAAACTGATAAAGCAACATGATGCATTCAAATCTGCTTCTTAAGACACAGCCAGTTTGGGGATGAATGATTTATTGGCTCTCACTATGCACTACTGACGAAATCAATGAATACTTACGAACCAGCTTCCTACCAAATCCTAAAGGAGGCCTGACTCACAATGGGACCCAAAGCAAATCACAGCACTAGGAACATTCCGAGATATTTGTTTGCTTGATACTGAGTTTGCATTTTGTCTACTGAGACATTAGCATTTTGAATATGAAACACAGGAATCTAATACACAAATAAGATACAAGTATGTGTCTAACTTGATTTGGGGAGGTGCGGCTAGAGGAGGAGGGAGAGAAAAAAGAGAGGAAGAAGAAAGAGGAGACTACGAATAGGAGGAGAAGGGGAGGAGGGGAGGAAGAGCAGGAGGAAGGCAGAGGAGGAGGAAGGAGAGATGAGGAGAAGTCAAGAGAGATCCATAATAAGTGCATGTGCTCTCTTATTTAGAAGGATAAACCTTGGCTGTGAAGAGTTGCTTTCTGGGCAACCCATGTGGCTTCCTACACCAGGAACCTTTATCAGACTTTACATTCTGTGCTATGCAAACCAAATAGCTAACAATTGCTTTGATTATTTGGTCTCTAAAAATTATCCAGCTATTGACTCAACTTCCCATTTTATCATGCCTCTAAGATTTAACACATGCAATTTTTTTTTCTTACAAATCACAAGCTTTGTAATAAATCAGAGTAAGTGACAAAACAAAAACAAAAACACAAAATTTATCTTTGTCAGAGAAGAAACTATCCATGTGGAAATGCTGGGTGCTGCATAAATAGTTTTTGATTTTCAGCTTATGGAAAACAAAGAGCAGATAAAGGGATGTTCTTTTGATGCCGTTCGTCCCACCCATCACCTGACAGGACTACTTGAGAGTAAGAGCTCAAAAATATTTATTGGATGCAGACACTTTATATCTCTCTGAAACCTTAATATAAATAACTGTTATTCTGAATAAGCAAAATCCAAGGGCTATAAGCAGCTTTATTTTTGTCTCCCATTGTCCAAACTGTAAATTTGTTCTGGTTATGTTAATTCTTCCTCTGCCCTAAAAGAAATTTAGGGCAAACCCCAAGTCTTTTAGATTGCTTTCAGATAACAAGGTTGTCAGCAGCTCAACTCACAAAACACAAAATGTAGGAATTAATACGCTTAGTCCAGTACAATAATGTACTAAACTTGATTCAAACTTACAGTTTCCCCCACTTCCTGGCTCAGGCTGCTCTGGTTGGTGCCCAAGGTGGGAGAGCCCTCTCCTCCTGCCCTTTCCTCTTTCCTCCTCCACCTGGCTCTGAGCTGTTGGGTTCCTCCAGATGGGGTGGAGGGCAGAGGGAGGTAGGAAGGATGACTCAGGGGTTCTAACTGCAACTGTTTAAAGTACCGTTGATCCTTGAACAACACGAGGAATTGGGGACACTGAGCCCCCCAGCACAATAAAAAATCTGAGTATAACTTTTGACTCTCCCAGAACTTAAGTACTATTAGCCTACTGCTAAATGGAAGCCTTACTGAGAACATAAATAGTTGATTAACACATATTTTTTATGATATAGTTATCTATCATATATACATATATGAAACATTTTGTTTTATATATACACTGAGTGGCCAGATTATTCTGATCTCTGAATGCATAATAATGTGGCCACTCAGTGTATATATATATTAGAGGCCCGGTGCATGAATTCGTGCACAGGTGGGGTCTGGCCAGCCTGGCCAGGGGGAGGGGACATGGATGGTTGGCTGTCCTGCCTGCTGGTCAAAGTCCTGGTCGAGGGGACAATTTGCATATTAGCCTTTTATTATATAGGATATACACTGAATGGCCAGATTATTATGAGTTCAGAGATCATAATAATCTGGCCACTCAGTGTATATATGTGAATATAGTGTATCTTACAATAAAGGAAGCTAGATAAATAAAATGTTATTAAGAAAATCATAAGGAAGAGGAAATACATTTATAGTCTTTATTGAAGAAAACCTGTCTATGTGTCTTCTGCCCTGACAAATTCTAAACACCCAGTGGGCCCCCAAGGTGACAGTCTGAGAGCACCCTGCCCTTTCGATTTTCAAGGAGTGAGTCAGACCCAGTCCACTGTGTCCCCCCAAATGCAGAGGATGCCTATTAAACCCTCTAAGAAGGTCCAGCTGAGGCCGCTCCGGCTGCGCTTGAAGAGAGGCAGGCTCCCTCTGTATCTTTTTGGGGGAGGGCTTGGTTTAGCGTCTAGCACATGGCTTGCTCCAAAATTCTAATTCTTCACCTCTTTATACCTGCAATGTAGGGGAGGGGTCAAGACACAAACAACCTTGGGCGCATGTCTTCTTCAATCCCGTGTGGTGGTCTTCCCTAAATCCTGAACGACATGTTTACTGCATTGGGGACTCAGCCAACACTGAGATGAAAATGGTTCCATTTTCATATAGTATCATATATGAGTACTCCATTTTACCCTAAAACATGAAAACCTTGATTTCCAAAGTAGATTAATCCAGACAGTTATTCTTCACTTGATCACATTTTATAATTTTTCACTCTGTTGAGTTATAAGGAATCTCTCACTACGAATACAGCTTGGCTAACTAAGCCTCTTTGAATATGTTTTTTTTTTTTAATTTGCTCTGTCAGTCATTTTTGGTTTCTTAACTCTCAGCTATGCCTCACATCATATACATCTCTCAGCGCCAGCAAGGGACAAGGTTTTAGTCACCTGCAGCTTTGGTTTGGTTCACTAATTTATGTCCTCTACTCTCTCCCTGAACTTCTGTGAAACCATGGAGTTGAAACATTAGATTTAGGAGAAACTTTTAGAATACTAGTCCCAGTGTCTTTCTGTGTTTGTTCTATATTTTTGTCCCTGTACCCAGCGATCCTTGCTCATTCCATCAACTACGGCTTTCATCACTTTTGAGAAAAGAGATCACACAGCTTAAGAAATCAATTCTTTACTATTTCAAAATCCTGGGTCCTGGCATGAGCTAAAGATTGGAAAGAATGGGTGTTAAGTAAGTAAAGGCTCTGATAAAGTCCTTGGCAGAGGGAAGCCAGCTACCAGTGGAAAGTGGTAGAAAGGTTTTTGAGACTGGAGGCTCCCTGAGAGGTGACCCTAGTTCCTACCCACTTCCAGGCAGAGCCCGGAGAGAAGTGGGTACAGGAAACCCTCACGTAGAACTAGGGACTATGAGAGCAAGGCATTGCATCTGCCTTCCAGGTAGACTTGAGGGAGGAGGGGAGCTGCCAGGGTGGAGATGCCCTGGTGTGCCTAGGCAAGTGACGGAGGCAGCCCCAGGTGAGCCCTCGTGCCATAGCACATCTAAGAACAGGTGAGCGATTCCCGGGGATCCCAAAGCTAACATATACATGGAGAGGTGGTAACCTGTAGCTCTAAGGAATACCGTGCTTTATGCAACAAGCTTGTTTCTGTGTTTTATCAAATACTTCCAAGTAAATCACATTTTAAATGGGTGTAGACAAGATGCTTACTAATTAAAGAATCCATGGAGAAAAGCTTTTGTTAAAGATTCTTTTTGTTATTTAAATAATTACCTGCTAATTTATCTACTTCAGACTTTCAGGTTTTAGTGAATTTTGAAAAGGAGAAACGCTTCATATTTGAAAAATGGATCACTGCTTTCTTTTTTTTTTAACTCTTCCAATTTGACTCATCATATTATTTTGTTGGCTCAGAATATTATGCTGCATCGCTCAAAATTGAGAAAGAATGTAAAAGAGCACTATTTCCCCAAGATTGTCCACTCAGAAGCCAGAATCAAAGGCCCAGGGAGGCTCCACACACCCTAATGAACCACCTTCTCCCTACTTCTTCTCACCAGCTCACCTTTGTTTCTCATATTTTATTAATGGTCAATTCCTGTGTCTCCTCTTTTCAGGGTATTTCTTGCCTCACTCTCCTCTCTGTTTTCTCAAATAGGCCCTAGCTCAAGACATCATCAAGTTTTATTTGGTGTATTACCTCCAGTCTCTCTCATCACTATTTACCAGCACCTTTGCCCTAAAGTGCACCCTCCTGAGCTTAACATGCAAGACCTCCCATAATGTGACCCCAATCTTTATTCCTTGTCTAACATGTGCTCTTGTCCCTCACGTGCCCCGAGTTCTAGTAAAATCTGTTCCCATTGGTCCTGCCTCCAGCTCTTCTCTCCATGCTATGTCTCCCCTGTTCCTCCTTCTTGGAAACTCGGATTCTCATTTGTACTCTCATGGAAGGTTATTGATTTGTCTCTTAAAATACTTGTCACTTTCAGTTCTATGTACCAGTTATTTGTGTTTATATCTCAGTTTCCCATGCCCCCTGCCTAATAAAAGCTCAATGAGAACACAGGAATTATCATGGGATACCAAGAAGTATCAGCAACCTCATATCACTCCTATAAAAAGGCAGAGTTTTTCGTTTTGTGCAGTAATAATGAAATACATTAAATACATGCTGTGCTTGCCACATCCCTCCTCTATTGTCTCAAGACTTCTAAAAAAGGTGACATCTCCGTCCTCATTTGACATCTGATCAAAATGAAGCAAAGGGCTAGCAAGAGGCAAAACCAGTGCTGCTCTATCAGGTAAACGGGAATTCCTAAAAGTGCTCACAAAAATGAAGCTCAGCCTGACTGCGCGCCTTTTACTACGGTCTCCAGACAGCACTGCCTGTGAGCTCAGGAGTGCCTTCCTTTATGGGTTATGTCAAACACATGATAAACAAGCCTTCAGGTGAAACACAAGATGCGTGTGTTCTCCGTGACAACAGACATCCCCAAGGATCCCTACTGGTGATGTCTTTAGGATGGATGGCCCTTCTTTTTTGTGTGTGAATACAGGAAGTGGGATTTATTTGAGAACCACTATTACAGAGACCTACCACAGTAGCCTTGAAGATTCTTTCCAGGATATATGTAGAATGTTTCGTGGTCTTTCTCACATCAGCTAAAATAGGAATCCATTGCAGTGGGACACGACCTGGCCTTTAAATTGAAGACATTCTAGAGACAGATGCCCCTTCTTAATCCAGAGGGGCTATTAAGGGGGCATCCCCCTGGACTTGCCTGGCTCCTGAGTGCAAATCTCATCTCCAGTCAGGATGTTGTCACAGAGGTGAGTCTGGGCACCAATTAAGCTCGTGGCAGAGTATCTCTAGGAGTGTGGGCCTGTGACAAGTCACTCTGCATCTCTGCAAGGAAACCCATGGGAACCTCCCTAAATCTCTGCCTCTTTAGGCAGCTGAACAGACTTGAGCATTTGATCTCATCGGTCCCTCAGGTTTCTTTCTTTTTTTTTAAAAAAATATATTTTATTAATTTTTTTACAGAGAGGAAGAGGGAGAGAGATAGAGTCAGAAACATCAATCAGTTGCCTCCTGCACGCCCCCCACTGGGGATGTGCCCACAACCCAGGTACATGCCCTTGGCCAGAACCGAACCTGGGACCCTTCAGTCCGCAGGCCAACGATCTATCCACTGAGCCAAACCGGTTTTGGCAGTCCCTCACTGTTTCTAATGAAGGACACAGACACCACAGAAAGAAGCCATTTTCTAAAGTGCACAGTGGGAAGGAACCCAGCCCCGTGGCAGGCAAATACCTGCAGGCCACGGCTGGAATCTGTTATGCAAATGTGTTCTTGGTGGTACCTTTCATCCCCTTCACAGTGCCCAAAAGCCTTCTGCTGTTATACTCCACAGCACGTGGCAAAATCCAACTTATTTACCCAACATCATTGGGAATCCTTACATATAGAGCATTGTAGGATATGCTTAAAAAACACATTGGATATAACTAGATTGTTTTTTTAAGGTGATTAGACAAGAACAGACCCTCCCCTTTTTGGAGCAATCCCAGCTTCAGGCTTCTCAGACTCAGTACATTTCTTCAACATGGATGATTTCTAGCATGTGGTGCTCATGGACAGCTCAGCCAAGATCATGCCAACTTTCCCTTCTCTGGGACCTCATGCCCAGCGTCTCCGACATCAGTGAGGCCTCCCACAGGACCCCGCTGGCTCCAGGCCAGCCTTTGCTAATTTGCCTAATCCTTTCTGCTGGCAAAGGCAGTGATGCCAAGGGGGCCAGATCTGCATTAGTCAGTCATCTGCTTCTCTGGTGCTCACATCTCCTGGCCTGAAAACAAATATCATGAGAAGAGGTGGGTAAGTAAGCTCAACAGCCACATGTCACTGGGATTCATTATGCTACCAGGTGCAAACATTGGTAAAAAAAAAAAAAAAAAAAAAAAAAAAAAAGCCTCAAGAACCCTCCCTCACCATGAATGGACCTCGTCGTGGTTTAATCTATCTTTCTTGACTCCTGAGATTTCCAATTGAGTGGCTTCCGATAAAGAACTGCATGGTATAGACACAATGGCATTCATAGGACCCCCCCTCCCCCCGCCCCACCCCAGACTAGCATTGCTGAAGAGCAGATGTTGAAATCCAGCTCTGTGCTGCAGGACAGTCTTATGGAAGTTGCTTCCCCTATTTCCTCCTCTGCCAAACAAGACTAGGATGAAACCACCAGCCTCGGTCTGCAGACATGCCCGAGGGCACCTGGACAAGCACAGAGTCCCTGGATTAAATGGGAGACTTGAGTGTGGTGCACAAGTGCTTTCTCTTTGGAATGTCTAACTGGACACAAAACAAGAGGAAAAGGAAAATAGCCAGCAGAAGGGGAAATCTAGAAGAATGACCTTGAACCTGATGAGAAAGTGTTTGTGTCTCTTTTGTGACAATTCTAATTATATTGAATGCCTTCATTGTTCAAGGCATGTCTATGTGTTGAAAACACCAGAAAAGTAAAATACAACCCCTGCCCACAGTGTGCATATATGTGGTGTGTGTGCACCTGTGTGAATGCATTGCATTTATGTGTGTGTGTGTGTGTGTGTATGTGTCTGTGTACCTATGTGTGTGTCTCTGTTTTCACAGCTAAGTGCAGATACACTGCTGCACGCTACTGCTCACTATTCTAATCAGTGCAGTCCACAGGGGGCGCCCATTCTCACTACAAGGATCTGGAACAGCTTCACACACAAATCCCTGTTTGTGTGGTCTTGATGGGAATCAGCAAGCAGAAACAGATGAGAAGGGATTGGCGAGAAAGAAAAACCCTTGGGAAAAGGCAGGGGTGGGGGATAACACAAGGTGAGTGCAAGTACACGAATGTGCGAACGTGCGTAGGGAATGTGGCCTGGTAACCTGTGAGGCTTCTACCTGAGCAGGAGGCACCAAAGACAGGCAGGCGTTTTGCACTTACCATGCCTCAGAGTCAGAACGAGCCACGTGAAACCAAGCTCTCAGCGGCTTCTCTCTGGTTCTGCCCTTGCCATTCAGTTTGGCACAAAAATGGCACCTTCTTGAAGTGCTTACAAGACAGACTCTAAGGATTATACTTGGAATTAACATTCTGGGGAAGTGTTTCTGTGTATATAGAGACACTGGCAAAATAAAAAAGGCATTCCACTTCCCCAAATATCTTGCTTTTCCTAAGTCGGATAATCATAAGAAAACTAGAAATCATTTAACTCTATAAGGTATGAGACTCAACTGTTCCCACGGAAGAATTCTCCAAGCACATTACTAACAATATCGGAAACACTGATCATTCATTCAACAAGTATTTATTGAGCACCTACCAAGCCCCAGACCCTATTCTAGGCATCGGGGATAAGATAGAGAACACAACCAATAACCCTCCAACTCCCATGGAGCTTATAGTCTAGTGGATGGAAACTGACAAGAAATGAAACAAATAAGAAAAACAGTAAGCCAGATAGTAAGATATGCTATGGAGAAAAGGGGCAGGGAAAGGTCGTAGGTAGCACTGGTGACATCTGGGCCAACACCTGAAGGAAGAGAGGGGTGGAGATCTGAGCAGATACCTAGGGAGAATCTGCAGCAGAAGAAACAGCAAGGTCCTTGAAAGGCACCTGACATGGTGAGAAATCACGAGGAGGCCCACGTGCCTGGTGCCGAGTGAGGGAAGCAGAGAGGAGCGAGGTGTAAGGACAGGGAAGTAGCTGAGATCAGGACCCTGGAGCAGGAGGACCATTAGGAGAGTGTGGATTGTGGGAGCAAAGGGAAGCAAGGGTTTCACAGTGAAGGAAGTGAGGGACCGATATTAGCAAATGCAGCTGAGAGGTCAGTTAAAGTGAGGACTGAGAATGGACTCGAAGTTAATGCTGTGGAGGCTGTTGGTGACCCTGACTAGAGGTGCCAGGGGGAGCGATGAGGGCAGACGCCTGACCACAGGGAATTCAAGGAAGGGTGGGAGGGAAAGAATGGACAACAAAGCGTTTTGCTGAAAAGGGAGTAGAGAAACGGGGTGGTCACTGGATGAGGAAATGCTGTCCAGAAGGGCTTTTTTTATATAAAGAACTTATACAACTCAATAGCGGAAAGGCAAATCACATGACTTTAAGATGAACAAAGGACCTGATTAGAAGACATGCATGGTTTTCCAAAGAAGACATGCAAATGGCCAACAGGTGTATGAAAAAGCTCCACCTCACCAGTCATCAGGGAAATGCAAATGAAAGCCACACTGAGATAGCATCTCACACCTGTTCGAATGGCCACCATCAAAAGGACAAGAGAACAAGGGTTGGTGAGGATGTGGAAAAAAAGGGAACCTTTGTGCACCGTTGGTGAGAATGTAAATTCGTGCAGCCACTCTGGAAAACAGAATGGAGAGTCCTCACAAAATTAAAAATAGAACTACCCTACGATCCAGCAATCCCAATTCTGGTATATATCTGAAAAGAATGAAATCATTGTCGTGAAGAAATGTCTGTCCCCCCAAATGCATTGCAGCATTATTCACCATAGCTAAGCTATGGAAACCAGCGAAGTGTTCCTCGGTGGGTGAATGGATAAAGAAAATGTCGTGTGTATACACACTTTGGAATATTATTCAGCCACAAGAAGGAAATCTGTGTTCAACAGCACGGATGAACCTTGAAGGCATTGTGCTAAGTGAAATAAGCCAGAAAGAGAACTAAAAATGCTACCGGATCTCATTTATATGTGGAATCTAAAGAAAAGAAAATCAAACTCATAGAGACATGAACAGCAGGGTGACCATAGTTGCCATACAGGATTGTATACTAAAATTTGCCAGGAGAGTCAATCTTAAATGTTCTCACCATACACACACACACACACAAAGGTAACTATGTGAGGTGATGGTTGTGTTAACTAATAGTATTGTAATCATTTCACAACATATATGTATATACAATCATCATGTTGTAAACCTTAGACTTACACAATACTACTTGTCAATTATATCTCAACTAGAGGCCCAAGGCATGAAATTCGTGCAACAGTAGACCTTCCTTCCCCTAGATGCTGGCACCAGCTTCCCTCTGGCACCCGGGACCCGGGCTTCCCTTGCAGCCCCGCTTCGTCCGGAAGGACATCCGGTCTAATTAGCATATTATGCTTTTATTATTATCAATAATGCTGGGGGGTCTAAAATAAAGAAAGGATGGTAGGAGAAAGATGAGGGTGAGTCATGCAGGGGCTGAGGCATGAACTCTGAGGGAGAGGGGATGTGATATGATTTTATTTACATTTTAGAAGCTCCCTCTGGCTTTTGGGTTCAGAATACAAGGAGGCAAAGGTAGAAACAGAGCAGCCAGTGAGGAGGTTATTGCAATAATCCAGGATGGAGATGAGCTATTTGTGGCCTTTTTCAGGGACCAGAGTGGCAGCCGTGGAAGCGAGAAAATGATGGGATTCTGAATATATTTTGAATACAAGTACGGAAGAGTTCATAACGCAGAGGGTGCTTTATTGCCCCCCCCACCGAATACAATAAAACCAGGAGATGTTATTACAGCATTTAACCCAAACATCAATAACATGTGAGCCGCTCTTACTGACAACCCAGTTTTTAACCAGCAAAGACTGTTCCAGAACCGTGATGATATCAATGAATGATGCCTGGGAATATATAAAAAGCCACTGGCACCATAAAGCATTATAGAAATGGAAGCCGCAGTTAAAAGCCAGGCATCTGTGTCTGTTCCAATAAGCCAATTGTCAGGAATAAATCAATAACTCACAAAATGTGCATGGAAAAATATTTCAAGCTTCCCAAGATCAAAGACTGGAGAGTAAAATACTAACTTGATGTCCTTTTAACTTTCTTCCCTCCGTATTTATTAATGTTTGGCCTCCCTTGAAATGAGAATTCCATTATAAGCTCTTTTGATAAACGGATTGAAAGGTTGCTCAGAGTATTCCACTGTCACCAAGTGTTTTCCA
Organism: Corynorhinus townsendii; assembly: GCA_026230045.1. Lineage (NCBI taxonomy): Eukaryota > Metazoa > Chordata > Mammalia > Chiroptera > Vespertilionidae > Corynorhinus > Corynorhinus townsendii. Next base: position 177,465,270 of record JAPDVU010000004.1, on the reverse strand, counting down.
CTCTCCAGCGAAACACTGTTAGTTCGCATTTTACAGGAACTCTCCTCAGCGTGTCAAATACATGCATCTCTACTCAACACAGAGAAGAAGAGAACTGTCCTCTCTCCCTCCTTGGCCGCCCATAGATACAGTTGCAGACATTCTTACGTGCATAGCAAGGTAATAGTGTCATCATAAAAAATGTCCATTCCTGGCCATTCATGAGGCCTATGTTAAACATATTTAAACATATTTAATGCAATACTTAGGGCTTGGAACAACCAGAATACATGAGGAGACCAGTTCCTCCCCTTCAAGTGTGTAACAGGGAATATTACACACAAAACTTCCCGGAGAGTGGAGGGCACTTTTTTCTTATCACCTCTTTCCTTATCTTAGGTTTGTCTGAAGAAGCATTAGCTGCTAATTTTTGTCACCCAAAAGTTCTGTGTCATCCTAAAGAGCATATATATATATATATATATATATATATATATATATATATATATGTGTGTGTGTGTGTGTGTGTGTGTGTGTGTATATATATGCATATATATTACAGATTCCTATAAGAACCATGGCAGTATTTGCCTAAACAATTAAACATCTAGAATTTAATGCTAAAGAAACAATTAAAGATGCTTAATGTTTATCACAGCCTGGTTTATTAGAAATAAAAACTGGTATCAACCTAAATGTTTAACAGTAGGTGATGATTTAAAAAATGTAAGTTCCATCCCTGCAATTGAATTATGAGTAACCATTAAAAATGATGTCAAGTACTTAAAGAGATGAAAATATGTTCACAGATTTTGAAGTAAAATTAATATAAATGGTCTGAGCACATTTTTATGAAAAGAAACATTCTATGTTTACTACATGTATTAGAAGTATAAACATCAAAGATATGTGTGATTGTTTCTAATGTGGGATTTTCAGGAAGATTGCCTTTTTGCGCATCTGTACTTTCTTCTACTATTTCCATAGGTATCATGTTATTACCAGTGTAATTGGAAACGTGTGCATAAAAGTTACTGAACATGGTTCCTTGTGGCACTCAAGGCTCATAAGAAGTCTGCCTGGCCAGACGCACCCATATGGCTCCTGACCCTGCTGCCTTCCAGACATGTGCTGTGTCAGTGTTTAGGCCCTAATGGCGAAAGAGGGCCTTCCTTCATGGATCTGTGACAATCTGCTTGGCCGGCGGGCCAGCGGCATTCTTCAGACATCAGTGCAAGGCTGCGGGGACAGTAGCAGAGATTCAAGTACCCACAGGGCCACAAGGAACGAGGCTTTAACTATAAACTCCGAGTGGGATATGTCATGCCGGCTGTCTTCGCATCAAAGCAATGGGGATTGTCCGGGAATAAAATGCAGCCAGAACATCTATGGGGACAGAGCTGGGAGGCACGAAGGGAGACAAGCAAAGTCCCAGAAAGAGAACAAAAACCCTGCCCAGATGTGGCCCAATGAGCCTGGTGTTATAAAACAGCACAGCAGTTAGGGAATTTCCAGGTAATGTCAGGAACAAGACAATCTAATGGCCCAAGCCATTTCCCAAGATTCCTTTAAATTAAGAATAAAGTCTTTTTTTAAAAAACTACCTTCTACTACCTTGAACTTCAAACTACTTTAACAGCAACACTGAAAACATCAAACGAAAAGTGGATTAAGTGCATGCGCCATCTGTAAGACCTTGCTTACCACAAACTCAATTACTTGTTCCAAACAGAGATACAGATTTGTCTGTGTTCACTGATAGGCCTGTCCAATGAATGAGAATGCCAGCCCTCAGGGGAGAAAGGCGCAGTTCTGTTTCTTAGTCGCACTCCAAACTGAACCTCCAGGTGAATGCATACAAAACAGCTATGCTTTGCAAAGCAAAACAGGGCCATATCTCCAGGCGAAGCCAACCCCAGTACGGACTTTCATCTTCTGGGCCATCTATTTGAATAGAGAAAGCGCTCGGGCATATTTGTCTTAGGAAATAGTCAGGTTTCCCTTCTGGATAAAGTTGATTCTAAATTAGCATTTTCTCTATGCCATCGCTCTCTGCTCAGTTGTAGAATTTGCTCAGATCCGATTTTGGCCCGTGTTCCAGTTCTGAGCAGAGGGCAAAAGCATGTGTGCCTTGGTCTCCCATTAGCGCACTCATGCCTACCCTCACTCCTGCTGGCCTCGGAGAGGCTGCCAGCATCCCCTTCGGAGACATCTGTTGCCCTGCTTAAACCAAGAAGCCTCCCAAGCACGTGACTGGGTCCTGCAGAAGCCGAGAAGTGCCACCTCCAACAAGAGGCGTCTGTCCACCTTGCCTCTCCCCTGTCATTTCCTCCTCTAGCCTCAGCATCAACAAGTGGCCGAGCCTCGCACAAGCTGTCAGGGACAGATGCTCCGTGAAAAGAGGAAATTGGACTCAGAGATGCTACAGCTTTTTTAATTAAGTCCAACCTAAAAGCCAAATAGTGGGGCATGAAATGAAGACTTCCTTGCAAATAAGCACCACGTTTCAAAAGCAAAAATGCATTGGGTTCGGGTTAGCAGGCGACGACGCGGTCACTTTCTCCAGGGTTGCACTGTGTCTCATTCAATGCCACCGATATTTCCGCGTCTGCGGTGGAAAATGAGCTTTGCGTTGGTACACGGGTACCCCGAGTTTCCTTTTGTTATTTCCTTCCCCGGCTGTCCCTGGGCTAGTTGAGTTGGCAGGATGAAGTGTGGCCGCACACAGCCAAATGCTCGCTCTCATCTATTCATCACTCACCTCCTCGCTCCCTGACTCCACGAACACTCACCTCGTGCCCACTGCACGGCAAGCCTGCCTTTGTATCCCAAGAAAAAGGCAGAATAACACAGTTTCTGGCTTCCCTCTTCCTAGCTCCCCCAGCTAATTCTAGTCATTTGCTTTGTCTCTGTGTCTTTGTCTCCATTTTCGCTAGTTTACCATTTGTTTTCTATTCTGGCTCCTTATTGTTCCTCTCTGCATGCTGCCTGCTAATTAAAGCGGAGGACAGGCCCGGGACCTCGGTGGCGCTTCTCGGCTCACGTGGCCAAGATCCTTCTTGATTATGAAGGACAGTGAGGACTCGGGGAGAAGACCATGTGGGTTTTTACAGAGAAGAAAATAAGAAAGAGAAAAAACAAAACCCCTCAGACACAGAAGAAAAAAAAAAAAAAGGCAAAACCTTGAAATATACACTCTAAATTCTAAGGTAATCACAAAATAAAGGTGGATCTCATTAAGGTTTATTATTTTTCTAATTTTCTTTCCACCATTTCAGCCACTGAGAAAATGAATTATATTATTTAAGGTGCATAAGAAAAATTTTATAGATTTCCATAAGGAGGAAATCTCAGGGATCATGTTGCCTGTTTTGCAGACCAGGAAGCAGAGAGAATGACTTGCCCAAGACCACACAGTGAGGTAGGTGCTGAGGCCAAAGTAGACCTCAGGTTTTCTGATTTGCTCCCCATACCCACCCAATCCCCAGCCAGCTACCCCTCCCCCACCGAGTGTTTTCTATTCCTGCATATCAATATTTTAGAATATTTCATGATTTGGGGTCAAGGAGGTAAAGCATAAGCTCGCTATGAAAACCTAATGACAATGTTGAGAGTTTTCTTAGTGATCATGACATGCAGTATTTTTAAAAAGATATTCTGAAAAGTAAATTTGAAACAAATGCAACCAAGAAGATGGGAAGGAGAAGGAATTATCCCTTTCCAAGATCATACTCCCCTTTGGGGAACTGGCAGGAAAGGAATATCTGACTTGGGGGATTATTTTTATCTTTGTCTCACTAAAGAAGACAAAACTTCAAACTGAATGAGAATTTGATTTCACTCAATCTACTAGTCACAATTCTTTGGGCTAAGAATTGTGACTAGTAGATTGTCACATGTGGCTCGCAAGCCGTGGTTTGCCACTCTGTTGACTAATGAGTTTGCCAACCACGAGGCTAAGGGACAAAAAACACAACCCAAATTGGCTAACACAAGAAAAGAATAAATACATTGTTCTTAGGATTGAAATGCCAAGAAGTGAGTCTTATTTCAGGCATGGCTGAACGCAGAGCTCAAGTGTTGGCTAAGACTGGCATGGCCCATACTGAACTCTGGGAACTGTTCTCGCATTCCCCATGCCTCACCTAATCCTCACAATGATGATGCTCACTTTACAGATCAGGAAACGGAGGGGCAGAGACCAGTTGTACTGAGGGACCTAAATGGCAGAGCATCTCAAACTCAAACAATCTGGCTTCAGAACTACTGTAACCTCCTAGCTGGGAGGTCAGGGAGTTAGACTCAACACCCCATACCTGGACTCCTGGAGATATTTCACTACGTTTCTGAGGGTACCTTTATGAGTTGGATGATGGCCAGTAGATGATACAATTAGTTGGATCTATGATGTTTAAAGGACCCACACACTGGAAGTCAGCCATCAACATAGTGCCAGAGGGCTCTGACCTCAGCCCTATGCAGGTCCAAAATTCTGTCAATAACCCCAGTGAGGGCATTGATGGCATACTGATCACATTGAGAGCGGAGGAGATGCTGGGGAGAAGAGCAATACTGTTGGGTGACATAATCAGGGCCAGGCACGATATGCACCAGATCCCTGATGAGACCGAACAGTAAGGAATGTGATGCCTGTGTTCAGGTTAAAATAAACACAAGTCCGTGACTGTGGAGACACACCTTAGCAGCCATCGATGTGAAGAGGGAGTGTTGGTTGACTGTATCTGTGGAATGAGTCAACACGGCCCTGTGGTTGCCAAAAAGCTCATGTGGTCTCATGCTGCCCTGCTGGAAAGGGAAGATGTAGACTGTGGTCTGTGTTTGGCCCGCAGTGTGTTACGTGAGGCAGACCCCACCAAGGGCTCCACACTTAATTCCTGACCTGACACAGGCAACCTGAGAGGAATGCCCATGACGGGGAAGGCACTGGAAACTCGTTTGAGGGCCTGGACAGGTTGTGCCTGGAAAACAGAAGGCTTATATGAAACACAAGAACTGCCTTTAACGCTATGAGAAGCTGTCCTGTGAAAAGGCTTCATGTATTCTGCGATATCACCTGTGGCTGGACCTAGAATGACGGTGGGAATGAAAGGGGGACACCTATGAATGTAACAGAAAGACTTTCCAAAGGAATGGTCCCCAAGTGGAAAGTTTCAGTGACGCATCGAACAAAGGTCAGGAGATGACAAGGATATTGTGGAGGGAAATATAAAGATCAGATCAGTGGTTCTCAAACTGTCTTCTTCAGGGGTTCCTCAAGGAGCGAACAGAAGGAACAGAAACAGTGGAAGGAATGGGTTCCACGCTTACTCAAGCTTTCCGCTCCCACTCCCCATTTCAAGCAGAGCAGCTCCCCTGAGGTTCGCACAATGGGTTTCTGCTCTGGAGGAAGGGTTATTAAGCCACTGAACTGAAGAACCTCCACGGTTCCTACTCAACTTGGAAGTTCCAGGAATGAATGATTTTGAGGTGTGACTTCTAAGAGGCAGACGGGGTGGTGGGGAAACGTGAGCTCTGCAGCCAGTACCATGGGGTTGGAATCGTAGTGTGTTAGCTTTCTATGGCCGCAGAGCAAATGAACACAGGTCAGTGGCTCCACCAATAGGCACTCACTGGTGCACAGTTATGATGGGGCAGAAGCCCAGGCAGGGTGAACTGTGTCCCTGCTCAGGGTATCACAGACTGAAATCCAGGTGCCAGTGGATGTGTTCCCCTCTGAGCTCTGGGTCCTCTTTCTAACTGGCAGAATGCCCCTCCCGGAGGCTGCTGACTGAGCTCTGTTTCCTTGCGAGCTGTTGGCAGGGACCCTCTCAGCTCCTAGGGCACCTCTCTGATTCTTACCACGTGACTCCCACCACAGGCTTTCAAACAGGGCTGCTGGGTTCTTTAAGGCCAGAAAAAAACCTTTTGCTTTGATTCTCCTTCTCCAGGGAAGGCCTGGACCCTCCTATAGAGGGCCCCCCTAATTAGGTCTAGCCCACCCCAAAAAAACCTCCCTCAAAATCAACTGATGAGAGGCCATCTCTATATCTTCACAATCCCTTCTTGCTTGCCACAGAATGTAACCTAATCAAGAAAAGTGAAATCCTATCATCGTTTATTTTATTAAACCTTTATTGCTGAAAGTATTACATATGGCCCTCTTTTTCCCCCATTGACCCTTCTCGGCCCCGCCCCAGGCCTTTATCACCAGATTGTCTGTGTCCATGGGTTATGCATATAAGCATACCAGTACATGCTCTTTGGTTGATATCTCCCCACCCACCCACCCACCTCCACCTTCCTTCTGAGAAGTCCTGTCCACACGGAACAGGATATGATTCTCCAGGGTGTGTATACACTCAGGGGCAGGAATTTGAGAGCTCTCTTAGAATCCTGCCCGTCACAGGTAGCTTTTCCACTCATTGGTCCTGATGTTGGGCAACCTGCTTGGCCTCTCTGTCACTCAGTCACCTCATCCATAAAGTGGGGGTAGTGATGTAATACACAATCAGGGGTTCAGGGAGTTAATACATACAGCAGGGAGGACAGGAACCCACACCTGGCTGGCATCCAAGGAAGATATAAGGTATTCCTGTGCAGGAACACACAGCATCCTGAGACGGATTGAATCCAGTGGGGGTCAAATGCCCTGTGGCCCATGTGCTCGCAGGCGGGGGCTGCTAAAGTGGGTCAGATCCACAGCTTCCTGGAGAGGTGGCTTCTGTCTGTGCCCCTGTGGCCAGCTCTCCCATCCGCAGCCACATTCACCATTTGGCTTCTATCTCCTCTGCCACTTGGGCCTCCACCACCTGCTATTATCCTTCCTTTTCTCTGTGATTTCCCCCTCAGTCCTTTTCTCCTTTCTCTGTGGCTTCTCTCATTTATTCTCATTTTTCACACTGGCGAGATTGGCTATTATTAGCCCAATATCTCCCCCTCAGGTCGGCTGACATTCTGTCCTGTGGTGTTGACGACACTGGTTCTTTTTGTTAGCATTCACTACTCCTAAGCTCTTACAAGTACTTTTTTTTTTTGGTTTGATATTTTTTTCCATTCCTGAAGTTATTAAATTTTGACTTATTTTCCCTTTAGGTTAACAATTCTCCTTTACCAGACAGATAAATCAGAAAACAATGTCTCACCTTTCAAAACAATTCAGCATCAGAATTTCCTTTTAATAGAAAAATCCCCCAGTACAGTTAAAACATTATTCATTTTCTAACAATTCGTTTGCAAAAACAATTTTCAGGAACCCTTCTGTTGTGCAATGTGAATCACTCCTGGTTCGCAATCTAGTTTGCCAACGAGAACTATAATGAGAGGCTAGCAAAGGGAAAAAGGCGATTTCAGTCTGCCAGAGTCAACGCAAACAGCCAACACAGCTGTGGCTGTCAGCAGGATTTCAAAACGCAATACATTTCAGCCCTGTGCCCAGCACATAGTAGGTCCTCAGTGGAAAATTCTTGCTTGGACTTGAGGAGATGTCTCGGTAGCAATCTGTTTAACTGAATTGAAGATGTCTCAATAAGAGACATCCATGAATCCACATAGTCACTGTTCTGTCTTCTGCCTAACACCTCACTCCGACGTGAAAAAGAGTTTTCAAAACAAACAGAAGAACCAGATGTAATGAACACCATCCGAAGCAGACGGCTTGTACAGACAAATGAGCTGACAGGCAGTATCAGTTCCATCTCTAGTGCTCGCAGAAAACCAGGTGAGGTCATAGCTCCCATTCCGACCTGTTCTATCATGCTGTGCGAGCCAACAGGACCTTCTCTATGCTGCTTATGGAGGAGGCTGCGGAGGGGGTCTGAGGAGCCCCACCACCCGACTGCCACCCCCAGTGCCCAGGCAGCAGGAGCTACCAGCTGGCACTCTCTAATATTCAACATATTGTGGCAGAGCACGTATGTGTCCCAGGAGCTGACGACCAGGAAACAGCACTGCCCCAAAGCCATCAGGGGAGATTAGACCACATGGCACCACGACCCCCACCTCAAAACTCATCACTGATAAATATCTCTTAGAGGCCATGGCTGGACAGGGCTCTACGGGGTCACCTTTTTCACGTAACTGTCACTGTTTTCATGAAAAGACCAGTTCCCAAGTTTATTGGCAAACATCTGTCTTCTCTTCTAAGCTGCGAGCAACAGAGCACAGGAACCATGTCTACCCCCAAGGCCCAATAGAGGGTCTTATACTCAGTAGACTATTTGTTCAATTAATAAATGAAGGAGCGAATGAATGGAGTCTTACATCCTGAATGGTAGGAGTGATGGCAAGGTTCGCAGGGAGTTTCGAAATACACTGTAGCTCAGCCAGTCGCAGGTGTAACTAGATTCCTGTGCGTCAGTCAACGCTGTCCTAGTCATAACTGATCCGCCCAGAACGAGTGTATGCTCTGCTGGCTCTTCCTCCACTCAGTGCCTTCAATGCTGGTGTTCCTCTGGGTTTCTGCTTTAGACCGTCTCTTCTCTTCTCCCTCACACACTCTTTGGGTGAACTCATTAACCTCCATTGATTTAATTACCACCTAGGTATCATTTTTACCTCCAATCTCCCTCTTGAATTCCAGCCTCCCATACCCACAGCCTAGTGGGTCACTCCAACTGTTTGTTCCTCAGACCCCTCAAACTCAACAGACCTAAAACCACTTCATTAACTTCCCTCCAAAACACCACTCCTTCTTTTATATGTTTATTAGAGGCCGGTGCACGAAATTTGTGCACTCAGGAGTCCCTCAGCCCGGCCTATGCCCTCTCGCAGTCCAGGAGCCCTTGGGGGATGTCCGACTGACAACTTAGCACTGACACAGAGGCGGGAGAAACTCCCACCATCGCCACTGCGCTAGCCAGCCGTGAGCCTGGCTTCTCGCTGAGCTGCGCACTGACCACCAGGAGGCAGCTCCTGTGTTGAGCAGCTGCCCCTTGGTGGTCAGTGTGCATCATAGTGACCAGTCATTCTGCCATTTGGTTGATTTGCTTATTAGCCTTTTATTATATAGGCTGACCATCGAGAACTGCTCCTCACTCATCTTCATTATTCAGTCTATTCTGTCTCCTCAGTGTAATCATATCTTCCTACACCTTTCCATCCTAGCTTCCATGTTCTTAGTTGGGACTGCTTTATTTTTATAACAACCCTGCTTCCTTCCCTGCCTCCTCACCCCAATCTAATAAGCAAATCGACCAAATCTACCAGATCTTTCTAAAACAGAAACTGGGTTGTGTTATCCTCTATTTTAAAGCCTTCTACTGGCCCATATCAGCCATAAAAGCTGGGGCTCCCAGACTGGTTTACAAATCCCCCTGCCACGTCCAGACTCAGCCCCCACCCCGATGAACCACCCGAGTCACACAACTCGCCACATTCCTGCATTTGGCATGCTGGTCCCTCTACCCAGGAATGCCTTTCCTCCTGTTTTCCAGGTGGGAAACCTTGTTCAACCAACTCAGTTCTCACCTCCTGGGAGAGGCTTTCCCTGAACTTCTACTCCAACCTCTCCACCCAGAGGGCTGTGTATGTGCCCCTTACAGCACTTTTTTTCTGATAAGGCTTTGTAGTTGTCTATGAGGACAGGAGCCTTATCCTGTGTCCCTGAGAAGTGGGACAAACCAGGGTTACAAAAAAATGTTTGTTGGACAGGTGTCTTCTGATGTGGAAACAACTAACTTAGAAAGACACTTTGTGTACATGAACTGTTAATATCTTAGGTGCCACCTGTACTAAGAGTCTCCTTTCAGTCTGGCATTTTTATGGTATCTCTATACCTCATTACCAAGGACAGCTGGTAGAGGAGGGAAGATAAGAAATAAAATGCATGCTTTAGTGTTTATACTTTTAGAGAGTTAGGGCATAATTCCCATCATCACAAGCATTTGGTGGCTTTATTTTACAGTTCCCTTTTGACTTTGCAAATATGGAATGTCTGTGACATATGATGATTCGATTTACCATTTTCTGAGTTTATGTTGATGCAAAAGTGATACACCTTCAGTAGAAACCATACTTCAAATTTGAATTTAGATCTTTGCTGGGCTAGTGATAAGAGAGACTATACTTTCCCATGATGCTGGGTGTGGGCTGTGCGCTGAAGCTCCCACTCGGCCCGAGAATCTTGAGGGTTAACAGCCCCTACTCCACAGTGTCCTGTGTTGTCACTGCTTCTGGATATTGTGTGTTGTGTTTTCATATCCCATCATGTCTACAAAATGCCCATCTGTGGCTCCTACTTGTGATGAGAAGAGGGGGGGGAATGCGATGAATCTTGAGATGAAACTCAAGGTTATTTAACTGGAGGGTAAGGCAAGTGTTCTGAGCACATTTAAAGGAGGTGAGGCAAAGCTATCATGTTCAGCAGGTTAGGTGTGTTCAGTGCATTTTCTTTTCTTTATTTTTTTACACATGCTTTCAGTCTTTTAATTTGGAGTGCTAAAACATGATAATAAGTTGTGATAAACATTAATTATTAAAGTAGCTGATTTTGACTTAAGATATTTTCAACGGGTGTTATCAGGACGTAACCCCAGCATAAATAGAGGAGCATCTGTAACCACCAGCCACAATTTCAGAAATACATTGATACCTTATAAAAGAAAAGCAATTGCTATACTGAATTCTTCAGGCCAAATGATGCCATTACTCAAGCCACAAGCACAAGGAAAGGAAAGGAAGTGGGCCAGAGGGGAAGGCTCTGGAAGGAAGCAAGCCTGGGGGCTGCCTGCAAGGGGAGGCATGCTCACACAGGGCCGTCCTCCTAGCAGACAGGTGGCAGCCTTGCAGGTCCACCTATTCCTCCTAATTACAAAGGACCTGGCTGCCTGCCAAGATCGGGGATTGTGTGGGGTGCATTTTTAATTCCTGACGGATAAGGACAAGCAAGCCAGAAAGGACCCCTGCCAAACAGAAGATGGTTTATGGCAGGATTTCAGACCCAGGGGCGAAGTGGGGTTCTCAACAAAAAAGAGCCCATTGTAGAAGCTCAGTCACAGCGAGTGGGCCAACACTGCTGAGCCCGCAGGAAGGCAGGGAATTGGAGGGTAGGAGGGAGCCAGAGTTCTCTCTCAAGACATCGCAGAGCCCAGGTCCGCAGAAGCTTGCTGAATTCTCACTGGCGATGGGTGGCATCTATGAATGAGCTGCCTGACCTGATCAGTCCTTGGCAAACTAGGGCTCATGGGCCTATTTGGCCAGCCACCTGTTTTAATAAATAAAGTTTTACTGAAACACAGTCATGCTCACTGGTTCAGGGATGGTCTAAAGGCTACTTTTGCTCTATGGAGGCAGAGTTGAGTGGTTGTGACAAAGACCATATGGCCTGCAAAGCTTAAGTATGTAATATTACCTGGACCTTGACGGGAAAAGTTTTCCAACCTCTAGTTCAGAAAATGCCCAGGCTGCACCTCAAACCAACTCAAATTAGATGCTCTGGCAAGATCCAGGCATGAGTACTCTTCCCAGGTGATTGCAGTGTGCAGCCAAGGTGGTCATCCTGATCCAGCCTCTGAGAGGAAGCTGAGCAGGTTATAGAATCGGTTTCCATCTCAGCTGAATGAGTCACAGAGAAGGGTGGTTCAGAGCTTGAGCTTTGGGGACAGAAAGGCCTAATTTGCATCCTGCCTCTGCCACTTATAAGCTATTTGACCTAAACAGCTCAAGCCCTCTCTACACCTCAGCTTCTCCATCTATAAAATGGGCACAACAACACCACCTACCTCACAGGATTGATGGGAAGAAAGGGAAAAATGCATGTAGAGTCCTCAGCATTGTGCCTGGCACTGACAGCACTTCATAAACTGTAGCTAAAATAGGGGATGGCGGGAATTGGACTCAGAAGCTGCTGACTCCATCCTGGCTTCAAACAAGACAGAGGTTCATGTCAGAAGCTGAGCAATGACTCGAAGATGCTACTGGGAAAAGCCACTGTGCATGCGCAGTGACCAAACTTCTAGCCTGTGTGGGCAGGTGTGTGGTCCAGGAGAGATGCCCCATGGCTACCTCTGTCCATATCTCCCCTACTCATGGGCTCCCCATTTTTGGCCCTTGCTCACATTTTGGATGCCAGAGACCTTGCAGGACTCTAGTAGCTCCTGGTGAATGCTTGCTAGAGTCCTGCCCACCAAACCCCAAGTCCTGCTGCTTGGATGCACACTGGGCTGTGGCACAATTGTGGGTGCCTGATACCTGCCTTGCAGGTGCCTGCTTCCTGCCCACCTAGGCCCTGCCTCTGTGCCAGTCTGGGTTTGTACCCAGGTGACCCAGGAGGGCTCTGGTCTGCTATGCACAGAAAACTTCTCCTTTGGGTAGAGAAGCTGGCTTCTCGACATGCTCCAACAATATCTGTACTTTGATCATTCAATGAACAAGTAAAGGGATGCATCCTGCAGAACCATTATACTCCTGGCTCAGCTAATGACCCTCACTGGTCAGGGAGGGAGGTCCCTGGATTTCACAAACAAGCCTGGGTCTTGCTCAGCATTAGTAACTTCTCCCATCTGGTCTAGAGATGAGTGGTCCATCAAATGCATCACCAGAGTTCTTAGGAACTCTGCAGGGTCTGGTGACTCACCAAATTAGGAAATGGTAAACCATGCCCTTTATCAGTTGATTGACCCAGGGTCATGATTCTCTTCGTATATTGGTTTATGGCTTGGGCTAGAGTGGGATCAAGTTTAGTGACCAGTTCCAGAAAAGCCTGGTTAATAGTATCCTAAACTTACACGTATAAGGAAGGGAGGCTTAGCACCATACCAGGCCCTTAACCATGGGGCCCTATACCTAAAACTGGGACCACATATGATGATCTAAAATAAATGGGGGTCAAGCAATGAGTAAGAGTCAACCCCTCAACACAACTAGAAAATCCAGTGACCAGCCAGTGGGATGTTCTCATTATAACAGTAACTAGAGGCCTGGTGCATGAAATTCGTGCATGGGGGGGGTGTCCCTCAGCCCAGCCTGCATGCACCCTCTCCAATCTGGGACCCCTCAAGGGATGTTTGACTGCCTGTTTACAGGGATCAGGCCATGGGGGTGTGGTGGTGACCAGCCTGAGTAAGGGGCTGATGGCTGTTTGCAGGCTGGCCACAGCCCCTTCAGGGTGAGGGGTCCCGCTGGGGTGCCTGGCCAGCCTGGGTGAGGGGCTGAGGGCTGTTTTCAGACTGGCCACATCCCCTTCAGGGTGGGGGTCTCCACTGGGGTGCCTGGCCAGCCTGGGTGAGAGGCTGATGGCTATTTGAAGGCTGGCCACACACCCCGGCAACCCAAGCTCCCAGCCCTTCCTTTTTTTCTTTTTTCTTTTCTTTTTTTTCAGCACCTCCTTGAGCAGAGGCCAGGGCCGGCTGGAAGCAGGTATCTGGGATTTATTTATCTTCTATAATTGAAACTTTGCAGCCTTGAATGGAGACCAGGGACAGCCAGGGTGGGTGGGAAGCTTGGCTTTCTCCATCATCAGGGGCAACCCAAGCCTCCTGCTCATTCCAACTCCATGGCTGCCTCCATCTTTGTTGGGTTAATTTGCATACTCACTCCTGATTGGCTGGTGGGTGTAGCAGAGTGATGGTCAATTTGCATGTTTCTCTTTTATTAGTATAGATACTGGTACTAATGGCTTCCATTTATTGGGGCTTACAAAGTGCCAAATGGTTTCTTTATGTGCAATTTCTCATTTAATTTTTACAACCATCCTATGAATGTTGGCAGAATTAAGTACTCTCATAGCCATATAGCTTTCAAGTGGCAGAACCGAGATCTGAACTTCAGGTCTCACTGACTCTAAAGTCCCTGCTCTATAACTGGTTACGCAGCATCCTCAGAAAGAGCCAGTAAGCCTCTGTTGTGGCATAATCTTGTTCCATCAAATAGTGTTGGACTGAGACATGGAAACAATATCCATGCCCCATGGGGCTGCCCTCAGCCACTGAGAAAAACTGCCCTCAAAGGTTTAACTCATGCCTGGGACTTTCCCCTTGGGATGGACCCTGTGTGCTTTTCCCCCCAGAGTCTCAGGGTCACTTCAGAAACTCCCTATGGATTTCTGTCCCAAGCCCCTCCTCACACTGTCCCACTGAGGAGCTCTCAGAGTCTTGCATCTGATCCCCTCATCACAAAAATCCACTCCTGGCTCAATCCCTGTGTTATGCTGGGTCAACAATTCTCTCACCGAAGAGACAGCCACCTCCTTTCCCCAAACACTGATGATCAAACATCATATCTTATCTAAAGAGCACAAGATATATAATTACTTTGCCTGTAGAGCAGAACATTGTGGCCTGTCAAACTCAAACTAGGATGTGTCCCCGCCCACCTCACGGACCTCCAGCCCTGCTACTACACTGGCCCAGAGTGCTGCCTGGGGAACCAGCCTGCCTGGCCCTGGGTGGACTCTCCACCTCACTTTGCTCATCTGCAAACTTCAAATAATTACAGCACCTCCTTCAAGGGACTGTGGTGAGACAGACAATGCATTCCATGTGAAGTGTTTTGCTCAGTGCTGACTCAAGAGAAATGCTCCCTAGGTAATTATTATTACTAGTTGTGATTATATTGCTGTTTTTCCTCTGGTTATTATATATATTCACTTAATTAAAATTAACCACTCTCCTTTTAAAAGGGTGCAGGAAAGCACATGGTACAGCTCAAGGACTGAGGTTTTACACATGGAAAAAACATCGCAGTATAAAAATTGACGTGTCCTGTTGACTTGCCCCCAAAATACCGTGCATAATTTTTCATGGCCTTTGACATTTTCTCCCAGACTTGACCATATATTCTCTAACTTAATCCCCACACCAACGTGGAAAATACACTTTGGAGATAAAGAAACTGAATTTCAGAGATATCAAATAATAATAGTTTCAGAGATGTCAAGTAATAATCTGTGTGTGTGTGTGTGTGTATATATATATATATACATATGTGTGTGTGTGTGTGTGTGTGTGTGTGTATATATATATATATATATATATATATATATTTAAGTGACCATTACAACCAGTTGACCGAATGGACCAGTCAACCGAACGACCTGTCGACTGGTCGCTATGATGTGCATTGGCCACCAGGGGGCAGACACTCAGTGCAGGAGCTGCCCCCTAATGGTCAGTGAGCTCTCACAGCCAACCTCCCATGACTGGCCAATCTCCTGCAGTCCCTCCCCCCAGCCAGCCGGCCCCAATCGGCCCCAATCGGCCCCAATCAGTATTGGGCAAGACAGCCCTGATCGGCCCCAATCGGCCCCTATTAGCACCAAGCACCTGATCGCCAGCCAGGCCGAGGAACCCTAGCCATGCACGAATTCATGCCATCGGCCTCTAGTAGTAATAATAATGATAATAATGATAACTAACACTTATTTTGTGCTTCCTATGTATTATACACTGTTTTAGGAAGCTTCTATGTACACCTTTCAATTTTCAAAACAACTTACGAGATAGATGTTATTGTTATGCTCATTTTTCCAGATGGGGAAACCAAGACACAGGTTAAGTAACCATCCAAGGTGACAGGGATTGGAGAGATAATGAGAATTGATCACTACAATTCCATAGGGTGGTATCTGAGGTCCACAGCTGGGTTTGGCAGAGGACAAAGAGAGACAATACTATGGACCTTTGCAATGGTGGCACTGTCCCTACACTGCACCTCCCTCCCACATACATGCACTGCACACACCCCCGCTCCCCTCCACACAGGGTGATCTCCAGCTCGCTATAAAACGTTCACTCTAAAACTCTGTGATTGTTACCGAACCGGCAGAGACCATCCCTCTGCCGGTCTGGGGAGGCCAGCGCACGGATGCAGGTAGTTTTCCCAGGGGACAGGGAACGGGGCTGGAGAGTTCCCCAGTCCCAGTAAAAATGATGCCCCTGCTTTAGAACAACAGAAACGTGTTTTGTTTTGTCTTTGAACAGCCTTGGATCTTCACGTTGGCTGCAGACTGGCTGAGCCACTGCCTTCCCTAGTGGGCAAGTCCAGGCGGAGCGTAGCTAGATCACAATCCTTTGTAAATCATGGCTTTCCATTCAGGTTCATCTTGCTAGTGTCACTGCTGTCACTGTCTTGATTAGTGCAGGAAAAGTGGAACTACGATTAAGTGAGATGAATCTGTACTGCCCAGGAGATCCCAGCCTCGTCAGTAAACTGCCTAGTTATTGGTCACTTGGCAAGCAGACTTAAGATGCCCTGGGGCCCTGGGAACACGAAGCTCAAAGAGGCTATGGAGCGGCTGCTCCTCTATTCTAAAGCTTTCGGTAATTGTGGATTGGAAAATGGACCTTCTGCAATTTGAGGTTCCCATTTTGAAAAGCAGGGAAAGGTGACCATCTCAGGCTCTGGATTATCTCGTTTGCCAGTCAATGAGCAAGAACTTGGCCAGACTGCCCAACAGGTCACTCAGCGTCAGTCTTATCCTAGCTGGTCTCTGGGATGCTTTGTGGAATGTCCACGGGCACCTTTCAAATGGCAAGGCCTTAGAAAGGATTATCTGCTTGGCTCACCACCGCCCCCCCCCCCCCTTTCTGCTAATGCAGAGATGTTACCACACAAGATGGCCACATACCAAACACGGAGAAAGGCAAGTTCACCCCTAGGGAAGTTGCTTCCAAAGGATGGTCGGGGGAACCCTGAGAATCCCTGGGGTCTGAGAGGTCAAGACTATTTTCATAAAAACACTGAGACGTTAGTTGACTTGTTCACTCTCACGTTCTCTCAAGGGCACAGTAGAGTTTTCTAGAAGATACATGACATGGGCTAAGGCAACAGATTGGATGCATAAGTAAGATATGAGGATCCAACCGTCTCCCACTAAGCCAGACATTAAAGAAATTTGCAGCAAAGTACAATAGTGATACTATTCTCATTCATTATTTCTGGAAAACAGAGGGTTTTTTAAAAAAATAAAAATAACTTATATTAACACGGAATTGGTATATTGTTTGAAATAAATTGATAAATTGTTTTTAAATTTTCTCAGGTTTAATTTCTACTATGGTAAATATTGGTTGCTACAGCCCACATGAAAGTATTTGAGGCCCTCGGTAATTTTTAAGAGAATAATGAGGTCCTGAGCCCTAAAAGCTTGAGGGCCACTGACCTGGGAGACCCTGATAACTTTACTCTTCCCTCAAGGGAAGCCTCCTTCCCTCTCCAGCTCAGCAGCCGGGCATCCGCCTGGCAGGCTCACCACTTTCTCGGACTTGGGTGCAGGTTCTCTCCTTGGTAGCCTTACGACCTGCCTTGCCCCTCATCCTTACTACTGAAATGTCTCTGTTCTGCCCGTGGCACAGGCCCAGGAGACCGCAGGAGGGAGGGTAGGGAGAGAGATGCACATCTATGCATTGACAACAGGAGGGAGCTGGAACTAGAGACAGCCCTGAGCCTGGGCTACAGAGACTGGGAGGGAGCCCATGCCTGTGGTGAGGGGCCAGAGGTGCCCGCCCATCATTCAGCAGGCATCACCATACAGCGCAAGTGCTCCCCTCTGTAAGTGTGTAAAACAGCATGACTGACACCAACACCACAGGCAGAGCCACTTCCTCTGCATGGACCTCAGGACCCCTCCTTACAAACAAAGCCGGAGCCATCTCCAACCCCTGTCAATCACGTTCTCTTCCATCTAACCCGCCTATTGGCAGTCGTTGCGCTCCTCCTGGACACCTGTGTAAGGTGCTCATGGGAGAAGCTCGAGGATGAATAAGACATGCTCCCTCTTGCCCCCCAGGAGCTGCTCACTAGCAGCAAAACGATCATAAGAGTTATAACTCGTGTCTTTCACCTCGCCCGTTTTCCAGGGGGAATGAAAGTGTGCAATGTGGGAAAGCAAAGCCGCTAAAGAAAGCGGAGAAACAAAAACCCTAAATAATTCACAAGGCTGGAGCATCAACGTCTGAAACAGAAGAATCGATTCTGTAAGAGCATCCACTCTCTGTTTCTCTTCATAAATGTGATTTCTTAACCTCAAATTCAAAGGTTGGCCATGGCCGAGAGAACCTGATTTCCTACCAAACTAAAACCCCGCCTGTCTGACCTGGTTATACTCAGGTTCCCAGGTAGGAGTCACCTTCGAGGCTCTTCAGAGGCATCCAGCCGAAGGGACTTGCAGCCAAGGGAGGCATCTGCGAAGTGGAAAGGGACTTGGGGCATTTTTTAAAATTGCAAGATGCTTTCTCTTTAAAGTAAGCTCTAGAGTCATCAAGTTCTATGTTAAAATGGGCTGCCTACTCATTACCTGTTTATTCAACCCGGCCAAGAGCAACCCTTTCACTCCATGCAGACAACAACTAGGGCTTTGAACTTGTCTCCTTGCTGCCGAATCAGGCAGGGGC
Organism: Corynorhinus townsendii; assembly: GCA_026230045.1. Taxonomy (NCBI): domain Eukaryota; kingdom Metazoa; phylum Chordata; class Mammalia; order Chiroptera; family Vespertilionidae; genus Corynorhinus; species Corynorhinus townsendii. Next base: position 177,446,965 of record JAPDVU010000004.1, on the reverse strand, counting down.
CTGTCGAGGCCAAGGTTAAACTGCGCTAGATACGCAGAGAGGAGGAGGAGGACGCAAAGGACAGCTGTTCATAAAGCGCTCTCCGAGGCTGTTTCTCCACCTCGTCCCCTTTCGCTCCACTACCGCCCACCTCCTTCACCCCACCTAATGGTTTCTGTTCAGCAAGGTTTTGAAATTCTGGGAATTGTCACACTTTAAGCATCTTTTATGAAGATTATCAAGATCATTTGCTTTCACATCTCTTGCACTGTGAACATTAAAAGCCCATTAACTAAATAATTCTATGCTTTTAAGGATTATCTGCACATACAATGTTAGAAAATCGTGATTCCTATCACACACACATAAAAATTGTATCTTTTTCTCTGAGTCATATATTCTCTCTTTTCCCCTCCCTCCCCTCCTCTCTTCTTTTCTTTCCAGTGTGTTCTCCTCCCACTTCTGCTTCTCTCTCTCTCTCTCTCTCTCTCTCTCTCTCTCTCTCTCTCTCTCTCTCTTCAGTAACCATAATTACAGGCATGCTTTCTGGCCTTATGGTCTTACACACCTTTGAATCATTTTAAAAGCGCCCAATTTGAAAATGAAGAATGTAGCTCCTTTATTTACAAAGCAACTTAAGGGGAAGTGCATGGGCTTTTCTGGAAAACCGATGGATTCGGAACCCAGCACTGTGCAAACTGAAGCAGTAAGAGGACCACACAGCAAGGTTATCACGAGGATTAGATACAAAAATGCCTGTACAGCATTTTGCTCAATGCCTGGCTCATAAAAAGCACTCGGCAATGATAGCGATTACGCTTCTCCAGAAGTATTTGTGACTGAGACCACAATTCAGAAGAGGAAGAGAATTAGAACGACACACCATACACACCAGAGACGGCTTCTTAGCCCATCTGTGTATTCAATGGGTTGACAGTGGACCAAGCACTTAGAGGAACTTCTCTGATGCCCAGGACAATCCTCTGAAGCAGGTAGGACAGGTGGTGTTACCCCATTTGACAAACTGGGGCGTGATGGAGGGCCAGAAAGTGAAAGTTTAATAGGCATTAAGTGGAGCAGGACTACTTCAAGGTCCTGAAAGAGGACCGTTTTCTCCATTTGGCTGATATACTCAGTCCTTCAAATTTGTGGTCCTGTGTCAGCTCAAGAACTGGTCAGAATTTAAGATTAAAACGCCAAAGTTCATACCGTAAAAAGCAAACCCTCGATTATCCAACTGTGGTCCCGCTGAGTGAATCAAGGTGCTTCCTTCCTCCTGGAAGGGCTCCAGGCCCTTCCCTGAGCAGGCATCCCGTGTAGGGGGGTGGGTCCCTGCAGATGGCTGTGCGGGGAGAGCCATGTGCGGGGACTTGACTCCCAGCAGCCCAGCTGTTGTGTTGCCATCTGCAGCCCAGCCCCAGTTTAGCACAGAGGATAACAGGCTGGCAGCTGTCAATTATCCCAGCCAGATGATTCCCCGTGGCATTGCACATCTGGAAAAGCCTTCCCTGGGGACTGGTGTAGCAGCATCCATGCATCCTCAACTCTATTATTATCTTCAAAGATACCCAGAGAGTATTATCTTCCAAATGCAAAGATTAAGAGAAAATAAAAATGCAGCATGTAGTCAGTCGTTTTTATTTAAAAAAATACTCTTTCGCCAATGCTGATACACAGCGAGACACTATTTTTTTTTAAATGGCATGAAACACAAAAGACATGAAAAAATATTAAGAATGTCTGATGGCATCATCAACTAATTTCATTTCCTTCTATGTTATCAAAATGGATGACACTCTTGAGTCAATTGCATGCGCTAACTATGTGTATTTTGTTTGCCAATCTCATTCTAGGGTTTTAACTAAGCAAATAAAATAAAGAAGGACTTCTGTCCCATAACACCCATAAGAGAAATATGCAGGGAACAGGGAAGAAAAAGGTTTCATCATAAAACACGCAGCCTTCTCGATGGAAAAGAACCTTCCATAACGCGAATCAATAACTCGAGCTGCGTCCCTACATGCCCTGCTTAACTGGGACTTTGCTATAAAATCTGATTACTGTTATCAGCAGGAAGCCGGTTTGGCTGTCCTGCTTCAAGGAGAGTCATCCAAATCACAGATCAGCCAGCACGCAGGCTGGGGGAGCCTGGCACACGTGCACAGAACACTCGCGTCTCCTTGTCTGCGGGCTGGGGGCGGGATTCTGTGGCTTGACTCAACTCAAACTGTTGATTCAGGTGCTGAATCCCAGATTCCCAGGGCAGGGACACATTGACATCCAAGTCATGGAGAATGAGAGAAAATGCAAAAGGGTCCCTAGGGCTGTGTGCTTAGACCCTCAGCCCTCAGGTTCTTCCCTGGAGAAAAGTAGTTTGCTTTGGTCTCCTTTAACAACCCATTGAGAAATGTGCATTTAGTGCCTAAGCTGCAGAAGGTCCTGGGCTGTTGTCACAGAGATACAGCAAAAAGCATCCCAATGACGTGCCAGCCAGGGGGAAATACAGGAGGCCAGAAGGTTCTTGGTGAGAAATGCCAAATCAGTACAAGAGTTCCAAGTGCTGCCGGAACCGGGGGGTGGGCAGAGCTGGAGCCAGGTAGGGACCCATCAAAGGGGAAGAAGCTACCGGATCCATATGGAGTCCTTCCATTAAGAGATGGGAAGGACTTCAAACGGAAAATGACTTTAGCTTCTCATCTGAAACACGGAGAAGGGCCAAACGGTCAATTTCCTGTTTTCCAAAAGATTGTCATTGGGGCCCAGGCTGGGTTTGAGGGAGGCCGAAGGGGAAAGGAGGGCAGTGCTCAGAACCAAGCTGTCACTCATGCTGAAGATGGGCAATAGTGGGAAGAATCAGGGAATGGACCTGGGTCCAAAATCTAGCTCCATACTCCCTAAGTGACCCTGAGTAAAGCACAGTCCTTCCCAAGCCTCAGTTTCCCCAACTGTGAAATGGGGTAATGCCTGCCATGGAGGGAGCTCATTGGCATTAAATAATGCATTTCAACCTTCAACACAATATCTTGCACACATATGGTCAATAAATGCTAGATTCTCCTCAACCTCGACTCTCCTCAGACTATCTCTCTACACACTGAAATGACTATTACTGGGATCACAGGCCATGGACTTTTCCCGAACATGCATAATTTTAAAAACTTGTCTTGTTGGTCCATCTGAAAAACAATATGGTCAACTTGAGATTTAGCAAATATATTATTTCTATTTCAAGGTAACAATAATGCCCGTTCAGTATCTCATTGGATCATCCATTCTTTAGACACTTCTAAGGGATGGGAGAGGGGAGAGGAGGGAGAGGAAAAGCTGGGAAAGAAGAAAATACTGAGTCTCCCCTCTCTGGACCAGCTTTCTGGTGAGTGCTCAGTGAGAAAGGCCTAACAGTGGCCCAGTTTCCTAGGAAACTCTGCTTAGAGATCTCATACTACAGGTGCATGGGACCTTGCTTTGTAGAAGATATATAGTTCTGGGCATGTCACATAAATCAATGGCATGAATAATATCTGAATGGGGTCTTTTTGAGGTGACTCTTCACTCATGTGGCAGCCAAGTTTTTACCATTTAAAACCAACTTTATAAGTTGACTCAAAACCTAAGCCTTTTCCTTCTGGTGCACTCATCCAGTGTGGCAAAGGGCGTCCTTTGTACTTTGTCTAGTTGGCATCAGAATTCCTCTCGGCTGTAACTCACCACCCAGGCTGCAGGATTCTCCTTCCTGCCTGCTAGAGAGAAGGTTGGCCTACTGCCATCCTGGACCCAGAGACTCCCCCTGTCTCATTTCTCTTGTGAAGCCTCCTCCCATCTGCAGTCAAGTCCTCTGAATTCGGAGGACAAAGCAGGTGCATGCCTCTACCCTAACCAGAAGATATTTATTTAGTCATCTCGTCTTTGCCCTAGGAGTGCCTACCCATACCTCTTAAATTGTTTACAAAGCTCTATGAGCTAATTAGCAGCCTGGTTAGCTTCACAGCCGGGATCCTTAAGGAGGCAGGAGTAAAACTCAGATCACGTTTCAAGAGATATCATGACAGCGAGTGTTCCGGGAATGTAAGGCTGGGAGGACATCTAGGGCCCCAATCAGCGCAGCTTTTGAGAGACGTGAGTGATGAAACCACGTGAGAGACCAAGAGCGTCCAATGGAAGCAGGGAGGCAGCACAGTCAGGAGGCAACTCGGAACTTCAGAAAATGTGAAGCTGAATAAATGAATGAACGTGCTGTGGAGTCAGGAGAAATGGAAGGCGTAGCATCATGAACTCTGCAGGCAATATAGCCATGACACCTTAGAGAGGGGCAGGGGCCCAAAGAGCTGGCGGGGGGGTCCTTGAGGTTTGCAAAGGAGAGCCTATTTCATGCTGTGCTTTGTGACTCTCCTCAGCAATGTACAGTCAACAATCAGGCAACACTTGCTGAATCAGAGCAGCCTGAGTCTCCATGCGATGGGGAAATAAATGAAAGCTCTGGGCTCTGTCCCGAGTGCTCTACTTGTATTAGCTTCTGTAATTCTATGTGGATGATACCTACGTGACAGGCAAGGAAGTGAGGTCCGAGCAGTTACACTAACCTGCCCCAGACCACACGGGTAATTAATAGTGGAGTTTGGATTAAAAGCCAGGCACTCTGGCTCTAAATTCAGAGTTGACCACTACCCCACACATGCCACAAGGAATCCAGTCCACTGTGTAATTTCTTGCTCACTCTTTAAATGTATCCACCCCAACTGAATGTATCTTCAGGAATTATGCCGGTACTATAGCTTTATCAATGATGGGGTTTTTAGTTGTTTTGTCTAGGAAATAAATACTAACGGGGAAAAGGAAAGTTATGGTCTAGTTACATTGATTGAATTGGGCAGACACAGGGCTTTTTCTAGGACTTTTGGCCTGTTTGTGGAATTCTCCTTAACAGCTACTTTCCACCCTCATGATTTCACTGTGTTTTGAGAGAAACCGTTTTGATGTCATTTCTCAATGGATTGAATTTGTGCTGAGAAACAACGCTCTCCTGTAAGTAGGCCAAGGATTTATTCCATCTAAATCTAGTTGGCTTTTTTTTCTGCTAACAATTAACTGTCTTTTTAGTATTTTAAATGTTTTCTAATTTTTTTAAATTGGGGTAACTGCACGTAATCATCAGCTGTACCATGTTAACGACTTTTCAGTGTGCAGTGACGTGGCATTAAGCACATCCACAGTGTTGTACAATCATCATCACCATGTATCTCTCGGACTCTTTTCTTTTTGGGAAACTGAAAACTGTACCCATTAAAATCTACTTTCTTTTTCATAAGGAAGGGTCACTTTAACAGACAAACACACACACACACACACACACACACACACACACACACAACAATTAGGCAAAGAAGAAAAGAAGGAGCTAAATAAAGTCAACCCTTCCCCAAAACAATTATATTCAATCAATTCTCTATACTGATTTCAAAAGAAAAATCTTAACTGACAGACAGTCTAATCCTGATATAATTCGACTCTCTCTAAGGTGCTGTAACTTATTTTAGCCTAGTAAAAAGAAAGTAGTTTAAAGTATTAACCATGGCGTTATCCAACACGGAAAAAGTAAGGCTAACACTTCCTTTGAAATGTATTACCCCACTGGGCCCCGTGCCCAGGATTCTGATCTCAGGTTGAGCCCTGATCATCAGTTCTTTAAGCTCCAGTGAAAAGCCTCATGTGTGGCCAAGGAGGGATCTTAGAGTGTAAGGGAGTGACAGGGACTGAATACCCATGTGAAGCCATGGAGTAATATGCAGGAAAGTAGTGGGTCTGAAATCTGAGACCACTTGGAGGAGGTGATGAAGCTACAGATCATCTCCAAGCAAAATGTGTCTACTCGCACATGCTCACAAAGCTTACGTCTCTGCAGGGACCCACGCTCCACCAGAAGCCCATCTTCACGTGCTGAGTGCAGAACACGCAGGAACAACAGCCAAGAAGGAAACCCTGGGGACCACCAACAAATAATGAGCCAGCTTAAAAAAAAAAGAGCCAGTTCAAGAGACTGAGATGGTGCAGCCAGGGAGGTGGCGGGAAAAACTGAAGTCAAGGAATAGGAGAGTTTCAAAAGAAGAGTGTGGCACCAAGTCAAATGATATAAACAGGTCACATAATGGTGTTGGAGATGGGTTAAGAGCAGCAGGACCCGTGATAAAGTTAGCCACAGCAGGACCCAGGAAACAGCTAACCCTGCTCTACGGAAGCACAGGCTTGGGGACAGACCAAAGAAGAAGTATTGGGAGCAAGGGCAGAAAGCCCTGCGGAAGCAGCTAGCTTCCTTCCCCTGTATCTGGAGAGACTTATGACTTGCTTGTAACCAAAAGGCAGGCGTAACAATGGGCAGCCATCATCAGAAAAAGACCAGGGCAGCAAAAGGCAAGGCAGCTTCTCCCTTGTTCGTTGGAACTTTGTGCTTGGAGCCCTGAGCTCTCACGTAGGAAGTCTGACTACTGCAAGGCTGCCACGTTGTGAGGAAGCCCAGTGCCAGTGAGCAAAATCACCCCTAAATGATTCAACTGAGCTTTCAAGTCTTCCAAGCTGAGGCCCAAACAAGGAATAGAACAAAGTGGTCCCCCTCTGTGCCTTTCTAGAATTCCTGATCCACAGAATCCAGGAAGCAATAATAAATAAAATGGTGGTTGTTTTAGTCTGCTAAATTTGATGAGGTTTTATGGCAATAGTCGCTGTTATACTTCTCTGCTGAGTTGTCTGGGTCCAGGGTCTATATTTGATTTTCTGTGAGTAGTACACTGCTCAGACATCAGCATATGTGACTCTAAAAAGAAAGCAACTGTCCTTTTTATCAATGACAAGATCAGGAAAAAGGTTTTTTTTAATCAGTCTAAAAACATAAACCTTCAGGGCTAAAGATGGAGTAGCTAATTTTCCACTTAAAATATTCAGCTTATACTTGCATATTCACAATCACATACTGTATAAGATGATACGTTTAGAAATATTGCTCTTTTCATTCCTACAATTTTAAAAACAATTTTATTAAACTCTTGGCATATGTCTCTTTTGACAGTATCCTGGCCCTCATTAGAGTCACTTTTGAATCACTGTATAGATTTCTGGGGTGTACCATCTTCAAATCCATTTACACAGTTTGAGATAAAGCACTTTGGAATCTGTATAGGATAGTGTCACTGGAAATGTTATCCCAGCCAGAGCATTTATAGAACATGAGGCCAGTTTTTATTTGATTGTCTGGAGATATGTATTCATGAGCATCACCACAAATAAGTGATCGCCACTTCACTGCTTTTTGAAAATAACCTGAAAAGGCCTGTGTCCAGTGGTATCTAATTTGCACGTTTATGAGGGCAGGGCCCCTGAATAATCACTAAAGCTGTGCAAATTTGCTTCTGTTAAAAGTCATTCTATTAGATGACTTCTGTGAGCATGCAATGCTGGTATTTACTTTAGGTAACTTCAAGTTAATGAGTCTTGCCCAAACACTGTTTGTGGTTCAAACAAATAACTGAGCCATAGTTTTAGTTACGACAAAAGACGTTGTAAGGACTCAAATTTAATACAGTCTTATGTTCTGAGGAATAACATTTTGAGAGAAAAATCATCCCTATATATTCGGATAGAGGCTCTGGAAAACACATGTGGAGTGGAGGAATGATACTCATGACTTTTTAGGGAGATTGAGCTCGAGGTGGTAAGTAGGATCTCCGGGTGACCAAAGGGAGAACCTGGAGACCAAGCCCTGCTGGGAGGAAATCACAGTGCCACAGGCGAGCCTGAGGATGATGTGCAAGAAACCAGCAGAGGTAGATTGGACAGAGCTTGGCCAAGTTAGGGAGGCAGTGAATACAGTGAAACACCAGCTCTGGAGGGCCTGGGTTCACACTCAGGCCTGTCATCAAGCAGGCTGTGTGCCCTTGAGCAAGTTACTAAACCCCTCTGAGCCACAGTTTCCTTCTCTGTAAAAGAAGTGTTGAGAGAATAATGAGATGCCATATAAAACCGAAGAAAAGTAAAAAGCCAGCTGGAGAGAGAGTTCCTGAAGACACTTCTTCAAGGAGTCTATTATTATAAGTGACGACTGATTGGCTGTGGGGGGTGGGGAAGGGGGATCACTATTTCCTGCAGTTTCTCTTTGAGTTTTCTTAGAACGGGTCATTTTCAGATGCATTAGGCTGCATCCTTGCCAGACCAGCCTAATGCAGCTATAATTTATGCTGAATTAAAGAAAAAGGGCTTTAAAATAATTCCTTGAGCAAATGATCCAGGAGAACCAGCTTCCCAGCAGAAGATGATGGGGAAGGAAAAGTTCCCCCCCTAGGCTTCCACCATTTCTTTGAGCTGAGATCAGAAGCGGATAATGAAACCAGCCAGGGGCGTGCTGTGCTACATAAGTTCAAAACCGGAAGGTGAGAGTTAAAATATTGTAATTATGTTCAAACGGAAAGAATGGGAAATGGCTTTTTCCCTCCTCCTGGATGTTCATGTGCTAAATAACGTCTTCTTAAAGAAGAACACTTTCAATTGAGAAAGAAACACTAAAATCATGCGGGAATGAGTCATTAAATTCCAGGTTTATTACAGATAAAATGTTCCCACATGGTCATATGATTCTGTAATTCTGAAACAAAGTGAGAAGTCTCCAGGGCCTTGAGGTCAGGACTACGTCTCATTCACTCACCTAACACACCTCGGATACACTCATGACACTGAAATCAAGTGATCATGTCTGATACGGCAGCGTCTCTGCGTCTAGAACATAACCCTGTGGGTAATGCTCACTGTACCATCACACCCAGATGTTAACAGGAGGTGAATGAAGCCGGGAAGGAAAGAAAAAAGGCACCTGTTACAAGCCAGACTGCTCTGTCTAAGAAATGTCTGTCCAGCTGTCAGGAACTTAAACACCAAAGGAAAGGTAAACTGGATTAGGCTACATTTGGAAGAGAGTTCCAGTAAGATGCTTGGTAGCTTCTGATTGCATTTAATGCCATTAAACTGAATCGGTTTCTAGAAAATGGTTTTTGCATACCGCAAGCTGCATTTCTAGATTCTGTCCTTACAGAAGGAATACCTGAGATGGATGTGGCCTGCAAAGAAAAAAGTGATGTCAATAAATCAGTCAAAGCCCCTAGAATGCGTACAAAGTGGAATAAATAAAAGGTGGGACGGGGAATAAATCCTGGCTGGGTGTTTTTTTTTTTCTATAAAAGATCCTTTCTGAGCTTGAATTACCCTGCTAGCCATCCCACTGCCTCTATCACACAGCCTATAAAACACCACATAAACTGAAAAGAAAGACAAAAAGGAAGAAAAGAAGAAGCACATCCCCAACCAAGTTTCTGTGTTGTTTGTTTTCTTAAAGATCGCTCAGCTTCCTCCTTCCAACCTTATGCTTGGGAAGCACGAACCTGAAGTCCCTCGGTGTGGAGGATGCTCCTTCTCTTGCTTGCCTCCTCGTTATTCCTTCCCACAGCCTACGTTTTAGGACCAGCTGGAGGGCCCACAGGCCAGGCCAGGGGCGCCGCTGCACAGCTGGCACATGAGGCCCTCGCTTGTCATCCCTGCTTTGCTGGGATGGATGGGGGGAGGCAGGCTGTGAGGTGAGCCTGCTGGCCCTGCCTGGAGCTACACCTCTACCTCAGCTGAGCACCTGGGACAGTGCCACTGAAAGGCAATGCAGAAGCAGGTCTCCCTCTAAACACAAGTCCCCCCGATGCATGCCGGGAAACTGCATCTGCCTCTGCTCCTCCCCGGACTGTGCGCTCCAATCAGCAACACACTGCCCCTTTCTGGGTGCCTGCTCTGCAGGCTCCTGGGGTCTGTGGGTCTGAACTCTTCACTAGGCTCCTCTGGTCTTCCAGTCCCTCCTCCTATGGCCTCACCCCCCTGGGACCCGGGGGGCCAACTTCACAGAGCTGCTCAGAATGACTTCTGTGCTAGACACTGTGCAGTAAGCTAGCTAAGCCACTTTCCAATCCCCTTTTCACAAACCTGCCTGGACTACAGACATAAAGGCTAAAAACTACATTTCCCAGGCTCCCTTGCAGCTACTGGACTAACATGTGACCTACACTGATGAGCAGACACATGCACATGAGATTTGGAAAAAGGAGGTGTAGAAATAGAATGCCTATTTTGTTCAATGCAGGGAGACTGGTTTCCTATAGACCTGGCGTGTGTGATTTATCTGGGGCAACAATGGCAGAGATTCTCATATCCAGCACCCAGTAACACCAAAGCTGAGAGTAAGTGGTGATGGCAATGGAGTTACTGCTAGAACAGTCCTGATTCTTTGAAGTTCTTAGTACCTTATAATAAACAATTTTCCCCTTAAAATTTGTTAGGGTGGCTTCTGTTGCTTGCAACAAACAACACTGATAAAAACAACTCCTAATCCTTATACCTTCATACTTTCCTTTTAATGTAGCATATTCCCAACTCATACTTACAGAAGGTGCTTTAGATACATGCACCAAAACCTCACCTGAGAAATGACACATCTCACAGTTATTCTGAATACTTTTTATATTAGCATTAGCATTGGCAGTCTCCTCCATTCATTCACTTAACAAAATCTGTTATAAAGGGTGACTATGCACTAGACACGGAGATGATCGCGGCTAACACACTAGTTCTTGACTTCAGGGAGCTTACCATCTAGAAAAAGAACAACTACATTTATTTAGCACCTACCAGCGCCGGACACTATAATTAACATTCTAAATATTGAATGCATATACTCCTCAAAATAACAATATGAAGTGGATGTTAGCATCCCAATTTTGCAGATGAAGATTTTGCTTAGGGAAGATCACGTGTCCATGATCAGGATTGTATTTCTGGTAAGGGCTAGACCTGGAATTCAAGCCCACATCATAGCCAACTCCAGGACCTGCCACCAATATAAACTGCTAATACCTTGAGGGAAGGAATGTATTAACTGCATCTTATGGCTGGGAGGGCCCATCTAGTCCAATGTCATCCCTATGTCAGAATCCCTTCCTGGGCTCATTGCTGCTGCACTGAACAAAAAGGCACTCTATCTGTAAGGAAGCAGGGGTATTTTATTTTAAACCACAATCCTTTGCAAAGTATCCTACACAGTAGATACATCACACATATTTATTAATTTTCATATTTTTAATTTTGCCATCCTTGCCTGTAAGGAATGTGTAATGGAAATATTACTAAACTGTCAAGAAGTTTCAGGCATGCAAAAAAAAAAAATGGGGGGGGGTAGAATCTTCATAGTAGGAAGCATCTTAAGGTTGAACAGAAACTCAGAGTTCCAAACCTAGACTATTGCGTTACTTGTAAAGTACTTTTATATCCCTTAATGAGTCAAGCTATTATAAATTCATGCGGGTCTCATGTCCTCTGTACATTCCTGAATCAGAAACCTTTGTTGGCATTGCCTGCTTCCCTGAGATGTTCACTCCTTACACCGGTGAAATATAGAACTAGGTTAGCCTCCTGTCTGTAACATTTTGAAATCAAAAGGAATTTTAACTCTCTTATAGAATTATCAAAGAAAAACCTTTTGGTCACTTAAGAATTAGGAAGAAAGCACTTCTAATCCAATAAATCTCCTATCTGATTTTAGTAATGGATCTAAAATTTCATTTCTGCACTGCAGATAAATGGACATTAAAATGTGGGTCCATATCAATAAAGGTGTTGCTATAAAAGCTACAAACCGACGGCTCTCAAAGTCTCCCTTTCATCTCAGAGAATGTCCTAAAACTATGCCTGGGAACAGAAACCCGAGCTAATTGATGTTTGTGCTAGTGAACAAAAGCAAATATCACAGAAAAAACATTTACAGATGAACAATAAAATCGTATATAAGGCTACGTCAATAACCTCTTGGCAATACAGATGATTCAGAAGCCTCACACTACCTTCTCTCGGCAAGACAGTGGATGGAAAGAATTCTTGTACAAGGTTTAACAACTACAGTCTACTTGTGTGTGTCTTTAATCCACACCAGAGGATATGTTCACTGATTTTTGTTAGAGAGAGAGAGAGAGAGGAAGGAAGAGAGAGAAACATCAATGTGAGAGAGAAACATGGATCCGTTGCCTCCCGTACGCACCACAAAGAGGGATCAAACCAGAAACCTTGGTGTATGGAATGACGTTCCAACCAACTGAGCCACCCGGCCAGGGCTAAGTGCTACTTGTTTAAATTCACCTTTCTAAATTTTTTGAAAAATGAAGTTTTTTCTAGGTATTCATGCTACTACCATTACCACGATAGTTCCCACTTTTTTCTTATAGGTTTCAAATATTACACAAGTGAATGTAATATCTATATAGTTTTTCTTGATCATTTTATTGCGTATCTTTCACATTTGAGCAGCTATTAACTGTAAGTTGGTTCCCTGGAAGCTACAAGATACATGGGTGAGTAAAATGCACTCCCTACACTTGAGGAACTTATAATCAAGCCGGGAAAGAGGAATGGTTTAAAGCAGAAAGGCCACAGGACCCAGCTATGGGGTGAAACTCATTTTGACCCCTGAGCTCAAGAACTCTTTGAGGAGGAAGCGACATCTGATCTGGACTCTGAAGGACAGGCAGAGTTCCGGTGACAGGAGCGAGCACACCAGAACACAGGAATGGTATGATGAAGGCGCTGGTCCCCTAACCTGGCTCATCCGCAGAGTCACTCGGACCAGAGTTTCACACAGGACGTATCCAGATTCCAGCCCCCAGTGTGCTGGAGTGACTCCCTGGTCATGGAGCTGGAGACACTGTACAGTTAACAAGTCACCCCACCCCCCGCCCCCCAGAGATTCACTGGGCAAGGAGATGAGCGTGGGAATCTCCAGGAAAGACTCCGAGCACAAGAAACAGTCCAGGACTCCTCGCTGCGAATGAGACAGGAAGCGGTGGGAGAGGCGAGGCAGGCTGCAGGGTTAGGAGTGTGGGGACCATCGAAGATCCCCGGGTGAGTGAATAATATGATCAGAACCAGATGCCAGGTAGAGACACCTGGCAGTGGGCCAAGAGGCAGATGTGATGGCGAGAGACTCCTAGCAGAGAATTAACTCATCACGAGGCCAATCATGGTCACCTGGGGGAGATGCGGGGCCTGCGCTAATGTCATGACAGCGGAAATGGAGAGGCACCAATGGATGCTGGAGACCACTGCGGGAGCCTTGGCTAATGAGCTGGAGGCTGAACAGAGATACAAATGTGCAGTGAGTCAGCGGAAGGCAGGTCTGACTGCAAGGCCAGTGCCCCAGGTGGTGGCTCTGGAGCTCTGGTCTCAGGCTGGACATCAGACGTTGCTTCTTGTTGGTCTCACCACTGCCTGCTCTACTACTGTCTCCAGACCCGCTGGACCTCACTGTCCAGGTGCCGGTCACACTCCCTCCCATCATCTGCACCTAAGTCAGATCCGATGCCTGTGCTTCACTGCAATGGACAGGCTCTGCCTTCCAGCTTCAGCCTCCTCCGGCCCCACCCACCCCTGCTGGCTGGCTGGTCTCAGCTCTGTTCTCACAGGCCTGGGCACCAGTTCCTCCCAGGCACAGATGCCTGGGCAAGGCAGAGCACACACAGAGCTCCACATGCAGCGATGCTTTTTCTATAAAAACAATGTCTTCACTACAAGCAACAGCCATGACCACCAAATCAGAGCAGCCACTCACTGACCGCCTGAGGATTAAGAGTTGGGAAGGCTCTGGGATTTGTTTGACTTTGGTTTTGCTTTGTTTGCGTTGGAAAGCAAAGCCCCAGAAAGGGAAAGCCGGTGGAGGAAACAATAGAACAGTGTCAGCGCTCCTGGCTCCGTGGGTCAGGCTGCGAGACAATGAAGATCAACCCTGGCTACTAAAAGGTCAGGGCCTGCGATGCACCCTCCCCGGCAGGAAGGCTTTGTTTGTTGGGCTGGTTTTCTGTAACACGGGGGCTGGCAAGCTTTGTGAGGGGGCAGAACGAGCACGTTCTGGACCTTCCTAGGCCCTGAGCAGGCAATGCCTTGTGCAAGGGGTGCCGGGTGGGCTGTGCGCACGGGGCCCCGCAGCTGCACTTCGCAGCAGCCAGCATCTTTCTGGCGAGCTGAGCGCAGGAAGCAGGCAGGCTGGCCTCGGGCAGAAGGCTGGGGAAGCATGTGGTCACAGGACAAATGGGCACTTGTTCTCTGGAAGGTGTTGGCAGCCACTTTCATAAACAATGAAGAGGGAGGAAGGAGGCTGTGACAGCAGGCCTGGGTGTCTGATGCGGCCACAAGGAGGTGCCTGTTCTGGCATCCTTGGGTGACTCCATTATTTGGGTAAATAATAATAATATTTGAACAGGAAATCCAGAACTCCACTATGCCAACTGCACTCTCTCTTGCTGTTCCCTCTTCCTGGAGTTCCCTACACCCCACCCCTTTCTGAAATTCCATTCATCTTTCACTCCAGCCAAGGGTGTGACCACCTCTATGGCACCCTCCTGGACACTCCTAGGCACGAGAGATGGCTCCTTCCTCTGGTCTTGAACAGCATGAGAACACACCACCGCCTGGCAGTGGGCCCAGAGGCAGATGTGATGGTGAGAGACTCCTGGGGGAGATGCGGGGCCTGCGCTAATGTCACAACAGCAGAAATGGAGAGGCACCAATGGATGCTGGAGACCACCATAGCGGTGGTCATCATGTAACCCACACATGATGCACAATGCTGTACCCAAGTCAGCAAACTGCCTTTTGGATGCAGTGCCTTTGGATCCACAACTCTGGCAAGCAGTGGCTCAACGGTCCCCGTGGAAGACATAGAGACCACACAGCACTTACTCGTAGGAAGATCAATGAATATAAAGTGTGCCGGTATTGGCCTTACTTTGACCCTTCCCTCCTGGATGGAGGGCAGAAGCTGACAGTTCCAGAAACCTACTCTGGTTTTGCAACTCCCAGCAAATAAATTCCTTTCTGAGACTCCACCCCAGCGTCTATCTCCCCCGGCCCCTCCGAGCTGCATGGACCTGGACCAGGAAGAGGATAAGAGAACTCTGGGAATCTCTCTGCTTCTGCCCAAAGCAAAAAGTAATTCTCTCCATGCAACATAAGCCCCAGACGATGATCTCATCATGGGTGTCACCACAGCCCTGCTTCCTGAAAAGCAGAGAACAGGCAGAGTCTTCCTCTGTCTGTTACCAAGGCCTTGGCAAATACCAAGGAGACATTGGTTGAATGAAACAGAATTCTCTGGTACCTTTTCTTTCAATGTTCTTACCGCACCCTTAAGAATCTATGTCATAATAAAAGACATGAGGTTGGCACTGATGCATTCATCTTACACACGTGTATAGAGACCATATATCAGAGGCCCAGCTTCCGTGGAGAGGCAGGAACGACTTCAAAGGGAGAGATCTGAGATGTAGTTGAAGCATGAAAAGCATTTCCAGGAGCCGAGAGGGATGGAGGTGGAGGGCATTCCATGTGATCTGAGGAGCCTGAGCAGACTTGAAGATGAGTAGAGAGTATGCTCAGGGAACTGCCCATTCTTGTCAGAGGCACCTCCCTGGAGGAGCAATGTCATGTACTACAATCAGCACAGGCTCTGAAGCCAGTCATCCCCTTACCAGCTGTGTGGCCTTCAACAAGTCCCTTAAGCTCTCTGGGCCTCAGCATTCTCCGCAGTGAAATAGAAGTGATAATACCTTGCAGGGTTGTTCTGAGAATTTAGGATGTAGGCAAAGGATGTGGTAAAGAATATGCATTAAAGAAATGGAAGAGCCCTAGCTGGCTTGGATCCGTGGATAGAGCATCAGCCTGCGGACTGAAGGGTCCCAGGTTCGATTCTGGCCAAGGGTACATGCCTGGGTTGCGGGCTCGATCCCCAGTGGGGGGTGTGCAGGAGGCAACCAATGAATGATTCTCTCTCATCATTGATGTTTCTATCTCTCTCTCCCTCTCTGAAATCAATAAATATATTAAAAAAAAATAAATGGAAGATGTAATGATGATAATGATGATGATGGTGGTGGTGGTGGTGGTGATGATGATGATTCCACAAGCTCCTTGAAGACAGAGACTCTCTTACTTGTCCCCACTGAAATACCTGTTATCCTGTTTTGCTGAAATTGCATAGGTACTAAGTATGTATTGACTTAAATGGATCTCCTTGCTACTTTATTTCTATCACTGATCCTTGGTTTTTGTTTTTCTCTTTAAAGAAATGTTTGCTACACTTTTCTAGCCTAGTTAGACTTTGAAGACTGTCTACGGACAGTGAATGAATGAAACAGACCCTACCTATCATGGATTTGGGGCAGGGTCTGCAGGAAACTTGGCAAATGCAAGCCAGCTGGAATAGATTGTTGAGTATTAAAGGTTCTACAAGGGAATGAGTTTTCTGAGGCTCAGAATCCCAAAAGAATGAATAGGCTTTCAATAATCAGAGAAGAGGGGAATGCTGAAGAAAAGAGATCAGGTTACAAAAGTGTGGAGTATGTTTGAGAAGCCATGAGTATCTGGCCTGGCCAGTCAGTGTAGGAAATCGAAGACACGCCTGAAAAGTAGTCTAAAGTCTGACTAACAGAGAGACCGCAAAGCCAAGATGAAGGTCAGTACCTGGGAGCAATGGACAGCCATGAGTAACATGGCCTGGTGTCACAGAAGCTGAGACCAGGAAGGTTCATATAGACCACAACCCTCCGAGAGACCAGGAAAGCAAGGCCAAGAGACGTTAACTTGCTCAAAGTTATGCTGCTCATTCGGGACAGAATTGGGATGAACATGCTAGTTTCCTAATGATTAATCAGGAGCTAGAATACCCATCGCAAGGAGCTGACAATATGTAGCACATACACCACCTCCTTATCCCTCACCCAAGGCAGACATTTCTAACCAATCAAGCCATTCTTTCCTATTCTTTCCTACTAGGACCTCACCTTCCTCAACACAGTCTTCTAATCTCAGACATATGTGCTGTCCTGGGAGGTGACATCTGTCAGTCATCATGTTCAACTCAACCTTGCTGCCCTAATGCAAAGACAGGGGGGAGGGTACTTGGAGGCTAGGTGAAAAGGGTGAAGACATTAAGAAGTACTAATTGGTGTCACAAAATAGTTACGGGGATGCAAAGCATAGCACAGGGAATATGATCAATATAACTACGTATGGTGCCAAGTGGGTACTTGAAATATCGGGAGGAATACTTTATAAAGTATGTGATCATCCAACTGCAATGTTATACCCCTGAAACTAATACGGAATAACATCGAATGCAAACTGTAATTGAAAAATCAAATTAAAAAAAAATGCTTGCTTTGAAATTCTTACAGAGAAGAATGGAAATGGCCCAGAGGACTCAGTCCCTTATGAGAGTCATGTGGTTAGTGCACCCTTCTGTAGGAGGTGAATTCTGTCCTTCACAGGCACAGACATTTCGTCTCCAGCCAATGAGAGTGGTGAGCCACAGCCCCCTCTGCTCTCTGGGCCGCCCTCTCTCCCCAGCACTTTCTCTTCTCCATCAAAATTACAACCAAGAAGAAGGGGAAATCCCAGCCTCGGAAACGAGAGTTCAAGAGCATAAATAAGTAAACACACCACTTAGGATGTGGCAGGGAAGAGGGTGTGGGAAAAGAAAATAATATATTAACCATAGACTCAAAATCAAGCACCATTCAATGTTTCCTTTTTAGTTTAGAAACCAAATAAAAATGAAGGAAAAAAACCCAGGAAGTCCCCTCCTTAGTGTTAACAATAGAACAATCCAGTGCACCATTACTCAGGGCAGCGTCTTTTTAAAAAGCGGCACTGAATGTTCAGATCCCCTCTGGACCCTGCTTGGTACTTAGACTTGGGTGCACTTTAGGCACCTAAAAATAGACCTGTGACAGCGATGAACTGCAATGAACTCCAGACAGGTAAATTCTGTGATTTTAGACAGAAAGAATATACTGGCAAGCACACTAACAACAAACGTGGGAATTTTGGCTTCTCCTCCCTCGGTAGCCTGGATGCTTGGGGGAATTCTTCCTTTCTCTCTGTTGGAATTTTTTCCCACCCCAACAAGTGATAACACCTACCTGCGTATATTTTGCAAGTAAACAGTCAGGAGTATTTTAAGGTCCTTCTAATTAAGGATCGGCATAACATACACAAAGTAAAATTATGTCACTTGTAAATATAAGCGTGCCTCCTTTATGGTAAACTAATATATTGAAATCTGAAATTGAGATTATTTTCAGGTAAAATGTTTCATTCATTTCCCAAAAGGATTCCCCATAGGATTCCTTTCAAATGAGGAGTTCTTATGTGAGTGCATTTTAAATGGTTCAACTCGGGAAACTGTGCTTTATATGTAACTTTTCAGGGTTACACCTGCTCCCCAAAGTGAAGTGCACCTGCGTTAGGTAGACGACAATGGTCTCAGTGTGGAAAATGCCAGACATGAGATTTGTGCTATGAAAAATTAAACATAAGGACACCAGTAGCATATTTTTAAAGGTTGCTCTTTTTGTTCTTTCTCCACAGCATTTTATTTAAAAACAAACACAGTGAATTCTTTTTTCTAAAAAGTAATTTCCTCCCCTTACCATATTTTAAATATTAGTAATTGACTGACGATTACAATAGAATTCTAAAATAACTAAAGCCACCTCACAGAAAACACAAAATAATCTTATGTAAAATTTTTACAAGTATTTCTCCGTGATATTTATTTCTATGCTTATTTATTGATTACAGAAACAATAAAGTCGTTAATTAAAATGAATTTGTTTCCCTGTACATGAGAACATTTTTAACGTGTGTGGAAGGTTTGAAGTTCATTTCCAAAACAACAACAACAAAAAGTTATGCTATAAAAAGACAAGCATTCACCCTGAAAACTGCAATTACTGCTTTCTTCATAGAAATCCCATCTGATTCTTTCACTTCTTCTCTTTTCTTTCCCTCTTCTCAAAAAAGAAGATAAGGCAGTGCTGCAGGTTTTTCCAGATAACAATCAAAGGATCTCACTTCAGGATTTCAGCATTTAAACTTGAGCCTTTCATCCAAGAAGGCTCCTACCTAATGCACAATAAGCATCACAGAGAAGTACGATGCTTTCTGAACACAATGGACACTAACTCTACTTGAAGGGTCTCCCACCTGAACCCAGCCCTCCAGAGTTCTTGAAGGAAATTATCAACAGTACTGGGAGATCTGTTCTGTTCCCACCAAGACAGACTGCTGATGGCCTAAAATGATGCAGCCGCAGGCGGCACTCGTTCAGATAAACGTGGCAGTGGCATCAGCACCAGCAATGAGCAGGGCAGCCTTACTTCAATGGGAAGCTCCCACTGCTCTTTGAATGAATGCTGGGTCTCTGACCATTTGCATTTGTAACTGTTACTCCCAACAATGCCGAGGAGATGGTTTGGTACAAACACAGCAGCCCTGTCTCTAGTTGCTGGACATTGGCTATCTGCCTTCTGGGGAGAAAGACCACGTGACGCAGACAGAGCGCTGTAGAAGAGTCAAGAGCAAGGCCTCTAGAGGCAGCCTGCTTAGCTTCCAGGCCTGCTCTGTCACCTACAAGCTGTAGGACCTTGAACCTGTCACTTAATTACATTGGGAGCAACCATATCGTAGGGAGGTTTGGAGAATTCAGTGAGTTATATGAACGCACCCATACATCGAGCCCTTGGGACAATGCCTTGTGGAGTAGACACCATATAAGAGTTTGATATTATTAGTAGGTTCCATGTCATATGACTGGCATGAGGTCACGAGGGAATTGGTGATGATTGTTATCAACTTTTTTTGTAAGTGGCTCCAGATCGATGGTAGCTCTCCTCTTGGCATACATTTTGGAAGAAGAAGTGGGATTGTTGTTGTGTGCCTCTGCTCCCAGATCGCACTTGCCACAGCAGCCGTTGGTCCCTCTTTCTTCCTCTTTGACAAAGCCGCTCCGGACTGGCCCCAGGCACTCTCACTTGCCCTGTCCCTCCTGCCTGGCTTTAACTTTTCCATCTCACTTCAGGCTCCTGCAGTGACTAGAGTTCCTCAACTACTCCGTGCCGTTCCATCCCTCTGAAACCTTGCACATGCTATTTATTTTCCTAGAATGCTTTCTCCCAGAGGTCGACCTCTTCCTTTTTCAAAACTTGGCCCAGCTATCCCTGCCTCCAAAAAGCCTTTTTGTTTTACCCTCCTGCCCTGGCCTTTGCTCTATTGCTCTTTCACATCATGCTGCCATTTCTTTCTTTTCACACTTGTCTCCTCTACTGGGACTCTCTTAGGAGCAGACCGTGTTTTATTCTTTTTCTATACACACCGCACATAGTAAAAGAACTGGCACCTTGCAAATATTCAGTATGTGTAATTGCTGAAGAAACATAGGGTGGCTTCTACCTGCCCTGAGATTAACTGTCTCCCTCCGATTGTCATTCAGCTGCTATTTTGCAATCTCTTTTTGCCATCAGGCATCTGAGACACTGGTGTTGATTCAATAGTCTCTCCCGGCCTCACCTACGAGATGGGATCAATACTCAATCTGCTTTTGAAGTGAGATACAATATCAGGGGGGAAGAGGATGAAGGAGAACAGGACACAAAATATTCTTCAGCGAGGTCCTGGGGAGGGTGTCTCGTCTTCCTTTCCAGCAAAGTAGGGCCCTTA
This sequence comes from Corynorhinus townsendii, assembly GCA_026230045.1. Lineage (NCBI taxonomy): Eukaryota > Metazoa > Chordata > Mammalia > Chiroptera > Vespertilionidae > Corynorhinus > Corynorhinus townsendii. Next base: position 177,426,376 of record JAPDVU010000004.1, on the reverse strand, counting down.
GGAGCCAGGCTCAGGGAACAATGTCCCTTGAGAACCTTCTGAGGGTGGGTGATTCATGCCTCTGCCTCCACTCGGGGAAACCAAAGTGGACAATCCAAGAGGTTCTGTCCAGGGGCCAAACCCCAAACCTGGCCAGTCAGCGGGTCCAACAGCTCCTCAGTGGTAAAGACTGGCTGCCTGCGGACTGGATTTGGTCCCCAGATATATTATGTTTGGCCCACAGAGTCTTGAAAAAAATGGGTGAGTTGGTTGTCAATGTTTAAAAATTAGGAGACTGCACATTTAAAAATCTAGATTTCTGGCTTAATTTTTAGAAGAATGGGCAACCCGCGGTCCCCGCTCCCTGGTAGGAGCACCTGGTGGGAGCCAACCAGTGCTGCCCTCTGCAGGTGGGACATGTGTTCTGCAGTTCACCACACTCCCCACTTCGCTCTATTCATTAACTGCCTGGCACTGTGCAACTGAGTCTGCAATTTCCCGGCGGGGTTCAGCACGGAAATTGAAACACTGATAGAAGGAGATGGGAGCTGGAGGAATCAGACCTGAATATAGAAAGAAGCTCGGAACCAAGGGGACAAGAGCTTTTTATGAGATCTTAGTTCCTTAGGCCAAGGTAGGAGGGGGTATGAAGATCAGTGACAGGTGGAGGCTAGAATTACAGGGTTTTAAGAAGTGTGACCGTGGAGACCAGAGCTGAAGGCTTTATGGTATGTGTGTGTGTATAAATATAAATTCATATCTGCAGCCAGGACCTCTCTTCCAGACCCATATATCCAACGGCCTACTTGACATGTTTAATGAGAGTATCAAACGGAATATGTCTCCATTGAACCACTGACCCCACCCCTGCTCTTCCTGCCATCACACGCATCACACTTAAGGCACCTCCATTCATTCTTCCAGTTGCTCAGGCCAACAGCTTTGATGTCACCCCTGACTCCAGCTTCTTTCACTCCCCTGTCTGGCCCATCAGCAAGGCCTATTCTAGCTCCACTTTCAAAATCTGTCCAGAATTCAACCCAGTGTCACCAGCCCCACTGCCGTCTCTCTGGTCCACACCATCACTTTTCTCCTAGGTTGGAAGAGCCCCTGAAATGCTGCCCCTAATCCTGTCCATTTGCCCTGCAGTCCATTCTCACAGAGGCCAGAAGGATGCTGTAAAAATAAACGTCGGTCACAGCATTGCTCTGCTCAGCATCTTCCCATGACTTCCCGTTCCTTAGAGTGACAGAGCCCCTGCTGAGATCTACACGCTGTCCCATGACATGTGAGTCACCCCCTCACACAGACACCTCCATCTCTTACTGCCCTGCCCCTGCTCACTTGACTCCAGCCACCCTGCCCTCTTTGCTGCTCTCTGAGTGCTTGCTCCAGGCATATCCCACTTCAGGGTCTTTGGATTTGCGGGTTCCCTGTCTGGGATGTTCTTCCCCTTCCCTCCACTAATCACCCCCTTCATTTCCTTCAGACTTACTAAAATGTCTCCATCCCAGGAAGGCCCTCCCTGATCACCCCACCTCAAGTCAACCCTCCTCAACACTTTACATCCCATCCTTGCCCAGCTTTCCTTCTCTAAACTTGACCTAGTTTTTGTTGTCGTCTGTCACTCCCAGCTGCAAGATAAGCTCCTCAAGGACTTCTTCAATGTATCTCGTTAAACACCATATATCCAGTGCCTGGGAGAACCCTTGGCACATAGTTCAATAAATATTGGATGATCAATAAATACTTGTTCAATGAATGCATTTATAAATAGTCTACATTTTAAGATCGTACTTACCTATGATCATTTTTAGTGGAAAAAAAATATTTAGTAGTCTGTCAGGCAACATTCAATTCAAGGGTAATACATAAAATAGGCCTCAAGCTTTCATTTTAAAAGTCCATGTGTGAGTGAGTGACAGACTGAAATACTGGAGTAAGTTTCACCACATACACAACGCCGCTGTGCAGTAAAAAGACCAGCCTGCTCCTCCTTCCTCTTGCCCAAGTCCCTTGGATTCATATGCAAGACACTGGGGCTAGGATTTTTCATGCACAAGACGTGTCCACTGTGCACTACATTCTATTCAGCCCCTCCTTTGTCACACTGGCTTCCTCTTTGCATCTTTGCTTCTCTGTTTTCGGAACCTCCAAAGTCTGGTCCTGAGGCTTCGAGCCCCTTGGCCTCATCTCCTGGCTCCCAGCTGACCACCTGCTTCCAGGCTGGGTGGTGAGACTCACTTTCCTCTCTGCTTTTAGCCTGGAGTGTAGATGTCAGACAGAAAGGAACCCGGGAAAGTTTTGGGCCAAGGTCTTTGCTTTATTGAGATGCTTCCCCTACCCCTTTCTCTTTTCCACCGGATTTTTGAAGTTATCTGGGTAAAGAAAAAGCTTCCTGGTGACACCTAAGGATGACAACACGAAGTTGAAATCTTTATAACAGCTTTAGGCAAACACAAGTTGAAATGGTATGTCATATCTGTCCAAAAATGCAGCATGAAGCGGGCTCTAAAAGGCAATGGGATGAGGAGTTACTGAGACAGTCAGGAATCTGAGGAGGAATTTACAGACCTGCAAAGGCAAGGCACAGAGCCTGGAAATCGGCCACTTTCCACCAACTCCCCGCTGAGCCGTGGGAGATTAGACATTGCTAATTCTAATCACATTAGAACCTTTTACATCACGTACATTAGACAGGAAAATGGAAAGTAGGCCATATGGGGTTATAAAGGGTTAACTGGCTTTAAAACTAGGTGGGGCTGAGGTGGTGGCATGAAAGCATTTTGGCTGTTTGGGAGCTATCACCCTTGACACCTTGTGGTAGGCAAACTGATGGCCCCAGAGACATCCCCTATGTCCTCATCCTGATCCCTGGAATCTGTGAATATGTTACTTCACATGGCAAAAGGGACTTTTTCAGATGTGATTAAGTTAAGGATTGTGAGATGGGGCGATTATTATAGACTAGAGGCCCAGTGCATGAAAATGCATGCACTGCAGGAGGGGGTCCCTCAGCCCAGCCTGCCCCCTCTCACAGTCTGGGAGCCCTCAGGGGCGGGAGGCGACCTGGATCAGGGGAAGGCAACGCCCCCATCACAGCCACTGCCGGCAGTGCCTTGGCTGGCTGTCCCTCGTTACCTGCACCTCGGGTCAGCACTGGGCAGCTGGGCAGCTGGGCAGCCACCATCCGAGGCATGCCTCTGCCTTGGCCGGCCCTGCTTGCCTGAGCCTCAGTCAGTGGGGGGTGCAGGAGGACCCGAGGCCCCCGGCACGGCTGAGGGGACTCTGGTGGCAGGCACGCTGAGCGGTAGGCCCTGGCCAAGGAATGGAGGATACTCTCAACAACATATTTGTTGGACACCACAGTCAGGCTTCAGCTTCAGGGAGGGAGGAAGAGAGGGATGGGCAGCTCGTTGGAGGAGCCTGGGCAAGCTGTCAGTCATTGGGGGGTATAGGAGGACCCGAGGCCCCTGGCGGGGCTGAGGGGACTCCGGTAGCAGGCGTGTGGCGCAGCCAGCCCTGCACCCCCTGCCCATGGGCGCTGCCATCTTGTGAGGGTGTGATGGTCAATTTACATATTACCTCTTTATTATATAAGATTACCAGGGTGGGCCCAATATAATCTCAAGAGTCCTTAGAAGAGGGAGGCAGCAGGGTAAAAAAAAGATGCCAGAATAGAAGCAGAGGCCAGAGTGATGCAGGGCCAAGTGTCAAGCAATGGGGGCAAACTCTAGAAGCTGAAAAAGGCAACAAGCTGGATTCTCCCCAAGGGCCTTCAAAAGGAAGGCCTACCAACCTATAGCGTAATGACCATGGAGAACCACGTGATGGTAAGTTAGTGTGGTTTTGAGCCACTAGATTTGTGGCAATTTGTTACAACAGCAATAGGAAAGGAGTACGTGTCTGTTGTCTCACTCCCACATCCTGTGCTGCAGAAAATCCTGGTGAGGAATGTCCCAGATGTTCTAGAAGCAGGCTAAGGTAGAAGATGTTGAAGTTGTCTGTGAAATCACAGCTCACTCAGTGGCAGCACTTAATGATCTATAAAGGAGCAACCTTGCCTTCGCAAACAGTCATAGTTGGCTCCTTGCAGAGACCTGGGAGCAATGCCAGCCACACCAGTGCAAGCCAGGTATTCACTGAGTCACAAAGATGGGCTTCAAACCAGGTCTGGGCAGTCATACTGGCCGCCCGTGACTATCCCACACCCTCTCTATCACTTATACACTCTTTATGGGGACTTTTAAAGAATAGTCTTAATCCATTGGAAGATAAATGCAAGGTGAGTACAGGTTTTATTCACTGGACCCCAGGCTGCTCTTATCATCATCTCTCATCTTCTCACAGAACACCTACTCTTCCTACCCAGACCACTCTGACAGGCCATAGAGAACTGTCCTAGGCTCATCACTAACACCTTGTTGCTGGCCTTCTTAACAAATCCCATGCAAACCTAGGGTTCAATGGATGGCTTCAGTGTGGTTTGTGGGCCTCATTCAATTTTATGCAACACTATATTTATGAGCATTTGAGATGTTTCAAAGGAGTAAGTCTAAGAAAAGTTTAAAATTCACTGCTTTAAGAAATGATTCCAGTCATTATGTCTTGCTAACATGCAATTTCTTTTTTTTTAAATATATTTTTTATGGTTGATAGTATTACAGATATCTCCCATTTCTCCCCTCCCCCCTCCTCCCAGCCTCTTCCCACCCCTCCAGGTCTTCGCTGCCCTGTTGCCCGTGTCCATGGACTATGCATATAAGTTCTTTGGTTTATCTCTTCTCATCCCCCCAAACCCACATCGAGGTATGTCACTCTGTTCCATGCCTCCATGCTTTGGGTCTTATTTTGTTGATCAACATGCAATTTCTTACAATGGTGTCTTTATTTAGTGTCATTGTCTCAAATAGTTCATCTTTAGTCAGGTGATCACTATACTAGTTTCCTCTCTAACAAATTACCAACATTTGCTTGCTTAAAACCATACACATTTATTATATGACCATTCTGAAGCTCAGAAGCCTGAACTGGGTCCCATGGGCTAAGATCAAGGTGTTGGCAGGGACGCGTTTCTTCTGGAGGCCCCAGGGAAACGAGAGTCCGTGTCCTTGCCTTTTCCAGCTTCTACGGGCTGCCAGCAGCCTTCATGCCATCTGCAACCTTAGGTCCCCCTTGCTTTGTGGTATAGCCTATTCACGGGTTCCCAAGATTAGGATGCAGACAGCTTTGGGGGCTGGGGGGCGGCGACATCATTCTGCCTACCAAGTCCTTAGTATATTCTTTATATATATATATTTAATTGATTTTTTACAGAGAAGAAGGGAGAGGGAGAGAGAGCTAGAAACATCGATGAGAGAGAAACATCGATCAGCTGCCTCCTGCACACCTCCTACTGGGGATGTGCCCACAACCAAGGTACATGCCCTTGACCAGAATCGAACCTGGGACCCTTCAGTCCACAGGCCGACGCTCTATCCACTGAGCCAAACCTGTCAGGGCCTTAGTATATTCTTCGAGCACCCACATCTGTTAGGAGGTTTCATAAGGGATTTCGAAGATAAACTGTATTTCACAAAGTCCTTACTCTTCAGGAGAAAACAGTAAAAATGATGGTAATAGCTGCCATTGTTGAGCACTCACTGTCTCGCAGGCCCCTTCCTAAACACACTGTATGACTTAACCCAGTGGTCGGCAAACTCATTAGTCAACAGAGCGGCAAACCGCGGCTCGCATGTGGCTCACGAGCTGCGGTTTGCCGACCACTGACTTAACCCATTTAATCTTGCAGCCACCGGGAGCTGGGTAATATTATTACCATCATTTCAGAGAAAAGGAGACTGAGGCACCAAGAGACACTGTTTCTTGCCCAGGTCACATGACTAGTTTGGTGGCAAGATGGGGTGGAGACTCCGGGACGCAAGCTCTAAACATCCATGAGTAGTTTGTTCTTTCATACAACACTGAGAAAAATTAAAGAGAAAAGAACAATAACTGGGTAAACAAAACAACAAAAACCACAGAAATAATGAAAACCTTCAAGCAAAAAAGGGGTCATGGAAATTAAGATAAACAAGCCATAGAAAGGAATGTTAAAAAATTGGATCATATTATAGACACATGAGGGTAATTCAATGAGAATAAGCCATGAATAGTCATTGCCACGACTGTTCCTTTAAAATAATGCCCATCATAAAAATGACTGAAGTTTTCAGAGGGTGTATAAATAACGGGTTAGAAAGAAGCCTGCAAAATCAGTGGCATCCCATGTTCAAGGGCATTTGACAAACCTGAAGTGCATGAGTGGACATACGCGGTTAGTTCAGATGGAAAGGGGTGGCCCCAGCCAAACCCTGACACCAGGAAGAGGGGGCGCCTCTGTTCTCACATGGACATAAACGTCAGGTGGCCGGCCTGTGGTGCTTGCAGGTGTGAAGCCAGCAACATGAAATTCGGTCTGCGAAACCTAAGGGGGGCTGCTCCTTAGACATGGAAACTGTGTCTGTGGAACGCAACTCTCCAGGAGGAAAAACGAAACATCAGGAGAGCTGGAGTAGATTGTTTCTGGACGGGAGAGAGCAGCTGTGAGGCTGGGAGTGACCTAGGAGGCATCCTGTCTGGACGCATAAAAGGGTGAGATGAAATCTGACAAGATGAGAATAAGACCTGGTCACAAAAGGAGCGAAAAGGTTAGGAAAACACGAAGGAGGGTTTTCAATGTTTTAAAAGTAGCTTTTAAAGGAAGCATGGAAGAAAGAGTAAGAAAAGAGAAGCTCCCATTTTAAAGTCCCACCCCTCTCTAATTCTGACTACAACAATGACAGCAAGGTCCTGAAACTATTCTTTCCCTGTGATGTCCTCCCAAACTGTCCTCAGTTTACAGGTCTGTTTCCAAACCCAAACATGAGCCGCCCCACTGGCCTCCACATCTTTTCCGCTCCTTCCACAATCATGAGAAATGACAGGATTCAGAAACAAAGACCCTGGGGTGGGGGTGGGGTGGGAGAAACGCTAGTGTGGTTTGTGTAAGGAAAGTGGCTTCTGCTTCAAATGACTGACTAACATTATTAGTAATAAAAATAAATACTTACCCTGCAACAACTGAAGACACAACAAGAAACTTAATTATTCAGATGGTCCGTGCAGGATAAAAGGTGAACAAGCAATGTACAGTGAGAAAAGGAAACACTTAAGTTGAACTAAAAATGCAGAATGTTCAAGCAGCCTATGACTCCCTTAAATACTGCAACCAATCATCTCATGCTAATGATAGTTCCGGAGCTCTAACGTGCTCTCCAAAGAAACATCTAAAAGGCTAAAATAAATAAGTGGGAAACTAGCGCAGTCATGACTGTCCTCCGTGTTTCCTAAGAGTGCCCCTGTGCCATCTTTGTGCTTGGTGAGAACGGCGGGTTATTACTGAGATACCTCTTTGTTTTGGCTGCTCCACATTTTCTCTGAGAGAAGAATTCCACATTAACACCAAACGGTGATGAGAGAAGACAGCAGAGAATGTCTTCAAAGGTAGACTGCAAGAGCAAAACAATTTTGGCGAAGTAGACTACTAATTTCAGTACACCAGGAAAGGACAACAAATGAAGAAGAGGCCTTGGAGATAATATTTCTCTTTGCATAGAAATATGACACCACTGAGCCCCCTCCTCCCCCAAAGCACACACACCTTTCCTCCTCCTGGTGATGGAATTTTTTGCTCATTGAACCACACTCGGCCTTCAGTTCTTCTGCTAACATGTAACTTGTTTGCGGTGGCCACAGAGCAGAGACAATATTTAAACAGTGGGCTAAGAGACCCACTTCTCACTGGCCCCAGGTACAACCAGCTACGAGCTGAAGTTGAGTCCGTAGATATACAATGAAGGACAGGATAGTCCCCCGCAAAGCAAGCACGGCATTGTGCCAGACACATGCAATGTAGCTCATGGGAACTGGTACATATCCCCCTGCCGGGCTCATTACAAAGCAATTGACAGTGTGGTATGCTAGAAGAGGTTTAGCAGTTCCCAGCTGTGTGACCACAGGCCAGATACTTAACCTTGTTGAGCCTCATTGCTTCTCAGCCACGGAGGGAGCATAATAAAAATACTACCTGTCCGCACAAGAAGTTTGAGGTGCAAAATGATTACACACCTGGATGTAGTTTGCAATAGGCAGATACTGTCAGTACAACGTCCAGTTCTAGGTATAATAAAGAAATGTCATTACAGGAAAAGGAAAATACTTGGTAGGTTAAGTCACACACAAAGTCAAGATTGTGGAATGTTAAAAGGAGAGGGAAAAGCAAAATGTGAGCCGTTTGTTAGTTTTTAAATGTATGAAAAGCCTTCATTGAGCATCTAAAACAAAAATAACTGAACGACAGGCCAGCCAGTGTATCTCAGTGGTTGAGCGTCGACCTATGAATCAGGAGGTCATGTTCTATTCCCCGTCAGGGAACATGCCCCTTTGTATGCTCTTCCCCAACAGGGGGAGTGCAGGAGGCAGCCAATCCATGATTCTCCTCATGGATGTTTCTATCTCTCTTTCCTTCTCCCTTCCTCTCTGAAATCAATAAAAATATATTTTTTAAAACTAACTGAACTACAGATAAAAGAAGAGGAATTGGGTTTACACTATATCGTGAAGGATTTAGGTAAGTTATCCTTACAAAGAATTTTTGGTTACAAAGAGTGGGAATACAGTGAGACAATACAATTTTCATCCCTACAGTTCTTTACTCACTGAGCAAATAGTTTCCCGAGACAACAGAAGTACAATCATTCTAGAAAAGAGGCAAATGAATTTCCATTGTCTTCTAAAGCCAAGCTAGCCTTACAGTCACCGTGACAGTACTCAATTCTGCTGGTGATGTGAAGGCCACGGACTGTACCTAAGCACATGGGGATGGCCGGGCTCCAACAAACTGCACTTACAACAACAGGCGGCAGGCTGGGTTTGGCCAGCAGGCTGTAGTCTTCTCATCCCTCATCTAAAGGTTCCTTCCAGTCCTAGGATGCTAATCCCTAAAACCCAGCTGCGGCAAATGCTCACAATCAAACCAAGTGAAAAACACCACCATCCTCGGTACAGTATGTCATTGGAATGGATGCCACCCTTTCTATCTAGATCTTGAGAATATAATTAATTGATCTTCATAATCAGCTCATTAGGATAATACATCATCGGTGCTTTATAACTTCATAGCAAAACATACCCATGTTTACATATGTTTATGGCTGTGCCATCCAAGTGTATAATATTACAATCTGGTGCAGTGGGAAGCATATGCCATATGCTCGGCTTCATCTTTTCTGCCAATGGGCAATGTTTTTTAAAAAGGTAAAGATGTGCGTGGGAAGATACTCCCTTTGTCCTGTTTCTACGTTAACTCTTTCATCTCAGCCTTCTTCCTTGCCCCACCTTGCTTTTGCAGAGAAGACTAAAAAGGCACCCCCGCCTAAGGAGGAGGTCAAGACTAGACAGGGCTAGGGTGGTGGGAGCTGTAAGGGTTAAAACTGGCTATCGATTCCACCCTGGGGTCCATGGGCCAGAGAGGAAGCACGTCACTTGGCTTGGAAATCAGGCCAGACTGGAACAGAGTGGGCGTGAAATGAGAGTTCAGGAAGGAGAACCTGGCACTGGGGCCAGAGCCTCACTCATCTGGCTCCCTGCCTGAGCAACGTGGGTGGATTGGCCTCCCTGAAACCCGGGGTCATAGGAGACAAACCACCAGTAGTGCCTGCAGCTGAATCACCATGGACTTTGATCACATCAAATTCTCTGCCTTCGTGTATTTATTTCCTGCTATTGCCCAGTGGGAAGGCTGCGATTTCTTTTTAATCTGACAAGTGAAATGAATAAAAAATTACTGGCCTACTCATTCTAAAGGTGTAACACATGCACACACACACGTGTGTGTGTGTATATATATTTATAGTACCATATATATATATATATATATACACATATATACACATACATCTATATATTTATTTTTCTGTGTACATGTTATTTTTAAGTAGCTTTTCTGTGAACTAGAAGCAATGATTTGGTAGGTACCCTGAGTTTAAGCATGTTGGTTTAGCACTTAAAAATAGAGAGAGCAGAAAACATTTGTTGTACAATCCGAGGTCTCAAATTTAACAATAATCTTGTTGGGTGCCAGCATCCATGGCTGAACAAAGGTTTTGAAGCCTGGATATATTCCTGGGAACACCCAGGATAAAACAAAGGAGGGAGATTATTTTGAACTTGGACTAGAGATTTTAGGCTAGTATTAATTACTTGGGGTCATATCTGCTGTCAGCGACAGATGACAGAATTCCAACTGGTTTAGCTAAAGAAAGAAAAGCTGTGCTGGCTAACAGGCCAGGGAGAGCTAGGGCCACACTGGATTCAGCTTCAGACTCAGTGACTGGACTTGCTTCTCCATCTCCCAGCTCGGTGCCCACACGGTGCCATCTATCTGTCATATCCCAGGAGGTGAGTGCACAATGACTACAGTTTATTTATTTATTATTCTTTTAAAATTCTGTTCCTTTTTTTCCCCAATCCTCACCCAAGGATATGATTTCCCTTGATTTTAGAGAGAATGGAAAGGAGGGGGAGAGATATATAGAGAGAAACATCGATGTGAGAGAGACACATAGATTGGCTGCCTCCCGCACGTGCCCCCACTGGGGCCGGAACCCTTCAGTCCAAGGGCCGATGCTCTGTCCACTGAGTCACACGGGCCCAGGCACGATGACCTCGGTTTAAATCTGACAGCTCCACTGGGGTCATGTGCCTTTCCCAGTCCAGTTCCGGAAGCAGCTGTTCTCAGTGAAGCTGGCGTCACCAGCCACCCTCAGAAACTCTGGACCTGTGTGGACTGAGGGAGTTAGAAAAAGCGGGCACCCCGTAAAGAAACGGGGACTTGTGCCACGAGAATTGGGAATAGCTCTGGACAACCCTTACCAAGGAACTCAATGGCTCTTCTCTATGGAGCAAAACAACTTAATGGTGTGTAAGTGGCTCCTGGTAGGAAGGATCCTGATCGCTGAGATGGGAACGTGACTCCAAGCCAACAAAGCATGAAAATGGAGACATTGATGGTTTGATGTGGGCTACAGAGCCCACCCAGCCAGGCACGGGACAGCGCCTCCAGGAGCTCCTGCAGCCAATGGGCTGCTGCTGCTGTGGAGCCGACGGGGATGGGGGTGGGGGGTAGCGGAAGGTAAGAGACTCCGCCAAAGTCGCAGTCTGTGCTGATGCTAACTGAGCATCCATGCTGTGCATGCCGGAACATTCTAACCAGCTGTCAGTGGCACGGCGGGTCCCATCACAGACCTGAGGAACGGAGCTCAGGGAACTCCTACTGCTCCCTTCACGAGCACAGCATCAGCCAAACGGCAGGGACGCCGCCTTACAGCTCCGGAACACTCCAGCGCCCTCTCCCTGTCCCCAGCTGCAGGCAGCCTTGTACAGCCTTCACTTTGTAGACAGCACAGTAAAGACCAGTTTAAGAAATTCATTTTAGGGGAAACAAAATCTCCTTCATTATCTTCTTTTTTTTAAATATATTTTATTGATTTTTTTTTTTTTTACAGAGAGGAAGAGAGAGGGATAGAGAGTTAGAAACATCGATGAGAGAGAAACATCGATCAGCTGCCTCCTGCACACCTCCTACTGGGGATGTGCCCGCAACCCAGGTACATGCCCTTGACCGGAATCGAACCTGGGACCTTTCAGTCCGCAGGCCGACACTCTTTCCACTGAGACAAACTGGTTAGGGCTCCTTTATGTTAATTATTTGGGGCATACATGGAGAAAGCTAAAAGCAAAATTAAGATCTCTGGGATAATTCCAGAGAAAACCTGAAAAATCATCCCATAGGTAAAATTAGTCTGAATTTGATTCTGATGTGTATAAATTTATTTGTGTGTTTTTTTTTTCACTTTAACAGTATTAAGTGATTTTCAAGTCGCTGCTTTGAGCCAATATCTTAAAATATACAGACCCAACCTGCTCCTCAGGACCACCGTGGAGAGCTGATAAACAGGATAAGGCACGATGACATTTCCAAGGAAAAACTAAGACAGCCACTGCCTTCACGTCAGGAAATAACTGTCCATTTTTCTTTTGCAAACGTCGCATTCAATGAGCTGCTTTTCTGGCTGGCTACTCAAATCAGTGACTCACGCTCATATTTCAGGCCCCCGTGCTCTGCGGGCTGGTCCATCCCAGACTTACCTAGCTTACTTCCATCATGGAAGTTTCCAAACAGTCTAACTGCTTTAGGACTTTGGTTTCTTTTCCCCCACTCGTCATGACAGGTTTCTGAAAGATCATTTGAAAATGTTAAATTTCCCTTTCTTTGTCAAAGTGTTTGGAATGCTGTGGGCAATCAATTGAGAAAAGACAGCTCACTGTTCTATGTTTTTTTCCCCCCACAGAGAATTTATGTCTCAAAATATATTTTTAAAAAAGAAAGGTTATTTAATATGTCTCCCTGGCCAACCCAGAAACTGCTATAAATTCAGAACTCATTCTTGTCTGATGTTCTTAATTATAAGATAAGTAATCTTTCCACGTTAGTTTAATTTCGCCTGTTTATCTTCTCAAGTGGAAGGACACAGAGCAAATACCATTTGGGGAGTTTTATTAATAAAGCCCTAATCCCCTGGCTTGTAGGACATGTCTCAGAATGATGCTTTAACTACAGCGAAGCTCAGTGGCTGTAACACCCACGCAGTAATTAGAACTGTCCCCCAGGTGAGCTAAGCCACCTTTTCCGGTGATTAGTGGGGACTCCTTCAAATGGGTCTCTGAGCTCACACACAGCACGTGAACAGCTTCAGTCTCCAGCCTTAAAGATGTAGCAAGGATGCCCTGGCTGGGATGTGGCTCAGCTGGTTGGAGCATCGTCCCATGCACCATAAGATTGCGTGTTTGATCCCTGCTCAGGGCACCTACCTAGGTTGCAGGTCTGATCCCCAGTCAGTTGGGGTGCCTACGGGAGGCAAACAATCAATGTTTCTCTTTCACATCGATGTTTCACTCTCTCCCTCTCCCTCTAAAATCAATTTTTTTTTTTTAAAGTAGCAAGGATAATCATCTTTGTCATACTAGGATTTCCATATCATGGAAAATCAGGTTAGGAAGCCAAAAGAGATGATAAATTACAGCACTAATGTCCTATAGACACGCACTCAGTTTTCCAAAGAGAATCTTTGGAGATTTTATGCTAAACATATAGTTACATATCTCCATACAGATTGACAGTCAGAACACAAACACACACACACACACACACACCTTTTTCACACGTTGGCGCTGGTTGACTGATCTAGGAACTTAATCACAATATATAATATTGTCTTTCTTAGATCTCATATATAAAAATCCAACAGCTACTTCATGATAAAGTTTGCATATTTGATAGCTAACGTCTTTCTGGGCTAATCTGCCATGCCCACATACAACCAGACAATATTATAATTAGGCCACATTTCCCCCCTCTTGATTTTGACAAATTATGGATTACTGTAAATAGTTTGCGAAGCGTGTGGTGAGAATCAGGAAAGAACATCACATTCTTATTCCATCTGCTTTAAATCTATAAGGAGTTTGACAAGGGCTCCGTTTCAGACTTTCTGAGCTCTGGCTTTGGCAATTCCCAGCAACGAAAAGCAATCGTGCTGTGATTGAAAACGGAGGTGTCAGCCCAGGCAGGCTACAAATTGCTAGCAGAGGGGATCGCCTTGTAAATTACCTCCAAAGCTCCAATAAATTCTCCCGGATGGAAATCTGCCTTTATCCTTATTTTCTATCTCCAGGAGACAATATGTGTTTTACTCATTATGAATCATCCCCTCCATTCCTTTCGGCTAAGGCAGAGGAGAATGAGCAAAATGTACTTACAGGCTGTGCTACACCGGGCTCTGCTTGTGAGAGAAGATGTGTAACAAATAAGACTGTCACACGGAAAGCATGACTTGTCATGAAAAAATACTTGCCTTTGAATAGCACTTTACTGACCCTAGCACTATTTTTTTTGGTCTTTGTTTTTTTGTTTTGCTATTGCTGCTTTGTTTTTAAGATTTTATTTATTTATTTTAAACTTACCTTTATTGTTGAAAGTATTACAGATGTATCCTTTACTCCCTGCCCATTGACCCCCTCCTTGAAGCCCTGGCCAGGTGGCTCAGTTGGTTGGAGCATCACCCTATACATCAGAAGGTGGCATGAGATTCCCAGTCAGGGCACATTAAGCAGGTTGCAGGTTGAATCCCTAGTCAGGGCAACTGCAAGAGGCAACTGATAGATGTTTCTCTCTCTCTCTCTCTCTCTTCCTTCCTCTCTCTTATCTATATACTAGAGGCCTGGTGCATGGATTTGTGCACTGGTGGGGTCCCTTGGCCTGGCCTGCACCCTCTTGCAATCCAGGACCTCTTGGGGGATATCAGAGAGCTGGTTTTGCCCGATACCCACAGGCCAGGCTGAGGTACCCCACCAGTGCACAAATCTGTGCACTGGGCCTCTAGTACGCACATAAGATCTTTGGTTAATCTCTTCCCACTCTCCCCCTGCCCCCTTCCCTCTGAGATTCATCAGTCTGTTCATGTTTTCATGCCTGTGCATTGAGCATCTGCCCCCCGGTGGTCAGTGCACATCATAGCTACTGGTCAAACGATTGAACGGTCGCTTAGGCTTTTATATATAGATATATAATAGTATATGAAAAATGCTTTAACTTTAAATCTTCATATGGATTAGCTGTTGTAGGCATTTCAGTTACTTCTCACAATAATCGTTTTGGTAAGCAGAGAAGATACAACGTGCCACAGTTTCTGCATATACTTAAAACTGAGACAAAGCCATGACGTGACTAGGATAATGAAGTTACTAAGGACAGAAATGGCTTCTGATGTTCTCTCCTGCAATCTCTCCTTAAACAATTGAGGGTTTTAGAAATAAACCCAGTTTGTGCATTCAAGAAACAGAAAAAAAAATTGTATTATGAGATTTCTTCTCATCATAATTATGTTATTTAGTTATGTGTGTGTGTATATATCTTAGTTAAAACTTAGTAGTATCTGACTATGGTCTATATGTCTATCTTTTTTTTTATTATATTTGCTGTATTCACATTTAGCATCACTTAATCAGAAATCATTTTATAGCTTTTCACAACTGGAACATTTCTGGTGAAAAAAGGTAAGAATAAAGGGCTTCTTAATTGAGACAGAAATTCCACCTAATTGTTCCTCTTTCGGGTAAGTGGCCCTTAGGATGGTGTGACCTGGGGACATCCATGGAAACTGTCTCTCCCATCATGCTTGTTTGCTGCTTCGCTACTGCAGTGGTATTAACAGTCTGGTCAAATGTAATGAGCATTTCCTTGATGAAATGCTTCTATTCTTGAAACAGAAAAGCATTGGATGTTACTGCCTGCAGAGTTTTAGAGAATCAACTCAACAGAGTTTTAAGTCATGGGAGTGGCATAGATACATCACAACTGGAATTCTCATACACGGCTGGGAGGAAGTATAAAATGGTAAAACCGCTTTGGAAAACTGTTGGCATCTTGTAAAGTTGAAGATATACATACCCCAGGAGCTAACAATTCCACATGTGGGTATCTACATAGCAGATAGTGACCATATGTGCACATACAGGAATATATGTATAAACATGCATAGCAGCATGTTTTTGTAGGAGAGCCAATTGTAAACAAGCCAACAGTCATCAGAAGTAGAATACATAAGTATATATAAATATGTAGAAATTGGATTATTCTACAACAGTGACAAAGAATGAACCACACATAGACACAATATATGGATGAATCTCAAGACATAATGTTGAGTAAAAGAATCTAGAGAGAAAATAGTAAATAAGTGCAAATTGTGTGATGTTGTGCATATAAAATTCAAACAGAGATCAATTGCCCTATGGTGAGAAAGTCAGAATGGTGGTTATCTTGGGAAATGGTAGAAATGCAAATCAGTGCTTCATTGCAAGGCCTGAGTGGATCGGTTATATCTATCAATAGTATTAAAACCTAACTTTATTTTATTAATCAATGTCACCTAATAAATTCAAGTTAAAAAACATATCTTGTCCAGCCAGTGTGGCTCAGTGGTTGAGTATCGACCCATGAACCAGAAGGTCATGGTTTGATTCCTGCTCAAGGCACATGCCCGAGTTGCTGGCTCAATCCCTAGCCGGAGGCAGCCAATCAATGATTCTCTCTCATCATTGATGCGTCTATCCCTCTCTCCCTTCCTCTCTCTGAATCAATAAAAAACAAACACACACAAATATCTTAATGGGCTACTCCCTTTCCATAGAGTTACTGTGTGATACCACCAGCCCTCAGGCCCACCGTCACCATGCATGACTTCTGCTTCTAGCGTGGCTGTCACAGCACACACTGAGGAAGGAAAAGAAGCCAGCTCCAGAGCTGAGCAGAAGGTGCTGCTTTGCTGGCAGCGCTCAGGCTTCCGGAGGCATCGGTGGGAGAGGATGTCACTATCCCAAATAAGACCAAACTCACCCAGGGCCCTTTACAGCTTTGTTTCCCTTGAATGGTCTTTAAAAAAATATATAAGATTAAGAGGGTTAAACTGCAGGCTCAGCCTAGTTATTGATATCTGAATCCCACCAGTCACTTTCATACTGTAAACAAAAATTAAACGTCTTCTAATTACAATGCTAGCTAATCAGCATGATAAGGCATCCGGGGTATCCTGATTAAACTGCTTTGCTGCCAGTTCCTTCCAGCCCAGGCAGAGACACACATCTTCCCTGCACATCTGCATTCATTCACATTCAGGCGATTGCAGGCTAGCCTGCTGCCCAGGGGATGAGGCTGAGATGGCAAAGGATCAGAAATGTATCTTTCATTCAGATATTCTTGGAATCGTGCATATAATCAAAGGAAAGCATTCTTCCTTGCTAAAGGAAGAACCAGAATTAAAACAGTACACCCAAAGGTCTTTGGGGCCTTAAAGCCAGCCTGCAACCTATAACCACCTCTCAATATTTGTATTCAAATGAAAAGCATTGGTAGGACTCTTTCATCTTGAAGGTTAATTTTCTATTTTAATGACAACTATGATACAGCACCATTTCCAAGACCTTTTTCAGCTCATAAAAGTGACAAATGCTTTTACTTTTCCTGCCCCCCTACCCCTGTGTATAAATGTTACCATTCATCCTGACTTAAGGTTTCTTTTCCATTCTGACTGAGAGACGGATACAGGGCACTTCAGTAGCCTGAGACAGAGGGCTGCTGAAGTTAAGGAATGTCCCCCGTGCAGTTAGGGAAAAACATGCTGAGGCTAACATAATTACTGTGTTGGAGAAAAGGCAAGGGTAGAGCAATAGGTCAGATAACTACTGTGGTTTGCTCTTTGCAAGGCACAGCCTGAGATAATATAAAAATAATTATACGCACAAACCAGATTTTCCAAACTGCTTATTTAGTTTTCTAGGTCAGTGTAGCTGGTCAAATCCCTCTGAAAGTTCAGTTTTCTGGCTGACCACAATGGTGAGTTCACTTACATTATTTCTGTGAAACACTGCATATATTTAGGAGTTCAAGGGACTGTGATGTTTATTCCTCGTTTTCTGAAGGGTTTTTTCCCCCCCTAATAAGACCTGGACTGGGGAGCAAGAGCAGAGCAAAAGGGCATGTTACTGTAAAAGTTTATCACCCTCTTCATTACCATGTAATTAAAACTTCAGGTATATAAAATTAGTTCCAGAAGACTTAACATTGAATACACCTTAATTTGAATTTAGCATTTGCATGCTAAAGTAAGTATGATTTTCATAAGAATAGCCAACTCTATGAGAATATGCTAATTTTCCCATTGTTCCCATTTATCCTGTTCTCAATAATTTGCACCCCCCCCCCACCCCCACCACCACCACATGCAATGGTATTATTTTACCTTTCTAGAGGAAAATGTGGATGCATCCATTGGTCCTTGTGATTTCCAGGCTACATCAGTGGCCTTAGAAATGTCAAGCATCCACTACCTTAAACAGACTTGAACCAGCTGACATTCACACTGCTTAGGACAGGGGAGAGCCCCAAGTGTGTCCTAAGTGCAAAGCAGGCAGAGGCTCCAATCTCAGCCAAATGAGCCAAAAGGTGAGAAAGAAAGCACTCTCAGTTGATAGCAGATCTTACTTGAGCATTGCCATAGAGAGCCAAAAGATGGTTTTAGGAAACATGGTCAGTGGATTTCAAACAGGGCACATTTGTCCCCTTAAGAAAAGCCAGGGCTGGACCGGGTTGGTGGCAGGCTTCCCGCCTTGTCAGTTACCTCCATTCTAGTGCCGTCTTCCAGCCTGGTGGGATTTCCGCCTACCAGACTGTCCTTTTCCAATTTCCCCAACCCTAATTGTCTTTCTCTTTCTCTCAGATACACTGCAGCGTCTCCGTGTCTCTGGAAATTAATCACTATTTGAGAGATTAATTGGAATTTTAAGACTATTAGTTGTAATGTCCTCTTCCTCTTGCTTTTTGAATGTTGAAGGAAATCTGCAAGGACCCTTTCAGCAACTAAAACGTCCATTAAAAAATGTTCCAACCCCCCAAGTAGCTGCTTTTCTGACATTTTGACTCTATGGCTTGTCAGTCATTACATGGGGACAATTACTTAGGATTAGTTATAAACTCCATCTGGGAATCAAAAATAATTGGTTTACATAATTTTACATAATAAGATTAATCATACATATAACCATTAAAATGTTAAAATGACATCATTCCCACGCTCCAAAAGAACTCTTTCCTTTTTAGAATCAGTCACTGAAGGACGTGATAAATAATTTAAAATGAAAAAAATAGTAGCTAAAAACTCGTCCCATAGGTAAGGATCCTCTGAAAGTTTTCTCTCCCCTGGAAACTGAATCCCCCTTATGTCACAAAGACACACACGTATGTCCTGCATCCCACAAAGACACACACATACCCTGATGCACACACACAATCCCACACACACACACACTCATACTCAGGATACACACGGGAACTTACAGATATACCCATATACACAGACATTCACACACACACACACACACACACACACACACACGACATTACTTTCCATCACAGCAAGTCCTTGCCCTGGAATAACAGAGTAAGTTTTTCTAATTCCTGTTTAACCAGTAACAAAGGTAAAATTTCCTGGCCTGGCAGAAAGGTAAAACTGTAACACACACAGAAGAAAAAACTTTGGAAAACAGATGTAGACTTATGTGTTGGTTTTAAAAATGCTTTTCTCCTGGTAAAGAGTTACAACTACAGGCCTGCCTCCAGGCTAAATGAAACCCTTCATCAGGACATCCGGGAGCCTCCCAGGACTGTGACATGTGCAGAACCGGAGAGAATGAGAACTGAGAACTGGGAGTGCCCCTTCCAGCTAGAACCACAGGCGGGAGAGGCAGCCTGGGAGTGATGTGCTCAGCCCCCCGTCCAGGCTTCTTGTCTGCCATCTCGAAGCCAGGCCTTGCCCCTATGGGTAAGGATCCCCATGTACAACTTCTGGCATCTCTACGTGGGGACAAAAGTCTCAGAAACTAGCACTCCAAAGGGGTAGCAACTCAAGGGAAGAGTTTTTTAAATCTTTTAAAATATATTTTTATTGATTTCAGAGAGGAAGAGAGAGGGAGAGATAGGAATATCAATGATGAAAGAGTCTCACTGATCGGCTGCCTCCTGCAAGACACCCACTGGGGATCGAGCCCACAACCTGGGCATATGTCCTGACCAGGAATCAAACCATAACCTCCTGGTTCTTAGGTCAACGCTCAACCACTGAGCAACACTGGCCGGTCCTAAGGGAAGAGTTTTGAACTGCAAACATTTATAACCGATAATAACTACACGTTCTACGAAGTTCCACAAAGTCCACATCCCCTATCACACCTTGGACCCTAAACTCCTTTGTGGTGAGGCTCATGTCTCCATTCACCCATTCATCCAAAAAAGTTTGTTACAAAGCTGGGCTGTGCAGGCCCTCTGCTAGTGGCTGGTGACCTGAGGGTCGCTGTCTTTATGGGGTGATGACTGACTGGGGATAGGTTCTGAAGAGTAAGTTACAAGGGGATTGCTTCCTATCTCTTTATGTCCCTCACCAGAGGCACGTATGGTGGCTGACGTAAGTATGCACTCAGTGCTTCCGAAAAAGAGGAGGAGGAAGGAAGGAGAAAGCAAGGATGAGAGGATTAAGGCTCAGAGTTTTGCCACCTTGCTTACCAATTTTTTTACATAAAATATTTGAGTAATTCCATAATTAAGGCATACTCAACATGGATTAGTATACACCATTATACTCTAAAAATATTTACTTAAACTCCATCTGAAATTAAGACTGAAATTAGACACATTCAGGAATGCAACGTTTTCAGTCATGTAGCCCATCTCAAACTAGTCTCCGGTCAATCAATTGGTGGAGACGAAGAAGATGAACACCACACCCTGCTGACTGAGGATGGCAAGCTCATGGGCAGGAGGGACAAAAACTGCTCCGTAAGAAGCGAGATGACCTTGAAGGCTGCTGACAAGGAGCCAGTACTGTCCCAGGGAGCCTTCAGTCCTGGGAGAAATGAAGCTTCCTAGGAAAAGCGGGTTCCCTGTGGCCAAAGGAGTGAAGGGCCAGAGGCCCAGGAGTGGTTACTGAGGGGGTCAGCAAACTCATTAGTCAACAGAGCCAAATATCAGCAGGACAACGATTGAAATTTCTTTTTGAGAGCCAAATTTTTTAAACTTAAACTTCTTCTAATGCCACTTCTTCAAAATAGACTCTCTCTTTGTGGAAGAGCCACATTCAAGGGGCCAAAGAGCCGCATGTGGCTCGCAAGCCGCGGTTTGCCGACCACTGGGTTGCTCCAATGCTGCAGATAAAAGAGGAGGTGAAACTGTACGAGACCTTTGAGGATGACCGTGTGCTGGCCCCATGGCCAGCGGCTGGATGGTAGGAAGGTAGTGAGACCCAGACCCTTCTCTCGAGATGCTTATGATTGATCAGTCAAGAGCCGCAGAAAGGAGGCCATATTTAAGTCAAAACGACGGTAGGATTGAAATGACTCAGTTTTGAAAGTAAGAAAGTATTTCTTCAAAGGGGGTTTTGGCAGAGTCTAGAAAGAATGACCACAACTCCTTTCATTGGAAGCACTTGGAGTAACGAAGAGACACTGCAGATCAGACTACAAAGGGGGGAATTACTGCTGTGTGTGTGTGTGTGTGATGTAAAAGGTATTTCTTAGTGTAAGTCACATTCCAAAACGCTGTATGACACTGCCAGGAGCACTCGGACCCTCTCTGGGCTGCTGAGAGTGACGACTGAAAAGGGAGAGCAGCACAGGCCCCAGCAGCTCTTCACATCTTCCAGACCAGGCGCCCAGAACAAATGGGGCCAAAGGTAATTGCGAGGTGAAGTGCGTGTGTGGGGAGGGAGGGTCGTTCCCTTGCGGGAAGCAGCCGGGCACCATCAATTGGCAAGAGGAAACCGGCAGAGTCAGAAACTCATAAAATTTTCAAGTCCCTCGGGGATGCTCCAGTGGGACGTAATCATTCTACAGACGAGCATCCAAAGTTACAAACCGATAATGCCATTTCCCCAGGCCATCGGAACAGCAAATTCAGAGATGAAACTAGCATAGAGCTGGGTCGTAGGGCTCCTGGTCCAATGATCTTTAAATAAAAGATCCTGCCATAGAAATGAAAAGCAGGGCCCTGCTCCTCAGAGCATTCTGCCTGTTCTCGTTTCTTCAGTAAGAGCCCGAGATTCTTCCTCCAATGAGGTGCCAATCATCTGTTCACAATTTGAAGGCTCTCTGTTTTAAAAACAAAGAGCTGCTAATGATCACTATTTCTCCTAAATCAAAGCTTTAGAAACTCCTTGCCATAGCAACCAGGAGTGGTTGAATCATCTACTATTATTCCCTGAATTTCTAAGAAACAATTCTGACACCGGGGCCAGGGATGTTGAAGTCGGTAAAAATTAAAGCCCCCCCAACCTCACTGTCCTATTTTTCATGAGAGCTAGAGACTAATTTTGAATGAATGGCTCTACGTTTTTCCATAACCATAAAACAAAGCGCTTCGAACCCATAAAGCGCCAAGCAGTGAAAATGCACCAGGAGAAGCTGTCAGTCACTGCTTTGGACGGGGAGCAGACATGTTTTTGTCCGGGAGTGAATATCATTAGAGGGAGAGGGGCACCACTGTTAGACTTTCAACTAGACTGAGTCCTTTGCCAGGAGAAGCCAGGTGTCTCAGAACACGCAGATTTCCGTCCTGGCCTTAGAGAAGCCAAGGGCTGAGGACATTCATGTCACATTCATGACACAGCTGTGGCAGGCATGCTTGGCTCCTCCTTCCTCCTTCACAGAACCCTGATGCATTCGGGTGTCCTCACCCCTTCAGGGACACTGACCCCACTCCCATTACAGGCAGGCAGTCATGACCACTGAGTACATCATGGGAATCCTATTTTCCCTGCCAGTGATTGGCTCATAGGTGACCATGTGACAAAACTGTGGCCAATGGGGCCAGGGGACTTCTGGCAGGGGGCGGGGGGGGGGGGCGCTTCTGGGAAAGATTTCTCCCTCTCCACTCAGGCAGGAGGAAGACATTCCTCCTTTCCTCTTTCTAAATGTGATGCCAGGGGCTGCCATTGTCTTGATGTCAGAAAGAGAACAAGGCTGAGAACAAGGCCCTTCCACCAAGAGGGTAGAGGCCAGAGGACTCCTGGGAAGCAGACAGAGTCTGATGCCACAGTGTATGGTGTCCCTGTCTCCCACTTCTTAGGGTTTTCTGTATTTGCAGCAGGACATTAACCCACAGGACAATGGCACCCTGGAATGTTCTGGTCAGGAAGTGAGGAGGTGTGACTGTGCTACACATGTTGGTTTCAGCAAGAGAAAAGTTGCATGAACAGCAGGTCCCAGGGACAGTACATCTTTTGTTAGAGAAAGGTTGGCCTGTGACATTAGGAAGGAGGAGGACCCAGGTATAAAATCCACACCTGGAGTGAGCTGCTGAAGCCAGCCTTGTCCACGTGTGCTGTGGTCTTGGCGACCCAGGACAACCAGATTTCCCCCGATAGAAGACTCAGATCAGCAAGAACACTGTAACCCAAATCTACTTCCTCCTCTGGGTGCCAGGAAAATACTCCAAATGGGAGCATAAGGAAAGGGCTCAGGAAGACAGCTCAGTGCTTATTTTCTCCTCACATTCCCATGAATGGGCATTTACTAGTGTCTGTATTGTGTGTGGGTGCTTATCTTTAATGTCCATGGAGGGAAGAAGGCAGACGTTCCTTGAGGGGAAGCCAGCCATCCTATAAACTCACACAGGCCATTGATGATTGAAGTCTGCCCATGAAAGTGACCACCCAGGGACTCTGTTCCCCAAAGACACCCGTCTTTATCCCTACGAGGGCCAGATCTGCCTCCCGCCCACAGAAAGTGTATCTTGCTCTAGCAGACTCCAAGCCCGCGGAGGAAAGGACATTCTGCACCAACCAGACTCTCAAACCAGTAGGTCTTTTAAAAGTGCGTATTGATTGGGTTCATTATAGTGAACTATGTGTGGTTTTAGAAAACTTCATTGGTAATGTTCCCATTTTACGTCCGATCCCATGCATTTCCCTTTACTTGGTCAGGGTATAAGTAAACACTATGAGAGCAACCGAGACAGCTATACTGGCTTAGTAGCTTAGCCTTCCTACCAGAGTATTTACAGTACAATACTCTGACCTGATGTGATCCAAGCGTGTCGGCTCTTTGATTGGAAACAACCAAAGAGGCAGCCGGTGACACCCTTGGAAAGGTCTGCACATGTGTCCATCTTGTGGGGGCATTCAAGGCAGCAGCAGCCGCAAACCTGTGCTAATAACACTCAGCAGTACCAGGCGCCCAGCGGGAAGCTTGGTTCCCAGGTGACTCGTGTTCCACTCTGAGGGCAGAAGAGTTGTGCCCCGGCCTTGAAAAGCTGCATAGAAATCTAATTAACTAGTCATTCAAAATGCACTCCTTGCTTTGTCCAGCATCAGCAGAGGAGACCTGCTGCTCTCCTTCATTCCTTTGCCAAAGGGATGATATGGCAGCCGTTAGGGCAAACTGGGGAAGGCAGCGGACCCTGTGAGCCAGTCACAGAAACAGGCCTCTGTGGGACCTTCTGAGGAGCTCGGGGCTGGCAGCAGAAAAAGACAAACGTGGAAATGTAAATGGGAAGAGGAGGGGCGCCCGCATGTGTTCATGAATATGTCTGACTGTGAAGTGGACATTGCCTGTCTGATTATAAGCATCCTGTCCAAGAGGGACTTGATCTATGGGGGCTTCTCCTGTCTGCTCACTTCATGGCCTTTTCACCTTCTCCTTCCTACGATAGACTTTTTTGTTGTTGTTGCCTCTTAAATAACAGCTTTATGGAGATATAGTCACATACCCTGAAATTCACCCATTTAAAAGTGTACAATTCAGTGGCTTTCAGTGTATTCACAGATGGGGGCAACCACCACCACAATCAATTTTAGAACAACTCATCACCCCAACAGAAACCAGTACCCATTAGCCATCACTCGAGTTTCCCTCCAACCCTCCCAGTGCAGGGAAACATCAGATCTACTTTCTGTCTCTGTGATTTGCCTGTTCTGGACATCTCGTGGAAGTGGGATCATGCAATAGGCGGTCCTTTATAACTGGCTTCTTGTACTTACCATGCTGTTTTCGGGGTTCATCCCTGTTGTGTTGTGGACGCTATCACTTTTCAAAAGTCCTCTGAAGCTCTCCCTGTTGAACTCCAGTTTTACTTCTGATGTTCCTTGAGTGTGCACTATTTAGTCCTGAAAGGAGCTTCTGGACTAAAAGTTTAAGAAGTCCTGGTTCTGAAACCGGGACTTTGTCAGAAGTCTCCTGCTACAATGAGTGCAAATAATCCATCTTATGGAAGTTAGAAAAACTAACTTCATAAAAACCATCAAAGGCATATGGCTAATGGGAACCAGCGATGGGATCCTCACAGAACTGATTGACTTACAAGAGGTAAAGGAGGGGCTATAGCATCATTCCTACAACAGAGTGCTTGAGATAGAAACATATTCACTCATTCAACAATTCGTTACTGAGCACCTACTGCCTGCCCGACGCTATTCTATGTCCTGGGATCAGCAATTTAATTTTAGTGATACAATTATTTAAAGAAAGAAGAAAAGGCAAGGAAATAACAAGCAGAAAAATTAAAGTAGTGGTTACCTTTGGGAGAGGGGAATGAGAGAAGATAGGGGTGGGAAGGGAGAAGAGGACCCAGGAAGGTGCAAGGGTAGGTAATGATTCTAGGTTGGGTGGTGGCTTTTTTATTACGAGTTATGTTGCTATGCTTTGTTGCTTGCATGTATTGCACCTATTCATTTACACATATTGAATATTACCTCAAACACAATTTTAATCCTCTGGATTAGTACACAGTGGAGTCCCTTTGGATGAGAGATCTGTCTGGGCTAACTTAAAATGCTTATGGGAATGTGGGATGCACAGTGGATTCTTACACTGAGAAATTCTAAACTGGTGGGATTCCACTGCAAGGTTCTGAGAGGCTGTTGAACAAGAGCAAGGTGGTATATTCAGGGGAGATCTTTCCAGTTATTTTAAAGGATCATGAACTCGGAAAGGAACCCGAGGAGCAACTAAATTGGAAAGGGAACTTCATGAGGCCAGAGACTTTAATGTTTTGTTCATAAATCTTCAAATGTTTTTCACAGACATTATCCCAGTTGCTTCTCTCAATGAGTATTACGAGGCATTTTTTGGATGAGGAAATGGACATTCAGAGACGACCAAGTGAGCTCAGCCAGTGGGGTGCTGGTGGTTGGGCCAGATCGCCAACTCCCCGGCACTTGTCACACAACACTGACCTTGGAGTCCAGGGTTCAAGTGAACCCACACTCATTTACAAAACCCCATAATGAACATTGGGAGTGGATTTCAGAGAGTTAAATGTAAAGCAATGAAAAGCAACACCAGTCCACTCTCGGGGCAGAAAATGAAGGGAACTTTCCACCATTAGGAGGAGCACCAGCTTGCACTACACACAGACTCAGAAACACACTGCCATGAATTCCTGGATGACGGATCTGCACTCGGTGACTTACGAAAAATAAGATGTCTGCAGGACGCCTCCTCCCTGAAAGGCTTCTGCGCATTTTTACAAAATAGCCTTCAGTGCCATTACTGAGGTTAGAATATAGACTCCAATAAGCATTGTGGCAGTTATGTTCTTGTGACAAACTGCATTGTCCAATTCAAATGCTGCCTCCCGTTTGTGCTTGCCTAGGATTTGCTGTGGTTATGCTGCTAATCTGAATCTGATGCCATTTCAGGAGTTTACGGAGGCCCCATCACCAGCTTTCTCCTCTGAGAAAGATTCATATTGAGGGGTGGGGGTGGCGTTAGTCTGGCTGCTTGAAACAAGCACAGGGCTCTCACGCGGGCAAAGTTCAAACCTCAGGCACATGAACGTCACACAGAAGAATCATGTGCCCTGGTCACTGAGAGCACCTTCAACCCTGAACATTGATCACCCGCTCGGGAGATAACAGAGGGGACACCTGGCTTCAACTAATCAGGTCCCAACCAGAAACGAACAACTCACAGGGCGCTTCCTGAAGGAGACATGGTAATGTTCTCTTTGCATATGAAAGTCAGCAAAACAGTATTATTTCCCCAATAAACATGGCTTAACGGTCTTCGTGTCCACAGGGACAAGCCCTGTAAATCAGAATGGCTCATTTTTCCTATAATAAAGTGAATTTGAATGAGCAACTTAAATCAATATTAGGCAGCCAAATTATGTGTATTAATATCTACACATCATTAGCATAATCCCAAGCGGATTCTCTCATTACTAAAAGCAATGCTGGGCCTGACTTTTCATTCCGCTTGATGTTAATTTATGTGTTATATATTTGCTGGGAAATAACTGTTGTTTGAAACTGAACCCACTTCTGCTTTCTGTGTATACAGATACACACAAACACATACAAACAGACACATATACCCGCCTACAGACATATAAATATATGCATGTCACCACATACACATAGTCACAGCAAGAAGCCTCGGTGCAAAGACTATCAGACAAGAATTTTCTGCACAGGCGGAGGGAAAAATGTGTTCTCTCTTCTCTCAGCTTCTCTTTCCAACTTTGCAGCATGATGGCATTGCAGGCTTTTCTTGGAAGGAGGGGTGTACCTATATATAACAAGTAAATACGCAAAGCCTGGAATTATAGTGAAGCAAAATAAAAACCAAAGCACAACACTTGCATAAACAAGAATCTGCTCAACGCCCCAACCTGTCCCTCTCTGCGGTATTCCATTTCAACATCACTGTCCAGACTCGGGTAGATGAGGGACAGCTCTCCATGTCTGGGACTAAAACGAAACCGGGGCCTGAGATCAAGGCCAAACTGGGCCTTGGGAGCGGGGAGGGGCTGAGTCCTGGCTAGGAACGTGGACAGGGCTGCAGCTGTGGGAGCCACTGGTCGGTGGATCTGCCGGGTCTGTGTGATGGAGTCTGTGATGAAGGCTAGAACATTCTCCGGAATGTTGTCCAGACCAGTGCTAATACAAATATGAGTCACATATGTAATTTTAAATATTCCTTGTAGCTACGTTGAACGTTTTAAAAGATGTAAAGTTAATTTTTAGTCTTCTTTACCTAATAACTAAAAAAAATGTTATCATTTCCACATGGAACCAATATTCGGAACTGTCTTTTGGTTCTGTCCCAAGTTTTCAACCCTGGGGCGTATTTTGCCTTGCAGCCACCTCAATTCAGGCTCGCCACGCTTCGAGGTCTACATAGCCCACGTGGCTACCGCAGGTCAGGGCTCGGGAAGCAGATCCTAAAGGTCAATGCTGCAGTCCCCCCTCCAGTAGATGCTACCAAAGATTAACCCCAAAATCCCACTCCTTGCTTCCTGTTTACTTGCTGTCCCAACATTGATTTCTCAGGTTTATTCCTCAGAAGCAAAATTACTTAAGAAAAAGCACGTTAGAATGTTAGTGCGGCCTTATCTGAAATCATAAGGAAGCACTGGCTTCTGCTTCCTTGAAGGAGATAGTGGTCAGCCAGGACTGAGGGTACAGAGGGCAAAGATGGAGCATCATGAAATCCAGGGACCAGGCCCCTGATGAGACAAATCACCCCAGTGATTCTGTGATTCACATGCCCTAAGTTTATGACCGGAGTTACGGCAATAATAATCACGTTTCTGAGTCCACTGAGCTCCATATCCACCTCTTTCTTAACAGCTGCTTGACACTTTAAAGAAACCTTTCACGTTTCAATGTGTGTTGCACTCGAAGATGGTAACAGAAGTTCAAGGAGGCGGCAGCTTCCTTTTCTTAGGAACTGTCATGTGCTTGCATCGTATTTGCATGCATTTCCCCCCAATTAAAGTTGCTGAAAATTCCAAAAGCTAACTTTATTTTCTAAAAACCAGTGTGCATCTGCTTTTCCCCATATGTGGGCCATTTGCAGGAGCAAAATGCTTCTAGGCCAATGATCAGCTGATGGCCAAGTTGGTAGAAAATCTCATTTAAATAGTACAGCTTGGAAATGCCACTAGCAACCTTAATCCACACATTCACAATTTCCCCATTTTCTTTATGATGTTTTTGGAAGAGATACAATTGTAAGAGCCAAACTTCTGAATATGGATGTCTTTTCTCTTTAGGGGTGAAATTACAACTCACTGGGAGGATTATGTCAAAAAGAAATGGGGTGGCTTATTAGGGAAACCACAGACCTTTTTTTTATATATATATATGTTTGAATCAACCTTTAGGACTGGAAGAGTTTATAATATTTTAATTACTCTCCCCAACATCCTCCTCCAGCTGTCATTGCACGGTTTCTCTCAAGGTTATGAAAAAAAAAATCACTTAAAAAAAAAAAACTGTTTTGCAAAATTAGTAAAATATAACCTAAGCAACACCAGAGCACCAGGAGCAAACGCAGGAATGGGAGAACATTCTATTACAGTTCTCTCCTTCGCTTATTAATTGTACATTAGTAAAGTCCCCGTCTTAGAACTGCTGACCCTGTACACCAGTGCTGCAAATGATGGCAATATTCTATTCCTGCTGTCTAGTACGGCAGCCACGAGCCACACGTGCAACTGAGACTTGAACCGTGTCTAGCGCGATTGAGGAAATGAATTGTTCTAAATGTAAATAGCTACATGTGGCTCGTGGCTACCAGGCGGAACAGCACGGCTGAATGTAGTCAGGGCAGACACAAGGTCACTGGAGTCTCAGTGCCTCTATTCGCACAGCGGCCTCGAGGTCGAAGGCCCGTTTAAAATACAAAGCGCTTTTGACTCGTATTTTGAAAATATTGAATAATTAAACAGCTTCAGGAAAGCCAGACAGGAAAAACGTCTGCAAGAAATTCTCGAAAGATGCTCTGTGGGATGCGCGGGGAGAGAAATGGATTAATGTTCTGGGGGCCTGGGTGCTAGACAACAGCTCAGCTCAGACTCCACCAGCACTCTGAGTGGCACCGGCAGTTCCCGGAGCTCCGGGGGCCCGGGTCCGCTGGCTTAGACAACGTTGGGATCCTGCTAACCCACCTCCGAGGTCCCTCCTCCCTCCCAAGCTGCAATGCAATGCAGTCCATCCGGCTCGGGAGAGAAATCCTTCTCTGGTAGGAATTGAGTGTGGACTCTCTGAACTTCTTCCATCATTTTGTTCCTTGACTTTCTCACTAAGGATATAAGCTAAAAAACATATAAGGACTCAGAGTCTGGGAGTGTCTGGTGATGATAACAAGACTTGATAAGTTCTCCCCACATGGAGTGCTGCTAACACGCCAGTGAAGATAACGAACTGAGTGCGAAGTATCATCGCTCTTTTTTTCCCCCTCGTTTCTTCCCACTTTCATTTAGGAAATGTTCAAATCTTGGGAAAGAAGAGTGCAATAAACGCTTCGCCTGGCAAGACTATTCTTAAATCCAGATACTGCCAGCCCAGTCCCCCAGGTGCCCTCTCTGCAGAGCGATGACTTGGTCACACCTCCCAGATCCCAGCTCTGATGAGAATGAGCTTCAGTTAGGCCGAGGGAGGGCCTGAGTAACTTAGCGCAGCAACATAAAGCACAACAAGAGTGCTGTGTTTTCCCAGTTAACCGTGAGCGTGTGTCTCAGCCTTAACCTCGATGTCACAGACTTCTTAACAGAGTTCGAAACAAACCCCTGTGAGGACAAAGAATAGGCCTTGATATTAGGAAGATCTCATTCTAATCCTAGCATCTCAAATCCAAGCCCTGGGGCCTCTCTGAACCTATTTCTTTGTTTGCAAATGGGCATAAGGTCTACCTCAGAGATGTAGTGTGAGAATTACATACCATGATGGACACAGGAAGTCATGGAGCAGCCATTCAGTGCTGTTGGTTGCTTTTACAGTTTATAAGCATTTTCCCAAACAGTGCTCCAGGAATGACAACCCTGGGGGATAAATCCGTCGGCTACTGTTATTTCTGGTTTATAGCCAAGCCAACTGAGGCTCAGAGATGTTAAGGGAAGGAGGGAGGAAAGGGAGAGAAGTGGCATCTACTGAGGTGACATGGCGGCCAGGCCTACGGGAGGCCATGCTTCTATCACCTCTGTGAACGCTCACATCTACTCCAGGAAACAGGTTATCACACCCGCAGTTTGCAGGGAGGTATTTAAGGCTCAGAGAGGCTAATGTCACCCAAACCACATAGCTAGCTAGTTGCAGGGCTTGGCTAAGTATCTGGTTTAAGTGTCTATGCTAAGGGTTTAGGAGCCTTGGTTAAGGGCTCAAGGGCCCTGGTTAACAGCTGGAGGGTGCTGGTTAAGGGTTTAAGGGCTCTGAGGGTTAAAGGGCCTTGGTTAAGGGTTTAAATGCTCTGACTAAAAGCTTAAGTGTCCAGATCTTCTGACTCCAAGTTTAGGGCTCTCCCTATGACCTCTAATGAAGACACATTTCAGAAAGTGGGATCTCTCACAGCTGGAGGAAGCAGACTGTTTCCCCGCATCTAGTTGATTCTGCCAGGACACTACTGGCACCCAGCCTCTCTTCTTGGAAAAGCTCTCTCCCCAGCAGGCCCACCACACACGGGGTGACTGGCAGCCTGCACAAGGCATAGGTGATATCTCCACTCCAGGAATCTAATCAATGCAACCCCTGGCTGGAGGCGATTACAACATTTTAAATAAGGCTATTAACTGAGCACCTTCATTACAGAATGTCTATGGGAACTTCGGCGGTGAGTGATTTAAAAGAACACTATAGCCCTGGCCAGTGTGGCTCCGTTGGTTGAGCTCCATCCCATGTACTGAAAGGTCACTGGTCAGGGCACATGCCCAGGATGCAGGTTCAGTCCATGGTAGAGGTATGTACAGGAGGCTACTGATGAAACTGATGAATGTTTCTCTCTCACATCAATGTTTCTCTCTCTCTCCCTCCCCCTCTAGTAAATCAATAAAAAACATTTTTAAAAAGAATAAAAGAACACTATAGACTGCTGAGGTTATGCTGTGAATGGGCTGAGGTCGGGTGCCTTTGATCGGCCACATTGTTGAAGCAAGGCAATGCTGTCATCAAAACCATATCGTAAAGCCTATAGTCAAAGAGTGGCCTCCACAAAGGTGTCGATTACCTGGTAATAATAAATGAGGGGGAAAGAAGGCTCTTCGCACGAGCAGCCGGTGGACGGCTCCCCCTGGGTACAGAGCTGAAAACGTTTGCTCCACACGCCAGGTCTTCATCCTCAGACCCCGGCAGCCAGCCACGTGGGTCCCACAGCTGAGCAGACTGCCTATGGGGTCAGCACACACCTAACTGGGGTTTCCTCTAGTCATGGGGACAAAATAAACCTCTGCCTTTGTTACTAACTTTGAGACGTGTGGGTGCATTTTATCACACCAACCAGCCACCCAGAGATGCAGGCATCCACCTTACCCCTCTGACCGGAATCCACGTGAAAAACGGAATACCAGCTTCCTCTCCCACTGGGCACATGGAAGGAGCAGCAGGGAGGTGTTGAGAGGCTTTGGAGACGCTTAACAGTAAAGGAGACCAAGTGAAGGAGTTATGAAAACCTGAACATTTAGAAATCTGACCAACATAACAGGTGAGATAAGCAAAAGGGAACGAGGATGGGAGGGAAGAAGGAAAAAAGGAAGAAAGGAAGAAAGGAGGAAGGAAGGAAGGAAGGAAGGAAGGAAGGAAGGAAGGAAGGAAGGAAGGAAGGAAGGGAGGAAGGAAGGAAGGCAATTCATTTTGAAAATTAAGTGACATATTTCAGGAGCCATGAAATGTGAATATATTCATAAGAGATAAGTGACTGGTGGGTGGTAGATGCTATCAATCATATGTCCATCCCTAGGTCATCGTTTCTCTTTCTCTGTATCTAACGATCTTGGCAGGAATCTCTTCTGGCAGAAAACCCTTTTCCAGAACACACCAGTGTGACCCTGCTCATGCACAGGTTTTCCACACCCAATGTCCACTTATGTTCACCACCTTGCCAAAACAGGAGACCTGCAGGGCAGCAGACGGCCCCCAGCAGGACTGACACTGGGGCCAAGCCCAGGTGGCAGCTCAGAGGACACAACGTCCAGTTCCACCCTACACAGGCTGGCCTCAGAAAATACCTGCTGTTTGCGTCCCCTAGAAGTTGACCAAAACAGT
Source organism: Corynorhinus townsendii (assembly GCA_026230045.1). Taxonomy (NCBI): domain Eukaryota; kingdom Metazoa; phylum Chordata; class Mammalia; order Chiroptera; family Vespertilionidae; genus Corynorhinus; species Corynorhinus townsendii. The sequence continues at coordinate 177,393,674 of JAPDVU010000004.1, read as the reverse complement.
TCACAGGGTTGGTGAGAGGGAAGGTAATGTGGCAGTTTTGCAGAAGTACGCAAGCTGGTGGGCCCTTGTCAAACACTACAAACATGCCGTCGTGCTTAAGAAGGACTTCCCTCTCCTGTCATCCTACATCCCTGGGTTCATCAAATGGACAGTGAAAATCTAAAAAGTTAAAATGAGGTGTGGGAAGGTCACCAGAATTATAGCAAGGAACAACGATCCAAATCCTAGCAAACAATTTCTCTCATGGGAGTCATTTTAGCTCTGTGAGTTTTTAAAAAAATATGCGGGGTTTTTTGAAATCATAATTTTTTCTTTTTTTGTGATTTAAAATAATAAAAGTAATCAAATCTTCCAGCCATTCTAGGTGATTAGGTATTTAAATTACCAACAGTGGTCACCAAAACAAAGGTAAAGAGATTGTTTTTATACATAATGGAATATTTCTGAAGAATCCAAAAGAAGACTTCTCTGTTTTGACAAAGATACCCTGTTTTGTAGTGTTAGTTACATGGAGTTTCTGGTTACACATATGTAAGGCTTGGCAGCAGTCTTGTAGTTTTACCTTCTGCATCTGGGGCTATGAAAGATTTGTATATGTCACTGGTCGTGGCCCTCCAATAATGAGTGATGAAAATTCCTATGTATCACCTCTACAGTCAATACCCATGTGACAGCAGAAAATAGCTTTACAGTGGGCCTCTATATCCACGGATGTGGAGCACTGACTGTATGCACTGAGGTAGACCATTTTACATGAGGGATTTGAGCATCCTTGGATTTTGGTACCCACTGGGGTCCTGGAACCCATCTCCGTGGATACCAAGGGACGACTGTATTTACCTAGCCCACATCACTGTTGCATAGAATCTGGAGAAATAACTCCCACAGTCCATTCAAGAATCTTCTTTTCCCAATTAAGGTTTGATAACTGTACCTAATACTGATTTTTACTCTTTTTCATTCGCATTTGAAAAGTCGATTTCATTTCTATAATACAGTGTCTTTGTGTTCTCAAAATCTTAACTTCTTATCCCTGGGCTCCTTTAATATTTAATATTTTTCTTAGTTTATTTACTTAAAAACATCTCATAGAGTCTTTATTTATTAGTTTACTTCAGTTTTCTTTTCTTTACTGTGTGCAATTATCCATTTTGCAATCACATTACTATATGCAAAATGTTATTTCAATTATAAAAGCAACTATAACCCATGATGCTTAAGAAAACTATTTTACAAATCAATCATTGTTTACTTCACAGTATAATCAAAGGCTTAAGGATAGAGACTTTTTTTTCTGATTTAAAAAAATAATAAAGGTAATCAAACCTTCTTGCCAATCTAGGTGATTGTGAAATTTAATTACCAGCAGTTATCTTTAAAACAAAGGCAAAGCGATTTCTTTTACACATAATTTGAATGTTCCAGGAGAAAATTTCTGAAGAGTTCTCAAAAAAATGTATTTTCAAAATTAATTTTAACTTGATTATTGTATTTGTTGTGTGTCCCCCTTTTTTCCCCCTCATTCCTCCAAGGAGCAAAATTTATTCGCACCAAGCACTTAGGTGCTACATTCTATGCCAAATGCTCCACACACATTCTCTCATTTAACCCCCACAATATTTCTATTAAGGAGGTCCATTTCATAAAGATGAAAGGACACATGTGGGCGATGGGGTTCAACAGCAAGTGTGAACATTCTCGGTAAAGTCAGATAACTGTGGGCTCAATACTGAGTAAATGATTAGATCTTTACTCTGTGCAAACACACCCAGACCTGAATCTTCCACAGCTATTTCCCTAAGAGAGGCTTAACCCATGTTATTTGAGTTTACTTCACATTACTCCACATGCTGGATACTACAGAATCAACTGTCAATCGCCCCAATATGTCATAGGGCGTCCAGAGCTGTGTCATTAACCACACTGGCGCCTGAACAGAAAGAAAGCCTCCTACATCCTCAGCAGAAATACGTAGCCTGGCAGCTCAAGGCATGATGCTGCTTTTGGGCTTATGAGCATAACTGTGCAGAGAAGAGAAACCACCAGAAAAAAAGATCAGTAGCCCTAAGAAAGGAAGTTGAAAATCAGGTCATGAACTTTATCTCCAGGCCTTTACCTAAGCTCTTTCCTCTTCCTGAAATACCTTTCCTTTTCTCTGATTTCTGGAAAAATCCTACTCATGCTTCAAGGCCCAACTCATAGGTTATCTCCACTGACTCCTCTAAGCTGAGGTCATCCTCTCTTCCCTGCGGTCTCCTCCACATAATTCATTTTATCCAACTAGAATACAGATTGATATGTGCTTGTTCACCGCTAATGCTGGAAGGCGAGGGAAAGGGTCTTCATTCATCTTTCTATTCCAAACACTTGGGACAATGCCTGAAACTTTAAAGACACTTAATAAATGCTTGTTTAATGGAGCTCAGACCTCAAGATCAAGTTTAACATGCAATACAAGAGGCAGATTTTTATGTGTGTTGGACTTATTCCTGCACCCAAAGTCTAAGCTAGTGACTGCCTTTTTTCCCTCATTACTCCAAGGAGCAAAACTTATTCACACCAAGCACTTAGGTGTCACACCCTGTGCTAAATGCTCCACACACATAATCCCATTTAATCCTGGCAATATTCCTCTGAAGTAGGTGCTATTACTAGCATCTGCCCTCATTAACGGATGGGTATATTGATATTTAAAGAAGTTCAATAACACCTAAAGTTACCCAACTGGTCAGTGGTGGTGCCAGAACTCAAGGACAGTAATCCTAGAACTTCAGAGCTAGAAGCAATCCCAAAATTATCTTCCTCACTTAATGTCCTTGACGCTGAGGCTTCTGACTTACTGCCTGGCACATAGTAGGTCCTCCAAAATGGTGACTGACTGATTGATTCTGACCTTTGCCTGGGAGAACCCAGCTGCCATCACCAACAGGCTCTATTCTTTATTGCCCAACACCTCTCACAGGTGTGAATTGCTTGCGTCCTCTGAATTATTCATGATCCACACCTTGAGAAGTGTGCTTAAAAAGGGAACTACAGTTCTCATTATTTTTCAAGACAAAATGCCTGACTAATTGGTGAATTAGATGATATAAGCTTCTGGTCCATGTCGACTCACTCCAAATAATATATCCATGCCCAGCTTTTGAATTTCAGCTTTCACGTGATTCCCCAGTTTCTATTAGAATTTAAAATAGTGGTAGCTGAGCAGCAAAGAGAACCATCACAAGCATCTCTAGCCAGCCTGCAAAGCAATGACCCTCACCTAAAGCTGACACTGTGCCTCAGATCCACATGTTCTTCTGAAGGCTGAGTTAGGTTCTTCAAGAAGAGTTCTTAAGCGACATCAACACCTGAGAATTCAGATGCCACATCACCCGTAATTCACGGCCTCAGTCAGTCATGGGAAACTGCTGCCTCCAGGCCCTTCCTCCATTCTTCCTTCCCCTAGCCAAGTCTCCCTCGTGAGTTGATTTTCCAAGTGGGAAGTTTTATGAGAGGGATAACCATCTGCTAATCGTGAGCCAACATCACTGTGTTTTAAATTCAATGTTAGTCAACCAAAATGAATTGAAAAGCAGCAGCAGTGGTTTGGGGGTACTAAAAATAAGCTGTAGCATTTGCTGAGTTCTCAGAATTAAAACCACAGGCGGTCAACTTGTTGCTGCTCTTAATCAGATATGACTGCTCTGTCCCATTGGCTACTCCAAGGAGGAACTTGAACTGTTAACTATACCATAGGCCGAACAACACTGTGCTTTTGGCTAGCTGGCAGTGATCAAGAAAGGAAGTGCTGTTTCCCTGGAACTAAACTTGCCAAAAAAGATAACAGCTGGCTTTCAGGTGATCACCTGTGGCACATCACAATTGCACCTTAGTCCAATTCACCTGGCATTTATGATTTCGTTAGTCACACATCTACAGATATGGTTCCGTGATGACTGGCTTGCTGTGCCTCCAACAAGGTGTTTCTTCTTTTGAATTTACTTTTGGGTAACAATAAAACAACACCACACAATAGGAATTAATACCATCTTAGTACATTGAGCATTCCCATTGGGCCTTCGAGACCTTCATGACCTGAATACTGTGCATTACACTAAATGTCTTCTCAGACCTCCCTTGAAGGTTTGTCATTAAAGTTTTCAGGGGTCAGAGAGGTAGAAGAATTCTACCTAATGCATCATTGCGATCAGATTCCTGTCATACTCAGAAACAGGGTAGGGGGGTGGGTGGGGGGGATGCTTCTATTGATTCCTGCTCCTTCGGATTCATTAGCAATTTTTCCCTCTTCAATTAAACCCGCTGATCAACCATAGAAAAGCTGAGAGAAGCCCTCCCTTTGCTCAGCTGCACTTGGAGGGAAAAAAATGTATGCCTGGAAAGTAAAATTACAGCGTATTCCAAGAGGCCACACCGGGAAAATCTCTCTCTCTCTCTCTCTCTCTCTCTCTCTCTCTCTCTCTCTCTCTCTCTCTCTCTCTTTCTCTCTCTCTCTCTCTCTCACACACACACACACACACACACACACACACACACAGCCAGGCAAATTGTCAGTAGCTGGGCTCTGCCTCCTGTTTGCTAACTCACTTCAATCAGGACCAAATGACACAATCCCTTCATTACTTCATCTCAAACCCATGCCCCAAGCGTATGTCTCCACGGAGCTAATTTCTGAAACAAACAAAGAAAACCAAGTCTGCGAGGAGGGAAGGTTTGCTCCCCTTGTGCCTTGAATTCGGGCATCCAGCTTAGTAGTGGCGCCGCACTGCGAGCGGGTCTGGGCGCCCAGAGTCGCCCTAACCTTCCCGCCCCGCCAGCCCCGGTTCCAGCGGCGCCGGAAAGTGAGAGCCTGCCCCGCTCCTCTCGCTTCTCCCCGCTGCTCTCCAACCCCCAGATCGCCCGCGTCCGCAAACTAAGGGCGCCACCGCTCTCCCATCCCGGCGCTGTCAGATGTCAGCGGGCGCCGAGGGTTCTGGCCACCCAAACAAGTGTCACACCGGACGCTCGCTCTCACTCTGAGAGCGCGGGCAAGGCGGACACCGGGAGGCTCTGCCCATCCCAGGGCGCGGGGCGAGGGCAGGGGGCGAGAGACCCAGCTCGCAGCCGCGCCCGACAGGCTGAAACTCACCGGAGGACACGGAGGAGCCGGACAGACTGGAGTTGCTGGACGCTGCCATCTCCGCGCGCCCCGCACGTCGCTGTAGCTCAGCCCCGGTGAGGACGCAGCCTCCGCTGCCCTCGGCCGGCCGCTCCTGGCTGCCGCGGCCCCCAGCCCATGGCAAAGTCCTGGCGGCGCAGAAAGCACCAGCCTCTGGACTCTGCCTGCACTTCCTGCTCCACCAGATGACGCGCTGCCGCCGCCGCTATTTATTTGTGGTTTCCGTCCCTCTCGGCGCCTAAGCACGCTTTTCTCCGGGTGTCTGGGGGTAGGTAGGTGGGAACGGAGGGAGGCCAGGGGGCGGCGGAGCGGCCCGATCGTGCCTGCAGCCGAGCCCAGCTGCGGTTAGCGCTCCCCCGCGCACTGCAGGGACCAGGGCGCCCGGGTGTCCCTGAGCCGCCCCGCCAGCTCTCCGCACCCTCCCTTGCGCTCCTGCCTTCCCAGCCGCACTTCGAGCAGCCCGGGCAAGGGCGGTGGGAGACAGACAGACAGAGCGACCTCCCCCTTCTCCCTCCGCCCCAACTCCGCTGGCGCGCGCACACAAAGGAAGGAGAGGAGACGCGGGAGCTGGGGAGCAGGTTCAGCTGCGGCGGGCTTGACCGCACCTGCCTCGGAGGCTGGAGGGGGAGGCTGCGGGCTGCGGGGCAGGAGGACACTGGACCAAGGAGCGGGACCCCTAGGTGCCGGGGAAGCTGCGGGGGGCGGGGGCGCGGGGCGAGGGGCGAGTGTGGCTGCAGCGCGCAGAGCCGCTCCAAGGATTTGAACGCGACCAGGAGTGGGGAGTGGGGAGTGGGGAGAAGGTGTTGGGGCTCGCTGAGCCCCGCCAGCCTAAGGAGCGGCGTTCAGGCCGGGGTGGAAAAGGGTGGGGGTGGGGTGGGGGGAAGGCAGGGTCACTGAGGACACGTTGTTTGGCAGAAGCGGGCCTGGGAAGCCAGGGGCCTGTGGAGCGCTCCTTCCACTCCCCTCCAAATTGTCCTTTGTTGCTCTGGAGCCGATGGTCCCAGCCCTGCAAGAAGGTAAGTTTTCTGGAACACCCTCACAACACCCAGCAAGCCAACCCAGCTGCCCTAGGGCCCCAGCCTCGGAAGGTGCCTGAGGGCCCCACTGGGCTTTTGAGGTTGGCCTTCAAGGAAACAGACACGTTCCAAATATAGCATCAGGCCCACACAAAGCCGGGTGTCTCAGAGAAGGAGGCTCTCTACTTCCTCTTGCAGAGGATCCCCACAAAAGGCAGCAGCCGGGCCGCAGGTCCCACTGTGCCTTTTTAGGTAAGGCCCTGCTCAGGTGAGAGAGAGACTGGAGCACCAGGTGTGTCCCTTGCCCCGTAATTTAAACCTAAATTCATTTCGCTGGGAGGAAATACCAAGCAGATTAAAAAAAAACAACAAAAAAAGTCTATTTCACGCTCCCAGCAGGGTAATCGGTTCTTTCAATCCGGAAGCAACAGAAAACTGTGAAATTTGAACAGAAATTGTTAGATCAAAGGGAAGAGCAAACATTAAAGGGATGAAAGTACTCTCATTATGTAGCAAAGTGGAAAGCGTTCGCATTTGGGGGAAGTTCAATTTTTAAAAATCTGGTTAAAAGGACATAGTTTAAAAATAATTAGGAGGGACACAGCACAGCAGCCGGTCCCGGGGCGGGGCACCAACCACGCACCTCACACACAGCGAGTAATAAATGTTGAATTATGCACCCCTGTCACATTTTCTAGTTGATTTAAACTAATTGTGTTTTTTTTTAAGGTTTTTGTTTGTGTGTTTTTTAATGCAGCTGGATGAATAGTTGAGGGCTCATGAGCACTCTCCAGTCACTGCGGACTGAGTCTCCCTGACCCTCATCTAATGGAACTTGAAACATCCCGCCTGGTATAAAGAGACCCATGCACCCCCACTCACCCTCCCACCCGAATTTTGCTTCTTTCTGTGCCAGGCAGCCTTAATGCAGCCTAAGCTGGAGCAAGCCCTTTAAGGGACATATGGCCCATCACAACCTTGACCTCTTTCAGAATGGAGCTTCCTGTTTCCCCAGAGTTCTGATCAAAGGCAGCATCTACTTGTTTGACAAGAAACCTACCTGTTCCTCCAGGTCCTTAGATGGGCAGCTGTCTAACTTGACTGCCACTTAGTTGTCACCATCTTGGTTCTGAAGACGATGACATCTAGTTTCAAACTCTGGTCCTGCCACTTAGCTATATGACCTTGAGCAGTACTTACACTCACTGAGCCTTAGTTTCTGCACCTGCAACCAAGGCCCTTTGACATAGGGCGCTGTGAAGATGCAATGAGTTGATAATGGCAAAGTCACAGTGTAACTGACATCAAGTTCAGGCTCATAAGTGACAGTAAATGGTTCACTTAAAAGACTGAATCTATTTGAACGACTTTTGCTTTCTCCATTGCACCTGGAGATACCTAATCAGCAGTGACTTCTTCTACGAGGGAAAATGTCCAATCTCTGGCCCAACGTTAATATCTTTCTTGGATAAACTGAGTGACAGGTTTCATGACTCATCTCAGAAGTCTCACAAAGGGATGTCAAATTCTGTTTCTGCAGTTTGGAGGACAATAGCTACCTTCATAGGGCTATACACTGGCCAGATTATTATGATCTCTGCATGCATAATAATCTGGCCACTCAGTGTATATCCTATATAATAAAAGGCTAATATGCAAATTGTCCCCTTGACCAGGCAGGCCGGCCAACCATCCATGTCCCCTCCCCCTGGCCAGGCTGGCCGGACCTCACCCATACACGAATTCATGCAACAGGACACACACACACACACACACACACACACACACACACACTCTGAGTGGCCAGATTATTATGCGTTCAGAGATCATCATAATCTGGCCACTCAATGTATAGTTGTGGGAGAACGTGCAGCGTGGTCCTGTGTAGTAGATTATTCTTATTATCCCAAATTGACAGCTGAAAAGACAGGACAGAGGGGCACTTGCTGTGAAGGCACCCCTAAGGCACCCTGGGCCGTACAGATCTAGAATAAGACAGACTAATGTTTTCCCACTGGTTCCAAAGGCCAGGAGCAGGATGTAAAGATAACAGACTTGCTGAATAGAGATGGGATGACGGGGGAGGCTTAGCTTGTGGGTAGAGGTGGAGGGGAACTCTGAAGTCCATTATTTTGAAGAACCCAGGAAAAGCTCCAGATTTCAGAACTAAACTTTGAAAGTTGGTTAATCAGTTGGAATGTTAAAGCCATAACGAGTGGAGAAAGCTCAGCAGGCGTGACTGCTTACTAGCATTTTTTTTAGGTTCGGAGGCCTCAAGCACTTGCTGCTCTTGCAAACATTTAATATCAGTAAATGAGCAGGAGGTGCTGGCACACGATGCTAAGCCCCTCCTCAGTAGGCTCAGGACCTGTTTGTGGGCCTCCCAAAGCATTTCTCCAAATGAAACAGTAAAAAAAAAAAAAAAAAAAAAAAAAAAAAAAGCTTGTGCATTTTATTCATTCAAGTATGTCCTTAATTCTAGGCAGTGCCTATTTAAAAAAATTTTTTTTGCCAATGGAAAGGGACATATTGGTACTATAAAGATCTTAGGTCCTTTTGAAAAAGATTTTTGAAGCTATGAATAACTTCAAATATTAAAAGAGCTATGGGATGAAAGAAGTTGTGTTGATAATTTGCTCTATTTTGGATTAAAAGCTACAGTTGGTTTCAGCTCTCATGCCAACTTAGCATTTAAAGTCGTCTCACCTTCCCTTTCCAAACCTATTTCCTTCGTAAATGCAACCCCTTCTCACTGTGCCCGGCCCAGCTAACGGGGCAGCACCCGCCTTTTCTACATCCTCCCTGCTGGGCACCCTCCCATATCATGAAAGTTCAAGTGGAAGCCACCTTCCTAGAGCACCTTACCTGATCCCCAAGCCAGACACCAGCTCTGCTGTTGAATTCCTCTAATCCTTACTCCCCCATGGGCAGATGCTCTGTCCTGTGTGGCTGGTAAGTTTGCAACATATTGTATCTCCAACTCCATTAAGAGCTTCCAGGGGGCAGGGTCCTTATCTGGCCAGCCTTTGTGTTCCCTACCACGTTAGCACACAATAGGTGCTTTTAGTGGGTATTTGTTGAATAGATGAGTAGACCAAGGAACAAATGACTCCATACATGGTTCTCAAGGACACCGCCAATTACATGTCACATCAGTAGCTGTGACCACTCAGCCACAGAGGATGAGTGCAAAGAAGTGGATGTGTGTGTCAGGACTCTGCTGTTTACAACAACAACTGAAATGATGAAAACCTAAGACTAAAACTTTGATGGAGTAAATGTTTGCAAACCCCACCCCACCTCCATCACCGGCTGTTACAACTCCTGCACTTCATTGTTTACAGAGTAGCTCGTATGCTACCGTAATTTGTTTATTTTTGCTTTACTGTTCCTTTGAAGTTTAAAGGCAGACATGGAAACACCGCAGGGTATGGGGCTGCGGTGGTGGGAGCTGGGCTCCCGCATCCCTGGCACTCTGGGGTGCACGTGAAGGTCATTCCTTCCCTTGGCGCTATGCACAGAATGAAATATTCCTTACTTTCAAGATTAATCCAGTGGCTGGCATACACAGGAGACTAGTGGGGCTATTTGTCAACTAGCTTTAAATATTTTATGGCAAATACTCCACTCTCCCCTGAAAATTGGTCCTTTCGCCATCAATTTCTCAACATCGATATACTCTTTGTTGGAGTGAGCAGCATTTCCCTTTGTAGTTAAAGCAGTATTTCTAAAAACAAAGATGCCTAGTCCTGTTGAAGAGAAAACGTTGGCTCTTTGGGGTAAGGACAGGTGTACCTAGAGGCTGAAGCTCAGAAAGACTTTGTTACCCTGGAAGCGGGGAGACGGCCCAGGGTGGGGTTACTCAGCAGAAAGCTCAGACCTGCCCTGAGCAGCCCTGCCTCTGAACAAAAGGAACCCACACCTGGGGTGCAGACAAAGGGAGGCCGCTTCAGCTACCCAAGTCCCCAGTTCACATCGCCGGCTGCTGAGGACCCCTAGTGGCTACACATGTCACCAGCACAGGTGCTCCTGAATGTCCTCACTGACACACACAGGGGTCCAGGGGTATGGCCCTGACTCTCCTATTTGGCCACTTAGCTTGCCAAGATCAGACACCCACACCCACACCCACACTTATGCCACGCAGCCAGCTACAATCTCTTTGACTGGAAAGCCAGACAGACACACACAGAGACATAAAGGAGGGTATTTCTTTCTGAAGAAAAAGAAAAATCAGAATTCAGAGACTTAAGAGTCCAGAAACTCACTGAATGTGCTTTCTTCTGCGTATGGCCTCTTCTGGCTTTGTCCCCTGACATTTTAGATTACAAAAATCTCTCCCACCCTCCATGCACTAAGAGACATCTAGGATAAGCTAAAGTGAAGTCTGCTCTGGGCAAAGTTGTGCAGTGAGTTTGTTTATTGTGTCTTCTGGGGCACCTCTGGCTTTATGCTCCTGCACGATCAAAATCTGCTTCCACAAAGGGTCTGATGGATTGATTCTCTGCTGTTCATGCATCTATGCACTCATTCATTCGCCGGGTGATGTTTGTTGAGCCCTGGGGAGAAGGATATGAGGAAACCACATCCTTGCCCTGTGCACCCTTTAGTCTGACCCCTCCTACCCTTCCTGGGACATATACCTTTCAGCTGGGACAAGGCACAGAAATGGTCTCTAATTGGAAATCATCAGTAGGGATTATCCATCGGGTATCAACTTTCTTTTCAGCAGATTTTTTAAAACAAAACCTCCCAAATCAAACCTCAGTCTATTTCTAGATAACTAGCATCTTCTCATGCACAGGTTTAGCTTGTCAGCGCAGGGAACCAAGCAGATACTCTGAATTTTCTGTGCCTTCCCTCCCCAGAAAAAGGTCTGGATCATTATTTCCATCTCTTCACCTGTGGCAGCTATGGATTTAGCAACAAAGCAGGAATACCTTTTTTTAAAAAAAAATACTTTTAAGGAGGGAGGGTAAATGGTGTTGGAGGAAAACTAACAGACAATATATGGGCAAATCATCTGATATAGAAAACATATTTTAGCCTTTTGCAAATATAGGGTGGGGCAAAAGCAGTTGATTCCAGTTGTTTGTATGGAAAATAGTACAATAATTAGTCCTATATAATAAAAGGCTAATATGCAAATTGACTTAACTGTGGAATGACCAGTCACTATGACATGCACTGACCATCAGGGGGGCAGACACTCAACGCAGGAGCTGCCCCCTGGTGGTCAGTGCATTCCCACAGAGGGAGCACCGCTCAGCCAAAAGCTGGGCTCACAGCTGGTGAGCACAGCGGCAGTGGTGGGAGCCTCTCCCAATTCCACAGCAGCACTAAGGATGTCCGACTGCCAGCTTAGGACATCAGTTGGACATCCCCTGAGGGTTCCCAGACTGCGAGAAGGTACAGGCCGGACTGAGGGACCTCTCCAACCCCCTCCCCCCCAGTGCACAAATTTTGTGCACCGGGCCTCTAGTAAATAATACTAGTACAAGAATAAACTCAGTGTTTCTCATACTCCCAACTGATTCAAAAAGTACTGTGAACTCCTCCTAGAATTCACTAAACCAAATACCTATTTTCATTGGAGTTCCCTCTCCCAAAGGTTGATTTTAATACCAAGGGAAAGACCAATTCATAGGACAGGGCTATATGCAAACTTCATGTCTATAGATTACCTGGGAGTCTTGCTAAAATGCAGGTTCAGATTCAGGAGCTAGGTGTGGAGCAGGCCCCGATTCTGTATTTCTGACACCTTCCCAGTTGACACCGCTGTCCCATCACCACACTTGGCAGTAACAAGAACTCTAGGGCCCTGGTTCACAACTCTGCCTGTACCCAAAGGCTTTCAGAAATCCCAACCGCCCAGGTCGCATCCCACAGCCATCAAATCAAAATATCTGTGGGTGGGAACCAAACATCAGTATTTTTTTAAACTCCCGGGTGACTCCAATGTGCTGCTATGGTTTGGAACCACTGATGGGAAGTTTCCAGAAGAGATTATACTATTGAAGGAGTCAACTGGGAATAGTGAGGGAGGGCTCATGCTGCCCCACCATTTTTGCCAGGACTCTCTGGTCATGAAGGAGAGAGAATCAAACTCTTGTCAAGACCTTTCAGAAGACTATGTAACCGCAGCTATTGTGATGTGAGACACGGACTGTCATCTAACATTAGGACAACATTTTCCAATCGGCACGGGGGTGATTCTGTTTCAAACTGTAGTCCACATTACGATTTTTAAGATTTACTTCTCGGTAAACAAGCATAAACAATATGCACTTACGTCAGGGCCACTCCCATCAGAGCAACCAGCTGTCAGTAAGGCAGGTTTTCTCAGCGAATCCACTCTATCATTTCTCAATCAGAAAGAAGATTAGAAATGGGACTTTTGGCTCAGCTGGGGTTGAAGGGTGATGTTTATGCCAGAGATAGACTTCACGCCACAGCTACAAAAATTGCTTTGGGGAAAGAAAACCCTCAGCTGCTTATGTGTAATGAATTCATGAAAATGAAACTCTTCTCTCAGAAAAAGGTGAATGCACCTGCCTTCCACGTCCAGTGGTGGTAGCAGAGAGGCAAAAAGTAGTTTAGCTGACTCTTTGTACCCAAACAATTTACCCTCATCCACATCCACTCCCACTCCCCAGGGCTGACTCTAAAAAGGTGGAAAGTTAAATGAATCAAAGCGTTTACAGCAGTCAATTCAGGTGTGATGGTTAATTGCATGTGTCAACTTGACTGGGACATAGGGTGCCCACATATTTAGCAAAACATTATTCTGGGTGTTTCTGTGGGGGTCCTTTTGGACGAGATTAACATTTAAATCAGAAAACTGAGTAAAGCAGGGAGCCCCATCAATCAGATGAAGACCTGACTAGAACAAAAAGACTGGCCCTCCCTTCAGTAAGAGAGAATTCTTCCTAACAGCCTTCAGACTGGGACATCAGCCCCTTTCCTGCCTTTGGCCTGGAAATCAACCATCACTTTCCTGGGTCTCTAGCTTGCTGACTCACATGCAGACCTGGGACCACCTCCATGGCCTCCATATGCAAAAGAATAGGTATGAGCTAGTGTGTGTGTGTGTATCTTATTGGTTCTCTTTCACTGGAGAACTGTGACTAATTCATAAGGGTAATTTTTCACCTTTTGTACTCCACCAGATTTTCTAATTTTTCTATAATGAGCACGCACACAGTAATCACTGATATTAAAACTGTGTTATTAAGTGAACAGGAAGGATCGTGTCTTCTTACACTAAGTGTCTGTACCTCAGAGCAGTGCTGCATCTCAAACTTTAGAACCTAAACATACTGCGTGGGGAGCCGTTAAAACTGGGTCCCCCCCCTCAGAGACTCTGATTCAGGAGTTCTGGTGGTGTCTGCATCTCTCACAAGCTCCCAGTGATGCCATCCCATGGACCCTGCTTGGAGTGGCAAGGTCTATGATGATCGAAGAGTGATCACAGCCCCTTTCTAGGGGACTTCTGTGTTTATCCCACCAATCCCGCCCTTTGCTCACTTCTGCCATGTTTTGCTGTCATCTTTCTTCCTGTGGCTCTTGAGCAATGGGAGGATTCTGGAGGGCAGTGATGGTGTTTGACTATTTTTTTTCACCTCCCTTCCCTAACCCCCAAAGCTTTTCTATAATAAAATGAAAAACATGTTTGTAGAATCCAACTGAGTTGGGTTGACTTTTTGAATTGATTTTTTCTGTTTTGATCCAAAAGTGAGCAGGAACAGAATAAACACAGTAGGATGCTGTCTGATATTCTCTCCGCTCTGTCGAAGGCATTTAATTTTCTATAAATCTAGCTCCAATCCTCTTCGGGATGGTATATCTTATCCTTAATGTGACATTCAGGCTTTATGGAACGTGAATGATCTCGAGGAACAGTGCGTTTATTCACTTTGTATTTATAGACATGTGAATGTACAGAATCATCGTAGAAAAAAAAATCTTTCAATGTCAAATTGACTTTTTCTGTTTTGATCCAAAAGTGTAATATTGAATAAGAATATCCTATGTTACACATGGGTAACATTGACTGAATGTGACAAGTAATTGAATATAATGATCTGACAACACTTGGGGAGAAGTCTGAACAATAATACAACTTTATACATTCTCATTTGATCTGCATCTTCATATCCCATTTTTTTTTTTTTTAACATTCTATGTGTCATATCACAATGCCTGGCTTTTGTTTCTTTTTTTAAAAAAATATTTTTATTGATTTCAGAGAGAGGAAGATTGAAACATCAACGGTGAGAGAGAATCATTGATTGGCTGCCTCCTGCACGCCCCCTACCGGGGATCGAGCCACAACCCAGGCATGTGCCCCGGACCAGAATCGAACCCGGGACCTTCAGTCAGCAGGCTGATGCTTTATCCACTGAGCCAAACCGGCTAGGGCCTGGCTTTTGTTTCTTAATGCCGTTTGTGATCTTGTTGTACTATTGTCAGAACACTATCATGTTAAAACAATTCTTATAGGGCATTCTGAATGTGAAAGTCTTTGGGCCCAAATGCTATACCAAAGAAAAGCACAGATTCCCTAGTCCCGGGGGAGGGCAGCAACCTGTCCGGACAAAGGGCACCTGTCCCAGTGGTCCAGTTGATCTGCCTCTCAGGGCACAGAGCAGGGTGCAGCAGGGTGGAGGGCATAAAGCCCCCACCCCACTAAGCTTCCTCTGCCTTCCCCCCTGCTAAGCTTCCTCTGCCTTCCCATTTTCCCAGCTCCATCGTTACCCTCTCTTTTGCAGAGCATCCTGCCTGTCATGGTCTCAGAAGAGAAGTTCAGCTTGTCTGCATAGGCGTTTGCATGTCTTCATTAAGGGAAGACAGAAAAGTGATTAATGAGTGCTACTTCTCATTTTGCAAAAGGAATATGTCCATTTTCTATATTCTGTATTCAAAGCAATGAAAGAGTCATGAGTTAGCGTAATATCCAATCATTTACGGCATTTATGTTATTTAAGATGTTTTCTTATAAAGTAATCATGCTAACTGTAGACAAGTTGGAGGTAAAGGAGGGATCAGTAAAAGAAAATGATCATCCGTTTTCCCAGCACCATGAATAACTACTTTAATAATTTGTGGCATTTTTTCTCCCTGTGGGGATGAGCAATTTAGCAGTGTGCTTTTTGCAGTTTATGATATGTGGGAATCTGAACATGCCTGCGGGAAAACTTTGTTAGGACCTCTATCAAGAGTGGCTATCTCTGTGTGTTGAAATTATTCTACTTTAATTTTTCTATGTTGTGTAAATTTTTAAATGATTATATTTTATAATTGCATACAATAAGAAAGCTACCTTCATTTTGGAATGAAGCTGTATGAATTATTTCCCCATGTCATTACACATTCTTAATGTGATTTTTAAGTGGCAGTAAGTCCATTCATGACCCCTCTATTAACTGAAATTTAAATTGTTCCATAGTTTTTGCTTTTTTTGTACGTTTTGCTGGGATAAGAAGCCTTGCACATAAACCTGTAGGTGCCTTTCTGTTCATTTTCCCAGGCTGGCCTGCTGTAAGTGAACATGGCAATGGCAGGGCCTGCAGCTGCCCAACTTGAGAGGGTAGCAGACACAGTGGATTCCACACTAGTTTCCTGTTCTGCTGGTTATCTATCCACCAAATAGCGATGTAGCTCATCTGCTCTTTCTCAACGAAACTGAATATATAATTTTGATTTTTCATTTTTATGATTTCATTATTCTTCAAGTCCACTGGGTTGTTCTTCATAGCTTCTTGTTCCTTCACCGTAACTGTGATGGTCTCTCACAATTTTTAATCGTGACGCTGGTGTTTTCTTTACGCCCTCTCCAAACCCGCCCTCCACCCTGCTGCACCCTGCTCTGTGCCCTGAGAGGCGGATCAACTGGACCAGAGGGACAGGTGCCCTTTGCCCGGACAGGTTGCTTTTCATTGCTATAGCATTTGGGCCCAAAGAGTTTCACTGTCTCTCCCCAGGTCTGATGGCTTTCGCTTCCATCCTTTCCCCGGAAACAGTAAATCTTTGCCTGAATACTGACTGTGGGAAGAAGGGTGTGCTGACCTTCCTACACAGGGAGATGGCTTTGCTTCCACTTCCCCTGCAGCGCTGGAGGCCAGCAGCTTTGCTGCTTCGTCCCGACAGCTTAAGGCTTCTGCTTCTCACGAGAGGAGCATCGGGGCACCGTGCCAGTGACTCCTGCATCCCGGTCCACCAACAGGAGCTCTCTCCAGCCTTTTCACCTTGGTCACCATGGAGAGGAGCTTGTGAGTGGGTACAAACTCCCCTTGTGTCTGGAGCCCCCAGTTATTCTAAGCTGATATACTAGTGCATATTCAGCTTTTAAGATTTTTTAACAATGTCTTCTTCCTCACTCTATGGCAGCCGCCTCTTCCTCCCAGGCACTGCCAAAAGTAAAAGGAATCATGTGTTCTGACTCTCATTGGGGGGTGACTTTTTACTTCTTGAACTTGTTTCCTGGCCATGTGACCTCAGCTCTCTGAGGAGCTCATGAAAAGGATGGTTTGGAAGACTGGCCAGCATTTTCTTGTTGTTAGGCTGGGAGGAGTGACTCTCTCGAGGAGTTCCACACCCCAAGCAGGAGTGGGACTGTCGGCGTGTTATTAACAGCACCACCGTTCACTTCACACACACTCTGGGTTGGAGGGTGAATTACACGGTCACCAAAGGTATGGCCCAACCTCCTGGCACAGGCACCTGGCAGATGCTTTCAGGGCAATGCCAGCGGCAGGGCTCACTGCCTCTCTGGGTTCCTGCTGTCTTATTTGCTAGTTGAGAGCATTTTCCTATAAACTCTGGCATGCGTTTAAAAATATGTATGTGTTTTTTAAAATAACAACACTATCTTATCTAGCACTTTTTAGCATATATATAACAGAAAGGCTCCTCTAGATATCTAGTAAGTCATAAGCGTAAGTTGAAAAAAATGTTTTATAATGTTAAAATTTTAATTTACCTTTTTCCTTATTAAGATGAATGATTCTAGAAGTTGTTGATTCTGATGGTTGCATAAGTCAAAAAGCTATGGTTAATGTGAAAATGGTTAATATTTTTTATATGGAATCCATTAACGTAAAAGACTGACTTAATAATCTTTCCTCAAATACTCAAACAGTTCAATTTATCTGGAGGGTGTTAACATGAATAATTTAAAATTAATTTTCCAACTGCAAGAGAAATAAAATTGATTTTGAGCATTTCCCTGGTTATTTTTAACAAAAAAATTTTTTTTTTGACAAATGATGAATGAATGGCTACATGATGATAGACAGATTGATTAATAAATGGATTGTTGTTACAATACCCTAAGGTAAACTTCAGATGCCAATCTTATAGCCAAAGTGAAGTCAGAGGGGTCCTGGGCCCAAAGTCAATCAACTAATTACAACAAACCAACTAACAGAAATCAGCCAAGATGCCTATAGCACCTGTGATACCAAGACCTCAGCAGGACTGGATCCTGGAGAGAATGTGATTCTGAGATTTAATGATGCCCAGTAAGATGTTTCATTAAAGGACTGGACATTTCAGGAATTCCTGGGTTCCATTTATAGGTGGCAATGTAACCAAGTATATTATCATGATCTAGGCGACCCTGCATCTGACTTGGCTGATCTGGCTGACTAGATGCTTATCTCCTTCCTCCTCATTATTCCACGAGTTTTCCCCATGCACAGCCCATGTTGACTCCTCAGTTGAGGAGGACAACCTTCTCAGATAGAGCTGATTATTCTTTACAGTCAAGAATATAGGCCCTAGCCGGTTTGGCTCAATGGATAGAGTATCAGCCTGTGGATCAAAGGGTTCCAGGTTCAGTTGTGGTCAAGGGCACATACCTTGGTTGCAGGCTCCTCCCCAACCCAGGCCCAGGCCCTGGTTGGGGCTTGTGCAGGAGGCAACCAATCGATGTGTTTCTCTCACATCGATGTTTCTCTCTGTCTTTCCCCCTCTCTTCCACTTTCCCTAAAAATCGGGTGAGGATTAACAAACAAAAAACAAAACAAAAAACAAAAAAAGAGTATAGGAATGGGTGTTTCCCATCAAGTCAGCTCTTAATTCCACTTGTGTGTTGAAGATATGCTTGCAAGCTTCAGTTACACCTACTTCATTCCTTAAAAATGATTGATTCAGTAGTTGGCGTTTCCCCACCCCTCTCTGGCAGGCCAAATAATGGCCCCTAAAGGTGTCCTCATCCTAACTCCTAGACCTGGGAATACATTACTTTACATGGCCATGGCCAAAGGATGTGGTGAAGGTTATAGATCTTAAAATGGGGCAATTACCCTAGATTATCCAAGTGGGTCCAATAAGTACTTAACATTGAAGAACCTTTCCCAGCTATGGTCAGACAACTCCAAGGAAAGAAGAGGCAGGAGAGATTAAAAACAAGATAGGGACTCAACTCACTGTCGCTGACTTTAAAGACGAAAGAGGCCACAGAGCAAATGCAGGCAGCCTCTAGAAGCTGAGAGTGACCATGACCAGCAGCCAGCAAAAAAAATGAAGACCTTAGTCCTACAACCACATGGAACTGAAATCTGCCAACACACCTACATGAGGAAACAGACTCTTCCCCGGAGCCTTGAGAAAAAATGCATCCCTGTACACCCCTGGATTTTAGCTTGGTGAGACCATATCAGACTTACTGTCCACAGGACTATGAAGTCATCTATCTGTGCTGCTTAAAGCCATCCGATCTGTTACAGCATCACTAGGAAACTAACATCCTCCTGTTTTCATATCTCTTATTCACTGTATGCTTCACTCTGTACTGTCTCTATACACATATTCCAGTGCCTTCATGAGTTCTTGTGATGGTCTCAGAAGTGCCACTACAGAGGTGAACACAGCTGAGCAAGCCCAATCCAAGTATTGCATTTGGGAGTGATAAGGATGTTGGCAGAGAGAATATATTCTCTTAAAATGGCAAACCAAAACACGGGCCATGTAAACCTAGAGGTCTCACTACGGGAGAAAACCCGCTTGAGAATAAAAATAACTCAGATCCAGCTATACCCAGAACACGTAACCTCTAGACATTTTAGTTATCTAACTTAAAAAAACACGAAACAACAACAATCCTTTTAAGTTTGGTTTTATTCCCTGCCACTACAAAAGGCTTGGCTGGTAAACTACCAGTGTCCTTGGATTGCCAAGAATATTCTAGGAACTGAACATGGTGGCCTCAGGCACAATGCCTGGAACATAATAGGCCTCATATTGTTACAGAATTTACCAGGCAACTGAAAAATACACAGGAGTACTCGGAGATTCGGGATAAACCCATTCATTTCCAGATGTACTAGTACCGTGACTCAGGGGAGCCTATTTCCAAATCCTGAGCAAGCCAATATGGAGGAAGCTTTCTCTTTACTCCCTTTGGTTTCTTTCTTCCCCAAATATGGATCAGACTTCCAGACCTTTTGCGTGCTTTGCAAAAAGCCCCGTGTGTTGGGATGGGGGCCGTGAGACCACACCTAAAGGCCTGGCCTGGTGCCAGAGCTGATGACGCCCTCCGGGGGTTGTGTATGGTTCAAGGTTTATGGCCTCTGTAAAATGGGAGTATTTAGGTAAACAGGTCTTGCAAGACCAGATCATTAAGGAAGGGGCAGTGACTAGCCTATAGGCTAACAAGAATGTGCAATAGGGATACTGATTAACTAGGTACAGAGTCAGGCGGCTAGCCCTCCACCTGCGCCCCCGCCCCGCCCCCCCCAAATCTTATTTTTCTTATCAATATTACTAGTTATCTCTATCTTTCAGAACTTCCCAAGGAAAGCCTCCTCACTCCTGTCTTCAACTCAAACTCCTAGGACTCTGAAAGGAGCCGTGGAGCCATGGAAAATCCTACACGAGATGAGAATGTTGATTGATGTGCTCATGAGTTACCTTTCTCATGGAAACTAATAGGATGGAAACTTGGGAGCTACCCTAGCTCCGAAGAGTGTATACTGAACTTCAGGCACTGTGATATGGCTATGGAAACAACATTTTAGACTGGGCACCCTTTTATTGGCACCCCTTAAATTATATTTCAAATGAATATCACTCCATTTATTCAGAAGACTGGTTCTAATCACACAGCTGTGCCTTAAAAAAAAAAAAAAACACCCCTATAGATGTGACTGGAAAAGGATTTACACACATTTGTTATTCTGTACTGTCTGTTTATAGAACTGTCTTGTGTTCCTGTCTGTTTGTCATACTACATACTCTGGAGACAATGGCATCTGAGAAAAGGAATCATATTTTCATTTTCCAAATCAAGGAATGGCCATCTTTAAAACAGTAATATTAGCATTCTAACTGGTACTGCCTTGGATTAAGGCCTAGTCCTTCCTGACATGTGTTTATGTGGAAAAATGAAAATGCATTCTTTAGAGACTCACTGGTAGTTTTCTGAATCATGTCACGTGACTGGATTTGGCTTTAACAAGTTCTATGCTCTGAATCATTTGCCTCTTGGCCAATATTTAGTTTGTAGAATTTGATTAAATAGCATCTCTGAGGCTTTTAGAGCTTGCCTTCCCTGTCCACAAGTGAAATAAATATTAAGTCTCTGACCTTACCCTCTGAACACAGAAGACCCCCAATAAAAACCTCAGGGCTGCATGGAGGAGGATGCTGGGTAAATTCATCCCCCTTTGGCATCCCCACCCTATTAGCTTATTCTGGGTGTGATGCTTTTTTTCTGCCAAGCTCAGCCTGAGGGTTCTGAACTGGCTAATGCTGTTGGTTATTCCATTACGCATGTATTATGTTGAGTGACATCCCTACAGAATAACCAAGCCCAATTAACAGGTAGTTCTTACAGACCCAGGATATCCCCTGGGCGCTCCTAAGGGCTTTTTGGTTTCCCCAGAGTGTGGCAGAAAGAATGTAGCAGGACGCTTATAAGGTGGTGTCAGCACCAGTTATTTCATGAGCTGGAGCAGTGCATACTGAAGCAATAGAGCGATGCAATCAGGAGTCGGAGCTGGGAACCAGGACCCAACTGGCAGCGCACTGCTCAGCACCTTTCACCTTGATTGACACACCTTGTAAACAGTCATTTCCAACAAGAGAAATGTGGGCTTGTATGCATTAGAGCAATAGATCGGCTGGGTCACAGAGCGGTGGAAGGCGTTTCCACCTGAGGTTAGGCATTACAGAAAGCCGCTCTGAAGCATTCCACGGAGCTTGGTAACCAAGATACTAGAGGACATACATTTGTCATGTAATGGTTCGTCCCTCTTCAAAATATTCGCTAAGTAAGCCAAAGCCATTATAAAGTGGGGATAGGGACAAGTGACTTAAATGAGTCATCAGATGAACAACTGGAGAAAATATGGACAGTGTGGGGAGGGGGCCTACCATTTTCAGTATCCAAAATTAATGAAAGGAAGGACAAGCCTCCAGCATCAAATAGAACACATGTTTTATTAGGGACATACACTGAGTGGCCAGATTATTATAATCTCTGAATGCATAATAATCTGGCCACTCAGTGTGTGTGTGTGTGTGTGTGTGTGGGTGTGTGTGTGTGTGTGTGTGTGTGTATATATATATATATATATATATATATATGACCCAGTGCATGAATTCATGCATGGGTGGGGTCCAGCCAGCCTGGCCAGGGGGAGGGGACATGGGCAGTTGGCCGGCCTGCCTGCTGGTCAAACTCCTGGTCGAGGGGACAATTTTCATATTAGCCTTTTATTATATAGGATATACACTGAGTGGCCAGATTATTATGCGTTCAGAGATCCTAGTAATCTGGCCACTCGGTGTATATAAAAGAGACCTTGGCCTGAAGAAAGGGGTGATGGTTCATTTTAGGTGTCAATCTGAGCGGACCAAGGGCTGCCCAGATGAAACATTGTTTCTGGGCGCGTCCCGGAAGGTGTTTCCCATTTAGATAAGCTTTTGAATCGGTGGACTAGGTAGGCTGCCCTCCCCAGTGTGACTGAGCATCATCTAATCCCTGGTAAGTGTGTAGAAACTTTATTTTTTGAGTATGAGCTTTATTTCATTTTGATTCAAACTGGCCTCATCCAGCACCTGACTCACCTGCCTCCTTCTCCCCTGAACAACTACCCCTTAATCTTTAAGCCCTCAGGACAATGAGGTTCTGATCAGCATCAAATAATCTTAGGAACAAAGTCTTAGGTATGTTGAGAGAGAGAGAGAGAGAGAGAGAGAGAGAGAGAGAGAGAGAGAGAGAGAGTGAGTTTTGGTCAAACTAGAGATGACATTTAGACCTCAATTGTATTTCAGCTTCAGGCCCAGAAAAACAGTAAAACCAGATGAAGCAAACCCATGGCTGACATCAGGACCAAGTGCAATGATCAACTACCCCCACCCCACCACTGACCAATCACGAGAGACCAGGACCCTGACCACACCCTAATTCCTTGTCATCATGATTAATGGTTTTCCCCTATATATCAATCATATCAATCCCCTGGAAATCATCGAGGAGCCAGGTCTTTGTGCATTAGCTCACCTGTGACTCTGGGCTGGGCCACTTCCTAAAAATAGACCCTTACTTTCGTTGCTGCAAGCTCCTGTTCGTGCCTTATTGAGCTTTGATGAGCACAGGCAAATGGACCCCTTTAGTCCCATGATACCTTGAAATCCTGAAGGGAACAAAAGGTGGAGGAATTTGTCCCTTTTTTCCTGCCTTACTCCTAGAGCTGGGGTGTCTTACCTCATCTTCTCCTGCCTTTAGACTGGGGCTTACACCATGGGCTCCCCTGGTTCGCAGGCCTTTGGACTTGGACTAAATTACACCAGCAGCTTCCCCTGGGTCTCAGATTGACAGATGCAGATCGTGGGATCTCAGCCTTCATAATTGCACGAGCCATCCTCATAATCTCTCTCTCGCTCTCGCTCTCGCTCTCCCTCTCTCTCTCTCTCTCTCTCCATCCATCCCTGACAAATTCAGAAGGCATATTAAAATCTTACGTTTTGCCTGCCAGTGTGGCTCAGCAGTTGAGTGTCGCCCCACGAACCAAGAAGGCATGGTTCAATTCCTGGTCAGGGCACAAGCCCAGGCTGCTGGCTCTATCTCCAGCAGGGTCAGTTCAGGGGAAAGCTGACTGATGCTGTTTCTCTCTCATAGATGTTCCTCTCTCTCTACCCCTCTTCCTTCCTCTCTCTCTAAAAAAATAAAAACATATTTTAAAAAAATCTTGTGTTTGAAAATTTGCTCTTCCATAGAGTTGCTCTGGCAATGAAGATTGTGAAGAAATATGTCAGATTTAAAACAAAGGAATAGTTTCAATAGTATCACCAGCAATCAACTATTAAAGTGGCCGAAAAGCACATTAGACCCAGCTTCAAGAGCTCAGAGAAGCACCTCCATGCCATAATTCTCCTCCAGTACAACCCCAGAGAATGGGCTTTGGCTGGAAGTTTGGGAGCACTGGATTAGTCAAGGTCAAATACAGGGATCAAAGGGACCAACAGCTCTCATCCCTGCCAGACAACCATGGGATAAGGGCCAGGAGAGCTACAGGAAAACCACTGTGCAAATGGCAACAGGGGGAAGGGAGGAGCTTTTCTGCATCAAATGTGTCAAGCAGGCCCTGAGGGACAGAGACAGAGCTGCAAACAATGAAAGGCCTACAACGTGCACACAAAACAGCAGGAACCAAAGGAGAAAAGGCAGAAAAAGCCAGTGGCCATGTGCTGGTCTTTACTCCCTGATACATTGTCAGCTACTTAATAGAACGAAATAAAATTTTTTAATTGACAAAAAAAAAATCATTGCATTTAGACATTTATGTAAAAACAATATAAGACAGAATCACTCGTGCAGAAAGGGGAGTTGTTTAAAATAACAATTAAAAGCACCATTTTAGAGAGGCATGTAAATGGCCTTGCTAAATTCTGAAAGACACAGTACACTGCATATGAAAAACCTGAAGAAGCCAACTTGATAAGAGGATACATCTAACAAGACAGAATGACAAAATGCTCTTTCCAGATTCTTCCATAATGGTAATGTCACTGCAGTGCCTTTATCCATAGTACTGCCATATATTTTGAATTATCTATTCTTAAAAAAACAACAATGCTAAAAACACAATGCACAAACTACCTAAATGGGTGTGAGAGGAAGAACCATGGTCCCTCCAACCCTTCCCTGAGAGCTAGATCTCCATGCGCCAGGGAAGCCATCCTTTGCTTCTCTTTCAAACAAAGTTGAGGACCACTCTTTGCCCATTGTCACTTTTCCCATTAATATGGATTAATATGGATGTCATATTTCTTTGCCATTTCACATCTGATTGTAGCACTCATATTTAAGTAATAAATATTACCCCCCTTAATTTTACTGTTGCTTTTTATCACCACATTATAATGTCTTTTTTAGTTGTGAGAACTGTAATGTAGACAAGGCCAAGGGAATGATCAATGCTTGACAAATAAGTGAATCAATGCACTGTATTCAAGATTTGGCTATGTTAGAAATTCTACAAAAATTAACAAAAAATTGATGAAGTCATCGTGATTCTCTCCCAATGTTTTATAAGGGAGACTTCACTTAAATAGGAAAGGAGAACAGTCTTTTGTAGAGTCCTACACACCCCAGCTCTGCCACTTATTGGTTTGTGTGCCTTTAGGTAAACTTGCTGGGCCTCAGTTTCCCTTTTATGTAAAATAAAGGGCTGGATTGGCTGATCTGTGATCCCTTTCAGCTTCAAGATCCTTTAATTCTAAATAGTTTCATCAAGCCATTCACAGATTCCACTTTCTGTTTCTTTACGGGAGACATTTATTGTGGCCAAACTGTATTTTCAAAAGAGCCAAATTAATAATTTTGAATTACCTTGCTTTCTAAATTGTTAGTCTTAAGGTAGTGATCTTCAGCAGTTTGTTTATATAAAATACAGACTAAGTGCATATAACAACACCATGGAACCAGGATCAATGATAGTACATGACATGTTACGAAATGAAACACACTTTAAATGTTCTACTTTTTTAAAAAATAGGTTCTTATTCCACCCAAAGCCAACTATCAACCCAGATAGTTTTCCAATTCCACCATCCAAAGCACATTAGTCTAGAGCAGTGGTTCTCAACCTTTCCAATGCCGCGACCCTTTAATACAGTTCCTCATATTGTGGTGACCCCCAACCATAAAATTATTTTCGTTGCTACTTCATAACTATAATTTTGCTACTGTTATAAATATTAATATAAATATCTGTGTTTTCCGATGGTCTTAGGCTCTACAGCAGAACCGCTAGCAGGGTCGCCTAAGACCATCGGAAAACACAGATATTTACATTACGACTCATAACAGTAGCAAAATTACAGTTATGAAGTAGCAACGAAAATAATTTTATGGTTGGGGGTCACCACAATATGAGGAACTGTATTAAAGGGTCGCGGCATTAGAAAGGTTGAGAACCAATGGTTTAGAATAATTTTCCACCTTCAGGACCAGATGGAATCTGTGATGTCAGGATGCTATAGAGATCTGGGGCTTAACCTTGACTGTTCCTCTAACCAGTTGTAGATCTTGGAAAAACCATTTAATCTCTTCTATGTTCAGTTTCCTCTTCTGCAAATTGAGGGAGCTGAAGAGAATGACACCTGAGATCCAGCTCAGGTCTAAATGCTGTAATTTCTGGATTTAAAACATCTCCTTGCAGGAGTCTGCAGGAGGCTCTTCTCATCTGCTCCAGGAGGGCTCCTTATGCCCTGAAGCCCAGCAGGTCAATAAAGCTCACAAATACTGAAGAGCCACCTAATGATTCAAATGATTTAATGGAATTTTATATGGGCAGCTAGGTTTTAATTTTCTCTTCTGGCACATTTCCTCTGGTAAAGTGTACTTTCTAATGGAATAATAACTGCACAGGATATTTTGATTGCTGGAGGATATCTCGTATGGAAATCAGATTTAAGCCATGTTCCTCTGGTAGTTTTTATTATCAGAACAAAATAAAAGCCCTCCAAAGAATGTTTATACTTAGAATTAAGAACTGTTGGAATGTTGAAAGGATCTTCCAAGAGTTAAGCATCTGTAAATATTTAAAACAGGATGATATCACAAATACTGCTTCTAATAATCTCCTTGAAGTCTGAGCAGAAGCCAAAAGAAATGAGCAAAATCCCAGGGAACACTTTGATATTAAACTGTTGACTCCATGGTCATGCCTAATAACTCAAGTTATAACAGAGAGTTGGGGAAAACCCATCAACTGTCCCTGCAGGCACACAATCAACTCTCCACATGAAGAAATGGGTCATGCAGAGGATGCTGAAGAAGGCTTTTTCCCCCTCTCTGATAAACTTTGGTAGGTTCTTAATTCACATAATCTTACTTAATCTTCTCAGCAGCCCAGAGAAGTAGCAATTGTTCATTCTATTACATGCTGGTAGAAACTGAGGTACCAAGAGGTTTTATGTGAGTTATAACCTACTTTTGCTTCAAATGCCAAAGAATATTGAAGAAAGGCAGTCCTTGCTCATAGTCATTCGCTCATTCATTCATTTATCCATCTATCTGTCCATTCATCCATCCATTCATACATCCATCCATCTCTTCATCCATCTATCCATCCATCTATCATCCATCCACTCACTCATTCAGAAACTCCTGTTTTTAACATACACTAATCTAAGGAAAGTTTCCTATAAACCCAGCCCACTCCCCCTTTCTTGCTCAGTTTTCCATGGAGATGGAACTCAGAGAAGCCTTCCATTGTGTCTTTGCCTCCATTATTTGATTACCCCTCCATCTTGCCTTTTCTGGGTTAAATTATAAAATTTCCTTTTTGTTTCTCTTTAGAATCATTTTCAAAAGACATCTTTTCTCATAGGACCAGAATTGTTAACGAAAAAACAGTATTTAGTAAGGAAGAGGAAAACAGAAAGATTACCATAGCGTTTTTACATTAGCGCCATGACACTTCTAATAATCTACAGAAAAAAGATTTTTTTTCTAGCATCCTCCTAAGTGCCTCTTGAAAACCTCTGCAACATACTCAATAGCTACTGACTAATTTTTTTCTGGCAGAAAAATGAGTGCAGTGTTACTGAAAATATGTTTCCTATCACCAGATCTGATTCAGGTCACTGAGTGGCTTCTCACTGGTTGAAAGGAATAGGATTTACCTTCAATGAAACGTTATTGAGAAGAGAGAGAAAAATAACATTTTGACCTACTCCGACATTAGCAAAATGCAAATCATAGTCAATTTTCTAGGAGGTAATGTTTCAATAGTTGGAGCTTCTGGAGTTGGGCGTCAACCTGAATAGTTGAATAAAAGGTGCATAAAGTGAAAAACTAACTTGAAGCAGCTGGCAGCTTAGTGACTGAGATAACACCTTTTCTTAGGGAAGTTCTAAGTACAGAGGAATAATGGATAGCATTCACTACAAGCTCTGCAGCTCCATACACCCATAGTGTGGGGGCATTGACTGGGGTAGGACTGGACAGTCCCACAGCAATTTGGGAGATTAAGGATCACTAGCCACAGGTTCCCATGGGTGTGGCAGGGTCAGGAAGGGGTCACATCCCATTCTTTTTTTTTTTTTTCCCCATGCAGCAGTGTAGGTAGCTGCAATACCGATTGCACAAGTGGGTGATCAGGATGTTAAGTGGGAGAAAAGAAAGCTCTTCATGACTCTTCTTTGGGAAATAAAGTGGGATACAACTCAGCAATCATCAAGCCTCTTCATTCCTCTTCTTCAATTTCTCAGCACCCTGAGGATGCCAGCTTCCTCTCCGTAGGTGAGATTTCTTGCTGCTAACATCAAGAGGGGGGTCAATGCACAAATGTGTGAGAAAGAAAACCCCGCTCTCAGATTGGCTTTGGTTTTGATAGTTCCTAGATGTCTATCCCTGTGTTAAAATTCAAGGTGTTGGCTACTGGCAGCCACAAGATTTGATTGTTGAGGACACAGGGCAGCATTCTCTAGACAAATCCCCAGATGCATAAAGCAATTGTTAGGTTTAATAAAGAAGTGTGGCCTCTTGGCTTTTGTCATTAGCTATGCAGAACAGATAAATCTGAAAATGGAACATGATGCCCTGGGTAAGTATGCCAGAGAGTACCAGTCACTTCTACACTCAAAATCACATCAGTACATGCATATTTAATTAGAGCATATAGACATCTAAAGAGAAAAAGTTCAACGGTTCCCTCAGAGATGACCTTTCTCAGATGCCACAGGGCAAAATTTCAACCCAAATGAAATAAGATGAGCTGAGCTTGGCTATTTAATAAGATGTCTTTAAATAGAATTTTTTAACTCTTTTTTTTTTTCAGAGTGAGAGCCTTATACATATTTTGGAGGTGACCTGGTATAACAGAAGCTTAGACTGATAATATTCTAATTCAAATGATATCCTCTCTATCAACTTTAGAGAAGTACCAAGCTTAATCCATGGCATTTAATCATTGAGATTCATTTTGACATTTTTAGAACATAGAACCTAATGCTGAGATGTAATAACTGCAACAGATTTGCAAGGAAGGTGACGTGCCTCGTAAGGATTTACAGAGGGGGAAATGGTCTAGTCTGGGGTGAGAAGATAGAAAAAGTCTCCAGGTCAAAAAAACTGCAAGGAAATACGTGGCTTTCAAATTGCTTCTCTCTGAGGTGTAGGAAGAACCTGTATACAGTATCTAAACTTTCCTGCCTCTCATCACTCTTCGTTCTTCCACCTGACAACCCTCTTTAGATTTAAAGGGGGAGGACAACAATGTTGAATGTGAAAGGAAGTTTCCTACCCAGTTGCCAAAGGGTGAACGCTTAGTCTGCTCTGTAGGAAAGAGCATGTGGCTGCTTCTGGACCATCAACTCTCAGACCCTGACAGATGCCCTAACACTGTCTGTAGAAGGATAGAGGGTATCTAAGAGGTGTCCTCTCCAGTTGCCCTGCGCACTATAAGAGATCTACCAGATCAGCAAACAGATAGTATCTTTTTTGGTGTGCCACAGAATTGTAGCCATTAGTGTATGTGTCATGAGATGAAAAAGGTTGGAAATCACTGGTTTAGAGGGATAGGGAAGAGGGATGGAGAATGTCCCTTCTCCATGCCAGGGACTTGCTTGTTCCTTGTATACAAATGGGAAGGGGCCTGATCTTGAGGTTCACAATCTCCCTCATCCTGATCGTTCCTTCACTTACTCAATGCACTTCACTAGTTGGCCTCATCTGTCTGTCTGCATCCTGCCCCAGGCCAATCACAGAGATGACCCTCCCAACCGCCCTCACCATGGACCACAGGCCTGTTCTCACAGCTACCAGAACTCCTTGTTGAGTTGAGCCCCTTCCGGCACCCACAGTGCCATTCCTATACCACAGAAGTTATAGAGAGGTTCTAAAACCGAGACTCCCACCATCCTCCTCCCCAGGTGTAACAGTCACGATAGACTAGGTCAGTGGTCGGCAAACTGCGGCTCGCGAGCCACATGCGGCTCTTTGGCCCCTTGAGTGTGGCTCTTCCACAAAATACCACGGCCTGAGTGAGTCTATTTTGAAGAAGTGGCGTTAGAAGAAGTTTAAGTTTAAAAATTTTGGCTCTCAAAAGAAATTTCAATCGCTGTCCTATTGATATTTGACTCTGTTGACTAATGAGTTTGCCGACCACTGGCTCTAGTGCATCTTCTCTTCCCAACCATTGTGTTCTCCTAGTGTAGCCATCTCAAATGCAAGGGCTGTCCCTTCAGTCTGTAGCAGTCACCCAAGAAGGACGTTCCCCACAGTCAGCCTGGACCACCACACATAAAAAGCAACCAATGGTGAAGACTGCTCTTCACCTATTAGAACTGTATTCCTTATTTGGTGATATTACTTAATTCCTGAAGCTCATGAAGCCCTCAAGGGTACAGAACCAAAAGAGTAGAGTCACTTTTCTGGCTCAACTCTGTTTTGAATCATGCAATCAGTCATAGGCATACTATTTCATTAGTAAGTACAGCACCTGAACAAACCCACCATTTGAATTAGAAAAAGAAATAAAACCTAAATAAAAGAAAAAGACGAGACACCACAGGCCATTTCATGTCGTTTCTTTGATCCCTGTTTATCACTTGTAAATTTTCTGCTTTTAACAAATGAATGATGTACTTGCTATGGACCAGGTGCTGTGCTACCAGCTTCACATACAATTTCATTCAGTTTTCAGATCAGTCCTGTAGGGCTGTCCTCCTTCCATATATGAGAAAGCTACCATAAGCTTAGAGACGTTAATTAACATAGTAAAGGTCACACAGCTAATGAGTAGCTGAGCTGGGATTCAAACCCTCCATCTACTCCTAAAACCATGCGGTGCCCTTACTCAGATATTGTACAGAGAACACCGGCAGGTTCATCCTAATACCTTGTAGGGCTGATATGGAAATTAAAGATATGAAAAGTGTTCAGCAAACCACGAAGCCTGACAAAGGTTTGCTGGGATTATTCCTCACCGTCATACACCGGGTTAGCTCTGCTGTGCTTCATGGCCAAGTCTACATTAATCCCATCATTCATCCTTCATCCACCAAAGTCTGGCTTTCTTAATAGCCAAAGGAAACTGGAAATAGGCCTTTTGTAAGAAAGGCTTAATACCCGCTGCGAAGGGTGCTGGGTCATCAGAGAAGAAGGGTTCTCTTACAAAAGACTGAGATTAATTTGGACATTGTTTCCCTACGAAAAGCAGGCACCCGGAGGCAGGAGGCAAGCAACCCAGGGAAGGATAATCATGCTGAGAGTGAAAGCACTTACCTAAATAATCACCATGGAATTATCCACAACCTCCCTGCGTCTGCAGCCTGCAGCTAGTCTCAGGAGGTGGCCCTTCCTTGCTATGTGTAAGGAGCTGGACCCTTCCACAAGTTTATCAGGGCAGGTGTCTGTCTGACAGCAGGGTCACTGCCCTCTTGGCCCACTTCTCTAAGCGTGGTCACGGTGCAGAATAGATGTGGGGTCTCCTCAGCTGGAACCACTCTCCTCTCCCCTTTGAATAGCACAATGCCATTTACAAGAGTGTGTATGCAACACATCTGACTTCTTAACACATTATTCCTTTTCAATGTGCCCCTAGCTATGTGTGTTTTCAAGCCTCGAGGCAACCAAATTGAAGACATGGATCGACACCTAAAAGGAGCAATGACTTCCATGAGGGGCTTGTTTGTCTACAAGGTTAATCAATTCCCCTTGTTTTCATTCCAGGCCCACCTTTATCTCGGTGGCAGCAGCTACAAATGTGAAATGAAACCTCCAAACCTAGACAACTGGAATTGTATTTACCTGCTCACGATGTGCAAAAGCTATTCTCTGCGTCTTAGCTGGAGTATCAGGCACACTGCAGAGCTCTGGCCGTGGGTCAGCGAGAGGCATGCATATTGTGGTGTCCAGTTACAATGGAAATCCTGGGGGAGAGAATATACTAGTAATTCAGTATCCTGGGTGAGGCAATTGAAAAGAATGATGGTCACTGGCCTGGGATCTCACAGATTGTCATGATCATTATTATAGTCTAGAGGCCCAGTGCACGAATTTGTGCACAGGTGGGGTCCGGCCCGCCTGCCCCAGTCGTGGCTGATCAGGCCAGGCCAGCCGGGGAAGGGGCCGTGTGTGGTTGGCCGGTCGGCCCCGCCTCCTAGTTGAACTCCAGGTGAAACTTCTGGTCGAGGGGACAATTTGCATATTAGCCTTTTATTATATAGGATGCTGTTTATTGAGCCCACGCCATACGACAAGCACTTTATATCCATTGTCTCATTTCACCCTGTAATCACACTGCAAGGTAACTAATATTATTTTACCATGAATGGATGAGAAATGTGAAGTCAGGCAACTTGCTTGAGGTCACCAGATGGCAGGTTCTAGATGTGAACCCGAATTCAGCTTATTCTCTGAACCACCAGGGCTTAACAAACCGGAACCTCCCAGAATGCATAGTGCAGAGAACACAAGGCCTTGAGGGAACCCTGAAACCAACTGGATTGATCAACCTGACAATTTTAAACCTGTGTTTGCAGAAAAGCTAATCAAAAAGACTTAACCAATCTTTTTGCAAAACCTTCTTTTGCCTACCTTTGAGTACTCTCAACACAAGAAAAGAGTTAAAATTTTTTATTTCCAGAAGTTTGATTCTCTTCCATAAGTTATATTCTTTGAGTCTTCAACTGTTGATTGTAGTTATGGTCATTTGGAGAGAAATGTAAAGAAATACTCTTTAAAGTATTAGAAATATTTGACCAAAATATGGCTGCTGAATAGTATAGAGAAGGAATTTACTTGACCCTTGAACAGCACAAATTTGAACTGCATGAGTCCATTTATAGGGGAATTTTTTTTCAATATATATATATAAAGTCAACCCTCTGTAACCCTGGCTTCACATCCACATATTCAACCAACCACAAGTTGAAAACAGTATTTTCGATCCCAAGGGCCAACTGTATGCATTGTTCTATACCATTTTATATAGGAGGTTTGGGCACCTATAGATTTGGTATCTGCAGGAGTCCTAGAACCAATGCCCTGCTGACACCAAGGGATGGTAAGTTTTGGGAAAGTCAAAAGTTATATGGGGGGTATTGATTGCATGTGGTAAGGCGGATTGCCACCCCTAACCCTTGTGTTGTTCAAGGGTCAACTGTACATGTATCTTTTATGAAAGACCTACACCAGAATCATCTCTCCTGTGCTGATGCCGATTGTACCTGCAGTCTGGCTGGAAGCACGCCCTGCAGGTGACCTCCTGCATTGTAGCCTGGCTTCTGAACAGAATCTGCCATGGGTTCACCAGCTGTGCTTCTTCTTCAGAAGCCATGGTCCCCTGGAGAAGAGATGTTAAGAAAGACAGGGTGAGTATTATTTAATGAAAATTTATAGACTCACCCTCTTTGCCCATCCCATGTTTATCTGTCCCCAAATCCTCTCAGTGCATTTAAGTATATGTCAGTGGATTTTGAATAGGTCCCCCTCAAAATCCATGTCCACCAGAACCTCACAATATGACCTGGCTTGGAAATAGGGTCCTTGCAGATGTAATTGGTTCAGATAAGGTCAGACTGGGTTAGGATAGGCCCTAAAGGCAATGACTGGTGTCTTTATGTGAAGAGGAGAAGACACTCTGAGACACACACAGAGAAGAAAGCCAGGTAAAGACGGAGATTGGAGTGATGCAGTTACAGGCAAGGAATGCCATGTTTTTCTGGGAGCTGGAAAAGGCTGGGCATGATTCTCACCCAGAGCCTCAGCATAATCCTGCCAACACCTCGGTTTCAGGCTTCTCCCAAGCTGTGAGGGAGGACATTTCTGCTGTGTTAAGCCACCCAGTGTGTGATCATTTGTGAGGGTTCTCCTAGACACTAATAGAGGGCCTCCCACACACTTGAGCCAAGCCCTCATCATCTTTTGCAGGAATTGTTTTTACTATATCAATTCTGCTCCTCCACCCCATGGTAAAGTAAAATATTTTACCACCCTGCAAAGTAAAATATTTTACCAACAGAATTCTCGTCTTTGAACCCAGATAAACTTCCAAGGACCCTCTGACTCAGTGATTCTGCTTTCCAGATGTTTCTTTCCTAAGGGACTAATCAGATGCACATAATTTTTTATACAAGAATATTTCTTAGTGAATTAATAAGAGAAAATTGGAAGCAACCCAAATGATCAGATGTTGGAAAATGGTTGAATAAATTACAGTACATTCCTATGATTGAACATTATGCAGCTATTAAAATCATGGCTTTGAATTAATAATGTGTGAAAATAATTGGGATATAATGCTAACTGCTAAAAGCAGGATAAATAATTCAATATAATATGATTCCAATTTTGTTTGCAACACATGTTACTATACATAAAAGACTAGATAGAAATATATCATTTGGTAATCTCTGAGAAGTCACAATGGGGTTTTTATCTGATCTTTTTGCATATCTCTATATTTCTATAATAATCATGTATTATACTCATCAAAAAAAATAAGCAATATGTCTATCTTATTCAAAAATTTAGAAGACCTTCAGTGAAGTAGCTTTCAAGCTATTTTGACCACATCTCATTGTAAAAAATAATGGTTTTCCTTCTGACAATACAAGTCCTCACTTCATGCTGTCTATGGGTTCTTGGACACTGCGACTTTAAGAGAAACCAAGTCTACCAAAACCAAATTCACCATAGGCTAATTGATAAAAAGAAGAATTAAGTTTCTACACCCTATTTCTGGTCACGAAAACATCACCAAACTTTTAAATAAAGTCCCAAAATGCTTCTAATATTAAACATTGATATAAAGGTGAGCTCTATGTACATTTGGGCATCCCAAGTATGTTAGTGCAGGTTTAAGCTTTAATTACTTCATCAGTATAAATACTACAAACTTTTCAAAACTGCCACATGAAAGCTTACTTCTTTTGACTCTAGGTCTTAATTACTTTAATAAATGTATTTTTTTCTTTTTCTTTTACGCAACATATGCCATTTTTTCACTTGGGAGCTGAAACAAAACAAAAAAAAATGTGTTACTCAAAATTCACAACACTAAATAAGTGTAAAACACATTTAGTTAAACTTCCAAATGTGTTTTTTTTTTTAAGTTGCTGCATGTATATCTCCAAAGTCATGAAAAGTTCAGTAAGACTTTTGCAGCCCCGTCTTTGAGTAAGTACACTAAAGCATGATTCATTTTATGTGTACTGTAAGCTCCACTGGGTTTTCATGTAAGGGGCTCCAATTTGGGTGCAGGTATTCCTGGGCCAGGAGCTGTCCTTGTGCTTAGAGCAAAGGGCCTTGCCCAGGGCCCACATTTTAGAAGGCACCTCTCTGACCCTTGATGGCTGTGCTCCTCCCCATAGACTGAAGTATCCATGGGGCTGTGTCCATTGCTCCCCCTGTCCCCAAATCACACCTTCCCAAACCTTGTTCTGAGAATCTAGGATCCCCAGATTGCCTCCCCAAATGGCACTGGGCCTCCTTCAAGGGCCTGTACACCAGCTGTGATGTCTTCAACATCTATACTCCCATGGCAGATAACACTGCAATTGGTGTGCCCAGTCCCAGGGCCAAGAGAAGGCCAGGCTGCTGGACTGAGCATCCCCACTGGGGCTGGAGTCAGTGGGGAAAGAGGAGGTGGCTTCGGACCAGGGGCAGGGGACCAACTTTCGTGCGCCACCCCATTTAGGTGCAGATCATCCAGGAATTTGAACTTGGCATTTCAGGTCATAATGAAGATGTATTTGTCACTGCGGAAAGTTTAATAGTTTAATACAAATGTGCTGATGTTGGTCTTACAGGAAAATACTTTCCCCACCAACACATTTTTCTCCATAAAGAGGTCAGTGGGAACACATAGACCATGCCATCTTGAGAAACAGAGCTGCTTGAGACTAGGATCCTGGCTTCAGCACCACCCAGTCGCGTCTCAGACACAAACCAGGACCCTGCAGCCACTGGGGACACAAACCTGCGACCACAGCTTCAGACCAACAGACAACAAGATTCCAGACATCCCGGGCCGCCGATTTCTGTGAGTCAAGGAGCCTATCCCCTCCCCACAGGCTCGGGGATAGCGCCATAGTAACTGATAGACCCGCTGCTATGGAAATTTGAGCTTGGGAGCCTGTGCACAGGATGCAGCACCACTATGGGAATTTGAGCTTGTGCACGCACAGAGACTGGGAATCTGCTTCCTGCAGCACAATCAGTAGACCAAACCCAAAGCCCACACATGGTGGCAGTGCCACCTGACTTCGATTCTGGGCAAGTGCACATGGAAGTCTGTTTTCTGCAGTGCAGGCACACCACAGTCCTACTGTGCAACCCAGTCCCCCATGGTGACCGGGACCCAGATTCTCCCGGCGAGAGGCAGCACTGAGCACCACTGACTTGACTCTGTTTGTTATGTGCCTAGGATCCCTGACTCACAGCGCATTGACACTAAGAGCCAGTGACTCCAATTCTTGGTGCATGCGCACACAGGGACCATGATTCTCAGCGAGAAGCCGCACCAGGCAACAGAGACTCTGATACTCGATTCTTGGTGCAGACACAGGGGAACTTTGACTCCTGGCACGCGCTAGGGGACTCTGATTTTCAGAACACACCAACAGTGTGGTGCAGGTGGGGTCCCTGATTCTAGGTGCGCACACTAGACCACACTGAAAGCTGGTAACACTGACCCTGGGCAAGCCTGGTTCCCACCAACCCACGGCAGCCACATGTCTTAGTGTCAGAGCACTTCAGTGACACTCAGGTGGTGTGAAGCTCCCACAGCACATGGCCCAAGTCCACACAACTTGAAGTTTGAACTTTCTGGTGATAGTCAGAATGGGGAGATGACACAATCCCCAGAGGAAAGAAAATGAGGAGTCGCCGAGAAAGAAAATTAGTGAAATTGAAGCATGCAACATGATTGAAAAAGAATTCAGAGTAATGGTCGTGCAATTCATACATCAGATAGATGAGAAAATCAACAACCTATGCAAGAATCAGGAAGAAATGAAAAGTGATATAGCTACAATCAAAAACACCATGGAAAGTTTCAACAGTAGACTAGAAGAAGCAGAGGACCGAATTAGTGAGTTAGAAGATAAGGTAGAGAAACAAGTTCAATATGAACAGCAACTGAAGAAAAAAATTAAAAAGCAGGAGGAGAGCCTAAGGGACAACATGAAATGAAGTAACATACGTATAACAGGGCTGCCAGAAGGACAAGAAGAGTAACAAGGATTAGAAAATCTATTTGAAGAAATAATGACAGAAAACTTCCCGGATATGGGGAAGAAAAAAGTTACACAAGTACAGAGAGTCCCAAGCAAGATCAATCCCAAAAGACCCACACCAAGACTTGTCATAATTTCAATGGCAAATATTAACGACAAAGAGAGAATCTTAAAGGCGGCAAGAGAGAGACAGTTACCTACAAAGGACCCCCATCAGATTATCAAATGATTTCTCAACAGAAGCACATCAAGCTAGAAGGGAATAGAAGGAGGTATACAAAGTGTTGCAAAGCAAAGGACTGAATCCAAGAATACTCTATCCAGCAAGAGTATCAATCAAAATTGAAGGGTAAATCAGGAGCTTCACAGACAAAATAAGGCTAAGGGAGTTTATCACCACCAAACCAGCAATGCAAGAAATGCTAAAGGGAATGCTGTATAAAGAAGAAATAAAAAGGTAAGAAGGAACACAGGCACAAAAATAGATATGACTACAAACAAGTACCTTTCAGTAATAACTTAAAACATAAACAGACTAAATGCTCCAATCAAAAGATATTGAGTGGCTGAATGGATAAAAGAACAGGACCCATATATATGCTGTATACAAGAGACCCACCTCAGAACAAGGGACTCACACAGACTGAAAGTGAAGAGATGGAAAAATATCTTTCAGGCAAATGGAAATGAAAAAAAAAGCTGGGGTAGCAATACTTATATCTGACAAAATAGACCTCAAAGTGAAGGCCATAACAAGAGATAAGGAAGGCCACTTCATAATACTAAAGGGATCGATACAACAACAGGATATAACCCTGGTAAACATATATGCACCCAATGCAGGAGCACCCAAATACATAAAAAAATCTTCTGGAAGATATCAAGAGAGAGATAGACAAAAATACAATCATAGTAGGGGACTTTAATACACCACTGACATCACTGGATAAATCCTCTAGACAAAAAATCAGCAAAGAAACAATCCTAAATGACTCACTAGAGCAGATGGACTTAGTTGACATCTTCAGAACATTTCACCCCAAAGCTGTGGAATGAATTTACGTTCTTCTCAAGTGCACACGGGACATTTTCAAAAATAGACCACATACTGGGTCACAAGCAAAGTATCCCCAAATTCAAGAAGATTGAAATCATACCAAGCATCTTTTCAGATCACAATGGCATAATATTAGAAATAAACTACAATAAAAACAATCCAAAATACTCAAACACTTGGAAGCTGAATAGCATGTTATTAAATATTGATTGGGTTACCAATGAGATCAAAGAAAAATTAAAAACATTCTGGAAACTAATGACAATAAAAACACAACAATCCAAAACCTATAGGACACAATGAAAGCAGTCCTGAGAGGGACGTTTATAGCTCTACAGGCCTACCTCAAAAAGCAAGAAAAAATGGTAGTAAATCATCTAATGCTACAACTCAAAAACTTAGAAAGCAACAAGAAAAGCCCAGAGTGAGCAGAAGGAAGGAGATAATAAAGATCAGAGCAGAAATAAATGACACAGAGACCAAAAAAACAATACAAAAGATCAATGAAACCAAGAGCTGGTTCTTTGAAAGGGTAAACAAGATTGATGAACCTCTAGCCAGGCTCACCAAGAAGCAAAGAGAGAGGGCCCAAATAAACAAAATCAGAAATGAGAGAGGCGCAATAACAACAGACCCCACAGAAATACAAAGGATTGTTAAAAAATACTTTGAACAACTCTATTCCAACAAACTAGACAACCTGGAGGAAATGGACATATTCCTAGAAAAATACAACCTTCCAAAACTCAATCAGGAAGATTCTAAAAATTGCAATAGGCCGATAACTATGGAAGAAATTGAAGCAGTCATCAAAAAGCTCCCAGCAATCAAAAGCCCGGGGCCAGATGGCTTCACAGGGAAGTTATACCAAACATTCAAGGAAGAACTAAAACCTATTCTTCTCAGACTATTACAAAAAATTCAAGAGGAAGGAACACTTCCAAGCTCATTCTATGAAGCCAGCATCACCCTAACACCAAAATCAGATAAAGACAACACAATGAAAGAGAATTATAGGCCAATATCCCTCATGAACATAGATGCCAAAATCCTCAACAAAATTCTAGCAAATTGGATCCAGCAGTACATCAGAAAGATCAAACACCATGACCAAGTAGGATTTATCCCAGGGATGCAAGGATGGTATAATATCCACAAATCAATAAACGTGATACATCACATAAATATATTGAGAGATAAAAATCACATAGTCTTATCAATTGACGCAGAAAAAGCATTTGACAAAATCCAACACCATTTCTTGATAAAAACTCTCAGCAAGGTGGGAATAGAAGGATCATACCTCAACATAATAAAAGCCATATATGACAAACCCACAGGCAACATCACACTCAATTGACAAAAACTAAAACCATTTCCCCTAAGAACAGGAACAATACAGGGATGCCCTCTCTCACCACTCCTGTTTGACATAGTACTGGAAGTATTAGCCATTGCGATCAGACAAGAGAAGAAATAAAAGGCATCCAAATTAGAAAAGAAGAAGTAAAACTGTTCTTATTTGCAGATGGCATGATATTGTACATAGAAAACCCTAAAGACTCCATCAAAAAATTATTAGACTTAATAAATGAATTTGGCAATGTAGCAGGATACAAAATTAATGCCAAGAAATCTATGGCATGTCTTTACACCAATAGTGAACTTACAGAAAGAGAGACTAAAAAAGCAATCCCATTTACCATTATACCAAAAAAATTAAGATACCTAGGAATAAACTTAACTAAGGAGGTAAAAGACCTATATGCGGAAAACTACAGGACACTGAAAAGAGAGAGAGAGAGGAAGACATAAACAGATGGAAGAACATACCGTGTTCATGGATTGGTAGAATCAACATCATCAAAATGTCCATACTACCCAAACCAATCTATAGATTCAATGCAATCCCCATTAAAATACCAATGGCATATTTCACAGACCTACAACGAACTTTC
The DNA here is from genome assembly GCA_026230045.1 of Corynorhinus townsendii. Classification (NCBI taxonomy): domain Eukaryota; kingdom Metazoa; phylum Chordata; class Mammalia; order Chiroptera; family Vespertilionidae; genus Corynorhinus; species Corynorhinus townsendii. The sequence continues at coordinate 177,353,783 of JAPDVU010000004.1, read as the reverse complement.
CAAAAATTCTTCTGGAATAAAAAAAGACCCTAAATAGCTGCAGCAATCCTGAGAAAGAAGAACAAAGTAGGTGGGATCTCAATACCAGATATCAAGCTGTATTACAAAGCCACTGTTCTCAAAACAGCCTGGTACTGGCACAAGAACAGACATATAGATCAATGGAATAGAATAGAGAACCCAGACATCGACCCAAACCACTATGCTCAATTAATATTCGACAAAGGAGGCATGAACATACAATGGAGTCAAGACAGTCTCTTCAACAAATGGTGTTGGGAAAATTGGACAGACAGTGCAAAAAAAAAAAAAAAATGAAACTAGACCACCAATTTACACCATACACAAAAATTAACTCAAAATGGATAAAGGACTTAAACATAAGATGGGAAACCATAAAAATACTAGAGGAATCCACAGGCAGCGAAATCTCAGACATATGCCAAAGCAATTTCTTCACTGATACTGCTCCTATGGCAACTAAAGAGAAAATAAACAAATGGGACTACATCAAAATAAAAAGCTTTTGTACAGCAAAAGAAACCATCAACAAAACAACAAGAAAGCCCACTGCATGGGAGAACATATTTGCCAATGTTATCACTGATAAGGGTTTAATCTCCAACATTTGCAGGGAACTCATATAACTCAACAAAAGGAAGATAAACAATCCAATCAAAAAAATGGGCAACGGACCTAAATAGATACTTTTCGAAGGAGGAAAGAAAGAAGGCCAAGAGATATATGAAAACATGCTCAAAGTCACTAATAATCTGAGAGATACAAATCAAAACGACAACGTGGTACCATCTCACACCTGTCAGAATGGCTATCATCAACAAATCAACTAACGATAATTGCTGGCGTGGATGTGGAGAAAAAGGAACCCTCGTGCACTGCTGGAGGGAATGTAGACTGGTGCAGCCACTGTGGAGAACAGTATGGAGTTTCCTCAAAAAACTAAAAATGGAACTCCCATTTGACCTTGCGATCCCACATCTAGGAATATACCCCAAGAAGCTAGAAACACCAATCAGAAAGGATATATGCACCCCTATGTTCATAGCAGCACAATTCACCATAGCTAAGATTTGGAAACAGCCTAAGTGCCCATCAGCAGATGAGTGGATTAAAAAACTGTGGTACATCTACACAATGGAATACTACGCTGCTGTAAAAAAGGAGTTCTTACCGTTTGCAACATGGATGGACCTGGAGAGCATTATGCTAAATGAAATAAGCCAGTCAGAGAAAGATAAGTACCACATGATCTCACTCATTTATGGAATATAATGAACAACATAAACTGATGAACAGGGACAGATCCAGAAGCAGAGAAGCTCGATCAGACTGTCAAACCTCAGAGGGAAGGTAGGGGAGGGTGGGGGTAAGGAGGAGAGATCAACCAAAGGACTTGTATGCATGCATAAGAGCCTAACCAATGGACACGAACACCAGGGGGGTGAAGGCATGAGTGGGGGGGAGGTTGGGGGGTTAATGGAGGGATGAGGACACATATGTAATACCTTAATCAATAAAGAAATAATAATAATAAAAAAAAGGTCAGTGGGAGAACCTACGATGGTGAATAGTGATGGCCACACATCCTGGGGCCAGGTGGTTTGTGCAGAGCCCCTTTTAGCCCTCACCACAAGCCCAAAAAGGAGGCACTTAGGAGAAAACTGAGACTCAGTGACGTTAAGTCATTTGTTCAGGTCACAGAGTCAGTGCCAAAGTTAGCCTTAGTTGTATAACAAACCCAGTGGCTTAAAGCAGGGATTGGGGTCTTTCCCTGATTGGCGGGTTGGTGGAGCCTCAGTGCTGGTGGTTTCACGGGGGCTCACCCAGGCAGCAGCGCTCAGCTGGAGGCGCCCTGCTGACCTGGGAAGTGGGGAGGGCTTCTCTCACCTTCTCCCAGGTGGTGCTGCCGTCTCTGAGCTGCCTCAGTTCTCCTGCCTGGAACCTCTCTTTCCAGGAGCCACCCTGGGCAGGGGAGTCACAAGGCGGCAGTCTCCACGCAGAAGCTGCCAAGCCCTTTGATTCCTGCCATGGAACTGGCACTTGTCCCCATTCTAATGGTCAAAACCAGTCATGAAGCCAGCCCTGATTTACAGAGCAGAAGCAGACTCCACCTCTGCAAAGGAGCATGGGAGCATGGAGACTTTTCCATCCTTCCTTCCTTCCTTCCTCCCTCCCTCTCTTCCTTCCTCCCTCCCTTCCTCTTCCTTCCTCCCTCCCTCCCTCCTCCCCCCTCCTCCTCCCTCCCTCCCTCCCTTCCTCTTCCTCCCTCCCTCCCTCCCTTCCTCCCTTTCTCCCTTTCTCTCTTTCTTTTCTTCCACCAAAAAATGGAAAAGAGCTAGCAGCTAAATAGCAGAGCCAGGATTCAAAGCCAGGTGGCTAGACTGGGGTCTTCTAAATAACTGTGCCACCCCTGAGCCCCAGGGCATCTGGGGGACTTAGACATGGGAAGGATTGTGTTTTGTCTTTTCTACTTGCAATACCTTTGCATTCTGTCTTCCCCCAGAGTCTGGCTCAGTGCCCAGCACCCAGTGATGGTCATTACTAACAAGTACTCAGGTAGTTTACAAAGAGATGTGACTCTCAATGGGATACCTAACCTCTCAATCTCAGTGTCCCGCCTGCAAAACGGGGCTAATTATGGTAATAGCACCTCCGGTTGCCCTAGGATTCCTACGCAGGAAGGCAGAGGAAGCTCTCAGCACTCAGTGCTGGCACTCCCTGCTCTCAGTGTTAGTGCTGGGACTGTGGACCATCCAAGAATGCGCGTGGGCTTTTTAAACGGCTGGAGTGAAACACCACTGGGTTTCCAGATGCAAACACTCAGCTTGCAAGCAAACGCTCCTGTGAGGCAATAATTTCGAAATACAGTGTTGAGATTCTAAGACAGCAGCTTTTTAAACGCAGGAGAGAAAATCAAAACGCACAGAGGAACAAACCCACGGAGTTAACCTCTGCCCACTTCCTCCGTTCATTTTTAAGATCCCCTCCCTCCTCGGGGGGGGGGGGGGGGCTGCAGGCTGCTCCCAGGATGGGAAGTGCTCACTGGGCGAGGCCAGGTCGCGGGGGAGGAGGGTGGGGACCTACCTGGGGCCCCAGAAACCTGGGTCACGTGTGCGTTGCTGAGAGGGGCCCTTAAAAGCTGGCGTCCTGCAGGGCGCTGGTGACTGGGAGGTGCGAGGGGAGGGCTGTCTGGCCTCTCCTGACTGGGGGAACCCACGGGCTCGGGTCTGCACGCACCGAGGCGGGAAGGAGCGCCACTGCCCTGCGTAAGTGCGCCGGGTGCGGGCGCAGCGGGGCGGGTCCTCGCCACGTTCCCAAACGCAGGGAGTGCAGGGCGGGTGGTCTCTGGAGCCCTCGCCCCCAGAAGGAAGGAGAAAGCGCGAGGGAATACTACCGAGGACGGGTGGGCTTAGCAGGCTCAGGATTTCCAGGGTGGGATCCTGCGGAGGCTTGACCCTCCGCCCTGCACGCGCCCAGCCCTGGGAACACCCCCAAGGCGCCAGGCAGGGTCCGAGGCGCTGGCACCCTGGTTTCTTCCAGATCCGGAGGCGCCTCCTAGTCCAGGAGCACCTCCTCCCCTCCTGGGAAGCATGAAGCGGCGGGGCCTCTCCGTTACTCACCGTCTCCCTCGTCCCTCTTTGGGACGTTTTGATTCCGGGGTGCTGTGAAGTGGGAGCGGAGGATGCCTTTGATTGGAGTGCGCCCCAGAAAAGGAGAGTTGGCTTGAGCGAAGGAAGGAAGGCACACCAGAAAGACTTTTTTTCTGGAATGTAGGATTAGGGGGAGACCAGGGGGGTGGGACAGGCGACAGCTCCCTGCCCAGTGGATGGGGCCTTGCAGGGGACTCCTAGGAGCCAGTGGGATGTGCAGAGAAATGGGAGCGCCAATACCTTTAAGGTCAACTTGGTCTCACGGGGAAAATGGGCTTTTGCCATATTTATGGATCCGAATTCCAGCTCTGCCTTTTACGAATTGGTGACTTTGAGCAGATTATTTGAATTCACCACGCCTTAGTCTCTGCACATTTAAAAGACACGTGTTGTTTCTTTAACCGGTTTGGCTCGGTGGATAGAGCTTTGGCCTGGGGACTGAAGGGTCCCAGCTTCAATTCAGGGCACATGCCTGGGTTGCAGGCTTGATCCCCAGTAGGGGGTGTGCAGGAGGCCACCAATCAATGATTCTCTCTCATCACTGATGTTTCCATCTCTCTCCCTCTCCCTTCCTGTCTGAATACCCTCTCCCCTTAAATGTACACCTATTTTTTACTGTGTGTGTGTGTGTGTGTGTGTGTGTGTGTGTGTGTTAAGAACAGAGATGTTGGGAGAAAAAGAGATCCAATGAGAATGCATTTTACTAACTTGAAAAGTAACTTTTAAGAAAGTTGTTTAAATAGGAATCGGAACTTTTTTTTTCTTAAAGTAGACCGCACCGGCTTTGTGGGCATATGAAAGTCTGTCCGGTTGTCAAGCCCCTTGGGCTGGTTGGGCTTTCTAGACTTCTACCGCAGGTTAACCTAAGCCCAGGGGAAACCCTTTATATAGAATGCCAGTGTCCTTTGTAAGAAGCCATTTTATTCTTCTTTCATAAGGAATTGGCTGTTTTGGAGGGGCGGACCCCAATATATGTGAATCTAGCTTCTAAACCAGTTTGCGTGGGTTTCTACTGGCCTGATTTTATAGCCTGAGAGATAAGTGAGCTTTGACTGACAGGAGGTTCAAACGGTGTAGGAGAATATTAAGCAAGTCCACTGGGCTTACCAGTTCACTCCCCTTGAGAAAATAAAAACAAGAAGTGTTGTCAGCAGTGGGAATGGCACCAGGTGTCTGACCAGGGAGTCACACCAAACCTGGCTTTAGCAACCTTGATACTTGGGTTGTGGCTAGGAAAGAATTCAGAGCCAAGATCCAAACTGGAAGAGAACATCTCTTTGGTAAATCAGGGGTAGAAGAAGTAATTCCTAGAAGAAATGGGCTTAGAAATAGCGTTATGGAGGTAAGGGAAGGGCCCTTGGAGCTTGGGAGTGAGGAAGCTAACGGTAACATGCCTGGGGCAGGGAGGGGGACATAGAGGAGGAGAGAAAGGGGGAGAAGGGGAGGGAGAGGGAGAGAAGGAGGGAAAAAGGAAAGGGAAAGGCACTGGCCTACCCCTGGGAGGAGATCACACTGGGTCCTCCCTCCTAAGGGTTTTAAGGGCGGAGATTTTCAGGGAGGTCCCAGGGGAAGCTCTCAATAGAATATGCAGTAGCTTTCCAGGTGTTTCCATTCAGGGTTGTGGTCTCCACTGATTGATTGGCCAGCACCAGGGCAGGGGGTCACTCTTCAGTACAGCTGGTCCTGAGGGCAGCTGTGGCTGGTTTTGCTGCTTTTCTGGGCCTGGAGCTGAACGACAACTGAGGCCTAGGTGTCATCTCTAGGGAGGAAAGGTTCCGGGGGTCCAAACTGCATGAGCATAGGTATTCACCCTGGGGGAGAGGTCCCACCCTACAGTTGTCCTTTGCTAGGCACCCAGGACTTTCCGCCTTGGTGACCTTCTGTACTTGGCCCATCTCCTTGTTCTGCTCATGTCTGTCTGAGGGCCTCCTTACAGAAGCAAACAGCATGACAGTATTTTGTTAATGACTTTTTGTTTCCAGAAGCATAGCATTTGTCAGAGGAAACACTAAGTGTTGAATGCTACTCTGGTATGCACAAAACTAAGATAGTGAGGGAGGGAGAGCTTAGTTACTGCCTCAGAAAACAGCACATACCCATTTATTAGCACCCAAATACCCACGGAAACGCCCCAATCGTAATAGGAAGCCTAGTGCACTTAGAAGAGAGAACATGTTTATTTACCTTCAAGTGTGGCTCTGATACCTCAAAGCTATGTACCTTTAGACAAAGTACTTCTGTTCTGAGTGGACAGATAGATAGATACATGAGATGAAATACATACATGCTTACTGTGTGCAGGCATCATGTCAAATGTTTGCACACACGGGGTCCTTCTTGTGGCCCCTCTGGTGTGGCCCCTCAGTTGGTTATTAACTCTGCCCTCTGGCCCTTTCTTATTTCCACCCCACTTCTTGAACTCTGTCAAATTCCCTCAGAAATGCCTGCTCCTACAGCTAAGTTTAACACTCACTTCCTTAGTTCTCCTTAAGATCACACATCCAGTCCTCCGCTCAGTTCTTTTTAGAGGAAAGCTCTGGTTTCGTTTACTTGTGTGTTTTCTTCCATCAGTCTTCTGCTTTTCCCATTGTCCTGCTCATTTAGATATCTATGGTCACTTTCTCCTTACTTTCCTTCCATTGTAAGACTTTGGAGAGAGGGTGGGATAGGATCTGGGGCCTCCAGCAAGATTGTATTGATTCTGTCATCAATTATAACTGACTCAGTTAGACATAAGGATTGTGCTCCATTTTCTTTCCTAAAATCGAAAGTGGCCAGTTGCACACTGAGCAATATAGGATTTGGGTTGGGAGTGAGGTCATCACCCATGAGAACTTGAATTGAGCACAGTGCTGAGTAGTAGTGGTTTAGAGAACTGAGCTTCTTGTACCTTATTCTAGCACATGCCCAGTCTGCCTGGAGTTCCTGGGTTTGTGCCGGTCTCGTCTCCATAAAGGCACGTACTGTATCATTTTCACCTTTGACCCCACGAATTTTAGCAAAGTATTTCACAGTTTACCATCTGCCCAGAACATCTCTAACGAACTGAATTCTATGAAAGGAGAGAAAACTGTGTGTGGAAAAGAGTGTGGGCGCCTCGCTGTGTTTGAAAGGAGCAGGAAATGTGCCTGGCCAAAGAAATGTAGAAAGTTAAAGACTACCCCATTCTGAGGCTTGTGTGGACCCCATGGTGCAAAGTTGACATTTGACACATACGGAAAGTGACGGTCATAGCTAATTCTGAAAATGAAACAATTTCCTGCCTGGGTTTCTTGATGGAGAATAGTATTATCAATCAGCAAACCAACTGGAAATAATGTTTTTTCTCTCCCTCTAAGGATTGGAGTGTTTGTAAAATTGACTTGGCTTGGAAGAGAGTTCTGTACACTCAGGAATGGGGGCCGGTCTCAGAATAAGAGAGCCAGCAGCTGCCCTGACACTCTGGATTTATTGCCTCTTCTCTCTGTATGCTGTGGTCTCCCTAACTTCCCTACCTGATCTCAGCACACCTTTCAAGGGCATGTGGAAGCTCACTGATGAAAGACTACCAGGGATACACTTGCAATGACACCGTTCAGTTTATGAGCCTGCTTGCAGCCAAGGAAGACACCAGGTCAAAGGATCAGGGATGTAGGTAGGGGACTCAGAAAGGTTTGGCCGTGTGCCAAAGGAGGAGCCAGTGAAGAGGGGACCCTGGATGGGCTGTTGTCAAGTAGCCATGGCAATTCAGCAGCTAACCACTCAGCAGTCTTTGTTCAGGGAGGGGAGGAACAAGTGGGGCTCGGGCACGTTGGTAAGAAACCAGGACTGCTCAAAAGAAAGGGGTGTCAGTCACCTGGCAGTGGCAGTGTGGCCTCGGGTGTGTAGAAGCCTTGTCGGTGTTCTGTGGGGACATCACAGTGTGATTAGCAGGGAGCTGATTTCCACTTTCTCAGGGATCTGGTATTCCCTGTTTCTCTGTCTGTCACACACACACACACACACACACACACACACACACACACACACACACACACACGAATGCACTCACGCATTCGTTTCACACAAAAATCACATAGTGAGAAATCTCAGTTGATGATGCCACCATCTAAGTCAGCCCAGCCATCTAAGTCAGATTTGGGAGTCATCCTAGCTTCTGCTCTATTTCAACATATAATATTTCATCACTCCCAAGGTCCTGCTAATTTTACCTTCTAGTCATTTATTTTTAATCTTCCCTGTTTACACTATTACCATCCCCTGCCTGGCATCAGCATCTTTCTTCTGGGTTATCAGAAAGCCCATTAAATAGTTTCTCTCCCTTCTGTCTTTGTGGATGAAGTCCATCCTTGCACCATGGCCATAGTATTCTTTCCAAATGTGAAGCCCTAGGTGGTTTCTCGTCACTGGAGGGTGAAGCCTGAACACACCTCCCACATCCCCTGCAATCACCTCTCCATGATTTCTCTAGCTTCTTCCTGCTCTTTAGCACTTTCTACTCTCTGCTTATAGCTTGTCTCAGGTAGTGGTTACCTATTGCCATGCAACAAAGTTGGAAAAAGTGTGACACCCACAGCCTAAGAAAATAGAGAGACAACAGCAAATGAGGAGAGTGGGGAAGTCATTCAAGTAGGCATTAAAGCCAGGGTTAGATATTAGCTTGGAGATTCGCATTGGTCCAGGTAAGTGGTGGTAAGGACCTGGATTCGGACCTGGGAGTAGAGTTAGAGAGGAGAGGAAGAATTTGAAAAACATCCATGACATGCAGTGGTGGTTGGTTGGCTGTGGAAAGGCAGCAAGAGGGAGGCGGAGAAATCAGTCAGTCCGGGATGTCCAGCTTTAGAGCTTGAGTATTTCCAATCAAGACGAAATAGGGAAGTAGAGACATGTTTAGGGAAGAAGGTAATAAGTTTACCTTTTTGAGTCACTGTTAACTACTTTTGATTTTTATCAACATAATTCACATCCATGGGGTGAAAAATCCAAGTCATAGTACCATTCTCATGGCAAAAAATTGTGTTCCTCTTTCCTCTACTCTCCACGCTGCTCTTGTATCTGAAGTCTCATCCCAGGCTTTCACCTGTTTCTTCTAGCGTTTACCTCCAAATTTCTAAGCAATCTGCCTGATCTATTTCTTGATTTCTTGAATTCTTTTTTGATTTAGAGTTGTACTTTTAAAACAAATCAACTTGAGGTATTGTCTATTATGGTGAGAACTTACCACTCTTACCTAACTTATCTCAACTTGCCTATCCTCTATCCTGACCAATGGTTACAGAATTCATTGTTGTTGCTAAATTTGTTCCCATTGAGGACTTTATTATGTAAGTATTGCTCATTGCTGAGCTAAGTAGTATGCTCTCATTGCAATACCTTTCTTGTACAGTTTGATATTCTTCATTGAGTTAATAATTGCCTCTTTTTTGATTTTAGTTTTCTATGTAATTATCAGGACTTCTGTCCAAGCCTGCTGACAGAACTGTAGTATCCTTATGGATATGACTTTTCACAAAAACGCATGAGGTAGTTAGTTACATGCTTTTCTTTTTTCTTCGATCCTTCCCTATGGATTGCTCTGTCTCACTCCTCCACTGTGCATGGGTGGCCTTTAGGTAGAGCTGGCATCCTGGGACCTCTGTCCTATTAGCTCCCCATGTTCCTGGGAGGCCACAGCATTCTCTTTTTTACTTCACTTCCTCGATTTAGTGGAACACTAGGTTTCTGAGAAATGGTATATGAGAACCAATTTTTAAAAACATATGTACACCTGAGCATTCTTTATCATTACACTTGTTTGATAGTTTGGCTGAGTATACAATTCTGGCTTAAAATTCATTTTCCTCTTACAATTTAGAAGCTGTTGCCCGCCCCTCCCCGCAATGTATTTCAGCTGCTGTTGCTTTTGAAAAGTCTAGCGCCCAAAGTCTTTTAATGTTGGTTCTTTTCTCTCTCTTGCTCTCTCGCTCTCAGTTTATGTAGACTTTTTATTCCTGGAAACTGTTCCATGTCTTTCCATGCCTTGATCTGGGAAAATGGTCATCCCTTTAATCCTGCAAAACATGTCCATACTTCTGCTAAATGTTTTTGTACTAAAACTTTAATAATCTCCTCCCCTGGGTTTTATCTGCCTTCTTTTTCTAGAATGCCCATTACTCAGATATTGGTCTTCCAGGACAAATCTCCTAATGACCTTTTTTCCACTTATATTTCTGTCCTTATAGTTTCTGGGAGATTTCTGTGACTTTATTGTCCCTTCTTTTATCAAAATTTTAAAACTGTTATTACCCTATTTTTAATTTTCAGGAGTGTGTTCTTTGTTTCTTTTCAACACAACTTTCTGCTACTTAATGAATGCAACATCTACTCTTATTCCTTTAAATAAATGTTTTGTTGTTTTTGAAGGGCTACCCTATTTCATGCCTTACTGTTTCTTTTGAGGTGGTTTTTTTTTGTTGTTGTTTGTTTGTTTTTGTTTTTGTTCAAGTAGTTTCTTTTGGTTTTTCTTTTAAATTAGAGACTTTCTTCCCAATGTGCAGTGGTTCTTTGCAGTCTGGTTGTATATTAAATGTGAGAAACGAAGTCACTGACTGTATGTTTTGCTGTGTCCAAGGGATTTATCAGCAGCTCCCTGGCCCCATGGAATTAATTGGCAGGACCAAGAAGTTCCACGGAGGACCTCACACATCAGTGTTGCTAGGTCCTTTTTCTAAGAGGTTCCAGTAATCCCAAAGAGGAGTCCTCAGGCTCCTGCGCAGGGTGAGGGATGGAGGCACATAGTGCGTGCTGCCAGCTTTCTTAGTGAGTGGTCAAGGCTTGGGTTCAAGGCACGTTCAAGTTCAAAGGGGAGTGTTCAGGGTATGTCAGTGTGGAGACAACTTTAAATTGGATGCCTCTTCCCCAGTTTTTACTATATTTACTATTCTCAAGTCTAGAGTTCCCCTGGTTGAATTTTTCAAAGAGTAAGTGTTCTACAGAATAAGTAAGAGCCAGGCAGGGGGCGGTGGGATCTGAGCCTTTGCCTGCTGTTACAGACTTGGACCAATCCTTCTCTGCAGCCCCTGTCTCACCTTTGCCTTCTGCGGTCTCCAGCACTCAGAATGTCTGGGCTTTTCTGTGGCTTTGCAACATGAATTAGCCGGTGCCTCATCTATATTCTGCTTTCATTCTCTGCACACCATTCGTTCCCTTTCCATCTCACGACAACAAAATTTGACCTGTGTTATGTGCTGTTGTTTCTCCTGTTCTCATGGGCCATAGGATTTATACCTTTTAAAAAATGTCTTAACTTCACTCTAGAGCAGGTTTATGAGGGGGCAGAAGTAAATGTGTTCAGTTCACTATGCCTTAGCACAAGGGGTAGGTTCCACTTTGACAAGTTGCATTCACTGTGCCCATGGGCCTCGGGTGGAAATGTGTGGCAGGCAGTTGGATAGATGAGACTAGGCTTTTAAGAAGAGCTATTATTCCGAGTGCTGTCAGTAGAAGGTGCCACTTAAAGCGATTACCTTGGAGAGAGAGTGGAGCGAGATGAATAGGAGAGAATCTGAGGCATCCCAATGTTTAAGGGAAGGCAGAGGAAGAGGGAACTCTGAAGGAGAACTTTCTAGAAGATCTATGAGAGCACAGATTACAGAAGGCAAGTCAATGAGAAATTGTCCTAAAGGCTAATGTCATTGTATCAGAGAAATCAGTTAAGATAATGGCAGAAACTTTTGTTTTGAGTTTGGGGATATGGAGATCATTAATGATTTTGGCAAGATTGTATGGACCGAAATCAGAATGCAGCAAGCCAAAGAGTAAAAATAGCTTTTCTGATTTTAGAAACTGCTGACAGAAGCGATAATAGAGGTGTTTCCATGCTTTTTCTGTTGTCTCCGCTTTGGATACTCTACCACTTGATTTTAAAATATGTAATGAGGGGATTTGGTTTTGTATCCTTTTGTTCTCACTAACTCGTCCTTGTGTGACTTTGTTCAATATGATCGTCCTGTGAAGATAGTTTAGCTGATTTGATTTTAGAAATTATTTCTGTGGATCAACTCTTCTACCTTCAGGGCTGGAGTGGCCAAGCCATACTGTGTGGACTTCAAATTCCAGATATGTGGGTGATGCTGATACTATTACCCATTCCTTGGTGTAGTTACGTGTATGATGAAATGTTTGCAGCATAATAGAAACAGTGGGGTGCACTGAAAAAAGAATATTCCAGCCTGTTACACTTAGAATAAAACCCAAATTCCATTCTGTTGAGGTCTCTGAGGGAGCCCCAAAATAGCAAACGTCTCTCCATTGCCTGAGTTTTGGAGAAATTGAGAAGATAAAAGAGCAAGGCAGGTGGAGAGCAATAGATCACTTCGATTGCTGAGAGAGGCTGGGCTGAATTGGAGCTTTTACTTCTGGGACAATGGGCTTCCTAGGACTAAAGCCCACAGTTGAGCAGACTTGCCCTGCGGTTCACAGGCCCACACCTGGCGGAGAGAGGAAAACACTGCTTCCTGTGCGACAACAAGGAAGTTGAGACTAACAGTTTCCCCAAATTTATCATCAGATATTTTTCCACCTCGTCCCCCGACCTGGTAGAGGTGAGCAAAAAGGTAGCAAGAGGCCAGCCTCACCATTTCTGGAAACATTGGAGCTGGGAAGAAGTGAGCCCAAACACCCCCATGATCTGATGCCGGATCCTACTTGGTACCACCCTCTTTAGTTTAGTTACAATGGGCTCCTAAGGGCAACTGCAAAGATACCATTTCCAAATAAGGTCTCATTCTGAATGACTTCAATATATATTCTGGGGGGGAAACAATTCAACTAGTCACAATTCACGCAGCCACTTTGGGCAAAAAAACAGACTTAGGAGTCACCCTTGCTTCTTTCCATTATATTTCAGTTTATTAACAAATATTCATGGATGTGCCTTCAAAATGTAGCTGACCACTTCTCACCACCTCCATGGATACTCCCTGACCCCGGTCTCTGTCATGTCTCCGGGATTATTACATCAGCCTCCTAATCCTTATTCTTTTAAAGTCCATATGCTGGGTAACAACCAGAGTGATCATTTCACATTTCACAATTCTAATTAGCCTGGTATTGCTCCTTTATTTAAAAGCCTCCAATGGTCTCCCATTGAAACTAGGGGAAAAAAACACGAATGCCTATGAATACAGATAAGACTTCACATGTGTTGACCCTGACTACCCTCGAAACTCATGTGCCATGTAACGTCCTCCTACATCCACTCTCTGCCTGTCAATCAACAAACAAAGCTTGTTTGTAGCTCAGGACCTTGGCACTGCCTCCTCAAGGCTGGCTTCACCCAGAGAAGTGTTTCCTGCACCCTGTTAGCCCAGACACTTTCTTGAGGTCATTTGGAACAGGGAGGGCCTCGGCTAAAGGTGTCCCTCCAACATATTTTGTTGAGTGAACAAAGTTCACAGAATGGTGTTCTATTCCATTTCTTAGATATTACACAAGAATAAAAAGCCTTTCCTAATGAAATACTGTTGGTTTGGGAAGTACTAGGATAAAATTTTAACACATTTATTTACAGCAGAACTTCTCAGCAAAATAATAATTTAATTCTGGGAGGATAGAGTATGTTGTACTTCCAAACTTACCTGGATAAGGAGGAGGATCTTGGCCCATGTAGCACCTTTTGGGACATGCTGGTATTGGGACTGTAGAATGGACTTTGGAGACAGATAAGGACTGGCCTGAATTCCTTGTAATACCACTTATTAGCTGTGTGTATTTGGGCAAGTAAGTTAAATTCTCTGAGGATCAGTTTCTCATTGTAAAATGGGAGATAATAGTACCTGCAGGGTAAAGGTTAGAAATAAAAATATAAACCATTAGCACAGTTCCAGTACATAGGGAACATTCAATAATTGATAGAAGTTATTGGTATCATTATCACGATAATGCCTTTCATCATGGGGATGGTCTTTCTGTTTTTCTATTTCAAAACTGTTATTAACATGTTGGGCCATGTCTACTTTCTATTTCCACCCCCACTCAGATTTTCCTTCTGGTTAGAGTTTGATTTCAAGGCAAAAGTGTCCTACTACAGTGTCTGATAATATTATTTTCTCCGGTTCCTGATTCTTTTTATTCCCTACCTGCCACATAACTCAAGTTTGTCTCTCTTCCCTGGGAATCCAAGGGTATGTGGCAGAGATAGGCACTCCCAATTCATTTGAAGGTGAGACACCACTGTGGGATGCCAGAGGGGCGGCCTGTGAAAAGGCGATAGGTGTATAGTCCCAATGCCACTTGTGCAAAAGGTTGCCCATCACCAGGTGTGTCGGGTGCTATGTCGTCTCTGGGAACAGAGCACTTCAAATATCAATTTTAGAAATTAAAATGATGCCATAAGGAAGATGAATAGTGGTTCCTTCAAAATAAAGGGTTTCTTTTATCATTTGTTTGCATGGAAATCTTTTTCGCAAGATAGCTAGACTTGGGATCTGAGTTGGTATTTAATTTAGGTTTGCACGGTAGTCCTTTAATACAGGATCCAAATGCTGTGGATATGCATGAATAATCTTGAGAGGTGACTGAGTCTTTTTTAACTAGAGGAACACTTTCTTGTACTTTTTTCTTAAATTACAGATTTTTGTGGAAATGTCTTTTACTAGTTGGCCTGTTTTTGTTGTTTGGGGCAATGTTTTAATTGTGTTGGGAGCTATTAAGGCCAATTAAACATGTGAGGGGGACCCATGTAACTGTTTGAATTTCAGCTATAACAATTCCTACATAAGTGAATTTTACCCTTTAATTGGGATCATTTAAAATGGAGAAGTTGGAAGGAGAGACGAAGAGAACAAAGGGCTGCTGGAAATGCTGGCTCTGCGTTTAGTACTCATGCTGGAGTTTCTGTGTGCTTCTTTTCCGTTGGTGGGACACACCTTCCAGTGGCGGGCCCCTTCCCTAGAGGCCTTGCCTACGTAAGCAGGTTGTTGGTTCCTTCCACACACAAATGGCAACTCGGCAGGATGCTCCCGTTTGTCTCTTCTGCTGGTCATTTCAATTATAATTACATTTGAGTTGATAGAAAGTGGTTCTCAGCTTATTTTTAAAAATAAGAAACATGAGACCAACACATGCAGGTGTATATTCAATAACTGGCTCTCTAGGGAGTGAGCGGGGGAGGTGGGGCAGGAAAACCCTGATTTGTGGTGTTTGCTGATGTCCATGGTGTAAATATTCCATGGCTGACTGCAAGCTGTCAAAAGGTGTCACTGAACAGAGTTGGAAAGAAATGCCTGGTAGCAAACTGTTGTGTAATCCACCCACCTGACAAATACAGAACCAGTTAACTCCAGGACACAGATAACAGGAAAATGTAGCAGGATAATTTAGAAGTGGTGAGTTTTGATATTATGACATTTTTTTTAATATAACTTACTTAATGGTAAACTTTTATAGTGTAGTTTGTAACAATGGCCATGTTGAACAACTGGTTCTCACAGCTCCTGGAAATCTAGCTGTTGGTTCTGACACACTGACCGGGACCCACAGAAGTCACTGTCTTGCCCAAGGTCTACTGGGTAGATTATGGCAGGATTAGTATGAACTTTTTCTGAAAACTAAATTTCTCTGGAAAGATTTACTTATTAATGTTGCTTTTTTATTTGTTTAACTACATCCTCTACTGGTCTACGAAAGGATCTAGGACCATTACAGGCTTTTATTATCTAACAAGACAATAGGAGTCAGAATATCTGAATGTAACTGTAACCAAAGACAAGAAAGTGGAAAGCAGATTGGATTTGAGCCATAATCAAATCCTTGCTTTGAGTATTGCTTGGCCCTATTACTCACTAGCAGAAGAATCTTAAGTAAGTCACTTACTTAATCCTCTGGCTTCCGCTCTCTGGTTGGTAAGATGAAAGAATTGGGCCATGTGAACAAGTATTATCTCATCTAGGTCTAAAATATCATGATTCATTATTTTGGATCTATCTGTTCAACAAATATTTGCTTAGTACCAACCATATGCACATCTGTTACAGACTCTACTTCAGGCAGAATTAAATACAAATGTAAGAACAGTAACTGTTATTAGCACATCTCACATTTATGCAGAGCCTTCTCATTGACCAATGAGGACATGTACCCTGAGTCTCCAAGGTTCTATGGCTTTAGCAGGTCAGGACTAATCTTCTCAGAATGTTAGGAAGAGAAGAACCTATTGTACAAGAACAAACAGAACCTGACTCCTAGGTAACGCAAGAGCTCATAACAGGTAGTAATAAGGAATAAGAAACACGCATTTTTTTTTTTTTTTGCCATGTCTCTCAGTTGCTTCACTTTGTCTTCAAAACCAAAAATTGTTTTTCTCTGACTATAAGATTAATTATTGTAGAAGATTTAGAAATTCTTAAGAAGTATTAAATAAGGAGGAAATACCACCTATCCAAATTTAATAGCTTGCTTTTACTTTACCTAATATTTTAGTATATTTTCAAAGCATTGTCATAGATATATTAATTGCTGTATATAATTTTATCTTTTCAGTGTACAGAAACTTACTTAAGTTGGTTACATTGTTGACTGTTTTTATTATTCTACAAAACTCTGATAAACAACTTTGTTTATATTAAATATTGAACATTGGACACAATTTCCAACTGTAATATTTAAGGTTTAGTAGACAGTGTTAGCAAATCACAAACTTCTGACCTTTAGCTTATTTGATTCTGTCAATATTCCTTTGTATTCGCCTAGATTTTATTCTGTTTCTAAACAGTTCTTAAGAGGAACAGTTTGTCTGAATCATTCAATATGGTATATTTGAACTGGAAATAGTGCCAATGTTTCATATTATTTCAAATAGACATACGATAAAGTGTATGGTGAGTAATTTTTTCTTTCACTTTCTATGGGTAGTAGATTCTGGTACGGGATTTATTAGTTTAGAAAGTACTCAATAAGTGTTCAGTAAGTAAAAAGACTCAGGCTAGTTAAGGATAAGCAAAAACATTTGAGATGGATGTTATGGGGGGAAAAAAAGACTTTTCCATTCAGGGTAATAGCTTTCATTTCATTAGGAGAGATAACAGCTTAGCACACAATTCAGGAATTCGGACTGTTAAGTGAGAACGGTGAAATGAAAAATATTGCTTTAATTCACCTACAGGGGAAGCCATGACCCTAACAGTTGTTTAATTAAATGTTAATGCGATCTTCTAAATCGACCCAACTCTTACTTTTATGAATTAGGAATGTCAATTAAAATAAGACCAGCTCTGCCTTTCTTGGACATCTCTGAGTCAACATCTGCTCACCAGGGAATTTCTGTAACTAGCCCAGTTATTTAAATATTAATGGCTTCCATTAAAGGGGCCTGGAGGTTTGCAGCAGGAAGACTGAGAAATTAGACGGCATCATTAGTTTCTTGTTTCTGCCTCCAGGAAAAAAACCGCTTACTGGAAAAGCTTCTTCCACTATGGTTTTAATGCCACAGATTTTTTTTTCCCTAACCAGTTAGAGTAAGATTGTTGATTTCAAACATTCCTTAAAAGTAACTGCTGTTAAAACGTCAGTGTAACAAATTCACATAATTTTAAAAAATTATTAGTACTGTAGTAGTCATTACCCTGTGGCTTCTTGGGAACCTAATTTAAGTTTCTAAATTCATTTTGTTCTTTATTACAGTCAATAATAGGCAAAAGCATTTTTTAGCTACATACTATAGATGATTGAGCTTGTTTACATCAAGTATGGGGAATTCTATTAAATTAACCATGAAAGGCTTTACAAGGATTACATTTTCAATCCAAATATAATTATACATTTTTATCTTATTGGGGAAATGTGGCTAAAAAGCTTTTTAAATTTGCTACCAGTGTTTTCATAATATGCCAAATTGGGTCATGATAAACATGTGGTTAATAGACTTTTGCCCATTTTGTGTTTTTAAGATGTTTTAATAGTTTGGTATTTTAAAGCACCAAATAGCAGGCATTATATTTGCATAGTTGCATATTTCTTTTTGCATCCAGTAATCTGAGTGGAGTATTTATTCACTTCATATACTTTACCTAGACTTTAGAGCTAAGAACTTGGACCATGCTTAAATAGCAGTGATGCTGAGGAAGGTACCAACCCTGATGTAGGCATCATAATACTTAGCAGGGTCAGAATTAAGGTGAAGCAAGTGAGGCACCTGCCTTTGGGTGTAACATGTAACAGTCCCCCCAAAAACTCAGTAATCAGGATAAGTAGTATTTTAATATACTCTTGGGGGAAAAATCAAAATCAATGCCAAAAAATCCATGGTGAACCAAATGTCAAAACTTTAGATAAAAAGATGTGATTTGACCCTGCATCTCCACCTGACTCACCTGACCCTAGTGCTGACTCTGGCTGAGTTATAGTTCTGACTTCTCCACTTTCATGCCTTGCATGAAGCACTCCTTTGAGTCAAATTATCTTATCTAATCATGGTGGTGATAATCTCACTTTTCTGGTGGAGTTATTAAGAGATTGGAATTGGCTGAAAATATAAGGGAAGGCTCATTGTAAATACAATTTGCATGTTTGTTTACAAGCTAGGGAAATCGCCGTGCAATTTTAATCCCCTATTATTATCAACCCAGATGAACACTCCTAGCAAACATCAGATTCGAATCTCCTTGGAAAGCTTTGTGTTAGTAAAACTTAAGGCCTAACTCCTGAATTCTTTATCAGGGAGCTATAGGGACAGGGACCTAAAGATAGGTCTTCCTTCTTTCTTTTTGTTCTTGGATGCAAAGTGCACTGATTTTTGTAAGCTATGGCAGAGGGAACCAGAAATCCATTTTGTTTATTTTAAATTTCCCTGCAAAGTGCCCATGGACAACTGAGGTCTCACCTTTGCTCATGCTCACCCACCCACTAGTGATGCCTCCCCATTCCTCCTGCCTGCCTGAGTTCCACCCATCCCAGCTTGCCAAGGCTTTTCTAGGTCCTCTGCCCTCCTGTCGTGGATGAACTGTCACTACCCCTCATTTGGGGGTCAGTTACTGAGCCCTTGTTGTCTTGAGGCGTTAATCAACTCCATTGAATTTACTTCCCAGACCAGGGTTTTATAAATATAAACTGTTTCTCCAGCTACATAGTAAATCCCTTGAGTAACCCCCTATTTGACAGACGATTTCAGGGTGAGCAGGGATTGGGTCTATTTTACTTAAGTAGTAGCAAAGGGCATGTACGCACAATTGTGTTTTGAGTGGGTAAATGACTATCGTGCATGTGTGTAAAAGGGTTAGGGAGATATTTACTCTTTTGATTCATTTGTGGAATGTTGTTTTCATCCTAGGTCTCGAGGGAATAGTCGGTGCCATGTGGAAGGCGACTGTTCTGTTGGTCCTGCTGGTGCTCTGCCCCGGTGGGGACGGGCTGTTCCGCAACTTATACAATAATGCCTGGGTTTCCCTGCCATATAAGGGAGACGCAGGGCAGCCATTATTTCTCTCTCCCTATGTTGAAGCTGGGAAATTCAAACAAGGTAAGTCTAATCAGGAAACCCCTGGTGTACTTTCAGCAGTTCTTTTCCTTTTTTAGAAAAACAATTATCCTACAGGATCCAAAATATATTCTCATAATTTTTTTACTCACTGGGTTCATTTCAAATACAAATGCTTTGGTGTCATCTATTATCAGAATTGTAAGCTAAAATGAGAGTGTGTCAGGCCATTATCTGGTGGTGGAGTCCCTGCACTTCTGTTTATGAGACTAGTAGTGTCTATCTACCACTGGGCACTTAGTAAGGTTAATAGGAACCTTACAACTTACTATGTGTCAGTTATGGGGGCCAAGTATCTACACTAATAAAAGAGAAAGATGCAAATTGACTGTACCTTTGCAACACCCACCAGCCAATCAGGAGTGAGTATGCCAATTAACCCAACAAAGATGAAAGGTTAATTTTCATACACAGGCGGCATGTTCCGCACCACCCCTGGCCACTCTGGGCCTCTGAACAGTGTGGGAAGGCAGAAAGGCAGCTCCGGGCAGGAGCAAAGGCCGAAAGGCGGCTCCGGGCCGGAGCAGTGGAAGGAAGGCCCATTCTTGCACGAATCTTTGTGTATCAGGCATCTAGTTCTGTATAAACTCAGTTAAGCATCTCAGCAGCCCAGGAGATAAACTCCTTTTACACACAAGAAACTGAGTGGAAATAAACTAAGTCCCTTTTTGGAGTCACACAGACACCACCTGGTGGGTGCAGGGTTCACACCCAGACAGCCTCACTGCAGAATCTGTGCTCACAGCTGCCGTGCTGGGCCCCCTGCCTGGCAGGATGCCACCCAAACAGCCTAGGCCTCAGTTTCCTCATTAATAAGATGGTGCTATAACAACTTACCCAAGTCGCAGGAATAGTATAAGAATCAGATGAGAAAATGCATGTGAAAACTCTTAATATTCTGTAAATTGCTCTCTAAAGATTGCTTGCAAATGGGGTTTTCTATTGTCATTATTAATAGGAAAAAAGGGTGTCATTTGGTGTCATTAGAAACTCTGCTCTTAATGTAAGTCTCTGTGTAGATAAATTAATCTTTCTGGACCTCTGTAGGCTTCAGAATAGTATATAGATTCTGGCTGATCCAGAATCTGGTACATCTGGTTATTCAAATGCAACCCTGATAACATAATCAAGGATAATTTTATTCATCATCTTCACTGAAAGTTCAGGAAACTCTCATTTCCCTAAATCTGTTTTGCTTATCGAGTCTGTCAAAACCTTAGGAACATGAGCCTTAATGCTGCAATGGGACATTTTGGGGATGAATAATCATTCACACAAAAACGAGAGAAATTTCTATTTTTTTAATCCCCAAATTAGCTGGCTTCATTTTGTGTAATTGTAATTGCATGTTTACTTCCTCTGCAGCTAGGCCAAATCCTACCTCTCTGAAACAAAATGAAGCTAGGAGGCAAATTGTAACGTGTTCACAAACACATACTTAGCATTTTCACAAATATTAAAGGCTACCTTGCTATTAGGTCTACATTTATTATTACTGAGGGTCTGGTTGTGTGTCTCTGTACATCATGGTGATGGCCGGAGTCTTGGTGAATGTGAAGTCCGCCCTGATTAGCTGGTTCATGCCCTTCTGTGGTCAGACTCCAATCCTTTTGAACGTGGTAGAATTACAAACCCGGGCAACCACGGTACATAACAAGGAGGAAGTGAAATCGCTTCAAAGAGACCTTTTCCCTTTCTGTAACGGTTTTGAATGTTTGTATTGTTGAGTCACGGTTCCAGGAAGAAAGAAACCTCTACATCTTGGGGGTTTATTTTTCCACATTCTATTAATAGACTCTGGAAGGATGAACAGAACACTTGAAAATATTTTTCAAAATCATTTGAATTGAAAGAACTTTTTAAATTATTTACTGTGGTTTAGTTAAAGGAAGTTTAGTATTTGAAACAGGGTGAACCACTTTTATTTTATTTTATTTTATTTTTTTGTGGGCCAGAAAAAAGTTTTCTCTACATTACTTAAGATCTTAATAAGGCCTCCCTGCCCTAAAAGACTTTTGTAGAATGAAGCTAATTCTAGTGCATTATCAGTGTGGCCTGTTTTGGCTCATTCATTCATTCATGCATGCATTCACATTCATTCATTAACAGTATGTATTGAGTGCCATAAGTGTATAAGTCAGCATGGTATGTCCCCAAGGGTACAAAGATAAACCAGACAAATTCCTTGCTTTCCCGATAGTCCCTGACCTAGAAGGGCAGGTAGGAAATGAACCTGAGTAAGTACAGGTAGTAGAGAAACCACCTGGGGTGCTCAGAAAGGGCAGGCTGGCTGAGCCGCGTCATTTTTAGAGCAGACCAGCGGACCGGCTGCCTGGCTGTTCTCAAAGAGATGGATGGCTCAGTCATCTCCTGTCCATCACATATTTTCTCTTCTCCTCATTCTACTTTGACGGTTCTCATTTTTTTCTCTGTCTTTTTTTTCACGAAACGTCTCCTGCTCTCTTACCCCTCCTGATTCACACCTATATTCATTCCCAACTCCTCATCTTCAGTTCTCTGCCCTCCTTTTTGGAGGGAGGTCTCTGATTTTCAGAAGATTAACAGCTTTGTGAGAAACATTTCAAAAGTGTTTTTTAGGTACAAACTTTTAGTTATTAAAAAAAAACACACCCTGGGGATGTAATGCACAGCATGTACATTATCACCCAGTTAATGATACGGTAGTGCGTGTTTGACAGTTGCTAAGAGAGTAGATCTTGAAAGTCCTCATCACAAGGAACAACATCGCATAGCTGTGTGGTGACGGATGTTAATGGGACTTACTGTGATGATCAATTTCGCAATATACACAAATGTCCAATCATCAGGTCGCACATCTGAAATTAATATCATGTTATATTTCCATTTGAAAAATGGCCCCCAAACAAGTGTTTTAACGGCTGCCCAACCCCGGAAGGTGACCCTTCTTTGGGCTAATTGAAGTGCAAGCAAAGAAGGGGAGAGGGAAGCATGTCTGCAGGAGGGAAGGGGGTGGCTGGGAGGAAGGCGCCCACCAATCATCTCTCTCCCTTTTCTTTTTCTTCAAATCCGTCCGTCTCCCTTTTTCTCTTTTTCTGGTGGGGAGGTAGATCTCATTGGAAGAGGAGGAGCAGGGCTGGTGAGGTTGGGTTAAGCAATCTTCGCTGGGGTCCTGGGTGGGGGGGGGGGGGGAGGGGGAAAGAACTGGGCTGATGCAGGGAAAGGCTAAGTCTTCCAGACTGCACGTGGGGTGGCCTGGGCGGGCGATGACCGTCCCTCCCTTTGCTTGAGCCCTTATTTTATGGCCAGCCTCATGGTGAGGGCTCATCTGCATGTTTTCATTTGGCCCTCACAGGGTGGGGGAGGCATCCACATTTCGCATAAAAGGAAAGAGGCTGAGAGATGGAGTGGCCTGCTAGAAAGCCTGGTCAGGACCGCCAACGCAGGTCTGTCCAACTCGGAAACCATGTTTTCCCTGCTGTGCTGGCCTAGCAGGACCCTGGGGAACTGCCACCTCCCCTGTGTCCCCACCATCGCCTGGGCTCCCAGGTGCCCCTGTTCCCATCCAGGGGATGCAGTTCAAAGACAACCACAGCAATGCGCCCGCAAGCCGGCTCCTTTGCTCCAGGTTTTGCGTGCGTAGACTCAATGCCATCCACTTTCCTAGGTGAGAGACTGGAGCCCAGACCGGCCAAATCTCTGCCTGTTAAAAGGGTCACAAAGCCCTAGATGTTTTGGCTCAGTGAATAGACCGTCGCCTGCGGAACAAAGGGTCCAGGGTTCGATTCCAGTCAAGGGCACATACCTAGGTTGCAGGCTCCTCCCCGGCCCAGGCTCTGGTCAGGGCTCATGCAGGAGGCAACCAATCGATGTGTTTCTTCTCACATCGGTGTTTCTCTCCATCTTTCCCTCTCTCTTCCACTCTCCCTAAAGATCAATGGAAAAATACCCTTGGGTGAGGAGTAACAAAATAATAAATAAATAAAAGGGTCACAGAGCTGGTCAGTAGTAGCACTAGGATCCGCAAAGCACTAGAAAAAGGAACAACATGGTGTAGTTGCTATGGATGCGTTTCCCTTTCAGGAGGCCGATCATTTGAAAAGAGAACCTGTGGCCCAGAGCAGTGAAAGTTAACAACCATCTCTGGGGTCGGGCCCTGATTGGTCGCACTGATTCCCTGAGTGCACACGTTCTCTCTGTGGCTACAGCACCCTACCAGTGCTGTCACTGAACGCCCAGTTGGGAAGACATGGGAACCATCAGCACTGCGGGGCCTGAGGGCCCTGGGACCCACAGAGGCAACTGTAGTCAGTGGCTCTGTGAAGGATCAGGCTTCCTCACCGATCCCATCCACCAACCAGTCTCCAACTAGTATGTCTCAGACTTAAATGGCTTTCCTTGAGTCGTTTGTTTTTGTCGGGGACACTTGTTTTGCCACCACTACAGGACTCTTCTTTACCTAGACTTCCCCGTTCACTTCCCCACGATGCCCTGTCACCTACTTTCTGTTCCTTCTCCACTCCTTTCCTAATCACTGCTTCCCTTTCCACTCACCCCTTAGGACTAACTCTCCAGTGAGAGGCAGTGGGGAGGGTGGGAGAGGGAGCAAACCCGGACTCCGAGGTTTAAACCTCAGCTTAACCTTGACTAGCTGTGTGACCTTGGGCAAGTCACTTAACCTGTCTGTGCTTGTGTTTTGTCACCTGTCAAGTGGGGATAATAATTATACCTGCCACCTAATGTACGTTGGCCTTTTCAGTGTTAGCTCCTATCGGTATTATCTCCTCCTGGGTGGCCTTAGCTATCTGAACATTTCCTTCCCCCTTCTTCCCCCACTGTGCTTGCCCCTTTGCTGCCATCAGACCTCTGACCTCTACAACTGTCCCGTCATCTTATTTGGCTCCCTCTGAATAGCCACCAGGCTAACCTCAGTCTCACTGTCTGCCTTTCCGCACCCTCCCCAGCCATCCTTAGCCATCCCGCCCCCACAGACCCGGTGCATTTCCCTTCATGGCCGGAGCAGGCCTTTGGCCTCCGTGATGAGGGGAGTGTGCAGAATCCAGGCCTCCCAGGGCTGAGGACTACTTGGCTACGTTGTTCCTCTGGCATCAGGTGGCTTTACTCTACCCTGGACCTCCAGGTGCCCAACGTGAGCACCTTGGTTTACTTACCTTCCTCAAGTGGAACTGAGATTAGGTCATTGTTTTTGTTCTTTTAATAAAAATCTTATTATCACTTATAATTTATATTTGGGGACAAAAAAAAAAAATCTGAAAGATGTCACTGTCCTTGGCTAAATTGTGTGTGTAGATGATGTGGACTTGACCAGAGTATGCTGCATGCTCCCTTCTGCCCACCCTCATAGCCTCTCTGATCACTGCCTTCTAGACTTGACCCCTGGGAGGAGCTGGTCCAGATGGAGGTGGCTAACCCTGTATCCTCTCTCTAATCGTTGGGTAAATTTTTCTCTCACTAGGGAGACGATTGAGTGCGGTGGCTCCTTTCCCAGGACACCAGGTGGAGAGCTACGCCGGCTTCCTCACTGTGAATAGCACTTACAACAGCAACCTTTTCTTCTGGTTCTTCCCAGCCCTGGTAAGCCTGCGCCAGCGCCCTAACGGAACTGCCACTCAAGAGCGGGCTATGCTCCCTCCAGGGTAGAAATGTTAAACCAACAACTCAACGAAGAGTTGTGGGCTTAAAAAAAAATTTTTTTTTCTAAAAATAAGTGACTCTGTATGGTGTTCCTGTTTATGGGCAGGAAACAAATGTTTGCAGAGAGGTCCAGCTTTTAAAGTCCCGTGCAGCCTTATTAGGAATATTAACCCTGCCACTTCTTCCTGCCGCCGCCTTTTTCCTATCTCTTTGTTGTTCTGTTCTAAAAAATACCCGGGATAGTGGGAAGCCAAGGAGGATAAGGAGTGGGGAGACTCCTGAAGTTCACAGGTAATGCATACAAGCATGGCTAAATGTGGTTGATTGTGGTCTTGGATGGTTGTCTTCTCTGTGGGTTTTGCTAGGCCGATTAATATTCCTACACTCAGTCCTTCACGACTTCAGAACCCATGAATTGAGCAGTACTCTGTGAAGACACAGGCGAGGAAGCTGAACCCATCTACTCTGGACCTTTGGGGGAGGGGTGGTGAGTTGCAGTGATCTAGGTTGGCTTCCTGGACAAGGGGACCACTCAGCCTCTCAAGTCCATAATAGACACAGGTAGGTATATCCTTGTACTTTACCAATTCTAATAAACTTACTTCAAGGTCGCATAGTTCTTCAGCATAAACAAATCAGGTTAGGCTTCTGGGCACCACTGGGGGTATTGGTAGAGGTGCTGAGATGCATAAACAAATGCTATGCCACCACAGGGTAATTTTCTATTTTTATTTTCCAAATTGGATTTGCTTTAGAAGCCAGAGAAAACAATGAAAAAGCTGTCCCTATGGAGGGTCGTATTTACATTTGTATGTGATTTGCATATAGCAGTGCTGCATATATAATGACTGGGTAAATTGCTTAATCCAGGGTGGTTTTCAAATTAAATTGCTTCTGTTGGTACTGCTGGGTTGTATTTTTAAAATATGTTTTATTGGTTTTTAGGGAGAGAGGAAGGGGGAGACATAGAGAGATAGAAACATCAATGAGAGAGAAACATCAGCTGCCTCTGGCATGCCCACTTCTGTGTATTGAGCCCACAACCCGGGCATGTGCCCTGACCAGGGGTCGAACCAAAATCTCTTGGTTCCTGGGTCAACGCTCAACCACTGAGCCACACTGGCATTTTCTAGACTTCTCATTTCTGCTTTCCCAATGACGGCCTCTGACGGAATTCACCACATAGTTGTGGGTTGGGGGAGGCATGTAAGAAATGGTGAAGAATTCTAGACACTTTTTGGTAGTCCTTAGGCTGTCATCTACTCTGGAAAGTCTTTCCTGGACCCTAGAGAGTTCTTTATCTCTTCCTTGGTGTTACTGTAGAGTGAGGCAGGTGAGGAACCTAGAGCACAAGATTTAAGGAGAGATTCACTCACAGGTTTGTACAGGTACAAGCTGGCTGTCCTCCAGATTCCTGCTGGTCCATCCCATTGGTGAAACCAAACTGGAACCAAGAGGGCAAGGAAGTCTCATCCATAGAGGTCTGCCTTCCAGGCCACAGAGCAGAGAATAGACCTTCAAAGTCAATCAGGAAAACATGCAAATATCCAGCACATCTGTCTTAAGGAGAATTGATAGAAATGAAGCCTAGAAATATGACCTAATCCTAACAGGTGGAAATTATCCATGTGTTCTTGGGAGTCTCTTAAACTTTACACCTTTTGGAAGCCACAATGTACAGTTGTGTTTTAATATCACATTTATTAATGTAATTAAGTACAGACATTTAGCATGTCTTCTATTGCTGCTGTACAAATGATCACAAACGTAGTGGCTTACACAGCACACATGCATCGTTTCACAGTTCGGTAGGCCAGCAGTCTGACAGGTCTCACCGGGCTAAAATCAAGGTGTTGGCAGGGCTGCAGTGCTTCTGGAGGCTCCAGGGGAGAGTCTGTTTCCTTGCCTTTTGCAGTTTCTGGAAGCTGCCTGCATTCCTGGGCTAGCAACCCCCTTCTCCGTTTTCAAATCCTTCTCTGGTAGGTTGAGTCCTCACATGCATTGCTCTGGCTGACTCCATAGTCACTTGGCCTTCTCCGGCTCTTGCCTCCTTCTGCATTGAAGGACCCTTGTGATTACACTGTGCCCACCTGGATAATCCCAGGAACTCTCCCTATTTGCAGGTCATTGGACTATCAACCTTGATTCCTTCGGCAACGGTAATTCCCCTTGGCCATGGGGCTGAACCCAGTCACAGGTTTGGGGGATTAGGATGTGGGTATCTTTGGTGGCCATTCTTCTTTGCAAAATGAATGCTTGAAAAGTTTGCCTAGATTAGTGGCTCTCAATGTGTTCTCAGTAATTCTCACATTTTATTGTATTTGAGAATTACCTCCAAATCCCCCCAGAGATTGTGACCTGAAATTGGGAGAATTAACAGGCAGGGCATGCTTGAGAAATCATCACTCCAGCCTATGGGCCACCGCGCTGTGTGCAGTGACCCTGACCCCAAAGTGGCCCATACTTCTTTTCTCCACAAACTTCTAGAGCATGCAAACCCAGATGGAGGTGGTGCTGTCCCCTGAATGCCACCAGGATGAGGGCTAGAATGGGGGACTGAGGAGGCGAGTGCAGCCTGTGGGGATCATCTCTCCTAATCCTGCTTTGTTTTCCTCTGAGGCCTGCTGGGCCTCAGCCTCCACTGCACTCCCTGTCCCCCCATCCTCACCCTCACCCCCACCACCACCCCAGCCCTGGCCCCAGAAACGTGATTTCTTACTTTCTCTTCTGCTTTGTGGTTGCTTTTGATACCAGTAAGTTCCTCAATGATTTCTGCATAGTGAGTCTTCTCTAATAATGATCCAGATTTGTGGAAATGAGAATGAATGGTGAGGGAAGTGATCTTTTATTTTGAAAACAAAACGAAGACCCAGTCTTCTCTTTCTTAGGTTGCCTCTGAGGGCGACCGGCTTTGTCTACAGTGCAGGTGCTGCAGGGGTTGGGAAAGCTGGTTAGGGACACGGGCTTAGGTCCTGCACCCTCTCCTGGTTGCGAGACTGAGCTCTGAAACCCCTACCCCCCGCATGACAAAATGGCTGAACTGTTGGGGTTCCCCCCCCCCCCCTTAATTAAATGAAGACCTAGCTGTGCAACTCCTGACCAGATTCTGTTTTGGGGGACCAGTCATGTAGCCCTAAACACATTCAAGATGATCCCAGAAGACAAAAAGCACAAGGCCGCCATGCCGGGAAGGAAGACAGGGAAGCACAGCGTCCTGTTGGACACGATGCACCAAGCTTCAGGGGAGAGAGGCAGAGATGAAAAGACAGTGCTGCTCACAGCTGTCACCTCAAGACATCCAGGATAGATTGTTCCGAGACCTCCTGAGGGGGTGGGGGGAAGGGCCCACCTGCAGAGCCCCCTCTCTGAGGTCCCAGAGCAGCCATTCCTGCCCAGTCAGTTGGGTTATAAATTATGGAACCGGCCAGTTTGGGTGAAGGAGATAAAGCATATGAGAAGGAAAAACAGCGGTCACCCAGACGGGGGGAGAGTTCCTTTTATTTGGCAGAAATATTAATTTGTTGCCTGTCTCGGGGAAGCAGCTGATATTGTCATCAAGAGAGAAATGACCCCTTAGAAAAACTGGAGGTAGAGAAAATAAGAGATCCAGGAAGGATGCCACATTTGTAATATCCTCTGAGTAATTTTTTGGGCTGCTGTTTCTCAAATTAGTTTTGTTTTCCTGTTATTTCTGCAGGACTCCCCTGTTATTGTATACAAATCAGGGCATAATGGATTCTAGAACTTGAAATTGGTGTGCAGTGGGGATACAATCTGCAAGCCAAATGAATAGGCATTTTGCCTGGGATAAAAAGTATAATGAAGCCAATAAAAATGTAACAATTATAGTGGCTGCTGTTAATTGAACATTGACTCTGTGCCGAATACTGTGCATTTTTTAAAATTTAATCCTTTCAAGAACTACACGAGGAAGGAATTGTTATCCTCATTTTATAGATGAAGAGGTTACAGAGATTAAATGATTAGTCTCTAATTGCCCAATAAGAAATTGGCAGAACTGGAATTTAAAACTAGATCTGGGACAGAGGGATCTTTGCTCTCGATGGCCACGCGGTGATCCTGAGGAAACTAGACCAGAAGACACTTGAGTTAGTCAAGCAGGCATAAAATCTTGACTCTGCTCCTTGGGCCAAATGCGGCCTTGGGCACATTTTTTTAACTTCTTTGAGAATTGATTGTTCTGTTTGTTTGTTCTGTTTTAAAATGAAGACCAAAATATCTCATTGAGACCAATGAGATAACGTTGGAAAGCCCTTACATTGGTGCCTGATACATAGTAAGTAAAGTTGCTGTTGTTACTATTTCATTATTATCATTATCTTTATTAGTTTTCTCATTATTAGCACAATTTGGGAGGTTAAAGGAGACAGGATGTTGGGGGAGATTCCAAAATGGAAGTAGCTGAATGCCAGGCAAGACTGTGGACTGATTGCTACTGGGTAAGGAAATTACAAAGTGGAATTGGGGCTTTTCCACTTTTAAGAAGATAAAGAAGCATGTTGATTTTTTTAAAACATTAATATCCTTCACATTGGGAAAATTATCTAATATTTGACCTTCTTGTAGGAACATAGGTAATTTGTTGGAAGCATTTAGCCAAGACTTGCAGATTATTTACCTCAAATGTCATGGAGCCGAAACCTGAGATGTTTAGAGTTGGGCCTGGACCCCTCCGCTAAGGGCCCCTCCACTAAAAGCCCCGTCTTGTTCCTTTACCCAAAGGGAATGGCTGGGATTCCTGGAGTCTGAGGATCTGGTGACTGAGAAAGGTCTGTTTCATATCAAGGAGTCAGAAAGGCTGGAATAAGTGAGGCACGGGGCACCTGGAGGCAACATTTGAGGCGCTCCCTCCCTTTCAGGATCATGCAGGAGCCCATCTTACTTAATCAGACACCAGGAAAATCAAGTGCACAGGATCGGGTTAACACAGTCCACAATCCAGTGCAAGCCAAAGCACAAAGCATTCTCTCTGCAGGTTGGAGAGCATGTCCCCAGGAGTACCCAGGAGTCAGCAGGACAGCCCCCCTGGCGTGAAGACATGGAATCAGGCTCCGCTGGGCCTCAGCTTGTGCTGGGTTCACTCCCTCCTCTGAGTGGCAGAAGCAGTCAAGGTGGTGGAGCACAGTGGCTCCCAGACCGGCTGCTGCTGCTCAGAAATCCCTGGGGTGCTTCACAAATAGGACAGACTCCCCTGCTCCATGTCCAGCCCTTCCCAGCAGATTCCGATCCAGTATGACTGGAAAGGGCCCAGGGATCAACATTTCTGAGAGCACCACAGTGATTCCAGTGCAGTGGGCTTGATTTTGGGGAGAAAGAACTAGAGTCAGGACCCCGGGATTCTAGTTCTGGGACTGCAGTTACGGGCTGTACCACTTAGGACAGGACATCACGCTCTCTGGGCCTCTGTGTTCTCACATAGAAATAAACATGTTAAACCTGGTTGATTTCTAAGGACCTTTTCCAGTCTTACCTTCTGTGGTTGACAGTGTTAGTTGGCTTGCCTATAAGACATGCCTAAATGTGCAGCCTAAGGTATAGAAACATCCAAGAAGTCCACATCATGGTTCAGGTTGAGTGAATGAGCCCTTGAATTTGTGGCCTCTGTGCTAACTAGCCTCCAAGAAAGTTGCCAGCCAGTGATCTTCCTGTCTGGGTCTGCATGTTCCTCTCTCATCCCCTTCCATATTGAACCCGGGCCAGCCTTTGTTTCCAATATGTTATAGCAGAAATGATGGTGTGTGACCTCCAAGGCTTCTAAGGACAAAGCTGCTTTGCCTTGGTCTCTTGGATCCCTCACATTGAGGGAAGCCAGGTGTTAAAGCAACCGTATGAACAAACCCATATGGGAGGACGTGGGCCTCCACCAACCATGGATGAAGTTCTTCTAGCCCAAGTCAAGCCTTCAGGCGACCGCAGCCCTGGCTGATAACTTGATTGCAACCTCATGAGAGACCCTAAGCCAGAGCTGTCCAGCCAGATGCCCCCGAATTCCTGGCCCACAGAAAATAGAAAAGATAAGTGATTATTATCTTAAGCTGCTAAGTTCTGGAGACATGTTATACAGCATCAGATACTAATACGGCCTCTTGTCTTTTGGGCTGTGACTGTGACATCTGAACTTCCAGAGTGGTGACTGCCAGTATTTTCTTACTGGTTTTTTGTTTTGTTTTGTTTTTTTGCTTCTAAGATTCAATTCTCCTCTCTTACCTGCTCTTGTGATAATAGAACTTGAAACACTTTCTTATGCAGCGAACATGATATGAAGCTTCGTCAGTAGAGGGTGCTGGAGGGACATTGCAGGAGGAAGTTGGCATCTCTTCCTGTTCCCTTGTCCATTGTTTTGCCTTCCCTTCACCCTGCTGCCTAGTTTGTCAGCAGTATGTGTGTGAGGACGTTCAGTGGCACTCTGCCTGAGCTGGGTATCCAGACCATGAAGACCCTTGGCAGGCACACAGTTCTGGCTCCGTCCCAGGAATGACCCCCTGGCTATGGCCCCCTCAGCATGGACACCATTTATCCTAGGCCTTGCCAGTGAGCAGGCTTCCTACAACCCAGCTCTCTCTGCAGCCATCTCACCAGCCTTGACCACCTGCACCCCAAATAGTGGCTTCCCACAGCCCTCCCATCATGGATACCATGTACTCCTAGTGGTGTGTCACCCTTCAAGCAACTGGGCTCCCAATATTCTGACTTCCTTTGCACCCCCAACTCCACCAGCCACAGCCCACTGCTTCTGGAGGCTTCTCCTATTTGTCCAGGATTGTTGGCAGCTTTGGGCCAGGTCCCCTAGTGAACTTCTCAGCCACCCAGTGGGCTGTAGCCACCCCTTCTCCAATGAGGTCCAGACTGTAGCCTTGGGAAGGCCCCATTCACATTTTATGGGTTTGTCCATCCATGGGTATTCTTCCTGAACCCAGGGTGTTCTTTAGAATTCACTTTACATGTTTATGGTTATTCTCCCATTATAACGAATATGTTTTATATTAAATATTTCCTATTCCCCAGTATTTGCCCAACACTGAGGATGTAGTTCCTCATGCTTGCTCATGGCTGATGCAGACCAGAGCAAACACTGGAAATTGTAACAGAATTGTAACATTGAAGGTCAACCTTTCCAGGTAAAATAAATAATAATAATTTTAAAAGGAAAATATTTTAAATATATATATTTTTATTTATTTCAGAGAGAAAGGGAGAGGGAGAATGAGATAGAAACATCAGTGATGAGAGAGGATCATTGATTGGCTGCCTCCTGCACACCCACACTGGGGATCGAGCCCACAACGTGGGCATGTGCCTTGACAGGGAATTGAACCATGACCTCCTGGTTCATAGGTCAATGCTCAACCACTGAGCCACGCCGGCCAGGCCAAAGAAAGGAAAAATTTTAAATTAAAGTTACTGTGGTTTCTATCGCTTGGTTGAATCCTAATTCAGGTAGCCACTCAATTCTAAATCCTTCTTTCCTGCCTGGAGACACCAAGGGCAAAAAGTGTTGTCTGGCCTAAGGAACCAGGACCTGAAATCAGGAGCCAGGGCAGCCAGTCTTTCTGTCTCAGCCTTATTCTGTCCAAGGTCACAGGGTCACCCGTCTGTGCTTCCTTCTTCTCTCTTGGCAGATCAACATGTGTTGCATTTACGGGTAGTTGGCAGAAAATGGCTACTCTACAGTTTCTAAGTTTACCAGTCTCAATCAACAGAAATTAACTAACACTTCTCCTAGGGACAGAATGTGATTGGTCCAGTTTGGGTCAGGTGTTCTTTCTTGGGCCAGTCAGCTAAGGCTGAGGGAGCTGGGTCATGTGACATAACATGGGCAATGGGCCCTTTCTACTGGTAAACGCAGAGTTACTTTTTAGGGTAGGTGGTTTGGGCTGAACAGATCTCTCAAAATATGTCTTAACCACAGATGGCTATGAATCCAGTAGCCACACAGCAAAGATTTGGAAGTCACGGACATTACTTTTCTCTGAACTATCACCATCGTCTCTTTGCTGTGTATGTAGGGCATCAGGGCTATGGAAGAATAGAAGGTAGGTGAGACAAAACAGGAAGAAAGTAGCTAAAATGATGTTACAGCTCATTCCATTCATAGATATATTTGAACTGTGCAGAAAGCTTTGTGTGCATGATTCCCTTTGAGAAATGAATACTTAACAAAGAGAAAAAAAGCAACCAACTCTTTCAGCCATTTCTTTCTTTGCATCTTTGCATCAAGTAGGGAAAGTCAGGCCTCCCCCCCTCCCCCCGACAACCCCGCCCCCCCGCCACCCTGTTCCTTCTAAAGTCCGTCTTTCTGGCAAGAAGCACACACAGAAGACATAACTACCTCACAAAGGAATGAGAGGTGAGTAGAAAGGTCAGGAAGGAGAAAGATGGGAAGGGCTCTAGTGTGGTGTGAGCTGGCTCAGATAAATGAGACAATTCAAAACTTGACAAGAGCCCATGGGCGCTTGAATGATGTAAGGAGGCTCAAAACAGAAAAAAAAAATCGAAAAAGTTACTTTTCCATCTGATGGTACAGTGGCAACAATCCTAAGAAAGGAAGATTTCGTGAGTGATTAACACCAACCACTATAAGTAAAATTCCTCTGAAAAGCACAGAATATCTTAAGCAAGTGGCTAGTATATGCTGGCAGTGTGTGTGTGTGTGTGTGTGTGGAATTAAAATGCTATTAAGGTACCTAGTTAATGATTCTGGTCACAAAACCAATAGCTTTAAATAAAAAGCTCTGCCCTGATAAACACCATTAGTGCAGCAGCTAAAGTATCATCTGAACTGGAATCTCTGTGGCAAAATGGGAGTGCGTTCAAACACACTTGGGGGGATTTCAAGACGTTTGCTTGGGGCACTAATGACTTCAATTAAGACAGAGCACATTACTTAAGCCAAACAAATGATCCACCTCTGCATATAGAAGTACGAAGGGAGCCTTCATTAATTTACTAATTGTGCTTCTCATCTTAAGCGGTACCATTGATTTTGGTCTGTTGGTGGTTTAGCTGCTGTTTTCTCTTATGAAGTGTGGTGTTCCTTGTTGGGGTGGGAAGTAGGGGTTGGCTGGAGTACGTACCCAGCCCTGGGCGTTGGCAGAAAATGTTGCCCTAATATTTTGTCCAGATACCTACGATTGCCTAGAGTCACCCCAGTGAGTCCTCTGTGTAAATACAATCGTGGTACCTGAGGGGGCTGAAATCGACAAGTCTTTCATAGACACCCTCCCCCACCCCAGTATATGAACGTACTGCCTCAGTGATATGTGTAAGGCCTGAATAGAAGGTTATCTCTCCCATGTTACATAGAAGAGGGCTTGGGAGGATGGATCAGGAAATGGGTATGGCTTGATGGGGGGCGGGGTGAAAAGGAACTCAGAGTATCAGGGGCAAGTCCAATGGGGCAGAAGGATTAGTACTAGTTTAGCTCCACTATGCTCGCTTAGAGGCCAGGAGAAAGGGGAAAAACTCCCAGTTTCTAAGAATCTCTTTGTACACAGAATGTTAAACCAAATAAATGAGTTTTACTTTCTTCAAATGGCAACCTATAAAGACATAGGGACAATGGAATGCTCTGATGTGAGAAATAGTGAAATTTCCTCCGTTGGGGATTTTAAAAACAAAGGAAAGCACACAAAACAAACAAACAAACAAAAAACCAGAAGAATAGATAACCTGCCTCCTTCTGGGTCTTTCATTCTGGAGCCAACTCAGAGGAAGGGTGTACAAGTTCAAGTTGGCCACCAGGGGTCACCAGAGAATTGAAAAGAGCTTCTGCAGCAAAGCCATAGTTTATTGTTCATCAACAAAAAATGCTGGTTTGTGGGACCTGCAGGCCCATACTTTTCAGTTGCAAAAGATACTTCTCACTTAACTATTTAGAATTCTTTTTATATTTGGAATTTATTTGTCCCTTCTTTTAATCACCAGCACTTGCTACACTACTCTAACCTATATGTCCTTAAGAGAGATTTGATTTTTAATCCTAATAAAAGAGTACTATGCAAATTAACTATCACTTCACTATACCCACAAGACACATCCATCAGCCAATCAGGAGCGAGTATGCAAGTTAACCCAACCAAGATGGCTGCAGCTATGGAGCAAGCAGGAGGCTTGGGTTTCCCAGGCAATGGAGGAAGCCAAGCTTTCCACCTGCCCTTGCCGGCCCAGGCCTCCACTCCAGGCTACAAAGTTTCAATTATAGAAGATAAACAAATCCCAGATACCAGGGCCTCCGCTTGGGTCGCCGGGGGGCGTGGCCGGCCTTCACCATAGGCTCCTTGCCCAGGCCACTCCACGCCCCAAGGGAACCCCCACCCTGATCTGTGACACCCTTCAGGGCAAACCAGCTGGCCCCCACCCATGCACCAGACCTCTATCCTATCTAATAAAAGATTAATATGAAAATTGACCATCACTCCAACACACAAGATGGCTGCCCTCATGTGGTCAAAGATGGCTGCCCCCATGTGGACACAAGATGGCTACCACAAGATGGCCTGCAGGGGAGGGCAGTTAGGGGTGACCAGGCCTGCAGGGGAGGGCAGTTAGGGGCAAACAGGCTGGCAGGGAAGCAATTAGGCATCAATCAGGCTGGCAGGGGAGTGGTTAGGGGGTGATCAGGCTGGCAGGCAGAAGCGGTTAGAGGCAATCAGGAAGGCAGGCAGGTGAGCAGTTGGGAGCCAGCAGTCCTGGATTGTGAGAGGGATGTCCAACTGCCCGTTTAGGCCCGATCCTACCTTAACAGGCAGTTGGACATCCCTCGAGGGGTCCCAAACTGGAGAAGGTGCAGGCGGGGCTGAGGGACACTTCCCCCTCCCCCCCCCCACCCCGCATGAATTTCATGCACGGGCCTCTAGTTAAATATATAAATGCTTATCAATAGGGGATTACTCATCTTTCAGCCCAAGTGTTAAGCTATCACTAGAGGCATTCTTTAAGTATTCACTATCCTGTCCCTCCATTGCTCTGTAGTAGCACCCATTTATTTACTTCTTTACATCCCAACTCACCAGAAAAATTAGTCAGATCTAACGTTTAGATAAGTATGCCAGGCACTGCTGTGAGTGCTCTGCATATGTTCATTATTTGAATCTGCACCACAACCATATAAGATGTCTATCTTATATGGTTGTGGTGCATTCTTTGTCTTCTTATTTTTAAGCAGAGGACACTGAGAAACAGAGAAGTTAAGTAACTTGCCCAAGGACACACAACTGTAAAATTGTGTATTTGGAATTAAAAACTTGGCAGTCTGGTGCCAAAATCCATGCTCTTAATCATTCAATATCTGACCTGTCCATGAGTGGGAACGGGTCTGCATCCCCAGCTCTAGAGTAATGCCTACGGGTAGTCTGTGTTATAGGTTTAATGAATTAATATATTGTCATAAATTCAGTGTCATACTCCTCAGTCAAATGATGATATGCACTGACATGAAGAAATTTTCACAGCAGATTGATAACTGAATACAGCAAATACAGAGTATTATTTATAGCCTGATCCTATTTTTGAATACAATATTACATAGCATACATAATTATCTACAAGATATGTATATATTTATGTGTGGGGGGTGCATAGAGAAAAATCTGGAAGACTAAACATCTGATGATCATCTCTAGGGAACTTTCGTATACCCCATTTGAATAAAAATTATTATGAATAAGTACTTTCTTTGTAATATAAAATGTTTTAAGTAAAAGTTTTAAAACGTTTGGCAAAAATCAATGCCCTATTTCTTTGCTTCACACACTCTTGAATTATGACTTCCAACAATAAATATTTTTATTCTTACATTTTATAAAAAACTGTAAATGAATTAAAGCAGTGTTTTTTACTTCATTTGATCCCAAGCTCTGCAATGTACTTTTGTTCGGTATGTTTTCATTCACTTTCACTCTTGCCTAATTGCTGGGTGGAGAGTGGGAGAAGGGCTGCATTCTCCCCGACGGAGCACTAAGTATATCACCTTAGAATTGTCACCTAATCACTCTGTGCCATTCTTGTGAAATAATTACTTTATATGTTATTATATTACAATGTCACACAGTATTTAAAAAGTCTGCATACTGTGATAACCCTAACTCGGGTTTTTAGCATTGACCTTGTAAATCTTTATCTTCCAGCATCTGACTTTTGCATGTCATTCCAGATAAGGGCAATATTAGTTCAAAGGTTGGTTGGCCTGTCAGGGAAGAAAGATGTATGCATGGCGTTCCCTTTAAAACATGGGCTTGTTCAAGGGTGGTTGAGCTCCTGCACCTCCTTCAGGAAAGTAAATTTGAGGAGCAAGGGCGGCTGAGGTGAGAGGTGTGCATGCAGGTCTCTTAGTGTGTAAGCATCCCAAGAATGCAGTGTCCTGGCCTTCAAAGTTGCATAATAAAGATGTTTGGCACCAAGGTGCTCGGCTTGACTTTGTAGTGTGGCCTCTCAGGATCAGGCTATTTTTCTGAGAGCTGGGAGCTCCCTCATTGTGCCAGGTCACAGGAAGGGACATGAAAAGCCAGGGAGGATAGGGTGGAGACCAGATGGCCTGGGGCATCCAAGAGGGCAAACCCCCAGGGTCAGGCCAGATTCTCAGCTCTGCTTGCACATTGAACCACGTGAGAACTTTAAAAAGACCGCTGTCTGTTCCCCTCATACCAATTGATTTGGAAGCTCTGGGATTTGGGCCTAGGCAGTAGTTTTTTGTTTGTTTGTTTGTTTGTTTGGGTGTGTGTGTTTAAAGCTCTGTAGGTTATTTTAATGGGAGGCCGAGGTTGAAAACCAGGGGCTCGCGTGTAGCACACCGAGTCTTCTAGAAGCTCAGGTGCCCATTAGGGAGGAAGGAAGGAAGAGTGTGTGTGTTGAGGTGGGGTGCTGGATGTCCACTGGATGGGTGGATTCACTGTATTTCACCTCCTGGAGGCTAGAACTAGTTCCACTCAGATCCCATTGTTTCTCCCTGACTAGTATCTTCTACTGCATGAATACAAGTGGAAGGTGGTCCTGGTGAGTGGTATTGAATAGCAACTTTGAGGATCTGAGCAGAGATAAAAATCACTTCTTCAAACAAAATACGCACAGTTGGAGCTGGTTGTATTTATTCAGCACTGGAGAGTTTAGAGTATTGTGCCAATATGTATTTTTTTCA
Organism: Corynorhinus townsendii; assembly: GCA_026230045.1. Taxonomy (NCBI): domain Eukaryota; kingdom Metazoa; phylum Chordata; class Mammalia; order Chiroptera; family Vespertilionidae; genus Corynorhinus; species Corynorhinus townsendii. The sequence goes on along the minus strand of JAPDVU010000004.1, from coordinate 177,315,835 downwards.
TCGGGGCCTCAGGCAAGCCTGTGAGGTGGGCTTTGTCGCCATTGGATGGATGGGAAACTGAGGGCCAGGACCACCGCCCCCCCAAAAAAAAACAACAAAAAAAAAAACACAAGACCCCACAGCTATTATGTGGTCAAGGTGACCAGAACCTGTCTGGCTCTCAATTCCAGGGCTCACTCTGCTTCCCTGCAGCAGCTTTGAAAGGCTGCCTTTGATTTTAATTTTTCTTACTTCAACGTATATACGATAAGGCCCTCGTTCTCTTGAATTTTTTATGCACTTTCACGACACTTGAGGCAAGAGGACTAAGTAGTAAAAAATTGATTAGAGAAGATGTTGGCCAAAGGAGCAAGGAAAAGCACCAAATCACCCCCTTCTACTCTCTCCTGTAGAGATGGTTTACCTTAAAAGCATCTATAACTTCCTCGTATTTACCTATTATAACAATAGCTAACATTTGCAGAACCTGTGCTATATGCCCCCCACTGGGCTTCCTGAAAATAAATGTATTTAGTCCTCCCAATAACTAAATGGCATAGGTACTATGATGGATCCCCATTTTACAGGTGGGGAAACTGAGGTCCAGAGAGCTTAGGTAACCTGCCTAAAGTCACACAACTTATGGATAGCAAAGTCCAGATTTGAATCCAGTTTAGGGCAAGAGCTTACAGACTTATCCGTTATACTGTGCTGACTCTTGGAACTAGAGCCTGCCCATCTGACTCTGGGCTCCTACCATTTCTACCTATTTCCTTAGTGACAACCACCGTTTACACTGATTGTGCTTTTATCATGCCTTGGGTGTGGTTCCAAGGGCTTTATAGATAGTATCCATTTAATTCCTTGATGCTAGAGAGGAGACCCCAGAGGGAAACCCTGATAGGGAGGCTGTTCTTCCTATCTCCTCTCTTTCAGCAAGGCTCCCTTAGTCCCTTTCCAAAGCTCTGTGCCCAGCTTCTCATGACTGAAGAAGAGCAATCCCTCTAGCCCCTCTGTCCACAAGGCTGGAACCCTGTGTGATCAGCTCTTCCGCCAGGGTCTCGGCCAGGCACCCCCAAGCACCTCCTCTTGAGTTTGCCTTCTGCCCACAGCCTTCTCACATCACCCACGTTTGGAGCTAGTCCTCTCAGACCTTCTTGTCAAGGGCCAGTTTGTCTCTTGGGCTGGGCTAAGTAAGAGAAGGCAGCATTGCATTCTGGGTGGAAGCAATAGGATCTTTGTTTGCCCAGCCTGGCTGACCAGACATCAAATGAGCCATGTTGTCACAGAAGGGCTCACGGTCACCTCCCGATCTGAGTCTGCTGGAGGCCCCGGGAGCTTCTTCTAGATTGCTCTGGAGGAGTCACTGATGCAGGCCGCCTCTGTACCCATTGCTCCTACACCCAGTCCTTTTTTTCTTGAGCATTTCCCTGGCATTTCCTTTTGTCTTCAGCATTGTTCCCAGGCTCTTGGGTGGCTAGACCCTCCTGTGCCTTCAGGTCTTACTTAGCTCAACATTCAGGTTCTCAATGAGTCCTTCCCTGATCACCGTGTCTAAAGGCAGCCCCTCTTTCTCAGCCATCACTCTCTTAACATCACCCTTACTTCCTTTTCATTCTCCTTAATCATCACATTTCTGTATTGACTTACACGTTGTCTATATTCCCCATGAAAATGTAAGCTTGAAGAGGACAAGGAGTTTCCTTCTTTCCTCACTGTCTGCTGTGTACCTTCTTGCATACTGCCCAACCCACAGGAGGGGCTCCGCAGGTGTGGGCTGAATGAAAGAACCGAACGACTCCTCTGTCATTGAGAGTGATGACATTGACATTACTGCAGCATCCCAACCCCACCAGGGCCCTTTTCTTATTTTCGTCTCCAACAACTCCTACATACACCTGTCTGATGTTTCGGGGTTTGCTACTATTTGCAGGGCTGAATGCTTCTCAGTTTCCTTGTGTTGAATGAAGTTGCTGTTGTCCCTGGGGACACTTTCTGAGTGAATAAAATCAGAAAGGCCAGTGAAGGGGGCGAACTATCACTGAGAACGATGGGTTCTTTGTGCCTTTTGGGGAATATGTTGGTCAAATGGAAGAGTCCCTGGAAAGTTTAAACAGCTGAGAAGCTGTAACCATGTCCCAGGCAGTGTGCTGGGTACCTAGGGACATACAAAGGCACAGCTTCTGCATTCAACGGGTTTTCTATTTCTGACTATTGGCGAGAATTCAGACAATGGCATAAGATAGACCCCAGGATATGAGGCAAACACTAGTTCAAAACTACAAAAGAGGGGGAGTACTTTGCTTGTGGTTGAGAGGGTCACTGGGGTCTGGGAGGTCTTTGGGAGGTGTAACCCAGGCTGGGAAGACAGATTTGCCTGAATTCGCTTGTGCGTATTGCACAGCCTCAGCGCTCTGTGTGGTCACTGGCCTCTCTGTCCCTTCAGGTAGAATCAGAGACCGCTCCAGTGGTTCTCTGGCTGCAGGGTGGGCCAGGAGGCTCATCCATGTTTGGACTCTTTGTGGAACATGGACCTTATATTGTCACAAAAAACCTGACCCGTAAGTATTGCTTGGACCCTATTTTCCTATGGAGAATTCTTCATCTGAACCTTATATCTGCTCCAGAAGTAATTTACAGTGTGCACTGAACCCCTAGGAAGAGCTTAACAGTTCCAGATTATAAAAATAGTGTCTGCCCAAGAAGGAGGGGCCAACAGGCTGAGCTTCCCGGCTGGGCTGCTTTCTCCCTTGAAATTTGGGTGAAAGGTTCTAAGCTATTTTCTTGCAGTCTGCTGCTAACTCAAGCAATCTGGGCCTACGAAAAACAGGTGGTATTTATTACCACTTGGGCAAGCTCTTTTGCATGGTCCTAATGAGTGGAATTATATCCCTAATTATTCATAGGAACTGAACACTGTCCACTTCAGTCACATAAGTGATCAGATATCTTGGAAGCAGGATACTGTGGGTGGGGACTGGAATGAAGGAAGGAGTGGAGGAGGAGCCACTTTGGCTGTAACCCAGGTTAGCCTCCATCTATTTTGGGGGCTGGGGTGTGGGAGGGGGGGTGTTTACTTTCCCTGGGTTAGAATCTGGAGGGTGACCCAGCTTGTGACTCAGCAGAAGAGTGTGTGCCAACTCTATTGAGGTTGCTCCCTTAGGCATTAAGTGGGAGGAAGAGGATTGGGAGGATGGAACATGAGGACGATCCCTTGGATGGGAGAGACGGGTGTACCGCATAGTTGGTTGATGGGAGTTCTACATGAACCAAGTAGCACAGGGGTTTGTTTTATTTAAATATATATATATATATGTTTCAGAGAGGAAGGGAGAGGGAGAGAGAAAAACATCAATGATGAGAAAGAAACATTGATCGGCTGCCTCCCCCATGTCCCCTGTTGGGGATTGAGCCCACAACCCAATCATGTGCTGGGAATCGAACTGTGACCTCCTGGTTTGTAGGTTGATGCTCAATTCCACACCAGCTGGGCGGTTGCACAGGGTTTTGTTCCCAAATTGCATCTTAGATGTAGAGACCCTCTGGGTCGGGGGAAAGTAAGGGAGAAGAGAGGAGAAAGGGCTGTTGTCTGTTCCCACTGTGAGAAGACAAAGCAGTTGGAGGGACACCATGTTGACATGGTGGGGACAGGCAGGCATGCTGGGCTCTGGACCAGATCTGGGCCTTTGGTAGGATGTTTGGTTCACGACCTATTCGCTAACTTCTTCTCTGTTTCCCCAGTGCGTGCCCGAGACTTTTCTTGGACCAGTACCCTGAACATGCTGTACATCGATAATCCAGTGAGTACAGGTGGCCCATCACAGGGCAATGTGGGCCTCTCGTCTTTCTCCTTTTGATTCAGTACATCCTATTTAATAAAAGAGTAATATGCAAATTAACCATCACTCCGTTACACACCACGCCCACCAGCCAATCAGGAGCAAGTATGCAAATTAACCCAACCAAGATGGCTGCGGCCACAGAGAGAGCAGAAGGGAGGCTTGGGTTTCGCCAGCAATGGAGGAAGCCAAGCTTTCTGCCTGCCCTTGCTGGCCCAGGCCTCCACTCCAGGCTACAAAGTTTCAATTATAGAAGATAAATAAATCCCAACAAAAATGGCAGCAGCCACGGAGCTGGAGAGAGCAGGAGGCTAGGGTTGCCCCGGCGATGGAGAAAGCCAACCTTCTGCAGCCCTAGCCTGCCTTGGCCTCCACTTAAGGCTACAAAGTTTCAATTATAGAAGTTAAATAAATCCCAACAGAAATGGCTGCCCCCACCAGAGCGAGCAGAAGGCTTGGCTCTGCTCAAGGCTACAAAGCTTCAATTGTAGAAGATAAATAAGTCCCAGATACCAGGGCCTCTGCTTGGGTCGCTGGGGGGCATGGCCAGCCTGCAAACCACCACAGGCCCCTTGCCCAGGCCACCCCACACCCTAAGGGAACCCCCACCCTGATCCGGGACACCTTTCAGGGAAAACCAGCTGGCCCCCACCCGTGCACCAGGCCTCTATCCTATCTAATAAAAGAGTAATATGCAGATTGACCATCACTCCAACACACAAGATGGCTGCCCCCATGTGGTCAAAGATCCTGCCCCCATGTGGACACAAGATGGGCACCACAAGATGGCCAGCAGGGGAGGGCAGTTGGGAGGGACCAGGCCTGCAAGGGAGGGCAGTTGGAGGGGACCAGGCCTGCAGGGGAGGGCAGTTAGGGGTGACCAGGCCTGCAGGGGAAGGCAATTAGGGGCAAACAGGCTGGCAGGGGAGCAGTTAGGCATCAATCTGGCTGGCAGGGGAGTGGTTAGGGGGTGTTCAGGGTGGCAGGCAGAAGCGGTTAGGGGCAATTAGGAAGGCAGGCAGGCAAGCAGTTGGGAGCCAGTAATCCTGGATTGTGAAAGGGGTCCCAGATTGGAGAGGATGCAGGCTGGGCTGAGGGACAACCCCCCCCCCTCCGTGCACAAATTTCATGCACTGGGCCTCTAGTTTAAGAAATATGGGGAAAGGGAAATAGAGATTTAGTTTTGTTCTTTTTAAAGTAAAATTTAATCTATTAAAACTTTTTTTTTAGATTTAGTTTTTCTCATGGATTATTACATCCAAGTTTGGGGATTTTGCTTGGTGCTTTCTCTCCATCCTTCCTTTTCAATCTTATGAAATGCCCTGTTCATTGAATGACATCATCCAGGATGAGGGATTTGTTTCTTTCCACTGATGATGTGACTTTCTGATGTCATGGTTATTATATGGTGGCAGGACTCCTAATCTTTGCAATGAATTCTAGATATAAAAAGTCAAAACTGGTCTCCTTCACTGTCACAGCGGGCAGAATGCCTCTTCTCGGCACAGAAAGCGCACTTCTCCTTGGGAAGTTCTTCTGAAACCGAGTCCAGTAAGCTGCAGAGTAGGAGCGTGAATTTAAGACCAGCTTCTGCAGATGTGTGCCCCCTCATTTCTCTAATCGCTCTCACTTCCCAGATGGTTAAAAAAGAAAACAGGTAAATAGGGAGGAAAAAATGTCCCAGCATTCTTGTCCCCGCTCTTTCCCATCAACCATTCTCTTTCCTGGTCAATAATTGCATCCTACATAATAAAGAGCTAATATGCAAATGGTAATCATGCCTTCGCACCTTCACACCCTCGTGCCAGGGCCGGGGGACCTGAAGCCAAACCGGGGACCTGAGGCCATGCCCCCACCCCGGCGCTGGGGCCGGGGGACCTGAGGCTGCGCCCCATGCCCTGCAGGGCTTGATGGGGGTGGGGCCGGCTGGGTCTGGGTCTCGTGTGATTTCTAGGTGCACAGGGGTGGGTGGGGCCTTGACTCTGGGTACCATGGCGCACCCCTGACTCTGACAGGAAGGATATTTTCATATACATTTTACTAATTTTCTTTCATCTCTGACACTTCTATAATAGAGAAAGGGCAAATAGCAATATTAAAGTATTTCCTCTAATTAATTCCCTTTAAATGTGCATGAATTTCATGCACTGGGCCACTAGTATTTAAATAAACATTGAATTAAATGTTCCATTCCCTTGGGTGTTTCAGGGGCAAAATATTTATATCTAGTGGGTGTTGCCTTCCTTAGACTATTTATGCAGAATAAGTAGTAGCTTCTTTTAGTTACAACTCAGTTGTCTATGAACTTCTAGGTAGAAAGAAACATGAGTTTAAAACTAAATGTTAATTGTTTTAAAACCTCTTGTCTACTGAAGGTGAAAGGGATTAGTGGCCATATTTTTCACACGATCTGGTACCTCCAGCCTAGAGAGTTCCTTCTTGGCAGGACAGCAATGCACCCTCCAGGTTTCAGAGAGGAGACAGCTTTGGGTCTTTGATGCTGTAGCAGGGGCCAAGAAAAGGTGAATTCCTCGTCCTTAAATCAACATCTGGCAGGGTCCCCACTGCGGAATCAGGACAGCTCGGCCACTGACCTAGGGCAGACTTTTGTGCTGATGCTTTGCATTTGGGCTCGGAGGGGAGAAGGGAAGTAGGTGGAATGTCGCATCCTCCTGTGAGGATGATGGCACAAAGCCAAGGTCAGAGGCCTGGCTCTTGGAACAGGTCGATTTCCTTCCCTTGTGCTGACCCTTTGCGGGGCTCCAAAACACATGTTTCTCTGTGGTTATGCCTGCTCATTATTTCCCCTTCAGGTGGGCACAGGTTTCAGCTTTACTGATGACTCCCAGGGATATGCAGTCAACGAGGATGATGTGGCTCGGGACTTATTCAGGTAAGAGGCCCTGGCTTTCTCTTCAGACTCAATACTTTTCTCTTTCAGTAGGAAAGCGCTTGTGGTAGTAGAAATATTACTGATTGGTCCTCCTAGTACTAGTGTAATTCCCAAAGACATTTTTTAAGACACACACGGTCTACTTTCCACTTTGTTACGTTATCACTGATAATTGTAAAAGTGGCCAGCAGAGAAAGTAACAAGGAAGGGTGAAAGCTTAAAACATAACTATGATTTGGTAAAATATATCCTTTAAGAAACAATGGAAACCGAGCAGATTATTCAACCAAAGGTGATCTTCAGACCTTTTGACCAGGTGCCTGTGAGGTTTCTCTTGGCTGTGCAACATGAACTTGGCATTCCAGGAAGCAGCATCTCAGATGTCTGTTTTTCTCTCAGGGTTCCCCCTTGTGTGGCCTTCAGGGCAATTTTTCATTCTCTTGTATCCTCTCATGACTCTTCAGGCTAAAAGCTCAGCTCGTTAGCTAGTCTCTTCCCTTCCCCTTCATCTTACAAAATTACTACTTTACTAAAAAAATTGAAGGAAAATGGAAAGTTGCAAGCTTGATCAAACAGTATACATGTAATTTCTTCCTTTCTGTTCTCTACATGACCATAGCTATTTTTAGTATATATATATTTTAAAAGTAAGTGACCTTTCATATTTGTGCACATTTTTCCAGCCTGTAACTTATTACTAGAGACCAAGTCCTGAGTTCTGTCCAATCACTAGGCCACCACTCTTGGTAATAATTCACTCCAAGAACCCCAGTGGCCAGAAAGAGTTAACCCGCTCCCCTGCCCCCAACCTCCCCCAAACACTCACTCTGCTAATTACTTGGTGAGAGAACTGCAGCCAGGTCCAAAAGCGGGGAAATGAATACAATAGAGTCAGAGGTTTTTCATCTCTGACAAAAGCTTTCCATTCTATTCTTTGTCCCCAGGCAGGTGGTGGGGTGGGGGTGGGGGTGAGGGGACAGGAAGTCCCTGCCTTTCTCCCGGAGACATCACTCTCTCCTCTGCTTTCTGACCCAGTAAAAAATATGGCTGTTGTCTCCTACACTTCATTTGCCTCGTGTCCCATTATTTGAACACTTCCATTCAGTGTCCAGGGGGGATGCATAGGACCCCACCCTTATGTTTCCAGGTACAGCGGATCCTGGGAGCAGGTGGGGCAGATCCTGGCAGAGGTCCCCGCCCCCGACCCTTGGTCTGGTTCATTCCCCCACCCGCCCCTGCACAGACATAATCTCCATGGCTGTCCTTCCAAGTGTGCTCAAGCCCCATGTCGTTTGCATTTAGTACTGACTGTGGGCTCTCTTTTGGTTTAAATCCAAACCAGCTTAGTTGTTTAACCAGCACACACCCCGGGGGCGGAGGTTCTGTATTAAAGAAACACATCAATCCCCTCTAAGCCAGGGGGCTGCAACCCTGCCATTCCTCTTTCGGCCTCTCCTTCCCCTCCCCCCAGGGTGGTCCCAGCTTCCAGCTGACCCTCCTTGTGGATATTTACTGCGGACATGTGGTACGTCTCCTCTTGCATGACATGTAAAGGGAACCTATTTCAAAGCATGCATTGTTTATAGCTGTTTGAGTTCTTTCGCTTTAGGCTCTTAGAACTGGAAAATAGCTAATCAAGGGTCGTGCAGAAAACTGACTTCAGCTGTTCCCTTCCTAGTTTACACTATTTGTTTCTTCTCTTCTGCTCCCCAGATGGGCGGCCGGAATAAAAAGGTCGCTTTGAAACCTGTAAGTGGGCTACTGCAGGTTTAAAAATTAAACCTTTCTCCTCCCTTTGAAAACGACCTTTCTTCTGAAAAATCCCATTTCTTTGGACTATTACGAGTGCCCGGCTGTAAGGAGAAGACTCCCTCAAGGGGCATCTGACATTCACATTCAGGCTGCTTTTCTGTGTGTTTGGAAATGAAACGTTTTTATGACCAGATGTTTAAATGTTCGTCTCCTTTGTTTCTGTTCTTCGAGCTTGAATTGTGCTATTGAGCCACAGTGCCTCTCTGGTTTAGAAAATAAAATAAATGTGCCAAAGAATCATAACTTTCCTACCTTTGACTTGGAGTATACCCACTGGTGCCCGTCTCCTACCACTATTGAGCGATTGCCTGCTCTGTGCTAGACCCCGTTCCTGGTGCTGGGGCCGCAGAGTCAGCAAGCCCACAGCCCCTGCTCTTGGGATGGCCCCATGCTACTTTCTCACAGCCAAATGGAAATGGTCATACCATTCTATTCCACATGCCGGAGTGCACGGGAAATGATGTCTGTTGCTGCACCAAGTCTCACAGCAACGTGACTATGAGATAGTCACATGTTCAGTGAGGACGTGGCCCGATCCTCACAGGTTGGAGAAGATCATGGCCCAGCCACTCCAGAGATGGAATGAATGAACGCAGAGGGTGGACCCCATCTGTGGCAACAGCACAAAACCGCTAAGATTCTTCTTGCTCAGCTTGTTTTGTGAAAGCATCGGTGACTAAAGATGCTCCTTGTTTGGCTTGTGTTACTATGGAGCTTTTACTTAGATTATTTTAACCTCAATCCTCCCGAACGTCTTATATTTATTGTGCCTCTGCCACTGTCAGAGCTGACCAATCCCAGTGCTGTCTTCGGTCTCTCGAGCATTGTCATTTTCACACATCTTCTCGGACCTGAACTCAACTTCCCTTTTTGGGTCTGAGGAGTATTTTCTGCTAGTCATTCTCTCTTACAAGCTCTGATTCTTCCTGTTGTCTTTCCATGCACCTTTCTGCCACCAGGTAGCTTTTGACTCAAATTCTAATTATTCGAGAAGGTCTTGGCTCAAAGCCAGCAAGGTTGCCAAATAGAATCGCCTGGAAGCGGCATGCTTCCTGGTGCCTAAACACATGCATGGAGTTAGTGCGTGTGTGTGCGTGCATACATACACACACACACAGACACACACACACACGTGTACATTATGTGTTATATATTCTAGCAATTCCCTTCTAAAATTTGAATTTTTATGTGGCCATAATTCTACATTATATTTTTAGGCAAACCTATCATGTAACAAGAAGAATCCTTGAGTAAAACACAGTTAAATGAGCAAGTGCCATATGTCCTAGTAAATCTAACTCCTTAAATTTACCTTTTTTATTTGCCATTCCCATTTAAGAAAGACCTGCCAAGGGCTTGCTATTATTCGCCTTGCTGTTGTTGCTGTTCTGATCTTACTGTTACGTTAAAGCTCTGTGATAACTTCCTCAAGCAGGGCCTTGCTTTGGGTACTTCAGCTCGATAATACTTCAGCTCGATAATCTGGCATCCTTTGAGCTAGAAGCAATTGAGATTGCCAGATAAAGGGCAGAATGCCCAGTTACATTTGAATTTTACGTAAACCATGAACACTTTTTTAATCTAAGTATGTCCCATGCAATATTTGGGACACGCGTATGCTAAAACATTATTTGTTGCTTGTCTAAAATTCTAATTTAATTGGGCATCTTGTATTTTTATTTGCTAAATCTGGCACTCCTCACAACTCAACAACAAATTCTCCAAGCAAATAAGCTTTCACCTAAGGCATATGGCTAAATTGTAATTTACTAAATTAAATTATCTATTGCCTTTCCCCAATTAGCAGGAAGAGCGAAAGGGAAGTCGCTTTTAGCCTAAAGGTTAGAGAGGGAAGGGAGGAGGATCAACTCCTATTTTGATCTGTGCTCCAAAGCCAGCTTATTGTCAGCACTAACATGGAAGCTGTATAAAGCAGCTTCCAAGATTTAGTTGCTGCAAAGATCTTAGTTTCTATAAATAATAAATAGAGAAATACGCTGAAACTCTACGGTAGTGTGTAACGGTGGACTTTTATGGAGCCTTTGGAAAGGAAGGATAGCCAGGACCATGGGGAGTGTAATGACCCAGTTGTGCCTCTCTGTAACCCTGCAACTTCCTCCTCCTCCTGATTTTGCAGGGCGTCCTGCCTTTCATCTTTCCTGGGTGGTTCCTGGCTTTAAGTCCCTCAGCAGGAAGCTGGAACACACCCCCTGCCTGGCTCCTCAGGCATTGCAAGCTGGGTTGAAAACAGTCATAGAGCGTCTGAGTTTCACACGGTTTTGTGTCCTTGAGTCTGTTTCAGCATAACTCACCCAAGTGGCTTTGGCATTCTTTTTAGTAAATATGATTTTTTTGGAGCCCAGAGGCCATTGTACATTTCCTTCCATACCTGTGGCCTTTCAGTGACTTCCTTTAGAGTACCGTCATTTCACATCCTTTCTGTGTTTTGGTTATTAAAAACACTGACATTCTGGGAGCCCCTTTAGAAATAAATGTTCAGGGTTGCCCACGGGGAGAGGAGGTAAGCACTGAAGGTTCCCATTGCCTTACCACAAACCCGGGTTCATGAGGTCACAGGGTTTGCAGAACTGCCTCCAAGAATTGCTCAGTAAAAGGTGAAAGCCTGGCTCGCTTGGCTCAAGGTAAAGCGATCCAAGTTGGTAACCCAGAGATTTGCAGACGTGCCCAGAGTGTTGATGTCCACTTGTCTCAACTTCTCAGTATCACAAAGTAAGACCACAAGTATTTTCTAACCATCAAGTATGGAGTGTTACGCACATGAGACATTGACAACGATGCCTGCAGGAGCTTACACCATAATGGTACCCAACTCAAATGTGAAACCTATTACACAAGTCTTGGATTGGGTAGTAGGAAGCCTTTCCAACTCCATGTGATCTTTCTTGCTGTTCTTTTTGCAGTGCACTAGTCCAGTTCTTCCAGTTGTTTCCTGAATACCAAGAGAATGACTTTTATGCCACTGGAGAGGTGAGTTGAAGTCATGTTTTCTTGTGGTCTTCCAAGAGGACTGAAATATATTAGTGGATAGCGTCTGTCAGTCTTCTAAAGAGATCGTTCATTCCTATTCTTCTCAATATTTTACATTTTAAAATATCACTGTGGGATCATAGGTTGTGATTTCTCTTTGACGTTTTAAAATTTCTTGCTATCATTATTGCTTTTGATGCTCACATTGTCCCACATTTGGTCATTGGGAGCCCCTCTGTCTGGTTCCTATGTCCTTTTGACAGATCTCCATTAGTCTTCGAGCACATCTGTGCTCTTGGCACAAATATATTTCTAGGATTATCTTGTGCTTTCCCTGCCCAAACCCTGAAACCAGTCATTTCTTCAAGGAATCTTGGTTCCTTTTAATAGGGAATGGTATTTAGAAACTGAGACTCAAGTACTAAGTGTGCTCATTACTACTGGGATGCAATTTCTTTTAGACTTGGTCTATGGACAGAGATAGGAAACAAAATGGTATAAAGTCATCCCTTCATTCTAATTCAACGTCACAAGCTTCTTCCTTCCCCCCATCCTCTATTTGTATGCCCCTTTTTTTCACTTTGGAGACCAGGGTTCCCAACAGCATCAGTGTATTTATTCTTTTGCTCAATCCTACAACGTATGCAAAATGGTTTCACAATTGCTGTGTCAGTACCACCACCACAAGAAACCTCCACGTCACTGTCAATATTTTTGCTGTAATTATTTTTATCATTAGATTATTATTTCACCTAAGGTTTAAAAAAAAGTACTACGTTTAAAGGTTATAAGAATTTGATTCTCTTTTTAGGGTGATATGTTACAGCTGAATATACAGGTTCACGTGCATATATTGGTTTCAATTTTGGGATTTGTTTTTTTTTTTCTTTCATTTAAATCTAAGGTTATTTCAAAAATGTGTAGCAGCCAGTATTTTGAGGCCGCAAAAATTTCTAGGTGCTAGGAATACAGTTGTGAGCAAAACAGAAAAAAATTCCCTGCCTTTATATATCCTAAGAGGAGAAGACAGTGATAGATAAAAGATATGCACTGTACAGTCATGCAATGACAGGTGTCATGAGGAGGAAAAAACAGAGTTATGGTTAGACAGTGATGGAGGTGCTACTTAGGATAAAGTGGTCAGAGAAAGACTCTCTGGTAAGGAGACAATTGAGCGAGTCCCGAGTGATGTCGTAGGGTTGGCTGTAGTATCTGGAAGAAAAGCGTTCCTGAAAGGAGGAACAGCAAATGCAAACACTCTGAGGTGGGGATAGGCCTGGTGTACTCAAGGGAAAGCACAAAGCCACCGAGGAAGAAGCCAAGATGGGAAGGGCAGGCAGGTCATGTGGGGCCATGATGCCCATGGTAGAGTTTCAGTTTCATTCTAAGTGTAACAGGAAGTCATTGCAGGGTGCAGTGAAAGAGTAGTTAGAATCAAATTCAATTCAATACATGTATATTGAGTATCTACTATGCCAGAGGTATTGGGAAAATGTTGGGAATTTAATGATTAATATGACATTGACTTCATCCTATATCTGAAAGTAACAATTTAAGCACAATACAGAATGAAAAGTGCAATCAGAGAAGCAGCCATAAGGACAAGTAGCACAGGAGAGTGCAAATAGCTACCTCTCAATATGGGATCACCAGGAAAGGCCAGGCAGAGGAGGCAGAAGTTAAACTGGATTTTGGAGGATGAAGAGGGGTATATTACTCTAGGCCATTTTGCTTGCAAGTGACAGAAACCCTATTCAAGGTGGCTTAAGGCAGACTGAGTTGATGGACATCAGGAATGGCTGGATATGGGTGCTCAAACATAGTCATCGGGATCTTGTCTTTCATTCTCTCTGAATCTATTCACTTCGCTTTGCACTTCACTGGTTTTATTCTCGTGTAAGTTTTCTTCACCCATGCCCTTGCCCCTCCACCCCTTCAGAGCTCTGGTATAGCCTACCGGCTCAACTTCTCTTTCCCAATATTCCACCCATATTCCTGAATCTCATATGATCCATTTGGATCCCATGCCCATTCTAAAACTAATAACTGGTGTTGAGGGGTGGAATATCAAACCTGAGGCCTACCCCAAAGTCCTGGGAGGGATAATAGTGGGGCCCTCACCCTCTGAACTGCAGGCTCTGGGAGATGAGTGGTCTCCACAGGAGGATCCAAGTGATGATACCTGAGGGAGGGCTGGAAGGGTTCTGGGCCAGCACAAAACACAGATGTCCACTCCAAGGGACTCAGCATGAAAAACAGTCTTTGTTTTCCAAGGGAATCACTAGTTCATGGATCTGGGAGCTCCCTTCTCTTCAGCCTGCATTCTTCTAAGCCCTTTGGAAAGGACATTCTGACTGCTTATTTTTTAAAGCTAATAAGCTAATCACCCCATTGGGATTATTTGGGATCTCTACCAATAATTCCCTGCTACTCCTTGCCTTTTAACCTATTTCAAAGGGGCAGGAAGAGACCCTCCCATCATTCTTGGTAGCAACCTTGGAGAATGCCCAGTCTCCCCCGCCCACAGAAGAGCCATCGGCCTAGTGTGTAACCCCTTGTCTTGCAAATGATGTGGGGATGTTGTTAGCTATGATGTTGAACTTCCAGCAAAGCTGCCAAATTCCGGATGGACAGTTTGTCTATTTCACGTCCGCCTGGTGGTTTCCACACATGTAATTTCCGATGGGCGGAGGAAAGGGCCATTTTATTTTTACGGGCTTTGCTGCCAGAATGGATATGTTTAAGGAAACCTGTGCCTTCCAAGCGGTGAAGGAAGATGTGAGCCAGGGCAGGCAGCATGTGGGGTAGAGAGGCAGTACCAGGCAGCATCTTCATAAGGGCTCTCCGGGAGACGTCAAATCTGGGGGCATGTCGCCTAGAAGGAAGACCACTAAATAAAGCCTGGATGGTTTATTGTTCTTAGAAAGCTATGTTTCTGCAGTCTGGTCCGCTCCATCTGGTCTTCTGTTTCAAGGCAGGATGGAGAAGTGGCAGGCACCCGGTAAATAAGCAGGAGCCCTGAGAGTCACTGCTGGCCTTGCCTCTCTCTGGATGATTCCAAACATGCTCCTTAATGTCTGAAGCCTTCTGCTTCTCATCTTCCCATCAGAGGGCTGGGTTTGTAAACTAGATCACTTCCAGGGCTAGTTTACTTTACCAGAAATCCCACTGCAGTTACCTACATGTACTCTTCAAGCATCTGCGGGCCATTGCAGTTTTAATATAATGCCACCCACCCTTCCTGCCTACCCCACCACAAAAAAAAAAAAGATATTTCAAGAAGAGGAAATTCTTTTTCCTTCTGAACTCTTAATTTCCTCGCAGTCTTAGGGAGATTGAACAATTAATGCCACTCAATTTGTAGAATCGTCCTTGGAAAATAAATAGGTAAACTTAGAGAGGGTTTTCTGCTTCTCGGTGCAAATGTCCTGGACCTAAATGTCCTTGACCCACGTGTGCTATGGATGAGGGTAGCCTGACGCTCCAAGGGTCTGGAGCAGCTGTTCTGTGCCCCAACTTTGGTGCAAGGAAGTCTGGAAGCAATAATAGTACCTACTGCACAGGGTTGTTTGGAGCGTTTAATTAGGTAATCCTCCTCAAATATTTAGCAGAGTGACTGGCTGTGGTGAGTGCCCAACACATGATGACTATTATTGCCATTCGTGTTGAAAAGCTGCGTTAATACGTTATGGCTCCAAAGCAAATGGCTTAACGCGCGAGGACAGGAGCTGGGCGTTTAGAAGGCTCTTCTCGCCTGGTTGGGGTTGGGGCGCTGTCTCCCCTGTCTTCTTGACGTCATCTTTAAAAGCAGTGGTTGCTGCATCTAATTTTATGGCCGGGGGTCACCACAACAGGAGGAACTGTATTAAAGGGTCGCGGCATTCGAAAGGTTGAGAACCACTGACCTAAGGGATGACAGTGCCGCTTAGAATCTGACACTAGACATTTTGGAGAGCAGATGCATCGGAAGCAGCCCCAGGCTCCTCGTCACTGCCGTGTGGACCGTGGCGAGACCACGAGGCTCAGTGCGGCCGCCGTCAGCACGACGAGGAAGGACTGCTTTCTCTCCCTTTCTGCCCGGAACACCAACTGGAATTAATTTGCTCTAAAGAGAGAAAAATGTGTCTGTAAATCACCCTCCTCCAGGCATGAGCAAGAAAGAACTTCAAAGAGGAGAAACAAGCTGCGTTTAATTCACATCATTAACTTGCTTTCTAAGTGTTATTCTTTCGGAGCCAGCGACTGTTGGAGAGGTGCCTCTTGTTCTTGAGGTGCAGGCCCACTTAGCCTCCTCTCCAGGGGACACGGGCCCAGCGAGACCTTAAACCAAAACGGCCCTCCATTGTCCTCGGAGCATGTGGCTTTCTGTCCACCCGTGGAAGACCCAGCGCTCACGGTGGCGGCGGCAGTAAAGGGACGGATGGGAGCTCTTCCTAAGGCGCAGGGCGCCTGGTGGAAACTCTGGCTGCTCTTCTGATCCGCGGAAGGGGCCTCCGCTCCTTAGAAGCTGTTTTGCAACCATGGCTAATTTCGGGGCCCGATAAAGGCAAAACTTGGAAGCTATTTAAAAATTAGTGAGCTTAATAGGATACTTTATCTTCATTTGCATGAGCGAAGTTCTGCTGGCATCAGGGAGTCTGACAACCTTGATTGAAAGCATCATGGTTCACTGGGTTGGGAGTAGCAGGAGGGGCAGGCTCCCTGTAGGCCCGAGCCATGTTTCTTTGTTTCATATAATACTGAGCACATTAATATATATATATATATATATATATATATATATATATATATTGATTTCAGAGAGAGATGGCAACATCAGTGATGAGGGAGAAACATTGATCGACATGGCATCCTGTACACCCCCACTGGGCATCAAGTCCACAACCCGGGCATGCCACCTGTGGAGGAATTGAACCATGACTTCCTGGTTCATAGGTTGATGCTCAACCACTGAGCCACGCTGGCCCGGCCTGAACACATTACTTAATGAATGTTAGAGAGTGGCTTCTTCCAAGGCTGTTACTAGATGAAATGAAAATATCGGTGGTATTTCTCTCCAGCTTCCTGTCATCACCCTTTCACGGCCCTTCTCTCCCTGTACTTCCCAGGCCTGGGGGCCCTCCTTCCTACCTCCTTATTTCCCAGGGCTATCCTGTGCCCCACTCACTCTCAGCCTTCCTTTCCTTGGCTATATTGTGCTCAGATTCTATTTTCCAACACCTCCTTGATCTCCATCATGATTTATTGTTTCTCTCCTCCATTCTGACTTGTTATCTGCTCACTATCCATTAGAAAGGATCTGAAAAATTAAACTTATTCCCAATAGGCTTGTATTTGACTAGAGCAGCGATCACCAACCTTTCGGACCGCACAGACCACCAGGAGTCCGCAGATCACCAGTTGGTGACCGCTGGACTAGAGTACAGAGCCTAGGCCATAAAAAGATATTTGTAATGGGGAATTTCAAGCAGGGACTTACAAGTTGTGGGGTGACATCTAATGTGTGTGGAATGGGAGGACTATTCTAGCAGCAGTGGGCCTGTTCTCATTCCAGGTAGGCCTACACCACTATCCCATCTGCCCAGGCTGTGATCATTGACTGTGGTAGCTAGAAGGGGGCCCCAGGGTTCACTTGTTTTATCTGTAGGTCTTATTTGAGGATATTTATTGAGAGTGGATCATATGACAGGCAAAATGCTAAGCACTGTTTCATGGATTACCTTGCTTAATCCTCACAGCTACCTTATGAAGCTGACCCTGTTATTGTCATTCTCATTTTACAGATGAGATGGCTAAGGCTCAGAGAGGTCAGGTATACCTTACTGAGGACTCCCAGCCAGACTCCAGAGCTGGCTAAAGATTGTTACCCTGCTTGTGGTGGTGCAATCTGGGGCCTGGGTGCTCTCTCTTTGAAACTGCACTGTCTCCGAGACCTGCCTCTTCCCATAAAACAGACACACTTTCTGTAGAAGGGAGTCAAACATCCTTTACATATTTTGTGCAATCTTTCAACCGAACGCAAATGGAAAAGACGTAGCTTCTTGGATGTGCCTCTCTTTCTGGCCAAGACTTAGTTTTAATCATAAAGACTTGGCTTTGATCACTAAGTTTTATGGAATAAATGGAAGTTTCAAGTGATGTAAAGGCTTGATGTCCTCGGAATTCACTTATTTCCAAAAGCTTGGAACTTGCTGAATTTTATTAGATAACATTCAAGCTGCTTTAACTCTGAAGCTCATGACGAATGTCTCTTTTCAGTTATGTTCATCTGACGTGCCAATATTTTCGTTTAGAATTGAGAATGGGTTGGTGACTATTTAATGCATTTAGTATTAGAAAAGTTAAACTTTAAACTGCAACCTGGAAAACTGCACAGGGACATATGGAACTGTTTGCAAATTAGGCCTGAGGCTTTTGGATAGCATATCTGAGTGGAATCAGTGCATGTTTACTGATTCCTTAGTTCCACGGAAAAAAAGATGAGTAAGTGGGAAGTCATTATAAGCTTTGTTTGAGGTGACCCACCATGCTGCCACACGAATAGTGCCTGATTAGATGGTGGGGACAGGAAATGCTAAGTTTTATCTATCATGCAGCTTCAACCTTCTGATTTTATCTGTGGTTAGCAAACAAAGGCCTCAATTTGTTGACCGTGGCCTAATGTTCATACTCTTTGTTTAAAAGTCAAATTATCTGTGGTCTCTTTAAACATAAGGATTTATTCATCTGGTTGAGTCACCTGGCTGCAAGCTGGGTTTCTGCAAAATCAACGCAAGATCACTTGCAGGGGAAGGGGAGGGCAGGTGCATCTTTTTAACCTATGCTTGTTGTCATTGATGGAAATTTTTTTTTAAGAAGCATCCTCTTGCCCAGCCAGTGTGGCTCAGTGGTTGACCTATGAACCAGGAGGTCACTGTCCAATTTTCTGGTCAGAGCACATGCCTGGGGTTGTGGGCTGGATCCCCAGTGGGGACATGTAGGAGGCAGCCAATCAATGATTCTCTCTCATCATTGATATTTTTATCTCTCCCTCTCCCTTCCTCTCTGAAATCAATTAAAAAAGAATGAAAAGAAGCATCCTCTCAATATGAAATAAGAATATATCATTTGGAAGGCAGCACATCTTTTTTGCATAAATTTATGTAGCTTAAAGTTGGATACAGATCCAAATGTTTTTCTTATGCCTACTCCTATAGATTCTGAGCTCCTTTTCAAGCTCATGTTCCAGAGCAATAGATGTTTAGATAAAGTCATATGCTTGTTAGAAGCCATATATATTTTTTCTTTTAATTGCAGCAGTGTGGTCATGAGATTGGATGACGCATGGTCTAGAAATGTCTAGGAAGTTGTAGAGATTACCACAATACTGAAGTTTCAGCTTTCCCCATTCATTAATTTTCTGAAGTGGCCCTTTTAAGGCCACACCTCTTCTCTCCTCAGAGAAAATAATGGTCCCGTGAAATTAGATTCTACCCCAAGGCTGGATGAAGTCAAGGTTGCCCTTGCTTAATCCTGTCCTCTTGGCCACTGCTTCCTGTGTTTCTCCATGAGGTTTTGTGGTTTGCAATCTGTGTATAAAATTCTCTTCAAGGCATATTCCCTTATTCCCTCTGATCGCCCCCATGAGTGGGGGTGGCTCCACCATAGTCTGTGTTTGGGGACAGCTAGAGGACACGGCACTGGTGTGACTCTCCCCAGAAGGGCAGCCTACCTTGTCTCCTACTGGGGACATGGAGAAGTTCTTATCATACCCAAGGGACTTCTTCAAAGAGACTTTCATTTCAGCTGGAGCGCCTGCGATGTGGGGGTGGAACAGGCAGAAGGGTGTAGAATGACCCTGACCTTCCTCAACATGCCAGGGCTGAGGTTGACAACTCCCCCTTTTCCACTGGCCAAGCAGAGGGTGGGAATTAGGGGCTGTGGACAGCGACACTGTGTGTGTCCGGGTTGAGGTGTGTCTCATTTCAAAGGCCATTGCTCATTATCACCCATAAAGTTGCATGTTTCATCGTAAAATGCATACTTAGAAGCAAGGCAGAGAATGAAAATGTATTAACTGCATTTTTTTTTTTTTACAACTGAACTTGAGTAAGAAATGGAGACCGCTGAGAGAAGCTTAAACAATAGTAACTGCTAACACATGTGAAATTTCTGTAAGAGGACATTGTTTCCATTATAGTATTATTCTTTGACACGATTTTTTCTTTCTTCAGGAGGAGCTGATTAAAGCTTGAGTTTAGATATGAAATGTTTTTTCCTCCCTTAAAAGTCACGGGGTGCAGGGATATTGTAAGTCTGCTACGAATATTGTTGAAACATGTAAGAAGGCAGAGATTCAGACGGAATACACAGTTACAAGTTTTTTTAAAGTCCAATTTCATTGTGCTTTTACACATCTGGATAATTAACCAAGCATTACATTCTCCCCAGACTGTTTTTACAAGTACAATGTGCTCTTAATGTGATTTCCATTAGGCTGTTCCAAACATCATTTAAGAACTCAGAAAGATCGCAGACCAAGATTCAAAACCACTGCTCCCCGGTGCCTTGGAGACCTTGTTCTCTCCTGGGGGACATAAAAGACAGAGCTGAATGCTGAGATCCTTCTGATGTAACAAGGAAGGCTAGAGGCTCACTGCTGCTTTACGTTCTAGCAAATATCAGCAGATGCAGACACACCCCAGTACCTCTGGTCCTTGTCAGAGGTGAGCTCTATGAGCTCTCAAGGACTGTGCTGGGAATCACACCTTGAGACGTCTTTCAATATTAGAAAGGAATCCGAAGGGCAGGCGAAGATCCTGATGTGTTGATGGCCAACCTCCTTTGCATCATTGTGTCAAATAGATATGTTTCTGTGGCTGAGTTCCCCATCTGAAGGTCACTGCTGCGTTCTACACTACTACGTGCCCAGATACTTTCCGGTCTCGCCTTTCTGCTTTCCTTTTATCATCACTTTGGTGCTGTTCTGAGCCTTTATGAGGCCAGGGCCTCACCCAGTGGTGGAAGGTTAGTGTGAATTCACAGGCTTCGGGAGCCCCCGTGGCCAGCTGCTGCCCACATTGGTGAACGCCAGTGCGAGATCAGAGAAATCGCAGGGCCGGTCGCTGTGCTGGCCTGTTGCCTTTGTCCTTGTAACAGGCAGAACTGGGAACAAAAGAAGCAAGAGTTCATAAAGTTACAGAATCCCAAGTACAAGTCCTGAGGGGCTGTTTAGCCCACCTCTAATCCAGCAGACAGCCACACCTAAGTTCTGCCTCCCAAATAAAGGGTTCTATTCTATTTAAAACATATATATCTATCTCCAGAAAAGGGAACACTGGGCAAAATAAAACAGGATTTATGGTCTGGTTGCCTTTTTGTGGGCCCGTGGTGATCAGAGAATCATTAAATTGAGAAATAAATAATTGAGGTAGAATGAACAAGTCTTATCTTGCAAAAAAATAAATAAAAAGAACATGTGTCAACAGCAGAGCCAAAATAATTGCGATTTCACTATACAGTTTCAGCCTGTTTTCCATAAAACGATCCTGTAATTGTCTTCCGTGTGACAGGCGGAGTCACTCAGCCAGGGGAATGAGTAAGGGGGATGGCAGTGACGGACTTGTCACACGGACATGGGCAGGGAAGTGTGTGATAGTCATTAGGAAGGAAAAACGAGGTAAACACCATCATGGTTAGGTTAGCAAATGTGACCGGACATTGAGGAATCTGTTTTAGATGTTGTTACAGAACTACCCACCGCCCTTCTCGTTTTCCAGAAGTGGCCAGCTGAGCAGGCATGTCGTGGGTAAACCCAACGTTGAGCTCCCACCTGGGGGACCAGAGACACATAATCTATTCCAGGTCTATTGACTGAAAGATGATTTGATGTGAGAAATGGGGGCCGTGGAAACAGCCAAGCCTGGATGGAATTCCAGCCAGGCATGTGACGGCAATGCACAGGCCCTTGTTTCCATCATTTTAACATACAGGAAGATAAGGTTAACCTTATTTAGCTTAAATTAAAGTAAGTGGGAAAGCCTAGTTTTTAATAGATGCTCAGAAATTGAGTGTTTGTTCTTAATTTCCTGCCTGGATATAGCCCAGATACTCATGATGGTCACGGCAGGGCGGGGGCGGGGGGGGGGAGAAGGGGGGGTGCCCTAAAAATCTGGCTGCTTTAGCCTACGTTTGTCATCACTACCTGATTAGCAAGTTAAAATACATACCCTTCCATCTCAGAAGGAGAGGTGCTTTATTGCCAGGTTTTATAACGAGAAAGCAGTCAACCACGGTGCTCAGTGTCCACATTTTGCAATGGGAACAGTGCTATCTCCAGCATGTGATTATGGTCTGAAATAAATGAGAGCTCCCAGTCTTTGAACTACCGGCCCCCGGAGAGCCTTGGAAATGTTATGAAGGGTCTGTAGACTCAGATGTACCCACATAATGCCTCTAGTCTACTCTGAACATATGTGCATTGCTGTTCTTCAAATGCATTAGGTTAATTCAAGACTCATTCAACAACTGTTTGTTGAGCACTAACAAATAAATAGCATCAGGCAGAAACAAGGAGACCGATATCCCTGTGTTCACTGACCTTTTAGTCCGGGTGGGGGAATAACAATTCACGATAAATAAGTAAAAGA
Organism: Corynorhinus townsendii; assembly: GCA_026230045.1. Classification (NCBI taxonomy): domain Eukaryota; kingdom Metazoa; phylum Chordata; class Mammalia; order Chiroptera; family Vespertilionidae; genus Corynorhinus; species Corynorhinus townsendii. The sequence continues at coordinate 177,293,696 of JAPDVU010000004.1, read as the reverse complement.
GTGTTAACAAGTGATAAGGAATAAGATCAAAAAGGAGAGAAGGGTACTAGAAAATGTAAAAAAAAAAAAAAAAAGAGGTGTGACAATTTCATATACACACACACAGATATATTGATTTCAGAGAGGAAGGGAGAATGAGAGAGACAGAGAGAGAGAGAGAGAGAGAGAGAGAGAGACATCAATGATGAGAGAATCATCAATCAGCTGTCTTCTGCATGCCCCTTCCTGGGATCGAGCCCCCAGCCCCAGCATGTGCCATGATCTGGAATTGAACCATGACCTCCTGGTTCATAGCTCGATGCTCAACCATTGAGCCACACTGGCCAGGCAAAAAGGAGGTGTGACAATTTTAGATAGGGTGGCCAGGGAAGGCATCCCTTAGAAGGCCTCACTGAAGGAAGTGAGGGAGTAAAGCGTGTGGATATATCTGGGAGACCATTCCTGTGGCGGGAACTACTACTGCAAAGACCACGGGGGAGGAGCAGCCATCATCACAGTGATGATTGTGGTCCCACACGGGCTGGAGAGGAATGAGCAAGAGGGTGGAGGGGATCATGTTAGTGAAGTGACCAGATCACGTCAGCCCTCATGTCTCAGGAAAAACCCTTTGCTCTTCCTCTGAGGGAAGTGGGAAGTCCCTGGGTTTGAGCAGAGGCGTGGCATGATCTTCTTTATCCAGACCACTGCCCTGACAGTAGCCTGGACAAGGGGAAGGGTGAAAGCAGGGGCCAGTTAGGAGGCTACAGCAACAGTCCGGGTGAGAGGTGGTCTACCCAGAACAAAGCGGTGAAGTGGGGGTGTGAGAAGACATGTCAACGATAGACTTTCGTGGGGTATCAGAGAGCTGAAGAATGGCACCCGCTTTTGGCCTAAGCAGTGAGAAGGTCAGAGTTCATGTGAATGGAAAGGGAGGCTGCAAGGAGGGCTTGGGATGGAGCTGCCTTTTGAACAGATGAAGTTTAATATTAAACATGAATATTAAACATGTAAGTGGGAATGTCAAGAAGGCGACGTTTGGAAAAAATACAAGTTGGTTTTAAACTATTACTGAACTCATAGTAGTCTTTTCAGCATACCCTTAAAAGCAGCATTATTATCGTGTTTGTGTCCACGAAATGTTTTGAAATTGAAAAAGAACCTTATACTGGAAAAGGTTGGATATAGAGGTGCATTCAAGTGACAATTTTAGTGGCCAATATGTAGTGTTTCCCTTCTCCTCTTCCTTTACCACATGCTGATGTCACAACTTGTGTCATTATACAGATGTTAAGATCTTAATTCTGGCCTTGAGACTTTTTAAAAAATAAACCTTTTAATGGAACTTTCTGGTAAGAAAAGCCCTATGGAGAAGAATTGTGTTCACTGGCCCATTTTTCTTTACTGTTTTGAAAGAAGATGAAAATGCTCACTTAGTCCATGTTCGTGCATTATTTTTGTGTGCTCCTAACCTGTGGCGTGCATGTCACGGGGTGCAACTTGGAATGACAAAAGGAGCACGAGACAGCGCTCTCAGCCATTGTGGAATTTGCAACGTGAGGCTAAGAAAGTCTCAGTATGGCTCAGGTGGAGATAGTGCTGTGATTGTTACTGAATGAGCGTAAACACATCGTTTCATCAGCATCCATTTCTGATGGTTCATTTTGGCATCTCCCCTTCTCAGTCTTACGCAGGCAAGTATGTGCCGGCCATCACACACTACATCCACATGCTCAACCCCATCCTGTCGGTGAAGATCAAACTGAAAGGAATCGCTATTGGAGATGCATATTCCGATCCTGAATCGGTAGGTGTCTCCTTTTCCTTTCCGTTTTGTTCCTTAAGGAGAACAAACTCCCTTTAATTTGATGGAGGCTTCTCTTACCTTAGAAATCAAACTAATAAAGAGAAACACTGTTGTGCAGTTGATGTCTAATAATTTCAATCCTCTAAATTTCCCCAAATGTTTTAAGGTGCAGGGGTGTGTGTGTGTGTGCATGTGTGTGTGTGTGTGTGTGTGTGGTGTGTTTGTATGTATGTGTGTTGTATGTATATATTTGTATGTTATGTGGTATGTGTTTGTAAAGTTGTGTATATGTTGTGTGTTATGTATTTGTGTATTGTGTGGGCATGTTTGTGTTTGTACAGCATGTGTATGTGTGTGTTGTATGTTTGTATGTGTTTGATGTGTGGTATGTGTTTGTATTTGTACTGTGTGTTGTGTGGGGGGTGTGTGTGTGTAATTGTCTTGCTTGGCTAATTCCAGCCCGAGATGGACAAATTACAAAGGGCTATTTCATCAAGCACATGAGCTTCCCTAACTTCTTCCATGCCCTGTGGCTCTTGTGTTTGTCTCTTTTCTCTTCAGATCATAGGGGGCTATGCATCATTCCTGTACCAAATTGGCTTGTTGGATGAGAGGCAGAGAAAGTACTTCCAGAAGCTGAGTGAGAAGTGCCTGAAATACATCAAGGAGGAGGAGTGGTTTCAAGCCTTTGAAGTGAGTCCTGGGGCCCACGTGGCCCGGAGCAATGAGAACCATCTGAGGGGTCCCGGAAGCAGCGCGGTGCTCAGGCTGTTAGTTGTTGTTAGAGATGTATCTGTTCTGCCGGCCAAACTCAGGAGGGAGAGACAGTGGACTCCTAATGAAGAAAAGGATGGTCTGGGTTTCTTTGAATTTCCTGTGGCTCTATGTTCAACCTGAGATCGTGTCTTTCATTGACTGTCCTGATTTCTTTAAACACCGCGTGGCCCTGAAGGCATGCCCTGGGTGAGGAATGGAGGCAGGCAGCCTGGCATGTGTACCGTGTGCTTCCACATCCGCTCTGAACCCTTTGACCCTCCCCCTCCCCCCCGATAGCCACACACAGGGTTTCAGCCCAAGAAGTGACCAGCATGTGTAACAAATGTCACGTGTTCCTGTGTTCCAGGGACAGAGATGATAAAGTATGGTGACTGGAGACTTTCACCAAGAGCCTTCGGTATTTATCAACATTGGCACATTGCTCCCCTCATATTGAAATTGAGAATCAAATAGTGTGATTATATTCTTCACCTTGTTGTTATTTAAAATGTGAGACTATACAAAATATTAGGGTACGGGAGGTTGGGATTGGTGGTGTTGTTTGCCAGTGCGGACGGAGATGAAGCTTAAGCAGTCTTTCTCAGGGGGTTTGCCACCTTTAGGACGGAGCCATCATGTAAGTGAGGCCAGGTTCAGTTTTGAGGACTTGAACCTTTGTTATTGGAAGCTGTTCGTGAAGTTTAGCTAAGGGCACTGTCGCGGCCTGCTATTAATAGTCTTCTAGGCTCTGCAGGTCCGCTGGTTCAGATCAAAGCAGGAGGCAGACACACACAGGGAGAAGAGGAGGAGCATGAAGTTACGCTCCAGTCTGCACGTGGGTGCCAGGGCACTACCTGAAACCCCCAGGCAGTGCCTGCCCCTGCCAGGAATTCTGATCGCAGCCAGCTGTGCAGCTGGAGGGGGCTCAGGAAGTCCCGAGCAGGATGCCAGCCGGCTCCCCTTTCTCTGTATCAGGACACCTGCTGTGGCTGCGGAATGTGGTTCAGAATTTCTTGTGCGATTTTAAGTGTGAAGGAAGAGGGAGCTTCATGGGGACATGTAGGATCATTCTTCAGTTCACAACAACAGTATTCTCCTTTTCTTAAATTCTCATCTGAGGATATTTTTTTCCGTTGATTTGTGAGAGAGGGGGGGAGAGAGAGAGAGAGAGAGAAGGTCATCCATTGGTTGCCTCCCATTTGCACTCCGACCCAGGTCAGGGATTAAACTTGCAACGAGTACACGCCCTTGACTGGGAATCAAGCCCTGGACCCTGCGATGTGTGGGCCAACACTCTAACCACTGGGCACATGGGCCAGGACCACAATGACAGCGTTTTCAAGGCCGGTTTTGGGCTATCAGTTGTGCTAGCACAAAAAGGACTAACCCTTTAAAATTTAGAATTCCTGTCAAAGTTTATATCATGGGAGACCAATCTGCAAGTGAGACATTTGATGTGTTTTTGGCGAAGCATACAGGGATTAAACAGTGTCAAGAGCAAGAATATTTCATAGGCCCAAAGGGATAAAGAAGGCAGAAAGACACCTGTTGTATGTGAAGTGAACTAGCAGTTATGGAATCCCAGTGACCTTGTTTAAAAGTTCAAGTATTTTCTATATCCAGAGATAATGAGGAGATGGTGCATGAGGTTAAGTAGCGTCTCTCCCATCCCAGATTCATCAGGAACCAAACAAAGAAAACACCCCAAACCCTGGAAGGTATGCGGTGTCTCTCTGGCCACTGGTCCAATATCTTGAGTGAAGGATTAAAACATAAAGACAGTTGCTTTTTCAAGGGAAACAGATACAATGATACTTAGGAAAGTCCGCAAGTAGTGGTCAAATATGTTTCAACATTGGTAACAGAAACTGCAAGAAATCCCGAAACCCAAGAGGAAAGCACGGTCAGCATCGCGGGCCTAAATAATGAAACCTGTTTGATGCTTTGCTCTTTTCCAATGATTCCGTTCATCAGAGCTGGAGGGGAGGTCGGAGAGCATCTGCCCTCACACACGCACACACCACGTTCACCGATGAGGATGCTGAGGCCCGGAGGGTGCAATCCATTGCCCAAAGCCACATGACAGATGGTGGGAGGTCTGGGGCTAGAATTGCCTCCCCTCCCCAATTCCCACCCAGGACTTCTCCTGTGGTAATTTTACTGCTTTCTAGAAAAATCCTGGGGCATCATAATGATTCTGTAAGATGGGCACAGGCCATCACTGGTCCTGTGTTGTCTTTCTCACATGACAATGTTCTCTTGGGGAAACAGTTTTGATTAGAAACTGGATATCACAGGTCTTGACCACACCCACCTGAGTAGTTTGACAGCAAATGATTTTGACTCTTTTCAAAATCAAATCCATTCTGGAATATAAGCTCCACGAGGGAGGACTTTGGGTCTGTCCTGATCGCCACTGTTTCCCCAATGTCTAGGACAGTGTCTAGCCCAGAGGAGATGTGCAGTAAGTGGTTGTGGAATGAAACAGTGCACCAGTGAAAAAGCCATTGGATAAAATAAATGACCAATGCCCGTATATTTTTCCCCACCCTAATGTGGTTCTTCTTCCTTTCTCCCCTCTCTTCTGATCTAGGTGATGGATAAACTACTAGATGGTGACTTAACAGACCCTTCTTACTTCCAGAATGTTACAGGATGTTCTAACTACTATAACATTTTACAGTGCACGGTAATGGCATTTAAAAATACCATGATAGTGTTTGTTTAAAACCTTTGGCAAAGTCAAACTTTTTAAAAAGAATTTTGGAAATATTATAGTTGACTTTATACTAGACAAATATTCCCAAACTGTATTGCATTCTTGGGTCTACTCATCTATAGGATTCCCTCCCTCCAATGTTGGAAACGTTATAATCTGACCATTGAGACTGTGTGATATTCCAGATAATTCAGAACAATCTCTGATTAACACAATCCTTTCTGCCATCCCAATGACCCCAAAGAACTTGTTATACGGAAGTTCTTTTGTTGCAGACAGAAGCTGGGACTGCAATTCTAGGCAGCGGGTCCCTAAGTCCCAAGCCTGCAGTGAGTTTTTGGAAATGCCCGCATTATTTGTTCTGTACTTAAGACAGTTTGGATAACCAAAACTGCCAAAGCCTTCTTGAAAATATTTGCTTTGCCCTTACTTAAGATGTTTCTTGCTTTTAATACAGGCCTCACTTAGAGCCCGCTGGAGTATTTCTCAAAGTATTCAAGTAGTTTCTTTCATTAAAGTAGGCCAAAGTTGATGTCTTTTGGGTAGAATTAATCAAATAAGACAAAGTGAGCCAAAGAGGGGATTTGGGTAGCATATTCTTTGCCTAGTGTATACAGCAATGCATTCTGTCTGTAAAATTGCCTTATTCATGAACTACTTTGTAAATAAAATATATAAAGCTAACATCAATGGAATTTTCCAGCTTTGTGGTTTTAGATTTTATCAAGAGAAAAACATATGGTATCAAAAGAGAAATAAAATTTTTAATTTGATTTTTTCAAAGTAATAATTCACAGTTAGCAAAAAATCAGTTGATGATGCACAAAATTGTTTATCTCAAACTCTGACAGTTTTTTATCCTTTAGTAACTCTTTAAAACAGCTTGGAGTCCTTTTTATTTTAGTATAATGGATATCAGAGACTGTACAAGGTATTGTTTTAAAACTAAGGCTCATGGATAACTTCTTTAGTGTTATGTGCCTCACAAAGTATATCATGTTTTTACACTCTATATGTACCCCTTAAATTATGGTCAGCCGATTATTTGGTATGTGTGGCTTTAGCAAAGGGGACCTGGGAAAGAAATCCTCAGCTTGTGACCCACTGGCCCATGTGTTCCTTTGATCTTCTTCCCATAGGTCCTCCAGCAAGGAGGAAATTAATTCAGATAATCTCACCTCTTCCATTTCCCTGTATTTACCTCCAATGGATTGTTCATTGGAGTTACAGATTGCAAAAGATGCATTTCCATAAAGGAAAATCCAGCATTTACAAATTTGGTATTGGTTTCAAGAGTATCATTAGATCGTCCAGATTTGTTGTTAGTGAAATTTAAATTAACTCAGAACCCCCAAGTTAAAATTTTCAGGGTGGAAGCAAGTGAATAGTCATGTCTTGTCTTGTTCCTTGTGGTGTAGGTTATGAGACATGTGAAGCTATGACCACATGTGGGCTGTTCATGTTCCTTAATATCTTTCGGGTGCCTCCTTCTGACAGGAACCCGAGGACCAAAGTTACTACGGGCATTTCTTGTCCCTCTCAGAAGTGAGACGAGCCATCCACGTGGGGAACCGGACTTTTAATAATGGATCCAAAGTTGAAAAGTACTTGCGAGAAGACACGGTGAAGTCAGTGAAGCCATGGTTAACGGAAATCATGAATAACTACAAGGTGAGAAAGTTACTTCAGTTACTATTTTAGGAACTTTTCGGATTGCCCAGAGCAGAGGGGCTTTCTTGGATTTGTCCTTTGACTCCTACCATTTTTCCTTCTTTACTCTTCTGATGTTTTACAGATATAAATAACAACCCCTTCCTGGTTAGATTTCTTTCAATGAAAAGTTTTGTGCTTTGTTCCTTCTCATTAAATCACATACCCCGGTAGTTCCTAATGTGAAATTCCCCTTGGCACATGCCATCTCTCATCATTTCTTGAGAAAATAATCCATTGCAGAGCTAAAAGGATGAGCCAATTTTTGCTTATTGTTTGCTGTATAATGTTAATCCCAGTGAAGTCCGGGGTAAATGGAATCAACTGATTACTCCAAAAATGCATATTGTCTAACAACCGAATTAACTCACATTGTTCAAAAGGCAGTGTTCTTTTTTGTAGCCACATTAAGCCGAACACTGCTAGGCTGTCAGATTGAAACAATGAATGAGAAAGGGTTTCTGTTTGGAGGTGTGGAAAGCCTACCACTATGTTATCCGGTTGAGGTATTTTGCCTCATTTGCTGCTGGAGGTACCAAAAGAAAGTGAAATTGTGGAAAGGAAGCCCTGAGGGTTCAGGAAAGGAGCCTTGGACTCTAGGACTCTCACCACAAGGGTGGACACCTTGAGCAAGCACCATAGGGAGAGTCATCCTGTGCATTCCCTCCCCCTTCTCTTCTCAGTTCTGATCCTCCAGGCTGCTGTCATCTGTCCTGGGCATGGTCTATGGGACATCTGAGCAGGATAAGTGTGTTTACACGATAGAGGAGACCACCAGTGAGGCAGTCCACTTCCTCTCTATTTCCTGGCAGAAGCAAGAATAATCCTATATAATAAAAAGCTAATATGCAAATTGTCCCCACCACCAGGAGTTTGACCAGGGGGTGGCGGGGGGGGGGGGGGGAGAGGGTGGCCAGTCAACCTCAAGCATCCCCTTCCCCCAGCCAGCCGAGCCCAATTGGCCCTGATTGGGGTGGGCCAACCAGACCCCACCCATGCACAAATTTGTGCACCGGGCTGCTAGTGTTTGGAATAAAAAACAAACAAAACAAACACACACACACACACACACACACACAGAGCAGCCAGTAGCCAGCACACTTTTGTATCAATTAGAAAAAAAAGGCAACCTCTCAAGATACTTTATTCCCATCTGTCAAAAATTATCTTAATATACTGCCTTTATTAAACTAAACTCTTTGCTGCCATTTTCTACCACGAAAAATACACATTTCTACAATGTCTATGTCAGGAATAGTATCCTGTGGGATTGTTCTGTGCACAATCTTCAGTACTGTCCTGGGAGTTTCTGGCTAAATGCACAATGACTAGATTGGCTTTTGGAATATGCCAGACCTAGGAGGCCCATTTTCTGGTCCTGCCTCTAGCACAGAGTTTCAGTTCCTAGACACACAACCCTTTTTGAAAATAATCTAGCATCAGTGACATGTAGCGTCTACAACCCTATTACAAATGTGCAGAAATGGATGAAATACTTTCTAGGACAGTCATCATCTCTGCACTCTCAGACCGTGTCATCTCTGCTGCTCTTGCCACACTTAGCTCTTAGCTGTACTGCCATTATGGACTGTCAGTTCAGCACTAGCCTGGAGAAGATGACAAGAGAACAAATGAATGAAAAGCCAGTTCTATAAATCCATGCTATATCAAAATCATCTCTACTAGCCCTGTTAGTGTGGCTCAGTGGATTGAGCGTCCTCCCATGCACCAAGAGGTCACTGGTTTGATTCCCAGTCAGGGCACATGCTGGGACTGTGCACTTGCTAGTAGGGAGCATGCAGGAGGCAGTCAGTCGATGTTCCTCTCCCATCAATGTTTCTATCTTACCCTCTCTTTTCCTTTCTCTAAACATCAATAAAATTTTTTAAATTACCTCTTAATAAACTTGTCAATGATCCATTAAATTATTAAACCAAAGGAGCTTATCATTTGCATTTTCAAAACATAAATAATGGGCTACAATATAACATTAAGGAATGCAAAGTGGGGTTTTTGAGTGGAGAGCAGATAAGGAAGTTCCCATTACATTTGTGTGTGTGTGTGTGTGTGTGTGTGTGTGTGTGTGTGCGCGCGCCCTTGGGAGATACATGTTCTCACTGTATAAACTGAACTGGAACATGAGTCCTATCCCAGGCAAGTGAGGAGAGTCTATATAATCTGCTCACCTGCGAGTGGCTCATTGCCATGGAGTGTGTAATGGATTGATAAAGAACACATTGACTACAGATATGTGCACATCTCTGTCCATGTGAATTCCAATGCAAGCGGAGTATTTTCTAAATGTTAAAACTCTGGCTGAGTTGTCAGAAAAAGAGAACAGATTAGTGATGCCGATAAACCGTGTTTCCATAAAGAAAGAGAACAAAGTATTCAGTCCATCTGAGTGCCCACCAAAAAAGTGGCGTCTGTTCAGACAGACTGCATACTCATTGTTCCGCTGGTGGACCCACAGGACAGCGAATATCTTTGGCTTGTCTGTGATGGTGGTGACCCTCAATGCATATGCAAAGGAATCGGAACAATGTAGATTGGCTTCAAACATTAGTACCCTCAAAGTGATATGTATGTAAGACTCCGTGCTAATTTGTCATAGAAAATGGTGCACACATTTCTATTCCTGGGAACCTGGAAGTCTTTTTTCCTGTACTAGGTTCATTGTAGCCAATGCGGACTATCTCAGATGGATGGGAGGAGACCCTCCTCAGCTCCTGGGAACTAATGGAACTCCTGTGGCACCTCTGGGTAGATTGTATGAAACATAACCCTTTTCTTGTAATGACCTCTAGGGGATGTGTACTCAAACTGAGTCTCTACTCAGTAATTTCAGATGTTTGGGTGGTAAATTGCAAAATCATGTCAATAATTTCCAAAATAACTAGAATGGGAAATAATCTGCTGGGCTATTGGGATTCTTCATGATTCAATCGGGTCACAATATTGTCAGGATTTTTAGGATTCAGCGGGGTCGTAGAACATGGTAGTTAGGAGCGTGGGTTCTCAAGTTGGTTATTTTGAGTTTGAATGCTGGCTCCACCATTCACTGGCTGTGTTCCTTTGGGGAGGATACTTTAACACATAGCTTCAGCTTCTGCATCTGTGAAATGGGAATAATGATAGTACTTACAGGGCATCTCTAAAACCTAAGAAATGCAACCCATTCTCCCTAAGAGCTGCTGGCTTTGAAAACCTTGCTCTTTGTAGAGGTCCCCTGGTCCTTAGTCCTTTTTGATGTAGAAAGTATATTGTTCTTGCAAAGATTCTGCTAAAGGTTCTGAATGTTTTTATCCTCCCTTTCTTTGTCTGGTTATAGTTATTTCCAAAAACATATGGGCTATAGTTGCAAATACATGAGAATGAGTGTCAGTGTGGGTGTGTGGGGTGTGTGGTGCATTTGCTGTGTGAAACCTTTATTTTAACAAATAGGAGCCACAGCTCTATACATAGAGGCCATTTTGGAATCAAAGCAAAGCACGGGCCTTGGATTTGAGGCTGCCCCCATTGTAACGTTGTCTGGAAGCCCACTGCAGTTTTAGGGGGTATTGTCTCCAAGTGCCAGTTCTTAACCTCCACATGCCTGTGCTTCAGAAGGTTAAATTGCCCTGGGGTAGGACTTAGTTTGCTGTGTTTGAAAGTTCATCGAGTCAGGAAATTGTAAAAATAAAGTTACATTTCCCTGTCATTTATCATTCTGCAGCTCATTAAGTTTCCCCTAATTGCATCTTCAGAACTCGGGATCTTACTGTTTTCTCAGCTTCCCCACCAGACTGAAATCTTAACACCCAAGTCGTTGGAGTTTTGTTTACTTGTCCGGGGCTAGCAAAAAGGTCTTCATTTAGAAATGGGCAGTTCCTGATAAAAGGAGGCGACTTAGAAGTTTGAGATAAATACTTCTAGTAAAACTAACTCATTTTCGCAGTCATTCTAATTGCTTGTGGCATTTTCCTTCATAACATCGCCTGATAGCAAAATGTCAATAGCAAAAAGTGGCCAGGAAACAAGACTGTTTAAGTGTCTCGCATACCAAGAAAAAGTTAACACTTACATGGGCCTGATTCCTCAGCGGCTCAGTTGGCATTCAAGTGCCCATGAAACCATGACGGGAAGCGCTTGGCTTTGTTGACTGTAAGCTGATGTGATCACTTTCTTCCAAAGCCTTTGAAGGCCATGAAGCGAATGCCAGTGCCATTCCATGAAAAATTTCTGGGAGGAGGAAGTGGCTCCTAGTGAAGCATAACGGCAGAGAGGAAGCTAATCCTGGGACATTTGTTTTATATAATCATAGCCTATAGATCAGCAAGTGCCACTTTACGGGCAAATAAAATAGTGTACCTTATACTGCAGGGTGCTTGATGAGGTCATTTTACCTGCTTCAGTTATAATCTAAGTTTAAGAGTGGGTTAGCTTTTTTTTTTTTTTTATGAGACATGCTTTTGGACTTTATTGATTTGTAAGCATTTCAATGATTATGGGGAAACAAGAATACCCATATATTATGAAACAGACTTTGATTTCCCCCAAACTTGCCATGCTTTTGACAATTTTTCTTGTCTGTCCTTTAACTTTATGTTGGGATGAAATGTTCAAAGGAGAACCAGGCTGTATTTTTATGTTCTCTGTTTTTGTTTTTGTTTTTTAAACTTTGATATTATATTCTGCCATGTGGATCAGTTTGTTTTAAACTGCTTTGCTTGGTGAGCACTCCTATCATTTTGCAAGCGCTTTATTTTGTTGTTTGAAGGGACCTCGTGTTCAAAACATTAGAAGGTGCATTTGTGATCTCTGGCAACAGGAAAAGTAGAATTTATTCTGGCATCACCTAAATATGGCAGGGCGGAGGGTGGTGTAAGAAGAAAGATATTAAGTGGCAATACCATTTGCTATGCAGATTCTAAGGAACCTAGGAATCATTAAGTTAAGAAATGCATATATTGTTGCCCCACTGGGTCCACAGGTTCTGCAGCCACAGATTCAATCAACCATGGATCAATAATATTGCAGAGAAAAATTGTCCTATTGTTGTTCACATACACTTAGGTCAATGATGATTGCACCTGCACTGAACATGTACAGACTATTTTTCATATCATTATTCCCTAAGCAATACAGTATAACAACTATTTTGCATAGCACTTACCTTGTATTAGGTATTATAAGTGATCTAGAGCAATTTAAATTGAACAGGAGGATGTATGCAAATATATAGGAGGGACTTGAGCATCCTCCGATATTGGTACTGGTAGGGGACCTGTAACCACAGCCCCATGGACACCAAGGAATGACTATATTTAAATTCAGTTGCTGTGAAATCCAACTGCTCTGAACCAAAGGCTATTGTATCAGTTGATTTTACTTTGGAAAGATAAATAGAAATATGGTGGGGGGAGAGGGGAGAGAATTGCTTTCTGGGTACAGTAAGGAGTAGTTTGCGTGTGACAAATACCAGCACTCGGTAGTCGCCTCTCAGTCTATTCCTCGTGTCATAGCGGAGCAGGACGAGGGCAGACTGGTGCCACACCGTTGGAAACGAGCAGCCTCCAAAGCAGTGTGTGCCACCACCCTCCCTGGGGGTGTGGGAGGAAAACAGTGCAGCCTCAATTTTTATTTTACAAAAGAAAACAAGACAAAAAGCTTTGCCAATGATTACTACATGGATTGGCACTGGGGCACTTTTTTGGTCTGTATGTGAGAGTCACATATTAGAGTCACAGAGACAAAATGCAAAGCCGGTATTTTGGTTCGGGTCATGGTCATCCTCACCATTTAAGTCCATTTGCCCCGAGATGTGACTCCAGGTCCAGTGCAGTTTCGGACTGGATTCAGGGCGGTCCGCCCTGGCTCTTAGTCCGAAGGGGAAGGCATGTTCCCACCCTTCCCAGTGCTTCTGGGAGCCAGAGTCGCAACCTCTAGGGCTCCCCCTGGGGGTTTTCATCACTGGCCTTGCCTTGCCTGCTTTGTAGAAATCCTCCCACTACACCCCTATGTGGCTCCATCTGTACCATCTACTGGCTGCTGATGAGAAGCTCCCATCTTCTCATGGGTAACAGGCCACGCAGCACAGGCTTCCCGTGCTGAGTGGCGCGTGGCTGAGTGAAAGCCCGAACCTTCACCCAAGCTTTCTGAAATGAGAGAGCTCTGGGCGGGAGCCCCCCACCTCCTCTGTCTAGATTTCCCTGTCTCCCTGTGCTCCTTCCACTCTGAATACTCATGTCTGTTTCTTCAGCCTCCTGACAGTCCCCGTGTTTGTTACAGCGGCTTGCACAATCCTTTTGAGCCTATTTGACATTCTCGGGAAAGAACGGGGAAAGGGATGCTTTACTTACCAAACAAGGGGAAGTTGTGTTTGGGGGAGGAAAAGGCTAATCGCAGGCTAATGGGGCGGCTTTGGTGAATAGCCCCATTGAGAGTGCAGGCAGAGGATCCTGCACCTGCTGATAGCAGGTTTTCCTGTGCAGATGAAATCCCAGAGGCCACAGGCATCAGCTGGGCTTCTCTGTCCAATTCAGGAAGGAAAAGTAGGCTGTGCAACCAGGTACGTGCCTCCTTGCATGGGAGCGGGGTAACCGCAGTGGCAAGCGCGTGGCCGTCTTTGAAGATGGCCCTTGCTACCGGCTTGAAACTGACATTCTGACAACCAAGGAGGACTTTCGCCTCCAGAGGGACTTGCATGGGCAGCGGCGGGCCTGCTCCTGAGCACTTTCAGTTCCTAAACCCAGGGACAGACAATGATCAGAGGAGACCCCAGAGAGGTGAGAAGATCAGAAAAGGGCTCTGACAGCAGAGCCTGGAATGAGAAGGCAGAGGAAAGACCCTGGAGTGTGCCTGGGACTTCTCTGTTCAAACCAGAGAAAAATATTACTCTGGGCCCTCCTTAGAAGTCATTGTAAGCGTGCTATGCTAGGTGGTTAATTTTTCCTCAGAGATGCCTGGGTTGGAGTGATGGCTTGCTGGCTCTTCGCCATGCTGGCTTAGCTCCTTGTTCCCCTCTGAAAGCAACGAAATTATTTAGAGTTAAGTTGCAAGAAAGCAGGAATAATTTTCTTTGGCTGAAAGACATTATTTGTATAATCGCTGCACACACTCTCAACCTTGTTTTGCTCCATTCTCATTTTTCTTTGCTCGTCTTGGCAAAGCTAGCTGGTAGGCGGATGGCAGGCACATGGGGGTGTTTATGCCAAGTTCATTCTCTCTCTCTCATTGTCTTCCCTTTTCCTTCAACTTGGAGGCAAAACATGTCCCTTTGGAAGCACAACGTGGTGGCAGAAGTGACTGCTGTTTCATTCAATGGTGGCATTAGTTTTCTACCACAGTCTTCTCCGAGTGGACCACAGGGATCAGGCTTCCCGAGCCTTCCAGCCCGATATTCCGGCAAATTCACCAGGAAGAGGGACTCCTGCGAGCCATAGGCAGCTGGGGCCAGGGGGCCAGGCTGTGTCCGGGAAGGGATAACAACCCTGCCTCCAGGCGGGAACGTTTCCTGAACCTTATTGTGCGCAGTGGAGGCAGGCGAGGCTCCTCTTTTGCAGCTGAGCTGGTGAGAAGCCCCGGGGAACGGCCCTGGGTGGAGGTGGATGTTAGTGAAATTAATTCCCTTCTGCTCAGGAGAGCGCATGGTGGAGCATGCTAATTGCTTCAGGCAGAAAGGACTCCTGGCGCTGCTGGGGTTTGTAATAGAAGAATGATAAGTCAGGCAGCCAGAGGAGGAAGTGTGGAGGGCCGCTTGGTAGGAGTTTCATTGATTTAGCATCTGTAGGAAAAGCTTCTTTAAACCAAAAAAAAAATTTTTTTTTTTTTGGATTGGTGAACAGGAGAACATTCAAAACCAAGACAGATAGCGGCCAACTGGGAACGCCGGGCCGCCTGGAATAGCTTAGGCTGCTGTTCAATCATTTCCCCAAACAGGAAACCACAAAATATTAGAGATTAAGGTCACTAGATCATTGGGAAAAGAGCATAACTTTGTCTGCAAAGTATTATGATGGGTTGTAAATGGGCCAAAATATAAGCATAAATCTTTCGTCTAAAGGAGCAACAACAAAAAGCCTCGCGCTTGCTTTGCCGTGGTGCTGAGAGACCACAGCCTCCTCCTGCGGCGTTTCAGTCGTTTTCCTAAAGGTAGCCGCGCAAACAGGCAAACAGAGGGAGCAGTTCTGCGTTCTTTTGATTTGGTTTAACAAAGAAGTTAAAGTTTCAATCCGTCAGTAGCGCTCACATGATTTATTTCCATCCTTCTGCCTTGAGACGGGAGGAATGACATTTACAACAAAATGCACGTTTGTATACATTTCTGCCCCAGCCCCTTCTTTCAGTAATCCAGTTGTGCGGGACCATTGAAAGGCCAAATGTCTCTTTCCCTGTTGTGTAGCACGCGGCACCCCCTAACTTGCTTGGAGCCCAAACCTGAGTTGTGAGGGCATGGGATCTTTTTGGTTGAGTCTGCAGGTAAAGTGGTGAGCAGGTATTGTTTTGCTAACAGTGGGTTGCTTTATATCTGCCCAGAAAATACCTTTGAAAGGCACAAAAAATCCTTATTGTGCAAAATA
This sequence comes from Corynorhinus townsendii, assembly GCA_026230045.1. Lineage (NCBI taxonomy): Eukaryota > Metazoa > Chordata > Mammalia > Chiroptera > Vespertilionidae > Corynorhinus > Corynorhinus townsendii. Next base: position 177,278,167 of record JAPDVU010000004.1, on the reverse strand, counting down.
AGGATTCAGCATCCTCGGATTCTACTCATTAGGTCTCTACTGGGGAGAATTTTTTTCTTGCTGAGAGAGGGAAATGTAGAAATCAACTACTAATGTACATACATCCAGAACTTGAAAAGTTGGTGGTTAAATGATTCGATTTTAGGAAGATGCACGTGAAACAGACTTTTGTTGACCTCTCCTTTAAGGAAAACGTAGAGAATGAAAGGGTAAACTTGTCTTTCCTTTTCTGATTAGTCATGTTTTGAAGAGTTAAAAAAATCTGGAGCATCACCAGGGCATAGGTCACATTTTTGCCTATCTGTCCCCTGAGTGCCTAATCCTTAGGCGCTTCATAAATATTTGCTGCTGAATATCAACTCGGCATTTCATATGAACAGAGTAAACAAACAGACACAACACATGCCTTACATAAGGCATGGGCTCTTCTCCCACTCAGACAAAAGGCCACGCTTCCCTTCCATTTCGGGTGGAAGCGAACTCCAGCTGCCTGAGGATCCAGGAAGGAAATGAAATCAATGAACAGCGTTGGATTGAGACCTATTGATCTTTCTGTTTTTCCCATGACAAAGTCATGGATACGGAGAAATATTTTTCTCTTTGAAGAAAAGGAATAGCATAAGCACTGAAAAAAATAGCAACTGCCTGTGCACCTGAGGGGGTGGGAGAGGTACTAAGGAAGGGGTGGGGCTATAGCTAAAGTCCAGGTTCAGTCACTGTGGCCCAGGGGAAACACAGGCCCAGCGGGGTCAGATCTCCTGGTATTTGAATGCTGGCGTCTAATTGCAAAAACTGTGCCACTATGTAGACTCAGTGGCTAGATCTGCAAGGCCTCAGTCCGCCAATATAAAACCTCTGCACTCCACTATCACAATGTGATTTTCAGATTAATCTTCATAAGGAGTAACAAAACCATTGATGAAACCCTGCTCTTCAAGTTACAGGACACTTTTACATCTCATATCCCATGTGGCCCTCATAACAACTCTCCTACGTAGCTATTCCACTTCATGGAGGAGAAAGTTAAGGCGAAGAGTGAGTAGATGCCCTGTCAAAGTCACCCCGGAAGCACAGGCCCTGGAGGCTGAGCCAGTGCTGGGCCTCAAGTCTTCTGTCTGCAAGTGTGATACTACTTTCCTAAGGCCCTGCTATTTGTTTTACCAAATTTATGACCTCATGCCATTGTGTTAGAATTCTAACTCCTTATTCCTAAGTCACAATTGTAATCCACAGGTGACATTTCTTTTGGAAATTAAAGCAGTTCAGAATAGCATTCTGAATAGCTATGTTGAGCTCTTTAAATGTGGCGACAATAATAATAGCCAGCATTAATTGAGCACTTACTATGTGCCTAGGATGCAAAAAGCTGTACATGCATTATATTATGTAATTCTCCCAGTGACTCTCTGTCCTATATGTTTTCCTTATTTCCTTTTTACAGATGGGGAACTGAACTCTAGAGAGGCTGAGTAATTAATTAAGGCAGTGGTCGGCAAACTCATTAGTCAACAGAGCCAAATATCAACAGTACAACGATTGAACTTTCTTTTTAAATGCCCAAAACCGACTTCTGTGCATGGGCCATGAAGTTTCAATCGCACTGTATGTGCACACCTGCATGTGGTATTTTGTGGAAGACCCACACTCAAGGGGCCAAAGAGCCACAGTTTGCTGACCACTGAATTAAGGTAATCTCATTAGTAGGTAGCAGTGCTATGATTCAAAACCCAGATACAGGGCCTGTGCTCTTAACTATAAACATGCATCCTTCATTTCAAGGAATCACAGTTATCATTAGGTTTGCTCCTTGCATGTGGAATAACAAATACAGAATACACCCCCTGGTCAATGTGTTCGTTCAGGGCAGTGACTTGGGCAGGGAGACAGTGTAAAAGAGAGGTCAGAAGCACAACATTGTGGACTAGGGCAGATCTGAACTTGAATCTGTCACCAGTTGGCTCACATCCCTGCACCTCTGTCTCCTTGTATCTGGAAAAAAGGATAACTATCACCTGCCTTCTGGAGGTGCTATGAAATTGTCATGGATGCAAAATGGTTAGTACACTTCCTGTGACATAATAAGGATGGACGTATGGTATTCCATTATTATTCAAAATGTCCTTTTCAAAGCTCTACTTTTACCGTACTTCCCTAGCATTTAAATATGGGGAAATTCCTTGTGATTTTGAATCCCATGCTTCAAAACTGTAAGTTCCTTTAAAAAGAGTACTTTATGAACTTATGGCTCTGACTACCAAGAAAATATTTCTGAGATGCTATACCCAATGTGTGTAAAAGTCCCAGGGAGAGAGGTATGTTATTTCAGGAGTTTGAATACATAGAGTTCAGGTTTACCCTGGCTGGATTCCCTCCTACCATAGGCCTTTGTCCGAAAGAATGAGCTTGGCAACCAAGTATTGAGCACAAAAAGATCATCCATACTCACTGGGGGTTTATTTTAGAAGAAGTGCTTTGTTGAGTCAAGTCATTATCAAATGATCAACCTGCCTAAAAATGAAGAGGACCTCACACTCACTGGACTCCCAGCTTGTATCAGGCCCTGTCCTAGGAGCTGTATGCACATTCCCTCATTCATCCTCCCTGCAATGGGATGTAGGTCTTACCATCTTCATGACCAGAAAAGGGAACTGAAGCTCGGGGGCGGGGGAGGGGGGGGCGTGTGCAGGGTAAGCCACGGGTCCAAGGCTTCCCTGTTCTGCATGCTGGGGCCTGTGTGCACTGCTCTGATGGTGCATGGGTTTGGATGGCATGCTCTTTGCAACATAAACAGTTCTGGTTACTTGAAGCCTGAAAGGACTTGATCAGAAGACATGAGAGGTCACAGAATTCACAGAAAAGCTGAAGAGCTGGCGTGAAGAGGGAAGACAGGGACTAGGAAAAATCTGAGCAGCTTCATTGGGGAGGCCTAGCTTAAGTCACATGCTCATCCCTGGCATAGAAGAGGCGGGACTCTGTGATTGACAGCTCCACGAGGGCTGTATCCTTTGAGGGGTTGGGAGGCCAGTCACCAGGAGAAGGAAGAGTGGACCTGGGAAAGCTACAGCAGCAGTCACTCTACAAGACAGCAGAACGCCTAAGGAGAGCAACTGCCTATGCCTTGTAAGTGTCCATCTGTTCTGCGGGGTGCCAGGCACTGTGCAAGGGCTGTGGATGGACTGGGTGCTCAGGGAGCCTCCTTCTCCAGGAGCTGATGCTGCCCCACAGCGGCTTCACACAAGGCCACTCCCTGCAGAAGTGAGACATCTGCCACCAGCTGAGCAATGCCCTGGCACCCATCCTCGCCCATAGAGCCAAAGTGAGAAATGACGCAGCTATGTCGCCGGACTTGGGCAAACAGGCCCAGATTGTTTCTGAACTGGAGATGCGAGCTCTGTCATGCTCAACCAACTCTCAGTTTCCAGGGGGCACCAAACACTTAGCTGTGGGGAGTCAGTGCGTGCTTGTTGGTTCGAAGGACTTTAGCTCTTTTCCTGAGGAGTTCCAGGTCCAAGATTGCAAGTCGGGATCCAGGATGCATTCTGGCACCTTGCTGTGTCACAATTTCCTAAAGCAGAGGTGAGCTCTGTAACACTTTCGTCCCGACCTCGTGTAGCAGAATGAGAATAAAGCCTTGTGGACATGAAAGCACTTCAGAAAATAAAGAACATGATAAAAATGCTTTTCTCATCTCTGTCATTTGACCCCCCAAGAAAGATGCTTGTAATCCAGATTGCCTAGTACTGTCTCTTGCAAATGCTTGAATTCTGGAATGAGTCTTTAGGATCAGCTGTGAATGAACTGAAGTTGTGCTTTTGACTTAGTTGTCATGAAAAATTGAGAACAGATAATATTGGGGTTTGCACAAATTACTCTGTGATAAAACCCACCTTTTGCCAAACGGAGGTGCCTAACCTCTTAATGTTATTGTGTGTGTGTGTGTTTTTAAATTAGTTTTTCATTATAAAAGCATCCTAACCACACTTATAAAATAAACCTAGAAAACAGTCAAGTTAAAACAAATCATCCATACTTAGACTACCCTAACTGCTTGTATTTGATGTTTTCTTCTCCCAAATTGGAAGCATCTTTTTATAGTAGTTATAGAGCACAAACAGTGGAATCATAGTTGTTCATTGATTTTTTTAAAAATAATAAGTATTTTCCATGACTTCACATAACCATCACTTCCAACAAGCTCACCAGTCAGTCCTCCAAGTGCTGACAGAAAAGAACATTCTCTAAAAGGAGGCCTCACAGCTGACCACCCAGGACACGTGTTTCGGATGCTGCCTGGGAAACCAGCTCCCAGCAGCCCTGTCCCTGCTCCGGGTTTTGTTAGGCTCACTGCTGACAAGGGGAGTGTAGCTCAAAGCTGCATTCATTTCTGTCTCCACTCTGTCTTTAGATCCCGTTGCTTAAAATACCAGCAAGCCTCCGGGGGAGGTTTGCCCCAGACTGTCCCAGTTTTAGCCTGAAAGTCCTGCATCCTGGGAAACTCCTCAGCCCAGGACAAACTGGGCCAGCTGGTCACCCTACAAGGAAGAAATGAAGCGAATGTGTGTGTGCAGATCCTGCATAACTGGCCAATGCATCAGGGCATATACCTTGTCCTTGAACTTCTCTGTTAGGATGTGGGCCGCCCACATGTGCCCGTGGGCTTCAGGACCACCCACCCATGCACTTCACCCACCTGGCTTCTCAGCTCACTGTCAGTGCACCCTGGGATATTTCGTCCACTCACCCAGCTCCAGAGGCAACTGGGATATTCCTGTGAGGTCTGACGAGAATAAACGTGACATTTAGATAAAAATAAAAGCTCAGGAATTCTTATATTTAAAGCTGGTGACCTTAAAGGCCAGCCCTGAAATCACTTCACTTGAACATTAATCCGATTTCTTTTTTGGTTGCATTTGACTTGTGTGCCCTTTAAAAGTTAAAAATGTTTTCCTTGTTTTGTAAAGGAAGGATTTCCATTTGCCCCCCCCCTCCAAAGTGGGCCTTCTGCATGTCACATGAACAAAGTGATGCAGGTCAGCCCTTTGCTGCAGCATTCCAGGGAGCTACTGCTCTGGTTTAGGACCAGTCGAGGCGACCAGGGACGCAGCTCAGGGCAGAGGTTCATCTCAATTCAGTTCAACAACCATGCACACTAATGCCGTCCATCTTAGCCTGTTTTTGCTGTAATCTGTGGGTTTTCATCCCTTAAAGATGACATCGAAAGATGAAATCCCTTAAATCCATTTCAAAATATACTGTTGATAGCAAGTTGCTACAAGAGACCCTCAGCAAGCTTCATGGAGAGGAAAACGCCAGAGACTCTGTGCATCCCCTAGGGCAGTGGTCGGCAAACTCGTTAGTCAACAGAGCCAAATATCAACAGTACAACGATTGAAATTTCTTTTGAGAGCCACATTTTTTAAACTGAAACTTCTTCTAACGCCACTTCTTCAAAATAGACTCGCCCAGGCCGTGGTATTTTGTGGAAGAGCCACACTCAAGGGGCCAAAGAGCCGCATGTGGCTCGTGAGCCACAGTTTGCCGACCACTGGGCCTAGTGAATCAGCATCTTTCCTTTGAGGTCTAGCAGAGGAATTACGTTAGAGATGATTATCTTCGTTAATCAGCTATAATCAGGCCTTCCTAGAATGGCGAAGCATTTAAGCCTTGTTTGCTGGTACAGATCATATATAATTGTTTCCATACTGCTGGCGAAACAGCTGTAGGAGTTTTGCCTGGGCCAGAAGTACTCAAGGTCTTTGAGGCAATGTCTTTGAATAAACAATGCGAAATTTTATTGCTCTGGGGGAGTTGAGTTTTTTTCAAGCTGCTTTACACAGAGCAGGATTTTCCCCTTTGGGTTTCTGTTGAGAAGAGTGAAGTGGTGATGGCGACGGAAGGACATGAAAGACCCGCATTCTGGCGGCAGATCCCGGGGCTCTTTCATCTTCCGCCGAGTCCCGGCCCGGGCGGCTGGAGGATTTGCAGTGTGTCAAAGTCCCGGGCATTTTAATTCTGTGTGAGCCTTTTAAGAAGCCTATACCGGGGAGGCTGGGATGGGAACACATGCATTGAAACCTTTTCTATCTAGTGTGAGGATTCAACCAAAGGTCTTCACTTGAGCCAAACCAGAGCTTCCAAATAGATGAACGGTGGCATGGAGCTGAGGAACACCCCTTGCTGGGGACAGGGACAGTGCTGTATGAGCATTCATACTGTGGGAGTTGCATAAAAATAGCCTGAGAAGAGTAGAAAGCAAAGAAGAAAAGGACTGAAATTAATGGGTTGTATTCATTTTTTTTAAATAGTCTCATTCCACACATGAGAATATGTATACCTATTTTATCCATTCCTAATGGTGATGTATACACTGAGTGGCCAGATTATTATGATCTCTGAACGCATAATAATCTGGCCACTCTGTGTGTGTGTGTGTGTGTGTGTGTGTGTGTGTGTGTGTGTGTGTGTATACTGGAGGCCCGGTACATGAATTCCTGCATGGGTGGGGTCTGGCCAGCCTGGCCAGGGGGAGGGGACATGGGCAGTTGGCCAGCCTGCCTGCTGGTCGAACTCCTGGTCGAGGGGACAACTTGCATATTAGCCTTTTATTATATAGGATATACACTGAGTGGCCAGATTATTATGCGTTCAGAGATCATAATAATCTGGTCACTCAGTGTATATTTGACTTTTGGCTCTCAGACTTATGGGATAAGGGTTTTCCACATTGCTTCATGGTTCAGGCAAACGTTTTTGGTGGTTTTGCTCTATCCCATAGAATGTCCATACCACAGTTCATTTAACCACTTACTAATCATGGAACCTTTAGATTGTGTTTGAGTTTTTCTTTATAATAAGACTAATGAATATAGTTTCTTTGAGCTTTTTTTTTTTTTTCTTCATAAAATTCATTTAAAGTATCAGGACTAGTGAGATGGAAAGTCTCAACATTGAAAGGGTTTGTGTTAAATGGCCCTGCAGAGAAGAGCGCCTGTTACCCTATCCGGGGAGTTCCACAGCTTCACCTGCGCTGGGTGCGACCTGGATTCTTTTCCAAGCAAATTAAACATGGTTTGGGAAGAAAAGATAAGAGCTTCCCCAGGGTTGTTTCTGTTATAATACCCATCAAATTGGCAAAAAATACAAATGAATTCTGGGAAGGAAGGACACTTCTCACTGTTGACAAAGAGCTGTCTTATTTAAGAAAAGGAGGTCTTAGATGTTGCATGGTAGACACAGTTGCCTCCAACAAGTAACAAATCTGAGGCACCTGCATCTGTCTGTCTGCCTCAAAGAATTATAGTGGCCACTGTAAAATCAATGTGGAGAGGAGAGCCATATGGGTTAACAACCCCCAGAGAAGGCCCAGCCCGCCAGCTACTGCAGTGCCTGAAAGCCCAGTTAATGAAATGCAGGCCTCGTGAAAATCTGGGGTGTAGTATTCCTCAACTCCACTAAAACGTGGTAAGTACAGTCCTACTCTTTAGCATAGCCATACCTCCAAGTATGTAATATCATCGAGTGATACAGCGCAAACATGTTTGCAACCAAGAGAGGCCTTTAGGTAGATTCCTATGAAGAATCAAATGTTGGGAGAACGCAATGGTTGAGACAAGCCTCCAGTTTATTTCAGGTTGTTGATGTGTGTGGCCAACTTGAAGAAAATGACCCCACTGGTCTGGGATCCGGACCTCTGTGAGCACCACATGAGAGAAGCTCACAGTCCCTTTTCTCCCACACATGTGCATGTGTGTGTGCACTTTCTCTACCTAGATAGAGTCACTGGCTTCACTTGCTGACTCCTGCATTTGTACCTGGCTCGATTTCATGTAGGTGCTCATCTACAATGGCCAGCTGGACATCATTGTGGCAGCTGTCCTGACAGAGCGCTCCCTGATGGCCATGAGTTGGAAAGGATCCCAGGAATATAAGAAGACAGAAAGAAAAGTTTGGAAGATCTTTGAATCCGATAAGGAAGTGGCTGGTTACGTGCGGCAAGTGGGTAACTTCCATCAGGTAGGAACACGCTTTGGGGCCTTCGGCTTGTGGAAATGGGGGAGTGGGTTGAAAACAAAGTCTAAAAACACCGATCGGGCACGGCTGGCCTCAAGCAGAGGCCCACACCAGCCAAACTGTGGTCCCTGTGGCCTTACTTTCCACAGGGAAGAGTGGTCTGAGTTTCTGTTGAAGAACACAAGACCCAGGTGTAGGCGTTGTCCAGCCGTCAGAAAGAGAATACTCAGCCCCCAAAAGGTGGATCATTAATAAGAGAATTAGTGTATTTGGGAACAAAGGGGAAGCTTGAACAAATTTCATGAGGAAAGGTCAATGTAATCTCCTCTGGCCAATCTATGATCATATTTGTATATTACACATGGAGCCCAAGAAAAAAATCTCTCTATCTGATGCCCCTAGTGTGACCTCCCCTTTAGGGATCAGATATTACTCCTGGCCACACTGGTCCACCGCGCCTTTGTTTGCGGATCTTGGCTCCTCTGGACAAGGCTTCTCCAATGATTACATGACTGTTGCACTGTTCACCTCCAGAAATTTTTTGGAGAAATTAAGAAGGCCCCTCAGCAAGCATTTGCTTAGTCAAGAGAAGAAATTTAAATGTTTTGGACTTGGTTTTTATTGCCCTCAATATTTTATTTGAGGCAACATTGGGACCTCGATTTTGGCTCCCTGGGTATTTGGGATTCTAAATGCTCGAGTTTTCCATTAGGCAAATCCATGCTCCAAAGAGAAATTAATCACACACATGCTTCCTTGAAAGGACTTCAATTTGACATAATAAATGAGAGCTCACAAAGAATTTTATAAGGGGTTACTGGGTTACTTTTATGTTAGAAGAATTGATAAATCAAGTAAAATATAAAAGGTATAGATTTGCCTATCCCACCCCAGTCATTCTAATCATTAAAAGCATGTAAGAAATTTAACATATTGCCCAAAATGTTAACTACCTTGATGAACAAAAGAAACAGTTGAAAGACATATTTCTGGGCTCAGGTGAGAGGAATCTCTACTTATAAGAAAGTTACATAACAAAAGGAGAATTATAAATGGTAAAAATCAAGATCAGGTCAAATGAGTAAAAATCAACTCTTTGGGGAAAGTGGTAATATTAATATTTAGGCCATTAAGGGCAGACTTGGGAGCAATGGACACGTCAGGTGTCCCCCATCTGCTCACTGCTTCTTGAGGAGGGTGGCAGTGGGCACACTCGGCGTGTCCTCCAGGTCCTTTCACGGCTTCCTCCGCCACCTGCTATTTCCTGTCCCCAGCCCAGCCTGTGAGCACTGCTGTGCTTGGCATTGCATATGTGTCCCGTCTGGCCCTGTGCATAGAGCGGCCTCTTGGGAGACCAGATTGTGGCTGCATGTGCCACAGAGGTGGACAAAGGGATTGCCTGCCACTCAGACACTTGTGGCAAATCACAGGCACCCGCTGACCCTTCTTGTGAATGGAAAACACATTGAGAGCGGCATGGCACTCCCCTGGCTGCCAAAAACGGGCAACAAAAGGAACAAGGCCCACATATGTTTGTGATAGGGAGGGTTTCACCGCGCAGCATGTCATGTAGGTGATTTACAAATGTTGGCAGAGCTCCTGCCCCGAAGTGCTTGGCGGAGGGTGGGGTGGTGGGTGGAGATGAGGGCAGAATGGAGGAGAGAAGAGGTCCGTGTGTTAATAAAGGCATCCTCTGTCAGGCTGGACTGAGGACACAGTCCAAGTGCCAAGCGGCTGATAATGAAAACAGCGGACCTTAGCCATGGACTTGCTTTTCAGCATGAGGCACACAGAACAGAAGCATGCATGTGTGTCTGCCAAAAAAGAAACCTCCCTCCGTGCCAAACTCCACAGCTCTTAACTTAAAAATCGAAACCAAAGTAGACTTATTTTTGGATGGTTCCTTAAAATGCCCACTTAAAGGAGTGACAGCTCTCCGCAGGGAGCAACAGGGTGCTGGGGAGAGGGAGGGGGCGTCCCCTGTATTCCCGGCAAGTGATGCCCAGCTGCAGCCAGCCTCAGAGACCAGGTGAAGGGCGAAGGTGAGTTGTCGCCCCTCGCTGGACCTGGCTGAGAGGGAGCAAGCCTTTGGCATCTGTGCCATTCTAACAATTGGACAGGTCCTTGTCGTCTGGGGCAGTGGCCTTTTCTGAGCCTCAGTTTGTTCATCTGTAAAATGCCAGGTTTGGACTGAGTTATCACTAAGGTATCTCCTAAGAAATAGCTGAAATATCTACTTTTCAGTAATGCCCAGAGGGGCCTATTTAGCAAGAAATATAGAATAGCATAGTGGCCTTCAGTGTTTATGTTTATAGGTATAGATATACACACACACCATATATATATATATATATATATATATATATGACTCTACTAGCATTGATTCAGGTATGTGTTATGTGCATGTATGTGTATATATATGTATATAAATGTATATGTGCATGTGTGTATATGTATATATGTGTGTATGTAAGTATATATGTGTATATATATATGTATATGTGTGTGTGTCTAGTCAAGTCAATATATATTGACTGAATAGTGTTACAGGTAGATCAGAGGTCTAATCCTCTTTCTCCTTGGCTAGTGACAACCCATGGCCATCACTGTCAAGGCCACTTTGCTGCTTCCTCTGGGGTCTTTCTCTGTCCTCCGAATGTCAGAATTGCTGCCATGATCTCTTTCGATGTTGTATGAACTTTGAAATGCAGGGCATTTTTCTCTTACATCACCGAATTGTCACCTGAACCCCACGGAAATTTTGACTCCACATTTAGAAATATAAATTTGTAATCGGACTACTAGCAACGCTGATGACTTTCTTCAAGAACATTTTCCTAGAACCAATTTTATTAAGCTACATTTTTCTGGCAAAAGCATTGAGACCATTACAGGTTTTTCTATCTTAATTTTACCGAAAATATTTTTATTGGAATTATTTTCCATATGAACACTGAAAGAAAAGTCACGGGTCAGTTTTCATTCTTATCAAACCTCACTGGGCATAGCTTCTAATATTATGCCTTTAGCATAATATCCAACAAGTCTGTTTTCCCTGGTTGTAGTTTAAGTCATTGTATTTTTATTTTGTTTTCATTATCAATACCAGTTCAGGTCATTCAGTGATTTCAGGACGGAACCTTTCAGAGGGGTAACATTTTACACCTGGAATGACTTTCAGATCTAATGTTCCAGATGGAGAAACAAAGCACAGAGGTTAAGGGATTGTCCCAAAGTCTCCTACCCACTTCATGTCGGAGCTGAGATCCCAGGCCTTCTAGTTTCCAGTCCAGTGGTTTTCTGCTTCTCAAGGGTACCCACCTCTGGAATGATGGATTGGCAGCAATATGCTAATATATTTAAAATGGGAATCTGCATATGTTAGTTATAATTACAGCAGGATTAGCTCTGAGGTCACATAGCTCACCTCCCATAGACAGAGCATCAGGGTTTTCAGAAAGCACTAGAGCTACTTAGTAGGTGGTGAGACCAGGTCCATGCACTGAGAGGAAAAGTTATGACTTTACCTGGGAACTTGTGCTAAAAGAACAGATGCTAAAATTGGCTAAGATGAGCAGAGAAAACAGGGTAGGTGGGCAGAACCTTGAGTATGAAAGAGTACTTGGGACAGGACACCTAGTTTGGTGTCTGGATAGTAAACGCTGGGAGAGAAAGTGGAAGGGGATTGTGGGGCCTCTGTGGTAGGCAAAGGGGTGAGTGTTCATTATATAGGCACTGGGGAGCCATTGAAGGTTGTTAGGGTTTTTCCCCACTTTTTTTTTTGTTGTGGTAAAACACAAAACATAAAATTTACCACCTCAACCATTTTTAAGTGTACAGTTCAGTGGTATTACATGTGTTTGTGGGCAACCATCACCACCATTCATTTCCATAGCACTTTCATCTTGTAACACGGAAACCCTAACCCCACCCCAACCCTCTCCCTAGCTCTGAACCACCATTCTACTTTCTGTCTCCATGAATTTGACTCCTCTAAGTATCTCAAAGTGGCAGCAGACAGCACTTGTCACCATGGAAGGTGTTTAAGCACGTGTATTCTTCGGGAAGTTTAAAATGTCAGCAAGAGGATGAATTCAGGGTGGAGAGAGGTCAGGGTAGGGGAATCCCTGGGGAACAAGGAATGTATTAGGAGCTTTATGGGAAGAAGGTGCTCCCCGAACCTCCTGAGACCTTCAACTAGAGGTTGAGTCCAGAGCGAAGGAACTGCCACCCTCAAAGCTTGGTCATTCTGGGGAGTCATGATCAATGGCGGGTTGTCTGGTATCAGGAAAGGAAGGTAGACTGTGGAGTTAGACAAACCTCGTTTGAATGTCAGCTTTGACACTTACTAGCTTTGGGGTGGTTTCTTGTTCTGTAAACTCAGAGGGAGATCAGTTACTTCACAGGGTATCAAGAAGGCCACAGGAGCATGTGCAAGCCCTCGGGCCTGTGTTCTGCCACACCCCTTTTTGTGAAATTCTGGTAGCTCCCCTACAAATTATGGGATTGAATTTACTACTTTATAAATGAGGAACCAGAAGTTTCACCGGAGAAACTCGCTTAAGACTTCAAATAGTAGTCATATCTGAGATTCGACAACCCAAACTGACCTTTTCCCTGCACCACTGTGCCTTTGAGCCTGAGAGGGCAGCGGAATGGGAAGGGGTGGAACACTCTGGTTGGCCAGAACTAGCCCACATGTCTGCCCTTGGGGTGTGTATGAGGTGGTGGTGGTCACAAAGGTGGGTGGAGTGTTGGCGATGGACAGTCTTTGGCAGCGCATCCAGTTCACATGGAATCATTTGTCTCCTCAAGGAAAGAGGGTGCCTCCAGGGAGGAGGAGGATGGGCAAAGCATGGTGCGCAGACAGAAAGCATAACTCCAGCTTCCCAACTGTGCTTTTCTAAAACGAACATGGTCTTTATTGTGTTTCTTTGACTACACACAATTAAGAGAATAACCATGGTGCTTTGAGTGGAAGGATTTGAGGGTTTCCTCAGATAATCCACAGAGAGTTGGCTACCTGCCTTCCTTGAATTTCCTGCTGACAGATCATTTTTTAAATAATTTTAAACAGCTTTGGGAGCATTATGAACTATTTCTGAAGGAAATAACAGTTCCAGGCAGGTCTTTACCAAGTTCTTGATTGCAAGAGTAAGCAATGAGCAATAAATGTGACTGGTTGAGAGGGAGTGAGCATTTAAGACACTATGTAATGGAGGAAAGTAACTGCTAGACAGATCCGAGACAATGATTACCAAATGCAGCTAATTCCCGGGAAAATGTTTTGGCGTTGTTACAGAAACTGTTCAACAGGATCTTCGTCTCTCTCCCAGCTCTGTTCCCTTCCACAAAGAGGGAAGTCCTGATTCATGGGTTCTTGGTCTCCATCTTTTAGACCTAGGAAAAGAATCTTCTGATTCTTTATAGGACTGATTCTTTAAAGACTGGTTCTTAAAAAAATAAATAAATAAAGACTGGTTCTTTATAGGAATCAGTCTGTGGCAAAAAAACAAAACAAAAACAGAACATAGCAATCAACCCACATTCCACATCCTCAAAAGTAAAACCTCCTAGATCTCATGGCAGTCACAGGTTGGGTTCTCCAGAAGCAAACATTGAGGCCAAGTTTGGGATACAAGATGTTTACATTAGGAAGTGACACATGTAAAAGGAAGGGGTGGAAAATCCAGCTGTGGCCCAGGCCATCTAAACCTTGTCCGACCTGCAAGGAACTCCAGAGAGAGTCTTTTCTATCAGTATTCCACATCAGGCCAAAATGACCAGGCCTTTCTAGCCCCACCTCACTCAGTCACCCAGTGTGGGCCTCATCTTAGGAAAGACTGCTCTGTGCAGCTGAGGCAGACCCCAAAGGGGCTGGGCAGCTGCAGGCTTTCTGTTGCCTGGACTCCCTGTAGCCGGGCAGCAAGTGCATCTTTATAGGGGAATCTGATGGTGGATCTCTATGTCTATCACAATGGCCACCCCACTCTCAGGAGCAGGGCCTTTACCTAAGGCCACATGGGATATTGGCCTTCTTTTGTCTGTATTAGGTAAGCTTTCACCTAAGCTCCCAGTGTAATCGTGTCTTCTATCTGCTTTAGAAAGATGTATCCAGCCTTGCTTTTCAGTTCATGTCAAGATTCCAAGATAGGAACAAGAGATCTTTCAAGAAAAGAATAGAGCATTGTCAGTAAAAAAAAAATTTTAGTTTATTATGGAATAAGAAGTCACACCAAAATGTAGTGACTTAAACACAGTAATGTATTATTCCTCACAATGATATGGGGGGAATGGGCTCAGCCAGGTGGTTCTTCTGATTCAGATGATGCAGACTGAGGTCACACATGCAAATACATTCAGCTGAGAGTTTGGGAGTTTTGTGAAAGCTAGTCTATCCAAGATGGTCTCCTCTCCTCCAGGGCTCTCTCCAGATGGCCTCTAATCATGCAGTGTCCTGGCCTGGCCTTCACAGCATAATGGCTGGTCCCCCAAATTGAGAAGCAAAAGATGCCAGTCCTTGTAAAGCCAGGGTTCCAAAGTCCATTGCATTCTCTGGGTCATAGCAAATCACAGAGCAAGGCCAGGTTCATCTTGATGGGAAGAATAGCAAAGAATTTGGGACCATTGTTGATCTACTACATTAACTAAATCAGTGTGTCTCAATCCTTACAAATACAGATTCCCAGGCACTGTCTTCGGATATTTTTACTTTATTGGTCTGAGGTAGGACCTGAGCAACAGTATTTGTCTTAGGGAATTCTAATACATAGCTTTGTCCTTTGTATGTGCTTTGTCCCTTTATTGGTACTAAAATGGCCTTCATCTTATAGGAATCCTGTGTGGCTTATGTTTGGATAAACTTCCACTCTGATGCCTACCATGTTTTCTAAACCCTGACCTATATTACTTACTTCCAGGCCAACCAGAAACCTGAGAACATAGTTTTACCCTTAACAAACCAGCCATTGAGTGGAAGCATCACATTTAGCAAAGTGCCTCCTAGTCCACAGTGTCTACTGGTGTGGTGCTGCTTCTCTGAAATCTTCAGCCAAGACCTGAAGTCAAATTTCAGATCATAGTCTCCACCAAGCATCGTAGGTTTACAAGTGGCCTTTGTTCTCTCAAAAAACTGACAGACCGTAGGTAATTCAGATTTGTAGAAAAACTCTTTCATTAATTCAAAACATTAGTTTCCTTTTCCCAGCCGAGTTTTTGCCAATACAGAAACAACATGATCCTCGTATGCAAAATCTTTAGGTAGCAGTGGATGTGTGTTGCTTTCCAACATAGACACACCATTAGATCAAGCATGGTCTACTGTAAACACCATTCACAGGGGTTCTCAGCAACATGTGATCCACCAGTCACAGTGAACTTGTTCCTGGATTTTACATCCTTATTCTCTGTTCCTGGATGTTAATTATTGGTCACATGCTATAATGGATGGATACAACTAATTCCATGTCAAAGCAAGAATTCAAATGCATCGAAGCCTTATCAGGAATAAGCTTAGCACTTCCAGGAGGTAGTTAGGTTATTGAAGAAGGGTTCTTAACCTGTGTTCAGGCCTGTGCTTAGGATTCAAGGGGTCAGTGAACTCAGAAGGGAAAAAAAAAATGCAGCTTTATTTGTACTAACCTCTAAGCATTTCCTCCCATTATGAATTTTAAAATTTAGCATTTCCTGCCATTATGAGTGCAGGCAACAAACCACAGTGGCATTGGCAGTGCCTTTGACTTTGTCACCATTAGAAAACATACGTATTTCCATATCAAATACATTCGCTATTGCAAATACCTTGAAACAATGTTTATGGCCATCACTACTTAAAATTATAGTAGTTATCAGACCCATTGGTAGTTCTTATTGAATGTGTTAATATAGAAATATGTATATTACTATATCACAAATGTGTTATCAGATTGATAATTTCAATGTAATGGCTTCATGTGTGATCTATTTTATTATATACTAGAGGCCCAGTGCACGTATTTGTGCACTGGTGGGGTCTCTCAGCCTGGCCTGCACCCTCTCGCAATCCAGGACCCTCGGGAGATGTCAGAGCCCTGCAAGCCAGGCCGAGGAACCCCCACCAGTGCACCAATCTGTGTACCAGGCCTCTAGTATACATACAAGATCTTTGGTTAATCTCTTCCCACCCTCCCCCCTACCCCATTCCCTCTGAGATTCATCAGTCTGTTCCATGTTTTCATGCCTATGCATTGAGCATCTGTCCTCTGGTGGTCAGTGCGTATCATAGCTACCAGTCAAATGGTTGAACAGTTGCTTAGGCTTTTATATAGATAGGTATTTGTATAATATACATATTATATATGTTACATTTTAAAACATTATTACAAGAGGTGTCCCTGCTGCACTAGACAACAGCCATAGAAATCCATGGCACAAAAAGGCTAAGAACCCAGGTTTGACACTATTTTAATTGTTAAAAATAATTTATAGACCCTCGCCAATCCAAACCACAGACCACCTTTGGTGACTCCAGATGGAGAAGTTATGAGCTTAGCTACCAAGTAGACTTGAATTTTATTTCTAATGTATTTCAATGGCAACTCTAACTGCTTCTACTATCACCATACTCCAGTGACCTTGCAGTATAGGTATTAGGGCTAGATACTATGACCTGACTTCCCTCCTTGTTATACCACTTACTAGTTGTGGGACCTTGGGCAAATCACTTAAGCTCACCAAGAGATTCCTCATCTGTAAGGTTGGGATAATATTAACACCTACCTCTCTCACAGAAGAATTGATTATTAGGATTAATTGAAAGAACGCTGGTACATTACTTGACACTCTACCTGGCACCTATTAAGCATGTAATATTTATTCCTACTGCCAGCATTAATCTGTTTTCACAGGGCAAGCAGCTCTTCCTCTAAGAGGGTCCTTAATAGATGCTGTGTTTTAAAGGCTCAGATGATGAAATGGACTGAATATTATTTATCAGAAAGGCCTAGACTTACTGTAATTGTATCCAGGTTCAGCTTCACTGTAATAAGGAAACTCTTGATGAGAAATGGAAGAAATACTGGTAGAGAGAGCTGTGAGGTATTTGCATTTTGCTCCATGGCAGTCTAATGACAGTACGAAGTGGCTACATCAAGTAATGAGATGTTTCCAAAGCACTGAGCGCCTTCCAGTTGAACAATAATCCGAACCATCCCTGTTGACAATAAATGGAGCACCCAACCTTTCTGTTTTTGTTTTTCTGTCTGGACTTAGCTTCTAACATATGGAAACAGAGAAGAAGAGGAATATGGAGTTTAGATTTAGAGAGTAAAAAACAATCCAGGAAAAAAACAAAAAACAGTCAAATATTTGGCAACTTGCTCTTCTGCTGTCCAGCATGGAGATGTGGGTGTTTGTTTTTGTTCCTAACATTTATTTTTTTATTCAGCAACCGGAGTCCCAAGGTTTAGATTCTGGCAGCAGCTCTGTCTCCTTAGAGCTGCTTTCCAGAAGGGGACTTCCCATGGCTGCCTTTGTTTCCATTCAATTGCTTCTCTATCTCCTCCCGCTTAGCTTTTAGGCTGATGGCCCAGCTCATCATCTCTGGGTTGGCCAGAAGAAAACAGCACAGCAGAGAACATGTTAAATTTCTTAAAGATTTATTGTTTTGTGAGTTGGCAGCATCAGGAGGTGGCTTTTCTTTTCTTAAATTAAAAATTGAATCATAGCCAAAGAATATGTATAATATTTGTGTAAAAGTAAACAAACAGTGGTAAGTAAACACCCTTAGGCTTAGCCAGCCAGCTAGTTTAAGAAATGCAATGTCACCATGAGTTTGCCCTCCCCAATCTCATCCCCTTTCTTGTCCTTTCCCCCTTTTTAAAAATTAATAGTTTTACTACAGATATGCATCTCCATAAACAGATATATATCTCCATAAATGATATTTTACTTTTTAGGTTTAATTTTAGAGTGATTGCTCTGTATGTATCTTGCAATAACATGCTTTTGCTATGCAAGGCTTTGTGAGATTCACCCATGTTGATATGTGCAGTTGTGCCTCATCCCTTTTCATTGCTGCATAGTATTCTATTGTGTGCTTATAGTCCCTGTCCGTTCCACTGCTACTGGACATTGGGTTTTTTCCAGGTTTCTGCAACTACAAATTTTGCTGCTGTGAACATTCTTGCACATGTCTCCTTGTGCCCTGTGTGTAAGAGTTTCTGTAAGAATATTGCCTAGAGGTGGAATTGATGAGTTTACAGGATTCATGCATCTTCAACTTCATAAGATAATGCCAACTTGTTTTCCAAATTGATGTATTCTTGCCAGTAACGTGTAAGAATTCTGGTTATTCCACCGTATCATCAAATCTTGGACTTGTCTCTAGTCATTTGTCCCTGGGGCTTCAGTTGAAGAGGGGATTAATGACCTTCCCATGTCTAACACTCATGGTTTGCCTTCTTCTCTTACTGTCTTTCCCGTCTTCTTCTCTGGCTGCCATCAGACGGAGACCAGCATCCACGCACAGTGACCGGGCAATGAACATGTCATGTCTAAGTGTTGGTGCTGCTTTGGTTTCGCAGAGGCATTTTTCTTTCAGGATGTCCTGAGCTGAGGTTGGCTACCAAAATATCCAGCTTTAAAAAGAAGTCAGAAATGTATTCTTTTGGCATCTTTTTACATCCACTTGCCCACAGTGGCTCAGTATAAGAAGCAACTAGATAAAATAGACAGATTTCAACTTACATCGTGGATTTGCAGACCATCTGGGAGAAGGACCTGAGTATTTTTATGACACAGCACAAGGCCCCTCACTTCTATTACTTTTCCACTAAAACAACAAGGAAGGGAAGTTATTTAGAAGTTGCTTTGCTATGAGGCTTACCAGAAAATTAAGAAAAATTGTAATTGGCAAATATTACTCACCCAGTCCCTTAGCTAGCATTTCTCACATCTGCTTTCCAATATCTTTCTCATTGCCATGGCTTGATTCATTTCCCAGTGCTCGACACAGAAACCACACAGAATTACTTAAGAAGAAAAACACTGATTTTATACAGCATTTTGGAGACACTAGAAAAAAATGATGGCTACCCCACATTATAAATTCTAAAATAAAACAGTTTCTCCCTGTGGTGTTTTAAGAAAAGGCACAAGTTTTAAGAGCTGCTATTGAACAATTCTCTAAATGTGTGTTTTAAGTTGTTGTTTAAATGTTTTGCCTTTTACAAGGGCCTCCATAGCTGGTCTTAACTAGTCTCCCTCCTCTCCAATCTCCCCTCCTCGCTGTGCTTTTTCCGAAAGGCAAGTCTGGTCGTGTTTTCCCTTGTTTAAAACCTCTCACTGACTCTGCTACCTGCAGAATCAAGTCCAAGCTCTTTACTGGAATAGTGATGATGCTTGATCTGGCCTCGGCTTCTTTTCCCAACTTGACTTCTCACTCTCCCTTTTTCCCAATTAGAATTTTGAAAAAGAAAACAAAACACCTTATAATTTTCCAAACACACCCTGCTGTTTTGTCAGCCAGCAGTTTCCATGAGATGCCCTCCCTCTTCCTCATAAGGCCCTTTCTCCTCGTCCGACTGACTGCCTGGAAGCCTCCATGCGCCTTTCAAAGCTAAGCTGCAGCATCACCTGTGGGGAGCCCTCCTCCCAGAATGCCTCCCTGTCCTCTCTGGACCACTTTCCCATTGCAGGGACCACACTGGGCTTTCTTTTAACTCTGTAGTCACCTTCCTCCCATTTCACACTGAGCTCCTTGAGGACAGGAAAGATGTATGCTTTCTGTTGGTAGCAAGCCCTTAGCCCAGATCCTGGCACTCAGTAAATGTTCAACAAATCACAATTAAAACCAAACTTGCCTCATGCCTACACCCTTCTCCTGTGTGTGTGTGTGTGTGTGTGTGTGTGTGTGTGTGCGCGCGCGCGCGCTCATGTACACGTGTGTGTCAGAGCCAGTATCAAGAGCCCTGCATGAGCTCTGATGTTCGGACTGGCTCTGAGTGGCTGTGAGTCCATGTATTCTTCTAAATTCTCCTATCCGACTACGACGGGGCTGATTCCTGCTTGAACCCTGCCCACTGTACTAATTGTTGGGAACTTAGTCCAAGTTCCTTCTTTGTCTTCTGCTCACCAGACAGCAGGTATTGGGTCCGAGCCCCTCTGCCTGGGACTGGTCCTCCTAAGATGCCGGGTCTTAGATGGAGAAGCCATGAGAGAATGAGTCTATTGCTGAAACCAGTGGCCATATAGCCATCAGACAAGAACAGTCCTCACAGCAAAGTCCATATAGGCAGGCAGCTGGACACCGGCTGGTGAACATATACCTTTCCCATAAAGCAGCATCAGTCTCTGTATGCACAGCTATTATCTGAGCAGCCGCACGCTGCCTCCTGTACTCACCGCCTCACATCATTGTGGTACCTGAGCTCTCCGGCTCAGCAGCTTCTCCTGTCTCTCCTACCCAGCTGCTCTCTCGAGCAGACTTCTTCACACTCCATCCTCAGCTGACTCCAGGCTACTCCAGCCAACTAGCTGGTCAGTGCCCTACTTTTACACTATTTAGACAAAGAAGGCCAGTGCCAATAGTTACATCAATCATCCTGGCTACTGAAGGGCACAGTGTACCGTGTGTCCTTGCACCCGCTCATGTTCTCTTGATTAGGAATCCCAGGCTCAGAGTCCTTAAACATCCCGTTTAGGCACATGCCCAGAGCGGCCTTTGGCCATTCTGGTGTATTGATAACAAGGCCTCTGTGCTCCCACTGGCCTTGACTATCTGGGGACCTGGCATGGTTCCCACAGAGTGTGTGTGTGTGTGTGTGTGTGTGTGTGTGTGTGTGTGTGTGTACTACAGTTCTCAAGGAATGCTATTGTCACTCCCCAATTGTACACACCACAATGTCTTCTAGGAAACAGACTAGACATGCGGAGATAATGAATAGTTCAAAACAAGCCACTCCGAGCCAAAGGATGCACTGCTGGTGTCAGCTGAAGACGATTTCCTTTCTGTGTGACATAGGGGGAGTGAGGGGGAGCATCCTGGGAAACCAATTTATGGAAGATGGTGCAAAAGTTTCATTATCTCAGGGGCTGGCTGCAGTGTCGTCTCCTTTTAAAATATTGAATCCTTGGTATTTGATTTATTGTCCTTTCCTTAAAAAAGGACACAGCTTGCTTCCTGAAAACAAAGGGAATAATAAACAATAGCAACTCCCAGTTTTACTCTGGTTATTTGCCAAGAGTCCTCTTGGTTTATGTGGTTCTTTTTCGTTAGAGAGGACTTATTCGCATAAAAAGAATGCTTCTAAATTAAGCTACCCAAATATGCACTTAGCTAATTCTCAGGGAGCTAATTTATTGTATTATTTAAAACATAAATTGGATAGCAGCTCTATTTACTGAGGTATAGCTGCTAGGCAATGATGCATAATCTTCTCTTAGCCATTGAATGGTTTTTAATACTCTATTGAAATTTCACAGAGAACCATTTCATTATGGGAAGTGAATAAATACGAAGAAGTTTCACATCTAAAGTATTATCCACACAGCGAGGATGGGTTTTAAAAATTTATACTATTTGAGGAACAAAGAAGGAATTGGGTTTGCTTTTCAAACAGTGGCTCTTTTTGTTGTTTAATTTAAGGAAGCGTAGGCCGAGTCACGAAATCGCTTGTGGGGATGTTAAACAGAGCTGGAGGGTGGAGTGGGGTAGAGAAATGGACAGGGGGGCAAAACAAAATAAAGTTACGGTAAGACTGTCCCATTGTCCCCTGGACTAAGGGCCCCATTTTGCTTTGCGCCATCTTTGCTTTGGCGGTAAAACCTGTGGACCTTTTTTCTTTCAAGTGATGGCATCATGAAAATGCTGTGCCCTTGGGCATGTTCTGTATCCGAAATCCCTGGGACCTGGGGACATTTGCAGGTCCGGGGTCCCTGTAGGCTGTGGGTCAGGAACACAGTTAAACCTAGGAGCCCTGTCTGGTCAGTTGTCCCAAAACAGACCCGCTCTGGAGTGTCTCAAGGGCTCTGGCACCAGCGGAAGTTCCCTGGAACCCGGTGGTGTGGCCTTCAAGGACTCTTGCCAATTTCACTGGAACTAAATGGAGTTGCAGGGTTGGACACAGGCGACAGGGCCTTCTCGCCTTCCTGCGGGTACTGGCACCCCGGCCCGGCTGATTTCCTGAGCCAAGGTGCCAGAGACATTTCAGCCCGCAGATGCAGATTGTAAAGCTAGATACCGAGGAAGGGTCATTTATTTTCCCATTTGGGTGGATGTTTCTTTGATTTATTTTGAGAAAGAGGAAGAAAGCCCAGATATTTCATCGTTCCCCAGTAGAGCCAAAACGTCAGAGAACCAGTGGCCTGAGGGTGAACGGGGTTGGGAGGGAGGAGAGATGCTGATCTGTAGTGGCTGTCAGTTTCCCTGGTGGGAATACTCCCATCACGGTGGGGTTCAAGCTACCAAGGCGACGGACATCCTGGATGTGCACAGGTGTGAGAGCCCAGCACTCCACTGTGAAGCCAGCCTGCCATGTCTGCAGGAGACACAGTTTTAGCAGGCTGGCTGGCGCTGGCTTCCATGTTCCCCAGAAGTGGAGAGTGAGGCAGGCTCTCGGTCCCGCAGGACACCACGGTTAGAGCATTCCTTGCTGCCCCTCTGCCCTCTCCTCCCACTCAGTCTGTCCTCAAAGGAAAACTACAAATGCAGATCGTAAAGCCAGATACTGAGGAAGGGCCATTACTGACCTGGATTGTGCTTTTTATCCTCTTGTGGCTGTCAAATATAAAACTGGACAGGGAGGAAGTGGAGTTTCTATTACTTTTTAATTGCATCAAATCCTTTTGTTGTGAAGTGGGTTCTTAAAAGGGAAAAAAGACAGAACAGCTTTCTCTCATTCTGCTAAGACAAGTAAGGTCTTGCTCGCTTGACATTGCTGTGTGGGGAGAAGAGGGTGTTTGGCACTGAATGTGGCGGAAGTGGGTGGAGGGAAAGAATGGGGCGGATCCTGGTGTTGGCAGACCTAGGGCTAAAACTCACTCTTGGTAGTTAAGTCAAGTCTATTGACAGAGGCTAGAGCTCGTGTTCAAGCTGCTTTCTTACTGTCACTGGGACCTTGCCCATGGAAGGAGGGACTCATCGCATGGAAATGAAAGAAGCCTGGAAGAGAAATACCTCCCCCCCCGAAGAATATTTTATCATCTTTTCCTTCTGAAAAAGTATAATAATGCATTTTGTAGTTATTACTATCTATATATATATAAAAGGCTAATATGCAAAGTGTCCCCTCAGGAGTTCGACCCGGAGAATGGGAGTTTGATCACTCGCTATGATGGCACTGACCACCAGGGGGCAGCATGGAACATGGTGGGCAACTAGCAGCAGTGGTTGAGTGCTGAAGGAGCAAAGGAAGGAGGAGGTGGGGAGGTGAGGAGATGGGGAATCTGATGGGCCCTGATCACCAACCAGGTCTAGGGACCCTACCCATGCTTGGATTTTGTGCACCAGGCCTCTAGCTGTAACATATGCTCTTCCTCCACTCTTAAAAGGAAAACTATTCCTTTGACCATAAAAAGTCAGCCAACAGTAGCATGATGACCCCTGCTTGAGTGCTTATTATTTGTCTAGACGGCACATGATTCAAGCTTAAGCCATACCTGCAGGCTGGCTGAATACCATGTGGCATTCTATATGCATTCTCCCTTTCAATCCCCACAAAAGGTTAAATATCCTTAGAGTGACCAACCATCCAGGCTTGCCTGGCACTTTCCAGTTTTTAGCACTGAGATGTCTGTGTTTCCAGGAGCCCCTCAATTTTAGGCAAACTGGGACAACTGGTCACCCATATGTTAACTTCATTTTACAGATGAGAAAGTAGAGGCAGTTACGTCCCTGGCCAAAGTCATAGAGCTGGGCTTAAAGCTAGAAAGCTGGACCCTGAGTTTATGCTCTTCACCAGCAGGCCGAATGGCATGCTCTTATGGAGTGAGTTGGTGTGGCACACGCTATTGTGACGTAGGAAGAAGGGGAAATCCTAAATTACAATATTGTTGCAACTGATTAAGCAAGATGGTGCCTCTGGGAGGCCCTTTGGGAACTTTAAAGCAATACCAAAAGTAATTATTTACTACTCTAAGAAAGTGTACCACTGCAAGGGGCACATGTAGGTGAGCGAAAGCAGCCTTCCCCTCCTATTTAATGATCACTTGCTTCACTAGAGGTGTAGAGTTGTAAGTCTCAGGAGTTGTCCCTGGGTGTCATGGGAGTAACTGTGAGCCTTGATTTCTGCTTTGTTTTTGTGTGTGTGTGTGTGTGTTTTTTAAGTGACTTGCCTCATTCTTTGTTGGGAGGTGGCTGCTAACTAGCTTTGGCTTGTTTTTAACTCTCCTTCCCAAGTACCTTTACATTTTAGTATATTTTTTATTTGAGTGCATATTTATTTTATTTCTACGTATGGGTCGTTTCTGAAAGCTAACAGGTAAGATTTCATAAATGTGCAATGAAATAAAAAATAGTAAAAGAATTTAGTGTAAGTCAGAAGCCATAACAAACAAGGTTCTCTTGCGTCTCCATCATTCCATCGTGACAAACAAGAACTATAAAGCTATGCTGTTGCCTGCCTCCTCGGCCTGCATCTCCCAGGGGCTTCTTTTCTTCTGTCTGGGTCAATTTCAACATCCCTTGCAAAAAAGCCTGAAGTGGGGAACATGTGTGTGTAGCTTAGGGGGACTGTTTTCAATTCAACTTTATCTATAATTAATCACTAATTTCACTGCTCCCACCCCAACATCCCTCTTCTCCTTCCCCTTCTCATCACCTGTGCTATGAACCTCCATCACTTCTCACCTGAACAGCTAGTCACCTCACTTGCCCCAGTATCATTTCATTCCTCAGCACATGCTCAGTCATCTTTCTATAATGTACATCTGAGCGTGTCCCTACCTGGACCATATGTCACCCTCTAGGATAGGTAAACCCAGAGACAGAAAGCTGAGCAGTGACTGCCAGGTACTGGCAGGAAGAGGGGAGAGGGAACGATGGCTAATGGTAATGGGGCCTCCTTTGCAATGAAAACCTTCTGCACCTAGATAGTGGCGAGGCTGCACAGCACTGTGAATGCACTGAATGCTACTGAATTCGTCACTGCCAAATGCTTAGAATGGTCATTTTCTTTTATGTCGTGCATTTTAACACACACACACATCCTATCAGATAAGGTCGATGCATCTCAGCAGCAGGTCACACAGGGTTACTTGTGCCATGAGTTCCGTGCCCCAATGCTTGCACACACACAGTTTCCTCTGTCTGCATGCTCCCCTCCCCTCCCCCACACTCCACAATCTGTCCAGTGATCTGTTTCCTCCAAGATTCCCATGCAAGCCCCGACAATCCATATCCACACGCTCGCTGGGAATTTCCCTCTATATTTTGTCCCCTAAAAAAGGTCTGACTGGGAAATCCTTTACGGTCGAGTCCATGTTTCTAGTTCCAGACA
Organism: Corynorhinus townsendii; assembly: GCA_026230045.1. Taxonomy (NCBI): domain Eukaryota; kingdom Metazoa; phylum Chordata; class Mammalia; order Chiroptera; family Vespertilionidae; genus Corynorhinus; species Corynorhinus townsendii. The sequence goes on along the minus strand of JAPDVU010000004.1, from coordinate 177,252,683 downwards.
GAATTGTACAGTTTTCTAAAATACAAAGCGAGTTGAGGTTTCAACGTGTTTTATAGAACCCTTTTAAAATCCATGACATGTTTGTGACCCCTGGAACATCTGGAACACATGAGCCGGGCGGTTTTGGCTCCAGTATGGAAACAGCCCAGACATACAGTTTCTGGTGATGAGGCCATTTCCATCCAGGGAGCCTTGAGATTAATCTTGTCACATTTAAATAGGTGATCACAGCCCTGTCACATCTTGTTGTACACCTTAAAACCTGTGGAGTGGCCTGTGCCCTCGATCTGTGAGTGGGGAGCAGCGTGGCTGAAACAACAGAGGCGCTATTTGTCAGTACGCATCCATTTATTCCTGCTGGCTGTGAGTCTGCTGGAGAGCATCCTTTGAGAATCTGCGGCAAGTGAAAAAGCCTTGGCTCCTGCAAGAGCTTTCCTTCCCCATCTTAACGACACCATTTTTCATGGCATTTGGTCATTCCATATGGCAGCTCAGCATTGGACTGGGGTCAGGCAGGTCTCTGAGAATAAGAATTATAATACCCAGCTATGTCGTCCCTTCCTGACCACATGATTATCATGGACATGGTGTGTGTGTGTGTGTGTGTGTGTGTGGTACCAGGAGAGCAGACCATCAGGAAGAAAGGAAGAAATACACTAAAGTGAGGTCATGCATAGGTGTTAAATAAATCTCTGTTTGTAGTCTCCCACGAAGTAAATAGAGAATTGCCTGGTCTGTCACAGGATAGAAACGGTTCTTCTAAACAGTAGTTCTCACAGAGGAGTCTCTGGACCGACAGCATCAGCATTCCCTTGGAAGTGTTAGAGATGCCCATTCTTAGGCCTCGCCCCAGGCCTTCAGAATTGACCCTCGACAGGCAGGGGTCCACTCAACCAACTCAGGAGTTATGATGCACATTCAAGTTTTAAACAACTTCCTTCAACCAAGATTGTGGATGCTAATGTGGGAAGACAATGTTCGAGGGTCGTTGATATAAGCATTTTGATGCTGCATTTTGAATAAGAATAATTGTTAGGAGAATAATGACAGTGACTAATATTTCTTGAGTATCTCCCCAGGTCACACATTGTGCTCAGTGCCCCATGGACTTGATTCCATTAATTTCTCACACAGTTCACAACTGTCCCCAGTGGTGATACTTCTTTCCCCGTCGTACAAAGAAACTGAGGCTTAGAGGGTTCAGTTACCTGGCCAAAGTCACAGCTTGCCGTGCCTGGAGTCACATTCCGATGCCCTCACTCCCCTGAGCCCGGGCCTTACCACACTTTGCTGTCCCCATTAGCTGCAGGCTGGCCCTGCACATAGGATGACCTTGGCTCTGGGGTATTCGGTTTATTGCTGTTCTGGACCACGGCTGCCAAACTCATTTCCAGTTGAAGCAGCTGGGTTTTGTCACAAACATGACTTCATTAAGTGTCCTCTGCTGAGCTGAAGTTGCATAAAAATCACTCATCGGATTCCTGCCAAGGCCAGAGACTTGGATGGGAATTTACAGGAAGAGAATTGTACCCTGGGAGTGTGGGGGCAGCAAAAGCTTTCCTTTAGAGTCATCTGCAGGGGCCCTTGTCACACATCTGTTTACTTTCAGTCTGTGACAGAGTGGGACATGGTGGGTTTCCAGACGCAAGCCTGAACACGCGTGGTAGGTGGGCCCCGCTGTCACTGCAGCAGGGCACAATGGACCCCCGATGGAGTGTAACGTAAAGCAGGTGTTTCCAATTGCATAGCAGGAGTAGGTGCAATCTCATGCGTGTAGTGGTGGTCTCCCTCCCTCACCTACCTCAGCGGGCTGTTGAGAAGTGGGTGAAATGTTCTGTGACTAAGCTGTAAAGTTTGGCCCAAAGTAAGGAATTATGGTACCAGTACAATGATTTGATTTAAAACACTGGTGTTTGCATCAGAAGCCAGGGTTCCAGCTAATTCTCTCACTTGCAATTGTGTGGCTCGGACAAGCCACCTTTCAGCTCCAAATAGCTCAGCCACCTCGACTGAGCCGGTGTGAATGTGCTCTCATCATTTGTGGGTGCACAGCTTGCAGAGCTGCAAAGTCTAATTCATCCAGCCATGTTGATCCCTCTTAACTCACAGCAAGGGTGCGTGTAAGGTGGTGGCTTGGGGGGTTCATATCATAAAAGCACTATGTAATATATCTTTACTTTTTTCTGCCTCAGTTCCCCCCAGGCGGGAGCAGGTAAAATGAGCCCAGCCTCTTCAGAAGGGCCTTGTCAAGGTGACTTTTAATTGCTGGGTGTGATTCAACGGCTAGAACTTACTAATGTGATGCTTGTACTGCATGTGTTCACTCCCACCATCCACTACTAACCCCTGTGTTGTCCATGTGCCATAGGACAGCACAGGCCACGTTGATCTCTCCTGCGTGTGGCCTCCTGACACTCACTGTCAGCCCTTTCCTGTTGGGAATTGAATCATGCAGGCCTCCCTGTCCTCTATGTGGGACATTTGCTGGACCTCGAGGCTTTCTGAGTGTAGAGACTGGTCCCCTTTTGTCAGTGGGAAGCCTAGCACAATGGTGGACCCTTTGTGGGTCCATGTGTGGGTCTGAATTCACCTCAACTAGGTGTTTTAAGAATGTTTTTTACATCCTGAGAGGGCTCACAGGTGTCCACTGTTACCCAAATGTGGTGAGTCTGCATGCTATTGTGTGTTTATATTGCACACGATTTGGGAGAAAGTGTACTGATACCTCCACTTGACTTTGAAATGTGTCAAAAAATAAGGTGGATTAATACATAAACAGTGGGATCCTTATGCGAGAAAATGAGTAACATGGGTGTTAATGAGAGAATCTAGATGGTGCATGTGGAAATCTTTCAAATTTGTTGTATGTTTAAAATTGTTTTCATAATCAAGCGGAGGGGGAGAGAGAATGTTCTAACTCTATGCTGCTCAAAAAACAATGGCCTTTTAAAATTTCAGGTGGCAAGGATTTTTTGCGTTACTTTTTTTGGATAATGACAATGTCCCCTTTATTAATGGTAAAGGCTAATGGGGAAGGTACAGCTCCGTGTGAGGGTCAGGTGGACCAGATAACTGAAGGGTGAAATTTGGTACATTTCTCCGCCCAGTTGCAGACAGAGCTGACCTGGGTGTGTCTCCCCACGTCAGGGCCTAGCCAGGTAAGAATTATAGCACAGTCGAGGGTAGGGGAGAGCAGACAGCTCTTAGCTCCTTCCCAAGTGGAGAAAGACAAGGAGAAATTTTCCAGTTTTATGCAAGGTAATGATGAACCCAAATTTGCGTAAAATTAAATAACTACACAACTTCAAAACTTTCCCACCTTAAAGTACCTCTTATTGAAGCTGTCAAAAGGAAGACATTGGCATAGCCCAAGGCATGAACTTCTAGAATATGTTCTGTGTTCAAGCTTTCAGAATACTTCGACCTGAATCAAAACTTTCCATTTATTTAGAATATGCATTTCTTAACATTTCCATTTTTCTTTTCTTTTTCTCCTTTCAGGTCATTGTTCGAGGCGGAGGACACATTTTACCCTATGACCAGCCTCTGAGATCTTTCGACATGATCAATCGATTCATTTTTGATAAAGGGTGGGATCCTTATTGATGGATAAGGTGCTTTTCTCAAACAGTACGTCGAGGGTTGGAATCTTTAATAAGAAAATTTTCAAAATGGAAAATGTCATACAAATAAGAGAGCTATCTTTTTCTATCCGCAAAATATTTCTCATCAATAAAAATTACCCTTCAAATGACAAGTGAGGTTCTGTTGTGTTTCATTACAAAATTAACTTTCAGGAAATGCCCTGGATGCGTGAGAATTACATCTTTTAACTTAAAAAGGTGGCAAGAATAGATTCTGAGGCGCTGATTCAGATACATACGGATAAATGGGATGTTGGGAACTTGAATAGGAATTTTTAATTTCTCCTAAGAGTATGTTAAAAGTACAATAAGTGAATAGAGCTATAACATCTTGTTCTGTAAATAATAGAGTTTCTTCAGATCACACGTATGCAGGTGATTGGTGAATATTATTTGGATAAAAGTAGCTGAATTATCACCCCAAAGACATGGGTGAAATTATAACAGTGGTGGGGAAGAGATTCTGGAATGTAGAAAGTCTTAGCATGAAAAGTAGCTTGGAATTCCTTGAAACAGGAATCTCTGACACCAAAGTAATTGCTTATCACCAATTAATGATAAGCACAGGATATTGGAGATCAGACTGAATCTTTGCCTTTCCTTTTTTTTCTCTTTAATTTGTTGGTTCATTTGAAGTGTACACGTTTACCAGCCAGCCAGCTACATTACTTATGAGCCATTTCTAACTTGGGTTGTAAATTCTATACATCTGTTAGGCAAATAAACAATGACCTAATTTTGTATAATTGTTGAAACAATTTGAGATAATCTAGCATCAAAATATATGTATTTATAAATAGCATACATTAGTAATGTTCCAACCAAAATATCACAGCTGGGCCCATCTTTCCTATTTACACAGCATGTGCTCATACCTTTGAAATTCTACAGCGTGTTTAGTTTTTTTCACATTGTTACCCTCTCCTGTTACCCATCTATGCTTTGGCTCTCTGGAGAACGAAGTTTAAAAAGTCAAAGCTTGTTCTGGCTACAGATATTTTATTGGGTTCTTTTAATATTTCATTTTGTGTCTTATTTCATTCAGGTTTTGATCTTCCTTTGGGGTTTTTTTATACACATATTTCATTGGGCCCATCGACTACAAATCATCAAGTCAAACATTCTGATCAAAAGCAGCTTTAATTATTGCAGGGGGAAAAACCCACACTGGAGTGGGATGGCATATGCAAAAACGTGTACAGAGAGCCCCATCAGCAAGTTGAAACAGTTGTATTTGGTCCCACAAACATGCGGTAGAAAGGGTACCAGCTGTGCCTGGGAGACCTGGGAGTTAGCTCCAGGTATGTTATACATGCATTGATGTTTTTGGATAAGGCCTCTGCTGTACTAGCCTCCCAGAGTCTCAGAGAAGGTAGCCAGGAGAGGAGATTGCTGGGGCTCACATGCCATTGTAATAGGACCTATTTTAAAAGGATGCCATGACATGATGTAGTCAATTTTCATTATTCGTGGATTCCATATGTGTATTCACCTATTCCCTGAGAATGTATTTGTAAAGCCCAAATCAACACTTGTGTCATCCAGAAACATGTGTAGAATGACAAACACTTTGAGTCATCCATGTGCATGTTGTCAGCTGAGGTCAAGTGAGGTCACACTCTGCCTTCTCATGGCAGCTCTCCTACTGGGAACATAGCCTTTTTTTGGTACACTTAGTGCCACATTTTTCACATTTTTGCTTTTTGCTGTTTAAAAGGCTCCTAAGCATACAGCTGAATTTAAGTGGCCTTAAAATTTGTACTAACAATATAATATGCTTTCATTTAGAAGGAACGGCAGAAAGTAAGGATGAAGGAAAAGAGGGAGGGAGGGAAGAATGGAGGAAGGGAGACACAAAAGGTGTGTAAAGAATAGAGTGTCTTTTTTAAAATATATTTTTATTTTTTTCAGAGAGAGAAGGGAAAGGGAGAGAGAGACGGAAACCTCAGTGGTGAGAGACAATCATTAATCTTCTGCCTCCTGCATGCCCTACACTAGGGATTGAGCCCGAGACAGGGACATGTGCCCTGAGCAGGAATGGAATCGAACCATGACCTCCTGGTTCACAGCTCAACACTCAACTGCTGAGACATGCCTTCTGGGCCAGAATAGTGTGTCTTTAGAAAGATAAATAAGAAACTAATAACAATAAGGGAGAAGGGATTGGGTGTTATAGGCATGGGTGGAAAGTAGACTTTATTTTCAAACTCTATTTTGATTTTCATACAGTTTTGTGTTTATATTTTATACAACTATATGTATACATATACATGTGTAACAAAATGAAATCTGGCCCCAGAATCTCAGAGTAAACTGCCCTTTGGCTCATTGTGTGTGGAAGCAGAGCCCTGAGGACAGGCCCTGAGGGACTGTCTGCTTGGCAGAATGCCCGAAGCAGAGTGCTTGGGTCCCTGAGCAACCGGGCAGTAGAGGTGAGGATGCCAGAAATTTGAGAAAAGGAGGGGTTAGAGGAGGTAAGAGAGGGAGAGTCTGACCACATGTTGGCTGTGACCAGAGACATTTAGAATTCTGTGGAATCTGGAATTAGAAGCAAGGTCAGCACTGGTCTCCCAACTCCACTATGCAGTAAGCTGAATGCTGTTTCAGCATTGTGCTGAGGTCAGGCCCAGGGAGCTGATTTGACCTTGGGGTTGCAATTGCAAAGAGGCAGAAAAGTGCTCCTATTGCAATGGGCTGTCTGCTGGGAGGCCCATGCGGAAGGTCTAGAAGGCTCAGCCTTGACCTCTGAGAGGCTGCTCCCACACGGTGAAACCAGCCTTCCCTCAGGGTTCATTTCAGGTGTAAATACCCGATTCTGTGAAATCGGAGGTAATAATATCAGCTATCCTTTTAAAGTCCCTAAAATGTGCCACACGTCCACCAAACATTACCAGGTAGGTGGTTTCCCCATTTCACAGATGTGCTTACTGTTAGGTCGAGGCAGGGGGGAAGTCCAGAGCCTATGCATGCATCTGCAAGGTAGCGACAGAGATAACTGGCGCCTTCCTAGACCCCTGGCCCAAGGCGAATTCCACACCTCTCATGCCCTCCGCCCTCCCCTCACTAAACAGCTGTATAAAAGAAGTACCTATGCCCCCTTTTTGGCGCGAACTTCCCTGACCCACCCTCAGACCAGTGAATTTCGCCCGGGAGCACAAGATTAAAACCCCCCCTTTCTAATCGCCTGGACTCTCCGTGTTTTGTCTCCTGCGTTGCAAACCTTACACTTGCGTTTTCCTGCAGACTGTAACGGTCATTGCTGCAATCATTGTGAAGATTTAAAAAACATTCAGAAAGCCAACCTGGAAGTGATGGATTTTGTTGCCCCAAAGACACCAAAACCAAGGAATTGAAAGCAGGCCGTGATGGTTTATATCCGCTTGATCCCCAGGAAAGACATCTGCTCAATCATTTTAAGGGGATTTTTGGCAAGTTCAGGAGTGTGACGTGGGGGCTTCTGCATTCCCCCCCGGGCTCTGTGCACTGGAGGGGCCTGGCCTCTGGCTGCTGTTCAAATGGATTTCACAGGAAAATTCGTTGTATACAGCCAGATCATTTGGGTAAATCTCAATCTTTTTCTTAAATCTTTAATTTGCAAATTGTACATTGCAAAAATTAAGTGAACATTCCCTCCCCTGCCCCAAACCCCACACCGTACCCAGTGGTAACCACTGATAATTCATGCCAGGCTAAGGGAGGGTGGGTTACCTTGAACTCAGCACCACCGACTGCACTCAATGGAGAGAGACAATTACCCTCCTCCAAATGCCCCAGGGTGTGTGACTAGAGGAAGGGGGGCCTGGATGCCACTGGGCAGTCAGGAGCCAACAAACATTCACCGTGTGAGGAAGTCAAGGCTCAGTAAAGACTGAAGCAAGCCTCCACATTTAGATGAGCAGCAGGAATCCACATTGGTAACTTTCCTCATTCCCCAACGAATATTTATAACCAAAACTCACTTGTACATCTAGTAATTTTCACTGCTCCTTTAAATTTTCTTACATGAATAAAAGGGGATAAAGGAAGTAAGCATCTGAGAGAATTGAGGAGTGGGTGGAGGGTGTTGTGTAAAGAGAATAGAAAACTCAGATGAACAGAAAGTCCCCTGGGTCCCTGGCCCCATCCTGGTCACCATCTTCCATGAGGATGGGCTACATTAACCCTCCTGTGTGACTGGACCTGTTCTTGGTGCTAAAGACAGAGACGAATTTAGCCCACTCCCTCCCCCCAAGACTCTCTAGTGGGAGGAGGGGGCTGTGTGAAGGGAAGGTGGGTGGCCACGGTGATAACTGTAATCCCAGAGTGCCACCTGTTTGCAGGAAGGAAGGGACAAAGCAAGTTGAGAGCTCAGAATTATTACTCCCAGGAGAAGGAGGGAGGAAGAAGGCTGGAGACTTTGCAGAGGCAAAGACTAGCATAACCAAGGCCTGGATGGTGAGCAGCAGTGTGCTGGGGGGATAGCGAGGCTCTGGGCACACCTGCGTCTGCCTCCTCTCCTCTTACTTTTCCCTCCTCCCTCTGCCTGTTCAATTATTTGGTTGCAAAATCTGAATTCTCAGATGATTACCAGAAACTTCTGTAATGAAGGACTGACTCCACATCCATCTGATTTGAATAAACTCCTAAGGGCCACCTTAGTTTTCCCATCTTGTCTCAGAGGAGCCAGGGAAAGATGCAGAAGGCTATGTTTCTGTACGTTCATCCACCACATGGCTTTGGTGGCATGTGCCATGGCGATTCTTTATTAAATTCCCCACATGCTATGCAGTGACATATTGGGACAGCTGTCATTTACCAACAGCCCCTCTCCCCCAGGAAAAGAAACATTCATTAAGGAGGTCACTTCGAAATGCTTCCATAGTATGACTCACTGGAGGGAAATGTCAAAGGCTTCTGGGCAAAAACAAACAAAAGTGAAAAAATATGTTTATTTTATTTTAAAAAAAAAGACTTGGAGTGAGTACACTGGAAATGGAGGCTGATCTTGCAGATGGAGGGAATTGCGGGGAGGGATTTTGTTTAGTCAAATGAGGTATTTTCCTTGATAGAGGCATGAGGGACAGAGGACAAGGGATCTCTAGCAAGACATAGCTCCCTCAACTGAGCCTCATACGGCCCCGCAAGGCCTTCATACATATTAGTCTAAAGGCTAAGAACTGGCCTTAAAGAACCCTAGTTTCTTATAGGATGAGAAATGGACTTCTCTTTTGGCCTCAGAGGTAACCAAGTTCCATGTAGCTTTGCTTCTAGAACATATTCTTCCCTTGCTGGCTGGTCAGAGAGAAGAGACAAGACATACTACCCCAGGGAGCATGAGATTCTGAAGCCCAATTCCAAAAGTTCTGTGATTTCCAACTCTTGGGTGGAAAACTGTGGGAAACTGCCTTCACAGCAGAGAAGTGTGGGCAAGGTAACCTTTGAGCCCTGGCAGAGGTCAGAGCTGCGCACCCACTGTTCAGTCGAGACAATGGTAGCTGAAGCAACTTCCCCACCAGACAGTCATGTAAATCCTTACTGATAAGATAGTCTGCCTATTACTGGAAATTGTCTGCCTACGGGCTATAGGTGTATCCCAAAATCAATAAAAGGATGGCAAGGCCTGAGTCCAAGTGGAGTCCTTCCTTTTGAGTTGGGCTCCCACTAGGTCCCCCAATATTTCCAAATTATTATTTCTTGTCTCGTCTCTTTCATTTGCGTGAGGCCCCTCTTCCAGAGCCTGAATCCTAAACCACTCAGGATGTGAGTCCTACGCAGAAAACATCTTTTCTCTCCTTGGGCTGGAGTGGAGCAAAAAGAGTTGATAGTCACATATACAATCTGGAAGCATTACAAGGACAAGAAAAAGAACTTAAGAATCCAGTGTTAATAGGATACACCCAGTTATGAAAAGTGGTGACAGGTGGCATAAAAATACTTGCACCAACAATTCCCACAGAATGGTCTTTTAGAGAAGGCTAAGGATGCAGAGGTTGGTGTTCTCTGCTTCTCACTCCACACAAACCCCTATGTGCCTAACAGAGGTGCCTTCAAATAAAAAGAAGAGATCAGATCTAGAGACAAGAGAGGAGTGGGGGAACTTGGAAAAGACCCAAAGGCGGAAAACAGAGATGGGTTCCTGAATCACCCACTGAAGGGCAGCGCATGGTGCACATCCCAAACAGTGTGGTGGTCGTCAGGTGCCCACCCCAGAGTGTGTGGACTTCAGGGGCCCACCCCAGACAGTGTGTGGATTTCAGGGGCCCACCCCAGACAGTGTGTGGACTTCAGGAGCCCATCCCAGACAGTGTGTGGACTTCAGGGGCCCACCCCAGAGAGTGTGTGGACTTCAGGGGCCCACCCCAGACAGTGTGTGGACTTCAGGGGCCCACCCTTGACAGGGTGGTAGATTTCAGGTGCCCACCTGCCTCTCCAGCTCCAGCCGCAGATGCAACAGCCTTGAAGTCCCAGATGCCATAGGTCTTCACAATGAGATGTTTGATGAGCTGTTTCTCCCCCTGTGCCCGAAGCCACTGAGTAAGAAAACACACCGGGAGTGGAGAGCAGGTGATAATGAGCTTCTTTCTCTGAGGACAGAAGTTCAACATCAGGAAGACAGCTTGGGTGTTGGGAACGTTGTCAATGAAAAGTCGCTGCTTTCCCATGTGTACTGTGCTGAATTGATTCTGGCCTCTTAATAAACTCCTAAAAAACAAAATCCCAAATGAATGGCCTAACAATAGGTAAGGAAGAGAGAATTTACTAACAGAAACCAGAGAGAATGATAAAATCAGATATGCCTCAAATGAGATATATAATGTAAAGGCTATTTCTTCTTACATCTGTCTGGACAGATTTCAGAAAACCACCATCAAAGGATTCTGTATTTATTGGAGGGAAAACTTGAGGTTGCATGGGTCTGCTATTTTGTTCCTTGGGAACTGACTCTTTTCATGTTCCCCAGGAATTGAGTCTTTTCATGTTCTCCAGTGCAGCTGTTTCAAATTGTGTCCACTCTCAAGCTCCAATAGGACACATTGACTGCTCCCCTTAATCTCAGCAAGTGGCCTTGTTTCCTACTTACTGAGACAAAGCAATCTGACACTAGATTCCTTGTTTTTCCTCCTGCACACCAATATACTGAGGCAGCATCATTACCCATATTTCTTCCTATCCCGGGAAGGTTATGACCTCTCTTCTGAGCCTCCTGCCCACAGCTCCAGCCGTGCTGATGGAAATTCAAATTCGTCATGACTACATTGATCACCTTCCCCCCAAACCAGCCGCTTCTCTTGGTTTTCCCTTGCCTTCTGAGAACACCCCATTCTCACCATCCTCATCTCTCTCTTGCCCTTCTCATAATCAACCAGGGGTCAAATCCTGTTTGTTCTGCTTCAGCAAGATCGTCTGCATCTCTCTTCTTTCCCTTCCTATTTCCAGACAATGCATGGCCTACGGAAACTTCTCCCTACTTCCAGCATTCCCATCACCAATCCCAAACCATTACTCCATGCTAGACAATGTTGCTATTTCATTTTCTAATACTCAACTCTCATCTACTCACTCCATGAAGCACTGGCTGCCAAGTTAATGTCTAAACACACTGGCTTCGAAGGCTTGTCACAAACTGACTCCAACCTACTTTGGGGGGACTTCTTTTCCCACTGCTCAAATATATCCAGTCAGAGGAGATGATGTGCCCTTAGTCATATACCATCTCTATTTTCTCTTTGCTCCTGCCTCTCTGTCCATCCATCTCACTTGATGAAATGAAAGACTGCCCAGCCTTCCAGGCTCATTCAAAATGCAAGATGCCATAAGCCTTCCTCTGCCACGGTTTCTCTCTCTCAACCCTGCCTCAATAGAATCCCTAACTTCTCTGCATTTTCTGTCTCACTTCTGCTCTCCTCCAACCCTATTCTTCCCTTGGGCGCTGGCCTTCAGAAAAGAAAAACAGCACACATTTCTGCCTTGTATCAGAGTTATATGAAGTTTTCCTTCTTTGTTCCCTACCTGAGCAGGTAGCTGACCCCACATCACTTGCATCAGGGAGGTAAGTGAGAGGATGAGAAGCAGAAGGAGGCTGGCTTTTCTTTTCTGAAAGCCAGAGCCCAGGGGAAGAATAGGGTTGGAGGAGAGCTTACTTAGTAACTTGGGAAAACAGGACAGAAACGCCAGTTTGGAGGGAGAAGCAAGTTCTTCAGGTTCCACTTCCTGGCAGGGGCCATGTGGGGATAAGACCCCAGAGAAGAAGACCTCTGGTGTGGAGCATCTGGGGAGCTGAGGCTCTAGGTACTGAAATCCCAGCCTTGCCCAGAAGCAACAGATGGCCACCAGGAATGAAGGGACAGGGGGACAGACACAATAGGATGGGCTGGTTAGCAAAGACCTTCTCCAAAGCTCCTGTCACTGCATAAGATTCTTGGAACCTTGACATAGCCCTCTGGCCAGGCTGGGGTGGGGGGATGGAGAGCAGAGTATAACTGAGATGACATTTCCCATTGGCCCAGTAGGGTGGGGTGAAAAATAAAACAATTGTAGAAAACAGACACTGTATTTTGTATAATCTGAATTTGTGGATTGATATTCATTCTTGAAATATTTAAATAGACAGATTGCTTTTCCCTTGAGGAAGAAAACCTGACTTCAAGTCAACAATATTTATTGAGTGCCTACTATGTACCAGGCATTGTTCTAGATCGTAGAGATACAGCAATGAACAAGACAGAAGACCTCGCCTCCAAGATGGTACATTCCAATGGAAAGTTGGTGTTCAACTACGTATGTACCTTTTGTGTATTGGTTTACTGGGATTTCAAATCCTCTTGTTTATCTCTCGATTCCAATAATTACAGGCTGTTGTTGTTCCTTGTGATTAAGTCTCTATCCCAGTGGTCGGCAAACTCATTAGTCAACAGAGCCGCATGTGGCTCGCGAGCCACAGTTTGCTGACCACTGAATTTAAGTGAAGTTGTTTTAATCCATTTGTCTATGACAAAGACAAAAAAAATGGTTTTGATATAGGTATGAAGTAAGTTTGTGTCCGGATGTCATCATTCCACAGCTGCTGAGGGACCCCACTGGCAGAGATGAGGGCTTATGGATAAGAGCATGTGGAGAAGCAACTCTGAGAAAGGGACATTTAGACTATAAATACTGGCCATTTGGAAGGACTATTGGAAAGTTTTGTTTTGAGTGAGGTGACTTTTCACTAACTTAAAAACCCTCTGAAGAATCTTGAGACATTTGCTCCTACTGTGGCCAAGGTGTTTCTTTGGTCAGTAGTGGTGTTAAACTTTGATGTGGTCTCAGGAGCAGCTCAGTCCTCCCACTAACACTGGTGCTTCGTTCCCTAGCAACATGCTGTAGCAACGGAGGACTTTTACTTCTGCACTGGCAGCTGGAAATCAGCTCTGGTTGGATGCTGACTCTTCAGAGTGCCTCTTGGTATAAAATTATAAAGAGGTACACCTGGTATTAAATTTGGGCTTTATGCCTTCATCTCACCTTGCATGGGAACAATAATGTGGTTAACCTGTCATTTGTTTGGAGTGTTTCTTTATTTGGTTTATTAAGAGATATTATCCTGTTTGCTACTGACTTGTGAAATGGTCATTCCCACATGAACCTATGCTAAGTAAATTGCTGGCAAAGACAGAATCAGTCTCGGAGTATAACCTTTGCTGCCGTCCACAAAACAAAACAATAGTTATGATATGTGTGGACAAGCGTCATAAAGAAGATCACAGCCGTGAGGAGAATCAAGCATAATGGGAGGTGCTCAGGGAAGGCCTTCCAGAAGGCTGACCTCTGAGCAGAGTCTGAGAAAAAACTCGCCTGTGCCTGAGAGAGTACAGGACCCGCAGGCCCAGCCAGGGCCCAGACCCAGAGAACAGAATGAAAGCTCACGATCTGACCGGGAAGGAGGGGCTGGTGAAGACGGAGCCAAGGGAGGCAGAATCTCAAGGGAAAGCCTGGGGACCAGCTCAGCTTGGCTTCCTCACGGGGTAACGCACACACGTATGTGCTCAGAAAGTATTTCTGGAATAAAGGATGGGCCGAACCTGGGTACTTACGCTACACTGAGAAGTAAGAGTTCACATGTACAAACATGAATGTTTCAAACACAAAGTGACCCAGAAGCCAGGGTGGCCCACGGATATAACCAATTTTAAACTTTCGGTACACATCCGCCTAGCCCTTTATGATTGGCAGATTCTCTTTTTCCCCCCACATTTGAGACAATGCCATGTTCTGTTTTCTGCACTTAACCATATTGCAATTTTTAACATCATCCTTGACTCCTTGAGATGCTCTGTATCTCTAACTGGTTTCAGCATCTTCAGCAAAGTGGTCACAAGGCAATTGATGCCTTCGAGGACCACAAGAGGTGCCCAGCAGCCACTGAATTTTATGAGGAAGGGGTTCACGGGACACCAAACCCTGTAGGTGGAGACAGAGTAATAGCATGCTGACCCAGCCGCCCCTGCTGGCCCCTGGCTCCAGGATGCCAATGTCCATCCTCTAACACAGAGAGATGCCCTTGCTCCATGGTGCCCAAGGGTTTGTCCTCAGTAGCAAAATGGTGCCTCTGACATTCTCCCCTCTCCATGTGGGCTTGGGGTGCAGGGACACTTCCCAGAGAGGCATTGTGTTCCTCTCAGGTCCCTACTTTCAGCTCTCAGAGCTGCTCCAGCTCCTCCTCATTCTCTCTCTGGGTGGATGACTCAGTTTGATTCAATGTCTGCAACCTGTTGGCTTCTGAAAGGAGCCAGGCCAGTTTTAACAATGAAACAGCTAAGCGCACAACTTCAAGTTAGAAAATACAAAACACATTTATTTTCAATGTCCAGGATTATAAACTCTTCAACTATGAAAATAAATATGGACCTGGGTTTTTAAAGAAACCAGAAAGGACTTCATAGAAATCAGATCAGGCAGCCTCTGCCCTTCCATCTGCTTCAGGGATGGCGGACGGCTCTTTCTAGAAGAGTCTGTGCTGAGGTGTCTGCTTAGGCCCCCAAGAAGTAGAAGGACATGTTCATGGCCAAAAGGGAAGGCCCCTCCTTAAGTGTTTTTGGAATAAATTAAGATTTTCTAAGTGAACTAACCTTGTTATCACCTGATGAGGTTAGGGACTGGTTGTTGAAGCTGCTTTTGCCCACAAATTTATTCAAGATTTGCGTTATTGAAAGGAAAACAAACCTAAGGCAGAAAAACGGAATGGGTAAATTGAAGGGGGGAAACCCACCCCCACCAACAAACAAGCCTCAGTTTGGCTGAAATAAGCAGGGCCAGATGGAGAGGGGAGCCCCAGTGCGGTGGCGGGGTGGGGGAGTGGGGCGCGTGTCTGCGGACAGAAGCAGTGCCCCTGGGCCAGCACAGTCCAAACCTCCCATCCCTCGCCAAGCGGAGGAATGGCTCCTTTCTTCCTCTTTCCCCTCCTGCCACTTCTCTTCTTCCCCCTCTTTCCCCGCAGCACTGGGAACTTTCCAGTTGGAACTCCTCCAGATGAGGCCTGGTGTGATGGGGCTGGGTACCAAGACTGCAGCCGGGTTGGATGGGATGGAGCAGAGCCTGTAGGCGGGCGGGCACGATTTCTCATCCCTCTCCCCACACTCTGCATTTCATAACAGGGCTCCATTCAGGAGACAGTAGAAGGTGCACCGGCTGCCCGGCAGGCTGTCCCACAGTCATTTCCCGGTGGCCTGTTGGAGGCTTTGAGCTTAACCAGACCTGCGCACGTCCTCGTCTAATTCCCTCCGTGGCTGCTAATGCCAGCAGATGCAGCTTCTGGCAGCAAAGCCAGTTTCTAATTGCTAATATCCTCTCCCTTTAGCACTCATCCTGCCAGAGTCATTCACAGCGCGAGGTCTGAATCTCCCCAGAAAGATTTTCCCCCCCACTCGGTGAGATGATTTCCAGAAAACAACCCTCTCCGCGGGGCAACCACACGGGAGAGTTCCGTTCATCACCCTCCGCACCACCCACAGTGAGGGATCCGGGGTCTCGGTGCTGCGGGCAGAAAGGCAGTGGCAGGAGTTCTTCGTGGAGTCTTTTTTTACTGACGCTCTTAGCACACTTGTGACTTCGCCCAGTTAGTGAAGGACAGGAGCCTGTTCATCAGATCAACACTTTGTTAATGTTTCCATTCTTTCCTGAGCCCTTCAGAGAAGCTCCTGGAGCTGCATGAAGACAGGGTCCTTGGTCTGCTGTGTTCAGCCCGGTCCCCACAGCTCCTCCTCCAGTACCCGGCACTTCCGAAGCGTTCGTTAATACTTATTGTTGAACGAAGTGGGATATTTTTCTAATGGCAACCGAGAGTCTGGCCATCTGGTGTGGTGATTGATGCAAAACAGAATTGCCCATCGCAGAGTTAAGGAGGAAAAATTTGACCTAGTTTCACTCAGGAGCAGTGAGACTCTTAAAATAGATTTTTATCTAGCTTGCTTTAAATGTGCAAACTGCCACTAGAGATTTCGAAAGGCAACCCTCTCTTCCATTCCAGACACAAACTGCATTTCATTTCGGGTCGTGGCTAAAGCCTGCCAGCAACTACAAACAGATTGTTCCCCTACATTATGCTGAGAAGAGGATTCCAGACCCCAGTGAAAGGGATGTACTTCTAATTAGAGAGGTTACAAAGGAATGTTCTCACTTCCCTTCGTTTTGGGGTGAGCAAAGCAGAAGTGCATGCATAATTCTAGAACATACTCCATATTGTTTTATTTTTCATCATTTTCAGCTACTTGATCCAGTGGCTTAGGATTTGAGAAAATATAAAATTTCAACCTCTGCTTTTCATAGTTAGAAAAAGCTGAGTTCATAGAACTCCAGCAGCTGTTGGCCAAATCCCAGAGGAAGCGTGCAGTGATTCTTGAGTGACTTTTTTTTTAAGTCTCTCTTATTCATAATGAAATTATAAATTAAAATCCAGACTGCTGTACAGGCTTTTCCCAGAGAGGCAAGTCTGTTTCCGAAAGTGCTGACAGCTAAGAGGCGGCCTGTGCCTCCCCCCACTCTAACTGGGTGGGGATGAAAGAGGAAGACGGAGTCCTTAGACTGAAAGTCCGAGAGAGACCTAAGAGGTCTGGGTTTTCTTTGAACAGGAGCACAGGGAATATGCACCAGCAAGAGGGAAAACGAATTTGTGACCCTGTCAGACCTGGAGCTTCTCCTAAGCCCTGCGTCTGCTTCACAACTGGTAAGTGGAATTCCAGGGACGGAAGAACATGAGCATTAACCTCCAAGGTGCCATTGAGGAGGTGGACTTTCCATGTTCATCCTGTTTCCATCCTTTTAAAAGCAATGACCAGCCTGGCTGGTGTGGCTCAGTGGTTGAGTACTGACGTATGGACCAGGCTGTCACAGTTCGATTCCCCATCGGGGCACATATCCAGGTTGTGGGCTCCATCGCCAGTGGGGGTGTGCAGGAGGCAGCCGATCAATGATTCTCTCTCATCATTGATGTTTCTATCTCTCTCGCTCTCTCTCCTTTCCTCTCTGTAATTAATAACAAAGATATTTAAAAATAAATAAATAAAAGCAATTACCATAAAGCATGTGTATGATCCAGCTGTGGGCTGAACCTGTGCCCGTGGCTATCTAGAAAATGAGCAAATCAATGCATCATTTATCTTAGGTCACGACTGCTTAATGTGTTAAATGTTCAGTGTAAACTAGTGTGTTAATTGTAGTAAAAGTGATCATAAATGTTAAGTGTGATTATTCCTGAAATACGAGAAGCAAAAAAAATCTTTTTTGTGCCTTCTCATTTTTTTCGAGCATTTAGAAGTATAATCCATGCGTAGCTTCTAGGATTCAGCCCCACAAACAGGAAATGTGATTGGCTAGTATTGATGCTTCTGAGGGTTAACCAGATGTCTTACCAGCATCAGCTTGGTTTTTAGAAATGGATTTTGTTAATTTGGCTGACAATGAGGTTGACAATACAACAGCGTGACTACCAAAAGCAGCTTTGTTTTTTGCTCTTAATTAGAACTGTCATAACTTCGCAGCTCGGATTGGATGGGGGGTTTCTCGCCTTAAGAGATTATGTTGAAGGTGATAGAAGTGGAACCCTCGTGGCCCATGGCTGGATAGTTACTTTAGGGAGGCAGCCCCGTTGCCTGCTGGCTGAGATGCTGGGGAATGCTTCCGGATTCCTGTCACAGCCTAAGTTGCCGTGAAAGTGTAGAGCACTACAGAAAAATTCTCTTAAGGAAAAGGCTGGCCGGGGGTTGGCATGGCAACTGTAAACAAGACCCTACCTTTCCCATTTTAGAAAGTTCAAACAAGTCTAGGGGCTGGAAGCAAAATGCCGGAATGGTCTGAGTGCCCAAAAGATGAGAAGATAGCAAAAGTGCTGTTTAATTAATTGAAGAAGATAAAATCAGAAAACAGAATTGTAGGGTGGTGGTAGGAAAGAGCCGACCAGGCCTTCATTCTTTAGTCCAGCGGAAGAAGAATATCAGATGGCTCAGATGGGGACGGAGGCAGCCTCGCGCAGCCAAGGCCATTGTGCTGGTCCGGGCAGCTCGCCAGCCCCAAGGTGGACCAAGGTGACTAACTGCACAGGCTGAACAAGAGCACTGCCCAGAACTCATTTAAAATAGCTCATATGTTGTTTCATTTTAAAAGCTATTTTCAATGACAGTTTACATGCAATATCATTTTGTATTAGTTTCAAGTGTACAGCATAGCAGTTAGACACCACACATCATTATTATTATAATATTAATTTACATCCCCATGACTATTTTGTAACTGCCAATCTGTACTTCTCAGTCCCTTCACCTTTTTCACCCAATCCGCCAACACCCCTCCCTTCTGGCAACCACTAGGTTGTCTAACCACTATGCTGTACATCTAAAATAATACAAAATAATATTGCATGTAAAGTGTAATTGAAAAAAATTATAATAATGTATAAAAATAAAATACTTTATCATTAAGGAAAAATGTTTTTTGATAAGCACTGCCTCCATGAAAGGGACTTGGAAAAAGACCAATAATACAAGTAACTGGACCTCGATTTGAGCCACTACCCTACATGGCAGTGTGAGCTGTGTCATTGGCCCCTTCCCGAGAAAGCCTGAGCCCCACGCACATGAAGGAACACAGGCTCTTCCCAGACTGCCAGGCAGTGATGGATTCAGATGATAGTAATCATGGAGCAGAGCGGTCCCACTAGCCAACCCCCTACACACCACACTTACACATTCAAAAGGTGACCTCATATCAAGCCTTAAGGAGTTTGCAATTCATTTGCAAGAGATAAGGCTAGCATGTGGGAGGGCAATATTTTAGAAAACCTATTAAGCAATAAATAACTAGCTGCAGATGGACACACTCTGGATTCCAGAGTCTAGTTTAATCCCATTTCGGCATTTAGATCCTTGCACAAGACTTTTGGTGAGTGCAATTCCAAACTAGGGAAGACACAAGCATTGCCAAATGTATGTGTTGACAATACTTTCCTAAAATGGAAGTGTCATTATTGCTCTTACTGACCAAAAAAAAAAAAGATTGAGAGAAACTTAAATGTCCATTATCCGGGTCTTATATAAACATGATGCATTCCTTTTTTAAAAACTAGAGAATGAAGAAGCTCACTTTGTACAAATATGGAGAGATCTCTGTATCAAATAGTTCCAAGTAGGAAAGTAAAAAACACTCTACATATTTCAAGCAGAGAATAAATGCAATGTAGGGAGCTAGTTAAAAACTGCTGGAAGTCGCTGAGGAACACAAAGGGGGTGGGGGGCTCTTACCTAAAGGCTGGGAAGCTGCCCTGTCCCTCCTGGTGCCTGTAGCAAGAACAGTCAAGCCCAGCTCACGTCCCTGTGCTGCCTGTAGCCAGGAAATGGGTAGTCTCCTCCTCCCACATTGGAACCTACCACCTGTGCCTCCCATTGAAGAATCTACCATGAAATCGGCTGGATGACTGAGTCTAGGAAGGGGGATGGAGAGCATCTAGAAAGATGAATTTGGACCTAACAGCCAAGAGAAACAATCGGGTACATCCACCCTTTCACCATTCAGATCCAATGATACATTCCATTGTACCCATCCATCAGCATCCTCCTCCCAGTAACAAAGCAACTATATTCCTCTCACAGAGGAATGCAGGCTCACATTCTCCCCAAAAGCGGGGAACACAGTGGGACCACTCTGAGAAAGCTGTCTCAGCCACTGTGTTCACCTCTGGGTGATGTCAATTCCTCTTCTCTCTTTTTATTTTTTAATTCTATGTTCAATTACATTGGGCATTCAATATTATTATGTATTAGTTTCAGGTGTACAGCATAGTGGTTAGATAATCATATACTTTCACAAAGTGGTCCCCCCCTTTATTTCCAGTACCCACCTGGCCCACCTGACACCACACATAGTTATTACAATATTATTTTCTATAATTCCTCTTCTCTTTTAGTTGCCATTAAATCTTGGATATTCTGTAATCTGAAGGCTAAATTGTAAAGTTAACCAGCAACCACACTCAGTATTATTATACATAACAAGCAAAGAAAAAAATATGCACAGCTACTAAAGTTCTTGTTTTCATAACCGGTACCAAAACCTAGTTGACTGATAATGATAACATTTGAACAATAATTGGAAATTAGTTTCTTCCCATGTCCATGCTATGTTCCATTTGCCTTTAACCAAAGTCTCGGTGGTTTGGGATTCTTTCCTGGGAGGATGACTTAAACCTTCGTTTCTGACTATTTCAATGACTTTTTTCTGTAATGGAGCCAGTTCAATGTATAAACTTGCTATCAGGTGGTTGGCTGGTGCCCCTGGGAATGATGCCATATCAGGGAGTGACAGCTGGCTGGTCTCTGCTGTCAGCAGATTAGGTATTCAGCAATGACGTAGCTGAATCAGCCCTGGTGAGGGGAAATCCCTATTGCTAAGTCCTATGCATAGCTTCTATCCATGCCATAATGGCTACACTCTGCGTGAGCCTACTGAGCAAGCCTGCAGGTGGCTGGGAAGAGGGTTGACTGATATTCACAGAATGGTTCTTCCTTTCCAATCAATTATTGAGACCTTCATCAGTGGGTGCCTTATGGGAAGCAATCACATAGGACAATGCCCATACAAGTGGTCCATCTGCAAACACATTCTTCAAACTCCCTTGTCATCAATATGCCAGTCAAACCACTAGCTACCTATGAATTGATATAAATCCTTCTACCTCTGGCCATCTCTCCATCTAGACAAAGTGGACAACTACTCATTGGTCAGCCTTGAGAGAACTTCCCTTACCACATTCCTGATTTGGGCTGCAATGTTTCAGCAATCCTTATCAACCTGGTGCCTTCCAGTGATAAAGGACCATCTGTGAACTTGGCCCAAATGATATTTTCCTCTGGTTAACTGTCAGTCCCCAAAGGCCATAGGTGTGGGTTGAGGTAGAATTAAAATGCAGCCCGTGGAGGTGCTATGGGAGTGGGAGCCACCTGCTCATGAAACTTATGTGTATTGAGGACCTACTCAACCCTACTCTTGCATACACTGTTTACTCTGGATGATGGACTGCTGCTGTGTATGCCCAACTTGTATTATGTTGCGGAGCACAAGGGACTTGGTTGGAAAGTTGTCAGGAGGACATTCTGAGAAAAGGGAAGTGTGTGGAAGGCTGCCTGTCCTGTTTATCGGAATTCCGACTTAGGGGAGTGTTGAAGGTGGTGCCCCTAATTATTCCTTGACCTTTCCAAACAAGTCTGTGCACGTGCAGACCCCCGGGTGTTCACTGGAATCCTTATGCTTAATCCCTGGATGCCCTTGCCTAGAGGACAATGTAAACACATGTGTCCCCCCAAGATTACTCACCCTGCTGATTGTATCTAAAAAATAATTTTTATCTCAAACTGCTGTTACAGTAAAAGACTAACGAGGCAGGCAATCGAGGCTGCCTGGTCCCTTTGCTACTAGGTCATCCCTTAGCCCTCTCTTTCACAGTGAAACTATGTTGGAGTACTCTGTTCATCTGTCATTCAGGGGCTGCTGGTCAGACCCGGCAGTATTAGTCAGTATTGCTGCTTAACAAATTATCCCCAAACTTAGCAACCAGCATTTATCATCTCATGTGGTTTCTGAGAGTCAGGAATCTGGGAAAAGCTTAGATGGAAGGATCTGGCTCAGGGTCTCTTACAAGGTTGCAGTCAAGCTGTTAGCCAGTGCTTTACTCAACTCGAGGCTTAAGTAGACATGCTGCAGACCAGTGGTCCCCACATGGGGACAATTCCGCCCTCCCCCCCCCCCCTCTCCTCCCGAGGATATTTGGCAACGTCTGTAGAGATGTCAGCTGTCACAACTAGAGAGTAGTGCTGCTGCTGGAATCTAGTGGGTAGAAGCCAGGGATGCTGCTAAACATCCTACAGTTCTTGGGATAGCCTCCCACACTGAATAATTCTTTGTCCCCAGAATGAAAACAGTGCCAAGGTTGAGAAATCCTGCTGGCGAGCCTTCTTTTGTTCTGGTCCTCACACAAAACTGACAGCCTTGTGGATGACTCGAAACAGTGCTAGGAAGAACACACTCAAAAGAGTCTATGTTATCCCCCAAATCCAGAGATGCTAAAAAACATTGTAGCTCACTCTTAGTGGGAGGTGGGACCAAGTAGAGCCAATTTCCTTTCACTTTCAAGAGGAAATGCCAATATTTTCCCAGACTATTGGACCCCCTAGAATCTTCATTGGGGTAGGTGGCCTCTGATTTTTCTTGGGGTTTCTCTCCCACCCTCTGGCATACATATGTCTTATTAGGCATCTAGGCCATTTCCTATGCACCATGTCAATAATGTAACATACCAGCATGATGTTCTGAGGAATATCAAGATGATCAAGACCTTGTCAGAGAGCAGAAGAGTCAACATAGGCCTGAGGTTAAGACAGCGACTGTGTTTTGCGATCCTTCTAGTTGAAAGAAAACTCCATCTGGTGATCTTTCCTAATTTGGTATTGAGGAAAAAACAAAAGCATCTGCCAGATCAATAGCTGCAAACAAAGTGCCTGGAGCTCTGTTGTGTCATCCACTAAAGAGACTACATCTGGTCCAATACCTGAATGATTTTACAAGACTCTGCAGTCAGTCACCAATAACTGCCTTCCTCTTCTGCAAATGCCAAACAGATGAATCAAATGCAGACATGGCAGAATAACCCCCGAATTCTGCAAGAGTTAGATGGAAATAAGAATCTCTGCAATTCCCCCAGGGCTGTGGCATTACTTTGGGTTTGTTCTCCCACAGTAAGAGGAGATTCCAGGAAGTTACTGTGTGGCCCTGTCTACCATAATACAGCTACTACACGGGTTAGGGAATCAATAGGGGGGTTCTTTTAGTTGTTGAGGATGACCTATCACAACTCCATTCAAGGATGGGAAAATAACACACAGTGTTATTGGACCCCGTGAGACAGCCAGGAGCCAACTTCCATTTATCACCTGATTTTCACAAATGACACCCTTCCCCCACTCAGGTGATTCAGAAGGAATTTGGGTTTTGAGAGATTAGGAAGGACTCAGAATCAATGTCCATAGATCTCCAAAAGATCTAGACCCCCTTTCCTCTGTGCACAGTCCCCCTGGTGACTGGCTGCAGATCTTTTGGGGAAGACTTAAAGGGAGATTTATGCCAGACACTTACAGCAATGTTGTAGGGTTCTTTCATCTAAGGTTGGTGGTCTCAAACCTTAGCATACATTGATCCAGCTGAAGTGCTTGCTAAAACTAAGGGTGTCTGTGCCCCATAGAGCTGGGGGAGGGCCTGAAAATTTGCATTTCCAACAAATTCTCAGGTGATACTGCTGCTGCTGCTCCCTGGACACAATCTGAGAATCTGATCTGAGGATTTCCATGTCTTTGAACTGATTCAGATCTGAGACTTGGGTGACAGGCTAGCTAGCTCCATCCATCGAACAAAGGTTTCCGTTCACTAGACCTAGGGATTTTCAATTACATAAAGCAAGTAATTCCTAGTAGACCGCCCATCTATTTTGGTGCCAGGGCCACCATGAGCCATTGGCCAACATCCAAGAGCCCGTGTGCTAAAATATTCCGCTTGCTGCTCCAGGCACTCTGCCCATCACAACCACTGCATCCACTGTGCTCCTGGCTCTGAAGGGCTGCCACTTGGCTCTGCCCCTCCAGGAGCCTGTCATCCACGGGAATCAAGAAGTCTATTTTAATGAAGGTGTCTTTTCTTTTATCAGTGGGTCCCTTAAGAACTCTCAAATAAGAGACTTAGCTTGAAACATCCGCCAGGTCTGGAGGAGGCTGACCACAACAATATCAATCGGGAAACAGAGTAGTTAGAAACAATCCCATGTTTCCGACTACTCTGTCTCCCCACATCCCCATCCTGGAGGGACAGAAATTGTGGGTAGTATGACAAGGTAATACGAGTAGACTCACTGAGTGGGCAAAGAGAGAAGAAGCTGATCACAACCTCACCCCTACTGCAGGCTTCTCGCCTGCTTAGGAGACTAGAAGGAGGCTTATCTGCAAAGCAATGCTTTGGTTATTACATGCATTTTAATTACTAAAATCAGAGAGTGTTTTGTGATTAGAGGTCCATCTGTAATTGTTAAGAGTGACCAGAGAACTCTGGTGTCTGCCTGAATTTCCATCCAGGTGATGGTGAAGAAATTTCCCATGGAGTGGATTCTAAAAAATACTGGGAAATACAAAGCAGGTTGCTTTGTCGCTGAATTCTAAAACCTGCATGTTCAATGTAATGGCAAATGTAGAAACATAACAGAGATGGTCACATAGCCACAGAGAAGGTGACAGGGGGCAGAAAGAGAATGTTGGGGAACCAGCTAGTATTGTAAGAAATATTAATCATGCTCTGTGAATCGTGATTGTTTTATTCTGATTAAAGAAGGCACAGCTACCCTGGCTGGAGCTGGCCTGTGGATGCAGCCCATCCTCCCCATTTGGAGCTGCCTATTACCATAGAAAGGTTAGAAAAGATTTGTTAGAGAAATCAGAATCGCCAGCCCTTTAAGATCTCCAGCCCTTTTTTGCACACCTGCAGGCCTTTGCAAATCTCCAGCCGGCTTACCAGTTAATTTTGGCACTCCATTTGGCTATTTCCCCATGTAACCCCAACCCTGGCATATCCTTAAGCCCTTTGAAGACCCCTAGTTCTTTTGCATACCTGTAAACTGCCCCTTGGCTATATAAGCAGCGGCTTATGGGAGGCTGCAGAGCAGATTTTTGTGGCTAACCTGCTGCTCTCCCATGCTGCCAGCAATACTGGAATAAATGCTCATATGTGATTCAACCCTGTCTCTGCTTAATTGGCTCGAGAAGTGACAGGCAGCACGAACCCATTGTTTGTCCACTTACAAAGGCAGGAGATGAAACAAGGTGATCCCAGACACAGCCCCAGCTTCCCAGGTTCCCAAAGGACCACAGGGACAGGCAGCTATGGATGGTACTATCCTGAGCAATGAGGGTTCTGACCTGGCCTAGAAGCTTACTCATGGGCTCTCGTACCCTCCCGGCTTTCCCTCACAGCAGGTTGTTCCAGAGACTCTACTAACGTTCCCATTACCCTCAGAGGATGCAAAACAACCCAGTGTGCTTCTGGGTGTCAATGAGGAGACTGGGAGAAATGAAAGGTAATTTTATGGAGTATCCTTCAGGAGGCTTAGACTTTAGATCTGGCTGAGGTTCATTCTTTAGTTCCAAATACCTTTAAGAGGTAATAACCACTTTTTTCCAAATCTGCAACATAAAATAGCCAACAACAACAACAACAAAAACAAAGCTAAAAGCATTCACATGTGAGGCATATCAATTGTAATTTGGAAATTAAATGGGAATACACAGGGGGCTGGAGGAGTGTCCTTACCCATCCGTTAGCGCTCTACCAACAGACATATCTGCTCCTGCCCACAGCGAGAGCCAGTGCTGTGGCTGGGACCTTTGATCTTGAATCCCACTCCAGCATATGGCGCTGCTAAGCGTAATCAAAGTGCAAATCTTTATAGAAAATTACAGAGACTCTGAAAAGGGGATGAAGGCTTCCTTCCTCTAATTTCCTTTCCTGCCAGGTTCCTGGTCTTAAGTGAAAAACATTTGGACTTTTGATGAAATCTGCAAGCACTTTGAGGGCATTTACACTGTATATAGTCAATTATTGGACTGTCTGAGATTATTTCCATTACTGTGATTGACAGGCTGCTTCTTGCCAGGGCAGAGACATAGTTTCCAATGGTAACTATGGTATGAAACTGCCTCCCTATACAGGGACATTAGACTAAGGAGACATCTTCAGCTCAGGGGGAGAGATGACAAGGTGGGGGTGGGTGGCAGACACATGTACATCCAGGTTTTGATAATGTCATTAAAAATTTACAGGATGAGTTGCTAATCCTTAAAGTTGAAACTCATCAAAAGAGGTGCCCCCTACAAATATTTTCAAACTATTAATTATGAACTGAGATCAAGTTGTGAGAAAAAATATTGATTTTTTAAAGAAAGTCCTTTCAGATGTATCTGTCAACCCACTGAAGAGAGGGGAGACGATTTCTTTTTTTTCTTTTTTAATTTCTTTATTGATTAAGGTATTAGTTATGTGTCCTTATTCCATTACCCCCCATCCCTCCCTCATGCCCTCATCCCCCTGTTGTCTGTGTCCATTGGTTAGGCTTATATGCATGCATACAAGTCCTTTGGTTGACCCCTCCCCCTTACCCCCACCCTCTCCTACCTTTCCTCTGTGGTTTGATGGTCTGATCAGTGTTTCTCTGTCTCTGGATCTGTTTTTGTTCATCAGTTTATGTTGTTTATTACATTCCATAAATGAGTGAGATGACAATTTCTGAACTAGAAATTAAAAGCAAAACTCGTGTTTTGTCCAGATTGGTCATCTTTGCCCTCTTACCAAGGCTCTGTTGGTAAGCTGGAGGAACTACGATGTACCTCCGTCCAGAAAAACAGGTCCCGGGCAAGTTTGCAACTTGGGAAAACTTAGTCCCAGGAAGGCTTTGTGTGTTGTATCTCATGGTTACTGATGATGGTACCCAAGCCTTGAGCAAATTGTCTATAATAATGTGGTCATTCGGAAAAAGGAGAGAGACATCGGAAGGATCATTCAAAAAGTTAAATCCAGTTCAGGTGAGTCCACTTTCAGCGGGTGGGCACTGGCACACCTGGGCTAGTTGTTCACGGCCTCCTCCGTCCTGACCAGGCAGTGCCAAACCTGATTGGCCCGTGTTCTTACTGTACCAGTGGTTGAATATTGTGAACGTCACCCTGAACTGGCCTCATTAGTTGTATGTATATATGAGTATCAACAGGGGTCAAGCAAAGTCCAACTATAAACACCTGGGGTCAGGAGCCAACTGTTTAGATTCTGGTCTACACTCTATCATTACAGTGGCAGATCATTCTAGAAGGCGACTAACTTCTCTAGTTCTTAGCATCTTCTCCTCCAAATTGGAAATGTGATTAATCCTCACCCAACTGCCTCATGAGACTTACGTTGAGGTTCAAACCAGAGAGTAGATAGGAAAGCATTTTTAAAATAAAGCTTTTAATTAATTTCAGAGAAATACATAATAATTGTATATAGTTTAGAAAATGCCAAAAAGTAAAGTGTAAATAATTATTCATGTTCTCACCACGTAAAGACAACTGTTAACATTTTTAACATTTTCTTCCAGCTTCCTATAAAAACTGACAATTCAACAACAGCTGCTGAGTACAACAAAAATGGGATAAGCCACGCTGCTGTCCTTCGGCTGGGTGGGGATGTAAACGGATAAACAAATGTTATTACTGTAGCATGAAGAAATCCAAATAAAAGAATAGTGGGAAGTTGTACCATAAAATACAATTACAGGTCTGGCTCCTAAAGATGACAAATATTTTAAAATATTTATTTAGAAAAATAGAGACACTTTGATACCCAAAGGATTTCCTTAGGCTACTGACTCAATTCTGTTCTCAGGGAAGATGTCACTGTATTCCTGCTATACCATTTCAGTTACACAAAGACAAACTGGATACTGTGACCAGATTTGCCTTATTTCCTAAGCCATTATGCTCAGTCAACAACTGCATTTCCTGTTTTAGCTTGCCAGACGTGCCTGCAATTCACTGTAGTTCTTGTAGATACACCATCTGTTTATACATATTGGTTTCAAATAAGCAGGCATCTTCGTACTCATGGCTAAGGGTTTTCCTTGGACATAAAATCCAGCGTGCTGGAAGCAGTCACCTTGCCAATGGCTTTAAGCACACAGACGTGGGCTGATCCTTCCACAGCGTTTTTAGTTCTTTATGATCTTCTTCTCAAAAGATAATTGCTGTTTCAGCAAATGGTACTCATCGCATCTCTCCAGGCTGGCACTATCCTCCTAGGTTACCATCTTAGGAACGTTACCAGCTCTCGGCCATGCTCAGCCTGCCCACTCCTTTTCCTATCCCTGGGCTCCTAGCCAAGGGGATGTTGCTGGTCTGAATAAAGGCTTAAGAATTCTCCTTCAGTGACAGTACCTGAGAAAACAGGACCTGGGAAGGTGCTAAAGAAGGATCTCTAGGCCCTATTCTGGAGGTTCTGTATCAGGTTCTCCGGGGATGGGGGGGAAAGAGTGAGGGGCTGGGGTCCAGTATTTCTAGTAAGTTCTACAGTTTCCTCCTCTGTAGAATGGGGGTAACAACAGTCCCGACCTCACCAGGCAGCTGTGGGAGTGAGTTTCTGTGGACCTCTGCCGGGCACTCAGCTCTACATGAGTGCTCATCATTATTATTGTAGTTATTCTGACATGAAGGTGAGCAGGTGTTTTGGAAATACTGTCTATTGGTATTGAAATTAAGTGTGCATAAATATCATCTGGGGGTTTCTAGATGCAGGTGCCGGGGCTTCGTCTCCTGAGATGCTGATTTAACATGATGGGCACGTAGCTGGGAATCTGCATGCCTATGTTTCCTTAAGGGGGAAAATGGAGCATCCACAGGTAGATTGCAAAGCTGGGCTTCTCCTTTTCCCATTCCTAATCCCCAAGGCAAAGAAACTTGCCTCTCAGGCCCGGGCAAAGATGAAGCCCGTTCAGACAGAGTTGTGGGAGCTGTTTGATAACAGCCCAAGGACCATGGGGACTCTCAGGTCCCACTTCATCTGTGGCAGGGTCCGCACTGCCTGCCTGGGGCTGGCTCACACGGGGTGAGGAAACAGATGCTGTCTGCAGGCTGCCCTGAGCGAGCTCCAGGAAGCTGCTCCGGCAAGCCCGCCTCTCCCACAGTGGGGGCTTGGCCAGCTCTCTTCCCTCTCACCTGCCCTGCACCAGGCCAGCCTGGGCCAACTCCGGCCAGGTCCAGGGGCCACTGAAGACCTGGCCTGGAATCCTTCCTGCCTCTCCAGCTGCCGTTCAACGAAACCCCAGATTGCCTGGGAAGAAGGCGGTGCCCATCCCTGGCAAGTCCACGAAGCTTCCATGCCCGGGCAAGAACGCCAAGAACCCTGACACCACGTGCGTGTGCCATGGAACCAGCCCCGACTTGCTCGCGTTCTGACCTCTGGAACTGGAGATTGAAAGGGCGAGCCTTCCAAAAGCGAGATGACAAGGCTCTTGCTTCTCTGACGAACAGCATTCTTTCCTCGATGTCTACTGGTGATTATGCAAATTATACATTTAAAGGTAATTAATCCTTAACTCCTGGAACCTGACCCAGCCTGGATCCATCCATAAACACATTATGTAGTTAAGAGGCATTTAAATGGAGACAACTGCTTTTACTAAAAAGTGTTGCTTTTTATAGAAAATTAGATATAGGCTATGTTATAATAAAGTGGAATTAAACATTTTAAAAAATGTTTTCCTTTGGACCCCTGTAATTTTCCCCCGTTCTTTCTAAATACAAGTCCATGTACTTTCTCCTCCTAAAATGCTACATATGGGCAGGGCCCAGGGTGAGAGAAGACCCCTGGCCTGAGACACCCCCTCTCAGCCCTGACTCCAGCGTTACCAGTGGACATCCCAGCTCATGCCTCCAGATCCTTTTTGCATAGCTGCCCTTTGGCCTTCTCTTGACCCCAGGGGTAAAGCCACTCATGACATGACCGGCCCCCAGGAGAACAGATGGGAAAAAGGCCTGTGCAGACTTAGGCAGGTGAGTCGGGAATTCTAGGGTCCCCACATTTTGGGTTTCACCAGGAACCCTGAGCAAAAGTGGGGGTGTGGGCTGTGGGCGAGCACGTCCCTTTGGAAGCCCCAAATCTTGGTCTTACGGGGAGGAGCACAGCCAGGGAGGACTGCAACACGGCCTCCACAGCACAGGGTTCAGGATAGGGAAGGGTGGTGGTGGTGGTGGTGTGTGTGTGTGTGTGTGTGTGAGAGAGAGAGAGAGAGAGAGAAAGAGAGAGAGAGAGAGAGAGAGAGAGATAGGGACCCCGGCTGCCCTATTCTAAGAGTGGTGGTGGTGTGTGTGTGTGTGTGTGTGTGTGTGTGTGAGAGAGAGAGAGAGAGAGAGAGAGAGATAGGGACCCCGGCTGCCCTATTCTAAGAGTGGTGGTGGTGTGTGTGTGTGTGTGTGTGTGTGTCTACATGTCCCGCCAAACCACTGTCACAGGTTTCAAGGTTCTAGATGGCAAGAACTAGATAGAGAGCATTTTTTTTGTCGAGCACCTAATTTATGTAGGCATAGATACCGCTTGAGGTTATGGTACAAGTACTATTACGTCAACTGCTTGCTGGAATCTTTAAAGGGGACTAGGGAATATTTATTTGGAAGTCATTGTATGAGCAAAGGTTGTGTGATACTGTCAAAAAGCACAGATGTCAAAAAACATCTCACCAACAAAGATTCAGACAGAAGTTTTGGCTGTTCCTAAATCACTCTCTTGCACATGTCCCAGGCTTCCCCTCTGGAGAGCCCCCGCTCACCTGCACCTAGGTAACACTCAGCACTTCCTGTCCCCAAAGCCTTCCTCCAGCTCTCAGGCCAAGTTCATGTCCCCAAGGCTCCCACAGCTCCACCCACAGCCTGACCACCTGCAGCTGCTTCTTGGGTGTCAGCCTCCCCACTAAGCTGGTGCGCCCTGAGGTCTGGCACGGGCACAGTGTCTATCAACCACAGCCTTCCCCGGGCTCATCCCAGGACTTGGCACAGGCCGAATCCCCACCACATGCCTCTTGCCTGCTCACCAGCAGCAATAAGCGTTCCAAGCCAATGCAGTTTGGAGTTTTTGCTCCTCACTACCAGGGGCTCTAAATACTGCCAGGTTCAAGCAAAATGCCACTTCAACTCCTGGAAGAGAGAGATGAAAATAAATCAAACACCTGTGTCGCATTACAGACATGGAGACCATCGGGGGCACATGTGAATATCATACATATGTACTCTGAGGTGTTTAAATGTCATTCATTTGTAAAGTTGACCTCGGGTTCTATACCTTTAGAAGGGAAGCATTTCTTTAAAAAAGATGGCAGTCATACTTTTTCAGAAAAAAACTTTATATGCGCACACAGGTTATCATTTTATCTATATATCTCAAAATCTTACTCTTACTGAGACTGGGTTGAGGGTGCTAGGAGCACCTGTCGGAAACTGTACTTACTGGAAAGGTGGCACACCCTATCTCTGCAGCAGATGGGTTACTTCAAGGACACGGAATGTTATGGAAAAGCAATTGTCCTGACATGAATCTGTAGGTCATTCCTACCTGCAGCCCAGAACTGCTGGAAGAATATTAGCAAAGACAGCCACAGCATTAAAAGATGCTCAAGGTCTGCAGGGGTCGGATACTCTTTAAATCTTACTTAGAAACATCTAGAAAGAAAAGACACCCCCCCCTCCCCGGGGGAGGGGGTGAGTGATGGTGGTCCTCAGGGGGAACACTGCCTGCTGCTCTCACTCTCTCCGCAAGCTTTCAGTGAGGAGTCAGGACAAGAGGCTTTTTTAAAGGGGTAGGGTCTCCTTTCTGCTTCTCCCTCTTCCCCGTTCCACCTCTCTCAGGTTCCACCCTCTTGCTTGCTCAGAATGCTCTGTGTGTGTCCTGAGGCCGTGGCCTCCAAGCAGATGCTGCCACAGTTCCATCCCAGGAAGTTCCAGGGATTCACTTTGAAAGCCAGCAGCTTCTTTGTGTCTTCCCTCTGAAACACTGGGGTAGCCTCTGTTGCCAGCAAGAAGGTCCTCCCACCAGCCGCAGAGGCCCGGGTCACGGCAGCTTGGGCCACACTGTGCCAGCTTGGGTCTCACCCGCTGCGGCAGCCATGCCTTCATGAAGGGGATGGGAGTCAAACACTGCATGGATTTCAGAAGATTCTCACAATGTGAACTGAAAAACCAGTCTACCTGGGGAACTTCATCTTTCATCTTAACGACAGACACTTGGTCCTCCAAGTTCATCCCCTAGCTCAGCGGTTTGCCGACCACTGCTCTGGCGGAACTCAAAGCAAATCCCAAGCAAACTAGGTGTGCTCCTTCCCTGTGCCCTGAAGGGACACTTCACTGCCTCCCTTCAGTTCTGCAACACCCATCACGCGGAGCCCGGGTCCCTGGCCACGCTGCCAGTGATCCCTGTCATCTTTGCTTACATTCAGAACTTGTAGCTATCACTTACGTAGGAAT
Source organism: Corynorhinus townsendii (assembly GCA_026230045.1). NCBI lineage: Eukaryota > Metazoa > Chordata > Mammalia > Chiroptera > Vespertilionidae > Corynorhinus > Corynorhinus townsendii. The sequence continues at coordinate 177,220,468 of JAPDVU010000004.1, read as the reverse complement.
TGGTTAATGAGGCAATTAATAATTGTTAAACACTGGGGTTATTACAACGTATCTGCATCCCAGCAGCTTTCTCATGGATAGCTTTATATTATCATCGAGCCTTTCCATGCCTTGCCCTTCCCACCAGATTGTCAGCCTCTTGAGCGGGAGATCTGCCTCTTTCCTTTAATTGTCCAGAGTATGGTCCTTGAAATTACATTCTCTGGACACTTTGGGGGTGGAGGGGAGATATAGGGCCTTTATTTTTAGCAAGGTAATTTGCATGAACAAATAGTAATTAACAGCTCTTCCTTGCCCATTCTCATTCTCAGCAGGGGCTGCCTCCAAGGAGCCCTTGATACATGCTCCCTTCTCTACTGACAGTAAGTGATGAGGCTTCCCCAACTAAGCCAGGCCTGAGAACTAGGACTTTGCAGAGGGGGCACCGCCCCCCTCCCCCCAAGGTAGCAGTTCGTTATCCAAGGGCCTGGGAAGGTATAAATATGGTTATTAGTGCCTGGGAAGGTTATTATACTAGTATATATGCACACGTGCAGAGCCTCCGCTAGGGAGGAAAACTAATGGGACCAAATCGCCAAAATCTGACAGAGACCCTTTCATGATGGTAGAACCAGTTCCGAGCTGTCTCCTGGCTCTTGCCTGCAGCAGGACCTTGAGTTCAGATCCCTAAAGGGGGCGGTGCCTCTCCTTGGCTTCCAGTAGCGCGATGCCCCAAACGCAAACAGGAGGCTGTTAGAATGAGTGGACCTAGCCTCTCCCGACAGCGGCCTGCCCATAGCTCTTTGCACACAACCTCATGCTCCCCAAAACCTCTGTAGCATGCTGGCGGACTGTGTGCCGCAGGGCGACACCTGGAAGAGCAAGTGACTTAAAAACAAGTAAAACAAGCCGTGCTCCCACTGTTCAGAAGCGACTGGTGTCCTCGTCTGAAATAAAAAGGTCTCTGTCTGCAAATCCCGTTTGCTCGACCGGTAATCCACCCCCCGCCCCCAGCCCAGCGTGTCCGCCCGGTACAGCTGTTTTTAATCCCTACTTTTCTCACTTGGCGTCCCGGGCTCGGGCTGACCAGACGCGGAGCCACTTAGCGTCTCCCCCTCCCCCCTGCCAGGGTCTGTCCTTCCTCCGCCGTCTCCTCTTTCCCCGCCTGCATCCCCGGGGGCAGAGTGTGGGAAGAACGAATTTCCGCCCGGTTTGTTTGCCACTCGCCGACTTGGGTCCCTTCCGGACGCAGCCTGCGCACCCCGGCTCCTCCCCCGGCTGTTCCAGGGAGGCCGCGCTCCGGGTCCGGGACCCAGAGAGAGGAGGCGCGGGCTGCGGGGGCCGAGCCGCCCGCCGGGGCGCAGCAGCCAAGCCGCGCCCCAGCAGCTCTTGGAAGGACTCCCGCCTGCCTGCAGCTGGGGAATCCACTCGGCGGGGAGAATCCGTGCCAGGGAATCCAGCTCTCCGGACTCGGGCTGCAAACAAAAAGCTCAGTTCTTGTTCCCCGCTCCGTCCCACTACGCGCACCCGGAGAGTTTTCTGCAGAGATGCAACAAGTAGCACCCGCACCTCGCAGAGCGCCCTGCGCCGCCTGACTTGGCTGGACGAAGCAAGCCTGCAGAGACCGGGCCAGACACCCACCGGACAAAGGGCGGAGGAGGGGCTGGACCGCGCAGCGGAGTCCCTAAAGAGGCCATTTAGTGACTCTGGCCAGGCCAAGGGGAATGCAGAGGAGACACAGAGCCGGCGGGCCAAGAGGACGATCCGGCAGCTGCACGCAGGGCGGGCGGCAATGGAGGCTGCCCGCGCCGTGCGCTTCCTGCTCGTGGTGTGCGGCTGCCTCGCGCTCCCGCCATGGGCCCAGCCCGTGTGCCCGGAGCGCTGTGACTGCCAGCACCCCCAGCACCTCCTGTGCACCAACAGGGGGCTCCGCGCCGTGCCCAAGACCAGCTCGCTGCCGAGCCCGCAGGACGTGCTCACCTACAGCCTAGGCGGCAACTTCATAACCAACATCACGGCCTTCGACTTCCACCGCCTGGGCCAGCTCAGACGGCTGGACCTGCAGTACAACCAGATCCGCTCTCTGCACCCCAAGACATTCGAAAAGCTCTTGCGCCTGGAGGAGCTCTACCTGGGGAACAACCTCCTGCAGGCGCTCGCCCCGGGCACATTGGCCCCGCTGCGCAAACTGCGCATCCTCTACGCCAACGGGAACGAGATCAACCGCCTGAGTCGAGGCTCCTTCGAGGGCCTGGAGAGTCTGGTCAAGCTGCGACTGGACGGGAACGCCCTGGGGGCGCTGCCGGACGCGGTCTTCGCCCCTTTGGGCAACTTACTCTACCTACATCTGGAGTCCAACCGGATCCGCTTTCTGGGCAAGAACGCCTTCGCCCAGCTGGGCAAGCTGCGCTTTCTCAACCTCTCTGCCAACGAGCTGCAGCCCTCGCTGCGCCATGCGGCCACCTTCGCCCCGCTGCGCTCCCTCTCCACCCTCATCCTCTCGGCCAACAGCCTGCAGCACCTGGGGCCCCGCGTCTTCCAGCACCTGCCCCGCCTCGGCCTGCTCTCCCTTAGGGGCAACCAGCTCACGAACCTCGCACCAGAGGCCTTTTGGGGGCTGGAGGCCTTGCGGGAGCTTCACCTGGAGAGCAATCGATTGAGCCAGCTGCCCGCGGCGCTGCTGGAACCTCTGCACAGCCTGGAGGCGCTGGACCTGAGCGGCAACGAGCTGTCTGCCCTGCACCCCACCACCTTTGCCCACCTGGGCCGGCTGCGCGAACTCAGCCTACGCGACAACGCGCTCAGCGCCCTCTCTGGGGACATCTTCGCCGCCAGCCCGGCCCTCTACCGGCTGGACCTAGACGGCAACGGCTGGACCTGCGACTGCCGGCTGCGGGGCCTGAAGCGCTGGATGGGCAACTGGCACTCGCAAGGCCGGCTTCTCACCGTCTTTGTGCAGTGCCGCCACCCCCCGGCCCTGCGGGGCAAGTATCTGGATTACCTAGACGACCAGCAACTGCACAACGGGTCTTGCGTTGATCCCTCTCCCTCGGTTTCCCCGACCGGCGATGCCAAGCGGCGGCCCTTCCCCACAGCCACGAGGGAGAAGATGGCGCCCCCTGCCGGTGGTCTCGCGGAGGAGCTGCCGCCACAACCGCAGCTGCAGCCACAGCCGCGGGAGAGATTGCCGCCCGGGGCGCCCTGGGATGGGGAGCTCTTGGGCAACCGCAGCGCCCTGAGGCTGAGCCCACGGGGTCCAGGCCTCCAGCAGCTGGGCCCCTCTGCCGCTGCTGTGGCGGTCCCGGCGCCACACCCCCTGGACCTTCAGGAGAAGCCCAAGGCGGGGCGTCCGTCGGCCGATCCAGCCCACGCGGAGCCCACCCTGACCGCCACGGCAGCCTCTGCGCCGCCGCCCGCTGGCGACCTCTGGCAGCGCGCCGCGCAGCAGCGCCTCTTCCCGCAGCAGCAGGAGAGCGCCGCCCAGTCCGACGGCGGGGTCGGCCTGCCGCCGCTGGTGTCCGACCCGTGCGACTTCAACAAGTTCATCCTGTGCAACCTGACGGTGGAGGCGGTGGGGGCCGACAGCGCCTCGGTGCGCTGGGCGGTGCGCGAGCACCGCAGCCCCCGGCCGCTGGGCGGCGCGCGCTTCCGCCTGCTCTTCGACCGCTTCGGCCAGCAGCCCAAGTTCCACCGCTTCGTCTACCTGCCCGAGCGCAGCGACTCGGCCACGCTGCGCGAGCTGCGCGGAGACACCCCCTATCTGGTGTGTGTGGAGGGCGTGCTGGGCGGCCGGGTCTGCCCGGTGGCCCCCCGGGACCACTGCGCCGGGCTGGTCACCCTGCCGGAGCCTGGGAGCCGGAGCAGCGTCGACTACCAGCTGCTGACCTTGGCCCTGCTGGCCGTCAACGCGCTGCTCGTGCTTCTGGCCTTGGCGGCCTGGGCGTCGCGCTGGCTGCGCAGGAAGCTGCGGGCCAGGAGAAAGGGAGGGGCCCCTGTCCACGTTCGCCACATGTACTCCACCCGGCGGCCCCTGCGCTCCATGGGCACCGGCGTGTCCGCCGACTTCTCGGGATTCCAGTCGCACCGGCCGCGCACCACCGTGTGCGCGCTCAGCGAGGCGGACCTCATCGAGTTCCCCTGCGACCGCTTCATGGACAGCGCGGGCAGCGGCGGCAGCCTGAGGCGGGAGGACCATCTCCTGCAGCGATTTGCCGACTAGATCGGGGGCCTCCAGGGTGTGGACACCATCTCGTTGGCCTTGAGGAGCCGTCTCTCTGTGGGGCCCTCCAACCCACCTCAGGGGAAGATCTCATTTCATCAGACAGTCTCCTTTTGTGCATTTGGCCCGAGAGGCCGAAGAAGCCAATTCGGCACTGCGCCCTAACTCCCAATATTCATGAAATAAATGGATGGTACTTGGTGGTCAAGACCAAGAGGAGGGGACGCATGGATGGTGGGGTACAGAGGTGGAAGGCCTTCTTTACATGGAGACTTTGGCGCAGCTGTGACAATGCAATAGCCTCACCCCCTTGGAGGTAGGAAAGGGGGCTTGTGCTCCCAACATGGCCAGAAAGCGATTTGGAGACATACTTTTTTCCTTGTTCAGTGTCCAGAAGAGGTGTTCTGTGTTCTATTTAAGGAAAAGAGGAATTTATTACCATTACAAAGGAGGCTTGGTTTGCAGGTTTGTGCCAAGAAGGATGATGTCATCCGGTGGTAAAGTTTAACACACTCACCAAGGGGGAACTCTTTTATGGTGGATGACTTGACCTTTAAATAATTAGAGACGCTTTTTTTTTTTCTTCAACAATGTGAAGAGCTCTGACATTTAACAAACTGACAAACTCAAGGACTGTTTTAGATGAGCCAGCTTTCTTTTTAACAGGTTATCACATGAAGGTTCGCTGACCTTGGGGTTAACTGAGGTTATACACTTTCTCTGGAGAAGGCTGCATCCAAGACGTCTCTCTCCATTAGGGTTGCTCCTGTGGCATTTTTAACTTTTTTTTTTTAAACCCATAGATGGAAGAGGAAATTTCAATGCCAGACTTGATCAAAGAATGTAATGCCTATGTAGCTGGTGACCCCAGAGGGAATGCCAGTGTTCTAGCTTGCTTACCGCATCTCTGACAGTGTGTGTGGGTTGGGGGAAATGCCATGTGCTACTTCTCATGTTTTTATCAGTGACATGCAATTGACTGTGTCCTACTGGTTCCGAGTTGCACAGGTAAGTGTTAAAGGACATTGCCTAGTAGGAGAGCAAAAGGTGATTGTAAGTTGATGGTGTATGTTTGATCACATTAATGTCTTACACTAGAGGAAATAGTAGAAGGGAAGAAATTATTGGGAAAATGTGAAAAAATGGACATCGGTGGTTATTTTCCTACAAAAAAAAACCCCCAAAAAACCAGAAGATTGTTACAAGTACGTAAACCTCACTGTGAAATAATCCTATCTTTTTGCAAGTTAGTCCCTCCATGACCCTGTGTTTTACTGTGTTATTAAATCTTACCTTGTAGTTGATAATTGCAGTCTTTTCCATGCTTTTGTGTTAAACGTAAGGTTAGGCTCCTTTATTTGCTCTGTTGTTTTCAACTATTTGGATACTCTCGTTCCCTGATATTTATGAAGTACATGTTTATCACGACATGTAGTGCCCTGGTTTACATGAATGATTGCGTGTGTGGTCTACAAGTGTCGTCACGAAGAAGGTGTGCCTGGCTCCATTCCCTGTGGTTATGATTCATGGGCATTGGTGCTAAGGCTAACAGTGCATCTTCTGTTGAGGGCCGTAAGCCCCTGAGAGTCCTGATGACTCAGGGAATCGATCACAGTCCAGGGGTCCTTCACCCCCCTTTTATGTGTGGCCTCCACCGAGCCAGGCGTGCCCTTGTCCCCACAGCGGAGCAGAGACCCAGGGCTCTAAATGAACTGAACTTTGTTTATGTTCAGATGAATCAATGTCCAGACCACTTAAAGTACAGCTGCTTTCCTGGCAGTCTTATCTGTGGGGCCAAAACTGAATAAACCACAGGAAATAGACTGTCATTCTGAGTTTGCTGCCAGACCTTGTTTCCGACTCCAAGCTTGACGGCATCCGGGAGAGGTGCAGTTGTTGGCTCTTACTGGCAACCTGTGGGCTATCCTGCACCTTTTCTGCTCCCAGCTGTTTTCAGTCACCGAGCAGTTGCATCTCTCAGCTGTTTGTTGGGCCCAGCCATGTAGTGCCGACTCCCATGGGACGTCTCGAAAGGCCCTCTTGTTTTCCCACCACCCACCCTGTTAACAGCAGAACATCACTGAGCATGCTGAATGCCTGCTCTCTGTAAAAACGGTTTCACTGGAAGGTCTTTCAGTGGGAAACGAGTAAGTGCTGTCCATTGTTATGTGCAGTTATGTCAATAAACCCACTTACTGATAGAGATGTTTTCTTGTTGAAGTTTCCAGTATTTTATACACCTGCCCGCTGTTACACTGCCTTTTTCGATAGCAGTTTTCGTCATTGAAAATGAACACAGGCATGAAGTCTTTCTGTCCTCTTTCAATGTTTTTTTTTTTTTTAATTATTATTTCCACTTTCACAGTAGAGTATGGATGTTCATTTTTAAGAAACGGTTGTGTGACTTGATGCCCCAAGAAAGGATGAGATGGCTCTAAGAGCAGGTGGCCAGCCATGGTGTGAAAATGCTATTAAGATCCAGTGACAGCAAGATGATTGGGTCTCAGCAGGCACCCGCTGTTAAAAGGGAACTGAATTAGAAGCCAAGCCCTTTGACTCGCATGGTCAATAGTAAGAAAGAATTCTCTTGAATTGGAGGTCATTTTTGCCATTACAAAGTTTATGAAAAGAGAAAATTTCTGAAGGAAAAAGAATCAATTTTGTATGTGGTAGGAGTGTTCAGTGAGGGGTCCATCGAAGCAGTCTGGAATTTGGGGGGACCCTCAGCTTCCCCAGTTAAGATTATTGCTTTCACGAGGCTGGTCATTTTCTGATGCTGCCGGGTAATAATTAGGATGTGATCAGAACACTGTCATTCATTTGCCATGCACTGGGTTTTTACCACCAGTACAGCAATAGGGGCAGCGACTGTATTTTAAGAAACCATTAAAATAGACGTGTAGTTAACCCCTACCGCGCCTGCTTCCGAGACTTGGAGATGAGTGACAATGAAGTAGTCTAATGCCAGAAGTGTATCCAAAATTCCAGACGCAGAATCAAAACAGAATCCTACCCGGTCTCATACCTTCGCCATCTAGGAGAATTAGAGCACCGTTCAAGCTCCGAATAATGTTTAAGGAAGTGATGAAAGGATCCGAGTCCGCTGGGATTGTAGTCATTCCGTTCATTAATCTCCTTGTGCCTCAGCTTCCGCAGCAGTGAAAGCAGGAGGCCTAAGAGTCTTGAGTGCGCCGTGCTAAGGTGAGAAGTCGGAGCGCACGGTGTTGGCCAGCACCGGTTACACCTCGGGTGTGTTGTTGGCAGCAGATTCTCCGGTGCACAGTGCAACAGGGGGCAGGGTACCTTGTGGAAATTTCATGGACCAAACATTGGTGCTCAAGCCCTAGCCCATCGGAAAGTTCAGATGATGAGATGACAGCAACCCTTCCTCTCCTGTCCTGGTTGCTTGGGCCTCTCCCAAACTGGAGCGTGAAAGGATAGCCCTCGACGTGCTTCCTCATTAGTTAACCAGTGTGGATTCATAGTATTTGACCAAACGTGGCTGTGTTTAGGAAAATCACGGTACACCTTAACCCACCCTTTCGGCTGGAGCTGAGGGCTCAGTAAATGGTCTTGCTTGTGTAGCCCCCATCCTATTTCCATGAACTTAGCCATAGCATCTCCCAGTCTGCTTTTACTGTTTGCTTAAAGGGATCCTTGGCACCAACCATCCTTTTATCCCCCAGGGATCTCCAGCCACTACATCTTTCTACATCAGGTGACAAATAACGTTCTTTTCATGTCGCTTGGGAGACAGGTATTTGGAGATGACACCTTCATTAATGACTGAAATAGGGGGAAGCATCGCTTCTAATACCTGGCTGCTTTCTTGGGGCAAAGCACGTAAATATCCCACTGCCCCTGTGTGACAGATTTTAAGCTACAGGTGGAGGGATTCGTCATCAGCAGGAGCTTTATAATGTGGCGGTGAGCTGGCATCCGAAGCTGGGTGGAAGTAAACTGTGCACGTGCGGGAGGTAACCGCTCGACGTGGTTCTCGCACATCGATGTTTCTGTCTCTCCCCCACCTTTCCAGCCTCTCTCAAAGTCAGCGGGAAAATATCCTTGGGGGAGGGTTAACAACAACTACAAAAAAAGAGGAGCAACCTAAGTAGAATTAAGCACAAACAAAAACAAAGATCTGCGTGTGTGTGTGTGTGTGTGTGTGTGTGTGTGTGTGTGTCTTACATAGTAAGCCTTGAAGTCAGCTCATGTGAATCATCCAAATTTTCTTCGTCAAAGATGATTTTGACTGTTTCACTTTTTTGATTTTTCCATATATATTTTAAAATAAGCTTGTTATTGCTCCCAAAGTTGCCCGGGGGGATTTTTGGTTTGTATTGCATTAACCCTATAGACCAGCTGGGAGTATTCAGGAGTGTTAGCAAACCCAGTAGAGCTCATTGTCACAGAGGAAATGTTAACTGACAACATGGAACATCTTACGAAGGCAGAGGCTATATTTGAGATTCTTATCTTGGTTTTATATATGTAGTATTCCATGTAGGTAGACTTGAGGTACGTATTACATAGAGTAAATAGGGCCTTTAATTTATTTAATGTAACAAACTCTTATAAGCATGTGTTTTGTGTCAGGCACTATTTTAAGAGTTTTCCCTACACTAATTTATTTATTCCTCATAATAACCCTCTGAAGAGGTATGTTACTATCCTCACATCAGAGATAAGGAAACTGAGGCACAGAGTGTGGGGGGGGTGGAGTCTGAATTTGAAACCAGGCTGGCTGGCCCCAGGGTCCTTGCTGTCAACCCTGACACTTGCCACCTTGTAACAACTGGTAAATACCAGGAGATTGTTCTTACAATTCATCATGAACATTGCCCACCCCACACCCTCCCCAATACTACACTTTAAAAATCACCTCTAAGTAGTTTGGCCTTCATTTTCTGCCTGATTTTCTTAAGCTGTGTCAGGGCAGTACCCAGGGATACATCATTCATCCTTAAATATTTAATGAGAACATGTAGTCCATCTCACAGCCATGCACACCTTCTGTCTCAACATGGATGGGTCCCTGTTGCATGCTGTGGGATTAGTCCTTTCCACTGGTCTGGGGGCTCCCTGGGGACAGCAATCCCCTCTCGTATTTCTCTTTGTGCCCACAGGGCCCGGCTGGCATAGAGGTCCTGCTACCTGCTTGTTGATGAGTGCTACAAGGCAGCTGCTCACCCTCTTTCCACTGAGACACACGTGCCAGACACTGTTGACAGAAGTGATACATACTTGTCTGTTGGGCGAGATCATTTAATAGCTGCACTTCCACCCAAACAACATTTATATAACAACTAGAGGCCCGGTGGATGAAATTTGTGCATGGGTGGGGTCCCTAGTCCTGGCCAGAGATCAGGGCCAGTCTGTGGGGTGACCAGTGGGGCGATTGGGGGGGGGGGGATCCCACTGGCACCTGCCTTGGCTGGCCTGGGGCCTGCGGGCTGGGGGAAGCTCCTGCATTGAGCATCTGCCCTTGGTGGTCAGTGCACATCATAGTAATCAGTTGTTCTATCCATCATTCCACCGTTCAGTTTTATTAGGCTTTTATTATATAGGACTAGAGGCCCGGTGCATGAAAATCATGCACTTGTTGGGGGGGGTCCCTCAGCCTGGTCTGTGCCCTTTTGCAGTCTGGGGGCCCTCAGGGGATGTCCAACTGATGGCTTAGGCCCGCTCCCTTAGCGCTGCTGCAGAGGCAGGAGAGGCTCCCGCTACAGCTGTGTGCTTGGCAGCTGTGAGCCCAGCTTCTGGCTGAGCGGTGCTCCCCCTGTGGAAGCACACTGACCACCAGGGGGCAGCTCCTGCGTTGAGCGTCAGTGCACATCATAATTACTGGTTATTCTGCAGTTTGGTTGATTTGCATATTAGAGTTATATAGGATGGTTGAAAACAAATAGGATGCTGTAAAAATGGAATATTTGGGGGTACAATATAATTCTACTTTTTTCTGTCTTTAATACAGGAATACAGTTCTCAAAAAGTGAACATCTGGGAAATTTAGCACACATTTCTTCTTTGTGTGCTATTCATAGATTTCATATTGCTTAGAAAAATCATGGATTATGTCTTATTTATGTTGGTATTTTTATCATCTGGCATAGTGCATTTCACATAGTAGATTCTCAGTAAATGTTAGTAGAATTTAAAAAAAAATAGCCATTAGTCCTGTTAGGGAGTTACAGTAGGAGCAATTTTTCATCGAAGATATTTCACTGAAGGCTGCTTTTTTGTTTTCTAGGACATAGAAGAAAATTGTTGCATACACACTGATAATTTTATTTCCACCTGGTCCCATTCTTTAGTAAAGTCTTTTTCCCCCACAAAATCATACCTGAGACTTTTTAAAAAAAGTCAAGGCATAATAATAACTCACGGGTTTCTTTCTGCAGCAGAAAGACACAATACACAAGTGTTCTTGTGAGATAAGGGACATTTCAGCGACACTGTGAGGCCTGTTGAAGCGTAGGCGGCTAGTCTGCCAGGTGAATCACTATCTGCAGGTGCCAGAGGGAGCTGTCTCCATGGCTGATGGAGCTCTGACCTTGGCCCATTTATCATCATTACCGCAGGGGACAGAAGCCAATATCTCTATTCTTGTGAATAGGCATCTATAAAAGGAGGCACAATGCTGTGGGAAAGAATGTGTGTGTAAAGGTGTGTGTGTGTGTGAGAGAGAGAGAGAGAGAGAGAGAGAGAGAGAGAGAGAGAGAGAGAGAGAGAGACAGACAGAGAGAGAGAAAGAGAGAGAGAGAGAGAGAGAGAGAGAATGAATGTTTGGTTTCTTACATTTTCTTCCTCTTTTCTGTTTGTACATCACTGTCTCCCATCTGCAAGCTTAGCTTCACAGAAGCCACTCCAGGCTGTGTGACTTCAGGGGCATAGTTTTTCCTTATAAGGGAACAGAATTTGGCCACAGAACATGGACAATCTGTGTTAGCATCTCTGGGGCTGTGATCGCCATCTGATTAGGGAGGCCAGAGGTGAGGGGTGTGACCTTGGAGGGTGCTGCCGTCTCCCCCCACAGTTCCGACCCAGCCCGGTGCTAGCTGCTTCCTGGCCTGGAGTTTCCAGGCAAACTCGGGGACCGAGTTTACAGATGGGACTGAGCCTGCCTAGGTGACAGGCGGAGGGAGCCAAGGATGGGTGAGAGAGGCTTTATTTAGAAAAATGTGGTTGCCATTTGTTTTACTTTGTTAGGGCTGTTGTAGCACAATACCGTGAACTGGGTGACTTAAACAACAAAAATGTATTGTCTCACCTGACCAGCATGGCTCAGGGGTTGAGCATCGACTTAGGCACCAGGAGGTCACGGTTCAATTCCTGGCCAGGATTGTGGGCTCGATCCCAAGTGTGGGGTGTGCAGCAGGCAGCTGATCAATGATTCCCTCTCTCACTTTCTCTCCCTCTCTGAAATCAATAAAAATAGATTTCAAGAGAAGAAAAAAGAATGTATTGTCTTACAGTCCTGGAGGCTAGAAGTCCAAGATGGAGGAGTCAGCAGGGCTGGTCCCCTCTGGGCTGGGAGGGGGGTCAGCTCCAAGCCTCTATCCTCGCTACTGGGGTTTGTTGGCAAGCTTGGGGTGATCTTTGGCTTGTAGAAGGCTCAGCTCATCGCTGCCTCCACCGTGGCATGATCGTCTGCCTGTGTGCCTGTGTCCAAATGTCCCCTTTTTATAAGGACCAGTCATGGGGGTAGGGGTTCAGTTCACTTCACTTCCATAAGGCCTCCTCTTAATGGGAAGTGCATCTCAAGGAGCTATTTCCAAAAAAAAAAAAAAAGACACGTTCTAAGGCACTGGGGTTAGGACTCCGACATCTGAAATTTGGGGAGTTAGGACTTCAACATCTGAATTGGCGGAGGCACAATTCAGCTCGGAGCAGAATGCAACCTGTCCGTGGTTGACTCAGTTGGGAGAATTTTCCTGATTACTAATGGAAGGTGACAGGGGAGGGACGTGAAAACAGCAGAGGAAATGGTGGCGATCTTGATTTTTTTCTAACAAGGAACAAAGACGCGGGGCAGTGAAGGGGGATCCCCTCATTGTTTGTTAGGACAGTCATCTTCTTAAGGACACTAGCAGTATCGGAGTTGATACATGATCTGCGGGTCAGAGAGGACGCAAGTCCCCAGAGCTTCTGCAAACTCCCAGCAGTATATGAATTTCAGCTGTCCAGGAAAATTACCCAAAGGCCTTGGCATTCAGGAATATGGGGGTGCTCACCTGAGGGGCCTGCCCCCTTTCCTATGTTCCCCAACCTGGTGGGAACTATTTGGGAAGGAGCAGGCCCCTTGAAGGAGTCTGGCTATTTCAGCCACTTATTTAATAGCACAGTGTTTCCCAGAATAAATGACCTACTAAAAGAAAAAAAATAATAAATGACCTACTTCCCTATCAAATGCCCCAGGAGAATGAAAGTCAGCTACAACGGGTGCTGTACTAGGCACCTGTATGCATCATCCCAGTCTTCGAGGAAGCCGATAATGGTATTATTCCCATTTTCCAGATGAAAAGATCAAGGCTCAGAGTTCAGCAACTTGCTCAGGGGCTCATGGGAGTCAAGCGTCAGTCAATTTCTTCACACGCCATATTCTTTTCACTCTGCTCACTGCTGCCCTAAGTGTTGTGTAAGTCCTGGAAGAATGTGGATTTTTTTTTTTTTAAATCTTAAATATCACACTGAGATAAGAAGATACAATAGAGCCTCTGGAGGAAAAGGAAGAGGCTGAGTTTGGAGGGCTCTGCATGTCCACGCAGCCCTAAAACACATCTAAAATCGCCGCTCTTATTTTCCTGTTTTGGCTGTAAAAAAGAGAGGATGCCGAGTGTCCATCTGCTTTTTTTCTGAAGATGGAATTTCAACATCTCCGCGTGGAATTTCCTGGTTCCCCGCCAACTATGTCGATCCCTCTCTCAGAGGCTCGTCTATTTCTGACAGCAATGGGGTTAGAATCTGGTTATTTGCAGAGAGAAGTTCGGGGAGCCTCACATTTTCCCCTTCTCTTCTTTGGGGACCCCTGAGCTTCTCTGGCTCAGGAGGGTGTTCAGAGCTGCGCGCACGCAGCCTGGTCCGCGCTCAGCTGCGGCCGCCTGGCCGGGGATCATGACCTCTTCCTTGGCTGAGATGCACAGCCCGGGGCCCACCTCCTGCAGGCCAGCAACTGGCTTTGACTGATTCAGCTCGAAGACTCCCTGCTTGTGGTGCCTATGGTAATGACGCCGGCAAAATTCAATCGCCGTGTCCCAGAGGACCCCAGCCAGCGACAACAAATTAGGGAACAAGAGCATTGGAGTATCTGAACGGAAATTATAACCGGGCTATTGAAAGACAAACAAAAGTCCTAAGCATTCATTTAATAAGAGATACCGCAGGATCCCCCACCAACAATTAGTTCATCAACTCACCCTTTGTTCTGGTCAGAAAAGAAAATGCCTTAGACTCAGCCAAGAACCTTTTATCTTAATGACTTGGTATTGTTGCGTGCCCCCCTCCCATCGCCCCCCCGCCATACACACACAGCAGCACACCTGGCTTAGGGGGTGTCTGGTAGGAAGGGAGGGAGGAAGCAGCCCCTGGAAGGGCCTCCCTACGCCCCTGCACTAATCCCGGCTGGGCTCACAGTGCTCCCCGCCCGTGGCCTTGGGTTTCAGGTTGCCCTCCAGGGCTGAGGTTTGAATGGAAGTTGTAACCTCAGAAGGTCCAGCTAGCACTTAACCGCTGACATGCATCCAGAATGTCAAGGCTTGCATTGTCTCACTAATTTGAACCAGCTTTCCTGCTATCAGATCCTTTTCCGCTCCTAACCCTTCCACCCTCCTTTCTTCCCCTGAGGGCAGTCTGCGGCCTCTCTGGGGGTGCCTTCCGCAAGAGCTGTGCACTGGAAGGCCCCTCCTGGGGAAGGTGCCTTCGCCCTCCTCCAGGCCGCTGGTGGGCGGGACTCACGGAGTTCCTTGGCATTTCCTCTCTGGTATGGAGGGAGAAAGCACATCGAAGGCAGGCTGGCGACATCGGCAGCCGATTTTGCAGAGAATTTTACAGTTAAAACGGTTTGTCACTGCTGTTTCCTTCACTTTATTTTCTTTCTCATCCAGAGCCCAACATCCAAGTGTACAACCCAGAACTGGTGACTAGCGTTCAGGACAAAGGCAAGGTGCTAAGGATTTTCTCAAGCAGCAGGTCATTCTCCATCTACAGTAACTTTATTTTGGGGAACCTACTGAGACCAAGCTCCTTTCTGGGAGAATTGCTCCCCCTTCCCACGAAGGACTGTGAGCATGCAGCATGCTTACTTCCCATTCCCCACGCAGCTGGCCAACTCAGGCCCCGAGCTGGGATGCCAGCAGTTGTTTGCTTGCACTGGAGCTTGGAGAAGGTATTGGCTCTGGAGTTTGGGGGCACAATTTTTAACTATGTGTATAAGAAGTGGAAAGCCGGGGATGCGAGGGGGGGAGCGATGGAATAGTTTTGCCATGCATTAAAGATATTGAGGGGTGATTCTTTCCATCTCAAAGACATGGACATTTCAGGCCATCAAGAGACAGACAGCAACCAAAGGATTTTACTGGCCCTTTAATTCCCATGACATACAATGCTCAGCAGCGCTCGTATTTTACCCACAGTTTCCTGTCCCCTGCGAAGGAGGGATGTCAGCCAGCGGCTCAGCTGTTCTGAGGCCCGCACCGGGCGGCTGGCTGAGAAGGGGGGACACGGGAGAGTTTTGATCATGTGACACATCTGTGCTTGGGGTCTTTGTGCAGGCAACCCAGCGACCTTCCCCCGGGCAGGGGCCTGGGGATAAGTCCAGTCTGACGCCCTCCTCATTTGGCCACACAGAGGGCCGATGTCTCTCCCTTACCCATGAGAAAAGGAATGGACAAGCCTAACCTCTACATTAAGAGACTCGGAGAGGAGGGTAAGGTTCAGATTGCCTGGATGTTAGGTATCTTCTGGGAAAAGGGCATGGGTCTCGGGGTAACTTGTGTAAGCACCTGGTCACTGTTTATAACTTCGAGGGAAAAATCAGAACAAAAGCTGTTTGGGCCATACAAACCTAGGAGTGTCCAGCCCCGGGCTTGGTGTCCTTGCTGGTACCTCATTTAAATGTGGCAATGGCCGAAACCGGTTTGGCTCAGTGGATAGAGCGTCGGCCTGCGGACTGAAGGGTCCCGGGTTCGATTCGGTCAAGGGCATGTACCTGGGTTGCGGGCACATCCCAAGTGGGGGGTGTGCAGGAGGCAGCTGATCGATGTCTCTCTCTCATCGATGTTTCTAACTCTCTATCCCTCTTCCTTCCTCTCTGTAAAAAATCAATAAAATATATTTTAAAAAATGTGGCAATAGTCCTTCTGTACATTAGCACTCATCCTCTAAGAAGTGAGTGCCTCAAGGCCACCAGCAGTAAGGAAAAAAGTCACAAGGCTGGGAGGTAGACCCATGTTTACCTGACTTAAAACTATTCTAGTTCCTTGCCCAGCCAGCCTGGGTCAATGACTGAGCATCAACCTATGGGTCAGGAGGTCACAGTTCTATTCCTGGCCAGGGCACGTGCCGGGGTTGTGGGCTTGATCCTCAGTGTGGGGCGTGCAGGAGGCAGCTGCTCAATGATTCTCTCTCATCAGTGATGTTTCTATCACTCTCTCCCTCTCTCAAATCAATAAAAATAAATGTCTTTTTAAAACTGTTCTAATTCCTTTATGCCATTATTTCACAAACTTGTCTGATAAGACTCCTCAGGGTGAGCGCTTGTTAAAAATCCATTCCTGGTTCTGCTGCTAATCTGAGCAATCAGCGGCTCCTAGAAGCGAGCACAGGAATTCACGCCAGGGGACTCCTCAGGCAAGGCAGGCCAGTGCTGCCCCGATGCCTTACGTGCTTTCAAAACGCAAAACCCAAAACCAACCAACCAGCCAACGAGAAAACCCTCATTCCTGAGAAGTGTGCTAAGAAAGTCTTTTCTCTCTTTCTTAAAAGATATCTTTTTATTGATTTCAGAGAGGGAAAGAGAGAGGGAGATAGAAACATCAATGATGAGAGAGAATTATTGATCAGCTGCCTCCTGCAAGCCCCACATTGGGGACCGAGCCCGCAACCTGGGCATGTGCCCTTGACCGGAATCGAACCCGGGACCTTTCAATCCACAGGCCAATGCTCTATCCACTGAGCCAAACAGGCTAGGGCAAGGATTACTTCTCTAAATAAATAAATAAATACAAAATAAAGGAATGTGTGGCCAAGATAAAAATCAGTGTTCTGATGGCATTTGAAATTGCTTCTCAGGAGCTTCTTTATTTTTTAAATATATTTTTATTGATTTCAGAGAGGAATGGAGAGGGAGAGAAACAGAGAATCATTGATCATCTGCCTCCTACACACCCCCTACTGGGGATTGAGCCCGGAACCCCAGCATGTGCCCTGACGGGGAACGGAACCCTGATCTGGTTCACAGGTTGATGCTCAACCACTGAGCCACACCAGCCGGGCCCTCCTTACATGTTTCAGGCGGAGGTTGGAAAGGCCTCGCTCCTCTTTGGCTCGATGGGGGGGACTTCACCGGGGCTCTTATTCCTCCAGCATTTTCTTTCTCCTTCCAGGGTCTCAGCAGACAGTGGCTTGGAGAGCTGTGTCCCCCTCAGCCCATCCCCAGGCTATCCTTGCCCTGTGCAGGCCCTGGGGAGCTGACACTTCCGCTCACCATCTAGGCAGCCTACATGGCTGAACTTGGGTAAAGAAGTTCTTTCATTTCCTGTGGTTCTTGTTGGCCCTGGCCTCGCGTACGTTAGCACAGTGACCGGGCAACCACAGTCAGGTGAGTACAGTGAACAACATGCACCTTTAAACTTTTGAAATCCTGGCCACCTACCCCATGCGCAGGGCCAGGCAGAGCTAGAGCATCAGAGAGAGGCGGGGCCTGGATGTCAAGCTGCCTGGCGGAGCCTTTGTCTCACAGGAAAGCACGTGGCCGTGGGCGTGCTCTCCCCACAAGATCCTCTCGCTGCTCCAAAGGCCAACGCCCTTCCTTGCTCACACCCTCCCAGGTTTGGCCGGGCCCCAGACCTCCTCTGCTTCCCTTCTCCCTCCGCCCCCTGACGCTCCTGCCCCTCCTGTGTGGAGGGCTGCTTGTTTGCCCCCGTTGCTGAGCAGCGGGGTGCACCCTGCCAGGGCCCGCTGTCCACGCCAGGGCCCACTGTCCACCCCCGGCCCACTCAGACCTCGCGGATTAACCCTGTGGCACGCGCACTTGGGTGACGTTGTCAGAGAACCAGGGAGTGGACCCCGCGCTGTGAGAGGGAAGAGGAAACGCCTGGCTTTGCAGCTCTTAGCTCATTTGCTCCTCCCAATACCCTTGGGAGGTGGGTGCCAGGATCATTCCCACTTTTCAGAGGAGCTTAAGGGACCTGTTTGAGGTCACAGGGCTGCTACGTGGTGGAAGCCAGGTCCCCGAACCAAGGGCCTGGGGACAGAGTTGGTGCTGCTCCCCACAGCCTGGCCACTCTGTCAGCTGAGGGCCCAGGAGCCCCAGGGTGGTGGGGGGGGCAGCTGGTGACACCTTTGCTGGGGACAGGGAAGGCAGTGGAGATCAGGCACCTTGGGGTACAGATGCCTTGCGGTAACTGAGTCCCCCGGTGCTGGCAAAACAGCGGCAGCAACAACAACAAAACAGACGTATTTGGATCAGAGCGACAGGTCTACTCCGTGAAAAGATGCACAGTGAGGGGGGGGGGGGTGGGGGGGTGCACAAGAAGAGTGTGTGGGGCTTAGCGTGCAGCAAGACTACGTTATGCCCTCACCTGGCGGAATGCCTGTGCCCCCCGGGCTGTCCCTCTGGGCCAGGCCTCCCCAACCTGTGCACTGCTGACATTTGGGGTGCAACCCCCTGGTTGAAAACCGCGTGTTTGATCCTGGACTCTGGACTTATGAGCAGAGAACGCTTCCAGAAATAAGCCTATTCTGATACTGAGTTCATATGTTCTCTCACATGTCTCCCAACTCTCAGAAAATGAGAGAAAAAATGGTGGACTGGTATCTCAGTACTTCATCAGCCAGTTATTTTTTAAACATGAATATTTTGGGGGGAGTCTCTGGTATGGAGAAGAGAGGTTGGAAAGCATTCTAGGCGGGTTTCCTTTCAATACCTCTTAATTGGGGGGGGGAGAAGGGGGGGTCACCTTCATGTCTTGTACTGTGCTGCCCCCTAGCGGTCACTTTGTTTTATAGCACACAGCGGAAAGGCGCCAAGAAAATTGCTCTCTTAAGCTTGAAGCCAAGGAGAGGACTTTGCTGGGGAAGTGGGTGGGTTCAACCTTGCTTTCTGGCTTAGCTCAGCTGTTACCCTCAAGCCTCTCCACCCAGCCGCGCCCCTTCCCTCCCAAGCCCCCCTTCCTGCCACCCTAACTCCTGCACACGCCAGCACCCGGCGACCCCTGGCTCTTCTTGGTTGGGGAATTCAAAGCTGCTTGCATTTTGAATGGAAACAGCATCCTGTAGTAGAAATACCCGACAAGAAGCGGTCTGTGAATGCTCAGAGGAGAGCGGCTACGTGAAAAATACACGATTCGGCTGGGGGAAATATGGATGGTTGTTTCTAGGCTCAAAAACATGCCCAGGAAACCTTTCCTCCCAAGAGGAGAGGGAAGAGGGCCTCTGCCCCCCTCACCCACTGCAGACCATTAGCTAACCCGCTGGGACAGGAGAGGCCCCACAAGTACGTGTATTTGTCCTCTTAAGAGCTCTGGCTGGCCGACTTAAATTTCAGATAGCCCGAGACTTTCTAATGGCTTTCTCCTGTGCCTGCGAGTAGATGACACTGTAATTAGCAAGCCCATAAAAGCCTTGCTTCTTTTGTTGAGGGTGGCTTTAAAAGTAGAAACCAAGAGAATGGAGACAGAGAGAGCTACTGTACAGAGTTAAACCTCGTCTTCAGCGCAGCGATGATGGCATTTTACTAAAAAGGAACTTGACGCCCTTGGCGGGCTTGAAAGACCTCTTTAATTGCCTCAGAGTGTAACTAATGCTGACACCGCAGACCCCCCACGCTCCGATGGCGAATTCATGATAGAGCATTACTTTTTTTTTTGCAAAGGGTGTCTTCTGCTTCTAGGAAACAAAAGGGTATTTAGGGCTTTCCGAGCTAGACCTTCTTTCAGCAATTAGGGAAACCTGTGACCAAGAAGTTTGATCCTAGGCCCCAGCTATGACAGCAGTTCTGAGTTTAGGCCTCAGCGACAAAGGACAATGGACACAGAGCCTGGGGCGGGGGGGGGGGGGGCATGGGGAACAGGACCTTTGCAGAAGCCTAGGGGACAGGCAGCAGCCGGCTTTCGAGATCTATAGACTTCCTGGGATGAAATGCACATGTTTATTCCCACCGATCTGAACGTACACGGCACGAGGAGACTCCGCTCCTCCCTGAGCCTGCCCACACTTGAAACAAAGGTCCTCTTTTCCCTTTTTGTCTCAGTGGGAGCGCCTTCAGCAGTGGCTTTTAACACCATGAACCATGCAGCGATGCCTTATAAAAAGCAACGGAAAGGCTGGGAAACTCCTATAGACGTGCCTATATTTCTGAAGCTTATTTAACCTTTGCCTTATCACTTCACTGGGAATGACTCCGAGACCCCAAGCTGACTTGCGCCTGGACCCCAATCCTGGGGCCGTAAGGACTACCTAAAAGGAAAAGCTCTCTCCAGAGGTCGATTTGAACCTGTCTGTATAATCAAGGTTGAACTTGTCAATATGACCCGTGTAGATGGCGAACCCCGCCCGCCGGGCCTGGGGAAGCTGGTCTGGCAGCTGACTTGCCCGTGCTCAGACCCAAGGATTTTAACCGTCCTCACAGCTCTGCAGACACCGCATCCACCTCACCGAGGGAGCTCTTGCGTGACCTCTACTCGTGAGCTTGAGTTGTTTAAGGAATTCTGAAACCCTCCAACTGGCGGAGCCGGGGGAGAGCAAAACAACACAGGATTGACCATCGGTGGTGAATAGAACCAGCTGGCTCGTGTTAACAAAATGTCAGCAAATCGCAGGAACCAGGTCTAGCTGGTCTCTAGCCATGCAGTCCATGGCCATGTGGCCTTTGGGCTTGCTTTGGGATGGCCTATGGAAGCTGTCCGAAGTGTCCCGGAGCTGTTGATTATCCGAGAAGAGACCCAGTTTGTTTAGAAGGTTGATTTTTTTTCTTTGAGATGCTCTTAAAAGTGCTGACTCTCCCTCCACGGGTTAAGCCGATCACTAGCTGCACCTGTAAGCCCGTCCACTCCTCCGCCCTCGCTCCCTGGCTTCCTTCCCTCCCTCCATCCCTTTTCCGTCCTCTCCCTCCCTTTTCCTGGGCAGCTACGTCTCAGGCACTATGCGAAGCAATGACCCCAGAAGGTTTCTAAGAGTTGTCAGACACAGCCAGGGGCAGAGCCTGGCTCTGGAGCTTATAGAATTTGGGGAGCGCTGAGAGAGAGAGAGAGAGAGAGAGGGAGGGAGAGAGAGAGAGAGTCGGGAACAAGTTCCTCAGCCAGGGACTTGACCCCTCTGGACGCAGCAAATTGGAAGAACACGAGCGGCGTAGGGAGATGGGACATGCTCCGTTAGGAACAAAGCAGCCAGCAACTGGCTGGTCAGTGGCACCTTATATACTCGCCCAACCCAAAGCAGCCTCGTGCCAATTAGTGACGCCTGTGCTACGTTAAGGTCAGTAGGTTACCTAAGGGTGCGCTTGTGCAGTACCTGTGGTGCTATTGCTGAGTCTTTCCCCTCGCGCATGCCTATGGCGAGTGGAACTTTAACCTCCGGGTATGTGTGTATATATATGTGTATATGTATATGTATGTGTATATGTATGTGTATGTGTACATACACACAATTACAAATACAAAATCAGGCATGGCTGTGACTATTTATTTAAAAAGAAAATCACAACAGCTCGCTGGAAACTGAAGGTTTAGGCGCTCTCTCCTGAAGACCTACTTAGGCCGCGTACCCAAACACTTGACAGGAAACGCTTTCCCATTGCAACCTCGCTGCCTCGCCCCCCCCCCCCCCCCACGCCCCCAACACTCCGGGCTCCCAGAACTCGCAGAGGCCCGCGCTGAACAAAGGCCCGGGCTTGAGCATCCTTGACTTCTTGGAGGCTGACCTCCAGTCTCAGGTGCCATCGCTCAGAGCGGTCAGCGCCGGACACAGCCTGAGGCCGTGCACCTGGGTCCGGAACAGCAGTAGGGTGCGCGTCCTGGGAGCACCCTGGGCGGCGGGGAAGCTCATGGTCAAGGTCGTCTGGGCTGTGCTGGGCAAGACAGGCTGCAGGTCCTGTTTGTGACCGTCTCTTGGCACCTCGCTCCTCCTGCCTGTGACGCAAGGCTAATGAGAAGAGGCAGGCAGCTCAAGCACGCAGCGCAGGGCCTGGCACGAGCAAGCGCGCCTCTGCCTGGCGGCGGAATTGACTCGGGAGCGTGAAGCTGAAGGTTATTGGTGCGTGTCTGTGTGTGCGTTTCACCCCCACCTCCCTTCGCTGACGGTGGGAGACATTGGGTATCCGTGGAAATCCAATCCCTGCTTAATGCCCTCGCGTGCCTTTTATGCTGTCTGCCGGATCCAATCCATCTTGTGCGTAATCATATTTATACATCGCCTTCTCTATGAATAAGAAATGAGGGATGGCATTTTGTTTTCGGCCGCCCCCCTCTCACGAGACACTAGATACCGGATGCCGACTTCAGCTCTCCGCTGACGGAAGGGAGGGCGCAGATAATAAATCATTTTCTGCGTCTGGATGGAAGACAGGCTCCTGGGGGTGTCTGGGCTTGTGGCAGCTGCGGTCTTCCCCGTGATCAGCGCTCTGGATGAACGGAAATCTCAGGCTGCAACCCTCCCCGCCGGGCTGGGGTGTGGGGAGCCGCCAGAGCCCAGTGCCAAGCGGCCCAGGTGACGGGCCTGTGGGATTTGCACTCTCTCAGGGCATCCGGAAGGTGTCAGCACCCAAAATGCTCCCCCGCGCTGTTTTGGAGTCTTTGGGATCTTTGGATGCCAGGAACTGTCACTTCATGTCTCAGGTTCTGTAGCTATAAAATAGGGGTGAAGTTCCTCCTTGCCTGCTTCGCGGAGTCACGTGGAGAACAGAGTATTATAAAGCAGGTGAAAGTGCCTTGTGCATCCAGGGAGAGCTAAAAATATTGCTATTAATGCAATACCTTAAGTCTGGGAGCCTTTAGCTGTAATTCTCAACCCCTTTTTCAACAATAATTTCCTCATGCTCCTTACCTTTGCATTTTGGCGCCGCTTTATTGTTTAGAGAGTTTACAGAAATTAATTCTAAGTGTTAATCTCTACTGGATTCTCTCATTCGAATAGGAGTAAAACAGGGAAGGCGGGTCATTCACATTTTCATGGTTTTCCTGTTTTCAGCGGGACCAGGTTCCCGTATTTCCCCAAATCAATGGAATAGCGCCACCGTGTGGCCTGAAGACTTAATGCCCTTCACTACTCTGCCTTTAAATCTTTAATTTTAAATATTGGTGTCAGAAAGTCTATCTTCTACTTAAATAAAAAACACATGTGCCTATATTTACTTGTAAGATATATGGAAGTAATTGAAATTTATGGGAATTCAGTGGACCCCCACCCCAGCTGCATCTGCAAGCTACTTACAAGCGAAAGTATCCGTTTGCTCTTCATATAAACATGCTTGAGTAATTTTTGTGAGCAAAAAGCTATATTTTAACCACAGTTCTGCCTTCGTGATGGGTAACTAAGAAAATGTACTTTTTTTCAGGATATTTCTCCCAAGTATCTGATAAAAAAATATAGGCATATATTTCACAAAATACATTTTATTGGAGTGGTGTATATAAGGTAATACATATTGAACAAAAAATAAGAATAAAAAATTTTAAGTGTACTTAGGTAGCCTCAACATCTATACTTGAATTAATAAAGCAATTCAAGGTAGAGGCACTTTTGGAAATGGCCCTGCATTTGGACAGATTTTAAATGAAGGGGCCTAGCAAGAATATATTTGTTAGGGAGAATATTATAGCAAGAGATGGTTCTCTCATTTTTTTCAATGGGACATGAGTGATGATAGCAATAACTTACTGTTTGTTTAGCAAGGCGCTTACCTGCATTGTTCAATAATTGGGGGTGGGTTTCAATCACAGCCCTTTAAGACATTATCATGGAATTTTAAAACAACTAGCCAATGTAAGTAGAAACACACCTTCAAGCTAAGCATCCGCCTGCAGTGCTGGGGGCTCCATGGCTTTGAATGGACTGGGTGGCTAATGCCCTCTGGTGGTCATTATGGGAATTTACAAATTTCACACAAATTGAATGCAGTAATGAAATGAACACTCGTTGGCCAAAGAATAAGGCTGATACGAAAAAAAAACAAAACACCCCGATTCATTTGAAATACAGTTTTTGAAGAAAGCTCTAGGGTACCCTGGTCCACCAGAAAGATGAACAAGTGAGTTCCAGAGCAAATGAAGCTTGAAACTTGCTGGATGAGAAAGCAGGCTTCTCTGGAAAAGATAATAATGCTGGGGAAAATGAAAGGCAGCATGAACACAGGAAGATGAAATACGAGATGGGTTGACTCCCTAAAAGAAGCCATCGGCAGGAGTCCCCAGGAGCTGAGCAGGGCTGTGGAGGCCAGGACACTGTGGACGTCAGTCATTCAGAGGGTCACCGGGAGTTGGAGCCGACGCAACAGCACGCAGGGAACACGAGGAACACAAGCACCAGCATGCCTGCTGGTGAGTGCAGAGTCCTGTCCAGGGAACCTGAGGCCACAGGTATGTGGTCAGTGAGCTCCGCCATCTTTGCTGTCATTGAATTCCTGCTGTCGAGGAAAGAGATCGGACGGGACTTCCTGTCTGCTGATGTGCTCCGCTGCAAGGTGAAGTGCCCACGGGAGGACGGTGTTAACCATGGGCTGAGATGGCCACTGTCTGTCTGCTCACTTTAGCTTTTACGTCAAAAGGGAGCAAACACTGACAATGTTCAACGAGTCACGGAAAGAGAAACAAGCCGTGGTGTAGTCACTGGACCCGTTGACAACGGGAGCTTCATTTTGTCATATATATCACGCGTCTAGCGATGCACCCCTGCATGGGCGTGGGCATACGCCAGGGGAAGGCAGGGGGGATGGCACCAAAGGGCTAATAATTGTAAGCTCTGGGATTACAACGAAGAGGGCAAGGGAATAAACACTTTTGCTTTTTACTTTACCATTTGTTCATGTCTTAACACAAACTTGTATTTCTTTCTTAATACAACAATCTTAAATAAACACTAAAAAAAAAAAAGAATCAAACATATACCCATTTGCAACATAACGCGCCCCGAACATATGATGAACACGTTAGGGAGTGCTGTAATTTTCGTTATTCTTTAAAACTTTAATATGTATAGCTTACTATGTTAATTTCGGCAGAATCTGAATGAATTCCATGGTATTTTTCTCGCTCCTCGAGATGAATGGAGGGGTTCCCTTGATCACAGATCTGAAATAGTTCCATTATCTGCTGAGGAGTATGAACCAGCTGTTAGAGCAAGACATTTGGAATCTTTCTTCCAATTTCCAATATCACTATTTCTGTATCTGTTGACCTTATTTAAAAAATGTCACTTTTTTTTTTTTTACAAAGCTGACACAATGTGACAACTTTTTATAAGCCACAGATATTAAAAGTCACTCTGATGCCATTTATTTCTACCAGGCATTTGTGTCAAAATATTTAAGGTGGTTTTAGAAATCTCTATAGAACACAAAATTATACAAAGTAAAAATAGGTGGGAGGGACAAGGACAGGGA
This sequence comes from Corynorhinus townsendii, assembly GCA_026230045.1. Lineage (NCBI taxonomy): Eukaryota > Metazoa > Chordata > Mammalia > Chiroptera > Vespertilionidae > Corynorhinus > Corynorhinus townsendii. The sequence continues at coordinate 177,195,458 of JAPDVU010000004.1, read as the reverse complement.
CGCATAAGGGAACCAGACCTCAGACAAGGCACGACGCCCACACGTGGAAGTGACGTTGTGGAGCACTTTTGGTGAAGGTGTGGACTTGGTTTGGAATTTGCTAGCAATCCAAACAAAGAGGAAAACTGGGAAGCTCCAGGAGTCGCACGGATGAGACACCAACGAGTCAGTAGTTCAGGAGGAACAACGGCTCTGGGCCTGTGAAGACAAGAAAAGTTGTCCCCGCTTGACCAGCTTCTAGATAAACGTGAGCGGAGGTTAGTCCATTGCCCACATTCTGGAACACTCCTTTATCCTGGACGTGCGGCGAGACAGCCCCCGTTAGTCTGTAACCCCCAGAAGTGTTCGTTGAGAATTTTTCATGGCTTCCATTTGCCGTCTGCCTGAATCTTGAGCTCCCACCTCAACCTCTCTTTACGGGGCCCTGACGCTGTCTCCATTTCTTCCATGTTGAGCCGGGCCCGGTGGAATGGCTCGGTAAGGCTCACAGTCGCGTGTAAGTGACTGGTATTACAATTGTGTCCCCTCCCCACTTGGGGCATCTGCCTCTGTGTTTTGTTCTCTTACAGTGCAGCTGGCCGGGGGGTGTCTAATAGACAATGATCCATGTCACTTGGCAGCATCGTTTGTGTCTTATCCCTCTGACTACCGTCTGTGTACGTTCTCCTTCGGCTGTGGAGAGCCCAGTGACCCCTACCTGACCAAACCACGTCGGCTTTGTTTAATGCATCCTCGGCATGTTCTACTCTAGAATTGTTTATGTTCTTACAGCCACTGCCCACTGGTCTTCAGCTTAGGGTTCCACACGGCCCCACGGTCTTTGCCATCCGTCTCCATCCCGGTCCAGGCCTCCCCGCGGGCTGGCTGTGTCATCCCCCGCCCTGCCCCACAGTGAGCATTCCTTTCGTATCCAAGGGCACGCACCGAAACACACGGCGCAGCGGCGGGGCTGTGATGTCCCAAGCCAGGGCAATAAACGGACCAGTCACCTCCCGCCGCCTTGGCCTCCGAAGGAGACTCGAAAGGAAAACAAACGGAGCGGCGCGTGGGTGCAGGTGGAGCCCTCCCCACTGCCTTGCCCGGACGGCACAGGAAGACCAGGCCAAGCGCCCCTGGACGCGAGGGCCGGGCCTCCTCGCAGCCGCACAGGCTTCTCACCCCTAAGACAGGGGAGCCGAGCCGAGCCTTCCACGTTTCACCGGCCAGGTGACTTGGGTGGGCCAGTGCAAAGATCAGAGATGGTCCTTAGGACCAGTGTTCCCGCCAGTGAGGTGTGGTCCCGAACGGATGGTCAAAGTCTAAAGGCAGCAAGCTTTAGACGGTGGGCACACGGGGACCGAGGCCAGTGACGGCTTGGGGAGGAACCCACACTTCCCGGACCAGAGCTTCTCCTCCCACGTGGCCCGTCTGCTGTCGCCTGTCCTCCCAAGTGCAGCCTCCTCCTCCGGGGGGGTCCACGTGTGGGCCCCGCCCTTCAGTAGCTGCGGGGTCCTCGTGAGGGCAGAGGCACGTGAGGTTACAGGTTTTCTGGCTGCCATTAGCCTCCGTGAGAAGGAGTTCAAGGTTGTGGACGGTCCCTGCCATCATCGTCAGCATGCGCGTGTTTATAAATGGCCATCTAGAGCTTACCAATATGTTTCTGGCAAGTGTTTGCTCTTTTGAATATGTTGCTTAACCTGAGTTGATGCTGGTGCATTTTGCGGCATCAGGCTGGTGACTGGCGACCCTCAGGGTGGACTGACCCGTTGTCAAGATAAAACGACATTCGTTGGTTTACGTAACTCTTCAGGCCGAGAAGGCGGCCTTGCTCATGTTACCATACCTCCGGTTACTTTTACTTTGAAAAAAATCTGCCTTAAAATCTTTAAAAGTGTAGATTGCGGTATAACATCCACACAGAAGGGCGAATGTTTCCTTCCATGGATTCTCCGTGCTGAACACCCTGGTGTCACCGGTGCCCAGATCAAGAGATGGAACCTCACCAGCGTCCCAGAAGGTCCCACCAAGCCCCTCCCCGTCACAACGCCACACCAAAGCTACGCATTAACCCGACTGCCGAACGCCAAGCACCAGGGTGACCTGGTTCGGTGGCTTTTACCGGTGAAATTGTCCAGCTTGTCCTGCCTGGTGTTTGGCGGCCTTCCTTCGTCATGCTTCCAGTCTTCCCTCATGGGCCTGCAGGTAGAAATCGCACATCCATTCTCATAGCCAAATAGAAATGCATCCTGCGAACTCCCTCCATCTACCTATTTTACGACAATGCGCGCCTGGGTTGTCTCCGGTTTGGGGCAATTGCACAGTACTGCCAAGTATTGTCACTGTTTTATATTGACAATAGGTCAATCCTGTATAATCAAAGCCTAATATGCAAATTGTCCCCTTGGGCGGTCATTCTCCCACTCGCTATAATGTGTGCTGACCACCACGGGCGGCGTGGATCACGGCGGGTGTCGGCGATGCCGTTCTGGCAACGGGCAGCAGCGGAGGCGCTGCCGGCCCTGATGGGCCCCAAGGAGAGCGGCACCGCAGCGGGACGGTGGAGCAGGTGAGCGGGCAGCGCCAGACCAAGGTGAGTGCGAGTGGGGGCCTGATAGCCCCACTGATTGCCCCCGCAGGCAGGATGGTGGAGCAGGTGAGGGGGTGGCGCCAGGCCAAGGCAGGGTGCCAGGTGGGGGTGTGGGGCTGCAGGGCTGCGAGGCTGGGGGCCCGATCTCCACAGGCCACTCTGAGGGACCCTACCCGTGCATGAATTCATGCACCAGGCCTCTAGTCCGCCATAAGTCACCGGTCACAAACCTGATACCGGTCTTTGACGCACACATATACACATTCCCGTTTGAAAGAAGCCTAGATCGGGGTGCAGGGTCACTGGGGGTGCTGCTGCTCGGGTTCAGTGGACAGTGCCAGAGAGTTTTCTCCGGTGGGCAGACCAACGCCACACCTGGCAGCAGTGGATTAAAGCTGCAGGCCCTCCACAGCCCTTGGCACTGTCCGTCTGCTGCCTGTTCACATCCAGTCATTCTGGTGGGTCTGCAGTGGTGTCTCCTTAGGGTTTCCACTTGAATTTTCCTGACTTCGGATGGGACTGAACACCTTTTTATTTGCTTATTTGCCAGCTGGATATCCTCTATGTGAAGTGGCTGTTAAAGCTTTTGTCCATTTTTCTATTGCGTTGCCTGTCTTTTTAATTTGTAAAAATACGTATGATTGCAAATATCTCCTCCCAGTCTGCGAGCTGCCTTTTCACTCTCGTAAAGGTGTCTTCTAATGGACAGAAGTCCTTGGTTTTTAAGGTACACCCTTGTCTGTTCCCCTTTTCTAGTTCGTGATTTTTGCAACATGTTCATATTTAAGAAATCTTTGCCTACTCCGGGTCATGACGATATTCTCCTAAGTTGTTTTTTTTTTTTATAGTACATTATTTATAATCAGATGGGTCAATGAGTCATCACATAAAACTAGACTATCCAGATATAAATAAAAGAAAATAAACACCACGTCTGAATATGTTATCTCTGCCCTGCTGACCCCAGGGCCTTTGCACCAGCTGCATACTTGGCTTTTCTCTCTATCTGACTGTTTGGAGCTATGTGTATGGGTGTGTGCATAGGATGGCACTGAGATGGCGGCATAGTTCTTTCTCTGGTTAAATGACTTCCTGTAAAATGAAGTAATTGTTCTAAATATTGAAAGAAGCTTTGATAAAGATTTTAAAGTGTTGCCTCCAGAACGTATAATGGAACCAGACCTTAGACAAGGCAATGAGAATGATTTTAGCATCAAGACATTGATTCCAGCCTGTAAAACACCATTTCTGCCCACCACGGAGCAGAGTGTAATCTTCAGGAAAGCATGGCTAGCCCATCCCTGTGATATTTTAGTACCAGAGATTCCTGGAAATGACCTGTCAGATTTATAAAAAGCTTCCACCAGTGAACTCAGAGGAAGGCGAAGTGAAATGTGTCCAACACTCTGGCCGGGCTGCAGTCTCAACCGAGATTGCAGGTGTGGCTCTGGAGCCAGGTGAGACAGAGATCATAAAATACACTCAACAGTTCCAGGCACACGCCATTTATATCAAAGGCAGCACTGGGGTACGCAATGATCCTCAGCCAGGCTGCGGAGACACCCACGGGTCCGGATATTCTTAAAACAAGACAAGTTGGTGTGGAAAAGTTTTAAACAAGGGACCTCTGTCTTCAGGGTTTTTTTTTTTTTTTTTTTTAAAGCAAGTCAAAATTTAAGGCGATTTTAAAATAACCCCCAAAAAGTAGCATCAAAGGGGAAGTAGTAAAACACGGGTTTAAAATCTGTCAGCAAGCATTTCTAAACAAAACATTGTCGAGTTTTTGCAGTAAGAGGAATCTTAGGGATGAGCTAGTCCAACCTCTGTGTCCCATTCATGTAGGCCACATTTATTCAGCCCGACTTTGTGCCAGGCAGAAGAGAAAAGGGAAACCTAGAGAAGTTAAGTGTTTCTTCCAACATCACACCAAATCCAATAGTTATCTATGTAGGTCACAGATTACCCTAAAATCCAGCAGTCTGACACAACGTATTATCTCAGTTTCTGCGCATCAGGAATCTGGTGAGCTAAGCTGGGCGCTCTGCATCAGGGCCCCCCTCACGAGGCTGCCATCGAGTTGTCAGCCCGGGCTGCAGCCTCATCTGAAATCTCGCCTGGGGAAGATCCCCCTTTCCAAGCTCATTTCTGTGGCTGTTGGCAGAATCCAATCCTGAAGGCTGTGGACTAAGGGCTTCAGTTTCTCTCTGGCTGTTGGTGGGAGGTGTCCCCTAGTCCTTGGTCACACGGGCCTCTTCAATGTGCCGTTTATTTCATCAAAACCAAGAAGGCAGTGAGTCTGCTAGCAAAACAGGTCACAGTCTTTTCTAACCTAATCACAAAGTCTCCCCCATCACCCTTTCCCATATTCTATTGGTTAGAAGTAAGTCACTTGGTCTAGCTAAGGAGAGGGGTTTTTATGGGGACACTTAAGGGAACAGGATTGATTATATGAGGTCATAAATACCAGGAGGAGGGGGTCACTGGGGACTATTTTAGAAACTTACCTACTGCACAGAATAAATGGCCAGACTTAAAATATACTACAATGTGTTTTCTTTGATACAGACAATATACTCTAGGTAAACAACAGAGAAGAGTGGGTTTCTCTTTTCTGAGGCAGGCAGAGTGGTATCTACAGAGAAAACCAGTTGATTTCCATCATTAAAATACTTTTTAATAACCCTCCAATGACTTAGTATTTTAAGGAGCTGGTCAAAAATGTTTCCAGTATAGCAGTCATAATCCAAGGGGCCGCAATTCCTCACTCCTCGTTTTAATCAATTCACATTAGGGTGACCACATCATTTATCATCCAAACAAGGACACTTTTGAGAGTGAAATGTCTGACCTTAGAAACTATGGGAGGGAGCCAGGACCATCCTTGTAAACAGGCCATAGAATCACCCTACTTATATCCCGAAGGAAAGGGCTATCCTCCAATTTGGAAGCTCAAAGCTTGAGCAGTGAGGACGGAAAGAGAGACATGGAATCAACCCGGACCATGGGTGTGGTTGCAGGTCTGCATCCAGATAACCTTCCTGTCCTCTGTCTGAGTTGGCTTCTTTCGGAGTCATTGAAGAAATCTGGGGTCTCTAGAAGCCCAAAGGTATTCTGAATGCTCTTGTATTGCCTCTCCTCCTTGTCACTCCTCATTCCTCTCTCTGTTCATTTAATGAACAAATATGAGATGCACTTTGCATGTTTTTGTAATTGATCTATTGATCTTCAGCCTTTTTATTTTATTTCATTTTCAGTATTTCTAAATGCAGTTATGCAGGGTAGGTGGCCAAGTGTGCTGGTGACTGACATTTGGATGAATCGGTCATCCTATATAATAAAAGCCTAATATGCAAATCGACCGAATGGTGGAATAACCAGTGGAACGACCAGTGGAATGACCAGTCGCTGTGACATGCACTGACCACCAGGGGGCAGATGCTCGATGCAGGAGCTGCCCCCCAGTCCACAGGCCCAGGCCAGCCAAGGTGGGTGCCAGCAGGGCCCCCCTGATTGCCCCACCAGTTAACCCACAGATTGGCTTAGGGAATTCATGCACTGGGCCTCTCGTTTCTTCATAATAACACTGACAACAGGTTTTCAATTGAAAATGATGGCCCAGTGTTTCATCAGATGCTTACTTAAAAGTGAAACTGTCACACCACTGTGTATTAGCTGTCAATTTTCTTCCTCTTTTAATATATACTTCCAAGTTAAACACATAGTGGGCATTCATAGACCTTGATTAAGTTGCTTAATTAAAGGTAGCAAGCATTTGCAAATATTTGTTGAAGCTCATGAAAATACTGCCTGCAAAGAAACCACTTTTTGTGTGTGTAAAAATATCTGTTGAAATGAAAACTTCCATTGAGAAAAGCTGGTAAAACATTTACTTTGTTTGAATCAATATGCTTACTACTGTGACCAGAGTTCTAAACATGGAAATTATTTTTGTACTAGAAAATTCATGCACTGGAGAGGGGGGTTCCCTCAGCTCGGCCTGCCCCCTCTCACAGTCCAGGAGCCCTCAGGGGCGGGAGGCGACCCGACGATCAGGGGAAGGCAATGCCCCCATCACACCTCTGCTGCTGCCACTGCCGGCAGTGCAAGCCTTGGCCAGCCCTGGTTACCCATCCAAGGCTTGCCTGAGCCACAGGCCGGCCTGGGTGGCTGGGCAGCCACCATCCGAGGATGCCTGCACCTCAGGCCGACCCTGGGAGGCTGGGCAGCCACCATCCGAGGATGCCTGCACCTCAGGCTGACCCTGGGAGGTTGGGAAACCACCATCCGAGGATGCCTGCACCTCAGGCCGCCCTGGGTGGCTGGGGAGCTGAGGGCGGGTCCAGCCGCACCATGCTTCTGCCACCCCCCCCTTCCATGGCAGGGCTGAAAGGAGTGGGGGACTCCGGCAGGGCTGAGGGGACTGGGCATTGCCACCTTGTGGCTATGGGCGCTGCCATGTTTGTGATGGTGTGATGGTCAATTTGCATATTCCCTCTTTATTAGATAGGATGTGCAGGACATCAGTTAAAGGTGAGGCCAGAAAGAGTAAGACAAAATATGGTAGAATCTCACTTACATGCGGGATCTAAAAAAGCCTGCACTCATAGATACAGAGAACAGAGGTGGAGAGTGGGCAAAATGGGTGAGAGTGGCAAAAGGTACAAATTTCCAGTCATAAGGTAAATAAGTCTGGGCATGGAATGAACAGCATGGTGACTATATATATATCCTATATAATAAAAGGGTAATATGCAAATTGACCATCACTCCAACACACAAGATGGCCACCCACATGTGGTCAAAGATGGCTGCCCCCATGTGGACATAAGATGGCCGCTATAAGATGGCCAGCAGGGGAGGGCAGTTGTGGGCAATCAGGCCAGCAGGGGAGGGCAGTTGGGAGGGACCAGGCCTGCAAGGGAGGGCAGTTGGGGGCAATCAGGCCAGCAGAGGAGGGCAGTTGGGGGGGACCAGGCCTGCAGGGGAGGGCAGTTGGGGAGGACCAGGCCTGCAAGGGGGGGTAGTTGGGGAGGGCCAGGCCAGCGGGGGAGGGCATTTAGGGGCGACCAGGTTGACAAGGGGGGGTAGTTGGGGGGGGGACCAGGCCAGCGGGGGAGGGCAGTTAGGGGTGACCAGGCTGGCAAGGGAGGGCAGTTAGGGGTGACCGGGCCAGCAGGGGAGGACATTTAAGGGCAACCAGGCCAGCAGGGGAGGGCAGTTAGGGGTGACCAGGCTGGCAGGGGTGGGCAGTTAGGGATAAATGGACCAGCAGGGGAGCAGTTAGGCATTGATCAGGCTGGCAGGGGAGTGGTTAGGGGGTGATCAGGCTGGCAGGCAGAAGTAGTTAGGGGCAATCAGGCAGGCAGGTGAGCAGTTAGGAGCCAGCAGTCCTGGACTGTGAGAGGCATGTAGTTGGGCATCCCTCAAGGGTTCCCAGATTGGATATGGTGCAGGCTGGGCTGAGGGATACCTCCCCCCGTGCATGAATTTCGTGCACCGGGCCTCTAGTATATATATATGGTGAGATTGTGGATAATTTCTCCTATGGAAGTCTTTCCAGGAGTTCCAGTAGCTTTGGGTAGAGTTTTCTTTAAATATATTCCAAATTTATATAGATATTCACTGAAACCTGGACCAAGCATTCTTAGGAATAATCTAACCACCATAATGCTCTCATATGCAATTTTATTACCCTTTAGCTGCCCTGGCTTTGGGCTTTAAAAATATGCAAGGCTTGTCAAGGCCTGTGTTTTACAGTATGGATTTCAACCTTCAGTGTCAGCTCTTAGGAGGCCTCCCTGCCATCTTCTTCCTAACGGTGTGCATGCCAGTGCTCAGCCTCAGTGTACAGCAGTAATGCAGGCCCTGGTTCCCACTGGCTTTCTCTGGATGACCAGCAAACACTGTGGTTATAAAAGTCATTCTGTGCTTCACTTTGAAGCGTTAAAGTTGAGGGTCACGTGGAGGGGCTGATTTCACTTGGCCAGTGTGGGGACCCTTTTATGAAACTGGGACACATAGGTCTCCATCTAGCTAATGCAACTCTTTAAAGAGGCTATGCCAATAGGAGATATTTACCCATTCTTTTGATGTATATTTTCTTAAAGGTCATGATTTACATTCTGATTCTCTAGTTCTCCTTAAGTTGCTTTTTGAGAAACAGCAAAACCCGTGGAGAGAAAAACTGTGTCCAGGATTTGGCTTTTGAGAGACTTTCGAACGTAACTCCCATTGGCATCACTGGGGGCGTGGCTGGGGGGGGGCAGGGGGGGGCAGCTCCCCAGTCCTTCCAGCGGCTGCCAAATGCCCGGTGGGTAATGGATTGTCTTCCTCTGAGCTACTCTCCATGGGAGATGTCCTCAAAGGCTTACGCATTCTGGCTGGAAAACACTGCCTGTGACACGGGCGGGGGTTTCTTCCTGTGTTTGCCTGCAGAGGTCCGCGGGGACCCGCTGGCTCACAAAGTGTCAACCCATGTGCGGTGAAAGGAAGATCAAGGGCAGCGTTGGCTCTAAGTACTTGTTCAACAGTTTCCAACTGTTTTAGCTTTTCAAAGAGAGTCAGCTCTTGTCGCTTTAGCCTTAGGGGATACTTGAAGAAGGTGTCTTTAAACACCCACTCAAAATGCCCAGATTTTAGGAGGAAGAAATTTAAAAAAGGGGTGATGGGGGAGGGGGGGTGGCCAAGGGGAAACAAAGCTATTGGTTTCTTATTTGGATCAGAACAGAAAAAGGCAGGAAAAGGAGAAAAGGCAGCCATCTTCCAGGGCAGGCTTTTAGGTTTGTCTGTGCAGAAGGCCTTTGCAGATGGAGAGCCAAACCATGGGTAACCAACAAATTATTTGGTAGCTGGAGCCTGTTTCCTTGGTGTGTAATTGTCTTGCGTTAAGAGTTTCGGTATCTCTAACATCTTTGGTGATGAAGCAAGGGGCAAGTTTAGTAAGTGAATAATGTGCTTTTGGAAAACCAGCAAGCACATCTTTGAGAGCCATCCAAAGAAACAAAAGAGCTTTCTAAAAAAAAGAAAAAGAAAACAAGGGAAATCTTTGGGTGGAGCCCTTTCTGTATCTCAAATCCTGAACCAGGAGTATTAGAAGACTGATAGCGTTGCCTGGGACACATTCAGCCTCAGCGTCATGTTTTTCTGGTTGTTCCACAGAGTTTAAAGGACAAAAGGTTACAAACGCTTAAATTGCTGGTCACATTAAGCCTCTGTTTTGTGATCCCCAGGGAGGCCTACAGTTTTGGATGTGAGTTGGTAGAAGGCAGATTCAGGGAACTGTTTATTTTGCTCCTTTTCCATCTGGGCTTCCACATTAATTGAATGGATTCATTTGGTGCCATTTCATTCCCTTTAGAATTTTGGTCGTGAAAATTAAGAACCGTAACTCTAATGTCTCCGATGGTCTGTGAGTAATGGCAGGATGCTTTATAGCTCTGACCTTTCCCGTTTTCTAAGTTTTGATTTGCTGAGTTCTTTCCTCCTCTTTTTTTTTTTTTTTTCAGTTTACTTATTATGATTATTAATGAGGAAGCAGAAAAATGACCGTTCAGTCAAACTTTCGGGCATGGGATGTAATAAATGGTTTCTGTCTCGGATCTAACATTTGCCCCTAAATACAGTAATTATTAGGTTGCCTGATGATATGCCGAATTTTACAAGGCTCTTATTAGGGAAAGAAAAAGAACATCATAAATCCACTAATGTGGGTAATGACTGGTATGGAAATTGAAAATGGTTCAAAATTAACCCACTCCTTTTTTCCACTTTCTAAATGCCCCTGGGTCCTAATATTATTCATCATATAAGTAGACCTGCTTTTCTCTTATTTCAATTAGTCCTGCGTTGCCAAGAAGTTCTGGAATTATTTGCAATTAAGAGCTATCTGGCCTTACCCGAGCACTACCAACACATGGGACAGAATGTGAGGAAAAATACAACAAACTTGCATGAGGAGATTGATTCAGAAACTGGACTGGAAGCTCTGCGTGTCTTCCTCATTGTTAGTTCCCTGGCACAGCACTCGGGGCCCCTGGCGACCTGGGGGGCAGCGAGAATGGAACTCAGCGTTATCCCTGGGGACTCGGTGATGAGCTGACCGCTGAAGACGTGACCAGCGGAGTTTCCTTCGGACTTTCCCACTTGGATGTGGAATGGTCATCTTGCATTCAAAGGCAGACTCCCCATGTGCCTTTTAGAGAAGCCAAAAGACAGAGGGTGCAGGGGAGGCATGGGGAGGGTCGAGGCAGGGAGAGGATAAATGAATTTGTCTCTACCCCTGACCGGTGACACTTTCCCATCATTGGGACCAGACAGTGTTTGGTGAAGCAAATCAGAAACTTTATTCCTTGGCCAAGGAGTGAAGAAGGGGAATCAAACACCCTGATGCTGAGGAATTAGAAAGTATCACAGGGTTGGGGGGAGTTAGTGGGTTCAGGGCTGAGGATGCCCAAGGAAGGGTGGCGAGGTCACAGCTTTTCCAGGGAGCATGCGCAGTTCCTAAACCTGCTTGGAGCATGTCTCACCATACATTGCAGGTCTCATTTTAATGTTAATCTCCATCCTGGGTGTGGGTTTTGGCATGCTAATGAAGAAAAGTCAGTCAAAAGGTCACTTAACAGGTGTTTCAGGTGCCATCTTGGACTTTTCCAGTGAAAACAGGCTTTTTGTGGTAGCCCTTGAGCTTCTTGTCTGATTTCTACTGGCAAGCTCAGCGAGCCCTGACATTATAAATACAATAAAAGTCCATAAAAACCTTGGAGGAAATTGTTTTATCACATGTAATAGACAAAGAACCCATATTCAAAATTTTTAGAGCATAACTACTAATCAATAAGAAATGATCAAGAAGCCATCAGAATATGGACACAGGAAACAAATAGTTCACACCAGAAGTACTATACTGGGTGATAAACTTAAGAATTTTGAGCTTTATTACTCATCAAGTAAAACAATGAATATCAAACTTTATTCATCCTATATAATAAAAGCCTAATATGCTAAGTCTGGTCAGACATTTAACCAACCAAAGCGTAATGTGCTAATGATATGCTAAGGCTGCTCAACTGCTTGTTATGATGTGCACTGACCACAGGGGGCAGATTCTCCGACTGGTAGATTAGCTTGCTGCTGAGGTCCGGCAGATCAGGACTGAGCAAGAAGGGCCGGGCATGCCCTGGAGCCCTCCCGCCTTCCCTCTCTGGCTGGCCAACCTCCTGCATCCCTCCCCAGCCCTGATCATGCACTGGTGGGGCCCCTTGGCCTGGCCTGGGACCCCTCAGGGGATGTCAGAGAGCTGGTTTCTGCCGGATCCCACAGGCCAGGCCAAGGGACCCACTGGTGCACAAATTTGTGCACCGGGCTTCTAGTCATTGATACAGTTGGAAAGGATTTACATGGGAAGGATTGGCAAATATGGAAAAAATTCTAAAAACTTTTTGGAAGGTGATTTGACAATAGCTGTCAAAATTAAAAATTCCTTATATGCTTTCACTCAGGATTCCTCTCCTAGTAATCTAGCCTAAATACGCATGTGCACGCTGTGCAGAGTTTTTCACCAGAGTGGCCTATGCATCTGCGAAGAGTTGGTCTGTTTGTTTGCTGGTGCTGCCATTTATTTCCTTACAGTTCTGGAGGCTAGAAGTCCAAGGTCAAGGTGGTGGCAGGATTGGTTTCTTCTAAGGCCCCTCTCCTTTAAATGGCCATCTTCTTTCTGTGTCGTTCATTACCTGACCTCTCTTGTGAGTGTCTGAGTCCTCACCCCAGTCACCCACCCACCCCAATAACCTTACTTAAGGTTAATGGCCTCTTTAAAGACCTGATCTCCAAATGTAGTCATTCTGAGGTATTGGGGGTTAGGATTTCAACATATAAATTTTTAGACAAAAGACAAAATTCAGCCATAATAGTTGAGAATACTCTAAATGCAAAATAGAAAAAAAATGGTTATGATACGATCAGGCTATGGAATAGCATACAGTCATTAATTAGAATAAAGTAGAGTTAGGAAAGCTTTTTAAAAAAAAATTACGTGACAAAATCACAATGTATAAGTGTATAGTATATTCCATTAATGGAAAAACAAGGAAAAAAATTGACATTGGTACAAAACAATATATGCATATTTTGAGGGAGAGACAGAGAGAGAGAGAGAGACAGAGAGAGACAGAGGGAGAGAGAGAATTGCAAGGCTACACACTAAAGTGTTGGAAAAGGTGCTTTTGTGTTGAGAGGGAAGTGGAAACGGGGCTAGCGTGGAGGGAAAGGCAGAGAAAAAGCATTAATGTGATGTTTTCTGTGTGTATGTACTTGTATTTGCTTGACATTTTTACAATGGGAATGAATTTTTAAATTACTTAAATTGCTAAATTTCTTAATAACTTAATCAAAATGACACATGCTTGCACACAAAAGGAAAGTTTGAGTTTTGGGTCAAACAAAACAGAATTTATAACCACTTAACACTGTGGGGTGTTTTCAAATTTTCACTCTCTTATTTTAACAGAGTTCAGAGCAGCCCCAATTCACTCCCTCCTCTCTGCTGCTTGCTTTCACAGGGTGTGTGAATAGATGCTCCATCAACTGGCAGTGAGGTTACAGTGTAAAATCCAAAGAAGCTTCTGGAGAGCACCTTTTCTCCCCTTCTCCCCGCCCTGTTCCCCCTTCTCAGCTCCCAGGGGCTGTCAGTGAGGAGACTGGGGTAGCAGTTGGCCACGAAGCTAATTCTTCAGAATTGCCTGGGAATTAAGCCCCACTTGTCCGGAAGCTCAGAACTGGAGAGCAGCAGGAAATTAGTCTGGTAAACTGGGAACCCCAGCCTGGCGAAACTTCAATCTCTGTGGCCCGCAGCCTGAATGTGTGCTGTTGCTCAAAAGAACTCAGATCCCAGTATAACGCCCAGTCATGGTCAGACATGCCCTCGTTTAAGTAAGAGCGAAAATAAATGATTGGTTTGTTCAGTCGAGTGTGGCTCTTCAGGCCACCTCCTGCTCAGCGAAGATTTATGTTTTTCTAATTCCAATCCATGTTCTTCACATAGAAACGGCCACAGGGAGGAGTCCAGTGGGGAAGGAAAGCCTTGAGTGCCAACGTAGCATGGGCATTCTCAGGAGAGAAACAAATCGACTTGCAACCGACATTTATAAAACTGTGTCCTGGTGGATGAGGGTCAGGACTGTGGCACTGTCCAAAGAGGTGAGGTTTGAACTGTGATTTCTGGGGCACGGTGGGGTGCCCAGGAGTCGTGGTGAAATGACTGGAAAGAGAGGTTGTTCCTGGTATAAGGAAAGCTCAAACAAAGACTTGGGGTGTTGAGTTCTGGCCAGAGAGGAGGACCAGGTGTTAGCTGGGGAGGTGCAGGGCTGTTGATAGAAACGAATTTAGTCTTTTGTGCGGCTTAGGCTGATTTTTTCACATTCCTGCCCCCTTTCCTCCATATGAAAGCATCTTACATGTGACTGGCCACCCACCTTTAAAGCATTATGCAAATTAGTGAATGCAGTCTATAATGGACTGGGAAATAACAATCCCCTTATTTAGAATGTTTAAGCATTGCTTATGGATTAGCCTTTTGTCTGTGGCATATGTTACAAATATCTTCTCTCAGTTTGTCGGTTGTCTTTTGGATTTTTAAAAATGATATTTTGTTTGTTTTTGTCTTGCAAAGCCTTCTAACTTTTATTAGTTAGTTTTGTGCCATCTCTTTTCAGACTGCCTATGGATTTTGAGTAATAGTTAGGAAGCCTTTTCTACATTAAGGCTAAAGAAGAGTCCAGCCATCTAAACTTCTAGCCCTGCATGGATTCTTTTTTTTTTCTCTATGTCCCTATCATTTGGAGTTCATTCTTATGTATAATATGAGCTATGGATTTAATTTTATCTTTTCCAAATGGCTACTCAGTTGTCCATCATTTATTTTAAAAGCCCCATCTTTACCACAGCGGTTTTAAATGCCACTCTTACCATATATTAAGTTTTCATATGTATTTGAGTTTACTTCTGGATTTTCTGTTCTATTCTACTGGCCTTGTGCCAGTACCACACTGTTTTAATTATAGAGACTTTACGGTATGTTTTAGTGTCGGCTAGTCCTCCCTCATAAATACTTTTTTCAGTGTTTCCTGGCTATTTCTGCATGTTTGTTTTTCATATAAACTTTGGTATCAACTTAACTCCATAAAATGGCTTGTTGGTATTTTTATTGGGATTGCTTTGCATGTGTGAGTTAATGTAGGGAAAACGCACATGTTTATAAATGCTATCCTGTCCAAGAAGAGAAGATATCTTTCCATTTGTTCAAATCTACTTTTTTGTCTTTTAGGAGTTCGCTAACATTTTCCTTGTATAGGTTTTACACATTTATTATTCAATTTATTTCTAAGTCTTTCAGCTTTTTTTTTTAAATAAAACTTTATTGTTCAGATTATTACAGATGTTCCTCTTTTTTTTTCCCCCATAGCTCCCCTCCACCTGATTCCCCACCCCACCCCATGCCCTTACCCCCCGCCACTGTCTTCATCTATAGGAGTAAGATTTTTGTCCAATCTCTTCCCACACCCCTCACACCTGCTTCCCCTGACAGTCGTCAGTCCACTCCCTTTCTATGTCCCTGATTCTATTATATTCACCAGTCCATTCTGTTCTCAGATTTTTATTCACTTGATTTTTAGATTCACTTGTTGGTAGGTATGTATTTGATGTCATTTTGTTGTTCATAATTTTTATCTTTACCTTTTTCTTCTTCTTTCTCTTCTTAAAGAATACCCTTCAGCATTTCATGTAATCCTGGTTTGGTGGCGATGAACTCCTTTAGCTTTTTCTTGTCTGTGAAGCTCTTTATCTGACCTTCAACTCTGAATGATAGCTTTGCTGGGTAGAGTAATCTTGGTTGTAGGTTCTTGCTGTTCATCACTTTGAATATTTCTTGCCACTCCCTTCTGGCCTGCATAGTTTCTGCTGAGAAATCAGCTGACAGTTGTATGGGTACTCCCTTTTAGGTAACTAACCGTTTTTCTCTTGCTGCTTTCAAGATTCTCTCTTTGTCTTTTGCCCTTGGCATTTTAATTATGATGTGTCTTGGTGTGGTCCTCTTTGGATTCCTTTTGTTTGGGGTTCTGTGCGCTTCCTGGACTTGTAAGTCTATTTCTTTCACCAGGTAGGGAAAGTTTTCTGTCATTAGTTCTTCTAATAGGTTTTCAGTATTTTGCTCTCCCTCTTCTTCTGGCACCCCAAAAATTCAGATGTTGGTACGCTTGAAGTTGTCCCAGAGGCTCCTTACACTATCTTCATATTTTTGGATTCTTTTTTCTTTTTGTTTTTCTGGTTGGGTGTTTTTTGTTTCCTCATATTTCAGATCTTTGGTTTGATTCTTGGGGTATGTTGATCTACAGTTGAGTTTCTGTATATTCTTTATTTTAGACAGTGTATGCTTCATTTCTGACTGGTCCTTTTCCATTTTTTTGGCATTCTCATTAAGGTCCTTGAAGGTCTCACTAAGCTCCTCAGAAGTGTCATCAAGTTTCTCGGCAGTTTTTAGAAGATTCTTGAGTAACCTTATAAATGTGGTTCTGAACTCTATGTCGTCCAGTAGTTTGCTTTCCTCCGTTTCTTTCATTCGTGACATGTTTCTTTGTCTCCGCATTTTGGCTGCTTCCCTGTGTTGATGGAGTGGCTTTGTGTGGTAGGTGACCTATAGGGGGCAGTAGCTCAGCCTCCCCAATCTCCTGATGTGGACGCTCTTGGTACACCCCTTTGTGGGCTGAGTGCAAAGTCTTGGTGTAGTTAAGCCTTAATTGCTGTTGGTATGCTGGGAGGAATTGACCTCCAGGCCAATCGGCTGTGAGGACTCGCTGTGTCTATAAGAACTGCTGTGCTGGAGACACGCTTATGGTGCAGGACTTGTTTCAGTGGGGCTTTGGTGCTCTCTGAGTCTGCCTCTTGAATGTGTCACTTATGGATGTGAGGAGTTGAAATCTGGTTTCTCACACTGACCACTAGGTATACTGGCTTCTGGATCTCCAATGGGGTGCAGGTCAGCTATTGTCTGAGTCCACCCAGCAGGAGCTACAGCGAGAGCTACAGTTTTCTCCTCTTTGCTTGGGGTTTGGAGGTTTGGAGCTGTCTGATCCGGGCTGCAAGTTTGTTAGGTTAAGCTGTGGGGCAGTCCATTCTTCATATGCAAAAGCCGCTGCTTGGAGCTTGGGTGGGTTTGTAGGTTGTGTGGGGCGGGGTCTCAGGGCATCACTAGGCTAGGGTGTGGCAAACAGCAATGGCTGCTAGTTAGGTGGCTCTGTGTCTTGACTGTGTCCCGTCCCGTGCCCCAGCGCAGATAAACAATTATTCCTGTGCGCAGCTCTGCAAGCAGGCCCCCCTCACTTTCCGACCCGGTAGCAGACAATCCAGCTTCTCCCCATAGGAGTTTGGGTCCCCCGCGTCTCCCCAGAAACTGTATTTCAGAGTAATCGGGGGCTTGTCTCCCCTTTGGGTTGAAAAAAGCAACGCCTGCTGCCAGCCCAGATCCCGCGCCTCCGTACCTCAGCTTTTCAGCGCTTGTGCACGTCTCAATGCTCTTTTCTCTTTCCTTCTAGTTGTAGAACTTCCACTCAGCCAGCTTTCCCGTGGTTCTGGGTGATAGATGTTTTGTCTTTTAGTTGCAGTTTAAATTGTTGTGTGAGGCAGCAGTTTAGGTGTTTACCTACGCCACCATCTTGGATTTCTCCTCTAAGTCTTTCAGCTTTTTTCATGCTATTGTAAATAAAGTTTTCTCTACCATTATATCTTCTAACTTTTCATTGTTTATGAAATATTGGTATTTAATATTAATTTTATATTCTGCTACCTTACTAATTGTCTTACAGTTTGCATTAGTTTCATCACTGATTCTCTAAGGTTTTGATAATATACTATCATATGATCTCCAAATAGAGATCATTTTACTTCATCTTTACCCATTTTATATCTTAAATTGATTCTCTTGTTTGATTGCATTGGCTAATAACTTTAATACAATCCTATATAATAAAAGCCTAATATGCTAAGTGTCCAACCGTTCATTCAACTGTTCTATCCATCGCTATGATGCGCACTGACCACCAGGGGGAAGACCTCTGATGGGTAGGTTAGCTTGCTGCTGGGGTCTGGCCAATTGGGACTGAGATAGGCCAGACATGCCCTGGAGCCCTCCCACGGCCCCTCCCCAGCCCCAATCCTGCACCGGTGGGGTCCCTCAGCCTGGCATGCGCCCTCTTGCAATCCGGGACCCCTCGGGGGATGTTGGAGAGCCGGTTTCGGCCCAATTCCCACAGGCCAGGCAGAGGGACCCCACCAGTGCACGAACCTATGCACCGGGCCTCTAGTGTTGAATAAAAGAGATAGTGGCCATCCTATTCTTGTCCTTTACCTTCATGAAAACTCCTATTTTCATAAATATGAAAAGTCATGCACATTGAGTATGAAACACTGTAGAGACTCTGGATAGGGTTATTTTGTTGAATGTGGACATCACCTTTTCTCTGGCAAGCACATAACATAAAAAGGGGAGGGCTGTCTATTTTTCTTTTGCCCTTACTTTTAAGATGTATCACTTTCGGGGCTTTCAGCTAAAAATCATCAGAGATTCCTTTTTAAGGATGGCACAGCAGCAAGACGAAATGAACCCAAGTGCCTCAGTGGATTTGTGGAGCAGAGATGCCCCACTAGCTATTCATGGGAGAAAAAAATACAATTCCATCTTATTTAAGCCAATGTATTTGAGGGGGGTCTCTTTGTTCTAGCAGAGGAGCCTTTATCACCCTAACCATCTATTTCAAACTGATGCTATCCATGATTTTTTTTAAAGTAATTTGAAGTTTCTCATCACCAGATGCACAGAGTAGGGGACGGATATGGGCCAAGCAGGAGCTTGCAAATGCACCAGTCACAAACCAAGCATCAGTGAATAAATTACAATACTAACAACACAGTCAAAACGTTTTTCATCATGCTTTGTAATCTCCAATTAGAATATTCATTCCTGCAACCGATATACTCTAAATTACACTAGCTTGCAATCCACCACACCGTTAATGTTTTCCTTCAGCTAATATGGAGCAAGCCCTGAGAATTTAATGACATGACCAGCTGGGTGACTCTGAATATATTCTTCTCCGTTCTCTGGGTGCACAAAGGGGTTCAGAAAACTGCCCCATCAGGGGAATAAAAATGAGAAGACACCTGGCCAGAAGATAACGAGGACCGCATCAGCCTGGAGAAGGGAGACGAGGCTCCAGAGGGCGGTTCAAACATCGGAGTGTCAGAATAGGAAAACGGTCCAAGGAAAAATCAGGCTGATCCCATATATACCCTGAGCCAAGGTGGGGCCTGGCTCGAAAAACTAAAGAGCTTTAGGTCAAGAAGAAAACCCACAACACACACACACACACACACACACACACACACACACACACACACACACACAGGTTAAGGATGAAAGAATGAAAAGGTGAGAGCAGGGTTGGGGAGGTAGGAAGGAAGAAAAGAAGGATGTAGGGGGAAGGTAAGAGGGGGATATGGGGAAACAAACAGACAGAAAAAACAACACAAGCGTCACAAATTGTATAGCTCGCTTAGCTCATGTGTCTCCCTTAGAAGCCATAAAACTTTTCCGTGGGCCTCCCCGTGCAGATGTGTGGCACACCCCAAGGAAGTCTGTGCGGGGGCTCCGTGACACAAGCATCACACCTCATCTCAAGGCTCTCCCGGCTCTGGCAAGGGTTTCTGGGAAATTTACACTGAAGCAGGGTTTTGTCTCTTAGGCAGGCACCTCCCTGTGCAAGTAGGAAAAGAGCCAGGGGCAACAGGGAAGCATCTTTGCTCCAAGGCCTAACCTCTTCGGGGGGGGGTTTCATATTTCGCAGCGGTACGCTTGCCATGCACACCATTCCTACACATGGCGATGAAACCTTGAGGGCGCTGAGGATTCCCGTGGCAATTTGCTTCTTAATCCATCAAGGAAAACAGAAGGTGGACCAGCATACCCACAGACTTCCCCAGTGAAAGGGAGAGCTGGAGTCTGCCAGGGGTGGCACAGGGCGGACCAAGGTTCCAAGGGTCCCCACATGTCCTCCAGTTTCCTAGTGAACTCCATCTTTACAATCTTCTCTCCTTCCTGGAAAATTCAGCCCTTTCATTTTTTGCGATTTATTTATTTATTTTAACTAGAGGACCTTAACCAGTGGTCCCTTTGTTTAAAACTTTTAGCTGTAATAGGCCTTAATTATAAATTTGCAATAATTTATACTGATTGTCCAGAAATAAGAATATAAATCTCTATAGCCCAGCATTTACTGGGAGGACTTTCCTGTCTGAAGTCTAATATAAACTCATATTTCACAGCTAAATGTTTTCTCATGCGAATCATTTATGGGGTGTTGCTGAGCTTGTCCTTTTAAAATCATCATTGATAAAATGTTAAAGGGATACATTTAGACATTCTTTAACAGACTGACCTTGTCTGGAGGGCTGTGAAGGGTACTAAAATAATATGTTACTTATATGCTATTAGAAGAAGGAAAATAAATGGTTAAAAATTAAACCAAAGATGGCAAGAGAAGAAAAAATGAAAAGGCAAATGACGGGCGGGGCATGTAGAAAGACAGGCAGCAAGGCGGCAGATTCAAACCCGAATATATTGGTAGCTAAAGAAAAGTGGACTGAAAACTCCAAATAAAAGACAAACCCTGTTAATGAACAATGAAAAGAACAAAAAACAAGTTCTGTGTTTGATCAGGATAAAGAAGAGATTTTTAGAAGCAGCCACAGTGCCTAGACTCTGCAAGGGGGAGACGGCTAAAGGGGATGTTTTGCAGAGAGAAATCTAGTGAAGACACATTAAACATTACTTTCCAATGCTTCCTGACGTCATTGGGTGAGGAGAGGGCAAAAATCCTCAGTTTTATTTGAGCTACCTGTAGAAGATCCTGTAATTTAGGGTTGCCAAGTAAATTATGGGGTGCCCAGTTAAATTTGAATTTTAGATAAATGATGAATACTTTTCTTTTTTTTTGCAGAGTTAGTGTGTCCTAAATAGTGCACGGAGCTGTTAACAGATTAACCGAGGTTTACGAAAAGTTTTACGAGTTTATTTAAGCAGATATTCACTGGGTGGTGCCAAACGGGAAGTGGTTGGTAGCTCTCTCCCACAGGAGCTGGGGGAGAGCCTCTTCTGGAGAGAAGATGGAGCAAAGCAAGGAAATGGTGGCTTGGCTCCCGCTGAAGGCCTGGTTGGCTGCTGTGATTGGTTGTCTTTCTAGTTTCTATTTTGTAATCTGGAGGCATGCACAGGGCTAGATTTTGTTTTGCTTACATACCTAAGTCACAACAGCAATCAAGCCACCTTGGTCTAATGGCCTCCTTGCTTAAATGCATGTAACAGAACATACCTACACTGAAAGAACAATTCGTTATTTACATGCAATTTATTTAACTGGGCATCCTGGGTTTTTATTTGCTAAATCTTGCAACCCTATTCATATCCTATCTAATAAAAGAGTAATATGCAAATTGACCATCACTCCAAGACACAAGATGGCTGCCCCCATGTGGTCAAAGATGGCTGCCCCCATGTGGACACAAGATGGCCACCACAAGATGGCCTGCAGGGGAGGGCAGTTGTGGGCAATCAGGGGTGACCAGGCCAGCAGAGGAGGACAGTTGGGGGTGACCAGGCCAGCAGGGGAGGGCAGTTGGGGGTGACCAGGCCAGCAGGGGAGAGCAGTTGGGGGGGACCAGGACTGCAGGAGAGGGCAGTTGGGAGAGACCAGGTCAGCAGGGGAGGGCAGTTGGGGGAACCAGGCCTGCAGTGGAGGACAGTTGGAGGAATCCAGGCCTGCAGGGGAGGGCAGTTGGGGGGATCCTGGCCTGCAAGGAAGGGCAGTTGGGGGGGACCAGGCCTGCAGGGGAGAGCAGTTGGGGGTGACCAGACTGGCAGGGGAGGGCAGTTAGGGGTGACCAGGCCTGCAGGGGAGGGCAGTTAGGGGCAAACAGGCTGGCAGGGGACCAGTTAGGCACCAATCAGGCTGGCAGGGGAGTGGTTAGGGCGTGATCAGGCTGGCAGGCAGAAGCGGTTAGGAGCAATCAGGCAGGCAGGCAGGTGAGTGGTTGGGAGCCAGCAGTCTTGGATTGTGAAAGGAATCCCAGATTGGAGAGGGTGAAGGCTGGGCTGAGGGACACCCCGCCTCTCACGTGCATGAATTTCGTGCACTGGGCCTCTAGTAAGAATTATAAGTGACATGGAAGAGTTTTTACTAAAGCGTCACCATCGGTTCCCCATTACAGTGCTCATTTGCATTTGGGTAGACATAAATAGTAGACATTTATCCACACTGATGTAGACATTTAATCATTATCCTTATTTCCCCTTAATAAAATTTCCTTCTAATTTATGGTGACCAAAGTGCTTTCACATGTCCAGTTTGTGTTGTTAAAGGATTGTTGGGTGAAGAGATGGTCTTAGGCTGCAGGGCCCCAAGAGATGCGTACCCCGAAAGGTTTTACCAGTGGAGAGAGGACAGTTTATAGGAGCTGTGGGCCTGGGCATCGGGAAGGGAGGAAGGTGGATGCCGAGAGCACCCAGCCCCGGCTGTGGAGGACGGATTCTGAGCCACGCTCAGTGAGTAACCACAGCAAAACTCAAACTTCCTGTGCTGCCTTCCCCATTGCAGCGCATTGCCTCTGGCTGTTTTCCCACCATGGCAAACTCAAAAAGTGCTGTTCTGTAGAAGTCAGATACCTGCTCAGGCCAAAACGACTGCGAAATCGTCTCCCTATCATTTTAACACGTACATTTGTCATGGAAGAGGCTTTTCATGACCGGCTTCAGCTCTTTCTTTTCATTACATTATTACTCTTGCCTGGACGCATTCACTGCCTGCCTGGCTTCCGTTTTTCTTATTTCTATGCATTTTCTCCCATTGGTGCCCACTGGTGAGCCATGAGCATGCTCTCTCTAGTGGGTGGTATTTAAGTGCATATTGCCAATTCTTTGCAAATTTAATATTTCTTTGGAAAACAAGTTTCAAATTTTAAAAAATACGCATTTGTACAGGTACACATTTAACAAGCCCAGGGCTACTTTTTACGCGCTCTGTCATGTGCTGGACTGAACTGTGAGCACTGTGTCCGCTACATTCTATCTTTTTCTGCACCTCCACAGAGAATATAAAACTCCGTTTGGAAGCATGACTTACAATACACCCTGGGCACAGTATTTAAGAGATGGTTCCATTTGTGTGACTGTCTCTCCAGCGAGGAAGTCCAAATAAACAGCCCAGGGAGTCAGTGGCCCACTGAAGAGAATTTATTAAACATTCACTGGGAGGAAAATGCTCGAAAGTTGTGTGCTGTTTATACAGGATGAGTTAGAAAATGTGTGGTCCATAGCGAGTTGGGTGAGTTTACAGTAGAGTCCCTGAGGACCCCACCCCCCAAGAAAACCTTGTCTTGGCTTTATAAACACGAAGCCCTATATAAATCCCACTGAAGACATGAGAAGATGCGGGCATTAGAGCTACTTCATAATAAGCACAAAGGTAGCATTTTAATGAGACTTTATTTTCTGAGGGGGTGGGAAGAGCTGATGCTTTTTGCAACATATCTTAGCTGATGCCTTGTAGCAAAACCAGGGAAGTCGAATTTTACCACCTTTATCTGAATCATTTGGAAGTCTGAATTATTTGTGCTTAAAGTAATAGTTTGCTTATCTGACAATGGAGTATATACATCAGCTAGAATAACTAAGGTGCATTTCTCAGTCTAGGCTTAAGGAGCAAAAGCTGGATAACAGATAATATTCTAAGCAGACAACGGGCTAAAACCTTTAGCATCCTTCTCTTATATTCTTAAATAGAATGTTAAAGTTCACTCTTTCCCTCAAAATCTACTTGTAACCTAGTTACCAGGAGGCCTATAAGTTATCAAGACGTACTACAAAGTCAGAGGAGCTGAGGTGGAATGGTTTGGGTGCAGGGAAAGATGTGTCGATCACTGTGACAGAGCAGAGGGCCCAGTAACGTGCCCTGGGACCAGGTAACCTTGCTACTTTGAAGAGGTGACCTTTGCAGATAACTAAGGAGGAGGATGGTGGGGTGTCGCTATCATTAAATGTGTGAGATAATGGGTTATCAATATGGAAAAAATTCCATTGGATTCCTACCTCATACCATAGGGAAAAAAATCCCCAATAGGTTAAACATTTAAATGTTCAGAGTAAAATGTTGCAACTTTAGAAGACTAAAGAAGAGAATATCTTCGTGAATTTGGGACAGGGATAAATCCCTTAAAGAAGAAACAAAGAAAATTTTTATATGTCTGACTATCTGTAAGCCAAGGGTTTCTATTTATCAACAGACACCATAAAAGGAGTGAAAAGACAAGCCATACAATGGGAAAAGATACGTTCAATGCACATAATTGGCAACAGATTAGCATCCAGTATTTATAAGGAACTATGATCAGTCCATAAGAAAAAAACTAGTATAAAAAAGTAAATGAGAGAAATAAGCATTTCACTGAAGGGGAAATACATATGATGAATTAAATTGTGAAAGAAGTGCTCAACCTCATCCATAATTAAGAAATACAAATTTTAAACTATAATGGTATTTGTTTTCTATCTGCTTGATTGGCAAAAATGTAGAAGTCTGACACTAGACAATGTTGGTGAAAACAGGGTTCAACAAGAATTCTCATTCTCTGCCCTGGACACAACTACTTTTGGATAAAACGGCAAACCACAGTTGAAAAGCTTATGGACCAGAAATTCCTTCTGAATTACATATCCCAGAGAAACTCTTGGACATGTGTAGCTGGAGACACATACAGATTCACTGAGAATGGAATTGTTCTTAATAGCAAAAATGTTTAGGAACAGGAGAATGAATAAATAAACTCGGGTGTATTTCTAATCAAGTATAGTGTGGAGCAGAGAAAAATGAACGAGCTACAGTGACTTAAAGCCTTGAACGAATTTCAGGAACATAATAATGACAAAGTGCGGGAGATTACATGTAACATGATGCGTTTTTATACAACTCAGTGCCAGGGAAACTAAGCTTTGCATCCTGTTTGTGCAAGAATGCCCATATAGGATATAATTTTTTTTTTAAGCAAGAGAATGATAAACACAACCTTCTAATAATGGTTCCTTCAGGAAGGAGGTGGAGTGAACAGGTAGATGCTACATTACAAAGGTTTCTTAGTTGAGTGGTGAGGTCATGGGGGTCATTTAAGATTATGTTTCATAGTTTACGTATGTTACATATCTCCTCTTTCATGTATCAGATATTTCTTCTTTATCATCATCATTGTTGTCATCAAAGAATCTTGCAGCTTCCAGAGATAGGGTCTCCTCCCTCTCTGAGGACTAGGCCATAGACCCCTCACAGAAAGCTCCCTCTCCTTCCGTTCTTCTCCTCATTATCTTCACCTCCAGGACACCTCATTCCACCTGTTTTCTACAGTTCACCCTTCTCTCTGACCACACTTGGACTCTGGGCCCAGGCAGTCCTGGCAGGCTCAGGCATGCTCATGAACACCCAAGCTCAGAGCTAGTCCACCTATGCTCACAGCCTCCTTTTGAGCCCCAAGTCCCACGGGCCTGGCCAAAGAGTTTGGACAGCAGACCCCAGCATGGCCGGACCCTGAAAAAGTGTTAGCAGAGAGGCCGGGGGAGCAGTTCTGAAGGCTGCGCAAAGAGAAGACAAAGGGACTTGTATTTAGTGAACCTTAGAGTTAGTCCCAGAGTGGAGATCTTGCTTAGCCCAAGTGTGGGTAGATTCTGAATACATTGGGATAAGATCGATAAAATTCTATTGTTACATAAGACATCAACTGAACTTGGATGCACGGCGCCAGGGCTCTGTGAATTAAACAGAGAGACAAAATCTTTTTTTTAAAATATATTTTATTGATTTTAGAGAGGAAGGGAGAGGGAGAGAGAAACATCAATGATGAGAGAGAATCATTGGTTGGCTGCCTCCTGCACCCACTACTGGGGATTGAGCCTGCAACCCAGGCATGTGTCCTTGGCCAAAATCGAACCTGGCACCCTTCAGTACACAGGCTGATGCTCTATCCGTTGAGCCAAACCAGCCAGGGCGAGATGAAATCTTTTATGACATGCTCCGGAGCTGAACTTGAACTTCACCCACGCATCGCGGGAGACTGGAGAATTAGTTCCATTTCTTCACTCTTTGTCTCTGTAGCTTTTGCCATGCGACTTCCCAGGCCTGCCCCCAGAGATGGAGGGGAATCGCTGCCCTCTTACTGGGGGCAGACCTGTGTCTGGATGAGATGATGATGCCAGTAGCGGCCGGCTCATCCCATACCGATGAGAGCTCCGTAGGGCAGACCTGATCTCAACTCTCGGGCTGGAGCCAGACCCTGGTGAGGTCATCAGAGCCGCCCAGCCAACCTGCAGATACTGCCATAGGATAAATGCCTATTATTGCATGTCACTGCCTTTTGAGAGGGTGACAGAGTGCTGTTTTGCCATCAGGTGACTGATGCACTGGTCTAAGGGTTACCCCAGTTTTCCAAGAGATATCAAGGCCCACAGGGAGCACTTGGCAGCAATGACACTGTTCGTCACCCCCACCGCCATCGTCCTTATCATCATCATTATTAGGGACGCGTAATTGCTCCAAGCACTGAATCAGAGCCTGTGAAATTGATCCCTGGCTTTGCTTCCACAGAGCTCTTTAATCCTGGGCAAGCTCCTGCTGTAAGCCTCAGGTGTTGTTTTTCAATCTTTTATTTTTCAATTACAGTATTATATGAGTTTCAGGTGTACGACGTAGTGGTTAGACATGTATATACCTGATGAAGTGATCCCCCCAATAAGTCCAGTACCCACCTGGCACCGTACACAGTCATTACAATGTTACTGACTCTGTTCCCTGCGCTGTACTTCACAACCCCGTGACCGATTTTGTAAGTGGCAATTTGTACTTCTTAAGCCCAGTTTTCTTATCTGCTTGCCGTGTCCCCCCCCCCCCCCGGGGAGTCCCAGTGCTCATGAATATATCCAAGGCTCTGAGAAGTTCTATAATAAGGAAAGCTTTATATTTCTTTAACCTGGTTTTCTCCCAAGGTGCTTAACCATGCGATCCTTTGATTTGCAGAAACCACTTACTGGACACGCATCACTTGGGACAGGAGAACGGTATTCAAGTGTTGCTCAGAGGCCAGTAGTGTGGCCACTGCCCTCCATGCGGGGAGCCTTTGCCTGATTCTAAAATATTTCCCTTCTGGCAACAATAAACTTTATTGCCCTTTTCTCTTTTGCTGCTGAATAAAAGAATGGTCCACCAAGCCTTACTTTAACGCTCTAGTTTTAAGCATCACATCTTTGGATCCCCACTCAAATCTGAGACAGAACTCCATCTGTTTGAAAGTGGAAGACTAGAGATAGCAAGGGAGGGAACCAAGATGGCGACATAGGTAACGCCTGTGCTCGCCGCCTCCCACAATTTGTAAATCAAAATTACAACTAAAATACAGAACAACTATCATGCAGAACTGCTGGAAAGCTGGCTGAATGGGGGTGTGGAGGCACGGACTAGCTCTAAGAAGTCCCCATAGGCGGTAAGAACTCCAGGCTGTGAAAACAAGCACAGATCGGGGCTCAGCGACACAGAGGCTGCTGGAGACCCAGCTGCTCCTTTTAAAAGCCGGCCGGCACCACGAACTGAACTTACAAGCTTCTGCTTCCTCTGAGCTCCAGCTCCAGGGCGAGGCTCTGGGGGACACATTTGTCTGGCATCAGGGCAGGAACTTGGGGACGGCTTTCTCCCAGATGTAGGTACTGGCAGGGATCATTGTTCCTGTGCTGGGACCTTCCCCAGTCACAGGGCTGACTGGCAGCCATTTCTGTTTGCTCCACCCTGGGTGGTTCCCTAAGATCCCGCCTCATCCAATTTACAACCACACCCAAGCTGTGTGCAGCCGCTGTTGCATATGAATAGCCTTTCCTTGCTCAGGGTAAAATCTCTCCAACAAGCTGCAGCTGGGTCAGGGAGCCCAAACCTAGCAACAAAAGGCCCAAGACTTGGCACTAGCACCAGCCTGCCTTGCTTCACAACTGGGCCTCATCTGGGCACTTCTAAACCTGATACGCAGAGGAGGAACCTGCAGATCTCTCTGTAGCTCCTATTGGGTGGCCCCAGGCAGTGGCTGACTTTGCATCTCCCTGGAGACCCAAGAGCCAGTGTACCCAGTGGTCAGTGTCAGACCATAGCAGATTACAACTCTACACATCCATAAGTGACATACTCAAGGGGCAGACTTAGTGAGCACCAAAGCCCCTCTGAAGCACAAATCCTGCTCCATAGGGGTGTCTCCTGGACAGCAGCTCTCCCACTGTAGTTGCACCTGGTCCTCACAGCAAATTGGCCCATAAGTCAGTTCCTCCCAGTGACACCAACAGCAATCAAGTGTCAACTACAAGACGGTGCTCACAGCACACAGAGGGGTGGACCTGGAGTTCCCAGCTCAGGTGACTGGGGAGGCTGAGCCACTGGACCCTATAGGACACCAACTACTCAATGCAACTCTACCAACTCAAAGAGACACAGCAGCTCTACTCAATAATAGAAATAAACAAAGAGAAGCAGCCAAAATGTGGAGACAAAGAAACATGCCACAAATGAAAGAAATGGAAGAAAGCAAACTACTAGATATAGATTTCATAACCACAGTTATAAGGTTACTCAAGAATCTTCTAGAAACCCCCAAGGGACTTAGTGAGACTTTCAAGGATCTTAGTGATAATGCCAAACACATGGAAAAGGACTGGTCAGAAATTAAGCATACACTGACTGAAATAAAGAATAATATACAGGAATTCAATAGTAGAATAGAGGATTCTGAGAATCAAATCAACAATTTGAAATATGAGGAAGCAAAAAACACCCAACCAGAAGAGCAAAAAATTAAATAAGAATCCAAAAATATGAAGATAGTGTAAGGAGCCTCTGGGACAACTTTAAGCATACCAACACTTGCATTATGGAGGTACCAGAAGAAGAGAGAGAGCAAGATATTGAAAAACTATTTGAAGAAATAATGACTGAAAACTTCCCTCACCTGGTGAAAGAAATAGACTTACAAGTCCAGGAAGCACAGAGAGTCATAAACAAGAGGAACCCAAAGACCACCACACCAAGACACATCATAATTAAAATGCCAAGGGCTAAAGACAAAGAGATTCTTAAAAGCAGCAAGAGAAAAGCAGTTAATTACCTACAAGAGAATGCCCATACGGCTATCAGCTGATTTCTCAACAGTAATTATGCAGGCCAAAAGGGAGTGGCAAGAAATATTTAAAGTGATGAATAGCAAAGACCTACAACCAAGATTATTCTACTCTGCAAAGCTATCATTTAGAATTGAAGGTCAGATAAAGAGCTTCACAGACAAGAAAAAGCTAAAGAGTTCATTACCACCAAACTAGTATTATATGAAATGTGGAAGAGTATTCTTTTAAAAGAGGAAGAAGAAGAAAACAAAAAAGATAAAAAATATGAACAACAAAACGGCAACAAATACATACATATCAACAATTGAATCTAAAAATCAAAACAAACAAATAAGAAATCTAATGAACAGAATAAAATGGTGAGAAAAATAGAATCAGAGGCCTGGAAATGGAACAGACCGACGATTCTCAGAGAGAAGGAGGATGGGTGGGCAGGAGGGGGGCGGTGGCGGGCAGGAAGAGATTAACAAAGATCTTATTGGGGCAGGGCAGGAACCGGGTAGAGGGAGGCAATGGGGGGGGGGGGAAGAAGAGGGACATTTGTAATAATCTCAACAATAAAGTTTTTTTTTAATTTTAAAAAGTGGAAGATTAAAATCAAAAGGTTACTGCCTTTGGAACCACCAATTTTCCTTCACATTTTCAGGTCTGTGCACACTGTTCCAAAAGCTAAAGCTGCATCTCTGAGTCTTTGCCAAAGAACCGGGCTCAGGTTTTCATCCTCCTGTGGAACATTTTTACTGGCACCGGAAACTCAATATCTAGAATCAACCGACCATCCAATGAGAGTACTCTTCCTAATTTCTTGCCTGAGGTTAGTGACAACTGGCTGGGACCAGGGCTAGAAATCTCAGGGTTATTTGTCCTTTCTCTCCCTCACTTTATCCCCTAAACCCAAGCAGGTACTGGGTCTTATAGGTTTGATCTGGTCCTATCCTTTACCCCAGGCACCTCTTCTTTATTTCTGATACTCAGGGCCACGGTGGCAAACTTTTACTGTACTAGTAAAAGGCCAGAGACTAGATGTTTTAGGTTTTGCAGGGTCATGTGGTCTCTGTGGCAACTACTCGCCTCTGCTACTGTGGCTTGAAAGCAGCCATGGACAATAGCTGAATGAATGGGCATGGCTGTACTCCAGTAACACTTATTTACCAAAAAAGGCCAACTGAATATGCTGCAGGGCTATAGTTTGTCAGTCCCTGCTCTATGCCAGCCTTCTTTGTCTCTACAACTAAAACTTGCATTTGTTCAGGGGTATACAGGTGTGTGTGTGTATGTGTGTGTGTGTGTGTAAGGCTCTGCAAGCTCCCAGTCACTCACATTACTAATACTATCTCAGTTTGGAGAGGAAGAAACCACATCTGGAGGGGTTAAGTGACTTCCAAGGATCCCATAGAGAGCCAGTGGCAGAGCCAGGATTCAAACCTGAGTTTTCTGCCAGAATAGCTAATGCTCTGCCTGTGGATATTGTCTGGACCACCGGCTCCTCAATGCACTCCCAATCTCCTGCCTCCATCTTCAACATGTGTCCTCATAAGTGACCACACCCTTTTCCTAAGTTACAGCCTGCTTCCGTCACCTCTCTTCAACGCTGTCGATGGCTCTTCTCTCTCCACTGTGTACAGTCTTCTCCTCTAGTCCTAAAGACCCTCCACAGCAGAGTCACAACTGCCTTTCCAACAATAACTGCATCATTATTGTCCTATTGAATTATATTTGCCACCCACTTCCTACTTCATACACCAGTTTCCTGTGAAGAGTTTTTAGATCTACCGACCTTGTCATGGGTTGCATTCTCCAGGAAGTGATCTCAGAGCCAGAGTTTAGCAAGCAGGAGTTTCATTAAGGACTGCCCTTGGGGTCAACACCTGTGGAAGGCGGGGGAGAGGGGGAAGAAACATTGGAGCTTCCATGAAGCCTCAACAACAGATGCAGCCCACACATGGAGCCAGAACGGTCCCTTAGAGCGCCCGCAAGTTGAGATAAGATGGTCAAGCTTCTGTTTCCACGTCAGCTGGTGGATGTGGCCCTCCCCAGAGATGGTGTGACTGGACAAAGTGTTCTCTGCAGATGGGACCATCCCTGAGGGGGCTGATGGCTAAAGATTCTATGTCACCTGTACTCTCAGGAATGGAGGCAACAAACGCTCCACTGGCAGCTGATTATCACAGTGTCCACATCAATCAATTTACTAAAGTCTGCGGCGAGTTACAGTTTTGTGTGTGCTTGCATTCCCACGTTTCTATACTTCTATTATCCTCTTCTTTGCTAGTTAAAGGATGCCACGTGGATTCAGAATCAAACGTACCTGGCTTGAAGTTCAGCTTTGTCTCTTATTAGCCGGGCGACCTGGGCGACCATGGGGTCATCCTGAAAACAGCATGAACTGGCAAAGACAAAGATGCTTGATAAATATTAGTTTCTTCCCTTTTGAGGAAAGAAACTCCTTTTAGGGTCCACCAAAGCAATCGTCATAGGGCTATAAACATAGGAAGCACTGGCTAGATCTTTGCTGACCCGGGTCTTGGAAAGCTTCTTGGAATTCATCCCTACCACTGGTATAAATTCCTCATCGTGGATGGCCTGCTGGATCTAACCTGGAAACTTCTGGCAAAAGATGATAAAGGACCCTTTCAGGTTTCTTTGTATGGGTCTGAGTGTCTGTATATGCACGAGGCTGTGGGGGCCACGGGGTAAACATTTCATGAGTGCCTTTTGTTGAAAATCCATCATTTAAAAACCATCTGTCTTGAGAACCACAGGACAGCAACAGAATCACAAAGAATTAACCAAGGCCTTTGTTCTCCTGGTTGGCAGAGCTAATGACAGTGCTGGCCCTCTCCTTGAGGCTATAAACTCTGTTGGAGCAAACAGCAGTAAATGTCAGCCCTGAAAGCCACCCAGCTTGACAACAAATGATTTAAGCACTGAGGGCGACAAGAAGACCATATTTTATTGAGCCGTGGGGCTGGCTTTGAGGACTCACTTGCTGGCATTTTGTATCAGATGGGCAACAACGCCTCCGGTAGCAGATGGGAAGTGTCAGCCTGGGAGTTTATATATACTTTTTAAAATCTCAATTTGCAGCAGTTATCCTTGCAAAGGACAGGATCTGGAGCTGACTTTCTGCATCAAAAAAAAAAAAAAAAAAAAGAATTTTGGACATTCTCACAGCCCATATTTATCTAAGTATAAAATTGGTTATTACAGAGTGAGTCTATCTTAGTTCCAATTAGA
Source organism: Corynorhinus townsendii (assembly GCA_026230045.1). NCBI lineage: Eukaryota > Metazoa > Chordata > Mammalia > Chiroptera > Vespertilionidae > Corynorhinus > Corynorhinus townsendii. The sequence continues at coordinate 177,163,365 of JAPDVU010000004.1, read as the reverse complement.
AGCTAATCATTCACCATGGATAGTATCACTCATAACTCTTCAAACATACAAACAAACCCTGAGATTGGGAGCAGCTGCTTGATTTATCTGAAAAGACATCATTTCCATTTAATACTATACATGGAATTTTGCAAAACACGAATCTTCCTAACACACAAAGCCTGTTTTCTTATCCCTGTTGTTGCCTTGAATGCAAAGCTATAGCACACATATGAGGCCCAAACCCACGTTCAGAAGTCAAGGTCTAGATGCATCCACCCATGGGGCTGCAGGCAGGGACACCTTTTCCTAAACGCTCAAATTCTTCCATTGAATAAAAATCATTTTTATAACTCTATTTCTTTTTATTATGCAGAAAAGCTAAAAAATAAAAAATAACCCCAAAGAAAAGTAGATGCCCTGTGGTGAGGGGACAGGGAGGGGGAGGGTATGATTACAAAAGAGTAACACGAGGGGTCCTTGCAGTGTCGGAGCTGTTCTGTGCCGTAACTATGGTGGTGGATACACAAACATGCGCGTGTGATAAAAGTGAGTGGGACTCCTACAGGCACACCTAGCCCTCACACATTCACGAGGACCAGTCAAGCACAGGAAACCTGACCACCATCAATGCCAATCATCTGGCTGAGATGTTGTCCTGTAGTTTTTGCCAGATATTATTATTGCCGGCAACTGAGTACAGGGCCCACGGGATCTCTATTATTTCTTACAAATTTCTTACAATTATCTCAACATAAGAAAGGTTAACCAAATAATAGATACTCCAGACTTTACAACAGGCTGTGCCTTCTTCAGGGTGGTCTTCTTCCTAGGATGGCAGAGCTTCCACTTTCTCAGCAAGTGAGAAGAGATGAATGGCTTTCCCTGTTTTATTAACAATAACATGACTTGGCCGGGACTGGAGGGAAATGATTCTTGATCACTGTCTGTGTGCATTACAATAACCTTATCACAAAGATTTTTCCCACTGACATTTAAGAGAGAATATAAATATGGGGTGTGCGTGCTTGAAGCGAGCCCCAAGAGGCAGGAGCTGGAGATTACAAATCTTCAGAAGTGTTTTAATAGTCTGTCAGACTCAGTTGACAATGTTTTATCAATTATGGAAGCTGTTTCCATAATGATAAAATTAATGGTTTAGAAGGAGACAGAATTTCTTTGACATCTAAGCACAAAAGTCTTCCCAGGGGTTTTGCAGATAAATCAAAGCCAGCACTCTCTCTGTGAATGAAGAGAACCATTTTCAAGAGCATCTTTCAGTTCCAGAAACATTCTTAGCAGAGAAGAAAATAGGAGCGAACATGTCTGGGTATCAGATAAAAGGCTGTCCGGATGAAGAAAATATTAAATAGCAACTAAAATGAAGTCAGGCATCACAGAAAATGCACGCCACTGTGGTGGCTGGAGCTGTGGTTTTCACACTCTTTGTAGCTCAGTTTGTAGAGAGGACTTTGGGGGCAGAGAGAGACAGCCCCCAAAGGGAGAGTATTATCTCATCTCCCTTCTCCGCGCTCCCACAACTCCACATTCAGCTTGTTTTTATTATATAAACTCTTAGGCACATAAGCCATAAGCACCTCTGAGAGAGTATTAACAAACTAATTTTTTTAACTTTAATTTTCCCCCTTACAGTTGACGTTCAATATTATTTTATATCAGTTTTAGGTGTACAGCATCGCGGTTAGACACTCCTGTAAGGTACAAAGTCATCCCCCCGATAAGGCTAGTACCCACCCGGCACCAGTCCTCATTATGACAATATTATTGACTGTATTCCCTGTACTGGACTTTGCATCCCCTGACTATTTTGTAACTAACAACTGTACTTCGTCCTTCCCTGTTTCACCCAGCCCTCAAGGCCCCCTCTCATCCAGCAACCACCAGTGTGTCCTCTGTGCCTTGAGTCTGTAAGAAACCAGTTTTTAAACGTTGTTTGTTGTACCACCATATTCTCTCTTCACTTCTTAAGGAAACTGAAGGATGAGCCCTGTTATCCCTTAAATAGCTTTGAAGTTGGATAAATAAATACACTTTAAATGAAATAACATTTTAAAAAATATTTTCAAGCTCTCTCAGAGAAGAATAGATCTGAGAAGGTACTTACATAGGAGGTGCTAAGTACCCTTGTGCTTCCATAGTAAAGTTGACGGTTTCATTTATTACCATTGATGCTAGCAATGAACTTGGCCAGTGGGCTTGTTCGGACCAACCAAACCCAGAGCCTTTCATTATAAACCTCATGGGGCAGAGCTGACGTGAGTTTCTTCCCCCACCTACCACATTAGAATCACAGAGAACAAACTTTAATAATTGAAGAAAATGATTTCTTACTATTTGAGGATAGTAGGGTTCAAGGGGTTGATTTGGGGTGATCCAGGGACCCACTGATTATGGTCAGAAAGATAGATCAACAAAGCTATTTTGAGAACAAATTTTATTCTCCTGGGGCCTTTGGCCAGGAATCATTGATGTTTCTACCACATAGTTTTTCATTTATGTAGCAAATGGGGCACTCTGGATTTAAGGCCCTTGAAGACAAGGATTATTTATCTTTGTATCTTTTATAAGAATGAACTCCAGTGTCTAAACTGGACCCACCTGAATTTCTACAGTGCGATGGTGTTTCTCTCTCACACTCTCTCCCTTTCCTGCTCTACCTGCTGTATTCGTGTGGCTCTTCAGATCTCAGGGAATGACTAAAGTCCTCAGTGTCAATTTCCAGGCCTGGCACGATCTGCCCCTGCCTTCTTCTGTAGCCACATTGACCTCTTGCCTTACTGGTTGACCCCATTAAGCTCCTCACCTCAATGGAAGGGCCTTCACATCCTCATAGGAGTTTTCCCCGAGTTCCCGGAGAAGCTCACCGCCCCCTGAACGACACACACACAGCCCTCACCCTTCTCTTGGCAGCTTCCCCATCAAGTGGCAATTTCCCATCTATTGGTGAGTTTTCAAAATTAAGTCCTGCCTTCTTCACTAGACCCCAAACTTTCCTGGTGGCAGAGTTCTATTTTTTCTTGCTTTACCGTTAAATTCTCAGCATCTAGCATTGGGCCTAGTACACAGTGAGTATCCAATAAATGTTTGTTGAATGAATGCATGATGCAAAAATATATTATTGATGGCCAGGTTTGGGAGTGGGGTGGGAGGGTGGGGGAGAGAAGGAGTAGAAGGGAGTATGGGAAGAGCGGAGAGAAAGAGAGAGAGCCTATAAGGTATATTTACATAATTCACAAAAGCAAGGAAGGTCCATGTAATTACATCTCAAACACAAGAGAATAGTTCAGTGTAAACCAAACCCATGTAAAGATGCAAGGATGACTTCACAGTTCATTCACTGAAAAAATTATTTCATAAGCACCAAGTTATCTTCTTCTCAACATAGTTTCTTCTCTGTAAACAGCAGGTAGAAAATGATCATTTTCAACAACCCTGGTGGAAATTAATGGGTTAATATCCATGCTTCGCCTTAATATCCATGCTTGGATGGAAAGTGCTTCGTTAGGACAGCAGATGATTGTTACCGACTGCTCACTGGGGTGTGAAGAGGAGGCAAATCAATAGTCACTGACTTCCCTGGTCGATAGAGGTTTCTAAGCCTTATGGAGTCTGCCCTGAGTTATTTCACTTCTTTAAATTGTGAGGCATGAACAAATAATTAGCATAAAGTAGGTTGCTTCTAATGATAAAGCAAAAGCTTTCTATTTATTCCCCTCTATCATCTGCTTATGAAAACCCTGTGTGTGCAGCCTCTCTGTGACACAGACGGTGTGTTTTAGGGTCCTTCCTGTTCCATTAGCATCCGTAGCAGGCCTGAGTGACCTGGCACCGGGCTGCCCCACCTATCCCCCGCAATAAATTTTGGACAAGAGCCCAGCCGGTGTGGCTCAGTGGTCTTGTGGCATATAGATTTCCCCACATATCTTCGTAATAAATGTTACATCAGAGTCTCCTGTGACTTTCAAGGAGACTACGTCTCCCTCTCATTGATGTTTCTATATCTCTCTCCCTCTCCCTTCCTCTCTCTAAAGTCAATACTTTTTTAAAAATAAAATTAAGTTTTGCACAAGAGCACCTTCTCCGTGGGCTACTGAGAGAACGAGCCATGTCTTCCAAGTGTTATCTGTTCAGGATCCACAGTGTGAGATGTAAAAGATGCTTTAGAGATTGTTGGCTTACCCCTGACATACTGTAAAGGAGAGACCAGAAGGTAGTTTCAAACAATACAGCTGATTTGGGTGTGGGAGAGCAGCTGCCCAAGGGAACTCTCTACCTAACGTGGAAACGGTCCACGTTAGAACTGTTGAGGTGGTCCTAACCAGTTTGGCTCAGTGGATAGAGCGTCGGCCTGCCGACTGAAGGGTCCCAGGTTCGATTCCGGTCAAGGGCATGTACCTTGGTTGCGGGCACGTCCCCAGTAGGGGGTGTGCAGGAGGCAGCTGATTGATGTTTCTATCTCTCTCCCTTCCTCTCTGTAAAAAAATCAATAAACTATATATTAAAAAAAAACACAAAAAACTGTCGAGGTGGCCAATGGGCAATGAAATGTGATAGTGTGATTGAGAAACTGAATTTTCTTAACTTTTCTGTACATCCTTCCCCCAGCCTTTCCCGATATTAACAACTGACATTAACCCATTATATGTGTCAACCTCGGGACAGTACTAGTCACTAACCTAGGCGTTGTGCAGGTGTCAGCAGTGCTTCTAGTACTGTCTTTTTCTTCTGTTCCAGGATCCTCATATCTTCATCTTGAACTGAATATTCCATTTGATTTAATTTTAATTTTAATTTTAATGGCCACATGAGGCTAGTGGCTACTGTAAAGGACAGGGCAGCTGTGGCGTGTACAACACGCATCCATGTCCACCGCTTTCTTTTTATTTATTTATTTATTTTTTACCATTTTTTTTATTGTTTTAAGTATTACAAATAGTAGTACATATGTCTCCTTTTTCCCCCCCCCATTGACCTCCCCCTGACCTCCCCTACCCCCCAGTACATGCCTTCACCTGCCCGCCCTCCCCCTGCCCCAGTGTCTTATATCCATTGGTTGTGCTTATATGCATGCGTACAAGTCCTTCGGTTGGTCTCTTACAGCCCCCCTCACCCAACCTCCCCTGTCTTCCCAATGTAGTTTGACAGTCTGTTCAATGCTTCTTTGCCTCTGTATCTTTTTCCCACCATTTCTTTCCTTTAAAAAGTTTTGCCTTTGCAGACTAGAAATAAACATATAATAACAAAACAAGACAAAACAAAAAAAATGTTTGAGTCCCAATTTCAAAGTCCAACAGTTCTGAGTCCCCGTTTCAATGTCTAACAGTTCCTTATGTGTACATGTCAGCAATGATATCTGGATGGTGGGCACATGTTGGCAATGCAGGTCCGACCCTCTCTGGTTTGGTCCTAGGTAACCTGCAGCGGTGCACAGCTGCTGACTGCTCGCATGGCAAGGCGTCATCAGCGTCTTCCATCTCTGGACTGTTTTTTCCTCTTGTCTTAGTGGTTGGAGCACACCTGTCAATTCCTCTCTGTTGCAGGAATCCATCTGGTCTTGTGGTTGTTTTCTGAAAATATACAAATATATTCTCAACCACAAGTTAATAAAGGAATCTTTTCTATATAATTGATTTGGGATCCTTTTTATTTCTGTTCAAACGATTTTCCTTTGTCTTATTTAGACACCATGTGTGTTTTTAATGGCCGTCTTGCTGTTAGCATGCAAATGAAACTTAATTTGGTAAAGTAAAAATTTTCTAGATGTAATTTACTTATAGGATATTTTTCCTTACATGATATTGCCCTACTATCCCCCCCCTTTTTTTTTTTTTTATTAATGGAGGTTTTTGTAAATTTTATAATGCAGTCTTGATAACTTTAAATTTAAATATTTTTTTTGCCCACAAATATGACTGCTTTAGGTTCATTGCATATTCAGGAATTTTACCATGAGATGAACTACCAATAGAAATTTTAGTTATTACTTTAAGAACAGCTTTTTGTCCAGTACAATTAACTTTACTTGAATATTCACTTATTTCAATTAGCCTATTTAAATTAATCTGAAAACTCGATTACCATTTTACTGTCAAATTTAATACTCTACCAACAATCTTAGTTTACCCTGTAAATATTAGTGGGAAGGATTATTTGCATTCTTGAGTGGGCCCTGAGCATTCCAGATGCTAGGCTGAATTTAGATATAGGGCAACTGCTGTTGGCCAAGTCTCTTGTCTGTTACCTGGGTCCCGATCTGAGCTGGGCCAAGTCTCTGTCTGTCACCTGTATCTCGATGTGAGCTGGGCCAGGTCTCTTTCTGTTGCCTGGGTCCCAATCTGAGCTGGGTGTGGGAAGCGCGAAGCAGCCATGGGGGCAGGAGACCTCCTTCAGAAGGGGTGAGGGTTCAAGCCCCTGCTATGTTGGGGGGGTGAGGGTCTGTGCCCCACTTCTGTTGATCCCCCCCCCCCACAAGTTCTCTCCTGATGGCCCCTCTGCAACTGTGCCTGTCTTAGGTTGTTCCTTCCTCGAGGAATCTTACCCGTCTCTGGCTAACCAGCCATCCTCCGGGGCCAAGCAGGGTGGTGTGAGGTTCAGTTCTGTCTCCTTGGTAGCCTATGCCCCCGTGGCCTCCACACCCAGTACCTGCCTTGGGAACCCCTGGCCTGCTGTCAGGGTCCTGGTGCTGATCACATATCTCGGGGAACTCGGGTTTCTTCTCCAGTGAGGGCCCAGCTCACACAATTGGGTGTGAGACAGATCCATGGTACCAGCCCCCACGAGGCTTCAAGCTCAGCATGAACAGAAAGCTCAGGTAACAGCTGAGGGCAATTGGATTGTGAGAAGAGGGTCCACCGCTTTCTTTGATTCTGACAACCACCCGGCGAGGAGCCATTACTGCTTCTAAGTACGAGGAGGAAAGTGAGGCCACAGAAATGGCGACTTATTCTTGTCACCTCACTTGTGAGTGGCAAAGTGGTGGAAAGCTTGCAGAGTTTTCTGACCCTCGGCTGCACAGCTGCTTCCCCACAGTGACACGTGTGACTTGAAAGTCACAGGAGACTCTGATGTAACATTTATTACGAAGATATGTGGAAAAATCTATATGCCTCAGGACTTCTTGCAAAATGCACATAGCCCTTGGGAGTGGAAGAGGTCTCGGTTTTCTGGAAGCATGGCTCCTCCTCTCCCTGACCTCCAGAGAGATGTTGGAACCCAGACCCCAGTCTCAGGACCTCTTCTGTATTTACACTCTCTCCCTCAGTGAGCTCATTCAGTTCCTTGACTCTAAATAACATTTATACACTGATGGGCCCCAAATTTATAACCCCAGGCCAAACCTTACCCTGAAACTCCACCTGCTTCTCTCCATTAGTCACGTGAATGTCTAATGGCATCTCTGAGAATTCTTGACATTGCACCCTCCCCAGCGCCCCCGGTCCAGGCTTCCCTGAGCCTTTCCATCTCAGTAAATGGCACTACAATTTCAGTTAAGCTGAAAACCTAGTTGTTCTTAATGCTTTCCTCTCTTCTTCTCATTTGCAACACCCAAACCAGATGCAAAGGCTGTTTCTCCAACATATACTTGGGATCATGCATCTCCTCTGAAGCCCCATCTTTTCTCCCCTAAGCTGCTGCCACCGCTCCCTGCAAATCAGTCTGCAGTCAAGTCTTAAAACTTCCCTCCTTGAAACCATCTAACCGGTTCCCATTGCCCTGGAAATAAAATCCAATCACCTTGTGATGGCTTAGAAGGCCTTAGGTGACCCCCTATCTACTTCTCCGATTTCATGCTCTGTCTCCTTCATTCACGACATTTCTGCCCAACCAGACTTCCGTCAAACTGAAGACTCAAACCCACCAAATAAGAACTCATTCACCTCAGGGCTCCGCAGCTACTGTTCCCTCTGTCTGAAGTTCCATATTCAGATATCTGCATGGCCAGTTCCTGTCATTCCCGTCCCAGCTTAACTATCACTTCCTCACAATCTTCCCTGACCGTCCACTCACGTGCTACCACATTGCCCCGATTACTTTCCTAGTAGCAGCTCTCCACTCTGTGAGATGACCTTCCTTGTTCTTTTTGTTCCTTTCCTTATCCCCAACAAGAATGTCAGCTCATGAGACTGAGAAGCAGTTCACACACCAGCTTTCTAATGCATTGACCCAGAAGTGGCAAACCCTTTCTGATCACAGCCCATTAGCCAGAACTGCCCATGAGACTGACGGATTGCAAGGGGCCTCCACTAGAGGGTTGGGGAGGGACTATTTGGCGAGTAGAAAATGTCTCTGCAGCAGTCCACCCTTGAACACATTTAAAACAACGAACACCTCTCCAGAGGGAATGATTTAAATTCCCATCTAGTCACTGCATCCACTTCTAAGTCCGGCATCTCCAGGGGATGTGCTATATGTGGCATCTGCATCAGATCAGGGTGACGGTCATCATGGTCCAGAGACCTGTGAACTAAAATGACATTTTATCTACCCTCTCCCCCACACCCAATGTACAATAGAGATACAGGGACAAGGCAACCACAAAACACACTTCCTGTTGGAAAAGAGAAGATCGTGAGACACACAGAAGTCTCTGGTCAACAATGAGGTCTGGGTTCTCTGTGGCCTTTGGTTCCACCTCTGGAATTTTTTTCCTTTTTTGTTATTTTCCTGGTCAAAATGAAGTGTGCGTCTGGGAACATGCCCTTTTAGAGAATTGCATGGCATTCTCAGCCCATTTCCTGCTTGCAGAGTATTAAGTCTCTAAGAGTCTCTTTCATACCAACAACAGCTTTCTCATCTATTTGCTTTGAGTCAAAGCCCACAACCACACCCATAGTTCTTTTAGAGAAAGGATCTAATCTTTATTCCCTTGCTTGCTTACTTCCATGGTGGTGCTCCATGTCTCCACTTCACTTTCTGCTTTGATGGGAAAGCTACTCCTTTCCTAGGATTTTACCCTGAGTCTTTTTATCCAGCTGAAAGGTTTTATTGAGCACCACACCATTAGCACCCCTGCCCCCCCGAGTTGCTTTGGATCTTTGCTACTCAAGTGTCTTTTCAGGACTATCAAGAAACAAGAGGTGGTCCCCTCACCAACTTTATCAGGTCTCAAATTTCTGGAGTGTATTTCCTTTCTTTACCTCTTGCAAGCCAGTCAGTTCTTTCTGGAGCTCACCACTTTCTTCTAATAACTTATCACACGTGGTCTAGAACGACCTCTCCCCCTGGAGCCTACAATATTGTCTTCTATGTGACTGCAGACAATAGACTACATAACACGGAGTACCACTTTCCCAAAATTTGAGATTCATGCCCTCACTATGTACTGAGGCCACCCCACAGAGTTCAATTCTGAACTTTTTGTTACAGCAGCGCCCCTGGGCAAGGTAATCTCCAAGATCCTTTCAAACTGTCATGTTCTATGATTCCAAGATGATATATGCTGGTTTCTCCTGCAGTGACACCTGCTGCCGGAACACGAGTGTTGGAAGCATGTGCGTTACACCCATAGAGAAATCTGTATACAAAGTAAATACTGGAGTGTATGTCCCTCCTACACTTGCTTGTAAATACAGAGCAGAAGGAGAATAAAGAGGCAGCAGCATGGTCTTCAGTGGCAAGTCTTCCGTGTTTTCGGTGTATTGGTAGCATGCCAATTCAGTCTCCGGAGAATAAGAGACAGAGAGCAGTGGGAAAAGCAGCCCAGCAGGTCAAGGGAGGGAGGAACAGAGTGCTAAAGAATGTCACTGAGAGGGATAATTCCGATAGTCATCGAGGGTGTGGTGGGCAGAAGCAGACACTTTGCTTTTTTGTGTCTCTGGCAGCTGCTCAAGCAAGGAGTTTATGGCAAGTTTCAGCAAATGACTCAAAAAAGGAAGCAGGGTTAGCAGGTAAAGCTTGGGGGGTTAGAGAGCACTGGGAATGCCAGGCTTCCATGACTTCCTCCAGAAGCATTTGAAATTCTATTAATCCTGGGCTTAGTAGGAGCCATAGCCCAATTAAAGAATGGGGCTCTTGTAGGAACTGGTGGGGCATTGAGAACAGCAGGGCCCTCGGGATATTTGACTTTGGGCAAAGTTACCTGAGCCCTCTGAGTGACACTCTCTTCCTCGGTAAAATAGGGATAATAAAAATGCTTAGGTTGTGGTAAGAAATGAATAATGTACACCAATGGTGTAGAGCAAGTGCTCACGGTTGCAGTGGTGATGCTAATGCTGATGCTAATATCCCTAAGAGGAAGTAATAGAGGTTCTCAGCCTCTCTGTCCATTGAAGTACCTGGGAATTTTTAACAGCCCAACACCTAGAAAGCATCTCACCCCTTAAGTCTGAATCACTGGGAGAATTGGGATATCAGCACTCTAATATCTCCCACTTGATTCCAATGTGCAGTCAACGTAGAGAACCACTGATTAAAGGTAACAGTTCGGGAGAACAGAGTACCTCATTAGAATCAAATGCTGCTAAAAAGCATTGTACGTCAATCAGGCACCATGATGAGAGATTGCATTCCAATGTGATGAAGAATGGTCCACAGGCCTGGTGGGTATGGAAACATCTTTGCATAAATTTGTTCAATGGATATTTACTCATCCCTCTATTTACTTCCCTCTGGCAAATGCTGGGGATTCATAAATGAACAAGAGAGAAACTATTCTTGTGTAGTTGATAGTCAAGGGCAGGAGCTTAGCAAGAAAATCGACCCCAAACTGAACAGCAAGGGCTTCAGTGAAAGATGGGTCACAAAGTGATCTCAGCTATTTTTATCATGGCTAATACATTTTTTTTAAAGTACTAAAATCAATGCATCAAAGAATTTTCCAGTTTGGGTAGTATGTGGGTATTTGTGTGTATGTGTGTGTGTGTGTGTGTGGGGGGGGGGGGTGTTACACTTTTCTCTATGTTTGAAATATTTCATGAAAGAAGATAATGCTACATTTTGCTGAGTACTACGACATGAATAAGCTTAGGGTGCAGTGGGAATAAAGAGGGGGACCATCCATCTCTAGCCCAGAGTGGGTGTGGGGAGGTGGGAGAGATGGTCACAGAAAGCTTTCAAGAAACCATTGACACATAAAATATGAAGGTGTCATAAGAGGATTTGCATTTTAGGAAGATGAATGGGAGACAGCAGAGATATGAAGGCAGATATATCATTAGAAGACCATTTGCCCCTGGTATGAAATCTGTAAGGACTAGACTAAGGTACCTATAGTAGGGCTGTGGAGGAAGAGCAGAGAGCAGAGATATTTTGCAACATGAGCTGGTAAAACTTAGCTCATACCAGCTGGATGTGCAAGGTAAGTAAGAGGAAATCTGGAACGCCTCTTGAGTTCTTGGCATGGTCTTTTGGGTGGACACAGTTCTTGGTACCTTTAACTTATGAAGGGCTTTCAGAACGAGCAACGGATTAGAAATGAGGGAAAGAAGATGATGAGTTCTCTCGGTAAAGTTGTGTTCAGGGTATTCCCAAGTATCCACAGCAATAGAATACATGGGTGTAAGAGAGAGGTCTAGCCAGAGATGTAGATAAGTGGTCATCAGCGTGTGTGCTCCGTCTCTTGGGGAGAGGAAGTAGATTCAGGTGATAGGGTAACTAATAAAGAACCCTTGAATATATCTGCTTTACAATCATAAGGATTGGGGTGAGAAGAAAATTTTTCCAAAGATGGCTGAGAAGAAGCAAGAGACCAACAGGAAGTAAAATCAGGAAAGAGTTCCTACTGAGCCAAAGGGAAGATATGACTGTCAAGAAGAAAATTACCCCGAAGATTAAAAACCATGCAGAGGTCAATAGGATGCCCATGAAAGTTATCACTAAATGTACCAATCCATTTGCAGGCCAATGTGCAGGTGTCCACAAAAGCTATTTCAGGACACTTGATTGTAGAAGGTAGACATATAGCACGGAAGGAACTCATTAAATGTTCGTTGAATTGAAATGCACTGGGATGCTGCCATCATGGGCTAGGCTTGAGCCTTGAGGCAAGGGTAGAGGATGCTAGAGAGGGAATGAGGTCTTTTATTGGGCTCCTCAGTTTGGCCAAGGACCACTGGTTCTGCTGATGAATCTAGAGAGGAGTCTTCCTATTCTCAGCCTGATTGAGTTTGCTTTTGCCAACATTCTACAGTTCTGATCTATAATCAGTAAGTATCACACCTTTGCCATATATAGAAACAGTAAGTGAACAGACAATGCACCACGGGGGCGGATGACTCAGGATGTTTGGCAATGGGATACATGAGCCTGTTACCTTTAGTGGTGATAGATGAAGGGCCCTCCAGGCAAAACTGCTGTCTGGTTCTCTCAGTGGCTCCTCCTTTGACTATACCTTTGTACAGCTCCAAGCATGCCACCATTACCCACAGCAAACCCTTCATTAAAGCTAGCTTCAGGTCCAGGTTTGGAATGCCCAAAGTTTCCCTACAGAACTGGGTGTGCATGTGTGAGAGCTTCACAGACCATTACAGCCAGTGCCTCTCATTCCTCCACCTCGCTAGTGTCAGGTGCTGAAGGCCAAATGAGGGAAGAAACCCAGACAGCTCTGTTCATGGCTGCATCTCCAGAGGCAGTGCCTTGTGCGCACCACTAATAGTCATTCGGAAAATATCTACTGACTGACAGTGGGAGGTTTGGGGCAGAGGATCTTCTGGCACTCTGAATTTCCTTGATATTCTCTCTCTCTCTCTCTCTCTCTCTCTCTCTCTCTCTCTCTCTCTCTCTCTCTCTCTCTCTCTCTCTCTCTCTCTCTCTCCCCCTCTCCCCCCCCTCCCCCCCATTTCTCTTTTCTCTCCTTTCCTCTGGGAAGTCTTAGTCAGGCTTTTAGGGGCTTCCAACTTATTAAGCCAGGCCCACCCAGATCATCCAGTGTAATCTCTTTTATGTAAAGCCAACTGATTAGTGACTTTAATGACATCTGCAAAACCCCTTCACAGTCACTCAAGATTAGGGTTTGATGAAATAACTGCGGACTTTAGCTCAGCCAAGTTGACATAAGAAAAGCCATACTATGTTGGAGACCCTGTGGACGAGTAAAGAAAGTGTGTGTGTGTGTGTGTGGACATGTGTACGTGTGTAGAGGGATGGGGGTGGAGGGTGGCTGGAAGTCCTGTGACCTTGTTCTCCCTTTGAATCTGGAGTCTCACCAAAGTCTGTTTAGGGAGGTCATTGGTGTCTAACATATTGCCCAGGGAAAGTATGACCTGAGGTTCTGTAACCTTGACACCATGAGGAAGAACGGAACCGGCCGCTCACCTTGTGTCCTTCAAGGCCAAAGCCACAAGGCCTGACTGTGCTGCTATGTATTTTTTCCTCCTTGGTCCCTGCGCCAGGTGAATTTCTCCTTGGCGGCGCCAGAGGGCGCCCGAGCTGAGGAAAACGCCGCAGGAGCCAAGCAGATGCTGTGACAGCGGTGCTGGGACCAGGACCCGGCCCTCTGGCCTCTAGCGTTCCCCCCCCCCCCCAACCCCCACCCCCAGTCCTTAGGGGCACGGGTATCTGCCCTTCTCCACCATGCATATCAAGGTTGCCACCCTCATGTGCACACTCAGGGATGGGCAGATTCCCTTTCTTCCCTAAGGGGTGCGAGGGGGGCATGAGCTGGGGAGGGAAGTGGCGGCCCCAGGATGTGGGAGGAGGGACCACGGGGATATGCCTTACCTGACTATGGGCCCTACCTCCTACTCCTGAAACCCGGGCAGCTTGTCTCGTGCTCCGCAGGTAGGCAGGCCCGCTGTCCTGTCCGGGGAGGAGGTCCCCTGGCGGCCGCTGCCCGCCCCCTCGCTGCCTCTCTGAGCCCCGTGGGTGCGCGCAGACGCGGCCAGGACGCAGGAGAGGTGCTATGTGTGGCTTTGCCTCAGGGCTGCTGCGGAGTTTGTGGTCCGATCAGCATTGCTCCCCCATTTAGCGGCCCCTCTCAGCAGCAGCCCTACCCGCTGAAAGTCCGGGGCCCAAAGCGAAGAGGCAGGTCTTCCCTGGAGTTTTTCATTTTTTAAACATCGATGGGTTAAAAATGATGTCTGTCGCCGTTGACTAATGTCACCCACCTCTCCTCTCTCTCCCTTCCTTAAAAATGTAGCGTGTTAATGAGATGCTTTTAAAAGCAACATAGATTTAGAGGGAAAGAAAAATCACGGAGGACTGCAGCCCAGGGTTCAGTGCAGCGGCGTTAGTAAACATCGCACGGGGCCTGGCTGTTTGCGATCCTCCAAGGCGGACGGTGAACAAGGACCACAGAGTAGGTGGGGGGGTTGGAAATGACAAAGGGGGGGGGGGCTGTGGCACCCCTGGCGCGCACAGTGGGGACGTGGAAACACTCACTGAGACTGAGCAGTAAACTGTTTCTCTCTCCAACGTGGCCGAGGTCAGGGAGGGAAGCGCTGTTCTTCTTTTCTTGTCTGATGTGGGCACCTCGTGGCCCCGCTTATGTGCGGTTTTGCGAAACTCTTGACAGGAATGAGTATCTGGGAGACTTCTCAGTTGTCAAGGGGCTTCTTATGTTTCCTACAGAAACTCAACCTGGATTCATTAAGTCAGAGAGCAAAGAGAATTAAATATATATATATATATTTTTAAAGACTGCCCCTCATCCTGAAACTTCAGTGTGGAGGAAAGAATCTCGCATATGAAAGGTCTGAAATTTTTACGGGAAATGTGCAAAAATGTTGTGTTTAAATATTCTCAGATGAGGAGAAATTGGGATTCCTCCCCACAAAGAAACCCAAATAATTTTTTAGCCGTCTCTCCCCAGACCTCTCCTCATAGACTTCAATTAAATAAAATAACATCTTTTTTGAGTCATTTAGGAAAATATTTACATATCAGTGAAAGCAAGGAGATTCTTTGAAAGATGTTGCTAATGTATACTTGAGTAAAGCCAAACCTTGTATTTATGCGATTTTTTTTTCATTGAATCTGTAGGCTCATATTAAGGATTTTCCCTTCCTTTATAAACATCAGCACAGTTGCCATAACTTCCTTTATTTGCAATCAGTATATCCCATGGTTAACAAAGAACTTTTTAAAGAAAAAATGTGCCCTAATGAAATTCAGTACTTCTTTATAAAAAAGAAAAAAGGATCTTTTATATGCATTTTATATGCACTAAATATATAAGCATAGTTTGTACCTGGTAAAGTTGATTTCTGCTGACGGGGTAACCCAGGTAAATCAACATAGAGTCCATAGCACATTATAGGGTACACTTTATTGGGTTTTACCTTCAGGTAAAGACTTCTATTAAGAACGTACAAGTGCCCGCATACCTAACCTGCCTTGTTTTCCACAGCGCTGTGTACATAATCTCTTTTAAAATTTTTTTAATCAAAGCTTGCTATATTGAATACACTTAATTGGAATCCAGTGGTAAAAAATATAAACATTTACTGCCGTAGAAAAGTTTTGATTAGTACTTTCCATTAGCAAGTGCTCTGGCGTAAACCCTCTAACAGTCCATTTGCATTCAGACAAGAACTGACTTAGCAAAACAGGTGATGCTTTCAACTGTACAAATATATTATTTCCCATAAATATTCCTAATGAAAGGGGTGGTCTGTTTCAGAGGAAGTCACTACAATGAAGACTTTTAAATGATTGGGGTGGGGGGTTGTCCCCAACCTTGATAAGCACTGGCATGGCAGCTGGAAGGTGAGTTATTAGGTGTGGAAAGGGAGAGCCTAGAAAACCTCTCCCAGGTAGTTTTCTTAATGGTCAGATGGAATAGTCTTTAGTTTTCAAACCCTATCCGCGTACATTTTAAAGAAAACTGCCCTAAAGCGTGGTAGAAAGAATCTTTGAAACACTGCCATTCTCGTAGGTCAGAATCTTACCCTTTCTTTCTACCATCCAAAAAAAAGATGAACTCAAATACAAAGAAAGGTGTTTTAGCTTCATGAGACATTTCAGGGAGATAAGAGTTTACCCTGGGATTCCCGGACTTGATTATGCGAAAAATTGACAAATAAATGAAAGAAATACACAAAAATACTAATGCTTTTAAACAACATTAAAGTGAAAAACTGTTTGATTCTCAGAATTTTGGGGGTAATCTTCATCCAATGTCTAGCTATTCATGTGGACATGACTAGTTAACCACAAAAGTAAACATAAGACAGGTTTGAAAGGGACTTCTATTCCCCCCCCCTCCCATTTATGATTGTTTAGTTCAAGAAGGGCTACATTTTTCTCCAATTGTTTACATCTCAATCTGGACCCAAGATGGGAGTTCCACCACCGGCTGCCTCCGCAGGAATGAGTCCGGGCTCTGAGTCATGGCGACAGGCCTCCGACTTCACACCATAAAGCAGTGCTGGACCCAGAGGGCTGGAAGCAGACTTTGCGCGAACACAGCTCCATTCTGTTCTTACAATGACGTGCAGTGAATATCTTATTTTTTTTTTTACTATTGTTACAGTTTGATGAATTCCTAGCTACCATCATGCTGTGTATGTGTGCGGTGCGAGTGCATGTGTGTGCGTGTGGGCACGCCTGTGTTTGTGTGAGCTGGGAAGGGGGCACAAGAAGGCAGAGCAACAGGGAAAAGGGAAGAAGAATCCCGGATGCAGAAAGCCTCCGTTTTGGGACACACATGTCCTCCTTTTCTACGATCTTATTTACAAGGAATTTAAAAGAGAAGAATATTATTTAGGGAAGTAAACCCCCCCTCCTTTCTTTTTCAAAATTGGCCACAGTTGTAGGACACTCTCTACTCTGCTTCATCATCCTTCGGCTGTACTGTTCCTATCCTATGGCTGATTCTGTGTGCGTGATGCACACACATTGTTTTTCTTTCCATTTGAATATCATCACTGTTGGCCGCCAATGAAATTGCAAATAACATCTCATTCTTTGTTGCATCCCAAATGTTCTTTCTTTGCAAAGCTGACACCTCTATATAATAAGTGTAAGTCAATGACAACAGCAAATAACACTAATTACAACGCTATGCGTGAACAAAATGCTATAATGTGGGAATACTTTGCCAAAAAATTACACTTCATGTTAGAATTGTTTGACTTGATTATGGTGAAAAGAAAATGTTCATGTAGTCTAATCAAATAGCCAGCAGTCAAAAGAAGCAAAATACGCAAAAAAAAACCAACCCTCAATTTTCAGATGAAATGTATTTGATTACTACTCAACATTCTATTACCGGTTGAAACTTTTTAAATTAAATCTAAAATGATATAAGCTGTTACTCTTGTAGGTTAATCAAGGAAAAGTAATTAATCCAAAGCCTGAATAGAATGCAGGGGCATTGCCTTTCAGTATAAAAAGAACCCTTTTCACTGTGCTACTTCCAACTGGGCTCGGCTGAATGTTTATTAATAACTTCCATTTGTTAAAAAATGCCCAATTTGCATATAAAAATGCACCGTAATAATATATATATAATAATAATTTTAAAAATCCTTTTAGTAAGCACCTGTGATGTGTCTGGCATTGCACAAGAGTGGGCTTACGCAAGGATCTTGATGAACCCTCATGCTGCTTTGAGAAAAAAAAATCGATTTTTAAAACCAACCACGGGCAGCCCTGACAAGTTTCAGAAAAGTTATGAAAAACTTATTTATTTAGAACCTTATAAGAGGATTGATGTTTGTAGATGTCCGAATTACAAAGCTACTGCTTAAGAAGCCAAGATCGCACGCAGAAAAGCAGGTGGCTAGAGCATTTCACTGGCCGCCCTTTCTCTCAGCCCCCAGGGCCTTGAAGGAAGGAGGGAACTGGCTGGCGCGCTCCCCTTTCTGCTCATTTCCCGTCACACCGGAGAGATGCGATTCTTCAGTGGCAGCCTCCACCCTCCTGCGCCCAGGGCCGGGAGAGAGACTGACATTATCGAGAAAGCTGTGGAGTAAAACACATCCAAGACCCACTCCCTGGAGGTCATTTGCTAAGGAGGGTACAAAAGAAAGGGAAGTGGGAGTCGGCAATCACAGCTCTGTTCATTGTGCACAGAAGGCTCTGGAAAGAGCAGGAGTGCTTCTGAGTGTCCCCGAGTGAGCAGAGATTCTAACGCTGCCAAGGAATTGTCTTATGTCGTTGACATCTCCGGTTACAGGCTGGACTAAAGCCCTGGGTCCTGAATGAAAACCCAGCCTTCTGAGCGGTGGCTCAGGGTTGCCTTGCTGCTCTCTGTCACCCACCGGCCAACAAGCCGCCTGGTTCGCAGGCTACATCGGCTTCTATCGGGAGCATTCTGACCACAGGCCAGGGTGGCCACGCACTCCCTTTCTGTCCCTTTTGGATAGTTCTCTCCTGTTTTTCTAACGCTGATGAGGAAGGGTGAGCCTCCTAGGGGAAGTTAGTTTCTTTCCTGAGATGCTCAGTAAGGACGATGAATGTGGGCCAGGGTGGGGCCAGGACCCGGCTGAAACCTTGGCGGAGCCTGCGAGTGGACCCCACCTAAAAGTTACAGAACACAAGGTCCTGGTCCAAGCCGTCCCACAGATGGGCTGTTGCCTCCCAGTTCCAGCTGATCTGGCTTAGTGGATGAAATGGCATCTTTCCCCGAGGAATCTCCGTTCCTGAAATTTCACTCAAGAGATACGCTGCTGGTGATAGCAGTGGGTAAGAGAGGACAGCCTTTCTCACCCAGTCCTTGGGTAACCTCGCACTCGGCAGACATGCCCACAATCCTCTCTGCAGAGAGAGGCTCCTGGGAGGGCCAGATGCCATTTGTGTGCGCGGTGACCACTGCGTGCCCCCACATGATGGCCAGTGTGGGGAGCCTGGCCACACGGCCTCGGGGGAAGAGCCGAGGGGGCTACTTATTATTTCACGGGGTTACTGCTGAGTGACAAGGGCTCCTTGCATCCTAGCAGGCTGGCATCCATGGGACATATTTTTAACATGAATTGCAAAAGAAATAAAACATGCAATGGCTAATTAAAGGGCCATTTCACAAAGGCCCTGCCTGATGACAAGTTTCGTGGTCAGTCTCGCCATTTGCTAATTTCCAACTGGAATGAAATCGGACTCCATGAATCCAGGACCCGAGGATGGGGTGGGGGCTGGGTGGGGGCAGGGAAGCAAGAAATAGGGCCACTTTATTCACTGTACCTCCCCGCATTTATAATGTATTGGGTGAGTTAATTGCATTTGGAAAGCTCTGGGGGGCACCCCAGTTTTCGGTGGGAGGTGTGGCCCCGTAGTCACAGAGTGAGTGATTCTAGCCGACTCTGCTGTTTCTAAGACTAAAATATTCCCTGCTTAATGTAAAACTCAGTGCCCTTGGCAGATTTTTTCCCCTCTTTCCTATTAACTGTGCATAAAAACTTGAGTGACTCTTTCCCTACAGTGCAATGAAATATTCCATTGTTCTCCGAGAGACTCTAAAAGCCTTCTGAGCAGGTAATCACACTCCCGAGGTCACATGAGTGATGAAGACCTAAGTCTCTATTAATCTGGGTGTGGGTATACCTTCGGAGTTCACAGCAAAGATGAAAAATGAACAAAAGTGTTTTTCCCATTGTTTGACCGGCTAACGCTTAAGCAGCTCCTTCCTTACAGGTTGGGCCTCGGAAGAGAACGGTCTGGTAGCTTCCATGGCTTCCACACAAGTCTTTCAAGCATTAGGAGGGAATATTATGGATTGCCGTATTGTTTGCCTTTGACCTACAGAAAAGGGAAGATTAGTTCCAGCCATGGAATGGAAACACACAAAACAGACAAGAACACGAGAGGACTTAGGTTTCTCTTTTATCTCGAGATTTATGGGCTCATAGATGACACCCTATGTCCATAAGGATTCCGTTTCCCTTAGCACCCTATACCCATCTTAGGGCCTCCATGTTTCTGTAAATGGTTTACTGTGCACGTTATCCCAAAACGTAAGGGCTGGAACCAACCATTTCATTTTGCTCACGATTTTATGGGTCAGGCATTAAGGGATTGTCACGGCCGTTCACCTCTGATCCATATGAAGTCGGCTGGAGCGGGGGGAGCCTTTCCAAGGTGGGGGTGCTTCACCCAGGTGTCTGGTCCCTCTGCTCTGGGGAGCTGGTGGCTGTGATCTTCTTCTTCTTTCTCCCTAACTCCCTTCTCTCTCCGTGTGGCATCTCATCCTCACTGCCTGGCTCCCTTTTTCTCTTTTATAGCACACTAGTGTCAGTGTAGGTGCACTTCTTATATGGGGCTGGCTTTCAAGAAACAAGAAGTAAAAGCAGCCAAGCCAGTGAAGGCTGATGCACAGAACAGCCTCGGCGTTCGTTAGTTCCATGGAGTTCTCCTGGTGAAAGTGGTCACAGAGCCCATCCACATTCAAGGGACATAGACTCCCCCTCTCAATGGGAGACGGCCCAGGTCACATTGCAGAAGGGTATGTGGGATGGGAGGTACTGTTGTCGGGTGTACCGAGTCGGCATGGCCATGGGTGAGCCTGCAGTTCCCCCAAACTCAGGCCCCTGCTCCCCATACTCAGTTCCACGTTGGGCGCCATATGTGCCGCACCAGCACAACCAGGTTTGGTGAGCCTGAGAGGGGGCAGTGAAGGATTAAAGAAAAGACAGACAAGGGAAGAAAGCTGGGTCTGGGTGGGACACTGCCCTCTCTGATGGAGAGACAGCGCCATAGCTTGCAAGCCGAGTCTTTATTTTATAGCCAGATTCCATGAGGCAAAGTAAGGGCGTGGTCAAAATGTTTACAAGTTCTCAAGGGTTTCGAATCTACTCAGTTACATGCACCTGATCAAGCTTTGTTTACTTGCTGCACTTCCCGAAGCCTGTATCACTCAGCCATGTGGGGCCACAGGTTCAGACCATAAGGTCAAGCTTAAAACTGTAGCCTTTGGCTATAATTGTGCTGGGACTTGCACGTGGCTTTGCCACGAGAGGATCGTGCCCTCTCATTAGTCCCAGGCTTGAACCTGTCCAAAGGCTGTAGCCTCTCCACAGTCAGGTTTCGAATATAATCTGTCACAGTAAGAAACAGTCTAAAAGCTACACTTAAGAATGCTTTGTTGTTATGAAGACATAGCCTATAAAGCCATTGTTTTCCACTGTAATATCCATTCAGGCATTCCCTCCTCTGGGAGGCCCACCAGGCACATCTGTCATGCCTGTTCTCAGGCTCCAGCCCTGGGCTTACCTCACTGCCATCACCTGTCAGCCTGTTCTGGTCCTATCTGCCCATCTCTTGGAGGGACTGTGAGTTGAGGCAGCAGCTGAGTCTCATTTATCTCTATCTTTTTTTTTTTTTAACAGAGCTCTTTTTAAAAATTTTAACCCAGTTGAGCTGTGTTGATTGAGTTAATAAATGAATAAATGTCACCCTGATGCCAGGAGCTTGGCCCTGGATGCTCATTCATGTTGGTTCAGATAAGAGAGTGTCAACTAGAAGTGAAATCACGGTCTGCCCAGTGGGAGTGTTCCGTTTGGAGGAGTGGCGTGGAGACCCGTGTTTGCAGAGCAGAGCGGGGATGAGGGAGCCGGGGACACAGGGAGAACCAGCTTTACCACCATTCTTCCCACATTGGCTCCTGCTGACAGCTCCTCCATGGATGTGGCTGTGGCTCAAAATGGACCCAAATAGGTTCCTTCTGTGAATCAGACCACTGGCACGCGTGGCTCCCCAAAACCTCCTGAGTTGAACTAGAGTAAACATTTGCTGCTTCTGGAGCATCCAGGAGACTTAAATGTAATGGTATATATGTATGGGGGTGTATCGATACATACACAGAAGAGACATCCATGTATGTATATATGTAAATATAAATATAAAACATGGAATTACTCCAATACTTCTCAAGTCTAGATCATAGTATGCAGCATTTTACTTATAATATTTTTTCTAAATACATTTTACCAATTAAAGAAAAACCTAAGGATAGGCCAGGAAGATTTTTCCTACTCAGAATGGCAGTGGGCCGAACCCACATCTCCTTCAACTGATAGTGCCACTGCTGGGAGGGAAGGGGAAGGGGGTGACTAGCAGCTAACCAGTCTATTTATTTCCAGAAATAGGATTTGATTGAACCTTCTCTTCAGCAGCGCTTACCAGTCAAAGGAGGAGCACTGCTCTGGCTGCCAAGTGTAAGCTCTCAGGAGGAAATGAGGAGGAAAAGTTGTTTTCTCTACCTCAAGATAGGCGTCAGGAGAGTATAGAAACAAATAACTTTGGTCTTTAAATTAGTAATTTTTAAATTCCATATTCAGCTCTCCGGTGTTTTATTTCTTTTGGCTGAATGTCATTTGTTGCTCAGAGGAATTTAATGTAATTTTTGGTGTTCTGATCCGTTTCTGCAGTTTAGCACCTCAAGGTTTGTGGCTGTCTACAATGAGGAGTTTATTTGCTAAAATGAGGGAAATGTAGATCCTTGATGGTGCTTGCTAGATGGAAACAGATGGGAATGCCCAGGTCGCAAGAGCAGACAGAGAGGATGGAGAGGGTGGAAGGAAAAGTAGATTGGAGTGACATGTGGAATCATATCTGGAGACGTCGAGTTCCTAGACCTGGACTTTGCTGGGTGCGCAGTGAAGAAGCATTGAGGGTGTGTACTTGGGGCAGGAGTGTGTGTGTGTGAGCATGTGTACATAGGAGGGAGGGGAGAGGAAGGGAAAGGGGAGGGGTGGAGGGAGCAGGAGGGAGGGAGAAAAGATTTGTGCTTTGAAAAGGAACTGGGTTGGCAGTTAGGGAGAGACAGGACATGAGTGGAAGGAGGGCGACCAGTAATCGGGGTGTGGTAGTGAGCCAGCTGGGAGAAAGGAATGGCCATGATTAAGAGGGGGAGATTCAGGTTTTATTATGAAGGCAAAATTGCCAGGTTTGCTAGCTAATTAGAACTGGGCATTAGAGAAGGGAGTGAAGGCAGAGGCACCAATCCGGCTCGAGGTGGGGAGTGAGAAGAAGGAACACGTTTGCATAGCCATGTGACCATTTATTAGTGCACAGAGCAAACTGCTACTGAGCGCGTGCAGGCACCGAGCTGGCGGCTGAGAAACAGCTGAAGGCAATATGGAGCGCAAGGACACTCTGGGATCAGGAGACTGTGAGAGTAATCAGGGTTTATGTTACAGGCTTGGCAGTTGTCCTTCTAGAAGCTATTGGTGAATCCAGAGGGTAGAATGGCTCATTCAGGAGACGTTTATTAGTGGGATAAAGGTCTCATGAAAATTGTCTGATCCGCCAATCCTCAAAGTTTCCTCTCACGTGACTTACAGTTCTTTTGCTGAGAAAAAAGAACACTAAGAAAGAGAGACTAATGGTTTCAGAACCTCTCTCCAGTAAGGAGAAATACAAGAGTAAGCACCTGCATGTATCTGCACATACACAGCACATACATGTATGTAGACATGTGCACATATAGTATATATGACCTTTGTCCTGCATTCAACATCACCTGACTTTCCCTATGGTTTCAATGTCACAGGCACCAATATTTAATCTCTGAATAAAGTTACCTAGATTCAGTGCCCCTTGAACATCGTTACAGCCATAAGAGACAATGAAATTACAGAGCTGCTTTTCGAGGGGCATGCAGGGTCTGGGCTCCCAGCTTGCAGGAGCCCACGCCTCTGGAATCTCTCCCTGCATATCTGTGCCGTGGCCACGGCCAGATTGTTTCCCTGTCCTTGGAGACTGGCCTGATCAGGTTCACTAATGGTTGGCCCTTTTTGGTATTTGCTTACATAACACTATCAGGACACATGTCTTAAATATTTTATGAGGTTTAAAGGGTCATTTTCATAACATGGCATCGTATGGCCTGCAGACAGATGAGGAGGGAGAAAGAAGGGCTGGGTCCATACTGAGCGACATAAGTGTAATACACATTCGGATATTAAGAATTTGATTAACTTGATAACAAGACTGCAGGTATTAAGATGTTGGCTTTCTATGCATCGTAAAGACGGCTGTTACAGCGCCGTGCACTTTACTTAAGTGCATCTCCCTTCGCTGGTCTAATCGACACGGGAACATAAAAATCGCATGGTCCTGACCTGTGTCTCTGCTGCCCCTGGCTCTGCAGAACCAGATGTGGGCTAATGGCATGGCGGGCTGTTTGCTCCCCAGCAAGGGGTTCAAAGGCTTCTTAGGGTAAGTGAGCACTTGGAAGGGGAGTGGGCAACCAGCCATTAGCTGAAAGAGCTGGATGCACTGTCAGTGCAGAAGAGCCACTCTCTTTGATTATTGAGTGTGTTTTAATCCGAAACCCTCAGTTAACAAGAATAAAACGAACCCAGGAGCAGAATGTTTCCTTAAACCTTAAAAGGAGAGAAGCAATACCACCAGGGACACCGACCGCCAGGGTCCTTTTCGAACTCCCCTAGGTTGCTAGCTGGTTATAAAGCAGTGTCTGCTTTCAGACTATTCTCATGCAAATAAATATTTCAAAATTTCCCACCCTGGGAAACAGGGATTTCTACTGACGCTTTGAACAATGGAATTCCTCAGTTCTCCCTTTGACTAACTGCCTCCGAGGATGAGGGTCATGATTCTGGTTGGAAACCCTTGCTGTCAGTCTGTTTCAGCTCCTGCCATGAAAAGCTCCTTGGCTGCCTTGGCCTGATCTGTCTTCCTAATGAGTCAGTCTGTTCTTTAGTTAAATCAGTAATTTTAAAATTTGAGCCGGAGTCAGAATTACTGGAAGGGCTTGCAAAGATACAGATGGCTGGGCCTCACTCCCGGAGTTTCTGGTTTAAAACATCTACGGTGAGGCCTGAGATTTTGCATTTCCTACAGGATCCAACTGCTGGGATCCCAGGCCCACACTCTGTGAACCGCTGAATTCGGGGATTTCTGAGAGCCCTTGGCAGCTCTCAACAATCCAATGAACTTAGTGGAGGCTTTTCTCCCATTGTAACTGATCAACTAAAAATAATCCAACCTCTTCCCATTTTCTATTAGTCAGAAAACTACCTGACCTCAACTAGAAAGTAGATTTTTCCCGAGTGCCTTTATGTAGAGTAAGTGGTAGAGTACTTGCAACTACATGGATGGACCTTGAGACACTGTGATAAGTGAGAATAGTCAGACAGAGAAAGACAAACACTATATGATATCAGTTATATAGGAAATCTACTGAAAACCAACCAGACAAAAACAAGAGAGTAAAAGAGCAGTTACCAAGGGCTGGAGGGTGGGGCGAGATACAAGAGATGTTGATTAGGGCACAAACTTGCAACTTGTAGGTAAATAAGTCCTGGAGACCTCAGGCACAGTGTAGTGAATACAAACAACACTGTTGTATTATAATCATCAAACTTGCTAACAGACTGGATCTCAATTATTCCCACTACACACACACACACACACACACACACACACACAGATAATTATGTGACGTGGTGCTATGACTATAATAGCAATCGTATTACAGTACATAAAGATGTTCAATCAATATAGTGCATACCTTAAATTTACACAATGTTATAAGTCAAATATAGTTCAGTTTAAATAGATAGATAGATAGATAGATAGATAGATAGATAGATAAACGTCGTAGACTGATGGAACCTTAAAGTTGGATTCTATTCTCAAGAGAAGGGCTAATCCACTATTGAAATTCCTATTGATGAGTTTTGTAATCAGCAGAATGAGTTTTCTGCTTTACCCAAAATTGAAACTAGGCATTCAATATGGATAATATTTCTCCTTGGTGTAGACTGGAGGCCTGTGTTAGAACCAAGCAGGGTTACTGGATGAAAGGAAGACTTGAAGCAAGTGTTGGGTGGGGAGTAGAAAAGGAGGAGAAAAAGCTGAACAAGAAATGAGCAGTGGAGGCTGTGTGTTCATGAGCGAATGAAATGTGCACCTCCACCAGGGAATATATGTGGTCTTCTTAGACCCTTTGGTTCCTTTCCTATTGGTTCCTTTCATGACCAGGTTCTCCAAACCAAGGTCACCTGATGGAGAAGGTCTACCTAAAGGAGTGTTTTTGAAACTCTAAAAAAGCTTGGCAATAACCTGAGGTTCTTATTAAAATGCAGATTCTGGTTCATTAGGTCTAGGGCGGAGCCTGAGACTCTGCATTTCTGACCAGCTCCCCGGTCCATGGTCACCAGGGCTGGCTTCAGGGCATTCACCAGTGCCGACATGCTTTCTTCTGGTTGATCCTCTTACCTGACAGCCATGCCATGAACTGTGTGCTTGGTTTGCATACTGCGGCATCTGAGGCCAGGGGAGTTATGTTTCTCTCCTTTGTTTAAGTGATGCTGATCCTGCCTAGTTTGTATCTGGAGATCATTCAGCAAATGCTCTCCTTTGCTATTTTTCAAATCTCTCTCTAAATTAGGCCACATTTTCCTCTGCTACATTGTCAGTCTGACTTCATTTTTCAAGTGAATCTTATTACCTGGTTTCTGGCAGTCAACTCTAGTTTCCTCGACCTTCCCCTCTATCCTGGACCAAAAGATGAAAAGAGGACAAAGCAGGTGCTGACTCCCATGGGTGTCTTTGAATCACCGGTAGCCCCAAGCCTTGGAAATGAATGCTCTCCAGTGATTCTTTTTGCCTGACAAGCTCGCTTTCTTCATTTGCACAGTTTCAGTCCTTTTCAATGCCTGATGTATCTCCAACCCCAGAGAGCTGCTGGTCAGGGCAGTTTAATACATTTTGAGCATCTTATGTATTTAAGGCACTGATGAGGATAGCAGCCTGGGTTCTCGGTTTATTTGTAACCTAGGAGAAAACATGCATGAAGGGGAATTACTTTAGGTAAGACCGAGATAGCATGTTCTATTGAGCTGTGAACCAGCAGCTGAGGACACGCTGCATGCAGCTGTGACGTCAATGGCGTTGCAAGAACCAGGATGACCAGGTAAGGTTCGTCCTCTGGATCCTCTCAGAATCCCCCCACTCGCAGGTTTTCAGCATCCATGTTGGGCAAAAAATAGATCTGGCTACTTCCATGGGGTTGGCAACGCCTGCCTGTGACCTTTTGCTGCAGTCAACATATTCAGTGACTGTGTTTTAGCTAGCACAGGGATGTTCCAGTTTCTCAGTCTGAAGGCCTCACTTTTGAAAAACAAACATTTCCTCAGCACCGTGCTGGCCCTTGTGTAATACCTCAGAGGCACCTCAGCGTTGTTCTGATTTGCAGATGCACTAACGGAGGCCTTTAAAGGTGAATGTGCCAGGTGCAACAGCCAATGACAGCAACATTCAGGCTTAGAAATGCTGGCATCAAGTTCGTTGTACCGACTCACGGGACACGTGCTGTAAAAAGTTCTAAATAATTTTTTCACTTACAAATTTTACTTTCATTGTGCCGGGTGAATTTTCTCTGTAATTCAGGAGAGCTGTGACATTGTGAAAGAAGAAAGAAAGAAAGAAAGAAAGAAAGAAAGAAAGAAAGAAAGAAAGAAAGAAAGAAAGAAAGAAAGAAAGAAAGAAAGAAAGAAAGAAAGAAAGAAAGAAAGAAAGAAAGAAAGAAAGAAAGAAAGAAAGAAAGAATTTTCTCTGTAATTCAGGAGAGCTGTGACATTGTGAAAGAAGAAAGAAAGAAAGGAAGAAAGAAAGAAAGAATTTTCTCTGTAATTCAGAAGAGCTTTGACATTGTGAAAGAAAGAAAGAAAGAAAGAAAGAAAGAAGAAAGAAAGAAAGAAAGAAGAGAGAGAGAAAGAAAGAAAGAAAGAAAAAGAAAGAAAGAAAGAAAGAAAGGAAGAAAGAAAGAAAGGAAGAAAGAAAGAAAGGGAGGGAGGGAGGGAGGGAGGGAGGGAGGGAGGGCGGGAGGGAGGGAGGGAGGGAGGAAAGGTAAGTGACTTTGGGGGATTGATTTTGGAAACTCTCTCATGTGAATCTATATATTTTAATCTCTTCTTAGTTAATCTTATTTTGGTTTAGTCAAGAAGTGGCCCAGGTACAGTGGAGTGAGTCTTATCATCCATCATTGATGTCTAACGCACAGTGTCTGGATTTAGAGACTAGCGTAGTAACTGGACCGCCAGATCCAAAGTGTCTGGGATTGGAGAGACAGGCTGCCTACCCAGACACACAAACTAGGCCATGTAACTGGGACAAGTTGGAGGATTTCCATTTGAATGAACTAAAAAATATATCAGTGTGTACTCCATGTTAATTTACCTTTGAGATCTAGTTAAATGTTCTCTCCCTTTTCTGTTTTATTATAAAAGATAATTTCCTTATTTAGCTGTACTTAAGGACTCAATTTGGAGGACAGTAATATATTCAATTCCCAGGAAAAACAAAATAGAAGATCATTGGGGCCAAGAGGAAGAACAAAATAAAACGTTGGCCTAGAAATCAGAATACCTGGTGTCCAGTTTCACTGGTGACCTTGAATGAGTTATTTAACCATATTGGGCCTCTGCTTCCTTGCTGTAGAATGAGAAAGTTGAACTAGCTTCTCCCTGAAGGTTCCTCTATTCCTAAGTCCTACTTTGCTATTGCTGCTAATTCCCGTTAGACAAAAACATGAAAGTAAATGCCCTTCCTCCCTTCCTTCCTTCCTTCCTTCCTTCCTTCCTTCCTTCCTTCCTTCCTTCCTTCCTTCCTTCCTTCCTTCCCCTCCCTCCCTCCCTCCCTCCCTCCCTCCCTCCCTCCCTCCCTCCCTCCTTCCTTCCTTCCTTCCTTCCTTCCTTCCTTCCTTCCTTCCTTCCTTCCTTCCCCTCCCTCGCTCCCTCCTTCCCTCCCTCCCTCCCTCCCTCCCTCCCTCCCTCCCTCCCTACAAAGTTTCAGTTATAGAAGATAAATAAATCCCAGATCCCAGGGCCTCCACTGGGGTTGTGGGGGTCATGGCTGGCCTGCAAACCATCACAGGCCCCTCGCCCATGCCGCCCCACGCCACAAGGGAACCCCCACCCTGATCTGGGACACCCTTCAGGGCAAACCAGCTAGCCCTGACCCATGCACCAGGCCTCTATCCTATCTAATAAAAGAGTAATATGCAAATTTACCATCACTCCAACACACAAGATGGCTGCCCCCATGTGGTCAAAGATGCCTGCCCCCATGTGGACACAAGATGGCCACCACAAGGTGACCAGCAGGGGAGGGCAGTTGGGAGCCAGCAGTCCTGGATTGTGAGAGGGATATCCGACTGCCCGTTTAGGCCTGATCCCAGTAGGATTGGGCCTAAACAGGCAGTTGGACATCTCTTGAGGGATCCCAGATTGGAGAGGGGCCCCAGATTGGAGAGGGGTCCCAGATTGGAGGGCTGAGGGACACACCCCCATCCCCATGCACGAATTTCACGCACTGGGCTTCTAGAGTGTGTGTGTGTGTGTGTGTGTGTGTGTGTGTGTGTGTGTGTGTGTGTGTGTATGTAGTCTTTTTTCCCCATTTAATTCCTACAGTGACCCTATGAAGTAGATGCTATTATTATCCCCATTTTGCATATAAGGAAAATGAGGCCCAGAGGTTAAAGATCTTGCCCAAGGTCATACAACTAGGAAGCAGTGGAGCCCAGCAACAGCGAGGCAGTTTGATGCCAGAGCCCAGGTTCTGTCCTGTTACTCTGAATGCAGGAAAGTTCCTCTAGCTGAAACCTGCTTGGAACCTATTCATAATTAATTTGCTGACAACATGAATGGGAATATGTGAATGCACTTTGCAAACTGGGAAACATTATAACATTAACTTGTTTCTCAGACCACACTTGGCCTCGATATCTTAATGGTTTCCTGTTGTCTATCACTTAAGGTTTAAATTCCTTAGACCTCTGCTGTCTTGCTTCAGTTTCCTTCACTCCTGCCACACTATATACACCATCTTCCCAGAACATGACCCAAACATGCCTGGCCTTTTGTCCATCTGGTTTCAGAAAATCATTAGTCTGCATCCTCGGCCAGCACTTGCTTAAATCACCTTTGTGCCTTCCAGAGCACTAGCATACAGTAAGTGCTAAATAAGTGCCTGACAGATTAAATCAAAGACAGAAAGGTGAGGGGAAGGGAGAGCCATAGATGATAACAAAATTTAAGGTGATCAATGACTTATCCTGTGTAAATGCAATACAATCATATTTAAATATTCTCAACAATTTCCTTGCTAGATGGTGTATTATGGAATTGTACACTTGAAACCTATATACTTTTATGAAACAATGCCACCCTAATAAATTCAATGAAATTAAAAACTGTCTCTCTGCAAACGGTAAATGTGGGTTCACAACAATTTTTTTAAACCAATAGTAATGGCTTTGAAATGGCAAATGAGCATGGGATGGGCGTTAGAAAGACTCGCGTGGGGACTCTGAGAGTACTGAGTGATCTAAATGTAACTGTAACAGATGGGGTTGCCATTAGAATAGCAATCATTTCCAGCCTGCTCCCCAAATTGTTGTTCCTGTCCCAATTTCACATATCCTGTCTCACTGTCAGGCTAGGTGTCAGAGGACATGTTCTATGGCCATAGGACCAGGGGGATGGGTTGGAGAAAACAGTAAGGAAACAGCAGACCATTCATTCCACTGATGTTTATTGTGTACCCATTGTGCATCCACTGTTCTAGTTCTTGGGTCACAAGGGTGAACAAAACAGAGAATGCCCTTGCTCTTGTGGAGCTTACATTCTACTTGGGGGAGACGGACAATGAAACATAACACTGAAATGTAAATTATGTTAGATGGTGGGGGATACGATGGAAAACACAGTCTGGGCAAGTCAGGAGAATAAAGAGGGAGGGTGATATAATTTCATAGAGGATGGCCAGGAAGGCTTAACTGAGAGGGAGACAGGTGAGTTACGCCGACTTTCGGGGAGAAATATTCTGGGTAGAGGAATAAATGGCATGTACAAAGGCATTCAGGTGGATGGTGCAAAGGGTGTTTGAGGAACCTTAAAGAAATTGATGAAGCTGGAGAGGTGTGAGGGGGGCGGGGAATGGTAGGAGACAAGCTTAGGGAATGCACATGGAGGGGGGTGTGGTTAGGTACGGCCTTTATAGGAGTTGGTAGTAAGGAACTTGCTTTTGCTCTGAATGAGGGAAGAAGCCCTTGTAGTGTTTTAGCAGGGAAGGAACATGCTCTGACGTTCATTTTCAAAGGCTTCCTCTGGCTGCCAGGTAGGAGAATACTGCAGTAATTCAGGTGAGAGCTGGTAGCTTAGATGGAGTTGTAACAGTAATTGGTGAAAAATGATGGCTGGATTCTCGCTGTGCAGATGGGTCAGATAGTTAGTGTAAGAGAAAGAGGAGAGTGACTGAAGAAAAAATGTTATGAGAACAAAGAAGAGGAAGAAAGAGAAAGGAAGGTGGGTAGATATCTAGAAACGGGCATGCACAAAGGGGCTAAGACTATCCATAGGCTTTCTCTGGAGAAATTGCTCTCTGGAGGTCAAGCCAAGAACTCCAGGATTTGATTGCCTGAGTAGCCAGCTTGTGATTCTTGATTCCGAAATAAAACGTGAACGTGGATTTATGCTGGCTGCATTTCCTGACGGTTAAAATCTGCTAACCCCAAAGTGAAGGTGAGTTGTATGGCCAACCCACTGGGAGTGAGTCAGCCTGGTGGCCTCAGTTGGGAAGGTGGATGGAAGAGGAAGTGGAAGGAAGTGTC
The DNA here is from genome assembly GCA_026230045.1 of Corynorhinus townsendii. Taxonomy (NCBI): domain Eukaryota; kingdom Metazoa; phylum Chordata; class Mammalia; order Chiroptera; family Vespertilionidae; genus Corynorhinus; species Corynorhinus townsendii. Next base: position 177,131,915 of record JAPDVU010000004.1, on the reverse strand, counting down.
ATGATGGTCTGGGAAGGAGAAAGTCTTTTGTCCCTCATAATGGTGACCCTGAAAGATGAAGTCTTGGCTTACAAGGCATGAATGAGATCAAGTGTAGAATAGAGTTCGTTTCCCCAAACCCAAATTTCACCATACAAAGGTTACGTATATTATTTGCATTTGAGTGCTTTATTATATTGGAATTGCAGTGATATTAACATTTGTACAAATGCACAAAATCTTGTCTCTTCTTGCTAAAAAGAGATGTAAAAATCTGACCTAGTTGAACAGTCTTAATGAACTCATTGTCCATTGGTAACAATAATGTGTTCACTATGCAACAAAAAGCTTAACATAAAATTAAACATATTAAATGCTGCAGCAAATATTTACAGGTATGTACCCCAAAATTGTTTTCTCCTCCCGGTAAGGAAGGTGGTTGCTTTACAAATAGACAAACAAACACAAATGCTTTGCTGTTTACAATTACAAACAACCCCCCCGGTCTAGAACTTAAAGTGACAGCACCTTTTTTGGGGGACTTTCTCAGTTAACACTTACTTTGTACAATGCTAACATTTTCTCTTTTAGTTCTATGTTTGCACAATATCTATATTCCAATTGTCCTGGAATATTGTGTTTGAACCGAGCCATTTTTTTTCTGGGCTTTTCCAGAAGATCCCAAACCCCATGTCCTCCCCAAGGAGAACATTTCAAAGCTTATTTTTTCTTCCAGACAAGCCTCAAAGGCAGAACTCTATGAGGCAGGTGTGATTTAGCAGAACATAGAAGGAAAGAGGGTAGGTAGGTCCTTTTTTTTTTTTTTTTTTTTTTTTTTTTTACTGGCTGGCTGGTAAGGGTCCTTTCTCTGAATGCCCTCCCCTTCAGCACTGGGATACCTTTCATGACCGCCTAAGCGTCCAGGGCACCGGCATTCTAAAAGGAGCAAACCAGCCTGGGGAGTTTAGTGTGATATGACTTTAATGATGCATTTAAAGCTACTTCATTCAGGCTCCACATTGTCTGTCCTGAGGCTACCATAGTTCTGTAAAAACAGAAGTTCTATAAAGTTCTATAACATGAAACTCAATGCAAGAAAATCTCAACTGGCATAAGAGCTTTCTAAATCCTGACTTCTAATGAGTTAGATGCTGTAAGTTGGTCTACATTGAACAGCTGATAATGATTGGTTCCCTCTGATGATAAGCTTTGAAAGGTATCAGAGTGCTATGGAAGAATATTCATCTTGAAACAAATGCTGGCAATTTGGCCTTACCCCCCTCTTCAATGTGTGGTTAAATAGTTTTTATTTAAAAATAGACAATTTATAAAGAAAAAAATATATAAACACTCTTTAAGCAATTTGGCTATAAGCATTACATCACTGAGAAACTCCACAAGAAATAGTAAAATATTCTGAATGGACATACACACTTTTTTATTTTCACAACACGATGAGCGAAAGTTTATTTTTTCTTTCCATTTCTTTGTTTTGGTACTGGAGTTTACTTGTAACTTTATTGCTTCAGTGTCGTCCTGTCCTTTCTTAGATTACAACTGTAAAATAAAGGCGCTGTCCCTAATTTTGTTACAAGGCAACGTTGCATATTTGAGACCTCGGAATGGACTGGAAAGGACCACTGCTATTTCAGCAGCCTCAGAGAGGCCATGGCTAGAACGTCCCCATGACGTGCACAGCAGTAAGTCTCCTGGCTCAATCAGGACACTTTGGTTCGGAGGATAAGACAGAAAATTCTGAAGTGTAGCTGAGCTGCTGCCTCACATCTGTTGCATAATATAACATTTTACAAAAACATGCTGCGAATAAAGGTACAGAGTATAAACTGGCTCTTCTCCTGCGCATTCTCGTAGCAGGCTTCAGGGCGACGTGAGCAGCACATCTTCGCTAGGCTACTTAGGACCACACGCAAGGGTACCTGGTGCAAATATTCCGTAAAGGGTGTTAAATGACGCCGCGCCGAGCCTGGGAGGAAGGGCTGGGGTTCAGTGAAGAGGGAAGAGGGGAGGCAAGTTTGAGGACAAGGTGGAGGTTCAGAGAGAACAAGAGAAAGGGATCAGAAAAGCTAAAGTGCAACGTTAAAATATAAATTATTTGAAGCAGAAGAGAGGTTCGAAATGGCTACTGTTCGCATAGGCACAGTTTCATTCAAATTTAAATGGGTTTCCTTCTCCTTCTCAGACAGACTGCACAATGGCGCTTGAGCGGCTTACAGCTGCCGCACATGTTTGGGAGGGGACAATGGGAGCACGAGAGCTGAACAGTGCAAAGCACTCGAGGAAACGGGCGGGGCGGGGAGACGCAGAGCTGGAGGTGTCTTTACACTTCCACAAGAACGTGTTCCAGTTGTAGTCACTGAGCCCCTTTAGCTGAACTCTGCTCCCTAAAGGGGAGAGCTTACTTTACACACGCACAAAGGAATAAATGTATTTTTTTTAAAAAAAAGCTGTTCAGAACAGATTAAAAAATAACTCACAGAGCAATAATAATCCTTGATATTTCTACGCAAAGAGGTCCAAGCAGACATTTCCACCCAATGATGGAGCGCAGCCATTGAAACCCTGAAAAATGAGGCTACATACACTAGAGTAGTTTATTATGAGCTAATACTTTAAAAACAAGTAGATCCTACAGAAGAATACTGTTCAAATGGAATGTTTAAAAATAACATTTATTAATAAATATCTTATAAAATTCTAAATTAATAGATTCCTGTTCAAATTTTGCTTTGGTCCTTGACTTCCACTGTATACACACATACATACATATATATTTTCTTAGATGATTTTTATTAACCAGAAAGCACATTCTATTCTAACCGAATGGCTGGTTTTATAGCCGTTACTGAAGCTTAACCTACCACCCCCAGCCAAGGGCTGGTCTTTCACTGCAGCTAGTTTAAGATTTCAAATGAGGAATCAACAGACACACTCAAATGTGCTTCACTAACAGGCAACTACCACCTGAACATTCACCGTTGACGCCCCTCTATTGGGAACTTGCTGTGTTTGACCGAATCGGCTCCAAAGAGCATTTGCCCCAAGTCAGTCACCCTCATGCTAACCATGCCGTGACAGCACACACTCCAAGCTGTGCTGAGACGGTGACTTGCGGACATTGACGTGGAGGTGGGAGCAGGGTGAGTGGGAGGGTACAGGGAAGACTTCTGACCTAACACCTGGCTTTGAAATAAGTGCATTCCTCCATGGCTAGGACTTCCACCATACCTGTCCCTGCCTGTGCTGGGAAGTGTCTTACGGAGAAACAATTCAGATGTGGATGCCTCAGTTTCCGGGAGGATTCAGCTGGTAGAAACACTACAGGTGTACTTATCTAAGGTGTTAACTCCCATCACATAAGGCAGCGGAGGAAAAGGTAGAACTTTCCAGGTAGGCTGGCAGTGCCTTCAGAGGCACGTCCTGCCGATAAAAATATGCCAAGGGAGCGAGGAAAGCAGCGCTGCAGAGCCCTCGGGGTGAATGCTCTGAAGATCACTGCAACCGATTCATGAAATGATGGAAGGGTGACCCAGTAGTTCAGTGGGAGAGAAGAAGGGGGGAGAAAGACATTTTCCCAGATTGGCAAAAAGTGTAGGGCAAGAGGGAGCACTGATTATTCCGTAGTCCGGAGAAAACCGGTCCTTCAAGGGAAATCACTTCATATTGAGAAGCCGAGTGTTGGATGTGACCAATGAGCCTTTCTGTTTGGGATTTCAAGCCCTGAGAACGAGCTGGCATCTTCCATGGACTGTTTTCACATTGCTAACGAACACACCTAACGGCCCTGCGTGTAACAAGAAGATAGTTTCTTCTAATTATACGCGGAGGCCCGTTGGCCAACGTGTGTGGCTGGTTCGCCTACTTAGCATAAAGAACAGACATAATTGAGCTATATAGAATGCACATCAGTCAAACTGTCAAGCTGCTGAATTAAGGAAACTCAGGCAAGTTCTTAACTGCAGAGGCTTTGGGTTTAGCAACGAAATATTTCATCAAGAGGTGGAACAACAGTAAGCCATAATTTTAGTGACAACCCACTCCCTGGACATTCTGGTATCACCAGTGGATTTTTAAAAAATCCGTTTCATAAGTGCTATGCATGCAGTAAAGAAAGAAAAGTTTTTGTTTACTTAAAGCAAAAATTAAAATTAAAAAATTAAAAAACCCAAACATTTCAATGAGCTATTTTTCCTTTGTAGAGGGACACATAGATAGTCCTAGGCAGGAGTTATGAAAAATTATTTTTCATTTCAATAAAGAGATAAGAATGTTGACTTCTTTTTTTAGCTAAATCTTCAATGTTTCTTAGGAAGCCAGTTAGGTTAAACCACTTAACTGTTACTGCTGGGATTCAAAACAAGACAAAACAAAAAACAACTTTGAATTCAGTATTCAAAATACTTAAAAATGATATGTTCGTCTAAAATATAGAAAATCCTTTTTGTTTACATTTTTCTTTTTTTTCCTCTTTTCTTTTTTTTTTGTTTTCTTTTTTTTTTGTTTATTTTTGCTTTGAGTTTTAGACCATATATCCACGTCATGAGTTTCACTGGATACTCAAAAGTTTCTTTTGAAAGCACTGCATACATGAAAAGATTGTTGATAAATACTGATTTAAAAAGTAAGTGAGAAGATAAAACTGAAACTAGTTATAAAAATCATGCTTCACAACTCTCATATTTTCTTTTTTCTCCAAAATAGATTCTTACACTATAGTGAGAGAACACACACACACATCCTTCCTTTTTCCGAACTCTTATAAAAGCTACACCTTTTGTAAAATACTATTCCTTTAAATCCCATGGACACACACACACACACTCACACACACACACACACACACAGACACTCATGTTAGGAGGTCAAGCATTCAAATGGAGATGAAACACCAGCACCTGTCTAGACTGCTAAAGAGAAACATTAGCCTGGTTATTTGTGAGATGTGATATTAAAACATTAGCACAGTAGAATGGCTTGATTCAAGGAGGCACAACTGTGGTTTGGAACTATCTGCTTTGTATAACGGGCAATTCCACAAAAGTTGTTGAGAATGTAAATCAGAATTGTTCAGGAGAGTGGAGCAGCCATGTCCATGGGGTCCTTTCTTTCACTGCCGTGGGAGGGCGGGCAGGGCCCCGATGGAACGTTAGGTTTTCTTTCTCTCTTTGTTCCTCCACTAGTTCGTCTACTTTCACCCACCAGAACAGCAAAGCTGGGTCCATAGGCTTAAGAAAAAACACACACAACAATAAATCTTAGGCTATTAGTGGCTGATGATTGAACACTGTAATTGGTGTAGTGAATAGAGCCCTTCTGAATTATTATATAGTACATGGGGTTTCGACGTTATAGACAGGCCAAATAAAACCAGCTGTGATTTGAGGGTGTGATGTTATAGCCTCGCATCGTGATTTGGACTTTCACAATCGAGGCTTACAAGGCTCCCTTCCCTAGTGTCTCCACAGCTGGCACTCAACAGTGCTTCACCTATGGCTAAGCCACTTTTTATTTGCTCTGATTATTAAAAACATTAAATCAGGCACATTAAACATCTCCTGGTTACTATTTTGTAAGAAGCACGAATTGAATGAACTCCAGCTGCAGGTCAAGGGCAAGGGAAGCGATGGCTAGGTCCACATTGCTGAGTTTGCTTTTATTTTTTTCTTTAAACATTATTTTCTTCTTTACATGCAATGCTCAAGGGGGAAAAATAAAGCAGAAGAAAGTCAAGACGTAGAGTAAACAGGGAGGCCAGGAAGGAGTGGGAATGGAGAAGGAAGTGGGCACTGGAGGAAGTGGGCCAAGGGGAGCGGGAGAGGTGGGAGATGCCTGGTGGCGTTATTTGGACATCAATGGATCTTACGCTTTTTAAAGACAGAGAAACAAAGCTGTGGAAAAGGCTCTGTGTTTATCTGGGATTCTGGTGACATCACAGCACAAGTTCAACATGGGATATGATGTCATCAGACTTCTCACCCAGTTGCCTTGCATCTGCTGTCATCTAAGCATGCCTCATTTTGGCTATAAGCTGCGGCTTAACAAGAGTCAATGTCTCAGGCAAAGGGTTGGACTGATAATGAAACCATGACTATATACAGAAAGCATTCAGTTCATAAACATGTAACTGGTACCAGAAAACTGGAGAAAAGCACCAAAGCATTTCCCAAGCTGATAGATAGTAATTGCATAACTCCCTTTTTTCTCATAGAACTAAGTATAAAAGACAACATTTCCATAATGACTATAAAAACGAAAGCCAGTCTCTGAAGAACTGAGGAGTCTTCCAGGTCTGAGTTAATTCTAAAAATGCCCTTCAGGGAAAGGACGCATGGGACGCGGCAGCTCTTCTTGGAGGCAAGGTCTGAGCCCTGGTTTTTAAAGGATCGGATTCAGGTCTGTTCTGTGAGTGGTGAGCTGGCTGAGGGTGGAGCTCCCCACCACCTCGCTGACCGCCGAGGATGTGGTGATGGTGTTATGCTGGATGACCTGCTGCTGGGAGCAAGCGGGGACCGGGCTCGCGGGAGGGCTGCTCTCTGGACCTAGGAAAAAAAACACACACACCCCAATATAGCTCTTTCCTGGGTGACTTGTGGACTACTCAAGTCTAGAAAAATACTACTAGACATTTACTAGAAATAGAAGAATTTTCACACATGTTCTCCTGGGGGTTAGTTCCAGAACTTTCAACGGTAGTCACAAAGCTATGCCTTCCCAGTTTAGAGCTATAAGCAAAGCCATGCCTTCTAGATCAGCAGAATGACTGGATGTGTTTGAGTCTCGGGATGTGACGTTCCCCACCTGGTATTTTCAAATAGCCGTCCGTACATCAAATGTGGAAAAATACTCACATGTGGTGGGAGACTCTGTGTTGCTCAATCTAAAAAATTATTTGAAAATAAATTGACCTTCAGCCATGAGTCCCTGCACCTCCCACCACCCCCTACTCAACTAATAGTTAACCAATCTACTGACACTCCAGCTACAGAACTTGGGGTCTAAGAAAAGGAATCCACTTTATCTATTGATAAACTGAGGCAAGATGACCAGTTTTCCAGCTCAGTGAATAACATGCTGCGTATCCGGAGGCACTGGATGTGATTCACCCAAGGCCTGTTTGCCAGCCCATGGATTTCTCTGGAGGATTGTTAGCCCATGGTAATTGGGTGCCAGCAGACCATTTGTCTACTGTTTGCAGAGTTGGAATTTGGTGGGGTTTTACAATGTGAAATGCCAGGGGAAGTCTAGCCAGAAACTCTCGGGAGGTGGTGGGTGCAGTGATGCCTGCGGCCTGCCTCTGGTGGCATCATCTGGTAGCCATCGGAGTTCTAGTGTCTGCCTGGATGTACAATCTCCACTTCACTCTTGCTCTTTCAATACAATTGAATGCAAAATTAGAGGCAAAACACTGACTATTAAAAACAGCAAGAAAGTCAATGACTTACTTAGATATCCTTGTGACTCCTTCTGCATGGCTGTTATTGGACAGTCTTTATGCGTTAGCAACAGCTGTTTCAGCTGCGCCACCTCGTTTTTCAACATGGACACTTCATTCTGGAAAGAGACGTAGGGGAGCCATGTTGAGAAGACCAGTGAACACAAACCTAAGGCTCCCGTGCACTTCCAACAATGAAACTGGTGAGCTTTTCTGTTATGTCTGAATGGCAGTAAGAATATTATTTAACAGGATCTGCCTGGAAATGTGTAGCTTGCCTTCACTTCGGCCCTCACATTACCCGGGGCTTTCTGCAGAGACTAGGTTTCCATTCAAGAGCTGGGTCCTATCAAAAGTGCAGAGTCCACCGTTTAGGTTTACTCTGGAGCCAGGTTACTTGGGTGGGAATCTCCACTCTCCACTCAATGAGTGACTCCAGGTAATGTAATCCAGTGAGCTCCAGTGACATTGTTTATGAGTTGGGGATCAGAACAGCACAAAGTTCTTTGAGTTGTGAGGATTAAATGAGGTCACAGATGTAAAACACTCACATAGTAAGCACTCAATAAAATTTAGCTATGGTAATTATCGTCTTTACACTGTCTGACAAGCTCAGGTTGATGAGAAGGTGAATGTGAGGCAATGGGAAGACTTGTAGAGCTTCCAACTGAAATACCCTCAGAATAAGCTGACCAATCTACCACCAGATTTCCCCGAAGTTCCAAATGGGCTATAGTTCAACAGAGCACGTCCCCCTGCCTGACGCTCACTTAGCAGGAGGCATGGAGGCACCTGGCACAAGTAGTGGTCCTGGACTAGTGGGATGAGGTCAGCCCAGGGAGACATGGGGCCATGAACTTCTGGATCATGATAGAATTAATTTCATGGGTTCATTAACTATTTTGGCTAATTTCAGTCTATAAAGTCTTCCTCTGCGCCCCTTCTCCTCCTCCCATCAGTAGCAGGGTGTTGTGGATTGTATGTGAAATTTTCTTATTCACTTAAATAAGTGCCTTAGATCTCCACTTAATGTGGTAATTCAAAGGACAAGCCCATGACTTTGCAGAATAATTTACTTGGCACCGTTGCCTACAAATACTTAGAATAGATGGTTGGTTCCAAGGTGCTTCCACTTGATAAAAGTAAACTAGAAACATAGCACTATCTCAAATAAGCCATTTTACAGTTGTGATACATAACACCCTCTCTCTGGCCTGTGCTCATTAGTGGCTGCCAGGCATTATGTTCATAGGAGACGTTAAAGAAACACGCACACAGGAAAGGTGTTTTAACATTGCTGTCATTAAGTTGTAGCTACACTTTCAATATGAGCTTGGCTTTCCAAGCATGTATTTATCACCTAGAAAAGTAAGTTTGGGATTCTAGAAGTTAATTAAAAAATTTTTTTTGAAACTTGTTTAAACAATACCTCCCATTTCCACATTCATTAGCAAAATACATTATAGGCAATCAAATGTTGAGTAACATAAATAACAAAATAAAAAAATCTCATTCCAGAGCATTTCTTACTCTTTTTCAAATTTACCAAAAAAAAAAAAAAATCTATAAAAGAAATTAGCATTATTAATGAATAAATCACTTCATGGCACAGGAAAATTGCTCTTAAATCTGAGAACAGTCAGCAAGGTGAATTGTACCTCCTGCCTCCAAATGAGTGTGATTGATCAGGGACCCTGTCAAAGCCGAAAGTGACCCTTGTCAATTCCAGGGTCAGCAGGACAACTTTATTTATAGGACAATTTATTTTAGCCCTAAACACGAATTCTTTCCTCTCTGATTTCATGCCCACTTAAATTCAGACAGCTTCCCCTGCCTGTACCAGCTACCCCTCTGCTTAAAATAGGATGTGTAAAGAAAGCTACTTTTAGCTCATTATACAGAAGGCAGCCCCAGGTTAAAAACAACAAACAAAAACAACACTGAAAAGGAGAAAAAGAAAACTAGATATGTGAATATTGAGCCCAGCTGACAAAAGCCATGTAATTCTCAGTGGGACTACAGAAATGACCCTTTTCTGAAGTGACAACTGCTGGACACCTGCCCCCCAAGAAGAAACTCTCAGCCACAGGTAATGCAGATACAGGTGCCTAGAAAGTGGAGTCAAGTTCCGAGTTTTAGTGCATCCACCCACACTGTCCTTCTGTGACCTAGGAAACAACCAGTAAGGAAAGAGTTTCCAACAAGACCAAACAACAGGATTTTCTTGCTTTCTGATGCTTCGGGAAGAAAGAAAAAATTCCACTTTGTGGCCCTCTCAAAAGGCTGATCTTGGTCTCCACTGCTTCCCCCACGGTGTCCCGGGCAGTCCCCTGTCTAGGCAGGTTCGCCTTCCCAACTTCCCAGGCACGGAGTGTTCTGTGCCCCTTCCTTAAGAAAACACTTGGAATTCCGTTCTTTGGGTTGCTGCAGTTGCAAGGAGCTAACTGCCCACAATTCTTGGCATACCCCAAATCATTTCACAATAAACCTTTTGCTTTCATGAGAGGCCACGATCAAACAGCACCAATCACCACTATGTAATGTGGTGTCCCTGCCTATAACCAAAGCTCCATACAGAACACAGGACTACAGTGGCATTTTTGTCTGTAGATAGCAAAGCCCCTTATTAATAAATCCACTTGTTGTAAGTATAGAAACTGAGGCCCTAGGAGTTGTGAAGGTCTGTAAAAATGTGGGGACTTGGGAAGCACTGTGACAACTGGCCGTCATTTAAAGATATATGTGGATATGGACATATTTCTTAATGTAATGTGTTAGTAATTACGTTATTTACTAGTAGCTGTGTTGTGGTTAGGAAATGAATGGCGATTAATATTCTCAGTAGAGAAAAACAATCAGTCTCTTGTGTAGCCCATACACACATAATTGCGATGCTGATAAGGATTAAATCAAAGTTTAATGGCCACAGAAATTCGTGGGGCAAGTTTCCTGTGGAAAAGGAACTCTCAACTGCAAGTTCAGAATAATAGGGTTTGGCGTCCCAAGTTGCCTTCCCAACCAAATGTGAAACGAGATGGTTGGACTGGTTCTCTAGTTCTCTCCTGCAAGATAGTTTCTTATTCTGTGAGTGTTTCTGTGTTACCTTCTACTGAGAAAGTTAATTGCCTAATAATCTAATGAAGAACTCAATCTTGACTTTTTAGTCGTTAGTTAACTACTTTTGGTATATTCTCAAACATGCTTCTCTTTTAAGTCTCTTATTTTCTATGGGAGCCAGTTGCAGCACCTCCCATGCTTCCAAATCTTATCAGATTCCAAAGCAACATTAATAGTTTCTTTTAGTGCAAAATTTGGTGTCCGTGTCCGTGTGTGTGTGTGTGTGTGTGTGTGTGTGTGTGTGTGTGTGTATTGTTGAGAGTGTATAGAGCCTTCATCAGAGTCCATGATGGAGGCTGCAGAGTAAGAAATGTCAAGATTGGCTGCCCTGGAGAAAGCAGAGGGGATCCTGAGCTGTGCACATGAATAATCGCCCTACAGATTCCGGATCGATAGCCTGACAGGTAGGACATGCACAAATACCAGACTCTCTTTCAAACAAAAAGCCGTCCAAGGTAACATAAGTAGAATCACCTTGAATTCATTTAGAAAGAGAACAACCAGATAGCAAATGTTTTGAAATTCATGAAAGAAATCACTGCGGCCTGCAGCTCTGGGGAAATAAAAACCAGGACCTCTGCAGGCATTTTCTTACTCTGAGTTACCTTGCTTTATAAATTGAGGCAACTCACCATTTTTTCTTTTTGACTCCCTGTGTAGGTTATAATAGTGTAAGGTCTTCATACTTTGAGAAAGCAGAGCAGTACAAACCAGTACTGATTCTCCTGCTGAAATCAGCCCTTCTAAGCTGGTTTGGATTTGCTGCTAACTGAAGTAGTCAGCCGTTTAAATAGAGGGTAAATGAGATATTATTGGATTAATCTGCTCTTAAATCCCTCAGTTGCCTTGGGATGAAGTAGCGCCCCCTACAGAGACATTCAATCCTATAATAACATACTTTAAATAAGCATTCCAAGAAGTCCCTCAAAGCTACACTTGCAGTTTTGAGTTTGGGGAATGTCATTTTGTTAATATGATAAACCCAGAATGCTTATTGATGCAAACAGTAGTCTGTGCCAAAAAAATCAAATCAAAATGGGCTCTGCAATATAGCCCTTCCCCCACTTCTTTTTGTAGATTAGCTGAAGCCAGGTTTGGTTCATTCCGAAACAAAGGACTTTCAATTTGTCAAGCAACAGTTCCCATCTGGCCTATTCTCTTGCCAAGTCCCAAACCTGGGCTCATGTGTCTAAAATTTCAGCAGCGACTTAGGCCATGTGTCTCTGTACTAAAAAAGAAAAGCAATTATTTCAGTGGGTGACCAGATGATTTCCATATCATGCATCGAACACAAACAGTCTACTCACGGAGCCCCACATCAGCAGCTGATGACTTTTAGAGCTGATCTTAGCTACTCTGTCAGAGAAAAGAATGTGGATATCTTTAGTTTCAGAACTTTCTAGAACGAAAGTTCACAGAGCAAGAGGGATTGAGTCAAGAGAAGACTTACTTGGGTCCTCATCCTGCTACTGGCTGGTTGTGTGACTCGTGGGAAGACTCGTCACGTCCCGAGCCTTAGTTTCTCCCTAAACAAAATGTCAGGTTGGGTGGTGTCTCCCACCTCCCTCAATTCTATACCTGCGCTGACCTCTTGGGTAGAGGTGTGTCATGAGGCAAGGAAATGAGGTCTGGGAGTTTGAGTTTGTTTTCTTAGGTCTGATTTTTCCAATCTGAAACTCTGCAACCTAACTAGAAGGTTCTATTCTGGAAAACAACTCAAAAGTGGCAGCTGGCCATCCAGACCTTGGATATTCCATTTGGCTGGAGTTTGTTTGCTTAGCACCTTCCATTTCTGTTTACTTAAAATTTGGCTCACTGAACCAGCGTCAAGAGAGACACCTTTTTCTTCTGACAAAGGTCCACTGAGAGGGAAAGGGTCACTCAGAGGTAGCGGATCTGCTACCCTCACCGGCGTCGCAAGGCGTGGGGCAGAGCTCCCACCGGCACAGAAAAAGGCAACGGTGTGGTTTCTGTCCCTCGGAACCAAGCGGTGGCTGGAGATCATCAACAATGCAGGCTTTTCAGAGACTGCCCCTTCCACGGGCACTGCCTCACCAAACCCAAATCTCGGTACCTGCTGGTTGGCTCTCAAAGAACTTTGCTTTTTAGGGGCAAGAATGCTAACATTTCTTTTCATGAGCCACACTGGTCCTAAAGAAATGGGAACATTCATGGGCTGGGGTCTGTAAAGGGTAAATGTACCTTATCGGTTTTGTAAAAGCGGTAATACACATGCATCTTGCCAAACCATGAACACATCTGGCCTCGAGGTCCATGGCATCTCTACTTTCCCTGGCTCTCTGCTGGGACCCTCCGTGCTCTCGGGCTCTAGGACCACAGTCAATGCCTGGAGTCATTCCGCAAGGACTCATTTCAGTGGAAACTGACTTAAACATTTGCTGGCATCTGATCCATGCCAGCTGGCTCCTTCGTCTAAGGCAGTGGTTTCAACTCGGGACGATTTTGCCCCCGCAGAGGACATTTGGCAACATCTGGAGACTTTTTGGTTGTCGCAAATGGGGGGTGGGGTAGAGGGTGCTACTGACAGCCAGTGGGGAGAGGTCAAAGATACCACATAACATGTGCAACACACAGGATACAACAGAGAAGTACCAAGTACCGAGCCCCAAAGTCAACATTGTCAGGACAGAAACCCTGCAGATTTGCACGGTGTTCTTGCAGACCGCAGACCTGGTCGCAAACTCAAGGGCCTCCCACCCGTCGGTCAGAGCGGCACCGTGGCTTTAACATTTGCTAGGTCCACATCCACCAGGACTCTTATGTACTCAGCATGTTTGCACGAATTAACTCATTCTGTAATGATTTAGCCTCATCCTTACCAATAAGGTTTGTGAAACTGAAGGTTTGATGCTCTAATGACATTTTTCAATACGCATAAAATAAAAATGAGTACTATGAGTATTAAGGGTATTTGTCTACGTTCTACCTCCTCACTCCTCACATGCTACCGTGCCTGCCAGATTCTAGAATTACAGACTCGCAGGCTGGAGTGACTCTCGAGGTGTCTAAGTCCAGCCATCCCACTGTGGCTCCACTCCCTTCAAACACATTCCTGCCAAGTGGCCAGGCAGCCAGCTCTTGGGGCACTCCTGAGACAGGGAATGCATTCACTTATTCAACAGATGCTGAGTGCAGACACTCAGAATTCACCATGCTAACTAGACACTAGGCTAGAAATGGGGAGGTAGGTGGTGGGGGGAGAAGGCAATGAGACACAGCCCCCACCTTCATATAGCATAAAATATTGGGAGGAATAATTATAATTATTGGTTTATTTCCCTCATATCTGCTCTACATGTTTCTCAGGTCTATCACAAAAAGAATGATATATTTAGGGGGAAGAGTGAACATCCATAAATTATGATATTCAGTCCATGTATCACCCAAATTTTCTTTGCATATTTTCAACTTATACATTGGATGCCCCAAGGTCATTCCCATTCATAGAACTGAATATGCAAAGGCTTTGGGGATTTGGCACCCTAATTGCTCCTTTCTAAGGATGCAAGAGACCCCGGTGTGGGAACGGAAGGTGACCTATGAACTTCTGAGAAACAGCTTTTCCCCCACTAGGGCACCCTTCTTCTCCTTCCCTCCTCTTTAGCCATCTCTCTGCCCTGGAAGTGCTGTGCTATAGCCCGTGACTCTGCCCCTGGACTGCCGGTCACTTCTCTTTAGCGCTTTTTCCCTGCTGTGAACAGAGCGCTGCTTTCTGTGATAGAACAAATGCCCTGAACTCATCATTCCCACAGCGCGGAGTCTGCAGGAGAAGCCCCGGCCTGGCGTTTCCTGCCCCTCTCTCAAATGCCCCTGAAGTGTCCCCAGCAGAGCCACCCTGGAAGGAACAAATCACACAAGATTAAAACCTCAAGTTTGAAAATGAGAGAGGAACGTGCCTCTTCTTATAGAGCCAAGTAATAAACATGAACCTCCCTTTCCTCCTTTAAACAAAAATAGAGATAATCTCGTGTGAGCCAAAGCCACCCCTCACCGGTGACTTTGTAGAAGTGCCTTTCAGTTGAAAATTGATTACATGCCAGGCCTTGGGCAGACGGCTTTGCACACATTAGTTCATTTATTCCTCCCAGCAACTCTGTGGGGTTATTGTCCCATTTTATAGATGAGGAAACTGAGAGCTGGCGAGAGTAAACACAGCAAGTAACCGCTGAGCCTGAGTGTGACCCTCGGAAGCCAGTGCTCCCAGCCCTGTAACTTAAGGGGCAGGTTCTCCCTCCTAGAGCTTTCCAGGCGGACTGACACTGAATGGCTTGTTGTACTCATTCATTAGAGTCCCGAATGAATAATGCTGGCGGAGGGAGCCTGCCTTTGCTCTGTGGGCTGATGTGTGGTGTTACTGCTCGGGGCACCGCTGCGACAGGAAGTGCCATCTGCACACAGGGCCTTTGAGGGCTGAGGAGAGGGGTAGTGGCTGCACCTGAAGCTGCATGTTTGTCTGGGTGAGTTCTTCAGCTTTCTTTTCCAGTGACATCACCCAGACCTTCCTCTTCTGTCTGCAGCGGGTGGCAGCAGCCCGGTTCCGTTCCAGAAATTTCCGCCTCCTCTCATCTGGATCCTCGTCCACAACCCTTCGCCGGCGCCCCCCTGTGGGCTGGGGCGGCTGTATTGTCTGGGTTGGCTGCATCTGCTGTGTGGCTGGTGAGACCTGCTGGGAAAGAGGAGGAGGGTCACAGGTTGGGGAGGGAGCAGACACCCAAGCCGGGGTTGAAAGGCAAAGCGCAGCCGAGTCCTTGGCTTTAGTAAGCATCTCAAACCTGTTCTCTAAGAGTGCAGTGAACAGGGACATCTCTTGAGCTCAGAAAGCAAAAGCATCCATCCACTGAGCTATCTTGCATGATATTTTGACAAGATAACCTGATGACTTGTGAAAAGATAGTCAAGTAGATTTTTCCCTACGGGCACCGGCTGAACCCTGGCAGGGACACCTTGTTTCTCTTCCTTCAGACGCTAAAACTGTTTTACTTAAGGCACTTTTTAAAGGGAGAAGTGCCATGTGCCATGTCGATGCAGGTGAGCACCCAGAGGCCAGGGCTAGCGTCACAATATGGAGAGTCTGCTGTCATCAGCGGAAAACCCCGTCTGGGCAGGTCGGGAGCTGCTGTCATCCTGATGCTGTTCAACCGTTCCCAGGGCACAGGTCTGGGACCTCATCCCACTGTAACCCCCTCAGAAGGGCCCGTGAACCCCCGAAAGCAGTTGGATCCCGTGTTCACTGTTTCAGGGTTTGACTAAGGCAGAGGGAGTCCGAGGAGGCCTTTCTAGGCCATTGGGAAGCAGGGTCTTTACAAGCAGGCGTTGAGCAGCACTGAGCCCTGCTATACACTGTGCGTGTGACAGGGAGCGACTGTTGTGCTTCCCCATTTACAGCCATTATAAGGAAATCCGAGGAGTGGCAAAGCACTTTATTAAAAAGTTTTACTGTGCTTACAGAGTCCCTGTAAGATCTGCTTGGGGCTCAGCCACATCTAAGGTTTGGGAGACCCCCACACATACAGGTTTATTCCCTCCATGAGGCAGACACACAGTGCCCAGTGGAATTTCTACCACGGACTCTTTATGTGTCTGGACACTAACCCTTTCTTCACTCCCCTTCTTCATTCTCAATAAAGGGTGTTTCTCTCCCCCCCACCCCCCGCCCCCATTTCTCAGTCACTGCAGCTTATGGCTGTAATGCCTATAAAGTTGTTTTTCAAGAGACATTTAACCTGCTGAAATAACAGGCAAAAGTTTTAAAAGTGAATTCCAGCAACCCCTTCTACCACATTCTAACCCTGTGATTGAAATCAATCAGAATGACTGTAATTGCGCTAATAATGGCCACTGGTTGACATCAGCTGACTACTGGTGATAGATTTCAATCCCCAAACCTATCAAACATTGTATGAGTAACTGCAAAAGCATCAGGCTCGGGCTTGAGGTTAGACTGACTCTTGGTAATTTTATTTAAAGCTAAGACATTTTCTAAAACTTTTTATTGTTGATTCCTTTCCTCCCCATCACAGAGGAATAAGAAAATAAATTGTTGCCCTAACTCAGTGGTCGGCAAACTCACTAGTCAACAGAGTGGCAAACCGAGGCTCGCGAGCTGCATGTGGCTCACAAGCCACAGTTTGCCGACCACTGCCCTAACTGGTTTGGCTCAGTGGATAGAGCATCGGCCTGTGGATTGAAGGGTCGCAGGTTCGATTACTGTCAAGGGCATGCACCTTGGTTGCGGGCACATCCCCAGTAGGGGTTGTGCAGGAGGCAGCTGATTGCTGTTTCTCTCTCATCAATGTTTCTAGCTCTCTATCCCTCTCCCTTCCTTTCTGTAAAAATCAATAAAATATATTTTTTAAAAAAGAAAATAAATTGTTTAAGGTATTACCCCACCTGAGTGGATACAAAGGCATAATCCCTGTTACTGGAAAAGGGTTAGCTCTTGTCCTTTCAGATGTTAACTTCTGAGCTATCACCACAAAGCAAAGCATTAGAGGGAACTCATGACTTTGGCTATTTCTGCCTTCACCATTTTATTTTGGTCTCTAGATAAGACTCTCAAGTAGGCAAAACTGGGTTTTAATTTCCACTGCTGGGATCTTTTTTCAATACTGTGTTCTCCCACTCCAACTTTAACTAACCTTTATCCTTTTATACTTTTTTTAAAAAATACACTTTTATTGATTTCAGAGAGAGGGAGAGAGAGATAGAAACATCACTGATGAGAGAGAATCATCAATGGGCTGCCTCCTAGTGGGGATCGAGCCTGCAACCCGGCATGTGCCCTGACTGGGAATCAAACTGTGACCTTCTGGTTCACAGATCAATGCTCAACCACTGAGCCATGTAGGCTGGGCAATCTTCTGACACGTTTCCTGTGCTTCACCCAAAGGGGTAAATTATATGGTGGTTTCAGATTCAGTCCCGGTTCAGGGTTCAAGGCGTGCTATAATTAAGAGAAATTTCTCCTGGCCAACGAGTGACATCCTTACATGCAAGAAATTGCAGATGCAACCCTAAGGCCAGGTTTGTGTCCCCAGTAATATTGTTACTTATCACTTTATTTTAAAAATGGATTTCTGTTGGTATTGATGCTCTGAGAATTTTGACCAAGGAGAATAAATTGTGATTTTAAAAAGACAGAATTTTTCCAAATCATCTTCAGCCCTACTTGGTTTGGCTCAGGGGTTAGAGTGTCGACCCTCGAACTGAAGGGTCGCAGGTTTAATTCTGGTCAAGGGCACAGACCTCAGTTGCAGGGTTGCAGGCTCGATTCCCACTCAGGGGCAGGGGCGAGAGGCAACCAATCAACGTGTCTCTCTCACATTGCTGCTGCTCTCTCTCTTTCCCCCTCCCTTAAAAAAAAATAGCAAAATAAAATCAATGGAAACACATTCAAGGGTGAGGATTAAAAAACAACAACCCAAAATAAACTTCTATTCCTACTATTTTGATAATAATCATACAATTAAGCAATATGACAAGCTCTCACTAATTAGCCAAGTTTAAGAGTGGTATTTTCAATAATGTCTACATAATCTTGTTCAAATTTTAACAAGACCAACCTGGATTCTTTCTTTTTAGTATAGGATAAAAAAACAACAACAAAACAACTGTTTGTGCATCTAATTATAATAGCGATGAACTAACTGCGTATATAATTGGCCTATATAAGCTTACTTGAAATGGAGGGCAATTGGCTAACTGGTAATTAGTTAATGAGTAGCTTTTATATTCAAGGAACTGTTAAACTTGTCTGTACACCAAGGCAACCAAAATTTGATGTTATCCTTGCCCTTAAAAAATAAGTACACATGTGAATCTCCTTGCCTATCTTTGGCCTTATGGTTTTCTTTCTCCCTTCTAAATACATGTTCCACTAGGCATTTGACTATAAAGGTGCTTTGGATAGTATTTTATTGCTATACTCTTGCTCAACTTCTATCACATTCCTTGGCTTTAGAATTAGTCATGGTCAACATGTAATGAAAACCATGCTGAGGACTTTGCAGACATTTGCTTACTTAATGTTCCTAAGACTCTATGACCTTAGTGTATTATTACCCCATTTTGCAGATGGAAAGATTAAGGCTTAGGGAGGTTAATCTGACCACTGTCACACAGGAGGAAGTAAAGTGGGCAAAGAATGGAAGTTTTCTCCAAAGCCTGCACTGTTAATTTGCTATCTTGAACACCTCTAAGAACCTTTGCAAAAGTAAGCTTATCTAGCAAATCAGCTTATCTGCTAAATAACTCATCTATTGAGAGTTGCTTTTGGATGACCTAGCCATGTGGATGGCTGTCCAGGTTTGGTGTGTGTTAGGGAAGGGGGTCCAAGAGCTCAAGAAGCTGCCTGGTGTGAGGTCCAGAGGCAGATGATGAATAAGTGCTATTTGACGGTCCTCAGCTTCGGACACCATTCTGACCCAGCTGCTTGGAAGCTGGCAGAGTGGAATGGGTGGAGGGGATTGCCAAAGGTCATCCTGCTTGAAGATCCAACGTGTCTAGGGCTAGCCATGCTCCGAAGCATGCCCTTCATCCACTTAATAAAACTCACTCGGGTACACGGACCCGCCTCTCCTGTTGGGCTGGGTGACATAATGTCTGCCTGGTCCCCCAACTCTCTTTCAGTTGAGTCTAAATGCTGGCTTCCTTTCTCGCCACTCCTGGTGACTCCCACTCCCTGGGACTTGGCCCTTCTCTTGAACTGATGATCTACAGAGCTTGGCTCTCTGTCCGCTCCTCCAACGCATTTCACAGTGGGCGGGATGACTCACCTTTCTTCACCATTTACACAGCACCTTATGCCCCGACATCCATTACTGAGCCTCTTGTCTGCCTGGAATTGTTACTTTTTAGATTTTTAGCATTTAATGTTATTTAGAATATTGCCCATTGTATTTAACTTCCATTTTACAGGAGACAAAATTGAGTCTCTATAATGTTTTGAAGCACTGTAGCTAGAACCATAGTTAGTATTAACCTATTTTTCTCATTCTTTATTCACATCTTTCTTCACATGCTTAAATTCTTTGCCCACATTGATAATACATTTTTAGGGTTAACTTCGTAACACACTGCAGAAAGAGATTTTGGAGAACTTGAAGTTTACATTTGTCCCTGGAGACTAGAGCTAAAATTTACTGTATTACTTACAGAAACGATGATCTGGTAGTATTTTATGGGTAACCATTACCTCCTAGGAAATAAAGGCCCCCAGAGTGTCAGACAGAACACGTGGGCTGGTCAAACAAGGTCGCTGCCCATGACCCCCCAGTAGACCTTGTACTGTTAACAGGAAGGGGGAAGCGATCACAAAAAAGGCCTACCTGTGCTTGGCTGCCGGAGTGCAGGGGTGGGTGTGGCGAGGTCTGGTGATGTGCTGGGTGCGCATGAAGGTGGGAGTGGGAGTGATGATGCGGGTGATTCTGCTGGTGATGGGGCTGCGGATGGGGGTGGTGAGCTGGGTGCTGGTGCTGGTGTGGGTAGGGGTGATGGGCTGGCAGTGTCTGGTGCTGATGTGGGTGCGAGTGCATGTGATGGTGCGGCGTCTGGTCCTGCCGGGAGCCCATCATTTCCATCATGTGTCCCATGGTGTTCATATTCCCATTTGACATGGCAGCAGGGTGGTGAGTCAACGCGGCCTTCAGCCTCTGAAACAACAAAACGAGAGGGGGCAGCCGAGGTCAGTCATGTACACAGGGGGGATTCTGAATCAAAATGACGTGTTTCCAGGTCCGTAATATTTTATAGTGCTAGTGGTAACATTGTTTCACTGGTAGCAGTTTGACTTTTGTATTAATTTCATACTTTCATATATAATATGCTAGGTCTGAGGGCCAATGCCAGTCATAATGAACATTTGAGCAGGACACCCTATCAAGGTTTAGACATTCTACTGAAACGTATTTCCCACTGTCCATATGTTTAGCAGATCCTATTGACAGCCGGATACAAGTAAACACCAATTAAAACCATTCACCATGATAATGCCACTGAGCACAGGGCCCAGCTGATATGGCTCTGCATTTTGTAAAAGTCACAAGAATAAAAGGTTTTTGGCTTTCAAAAGATTCCTCAGACACAGAAAGGAAGTAACTACACATTTTGAAATATAGGAACTACTAATGCTATTTAAGAGTTTCAAATTAGATTATAATCCATCACTTTGGGAGGCAATACGTAGGACTTTTCCATTTGTTACCATGATGTAACTCACAGTCCCTCCTGATAACTTAATTTTCCTCACACAGTAACTTTCTTCTGACTCTGGAAGGAAGTGAGGAAAGTCCAAGATTACAGCTTCTCTGATGCGACATCAACAGGTCTGTGTCTAACACAAAAGCATTATCTATTCACCAGCAAACAGACATGCATGCGAGCAAGCAGGGCTCAGAAAGCAAATATTTTCCTCATTATGCCTAAGGGTCTCCTGTCACAAGACTCAGCTCTGCCCTCTGAATGCCAATGCAGCTGTAGAAGGTATGTACATGAATGATCCTGCTGTTTCAGCACAACTTTAGTTAGGGACAGGAAATTTGACTTTCAAAGGATTTTCATCTGACCCGAAATGCTTTTCTACTTTTGATTTTTTAAAATAATTTTAGAAATGCAAAAACCATTGTTAGCTCCTGTGCTGTGCAAATTAGGTCATGGGACAGACTTGGGCCATGGACTATCATTTCCTGGTGCTGATTTAAAAATTCAGTTGGTAATCAGCTTCATTGCAGTTTCTTGAAGATTGTTTTTTTCTTCTACACAGACATTTATCATCATATTCTGAGGGGCCCCGCGTGCTAAATACTGTATAATACAGTGACTGCTTGGAAATGTATCTTCTGCAGAGATGATAATCTAGTTGGCAAGCTCACGTTGGCTTCATAAGGTATTTACTAGGGAGCTAAAGTTCTCTCCTGATTTGTGTTCTTATCTGATAGATAACACTGGGGTGTGAGCACTGGGAAAAAGAAAAGTCAGAGTCGTATTTAAATGATCAAAGCAAACACGTTGCAGCCCCGTACAAAATTAATGATTCTCAACTGGTCAGAGTAAACTATTGATAAATACCAATTCTATTCATCAATGGCTTTACATAAACATAAAGAACCTCCACATAAAAAAAGAAAGGGGGTGGGGCTTGGCAGACCTATATGTTAGTTATTGAAAACACTTCCTACATCCTCATTCAGTAACTCCTCTTTCCTGAGCAATAGCTATGGACCTTCATCATGGAAATCCTGAAGAAGCTGTTTTCTGAATTCCTAGGAAAGAGTAGATGCTGGATACTATGTTTGCTACTAATGAACTAAGTGAACTAATACTCCTCACCTCCAATTTTTAGAAATGATGTCATTGTTTTAATAAAAATGCTCATTATAAAACATTTAAGCAATGCTTAAAAGTACAATGAAGTCAGCAACAAGTAAACCAAATACATTGTTTATATTTGGTGGGAGAACAGCATTCCCACCACTCCGTATGCACATGTTCTATTCAACAGCAAACAGACATGCATGCGAGTAAGCAGGGCTCAGTCAACTCTGTATGCACATGGGATCATAATAGCATGTGATTTTAGATATATACTAGGGGCCCAGTGCACGAATTCATGCACCTTGAAAGGAATTGTGGGATGCGAGGCTGCGGTGGGCACAGGGGTGGGTCTCGTGCGCCCCAGCCTGGCCCCTCCAGTCGCGGACCTGGTCCCCTGTCTGCTGACAGCTCTGCTCCCACCACCACCACTCCCACGTGCTGATGTCATCAGCCCCGCTTGCATCTGCTGATGGTGCGGAGCAATTGGGGCTGGAGCCGGCAGCAGGTGCGAGCAGCAGCTGCTGCCCTGATTGCCCTGCAGTACCAGGGGGAGGTGGAGAAGCCCTGAGGGGCAATCAGGGCCGGCAGCCACCGCTCACACCTGCTGAAGGCACGGAGAGATCAGGGCCAGCGTCGGGAACTGGCAGCAGGTGTGAGCAGCAGCTCCAGCGCCGGCAACAGGTGCGAGCACCTGGTGGGACCCTGGGATGCAGAAGCAATGAATTTTCAGTAACCAACAGAGGCTTGCCCCAATGACAGTGACCAGTGCCCCGGCCTTGGTCTGGCACCCCTGCTCACCTGCTCCACCATGCCCCCGCGGCCAACACCCGCCATGTTCTGCATGCACCCCCTGGTGGTCAGCGCACATCATAGCAACCATTTCTTCTGCTGTTTGGTCTATTTGCATATTAGTCATACACACACACACACACACAAATTGATCTTTATTGTTGAAAGTATTACAGATGTCCTCTCTTCTCCCCCTCCCCCCACTGACCCCCTCCACTCTGCTCCTC
This sequence comes from Corynorhinus townsendii, assembly GCA_026230045.1. Lineage (NCBI taxonomy): Eukaryota > Metazoa > Chordata > Mammalia > Chiroptera > Vespertilionidae > Corynorhinus > Corynorhinus townsendii. The sequence goes on along the minus strand of JAPDVU010000004.1, from coordinate 177,109,022 downwards.
TCCCTCCTGAGGCCTTCACTGCACTGTTGTCTGTGTTCATGGGTTGTGCATATACCAGAGGCCTGGTGCATGGATTTGTGCACTGGTGGGGTCCCTCCAACTGGCCTACGGGGATCATGCCGAAACCAGCTCTTTGACATCCCCTGAGGGGTCCCAGATTGCAAGAGGGTGGTTCTCAGGTGACGCACCCTGGAATCGGGCTCCTTCCTCTCTGGTTCTAGGCGCTACTCGTGAACCGCAACTGCCAAGTCCCTGCAGCTCAGCAGCTCCTATGTTGAGTGTCTGACCCCCTGGTGGTCAGTGCACATCATAGCTGCTGGTTGGAGCATCTGTCTCCTGGTGGTCATTGTGCACATAGATACTGGTCGAACAGTTGGCGGTCACTTAGGCTTTTATATATATATAGATAACGTGATTTTAAAAGCTTTGGTTGAACATAATATAAGCAAAAGAAATGAAGATTGAATAAATTGCTGGACTGCAGATATATGTATTTTTTTTACCCCAAATAATAATTCCACACTTAACAGTGAATAAAATTATGAAAAAAGATTATAATGAAATCATTATTTTTTTAATTGACATATTACATATTAATAGAGTTTCAAAACTATTCTTTGTGATTTTATTATTAGCTAAATATAGAGTTGCATAGTTAAAAAAATCAACTATTACAAGAATATGAGGTGAAAAAAATAAAGGCACCTGCCTGCTGTTCTCTAAGCCCCAGTTCCATTATTAAGAAGTAACCACCGTTCATCCCTCAGACGTTTCCTTGGCACTTCTCAGAATGCACTAGTGCAAGCCCTTCTTATGGTACGTAGTTTTCTATTGTGTTTTTTTTTTTCTTCACTTTAACACTGTATCTTTGACACCTATCTATATCATCAAAGGCTAATCATAATGGCTGGCATTAATTGAGTACTGACTACATGCCACTCCTCTTTCTGTCTTTTTACAAGTATTAACTCAGCTAATCCTCAGAACAGCTCTGCAAGGCTAAAAGTGAGGCTTAGCCATGTGCCAAGTTCATACCACTAGAGGGGAAAGAAGGTGCGAGAAGTCATGCCATGCATACTCTGCCAAAGACAGGAATAAACTGTGCTATGCCACCTCCCCACCATCAAAAAGAGAAGTAAGAGAAAGGCAGAAATAAGAGAAGGGGCTAGACAAGTTGGCAAGAGGAGATGCCTTTGCTGCATGGTCCAGCAGTAGGCTGTGTGTGTGTTCCCTGACACACAATTGGAGATCAAGATACAGTTGTTCTGAAACTTGGCAGAGGGAAGGTAAGAATTTCCAGGAAGCTCAGATGCAACAAAGGATTACCTAGGGCGCAGTATGATCACCTCCCTTGTTATGCTTGTGAAGAATGAGTGTATACTTGTATTTCCCCCCAAAACACAGATCTGATAAGGTCTCTTCTCCCTGCCCTCACTTTGTAACCCTTGGACATATGGCACTTCTATGTCTTTCTAATGCTCATGGGATGAATGTCAAAGTCCTCCATGTGACCTATGCACAGGTACTACAGTACGTGGCTCTGCCTTCCCATCAGCCCTTGGTCTTCCCACACGGGCCACACAGGCCTTTGCATTTGATAATCTTCTTGCCTGGAATGCTCTTGCCCTTTCTTCAGACATTCTATAGCTCTCAGCTCCAGACTCCTCCTTAGTAAATTCTCCCTGGTCTCCTGGCATAAATCAGACCCTGTTGTTACATAGTGCAGTAGAGCTATATTCTTCTTTTTAAAATTCAGATTATGATTTTGAGAATGATTATTCAATTAATAATATCTGTCAACCATTCCAGATTGTAAGCTTCATGAGGGCAGGAACCATGGTGCAGTTCATAAATTTCCTGAGGCTTATGATGCTGCTGCTGAATTTTCAACTTGGATCGCAGCAAGTGGTATTTGTATGGGAGGACGAGTGTATTAGTCAACGAAGGTGAGCAGAGTCAACTACAGATCATGCAGGCAGCTGGGCTGTAAAAGCACACTGTCAAAGGGCTCCCTGCTCCACACCCTGCCTGCCCTCCAACGAATGGTAACAGAAACGAAAGAAAACATAAATAAACAAAAGAATGCACATTAACCTCATCTTGATATATTCTCCCTGAAAAAGTGGCCTGGAAAATTGAAAAGATGTGTAGGAGTGGGTCACTATGTCATCCCTTCAATGCTACAAACAACTCTTCCACCTTTAATTAGGAGCAAATGGAGCCTGACAAATAAATACTATGTACCAGATCTTCATCTCTCAAATAATTAGCTTGTGCTGTTAAGGGAAATTACTTGATTGCCTCAAGTCTATTCTTGCATGTTTCACGCCAAGACAATAATCCTAGTCAAGCTTATAACATTCCATTTAATTATTCACTCAACAAATATTTACTGGGCATTGAGTTAGGCATATCATTATTTATTTGCCCACTACGTGAAGGAAATGGGAGACACATAAAACCAAAGCTTTTTCAAAGCAAAGGAGAAAAAACTGAAGGTTTCCAAGCCTCCCCCGCCCCCCGGCCCCCAGCCTAGAGAATCTCAGGACTTAGGGTCCAGTCCGACCTCCAAGCACCAGCCTTCATCTTTGAAGGAAAGCGGTAAAGATAAATGATCATCAAGCTGCTCTGCATATGCCACATTTAATCTTCTCCATGTCCTTTCTAAACAGTGAGGCACTTCTCAAAGTCCTAAAGAGCCTACCGCTCCCCTGTATCCTGGTGCCAAGAGTCACTGCGCTGGAAATCATTAAAATATACCAAATACAGATATCTGTACCCTACTCGCTTAGGGATGATAAATGAATGGTAAACGAGTCCAAGCTGTATTCTGCAGAATGACTTTTCTTTTTGAAGCTGAACTGTGTCTTGTTTTAAATAACATTCTACCCAATGCCAAGAAAAGGCAAGGGAAAGAGAGAGGGAAATTAATGAGCAAATAAACATATATTTTTCAGCTATAAAAACCAGGGCTATTACTGAGGTGTGACTGCAAGAAAGAAAAAAAAATGGTTCTGTTTACTTTCTATGGTCCTCTACCACATCCATTTATGTGAGAGAGCAAATCAGGAGAGACAGCGAGAAGCCTGACACAGCTGGTTTCAGTCAGAAGGGGTCATTTTCATTCTCTCTGTGTATTTTACAAGCCCCTTATTCACTGATCCGGGTGGAGGGTGGGCCTGCTGCCTCGGATCTGAGTCCTGGTCAGAAACCAGCTCTCTATCTCCTCCCGTACTGTGCCTGGCTGCTGCCATGAGAACTCAGCCTCAGCCCCAGCCCCTTTCTAGTCTCCTGCTTAGCTCAGCTTTGCGTCACGGCACATTGTGGGAAGCCCAGGGACACGCTCTCGTCATTACGGCCACGTGGGTACTTGCAGGTGGGCCTGCGTGAGCAACCCGCACAGGACATGCCCACCCACGTCTGCCCCAGGCCGTTTATCTTCCATTCACAACTCGCTCTTGCCAATTAGAAACATTTGTGAAGCTGTGGAGACCTCTCTCCTCCATCTTCAGTGCGGCCCGTTGCTTATGCTTCATGGATTGAAAGCCAAGCAGAATTCAACATCATTTGAAATTCATTTGGGTGGGGGTGGGGGAGGTGGGAGCATTGTTTCTAGACAGGTTTTAATTAAAAATAGCTTTTGGCTTTTGTTCCAGAAAAAAAGATGTTACTATCAAAATGTAGTGTTACTGAGTTGACCACAAGGAAGAGAGGCTGTCTATATAAAAACAGGACAAAACCTGTATTTGTAATTCCTTTTACAAAAGTTGCTATCAGTGGCTTCCCTAAGGTATTGTTGTACATGTGATTTCTTCTCGCTTTCTCTCCTCTTCTTCCCCCAACATAGGTGGTCAATGATGTGAGACCAGAATCTCCACTGGAGGTGCATGGGCATGTCAATGACTGCTCACTTACTCTGGGTATCAAGGGTTTCTGAAACTAAGCCTCTGAATTAGTGAAAACAAAGAAACAAACAAACAAACAAACAAAAAACACCCTGGTATTTATCCACTGAGTTTTATAATGATACATTGACTAGTCTGAATCGCAGAATGCTTCCCAACCTTGAGTAAGCTACAGATGGGCAGAAGGAGAACAGTCCCATGGTGCTCTGGGACAGTTACATAAACTTGGAGCTTCATGTTGCCATGGTAACAAGAGTTTTAATGCCCAGGTTCACATCTGGCCTTCAGGATGTCCACTGAGTATGATCGCATCACCCTGACAGCATAGTGGATCTTAAACTCCACATTTATTTCAGGATCATTATTAAGATAATTAACTAAAATCATACCTGGCTTAATCACTTGGAATAAAATGTGCTCCTTTCAAAACTTTGGTGATGTAACTCAGTTCTGATGGTTTCACAACTTAAGTATATTCATGTGTCACTTAATGATGTGAATACATTCTGAGAAGAGTGTCCTTAGGTGATTTCATTGTCTGAACATTGTAGAGAGCATTTATACAAACCTAGATGGTTTAGCCTATTAAACTTTACTATATGGTATAGCCTATTGTTGTAGGCTAAAAATCTGTACAGCATTTTACTATGCTGAATACTGTAGGCAGTTGTATACAATGGGTGTATTTATATATCTAAATATAAAAAGGTACAGTATAAATGCAGTATAAAAGATTTTAAAATGGTACAACTGTATAGGGTTCATACCATGAATGGAGCTTGCTAAGAAAAGTTTTTTAATATCTCAGTATTTTACTTTTCATAAAAGCTTGTGTTACCCTCCACCCACACACAGTTCTACTCTGTCCCACGGGTTACTCTGAATGTCCTTTTCGTTAATAAAGTTTTTTATCCCATAATGTTTCCTCACTTCCTAGAGGAGGAATCAAGTTCAAGGTGGTAGAGCCAGGCTTCTAAACCAAGACATCTCACTCCAAGCAGAAGTTCCTTGAAACAATGACTTCCTTCTTTATTTTAGACATCCATACAACTCACTTCTCCAATAGATTCCTACCTCTTAGCTGACATTAACACAGATCTTTTTTCTGATGGCATTAGGAGCTCAGAATCCTGTCCTCATTTTGATAGACCAATTAAGACACATAGGGCCAAGTGATTTACTTATCCAAGGACCTAACACTGTTTTTTATTAGAATTAAGACTAGCGCCTGCTCTCAGAACAGCAGTTTGTTCTGAAAATTGCTAAAATGTACAGCCTCTTACAATGCTCAACATCCTGCTGAATCATAAAAGACAGTCACTGACTCAAAGAGATGAAGGGACGTACGTGGTATCTGAAATAAAACAATTCTGTAAGTGTGCATTCATTAGTGTCTTCATTTAACAAGAATAAATTGAAGGCTCACTCCTGCAGAACTGTAATTCATACATGACTTAGCTATTAATACAGAAGTGGTTGGAAAAGAAATTGCTGCGTGTTGTCTGTGGGTTTGTTTTGCTCTTTGCCACTGAAATTGAAGGTATCACCTAGCACTTGGGCCCGCTTTACCTTATTTTAGAAGCCATGGCCACAGGTGGACAATGATAGAGGGAATCTAACCTGGAATTCTCTTCCTTGCTTAAATTAGAACTGTTGAGGTACCACTTTTCCTACGACTCTATCATCTTCCTGCTGGCTTAGAACTAAAGAGAAAATGCAGAAGCCATAGCCATACAAAGTTAGTAGAGATAGGTAAGCACAGCAGACAAAGAATCAGCATGATATAAGGTTAGTAGAGATAGTTAAGCACAGCAGACAAAGAATCAGCATCCAGAAAGATTTTGGGCAGACTAGTATATAATCTAATCTAATAAGATAAATTTAATGGGGATTAGTGTAAGATCCTGTGCTTGGTTCACAAAAACAACCAAACAAAACACAATAAACATCGGCAAGTCCAAAGGCAGCTTAGGGAAGATGGAGCTTGCCAATTATGTACATAATAGTAGCCCTGTGCATGAATCCGTGCGCCAGTAGCTCTCTGCGGGGCCTGGCCTCTCCGTGCCTGCTGCCCAGAGTCTCTCTGTGGCCCAGAGGCCCATCCGTGGCTGGTCGTGGAACGCTTACCTTCTTGCCCGGGCGACAACGTAAGCATTCCGTGCCCTGCCTGGCCAGAGGCCCATCCGCGGCCGGGCACAGAACGCTTGCCTCATTGCTGCAGCGATGAAGCGAGCATTCCGCCAGGCCGCTCATGCTGCCCGCTCTCAGCGGCCGTCCCTGGACTGGGGGGCTCCAGTGGGGCTGAGAGGCCTGGATGCCGCCATCTTGTGGCTATGGGTGCCGCCATCTTTGTGACGGAGTGATGGTTAACTTGCATATTAGCCTTTTATTAGATAGGAAAAGAGGATGCCAGGGTTTCATGTGACTCTGTAAAGCCTCAATCTGTGATTGATGCATGTGTCCAAACAGCTGATGTGACTTTGCAATTGCATCAATGAAACTAGATTAGAGAACTTAAAGCAACAGAAAGTGAGTCCTGTTTACCTCTGCACCAGCTATGATGTGCACCACGTAAGTCCATGTCCCCGCATCCCAGCCTCCCACACCAGAGACCTCAATATTACGTCTAATAGGTATTGGATTTTCTCTATGGGAGAATACCAGTTCTCAACTGATGGGCATACACACTAAGACAACTTTTCCCTCTGTAACTACACGGTGATGAATATCCTGCATTCATACATATTGGCATGCTTGCCTGACTACTTCTAAAAAGTATTCCTTATCTTTTAAAAAATATTGATAACTTAATCCATCCAGTGGGTTCAATTGATGCTGGTGGTGGTGATAACTGTTTTTGTGTGTGTATGTGTGTGTGTGTGTGTGTGTGTGTGTGTGTGTGTGTGTGTAAGGGGGGGGTGCCACCTGGGTGTCTGTTAAGGGAGATTTAAAAGGAAAGAATTAGAATTAGGGTGGTAGCACCCATCAAATATCAGCTTTTAGTTGGAACCTTTTCTTGGGTCTAGTTTTTTATTTATTCTATCAATATCTCCATACCCAGGTGAGATACTGCCAACATTCATAGTTTTAGGGTCCCCTGTTCCTGTCTGGTCATGGAACTCCTTAAGCTCTAAGGCACAGCTTCAGGTACTAACTTGGCCCAGGCAGATATTATATACTTCTGGCTGGTTTCCCTGGCAATTTTAAAGGTGCTGAATACACAGTGGCTTAGAATAAATATTTGTTGATCGCCTGCCTGCCTGCCGCCTGCCAGTCTCCAGGAGTGGTGCCTAACCATGGAACGTCTTTGAAGCTCAGGCCTATAATTTTCTCCACAGAAACTACACCTTCTGGTGGTGGTTGCAAGGAGAATAATGCCCTTTGTCTTGCTAGCAAACACGTCTCACCCCCCAAAACCCAGCACCTGCAAGCCTGGGTAATTTTAGGTGAGGGCTTATTTCCAGCTTTTATAGAAGAAGCAAGTTCTATTGGAAAAAAAGTAATCCTTTGTTATTTTATTTTGGACGAGCTTTTAATCAGAAACATAGGCAGCAACATATGTTAGAAATATACATATGAAACATAGAACTTTGCATTTATAAGTCACTATGGAAAATCCATGTTAATGCAACATTAAGTTTGGGATTTTAATTGCACAGAAGTCAGGAAACTCAGAGTTCAAGTTCCCATAGCAAACTTTGGTCCTCATGTGCATCCCAGGACCCTTCCTGAGTCGGGTGACCTAATTATTTGGCAAAAAGTGGTGCAATAAAAAGCAATGGAAAGGATGGCTCCTCGCAGCTATATTTCCCATTATCTCAGACAAGATGGACAGCGGTCAGCTTTAGCTACATAAATGGTATCCTTTTTAATGCATGGCAGTCCTTGGTGACCACCGTGACGGACAATGCCACTGTCGTGCCTGAGGCAGGATTCAGGTCTCAGCAGTGCCCTGCTTAGGTAGAGCAGCCAGGCACCAACACGTCACTGGGTCCTCCAGCGGGTCCTTCCCCACACGTTCTGAGGACAGCTGTGTTCAGTTGGCACTGCTTCCCCACCCTGAATCCCGCTCTTATCCCCGGAGGACACCTCTCAGAACGCAGATGCTCAAAATTCTGGATCTGAAAGTCTGACTAAAAGGCCCTCAGGGGACTGGAAGAAGGACCTTCCTGGACACACCTCTGCCTGGTCCTAGGAGACCTGGCCAGGACAGCTGGTCTATGTGGTCGCCTTCCAGCATTGCTCCAGTTGTCGGGAGATAGCAGATGTGTTTCACAGTCTGTTAGAAACATCAGGTTGTCTGGCCAAGGGAGCCTTGAACTTATTAAAGTAAAAAGGAATCTATAGGGGATTCTCTTTACCTGTGGGTAGTGGACTGTCTGAAGTGTAAGCTGTCCTGTCCCTTGGTATCTCTATCCCAGTTTATCTAGCATGCTGTGTGTGTGTGTCCAGTTCTGGTTTTCTCCCGATTAAATGGTAATGGTACAGTCTGCTTCCCCATGGTCCCCTTTGCCTCTGTATCTGACCCTCCCAAAATGTATCAACACATTGGGAGGGAGGAGAGGGGAGGGCAGAGGGGTTTTGAGGAAGGGGGGGGGAGAGAGAGAGAGAGACAGGGGGTGGGGATTGTAATGAACTCTAATTCTGAAGTGCTACTTTCTTGTTTGGGCTTTGCTGGTGTCAGTGGCACCAAGTCATTGGACCAATAGCCAACTCGACTTGCTGTGACGGTTCTGTGGTCCTATGAGAGAAGAGTTCCAGGTCTGCTGGGAACAGGCTGGATTATACGGAGTTCAGCTCCGCAGTGTGAGAGCACAAACAGCACATCTATAAATAGTCCCTGGGCTCTCACCACACTGAGAACCCCCAGTGCCACTTGTGAGCTGGCTGGTCTCACTGAGCAGGAAAAACCTGTGAGGGACTCAGGATGGAGGAGCCTCGCCATTAATAAAAGCTTCTATCAACAGCACACTCTTCGGGATTGTAGGCCAACCACACAGGGAGAATAAAGCTGTGCTTGGGGAAGCCAGAACAAAACCTTTTAAAAAAAAATCCTGCATGTCTACATTGAAGACATTTCCAAGAGGAGCCACTTATGATTTCTGAAGAATCTGGAAGCTTGTGTGGAGAAAGGAAAATGCTTGAACCGTGCCCAAGGAGATGACGGTGCAGAGCATTTCAACTGAAAAATGAGTAACAACTTCGGTCTGAGCTGATGTGGGTTCTCACACGTGTTTTAAAAATTTGGTGAATAACTGGGCAGTGAAGAATGTCAAGTATTCTCCCCTCTTTTCTAGTTTCAGAGTTCTCTCTGAAGTTTTCCCGTTTTGTTTCAGGAGGTATGACCAACAGAACACATTAACTATTTGGCACACTTTTCAGAGTGGAATTACAGGCCATGGCCAAGCCGTCTTTTAACCTCTCCGTTTCTATTGTCCCCATGGTGTACAATTCAATGAGCCAGAGGTCTAAACCTACCATTTAACTGCCTACAACGTAAGTGATGGGGGCGGAAGGCAGGGAATGTGCAACCATCTCTTTAAATCACATTGTCACAACTGAGTACCATTCTAAAAATGCCAAACAGAAAGCTTTTGGGTTGATTTATTAATTGAAAATGGCCTGTCTGAGAATTTATCTCCTAACAAGCTTAAGATATCATTTCATGAACTGTCGTCGTCTTTTTCAGCTTCAGCAATTTCTTTTCTGCCTCCAGATTTCTCTAAAGCAACTGCTCACCAGGAACTGACAAGAATATAGCAGCTTGCCCTAAATCAGTACCTGCCTTCTAGAGAGAGCAAAGCGCTTGGCAGGTAGTAAGAGTCTGAAGTAGGTGATGAAGACCATTCCCCATGTTTCAAAGATGCAGGAAATTCCTGTGCAGAAAGGTTAAGTCACCTGTGTGAGAGCCAGTGAGGAGCAGGGATGTGAATAAGATGTTGGTTGTGGTGCAGTCTGACAGCTTGTCTAGTTAGAAGAAAGATGGTGGGTAATAAAGAACATGGTGGAGAAGGCAAGAAGGAAGGGAAAAAGCAATGGACAGAAGGGAGGGAAGAAGACATAGGAGAGGAAAAAGAGTTTGAAAAGCAAGTCAGCTCTAGCTGGAGATGAAAAAAACATGCTCTACCCACAGGCTCAGATACTGTACTTATCGCCTCTCTCTCTCTCTCTCTCTCTCTCTCTCTCTCTCTCTCTCTCTCTCTCTCTATATATATATATATATATATATATATATATATATATATGCCAGCGACCGTACGACTGGTCACTCTGATACCCACTGTGGCCAGTGAACTGGCCCAATCGGGGGTGGGGCCAGTGGCCAACCTCCCGCAGCCCCTCCCGCTGGCCAGCCCCATCCCTGATCAGCCTCCCCTACCCCAATAGGGGGGAGGGCCAGCCGGTCAACCACCTGCAGCCCCTCTCCCCCACTGGCCCCACTCCGGTCAGCCCTCTTCCCCCCCCCCCCCCAAACACCAATCAGGGGCGGGGCTGACCGGCCAATTGCCCATGGCCCTCCCCCTTGCCATCCTAGCCCTGATCAGGCCACAGTCAGGGTGGGCAGGCTGGCCAACCTTCCGCTGTTTCCTCCTCCTGACAGGCCCGGACCCGATCGCCCCAATTGGCTAAACCTCACCCGTGCACGAATTCATGCACTGGGCCTCTAGTTAATTAATAATGAATGATTGGGCTCACTGTAAAAGAGAAGTGAATATAAGGTTGAGTCAAAGTATTTCAAACATAAGAAAAGCTCAATTCCCCTTTTTAGGGAATGGTTCACTCCACCCTGGTTTCTAGATAAATTCATCAACAAACGGTATTATCAAGTGTTTTTTTTTTTTTCCTTTTACCAGATGCCAGCAAGAGAAAGTCTGAATTTGGTGTGGCAGATAAGGAAGGAATTGCATCCTGCAGGGTTGTTTTATACATGAATAATATTGTATATAGACATTGCCCCACTTCTGTAAGGTTTTCAAACCAAGCGTGGTTAACCAGAGGCTAACAAAATGGTTAACCAAATGTGTCAGCTGCTAAGCCAAGTGGAAATAGTGATGGCAATGCAAGCAAAGGGGAGTAGTTCTCCCATTTCTGTGACACATTCCACCCAGCAACCAGGCTGACTGTCCAAACGGCATCATGTTTAGAGAACATGTTTAAGGCTGTGGACTCACAGGGGGCAAGCTCATCTGACCAGGGGCAGGGCTATCTGCATTTACTGACTGCTTCTCCTGCAAGGCACATGTTACAGCTCTGGGTACTGACGGAGACATTTTTTCCAACGTGTCCACATTATATGAACTCAGCACTGGGCTGTGGTCTTAGTAACTGGTGGACCAAACCCATTGAGTGGGGATCTTTTGAAAATAGGAGATAGGCTGCTGTGCTTGGTACTATTTCAATGCCTGCTACTCCCTCCCCTTTCGTTTCTTCTACTCAAAAGTATCTCTTGATTTCCTTCCAAAATCCATTCACTATGGGAAGTGTATTATTATTAAGCTTCCTTGGTGGGACACCACATATTATAGGCTTTGCCAAAGAGGACCACTGTCAGTAGTCAACTTATTACAGTTGGGAAAAATTTGCTATTTAGGGAGGACTATGTTTTTAAATGCACTGCATTGACTTATATTATTTAGTAGCTCAAAATTCTTTCTAGAAGTAGGATGGATATATACTAAAATTCAATGTAAAGAAAAAACAAACAAACAAAAATATTATACTTCTCCAACCAGTCCCAACTTTTTTCTCTACAGGGGAAAAAAGTCTTTAAAATCAGATTCTAACAACAGAGAATACATCTAAGGTTGCTTTTGTTCAATCTATTAAAAATCTAAAATTCAATCTGTGTATATACAATGTTGCTTTCCTTGGTTTTCTTAGATGGAAGACTGTGAGATGTAAACAGAGAGGAAGTGGATTAAAGGGGTGTGTCCTCATTCTTTTAAGTCTCTTTCTTCTATCATCCTAGGTTTAAAAAAACTTAAAACCAGTCTTAGTTTTTCACTTAGAGATAGTGTGTGTATCATAGGATAAAAATCCAAAGTCTAGGAGTGTGTGTCCATGATCCATGCTGATCCATGCTGATCACACTGGTACTTATGACACCGGTATTCATTTCCCTTCTGAGACAATAGTTACTCTCCTTTTTAAATCCTAATTTTGGGCCTTGGCTTTGTGTGCAGAGATGGTGAATGCACTCTTTCCACTTGTCTTTGCTTAGTTTTGATTTTAGACAAAATTCAGGTCTCTGTAATATGAGTTGTCAATTAAGTATGTGATCAACAGGATACCACCGCAGAGAATCTCTTACCAGGTGCTAATAAGATGTGGTGTTTCTAAATCACTTGCCACTCCAGCTCAATGAATGGGCCTGCTGGGAAGACTGATCTAGTTTAATAGTTTAAAACGGAGACACCCCCGGTGGAGTGTGGAGATGGGGCTAGAAGATCACCAGCCTGGTTGATTTCCTTGTTAAATGACCATAACTACCCAGGTAAGAGGCAAACATCCTTTGTTAAGTCAGTTGTGATCACTTTAGGACTTAATGATTATAAACTAATACCAGCTAAAATCCACAAATTTCATAAATCAGACTTAATGATTGTATTAAATGATTTGTGAATTTAGATTTAATATTGTTCTGACTTACAAAGCTGGTTCAAAGAATACCAATAAAACATCAAACATGAACATGAACTCAACGCAGTGCTCATGTTGCTAGTGACAGATAGAGGTGGATTCTGTGTATTCTAAAAAAATAATGTTGTCGGGACAACTGAGTGAGACATTTCAAATGCAGCTTAAAGTCATACTCATTAAGTACAGGAGGAAAAACAGGGAAGCTACCATTTAGAGAGATTAACATGTCAGATACACATCAGATTTCCACACCCAGTGCTGCCAAAATATATGCCAATTTAGGAATACAGGAAACTTTAACTGAATCGTTCACTCCTATAAGCTCTTGGGGAGCATGAGTGATGTGCAGCTTGGGCTCTGATGCACTGAGGTTGGTCATTAAATGTTCCATGGCATTTTTTTTTTAACCAGAAAGGAGTTTTACTCTGGCTCCACTTCAGCTAGGCTAATGGCAGGCTCCCTCCCAAAGATTCCTTCTACCCTTCCAAATGGCAAAACACTTGCTTCATTTCCTCCTATAGGATAAAGATGATCTAAAATGACTGGCTGAGCATGGCAGCTCCTTATTCTGCACCCGCTGGTGTTTGGGGGAAGCTGCTCACTCACCATACATTCACCAAGCACTTACTCTGTGCACAATAAGAAATTCAGAGACGATACTGCTTATTTCCAAAAAGCTTGAACTCTAGTAGATCCCATTGCCTGTAGGGGGCCTGTGACAGTGCTGATTAAATGGCTTATTTCTAGTAGCTCTTTAGATCAAGGTTAGCATGCTTTCATCTGAATTAGATACTTCTGGGGCTCTGGGGCTAACTAGCATTTTTAGATTGCAACTTATCAAATATATATAGTTAACTCTGGCCCAAACTGAGACTTTTAGTCCTGCTTTAACTCCCCTGGTTCTCAACTGAGGGTGATTTTGACCCCCAGCAGACACCTGGCAATATCTGGAGACATTTTTTATTGTCATAACTTGGAGAATGAGCTACTGGACGCTAGGGTAGAACCTAGAGATACTGCTAAACATCCTGCAATGCATAGGACAACCCTTCACAACAAAGAATTACCTACCTCAAAGTCAATAGTGCCAAGGTTGAGAAACTCTGCCCTACCCTGACGGCCAGATTAACTAAACCATGACTAAATGGCATTTATCAATCAATTATTTATTATTACTTTGAAAGAGACTTTTGTGATGTAGTATTAAAATGGGCTGGTATAAAAATCCAAGTAAATAATCAAATATCTTCGGTGTGACAGTTTTTTTCCCCTGTCCTTACTGAAATTCATCAGCTCTTTGGCTCACAAATGGTAGTGATAATAACACTGCTCATTTATTTTTCTGTAACAATTAGCTCTAATAACTGGAAAAGTTTTAGACCAAAATTTACTTGCCTATTACTATTTATTTCACAGAATAGAAAACTGAGGGTCAGTGATATCAAAGGCCATTGTGATCACATGCCAAGTTCAAGGTTGAAGGTGAATTAGAATCGCTGACTCCTGACTGCCAGTCCAGGCTTCCTCTGTTACCCTGGAAACTACTCTGGGACTCAGCTGCATCTTGAACATCAAATAAGAAACAGAGATGACATCTCGAAGTGCTAGCAGCCCACGTGCTGTGTATTTTCTGTGGCACTGAGTCAATGTATTCTGGGGTTGGCCTACTTCTTGTCAGGAGCTACAGTGACGGTGTCAGCCACGAGGGAACCAAGAGGCAGAGTTTGTTATACCCACAGGCATCCTGGCTGGATATGGGGGCTCCTGGAGGATCTCCCAACCTAAGAGGCAGGGGCAAACCCCAAAACCTTTTGGGGAGTGTTATCAAGGACATGCTGTTCTTCACCGATAACAGCTAGGGTACTTCTCTCTGTGTTTTTCCTATGGTTTCTTCAAATGGTTATTGGATAGTGTTCTGATATCTTTCAAATAATTCTGGTCTTGTGAAGATATTTTAAAGGAACTATGTAAAGTTCCAGCCTTGGCATTCTCTTCTCAGTTGCTTTTTAGATTTGCACCTGGAATTTGGCCTACACATAGAAGTATATACTCTACTTGTCTGTAGAAAAGTCATAATGATGGAACCTACATTAGGCTGTAATGTAATCCTTCTACTTTCAAATAATTAACTCCAATCCGGAGATTCTGATTAACATTCTCATAAACCTGTTTAGTAGATAGACTTAACATTGATTTAGTCAATAAGGGGGGCTGACACTGTCACTGTGGCTTCTGTCTATAGAGAATTTCAAGCAGGGGCCTGAAAATATGGAAATCAAAGCAACTGCATAACTTCCCCTTACTTCCTTTCTCCTCTCAGATATTCTGTAAAACAAAATCAAGTCTATGTCAAAGCAAAATTTAACATTGGTTTTTTTGTTTGTTTCATGTGATGTTGCTCATTTTCTTTGAAAGGGCTGGTGGGAAAGGCATGTAAAATGGGAGGTTGTGAAGCTTCCTACAAGGTGGCTGTCTCCTCTCTCTGTCTTCTGACATGATCATTAATATATTCCTTGGCACCATTACCATCTGTCTCCCTACACCATTGGATCTGACTCATGACCAAGAAAATGGAACAAAGCACGAGGCATAAGACATGGTGTGTGTGTGTGTGTGTGTGTTATGAAGAAGGAGGAAAGGAGTGGGGGAAGGTACCATAGCACGTGACCAGGTCCCAAAACTAATGCAGAAGTCTGCTCTGAGATTTTCCTATGGCCCCTTAAACAGGACCCTTGTTGGAATTTTTGGATTCTGTCCTGTGGTGTTCAAGTGCATTCTTCAGGGCAGCCAGTTACTGTTCCACAGAGGTGTGAATGTCCTGGAGTTTCACAAGCACAATACTTCACATTGTGGGTTAAGAATTACTTTAATTCCTCTTTCCACCATTCCGCCCCCACCCACATTAAGAAGCTGTGGGATCTGCAGAGAGGCCGAGCATAGCAAGGACTGAAAATGCCATGAAAGCAGCCAAAAGACCTGCAGAAAACATTCTAGTATAAGAACATAATCAATTATTAACAAGGAGCACGGTCCCCAGTTTTGCCTTGATAATTGTCAAGGTCTGTCTTTACCAATGACAGGACCATTGATAAAGAGCTGTTTTCCTGAAAGGTTAAAAAAAAAGCCATCCTATCATCCCATTTCCAAGCAGTCTTATCTAAAGGTAGTGGGTTAAGGTTCTGCTCTGTAGAGACAATAAATGCTCATTGGAAGTATGCGTATTGGGAAGCCCAGGAATCAGACAGATCAAAAACCCTTGCATTTAGCCAGCCTAGATCTGTTGCCAGTTCTGGATTTTTCCCTGTGCATGATTTGCGTATTATGACCGAATGCAACATCCTAAAACGAAAGCGCTTCTCAGAGGATTGAGGTGAACATACAACCCAGATGCTTCCCAACACC
Organism: Corynorhinus townsendii; assembly: GCA_026230045.1. Classification (NCBI taxonomy): domain Eukaryota; kingdom Metazoa; phylum Chordata; class Mammalia; order Chiroptera; family Vespertilionidae; genus Corynorhinus; species Corynorhinus townsendii. The sequence goes on along the minus strand of JAPDVU010000004.1, from coordinate 177,093,075 downwards.
GGTGACCCTCCTGAGACACAGAGAGAGGATACAGAAGAACCTAATGATGTCTGTCCATATGTTGGTTTATCCTGACGGTGGCTGTTTATTTTGGGGGCTTTGAGAAACTGCATTAGGGACCAGCAGAAACACAAATGACAGAAAGTCTTTCTTGAATTGTCCAGGCCTTTTATAGGGCATGAGTCTGCTGAATAACCCCGAAGAACACCATGTCAAAACCAATACCTTTCACGAGAGTGACTTGAAATCAGGTCGTAGGCTACAAAGAAAAGACACAGAAGAAAGTCGCTCAGGTGTAAAAATGGATGAAGAGTGGACCAGCGCATCATGCTGCCGCTTACATTCCCTACGACTGGTAAGCATTCATTCCAGAAAGGCCCCCAAGCTGTTTGGCTTTAGAGGTGGATCCCCCAAAAAGCAGACATCACAACACTTGGTCCCTGAACCATATCACACCCTTCAACCTTAATGAGAACCTTTGGGCTTAAGCCACAGGCTCAGAACCGAGCCTCCCCTGCCAGGGCAGCACACAGACCTCGCTTTCCCACAGGCCGGCATGGAATTTCAGCATCCCTCCACAGGGCTGGGGCTCAGGGATCCATCATCAGGGCAGCCAAGTACATTTCTCCATCCACAGCGACTCTGTGCTGGACCTCAGCCAAAGTGAGAAGACCAGGGAGAGGGAAAATCCTATAGCTAAGCAAACTGAGCAGGAGGGTTGGGAGCAGCGAGAGAGGGTTGAAGTGGCTAATTTTTCCACTTTCCCCCTGCTGCGGTTAAAGCAGTGACAGATAATTTATCACACATTTTGATTGCACGCCAGCTGGCTGTAAAAAGAAAAAAAATAAGAAAGAGTTGTTTATTAATTCAATTAGCTGGCTTATTTATCAGGGCTGGGTTAGCAGGGGCGGTGAGAAGGCCAAAGGATGCCCATGTCAAGCTGTCTCTGGCAGCCCCTGCAGGCAAGTGGAGACACACATTCTTACCCCCCAAGGCTTGGAGTGTCGTGCTCACTGTGTTTACCCTGAACGCCTGGTACGTGAGGAGATAGCCCATCAATTGTAATGAAATACTAGGATGGGAAGATGCTCTGAGCAGGACAAAGTCATCTGAGTGATGACAGTCATTAGTGTTTATCACCCACTCCACAGCCACTTTCAGAGAATACGGTGTCCTTTCCAGACTCACTGTGGTTGTTGCTTTTGTATTTGTTGGTAGTGACTTCTACACAAGGCTGCCAGTGTATCAGCAGTTCGTCCGGACCAGCGTTGCCCAGGACTAGAGAAATCATTCATTCAGTACATGGCTAATTCAAGAAAATCCATGAAAGGTTTATTAACTACCGTTTGTGCCAAGCTCTGTTTGCGGCGTTTTTACTGATGTGACTGGTTATATTATATCCTCAGGTGGTGGATAACATTTGCCCTTTTTACCATAAGCCAGCTAAAGTGGGGATTTTCACTGATCCATTGAAGTCTCCCCAAGGCTCTGAAATGAGGTATCTCCCCAGGCCCCTCATTTCACTGTAGTTGTCCCTCCAACCCTGCTCTTGGCTCATCTAAGCCAAACATCTACTTGGTGACAGATTACACATTTTCTGCTAATCCTGTGGTGGCCAGTAGAAAAGGGGGGGGGAAGGGAGATGTTTACAATTTTATTGTTTGATTTAGAAATATCCTAGTCACGAGAGTGCGATGTATGTAATGCATGCATTTGCTTTTATTTTCATTTGGAATATAAAAAGTTCCCTCGTTAGCCTTACAAATAAAAACTGGCCCTAGCCGGTTTTGCTCAGTGGATCGAGTGCTGGCCTGCGGACTGAAGGGTCCTGGGTTTGATTCCAGTCAAGGGCACGTGCCTGGGTTGCGGGCTGGCTCCCCAGCAGGGGGCATGCAGGAGGCAGCGATGATTCCCTTCATCACTGACGTTTCTATCTCTCTCCCCCTCTCCCCTTCCTCTCTGAAATCAATAAAAATATATTTAAAAAATGTTTTACAAACTTAAAGTAAGATGATGTTTTTGCAAATATATGAACATACTGATTTTAACATGTAATTTGGAACAAGTGATATTGCTGATAGAAAATGGAGGGGAGGAATCATAAGAAAATGATAAATATTCCTGTTAATCAAGCAATGAATGTGATATGCAGATGATGCCAATGATCATACCAATGCAGCCACTTTAGTGGGGACACTGCATAACATGGGGAAATGTGATTTGGGAGCCTTATCCCAGAGCTGGGTCTAGGGGGAGATGAGGGAGACACCTGAGAATTCTATTCAAAGTCAGCACTCTGCAGGTATTATGTTAATGCTAAGAGTTAGAGCCTCTTCACTGTTCCATTTCAATCACTGATTACACGGGGGTGAGGGTTTCCCCCACTTTCTAGAACTGTCAAGTCATCTTTCTCCTCCCTTTCTGCCCTCTCTTCTTCCTTCCCTTCCTTCCTCCCTTCTCCTAGGCATGCAGCCCCCAAATGTGAGAATGAAACCAAACCGCAGAGGCACAGGCTGATGTATGTGGAAGAGCTCACAGTGGTCACCTTGCTGAGACGCCCTGGGTCTGTCTGTTCCCTACAACCTATTAAAGAGCCTAGATTGTCCCTCTTCCCTTCCCCATTGGTTAACTCAGTCTCTGGCATGTTGAACTTAGTTTCTCCTTTGACAATTTGCTAATTTCTAAAATGGCCCGAGATATACCACGTCCTTGTTGCAAGCTCTTCTCAATAACGTTTCCGACACTTGCTTTCCCAGACCTAAAAAATGTCTATGGAGTTGAATAAAATCAAGTGGAATTAAATCCCATTTTCCTATTAACATCTTTTGTCTCATCAGCTGTGACTGGCTAGGAGCTTCTGCCTTAAAAAATGGGAAGGAAGCTGTATGTGGCGACACACTCGTATTTATTTCATTTCTTCTTTTTATTTTCATATCAACTTAAGTAAAAACTATTTAATTTTAAGACTTATCTATTTAATCTCACTTTGGGTTTTCTCCCATTTTTCATATGTGTTCAAGATTTTCAGTTAAGCATGCTGTTTCAGCCTTTGCTGCTGCTGGTGCATTGACCTGGGAGTTTACAAATCATGTGACAATTTTGTCTGCAGATGGCAGAGCCAATGTAATGATTCTACTAGCATTTCTTTAACTTTTTATACCTTTAAAATATTTCTTTAGCAGTCTTGTGTCTAAAACACTTAGTGTGTTGTTTCCACCAGAGACAAAAGGGTATGCAAACACATCTATAATTGTTCAGCAAATTTATTCATATGTAGAAAAAACTGCTCCATTTAAAATTCACATTGTTGAAACCTAATGTATTTTTTTTTAATTCAGCCACATCCCTAGTAAAAGTTTAGCTTCTAAAGTTCATTTTCAGTTTTAAAATTGTAGAAAAATTCAGATCCTTTGCCCAACCAGTCTACGCACAATATATATTTCTAAAGAAAACAGTTAGTTCTTATTCAAAACAACAGACTACTTGATTGACGGGAGTACCACAAGATAATTCATACCTTCTCTTTGTAACTATCATGTCCAAACTTTCAAGGTGTTTCAAATGATAAATTAAACTTGTAAAAGAAGAGAAATATTCTAAAAAGTGAGGGGAACACCCTCGTATTAGGGGGAAGCCACCTGGGTGCGGAGGGTCTGGCTTCTCCCGTTGGGCAGGAAAGGCTGCGGGTGATTTCCCCTGAGCACTCACAAATGTGTTTCTCAGACTGACTTCTGGAGTTTGTTTCCAGAAGGTTCTTAAGCCTGAACACAGATTTTACATTTCAAACTCAATTCCTTTGGAAGTGAAAACACTGCCAGACAATTTCACTCATATATACTCGTTGAGACCACAAGTCAACATTTTAGAAATTCCTCATTCTTTCATTATAGTCTATTGAACAGCTTTGTATAAATAAGACTTATAATTTTTATTCAGGTCAGTCAAATTCATTGTGGGTTTTGTTTTTTTTCTTCAGGATTTCTCTTCCATTTTCCCTAGAGAACGAGTATCCCATCTGCGTTGCGGAATGCAGGATAATTGAAGGGCACTGATCCCTCTGAATGGCTTCATTCGTTACTGTCTCTGGATTCTCCAGGGCATCTGCCCCTCAGGTCACCCTAATCACAGTCCAGCATCCCATACGTTTCCACAAAGCTCATCCACACCTACTTTAGGATGTAAAATATTTCTCCCCTTCAGAGTTCAATGTTACAGAAATAGCACAATTCTATCCTCAAGTTCCAATTTAATATGCATTCAGAATGTGGCATTATTTAGGCTAAGGGAGTTTTAATATACTTTAGTATTCTGCCATCATAAATATAAACCACAGAGCAAAAGGGGGAAAATGGGCTGCAGCTACTGAATGCTAAAAGAAAAGAAACAACCATTGCATTGTATGCTGGGTATATGCTTCAGTATATTTCAACAAACAACAGTTGAAAGAACCACTGGGTTAAAGGGACAGGTGATCTAAACAGATTTGATTTAGAAGCATTTTAATACAGAGCACACGACTTCGGCAGGGGGTGTTTTGATAGCTCATGACATTCAGCTTCTCCATCTCCTAAGCTGATTGGCACAAGTGTCACACTGCAGACTGCAGTTCCCTTGGCCAAGACATAGGAACCAACTGGATAGGCTGGCAGTGTGTGGGAGACGCAGGGAGTGAAGGAAGCAGGGCACCTGGCTCCTACCCTCAGGAAACTTGCTGTCTAGTTTGAGGAATAAAAAGTATAGACACCAAGGGCAAATAGTCATCGGCGCCAAATTATAGTGGGAGCACAGAAAGCGAGTGTCAGAGGAGACAGAGCCGGACAGCATCGAGGGTGGCCAGGAAGGTGAGTCAGCCAGGCGGTATTCAGCTGGATCTTAAAAGACGGTTTGAGGGGGACAGATTCCAAGTTTCTAACAAGGATTAGGTGCCTCATAGGTAACAGAATGAGCATCTTCTCATCCTCCATCCACGGCTAACATTTGTTATTTACTTAAAGTGACCCCAGATGCTTATTACCTATCTAGGTTGGCCCTTCTCTTTCAGTAACCAAAACAGGTTATGCCTTTGGTCAGTTTCACCTATAAAAAAGAAAACATTGACTCTTCCACCAATTGATGGCCACTGGGGTAAGCAGGCCGGGATGCAGGAGTCAACGTAATGTTGAAAGAGGCATTATTTATGCTGTAAGAATACTCCCTTCTCCTTTACCTAAGAAGAGCTATATAGGAACAAATAACTCCAGTTACTAAATATCCCAGGATAACAAGTCCATTGATTCCATTTCTTTAATTTTTAAACCATGGATTTCCTTCGTGTCTAACCCCCCCACCCCCGCCCCGTCTTCTCCTCTGAAGCAGGCAGGCTGGGTTCCAAAGCGGTACCCTTTACTCTTCTTCCAGGAAAGAACTTTTCAAATAAGGTTCTAAATGCTCATACAGTACTTAGCGAGCACACATACACCTACACATGGCCGATACTTGCCAACTCCTGACATGAGAATTCTCAGAAGCACACCAAAGTCTCTGTTTGATTTAAATTTATTTTTAATCACATAAAATCTAATTTGGAAAATTGATGCATGGGATTTTCTGAGTCACCAGAAGCTCTTTAAAGATTGCAAATGCATCGAGAAGCAAGAAGTCTGCCGTGGCATGGCTGGCATTTCCCAACAACGGTAAAAGCGATGGGTTTCCTCCGTTTAGAATGAATGAGAAGAATTTTTAAAATCTATAAAAATGTTATTAAATCCTAACATAAAGTCAAAATACATTTAAAATATATTTGATGTATCTGACTCATAAGGAAGAAGTGGAGGAAAAAAGCTGTCAATATTTCAAAATAAGTTTATTTTGTTAACTTTATTTTTCAGCCTTATTTAACTACTCAAATAATATTTATTATTCTGGATCGTATTAATTAATTATAATAGTGATTTTTACTCTCTACGCCCAGTCATTTTTATTGTGTTTGGCAATATACTAGGACATTTTCCATTTCCTTAAGGAGTTTCCAAACATGATAATGATAAATGTAATTAGAACTCATTTTATGCTCATACTCCCTATTACTTGTCTGTGGATGGAAATAGTCCCTGTATCTGTAAATGGATTTCATGAGGGAAAGCATGATGATTTTTAAAAAATCTAAACAGTGTTATATCTCCAACATGATCGGGAATCACAGACTTATAAACATAATCCGTTCCAATAATAACTGACAGTCAAATCTTAAAAGGTAGAGGAGTAATTTCCTACTTCTACATATTTATTGTGTCAAAAGTCCTTAAAGTGGTATTTGCCCTTTTTCTATGTATAATTATCATAATCCTCTGCTTTTAAGTTAAAACTTATTGCTTTGTCACTAATAGAGACAAATATAACATAACTTTTATTAATTGGACATTAAATTATAATACAATTAGAAAACTCTGTTTACCTACAGATGTTTTTCTACCACCTACAAGTTCTCAGTATTTTCTTATGGAATTTTTAAATTTCCCATTCTTTCCATGGGAAGAGTAGGCCCTGGGTGCCTGGCCATCTTTCCCACCATCATGTGAAAACAAGGTAAAGGTATTCACAATTCAGTATGGAAACATCAATAAACAATGCAGAAAAGATCAATAAACTGGTCTCCTTCAGGGGATGGTCCCATAAATCATGGTGCATTTGTATGAAGACATGTCGTTCAACCAGAGAAATCGTGTTTTCAAAGAATAGCTATGCTTAGAAAAAAGACCAAAAGAAAATATTCTGTTGACAGTAGTAACCTGTGAGTAATTGGGCTACAGGTTACTTACTTTTATTTATTTTTATTTTCTTCTATATTTCCTCTGCATTTCCTAAAAATTTTTTTCCCAACTTATATTACCTTTCAATCAGAAAAAATAAATACAACTTTTAAAATTAGCCAAGCATCAAAGAATTTAAAAGAAACAGTGTGAAGGTTCATATTTGTACAATAAAAAAAGGCTCCAAAACAGAGATGATTCATAAGTTCCAGAATCTGTAATAGACAAACATCTGGAAGGCAGATTAATTTGTCTTGTTCTGATTGTTTTGCAAAGGTGCCTGCAGGACGTCACACTGTCTTTCTTTTTCCTTTCATTCAACTATAAATCACCTACACTGTTACTGCAATGTAGTTACATGAAAAATTCTATATTTTAAACCAGGGGCTATTTTTCTGCTAACCTTTCTATACAAGTCATTTAAGTCTGGCAGATAAAACAAACATGGAAGGGAAATTAATATAAGGTTTTTTTACTACAATGAAACTATATCAAATTGAGGTTAATGTGTAAATGCAACCTGGAATAAGACAATTTCATTCACAAGTGGAAGAGCAAGTGTGAAATTGTTAGAGAAATTTTAGAATCGTGATGTTCAGGGAATAATACAATGAGTGCAGACATGTTTTAAAATTCAGAACATTACAAAAAAAGAAATGAAAAAACCAAAGTGAAAAACATCAGCAACAACAATAACAACAAAGAGAAAAGAAGAAAATCCAGAACATTAAATTGGGGATCGCAATGATTACAAGCAAGCTAGGAATGTCTTTGGAGCGTTCACTTCCGTGAAAGAATCTACTTAGGGAAAACGGTGCAGCTGCTTTTGAAAACGGTTTGGCAGTCCTTCAAAACTTAAACATAGAGTTACCATATAACCCAGCGATTCTACTCATAGGTATATACCCAAGAGAAATGAAAACATGCATATACACAAAACATGAATTGTACATGAAGGTTCAAAGCAGCGTTATTCACAACAGCCAAGAAGTGAAACAAGCCAAACGTCCATCAGCTGATGGATGGAAGAATAAAATGTGGTATAGTCATGGGATGGAGTATTATTCGACAATAAAAAGAAATGAAGTGCTGATGCATGAGATATAGTGGATGAACCTTAAAAACATTATGCCAGTGAAAGAACCAGTCACAAAAAGCCAGATACTGTAGGATTCCATTGGTATGAAATATTCCAAACAAGCAAATCTATAGAAACAGAAGGTAGAGTAGTGGTCGCCAGGGACTGAAGGGGGAAGAAGGGATGCTAAGGGGTTTCTGGTGGGGTGATAAAAATGTCCTGAGGTTACAGCGCTGATGGGTGCACAACTCTGTAAACACACTAAGACCACTGAACTGTACATTTTTCAAAGGCAAATTTATGGTAAATGAATTCTATCTCAGTTTAAAAAATGGTTTTTAATTCTGATATCAGCTTTCTTGTTCTGAGGTGTAGTTCCTCCAAAATGAAAAGCAGAGTTCATATTATTTTTAAAATTTTTCCAAGAAGTTTCAACTTCTGGACTAATAAATTCAGAGTTATATGAAACACAGAGAGAGATTAAAAAGAAAAATTCTGGTCGTCTCTAGTAAGTGTGAGTGGTTTTTACGACAGCGCTGCTTAACCTCCCAGCTAAGAGGACCAGGAGATGGAACCGTGATGCCATGTCAAGGGACAGTGACACAGTGGCAGTGTCCTCGTCTGTATGAAGATGACCATACTTGCTGGATCTCTTGTAGCGACTCAGCTCAAAAGAGCAAACCTGTATTGTGACCTCTGCCCAAGAAACCTTTAATCTCATAGAGGGTGAAAAATATATAGGCAAATGATCTTAAGATAATAGTAGTGTCAGAATAATGCTTAAAAAATTTTATGGGCTCAGATGAAAAATACATTAAGTGTGCACCAAAATAAATAAACTTCAATTTATAGCAGTGGAAAGAAATGAACTACGAGAATCAACATGATAAATCTGATAAGCATAAAGGTGAGTGCCCCAAATAATCAGGTTTTAGAATATATACAGCATAAAAACATTTATATAAAGCTTATAATACACTAAATTACTACATATTAAAATTAGATGCCCCTTTATATTATATATCCATTAAAATTTACGCATTATATATTTATCTGCATTTACATAGATAGAGATAAATATATATAAGATATATTATTACGTGAGGCTATCCATAGGAAAATAAATGCCAAAATCCGATAGTGGTTCTTCTAGTCTTCAGGGGCTTCTGAACTAGAGCTGGTAGGCAAACTGGTGATTATTGTATACTTTTTATACAGTTTTATGTATCTTAAGCACTGTGTGATAATTTTTCAAAATTGGGATTAGAAAAAAATTCCTAAGTCAACATCTGTTGGGCGAGGCTAGGGGATAAAGGGAAGACTTCCAGGAGGCGGTGCCAGAGCTGGGCCTGAAAGGATGCATGATGTAGACAGGCAGAGAGGAAGGGGAAGGCATTGTGGGTGAAGGGGATAGTGAAGGCGAACAAACAGTAACCAGGTTTTAGCATTAGGGACCACAAGGTTTCTTTAAGCCACATTTCAGATCTCAGCTTCTTATAGATTTCTGAACCGCAGACCACAAAGGACAGGAGATTTTTAGCAGTCATGGTGCCAAAAGCCTGATATGTTAAAAACACAACCGAGCCAGAATCCCAGACTGCGTTTGCAGAGTTGCAAACTTGCTCTTTCTTTTTCATAGTGAGAACAAATTGGGATCCCGGACTATACCACTTGGGAGATGGTGGGCGAATAACTTTATCCACAAGTATTAAGTTGTTGCCTGAGGACAGCTGAGTAAACAGTTTGCTAAAGTCTGTTTGAGGACTGCCAGCTAGTTACACCCATAATTTCATCTCTATTAACAAAAACAACTCATACTGTCGCAGTGCCCGGCTTTGGCTGCCCCGTGCCTTGCAGCGTTTGAATTATGGAGTGTCACTTGAGGAACATTCTATAGCAGGGAGGGCTGTGTTTTGATGTGCTTTCATTACCCACCCCCACTCTGCTGATTTATGGCATACCACGCAGAGACCTAAATCAAAACTAGAAAATACGTGTGAAATAATGCAAAACAGAGTCGCAGCGTTGGCAATTCCGTAATTACACCTGAAGGGAAAATAATTATGTAATGCCGTATGGCAAGCGTAGGACTTAGCATCACGAATGTCCATACGGTAAACGTAGGATTCTGGGAAGAACATGAGGGGTCTTTGAAGAGAAGCCGAGGGAAAGTTTGCCTTTCAGAAGGGCCCAGAGACAACTCTGAATATTTGGCCTCTAATCATACTGTTTATAGTCTGGGAAATGAAGGCTGAGTAGAGAAAGTGACATGGCCCTGACAAATGAGTGCCAAACATGGGACAAAACTCAAGTTATTTATTGTTTCAGTGTAGTCTCGACTACTACTTCAGCAGCCCTTGGTTTTACCATCAGTTAAAATTCTGAAAGTGTGAAAGCAACTTATTGATAAAAAACAGAAAATTCACCAAGTCTTGACAGCAACTATGAAATGGAAACTAAGTCAACATTTAAAAAACAACAACAAGAACGCTCATAGTGAAAAACTTTCAGTTAAAAAAAGAATAGATGAAAGAATTCCTCAGTAGTCAAGAATTTAAAACTCTCCCCTACAAGTCTATCAGTTAATGAACAACCTTTAAGTAGAGGGAAACGTGAGATAAATGGCCTGGGCAATATTCCAGCTTAAATCTTCGTGTTGGAAAACACTCTCCATCCACCTCTACATTGTAAAGCATGGCATGGGAACTGAAATGAAAGATGCTAGGAAGCGATTAGGGGACTAGGGCTCTTGTAGGCCGACTTCCTTCATTAAAAATTAGCTCTGAGTTTAAGTGCTCCCTAAGTCCCTCAAGTCACTCACCTGGGTGGAGCCATACTAGATGAAATGGTTTGAGCTCAGAGGTATCAGTTAATATAACTCTAAACAGGAAACTTGGGGAAAGATATAGGCTTCTTTAAGAAACAGATTGGCAAACTACAGCCCTTAGGCCAAACCTGGCCAGCTGTCTGACTTTGTAAATAAAGTTTTATTGGAACACAACTGTGCCCATTCATTTATGTATTGTCTATGGCAGCTTTTTGGGTGGTTACAGACACCATATAGCCCACAAAGTCAAAATATTGATTATCAGGTGTTTCTTGGGAAACAGTTTGCCCACATCTACTTTAGTTTACCAGTTATGTAGAATAGCCTCAGTTTTTAAAAAACCTTTTAGAATAGTAATTGATAGGAATAGCTATCTAACTGGGCACAAAGTTTCGGTATTTATGCTTAAACTTGAGAATGAAAACGTACTTTGCTACATTCTTTTTGGTTATTTTACTTTCCTAACTAAGGGTAAATATATATTATACATTCAATTAGGCTATGACATTTGAAAATAGGGAATTTTTTCCTGATTGAAAGAATGACAGTGGGGGTAAGTGGAGTTCAACACACAGTCTTAATGTGATTCCTTTTGGAAATCAATCTATTTAAGAAAGCATTAATAAGATATTAAAAGGAGATGCCAGAATGTAGGCTTAAAGGAATGTGGGCTTGAAAATAATAGTAAAAAATTCTAAAGCTCTTTAAAACATTGCTTTTTAATAACTAATTTAAGCCTTATAATAACCCAGCGAACCTTTTAATCTCATGGTGGCACACATAAACAAAAATTCTGCAGCACACACAAAAATATATTCCTTTTTGTGCAGATCTGATAAAAAAAATGGGTATAATTTTGATTCATTCATACTGGACAGCTGTTATTGTGTTGGCTGTTGTCATTGTTTTATTTGACAATCTAAGGGAAAAGAAATCAGTGCCCCTGACTAAACAGTCAGGTACCGAATGTTTAAAAAATTTGTGCAACACTCCAGTGTGCCACAGCACACCTGTTGAAAATTGTTGCAATAACCCATACGTTAGATATTACATGGTTCATTTTATAAGGATGGAGTTTAGATGAATGAAATTAAGAAAGCTACCTAAGATCACTGACTAGCAAAATAGTAGACCAGAGCCAATCACAAGGGTCACCTTTAAACCCAAATGCTTCCCATACTTCCCACTGTGCCCAGCAATGACTCATAGAAGAAGGAGGACCTGCTTAGGAAAGCCAACCTCCCTTATCTTAAACTTGGACAAGTCTTTTAGTCTCTCCAGCTATCAGTTAATTTATAAAAATAAATGAATAATAGCATTCTACAAAGGCTTTATTGCTTTGCTCTATGAGACCTATCGTTGAGAATTTTACATTGATATTTAGTTAGAAAGTGTCTTTAAGAGAGATTTACCTTCCTGTCTTTCTTAGTTCATAGAAGTTCTTGCTCCTTTCCATTTAAGTGTTTGGTGGGATGGACCAATAGTTTCATGTGTGGGGTGCTGCCTCTGAGGAAGATTTGGGGCTCAGTAATCCTGAACTCACAGTCTTTGCTGGTGGGTCTGGCTTCACATTCCCCTGGCCCCTCATGGGCATTCTATTCCCCATTCAGTTTTGACCCAGCTTCCAACTTAAGCATTTTCTAGACCTGAGCCCACAGATCCTAGTGTCTAGCTGTCTGAAGTGGAGTGAGTGTCTAAAGAGAGATTCTGCCAAATTCAGGAAACTCCACCACGTCTGTTTTCTGAAGAAGTGGATTTTATAAGTGAAACTATCCCACGTCTCTGAAAGTCTAGGCTGGGCAGCCAAGGTAGGTGGTTGCCCAAAAAAGTGGGCGAGTTTCAGAATGAAAACTGTCCTTTGCTGCCTAGTTTCTACCAGGCCAGGAAGAAAAAAGTGACTTCCCCTCATGAGAAATTTATTGCCAGGGAAACACGGAGACCCACATGCCAGCCATGCTGAGAAGGGCTGGGATGTTCTCCGACTCCATGAAGCACAGTCACTCAACCTTTTATTAAATAACCAAAGAAGCAAGTTAGAAGGAAGAAAAATGTCTTCTCCTGAGAGATTGAACTCCACCCTCCCATTCACCCACCCACCCACCCACTAACCCATGGGGAACTGTAAGTCAGATATTACCAGCATGGCACATTGGCAGCCGATGCTTTCAACATTACCAAGTGCCAGGTCTGGGACTCAACACAGATCCTTTTTTGTTTCAGGTACTTGCCATTAAAAATATACTTGGGAGTTTATGGAGGGGTTAGCACTACAAATGAAATGCCCAAACAAAGAGACCAGGATATGAGAGGGGCTGTCCTGCTTCTAACATATGCTGGGGGCCCAACAGAAATCATTTCATGCATTTACACAAGTCTCTGCGGTGGGTGTCATTATCTTCCTATTAAAGAGGAAAAGGGGTCCTAATAGGCGGGAGAATTTGCCAAGGCTCCTTTGTGAGGAGAATCCCCTACTCTAAGATGTTTCCCTTGATAAGGCAACATTCACTGGCTGAATATTTCCCTTGAAAAATCTTGAGGGCTGTAAACATGGAATTTCAAGCCTGTATTTCTTCCCCTAAAGGAAGGGCCACTTTCTCTTTTTGCTTGCAGAACCGCTAGGGTCTTAGAGATCAGCTCATCCAAACGCCCTCACAGAGCAAAGATGAAAACTCAGGCTGAGGAAAGTAGGCTGATTTATTCAAAGATAGAAACTAATTAGTAACAAAGTTCTTTTCAGCTCTACTGAAATTTCATAATGTTTTATTTTTACTTATATTTTTATGTTTTTTACTTTAAATAATTTTTTACTTTTCAATTACAATTGACATACAATATTACATTAGCTTTATATGTTCAACCCAGTGAGTATATGTTATATAACTTACTAAGTGATCATCCCTATAAATCTCCTATCCTTTTTTTAAAATATATTTTTATTGATTTCAGAGAGAGATAGAAACATCAACGATGAGAGAGAATCATTGATTGGCTGCCTCCTGCATACCCCCCTACTGTTGATTAAGCCCACAACCAGGGCATGTGCCCTTGACTGGAATTGAACCTAGGACTCTTCAGTCCGCAGGCCAACACTCTACCCAGTGAGCCAAATCAGTTAGGGCTTTGCTACCCTTCTGACATAGTTATTACAATATTACCTAGCAAAGCTATCACTTAGAATCAAAGGACATATAAAGAGTTTCCCAGACAAGAAAAGCTAAAGGAGTTCATCATCACCAAACCAGTATTACATGAAATGTTAAAGGGTCTTCTTTAAGAAGATTCAAGAATAGAGAAAAAATATGAACAATAAAATGGTAATAGATACCTATCAACAATTTAATTTAAAAAATAAAATAAACAAACAAGTAGAACAGAAACAGACTCATAGATACAGAAAACATTTTGATGGTTGCTAGATGGGAGAGGCTTAGTGAGATGAGTGAATAAGGTGAAGGGATTAAGAAATACAAATTGGTAGTTACAGAATCGTCATGGGGATATAAAGTAAGCATAATGGTTTTGTTTCTAATGTAACAGGAAACATTCCAGTTGGAGAAAGAAAAACGGAGTGCTGGTGTTGCAACTCAGAGTTTAAAGCCTGCCTACATTTGTCTACTGGCAAAAAAATCATCAGTAGATTATCAACTATAGCATCACTGATGTGTCTTCACCATAATTAGGTTTTTGCTCCTTTTTCTGAGTCATTTTTCTAGTTATGGAAACCAAATCAGTAAGTAGACTTATGAATGGGGGGGAAAGGATCATAATAAAAGATCTAAAATACGTGACAAAATATCTCATACCGAATTTCTCGTACTTTATTCAGGAAGGCTGGCTAATGAAGATGTTTGGGGGCAGGACTGCACGAGCAGGTGTAAATGCCCTGGTTTTTGTGGTTTCTCTTTCCATACTCCCGGCTTTGGTGATGGGATTAAGCTTACAGCTAGCAGCAGATGCTCCAGGACACCAGGGAAAGGATTCCCATGGACACCCAAGAAAGCTTAGTCTGGGCTTGTGCCTGGAAGTGGCTACAATTCTGCTCTCTTAGGCAAGACAACCAACCAAGTTGCAGCTGAAGTCTTACTGTGTTTCCTCCTCTCCCCCTCTCTTCACCAACTCCCCTTCCTCACAGCTCACTGTTTCATAAGTCTCACCTCCTATACAAAATTTTCCATCTGAGGCAAGAATAAGGCTATTGGGAGAAATGGTTGTGGGGCCCTTCTTCAGTCTGAGATCAGGTTCCATATCTGTCACCAGGCACAGTTGTACAGAACTATGGCCCTACTGTCAATACTGGCTTAATATCACTATTGGCAATAACCCTCCTCTTTTTTGGTAATGAAAATGCTTGATTTTAAAGCTGGAGGCTGTTCCAATGACCCTATCCATCCCAATTTGCAGCTTCCTGGTTTGTCCTATTAAAGCAAATAATGGATCTCTTCATTTTGGGTATGGTCATACTCCAATTGTTCCCCTTGGGTCCAAGAAATTACATTACAGTTGGGTAACCAAGGAACCTTCCCCCTGTCCTCCTTGAATAAGGAGTTAACTTCAAAATCGAATTGCATGCCCTCGATTGTATAATTAATTACTTTTACTTCATAGCTGCAACAGGACATGTGTATTGAGGATCCAGGACATGTCCTTTATATACACAGGAGGTTCATAAGCCAACAACGTGCACACAGAATGGGGTTAGAGCTGCATGCCTGGTCAAAACAGGACTAATTTATCTGATTGAGTTTCAGTAAAAGAAAATAAAAAAATTAAATTAAATGTCTTTTTTTCCCTACTTCCCTAACTTTTTGCATGTTAATCCATCATTGAGACCAAAGATACATGTGTTGCTGTTTGTTAGAGTACCAGAGGACTGAATTTACAACCAAGCACTTACGGGTAGAGGTCAATGCTTACTTATTTATGGGAGAGGGTCTTCTAAATGGTCTGGAAGAATAAGAGAGGTCTTACTTTGCCCAGGAGGCTGCCTGAGAAGGAGAGGGAAGAGACTGAACACTATCCTCAGTGAAAGCTGCTCAACTCAGATCTTATCAACTGGTTGAAACTGTTTCCTTCTGGGAAGTTGGCCAACATGGTTAACTCATTTGGGTGGGAGGAATTTCTTTATGTGATGTCATTAATGGTGGAACTAGGTTGGAGCTCATAACCAAATTTCAGTGTTTGTAGGATTCTCTTGAGACTTGTCCAAAAGTGACTGCTTAAAACTTTAACTTAGTCATAGAAGAATTAAAACGAGAGATTTTATGGAGGAATCCCTCTCTCCTACACACACGTGCAGTATCCTCAAAAGGTTTCCATTTCACCCTCTGATCCAGAAAAGCTCGCTGATTATACAGCACTCTATTTCAACCTGAGGTCAGATCAGTCTTTCTGCAACTCTAACTCCTTTCCCACACTGCAGATTTCCAAATACGGAGGGTAATTGCTACATCTCAGGTTAGGTGTTGTGATTCCTTTACTCCTACTTCATGCAACATGGTTTTTGGCTTCTTTACCCATTTGGGGAACGTAGAAGTCCCCCCAAGAAGGGGAAGACTCAAGCATGGGATGGTAAGTACTTCCAAATGCCACCAGTCACCTTCCTGAAACTTCTCCATCTTTACACCCTCTTCCCTCGAGTCTTTTTCTTCACTAGCCTTTCCTCTTTCCCTTCTGGGTGTAGTAAAGAAGTGTGCCTCCCTAGCATAAGGGCACTTCATGGCCCTCAAATCTCTTCTTCCCCACCCCCACTCCTCCACACAATGGATCAAAATCAAATTTAATTCTGCATTTTCAACAAATAAGTCTAAAGTGTGCAAAGTCCCAAAATTGTATAAATGATAGTACTATTTTTTTTATCCTTATGAGGATCTTTTTTCAATTGACCTCTCTCAAATATGTTAAGGATATTTGAATAGTTTTTCTAAAGGACCTTTATTCATATTTTAACTTTTTCATTTTTACAATGAAATAAAACTTTAATGTATTTGTAGGCCACCTGAATGAATGCAAAATCCCTTAAGCAGGGATTAAATTGCAGATGGATCATAAAAGATTGATCTTTAGGGAGCCACTTTAGGTTGAAAAGACTTTAGGCACCATTGGCTGCTTCTATCCCCTAGTTCAGTGGTCAGCAAACTGCAGCTCGCGAGCCACATGCGGCTCGTGAGCCGCGGTTTGCCACTCTGTTGACTAATGAGTTTGCCGACCACTGACCTAGACTCTTGATTCCAATAATTACAGGCTGTTGTTGTTCCTTGTCATTAAGGCCCTATCCCAGTGGTCGGCAAACTCATTCATCAACAGAGCGGCAAACTGCCCTAGCTGAGTTTTGGAGCAGGGGCTAGAAGGATAGACACTGAGTGGCCAGATTATTATGATCTCTGAATGCATAATAATCTGGCCACTCAGTGTATATCCTATATAATAAAAGGCTAATATGCAAATTGTCCCCTCAACCAGGAGTTCGACCAGCAGGCAGGCTGGCCAACCGCCCATGTCCCCTCCCCCTGGCCAGGCTGGCCAGACCCCACCCATGCATGAATTCATGCACTGGACCTCTAACACACACACACACACACACACACACACACACACACACACACACACACACTGAGTGGCCAGATTATTATGCGTCCAGAGATCATAATAATCTGGCCATTCAGTGTATATAGATGCTTTGTAGCTTCCTAATTTTAAAAGTAGCTTTCTTTTACATGAAAAAGACCACTGAAATACAGTTGAGGGTGGGAGAAAGGGAATTTGCCAATTTGTAGTGTGCCTCTCCTCCCCCCACCCAAGGGTTAAAGGTCAGAAACACTCATCAGTCTGAATCACGTCTGTCCTGATTCCCCTGGGAAACTGAGCATTTAGGGCCTTGCTGGACTGAATGGTTATTTTGCAACAACTCTAATCAGAATTACTGCCAAGTTCAAAATGAAGCCAGGTTTGTTAAGATATTTACTAATAGGAAGATTCCTGAAAGAAGAGAGCAAAGCTCAAACAAAGAAAACAATGTTATGAATATAGCAACCACAGAGAGCCTAGCTGACCCATCTCAGAATTTCCATTCTCTCTCTCTCTACCTCTCTCTCCCTTTCTCTCTTCCTCTCTCTCTCTCTCTCTCTCTCTCTCTCTCTCTCTCTCTCTCTCTCTCTCTCTCTCTCTCTCTTTCATGCTCTCTGACACGTCAGTGACATTTTGCTTGTAGCTAAGACTGGTTCACATACTCACAATGAAAATAAATAAAAAATTCACACATGGGAGGAGGAAGAATTTAAAAAATGGGCTAAGGTCTTGGGTACATAAATTCTAAATTAAGTCATTTTAATTTTATAAAAATGAAGTCATGAAGTGAAGACAGAACCAAAGGTCCTGAGCAGTTGTCCTTCCAGAATTTTTCTCCCAGCACGCAGCTTAAAGCCAAGTGTGGTGCTCACTTCGGCAGCACATGCACTACAATTGGAACGATACAGAGAAGATTAGCATGGCCCCTGCTCAAGGATGACATGCAAATTTGTGACGCATTCCATATTAAAAAATAATAATAATAAAATAAAAAATAAATCCAAGTGTGTATTACTCTTTGTTACAACAAACACACAAGCCAAAGAAGCAGAACTAGACATAAGCACAGAAGTAATGTCCAGGCTCTGTGTTTAAACTGGCGCACAAACAGCTTGCCTTTCCTTCCAGCTTTACAGAGGTTCAGAGTGATCATCACCCTGTCCCCAAGAGTTACCTTGGAAGTGAAACCGTTCATTGGTGAGGGGGCACGGCTGCCCCTCCATTTTCCAGTGCAGACTAGTAGGTGAGGAGACCTGAGAGTCTACTAGGTTTACGCCATCTGGCTGACTGGAGCCTGACAGAGGGTCTTCCTTACTATGACTTACGACTCAGGGACCCACGAGAGCCCTTCCCTGGTCACCAGCTCAATAAACACAATCTGACGGACAGTCTTCGGTCCTATGGCTAAAAACTGGGCATCCCCACTCCTTCTTTCCCAAATGTTAGTTGTACTCTAAATGATTCAGCTTCTCTTGAGCTTCATGGAGGAAGCTAGACAACACTTAGACAGGGTTTGAGAGGTCTGTTTAAATTCCTTACTGGAAATTTAAATTTAACAAAAATACTTTTTCTTCTTTTCGTTAGACTTTATTTCTCATTACTTAGCCAAATTATTTTGAAGTAGCTTCAAAGAGATGGTTTATAACATAAAGGAAATTGAGCATAGTAGCTAAACTAATAAATATCCTTAATGAGTTCTTACTATGCACTAGGTATACGCTAATGGACATAAAAGTATTATCTCATTTTATTTTTTAGGACTTCCAGCTTACACTCTGGAACAATGTAGCTCCATATCTAAGCAATTAGTCCAAGGTGTTAAACTCATGTTAGTCTTATTTCAAAACTCCAGCCTTTTTCTTCTTTGCCCCCCAAGAAAACTTCTGCAATTAGAGTCAGTGTGGACTTGCAGTTCATTCCCAAAGGGACCTGCACATAGGCACTGGCTTCAGCAATTGGCCACCACTGGGCAGAGAGAAGGCTGGAGTGGGGTGGTGGCCCTATGTGGAAACATGTTCTACCTGTTACCCCATTTACTCTCCTCTGGCACCTTACTGTGTGTCCCTCATAAAAACTTCAGATCTGGTGCAATTGATGAGAAACAGATTTTCTGCTGGAAAACCAATAGGCAAAGAAGAGAATTCTCTTCTAAAGCTATTCATGTCTTGACCAATGTTTTCCTTTCTCGGTATCGCTCCTGCTGACCCTCTTTTTGGGTTGCTTTTGTTTTTGTTTCCCCTTTCAGTCTCCTTTCTTGTCTACTTATGTCATGGCTCCACGGGAGAGATAAATATAGATGTCGACTCAAGGATACAGATAGGGCAAATATGATTTTGTGGCATTTGCTCTACTTGAGAGATGAAAACCAAAGGAAGGAACAGCAGCTAAGGATTTAACTGCACACCTACAATCCACTCATGTTGCTTTCAGTGAAAATGCTGGTAAAAAATCCTGAATAAATATCCTCACATTTTAAAGTGCCGGATTTGCACAAGGGTGAAACATGTAGGAAACACACTGTTATGTAACTGTCCTTTAATAAAACAACTCAGATTGTGTTCAAGAAAGTCAGGCCAGTTGGGAAATATCAAGATATCCACTAGTGTCTCTACTCTTTATAGTTTCCATCATGACACAAGTGACTACCAGAGATGAAATATTCAAAGGCTAATTCATGAAAAAGTCTGTTTTGGGAGCCTCTCAAATATTTTATCATTCAAAATAATGAAAATATCACTCATGTAAATAACAGTGAAGTAATCAGCTTATCTTTGTCACAGTTTTAATGACCAATATTTTAGATATGTCATGGCTATAATAAGCAGAGAATTTGACTATAAACTTCATAGCAGACACATATATAAGAGACCACATGAAGGCAAAATTGTGTTTGGTCGGATAAGACACTGAAGTGATGAAAGATGATTTATGTGGCATCAACAGGATGTAAGTGACCCTTCTAAATCTCATTATCCTCAGAAATGAATTACTGACAACAACAGAAACAGAAATTACTATCAACATGTACAGCTAGACACTAGCAAAAACACACACACACACACACAAACACAAAGAATTCCCAGTTACTTCTTAAAAGATGGCAAATAAACCTAAGTTTACAAATTTAATAGTCCATCCATTGAGAAAAACATTTATTTCTCAGGAAGACAGCAACTTTATAAAATCAGTAATATTGGCTAAGAGTTTTAAAAAGTGGAAAAGCATACTCTGAAAATAGAAAACAAATAAATTATAGCTCAGACTTTCTTTTAACCCACCGGAATCAAACGGTCAAAGACCATCCAACAGGAATATTTGCACCAAGCTAATATTTACACGTATAAACCCTCTAGTTTTAGTTTTGATCTTTCTCTTAAACATCATGAATTTTACAGCTTGGCAAAGTGTTGTGTTTGCTATCCAAAACCCAACTGGCTAATGGCAGACGAAAAGCGTCAACTTCTAGGTCCGTTTTCTTCTAAGAGCATCGGGGCCGTCCCTGCATTTCGGCTCTGGCTTGTGTGTAACACTGTGTAATCCGTTGTAATGTTAGCGTGATCTTATTTATAGTTTGGTTGAAATTTAAAAAAATAATGAATGACATAAAAAATGTGAGAGGACTTAGAGGTGAATGCAGGTCATTTGAAAAATGATTTCTATATCCATTGAGTGGACACTGAAGGAAACCTCTTCAGTGCTGTGAATTATATTTCTCTCCTACCCTCACCCAGTAAAATAATGATCTCATGCTCTTATAAACAATAAAAAAATTTCGGAAGCATTTCTAATAAAAAATGTCTGTTAGCAATCATGAAAGCCCAGAATAAGAGAATGGTTTATAGGGACATTGGTAATCTACTGGAAACATACCTTAGGTCTGTGCTGTAAAGCAGCCAGGCACAGGGGGGGAGTGATGCCTGGGAGGAGGACCAGTTCTTCAAGGCCTGAGTGCGGGACAATAATGGAGGGGTTGGGGTAGAGGGTGTTTAACTGCATGGGAAACTTCACAGATTTCTTGACATTAAAGCAACAAACCCAAGATTTTCATATTCCTTATGACTAAAAATTTTTCCCCATCCCAAGCTTCTAGGAAATAGTGGCCCATCTTGAAAAGCAAATTACGGAAAGGAAAGGGGGCTCCCTTTGAAGTAGTTCTTATTGTACTCCCCCAAAGAGAAAGGTCTGTTTTGATAATGCATGCACACCTCCGAACTTGAATACCTGTCAGTAAAGTACCAAGGGTGCCGCGGCCCGCGTGAACGAGTTTCATGGTTGGGGGAGCAGGCATGTTTGTGTATTAAAGGGCCGAACAGATCATCAGGAAAAACTCACAGGACAGACAGGAACATTTCTGATGTGATCACCCTCAAGAAGCCCAGGGGCTGATGAAGACGCACGCGAAGTGCAGCCTCTGTGTTTCCAGGCTCCCACTTTATTTAAGGTTCCTGACAACCGTGTCTTCCCCAGCAAACTCGGTGAATAGAGCTAACAAGCCCTGCATTCACGGTGAACACTTTTATATATAAGATCCTCGGGGACTTGGTATTTATGTTAACTAGTGATTACAGCCAAGAATCTCTAGCGGATTTATCACGCCTCTCGGCTCTAACACAGAACGAAGCACTGAAGCTGCAGGAGGAAATGAATGAATGAACAAAACTGCACTGTCTCAGTGTCATACTGTCCAGAGGGCATCTGAGAGGCTCAGAAAGAAACGGAAATGGCCGAGTTTAAGTTTAGGATACACAGCAACTTTGCTTAAGGAAAGAAAAGTATACTTAGGATTATCAGGTTTTTATTTTATTATTTTTTGTTGATTAGGAGGGATGACTCAAGGCACATAGGTCCTTACCTGTGAGTGACACAGAAATACAGTTATAAAATAGTCAAGAAAGTGATGCCACAGCATTATTTTGCTTAAAGTTCTGCAGCATTAGTTGTGTTTCTGCAGGAATTTGCAGTTAACGCCGTCTGTACAATGGCAAGTCCTTGTCCACATCAATCAGAGCAAAAGAAGAGTGAATAAAGGTTGGCCAGAAATTCAAACCACCAAATACAATATGCTGGAGAATTCTTTCAAAATGAAAAGTGACTTAATCTGTGATTTGAACAGTTGAGCACATCATTTGACATCTAAATCTGTAAAATTCTATTCAGACAAAATTTGTTTTTGTAAAAATAATGATTTTACCGGGTATATTACAATTTTCTGTGAAATGGGAAGCATTTAAGTTAACAGACCACTCTCCTCCCGCCCATGACAATCAAAATAATAGTTTATACCAAATGTTGCCACTGAATTAAAAAAAAAACAGTAACACAGTAAATCTAGATTGCATGACCAGTGCTGCATGGATATTTGGGGGAAAATATAAAGCTTTAATTTAAATGACTTGGTGGGTTTACCTTTCTCCTCGCTATAAACTTTCTTTTTCAAGGTGAGGTAGATGCTCAGAGCAGTAAAGTTTGAGATTGGTGTGTTCCACACTATTTTATCTTTATGTCACAGATTCACTTCTAAGAATTATTTTGTTTCTAAAAACAACCAGAATCACACTATCTTAAAAAAATGATTTAAGTACTTAAGGAATCTCCAAAACCTTCACAAGTCTTGTCATATACAATTGGCTTATTTTCCTGAATTACCACTTTTACTCCATACACAAACATTTCTGTAAGACAAATCTCTCTCTCTCTCTTTCTCTCTCTCTCTCTCTCTCTCTCTCACACACACACACACACACACACACACACACACACACACGTTTAAAGTGACTATAGGAAAAAATATGAACCCTCTCCTGGACATACAAAATGTTAACTAACTCTAAGACTTTCTCCAGTTGAAAAGCCCTACCCTACCTGCATTTGTGATATTGCTATGGTACCATGAGAGAGAAATCTTTAATTAAGGCTTGAGTTTAAATTTAATTAGATAAATGTATTGTGTGGAGATTTATACCATGTTCCCTCACTCAGCGGCTAAAGAGGTACTCATTCAAAAAACATTCTGTGAACCCAGCTGGTGTGGCTCAGTTGGTTGAGCATCATCCTGTGCACCAGTAGGTTGCTGGTTCCACTCCCTGTCAGGGCACAAGCCAGGTTTGGGGTTGGGTCTACAGGGGGTGTGTAGGAGGTGGTTGATCAATAATTCTCTCTCATCAAGGTTTCTCTCTCTCTCTTCCTCTCCCTACTTCTCTCTGAAGTCATTAAAAACATATTTAACACAAACATTCTGCAAAGACCCTTCTGAAGAATGGAGATGTGCTCATTGACTCACTACTTGCCTTGAGCAGAGACTCGTGAATTTGAGAACAAAGGGGACCTTAAAGATCTTGTCTGCCTCTCCCAATTTTATAGGTGAGGTAGAAGCTCAGAGCAGTTAAGAATTTGCCCAAGGGCTCATCGCTGGTTAACAGAAAATGTGGAACCACATCTACAGTCTCATCCAAGGTCTTCCCGCTCAGAGAAACACACTTTACTCCTAAGTAAACCACTATACATGAAAATATATTTCTCTTCATCTTAATTTTTTTCTCTTCTAGAACTTACTTGAGATCATCAGACATACACTGATGTACTTCAAATTTCTGGACATTATAATCCATTTCTTTTGTCTCTTAATCTAACCCTGTCAGTCTTACACTGTTCCATGCTGTGTCACAGTTTCCCATGTGACAATTTTCACTTTGGTTTAATGTGTGGGAAGCAGGAGAACATGTACATACAGAGTCTCTGAGGGTCTTCCTGGGAGATGAGCACCCTGTATCTGCCACTGTAAGCACAAGGAGACTATTTGTTCCTGCCACTTGGAAATATTGGGGAAAATTAATTAGTTAGCATTTGTAAAATGCTTTGAAAATGAAGAGTACTATTATTATACCTAATTAAATTTATCTCATATATTCAGCAACAATTTCATTTGTATTTGTTTCTGTGCCAAGAAAGTAGTGGTGTAGGCTCACAGACGCATTTATACGAAAGCTAGTCAAATGTAGGTTTTACTTCTTTTTTCTTTTTTAAAAACCAATCTATCCTTTTACACTTCTTCTTGTCTCTAGATGTGGATTTGCTCCAAATGGGCACATATTCGTAAGTCAATGTTCTATTTTGGAGTGAAATGCTTTTTCCTAAATAGTTTGGTTGCACATGGTCAGTCTACTGACGAGGTAAATGCTGATTCACAAAGAGACAGCCACAAATAATATGTGCCCTACATAAGTGATGGCAAGACTGCCCATCAGATGAACACAAACATGCAGAGGCAGCATTGGTGGAAGCGAAACCTTTGGCAGGTCTGAATCATCCCCTGGATCGTCAAGGTGGTATCATTAGCAGGACCTTGTAAACATCTTTCTGCACTGTTCGGGCTACTGTCTTAACCTGCAGGAATGCCGCCGAAGTGCAGAATAACTTGGCCGGCCCGGTTTTGCTGCCACTCGCAGATGCCAACAGAGTCTCTAGGGAGAGGAGAGGGGTGTGTGCAAACCCAATCTGCGTTGGAGATCAGCTCTCCTGTAGGTAATGTTGTGTTCTCATAAAGACCTGGAAATACACACTCAGAGGGTGTAATTAACAGAGTTGGGAAATCAAAAAGCCAGAAAACTGTTGAGAGAAGTATTTCTATTGTTCAAAACATGTTTTGTGCATTAGGAAAACAAAACCAAATTCTTTCTCTTGGCACCTACCCTGAAATGCACACCAGCTAATGAAGGGGGCATCGGGGTTGACATCATGGCATAACCAGCAGCCTGAGACCTATTTGTATGCGGTTAGAAGCTAAATTCTAGTTTACTGCTGATGTCATCCGTCAAACTCGCATTAGTGATGCGGATTGGCAAGCTTTCCGTTTCTTTCACATAATAAACAACCATGGCATACCACAGACAAACATAAACCTGAGCATGTCATGCGCTCTGCAAAGTGGCGTGGTATCTGCATTCCAAACAGTCCGCTGCCAGAGCTGCGGGAGACAAGCCAGAGTCCGCGCAGAGACAAGCGGGAGTGATGACACATGACCCTCCTGGTTCGCATTCTCTGTCCAAAGACAAGCGACCCTCCAACCAGCCTGAGCACCCATGAATGGCATTGGTTTTGCAGCAAACTTATTTAGCTGGAAATGCTGGCAGCCAGTGCTCCACTTGGTAAACGCAGCAGGAAATAAAGAAAACTAAGCCCTCGTTTAAGGAGCATGGCTTGATCTGCATGAATGTGTACACTGTAAAAGTCTAATTGCGTATCTATACTTCCTGCGAGACAGCACATATCCACTGTAAAAACCACAAAAGCACACTACACATCTGCTCGGGCTATTGAGAATCTGAGACTGCATTCTTCAAATGCATTATTCTAAGAAATCCCATGTAAGAATAAATAACCAAAGTCAGACTTCACATAGCTGGCAAAAGCAAATGTCAAAATTGGGCAAATTTATATTTTATTGCTTCTCTTTATTTTGGAGCGATTTCCTTTCTACTTGGCAAGATACACAGTACCTTAGCCCAAACTCAGCTGCATTTCCAATACAATCTCTGTGGCATCTATGTTAACAGAAATGTATTGGGTAGGTATTCCAAAAGCTCAATTAATCTTTATTTATCATCAATCTTAGTTTATTTAAGGAAAAAAAATATGTGAGTGCCTGTGTGTGTACACTCATACACAAACACACATATCCATGGTCGGAATAATCTTCAGACGTTTCTACTGACGTATTTTCTAGGAGAAACAGTTGAGTTAATCACCCCCAGTAGGAATTAGGGGTGCTCAGGATGGAGCCATCTGCTCCTCCACTGGCCTACTGACAGTGTGTGCTTTTCATTAATGCTCAGTGGAATTACTGACGGCTCACTTTCAATACACTTTTCTGTAAGTCAACCAACAAAACTAATTAGGAGCCGTGAAAGGCTATATTGATAGAGTGAAACTATATAAACCAGTTCTGACAATCCTCCTGGAGGACGCCATATATCATGGACTTTGTGCTCGGCTTTGGGCTCTTTTTGGCTAGAATATAAATAAACTAAAGTAAAATCTCAGGTTTTAAAATGACTTTAAAGAACCACACGTTTCCTGAAAGAACCATTTTCAAATTACTTATAAACATGTTTAATCGGTCTTTACTGCTCTAAGTGGCAGGGGAGGAGAAAGGGGAGGATTTCACAGGGGCCTGACTCAGCGACCTGCAGACTAGTGGCTTGAACCCCAGTGGGGTCCCACATGAGGCTACCGGGTTGATGTGTCTCCCTGAATTGACAAGTTAGTTCAGTCACAACTAATTTGACTGGCTTTCCCCTTCTCTTCACATACCGGCCCTCACACTTAGCAGCTACACTCCAACAAGCTGGTAGCTTGAATATGACAGAGGCAACCAAGGATGACAACCAAAACCGTTGAAGTACCACGTAAGCTAAAGCAGCATCACCAAACCAATGGTCGCACTGTAATTGGCATAAGCGCATCTCAACCCTGATTTCCACAGGCTACAGAAACAGCTCTTTTCTTATGTGCTCATCCTGAGAGTTAGCAAAGGACTCCGATACATGTGGGCACAAATCCTCTCTGACACTTACTAGTTATTAGCCTTCCTAAGCCTTAATATCCTCATCTCTGAAGGAACGACAGAGACAATGGTGACTGCTACTACTATGACTACTACCACTAACTCTACAACACTACACTACACCATCACCACTACAACCACTGCTAACTACCACTATCACACTACACCACCACCACCACTACCACAACCACTGCTGCCACTACCACAACCACTGATGCTACTACCACTAACACCACAACACTACACCACCACTACCACAACCACTGATGCCACTACCACTAACACCACAACACTACACCACCACCACCACTACTACAACCACTGATGCCACTACCACTAACACTACAACACACTATACCACCACCACTACCACAACCACTGATGTTACTACCACTAACACCACAACACTACACCACCACCACCACAACCACTGATGCTACTACCACTAACACCACAACACTACACTACACCACCACAACCACTGTTGCTACTACAACTAACACCACAACACTACACTACACCACTACCACAACCACTGATGCTACTACCACTAACACCACAACACTACACCACCACCACTACCACTACCACTGATGCTACTACCACTAACAGTACCACATACTACACCACCGCCACTACTACAACCACTGATGCTACTACCACTAACACCACAACACTACACTACACCACTACTACAACCACTGATGCTACTACCACTAACACTACAACATACTACACCACCGCCACTACCGCAACCACTGATGTTACTACCACTAACACCACAACACTACACTACACCACCACTACCACAACCACTGATGCTACTACCAGTAACACTACAACACTACATTGCACCACCACCACTACTACAACCACTGTTATTACTGCTGCTATTATTCCTATAACTACAGTACTACAATATTCTACAGTGCTGCCACTACTACTATTATTACTACTGCTACTGTTGCTATGCTACTGGTACTAAAACCCTACTCCTGCTAGTATTATCACCACCACCACTAAACTCTCGCTACTAAAATTATTACTTTCCCCATACTGCTGCCTATGGTTATGGTAACATGAATTCCAGCACTGAGACTCCTGGGTTTAATGTCAGCTCTGCTACTTACGAACTACAGGCTTTTTGCATAGCTACTAAACATTTCTGTGCCTCAGTTTCCTCCTCTATAAAATAAGAATTATAATAATAAAGATTATTATAATGATTCAATGTGCTACTATTTACAAAGTATTTAGAGTAGTGCCTGGCTGAAGGAAAACACTACATAACAATATGCTAAAAAAATTAGCATGGCTAATTGATAACTGGCAGTAATGCAACATGATGGGTACTAACTGTGTTTAACTTGGTACCTGTAAACAACATACTGCAAAATGACAAAATTCATTTCTTAATGATTGATTATACAATCTGAGAAAGCAAAGTGCCTGAACCAATTATCTATAAAACTATGTATTGAATTCTTGTAACCAGCAATTTAAACATGATGCAAGAATAATCAATTGACCTCTCTCTCTCTGAAAACTGCCGTCAACTCCTAACACATGACTCTGAACCTTAGTTAAGGTGCTTGCCAAGTTCCAAGTATGTGGTTGTGGCTGATACTAATAACCAAGGTGGTGCTTGAGGAGGAGCCATCGTAGAGAACACCACTGGTAGTCATGCTGGCTAGGGAAGTTTTGGATCTCAATTAAAATTTCTGGAAGAGAATCCTTTCTCAGTGCAAAATAAGCAGGTCTCTATGACATTGAAATGCCAGGGCTACTGAGGCACAATTACTTTTACTACCTGATAAAGGGAGTTGCAGGCCCTTTCTGTTAATGTGACTTGCCTTCCACCACACTCCTGTCTTATATGAAGGGTCATGGAGTAACTGACCCTCTGCAAGGCCAGTAAGTGCTCACCACAGGTAGGTACATCGTTCAAGGTAGGAGGCTTGCATACAGTGGTGCTATATGTATATGCTATAAACTCCGGGCCTCTGCACCTTCCTATGTTCTGTACAAAAAATCTACAGCAATTCGAAATAAGTTCTTTGAGAAGACAATGCTTTCATGTTTTTTATACCCCCAGGGCCTGTTGTGGTGCCCAGTGCATGGTAGGTTTGAACAAATGTTAGCTAAATGAATGAATGCCTGAATGGCCTTGAAGATCTCTGGAACACTTTAGAAATACACTTTAGTCTCTGACATTGACAGAATTGAGGCTACCTGCATACTAGTTGTGTCTTTGGCTGGCAGCACTCATTTCATTCTTCTCATAGGGAGCAGCTGTCAGGATCCGTGTTCCTGCAGCCATCAGCAGAAGTAAGCAGAGTTCATGGTTTCACCATTGTGAAATGCTGCCCAAAGTGGGCCTGGAAGAGTCTTAATTTAGTGGGGGGTTTTCTTGTTATTAGCTGATATGTGCTTCTTGCACATGACTGCCAGATTTATCTCCCCCAAAATTGATTTCATCGTGTCCCTCCCTACACGTCATCCTTAGTGACTCATTATTGCCTCAAAGATAATGACCATTTCCTCAGAGTCTCCATGGGCTGGCTAGCACCCACGGTGCCCTGCCAAGGGGACCTCCATCTCTCACACGGATTGGTCTCAGCTCCACAGGTTTATCGCCCATCCCAGGGCACAGAGTTGGTCCCTATCATTTGATTCATCTATTCGAGATGAATAGATGTATCTTGAGCAGCTGTTATCAACAGGGCATCACCACCTCTCCCTTAATACCGTTTTGCATCACCACCTCTCCCTTAATACCGTTTTCCTCAACGGAAGGAGCCAAAGACTATTTCTCCTCCAGTGACCTGTTCATTTCCTGCTTCCTTGACCAGGTCTTCTCTCCAACTCCCCCAAGCCCCAGAGCACGTTCTCCTCCCCCGGATTTCCATAGCACTTCCTCTTCATAGTGCACGTGGCACACTGGTCATCAACTGTTCCGCAATAGTAAACTTCCTGCTCCCCCACTTAGTGGAGCTGTAAACTTCTCCAAGGCACGGATCATATAACCTTCACCCCCAACCCTAAGCTTTCTTTATCCCCAAAATGGATTCCGAAATGCAATCTACAGGACATGCCCATTTTCCAGAACCAACCTTACCTATTCCTACAGTTGAGGTTCAGGGAGGGCTGCCTTTTTATGTAATGGGGGTTTATAAGTGAGACAGTTTTCCTGGAGAGCTTTTAAGAGTTGTTGTCATCCTCTGTATCAGGGCATCTACTGAGGCAGATACACACAAAGGCATGGCATCCATATCTTTAAAATATCTTATTTAAATCGGATGCTGCTCGATGCCAAATGGAGAGTGAAGGACCCTTCTCCATTGTGAAGCAGGAGGTAAAAAGCTTGGAGAGCTGGCTGGGGAAAGAAAAAGGAGTGGTTTTTGTTCAAGTTCTCACAGCTCCAATAAAGATGGTGTTGGCAAAGGGAGGCCCACCAGCATGCTCTTGGCAGCCGGCTTAGTCCTCTCAGTTAGTAAGAGCTGTAGGTAGAAGGGGAAGTGACATTTATCTTCATCCAGTCTTCTGGTGACTTAGCTTGGGATGTCGGCCTGTATTGCTTGGGAGGGAGACATGCCAGAATGAGCTTGCATGATGATAGCCGAGATCCCTCCTGGATCCTGAGACTGGGCAGAAGGAAATGGAAAGTTGAGAAAGTGACCAAGGTTTATGTTCAAAGGAGCAGAAACTCTACGCTATCATGGATCTGGCATGCTCCTTCTCGCACCTCTGGCTTTCTCCTAGAACACTTGAATTATTCATGATACCCAGTGCATCACTACACACGGGCAAGCGGTGCCATGGGACAGCCCATGCACGCACACCCAGGGCCTCTGGTGTGAGAATGGCAGCTCTGTGGCTTTAAGAAAGAGCTGGTGCACCCTGCAGCAGAACAGCCTGTAGATTCAGCTGTGTTCTTACCTCACTTTCCCTTCTGCAGTGACCTCACCCTGCCACAATGCTACCATTCATGCAGATGGAGTGGAACGCTGCACACAAAAGTTTCATTTAGTCACATAAACATGACTATTTAGACTGCTTGATTAAAAATGAAAGCTAGAGATTTGGCTCTCTATAATTTGATGGGGCCAAATGATTTTTTTTTAAAAAAAAGTAAGTTCAATTGTAAAGACAAACTTTGAAAAGAACAATAGAAAAAATATTCCCCACCCCTAGCTTTTACTTTCTGAAAAACTTTATCCCCTGGTAGGGGTACCCTTCCCTCATCCTACTTTGTATCACAGCCCAGAGATACCATAGATTTTTCTATTTACTCTTAACAAGTCAACCACAGAAAATCTAGACATTGAATTCTTTTCTCAAAATAAAGACCTAATTTAAAAAAGTGTATTCATTTTATTCACCAAGTAGTTCATGACAACTCTCTCTCCGAATGTGTGCGTGCACATGTACGCACACAGATATTTAAGGTAAACTTGGAGAGAGTGTGCCTTTCTGTTGCTTTGAATGTTGTGCCTCTCCAGGACTGAAAAGAGAAATTGGAAAGAATACACCTCCCCAAAGGACACCTGCGGAATCGCTGCTGATTTTAATTTCCCAGAAACATCTTTTGCATGTTAATAAAAGAAGCCTCAAGTTGGAAAGCAAATAAATGTAAAGAAGAAAATACAGACAATTCTACACCTAATAACGTTCTGATGTATTCCTAACCAATTGTGTGTGTGTGTGTGTGTGTGTGTGTGTGTGTGTGTGAGAGAGAGAGAGAGAGAGAGAGAGAGAGAGAGAGAGAGAGAGAGAGAGAGAAAGAAGAGGGACATATTGTGTAGATCATACTATTTTTATTTTTCCTACATAGTATATTATTGTGATCATCTGAGCATTTTCTCATGACATTATCTGTTGCTGGAAAATATGATTTAATGGTTGTACAACATTCTACTACTTGCTTATTATTGGGCATTTACATTATTTCCAGTTTCCCAAATTACTTCCCCAATCCTATATAATAAAAGGATAATATGCAAATTGACCTAATGGCAGAACGACTGGTCGCTATGACTTGCACTGACCACCAGGGGGCAGACACTCAGTGCAGGAGCTGTCCCCTGGTGGTCAGTGTGCTCCCACAGGGGGAGCGCCACTCAGCCATAAGCTGGGCTCACGGCTGGCCAGTTCAGCAGCAGTGGCAGGAGCTTCTTCTGCCTTTGTGGCAGCGCTAAGGACCCCTCGGGGGGATGTCCACCTGCTGGCTTAGGCCTGCTCCCCTCCTAAGCTGGCTGGTGGACATCCCCCAAGGGGTTCCAGACTGCGAGAGGGCACAGACCGGGCTGAAGGACTCCCCTCTGCCCAGTGCACAATAATTGTGCACTGGGCCTCTAGTTCTTTATAATAGCAGGGCAGTGAATATCCTTGAGCATAAATCTCTGCCTAGGTCTGCAATTATTTTCTTAGGCTGATTCTTGGAGGTGGAACCAAAGGATACAGAGATCCTTAAGGCTAACAGCCCCAAAGGGCTTGGTACAACTTGCCAAATTGTTTTCTAGAAAGTGTAATCATATGTATGGCACAAAATAGACATCCTCTTAGCCTATGTACTTTGGAATTAATTATATTATACAACAGCATCTCTTAAAACATTTTTCACCAAAAAATATATTTTTTCCTAACCTCCTATTTCTGACAAAATAAATAAATAAATAAATAAAATCCCTTTAGAAAAGAACAAAGAGTGAAAGATAAGCTCTAGTTTCTTCTTTGAATGAGCTGCCGGGTAGGAAAAATTCTTATTTTTCTAACTGTAAAGGGGATGAGAATATATTCATGCATTATTTGCGAAGACATATGTGTTCCTAAAAGAAGACATTGTAGTATACATTGCCTCAAAAAGTTGTATAGCTGTCAACATTTATTAGACGAGTTATATTTTAACTGTACTAGAACTGAGGTTGCTATTTAAAATGAAATTCTGGGACAAATCCTTTGAAAAAATGAAGAATTCCTTTGTTCATGGAAGAAATCACATCAGTATTTATTTCACAAGTTCAGATTTATGTGGATAGATTTTTCTTAAAACAGGGTGCACCTTAGTCTCAAATTATTCTCCTAAGATAATTAATTACCAAGAGAAAGTTAGTTACTTTACAGTGGAAAAGCCTGACAGATGTCACGTTAATCAAGTGATCAAAGTTAACATCACCCATCACCGGTAATCAGGTTTAGCATAATCTTCTACCCCTGACATGAGACACTGGACCAGGCACAAGGTAACCTCTTGGGTATTCTTCTAAAATATGTGCAACTGCAATTCTCATGAGAAAACGGCAGGCGAGCACAGATAACTGACACTTAAAAATGTCAAGGTCGTGAAAGAATTAGAAATTCAAAAGATGTGATGTGACCAAGGAGACAGGACAACTAAATGCAATGTAAGATCCAGAGCCGAGTGCTGGGACAGAAACAACACAGTGGGGAAAATGGGAAATCTGAACAAAATCTGCAGTTTAGCTAATATCACTTGACTGATGTTAATTTCCTGGTTTTGAGAATTACTATAGTTATAGATGATGTTAACATTAAGAAAAGCTGGGTGAAGGGTAGGTGGGCACTCTGTACTATTTTTCAACTTTTCTGTAAGTCTAAAATCATTTCAAATAAGAAGTTAAAAATTAAAAAATTAATAATGAAAAAAATGAGATGTACCTATAAGATACTGATATTTCACATAAGGAGGCAAATCCTATCCAGAAGGATCCTTCTGGATATTTGCAGATCACATGCTACTCCATGCCTGAGTAGAAAATCGCTGTGTACAGAATGATAATCATGGCCATCCCTTCAAACAGCATCATGCTGTTTTAGAATGCAAAGAAAGGCATCTTAGCCAATAAATATACAGAGGAGAAAGGATTTCTCTCCTCTCCACCCCAACCCCACTGGCCCGGCTCCAGCAGTGTGGGCTGCCTAATACGTCCCAGGCTTGTGGGCAACTAAATTGCTTTCTCTGCCGGCTAATAAGAGAGGGGAAAATTGCCTTGATAGTTTTGAGACACCTAGAGCATATAAACCAAAACCCTTCATTCAGGGTTATTTCATTTAATTCTTGATGAGATGACCAACTATTACATCTATATCCCTAAAAATTTTTTAAATCTGTATGCAACCAGATAGGTAATTGAAAGATTCCATAGGGACAATTAGGCCTCTGTTTAGCCTATTCTTGAAAACGATGGAAACCTGAAATTTCATTACCTGATAAATTCATTCCATAAAAATTAGATTTCAACTCATGACACTTCAATTACATATTTAAAATGAGTATTTAATTTGATAATTATTACATGCTAATTAGGTGTAACTGTATCATGAAAAATATATCTTCTCTGGGTTTAATTACCATATTGCAGAAACATCAAAATAAGGCTTCGCTCATATGCTTTAATCATCTTTTACTAATTAAAATGTAATGAGAATGGGAACGGCAAGCACCTCTAACTCTAATAAGAAAAAATTACATATCTCACATTAGGGCTCAAAATGTATCCCTTATATTTCTTGTACATCAAATACCTATGGTATCAGTTTAAAATGGTTACCCTGCAGCCATTCTCATCTTTAAAATGAAATTCATGAGTTTTCTTGTTAGAAATTGTAATGCGAAGTTGAAAAAGCCCAGACAACTCCAGACAAGATACTATTTCATAGAAAGCTTAAAGATAAGCAAAATTAAACACTATATTGTTTTTTTTTAAACTCATGTATGTATAATAAAACAAATTTTTCAATGCTAAGAAATAATTAGTACCCATTTCAGGAGAGTTGTGACCTCCAGAGTGAAGTATAAGGATGGGATATGGAAGAACACACAGGTAGTTAGAGAAGCCTGGTGATCTAAGGCTGGGTGATGGGTTCACAGGTATTTGTTAGATCCCAGTGCTCTATAACATACATGTATACTATATATATCCCCATTTTAAAAATACTAAGGGAAAAACATTTGTTTCCTCTTGAAATGCTGTCTATTGCTATGACCAACAGTTAGGAAATATACTTTATCATTTGCATAAACTGATTTATTATTAAAAGTTATATTTTGGGTCTAATATTATATCTAGAAAATATATAGTATACTTTTTAATATTGTACATATTTATAAAAAATTAGTTGCCAAGAATGATGTCAAATTTCAACTTAGCCAACTTCTTGGCCAATTGGATTCTACTTCTGAGAGATGTAAAACTATTTATCTTGCACAAAAATCTGGCAACCGCATTAAACATTTCTTCTACTCATACTGATGTATTAGGTGCCCCTAGCAACCTAATAAACAGAAAATAACCTTAAAGGTTGCCTTGAAAAATCAGCTGATTTCATCATTATGAACACTGTTATAATGAGGCCTATAAAATGCAGATGACATTTGCTAGACAGATTGAAAACCAGCATCTATGGTCTTTTGTTTTAATAAAGCAACATACAATGAACATATGGAAACTGATCGAATTTGGCCAGTGTACAGACTGCCTCATAATTTGAAGTTTCCAACGATTTCTTGTTTAAGAATAATTTCCTCTAAATTAGTTGAGTTCAGCCCACTTCTTTTAACTGTCTCTTTAAGCAGGTGGACCCTCCAAGAGCTAGGTGCCACCCAATGGGGCTTAAAGTGGAGGAGGCGAGAGTGACTCAGATCGGAGGAGCGCCTTGTAAATCAGCCACATGCAGCTCTGAGACATCCATCAGGGCGGTGTGCCCTTTCTCCACTGAGGCAGTCATGAAGTCATGGGCCTGCCATAGGGCTAACATATTATTAAAATAAATCACTGGCCTGAAGACTTGAGTTTAAATGCCAATTAACTCATAAGTAAATGGGAAGGAGCTGAACTGTCTCACCCAGAATGCTGTTGGAGAAGTTGCTGAAATTACCACTCTGTGTGGAGGCCTTGGCTTTCACAGATGCCGAAATACCCACAGTATAAGGAGCTAGAGCACATGCCTTGGATTCTGCTCACAAATCCCCCCTCCCATTTTTCTTCCTCAAGGATAGCTGCAATGGGCTTAAGGTAGTAGCTTCAGTAGAAGCCTGTGAACTTTCAAGACCATTAACTCCTCATTGTAAAATGAAACAATAAAAAAAAAAAAATCACAGCCATCTTATTACTCTTTGTTTGCTTTCTCTGTCCCTGCATAGAAGCACCAGAAGAAAAACTGCATTGGGTTTTTCTTCCCTTCTTTCATTTAGTTTCTTTCCAGGAAGACTCATCGAGACATATAAGCTGACTGTCCAGAGGGCCATGGATAATGAAGTCTCGCTTCTCCAGCATAAAGCTGCCTCCACAAAACCTGCTCAGGGCACTTGAAGGGTCTTCCCCAGAACTCAGATGCCTCTTGTTTCACATCACTGAGCTCTAGAGCTGGCCCTCCTTGGCTAGGACACATTCTCTCCAGTTTCAACGGGGTCACACTCAGAAGACAGCCTCTGCCCTCAAGATTGCCGAGTCAGGCTTTGAGTAAAAACATTTTCTCTACCCACACATTGTTCTTTCCCATGATGACAACCAGAGTTATAACTTGGTTGTGAAAGGAGTCCCACACATCTATTCACTTGCCTCATTCATAAAAACCCAAGATGCCCACAGACCAAGGGATTTACCACTGCATTTGGCTTGTACAGATTTGGATTTGCATAGACTACCAGGAAGGCAACTCAGGCCTTGCCTGCAGGGAAACAAAACAAAACACTATACTTCAGCTCTTCACTGTACCTGTTCCAAGTGACCTACAGACATGTTATTAAAATATGGCCTATTAAGTCACTTCTTATCCTCCTTATCCAACGCCATCAGGTAACAGACCATAATCTGAAGCCAGCCCCACGGCCAGAGGCCCAAATGGAATACATTCATCCACCCTGTCATATTCTGGCTTTTCTCCGATGGGAACAGACAGCACACCACACAGGAACAGTGATTCTACAGGGCCTTCCTGACAACTTACAGATCTTCATCTCTCACATCCTGCTGAGAAAGCTTGTTCCTTCAGGGAAGGGCGCTATTAACAAATCAAAGGGCAAACCTGCTAAACAAAGGCTGTTTTCACCATCCTTTACAGGCTCGGAGGCTTTGATCTTTGTGTCTGCAAAGTAGGGTCAAGCTCTGCCTCTCCATCATCTATAGGCCAGGCCACAGGCAGCGTGTCAGCCAGGCCAGCCCAGCAGTGTCTGAGCCTTAACAGAAAGAGCAACTAAAAAATACTCTGGGGCTGGCGCCCTTGCCTTGAAGTGTCCAGCTTCAAGTTAGGGTTCAAGGGTGTGTGTACCTTCTCTCTGCTCAGCCTTGGAAGCAGGAAGGTGAGTCCCTTCACCATGACAGGTTCCAGGTGACTGCCTGCAGGCCTGCATGACCTTGCTCCTCACTTAAAGGGAATTGGTAGTCACTCCCTTTGGACAGAATCCTGCCATGTGGCAAGTAACTGCCTGGGTGCTCAGCCACTTTGCAGTTCTAAATGCTTCCTTCTCAGTATAGGGTTCATTTTCACTTTAGCCTTAATGAGGAGTGATGGATGTATTCATCATCTATCATAGAAATGCTGCTGCTGAGAATACTTAAAATATAGATGAAATACTAGTGAGTCGCCAACCATAACTGCGTGCATACATGCAGAGGGGTGTGTGTGTGTGTGTGTGTGTGTGTGTGTGTGTGTGTCCCTTTTTCGCTTCCTGTCCATCTGTCCCTCTTGCTTACATAAGATTACACACATTGGTCCTGGCCTGTGTGGCTCAGTAGTTAAGCGTTGACCTATGAACCACGAAAGAGATCATGGTTGGATTTCTGGTCAAGGCATAAGCCCTGGTCGCGGGCTTCATCCCCAGAAGGGGGCGTGCAGAAGACAGCTGATCAATGATTCTCTCTCATCATTGATGTTTCTATCTCTTCTTCTCCCTTCCTCTTTGACATCAATAAAAATGTATTTTTTAAAAAAGGTTACTCATATTGGCAGCCCCCATATTTATTTACAGCCCAGCAAGGGCTTCCAGAATTGCCTTGGGAAAAAGTCTTGTTTCTAATATGGAAAACGATTAAGAAGATAGGGACTTAAAAAATACATTATAAAAAAGTCTTATTTTAATTTTTTAAAGAAAAAAATTGGACTTATTTAGAACTGAAACTCTTTTCTACACAGGACTCTAAAGCTTCCAGCTCCCTCAATCACCTCCCTGCCCTAGGACCCTAAGAAAAACGTCTGTGAACCAGTAACGCCTTTTCTCATTTTCTCAGGGGATTTCATTACTGAAAGGGCTCATTAGGAAAGACATTAAAATACGAATTACCTCATAAACTATTTAGTTGTGTACCCAGTGGGAGTGTGTACTTACCAGGGCCTGAGCTTTTCACAAATAGAGCTAATCAATTAAGCTTCATTAGAAACCGAAGGGGTTTGAAAAAGATTGAGTAAGTCAGAGACACTACAAAAGGACTGGACGGGAAAAACCCATCTCCGTAACACCAGGGCTCAAGCTAATTCGAGTTTTTGAGTGGGTGGGTCGTGCAGATTTTCCCGTTCTGGGCCAGAATCTCCACAGGTTCAGTGGTACCTAGATCGCAGCTCCTCACACCTCCACGTGTCTATGAGCCACCTGAGGCTCTTATTGAAATGCAGGTTGCATTTTGGAAGTCTGGGCGGGGCCTGAGATCCTGCAGTCCAGAGCTCCCTGGTGGTACAGATGCTGTAGGTTTCTGGGACAGCACCCTGAGCAGCAGGTGTCGGATTATGTAAGGCAGCCACAAGACCCAATTCAAGTAGCCTCCACGGTGATAAAATGGGCTCCCACAAACGGATGCCACGTAGGACATCATTTGTCCTGCTGCTCTCCATGGCGTGAGAGAATGAGAAAGTTACGCCTGCCCTTATAACAGCTTTCCTTAGAGCAGGCTGCCCTTATAACAGCTTTCTTCCCCCTCATGTTGCTGGAGAATTTATTTTTGCTAATATTGATGGGGAAACTTTCATGCAACACTACAAAAAAAGAGCCCATTGTGAAATTAGTTTTGTGTCTCCTTAGAGATCCACTTCTAAGGGAAATGCTACAACTCGTTTTTAATAGTCAGATGGAAGGGCAGAGGTGAGTTTCTTTTCCCCTCCGAACAAGGAACTGTTTTAGCCTGGCTCTACAAGTTCACGGTGAGGCACTGAACTTGCACGGGCTAGACCTGTGCAGGGCACTCATGCAGGCTCGCAGACGAAGGACTGTTTTTAGTCAGAAGCTGGGAGCCCACGTGTCCCCTGCAACACAAAATTAATCCTGAAAGCCTTCCACTGAGCTGTCCCTGGACCTTCAGAAGCCAGCAGAGTTCATTACTTCACTAATCATGCCATTAGAGGGAGAACATCCACATTGCTTCAGTGGTCAGATCAATGGCAGCAGCGGGTACTAAGGACACTTCTCTCGGTGTAGGTAGCTCCAAGCCAATTGCTGGAGCAGCAGCTTTCTCTAGGGTGTGGATCCCTCTGCTCTGGGCCCTGGGGGTCTGCTATGCCATAGGGGGTCTGCAACAGCCACCCACAGAGATGAGGGGGTACCTTCTCTTCCTCGGCTCTCAGAATACAGCTGGGCGCTCCGGGCAGGGTCATGGCACAGATACAATGCCAAAGACCTCGGCATATCTCAGCCTTGTCATAGACTCACGCAGAGGGGCACTGATCCACTTTCCAAAATGCCATGCTGTTCTCTAGGCCACCAAGCACATGGCTGAGGATATGGCCAAATATGAGCAAGTGTCCCTTTGGGTTATGAATGTAGAGATATGGCACACAGACTCTGAATCTATTCCTGGTTCAGTGGCTGTAGCTAAGGACAAGTTAAGGACTCAGGAGCCAACCCCCCCCCCCCCGCCCCACCCTACCCTGTTAACAACCCCCTGCTAACAGTCACACTTTCAGTCTACTTCGGAGAACACTTGAACACTAGGTGTTTGCCAGGACATGGCTGAAAGAGCTATGCGAATATGACAATGGACAGCTTTTGCCTTCCTCCGAAGAAGTGATGGGACTAGGGTGAGGCAGAGAGGTGGCCAGGGCACACAATTTTAGGGACACTCACTCTCAAATGCATGCAATGCATTGGTGTAAAGTCATCACCTGAATAACCCTGAGAGCGACTATTCCTTAAATCTGTGCCCTGGTACCTCTCATCTCACCCTAGTCTTAGCTCTGCTTTCAAGATTCTGAAATGAATCAATCTGCAAGTTACTACATTTGTCAAGGGAGAGCTGTTCACTGGAGAGGCCAAACCATCTCTGTCAGGCTACGGAATCCCACACAATGTCCACTGGAATTCATGATATGAATTTGCAAAGGTATATCATGGAATCCCAGTCAGGATTTGGGTTAAGATTGTAAGATTTAAATAATTTTCATATTACTTTGGAAAACTATTATGGGTTGAATTCTCACCCCACCCCTGGCCAATTCATGATACTAGATACCCCTAGTATCTCTAATTGTGACTATATTTGGAGATAGGTCTTTGTCTTTTACCGATATCACAAGCTATTGCTTTCTCTGGCTTTGCTTTCACAGAGATAATTAAGGTAAAATTAAGTCATATGGGTGGGCTCTAATATAATATGACTATTGTCCTTATAAGAATCAGAGATTAGGACACAGACACACAGAAGAAGGTCATGTCAAGACACAGGGAGTAGGTGGCCATCAATAAACCAAGGAGAGAGGCCTGGAACACAGTTTCCCACAGTTCTCTGAAGGAACCAACCTGCTGACACCTTGCCCTTACACTTCCAGCCACCAGAATTGCCAGACAATGAATTTCTGTGGATTAAGCTGCCCAGTCAGTGGTATTTTGCTACGGCAGCCCTCACAAGCCAATACAGAAACAAATGGTTTCCTAAGTGTTGTCACGTCCACTCCTATTTTTCAAAAATAGCCTTGGTCACCACGGACAACTAGCCATAGTACCTTAGAGTCCACACTGTCATCCATGTCTCAGTTCTTATACAGTGAAAGCAAAGCCAGAGAAAGCAATAGCCTGTGATATCGGTAAAATATTTCCCAAGTCTATGATCAGAGGTGAATGAGGGTGGGAAGGGGAGTGACATGTTTTAAGGAATCATAGATACTGTTTCTAGGTGAACAAAAATGTTAGAAAATGTTGGTGCTTTTAAAGATGAGGAGGAGAGGAAGGGCTGTTCTCTGTCTCAGATGAAGTGAGCATGCAGAATCACTTTGATTAGTTCAGCCCTTGCGGGAGGAAGATTTAATCTTTCTCTAGGTCATCCCCAACACTCCTATATCTGGTTTTGATGCTAAAGAGAATCAATCAATCAATTGCTCCGACATTAAAAAGTCACAATATATCCATCGAATGTGAGAACAGCACACTGTGGCTATTTCTAAAAGCTATGAAAATATCAATATCTGAAACTGGTGGGAGATGTGTGTCTTTGCCAATGACAATTCCCAGGGACATTGATTTCTATGGTCATATGATCATCATTCCTCTGGTTTCTAAATCCAGTAATGGTGTGGAAGAGCCATAATGGAGCTCACAGTACTCTATCTTATTTAATAAAAGAGAAACATGCAAATTAACCATCACTCCATTATACCCACAGCCAATCAGAGTGAGTATGCAAATTAACCCAACAAGATGGAGGTTAATTTGCATATGCAGGTGCAGAGCAGTGTAAAGCCTGCTATGAGTGGAAGGGGGACAGCAGAGGGAGCTACTGGAGTGGT
The DNA here is from genome assembly GCA_026230045.1 of Corynorhinus townsendii. NCBI lineage: Eukaryota > Metazoa > Chordata > Mammalia > Chiroptera > Vespertilionidae > Corynorhinus > Corynorhinus townsendii. The sequence continues at coordinate 177,051,529 of JAPDVU010000004.1, read as the reverse complement.
GCTCCAGACAGAAGCGAGGACGTGCCTGCACCAGGTAGCCTGGGAGCAGGGATGTGCTGGCTCCCAGGAGGCCAGGGAGCAGGGACTTGCTAGCTCCTGGGTGGCTGGGAATGAAGCCAGGGGCCTATTCTTGCACGAATATCATGCAATGGGCCTCTAGTACATATATAAAAGCCAAGCAACTGGAACAATGGAACGGCTGTAATGACCGGTAGCTATGACATGTACTGCAGTGGCCAACCGGCTTGATAGGGGCCCCAAACGGCCCCCCCAAACCACCTGCAGTTCCTCCCCCACACCGGCCCCGCCCCCAAACCGCCCCCCCCATCAGGGGTGGGGCCAGCCGGCCAACCTCCTGTGGTTCCTCCTCCCCCACTGGCCCAGCCCTGATTGGTCCCCATTGTGGAGAGCTGGTCAGACCCCACCCATGTACAAATCTGTGCACTGAGCCTCTAGTAAAAGATAAAGTTCAAAACATTTCTAATTCCAGAGGTATTGAGCGTCTTTTTAAAAAGTAATATGTCTTGACTGATAAAAAACTTTACACTGCAAAAGGCTGTACCAGGGATATGCTCCCTCAGAGAGAAGCATGTTTCCTTTTCTTCTCACTTAAGCGCAGGTGGCTGCCTCCACAGCAAATAAAGAGCGCTGTCCCCAGGGATGGTGAGAGGAGAGTCCTGTCCATACTACTCATTCTTCTCTCAATACATGTAGATGGACTCTCTCAGATACATTGTGGGATAAAAGGCTTTTGTGGGAAGCCCTGGGAAAGTCACCATCTCTGACCTTTCTTGGGAGAAAAACTGTGTTTTGAGTTCTGAATGACTGACTTTTAAATACACGTTGGGAGCACCACTCCTGGTGAGAGTCAGGCCTGCCTTTAATAGAGTTCTTTGCAGACGATCCACTGTGGAGTTCCACAGGCAACACTGTAAAACATGTGCAACCCCACAGCACTTTTGATAACTCACCAACCTTTAGTCAAGTAGAAATCAGTTAATTTAACACATGTGTAGAAAACCCACTGTGTGGCCAGGTAATGTGTTTGTAATACATTCTGGGTCTTGAGAAGCTCAAAGCATAAAGTCCAGATAGAACACTGTCCTTTTGAATTCCTTTTGCCTGAATAAATATCAAACTACATTTAACTAACTTTTAGAAATTACATACCAAGTGCTAATGGGAAATAAAAAAAATTCTCTGTTTTTCCCAAACCACTCCTGCCCTCTTTCCGATTGCCTTTTTGTTTTCTAAAGAATTATATGTACGGAATGGTTTTCTATTGGAAAAGGATGAAGAAGCAAGCTTGGGTTATCCCATTAAAGAGAGGAGTTTAAATAATGATCTGCAAAACTGGTTTTCCCTTTATTTTGCTCCCCATTTTACACAATTTCTAAAGGCCTGATCTCAGCCTGAGTCTCGGCCCTTGTTAGAGCAGTTTGGGTGCAGGAAACCTTACTCTGTCACTCCCTGCAATCCTCTCCTAAAAGAATTCCTTCAAACAGATTTCTGGGACTGCTGTTTCCCAAACAACAAAGTTCATCATAATCCCAGAAATGGAAACCCAAGTGGCTTTTGTGATAAGCAAGACCTCAGTTGCACTTTGTAGATACTCCCAGCTTTGGAAAAATACCAAACAGAAAAGGGAAGTGTAACTTCAAAGAATAAATGACCAGGGATAAGTTTTATGGGGTCTGATTGTACATTTCAGAGAATGGAATTCATATACGTACATAGCCACTGACTGACATTTCCATTGGATCTGCTAAGTCATCTGCCCCCCTATAACTTAGGCTTCACTGGAAGCTCAGAAGTGCTTCAAATTCCCTCACCTATTGGCATGTAAAAGCTGCTTTTCCACAAATCTCCAGCCTACATATCTGCCAGTGATTTACATAATCCTTAATAGCCCCCTCCCCAATCCTTTTTTCAGCCACCTAGTGCAAACAAGATCTGGCTCAAGCTTCCCTCAACGAATCCATGCTAACACCATTCAGAAGGGAGGCTATTCCATGTAAGCTGGCACAGTCGAATAAGCTCCCCATTGTATAATTGCCAGTCGTGGTAGAAATATATTAATGAACATGCCAGTGCAGAGAGCCCTCAGCTTCTCAGTTGCTTGTTGCACCCTAACGCTGGAAGCACTTTGTGAAACTTAAATGTTTTTTAACCAAGATAAGGAATTTAACTCCACCTCCTTGCCGGAATATTAAGCTCTTCAAGACTCAGATCAAAAGCAACAACTTCATGAAATCTGAAGACAGGCCTGATCCTACAATTCTCTTCCCAACACCCAATAGTCGGCTCTCCTCAACACTCAAAATACAGTTTCTTGGTCATTTTTTATAACTCCTACCTTGCCCATATAAATGTAAGTTACTTAGAGGCTGATACTATGTCTTAATGCATCTTTGCAAAACCCACAGCTGTAGCATAAACAATACATGCTGCTTGATAAATACATACAAATATGTATTTTAATAATACATTATTAAGCTAATCCCCTCTCTCCTTGGCACCCCCCCCTCCCCCATCCCTACAGCATCTCCAGGCTGTCCCCTCACTTTAAGAAAAGCCATCCCTTTTCATCCTTCCAAGCTGCTTAGAGCAGTGCTGTTGAATAGAAATTTCTGTGATGATGAAAATGTTCCTGTCTCTGCTGTCCAATATGGTAGGCACTGGCCCCATGTGGCTATTGAGCACTCAGAATGTGGCTGGTGCAACTCAGAGATGAATTTTAAATTGCATTTTATGTTAATGAATTAAAATTGAACTGGCCACAAGGAGGTCTGGTCAGCATCACCTTATGAAGGCAGATTAGGCACATACTTTGTGTTTGTATTTATCACAACACACTTATTTTATTTATCTGATTCCCTCATTGGACTGTAAGTTCCTAAAGTCTTGTGTTCTACACAGTTTCATCCCCCAAAACCAAGTACAATATTTTAGAGATGCTCGATAAAGAGTTTCTGAATGAAAGGATGAATAAATGAACTGATGGCTCAGTGGACTGGTAGAGGCATTTCTTCATATGTAATAAATCTACAGACCAGATATCTTGGAACCAAGTGATTGGGAACTAACAGATTAATGGTGACGATGTGACAAATTAGCTTTGTCTGAGGAACATGCACAGCTCTTCAGGTTATCTCTCCTTACAAATGCAGGCCCTATCTTTGCATAACCGGAAGTTAGCAACAACTCCCTTAGAGTCCCCTCGTCATCAAGCCATGACTCTGTCCAGACTTGCCCTTTAAGAAAATTCCCAGGAGATAAAGTTCACTGCAATGATGGAGTGAGATAAACATGCTTTTGCTGTGATCCCATGTTCTCACATACCCCATACTGGTCTACAGAACAGCTGAACTCATTCATCAGATTTGAAAATAATTAGGTCTTCACACTCTGTTATCACGGGTATGGTTGTTCCAAAGGGTATGTTGGCAAAGAGCCTTCTTTACCGTGTCCCAGAGACAACCCCCCCATCCAAGGACCTGGGGAGCCCTTTCCCTCCTTCACCAGCATTTCTTCCAAGCCCACTTACAGAGCATAAGGGAAGGTCTCATTGGAACGAATAATGATCCTGGGTGTTTTGGAAAAAAATAAATGCCAAATGTTGGCCTGGTACTGCTTGTGTCATTTTAGGGTACATAGTTGAGTCTCATGGCCAGACATAGTCCAAATATTTGTATAATTTAAAGCAATTTGTACAGACATAGTAAAAGTCTATTTTAGGCAATGGAATTTAATATATATTTCTTGGTGAGCCTTTGGTCTTTTGTGTAATTTTAGGCCTAATTTTTAACATTAAAACACTTAATGTTATAAATGTTTTCATATTTATATGTTTATGAACTAACTGTAAAACAATAACAAGTAATTGAAATTCTAAAATATGCTACACTGAATGCTATTTTTAAGTAAGTTTTAAATTACCTAAAAACTCTTTTAAAAGTCATTTTTATTTTTATGTATTTCAATGAATTGGTGAATTCAAAGCAACAGCTGTATGACTCCCCTGGGTTTCTAAATCCAAGTCTCTATAAAGAGCACAGGAATCCAGTACATTAATCAAAAGTAGGAGTTGGATTCTAAAACTGAGTTCACCACAACTTTGCTGAATGATCAAAGGTGAGGTACTTAACCTCTCTTAGTCTCAGTTTTCTCTTCTATGAGACTATGAACTTTGTACAAGTGTGTTCTTTTAAATTGAAGCATAGTTGCACTACAATGTTTTATTAGTTTTAGGTGTACAACACAGTGGTTCGACTTTTAAATACATTACGTGATCACCACTGTAAGTCTAGTAACCATCTGTCACTACACAAAGTTATTACAATATTATTTACTACATTCCCTATGCTGCACATTACATCCATACAAATATGTTTTAAACGTCACAAGTTAAACCAATAAAAGAAAGAGAAGTATACTATAAAGCCGGAAATTTTTACTTTTTTAAAAGAGAGAATGGAAGGGGGAGAGGGAGAAGGAAAAGGAGAAAGAGAGGAACATTGATATGAGAGAGAGACATCAATTGGTGGCCTCCTGTACAGCCTCAACTGAGGCCAGGGATCAAACCTGCAACCTAGGTATGTGACCATGACTGGGAATTGAACCTGTGACCCTTTGGTCTCTGGGGTGACACTCTAATCACTGAGCACTCCAGCCAGGGCAGGATCAAGTTCTTAAAAATATACAGAGAGAGCCAAGTACTATGCCAAATGGTTTCCCTATTATTACCTCATTTAATCCTCAAAATAACTCTTTAAGAGAGGCCCTAACATTATCCCCATTTTATATTTTACTAGTGGCCCAGTGTATGAAATTCATGCACACGGGTGTGTCCCTCAGCCCGGCCTGCACCTCTCCAATCTGGGACCCCTCGCGGGATGTCCAATTGCCAGGATCGGGCCTAAACTGGCAGTCGGACATCCCCCTTGCAATCCAGGACCGCTGGCTCCTAACCGCTCACCTGCCTGCCTGCCTGATTGCCCCTAACCACTCTGCCTGCCAGCCTGCTCACCCCCAACTGCCCCCCCTGCTGGCCTGATCGCCCCTAACCGCCTGTGCCTCAGCCCAGCCACCATGGCTTTGTCTGGAAGGTCTCCCGGTCTAATTAGCATATTACTCTTTTATTTGTATAGATGGATGAGAAATGGAAGAACAGAGAGACTAAGCAACCAGGTCATGCAGTTAGGATCTGAAGCCACACCGTCTGTTTCTCAGATCTCTGTTCTCAATCAATGCTTTATTCTGCTTCTCAAAAGAACAAAAGTCTCCTTCCCTCACCAGACATGACTTGGGGTGGTGAACACACAATACAATATACAGATGATGTATTATGGAATTGTAACCCTGAAACCTATATAATTTTGTTAATCAATGTTATCCCAATAAATTCAAATTTCAAAAAAGAACAAAACAAAATAAAAAAACACACCCCACCTTATTCTTAATTACAGTTGACAGCTATGGCTCCCATAAGAGGTTAACCTGATAGTCTAGGTGAAAGGTATGAAAACATTTTGTATATCTTCAAATATGAGCTAGCAGTCATTATTAATATTATTGTTAAAGACACAGAGACTTGGTATTTTCCAATTGAATATTAAAGGTTTCTAATTATTAAAAAAAATAACCCTCAAAGTTCACGACCTAGTGTGATTTGAACTTCTGCTGGGTGTAGATTTGAACTACATTTACTACTCAGCTGTGGAAGGCAGTATGACGCTCAGTCTGGCCCACTGTCCAGGGTCAGGATTGCAATTTGTTTCTCTGCTTGTTGCCCGGGGTGCAGGGAAATGATGCATAGGTTTGGGGATTCACAACAATGCCAGACAAAACCCTCAGGAATGTCAGGGGCCCAGTGTTTAATAGAAAGGAGGCCTAGTGTAGAATTGACGCTAATGATAAATATTTGCCAATTAATTGTCACTGCTTCCATGCTTCCACCCCTGCTAGAATCCAGGCACCATGCTGTTTCCAGGTTGCCAAAGCAAAGACCCAGCGTGGAAGGGTCAGATCCCAGAGCTAGATTCAAATTGTCAGCCTGCCATTTGCTGGCTGAGTGATCTTGGGCACTGTCCTCTGTGTATCAATTTATTTGTCTATAAAAACAGGGATACTGACTTCACAGGACAGTTGTGAGGATTAAATAAATAACACATGCAAATGCCTAAGTACCTTTATGTGCAGTTCCTCACTGCATCTTCACTGCATGGGAATCACAGGGCAACATGACCCATGATCTATACTCAATGCATGTTTGATATTATAATATAATTAATTACTCATATCCATTCATTTGGCAAAGAGATATCCCGTGCCTATTGGGTGCTAGGATGCAGATTCCACCCCTCAGGGAACCTAAGTATCAGTAAGGAGGTTACAGTTAACAGGAGGCTCGCTGAACCTTAAAATAATACCCCATTCATGGCACATCATGAGAAGGCAGGGTTCTCTGGAGAAGACAATAGTGCTGGGGAAAATAGAAGGCAGCAGGGAAATTGGCAGGCCAAGTATGAGATGGATTGACTCCAGAAAAGATGCCAGAGGCGTGAGTCCGCAGGAGCTGGGGCGGGCTGGTGAAAACAGGACATTGTGGACATCTCTCATGCCTTGGGTCGTCAGGAGTCAGAAGCGACTCAACAGTACGTTAACCATATCACCTTATGGGACTTGAGCTGTTTTATATTTCCTGTTTACCTTCCTTGCTTGAGAATGGACTCAGCCACATTTAACCACCAGTAGGGATAAGAATGATCAATATGAGTCAATATACTTCCATAGTGACGGGTGACACAAAAATAGTCAGAGGTCGATTTCTCATAAATGGGATAAGAGTAGGATCCATATAAACCCTACCTCAGGCAGTTGTGAAAGACACAACCATATCTGCAGTTTATTTAAGATACTCAGCTATCTATTTAAATAAACAAAGGCTGGGTTAAACACAGAAAATGCAGAACAGACACATTTGTATTCCTAGAGAAGCTAATATTTTGAAATAAGTAAGTTGAATAGCTATAAAATTCAGAAAGTTCAAGAAGATTAAAAAAAAACAACACCTCAAAACACTGAGCTTCTATATGAAAGTCACGTAAACAAAATACTAAAAATCTAAATCATTTTAACAAATGCATTAGCCTTAGAAGCATATCATTAGTAAAGTAAGGTAGTAAAGCCAGCTAATTAATAAGAATTTGAAAAATGCAGTAGAGAGGGACAACCTGCTGTTATCATTCCCCCCCCGGATTCCAATACTGACCCCAATTAAGAAAAATTGCCTTAAAGTACAGAAATGTATCAAAGAAAAGAATTAAGCGGACAAGAAACAGAAAAAAAGTCCTCATTACCCACAATGTAAGAAATGCAAACGAAAACTATCAAAGATTTTGTTAAAAATGATGCTTAATACTTCTGAAAATGCTACAAGATACATATTCTTTGATATTGCAAGCAGTAATGAAAATTAGTATGAATTGTAAGAAATTTGATAGTAACAAAGTCTTTAAAATGTTGATTCCTTTTGAACTGGTAATTCTAATTTTGGAAACTTATCCTAAAGGAAATAATCAAAGATATAATTAAATAATTAAGATTCGTTTTTTGTTTATTTTTATAATCAATGGGTTATTGTTAGTAGAGAAAAATCTAAATATTAAGAAATGTAAGTAAACAGTTAAATTTTTATGTGACACTCATAGGATAAATTACACAAGTATTAAAATGTTTTCAAAACATACTTGATATGGAAAAATGTTCATAATATCACATAAAATTTTAAAAATGTAAAATTTTATATACATTTAGTAGAAACCTAATTTTGATATATTACATATAAAAGCAGGAAAAAAAAGACAAAAGATATTTTCATTTTCACATATGCCCCCAAAGTTGGCCACTACACATTTGATCCTTGAACAACACAAGTTTGAATTGTGTGGATTTACTTATACCCAACATTTTTTCTAGAAATATAGTCAACCCTCCATATCCCTGGATTTTGCATCCATGAGTTCAACAAACCCCAGTTCGAAAACCAAATTCTCCCCCTCTGTGGAGGGCCAGCTTAGTTGTATGGGGATTTTTCATTGTGTGCAGGTAGCCCTGCCCACTGCCTTGTTCAAGGGTCAACTGTGTAGTAATTTTGAACCGAAACTACATTGGAATCCTGGATTTATGTAGGTTTTCAAAAGTATTAAAGTCTTGAGCCTGCACCAAGAGGATTTCAATATTGAAGAATCAAAACACCTTGATATCAAACCATTTCGTCTTCAGGTGGCGCCGCACCACGGGCCCAGAGGTCTCAGGCAGGGCTTCTCGTGGCTGGCAGAGTCTCCAGGTACCAATGCAGGGATGTGGGAAATTGTGGGAAGGATTCTCACCTGCTCAAATATCTCTCCCCCACCCTTGTCATGGGTACTGAAATTCTATCACTGGTGAGTCAATCCTCTGATTTAGGTTCTACCTTATCCCTGGAACTTCAAAAGAAAACAAAAACCCATAGTACGAAGTGACATATTCAGTCACAGTAACATCTGCATCTAAATGAATTGATCAGACTTTCCTTCCTTCATTCCATCAACAAGCATTACTCAGGTGCATAGACAGTGCTGGAGAGAACCAACATGGGAACACAAAGCTGAATCAAACTGTCTTCTGTTCTCAAGGGGTTCCCAGGCTGGCAGTGAGGCAGGTACACAGCGGCACGTAACACAGCGCCAAGGAAGAGGTAAATAAGGTGCACCTGGGGCCCAACCTAGCAGGAGGCTTGGCTCCTGTCTACCCGAGGAAGGTGAGAAGACTTCACAGGAAAGGTGCACTGGAGCTGAGTCTTGGGAAAAAGGAGTGTGTCTGCAGAGGCAAAGGAAATCAGATAGGTAGGCAAGGCAGCCCGAGAGTGCAAGAGGCCCGCAGGGAGGTACAGGGCTCCCGGGAGGCTCTCGGAGAGTGACCATGGGGTGCAGAGCTGAGTTGGGAAGCAGAGCCTGGAAGTGACACAGGACCAGACCAAAGCCTCGTGTACCCTGGAAACATGCGCACATTCCCATGTGGAGATGCCAGGAGGGAAAGGGACGTTCCAGAAAAGGGTGCAAACGAAGTGCTTGCCAACTCTGAAATTCTACCCCAGTGCGGTCCTGCTTGCTCTCGAATTCAGCGCCTGGCTCCCTGTTGAAATCAGGTTACCGCCTTGCCTCTCAGGTTGCACTTTTAATCTCTAGGATCCAAGGACACAGTTGGATGACAATCTTGTCTTCCTTAACACACCTTTTCTGATGACTGCAAATACTGTTTCAAAATACAAATGCCTGATGTTTACTTTTATTGTGTGGGACTTAACTAATCGGAGAATCTAATGATTCATCTTATTCAGACTAATGCACAGCCTACCTTTTTAAACTAACAGGGGATTTAAAAAAAAAAGACAATTTTATAAGGATATTATGGGAGGAAACAATCTTTGTTAGTTTTGGACTTGAAGATTAGATTCTCCCTTTTATTTTTTAAGAAAAAAAAATCCAAATCTTCAGGAAAACTTTGCCTCTTCTATCTGCCCCATCTTCCATGCCCCCTCAAGGCACAAATTTTCTGACAGATCTTCGCTATTTCCCACATAAAAAAACAAATCAAGGCAGAGCCATCATCCCCAAGTGCAAAGCAAACTTTCATTATTAGTCGTGCTGGCAAAAATCTTGGAAAGTGTAAGCTACATAAATTCCAAGAAAACGACTGAAATATATCTCTCCAAAGTAGAACTTCCCTGTAACTAGATTTGTGAAATTTCTCTCCCCTGACCCGCCTCCTGCCTTTTCTGACACAAGCTGAACTTATTTGCACAGTGTTCCAAAGCAGACAGGGACACACACGCACACACGTACATAAACACACGGAGGAGACGCGCCTGAAAACTGTCTGACGGGCTGTTCCGGACCAGACCGTGTGCAGTGTCCTTGCCCAAATGCATCTGACTTCAGGCTTGGGAACATTAAACAAACACAAAAACAAGACACGGCAATGCGCGTGCTGGGATGGATGACAGAGGCAGTGAGCAAATATTGGCGTTGTATTTCACCTGTTGCCATGGTTACCAAAACAGGGTGGATACTGGCAGAAAGAGACAGGAATAAAACTGGGAAGACAATGAGTCCTTGGAGAATGTCTAAATGTGCATATGAGGACCCGCTGATGTGGGTGGAGCAGGAACAGCCAAGAGAAAGACCCCCTATGGCAAGGGACATGTCAATACCCTTGTGTATGTGAGTAGCGGGCTCAGTCACCACTCTACACAGCCCAGCACAGATCTCCAAACGCCCATGTAAGATCCATGCTGCCCCCAAATAACCAGCGATGAGACCTGGGAAGTTTAGTTTTGCTTGGTGGCAGGCAAAATCAAGGCAGCTTGTGCCAGGTGCCCAGAGATAAAATGTTCAGCATGGACCCACACTCCGGATGACGACTAAGACTAGCTTAGTAGTCTCAGGTCAACACCCCCGAGTCTCAGGAAAAATGATAGAAAATTGGGCCCGTTTCTTTGGGCAATCATGATAGTTTCAATTCCCAGTTGATGTCAAAAGGGGGGAAAAAGCTGATTGACCCACTTCTACCCCAGGTACTTTACGACTCAACAATCAAATTGCAGAAAAATGCTTCCGGAAGCACCTCCTTTAGAAGGTTCACTATCACAGCAACTAACAGATGACCTTCTGATCGCCTTCTGACTAGCACGTGGAGAGTGAAGTTCCATAAACTTGAAACTCAGAATCTGGGTTCTAATTCCACTTCTTCTGTTAATTAACTACGTGACCTTGGAGACATTATTAACTTGAACTTCAGGCCTTTGTCTCTAGAAGGAAAGATTTTGCTAAAATAATCCCCAAGTTTCTTTCCTGCCTATGAATCACCTTTGGAATTTGGTGATTCTTGGGCAATTGATAACCTTAAATTCTCCTTTTCAAAAAAATATATATTAAATGTATAATCCCATGTATTTGTGGTTCTGATCCACATGTGGACTATAAACTCTGTAGAAATTGATTCTGTCCTATAGAGATATAAACAAATAGCTTCTACCTCTGGTTAATGATCTCATAAGCTAAACATTTACATTTTTATTAAAAAATGGCACAGTATAATTCTACATTAAACAGTCTACAGTTTAAATGGGCCAAGTGGCAATGGCATACGCAAGGTTCGGAGAAGTGTTGTGGCTTTAGTTCCTCAATAGCTAAGCTCAAACTCAGCACTTGTCTTGGCCAGACAGGAATATGGATCAGACTCCGTCCAGTGTTTAATTGTAAGGACTAGAGAATCTGATAGGCACAAGCTAATAGATGGCTGAGCCTGGGCTATTAATTTGAGGCTCAGAACCTGCTTTTATTCAAAGTAAATTACCATGGGGATGCCAGAGACAGCATGATATAGCAGAAACAGGGGAGGGGAAATCAAAGAAGACGGGCTCAGGGCCTGGTTGTGCCACTGGATGATGCCGGAAAAGTCACCTAACCTCTCTGTGCCTTTAGAATGAGCAACTCTCCTGGGCTGCTGTGAGGCTCCAATGAGACAATGCATGTGAAAGCGCTTTGCGATTTGGAAAGTGCTCTACTAATATAAACTCATAGGAGGATCCTCCCCACTGCTGGCAAACGTTGTTTAGGGCCAGGGCTGGGGTCACGGTGTAGCGCTATATTTCATCAGCTTCTATTTTCTTCCCAAATTACCCAACCTCTCAGCTTATTCATTTGTAAAATGAGATTAAGAATAGTGTCTCTGTCACTGGCTTGTTGAGGATTAAGTAAGATAATATATTGCAAGATGCTTTACATAGTTTCTGCCACCTATGCAAGTATTTGACTAATGTTAACAATTACTATATTCCTGCCATGGTGTTTTAAGAAGGGAAGTTGCCTTTAAAAATGAGACGCATCATATATATTATTAAGAACATAGATTTTTGTTGCTATTGCCATGGAATCTTCCATAATCTCTACTTATCTGCATATTGGACAGTGGTTTTTCACAGTAGTTAGGTAGGAAAATTCTGGAACAAAGTGGTCACCTCGGGTCAGCCCGTCATTGTGTTTTGATCACTGGCTCTAAGGACACATGGCTGCTGGCACAATGCAAACGTCAATGACAGCTTCTTTAAAGTCCACAGCATTTCCTGCCTCACTACAACCTTCTGAGAAGCAGACAGCCTATTCAGTCACCTCCTTTTCTTATTCCTGCACTTTTAGGAAGTGAAGCTGAGATGCTTAAAGCAAATAGGCAAATTGAAGAAGTGCATTTCTCAAGCACGCCAGAGAGATGTTACCTGGAGACTGTCTTTTCCTGTGTATAAGCTTTCCAGGCAGCTCCATATGGAGCCAGGCTTCTCTGTGATTTATCTGTGGGACACTGGGTGGCCACGGGGCACTGTCGGCAAACAGTTATCCAGCCCGATAATTAGGGAGGGGAAAGGCAAACACAAACACACCCAGGTTGACATTCAAAACAAAGTGGAGATTTAACCGTGATTGCTCACTCTACCATCCTAGTTCCTGTCTGCCAATCTGCCAGGAGGAAACCAAAGCCAAGAAAAAAGTGCTGTCAATAATTTATCAGTACTGCTGGTTTGGGAAAAGCACAAATCTGGGGGGAAGAAAGAAGACCTGAGTTGGGAGCCCAGCCTTGTGTTTAAATGATGACCTGATCTCCCTAAGTCTTTACCAAGCCTTGGTGCCCTCACTTGTAAAGTGAAGAATTTGAGCAAGGTCTTTACGAAGTAACCTCCATCTTTAAAAATCCCTGACTCTCAAACAGACTGTCCAACCTATGAGGGAAGGCAGGGAGTGAGGGGGTAAGAGATCAATCAAAGGACTTGTATGCATGCATATGAGCATAACCAATGGACACAGATGGGGGGGGCGGGGATGAGGGCATGTGCTGGGGGTTGGGGGTGGCTGGGAGAGGTCAGTGGGGGAAAAGGAGACTTATGTAATACATTAAACAATAAAGAATAAAAGAAGATTTAAAAAAAATCCCTGACTCTCTAATCTTTTTGGTTTCTTTCTTTCAGTCATTAATACATATATTTATGTATGCATTAAATGAACTGTAAACTTAGCTGTGAATGAAGTATTGACAGTCGGTGACCAAAATACAGCACAACCAGTCCATCACAATGGAAGAAACAGCATACTGATTGCTCTCAGTTCCTAGGAGGGCAATGATATTCCATCTTCTATTTTCTAAGGAACAGACATTGCTTTTCTATCAAGGGAATAATATGATGGATGCTGTTTCCAGATATCTTTCAAAGAAAACAAATGTAGTCAGCTACTCTTTTTAAAAAGATATTTTTATTGATTTTAAGAGGAAAAGAAAGGGAGACAGATAGAAACATCAATGATGAGAGAGAATCCTCGATCTCCTGCCTATGGGGATCGAGCCCACAACTTAGGCATGTGCCCTGACCAGGAATAGAACCATGACCTCCTGGTTCATAGATCAGCACTCAACCACTGACCCACACAGGCTGGGCATCAGCTACTCTTTACCTACTAATTACTTAGCTTAGCATTTATCTACTTTGATTCTCTCCTTCTCAGTCCCACCTTTGCTCCCTACCCACTCTATCCTACCCTATTTCCATGTTTAGGGTTTGGTTCTTTCCCATAATTTAAATCCAACTCAACTCAATTAAGTTCAGTTTTCACTCATGGGGCCTTTCTCAGTACATGGAGCTTACACATGCAAGAATTACCTTCAAAGAGTTTCCAATCAGTCAAGTGGAAAACAAGAAACATCAAGATAAAAATGTGTTTGGTGCCCTAGCCAGTTTGGCTCAGTGGATAGAGTGTCGGCCCTAGGACTGAAGGGTCACAGGTTTGATTCTGTCAACGGCATATACCTCATTTACAGGCTTAATCCCTGGCTCAGGTAGGGGTGCGTGCGGGAGGCAACCAATTGACAAGTCTCTCTCATATTGACGTTTTTTCTCTCTCTGTCTAAACCCCTACCTTTCACTCTCTCTAAAATCAATGGAAAAAATATCCTCAGGTGAAGATTAACAAATAAACAAACAAAAATGTGTTTGGAGAAAGAGGCAGAAAAGCTAGACCAGTCAGTGAGGCCACAGAGCTCTGGTTTAACCAAGGGGGAAGTTCCATATCACCAACTGCTCCTCATCCTTTCCAGGTTATCTGCAAGCCTGCACTATCCTTGCCATCCTTGTCTCCCATCTATACTAATAAAAGAGTAACATGCTAATTAGACTGGATAGACCAGACGTCTTCTGCATGTCCTTCTGGACAAAGCTGCAGCGGCTGCAAGGGTCGAGGAGGGCCGGCAGCTGTGGCGGCTGGCAGTTACAGCAGCAGCAGGGTGATGGGGGCGGCACCTTGCCCTGATTGCCTGGTCACCTACTGCAGATAAAAGCCAGACTGCAGACTCCCATAGGGAGCGGGCCTAAGCCGTCAGTAGGACATCCCCTAAGGGCTCCTGGACTGTGAGAGGGGGTAGGCTGGGCTGAGGGACCACGCCCCCTTCCCCCCAGTGTACAAATTTTCATGCACTGAGCCTCTAGTTTTTATATAAATATAAATTAACCCTAAAGAATGTGATTTAATCTGTTGGTTACTGATATCTGGAAGCTATATGACATTTTTGTCTAAAGGATAAATGTGTTGAAAAAGCTTTGCCATTAGAGTCTGAGACATTAGCCTTTGCTAAGTGATGTATTGTGGGCCAGTCTTTTAACTGCTTCGAGCCTCAGCTGGCCCAGCTGTAAAATGGGGATAGCACCCATGTTTCCTTCTTCTCCTCCTTTTTCATTTCTCTATGTGTACCTCCCTCTTTCCCTCACTTTCCTCTTTGGATGTTCAAGATGTCCACGAGGTATCATGTGAATTTCCTTCCCAGCAGACCCCAGGTCATGGAAGACACTCACTGATCCCAGGAACCTGGGAGGAAGAGCCTAATGTTTTGGGTGGTTGGAAAGATGGAAAGCTCTCGCAAATCTGAGTTTGCTCTGACCCCCAAACAAACTCCAATATGCATGTATTCACTTGTGTAATTATGAAGCCATATGTCAGTTGGCTTAATTCTTCAGAACAACAATCTATAAAACTAAATTATAATCTGCCAGAATTATTTTAAGACCGGCACAGGTGTGGCTACAGTACACTGAAGTCACTGCTTGGTACTTAATGTACATTAAGTCAAAAGAAGGACATGTATGCTTCCTGATTTAGGATTTCTGCATTAATGCGCCATAGAACTTATTGGGGATACCGATTCTGCTCTCCCACAATGGAAATGACCGATTTGGGACAAGGAAAGTGGCTGTCTTCTACTAAGCAATCACTAGCCAGACAACGTCTAACAAACTTGTGCATTTAAAACAATCCTGTCGCAAGCTCTTGTCTACCTCCAGGACCTCCAAGTTTCACCAGAGATTCAGGAAGATGGCTTTTGTCAGTGGCCAACGGGGAGTGTGAACTGAACACCACTGTCCCCAGCAGAACAGGTCTGTAGTGTTGGGTGTGGGAGACGCCTCTCTGGTTTCTCTGGTGTGCTCCGAAAACACCCCCCCCGCCCCCCCAGAGTGCATTCATCAAAATAGCCCATGTGTGACCTTTGGAAAAGTCCTTGAAAACAGTGAAACAAGAGTCTTAGTTGAAATCTGGAATCCATTCCAGTCTTACACAGGAAGAAAATTAGGCATAGAACAACAAAGCCTATAGTTCTGAGAAACCCGGGGAGGCTCTGGCTGACATGAAAATCATCGATTTTTTTTCTTCACTACTTTGTTTTTCATAAAAGCTTTCATCTAAGTAACCAAAGCTGCTAGAAAATACTGTAATGTTAGTAGATGGCAAGCACTGGTTTCTCCAGTGAATAATGCAGGCAGAATAAGAATAGGGATGCTGAGATGCTGAGTAATGTATTAAAAGTCACTTACTTAACACTTTTGCAAGCTACTAAGTAAATGCTATTCTTCCAATATATGAGTGGCGAATGCTACCATTTTGGCAATAATGGGATTAGGCATGGAAGCCTGGGGTAGAGAGAATAACTGTGTTCCCTAAGCCCCAACTCCATTGTAGAATTCATTTGCCTAGATATCATGGATCTGGAAATATTTATTCACTTAGAACATGAATCAGCAGAGGAGTGCGCTCGCTCAGTAAATTTAACTCAACAAACATTTGTGGGGTAACACTATTTTTATAAGTACAGACCGAGTCCCTTTTGTCACCAGCTGATATTATTCACTATTAATTTGCCATGCCATATGCTTTTATTTCATATGCATAAGTAATCACAGCCTGTACTCCCTTTGGAAGCATTTTACTTCTTTGCCAGCAAGGAAAAGGACAGGACACTTTGAGTCAAGTGGTAGCATAAAACCCAGTGAAAATCAATTGGCAGGGAAATCTGGTTTGGACTTATGTTTGAGAATCCACCTCAAGTTTGTCTGGGAGGTCCCTCAAAAAGGACACAGACCTGAGCCAAACAAGACGATTCAGAAATAATCCAGCTGTGGGTGGGGGTGGGGGGGGGAGGAATTGGGGGGTGCGTAGGATGCTCAGACCCAGAACACGTCTTTATACACATGAATAACTTAATTTTTTCTTAAGTGCCTTCACAGTTCATTTTTTATTTTCCTTAAAAAAAAAAAAAAAGTAAATGGCATTACTCTGGTCTCCAAAACTGATGCCAGTTTGAACTATACTCTGCCAGCAAGTATTTGGTTTGGCTCTGCAGGGCTTGAGTTGAAAAAATATTTGCCGATTCCAAAAAGATTTAACGACCTTTGCCAAAGATGCCGGTGCCATTTGGCATGTCACAGGGACTGTGGCACAGCATAGAGAACTTCTTGACCACAGATTTTATTTGCCAGAGGTAGCCAACACTGGGAGTTCCATCGCTTCCTTGGGTCAAGAAGCTGCAAGTCAAATGAGTGAAGTTTCCAAAAGAAAGTGACCAAAGAGAAGAAGACATTAAAAAAAAAACAACCACCACCAAAAACTTGCTGCCATTGAAAATGAACTTGATGGGTTTTGATAGCTAATTTTCAGAACTGTCAGGAATATCCTCAGACCAACCATCAAACAAGGTCCCTAATGCTGTCAGTCAGCAAACCAAATAAATCTCCAACTTCTCACAAAAGGACCCATTAGCAGCAGATAGTCAAACCTTTTGTTGTCAGCGGATACCTTACTAATCGTGGTGTTAGAATTTGAAGGAGAACTGAATGACCTACTTCAAGCAACTTCACTAGACATAACCAGCAAATTTACTTTATATTGCCAAGTTGGACATGCGGTGCTTTTTATTAATATTTAGAACATAAATGCATGCATCTAGCACTGGGATTGGGAAGACTGACCTTAGTGCACATAACTCTCATATGTTAAAAGTCACTGAAGGCTGTCACCTGAAATCATGTGTTTGTTACTCTGCTCTGATCCTCTCCAATCAACATCACATCTGACAACTATAACAAAAGATGCAAAATATTCCCATATAGTGTGTGCTTAGAAATCACATGCATGTATAAATGGGTATGGGGACAGGGCGAGAGGCACTGAAACTGTGACCACCTTGAAAAAGAGAAACTTGGGGTTAGTTTTAATCTCAGGTTATGAGTAAATACACACATACTTAGGTGTATCCCACTTAACTGCCATGGATCCCCCCAAACTTCTCCATATCTCTTTCACTAAGGCCACGCGCTGATCCAATGCTCATTACAATGATCATCTACTTCAAGGTTCAGTAACAAACACCCTCCAAGAAAGAGCCAAGCTCTGCACACAGCCTTTCCACAGAAAGACCTATTCACCACAACAAAGACGGAGCCGTCTACCTGACTTGACCGAAATGTGGAAGCCAGAGTAGGAATCAAAAGAAAAAACCATGCAATAACAAAAGGGTGATTATACGTGTTATTTACCATTTTGGCTTCTGAATGCATCGGCTGGACTTGGGGAGAAGCACAGGGGTTGCTGAGATTTGGACCTTGCATTCCCAAGAGGTTGGAGTTCACTGACATTTGTCTCTCCATCTAAGACAAAAGAAAGCAACAGTCAAGAGTCTGAGGAGGCAGTCTAGGCTATAGACAAAGCTGTATTTCTCTTTCAAATGAATCATGCCTAGTTTCTTTGAATAACTGTGGAGAAAGTCTGTGGTTTGGTGAAGGGTAAGCAATGCACTCCTGAGCCTTGAACCCAACCACATCAAAGAATCACCCAAAGCTACACCTTCTATAGAAGATGCTCCAAGCCAAACAGAACTACCTTGTCATGTAGATCATTTCCAAACAAAAGTATCAAATATTTTCACTTGTGCAAACCCTCCAAGTGCCAGGAATTATACTGATTTTTATAGCTATGAAGGATAACATACGCACAGAAAAATGCTGGAAGGATATAAAATATACCAAATGGCTATCTCAGGTTATCTGTGGCTTTTCCCCCCATCCCTAAATTTCATACAGAAACATAAATTGTTTTAGCAATAAGAAAAAATAAAATTAATTTTGAAAGCATCTCTGGTGGGTGCGCCTGTCATTCTTCCTCAAAAACACAAGTGAAAGGACCCAGCCAGGTATTTGAGCCTCTGCCTCCAGCACATGTCTTCCTCCCTGTTAACCTCCTCATGACTACACAACTGCAGTCTCAGGCCTCAGGGTGAGACTCGGCCTGTGGGTAGGTGAAGAAGGCAGTGGAGGGTTTCGTGTGACATGATCCACCAATCCCACATTGTCCTGCTGACCCGCCATGGTGTGTAGCATCAATATCATTCAAAGAGCTGCATTGAATTCTGGCATTTTTGTCTCCAGGGTGCTCCTGCTAAAATGTAAATACAGCAAGATCTCTATTTCAGTCATGGGAGAATGTGCCTGATGAATATTTGCTGTTTAGTAGAAAATTAGCCCCTTTCCAAGAACCAAAATAAAGCAAATATACAGGGTTGGGCAAAAGTAGACTTACAGTTGTGAGTACGTAAAAAGAGTTTATTCTTGTATTATTTATTAATTATTGCATTATTTTTCATACAAAGAATGGTAAACCTACTTTTGCCCCAACCTCTATTTTACACTGAAATCACAGAAAATGATGAGACGTTCCTAGGGGGATTCCTCAATGCAAGAGTTTTTTCCATTTGTCAAAAGATGGAAATGAAAACCATGGTCGGAAATTTTAGGGGACCAGGTTTCTGCTCCAAGTTAGCCTCGGTAGTCTTGGAAAATCCAGAGCTCCTTCTCGCTGAAGGAAAGCTCACAGAGGAGAGTTGAGAGCCATAATTGGACTAAATGACCCTTTCATGTACTTTGCATTGTTGAGGTTCTGTGACTGCAATCCCTGTTGTGCCCACTCCTGGGGCAGGGCATGGCTATGACACTGATATGTGAATTAGCACAGGTGCTGCTCAGCTTCTCCTGAATGTCTGGTTGACACACCCCTCACTGCAATACCATCAGCCTTACCTTAGCCTGAACTAGCTCATCTGTATCAACAGTGTGTGGATATGTCAAACTGTTTCAAAAGGAGCTATTGAAAGAATTTTCTAGATGTTCTAGAGCACACCTGCAAAACCTTTTGAGGCTTTACCAATTCAGTAAAATAAAATATTTACACTCATATCACCCCAACTTATTTTTTTTTAGCCCAGCTGGTGTGGCTCAGTGGTTGAGTGTCAAGAGGTTGTGGTTCAATTCCCAGTCAGGGCACATGCCTGGGTTGCGGGATCCATCCCTGGTGAGGGGTATGCAGGAGGCAGCCAATAGATGTTCTCTCTCATCAATGCTTCTCTCTCCTTTGCCTTTCCTCTCTCTCTAAAATTAATAATAATAATAATAATAATAATACTTAAAAAAAAGATTTTAAAAAGTTAATTTTTAAAAATCATGGTAAAATATACATAACATAAGAATTTCCATTTTAACAATTTTTAAGTGTACAGTTCAGTGCCATTAACACTACACTTGTGTACGCTAATTCATGTGTGTGTGTTCTCTAATCCTTATGTCATGAGGATTGTTCTGGAAAATGCTTATTACTGATAACTCTCACTTCCAGAGGCTGGGGAACAGGACAGTCAAGTAGCATTTCACCCCTTTTTCCAACAGATGACCTTCTCCTAGAGAGAAATCAAGCCCAACTGAGTTTTTGCCCTCAGTTTCCCCAAGGAGATCTTTGGAACGTCCGGAAGTACAGGTGACTGTCAGACGTTCCTACACTGCTAGCCCTCATGCACTACAAACCTCATAGCAGCCGGTTTCAGCATCTGGATCCCCAGTCCACCGTGCTTTCAGCTTTTTGGAAAAATTATAGTCTATGACTATTTCTACCCCGTGACTCACAAATTAACCAGAATTTTGAAAACAGGCTGACTTCTCTATCTAAAAAAAAAAGGCATATTTCCCTCTAAATGATTATAGGGTCAGGAGCAGTCTCTTCAAAACAACTCTTTAGTGATCACTAATAAGGCTCTGCACCGAGCCTGTGGCTTTGAGGAGCTGGCTAGAACAAGGGGTCAGAAGATGGGGGAGGCTTTGCATTGTCTGTAAAACATCCAGATTGAAGAATTCACCTTTTTTTTTTTTTTTTTTTGAGCTTTTTTTTTCTTCCTGTAAACACACTGGAGAACAGAAGCTAAGATGCCTGCACTTCAGGGGGCTTTTGTAATAATAAATGGATGTTTGTATCCCCAAATTAAAGCATGTGACTTGGAAGATAGAATATCACAACCCAGAGAGCTCCTTAAAGGCAATGCCTGCCTTGTTCCTCACCTCATCCGGGAATCTAACATAGTAGTTGGCCCATAGAAGGTGCTTCAACAAAAGTTTGTGGAATGAGTGAGTGAACAAACGTATCATTTTGTTTCAGACCCAAGGTTCTGTGAAATGTGTGGCAGAGTAGCATGTGCTACCAATCAGTTAAAAATCTCCCCTGCACCTGCAGGCACAAACCTTTTTTTACCTGGAAATCATGGTTTCCTGCGGCAGGAACTCTAGAAGATGACGCTCAAAATGCCAGCATTATAGCATCGGAGCTGGTGATTTGATAATATGGAAGAAAAGACCCAGATTTCCAGGTCCTGTAACTTTTAGGATATGCTTTTTAGAGTGTTTATATGAATTTCCATTAGTTACATCTGTGTCACTTTAGACCTCAGTTTCTCAACCTCAGGACTATTTACAATTTGAGCAAAATAACCATTTGTTGTGGTGGCTGTTCTGTACATTGTAGAAAGTTTAACAGCATCCCTGGCCTCCACCCACTAGATGCCAGTCACTCTCCTCCCCACCCCCCCACCACCCGCCCCAGTTGTGACAAGCAACAGTATCTCCAGATGCTGCCCAATATTCTCAGGGAGCCAAATCACCGCTGGCTGAGCATCACTGCTCTGGACTGACACTATTGTTGTGGCAGCTGCTACCTGTCCCTGATATGGGGTTGGGAACTCCCTGATTTTTATGTACACTGGCTCTGCACCATGCACCTGATTCTTCGTTTCTACTCTGAAGCATCACCAGGAGATCAAGTTGTACAATGAGATGATGTGGCCCAACCAAGAGAGGCAGGAAACAGGTGCCAGGTACCTTTTTCTGAGCCCTTTCAACCCAAGTATCCCACGTTTGTCCCTGAGATTGGTACACACTTTAGTCAAATGGAAGCAAGGTCACTCAGTAATATTTTTTGAACAATGGATCAACTTTCTGAGAGGAGACTAATTTTGGACAAGAGGAATTTAGAGCCTAAATGGAGATGGCATATAGTGGATGTCTTCATGCAATTAATTGGGTTGAATAAAACCTGGGGTAATGACACTGATGGTGCTGTTTTGCTTCATCGAAAGATGTTTACATTGAGGAACATAGGTGAAGTCAGCCAGCTCATCTGACCCAATTTTGCAAAGACTGTTTCTAGCCTGAACTACCTAATATATGCAGTGGGCAAGTCCCTTTCTCTAAACTGGCGGACCAGGCCCTCCTCATTCTCTTCCCACTCGGATAAATGAGCAAACTGCTCAACCTGCCAGAGTGAGTTTAGATTTGGGTTCCAGTCACAACTCTTCATTCACAATCTGTGTGACATTGGGCAATTAGCTTTATATTGGTAAAATGAGTGTCAACATTCCCACAGGATTGCTGTCCTAACAAAATGAAATAACAAAGGTAGACAATTCTTTAAGATACTCTGTGAGGCACTGTTGATACTGGATAGGAGGGCTTTAATAGAATTCTCACACCGCTCTAGGGTTTTTGAGAACTCTTGTGGCCCTGTGACTAACACCAGCCACCAAATGTCCACCAATGCAGAATGCCAGGGAGGATGAAGAAGTACAGGCAGGGGATCCCACGGAAGGAGAGCACGGTTCGCTCCAGAATAATCTGTGTCTTCTATCTACATCCATCTGTTGTTTTCAAAGAGAAGCAGGAAAATATAATGATGATGAGTGTAGACTTGGGAGTCAGACTACCTGAATTTCAATCCTAACTCCATCACCTACTGGCTCTGTGACCTTAGCCAAGTTACTCAGTTTCCTCATCTGTAAAATGGGGATAAGAACAGGGCATACCTCATAGGATTGTTGTGAGAAAGGAGAGAACATACATATTGTGTAGATGTTAAGAGTCAGCTCTGGAGCAAGAATGCCTGGGTTCAAAACTCAGCTGCTCTGTTTCTCAGACAAGCAAGGTACCTTCACTCATTCAAAAAATGGGGAAGTATTAGTATCTACCTCCTAGGATTGTTTCATGTGTTGATAAAGTGCCTAGAGATAACTAGCACACGAGAAGCACTCAATAAATGCAGTGAGAATAATTAACAGAGCATGGCAGGCATGACTACGTGTTAGAGTTATATGTACCGTCGTTATTATTGGCATTATTATTATTACTCTGAGCCCTGGCCAGAGCACTCACTGTCAGTTTAAGGACACTCTGTAGCTAGCCCCCGTGTAGACTTTGGAGTAGTCACAAAACATGTCTCTGAACAAATCCCGTTCCTGGATGTGGCAAGTTCACTTGTCACCAGTAGGAAGGTGAGCCAGTGCATCACCAGGGAAGCACTGAGGGACGGGAAAGCCAGCAAGATGCCTGGGATGGACAAGCAGGCCCTCAAAGCCACTCACACACAGCTCAGGTCTCTATCCAGTGGCCACTTTCTCCCCAGGCAGCCAGAAGCTCAGTTTCCCTTCCTTTTTCAAATGGGGCAAGACTGGGAGGAAGTGAGGAGCACTTACTGGCATCAGGACAGCGGAAGATCCCGGCATCGTAGGGTTGGGCAGGGTCCCGGGCATGGAGGCTGGCATGGGCTGTCTCTGTCTGTTGTGGATGTGTAGCAGAGAAGATAGAGAGCCTGGAACAGGCCTGAGGACAAGGAACAAGAGAAGCATATATTATTCCTGATGCCTGAGGCAGGGGATTCACTGCCTGTTTCCCTGGGACCAGAACCAGCCCGGGGCAACACCATTATATGCAAAGCAGATCAGATCCTCTGGTGAGAGCCATGTAATTGAGAATATTAGGGAAATAATAACAAATAAAACACAAGTCTGGCTTCCTTTGCTGCTTCCTAGTTAATACATCAAATTCTACTTCATTTCCTGACCTCTGTTATTTAACTGATGTTCCATAGACAACAAATTGATAAATCTTCTAACCCCTGCATCTTAGCATGGAGACTTAGTGGTGAAATCCTGCAGTGACTAGGAAGTCTCTGCCCTCTGGAGGACTTCAGAGCCAGATGTGTGTGCATGTGTTTTATCCACATTCACTCACACCTCTGCCTGGAAGCCCTCCTGGCTTGGCTCTGGATACATTTGCACTATCTGGATTTTCGGAGCCAGCTTCATTCATGAATTCCCAAGAGAAATCTATTTTGACTTTTTCACTGTTCTCCACCATGAGTAGAACAAAAAACAAAAGCCAGGACACAAATGAAAGCAGTCGGGTTGTGTTCAGGCCACTGTAGTGGGACGAGTCCGGAGCCCAGCCCCCAGTTCCCAACCCCTCGTTTCATAATAACTTGAGGTGTGAGGCTGTTTGACAGAAACTGATTTTGACCTGACCTGCAGGACTTGGGCAAGCACGCGTTCCTCAGGGGAGTACATAGTTTGAGCCTGTGATTTAATTTGCCAGAAAAAATTTTAAGGGCCTTAAATTGAATTAATGAGCCAGGGAATATGGGGCTGAGGGGAAAAGGGAATTATTTGTGTTTATTAAAAATGGCAAACAAGTGACCTGCCTGATGCCCTTGCTCTGGGGAGTTGTACAAATGTCAGACCACGAAGTTAAAGACTTAACAGCAAACAAGTAAACAAAGCCTCCTCAGGGCCTCTGAATGGGTATGTCAAACCACCTTATTCTGAATGCCACGACAGAAACTACTGCTAACAAAATGAATGCATTTGCTTTAAGAACAATAAAAAATCCTCCTGTGAAACTTGCAGACAGAGACGGTCTGTGCAGGACTGCGCTTCAGGGAGTGAGCCCTGGCCAGAGCCCCTTCCGAGCAGCGCGACGCCTCCCCTCTGGGGCTCATTCACCTGCTGTGGGTGACTTGTGGAGAACTGGGAGACTGAACTGGGGAAGAGGCCCACACACTCTGTCTTCGCAAGGTCCCGAAGAAGATTACGTTTCCCACTTTTGCCTGACAGCTCCTTTGGAAACACAGCTAGCTGTCAGTGTCTCACACATCATAACAGGATTAGTCAGAAATCAGTCTGTATTTATATGTTTAGGACGTTGTATAAATGAAAATAGAAAAGAACATAAAGCCTTTACACTGTTTGTGTAGATATGCAGAGATTACACCCAGTTTTTAAAAATAGGATGTGTGTGTGTGAGTAGTTACATGTAAGTAGCTTGTAACAACGAGATGGGAGTTTTCAGAAAAGCGCATGGAGTACTTGGCTGTTCCTTGCCATGTGCCCTGGGGACCTCCGAAGTATGGATTAACAGCAAGGCCTAGGAGGGCCTCTGAAGGCCCATCAGCTTCCTAGTTCCAGGAAACTCTGGGATTCAAGTGCTCCAGAATTCTCCAGCAGGCGGTAACTTCCCCAAGTCTTATCTCATTCAGAGGTAAGTATATGGAATCAGAGAGATGTACCAGGTGGCTCAATCAACATACAGTGCTCATTTATATTCTCGTCTTAATGTTTTGTTTGAGACATTGACTGAAAATAAATAGCTGTATAAAACTATATCATGCTTAGTAATTTTCAGTTCCTTTAAAGATATAATTAATAATCTGAACTCCCAGTTTCATAAGATTCATTGAAAGTATTCCTACAGATAGCTAATTATTCATCCATCCACTCACCCTTTCACCTATAGACCTATATATCCATCCAGATAGATAGATGTGCATATATATACATCTCTACATGCATTACATACATGTATGCAGCCTTCTACCATGTGCCTGTTTCCCTAGTCACTGAGGGAATAATACTTCCAATATAGACAGTTAGGGGAAGCAAAAACTATTACAGGAAAGTCAACTAAAATTTTTTATTGTGTTGATTGGCAATATCATCCTCTTGAACAAAGGGCAAAATATATATACTGCCATCATTTCCATTTTATTCTCAACATATTAATAGAAATCTGGTTATAAGTTTTCACTGATCTTTTCTTTTTAAAAAGAAATCATTAAACAACTTAATGGTGATGCGAATGGAGATGCTGAAGTAATTAAATTTAAAATGAGTTTTCATTCTTCCCAAGACTATGGGAAACTCCCAGTGGTATAGAATAATTGGGGAATGGTATGTTTCATTCAATGCAATGTTCTTATTAGGTCAGTAATTTCCACACATGCATAAATCTACTTGGTTTTAAAATATCAAGTATTCCTTCATTAATTAAGGCTTTCAAGGTACCAGGTTCTCTTGAGATTAAAATAATAACTACCTAATGATGCCAATCAAACCAATTAGCAACATATACTTGAAGGGAAAATGGTTATTTGAGAACCCCGTATGTTTGGATTCTAAATGATTTTGAATTATTGTTTTACATAGGTTTTGTAAATAATTTCCCCATCCCCACTTACAAAACTGATGGAGTCTTCTAGGCTCCTTGCTTGGGCTTTTAAAACTACAAAAGCTGAAAGGAATAAAAAAAATCTATGCCTATCCATCACAGGGTATACAAAGGACTAGACCGAAGCAATTGTGTAGCTTGGCCCAGGAAATAATCATTTGTTCAGAATAGTCAGATCACTGAAGCAAGAGTGGTAAGAGAATAATTGCATTAATTAATTCCCCTTGTGTATATAGAAATAATTATTTAATACCTTGCACTTGCATAAAACTTTTTATATTGCACTTATAAACTGCTTCATGTTTTTCAAAATATCTTCACCTTCACGTGACTTGCAACAATACAGTGTGGTAGGTGGGGCATATTACTCCCATTTTCTCAGGAGTAAGCTGAATTCCAAAACATTTACATCTGCCCAAGGTCAGATGGGTTACGAAAAGCAGCAGAATTTCTATCCAACTTGCAACAGAGTATTTCCTCCACCACACCCTGATGGATCCCATAACGAAGATATTATTGATTTTTTTATACAAAAATAAATTCACAGTCCATTTCCTTTAATATTCACCCTGCTCCCTGGACTTTGTAATGAAGTAGTAAAATTCTGCAATACTGCTAATATGAGAAGTCACTCATCCATGGGAAATTATGTTTTCTTCCTTTAAAAAGAAAAAAACCAACAAACTTCCCAAACAACACATGGGTTAGACTCTGAAAATAAGACGGCAAACTGCAGTAAAGTTGTGAAAACAAAGGCCCGACAGTCTCTCTCCAGTGCAGGCTTGTTGCCATGAGCTAATAATTCCAGACTTTGAGCAAGCCGAGCCTCCTTTTTAATAACCATATGCCTCTAGGTAAAGCATTTCTACTAAAAATTACTGAGGCATGGAACAAGGTAAGATGTGTGAGCTCATGTTGGATTGTTCAATTACTCAACGAAATCCCGTAGCATTGAGAGTTTTCCAATGTGACAGATGATTCCTCTTTATACACTTGTATAAACATAATGCTTACGGCTGAAATCTATGTAAGCTTTTCTTTCAATTAAAATGTCAAGGATGACAGACTGTGTTTTCACTGTCTCTAACAGAATGCTAGGTGCCACAGCAAGCGATTTCATGTCCTCGTTCCCCCCCCCTCCACCCCCAAAGGATGTTTTCCAGTCTAGGGGTGTCTGAGAAGCAGGGCTGTGTCTGCTGGCCCTCCTTGCCCTTGGACGAGCCCAGCTATCTTTAAGGAGCGAAGGACCAGTGCTTTTGTTTGGAAGGTCTTGGGAGGGTCACTGCAGACTGCTCTCCTTTCCCAGGTCTTCACAACATTTAGGACCTTTATTAACCTCTCCGAACACACAGATCTGCCACGTGTGTGATCAAGCAAAGGGAAGAAGCAGGCGATGAAATAAATTAGGCCAGAAAATGAGAAGATCAATGTTAGCACCTAAATCAGAAAATAGACATCTAAGAAACCTTGAGCAGATTAAAAAAAAAAAGGATAACAACTAAAAGACCTGGGGGTGAGGGAGCAGAAGAAGAAAAGCTTCAAAATGGAAGAAGGGTGGGCAGGAAGCAGACGAGCCAGAGGTCAGGGTTTCTGACCTGGGGAGAACCTGCCTTAGCCGTGGGGCTCTCCGCTTCCTCACCTGATTAATGAGTGGACAGGCCACCTGGAAATCTCTTGAAACTAAAATTCAGATTCCAGGCCTTGAAATAAAAATGAGATGCTCTTAATCTAGCAAGACTAGCTGTTCCATTATGATAAAGGTGTTCTCCACTGCTCACTGATACATCCACCGTGGTTAATTCAGCACCTGACTCAGACTAGGTGGCCGGTGTCCGCAATAAATAAAATAGAGCCAATACAGCACTTATTAATGTCAGGAGGACATCTGAAATGTGAATACGCCCCCAAAAGAAGGTGTTCCGAAAAGATTAGAGAAGTTGGGAAAAAAGGACCCATCACATTCTGCAGGGCCCACACTTCTTTCTCGTTGAAATACAGCATAATTTCACACACAGACGAGAGAAAGCTTCTTGCCAGGATCTTTGCATTTGCTGATGAAAAGAACCCCGTGCTTCCTTTGCACCTTCTTACATGAAGTGCTGTGGCCTCACCTAGGAAGCTAGTTTCTGTCTGGGAGGCTGGAATGCCAAAGAGGGACACAAACTCTTAATTCTCAATAGAAGGCAGTTTGTAATGAGAAGAGCTCATTTACCCAGTCTTCTCTTAACTGGAAATCTGTTGTTGTTTTTTTAAAGAATAGTTTTGATTTTTTAGAGAGAGAGGAAGAAGAGAGGGAGAAGAGAGAAACATTGATGAGAGTGCAACATCAATAGACTGCCTCCCGCAGGCCCCCTACTGAGGCTGGAGCCCACAACCTGGGCATGTGCCCTGACTGGAATAGAATCAGCAACCTCTTGGTGCACAGGACGATGCCCAATGGAGCCACACCATCCAGGCCTAACGGGAATTTTAAAAATCCTATTTTTGTAAAGAAAGTGAGTTGTCAGGATAATCAGGCAGACTGTGAAATGGAAAGACAACAGAGCTAATTATTTCCGTTGGTCATGATTACATTGTAAAATGGGGTACATGGGCGCAAGAAATGACCTGCCATGGTGGAATCCCAGCTCCATCACTTACTAGCTGTGTGACCTGGGGCAAGTTACCTGGCCTCTCTGTGCCTCAGTTTCCTCAACTTTAAATGGGATAATTGAGCTATTTACCTCATGGCATTATGAGTTATCACATCTTAAATACACTGAATATGTTCAATAAAATTTGTTGTTTTTGTTAGTTGTTGTTCTGAAACACAGATCAGACAGCAGATTAATCACTAAACTTCACATAAGAAACTACAGCTTAAGGCTGGGACCCTAAAGAACACCAGTCCTTAGCTTTAATTAAAGAACTACAACCTAACAAATATCAAAATGCCTCAAACTCCTTGCGTATACAAAACATTTCTTTAAAAAAACCCAACTCTTGCTTGGGTTTTTAAAGAAAGAAGAGGCAAATGAACTCTTGTCACCCACAATTTTACAGAATATCAAAATGACTTCAGATTATTTCTCAGAAAGGATCCATGAAAATATTTCCTCAAAATGGAACCAAGCTAGTTCCCCAGAGATCAGTTCTCAGTATCTTGTTTTTCATGAAAATAATGACAAATTCCAACAGAAGCAATAATTTGGGAAAACAAGAAAGCTATCTGGCCCGTATTTTAAAAGACATAGTACCCATATTTTTTTTGAATGAGCTCACACTCTACACTGCCTCACTGCCAAATTCCTGAAATTGGATGGCAAATACAATGCTTCCCCTTTTAACAAGTGAGAAATTTCAGACAAAGAAGTAGAAATATTTAGCCTGAGAAAAGGCACCAAAATACCAGCAGAATTCAATTAAAATGGGTATTTTTCCTTTCAAAGCTTTCTTACGCTTAAGGGAGGACAGCTGCTAAAGAGCTAGGTCTTTCTGTAAGAATTGTCCCCACCCCTTTCCTTTGGTGACCGACATTTAGGTGTGCTGAAAGAGAATTTTGCCTTAATATCTATATCCTAACCTCTGCCTGGTCCCCTGGGCCTCATCCTCTCCTAAAAAACTAGTAAAACTGCCAATGAAAAACAGCAAATGCTCCAGCTTACCAGAGATCCCGGTAAGCCCATCTCCTTGTGATAGAACTTGACACTGCTCCAAGGCCTTGCACCTTCTGGCCCCTCTCTGCTCCCCTCTCCCTGCCTCCACACCCCTGCTCATGGCTCTGGACTCCATACTTGTGCCATAGTGACTTTCTCCCGGATTCACAGAAGCCTATCTCCCTTCTAGCCAGAGAGCCTTGAACATAAGTAATCCTCACCACCTTCTCTGGGAAGCCACACTAGGTTAGGGCCTCATTGGGAGTGATCTCAGTGCACCCTATACTTTTCCCCAGTGACACTAATCACCATTTATTCAATCAATGGATCCAAGAGTTGATCCAAAATCAATGACACACCTAATATGGGTAAGGGTCAGGCCCTGCACACTCCTGTTTCAGAGTGGAAAACTGGTTTGGCAACTTCGGCCATTTGCATAGTAATTCATTTATAAATATCCAATTGGTGACACTATGATGATAGATATCAAGGATCTCTTCAACTAGCAATGGACAATGCCAAGAACAGTGATTACTAAATTATCTTGGCTAACTAATGAGAACTTAATTGATTTACAAATCATAAATGAAACTCCAATTTACCTTAACAGCCTAAAAACCCATGTTCTTGGAAAGCATAAATGGTCACCCCCAAGGTAACCTGTACTTCTTATCAGTGGCCTGTAGATTAAACGCAAGCTTTCTGATATATTTGAGCCCCATTTGTTTTTTGCATCAATGAAGTTAATTTCCATTTGAAATTCGGTTTTAGGCATTTCATAGGAAAAGACCAAGAATAATTCAGGAACACTCATCTGTCTCCAATCTACACGATGCTTTAAAAATTGGATGCCTGCCCTGCAATAAGGTTGCACTTTATAAGGTGCAGAGCTCTGGGCTCCGGGGTACCAGTTACACCCACACCAGCGTCGGCTGCACATCTCGTTTCGGCCTTGTGCTGACTTATCGATATTGACAAGAACACTTTTGGAGTCATTATCACCAGGAGTGCTAGAGACTTAATTTACCACACAAGATAAATTTGGGCCTCTTTTAAAATCAATTTTGTACTACCGACATCTTTATTTTGTAGATGTAGTGTCTGATATCTTGGAAATGGAACTTCTTTTTCTTTAAGTGAAAGCGGGTTTCGAGAGCGCCAAGGGTAGTAATAAAACCCAATGCAGCTAACAGAGCTGCTTTCTGCCGGAGCTTTGCTGGGTGTATAGCATAGATGCTGCATCTAGTCAGGCAAGATGCTCACCCATTCATGCTTTCAAGTGTTTTAAACAGAGAGAGCAGTAATAGGAGGGGAGATGCAAATTTACGGCCATTCTTTTAAGACCATTTAATCAATCACTTTTTTTTTCATTTTAAATGACTGATGGCTATACCATTAATCTGAATTCCTCATGCAGTCAGCTGATTCATTTAAGTTAACCAAAAGCACGGTTGGATTGCTTTCTGATGTATACTACTATTGGAGGGAAAATCTGTTTTCAAAATCTTATATTTTTTCCTTGTAAAGAGCTAATGGCTCTTTATAAAGACCCTTTATAAAGACCCTAAGTGCCTGAAGAGTTAGACTTGAGCCATGGGTCAGACTTAAAGACATGAAGAGATGGCTTTTCAATTAGCCAATAACTTCTCAGTTGCATCAATTATTCACAAAGTTACCCTTAGAAAAGGCAAGTAAATGCAGATCAAAAGACATGCAATAAAAGATGATTTTGAATGCAGGCTCAAATAAATGACTTACATCTGGCTACATGTGTATTAAAAAATTCTTTATAGAGACATATCTCTAAGTAAAATGTCTTCCTGTTTGTGACTTGTTAATAAGCTTCCCCCTTGCTTCATAAGAACAAATAAGGAGCCCTCTGATTATGAGCCTTGCCATTTACATGTGATTGCTGCTTGCATCCATTCACCATAAATGAATAATTCATGAAAACATTCACTAGCACATTGGCCTGGATGTTCTGGAGAGGCAGAGAGCTCTCTGAACTTGCAGGCACAAGTACTGCCCGGCCCGCCCTCCCCCTCCCCCCGCCCCCACCTCTAAAGTCAGCAATTCTATTTTGGTTTCTCCTGGATTTTCAGCTTGTCAATTATCAAATTTTAACGAGTAATTTGTGGTGGAATCCACACCCATCACAATCTCCCAATACCTAGGTTCCAAATACACAACTTAATTTTGTAGATCTAACTGCAAAAGACTTCAGCACAAACAGACGAGGGGTGGGAGAGGGGCCAGCTTCTTCCCATATAGGAACAATGATCCTTTTAATTGGTCTGAAATAAAGGTTTCCCTCTTTTGTGCTCTAGAGTTAGTCATTTGTTACTAAACAGAATAACATCTCTTAGGAGAGGTGGCTCAGGTCTTTGAATAAGCAGTTCTGTTTTTTAAGTAGGTTGCCATCAGCACATTAGGGCTGGGTCTATACTGAGCACTCTGAGAATAACAGAACTCCAAATCGGTGAGCTGCCAGGAAAAACATTTTTACTACTGAGTAGTAACTGCCACCTGACCCTACCTGCTAAAGAGCTATGATAACATTCCCTCAGTGCCTGTATTGAGCTCTGTGGAAGGTTCTGTCTGTGGGGTCTGGGATGGTTAATTTCATGTGTCACGTTGTCTGGGCCACGGGATGCTCAGATCACTCAGGCAACCTTTACTCATCCTGTGCGTTCTGCAAGACTTCCCACCAGGTCACCCTCACTAATGCCTCTATCTAACCTCTTCTTGAATCTCCAGGCACGCTCCCTTAGGCAGTTTTCAAAAACCTCTCCTGGGAGACCAAATTTATGATTCTATCTAACCAGCCACTCACCAGTATTATTTCAGCTCTTTAGGAGGTGGCACGAGAAAT
This sequence comes from Corynorhinus townsendii, assembly GCA_026230045.1. Taxonomy (NCBI): domain Eukaryota; kingdom Metazoa; phylum Chordata; class Mammalia; order Chiroptera; family Vespertilionidae; genus Corynorhinus; species Corynorhinus townsendii. The sequence goes on along the minus strand of JAPDVU010000004.1, from coordinate 177,018,969 downwards.
TATTAGCTCCACAAATACACTGGCAGAAGAGGGATGTGTCAGTGTGTGAAAGAAGTGGCTTCGGGCAGCTGTGATGGCATGCACAGACTATGCAATCTTAGGCTGCTAAAAGCCCAATTTTTCAAGTTTTGTTCTTAATGATCAAAGAACAGAAATGCTAAGAGGATAACTTGTACTCCAAAGAAACACAGACAAGGCTTGGCAAACTCCTCGGTTATAACCTAGCAGAGAGCTGAACACCATGGCTGTATTCAAATCATCGAAAACCAGCCCGGCCAGCATGGCTCAGTGGTTGAATATCAACCCATGAACCAGGAGGTGTTGGTTCAATTCCCAGTCAGGGCACATGCCTGGGTTTAGGTTCAATCCCCAGTGTGGGGCATGCAGGAGGCAGCCAATCAATGATTCTCTCTCATCACTGATGTTTCTCTCTCTCTCTCTCTCTCTCTCTCTCTCTCTCTCTCTCTCTCTCTCTCTTTCTCTCTCTCTCCCTTCCTTCCTCTCAGAAATCAATAAAAATATTTAAAAACACACACACATGCACACAAATCAACAAAAACTATAGGATTGGCTGTGAGATTCTAAAGAAATCCTTGTTGGGCAAGAGCTGAACATCATCAGAGAAGGGAGGAGGGGAATATGAAGAACTTGAGAAGGTTCCAGAGATGCACATAAAAATATGCAAAGGCCAGAAGGGAAGTGCTAAGTGGAAAAGTAAAAGGAACAAGAAGACTGGGAGATTATGATAATGATCTTCAAGTTTCTAAATTACTATATTCAGAGAATGGTGACCAGTTACTTTCAAGCGCAACTAAAGCAGAATAACAACAATAATAAAACAGCAGCACATGAGATTGCAGTCCGAAGAAAGAATAGCTCCCAAGAACAAATAGTGTTAAAACAATTAAATGGCTTACTGAGGTTTTGGAATTTCCTCTTATTAGGCTCTTAAAAAAGAGCGTCGTCCCCATCTGGCACGGTTTCCAGGGAGGAGGAGAAACTGGCAGCCCTCTCAGAGTCCTAAATTAGGTCTATTATTTTCACTTATTCCAATCACAGTGGCTGACAGAGATGCTAGCGATAATGCTGGCTGCCACCATTCAGCAGCAAATGGGATAAAGCAGCCTCGTGAGGCTGACAAGGCATAGGTTTTGGGCTGCCCAATGGCTCAGCACCTACCAGGAGTGTGTGATCTGGGCAAGTGTCATTTAACTTCTCTGGCTTATGATTGGCAAAAACAGGTCTCTAATGCCCACTTGGTAGGTATAATTTGAAGATGGTCTGATAGTCGTATATGAGATAACATTCTGTGTGTGCTTGGCCCTTGGACAATGATCAGTGTATATTCTATTCAAGAGACAATCTATTTCAGATAATAAAGTTATTGCTAGTGTCATTTTAAAACACAAGTAAAGCTACATGGCTCTACATTTCGGGGTGAAGCAATTTGGGGGGAAAGGCCCCAAACATCCAGCCTCTCCGTAGGATCTGAGTGCCTTTTCCATTACTGAGGACCCTAGTGTACCTCAGTGTACCATCTTTTTGGGGAAACCTGCTCTGATTCCTCTGAACCAGGCTCGTCCCTGATACAGAGAGAGGTTTGCTGAATGACTTAATGAGGCTGTCTCACTGATCAGGGTCTCTCATTTCCTGGCAGCAGAATGCCCATTACACATCCATGATAGGCCTCTTTTTAAGAGTCAGGATAACTTTCAACACTATCTGAAGGAACACTCAACTAAGAATTGGCTTGAGCCAGGGGGTTTGGGAGAGGGCTCGAGTTTCTAGGAAACTCGTGTGTCCTCCCTGTGCAAACTTTCCGGAGCTGCTTTTCAAGTTCTCCCGCTTTGCAGGAGTACTTATCATGAGACTAAATTGATATTCATCTGAAACACTTAATAAAATAATAGCAATAAAGTTCATAATAATGATACTTGGCATTTACTATGTACTTTGCATCCAAGGATCTCAAAGGGCTTTTCAACCAGGCTTTGCTATTTTCAATGCAACTCCTGGGCTGGACATACAAGCAAGCTCTGAGTATAGCTTCCCTGTGGACTGAGTCGGTTCTTTCATTAGGTTCTGGGATTGAGGTGGTGGCCATGCTATGTGCAGAAACATACCCACTACGTACAAACACCCACAGACATCCACATGCTAAAAGACAGAAGTGATATAAAGGCTTTTGGTCCCAAACACACTTTTGTCAGTATCAGCTGAGTCAAACTTTGGAACCTAGGTTTGCCATTTTGATGGACCTATCTTATTATGATAATTTTTCCAGTGTCCTTCTCAGTGTATTTATAAGTACAATTTGGGGCATCCACATATGTTCTTTGAAGGCATGAAGTTTGAAAGGGCTTAGTTTCCCTTTAAGTTCATTCTGAAGGAAATTCTACTTAGGCTTAAGTGATTAGTTAAAAGCCACATCGGGATTTATACATAAAACATTTCTTCTCAGGCACTTTCCCTTCCCTGGTGGCCTTGCATTTTGCCAAAGAGAGTGACTTGCTCAGTTTCCCATATTATTCCCGATGGTCCTGTTCCTACTTCCAAACAAATGTGGTATTTGGGGTTTCAAGTTTAAAATATAATTTGGTATCATTTCAGATATCTTCCTACAGCTTATAAACATCTTCCCCAGAGGGACTTGGGGTCTGATTTTAATTTGTGGTAGACTTATGGTCACAGTAAATGTCAATTTAGTTATCGACAATAAGTCCCTAGCAGACTAGGAATGGCAAGTGACTGACAGTACATTTAAAGGCCATGCACACATTACCCTTGGCTCCCAGGAGCCGACTCGTCCCTAAGAAACCCTCCGCTGGCCTGTGATGACAGCGTGGCTTCACCTCAAGCCCCTGAAACTTGGTCGCTTACCAGAAGAGGAGGCCGGAGTGTACTTTCCCCAGATGTGCTGATCTGAAGATCATAAAGCCATACAGAGAAGTAACTGAGGCCTTCATCACATGGCCTTGAATTTGAGCACCCCACAGGGGTGTCACTGCCTCAGCCACTGGTTTGCCTGGTGATCCTGGGCTATGTCCTCAAGTCCTCACAGCTTCCGTTTCTTCATGAAGAAAAAGGGCCAAGCCAACAAATTTCAAGGACCTTTCCAACCCCAAAGTTACATGGTTAGATATGATCAAGTGTGAGAAGCTGACTTATGGAGAGGCCGAGAACTATTTATTGGGGGAAGCAGCATGTCAGTTGTGAATTTCCCCAAAGCTAGGGACAAGTGGGAAATTCGTCTCTGGCCTCTCTTGGACATTCCCTTTCCTTAAACAAGGCAGGCTCCAAAGGTCTCTGAGTGCAGGTAACATTTAGAAAAGTACCAGGAGTCCTGAGAGGTAGGGGCGGAGGCATTTGCTTCTCAAATATGAACAATGATCCTTTCAATTAGCATGAAATAAAGGTTTCACTCTTTTGTGCTCCACAGTTAGTCATTTGTTATTAAGCAGAATTAAAATCTCTTAGGAGAGGTAGTTCAGGTCCCTAAATAAGCAGTTCTGTATTTCCAGTGTGTGTCATCGACCTGGGGTTCTGAAAATGATAGAACTCCCCCAAATCGGTGAGCTGCCAGGAAAAACATTTTCACTACTGAGTAGTAACTGCCAGCCGACCCTACCTGCTTTGGAGCTAAGATAACATTCCCTCAGTGACTGTGTTGAGTTCAATGGATGGTTCTGTCTGTGGTGACTGGGATGGTCTTTCATGTGTCAACTTGCTGGGCCACAGGATGCCCAGAGACCTGGTTAGACATTATTTCTAGGTGTGTCTGTGAGGGTGTTTCTGGAAGAGAGCAGCATCTGATTTGGTGAACTGAGTGAAGCAGACTGCCCTCCTCCAGGTGCTGAGGTCCGGAATAGAACAGAAAGGGGGAGAAAGGTTGAATTCTCTCTCTCTTCCCACCCCTCTCTCCCCCCAGACTGACTGAACTGAGGTATCAGTCTTCTTCTGTCCCTACCCTGGGTCTCACATCACAATTCTCCTGGCTCTCAGGTCTTTGGACGTGGACTGAGATTTGCACCACCAGCTTTCCTAGGTCTCCAGCTGGCAAACAGCAGATCATGGGATTTCTCAGCCTTCATAATAGGTGGGAGCCAATTCCTTATAATAAATCTCATTTTTTTGATAGGAGTGAATTAGTGGGATTCAGGCATTAACTTTGATATCCTTCATTCTCTACTGCCAATCATTCACCAAGTTATATCCACTCCACCTCAGAATAGGCCTGGAATCCATCCACTTGGCTCTATCCCTGCTGCCAAGATCCTGATCCAAAACACTAAAACACTATCTTCTCTCATTTGGTTCTTCCAACAGTTTCTATCTCCAGTTTTGCTCCGCTCCAATCCAACCTCTGCATTGCAGCCAGAATGATCTTCCTGAACCAACAATCTAATCCTGACATTTCACTGCTGGACATTCTTCCACGGCTTTCCTTAGTATTTAGTATTTAATAAGCTTATCCTTTAAACGTTCTGCCTCTTTGATGTCTGTAGTACCACACTTTCCCACCTGGCTGAATATGTTTCATCCAACTGGCTTTCCTAGAATGTGCCAAGCTCTTTCATACCCCAGGTACTTAATGTGCCATTGCCTTTGCCTGAAATGTTTAGCTAGATCTACTTTTGTTGATCAACTCTTATTCATCTTTAAGTCTCAGTTGAATATCACTTTTTAAAAATTTTCTCTGATGCCCAAATTAGAGTTGTCTCTAATTTACAGGGTCCTGTAGCTCCACATACTTTTCCTTTATGCTATTTCTAGGATATGTTTATAGTTATGATTATTTACTTAGTGTCAGTTTCTGCCATTAGACTCAGGCCACCCTGATGAGAGGGTCTATATATCTTTTGACTGCCAGAGGTGAGGTCATTGGGATTTCTTTTGACTACTGGAAAAATCTTTGCTTACTTTCTGGGGTAGTCTACTCCATTTGGATGGAGGAGAGCGTTGAATACCATGACAAAGCTGGAAGCATTTCTAGAAATTAAGAGGGTGGGTCCAATATGAGTACCAGCCTACATGCTATTAGTAATAGATCTCTCTTTCTGAAATCTGAGGATATTTTTCTTGATGGGTACAAGAGCAAAAATGACAAATGGAAATGTTCATTCCAGGACTTACAATTTCGGTTTTAGGTTAATGCTGAAGTATTCAACTGTTCTTATGCTAGTTAAGTGATTTCCATTGTTGCCAATAATTTCAATGGTTGAAGGTCTCCAGAGGGGTTAAAAATCAGAATTTTCATGTAAGACTCCCAAGCATATATATATATATATATATATATATATATATATATGCCAAACAAACCTCTGTAGTTAAAACTGGGCCTGAAGAGCAACAGTTACAAGTGCCTTGGGATGCTTTCCTTATAAGGCAGAACACTGAAAAAAAAGATCTGGATTTTTACTCAAAAACAAAGTACACAAAATCAATGATTTCCAAGTCCAGTGTGGCTGAGAGAATTCATTTTCTTAATATGGAATGGGTTCAGGAGTGATGGGGCAGAGTGGACATATAAGAATAACTGTCTACTGCAGACTTCTGGCAAACTCTTTGGAGTATTGGTCCACAGCCAGTGTTTTTCTTCATAAATGAATTCCACATCTTTATTAAGTTAAGTATTTCTCTTTTTTTATTATTTGAAACATACTTTAAATATTTTGTTTTATGATGTCCTGGAAATTGATACAGTTCCTTCCAGATCAGGGAAAATGGAAAAATCAATTAATTTTTTTTTTTTTTACATAGAGAGTGATTACACAAAAATTATGCCCCAATTTATCCATTACTATGAATATCTTTTGACATCATGTGTGAATAACTCAAGACAACCACAATTAAAGCTGATTGGATGCATCATTTATTTTCACAGAAAAGCCCTAAATGATTATTAAATAGAAATATACCCTTTGTGTGAGTTGATCTGTAGAAGACTATATAGTAAATTTTATAGATTTTAAGTTACAATTAGTCTTTTATAGAAAAAACCTCAGCAAGAACAAACCAAGATACATCAAAAGCCTGAAGTGAGCTCCTAATGCCAGATCGTCCCACACAAACAAGTTACCGTTCGTAACCCAGAGAATGAATCTTATTAAAATGAATTTTATTGACATGGATGGCATTTCAAAGTTGGCCCATTTACAGATGAGTTAATTGGCTTTACCCCCAAATGGAGGCATTTCAGAGCCTTTTAAAGCATAAGAATCGCGGGTTCTGAACACAGAGCAGGGCTAGGGAGAGAAATGAAGCCCAGCCCTGAGCAGAAACCAGAGTTGCCTTCCCCACTCTTCAAAACCACGTTCTCAAAACCTCCTAATGGGTTTCACTGTTTTCTTTTCTGTGCTTATCATAAGCAGGGAACCATACATTTGCATCCCTAATGGACCCTTTTCAAAAGTGTGTTGACATTTCAGTAGGTTTGGAATAGCTCTTAATGCTTCTCTCAATTTGGGCGGGTGCCCACAGATCTCCTTATATGGGTTTCAACATATAGACTGTCTGCTTTACTCACGGTAATTTTTTTTTTTTTAATCCCTGGGAACCTATCTTAATTATACTCTTAAAAAAGTGAAAACTCAGAAGTCAGATGACTCAGAAAAGAAGCATCTAGCTGGCTATCCACACGCAGAGCAGTATGTTGACTGTATCTGTGAACTCAGGCAGGAGTCAAAAGTACCAACCCTTGTGTGGTCAATTCATTTTTTTTTTTTGAGCTTCTATTTTTGTCAAAAGGAAATAGATATAAATAAGACCATCAAGATAAACATAGGTTAGGGGAGAAAGTTGAAATCAAGCAGGGAGCTGTTCTAAGCAAAAACTCCACTGCATTTTATTCCTCGCATTTCCCAAGAAGACTCGGGACCCAGAGGGCCCTTAGAAAGGTAATGTAGGTCCCATCTACTTTTTGTGGCTTTGATCAAAATTCCACCCAATAGAAACACAACTGAAATTAATTAAAAAAAATATTTTTTTTTTAAACATTTACTCAGCTCCTGCTGTTTCAGGAACTGTAGTGGGAGCCTGGGGTGAACAAAAGATCATCCCTGTCTTCAAAAAACTCATGATCTATTCAGAGAAACAGACAAGGCTTGAACCCCCCTCCCCCCAGAATGATATCTAATCCCCTGGGAGTTTCAGGGGAGGGTTCCTAGAAGAGGAGACACAGAATGGCTCCAGGAAAGATGAGAAGATAGCTCTGCATTACACGTGTGCACATGTCTTCATGTATGAGTGTGTGAGTGAGGGACAGGGGATACTGGTGGTAGGGGCTCCAGGCCCAGTTAACTCTCTGCGCAAGGCAAGGTGAGGAAAGTACTTCAACACAGGCTGCGAAGATAGTAAAGAGTTACTGTTGCCCATAGTTTAACATGAGATGAAAACAATCTCTAAATGATAGCATTCCCTGTCTAGAAATACAGGTGATCTGATGTGCATCCATTCATTCCAACCCCCTTAGAGATGTCAAATTGGGCACTACATCCATTTAGACTTTTAAGACTCATTTTCCAATGTTTCCTATAGGTGGCTGAGTTAAGAGAACCATTTGATAGACTCGACTCCACGAATTGGGTCCTTTTTGAATTACAGTGTATTGGAATGAAAGGGAGAGAGAGGTTTAGGGTGAGTGAGAGGGAGGCATTGGGAGCTCTGGGCAGGGACTCGGTATTTTTCAGAAGCAAAGGAGCTCTTCCTGGGCCTATTATCCTATATTGAGCTGCACTAGAAAAGGTAAAAATGGAGCCAGAATCTGCCCCTACTTCTTCTGATTCTAAAGTCTTTTTCAAGACAGAAAGTTGTGTTACTGAGTTTTCTTTCCAGTACTGTATTTGTAGTTTTCGTTCATTTTTTACTTTGAGCTCAGGAAATATACATAGGCATGAGATGAGGGGTATGTTTTAGCACTCACTGTTATGTAGTATTTTCATCAGAGGTACTGAAAGCAGCTTTCTGTGTTTCTTGTGACTTTTACTCTCCCTTTTGGGTACTCCTTTTGCAAGAAATTATAGTTCCTGGAAAGTCCTATCTTACAGTATTATGTGAGATGCTGCACTAACAAGATAATAAGTAGATTTCCCCATTACTTCCAGCATAGAGTAAAAACACAGAGATTTAAAGATAGCTTTCTTTCTCGGTCTACAATGACTTGAAACCTTTTGCAAAATATACTATTGTCTCCTAGTTTCTAAATTGATATTGACTGTCACTGAATGTACTGTTTCTTTCAAAGAGAAAGGAAAGAAGGATGGGAGGGAGGGAGGAAGGAAGGAAGGAAGGAAACCTTGGTCATCCTGGTTTAAATATGAAAATGAATCCGGGACATGAGACAAGGTAGCTTCACAGAGCAAATGGCCCAGCTCAGCCCTTCTCATCCAGGCTCTTTCCCTCACTTGCTGTGTGCAGCTAACTCAGAACCCACTCCTTCTGGGCTTTTGCATATGAAAAAATGAGGCTGTAAAAATGTCAGCCAGCTTTTGTCAGGAATAGGCATTAAAAATAATTGGATGGGCATTTAATATATAAGATGCCCAGCTCTCATAAGATAAATCAGTCCATGTGTCCTTAACGTGTTGCTCCTGAGTTGCCTCATGCCAGCAAGAGTTCTGAAGTGTGGAGAAGTTCTAATATAGCTTATGAAACGAGGAGCTATAACAGAGTTCACATTTCCAAGACTATTCCCAGCCACTTGAAAACGTCAGCCATGACCTGCCTCTGTAATATATAGCATTTCCACACTGTGGCTGTCTTAACAAACCAGTGGGTAGTTCCCTTCAATCTGTTTGCTTTCAGTGGACATTTTTTTCTCATCTCCAAAGAAGCTGGCAGTGTAATATACAAATGAGTAGAATAACCGTGCATTGCTCTAGACACCAATGAATAAAATATAGCAAAGACTGCATATCCCTAGAGTGAATTATTCCACTTAGAAAATGATATAATTGACTCTGGGCAGTATGGGGGTGGGAGGGGGAATCCAAGTGTTTTTAGGCTGTGGGGTTATTTTCTGGTAATTGCCTGACTTGAAACTAGTTTGTCAATCAGACAGTTCTCTTAGCCTTACAAAGGGGGTGTTTTTTTTGGGGGGGGGGGCAGGATTATGGAAGGAGAATTGAGAAAATGGCTAAGCCCCACAAGACCTTTTTTCTTGTCATAAAGTTGTTGTCAAAAAGATCTGCGATTATGTCTGGGATGGGTGAACGCCGTGGCATTTCGTGTTCAGTAAAAATGTCTCAAACCATTTTTCAAACATTTTGAGGCTTGGCAAAAACCTGAAATCCATCTTGCCAAGCACTCTCCCCTCCCCCCTTAATTCTTAAACCCATGTGTCTTTCAAGGGAAATTTAATCCGTATGTTTCTGATTCATTTACACTTAACTCATCAAAATGGTGTTTTGTAAGAGCTATTTGATGTTCAAGAAGTCTTATGAGCTTCTCTTTTTATACGTCTAAAAAGCGTTTCTTTCTGAGAACCAGAAAATTGTATTTTACCAGCTGTAAGCCAAATGATTTGAGCTGTGTTAAAAATTAAGAACTTGCTGAATTTAGGAGGCAGGCAAATAGCAGACACAATGACATAAGTAAGTGTCCTCACATGTCTGCCTGCTCTACCTCTCCCCAAGGGCTTTCAAACTTCTTCTCTGAAGGCACGTATCCCATGAAGCCTAAGAACCAACTATGAAGCTGAGAATTAAGGTCTTAGAGCAAAAATTTCCATTGATTCTGGAGATTCCCAATTGTGAATCCTGGCTCAGAATCAATGGAAGTAAAACCTGAAGTCTTTCATTAGATCAATCTATTACCTAGGAAATAGAATCATCATTGAATGCCAGAACTAGAAGGGACTTGTGAAACTTCTAATTTAGTAATTTTTGGATTGTGTTTCAAGGTTTCCTGGGTGGGAGAGGGGCATGAATTAATGAAAGATCTATGGGTCAATCAGGGATCTCTGTTTTCCATACCTAGAGGAGTTTTTGTAAAATTTATTATTTTTCCCATTACCATACAAGAGGATTTAAAAGAAAGTACTCTGAGGGTAAATTCAGTTGGAAAACAAATACCTTAATTTTATATGAGAACACTGAGGTCTGGAGAAGGAATCTTAGCATTGGAGCAGAGCTGGCACTGGTACCCAGGTCTCCTGACCCTTGTCCAGCATTCCAGCGACCTTTCTACTGCGCCAGAGGTTTTCAAACCTGGCTGTAATTCATTACTGAGAGATTAGTGAAATCCACTTAATCTGAATGACTAGTATTTTAGGAAAATGCATAGAATGTAAGATACCCAAGCATGTTATACACAGTAAAGATTAAGCATTGTTTCATTAAATTATACACATACATATAAACATAGCCATGTGAGTCTATTGGGCTGTGATATGAAATACATCGCTTACTGTTTTTCATATAAAAAAAAAAGTTTCCAAACCACTTTGCCATACAGAAAACCATGTTTCTTTTACTGGTAGTTCAGCCAATAGCAATTTTCAATTTGCCTTGTTAAAGACCACATGGATAGAAAGACTCAATGTGACCCTTCTCACATTGTGGAGGAAATATTACAAATCACCGGCCTGTTTACCAACAGTGGCTTAACACACAGATGGGGAGAAATGGACAAAGAGCAAAGAGCGAATATGTGCTGGGGAAGGAAAAGGGGGGTGACAGATACCTAGTTGAGAGAAGAGTCACATTTATCTTAATATGATTTACAAACAGCAGGAATGATCTCCAACTGGCATAGAGTGCAACCATTCAGTGGAAGCCCCAGACATGTTAGCACCAGCATATTTCCAAAGTGCATTTTCCAAGCACTTAACCATCATTAATTAGGTAGAAACATCCTTTGGAGGTCAGGAGACACAATAGTTCATCTCTGCACAATGAAGCTTTGGAGACTAGGGGAATTCGAGTAGCTGGGTAATGACTGTGGGAGGATGAATTGGGTTAACTGGCTGCGAAAATGTCGTGATAAAGCATTGTGAGCAATGCCACGGGCACACTGATATCAGTGGGCTGCTGTCCTTTCCCAGCTGAAAGCTGTCTGCGTGAGAAGGGACACAAAGTCATTAAAACAACTATGAATTACCCTCTGGCTCTCTTTTTTCAGAATCCTAATGAAGTGACAAGTTTTCTGTGGTCACAAAGTGCCTGAGTCTCTTTGGGATGAAAGTGTGAAGTAGGGCTGTGTTGGGAATTGTGGTCTCCAGTTGCCTAGGTGGGGAGAGAGGGAGAGGGAGGAAGCAGGAGTTTCAGAGCCCAGAGGTCACATCCTGCAGGTGGGTGGGTGCTGGTTCTGGGGTGGCTTCCAAACTCTGTCCTCATCAGATGTGCACTTAGAGCATCAGGGCTGGTGCCGGAGAGGGAGGGACAGAGAGAGCAGTGGGAAGCAGAGAGAGCCTGGCCGGTTACCCCATGTCATTTATGGCCCAGGGACAGCATGCCCCACCCACTAACTAGACACCAGGGAGCATTAGGCTGGAGGCAGCAAGCAAGCTGTCTGGTTGGCCTCCCCTCCCCTCCCTCCAGACCAGAGGGTGGAGTCTTCACACAGCACAGCCTTTGAAAGACTCCAGTTTCTCAGAGCCTTCTGGTCACTGTTCTGAGCCCCTGCACATCCAAGTCTTTCTCTGTACTCTGCCACACCGCTGACCCAGAACTCAAAATAGGGGCGGAGAAGCATAAATTTGGGTAAGAAGACGGAGTTCCTGGCACCAGCAAGCCCAGTAGGCAGGTAGAGAGGAACTGTGCTCCTCACTGCATCAGAGCCAGGTCCTGTCCCTGCCACCAGATAGCTTTATGATGCCAGAGAACTCGTCACATCGTTGGGTGGTCTCAATTTCTGAATCTGTAAGATGAACAGGTTGGGCTGAAGGCTAAAGATTCATGCCCATCAGTGCATTTAGAATTGCGGGATTATTATTCCACTGCTAAGGAAGTTGTGGATGGTGAGTGTGAAGCCAAGTCCAATGGCGTTCCCTGTGACCTGTACACTGGAGCTTCCTCTTTGACCTGGATGGGAGGAAACAGCAAAGCAGCAGATGCACTGAGTGAGGGCAAGAGCTGGATTGGGAACAATAATTTGGCAAGCAAGAGGCCTCTGTGTAGTCTATATTAGAGTGGATGCTGGTGAGAGCCAGACTAAAGGTGAAAATGCAGCAAGTTGTAGATTACAAGGGAGTAATCTACATCTACATTTATACTAAATGGGTTTATTATAATTGCTGTTATTATGATTAATTCCAGAGGAATTAAAGGGGATCAACCCTTTATGGCAAAGTGCTGCTGAGCTGCCTGAAGTGTCATGGTAAATAAGAAGGTCAAGAAGAGGCAGATGAAGAAGAAAAGTTGTTTTATGTCATCTAAAAAATAAATCTATACTTAACTGAAAGTGGTGCAATAAAAAGACCCAGCTCTTATTGGTGCTGAAATACAGTGTTTTCAGGTGAGAGCTCAAACCTATGTTCTGGCCAATGAAGAGATGGCCACATAGTATAGACCCAGCATTGGGAACCTCTCCTCACCTCCTTCTGCTCACAGTCTCGCCAGCATTCTGTGACTCTGTTTACCTTTCGGGGAAGGAAGTGTCCAATGACAGTATTTCTCTCTATATCACTGCTGCCCAAAATTTTTCCCAAAAGTCACCTGGTCCCATTAGTAAATAACTAACATGTACTGAACATTTACCATGCTAAGTACATTACAGTCCTTATCTCAGGGATCCCATTTCATAGGTGAAGTAACTGAGACCTAGACACATTCAACAGATTGTGAGAAATCACACAGCTAGCCAGTGGCAAAGCCAGAGTTTGAACACAGATCTGTCCAAAACGATTCACAGGGCACGATCACACGGGGCCATACTGATTCGGAATCAGTAGGCTCCACCTCTGTAAAGGAGGCCGCTTTGCAGACCTTCCCTTACAGGGATGCGGGTCCCGCTGTGGGCAGAGGGGCAGAGCCAAGTGGGTAACCAGGCCCACAAGGCTACCAGAGGCCCAGCTGGCCTCTCTGCCATGTCAGCACACGTGTCAGCTCAACATGACTTTAATTCTTTAAAATTCTTTCAAGATCCTTGATTGAAAAGAAAAAAAGGTTCACGGGCTCCTACAACACAGTCACTTGTGGTCGTCATTCCAGCTTATATAATACAGCCTCTTGGCTCCCTTTCCCACCTCCCATTAAGATAAGTGATTGAGTCTATGCGCTAATAGGTACCTTGGCATTCACTGGGAGCCTTATTATTGTTTTTTCCAGGCTTTGCTTTTTTGGACACATCCAGTTCTATTTCAGTCACTCCAGACAGCAAAGAAAAAAAAAAAAATCCTAAGGTAGAATTTAATTCTTGGTATCATGTGGAGGGAAGGAAGACTGCTGATAGCTCGATGAGCCTTGGCTATTGTGTAACTACTGTCGCGTTCTCCACAGCGATTTGAACTATTGATTAATTCTCCTTGGGCGCAGCGGGGCTTCATCAATCATTAGGTAAGCTCTCCTGCCAGGATAGGTGCAGGACGAAAAGACGTATGGGCTGGTTATAGAGTGCATGTGTACTATGCAGTGGACTTTGGAGTGCTCAGACAAGTCAATCTCAGTGTTCGAGGCTGGAAAGAGTCAGGAACTGTCGTTATTTCAACTCAAACTCATGAAGCACAAACCTCAAAAAGCGCCAAGCCTTTTGGCATGCATTTTCAGCAGACCAGCGAGGACTGCTGAAAAATCACACACTTACATTTGGACCCCAGACTTTTCCTTGGCCTGGCCCACGTTCATCAAAGCCACCCATTTTCCTTCGTCCTCTCAGCAATTCCCCTCATCCCTGCGTCAGGACCGCTCCCTCGCACCCTTGCGTATACCCTTAGAGTACAAAAGGAGCGCCTTTCGCAGGTCAGAGGACCATTAAAGTAAAAGCAGAATAGAAAGGAGAAACCTGTGTTTTAGCCACTGCTTCTCCTTTTTTTTTTTTTAAGTCTGTTCCAGATTTGCCCACCCTACATTTTGTCGGGCACAGGACAATGCTCATTCTTAAATCCACATGACGTTCTGCCTCTTCGTCTGGCTTTCCTGGCCAATGTACACAAGGTAAACTCTGAGACATTTTTACCAAGCAGCCTGAGATAGCCTACCCTGGGTGACCCTAGAATGGAACACTTGATGAAAGTCTTGGGCCCAATGCTGTTAGTTAATTCCACCAACTTCACCATCATAACACTTTTCCACTTGCCACCTTGAAAATTCCTTCTCTCCAATCTCTAAAACACCAGTTTTACCACCAGAAGAGAGATGTGAGCTGAAGTAGCAAGCCTAAAAGGTGGCCTTACCCAACTACAGATCCGCATTACGCATGCCTGCTATTCCAAATCAACTTCTCTCAGTGGAGCTGGGAATGGAATCCGGTTCTCACAACTGAACTCACTCATCTCCATTTCACTTCATTTTCCCATTCACAAAGCCACCAACAAGCATGAATGGGGACACGAGGGTCTTTTTTTCCAGCCTGCATTGTTTGCATCTGTGCCTCCACTCAGGTCTCTGGAAATTTGGCAGGTCTTATCAGCACTGGGTCTCACCTCGCTTTAATCAGAACGGTACGTTTACTTCTGTTTCTAGTACCTGACGTAATCACAGACTTGCTTGATTTTCTGAATAAAAAGAAGGCCTAAGAGCAGAGAGGCTGGGGAAGGCAGACACCTGAGTGAGGCTGGGAGCAAGATGCCCTGTGAGCACCTGAAATCAGTCCCGTGTGGCCGACACTCCTGCCAGGAGGATCCTGTGTTGTCATCCGCATGATGGGAGCAGCTAAGACTTCGTGCCTGTGACCTCACTGTACGCCAGGGGCCTTAAAACGTGTATCCACTCCTCACAACGCCACGAGGTAGGTATGGCTACCCTCATGCTACAAAGGCAGAAACTATGGCACACAGAGGCTAAGTGGCTTGCCAAAGTCACACAACTAGTAAGTGGGAGAGTAATTTCAACCCAGGCCTTTTGACCACTCAAAGCCATGACACTCTTTTCAGGAGACCCCTCATTCTTCTAAGCAGTAGATGTCTGCTTTCCTGGTGCCACCCCTTCTTCTTGCCACAGATGTGTCCACCAGGGAAAGCCCGGGAAGGCAAGAGGAAGAATGCTGAGTTCAGCACTGGCTTATGGTTAAGCGTAGGCATGGCCAGCTGACATTGCTCTGCTCAGTGCCTGGTACATGGAGGGATAGATCTGTGCCCCTTCTGTCATGCCATCAAAGCTTTGCCTCCCCCTTTACCTGCCAACCGGTGAGGTATGGCTTCAGGGACCCCTACGGAAAACAAAGCTGCCACTAAGCCATATCCCAGGGAATATAAACCATGGACAATGTCACCAAGATTCTCCACTGCTGGTGAGCTAGACCTAGTGTGAACTGGATTTGAGGGGTGAGAGCTCATGTGAACTAGGGCAGGTCTGACCCTCAGTTTTCACATGGATAAAAGTAACACTTACCCAAGTAAGTAAAGTAAACCTGGGGAAGGTGAGTAAGAGCTGTGGGCTCTATCAGTGGCAGTATACCGGTTGTGATGTTGTACTGTATGTAGTTTTGCAAGTTGTTACCATCAGGGGAAACTGGGTAAAGGGTACAGAGGATCTCTCTATATTATTTCTTATAACTACTTGTAAGTCTACACTTACCTCAATTAAAAAACAACAATAACCGAAACAGAAACTCCAAACAAAACAATTACCAAATAGTGGAGCTAAAGATTCTCACCCGTCCAGGTTGCCATGGGGATGCAGTGAGGCAACAGAAGTCTGACTTAGGATCAGGATGAGCTCCCACTCCTGCCTTGCCTGCCTCTCCGTCAGTCACAAGCAGGACGGGTCTGATTACGATGAGCAAGTCAGAGCCAAGTCAACGTACATTGTAAGGCTCTAGAAAAAGAGACCCAGCTCTCTTTACTCACGAAGACTCCCAAGCACACACTGGGAGCTCATGGTCTTGGCCCAGTGACGAATAAGCCCTTGTTTTGTTTCGGCTCTGGGTGACTCTCCCCAGCCCCTAAGGGAGGCATAGTTGTGGTCCTTCCCTGTGCACAATTCAGCTGGGTCCATAAATACATGCTTTACAAGAAGGTTACTACCCTGGAACTTGGATGAAGAAGAATGGAGATATTGTTTGGAAAAATTATCTTTCTAATAAGCCCATATAGTTTTGCCTTTCATACCCTTTGAAGGTTTTTAAATGTCACCTCCAATCTCACCTACAAATCTGAGTTTATGTAAAACTTACAGAAACGTATAAAGGAGTCATGCAACCTCTGGGTCAGTGGTCGGCAAACTCTTTAGTCAACAGAGCCAAATATCAACAGAACAACGATGGGAATTTCTTTTGAGAGCCAAATTTTTTAAACTTAAACTTCTTCTAACACCACTTCTTCAAAATAGACTTGCCCAGGCCGTGGTATTTTGTGGAAGAGCCACACTCAAGGGGCCAAAGAGCCGCATGTGGCTCGCGAGCTGCAGTTTGCCAACCACGGCTCTGGGGGAATAAATGCACTACTATCGCAGTTCTGCATCATATGAGCAAATGAACATAAACACCTGCATGTTGGGCACTATGTCCGGCATCTGAGGGATGTGGGTGGGGGTCTTTTAGGAACGTTTACGGGGCAGGTCAATAAAATGGACCCTGGAAAATAATACACAGCTGTGGTAATATTCTGGCGCTCTTAGGACAGACTCACTTGGGTCATGATCTCATTGGGGATCCTTGCAGGTAGTATTTGAAAACCATGAATTTCACCCCAGGAGAAATCTTCATGACAAAAAGCAAAACCCAAAAGCAACCTTCAAAGTGGGGAAAGACCGGTTCTTTCACCCTGCCCATTCATTTCCCTTAAGGCACTAATTCACCTTGATTTCAAATGCGCTTTTCTCTGGAAAGCTGTGGTGAATACCTTTTAGCAATACTTGCATGGAACAGGGACACAGAACTCTGGAGCTAAAAGGGACTTCAGAAATCATTTCAGATTGGCCCCACATGTGAGGGCGGGGCTTACAGCCCACCTTGTCTGATCCATTTAAAAATAGAGCCTGAAGAACTTATGTGCATATGTGCATATATGCTTAACCCAGGAACACAGACAAAATTGTGGTGAAGGGGGGTGGGTGTGTTGGGGGCAGGCTAGAAAGGGTCAATGGGGGGGGAATAGGGGAACACCTATAATACTTTCAAAAATAAAGATAAATCTTAAAAATTAAAATAAATAAATTAGAGCCCAGATGGTTTCAGTGACTTGCTCAAGGTCATCAAGATTGACATTCAAGCCCCTTGACCTCTATCACACCATGCTCTTTCTTCCAAAAAGTATCTCTGACTACCCTCCCCCTTCCATCTCTTCCAAAAAAAAAAAAGCAGGGGAGAAGATTCATAAAAAGTCATAATTAATTATATCCCAAGCATGCATTAAATATAAACACATAAACCCCTCTTTGGTATGTGCCCATGCCTCAGTCTGCGTCGTGCTGCATGATGATCGAGACTCACTGAGCCCCAGAGGTTCTGGAGTGGCCACAGTCAAGGTCTGGCTTTCAGGGGCTGCTTCCTACTTAACCATGCTGGATGGTGTCAGAGAGAGCTCAGCCCAGACAGTGCAGCCCGGTACTGACTATATTTCACGGAACATAGAGAAATTTGATAGTAATTTTCAAAACATAAATGTCTCTCTGGGTACACTAGATCCTTAAAGCATCAAGAACATCGCTTGCCCCTCTCTCCCTCTATTTCGTATCAATCCCTTACAATATTAACTTGTTCTTTCCAGACAAATCAGTCAAGAAGCGTTCAGCACCCTGCCATGACTGTGGCAGACCATTTTAAAATTAATTCGAGAACATAAAAGTTTTAAAGGCAGCCCTGGGTTGAGTTGATTGTCACATGAACCAACAGAAAGTTAAAATTCTCACGCAAATTGCACAATCGCTGTTAACATTCGCTGAAATGATATAGGTGAGAGACTGCAGCTACTGTTGAGGATCATTGTATGTTACTTAAAAAACCTACAGTGTAGTCTGAATAATAAATGCAACAGCCCAACTCTTCAGAGTCAGCATGACACAAAAAAATAGTTTCCCAGGCATTTGCAATTCACCAGTTACACTCAGAAAGCCACCCCCAACTCCCACTGTCACTTCACTCTGACCTTTTATGAAAAGACAACCTTTTGGAGCCGAGAGAGAGAGAGAGAGAGAGAGAGAGAGAGAGAGAGAGAGAGAGAGAGAGAGAGAGAGAGAGAGAGAGAGAGAGAGAATCCTGGTGGAAAATAATACACAGCTGTGATAATATCATAATATCATTTCTAAAATATCATAATATAGTTTTACTTTTAATAATAAAAGATAAAAAAGGGGCGTCTGTGAATAATTAGAGATTGCAGTCTGAAGCCAGTTACAGTCACTGCAATTGATAATAAACTGAAAACCCCTTGAGAGCAGGTAAATGCTTTGCAACCCTGACCCCCTTGCTCTCACATTACTTAACTACCCTGTGGTTCTTGCATTACATCACCATTCAAGCGATTGGTTCCTGCATTTTAACTCTCTCCCTGTCTCCTCCGATTAGGAGCGACACCGCAGCAAAGAAACTTCGCCCGAGTTTGCTCTTTCTCGCTTCGCTTTTTAAATTTGTGGCCTTTCTGCTCCTGTCGCGCTGCCTGGCTCTGCTTGTTTTCCCCACCCGCCCCGGATCAACTCCTCCAGGTCGCGGTCCTGGAACAAAAACTCTTATCAAAGTGAAAAGAAATGCCTCTGCGGACCGGGAGAGGAGCGGAGGGGCTGGGGAAAGAGGAGAAGGAGGAAGAGGAGAAACAAAGACGGGCAGAAAGGGGAGAAGCAAGAGGAGGAGGAGGACGAAGGCTCAAGACAAGAAGGCAGCCGGGGTCCCCCAAAAATGTATAAAAACGGAAAAAAATAAAATTAAATTAAAAACAAACCTCATGGACATCACTGAGGCTGAATTCCCTCCTGAGGTGCAGAACATGAGAGCTCTGGAATGAGTGTGTGTAGAATTTGAGCCAAAGCTTAACTAGCCTGAGTGAGTCATATCCTTCCCACTTGATTCCAGGCCAAGCGATGATGTAATGCACTGGCCCTTCTCTAGAGCGGAGCTTGGCTCTCTCCCTCCACTCACTCGCTCCCTCGCTCGCTTGCTCTCTTTCTCCTGGGCTCGCCCTCCTCCTCCTTCTCCCTTTTAGCTCAGTGCTGGTGAAGTCACCATTTAAATCTGGCAGAACTGAAGCAAAAACTTCAATGTAACCAAAACAGCCCCAGGCTGAGTTCCAGACTCACAGAGCCTTCCCAGTGCAATTGCCCTTAGAAACGTGTAAACAGAGGGGGAAACAGTGCCGCCTGGGGTTGGCCCAGCAGCCGCCTCGCACTCAGGCAGGGACCCGCAGCTCTGCTGGCAGGGGTCCACAGGTTCCGGTGAAATTTGAAAAAAAGCACCGGTTTTAAAAAATATGCCCCTGTGTTCGGAGAAAGGGAAATAGCTATGGAGACCCCCGTAGAGATGGGTGAAAGGCAGCAGGTTGGAAGGACCGAGTGGGAATGAAAAACCAGGACAGGTGACCAGCCCAGGCTGACGGTAACAGGATTTCCGTGGCCCTGGGCTGTTTTTTTTTTTCCCCTGGAGCAGGATGGGATTTTCTGTTGCTGAATGCCAACCCCCAGGCCTCCAGAGACTTCTTGCATCTAACCCCCCTGTCAACAAGGGCAAACCCTCTTCTGGGCCAAACCCCCGCCTGCATCAGAGCGCAGCGGCGGGAACTGGGGGATCAGTTACTTCTCCTCTGGCCCACACTGTGCGGAAGGAAAAGGACCCTCGTTGCCAAACACCACGTTTATCTTTCTGAGCTTAGCCCTCCACTCTCAGGTGAGCTGCCCACCGAAGAGGAAATGAGACTATGTTGCCCCCTCAAATGAAGATCAGCCACCCATCCCCGCACTTGCAGGGGGGTAGGGGGTGGGGTCTGGCTGCTGTGTGGCTGGCTGTGAGTTTAAAAGGATGCAGGGAGAACAAACAGTATGTGTGTCTCTTTTTCAATTGCAGGGCGAGGAGAAACAGCCTGGGGGTGGCCTTGGGGGGACAGTCAGACGTTATCCTTCACAAATGGCGGTGAAGTCCTTTCAATTGTGAGTTCTGCCCTTACCTCACAGCTCTCCTGCTCAGGACTTTCCCGGGCACAGTGCAGACACTGGCTGGATTTTAGCCCCCCTTTTAAACTCTATCTAGTCTCCCTTTTCTCTTCCCCTCCCCCTTCATATTTCCTTCCAAAAGGAAAAAAAAAAAGTAATTTTAAAAAACGAGAAGTTCACTAGAATTTTTTTTTAAATACCACAAAAGCAGAAGAAAGGCGTGGGTTTGCAACTTATTTATTCTCCAATAACCCGAGCCTCCTGTCACCGTCTATTGCCTCTCACTGCTCTCGGGACCAGAGAATTGAGTCCTTGATACAAACGTTTCCTCTCTCTGCATGTTGCCAAGCAGAGACAACCCGCACGTCTAACACCGGCCTTCAGAGGAACTTCGGAGTTTATTAAAGATGTCTGCTGCCGGGGACAGGGCTGTTCATCTGCGTCCCTTGGAATTTAAATCACAGCTTCAGGGACCATACACACTCAAGGTGAGGAGTTAAGCAGCAAGGTCTGCCCAGCCGTCTGCCTGACCCTGGGGCCCGGGCGGGGAGGCGCTCGCTCCAGCCGTCGGGCCTGGAGCATGACATCCCCAATTGACGCCGATGCCACAGTTGCACCAGTGACACCTTTATCAAGGCAGGCAGCCCTGAATTAGAGGTGATCAGCCGTAATTACAGCTGGCGCCACTGAAGCCCGTGGCCTGACAGCGGCAAATGTGGTTGTTATAAAGTTGGGTCCACCATGTCAGTGGCCTGTATAACTCACTTACGTCTGACTCGCCAAGCAGCTATTGATTTTTCTTCTGATGCAGGGAATAAATAAAACAAAATCTTCTTTCACTCCCGCGAGCCTTTCCACTCGCAGGCAGGCTGAGGAGATTTTATACAAACGGATTTCTCCTTTTTGTAAGCGCCACTGACCATGGGGGTAAATGTAACGCTGAGGGCTTTCCCTTTCCCTCGTCCTCTCCCCACGACTTGTCTTAGTTTTCATATTTAAATACTTTGTTTTTAAAGATGTTTTTATTGGTTTTAGAGAGAGGAAGGGCAAAGGAGAGCGAGAAACATCAATGAGAGAAACATCGTACGTGCCCCCTACCAGGGATGGAGCAGGCGCCTGGGCATGTGCCCTGACTGGGAATCAAAATGGCCACCTCTCGGTTCCTGGGTCGATGCTCAACCAACTGAGCCACACCATCCCGGGCTAAATGTCTTCATGTTATTATCTGAGGCATATCAAAATGAATATACAGTAGAATTTTCCAAACCGACGTGGTCCTGTAATCTCAATGGGCACATACTTTCTAAAGGATTTTGTTAGACCATGTCCCAGGGGCTGGGTTAAGCGGCTAGAGAGTGCCCCCGCTTTTTCTCCTGTGGAGTAGGTAAAAGGGACTCTGTGCTGTAGCTGAAGACTGGGCAAAGGTGTCTTTCCTGTGCCTTCCTTGGAAAGTAACAGGAATGACAGTTCTGACCAAAGCCAGGCGCAGACCCCTCATAAGACCTGCCCGCATCTTCGCTCCAGCCAGAGGAGGAAGGGGCTGAGAGGCTCCAAGGTGGGGCGCGTGCCTCTGACCAGGGACTGTTCCCAGAACCCAGCCTGACTCCATGGGCCCTGCACCTGATGCTGCTGCTGTGAAACCAACAAGGTACCGGGAAGCACTGACATTCCAGTACACCTTTTGGGGAGTGCTGGCCTGTGTCAGAATCAGTTTCAGAGTTCAAAGGGGTCTGAGTATTTGCATTTGCACTTGGCAGTCCCAGCATAAGTGCCGTCCTGCCGTCCCAAAGCAGGCATCCTCACTGGCAGCCCGGCTTCTCCCCACTTGAAAAGAAACCCTGCTTTCCCATTTTCCTTCCTGTGAGCAGCTAATGATAGAGAATATCCTGTTGCCCAAAGGAAATTCCCCTCGACTCAAGAGCTTCCTTTTCACCCATTTGGCCCTCTCCTAGCCTCTCCCTTTCAGCCCCCTCCTAACTGCTCTTCTGAGGAAGGGGGCTCTGCGGAGAGGAGTGTAAGATGCTGTAATTCCAGTGGGATCCTTCTTAGAAGTAGCCCCCAGCCAACAGGCTAGGCCTCAGATTAGCTGGCGTGCTCAGGAATGCTTACAACACCCTCCTTTCAGAACGTGTCATCCTTGGGGAGAGGGTGGTGGGTACCGCGCAGCTGTTCAGTGTAACTCACTCGAGCTCCCAGCTCCTGATGAAATGTTCGGCTCCAAAGAAGTGGAAACCTCAGAGATCTGAGCTCAGAGTTCAGAAGGCAAGCTTGGACTATCTCCAAAACACCCCACCAGGAAAGGCACAACTCAGACTGCAGGACTGAGGGGCGCAGCAGCCGAGCAAAGTAAACTTTGTGCGCCTGGGTGACTTTCTGAGCTCCAACATTATGGACACACACAGCAAATATAAGAAATGATTACCATCCTTCTCGGAGAAAGCGATTTTTTTTCTTTTGGGTTTGAATTTATTCTCCTCAAGAAAAAGCTTATTATCTTCTTGCAGACATTGTTTTTAAAATTGAACCCGTGATTCCCACAGTCCCAGAGGAGTTCGAGGGGCCAGATAATTTCAGAGTTAAATAAGCTGTAATGACTATCACATGTATCCAACCATAAACCTAGTATTAAAAATTATTCAGAAAAAAAGTGGCATCTCTTCCTTTTTTAATTTACAATAACCAGCCAGGTGGTTTTCTAAGGCCTCCTCTGCAAATTGCTTCCAGCGAACCTTCCGGTCACAGACCACTGCACACCTACGTGCTGTCATTCAGCATTCCCTTCGACTTGGGTGTCCCGTGTTTTCACAGTGGACAGAGGCTTCAGCGCTGTTTGGGTGAACCTGTGCAGCATGCATCCTGACCTGTGCGGGGTCAGCTGGTTTAGATGGGAGGGCCTGCTAAGCGCGGCTCCCAGCAACCACTCCCAGGGTGTATTCAAGGGAGTGTCAGCCCTTGGTTACCTGCTGCAGCTCCAGCATCCCAGCCCTGGCACCAAGTACCCTCAGGCAACTTGCTGGCCTGTCCTGTTTCCAAACCTATCTGTAATGCTCTGAAGTGGCAATACTGGATGTGACTCAGACAAAGGAATGCATTTCTAATAATGGAGACATCAGGAACCTTAGAGGTAGGCACTGAGAAGTTATACAAGCCTTTTGATCTGCCTTATAATTATTGATTCTGTCTGCTGTAGGGATTTTTCCTCTAACTTCTCCATCTTTAAAATGTGTATGCCATTCTATCACCTGACCCTATCACAGTGTCTGAAAGGCAGTCGACATTCACTGAACATGAGTAAATGAATGAGTGAATGAAGGAATACACTTCTCAGCTCAGGCATTACCTTCTCCATGAAGGCCTTGCTGGACTACCAGGCTGGGGCAGGAGTGTCCATTTCTCCTGTGGCACCTGGGCCGAATTCTATGCCAGCAATAAGCCAGTTATGGAAGTACCTGGCCACCTCTTGTGCCAATCTTCCTTGGGAGTCCTTAGCTTCTTTGGGGGCAGAGTCTGTGCTTATCCATCTCAACATTCTTCGTACCTAGCAAGCACCTATAAACACAGTAGGTCCTCAGGAAATGAGGACCTGCAATGGGCTGGACTTTTCCTTGGAAGTATCATGTTCAGCAATCTTTCCATCTCAATATCATGTCCATTCGCTAGCCATTCTATCCCCCACACCCCTGCCTGCTATATTCGTTGCTTGTGGGAAACATCAAGATCATGGCCTTCTCTATCTTCTATGTTAGAATTTGTGGAAATTGATTTTCCCCCTATATTTTGTAGCTATCATATCTATTTTATTGACATATATAATTCATACATACACACATTTTATGTAGATGCTTGCATATATACATATGTGAATATACATGTGTGTATATATATATGCCAATATTTGTCATCATTAGCCAACATTGATTGAGCACATATTCTGTGCCGTGCATTGTGTTAGGTGCCCCACAGACATTAATTCTTTTAATCTTTTCAGAAACACTATGAATGGGACGCTTTCCTTATCCCCATTTTATGGAAGAAAAAACTGATTCAGGGAATTTGGTAACCTGCCTAAATGCCCCAGTGGAGCTGAGACTTGAACAGAAAGTTGTCTAATGCCAAAGTCAGGGATGCGACCATGTCACTTTACTCTTCTGTATCAGTGCACTAATACCTTCCATAGCCCCGCTGTTCCTGGTGACCTGGGTTAATCTGTGTGCCAGAAGCAAGCAGTGTTCTGGGCCCAGGTAATCCAGATGGGCATGTAGGTCTTAGGAGCTTCATGATTCCAATCAGAGACATATTCCAAGGGCTGGAGTAGAAGCAGAGAAGAATGGAACCTTTTTATGGCATAGCAACAAAAAATAAGAAATGCAGGTCACCTCTCTCAGGTGAAAAGATGGTGCTGTCTGCCCCACACCACTCACCTGGCCTTCACTGCCTCCCTGTCACACCCTGAAATTTTATCAGGGATCATTCCATGAACCAACAAGGCCAAGCCCACCTCTGTGGCTTTCCTAGTGCCCTCAGGCTGTTGGATTCTGGGTCTTTCCTCCTTGGGGGCATTCCATTTCTCAGGGAGAAAAATGTGTGCCTGCTGGAACTTGACCACCGCTGGCTGAGAATGCATATTTGCTTTGCTTATCTCTTTGCATATTATAAATTCAAGCCATTGGGGGTCTCTTTTCTGAATACTTGCCCCCCAATACTTTTGCAATTGCACAAAAATGGCTTTCTGAAAACGAGTACTTACCAATTTGGATGACAGACCAGCAAATATACTCTACTGGCTGTTTGCATTGTTAAGCATTTTTAAATTTAAATATAAACTACAAACGTAGGAATGAATCTGAAGAGGTTTTGAGGGCATTAGAAATAAAAAGGAAGGCTTACACTCAGGAATTATATTTGTGGTTTCTTTGCTTTTTACTGAGAGTCCAGCTGTCGGGCTCTGTGTGTGTTTAAAGCTGACCTCCCTTCCTCTGAGCAGAGTTCACCAGCACTGATTTATTCTGCATGGAGAATGAGCCCTCCCAACACTTCTGCCTGGAGGGGATGTGAGTTTTTTTTTAAACCCCAAACATGAAGCTCTCGGGCCTTCCAAATGAAATTATCTATGTTTTTATTAACAGAGCCCCTGAGTTAAAAAGTTGGTTTTGATAAGAGAGAATAAATGAAAGAGAAACTGCTGACATAATATTTTGGTTTCCAAACCCACTTCCACATTCTGCTGTACATGGCTGTGATATCTGGACTTACACCAGAATCCCAGATAGAAAAGTGCAGTTAATCCTGCTTTATGCTGAAAGGCAGCTCTAAATGTTAAAATCTGATCATATGATGTTTCTCTTCACCGATATTTTTCTCTCTCTCTCCTTCTCCCTTACTTTCTCTCTAAAAATATAAATTCAAACATATTTAAATAAAATCTGATCATAGTGACACTTCCACACCCACAGGCATTTGTTCTGTCTTTCTAGAAGTAGAGTGCTGTATGATTTGTAAATAACTTAGTCTTGTCCTCTCCTTTCCCATGAGAGGAAAGCAGGTATTATGAGGCCAACGAGGTCTTTAGTTTTGGGAGTAAAAGATCCTAAATTTCTCTTCTCCATAAGCTTTAGAATTCCTCTGACATTAGCAGAAATGGAAAGAAAAATGAGAGTCAAGCACCATCTGGGTTTGAGGCAGGCTAGTGAGCCAGGACAAGTGAAAGAGAGAAACAGATAGTTGAATGGCCAAACAGCTTACAGTCATATAGCAAATCTCAAAATCCTATCCTCTGTAACCAAGGACACTTAAGAGTAAATGGTTTACACTTCTCCCCAATCAGAGGGTAAATAACTTAAATCACTCTACTCAGGGAGACAAAGAGCAGAAATCCAGTTAATGCCTTTGGACAACCACACTCAAAGGCAGATGAATCTAGGGACTAAATCTCATTTTGGCACATCAGCATAAAAGTGATGAATATTCTATTGAGATCCTCCACTAAGATTGCCCCTAAATTCCCAGCATTTAAAACACCTCGAAATGAAGCTCCTAGCACATGCCCTCTCTCCCAGGAGCATGCCTGCGCCTTCCCTGCCCTCTCTTCTCCCCCCACAAGCATGCATCTCCTAAACCCTAAGGGACCCCAGGAGACTTGCAACCAGGGAGCAACAGGCAGCAGGCTCATCCTGAGCTAATCTCCTGATCCTGTTCCCCAGGCCCCTTTTCTCTGACTTCTTAGTGAGTGAAAGCAGCCTGGCCTGGGCCCATTTCCCTGACTAGTCTCTCTCCTCCTGCTTCGTCTATCCTAGGCCTTCCCTTGTTGCACTGTCGCATTTTAATAAATGTCCTACAGCAAGCATGTCAAACTCAAAGGCTAACACGGGCCAAATAAACGAGGCATGCGGCCCTCAGGCCGCGAGTTTGACATGCTTGTCCAACAGGCTCTAGGCAGACCTACTCAGGACCAGGTCCCCTTTCCAGTAACAGGCCCATTTGAGTGGCCAATTCCTTTCTTTTAGTAGCCACCCCAACTGGAAAGCATGATTTTAAGCTGTGTGAGAACATACCTTTCTTGAGCAACAATCCTCCTCAAGAACTTCATGAAAATTGTGAACCCTCCTTTTAACCAGGAACCCCAGGTTAAAACTCCTCGAGAAAAAAAAAAAATCAAAAACATATTCTCCTTGTATTAAACTTTAAGCTGTGGTCATTTACAGGTCAAGAAAACAGGCACTTACAGATGAATCTCAGTGCCTGGAAGGCTAACCCCTGGCCTGGCACTCTGACCAGCAGGCCTAGGACTTTCTCTAGCTCATTGTTTTTCAGACTTGTGTACCTAAGAATCCCTAGAGAACAGATTAACATGCAGGTTTCCAGGTACTACCACAAAGATTATAAACTGTCAAAGTGGGGCCTAAGTATATGCATTTTTCTTTTTTTAAAATGTTTTTATTTGATTTTAGAGAGGAAGAGAGAGGGAGAGAAATATTAATGAAAAATCTACCGGCTGCCTCCTGCACCCCCCTCTTGGGGATAGAGTTGGCAACCTGGGCATGTGCCCTGACCAGGAATCAAACTGGCAACCTTTATGTGCACAGGGTGATACACAATCAACTGAGCCACACCAGCCAGGGCTCCCTAGAGATTTTGATGCTAGTGATTCACAGACCTCACTTCAAGAAAGACTGGATTCTATTTGGTCATCCTGTGATCATAGAAATATTACAAACAAAACAGAAAAAAAACAAAACAAATATAAATCCATGTGTAATTTCTCTGCTCCTCAGGTTCTGAGATTTTTCTTTCACCTATTATTTTTAAAGTCAAAAAGTAAAATTATCTGCCCTAAAATTATCAAACCTTTAAAAATGGGATATGGTGGCTTTCCCAAAACAGGATGTCTACAACAGATGGAAATAAAACATACGTGTTCACAGTAACATGACACCGTCTAAACAGTCTATGGAATTATGGTCTCCAGGACCTCTGATAAGATAGGGTTTCCTGACCTGTGGCATGTCTCTCCTATGTTTACTATCAATGCCTCCAGATGTTTATTTTGCAATATTCCCAGTCTCCTAATGTGACAATCAGAGGAAGAGGGCTTCAGGGACGGGAAAGGAATATTGGTGCTAATTGAAGAGTGAATTGCGTGGGACCAGCCCACCGCGTCTTTGGCGTAACTTGGTTATCTTCTAGAACTTTAGTTAAACATCAGCCAGTGGTCTTGGTTCTTGTACAATTTAGAACACTACAGAATTATACACAGGGCCCCCTTCTCCAGTGTTCCTTACCCATCACTTAAATGTTATAAAAGTTTTTCATAAGTCTTTCACTCTTAACATTGCAATGTGTCATAAACACTTGAGAGGACAAAGTGGCAGTCCATCCACAGACCCAAAAACAAGAGTGACTGATGAAGGGGAATGAGGATCATGACTTGTGAGTCATCAAGGCTGCATCTACTAAGTGGGAATTAAGTGTCTGAATTACAATGATAGTCCTTGTATCATTTCTATTAGACCAACTCTGTCATATTAATACTGTCATAGTACCACTGAAACCGCTATTCTAGACACCACGCACAAGCCCAGGGAACAGACAAAAGAAAAAACATTAGTAGTTGCCGAATGTCTGGGAAAATAATGCTGCAATAGGAGATAGCAATGTTCTAAGTCAAGATCAAGGATAGCGGACATGAAAAATATTGACAGATATGACAAAATCAAGAGGCCGCTTAAGCATGTCTTTGGTCACTTACTACCTTTCTAACCGGGGACTGTCATGCCCCTTTTATTGTGACACTTATTAAAGCTTTTAAAATCTATTTACTCAGAAAAGGTTTGTGTTGACAGAAGATGAAGACTGCAAGATTTGGAGAATGAAGAGATATTGATCGTTATTTGAAAGAGTTTTGGGGTAGCAACTCTCCTTACAGTCCTAGATAATAACAGAAACAAATAATCTATAATTGTTAGCAAATTGTCTTTTCCATTGGTGAAAAAAAAAAAAGCCCTTCTTGTTGGCTTCTCATAGGCAAACCAGAGTCTTCTTTGACTCAAATATGAGATGCCATGTTGTGTATGAGCACATGTGCACTGTACCCCAAACTGAAACAGCATCCACAATGTCTGGTTGCGTAGGGTAGCACAATTTTGCAAGGTTAGATGTATGTGAGTGTAGGAGGCCCCATAACTCATTCTGGGCAGCTCCGTTTTAATTTGTCCAAGTTTCTGTGATTTTAACAAAGACTATTGGTGTTATGTGATACCTCTTGGTTTGGCTAAATCTCAGCAAAATTAAGATCCTTTTGCTTTCTTTCACTTCCCGTTTCAATATTTCTCTCTGCGTTTCCTGATATCCTTTTGTTTTAAGTCATCTGGCAAAAGATTTTAACTGATAAAGGCACATTTGCTCCATTGAAAAGGCTGAGAAATCAAGGACATGCAAAGTTATAAGGTCTCATGGTGGTGGTATTGGAGATACCAGGACAGAAGATGGAAGGAAAACGGTTTGGCATAAGGATGCTGCTGACCCTTTGGTTCTAGGTTTCAGAGAAATAGCAGAAAACAAAACAAACAAGGTCTCAGACCCCAGGAAGCCAGCATTGTAATGGGTAGAGAGAGATGATAAACAAGCAAATAAATAACCATAGATAGTGATAACTGCTACAAAGACATTAGAACACAATGATGACATGGAATGTTGGATGTGGTAGAGTCTTCTGGGTGTTTGGGGAAGTCTTCTCCACAGAGATGACATTTTACCTGAGGACTGAAGAATGATATAGCGGCGTAAGTGTAGACATGGAGGAAGAAGTGTGCCCCAAGGCAGGAAAGAACTTAATGTATTCCCTGCAGAGAAAGACAGCCACGGATGGAAGGAGAAAGGGAGGGGAAAGTGCTAACTTGGGAGAAGTGAGTAGCGGTCTTGCAGGCCACAGCGAAGAGTTTCTACTTTGTTTTAAGGCAAAGAGAAGCCACTAGAAAATCTAAAGAAAGGACTGACATCATCTGATTTTTTATTTGAAAGACATTGCATTAACTGTTGTATGGGAGATGGATTGTCAGAGTAAGAATTCAAGTTTGGGAACAGTTAAGAGATTTTGCAATAGTCTGGGTGAGTGGTGATAGAGGCTTGCACTAGGCTGGTAGCAGGAACCATGGGTGAGAAGAGGGCGGAGCCAGAGTATATTGACATAATGCCAACTAACTGCACTACCTGAGTTGGCCACAGGAACAAGGAAGATAAGGAATCAGAGAGGACTCCGTATTTTTTTTACCAGATCAGGTGGGTAAACGCTGTTGCTATTAACTGTCATGAAGAAGGTGGGTAACCAGATAGATGGCTTGGATGGATCAAGAGTTTTGCCTTGGACAAGTTAACTTTGAGATGCTGAGTGACATAAAATTGGAGAAATAAAAAAGGCAGAGGGGTAGGAACACCTGAGCTCAGTATGGGGTCAGAGTTGAAGAATTTTGATCCACTGTCTTTAAAGCAACAGACTGGGGAGTCTCAGAACTGAGTCATGCAGGACACTTAAGTCACAAGTGGGCAGATGAGGATTAGCTAATGAGATATGAGAAAACCAGGAAGGAGGCAGGCGAGAGTTCTGGGAGCAGTGTAAGTACCATAGCCACTTCAGATGACCAAGAAATACGAACTTGTTCAAAATAACCTATTCAGTCATCCCTGGAGCTGTGCTCTGCCTAGGAAAAGATTGAAAGGCAAGGGAGAGTCGGCCAAATGAGAGAATAGACCATCCTCCCTACCACCTTCCTGCAGACACTCCACCCTTCTCCCCATGGCTGTAAGTATTAAGAAAAATTATTGTAATGCAGAAAATTTGAAGGTTTTATTTGCAAACAACAAAGGGTAAGGTGCTTAAAAAAAATTCTTGGGGACAAAAGCTTTTAGATACCCTCTGCCTGGTCGCCTTCTCCTTTTACAACTGCTGTTCTGGGGTAGTTTAAACATGGCTCTAATACTCTGGTGAATATACAGTTTTTATTAGCAAGAGACAAATTTGCTGTTGATAGAGACTTCTGCTTTATTCATTGCCATTTGGGGGACTTAACAGAAATGATAAAATTGAAAATTTCCATGGGCATTGGATGGAGACCTTCATGTGTCTCAAAGGCGAGGGAGCAAGATTAAAATGAAAGTCCTAAACCATGTTTTAAACAATAAACTTTACGAATACACATGATTTTAATAGTTCTAGGACATCTCCCACTTTGAAGTGGTCTCACGGTGGCTTGAGAATGTAGGCTGCTCAAGAGGTTGGAAGAGCTGTCTTTCAGTAGATGTTTTCTAGGGAAAACAGGTATCCTGGGACAGCTTTTCAAATGTGAAGGTCCTTTCGGAATGTGGGATGCTATCCATTATATGAGACCTAGGAGGCCCTGGATTAAAAAAAAAAATGGAGGAATGTACTACCCCAAATTTAAAAACCAATTAATACATTTAAAAATTCAAAGGCTATGCCCGTCTAGTGTGGCTCAGCTGTTGAGCATTGACCCAGGAATCAAGAGGTTGCTGGTTCAATTCCCTGTCAGGGCACATGCCTGGGTTGTGGGTTTGATCCTGGGTGGGGCTGTGCAGGAGGCAGCTGATTGATGATGATGTTCCTCTCTCATCAATGTTTCTATTTCTCTATCCCTCTCCCTTCATTTCTTTCTTTAAAAAATCAATGAAAACCTATCTCAAAAAATTAAAAATTCGAAGGCTATACTATGTATATTTTAATGAAAATCCTTATATTGTTCTAGGTCAGTGGTCAGCAAACGGTGGCTCGCGAGCCACATGCGGCTCTTTGGCCCCTTGAGTGTGGCTCTTCCACAAAATACCTGGGTGAGTCTATTTTGAAGAAGTGGTGTTAGAAGAAGTTTAAGTTTAAAAAATTCGGCTCTCAAAAGAAATTTCAATTGTTGTACTGTTGATATTTGGCTCTGTTGACTAATGAGTTTGCCGACCACTGTTCTAGGCAAATCTCAATTTCCCTGAACAGTAGTGGCATTGGTTCTAAATAAATTTGCCCCTCCCCTAAAGATGGTCTATATCAACTTAGAAAGGACAACAGAGGGAAGGTAAGGGGTTGGGCAGGTAATGGGATACAGGGAGCCAAGGTAATCCATGAAGCTAAGGGCTATAATGATTATTTTAAATTTGGGGCAACGAGCAGAAAAATATCCTGAAATTTTTAAAGTACTTTCTTAACACAACCCATAGAGTATTAGATCATGAAGATTTTAAAAGCCACTTTCCTGATTTTACAGATGAGAAAGCTGATTACCGAAAAATTGTCAATGTGCTTAAAATCACCCCAGGTCGCCTTGTGCCCATTCAGAACTCTTTCTGTCACACTTTGGGGAGGCTGGTGTCTCTGGACTGTGGATAGAGTCTCATTCAGTGACTTTCCTGAATTCCTTCTTGGCTTTGGTCTCTTGTGGGGAAAGGCTGGGCCCTGAACAAGATGTCAGCCAAGGGGCAATGGAAATGGCCCACTGAGCAGCAGCTGGGCCCCGGGCATTTCCCCTGAGCGGAGTCAAGCGAGCCAGTGTCTGTCAATCAGAGGTGGTCAGAGCCTGTTTCCTAGTACATCATTAAATGCCCTGATGTTTGTGTAACCAAATCAATGCATTATGAACAGGACACTTTCCTACAACATCCTGCATCTGTTCTTAGGAGTGGATAAAAAGCAGCAGGGACTCTGGCCACAATAATGCCAATTTACATGTGACACAAAGCAATCTGTCACCTCATTTCATTCTCCTAGAGCTTTTCCCAAGGAGAAAGCTGAGGTCCGGATGGTGTAATGACTTGGTCCAGAACACAGTTACTAACTAGATCCTGGGTCTTTGACATCCTGCGGTCCAGTGTGTTTTCCATAATATATATATATTTTTTGTCTGGTCTCCTGGATGAGTGTTGTTTATTTTGGAATGTGATTTTAATATTAGGCTGGGTGGAGGGGTTGGAGCTCTTGTTATTTTATTTTTTATTTTCACTCATTATGCTTGTTTATTATGGTAAAATATACATAACATGAAACTTACCATTTTAATTTTTTTAGGTGTGCAGTTCAGTGGTATGAGGCACATCACTGAACTTTTGAGGTAGCAAAGAATAGGAAGTGTAATAATAATTACTATAAAATAAAAGCTAATTAATAAGTTCTTCCTAAGTGCCAAGCAAAGTGCTAAGAGCTAATCTGTAATATCTCACTAAATTTTAAAAGCAAATCTGGCTGCAATTCTTTTCCTTATTTTACAGATGGGGAAACACAAGTTCGGAGAGGTTAAGTAACTTGCCAGGCTGGTACCCAGGAGAGTCACGTGGCGAACCCAGGCAGCTGACTGACGCGTTCATACTCTAATCCACCACACCTTGTTGCTTTTTCTCTGGGGCTGCTCTTACCCAAAACAAAGAAGAACTGAAAGACTCAGTTCTTTCTTGGGTTCTCTGTCCCATACGAAGCCTTACATGTTGATTGGTCATGAGCAATCCTAGTGCTACCACAATGTGAGAAGTACTTGAGACAGGGAAAAGGGCCACAAGTTTCTTGCTTCTCCCCTGACAATCTGAAAAATTATGATTGTTCTCTTCTAATTGAAGCTGGCAACATCTAAGATTGGCCCAGGGTATCCCAATTATGCTTATGCTAAAGCAACTTGTAAGAGAAACTCAATTGTTGTTTTTTTTTTAAGAAGAGATTGTGGAGAGCAGGAAACTTATTTCTAAATAGGAAGTGTCTCAATCATTTCACAATAAATGTCACTAAATGACTCAAGTGGTCTCATACACACTTTTGGATAATAGACTGTTGTAGAAAATGCAATTGTAAAATTTAGCAACACAGCAGGCTGCTAAAGACTGCTGGAAAGAATACATGCACACGGTATAATAATGCACACATTATTTATATATTAGTAAACTTCTATTGTTTTGACTTGTATTGATCTGTACCCCAGGCTTTTTAGATGGCTCATGGGTACATGCGGAATTAAAAACAAACTTTGGACAATGACCTCACATTATCTACATATTTCCTCATGCCATGATATTTGTATACAAGTATGAAATGAGCTTATATTGTTTTTGGATAAACTGTCAGCTTCGTTTAGCCTGCATTAATGATGACAGAAAATATTTCCAATGGCAGAAATACATTAACCCCTAGAATCTCAAACTCAGATACATGGTTAGTGGAGAAATACACTTAAAATCACCTATTAAAAGGCAGCCAACTTAAGCACTTTTCAAATTATGTGCCAAATGATCTTAAAAATGTCTTGCTTTCTACCCACATAGCAGAGAACATTCAGAAAGACATGAGGATGGAAGGGGACAGCAGGAGAACTGGTAGAGAAAGCGAGATGATTGGATAAAGAAGCTGTGGTCCATATGTACCATGGAATACTATTCAGCCATAAGAAAAGATGAAATACTGCTATTTGCTTCAACATGGATGAATCTTGAGCAAATCATACTAAGTGAAATAAATCAGATGGAAAAAGTCAAGAATCATATGATTTCACTCATATGTGGGATTTAAAAGCAACAAATCTAAACAAGACAAATGAACAAAAATTCATAGACACAGAAAGAGTATGGTGGTTACCATAGGGAAAAGGGTGGGGCAGTAGAAAGTGGTAAAGGGAATCAAATACATGATGACAGAAAAAGATTTGACTTTGGGTGGTGATCATGCAATGCAATATACAGATGATGTATTATAGAATTGGACACTACTTGAAACCTCTGTAATTTTATTAACAAATGTCACCTCAATAAATTTAATAAAAAATATTTCAAAGGAAAAAAAAAAGCAAGAAAAAATGCCCCAGGGAGCTGGACTCTACCTTGCACCTAATGCATGGGTCCCCAGAGCAGCCCTGAGCTTTCAGCGAAGGGGTAGATCTTTATGGTCAGCATAGGAAGAGGCAGACCCTAGGAGCAGGTGAGGTTACAGAAGCAGGCTTCCAGAGCTTACAGCACAATGACAAATGCTTTATTTCTGTTCTAGGAGCTGGGCTTGTGGTTACAGCCAAACCGTCCCCAGACACCCCTGATGTGTGGATTCTGTGCTGCCGATAAAGTGACATAATGGTGTTTCTTTATATGTTGAAATAATTTATTTTTTAAAACATTTTTAATGTTTTTATTGATTTTAGAGAGGAGATAAACAATCAGCTGCCTCCAGCACCCCCACTACTGGGGATTAAGCCCACAACCCAGATATGTGCCTTGAGGAGGAATTGAACCGGCAACCTCCTGGAGCATGGGATGACATTCAACCAACTGAGCCACACTGCATAAGCTTGAAATAATTTCTGATTTTTAAGAGTTGCAAAGACAGTGCAGAGCCATCCCATACACCCATCACTGAGCTTCTCCTAATGTTTACATCTTAATTCATTTGGGCACATTTATCAAAACTAAGGAACTGATATTGGTGAAATACTATTAATCAAACTATAGCCTTCATCAGTTTTTTCACTGATTTCTCTTCTTTTCCAGGTACTACCATAATAGGGCTTTTATAATTTGACTAGAGGCCTGGTGCACGAAATTCATGCATGGGGGGGGGGGTCCCTTAGCCCATCCTGCACCCTCTCCAATCAAGGACTGCTGGCTCCCAACTGCTTGCCTGCCTGCCTTCCTGATTGCCCCTAACTGCTTCTGCCTGCCAGCCTAATCACCCCCTAACCACTCCCCTGCCAGCCTAATTGATGCCTAACTGCTCCCCTTCCAGCCTGGTAACCCCTAACTGCCCTCCCCTGAAGGCCTGGGTCCCCCCCAACTGCCCTTCCCTGCAGGCTCGGTCACCCCCAACTTCCTTCCTCTGCCAGCCTGGTCACCCCTAACTGCCCTCCCCTGCAGGCTTGATCGCCCCCAACTTCCCTCCCTTGCAGGCCTGGTCCCTCCCAACTGCCCTCCCCTGCTGGCCTGATCACCCACAACTGCCCTCCCTTGCAGGCCTGGTCCCTCCCAACTGGCATCCCCTGCTGGCCATCTTGTGGCGGCCATCTTGTGTCCACATGGGGGCAGCCATCTTTGACCACATGGGGGCAGCCATCTTGTGTGTTGGAGTGATGGTCAATCTTTTATTAGATAGGATTCTCTTGACCAAAAACAAGGTCTCAATAGCTAATCTAAGTAAATGTTCTTCAGTTATTTGGTTGCATCTATATTTTTAGAATCATCTATCACTATTCGCCAACATGCACTAGTATCCTATACGGTTTGACTAGAGCCAAACTGCCATGTTTGCTTTCTCCAAATATATCCTGATCTGTCCTACGTTTACAACTTTGCTCACCTTGTTCCCTCTCCTTGTAATATCGGGCAGGACTCGTGGTTCTATGCTTTCTTTCAGGCTCAGATCAATTGCTTTGTACTCCATGAAAGTGTTCCTAATTCCTCAAATCAGGCGTGTTCTTTCTTGGCCAAGAATCTTTGTTGTGCAGTACTGGTGCATTTCTAGTGTGGCACACTGGGGAGGGTACTGACACATGGGCATCAGAGCAGGGAAGGCTGGATGGGTGAGGCCTGAGCAGCTGAGGAGCAGTAAGAAAAAAGGACCTGACACCACCCCCCCGCTCCACCCCCGCCCTCCCCGCCAAAAGTGAATTTGAACAGAAACTTCACACTCCCCTCCACTGGTAAAACCCAATGCTTGAGGCATCCCAACATAATTTGATTCTGATATTGACCGAAATCCTATCATAAAAACATAAAAAGAGCATATTATGTCTTGCCTGTAACATTCCATTATACTTTAACTAGAATAAAACCTGTTTTCACCCAAACTCTGTTCAGAAGAAAACCTAACTGTTTGTATACTTTTTTATTTTGATTTTTGTCCCCCACTTCTTTCCTTACTATATTAGAGATTATAATAAGCACTTTTTCTTTTGTAGGCACACTT
Source organism: Corynorhinus townsendii (assembly GCA_026230045.1). Lineage (NCBI taxonomy): Eukaryota > Metazoa > Chordata > Mammalia > Chiroptera > Vespertilionidae > Corynorhinus > Corynorhinus townsendii. Next base: position 176,982,381 of record JAPDVU010000004.1, on the reverse strand, counting down.
TAGGGGAAAACATATTTGTATAACTGACTATAGCCATTGTTTGTTCTTTAAAATTATATGTTTATATTTGTATAATTACAGTAGAATTTTATATAGTTAAGGGTAGATATAGGAAGGATTACTATTTTTTGAGAACATCTCTGGGTGTCAAACTTTGTAAAAGTTTGACACCCAGAGATGTTCTCAAAACCCAGACAATGGAAAGGAATGTATGACTTGACCCCTCATATTGGAATGCAGAACACTGATTTTTTTTTCTGCAAATGAAAAATGTGACATGCTTTTTATTAATTTTCTTAAATATCTTTTAGCATTCAGTTAGCAAAGAAATTGAATAAAAACTGAGATCAGTATAAAGTGAGATCATACATTAGACCTAGGAAGGGAAACTTCATAAATTTTCTTTACATATCCTCACAATAAATTCTGACACAAGTAGAGTTTAATAAAGATTAAAATGTGAACAACAAAACAAAAATGATATAACCTGGTAAGAGAGAACTTTATGGGAAAGTTTGATTTCTGTATGTGACTATGCAATATTCAAAGCTAGGGAAATTATGCAGGAAGACTTATGATTAGCAGTGTGACTAAAAGGCAGGCATGCAGTTTTTAAACCTTCAATTATCTTATACTCTGTAACTGTTTTTCTTTTTAAAGGCAAAGCAAAAGTTTAGAAAAATCTAGTAATACGAGCTGAATATTCACCACTTGTAGGCTTTTCAAAGTCTAATGCATCCCTCAAATAAAAATACAAATGTAGACTGATTTCAAGTCCACTGAAGAGATATTTGTTTTTGTTTCCAGGCTTTGTCATTTTAGGGAGACAGGCTGGTTATAACTTCAAAAACAATTGTATGGGGAAATGTTTATTTTATTTGCAAACTTAGAAATATTTTACCAGTTTACAAATAAACAGAACAATTTTTTCTCCTATGTGACACTGAGGGTTTTTTTTATTAACTATTTCATCTCTTTTCTTTTCTTTTAAATCATCCTATGAGATTTCCTTAGGAAATAATTCCAATCCCGAAGAAAATATTTAGGCAGATTTATTCATATCCTTGGTTTAATAGAAATAGAAGCAGCCTAAGCATATCTCACTGAAGAAAGGAAATAGGCCCACGGTTCCTTTTGCATAACAAAAAGTGTTTTTTACTCCAAAAGACATTCCATATCTTTAAGAATTTTAACACTCATAACAGCAGTTTCTAGAAAGGGGCACCATAGCACTTTAATTGCCAACATCAAAATTTGATGGTAGTTTCAAGCGGCTAGGTGTTTAAAGAACACACACTAAGGACTAGTATCCTTGATGGCTCTGGCCAGCACTGCAGGGCCTACCCTGGGACTGAATGGGTCTCCCAGGGAGACCATGCATCCAACAGCATCTTGATGGGCTGTGCCCATCTTCTGGATTTGTTTAGAGTGGGTTATTCAGGGGGAAAGTCAGAACTTTCTATAGGATCCCACGAGCATCAATCCTTGTTTCACTCTTCATATTAAAACAGATCCACAAATCTTGTCACTGATGATCCAATTCAAGCAAAATGCGTGATAACCAAGCTCATTTTGCAAGGAGAGGAATGGATCTTCTATTTGTTATCTCAACCAATGCAGTCCAAAACTTTGGGGCATCATGTGAGTTTCTTGAAATGGGATTTGGCCTGCAACCGATCATTACTCTCTGGTTTCTGCTGCTCCCTTCTTTTTTTCCTTTTCTTTGGTCCACCCCTCCCCTAACCAACTTTTATTTAAACATTTTAAAATTTTTTTAAAAAGCAAATAGAATTTGGACTGCCTCTCAGAAAGAGCTGCACCTGCACATATAAAGAACCCGTTAACACCAGGAAGGGAGAGTGATTTGGGATTGACTCAAGGCAGGGTACTACCCAGTGAATCATCGCTGACACCTCCAGGGTTTCTTTGGAGGTCTCCCATAAGAACACGACCTAGCCCAGCCCTGTTCAGCTTGTGAGAACTTAGCTGAAGGTGGTATGGCCGCCAGCCATATTACTCATTGGGGATATTGAGTCATATACATTTATAAGGGGTGGGCACAGAACATTAAATATCCCTGAGGTGTTTTGTAGCTTGAATGATGCTGCTGAGCCAGTGATGGAGCTCCATTTCTAATTCTGGGTATAATGTGCAAGTTTCATCTTCACAGCATGCATTTCTTGTTTATTACCTAATGTTTTGGCAATAACTTCTTGTAACAACATTCACACATTTCCAAATAATAATCTTTATTTTTTTTTGAGAGATGGAGATAAAAAAAAAAAAGCAAAAGAGTAGATTTCCTTGGACAGTTTAGACCATTTGACCCATCCTGGGTAGAATGACCTTTATATGGGATTTTGTTTAATGTGTAAAAAACACTTTGTTCTTCCTTGTGCTTTAGACTTGCCTCTTAATTTTACTAGTACTTGGGTAGGTTATCCTCAGAAGTTAGATTAAGCCCACAGTAACTTGCGTGAGATTCTACTAGGCACTTCTCTCTTACTTTCCATTCAAGCAGAACACAATATTGGAATAATCATTTTGCAAGGAGAGGAATGGATCTTCTATTTGTTATCTCAACCATTACTTCTTCCTTCCTTCAGAGAGGAAGAAAAAGGAAGAGAGAAAGAAACATCAATGATGAGAGAATCATTGATTGTTGCTTCCTGCATGCCCTGCCCCCCGCTCCCCTCGCCACTGGAGACCGAGCTGCAACCGTGGCATGTGCCCTGACCCGGAATTGAACTGTGACTTCCTGGTTCACAGGTTGATGCTCAACCACTGAGCCATACTGACCAGGCTCAGCCACTACTCTTAAGACATTGATTCAAGCCATTTCTCCACCACCCCCAGATTCTTCCCAAATTTTTCTTACAAAAAAACCAAAAAATTAATAGAGTTTGTTTGTCTGTTTCCCTGCCTGCCCTCTTTGCCCTCTACCCCCCACCTTCTTTATAAAGTTCCTAAATACATTCTTTTAAGTTTCATTTAAAGTGGAGCATTTGGTAAGTTGATAGTTATAGCATGCTCACAGCTGTGGGAAAAGTGACATAAAAAATAACCACCTCAGAAAAATGGCCCATGCACAACATCTTTGAGTTTTTATGTTTTATTAGCAATTTGGACTCATTACTGTTTGGGGGAGGAAGGAAGGGAGGTTGATGTTTCTGCAAGTTGTTTCTTTAATGTATTAAGCAGAGCTTTCCAATCAGCTTTAATGTAACTCTGCCCAGTCCTCTCAGCTGGGCTCCAGGAGATCCAGGAAGTGTTGCCCACTGGCCCCCATTCACCTCCACCCCACTACCCCCACCCTGATACCTCTTCACTTCTTTTCCTTCACTGAAAGTCATTATCCAGCAATAGAGGTCAAGCTGAGTATTTCAGGAAGCTTCCATAGAAAAATGAGGTAACCTCTTTTTCTCAACACAATATGCTCTTTGATCTTTCCTAGCTTTCGTCTTCTTCTTAGTGTTTGGGGCAAAGGCAAGATGACCACGTGTAGCTACTCCAGTGTCACTATAGTTCTGAAATATGGCAGCCAGGAAGAACTGGATAATATTTAATGGCCTGAGATCACAGACTTCCCTGACATAATGCTTAGCCAGGTCTGTCTTTCTTTCATAACTCTCATTATTTGTACATGTTCAATGACTTCTGCAGAGGATATACTATCCCCAACACTCCCCTTTCCTTTCCTTTCTGCTCTTCCATGGTACTCACCGCCCCACCCCCACCCAACTGAAAGGGCTGTCCATTTCGCTATGGAAAAGCATTAATGTAGACTGAGAGAGTTCTGCTGCTAATCTCTTATGCCTCTTGGTCAATCTTTAGAATACAAAAACAAGCTGCATGATAAAATAGCCGTTGGTGGCAAGCCTCAAGAAAATCAGCAATTATTACATTTGAGAAAATGTTAAATACACAGGCATCATGTTTTCCAACTCAGTTGCTACTCTTTCCCTAGGAACACAGGAATGAGGATGATGGAAAAACAGCAGGCACAAGAGGTATCAGAAGCGTAAAATAGGAAAATTCATTTACTTAAATCCTCACCCTCAGAGGAAGGAAAAAGAAAGGAAGGGAGGGAGGAGAGAAGGAGGAAAAAAGAAGGGAAAAATGTTTTTTTTTTTTTTTTTCACAGACAAAAATTATTTTTAAAGTCCTATAAGGAATTTACACTGGAAAAGATTTGGAATCTGAAACATCAAATCATACTTGAAGTGCTGAAGTAGCTAAATGCTCCTTCATTTGATACAGAGCTGGGAGAATGCTAGTTCCACCACTATCCAGAGGATGCCTGGCTGAGCTTCTTTGTCATGACCAGGTCAATAACCCTCAGGAAAAAAGACACTGGGAGCTAAGTAAACAGAAAAGTCCTGTGTGGTGGGTTTCTATAGTAGTACAGCTCTTAATTGAGGTCCCAGGACCAGCAGCATCAGGATGGCCTGGGAACTTGTTAGAAATGCAAATTCTTGGGCCCCACCATGGCTCGCGAGCCACAGTTTGCTGACCACTGAGCTATATGATGCCTTCACTTACATCTTCCTCTGCAGCAGTCATGAGGATAAAATAGTAAACCTGAAAGTTAAGCAAAATAGGCAGATTATGGCTAACTCATAAAGCAAAGACTTTCCCATCCTTCCATTATCCTCCCAAGAGAAACCGAAACAAAACCTGTCCGAGGCAGAAAGCTCCAGAGAAGCTTTTCAGCACATCTCACTGCATATTCATTGGCCAGCTCTTCAGGGCTGGTGTGTGAGTGTGAGTGTGAGTGTTGTATGTGTGGGTGTGGGTGTGGAAGGGTCATCACTTGAAGGTTAGTGCTTAAGTCAAACTCCAGAGAGAGATGACAAGTCAACTTTATGGTTTGGCCCCCAAAGACTTACTGTGGGGAGCAAAAATCAACAACCCAGCGCTGCACAGGTTTCCGCAGGCCAAGTGTAACCACCGCTGTTTCCTGCTGGGCAAGCATGAGAGCGCACTTAACCCACCCGGTGTTTGGACCTCCTCTCTGCGAAGTAAAACATGGAGCTACAGAGCTGTGGTGAAGCCACCTGGTGAGGTTACCCAGCGTTAGGTACTCAGGAGGTCACTGCCTCAGAAAAGCCCAGGCCCCTTGGATATCTTGTCAAATCAAGTTAATTTTTTCTTCTCACTTTTTCCATCAAGGTTGGGGGCTGACCTGGAGCCATAAGATACCATTTCTGCTCACTAGGCCATCAGGTGAATGATCCAGCTCTTCTTCTACATTCCTTAGGTGATCAGGAGGTCTGTACAGCTGGAAGGGCAGCATACTTTCCTGCTGTTCACAAAGGGGAAACCGCATTGTCCCCTGGGGGCCGGCACGCACAGAGCTAATATGAAACACACGCAAAGGAAATGGATCCAAACAAGGAACTGTTTCCCTATTGCACGATGCTTCTGCTCAAGTACAGCATGTCTGTTTCCTTCCCACCTGGTGTGTGTGCCTATTGTTACAGGAAAAGCAGTGGTCATTTACAATGTTTACAATTTGTCCACAGCTTTCATATTAAATCCTCATGATCTTCCCCTTTAAGATAATACATTAGATTTCAAAATCTGTGTAAATATAAGGGAAGGTAGGGATGCAAGTGGGATCCCCACTGCAAGCACAGGCAAATAAGAATGAGTTTGAAAAGTCAGTCAACTGGTGTCACTTAAGAGAAAAAGAAAATTCAGAAAATACCAAAGCTTTCATGACTTTTGTGACTCTGATTCAATACAGGGAGTTTTGCTTATGAAGTTTTGTCTCTCCAAATCTAGCAAGTAATTTATGCTGGCAGATGTGCAAACAGCCAAGAGAAAAAAGAGAGAGTCAAGAAAAGTTTGCTTTCATGCAGAAAGAGAGAGAAGCAGTTTCCAAGAACATGGGTTCCATGGAAGCCAGGGGGTAGGGAGGTTGGGTGGGGAGACCAAAGAGAATATTTATGGGAAAATCTTTATCCCCATCCAATATATTGATTCAAGAAACGCTGAGTATTCAGCAAAAGTGATACCCATAAGTCACACATAGTTATAACTAGAAGGCCTGGTGCATGAAATTTGTGCACTGGAGGGGGGTGTCCAGGGGGGAGAGTTCCCTCAGCCCAGGAAGAAGAGAAGGGGGGAAGGAGAGGAGGAAACATGATTCTATATTTAAATACATTTAAGAAACATTAGGTTAAATAAGTTACCTATGAATTTTACTGTAAGATTTCTTAGTCTTTAATAAAATAATATTTTATATACAAATCAGTGTAGGCAATACCAGATGGTGGAATTTATACTTGTTTGTAATTATGTATTTGTTTGAGTGGTTATTTATCTCTACTTCCCCAATTAGATGATCAGTTCCAACAGGATAAGGACTAACTCTGTTTTTGCTCACCATTATATCTCCTGTGAATAACAGAATGTCTAACACACAGTAGACATTGTTAAATAAATTGTTTAAAAAGTTGTTAAATGAATAAATGATAGTTTGGCTGGGTATGGAATTTTAGGTTCAAAATAATTTTTCCTCTTTTTTTTTTTTTTGGTAAGAAAAGCTGTTATTTTCCCCCCCCACCCCCACCCCCACCCTCCTAGTAATTAGTGTTGCTGAAGAGAAGTTCGAGGCCATTCTAAATCCTATTCTTTTATTGGTAACCAGGAATTATTTTTCTTCTTCCTAAAACACAAAATAGTCTCTTAATTTTTAGAGATAAGCTATAAGTGATAATAGCTATGTTATTCTATGCATAGCACATTTTTGGTATTATCATGAGAACAAAAAACACCATTGACAGAGGAGAAGGGAGAGTCCCAATAATCTCAACTCATTAGCATGCAGTTCTTTAATGAGTCTTTGCCCAAGGCCACCCCTATTCTTTGGAATTGCTGACTTGAAATTTAGAGCCTGGCTGAGGGACCCTGGGATGCCATTTCCTCTGCTTTTGCTCCTCTGCCCTGATCATATCTCCTAGAAAATCCTCAACATTTCTGATTTAATAATAGTACCCTTTGTCATTTCCCAGTATTGTTATAATTTTATTCATATATATATATATATATATATATATATATATTTTTTTATTTCAAGGGGAGGTAGGTATATGCACTTGGTTTTCTATCTTGAACAACTGTTTTGTATTGTACTTTTGTGTTTTATTTTTTTTCTTTTATTCTTTTTTTTTCTGTTTCTTGTATTTGGTATTTTAAACTCATCACTTATTAGATATCAAAGTCAGATATGAACTTTAATTCAATTTAGCCTAGTTTATATTGAAATAGATTTGTTTGAGTAAATTAAAGGGCAGCTTAAAGACTAAAAATAATTGCAAAATCTGTTGTCACAAAAATGTATGTATCCGTCTAACCTGGTTTCTAGCTCCTCTGTCAAAGGATCCATGGGATTAACAATAAGATGTGCTCATGAATGCAGACATGCTTTAGGCATTTTGCCTGCAAGTCATAGGTGGCTGCAGGACAGTGTCGTAGCATGTTGAAAAAAGAATTAAAAAGCTTCAGAAATGTGTTTAGGAAAAGTGTTCTGCATGCAACCCCTTAAACTCCCTCCTTAGCGGAAGAAGCGACTGGTTGTCTCTTTTGGAGGCCAGCTTGCCTTTCTTGCTTAACATGTCCAACTTCTTATCGGGCTTTTTAATCTGAACACCATTTCCATCTCCTGATGTGCCACAGGAACTGATTCCAGCTGCTGAGGGGACTTTCCAGATACGAAATAATTGCCTGCAAAGGCTTTGCTCATGCGTGCCTAATAAACAGGAAAAATCCCATCCGCCCAGTACTCTTATACAGTAGGTTGTTGAAAACATTGACTCCCTTGCACATTTGTGAAAGGAATGAGTCAGTAGGTCAGTGTTCAGAGGCAGAATACCAATAAAATGGTCACTCTCATTTTGGAGACCCGTCAACAGGAAGACATATTATAAATTATGAATCTGTATCATATTTACTGCATATATATGCACAGTTATTGCATATTTATACTTAAAAATTAGAGGCCTGTCTAATAGAGGGCCTATTGGGAAAGCATTCATATACTGCAGATAGTCTCTAGCATATCTTTGTGCTGTTCTTATTTTTCCTATAACAGGAGGCTCCTATCTCTACTATGTTTGTCTCCAGTTGCAAAGCAGCTGTCAGCCCTTTTCTTCCCCCCCTCCCCAAACTAGAGACTCAACATGGCCTTCCCATCACCCCTTGCTTTAATCAGCTCTGAGTCTGAGAAAGCCAGGCTGTGTCCCCCTGGGAACACCATGAACGGCTGGTGGGCCACTTGGCCAGACCTCAGCGAGCTGTCTATTTGATAGTGTCTCTCACGTTTCTGTGTGCATGAGTGCAAACGTGCTTTATTCAAGGATGCCTGAGCTCCTAGTGCAGCTGCAAGAACTGGCTTCTCTTGCAATGAAGAGAATTGTTGTATGAACAGAACAGAACAGAAACTCTTGCCTCTTCCACCAGTGCTAAGCATCTCTCTCTTGTGTGAAACTCAAAATAAAAGTCAATTTAACAAAAGAAGCCATTGAAACAAAACAAAACAAAACAAAACAAAAAAACACAAAAAAACACTCAAATCCAGATATTGGGCAGAGGTAGAGAGGAGCTTTTGTTTTGACCATAATTCTGTTTCTTCCTGGATTCATGCAACCACTTATGGAGCAGATTGTTGAAAACACTGATACTGGAGTAGATTCTGAAATAAATTTTACTGTTTGACTTTGGAAATTTTACCCTCATTCTTTGGAAAACAATAGTCTGGCCCATTCATGGGAGAAATGGCTCTAGAAAGCAATTAAAAACTCATCCTATCATTTGTCTGGAGCCATAATTATCCCTGCTGTGCAAGTCATGCTCCACCCTTATCAGTGCACTTATTCATATTGCATGCTCTATATTAAGTAGGACAAAGGTGTAGCATGAATGATGCTCATGGTCCCTGATATATTATTTACACAAGAGTAACCTAAAATAGACTATAATGTGCCTACTCAGTAAACAGGCAAGAAATGGTACCAGCAGCTCATCATTTTGTTCAATCAGTGCTCTCTGTGTGCAAACAAAGAGATTTATCCACACAATAAAGCAAGGAAAACATTCTTCAGAATACTTCTACGAATGAGTTTATGACTGCACTCTAATGAGCCATGCTGGCATATATCTAAGCAGCTGGCTTAGGATAGCTGATTGGTTCCACTACTTTACAAAGGAGACACAATGACTAGAATAGAGAGCTTTGGGATAAGAAGTGGGGTGGGGATGGGAGGATGAGGAGTAGAATTGCAGAGACGAAGGGGACTAAGGATCATGCAGCTGTAATGCCACCACTGAGGGCTGTCACAGCAGGCTCTGGCTTGTTCCTGAATTCCTCCTGACCTGACAGGTTATATTTGGAAACCAATTGTCCGGAGACATTTCCATGGAACTTCAAATTGGTCACCCATTTCTCCAATATATGGCACAAAACATTGTTTAAACCACATTCACCATTCACGTAAGACCCTTGGTAAGTATGGCAGGTGTGGGGAATGGGCGTGGCGCCTCGCAGATGGGACAGGTGTGCTTTCAGAGGCATTATGTGTGCTTGGGATCATGTCTGCATGGAAATGTATTCTATGCACCCAATGATTCCGAATTCTCTAGAAAATCTCCTTTCCCCTCAGTTTTTGTTCCCTCCACAATAATCTCATGTTGTCTTACAATCCTTAAAAGAAAAAAGAAAGGAGGATACTGAAAGAGGAGTTAAAATCACCCTATAACACAAGTGAACAAAGTCAGAAAATTGGTGTGTGATGATGAAGGAGGAAGGTCATACAAATAAAGTGCCCTGGAATAAATGGCAATACCTTCCCCCCTGGGGACCCGGAGAGTGAGTGAAAGTGCTGACTGAGCAGAGATGTACTGTCTTAGAAGGGTCTCCTCTGTTCCTTCCCTCCCCAGCCTCTCTTCCAGGGAGAGAAGGTCAGGGGCTGGTAATGACAACCTTGGAAGGTATTTGTAGTGAAAAATCCCAATTTGCTTGCTTGGGACATTGATATCCCCATTTGACATTTTGGATCCAGAGTTGGGATCATTGATACACCATGCTGCTCTGAAAATCATCTGATTTTAACTCAGAATATTGCCTTTCTTATAGCAAAGGAAGAAATTATTAAATGCAAATAAATGAGAGTAATTTATTTTTAGCTGTTCGTAAGAATCAAGAGCCCCAACCATATTGCCATATTGATTCTGGAAATGAGGAATGTTATGCCATACACCACCCCGGGTCTCTAAACCATTTGCAATCTACCCCCGGTGACCCTGTTCCCTAAAGGTACAAAACAAAGTACTACAGCGAAGGCAAATGAATTATCCAGAGTCACACGGCACCTCAGCAGCAGAATGAAAAGGAAAACTGCATGGACGGCTCCCACCCATGGCCCCCACCAGCCCTGATGCTGCTGTGCTAGTGCTTCATAATGTATTTATAAGCGCTCCACAATATGTAGTAAATCATTATATATTGATTTAAACAGTGCCATTTGCAAGCCTCAAAGCGCTTTACTGTATTACATACATAAAGGAATTAAATCACTTTGCCAGCGACTGACAAGCAGGCAGCAGTTAGAAGCCCGGGCTATTAGATGTGTCAGCAAAACTCCACAGCAGGCTGAGAGCTAGAAGAGAAGTGAGTCGCATCGACTCCTGTAAGCAGCAAGCCTTGGCTAATTGCCGAGCAAATATATGCTCTACTATGTCTTAGAGTTTTAACTGTTTGGGTAGAGAGAATCTTTTATTTGTGTGAATCAAGGTTTTCATCAGAGGTCTGTGGAATCTGAAAGTCACAGGTGTCACGTATATGGGCTTCTGAAAATGAAAGACAGCTTTAAACAATGTAGGAAAGGCCAGTCAATGGGAAAAAATCTATAGGTTCCTCAAGTGACAGGCGCATGTCAGTTTCATCTTTGAGCCAAACGAAATTCATATGGTCAGGGCTTGAGATTTTAAAACTCACTCTAAAGGCTGTGGTGAGCTACAGCCAGTTGTAACAGCTTTGTGAGAGCCAACTGTTAAATATTCAAGAATTTGAGCAAGTTCTTAAATTGTTGGTAAGTTGAAATGGACCCATGGTAGGAGCAAGGAAATTGGTAAACCTGAGACTCAGGACTTTCCTATAGGACAGTGGTCAGCAAACTCATTAGTCAACAGAGCCAGATATCAATAGTACAACGATTGAAATTTCTTTTGAGAGCCAAGTTTTTTAAACTTAAACTTTTTCTAACGCCACTTCTTCAAAATAGACTCGCCCAGGCCGTGGTATTTTGTGAAAGAGCCACACTCGTGAGCCGCAGTTTGCCGACCACGGCTATAGGACGCTAGTTCACCAGCACACCGCAGCTTCTAACCACCCGTTGGGGGCTGGAGTTTGAGCTAGAATCTAATCTTTACTGCATTCTGAAAAGAGTCTTTTGAACAGCCTCCGGATTCATTCCCAGATAGTTATTGTGGGGAAACATCTCCGGACCTGCCTGGCAAATAATGTGAGGCGATGTTTATCGCGTTCTCCTAGATGAGTGGGGAAACTCACATTTTCCCAAAGTGCAAATCAGACCAGGAAATGGCTATCATGGAAATAGCTGCTTCTAAAGAAGTAAAATAAATGTATAATGAATGTTTTCACCCATGTTCAGTCAGGCTAAATAAAACACTGCTTGGCTTCATGCTGGAAATCCAAAAGGGCATGCCATGTCAACACACTGACAAGTTACAGAATTACTTCTGTTCCCCCCGCATCCCCTCCAAATCACTGGCACCTCAAAATCCCATCATCCCAAGTGCTTCAAAGGGGAAAATGGCCCATGTTTACAGACGTGAAAATACCCAGTTCGACTTTTCAAATGTATGGATGGCTCTTCCAACTTCAGACTTGTTGTTAAAGTGGTACCTTCACATCTTCTGCTTAAAAGAAATATTTTCTATGCGATGTCAACATTTTTCATGGAAATCATCCAACATAATTACTCTAAGCCCTGCCAAATCAAACACATTGGGTTACTTATTTTCCCATTTTAGTTACTTTCCAATTTTAGTTCCTAATTTTAGTCACACTCAAGTGTGGGGGTATAGAGAGCTCAATGCTGTACCAAGTCTCATTAAAAAAGATGTTCATCAGTAGAAGAAACAAGTTTGAATTGGGACGTTTTATCACCATAATTTTTAATCTTTGGGTATGTGTGCAGAGGTAGCTGAACAGCCGTCATCTTTCACTGAATCAGGTTTTCCCTGTACTTGCCTGACAGCCGGAAAGGAGACCACACCTTTCGGTAGCATCATTGGAATCCATTATGATCATTCCATTAGCAACAGGCACCTAAGCCTAAGAGTTCATTCCTAGATGGATGTGGATGTGGGGATAATTATTGAGCATCCAATCTGTGTACAAGGCACCTTGCATGCATTCTCTCTAACCTTACGACAGTACTGCAAGATCTTATTATTCTTATTTTATAGATGAAGAAACTAAGGCTCAAAGAAAAGAAAGTACAGGAGATAGAACAACTGTAGCTAGGCCTGTTTCTACTGTATCACTGTCTCAATATAGTGCTATCTTAAGTAGATCACAGAATAATACTCCCCCTTCTATAATTCCTTTCTATAGTCACACTTCTGACATTAATAAAATTAGGACCCTTTAGAGGTTAGGTTACTAGAATGAATTTCTTTTTTTTATTTTAATTTAATAAATCTTTATTGTTCAGATTATTACAATTGTTCCTCTTTTTTCCCCCCATAGCTCCCCTCCACTCGGTTCCCACCCCACCCCATGCCCTTATCTCCCCCGCACTGTCCTCATCCATAGGCGTACACTTTTTTTCCAGTCTCTTCCCACACTTCCCACCCCCTTTCCCCCCGAGAATTGTTAGTCCACTCCCTTTCTATGCCCCTGATTCTATTATATTCACCAGATTATTCTGTTCATCAGATTTTTAATTCACTTGATTTTTAGATTCACTTGTTGATAGACATGTATTAGTTGTTCATAATTTTTATCTTTACCTTTTTCTTCTTCTTCCTCTTCTTAAAGAATACCTTTCAGCATTTCATATAATACTGGTTTGGTGGTGATGAACTCCTTTAGCTTTTTTTTAAATCTGTGAAGCTCTTTATCTGACCTTCAATTCTGAATAATAACTTTGCTGTGTAGAGTAATCTTGGTTGTAGGTTCTTGCTAGTTATCACTTTGAATATTTCTTGCCACTCCCATCTGGCATGCATAGTTTCTGTTAAGAAATCAGCTGACATTCGTATGGGTGCTCCCTTGTAGGTAATTAATTGTTTTTGTCTTGCTGCTTTTAATATTCTCTCTTTGTCTTTTGCTCTTGGCATTTTAATTATGATGTGTCGTGGTGTGGTCCTCTTTGGATTCCTTTTGTTTGGGGTTCTCTGTGCTTCCTGGACTTGTAAGTCTATTTCTTTCACCAGGTGGGGGAAGTTTTTGGTCATTATTTCTTCAAGTAGGTTTTTAGTATCTTGCTCTTTCTCTTCTTCTGGCACCCCCATTATGCGGATGTTGGTACGCTTGAGATTGTTCCAGAGACTCCTTATACTATCTTTAAATTTTTGGATTCTTTTTTCTTTTTGCTTTTCCGGCTGAGTGTTTTTTGCTTCTTTGTATTTCAACTCTTTGACTTGATTCTTGTGGTCCTTTAGTCTGCTGTTAGGTCTCTGTATAATAGTTTTTATTTCAGTCAGTGTATGTTTAATTTCTAGTTGGTCCTTTTTCATATCTTTTAATATTTTTTCCCATTGACTGGCCTTTCCTACATTGTTTAAAGCATATCTTTATGATATATAAATTGAGGTCTCACTAAATTTATCGGCCTTTTCTAGGAAATTCTTGAAAAACCTTATAACCGTGGTTTTGAACTCTATATCCAGTCATTTGTCTTCCTCCATTTCTTTCATTTGTGATCTGTTTGTCTCTCCATTTTCCCTGCTTCCCTGAGTTGGTAGAGTAGCTTTGTGTGCTAGGTGTCCTCTAGGGCACAGTGGCTCAGCCTCCCCAGTTACCTGAGGTGGACACTCTTGGTGCACCCTTTTGTGGACTGTGTGCTCAGCCTTGTTGTAGTTAAGTCTTGATTGTTGTTGGTATCACTGGGAGGAATTGATCTCCAGGCCAACTGGCTGTGAGGATCAGCTGTGTCTCTGCTGGGAACACTTCTGTGCTGGAGACACTCTTATGAGACAAGACTTGCAAAATTGCAAAAGCCTCTGTGCTCAGCTTGGATGGAGCAGAGTTTCAGGGTGGAGCAGACAGCCTTGGTTTCCCGTCAGCCCTGCCCTATGAGGCCCCTGGATCTCAGTGTCCCTTGGTAATCACTGCAAGCACCTCTGAGAGAAAGCTGCCCTTGAGTGTCACCCGCTGCCAGACAGTCCAGTTTCTCCCTGAATGACTAGGGGTTCCCCAAAACTTGCCTGGAACTGGAATTCAACACAGTCAGGAGCTTCTGTCTCCCTCCCACTTTAGAAAGCCAGCCGTGCACTCAGCCGCCCATGCATTTATCAGTCAGTCCTCTCTGTGCACATGCACTTCCGGACCTCTGCCTTCCACAGCTCCCGAGTCTCAGTGTGCTTTCTTTTTCCTAACAGTCCAGATTGCCCCTGAATGAGTCTGATTTCCCAGCGTCTCACCCAGGACTGGAGTTCAGTGCAGTCGGGAGTTTCCTTCTCCCTCCCACCTTAGAAAGCCAGCTATGCACTCAGCTTCCCATGTACACAGCAGCCCTTCCTCTCCACGTGTGGGCCTCTGTACCTCAGCCTTTTGTAGCTCCTCTGAGTCTCAATGTGCTTTCCTCTTTTCTTCTAGCTGTAGAATTTCCACTCAGCCAGCTTTCCTGTGGTTCTGGATGGTGTCTGTTTTGTCTTTTAGTTGTAGTTTTGATATTATTGTGCAAGGCAGCAGTTTAGGTGATTACCTATGCCACCATCTTGGTTTCTCCTAGAATAAATTTCTTTAAAACCATAATGTGAAAACATCTCCGTTATAACAATTTGAAAATGGGAGCTTTCACAATAGGAAGAAAATTATGAATCATGAAATGCTATCCTGTTATTCTGTTAATAACCACTGTTAAGATTGGAAATGTCATTATTTAAAGCATTAGGTATGAGAAATTAATATAAAATTTGAAATATGGTATGCTCTTTATTTACCTTTAAGATAAATTTGTTTAATAATTATTTGGGGAGGAGATTACTCCATAGCCAAAGTACATAATTTGCTTACTTTAACCAACTTACATAACAATAATGTCAATGTCTTTCACTTCTAACCACAAAAAGCAATTAGGTCAAAACTTATTTATCCTATTTTACAGATGAGGAATTGAGGCTTAGACAGGTAGAAAGGAACAGAGCCAGAACTGGAACTCAGCTCTTAGGATTCCCATGCAGTCCTTCATCTACCACACCACCCAGACCAGTGAATTATAAAAGTTTGAAAGAGTGAAAGCACAAGAGACAGGTGTAGCACTCTGGTAAAGGAATAACAAATTCCAGGTCAAAATGTGACCAACAAAGCTCATACTGCCAACAGCATATTGAATAGGTAAGTTTTGATGAGGGAAAGTCCAGCAAAATCTTAGGTCTGGCACAGGTTGGTACTCAGTGCCTGGTGGGTGAAAGAAGAGCTGGAAAAGTTGAAACAGAAATAGAAAGGCCCCAGAAGTCTTTCTGAACCTTTGTTGCAAGTTCATTTAAGGCTTATTCTATATACTTGTCCCTTAGTAACCTTGGAGGATTGGTTCCAGAACTTCCCAAGAGACCAAAATCCCCAATACTCAAGTCCTCTATATAAAACTAGAGGCATGGTGCATGAAATTCGTAAACGAGTGTGTCCCTCTGGCTTGGAAGGGCAGGTCCCAGCTTACCTTTGGTCCCTGGGCAGCACCTGGGCCCCGAGCTCCACGTGCCCCCCTCTGCCTGAGTCATGGCACCCGAGTCCCCACATGGAGATGCAGGGAGCATAGCCGGACGCTGTGGGCCGGGGCACAGCGTGGGCTTCTGGGCCATCTGGTGGTGCTACATTGAAGCCAGATGGGCAGCGCGCTCTCTCCCGGCTGGCCTTGCAGACTGGTGCAGCCTGTGCGAACCCATGGGGAGTCTGACAGGCCCCTGCAGTCCGGGCAGCTGTACTGGCTCACCTGAAAGAGGCTACGCAGGTCCAGGGCGGGCTCCTCATGAGTGCCCTGCACCTGAGCGCGGCAGCTTCCCCAGTGCATGAGCCCTGGCGTCCTGGGGGAGGTTATAGGGGGAGTGAGAGTGAGCTCCGCGGACACCCTGCATTCTCATCATACTTCCATCCCCGTCACCCCGCCCCAGGTAGCCTGTGAGAGGTCGCAGTGCATCACCAACATCCATCATGTTCCATGCTGCCCCCTGGTCAGCGTTCGACATAACGAGTGGTCTAAACTCCTGGTCTTCTGGTTGAACTCTGGTGGAACGACTGCCCGAGGGGACAATTTGCATATTAAGCTTTTATTATATAGGATGGTACAATATTTGCATAGAACCTATGTACATCCTTCCATACACTTTAAATGATCTCTAGGTTACTTATAATACTCAATACAACGTGAATGTCCTCACTGGGAAACACTTCTTTGGCTTTGCCCATTCTTCCAAGAATGAAGTTACTATCTGTTATGTTATTTTTAGCATAATCTCCCCCACATTCTAAAATGACAACAGTAGTATTCTTCTACACTGACCTTTAGTCTCTACTGTGATGCTCAATAAAATTTACCTGGCCCCCATGCTAAAATCATATTTGTTAAAACATATGTTTGTTTCACAGGTTAATCTGCCAGGAAGTACAAACCTGCTTCTCCTATTAATTGAAAAAAAGAAAACCAACCACCAAAAGATAAACAAACAGTAAAAGCAAAGTCATGTCCTCCAGCAATAAGCTGTCTTTATATTCCCATTCTCCCTTTACCACCACCACAAACTCTGGATTGCTGCCACTAGTGAAAATAACCTGTAAAGGGGTTTTGCCCCCATTCAGAGTGGTCCTTGACTTTTCTAAGCCACAGACCCCTGCCATCTTTATGTGTGCCAAATAAACACATCAAAAAACTTCGGTACTGAATATGCCAGCACCCAATAATCAAAGACGATTAAACATTTTCTATTTTTTAAGAGAAGATAATAGAATTTGGGACCTAAAGAGCCATCTGCTACCAAAGGTGTTTATTATCTAGGTAATTGTATACCTAATTTGGAAAATAATTGGTGATATTCTATTCTCTGTTATTAAGAAATATGTGTTCCAGAAATTTCTGATTTCTTTTGTATTGCTGAACGAAATAGCCTTCTAATAATCTTGACATTAATTTCCAAGAGAAAAAAAAAATGCTAGGCGAATGCTTCTGGAGCTTGGTGTTTTGATGTTCTAGCTTTCTGTTTGAAGGATTTGAGGCGACCTGGATCTCCACGATTCAAACAGCACACCTGGGGCCTGGCAGGAGCAATCAGTCCAGGCAGCTGAATGATGTGCAAATGGAAATGGCCACACAACTAATTTGACCAAGGCAATCAATATTGCTTATGAAGACAGCAACACACAGCAAATCAGCTGGGCTAGGTCCCACTCTGTAGCTGCAAGTAGATACAATTTACAAAGAACGTGTACGACAGAGAACCAGAACCGGCTGCAGAGAATCTGGGCTTCTGGGTGTATGTGAAATGCCCAAGTCAACACCTGGCTCAGAAAAGGTATTTAGCAAATGTTGCTTTTTCTCCCCACTTTGTTCTGGTCACAGAATTACTTAAGTATTTAATTGGATTATGCATTTTCAGTATCAGCACAATAGCCATAGGCAGATACTGGGGGCTAGTGGTATGAACACAACTCAACTGGTGGAAGCAGATGTAAATGGAGCCAAAGAAAGCTACTTACTGGCTTTGCACACTTTGTGGGATGTGGCCATCAGCATGTTTCCAAAGGGAGAGGTCAGATGGCTTTCGATAGAGAGCTTCTTTTGTTATATTTACTGTTCTTAATATTTCCCGTTTTCTAGTAATTAGCTGACTAATTAGATCATTACTTTATGATAGCATTATAATTCTGATTTTTCACATGAGGCAATAATGTAAAGGTAAGTAATGTGTTCCAAAAACTCTTCTTTTTCCCCTCCCTGCCTCACTCCCTCCCTTTCTCCCTGCCTTCTTTCCATCCTTTCTATTCTTTCATTCATTTAATCATTCATGCATTCAATAACTCTTTATCACCTTCTATTTATAAGGCACTACAGAGGATATAAGAGGCATAGACATAGTCTACTTCCCAACAAGATTATAGTTTAGTGGGAGGATGGTGAAAAAAGTTTCAAATGAAAAGGCAGAACTACTCTTTCTGATGCCGAGCCAAAAACATCCCAAGTGGGTCAAATACCCTCTGGTGGCTCAGAGGATAACACTTGCTTTGTGGCATCTCCTAGGTCAGGAATTGGCAAACTTTTTCTGTCAAGTGACATCTTTGCCCGCCTATGGCCATATGGTCTCTATTGTAACTCCCCCACTATGCAGCCATCGATAATATGTCAATGAACGCTCACGCCTATGTTCTGAGAAAACTTTACTTGTGGACACTGAAGTTTGAACTTCATGTAAATTTTATGTCACAATATATCATTCTTCTTTTGGTTTTCCCAGTTATTTAAAAATGTAAACACTATTTTTAGCTCATGAGCACCACAGAAACAGGCAGCAGGCTGAATATGGCCCCTGGGCTCTGCTTTACCAACCCTTGTCCTGGGTTAAAGGAAGCCATGGTGGAAATCTTGCTAGTGGCCAGGAATCACAGAGATTTCAGCCACCTGCTTTGTATACAGTTCCTCTTTGGTCACATATGTGAAGATACCTGCTAGCTACATGAGGCTATTTATTTCTAAGTTTAAACTGAGTAAAATTAAACAAAATTAAAAATTCAGTTCCCTGGTCTAACTGACCACATCTCAATTGCTCAATAGGCATCACTGAAGAAGGTTTTACTGGACTGTGCTGATCTCAATGAAAAAACAGGAAGCCAAGCAGTTATGACTGTCAATCTCTTGATTTATTTATGGCAGCTAAGAATTATCCTGACCAACTTAGTTCTTTATTTCTCTAGAATAAAATTATAGATTTTTTGAATTGTAAGCACTAACAATGTGACAGTTAGAAGACACTGCCCTCTAATAATAGGCTAGGATGCTTTTCTCTTTAAGTCTCTATCCCCTGTGTTTAAGACCAGGAAATAGTAAAATAATTTTAATCATACCACCTACATCAGCATATGCTTCCTTCCTCTTTTTTGAGAATTCTTATTGAATAAGGTCTGAATGGAGGACACGATGCAGGCTTGGTCAATCAAAAGCTCCATACTAGCCTATGGTTCTGGGGCAAGTGAGGTCAAGAAAGGGCAGACTGAATCACATGTGCCATGGTTGTGACTGTGCCCATTAGTGATGGTGGGCAGTGCCCAGGGGCAGCAGCTGCGGAATCCTGGCCAGGCTATTTCTGCTGTGAGCTTTATAAGCCATCTGAAGCTACCCTGATCTCTGCCCACTTTACAAAGTTGATACCCTTCAGCCTCTGGCTAATTCTTGGAGCCCATATAGCCTTTGAAGAAATTCTTTTTTTCTGTGTAAGATAACAGGAGTGAGCTTTTTCTTCTCACCACCAAGAACTTTCACTGGCACCTCACCCATATTATTTCCACATTCTATAAACAGAGTTTACAGGTTAATCTACATAGTTTTTGTCCAAAAAAAAGGAAAAACTACCTCAAAACACCCAGATGCAAAGGATTTTGTTATTGTTGCCACTGCTGTATCAGGGGATACTTTGAAAGAAAGTATGATTACTATTAATTGTAAAGCAAATAATATGACAACCCATTAAAAATGTATATATATCGCTTGCAAAAGGGTTATTTCAGTCTACAAAGAAAAACAGAACATAAAGAAAACACATTTCAAATTTTTAGTGGTATTTCCAAACTGCCCTTTGTGTTTCTGTGTCAAAAACATTCTTTGAAAGATTTCTTTCTTCTAAGCTTAAAAGCTTTGTTCTCTGTTATTCTTGGTTAATGCTATCATGGTAACTGGCACTATCTCTCTTCAAAACACATGAAATAACCCTGAGCTGAAATGCACTCCGAGGATGGCCTTTGCACTGTTAGCACAATCACACTAGAGTCTCTGCAAGTGGGGATGGCTTTGAAAGATAAAGAGTGTGTTACCCCCAATGGTTACTTCAAAATACTGCAGGAGATGACAGCACTGGGCCTTCACAGAAAGGTGTGACTTACGTGGCTCTGTTCTACAGCCTCTCACTTTTCTTGAGACCTCTGGACTGAAATACTGCTCATGGAGAAACGAGGTTGGGAGGACTTTTCATTCAAGAGGGAATCTCAGGTTTTCTTAACTCCCTGACAAAGGTATTTTTTCCCTAAACAGAAGCACCCTCATTTGCACGTCAGCCTGTTTCCTGGTATATATCAACGTCACAGAAACACTGATCCTGTGGTATTTCAGTTCCTCCTATGACCACTGGCAAACACAATCTCTAAACAGTCATAACATGAGAGTAAATATTCTCACCAAGACATGGAAACAACCAAAGTGCCCTTCATTAAATGACTGGATAAAGAAGATGTGGTACTATATACAATGGGATACTACTACTCAGCTATAGAAAAGATGAAATACTGCCATTGCAACAACATAGATGTATCTTGAGGATATCATGCTAAGTGAAATGAATCTGATAGAAAAAGTCAACAACCATATGATTTCACTCATATGTGGGATATAAAACTGAAAGTAACAAATGAACAAACATGAAAAGCAAACAAACAAAAACTCATAGACACAGAGAACAGTATGGTGGTTACCAGAGGGAAGGAGGTGGGGGGACAGTAAAGGGTAAATATATGGTGATGGAAAAAGATTTGACTTTAGGTGGTATAGATGATATATCGTAGAATTGTACACATGAAACCCATATAATCTTATTAAGCATTATCACCCCAATAAATTTAATTTAAAAGAAGAATAAATAACTCCTCCCCAGCTCCCCATTCTCTCCCCTCCTCATGCCCTCTTTTTCTCTGCACATTTCCATATTTTATAATCTATGGGCAATTACAAGCATCATATATATGCATAACAGACTCTAGGCTCAGAAAAATCAACCTAATTTGCCACAGCATCATATCACACTAAAGACAAGCTCAAGCAAACTAGACATTCTACAAGGTTTCCCAGAAAGAAGAACAGCTATAGTTTTATGCTAGCATCCAGGAAGACCACATTTCAGCCATTTCTTCTCCCTGATGAAGATTCAAATTAGGATTTTATCACGGCAGCAATTATAATATCAAGAGACTTACAGTTTGTAGGATACGATGAAAAACTTATTCTTAAGGCTGCTCACCTTTCCAAGGCTTCAACTCCTGCTAGGTGTACTCTTTATTACTCATGGGAAGGCCAGGCCAAAATCTAGTTATATGACAAAAGAGGGGCAGCAACTGGGGTAGAAGCAGAACTGGACCTGGAGATCCCCATCTTGAAAGGGGCATCGAAGATCTTTTATTTGAAAATAAGGTGTTGGCCATGGACTGCTGGGAGAGCCCCCTAATCCCCCATGCCTCTTCATGTCTCTGTGTTCTAATAAGGATTAACACTCCCTAGATTTTGTGTGCTAAGTGTAACTGGTCATCGTTCATAAAGAAGAGCAAGCCAGAAAAACTGTTTCAAAGTGATATTGGTGGGACTGTAATACTAACTAGTTGTGTTTTTTTTTGGGGGGGGGGAGGAATCTAAAAATGAGGGTCAGTAGACACTCTTAATTTTAACAGATTAAAATAAATTTTAGATGCAAATAGGTGTACTAGAATCCTCTGGACTTTATTTATATTTTCTTTTAAAAATATTTTTATTGATTTCAGAGAGAAAGGGAGAGGGGAGAGAGATAGAAACATCCATGATGAGAGAGAATCATTAAAACATTTTGGGGATGAAGCCCACAACCTGGACATGTGCCCTGACCAGGATGGTGACCTCCTGGTTCATAGGTCACTGTCAACCACTGAGCACACTGGCCAGGCATTTATCTTTTTCTTTTTAATCATCAGTAATATCTGCCCATGAAATTTCAAATTGGATCATAATTTTTTACCTCTTCTTCCCCATCTCCCTATGTTCATTCATGTATGATGCCTTTTGTTTCCTGGTTGTCAGCAGGGTGCAATTTGTGGGGAGTGAGGAGAGAACCAATTGCATTGATAAAGTTTGGTGCCCCCAAATGGGTTCACATATGAATAGTATAAAATTCCCATTGGTAAGCTGGAAATCCTTTCTCTGGTGGTATTCTGAAAAGCCTGCAGGATAGGCTTTCATGAAGGTGGTGTGTGAGGAATAGCTACCACCAATATTCTCATCTAAAGCCCTATGCTGCATTGTATGGGCTACTTTCTTATGAAGATTTGCCTCTAGCTCAAAGTAATGATGGCAAAACCTGATATTTATTGAACTCTTATTGTGTGCTAGGTACTTTCTAGCCTCATTACTGGTATTAGTTCATTTAGTCTCACAAATGAGAAATTAGATACTTGTAGCCCCCATTACAGACACACAAAGACAGGTAGAGAGGAGCTAACTAACCTTTCTAACTAAGGTCATTACAGTTCCATTCAACTTAGACAGAATGTGTGTCTGAGGATGTGTGTGTGTGGGTGAGGAGTGGGGTGGCTGAAGGTCACTATGAGAACCAGGTGGACACTATAAATGAATGGAGAATGAAACATATGGATGGAATAGGAGTGGCGAATACACGAGTACATCTAGAAGTTCAACCCATATACTTCAGCCCTTCCAGTGACCCTGGACTAATATGCTGTACAATTAGTTGGAAGATTCCCTTTTGAGATTTGCAAGTATTTTTAGAAATGCTCAGGAAAGCTGGCTCTAGGGGGCAGATCTGTGATACTATGGGATTCTACGACATACTCACATTATCACATAACCTGAGTGAGAGGAAACGTTCATAAAGTCTAAAAGTTCAATGCAACTGCTACTGCAAGCCTTCCGACCCTTTAGGCAATTGAGAATTAAAGCTTGAGAAACAGGCTTCCTCATAAGGTGTCTAGATATTAGGGGCCAGCCAGACCAGAGTGATTAGTGTGTATGTGCATGTGTGTATATGTGTGCATGTGTGTAAGAAGAAAGAAATCAACAGTAGTGCACCAACATGAAAAATAAGGGTTAATATCTACTCCCTTGCCTGTCTCTTCCTGGCAAATATTTAACAGGATTCTGGGCCAAGGTTTAGGCTCACTTGCTTTCATCCACTTTAACAAAAATGCTAGTTATTACATATGCATCTGCATCTATTCTGATTGCATACAAAACTCACAAAAGGCAGTTTAGCTAGCTAGAACTACAAATCTCTTTAACAGAATTGGGATGAGGATAATACATGAGCCTTCAGTTAGGACATCTTCCACAGAAGGAGTTGAAGTTCACATGTAAACTGCACCTAGTGGCCCTAGTGAGTATGGTCCCATTGTTGGCCAACAGGTCTACTCCTTGACAAATATTAACAGGCTGATTGGTAAACCATATTAAAGCACTTACATGGAGAAAAGGCCCTTGTATGTAGCAAAATGCAGTTCAGCTTGAACTATTTAAAAAAAATGAAGTTGGTAAATGCATGATTCTGTTGGACTAAATAGTTATGTTAGTATTAGTAACAGCTTCTCACTTTCTGGAGTTTTAATTATGTCTCTTGGGACTGGGAGAAGGGTGAGGGAGGGGGATACAGATTTTAACAGCTTATTTGGTTGCTGTCCCTACCTTTACTGCTGCTGAACTAAAACACACACACACACACACACACACACACACACACACACACACCCTACAAAAAAACCTCCACAGGCTAAAATTCTTTACATTGCAAATAAAATAGTTTTTCCCTGGTTTTTATCAGCATAGGTCCCACAAGGAACCTACAGCCGGTTTATGTCAATGAACAAGACTTATTGTTTTCAGATTTATTTTTTTACAGCAAAAAAAAAAAAAAATGGTGTTGAGCTTAAAACAAAGGCAACAAAGAACAATGAAGACTCTAATGTGGGGTTCCAGTACAATTGCTGGGTTGAATAAAGGCCATTGTGCACCCAGCTATTTGTGGATAACTCATTAACTTGGGTGCTCCTCTCAAATTTGCTTCACATTATGGTATGTATACACAGGAACATGAACATACACATGCACACACATGTTTTTATTTTTACCCAGTGGGAAGATGTCTTTGCTATGGTGTATTTCTGGATTCCATGATCCATCATAAAAACTAATGGTATAGGAATTGGAGGTAAGATAAGCAGAAAGTCAAGAACAAAGGAGAAATGCTAAAGAACTTAGGATATTTTTACCTGGAAGGAGGTGATAATATTCCTTGCTAAGCTAGATTTGTAAGATATTTTCTTTTTTAAAAATATGTTTTATTTTATTTTTTTAGAGAGGAAGGAGAGAGGTAGAGAGATAGAAACATCAATGAGAAACATGGATTGGCTGCTCCTGGATACCGCCCACCGGGGACTGAGCTTGTGATCTGGGCATGTGCACTGACTGGGAATCGAACCCGTGACCTGTTGATTCATAGGTCGATATTCAACCACTGAGCCACACCAGCCAGGCTATAAAATCTTTTCTTATTTTAGTCTAGTTCACCATTTCCTTTCTTCTAGAGAAAATGATATAGCTGGGTATGTGGGAGACCCAAAGCACATTTTATTTTTCCAGAAAAAATAGTCTGTCCTCCTTTACCCCTGCCATGCCCTAGTATAAGTCCCTTTTGGAAGAGTGTAAGGAGTGGCTAGAAGTCAAGAAACCTGTGTGCTGGTCTGGCCCACCTCAAAGTTTCTATGTTGGCTAATCCCCAAACTCCTTTGAGTCCCAGGGTCTTTTATATGAACAATGAACTTTCGAGGGAACTGTCTGAGTCCAGTATTTCTTGATTCCATGTTTTTCTCTTTGAAATTTTAGCCCCATCATCCATGCCCCAACATATCCCTCCAGCCATCACCCAATGGAGGCCATTTGTCATGCTCCTTCCAAGCCAGCTTCTGGATTGTCCCCTTAGAGCTTATTCATCATTGGGCCCTGAATTCCATGGGAGTAACCAGGGATAAGTAATTGCTTTCAGGGTGTTAACCTACATTAACTCAAGGCTGTCAGCCCCCAGGAATTGCATCTCCACTAAGGATTCTTATAGGCCAAAGAGCCTGCTCTCATAATGGAATCGCAGCCCTGGACTTGATATGGGGGTGAAGGAGCAGTTTTGGGTGATGTCTTTCAGAATTACACTCATCACCTATATGGAAAAAGCCAACATTCTGAAAGGAACATCAGCTAAGCCAAAGATTTAGAATCTTTGGACAAGTAGCAAAGTAAGCTTGAGAACAAGACTTGATTTTATTATTTTATATTTTTATTGATTGATTTTTAGAGAGGAAGGGAGAGGGAGAGAGAGGTAGAAACATCAATGATGAGAGGCAGTCACAGATCAGCTGCCTCTTGCAGGCACCCTACTGGGGATCGAGCCCACAACTTGGGCATGTGCCCTCACTGGGAACTGAATTGTGGCCTTCTGGTTCATAGCTCCACGCTCAACCACTGAGCCACACCGTTGGGGCAAGACTTGATTTTAAAGCATTGTCAATGTTGCTTTGAGTAAAACCGGAACTAGATATTAAAACTCCTCCTCAGGGCTACATTGCTACAATGACCAATGAACAGAAAGTGAGGAAATAATTTTCTCTCAGTACACCATGGAAGGGGGTCTTGCTTTTGGGAACTAGGTATAAATTATCAGCTTAAAGAAGGGGAGACATGAGTTTCATGCATTTATAAGAGGTATATAATTTTAAAATGCTGCCCTGTCACATTCCAAAATTCAAGGCTCATTTTCTTCCAGCATGTGGCCAGCTCATATTTCGAAATCTCTTTTAATTATGGACCTTACCACATGAAACTTACTTCCATGTTCTCCCTTATGATCACCATAATATAAAAAAAAGTGCTCTCAATCTATTTTTTCTCAATCCAATGGTGTTATAAGTAGCCATTTGATAGAAATAAAATAAAAAAGCATGTTTTTCCAGAATGATGAAATGAACAGCCAAATATCTATAGTTTGAAGTACTTGTTGCTGATACTGTTGTTTCTGCATTGCTGCCATTTTGAAAGACATGTGGTAAACTTTTCACCAATACCGTAGTGTTTGAGCATTTTTTGTCCATATGTGATCAAAGTCAAAATCCCCCAGAGGTGTTGTCCCTGAGTTCGGATGGTAAATATGGAAAACTTGTAGCGTCAGCCAGGTACAGGCTTCTTAGCACATTTCTGAGGTTGTGCAGCCTGAGTGGAGAATTAAGCTCTGTGGCTCACACTCCGGACTTACTTTTTGGGCTGAGCTGACCAAACAGGACATTACGCTCACTGGCCTAGGATGCTCAAGCACGGGCTGTCACTGAGGTTAACATTTTCAATCAACTTCTTCCCAGAGGTGAGACTGTGAGGCCCAGGTTTTATCCAGAGTGGAAAGGAATGTGAAATACAGGGGGATTAATTATATTCCACTTTTATGGTGATCGTGTGTGTGCGAGTGAGTGAGTGTGTGTGTGTGTGTGTGTGTTTTCCAATCTCTGCAGCAGTGTGCGCATGGAGGACCACATGGCCAGCTATGAGTTCCTGTGTTCGGTCTCCAGCAGGATTGAGAGGCGTCTCTTTTGACTCCACAGCACTGCTGCTGGCCTCAGGGTTGAAATGCTTAAGTGTCAAAAGACCTTGTCTAATTCGTGCCAACTTAGTGGAGAACTGGGTTCTCCTACATAGCAGACAGGACATGACATCAGGATTCCTTGTCATCCCCTCTTGATGAGCATCAGATAAGGCTTTGTGTGGTCTTTGAGTCCACGTTTAAGACCCAGGCTGCTATTCAAGTTCAGGGAGAAGCTGGCAGCAAGGAATGATGGATGTTTTTCTTTTTTCTTTTTTTTCAATTCACTCACGTGCTATGAAAAATTGAACTGTGTGGATTCCTTTTATTGAATTTAGATATATGTTTATTGCTCACTTTTGAGAAGTAAATGTATATAGTTGAGGGAGAACACAATAAATACCATAAAAGTCCATATTTCTTTTTCTTAGTTCACATCTCTGGTATACAAAAATTAAACCTATCTAAATGCTTACTCTTTGAGAGTTAAATGTCTGTTGATGTTTTAGCCCAGCACATTTGTTAAGGAATTTTGTTTTGTTGTATTCTGATTTATTTTAAGAAGACACCCATGCTTGCATAAGAATATTAGACTTACAGATATTAGTGTGCTGATGGACAGAAGAAAGGAGGGTGCTGAGGGGGGGGGGTGAAGGGGCAAGGAATGGGGACCTCTGCAATAGCATCAACAATAAAAATAAAGAAAAAAGAATTAGATTTTTTAAAAAAAAATATTGGCTTATTCTAGAAAATGTGAAAGACTAAACAGAGATAAGGCCAAGAAACTTATTAGACCCTAGATGAGAATCAGGAGAATCTAGAATCCTTATGCTGAGTCATTATTATTCAACTCCAGAGGAATGAAGCAGTCAGGAAGCCCAGCACAAGGGCTATTGAGCTAGGTGTGGGCATTACATGTTCCCAGCTCAAAATATTCCATGTAAAATGTTTTTCAAAAAGTGTGGCCAAAAGGCACTTCATGTGAGTAGACTGTGCTAACTTTCCTCTTATACAACACATAATCAGGACAAAAAAACCCCCAAAAAACGGAGACATTTCACCTCTCTGAATTTTGGGAAAGAATAAGCAAAGGATTCTCTACTAATGACCTCACCTCCATCTCAGAGAAGACAGGCATCCAGGTTTTATTTTCTGATTTGCCGTGTGACTGTAAAATTTCCTTGGTAGATTATCATTTTTAGGTTATTCATAAATAAAACTACAGGCCCGGTGCATGAAATTCATGCATGGGTAGGGTCCCGAGGCCTGGCCAGTAATCAGGGCTGATTGGGGCTTCCGGCTGCCAGCTGGGGCCTTCCTTCATTCCGTGCCATCTGCTGGTGGTCAGCGCACGTCATAGCAAGGGGTCAAACTCCTGGTTTCCAGGTAGAACTCCTGAGGGGACACTTTGCATATTAGCCTTTTATTATATAGGATAGACTAATTTCTAAAGGCTATGTGGAGTATATTATTAATAGAAGTTGTAATAATATCAAATTACATTGGTGTAGTCTCTTTTAGATTAAGAAAGAATATGTACATGTACCCTCTTAGCAAACATCTCTGCATATACATATCATATATATGACATACAAAATATATAACATATATGTGAATGTCTATGTAAATTTGATGCTTTAAGATAGCAAGGAGATCTCTTTCATCTTACTATTCCTTCTGTGCAAATACCATTCCCTCTGTATCTTCACATGGATAGCTCTTTCTGATTCTTATGGTATCATCTGAAATATCACTTTTCAGATAAGTGTTTTCTACCCAACTCTTCTAAATCATCTTTCTCTCTCTCCTCCTTTTCCCTCCACCATTACTCTCCATATTAGTAATTACTCCCCACTTGTTTCCTTTCTAATGACAGTCGTCACAAATTGTAATTATATATTGAAATATTTTATCCTTGTTTAGTATCTGTCTTCCTCAACTAGACTATTATATTAGCCTCAACATAGCAGGCCCCTTGTACAGTGTCTAGAAAATTATAGCCTCTCAAGAATCATTTCTGGCGTGAATCTATACTAATAAAAGGGTAATATGCTAATTAGACCAGACATTTTCAGACATCCATCCAGATGTCCTTCCAGACAAAGCCTCGGTGGTGGGGGCCAAGGCAGAGGTGGTTAGGGGCAATCAAGATGGCAGGGGAGAGCAGTTAGAGGCAACCAGGCTGGCAGGGGAGGGCAGTTATGGGTGACCAGGCCAGCAGCGGAGGGCAGTTAGGGGCAACCATGCCAGCAGGCAGAGGTGGTTAGGGACTATCAGGCAAGCAGACAGGCAGGTGAGCGGTTAGGAGTCAGCAGTCCCGTATTGTGAGAGAGATGTCCAACTGCCCATTTAGGCCTGATCCCTGTGGGACATCCCCCAAGAGGTCCTGGATTGGAGAGGGTGCAGGCCGAGCTGAGGGACCCCCCACCCATGCATGAATTTCGTGCACTGGGCCTCTAGTGAATGAATAAAAGTTATAGGGCACCATTAAAGCTGGAGATATTCTAGGCTAAGAAGCAATTTTATTTGAGAAAAGTAACTGTATCTGTAGAACTATGGACCATGCAGGCGGCTGGAGAAAGGGAGCTGAGGAGCTAAAATAAGAGTGGGAATGAAGATGAATGGGCAAGTGTGAGACTTTCCAAGTAGGTAAATAATATACAGAATAAACTTCCACGTTATAGCTTATGGTTGAAAGCGCAGAAGTGAGGATGACTATGGTGATTTATTCATTCAAAAAATAATTGGGGATGTAACAGGCAGGCATAATACCTGTCATCATGGAGTTTACAGTCTAGGAGAAGAGATATTAAATAAATAATTATACCTAAACAAATTGTTTCAGCATAACAAAAGTGAGTGCTACATAGATAAAGGGTGACCCGGTGCATGGTGATGCCTTCACTGAGGCAGGGAATACAGAGGAAAAGCAAATAAGAAGAAGATGAGAAAGTTATCAGTAATGTGGTATTAATAATCCTTGCCAATCCTTTCATATGTGATGATGATTACAAGCGAAAATGCGCTAAACATTCCACAGATGAAAGCTATTACTATTACTCCTCTCTATTCCTCATCTCCCTAGCAGAGAGCCTCATATATGGTCCCTCAAAGGAGCAGAGGGAGTGAGCTAGAAGCACAACATGGCTTCTGGTCACTAGTGGTGAGATCTTGTCCTTAATTTTCCTCTTTCATCAAATGAGGTACATTGTGTGAATTTATTTGTTCAATTAAAAAAATTAAAATACGAAAATAAAAAGATTAAACCATGAAAATACAAAACCAGCACGTATGTACTTGCATCAGTAAGCCAATTTTGATGGAGAATCATATTAATCATTTTTTTTAAATGAGGAAATCAGAAGAGATGATTTCTAAGGTTTCATCCAGTTCTGCAATTTGATGTTTTTGTTGCTCAATAACTATTTGTTGACTTGGCATGCTCAGATGATTAGTTGCTAGCCATGCTTTGTTCATCTATTCAGAAAGCTTGGCTCACAGGTCTGAGCTACATGCAACAATAGCATAGCTGGGGAGCAATTCAGAATTCTCAGGTGAGCTGCCAAGAGTTCAGGAGGTACCATTTTAACTGACACATGCCATTCTGGAATGTGACTGGGCCCAGAAAACAACAAATCTAAAAATCAATAGAGACCCTGCAGAGTGGAAAACTGAAATAGATAGGTCCAAAAAAAGCAACCAACACTACACCAAAATAAATATAGGTAGGTGGTAGACATATAGAGGGATAAAGAAGCACAGAAGTATGAAGATAGAATATTGTTGGCTATATTGGGGAGTTTATAATTTCAAAATGGCTAACCTGTCTTCCTTTTGCAGCTTGTCAACAGAGCCAAACATTCTAGTAACCTTTTCATGATGATAAAAGAGACTGAGCTCCATCAAAATTTGTCTACTGATACAAGTACATATTAAGTGTTTCTTGATCCATAAAAATAAAAAACCCTTTTTGCGTGTTTTTTTCATTTTTGAAAATGTATTCCTTAACTGACACCGTGTTCTATCCTACATTGTTAATATCTCCTTGAAAAGGCCATATCAACATGCATAAAACATGAAAAAGTATAAAATTAAAGGAGGATATTAGAGATATAAACTAAATTCCTCTAAGAGTTCAGAACACACACACACACACACACACCCCCCAGAGCTAGAAAGTGAGGGAAGAATGGGAAGCTTGACAGATAGATAGTAATAGGATTTTGTTTGGTTTATAGAAAAAAATCATATTGAGGTTCTAAACATGGTCACTGAGGAGAACCAGCTGACAACTGAGGCAATAAAGCAAGATATACTGGAGAGGGCTCAGAAGGTCCTTAGAAGTCAGGCAATAGGAAATAGGGGCCACCTAAGGGTTCTGAGCATGAATGACATGATGAATATGGACTTTTATGATGCACAGCTCATAATACTTTTTAATTGTCAAAATGATGTAACAATATGTACTTGAAAATATTTTTTCCTTAAGAAGAGAGTGAAGCATATAATGGGAATATATGGACCTCTTTTTGCCCTTCCTATTATAAAATATCATCTCAATTTAATTCATGAATATGTTTTCATCTGTTCAACAGGTCTGAAAGGGAAATGACATGATTAAAGCTTTGGGTGAAAATAGTCTTTTTAAAAACACTCCTTTAAGAGCCAAGAGATGCCAGTCACCATTCCAAGACAGGCTGGGTGGGTAAATTAAAACTCAAATAAAATTTGTGTGACAATTTATCAGCCATTTATAAGGCTGTCACAAGAAACACCAAGATCACACTTATAAAACACAGCCAATCTCTGAGAAAAAGCTGAAGATCAAAATGTTATCCATTACCTCCACTTTTCTTTTTATTCTAGGAATCTTAACTAATCAGACAGCCAAGAAGACAAGCTAAAAAGTCAGACTTACTAATTTTCTTTTCATTCTTTTGTTTCAGAGTCAGACTCCTGGCTTTAGATAAGAGTGACTTAGAGATTGGTCTCATTTTATAGTCATCACAGAATTTGTGCTACTCAATAACCAGAGACAGGGTAGAGTCTTATCTTTCAGGTTTGAAGATACATGGTTATGGGATCCCAAAGAGAGACTTATGGGCACTGCCTGTGTGTTTATTTCTTTGGACAAGCTCATGCAGTCCATACATTCACAATCCTCCTTTCCTACTCCCCACTATTGTCACTGTCACTGTTAGGTCCAGAGCTAACCATACACAAAGTGACCAGCAAATCAAAAGGAGAGAGAACTCATGGACAAGGACAACAGTGTGGTGATTGCAGGGGTTGGGAATGGGTAGAAGTGGAAGAGGGCATAGAGGGAATAAACGGTAATGGGAAATAAATGAATGAATGAATAATGGAGGGATGGATGGATGCCTGGAAGTTCCTGACTCACTCTATACTTTCTCTTCAGGTGTCCTAAAAATATTTTTCTAGGTGTGAGATAGAGGTAGAAGCAAAAGTAACTCCTGATAATTGAAGCGTTCAGGCTAAAAGAATATTCAGTGACAAGTTTTTTACATGTCTTTTCTTTACACACACACACAACACACACACGCAAGATTGAATACCTAGGTTAAACTAATCAAGATTCTCATTTGTGGGAAACAATTTTGTTGTAAAAGGGTTTTATTTCTTTTGTTTTAGTATCATCAGTATTTCTTTTGGAACAGGGATATGTCCTACAGAATATAAATGTAGGAAATAAAAATATAGATTCTAGAGCCAGATAGTCTGAGTTTGGATCCTAGTTCTTACACTTACTAGTTGAGCAAATTACTTCATTTCTCTATGTCTTAGTTTACTCATCTACAAATAGGAATAATACTAATGCTTAACTCATGTGTTCATCATAAAGTTTAAACAATCATGTTTAAAGTGCTTGGAAAAGAGCCTAGAACTTGATGAGTACTATGGAAGCACTAGCTCTCATAACTATAACTTGATCTATTAGTACATTCATCACCCAGCCATTGAGTACCCATCATATGATACTATTCTAAAAACTGGGGACATAGGTGAACAGGGCATATGAGCAACTTGAACTTAGGGTGTTTACATTGTGTGAGGGAGGTAGATAATAAACAAATAAATAAACAAACATCATTTCAGAGAAAGAAAAATATTGTGAGGAAAATGACAATGGATGATGTCATAGGTGACTAGGGTCAGGGGCTGGCTAACCTTCAAGAAGTTAAGCAGAAAATTCCTTCCTGATGACACTGTTGCAGAGACCTTAGTTATATCTCCTGTATAAGAAACACTAAGCAAAAACAGGTTGTGGCATTCCTCAGTCTCCAAGGTCAAGGAGATCACAATAGGACTGATCACAATAGGTCATTCCTGCTTTAGCATTTCCAATGTGCTTTACACACCAGAGATATGTTTAAGGATGGTGAGCAAAACATTTAAAGATCAAAATATTTGAAAAATAGGATCTCAGCCTTATTGATGGTCACCCCCAAATCAAGGCACGAACAGGAGAAAGTGAGTGAAGAATCAGAGAAGGACCCTCATTGCTTCTTTGTCAACATCTCATCTTAGCTCTAGTCAAGCAGTTCAGACTCCAGACACCCATGTCCTGTCATCAGTCAACTTCAGGAAATTTTTGGAAATTGTTGCCCAATCTGCAAGAAAAGGAAGTGGAGGAAATGGAAAAGTGAGAGAGGGCGGAAGTTCTGCTCCTTGGTAGATGATGGAAATCAAAGAAAACATTACTGCTTGTGTTTGTTCAGTCCAGGCACCTAAAATTTTGGTGTGGGGGGATAAAAGCTGTTATCTTGTGGAAATGGAACAAACTTCACTGGGTTGGAATGTTAGTCTTGACTCATATGGGAAGAATATGGTGCAAGCTGTGTGTTGTAAGTGGCCAATGCCATTTTTCATTTGCAACCAATTTTTTTTCATGTATTTTAGTTAATAATGTGCCCTTACACATACATACATTCATATATACACATGTGTGTGTATGTGCACACATATATATATACGTGTGTGTGTGTGTATAATATATAAATTTTCATTTAATCCTATTTCCCAGGTCAGGGCTCTAATAATGTCATTCCTAGGCCTGGGATTGTATCTGCTCTTTACTTGGCAGATGCCTCCTCATCCTTTGTATACATTCTCCTTAGAAAAGACATCCATGTCCACCTTACCTAAGCAGGGGCTCACACGCACTCAATTTCCTAAGACTGAGATCTTTCATTTCCTTCAGAATCCTTATCCCAACTTGAAACCATATATGTGTTTCCTTACTTCTTATCTACCATCCCCACTTGACTGCAGGCTCTGCCAAAAGGCAGCACTTATGTCTATTTTATCTATCAACAGACACCCAAAGCTTCACCAAGTGCTTGGCACATACTAGATGCTCAACATTTTTTTTTAAGTAAAAGAATCCTTCCCACAAACTTGGAAGAAACTGAATCCCAAGGGGTTGAGTGCCTTGCCCAGGGTCACATAGCGCATATTTGGTAAAGCTGGGACTCTAACTCAAGGTTTCTGATTCTTAATGTTAGGGCATAACACATAGAAAGAAACTCACAAAGGACTGTCAAGGGCCCTAAAGAGAGATGTGAGGTGTTCAAGTATTCCAATGGGAGGCCATGATATAGTGACTTATAATAACAAATATTTATATGGTGTTCCTCTTTGTTTCTGGCAGCGCTCCTAAAATACCTGGAATTTCCCAAGGCATTTTTTGTCAATTTCATGAGCTGACTTTTGAACCCCATTTAGGATGGAGCTGATTGCCAGGAGAACCAACCATATGATTAGCAGGTTGGAACTTCCAGTTACACCCCTGACCTCTGGGGAGGAAAGAAGGACTGAAGTTTGAATCAATCACCAATGACCAATGCTTTAATCAATCAAGTCTTTGTAATGAAGCCTCCATAAAGCTGAACAGGAGGGTATTTGGAGAGTTTCCCAACTGGGGAACACGTGGAAGCTTGAGGAGAACGGTGCATCTGGAGAGGGCATAAAAGGTCTGTGCCCTTTCCCATGCCTTTCCCTATACATCTCTTACATCTGACTGTTTCTAAGTGATTTTTTAAAAAATAAACCAGTAGCCTAGTAAGTAAAACGTATCTTTGAGTTCTGTGAGCTACTCTAGAAAATTAATAGAACACAAAGAGGGTTTCCTTGGAAGTCCAGTCTACAGCCAGCTGGTCAGAAGCAACTGGGGTCTAAAGTGGCAATGTACTGGGGCAGTCTTGTGGGACTAACCCTTTAACCCGTGGAATCTGATTCTATCTCCAGGTAAATAGTGTCAGAATTGAGTTGAATTGTAATACACCCATCTGTTGTTGGAGAATTGCTTTGGATGTGTAAGGGGAAACCCACACACTGGAATTGGGCTATAGTACTTTTCCGGGCAGATAAAAGCAGATGACCTTCAGAATCAGCATCCTGAAATCCTTAACACAGAGAAGAAGAACAATGGTCCTAGCCAAGATACACTCAGCAACTTGAGTTGAGTTGAAAGGTTTCCATACAACTCTGTGTCCCACTGTTGGTGCAAGTGGTAGTTGAGATTATGTAATTTGGGGGCCAGATTTCTGGTCCTAATCCCAGTGTGACCACTTACTGGCTGTGTAACTTTGGGTGAGTTGTTAATATTTGTGCTTAGTTTCCTCTTCTGCAACGTGGAGAGGATAGTGATATGTACCTCACTATGTTGATACCACACAAACTTCATCTAAAATACAAGGGAAGTGCTTCATAAATGTTGAAACAATACTGAAGGAACATATACACATACGTCTTCTGTATGCAAAAAGTCACTCTTAACTAATATGGTGGTAATCAAGGTGAAAAATGGTTGAAAATCTATTTGGAATTTTTGAGACTCTTAGCCATGTTATTGTCCATCAATTTAACACAATGATTACAATCACCAAGCTATAAACCAAACTTCTTTACACACTGATCCTTCTTCTCCATGTGTCCCTGTATCACTATAGTTTTGAGTGGCTACATTTTTTCAAAGTTTCAGCTGCTGCACACCTAGCATGATGCCTTAAGATGCAATATGTCAGGTGAAAATGAAAAAAACACATGTTTTTCAGTACTTGGTTTCAAGTATTCTTGATTTTCCAAAAT
Organism: Corynorhinus townsendii; assembly: GCA_026230045.1. Classification (NCBI taxonomy): domain Eukaryota; kingdom Metazoa; phylum Chordata; class Mammalia; order Chiroptera; family Vespertilionidae; genus Corynorhinus; species Corynorhinus townsendii. The sequence continues at coordinate 176,946,453 of JAPDVU010000004.1, read as the reverse complement.
AACACAGATTTGAGAATAAGATTTTCAAACAGATTGAACAGAAGTGTAGATTTCTCATGTTTTGAAGCTGCTATTAGGAATACTTAATCAAAAGTGAGCAATATTTATTACTTTCACAGATTGGGTGGTACTAGAGAATCAAGATGAAAAGCTTCATCAAACTGTGATGTTTGGTCTAAAAAAGAGAAAATTCAAGAGACCTAAGATATCTATCATTTGGTAGAAGGAATACATGAACTTAGTGTTATAACAAACTAGAGGCCCCGTGCACAAATTTGTGCATGGGTGGGGTTGGGCCGGCCACCCCGATTGGGGCCAATTAGGGCCGAGCCAGCGAAGGAGAGGGGATGTGGGAGGTTGGCTGGCAGTCCTCACCCCGGATTGGGGCTGGGCCTGCTGTGGGGGGAGGGAAGTGGGAGGTCAGCTGGCCATGGGGGGCCGCAGGAAGTTGGGGAGGGGGTGATCGGGTCAGTTGGCTGCCGCAGTGCACATCATAGTGACCAGTCATTCTGTCGTTCACTTGGCTTTTATATATATAGATGAGTAGAACTATGTCCTATGGATAGAAATCCTCCAAAGCCATAATTGATTCACAGAAGTATTACTTTCTAACAATTCAAGCTGTCCAAGTAGCTGCCACAGAAACAGGGTGCTGTAGGAGCTAGTAAGGTCAAGGTATCACAGAATGACTCAGGTGGAAGCTGGGAAGGCCCCTCTCAGGACTTCTCTGGAAGTTATCCAGTAGGGAAGTTGGACTGGAAGGCCTCTGAGGGCCCTTCTGAACCTGGGAGGCCATATTTTCTGAATGGTGATAGAAGTCCATCTTTTCATATCCATGGTCAAAAGTTCTATGTTTACATAAGCATAATCAATATTGAAGTTTCCTCGAATGAAGGTAGAAACTCAACATAAAAAAGAGCCTTAAGAATGTCTCTGATAAACAAAGATTAACTTTTGCAAATTATTAGACACAGTCTCTCATCCAAAGCTGAGACAGCTGTTCAGAATATTGAATCAGGGAGGGTCAAAGCTTTGGGAAGATTTGTGATTCCAAAGAAGTAAAGGTCATCTCAAAAGGAGAATGCTATGGCCCTATCTTCAAGGGCCATTCCTAACTCTAGCAGGCCAATGAGTTTTCTGAAAGCAGCACAGTCCGTTCAACCCCTGACTGTCCTACTATCTTTTGGAGCAAGGATACTCCCTGCTTGCCAGCTGCCTGCTCAACTGTGAATGCAGAGTTATTTATTGGCTGCCCCCAGTTCTCTCTGCTCCTTCTATAGAGGCCAGAAGAGTTCAGGAACTAACAGCCGCTGAACAGCTTGGCTGACCTGTACACCGGGTGTGTGATTCCAGGACAATTCTCTAAGGGAAGGGAGGAGGTGGAAGGAGGATGGGGCAATAAATTAGTCATTTGGATTTCCCTCCAGGGCCTGCCCATGTGTGTCCATCCTCAGTCACTCTTTCTTAACATACTCTGGTAGACTAATACTAGTAATCTAACATTTGCTGCATGTTTACTATGTGCTCAACACTTCTCTAAGAATTTTGCATGAATTATCTCTAAACTCTCCCTTTATCAATTGATCAATCTCAGTTTAATTCAACAACCTGTGAATATTTTTATTATGTTAATTTTCAAAAAAGTAAACTGAAGTATCATTTAACCTAAGATCATACAGATAGTAAGCGATGAAGCCTCCATATAAACACAAAGTCTGGCTTGGCTGGTGTGGCTCAGTGATTGAGTGCCCACCTATGAACTAGGAGGTCACAGTTTGATTCCCAGTCAGGGCACATGCTTAGGTTGTGGGCTCGATCCCCAGTAGGAGGTATGCAAGAGGCAGCCAATCAATGATTCTCTCTCATTGAGGTTTCTATCCCTTTCTTCCTCTCCCTTCTTCTCTGAAATTTAAAAAAAACAAAGTCTGACTTAGAAGTCTGGAATCTTATCCACTATCCATTAGCTGGGAAGGAAAAAGGGAGACATGAAAAAGAAGAGGAATTAGAAGTTTGGCTTTCCTTTTAGTTTTTTTTTTTTTATTTGATTGTTTTTAACATAATTAAATCTATCAATACCCATTACCTATTTAATGACTCCCCTCACCACCAGATTGTACTCAATGAGTCAGGACTGGCCTTTCTGCTTCTCAACTCTTAATAGATTGCCCAGCCAATGATAGGTGCTATGTCAATGTTTGCTGAATGAATGAATACAGCAGAGAAGATGCCTAAAAAAAATTTCCTGTAAAAGTCAGATAAATATATTAAAAGCACTAAAACACAGCATATCATCAGGGCTACTGTTTGACCCCATGCATCTATTCTTCGAGCACATCCCTGGTCTCCACGCTCCGCGGCCATCCTCCTGCAGGACATGATAGTCTCTGATTTCACACTTGCCTCTGTCCAGTTCAGTCACCTCTGGCTGCCCACATAGAAGCTGCAGACTTTCTCTAGAGTTGTCTCCCCCTTCTCTGACTCCCTGAAGTGCAGATTTCCTGGTCATGTCCCTGGGGTCCTGAAGGAGCCTATTTATTTCCCTTGGATGCTGACACATCTTCTGGAAGGTTTTGAGAGTGAAGTAGATTGACAGACGCTAAGCCTACTGGGGCAAATCAGAACTATGAGAGGTGACCGGGCGGGAGACTGACAATAAGCAGGCATGGTGGGTTGCTGCAGCAGCCCTGCTAGTCACAGGGTCTGGTAATAAACAGGGAAGTTTAGGAAATCTGTGTGAACCTCATAGGAGCTGTGAGTGCAGACCACAAAGTCCCCGAAAACTGTTCGTTTTTAGGGTCATCCTCGCAGACAACCCTGAAAGACAAAGTTGATGGTGTTGGCTGATATCACGGTAATAGCAGTTCAAATGAGAGAGAAAAATTCCCTCCTCTGAACTGGGAAGTTTCCAGATCACTGGGGCGGTGAGGAAAGGAAAGGAGTCACTGCTGTGTGGTGGCAGGTAGATCGAGAGCGTTCACATAAAGGAGGTCATTTAATCTGTAAAGAGTCCTGTTTGGCACGCACAACCATATTCATGTTCTGGATGAGAAACCAACTCATCTCCAAACTCACACAGTAACAGCATTTTGCACCGAGTCACATATGCATTTTGATTTCTCAAACCCTAGTATGCACTAGGCACTGTCATGAAAATGATTTCTAATGATTACACTGGTCTGTCTTGCGCTGAAGATAAGCTGGAAACATCGTTGTACCATGAAACACTTTGGACACTTGCAAAGATGTGGCCAGAGGAGGCCTGGGGCAGGGGTGGGTGTGCGTGTGTGTGTGTGTCGGGGGGTGGTGGTGGGGGTTAGGGTTAGGGGCAATCCAAATGTGCCATAACTTCATCCTTTCCCTTTAATCTGGGGGTGACCATAACTATATAGAAAAAATCCCTTTTCACGTTTCAAGAGCATGGGAATTATAATTGGCCTTTTAAGTGAATTTTTTATATTTCTGAGCCAAGGCCTTTCAGGGTCTTGGTATTCAGATTTCAGCCAAAAGATTAAATTAGTCCAGTGTTTCTCTACCATGACCTCATGTTAAAAAATGCTGATGCCTGGGCTCCACCCCAGAAGAAATGATTCAGACTTTCTGGAGGTGGGCCCAAGCACTGGGTTGTTATTGTTTTTTAAGCTCCCCAAGTAAGAGCCACAGGGAGCCATGGTTGAGCCACTTTTTGAACTAATGATCTGAGGGCCAATTTTTCCAATACAAAGAACTGAAGCTCAAGTTGTCTTGAAAATTCAAGGTAATTTTACATCTTCTCCATTCCAATGTTGGCCATCAGAATCTCCAAGCAGACAATAACAAGGCAACGGTGATAGAGATTTTGATACAAATGCCCAGCAGCCAGGGCAAAAGACGGGGTAAGAAAGATTATACAAAAGGTCTGGCTAATTATAGAAAACCAGAAGCCTTGGCAGAAGGCTAGGGGCGTGGCAGAATGAGTAGGGGTGGGGGACAGGAGAAATTCTAGGAAATTAGAAATTTTAATAACTTTATAACTGTAGAGGCTGCATTGGATGCGGAGTTCCTTCTTAACGTATTGCAAGCCTTGAGAGCAAAACCAGATGAGGAAAGAAACTCCCGCATTGCATGCTGGCTGCTTTTAATTTCTCAAGCATAGGAGCAGAAAGGAAACAAAGCCTTCCCGGGGCTCCTCTCCCCAACCTGATTAAGGGCCCCCTAGGCTCCCTTTCTCAACACCAGGGGGAGTAAGACATATTCAGCTTTGTTCACCAGGTCTTTCAATAGAGCCAGATAAAGAACACAGTTTTGCATATTGTTTAGATCCCTTCTTGTATAGGCTCTGCCTTCTCTCTCTGGCTAAAGATAACAATCAATTTTTACTCATTTAAAAAAGTAAATGTCCTATAAAAGCAATAAAATGATTCTATTCAACCTAGCCCTCTTCCCCAGGTTTAAGGTGGCACTAAGGGGGAGGGGTTGAGAGAGCAGATCCTGGAACCAAGCCCTTGGGTTTGCAGCCCAGAAGCAGCACTTAGTAGCCATGTCACCAAAGGCAGGTTCCTTAACCTCTCAGGCCTCGGTTTCCCACTTTGTAACGTGGCATAATAACAGTAACGCACCTTACAGGACGCGTGTACAGATTGATGGGTTAACACACAGAAAACCTGGAACAAGGCCTCGTGTACAGTATGCATTTAGAGTATTAGCTAGTGCAACTGTCAGAGACCACCAGGAAATTTTTACTTGAAATGTGAACTTTTCTATAATTTAATCATTCCAAGTATTTGTTTACATTAAAAACCATACAACTCGAACAGCAGGCATGGTGAAGCCAGTGGAGGATTAGACAAGAAGTGATATTTTAAGGCAAAACAAGTACCATTTCTTGTTTTGAAGGTCACTTATTCTAGTGACCTACAATGAGAGGCTGCAGAAAATAATGAGTTATACTACCATAATATGGCTTATGTATAGTTAAAATATAAATAATGTACCCCCCAAAATGAACATGCCATAAAGAAGAAAGACAGTATAACCTGTTAGGATTTCATTATCATAAACTGTCCCCAGAGGATTTATGAAATTAGGTGAAGAAAAGGAGCAAATGGCACTTAATGATAACTTCTATGTATTTTTAGTCTGACAACAGCCCAAAACTCAACAGTAGTTAATTCTGTGGAATGCATGAACTTTTATAATTCCACAAAACTGCTCTGACTGAAATAGATGATCCTCTATGATGCTCCGTCATTTTAACAAAATGAGCAGCCTATAAGGAAGCTCTGGCTTGACTTGCCCCAGGTGAGGACTGATGGCACATTTTCCATGGATGAAGGCCACGGAGTAAACACTGCTGTATCTATCGCACATTCCTGCTGCCGAGGGAGAACACTTGCATGTTTTTTGTACGAGTGCACATAACTTTTTTCCCCTGTGGATCTTCAGCGAGGCAAGGCTGTTGCCTTGGCTGTATGGAATTCAGCAAAGAGAAATGCATGACCAGTGACCACACACTCGCATCTGGATGAGGTTTTGGCTGACTGTGCTTTGGGATTCTAACTCCAGCCACTAATAAGGATCTCCTTCTTTCTGACTATATAAGTCAACTCCGAGAGCCACAAGGTAGAGTGGATTTTTTTGTAGTTCCTTCCATGTCTATCAAGCACTGGGAGGGTAGGCAGCAGAGATGTACTCTCTGGTAACTCCTGTAATTGGAGGTACCAAAGTCTGGCAAGAAACAGGAATGATGGGGGAGGAGCTGTCTTAAGAGCCGAGTGAAACTCACCCTTCTCACTGTCCTAACAACATGTGTGCAGAAAATGTATAAAGCTATGTTACAGAATAGTGGTCAAAAGATGGCCTAGGGCTGAGCTTGAATCCAGCTCCACACCTACTAGCCCCATAACTTGCATTCAGCTGCTTAATTCCCCTCATCTGTAAAATGAGGGGGGGTGGATAATTGTCTCCACTTACAAGGTAGTCATGAGAATAGAACACAGGGGTGCTTATAAAATGCTATAGCCTGAAACACCAATCAGAAAGAATGTATGGACCCCTATGTTCATAGCAATACAATTTACAATAGCTAAGATCTGGAAACAACCCAAGTGCCCATCAGTAGATGAGTGGATAAAAAAGCTGTGATATGTTTATGCCATGGAATACTATGCAGCAATAAAAAAGAAGGATCTCTTACCCTTTGAGATAGCATGAAGGGATCCTAGAAAGTACTACGCTAAGTGAAATAAGCCAGTCAGAGAAAGACAAGTATCACATGATCTCACTCATATGTGGAATCTAATGAACAAAATAAACTGATGAACAAAATAGTTCCACAGACATAGAAGCATGGAATCTCAGAGGAAAGGTGGGGGTAGTTGGGTGGGTGAAGAGATCAACCAAAGAATTTGTATGCATATATGCATAACCCATGGACACAGACAATAAAATGGTGAAGGCTTGGGGTGGGGGTGGGGACAGTCGAAGGGGTCAATGGGGAAAAAAAGGGGGACATCTGTAATACTTTCAACTATACAGATTTTTTTAAAATTTTTAAAAATGCTTTATCCTACCCTGTATGTTTAAATTCTCCCTGAACTCCTATGAGTGGATACTAGAATACTCATCTTGCCCATGGGAAACTGAGACAGAGCCATTATATAACTGGCCCATGGTCACCCAGCAGGCAAGTGAGCCAGGACTGCCCTAAAGATGGTGCTCATCACCACTGCTCTATGCACTCATTGACCCGTGACACAAAATTGCAGAAAGTTAGGGTGAGTGGGATCTCAGACCATCTGAGCCAGCCCTTCCTTTCATGGGGGAGTGGTTCAAAGTAGATCAGACCAAACTAATTTACAGTAAACTCAAGGGTAGAAAGTGGGTACAAGAAATCAGTTCTTTAGACTCTTTGCCCACTGGTTTTTCCTTTGTTGACTCATATCCTAGCAAGGAAGAGCAGAGAGAAAGTTGAGAAAAGTTTTCAATTTAGACACTAAAATAACAAGAGCATTGACTGGGGATAGGCAGAGGTATAGGAGTAAGGAAGGGATCAGGTAGACCCTCTTTTCTGTACAAAACCTGTTGGTTTAGTATCCAAAAACTTTGGTATAAAATCCAACCTTTTTGAATTGCAAAAAATTGAAATTTCCAAAACTGTCATTATTTATTTATTTTTCTTTAATATGTTTTTAATTGATTTTTTAGAGAGGAAGGGAGAAGGATAGAGATAGAAACATCGATATGAGAGAAACATTGATCAGTTGCCTCCTGCACACTCTCTACTGGGGATCCAGCCCGAAACGCAGGCATGTGCCCTGACCGGGAACTGAACAATGACCTCTTGGTTTCTGGGTCAACGGTCAACCACTGAGCCACACTGGCTGGGCACATCTGTTATTATTTATTAATTGTTCATTAACTATCTCTTAGCAAAAAATAATGGATCTTAGTCAAACCAAAGAACAACTAGCTTTTATAAATATAAACAGAAAACTGATCCACGAATTCCCAGCTGTTCTTCCCTGCTTCTGACACTGGCCTCAAATATACATACTCAAAAACTTAGAAGAGAAAATTCCCATAAGTGAGCTATTCAATTCCTGCTTCATCTCTGGCTTCAGAATTCACACAAATTAGACCTGCAGTGTATAAAGCTTTTACCTCTCTAACTGGTCTCAGTATTCAATTTGCATGTGTGTATTTGAAAATGCCTTATCTATTTGTATAAATCTAATGCCATCTGCTTTAGATCAAATACCTGTAGAGGGCAGCATGCCATTTTTATTTATTTAATGGATGGATCCAAAATCTCTACTAATGGTGGACCACTACCACCACCATCATCGTCATCATCATTCTTCTTATCAGATTCTTGGATTTTGATCTTCAAGAAAATTTCTATTGCCAAGTTGCAAGGGCAGCAACAGGTAACAATTTTTTACCTTTATGAATATTAATTGTGTTCATTTTCTCCTGACTTACTATTTTACTTAAAATCCAAAAGACTCTCCCATTTACACACCACAAACCTCTTACTAAGTAAGATGTTGGCATATAATTCTGCCATTCTGCTATTTATCAATAATTTAAAATATTATTTAACCCAATGTGCAAAGATCTATCACTAACAATGAACCGTGGGCAGTGGAAAGAAATGGAAAGAAAGTTCCTCACTGAGATATGTTTTCACTCGCACTAGCCTGTGGTCAGAAACAAACGCTCCCTGTAGAATCTGTTTCTTTAAGATTCTAAAAATAAATTGATCTGTAAGTGACTTCGCTGTAATACATACAGTGGGTTAGATCAAGGAGTAAGAGCCATTTATAGAATGTGAACTAAACACTGGCCCGAGACACCATTTAACCCTCACCAAACAGAATGGCATTTCAGATTGTGCAGAGTTTGACCTATAAAGCCAGTTTGAAACATAAAGATTCTTTCATTATAACCCTGGCTAAAAATATCCGAATATGACCAGAGGCTACTAAAAAGTCAAAACATTTGGTAACAGGACAACTAGTATGAAAGTGTGCATGTCCAATGAGTGTACGCTCAGGCCCAAACATATTACAGATACATCCACATTCACATGTACTTAAGTAAGGGCTGTATTTGATGCCAAGTAACAAGTTGTCATTCCACACATTCTCCTATAAAGAAGTAGGTGCGAGTATTCTGACTTGCATTGCATAGTGGGTTAGAGTGGATTTGTGTGACCATAAATAAGTTGTTTGACATCTCTGGGCCCCAGTTTCCTAAATGGAAATAAATATAGTCCCTACCTCAGGAGATTGATGTGAGGATTAAATGAGATAATACATACAAAGCACTAAGAATATATAATGTAATGTTAAGAAATGTCAGCTATACTTCTCCTCAGCCCAGCAGCTATAGGATGGTGCAGTCTCCTGCCCCTTCGGTGCCCCTTCATTGCTAGAGCATGTCTTCACAGCCTTGTAAACAGCTGCCTCAGGGGCCATATCTGATGCCTATGGGTTTGGTAGGGTATGTTTTCCTCCCTCCTGCATGGTTAATATAGTATCTTTAAGGGGACATATGACTGGAGGGAGGGAGGGAGGGAGAAAGAGAGAGAGAGAGAGAGAGAGAGAGAGAGAGAGAGAGAGAGAGAGAGAGAGAGAGAGAGAGAGAGAGAGAATGCGTGTATGTGTATTAGAATTCACATCGTGACAAGAGGAATTTGCCACTCTCTTCACCCAAGTTTCACTCACAGGCGAACAAGTCAGTGTTGCCTGCACACAGATCCCAAACCTGGCACACTGTAAGGGCTGCATTGCAAGGAATATGACCTCACAACACAATGTTAATCACTGCCCTCCGCCCTGGTAATAAGATCGTTTTGGCCCTTGCACAAGCAGAATCCACCTGAGACTTCCTAACCATGTACTCGCCAGCACGCTGGCAGCACTATTAGGAAATTCCATGTTGGTGTTTGGATGAGTCTTTTCCATTGACACCGTTTATTTGGATTTTAGGCTCTTCCTCAATTAAAACAGTAAATCAGCCCTTTTCATTTTCTTCTTATCTCTAGATACATTTTCTTAATGCATTAAGGTGCAGTCAGAGTGTATGCTGGTATGATGACACCATCCTGTCCTTCAGGTGTGGTTTCAGGGTCACACAGACCCCTTGTGTCTGGAAGGCTGACTTCACAGCACACCACGGACACATTCTGCTACTGAGGGAGTGAGATCATGGTGTTGGCATGAATTTATTGCTCTTTTAAATGAATGGGGTTGGACTCAATCTACTGACCTTGATCAGGAGGCTAGCGATACAGGCTGTGTAAAACAAAACAAGACAAAATAAACAAGGGAAAACCATAGCACATGCGACCACTTGGTTCAGAAGGTGACACTACTGAATTTGGTCTGTGAAGGTCCTGTCACATGAAAGTCTAGAAATAGCTATGACCTAAACATGGGGGTAGGAGACAACCCATTTAGAAATGAATGGACACATTCCATTGTGGTTGTATAGTGGTTAAAATCTATTTTGGGACAAAAGGGATATTGTAAATACTTTCCTTTGTTCATGGCTATCAAAACCCAAATTCTCTGGCTCTCAACATTTTGCAGGAACCCTGCATGCCAATAATAGTTTAGTACACGAGCTGACCAGGCAAACATTATTCTACCAGAGTGGGAGGATTCCCTATGCCATTCCAAATCCCCAGGGCCAGTGAAGACCAGATTGCACCTCATGACGGTCCTGGTCTGGACATCTCCAGGGGCTCCCCAGTCTGACCGCACAATTCCAAGGCCATTCATTCTTAATGCTCCAGGGAGATGCTGCCATATTAGGCATGTGGAAATGTCTGTGTCACTCTTAAATTATTTTGGAAGTAGAGATTTAACATGACTTTTTTTGATCAGCATTCAATTCCAAATTTGGGACTAGGTTTAAGTGAAATTCATTTCAGGGACTCCTCACTGGTTTTGTAAAATGGTAATGCCAGCATCCATTCCTTTATCTTCAGTACCAACTGGATTGCAGGCTACTTTTTCCTTCATTTTATTCTCCCTTTGGTAACAGCATTTCCATGGTAGAGGACACGATGATCTGTACAGACACCTCTTGACTCTAAAGTGGTTGACTGGACAGGTTTATCATTTAATTCAGGTAAGTCTGGAGCCTCCTTCCCCTTGATCACAATAGCTCTAGATGCCAATAAGAGGGTCAAAATGGGAGGAGCCTCGGGCAGGTATGAAAAAGTGAAGGGTTTAGGCATTTCCTGGATATATTGTTCCTAGTATCTCTTTAAGGCCAAATACAAATAGTATCTAAGAACTAATTACCTTGTGAACAACTTCATCACCTAAGAAAATCCTTTTCAAAGACAATGATGCTCTTCCATTAGGCACGAGACCAATGCTACCCAGACATGGCCCTGGTAAATATGACCTCACAGTAATAGTGGACTCTCTAATGCGCTCTTTAATAGCAGAATTCCCCTGTAGCACTGTTCATAGAGACACTCGCTATAAATGAGACCACCTTTTCCAAGTGGACTGAATTATTAAAGAAATAAAAGGAATGACTTATAAGTCAGCTTTTCTCTTCAGATGGCTCCAAAATAAAGACCTCAACAATATCAGCCTAAAGGGCTCTAGAATAATTATTTTTGGCATTTCCAAAGAGTAGTTTCCTTCTATTTCTGCTACCTCAATAACAGAGAATAAATCAGAGATTTGGCACTGACTACTTCACTGAGCTATTAATTTTTAAATCTTTCAATGACTGGGTTCCAACATTATGTTTGATGGAGACAACCTTTATTTATTGTTTAAATCAAACAATAATTTAAGCAAACTCATCAGTTCAAGGATATTATAGCACAATCTATTTGTTATTGAGTAGGATTTACTTTAAGATGAAGGCTTTCTGGAGATCCAAGTCTGGGGCTAGTGATACCATCCTATCCTACAATGGTGTAAGAAAATCAACTATTTGGAAACTCAGCTAGTAAGGTACCAGGGTCCTGCTATTGATAAATTTGTACAAAATAATTTACCAGGTTAATGCCTTTTATCTTCCTATCCAATTACTTCTTATTGATTAATCTCTTACTTAAGCATTATCAAAAGGTCATTAGCCAATGCTATCTCTCATTCAAAAATATACTATTAGGCTTATATCATATCAGTCTTAATAACTGACCAATTCTGTGAGGATGATCTGCATAGCCATATTGGAACATATTTTTTCCCCTATAATTAGAATCAGGGTCAGACATTCCCAATTTTCAGAACCATTTTAAAAATCCTTGTTTTATTGTTGTGAGAAGACATAACATGACACCTACCTTCTTAACAAATTTTAAGTGTATCGTTATACCTTATTACACATTATTATATACTAGTGGCCTGGTGCACGAAATTCATGCATGGGGCGGGATATTCCTCAGCCAGGCCTGTACCCTCTCTATCTGGGACTCCTCAGGGGATCCCTCTCACAACCCAGGACCACTGGCTCCTAACCGCTCACCTGCCTGCCTGCTTGATCACCCCTAACCACTCTGCCTGCCGGCCTGCTCACTCCCAACTGCCCTCCCCCGCCAGCCTTCTGGCCCCCAATTGCGCCCCCCCCGCATGGCCTGATCATCCCCAACTGCCATCCCCTGCTGGCCTGCTTGCCCCCAACTGCCCCCCTCACCAGCCTGCTCGCCCCCATCTGCCCTCCCCTCCTGGCCTGATTGACCCTAATCACCTTTGCCTCGGCCCTGCCAACATGGCTTTGTCTGGAAGGTCTCCCAGTCTAATTAGCATATTAACCTTTTATTAGTATAGATTATTATATTACACTTTATTACACATTATTATTGACTTTAAAGTACAATATTATACAGATCTCTAGAGCTTATTAATCTTGTTTAACTGATGGTTTGTGCTCATTGATTAGTAACTCCCCATATCCCCTCACCCTGCCCTGGCAACCACCATTCCACTTTTGATTCTATGAATTCTACTATTTTAGATACCTCATATAAGTAGAATCAGCAATATTCATCTTTCTGTGACCGGCTTATTTCACTTAGCCTGATGTCCTCATGGCCAACAGGTAGATGAAAAAATATCATTGTCATTAACCATCAGGGAAATGCAAATCAGAACCACAATGAAATATTACCTAACGCTGTCGGAATGGATATTATGAAAAAAGAAAACAAGCATTGGCGAGGCTGTGGAGAGATTAGAACCTTGTGCATCGTTGATGGTAATGCAGCTATAATAGGAAACAGTATGATATTCCTACAAAAAAATAAGAGAAAACGATCACATAATTCAGGAATCCCACTTCCGGGTATTTATTTTTAAAAAATGAAAATCAGGATTGCAAAGAGATATTAGCACTCCTGTGTTCATTGCAGCATTACTCACAGTAATCAAGACATGGAAACAACCTAAATGTCATCAACAGATTGAATGAATAAAGAAGATGTAGTCTGTAGATAAAATGGAGTATTATTCAACCTTAAAAAAGAAGAAAAATCTTCAATATGCAATAAGAATAATTCTCCTTTCAGATAAGCTAACAATATTGCAAAATTGTTTCTCTTCTCTATACAGATTAAATATATCCCTGGCTCAAATGATAATGAGCTACTGTACCATCTTCAAAGTTAGTACTCTGAGAATCTTGGTTAAATCAAGTCCATTTTATTATATTCATGCCCAAATTATGCAGAAGTTTACAAGTTGTAGTCAAATCTCATTGTTAAGAGTCTCTTGCGTTGAGGCATGAGGTTGAGCTTTGACAAAAGTAACCACTGGCTGGGAACTGCAAAGCATGATAATAACCCATTTCATTTGTACGGCATGCTACCAATTTCACAGTAACTTTTATAATATTTAAAACATGAAATGGGCAGAAGAGTCACTTCTTAATACAGTTAAGGCTCAGAGAGGTACAACTACTAGCCCAAGATCACAATGTCCAGGTTTTTCCACAGCTCATTCAGTGCTGTGTTCCCATGATCCTGTGCTCTTCACATGACTTGGAAAATCCCTCTTGTCCCCAAGGTTTGCTTCATTGTCATCTGGACTAACATGGGCAGGCTTAGATGTGTGGTTTTCTCACTGAAGAGGATGGTGTGTGTCTCAACAGAGAATGGTGGGAAAACAGGCACCAAACTATCTTCTCCTTAACAGCTTTCTTAAAAACCCACCCCAGTTATAGCAGGCCAGTGAGAGAAAAGAGATTTGCCATTGGGGAGCATTCCTTGCGATATCTAGGTATCCTCTTGGCTGGGTAAACGGTAGATGTGGATAACTCTTCGTTTCCAGACCCAAGTTATGGACCGTTCCACAAAACCATGGAGCCACACTGACTGAACTAAATCCCCACCTCTGCAATTTACTAGCTGTGGATCTTCCAGCAAGTTATGTAACTTCTCTGTGCCTGTTTTCAAAATGGTGATGACAATGATCTACCTCCTAGGACAATTTAGGGGCTTTAGTAAGATAAATGTAAAGTGCTTAGAATAGGACTTGGCAACGTGCCCAATGAAAGCAGTTATTTATATTATCTCAACAAATGAGCCTTTTAATTTATTTATCTATAAAGTGAGAATAATGAAAATCCCTCTAAAAGAATACTTAGCCATAAGAAAAAATGAAATACTGCCATTTGCAACAACATGGATGGATCTTGAGAATATCATGCTAAGCAAAATAAGAGAGATGGAATAAAGAACAATATGATTTCACTCGCATGTGGGATATAAAACAGAAAGCAACAAATGAACAAACAAAACAAAAAACTCATAAACACGGGCAAGAGTATGGTGGTTACCAGATTGGAAGGAGGTAGGGGGGAGATAGATAAGGGTAAAGGGGGTCAACTATATGGTGATGAAAGGAGACTTGATTTAGGGTGGTGAGCACACAATACAATATACAGATGATGCTTTATAGAATTTTACACCTGAAACCTATGTAATTTTATTAACCAATGTCACCCCAATAAATTGAATAAAAATTTTAAAATTTATTTTTAAAATATATTTTTATTGATTTCAGAGAGGAAGTTTAACAGAGAGAGAAACATCAACGATGAGAGAGAATCACTGACTAACTGCTTCCTGCATGCCTCCTACTGGGGATCGAGCCCACAACCTGTGCATGTGCCCTTGACCAGAATTGAACCCGGACCCTTCACTTGACAGGCCAACACTCTATCCACTGAGCCAAATCAGCTCAGGCAATTTTAAAAATCTAGACTAATAAAAGGGTAATATGCTAATTAGACCGCGTTGACTGGACATCTTCCGGATATCTGATTTCCTTCCGGACAAAGCCCAGTGGCGGGGGCCGAGGCAGAGGCAGTTAGGGGTGGTCAGGCCAGCAGGGGAGGGCAGTTGGGGGTGATCAGGCAGGCAAGCAGGTGAGTGGTTAGGAGCCAGCGGTCCCAGATTGTGAGAGGGATGTCCAACTGCCCGTTTAGGCCCGATCCCTGAGGGGTCCCAGATTGGAGAGGGTGCAGGCCAGGCTGAGGGACACTCTCCATCCGCGCCCCCCCCCTCCCCGCACCCATGCAGAATTTCATGCACCAGGCCTCTAGTAATAAAATAAAATGGTTAAAAGGAACCAAATTAGATCTTGTTTTCAAAAGTTCTTTATAAATCATATAATGCTCTAGAGAATGACTGTCACTGTCTTGAAGAGAAAGTTGTAATGTCTAAACTATACCCACTGTTTATTGCAAGGAATTTCTCCTTTCTCATCAAATCAAATGAGAAAGAACGTCATCCATATTCTGATTTCTAAGCTAAACCCATCAATAGCTTGTTAGGTAGGAAACATGGGATTGGAGATGCTGTCTACCAGGATAGGGAGCTTACTTAAGGCCTGTGGGGCCTCCACCTCTCATGATGGGAGGCCTGTCCCAGCTGCATGTGGTTGTATCTACAGATAGACATGGAATCAAAGAGCCCTACCGGTCCTGCAGGCTTACCTGGGCAAAACCACAGGCTGCCTGGAGCTCTGAAAAGTAGGACAATCACTTACTGTGTGGGTGGCTACTCAGGGGAGCCCAGGGCGACATCAGTTCTAAAATCAGAGCTTCGACGGAGAGAAGCAGATGTGTTGATGCAGCGTGAAAAATAGAATGAAACTGATTTCTCCAGAGTTGGAGATGACATGCTACTCCTGACGAGACCAGTAAGAATGCAGTTGATACAAAGTGAGAAAAATTATAAAAATATCTTTCTCGCCCGGCTGGCATGGTTCAGCAGTTGAGTGTCGACCTATGAACCAGGAGGTCCTAGTTCAATTCCAGGTCAGGGCACATGCCCTGATTGCGGGCTCAATCCCCAGTAGGGGGTTTGCAGGAGGCAGCTGATCCATTATTCTTGCTCATCAAGTTTTCCATGTTCAACTGCAGTGCCATCTCCATTCTTAAGCTGCTTCTCAATCCTCCACCTAGGACTAATTTTGTATACTTTCATTTGTACACTTTTAGTGCCATTAAAGTGTGCCTAGTTTTACAGTGAGTTGTGACCTATCAGATTAGGAGGCACTGCTTTTTGTCATCGGCGTGTCACAGTGACACTGCACCGCCTGCTGCTCAATAAATATTCATCAAGTGAATAAATAAATATTTGTCGGTGATAATTAAATTGAACTGAGAACTTCATGGCCTCCAAGAAAGGCGCTGGAATTGTTAAGTGGAACATTGCTCTTTTCCCCCACTATTATGCTTAAGGTAGTTTCATAATATCTCCTGCCAGGAACTACTTCTATTATTAAATTATTAAGTGTCAGGGGAGCAGCAGCACCTTGTATGACTAAGTACTGGGTGAAACTGTGATAAAGGGAAGTCCCCATTTGCTCCTACTTTCAGAGGCAAGAATTGTCAACTTTATTTTCGTGCTGCCACTGCCACAAGCCAGTGTGATTTAAATGGTGGATTTTGAAATTGTGTTTTCTCTTTTCCTCTCCCTACTCATTCCCTCGACCTGAGCCACTTTTAATAGTTGTACCCAGAGTGGAACATAAGGCATATTAATGAGGAAGCAGAGTCTGCATTTCTAATTTGGAACCTGGGACTATGCTAAAACCAGACTTCATGCTTCTAACCTGTATTCATTCATTAGTTGTCTGGGTAAAAGGGAAAAGGTTGGGGAAGAGTTTGGAAGTGGGATCAAAATCTGTAATCCACGGCTACTTTATCATGTAGACAATTAGAGTTCTCCAGATGTTCTTCTAAACTGCTTTTCCCTCTTAGGGAACATCCCGGGAAGAGATAAGCAAGGGCTGGGGCCTCCTCACAGAAGTACCCCACATTGTCTATTAAGCACTCTTGCCAAAACATTGAACTTGACTCTAAATCGAGTCAAGAAAACCCATAATTACTAATTTACAGGAAATACAAGAAACAGAGGAACCTGTTAAACTGGCTTCATGGAAATGAAATGAACAACATTCAAATTGTATTAAACTCTACAGCCTCATCAACAAGTAAATTGCAAGAAAAAATATAGTTGAGGGTGGCAGGGAAGAGTGTGGATCTATGATTTATATACAATATATATTCTGTTGTATATATATATATATATTGTAAATATATATATACAACAGAATATAATTCAGCAATAAAAAACGAATGAAATCTTGTCATTTGCAACAACATGAATGGACCTAGATGATATTATACTAAGTGAAGTAAGTCAGACAAAGAAAGACAAATACTATCTGGCTTCACTTTTATATACAACCTAAACAAAACAAAACAAAAACATACTCATAGACACAAAGATCAAATTGATGGTTGCCAAAGGGGAGGGGTGGGGGGTGGGTGAAAATGTGATGGGGAATATAGTCAATAATATTGTGATACATTTGCATGTTGACAGATGATTTCTAGACTTAGTGTGGTGATCACTTCATAAGGTACTATATATATATGTTGAATCACTATATTGTACAACTGAAACTAATATATTATATACCAACTATATCCAAATAAAAAAACATCTTAGGAGACATGCCAACCAATTTCAAATATGGATCTTATTTCAGTCCTGATTAAAATAAATGGCACTTCTTTTCTCAGAATACACCAAATGGCAGAGGTATGCAGGTGCTCCTGGGGCCTTGGGGTGGGAGACAGCGGGGGCCATGCCTGAATCCTGGCGCTCAAGGAAGCTAGTTTGAGCTGAGCCACCTGGTCAAGCACATGAAGATAAAACCCCTGCAGGAGATCTCTCTCTTCTTGCCCATCAAGGAGTCTGATGTCATTGACATGTTTCTGGGGATCTGCCTCAAGGATGAGGCTTTGAAGGTCATGCCCATGCAAAAACAGACCTGGGCTGGCCAACGGACCAGGTTTAAGGCATCTGACACCATGTGGGACTACAATGGTCAGGATGGTCTGGGAATTAGGTGCTTCAAGGAGGTAGCCATTGCTTTCCATGGGGACATCACCCTCGCCAAACTCTCCATTGTCCCCCTGTGGGGAGACGACTAGGAACAAGATGGGGAAGTACCGCCATGTTCTGGCAAGGTGCCTTCTTCCATGTTCAGAGCCTAATCTTTGTACTTATATGTTAGAAATTTTCCATAATAAAAAAATCTTTAGGAAGGTTTGTTCACAGTTACAACAAAAGATAGTTTTTCTCGATTGTTTTTTAAAAAGGCTAAACACCATAAATGGATTTCAGATGAAAGTAAGAAGCTTTTGGAAATTCAGGGACCCTCATTATGAGTGGGATATGAGGCATGAGGAATCTCTCTCAAGTGATAACAAGGGTATCTAGCCTGTTTGACTAAAGCTGGACTAGACCAGGACAGGGAAATGCATAATCTCACAAACTTGGTCTTGGCCTCACTATCTATGCCATAGGTGACAACAGCAACCTAGCCTCTGTATGTTTTAACTAACTTATAACAGGACATTGTAAAACTATATGTTTTGCAGTGCAATTAAAAGATCATTCCATAACCAGGAGGTCAAATCCCAAATAGATAGCAAATGATGGCCACCTGAACATGCTTTCAAATACCATTATACTATACCTACCCCCAAGACATAGAGCTCCTGAAGGAGATACGAATGCTCCAGGTGGGCAAGGAGCCCGATGGGTTGCACGTGCCCAGAAGAGATGCACTGACTTGCACTTTGGAAAGATGTCATCTATGACTCTAAGCCACCCCAAGACCATCTGTAAATTACTGCTGGGCTCATTACTAAAATTGAGATTTGATGACCTGAAGAAATAAAAAATTCCACAAATGCCAATGTGCTTGTGCAGCCACTCACTGAGAAGATCCTGTCCAACTGTCATGAAGTTAAATATGTAATCAAATATAACTTCCAAAAGGGACTCAAGGTAGGTAATGACCAGTAATCAATGAGTTAAATCAAAGCACATGGAGGGATCCCAAAGCTCACCTCTAACTCTGCCTTTCAAACACCCAAATCCAATGCAATAATCATCCTCCATTCCGGTCACATAAAACCGAATGATCTATCATTCTGGGAATGATGACTTGATGATCTGACACCTATGAGTCATGAGGCGCTAACACACATTTAAGCCTCAGAGTGTTTACCACTGTGTTCCCATTGGTCCTCCAGCTTCACTGCATCGAGGTCAGGGCTCTGGGCCCGGGCTCCAAGAGTGTCCCTGGTTTCAGACCCAACGTATTACAAGGAACTCTTAACAATCTCAGGTGGCCGGCCATACATTTGCAATGAGACCTTTTTCCCCCCATGGGGAAAATACATTTTTTGTTATTTGGCCAAAACAAACAAAATGCTCAAAATAGTGGGGCCACCACTACTTCCTCACTGCTCTGCTGAGGCACAGACGTGAAGGCCTTTTCCTTGGTGGCCCCAGCAAGCAGAACATTCATCAGCCAGGATGCTTGGCGATGGATATCTAGTAAGATCCACCAGTCCTCTGGGTAATTCCCAATTCCTGCACAGAAAGCATCTGGCTTCTTTGCCTATAATGACTGCATTTGGGGAAAGAACTAAAATGGCCACATTTTTCAATATACCTACGAGGAGGGTTAAGCACAGAAATCCCGTTAAACAATAATGGAATGTGTGTGTGAAACATTACCCTCTTTGAACATTTTTGAGAAAGCTACTCTCCTCTTTCCCCTCCGACTAATAACAATTCAACATTATTTAACATAATCCTACTGACAGGTAATTTCTGACATGAAATTTATTACTGGCTTGCCCTTGGAGGGCATGTTTCGCTATTAATGTTTCCTTTTAAAAGCTATGGCATACATTAGATTCTCATACAGCATTTCCCCATGTTTTCCTTGGAAACCCCTACTTTCTGTGGTATTTTACATTGCCCAAGTCTGTTTTAACTCCATATCCTTACACACACACACACACACACACACACACACACACACACACACCTCCTTTCCCAATGTCCAGAAACACACTTTACATGAAAGCATTTTATTCTGCCATTATTAAGTTTACCTCTAACTGAATAAGTGACAACATTAGAAGACCATGCATTTAAATAAGTCTTTCCTGTACCTAACTGGGTATGTGATGAAGTGAGCTAGAGGGCTTGAATTTAACACGATCATGCCAAGAAATGAGAGAGCTGCAGGTTGGCAATGTGTCCATATAGGGCCAGGGGACCTGCAAGCAGATACCTTGACTGGGACTTTAAGCCTCTCACACTGCAGGGCATGTGAGACCATTCAGAATGCAGTTGTGATTCTGACTCATTCAGAGAAATGATTTTTTTTCCTGGTGAGTCAGCATGAAGCTAGGTATTTCCCTACCTGTGCTAACCATATAAGGGCATTGCTACCTGGAGGGTTAGATCATCTTCCCCAGAAGGAAGCACATACCATCTCTGCTTTTTCCTGCAACAGCTTTACTGACATCATGAGCTCATAAGTAGGGAAGACTATATGGTGTCCTTCCTCTGAACAGGAGGCATCATCTGTGGCTCACTGGCTGGCAAAGCAGCAAGGGGACAAGTGATAGAAATATTGATTGATTGATATAGAACACTTCCATCACCTCAAAAAATTCCCTTGCTCCTTTAACTCCTTCACCACCCACCATATTTATTTAAAAATAATATTCCAATGATTTATAACAGGAATTCATATGCAGGTTGATTCATGGACATCCTTATAACTTATTCTTAATACGATGGCAGGCTTTATTGGTGATGAGCTTTGTGGACCCTCAATACCACCAGAAGGTGGGGGAGACATATTGCCTCACATTTTCCCTAATGGAGAACCTATTTCTGCAGAGAAACACACCCAGGAGTAATTCCCCTAGGTGATTCTTAGCCTCCTAACTCTTGCTCCAAGTATAAGAGGAAGATTTATATTTCCCTCTAAGTTTAAGGAGACTGAGTTCCCTTCAGTCATTCACCTCAACCAAATTCTGAGAAATGCTGGGACACACTCTCCCCTATTTGCCCACAGACTCACACATGCATACAACCCTCTTTTGTGCGCGTGTGCGCGCACGCACACGCGCGCACACACACACACAAACACGCACACATGAGAATTGGAGGCGACACAAAAAGAGGCTGGACAATCTGTCCTCCAAGGTGGTTGTTAAATCCCCAGGCCAGGACTGGACCATCCAGGCCCGGAACTGTGCAAAAAGCTGTGGTGCAAATCCCTCATCCTGCAATGTAGGAGCTCACCCGAGGTCCCTGCACATTAGGGAAGAGTTAACTTCCTCAGTTACTGGGCCATTAGCAGCTCAGCCATCCATTTTTCATTTGAAGGAACCTTTGTAAAGGTTGAATTCTTATCTTCGGGAGGCCTGTAAATGCAGTTCTTGTGTTTTCATTGGGTTTATTTAGCCTCCGGGATTTAGGTCTCTCTTTTTAGGCAGTAAATTTTCCCCTTTGTGTGACTGTATGTGGTTAATATACTTAAAAGTCCATCAGGCAAGACTAACAAAAATGCAGCCGCCTTTACACAGCAGTTTTTGGCAAGAGTAGAGTCACTCAGGATGGCTGTGCGGTGCTTATAATTGAATTGTGGTCACTAAGCCGAATGCTATCAACTTCTGTAAAAACCCAAAGCCAGATACCCAAGCCTGCCTTTCACCACCTCCCTCCCACCCCAGCTGCTTCCCCTGTTGCCAGCTTTCCTGTCACTCAGCTAGCAGAGTGGGATACAGAGAGAATCCCCAAACTGATGAGCAGAAGACATTGCTACAGAGATGAAATGCATACCATGGAAAATAGACTCCAGGGTCTGGAAGGACAGAGCTGAAGGTCTGACAGATGAGTTACAACCTTGGGAGCCAGCAAAGGAGAAGCAGCCCAAGAGAAGGGAAACTACAAAGGTCCTCAAGACGCCCTTGGAAGGGTTCCAACACTCTTTTGAGAACAATGGTACCATTTAGCCATTCCAGTCAACACTGCCTCACACTAGACTCCATCCCGCAAGGTCCTCCTCGCAATGGTAACCTCAGACAATCCCTAGTCCATGAGCTGATCTTCCCTCCTTCCTCCTCTGACCCCAGGTGTCCACCTCTGTGCCATCTCCCTCCCTAGCACTTGTGCCCAGCCCTGTCAACCACAGGCTGGTGTGCAGGACAGCCATGGGCTTTGGCCAACAAGCAGGCAGCCTTCACAACTCAGCAACCACTGTTGCCAGCAGCAGGAGACCAAACTTCTGCCACACACAACTAGGGCACCAAATTCAATGTGGTGACCTTGGTTCCTGACAGATTTGAAACCCAACAAGAAAACCAGCCCATTGAATGGGGTCATGACAGGAGCAAAGAAAAGATGCTGCCACACAATTCTTCCTAAGATAAAGCAAACTAACATGCGAAAGGATTGTTCTACTTAAAACCTACCTATTTCATTAGGCTCAAGGATAGCAAACATGCACTGGGGGCTTCAGGGAGAGCAAACTATGTTCTGACCCTCCCGGGCATTGCATTCATCTAGTAAACAGTATTCTACATGGGACTTGCTAAAGGTAACAGTAGTACCTGGGCTCTTTGCCTGCATAAGCCCATCCCATACATCATGAAAAGCACAGAAAAAGAACTTTAGACTCAACTACCACCCAAGAAGGAATTCTACTGACACTGTGCTCCTGTAGCTAAGGAGCCTAGAAGCAAGTCCAGTGGGGCTTAGCAATTCAACATGCCCAAATGGCTTCAAGGCCAGGGACAACTCTTCCACAGTCCTAGGTCCTAAAAGAAACTGAGCCATGTCTAAAATACATGAGTCAGAAGAGCACACATTACTCAAAATTAAACACACAACTTACTAATCAAGAATTACTGTGCTAATTCAAATGATCACTGCTTACCACTGCCAGTGGTTTCATAACTATCTCAGGTCTACATTTTTAGAAAATATTTCTGTAAGTCTATTTAAAGTTGCACCTCCTCTGACATCCGGCTTTAGATGGTAAGCTCCAAGAGGAGTTACATGCTTTTCTTACTATAACTACAGACACAGTATAAAATAGAAGTAGGTCATAGATTATGAATCAACTCTGATTGATTGCTATTGGCTACTTGGTATGCCAATAATTATAGAATCCTCCCCTTTGATTTTAAGGTAGGCAACTTAAGAAGAAAAGTAGAGATGCAATTTTTCTCATATTTGAATCAGGTAATACTTAAGTTTACATATAACTGACGGTCCTTATCATTAACCTTTTCTGACCTAAGGATTAGTCATTATAGCAACATATGTCAACCCATCACGCTCCTCCACACTCTGAGGAATTTCAGAGCCCTGATTTCCAGAAAAGCAGCAATGATTTCTGAAGGAGTGAACAATGAAATCTGATTTTCTTAAATAGATTTAGGGTCATCGGTGCAAGTCCTTACACCCAGGATTTGAGCCTGTTCACTATGCTGTGCTGTTGGGAGGAGGGCAGGCAGGAGCCCGGGAGGCAGGAAGACTGGGACTGATGTCATAAAAGTTTCAGAGCAGCATCCTTAACAACCAGATGATGCTACCTGGCTCCGATCAGAGGCTAGTTAGCAGTTCCACTTACGTATTATTTCCCCTTTAACACCTCCCCCATTTGTTTTAAACAATAATAAGAACATATTATTTCCCAAAGGATTTTTCTGGAAATTTACTGTTAAAGCCCTATCTGTCCATCTACACTCCTTTACCCCCACTGCTGTACAAAATCACAATCAAAGGGAAAGGGAAAAGTGTAAAACCTGTGAACACACGTAAGGAGGAAACATATTCCTTGCCCTGACTTCTCCTAAAGAGTGAGGAAAGACACAAACCAAAACGAAGGGCAAAAGGGGTTTGAGTGTAAGAGTGTGTGTGAAAAATCTGTATGGTGCAAGAGGAAGCCATATAAGATCTCTCGGTGCCCTAATGTCATGGTTAATAAACAAAGCTCACAGTGAGTGACATTACCCAGGAAATACAATGTCCTGCGCTGCTCAGTGTTTGTTTCAAAGGGCAAAGTCTGGGGGAGAACAAAGGAAGCCGGAGGGAGGAGGAGAATTCAGTTTAATTGTACCGCTATGAGCTCTAAAAGCAAGCCAAGTTTGAAGTCCAGCTTTTTATTTCGTTAGAATATATTTTCAAGTAGGTGCAAGATGAAGAAAAACCTATGGACACTGGTCTTCCTTTGGGTAAGTCAGTGGGCCTTTATCCCTTCATGATTTTACCCATATAAAGGCATTGAACCACTCCAGTTCCAGAGTTCGGTCCCATAACTAACTCACCCTTGTGCACTGTTGGAACTCTGAGGTCCTGACTGGTCTAAGGATTTTCAGATCCATAAGCAGCAGTTGAAATGGGCACAGTTTCCTCATCTGGCAGCAAAGCAAATCAAGTCTGTTATCAGGGATTGGATCCTCCTGGCAATGAGTTATCAGAGTGATCAGAGTGCGTTTGCACCCTCCAGTCCCTAGATGCCTCAGAGGCCTCCAGTGCACGTGCATACACATTGCCATGACCTTCTGTGCAAGGTCTGCCTTTGTCCTGCTTCCCCTCACATTGTCTTGCATCCGCATATTTTAAACATTTGTGGATTCGTTTTATCCAAAAACACTGACATATTTTATATACTTTTTTCTACTGCCTTCATGCATTTTGCGCCCCCCTCCCATATTCCTCTAATCTCTACCCCCACTCTGACACTAATACATTCTCTGTATTTATGCTGTTGTTTCTTAATAGATTCTACATATAAATGATATCAAACAGTTTTTGTCTTTCTCTGTCTGGCTTATTTCACATAGCATAATGCCCTCAAAGTTCATCCAGGTTGTCATCAATGGCAGCATTTCCTTCTTTGCTATGGCTGAATAATACTCCACTGTGTGTATGTGCCACATCTTCTTTATCCATTCATCTGTCATTGAACACTTAGATTGTTTCCACCTCTTGGCTACTATAAATAGCATGGGGGTATAGAGATCTGTTTGAAGCTCAGATATTTTATGGCAAATACTAATTGAAGGGTTACTATTTAGCTAGAATCTCTCTGAAATTGGTCCTGAAAGATAATCAGAAAATCACAACTTTTGTATTTATCTCTCAATCTTAGAGAATTCACAATCTAGTTTTTCAAAAGAATCATTAAATTTGTCACCTGATAAATCTCTTTCTGACCACCTTATATGAGTTAACATAAGATGGTATTCAAGACAATTATAAAGAAAAAGAAAAAGGGCATACAAACAAAGAAAAGCCACGCTGTGTCTAACAAAGTTTGCAAAAGGCTTAACAGGAACCAGTTCTGATTAAGAGCATTTTCTAATGAATATTAGTCATTCCTGCCTGCTGAGGGCCCTTTCCCAGGGGTCAGTGGCTGTCCCCACACCAAAGCTGGGCAAGTTCGCCAAAGGTGTCTACCAGGAAGGCCATACAAAGGTGTGTGATTCAAATCAAGAGGACATGGGAGTAAATCAGTAGGGTAATTATTCATACTTTCTTAGCAGGGCAAGAATGAAATAAGTATGTAAGTTTTAAGTCAAAATAATGGTTCTATATACAAGTATGGAATATCTTGAAGAACAGAGAGTAACAAATCTAATTAAGGATAACAACCCTGTTTTGTGATCTTTCAGTGAGATTGCATGGACATTTTATTCTTATGAGATATAAAAAGTGGTTGCTATCAAACTGTTGTCCCAAAATATTGTCATTTCCTCTGTACTAAAGACAAGATTAAAGGACAAGCAGGAATTTGCAGTAATGCTTCCCATATTGTATTCTAATCACAATTTTTAAAAAAGTCAACTTTATTGAGATATAAATTACATATCATAAAATCTATCCATTTCAAGTGTATAATCATTGAGTTTGGGCAAATGTCTACACCTGCGACACCACCAACAAAATCCTATATAATAAAAACCTAATATGCTAAGTGTCCGACCGTTTGTTCGACCATTCGACCAGTTGCCATGATGTGCACTGACCACCAGAGGACAGACACTCCGACCAGTAGGTTAGCTTGCTGCTGGGGTACTGTTGATCGGGACTGGGTAAGATGGGCCGGACACACTCTGGAGACCTCCCATGGTCCCTCTTTGGCCCCAATCATGCACCGGTGGGGTCCCTCAGCCTGGCCTGAGGGGATTGGGCTGAAACCAGCTTTCCAACATACGCCAAGGAGTCCCGGATTGCAAGAGGGCACAGTCCAGGCCAAGGGACCCCACTGGTGCACAAATCCATGCACTGGGCCTCTAGTCAAGATACAAGGCACTTTCATTATCCAAAAAGTTATCTCATGTCCCCCTCCTGAGCCTCTACTGACTTGCTCTCTGTACATAGCATTTTGCCTGGTCTAGAATTTCATGGATATAGAATAACACGAAACGCATCTTTTGTATCTGGCATCTCTAATCTCAATTTGCCAAACCCAATATTTTGCTCGAAGCCCTGAGCCCCTCATTCCGGTGTCTCATGGTCATGAAATCAGCTTCGACTCTGGTAACAGGGATGGATGTGTGCCATTTTTGAGAAAGTCACTGAAATAGCAGGAAACAAGGAGCAGGAACTAGCAAAGGTCAATTCCAGTTCATTTCCTTTTGGGGTATTAATTTTAGCACATTGTTTGGGTTTCCCCCAAAAGATATTTTTGAAATAAGGGAATTCCAAGCATGAAGGCCAAAAATAGAAAAGGAGACAACCCTTTGGTTTCTCTTTCCCACACTCGCCTTGAAGAACTATATCTTTGACCAAACAGATAAATGCAAGATAAATGCATGATATAAACTCGGTGGTAGAGATGGGTTTTCTCATAATGCCTAGAAGAATTTATGGAAAAAACACAAGTACAAAGCAATATGGATTATTTATTTCTGAATCTCCCAATATTCTTCTCATTTAAAGTAGAATTTTTTTGTTTTATATATTAGAAAATTTTATTTGCCACCACTTCACACCAAACACGAATACTTTCTTTTCCTTGTCAGGACCAGGCAAGGGTACTGCTGGTTGTGTGATATCCAGTTTTCTATGGACCTGATACTCTCTACAGAAACCATCCCAGTGTTAGAAGAATCCAAATTATCTAAATTATTGGGCTAGTCTGC
Source organism: Corynorhinus townsendii (assembly GCA_026230045.1). Classification (NCBI taxonomy): domain Eukaryota; kingdom Metazoa; phylum Chordata; class Mammalia; order Chiroptera; family Vespertilionidae; genus Corynorhinus; species Corynorhinus townsendii. The sequence continues at coordinate 176,919,444 of JAPDVU010000004.1, read as the reverse complement.
TTCCTGATGTCCTTTCAGACCTTCCTGTGTGACTCAACTTTTTTTTTTTTTTTAATGAGAAAAGGCATAAATTGTTCTGTGTCCTATGTATTCACATAAACATCAGCTCCCGGTTCTATTTTCCCTCAAGCTGCTGTCAGATAATGATTGGGAGAGAATATCTTAATTCTTCCAGGGCCCTGGGGTATAATGGAAGTAATAAATCAGTTTACATCAGTTTTTGAAATAAAGCAAAGGGGTAAATTAGTTTAAAATAATTAAGAGTAATGTGTGGCATGATGATCCCAGTGATAGGATTATTTTAATCTATGGTATTATAATAGATGAAAGAAAACATTATGGCACAAAAGAGAAAAGAAGCAACATGCAAGATGTATGTTGAGAATAATGGCAGAGATGGCTGTGCTCTGGACTTTTATCATCTTGTTATTTTTATTATTTACTATGTTATCATTTAAGAAGATATTACTTGCTGGATTCTGGCCCTTGACAGAGCAATAGTTCCTTAATTGGACAGATTAGCTGACCAGTAAAAGAACCAAGGAGTAGGTTGATTAAAATACTAAGGTAGAATGAATATTTAAAAGAAGAAGATTTTTATTTTTCTGAATGATAAGGCACTTTTTAGCAGGTAGTCTTGTCTTATATTATCTAGTTCTACAGAAAAAAGGTTTATAAATAAACTTTTTAAATCATGTATTCAAAAGATCAATGGCAATAAAAATGATCTCTTCACTGACATTTCTCAATCTCTCACCCACACAAGTATCTAATGGTAGAAAACAAACCCAGATCTCACCATAAACACAGATTCTTCAAATATCTACAGTCAATATAAAAGAAAAGCCATTTATATTTCTTTGGTATTAAGGGTGTGTGCAGAGCAGCAATGGGTTCTAGTGAAAAGAGCACCATACTACAAATTTGTAACTACCTTGATTCCTCATTTCCTGTGGTGGTGGTGATGGTGGTGGAGTTCAAAAAGGCATGGCCCTCTAGCCTTCTTTTGTTCTTTATTTGTCCAAAAAATGTAGGTGGATGGTGTTGTTCCCGCCCTACCCCAATCTTTTTGTTACGTGGCATCAACATATTGGGTTTTGGCAAATTGAGATTAGAAATGCCAGATACAAAAGATTCACATGGGAAGGTAGAAAATTTTGTCACAAAAGTGCAGAGTAAGATGTCATCTCTCTACTGTACACTCTACATATTCTTACATAAGCATTGTCCTTTAACTTGTGAAACAATCTAGCTCTCAGCCGCAGATCTCCTGGGGATACATTCCTCCTTACATCAACAATGGTCAGACCACTATGGATACATTTACAAATTATCTAAAGACCCCTAAATCCTCAGCAAAACCTTCCACGTTTTATTTCCTAACTAAAAGCACAGCTGGCTGTAACTTACCAGTTAACTAACCAACTAACTAAAACATAGAGGCATGTTCAGTCAGTTTACCAGGTTTTGAACCAGAATGGGGAAAAAAAATCCAAATCTAACATATGGTCAGAAAAGGGTTGCAGACAAATCAGTTATTATTGCTCGAAATCAATCATACTCTTTGGAATATCTACAAGATAAATAAAATCTCCCACACTAGGATGCCACACACATTCAGTTGCAGTCATCGCTCATTAGCGGCCATTGCCAACAAGACCTTCTTTGAGACAACTTCCACCTGGTTGGGCGCCCAAGTTCTGAAAAGTATGCTGCATGCCACATGCACCTCTTCCCTGCTTGCCATCTAGTTGAGATAGGAAGGTCACAGGAAGAGTGATAAGGGCGCTGGTACTACATGGAACAAGGATTCAGATGAGTGACTGCCTGATTCCTCTTGAATGTGATCAAAAGGCCTCCAAAGAAAGGCTGCCATCAAGACATGACATATTGGGCCACATTGGCTAAGTTCTCAAAGAATGGAAAAATTATTCTGCATGTTTTTAGTGCTCACCAAATTACACATAAAGGTTTCTGCCATTGAATCTTCATGTACCAGCAATAGAATACAGTGAATTTATGAATTTTAGAGGCAAGATGAAGTTGCTCACATTCAAAGAGCAGTCAGTGTCAGTCTTTCAATTGACTATCATGAGTGCCTGAAAGGAGCGTACATTATCTTATTGTGGTCAGATTGTGGAAAGCAACTAAGTTAAAATCCACTTAGAAATAAACATGGCTATGAGTTTTTCATCTTTTATTTTGAAATAACTATAGATTCACAAGAAGTTGCATAAAAATGTACAGGAAAAGCCTGTCCGGTATTGCTCAGTGGTTGAGCATTGGCTCATGAACCAGGAGGTCACTGTTCAATTCCTGGTCAGGGCACATGCCTACGTTGTAGGCTCCATCCCCAGTAGGAGGTGTGCAGGAGGCAGCTGATCAATGATTCTCTCTCATCATTGATGTTTCTATCTCTCCCTCTTCCTTCCTCTATCTGAAATAAATTAAAAAAAAAAAAAACCACTCAAAAAATATACAGGTGGGTCCTATGTACTTCTCATCCAGTTTCCTCCAATGGTAGCATCTTGCTTGATTAGAGTAACATACCAAAACTAGAAAATGAAAATCGGTACAATCCACAGAGCTTATTTCACCAGTTTCATATGCATTCATTGTATGTGGGCATGCATGTGTGTGTATGTGCTTAGTTCTGTGAACTTAACAAAAACTAGTGGCCTGGTGCATGAAATTCGTACACGGGGTGGGAGGTCCTTCAGCTGGGCCCACACCGTCTCCAATCTGGGACCCCTGCAGGATCAGGCCTAAACCAGCAGTTGGACATCCCTCTCATAATCCGGGACTGCTGGCGCCTAACCACTCGCCTGTCCGCCTGATTGCCCCTAACCGCTTCTGCCTGCCAGCCTGATCGTCCCCTAACCACTCCCCTGCCAGCCTGATCACCCCCTAACTGCTCCCTGCCAGCCTGATTGATGCCTAATTGCTCCCCTGCCAGCCTGATTGCCCACAACTGCCTTCCCCTGCCGCAACCCACCTCCTCTTCTGGGACTGGCCTCCTCTGTGCCATGTGGAGCCACAGGACCCCTAGGCCTCACCATGCGGGGCCCCACCTCTGCTGTGTGCATGGCAATCTTGTGGCGGCCATCTTGTGATGATGTCACACACGAGGGTGCAAGGACCACCTAGGCTTTTATTAGTATAGATGGACAGCGCTGGTGGTATAAATCTTCCACATTTTACCTTTCATTTGCAGTAGAATGTAAATAATCTGAAAAGTTTGCCTTTGCCTCCCACCAAATCTTGAAGCAAACAAAAAGCTTCAAAAGACATCTGGCCTGCAAAATTTTCTCTCTCACACAAATTGTACATTAGCCATCTCCTTCTCCTCTCCATCCTCTCCCTACAAGTCTTTGTTATCTAACTAAATTAAGCAAACAGGCATCTGCCTGTTACAGTGAGTTTCATCACAAAAGTGACTCTTAGGAAAGCCGTGCTAGAGAGACTTTGCTTATATGAAATTACTCACAAGGCCCATGTGTGATCTTCATAAGGCTGCTTTAATTAATGTTAAGTCCTATCCCTGGGCACTTGGCTGGGCACACTGAGGGTATGTCAAGATAGTTTTTGCCCTGCTTCCCCACTTCCTGTTCAGCAACTGCTGTATTCAAATAACATTTTCTTTCTAAACCACCTACGCACGTTTGGGAAGTTAAGGGGAGACAAACATTAAGGAAGAGAGGATACAAGGCTGGTCTAGGGACACAGGGATGTAAAAGATGGGGTATGGAACTGAAGGTGTGAAGAGAGGAAGGAAGGAATTCGGAGTCACTAACCTGTAAGTGCTACTGACACTCTTCACCAAAGCCCCACTCCTATACACAAACTCTCTAAACACCTCAGGCCCCATGTCTCCACATGGCATGATTCCTTTTTAATAAATCAATTATGGATCCCCCATGAACTTCACAAGAAGCAGAAATAAACAGGTGGCATTTCTATAAAGGCAGGTCATGTCACAAAAAGAATGGACAATATATATCTTAAAAATGATTGTGTAATTCTCATACCCAGGCATTGACTAAATATTCCTGACCTGTTAGATGGCTTATAAAGACAATATGATGATCAAGAAATAAATAATCAAAAATACAAAACTGGGTCTGTCCTGGAACCTTAAAATCCAAAGTTCCTCATTTATAAGATGGAAATAGATTTTAGAATTTTAGTAATTTGAAATAGTGCAGAGCTATGGACACCTTTCACTATGTACTTAGGAATTCATCATTTATAGATGCTAGGCTGTGAGATGGGGTATCTACTTTGGTTAAATGAGGTATTCTGAATGTATTACCCCCATCCCCAATATAGTCTCACATTAATAGCAGACCAAAATGCTTGCAAATATAATCTTATAAAATTATTTTAATATTTCCAGACATTCTCATGGATTAAGTTTTAATTTGTGGGTAAGGGTAAAACCCAAGAATATATATATTTTGGGGGTTATTTTCACATCTTTTGTAATTAGCATTATTATTTTTTTTAATCCTCACTGAGGATATGTTTCCATTGATTTGAGAGAGAGAGAGAGAGAGAGAGAGAGAGAGAGAGAGAAAGAGAGAGAGAGATCAGTTGCTTCCTGTACCTGGAATCAAACTCACAACCCTTTGGTATAGAGGATAACATTCCAACAAACTGAGCCAACCAGCTGCCAGGGCATTATAATCAGCATTATTTGAGAAATAAAATTCCAAATAAAACCTGAGATGATATAACATATTTGTTACAATCTCTTTCTTTCTGTCATCTTTCCTGTAAATACTTCAAACTTCGAGAGACTTATACTGCAGTAACTTAGTTCAAAGCTGTAGTTTCAGTCACCTCTAACAGATCAAATTGCCAACATAATTTGAAGAAAAGGTATGTTTCTAATCTCATGTCATTTACAAAAACAAGGATATTTTTTCTTACAGAAAATTCTCATCAAAATCTCTGTCACCAAAACAGGAGGAGGGCTGAGGTTGTGGATCAGACATACTGAGTCAGAAAAGCTATGAGTATCCTTTTGCTTAAGGTACCAATAAGAGAAAAAGAAGAAAGGAAAAAAAAGTGAAGTACCCCTCACTCACCCTATCTAATAAAAGAGTAATATGCAAATTAACCACCACCCCACTATACCCACCAGCCACGCCCACCAGCCAATCAGGAGCGAGTATGCAAATTAACCCAACCAACATGGCTGTGGCCACAAAGAGAGCAGGAGGGAGGCTTGGGTTTCTCTGGCGATGGAGGAAGCCAAGCTTTCTGCATACCCTGGCCGGCCCACTCCAGGCTACAAAGTTTCAATTATAGAAGAGAAATAAATCCCAACAAAAATGGTGGCAGCCACAGAGCTGGAGAGAGCAGGAGGCTAGGGTTGCCTGCCACGATGGAGGAAGCCAAGCTTCTGAAGCCCTGGCCTGCCTTGGCCTCCGCTACAAAGTTTCAATTATAGAAGATAAATAAATCCAACAGAAATGGCTGCCACCACGGGAGTGAGCAGAAGGCTTGGCTCTGCTCCAGGCTACAAAGCTTCAATTGTAGAAGATAAATAAATCCCAGATCCCAGGGCCTCCACTTGGGTCGCCGGGGGGTGTGACCAGCCTGCAAACCACCACTGGCCCCTTGCCCAGGCCGCCCCATGCCCCAAGGGAACCCCCACCCTGATCCGGGACACCCTTCAGGGCAAACCAGCTGGCCCCCACCCATGCATCAGGCCTCTATTCTATCTAATAAAAGAATAATATGCAGATTGACCATCACTCCAACACAAGATGGCTGCCCCCATGTGGTCAAAGATCCTGGCCCCATGTGGACACAAGATGGCCACCACAAGATGGCCAGCAGGGGAGGGCAGTTGGGAGGGACCAGGCCTGCAAGGGAGGGCAGTTGTGGGCGATTATCTGGTCGTCCAGTCTGGTAGTCCAGCCATTCAACCAATCAAAGTGTAATATGCTAATGATATGCTAAGGCCGCTCACCTGCTCACTATGATGTGCCCTGACCACCAGGGGCAGACAGTCGACGGGGCAGACAGTCGACTGGTCAACCAGTTGCTATGACATGCACTGACCACCAGGGGGCAAATGCTCCGACCTGTCGGTAAGCTTGCTGCTAGGGTCCGGCTGATCAGGACTGAGCAAGATAGGCTGGACACGCCCTGAAGTCCTCCCACAGTCCCTCCCACATCCCTCCCCAGCCCCGATTATGCACCAGTGGGGTCCTTCAGCTTGGCCTGCACTCTCTTGCAATCTGGGACCCCTAGGGGGCTGTTAGAGAGTCAGTTTCAACCCGACAGTGGAACGGCGGGTTGCTATGACATGCACTGACCACGAGGGGGCAGACACACAATGCAGGAGCTGCCCCCTGGTGGTCAGTGCACTCCTATAGGAGGAGCTCCGCTCAGCCAGAAGCCAGGCTCACGGCTGGCAAGCTGCAGCGGCAGTGGCGGGAGCCTCTCCTCCCTCTGCAGCAGCGCTAAGGATGTCTGACTGAGGGTTTAGGCCCGCTCCTAAGCCCTCAATCAGACATCCCCCGAGGGCTCCCGGACTGTGAGAGGGCACAGGCCGGGCTGAGGAACCCCCGCCCCTCCCCAAGTGCATGAATTTCATGCACAGGACCTCTAGTAAAAAACATAATGACCCCTGGCTGGCGTGGCTCATTTGGGTGGAGCATCATCCCACACACCACAAGGTGGTGGGTTCCATTCCCCACCAGAGCACATACCCAGGTTTCGGGTTCGATCCTCAGGCAGGGCATATGTGAGAGGCAACCAATCAATGTTTCTCACTTCTCTCTCTCTCTCTCTCTCCCCTTCCTCTCTCTAAGAATCAATTTCTAAAAGGAAAGAAATGTTTAAAAATAAATCTGAGGGGTACAGAGGTGGGCTGGAAGAGATTAATGGGGGGAAAAGGAGGTCCTATGTAATACTTACAACAATAAAGATTGAAAGTAAATACATAAATAAACCAAAAAACAAGTGTGGAAAAAAAGTAACGAAACTTTCTTTCATTAGAATACACCACATCATAGAGCACAAAATAATCTTGCCCTACTTTAAACTAAGACCCTCTTTAAAAAACTCTGCAGGGAAGACTCATCAGCTATATCAAAATTGAACTTCTGAACACTATCAGCTCACCCACACAGAATGCAAATTGAGCACGGCCAATTCAATAGAGCAGTACTCAGATAAAGTAATGATGGATAGAGTGAGGTAAAGGAGGAGTTTGGCCCACAAGATGCTCCATCACTAGTTCTGGGTTAGGGGTGAGTGATAATACACTAGCTTAATGGACTTGCCAGTGCTAATTAACCTGGGATACAAGGAATGGCCGAATGCATCATGAGAAGTTGTTATAATTCTTCAATTAAATCTAATGATCACAGAAATAATTCACAGGCCAAGTGTCTGATGCTTGAGGGTAGCTTTAAATACTTTCCACTACACACAAAAGATCATTCTAGCCCTCAGAATGGTTACCTATCCTTTTCACATGTCTTCTTCCCTTACATGAGATAACTCATTAAAATGCTAACTTATTAACAAATAAATTTTAATTCTACCTCCCTTTCTTGCATTTTCCTTCTATAGGAAATCAACATTTGTTTGCCAAAGATGTATAATTCCAGAATCATATTCCCACCTTCTTAAAATGCAAATGTAGTTAACAAGTATTATTTCTTTTGCCTCTGGTGGATGACAGTCTGATTAGCATGTTGTTTTTTTATTTCCTGTTTCGCTCTCCCATGCCTTGGATACCATCCTTACTCCCATACGTGTTGGAATCCTCCTCAAGCAGAATCAGAGACATTTGCTAAGCTGGGGGTCACTAGGTTCTCAAAGTCTGGAGACTGAAGAGGCTCCATATTTGAGACAGAAGATAATGAGATCCTAGGGTGGGACCAAGGACAGATTATTCACTCCCCCTCAATCTGGTCCAAATTAAAAGAAGCATTCAAACGAATGTTGGGTCCTTCCAACAATTATTTGCATGGAATATGACTTGCATCTAGGCCAGACCTTCCAGGTCCACTGTTTATCTTTCCTGATCTGGAATCAAGTTTCTCTAAACATTCCCAAGAACACCGTTATCACATTTTATCAGCGGAGAGTGCACTGGAAATGTTATATCATTTGAAGTCCCCATGGACATCTGAAAATCATTGTAGTAGAGCAAGCAGGACCAAAAGATCAGCTTTCCATTTACAAAGAGGTGTGCTCTTCTCCTCTATTACTCCTGAGAGAACACCTGTTTCTAGTGGTCAAATGTCTACACTTCATCAGAGAGCAGTAACAGAAGACCGAATGGAAGTCCTCATGAAACTTGCACTTATCCAACCCCTGGGTTCCAGAATTGTCCTGTCAACATGCATTTTGTAGCTGGAAAAGGAAAGGAACTGGGCTGCTTGTCCTGCCAAGATAATGGAGCCAGTTCTGAGTTTGCCTCAAGAAGGTTTAACTACCCATTACCCACATTCTTGAGTTCAAGCTAGAACAGCACACATTTCAAGTTTTATATTAAGTCAAGATCTTGGTCCCAGTGCAAAGTTAAGTAGTGAGTGGGTTGGGACCAGCATCATATGGTCCTATTTTGGCCCCAAAGCTCACAGGTCATTAGACAAACTAGAATTCTTTTCACTCTTAAAAATCACTATCATGTGCTAGTAACAAAATAATATTGGCTAATACTTTTGTATCATTATAATGAACACAATGCTAAATACTTTACACATGTGTCATCTCATTTATTTCTAATGATAGCTATGTGAATTTAATGATATTATCCACACTTTGGGAAGATGTAACTGAGTCATGGCGAAGGTAATTATGTCCAAGATCACATAGCAGTTGGGCCAGGCCATAGGACACTGTCAGGCAAGGACTTGGACACAGGTCTATTTGGCTACAATTTCGTGCCCTTAACCCATTCAAAGGAATTCACATATGGCAAAAGAAACTTGTTTTATTTGGATAAAAAAACTGGAAGAGACAATTCTAATGCATTCTCTTCTCAATAATTTAATATGAACTGTTCAAAGTAAACAATGGAGATGCTTCTAAGCATCAGTGGACTCAATTCTTTTGGATCCCAGAGCACTGCTATGGAAATAAGTTTCAGCATAGGCCATCCTTTTCTTCTAATATATGCAATGCTAGAAACTCAGTTCTGAGTCATTCATAGTGGATGGCTTCTTTCTTTATCCTTTTGAAATGAGTAAAATTTCAGTTTGCTTTATTCAGAGCACCTCTGAATTTGAAGTGATTAACCTTTACTTTGGTTCCCATTGACCTGTCTGCCCAAATATTTAGTAAAAGCGATATTGGGGAGTACTCATTATGTTTGATTTGAGGGAGTAGAAAATCATCATATTCTATGGAGCTGCCACAAACTCCAAAGTCTCATAAACATTGCACCATATCATCTCTAAGAAGAATCTTCCAGTCAGAAAGACTTTGGGAGGGGTCACTGAAGCCCCCATATTTCGGTCCAGTGGGTAGAGGGGGTTTCATGACACTGTGATTTAGGAGGTCTTGGCCTAAAGTGCTGTGGTAGGCACGATGAAAGTGAGGTCAAGGATCATATTTCCCAAGGAACCCCGAACACCATAGCAGAGGTAGGCGTATGATATCCGTCTGCTGAACTTGTGACGCCAGAGAACTTCAACTGGAGTCACATGAAGACTGGCCCGGCCCTCTGATTTCAAAAGCATCAGTTCCTCTCCCCTTTGCTTTGATGGTGTGCAAAATGGGTTTGAAATGTGATCTCTAAATTATTCCCAAAGTTGCTGCTGCCAAAAGACAGAGCCATAAGCCAGACCCTTTTCCATGTTCAATCTTCATCACCAGCTTTGAAATTAACACCGTGTTGGTGGGAAGGGTTGAAAAGGAGAAAGAGGTGGTCTCTCTTTTGCTCAGACTTTGGCTAAAGTTAAAAGTAATTTAGCCTCTTTGCACAGCTGGATGCTTGCTATACAGAGTGTGAGACAGAAATAGAACCCATCAAAAAAAGTGGGTATATGATGGGATTTGAGGTATGAGCAGAAATAAATGTTGAACTATTTCAAATTAGATAATTGATTGGAGATATATATATATATATATATATATATATATATATCCAACACCATCCAAAACCATTCTTTTAAAAATTTTTAATTTAATATTTCCATCACTATTTATCCCCTCTATGCCCTCTTACACTTCCACCCACCCCCTCCACCCCTGTAATCACTATATTATATCCAATACCATTCAAATTACAGTGATACTCCCAACTTACAAAATTTCTCTAAAAATCTTCCTTGACCTTTGAAACAAAGTCAAGCTCCTCTCCTAGATATTTTCATAGCAACATGCATTTGTACTTAGAGGGTTACAATTTTATAGGTATTTGTATAAATAGTTAATCAATGTCCATCACCCTCACTAGACTGTGCAATATATAACCATGCCTATTTTTCTCTCCATTATTTTTACAGAGCCCACCTGAGTATACTTATTATATTTTATTATATACTTATATACAAAATATATGAAATATGTATAACATAAATATTTAAAATAAATGTTTTTCATAGAGGAGAATATAGACATTGGATTGTGAGGGAGTTGAAGGGTAGGGGTGCTCAAGAAATAGTTATTGAATGAATAGAGTTAGAAACAACTAGAGGATATGCAAGGACTGAAGTAGGGTATAAGCAGATCTTTTGCAACTCGTGTATCCTGAACCATATGAAGTTCAGAGAATATTGTGGCCCCATGTAACTAGAATGGCTTGTAGAGGCTGCTGAACAGAAACTTTAAATTGTAGCAGAGAAAACAAGGATTAGGAAGAGCTAATTTAAGACTCTTTGTGCCCAGCTGGCATGGCTAGGTGGAGTGTCAACCTATCAACCAGGAGGTCATGGTTCGATTCCGCATCAGAACACATGCTTGGGTTGTGGGCTCAATCCCCAGTAGGGTGCGTGAAGGAGTCAGGCAATCAATGATTCTTTCTCATCACACACACACACACACACATGCGCACACACACACACACGCACACACACATAGACACACACACAGACACACACACAGACACACACACACAGACACACACACACAGACACACACAGACACACACACACACAGTCTTTGGAAGTCAAGGGATTTGGTTACCTGGGCCTCTGAGCCTCATATGTTGAAGGACCCTCTCACAGGTTGGGTTTTCTGAAAGTAGATGCTGAGATAAAGTTTGATATAAACAAATCTTCATTAGAGAGCAAATGAATTTTTATACTTAATGTTAATCAAGGTCCCAGGCTGCCTTGTTCCATTCGCCATGTACTCGTCAATTATTATTTATTTATGGCCTACTAAGCTCTATGCACATGATGTGCCCAGTCTAGCTGGGTGAGTGACATGCTAAGAGTCACACAGGCATGCCACAGAAAGAGGGCAGAGTTGACCTGGGGAATCAGGAGGACCTAAAAACGTATTTAGAAGGTTAATTATAACTAGACTAATAACTCGAGGAATGTTTAGGAGACTAGGAAGCCTATGTTTATCCAGCCTTAAAGAGAGTTAAGTGGGCTGTAATCCTTGAAACCAGAGTTGTAGCGGGAGGTAACTACATTTCTCTTACCTTGAAGTCAAACAGACATCATATTCATCAAGTGTCTGAATCCACCTCTCCCCGCTAATAAGAGAACAGGGGCTGTGAAAATAGTTACTAGTTATGATACTTTAATTAACCATTTGACTTTGTCTAAGAGGTTAAGAAAAAGAAACCAGTGATACACTTTATTTTTATTTATACTTTGTAATTTTAAGTTTTGTTCTGGGTTGTCTAGCAGGCAACATTGATAGCAGTTTTCATTTTGTAAGGAGAAAGGAGGCAGATTTCTCATCTTCTGGGGAGGAGTGTTTGCCTAAGTCAGGCAGATGAACTTGGCATTGCCTGCAGAAGAGATTGACAAGCTAGCTTCCCACTGCTCCAGAAGGAACCTGCATTCAGGGCTCACAGAGCCCCTTTGCCCACCAGTGGTTCCTCGGCTCCCTGCTGCTGGTGATAACCTTTCAGGAGTTTGCAAATAAAGTTTCTTCCTGTAGTTTTACTCTTCTTACTTGGCAGGCTTTCTGTCACTAATGGATCTGAAATTAATGGGTCCTCTCTCCCTTAATCCTTTGGATCTCTGACAAAGTCAGCACATTCTGGGAAATATGGCAGGCAGTTAGTTATCACCTATGGCCCATCTCCCAGGGCTGAGCCCTAACTGCCGGCATCACACCCCATGGCTCTCCCATCAAGAGCCTGGAATTACATGGAAATAAATTCAATGCATACTCATCATCTCTTTGAGATTTTATTCACAGAAATTTCTCCATCCATGGTTGGAGCATACCAACCATTTTTCAGGGGGCATCTTCTATACGTGTATAAAATTATATTCAAGTAACATGAATGGAGCAGCTATTGCAGAGCACACAATGCAATGATGGTAAGTCTTGGTGTGGTTATCACAAACACAGATGCTGATATGAGATGCCGATAAGCCAGGTTGAAGCTTATGGCATTTACTTTCATTATCAGCAACTAGATTTTCTTTTGAATTGTTTACCCTGCTAGAGTGGTATGTTGTGTTGGGGTTAAGCTATTCATACCAAAAAACCCTGGTTTGAATCCTGGTCCTGCCATTTAGTATCTCTCTGACCGTGGGAAAGTAATTTAACTTCTCTGTGCCTCGGTCTCCTCATCCATGAAATAGGAATCAGAATTATATCCCCATTTTACAGACAAGAAAACTGATGCATTAAGGTTTTCAGTAACTAGGTTAGGTATGTGGCGTAGAGTACACCTAGAACAGTGCCTGGTACATAGCACACATCAACTGATCACTACTGTCTCAGCTTCTCATTCCTGGGTCACCCTTTGTAGACAATTGGGAAGGGCAAGCTCTGGCACTCAAATAGGTTTTGCTTCCCCACCTCCTCCAGAGCAAGGCTAAGACCTGAGCATGATTGAACTCTCGACCTCTGTAGGCTCAGCACAGTTCCTTTGCCCACTGAGCTAACTGTCTTAGACAGCAGGGGGAATGCAGGGCTACTAACTCCCAAGCTATCAGTTCTAAAGGATGTCAACCCCTTTTACTCTCTCGTCTAAAATTCCTTCAAGATTTAAGTGTACCTTCTAAGTTAATCTGTTTCAAACATTTGCTTAAGAACTAAAAGAAGTCAAAGTGCCTGCTGCCTGACTCAAAGTTGAAAGTGGGATACCTGTCTTTCCCCCCACGGGTCCTGCATTCTATTCCCCCCAAGTTCTTTGCAAGAAAAAAATATCATGTTGGCCACAGTTGCAATCAGCTTTAATTCATTCTTTATTGCTGCTCTGGTTCTGTGTTATTTGAGCTGGTTTAACTGTTAAAAGCGTTTCAAATGTTCACATGGTCTGCATTAGGTTACCGAATTAAAACAGGAACAGCCCACCAAATGTAGTTTTCTGAAATGCAAACCACATGAGTTTGATTTCTTTGTGGTACAACTTTAATTGGGTTCAGAGGTCTCCGAGACTTACCTGTCTATCTGCTCGGTGATGGCCTGATCTGATAAGACTCACTTAAAGGGGCCGAGGGGCCCGAATGCTTCAGCTCCAGTCTCAGAACCAGCGCTGACCACCCTCTGGCTCCATCCCATCTATGGCCATCCAAACTCAAGTCACTTGGAAATCAAAGTGACCCCCTCAGGGCTTCACGTGCTACGTGCTGTTCTAGCAAGTGTCTGGCATCCACAGTGCACCAGGTCTGTCAGCTGCACCAAGTGCAGGAGCTGCTAGCACTGTTACTGACCTGTCAGAGTTGCCCCTTTCCTCACTCCCTAGGCCCCGTAGTCAGCTAGTACCTTTCCTTTTCTGGCCCTCAGGAAAAGAAGGCTTTGGGCTCTGAGGGTCCCTCTTTCGGTCTTTTGATGGCACTTTGTAGCCAGTCTTCTTCAGACCCTCTCCATCTTCTGGGACAGCTTCCACAGCTTCTAATTTTTCCTAAACCAGTCTACCTTATCATTTCTGAAGGCAGAAAACAGTGGTTTGGTTCCAGGAAGAGATGAACTTCCCTCATGTAGGTTTCTAAGAAATAGTCACATGACTTAAGCAAGTCTACAAATATTTTCTGAGTATTAGAAGCAGGGTCCCATGTCAGCTACTGGGAACCGCGAGGCTTGGGAGGAAAGCAGGGAGGAAAATCACTCGAATGTGTGACCGATGTAAGATGGAGGGCAATGGACTGGAGAAGTCAAGAGGATTCCTGAACTGCAAGCTGCTGCTCGAAGAACTGTTTGAAACCACATTGTGACTTTAAGCTAGCAAATGGGGCCCTGGGACCATGTAGGGGAAACATGATGTCCTTTGGCTGCCAAGGCATGACTCCGGGCACACAGAGCAGAGACATGGAGAGGAAGACCCACTGGTCCTCTTGTGTGGAGTGACAGTAAACATCTGAGTGGAGATTAAACAGTGCGCATTTCCATTCAAACAGCAGGAAAGGTACACTTTTACTCTTTCCTCAAACAGTCATTGATCACACAAAAGACTCATCTGGGTAATCTGAAAAATGTTAGAGCCTTTCTAAATTAACTACACACAGATACACACTTACCTCCAACCATAAACTAAGCTGGTGTGTAGGTGGTAATAATGATAATGGCTGATGTCACTGAGTATGTACTATGTGCCAGATAATTTTCATCATTGTCTTATTGAGTCATCACAACCGTCGATGATAAGGTTATCCTCATTTAACAGAGGCACTGAGTGATTAAGTATAACCTGCCCAAAGTCAAAGTGACTTGGGTCTGAACTGAGGTTCTCTGATGCCAAAGCGTGTGCCCCTCACTACCATGTATCCTGTCTCTCCCATTGTTGCAGCAACAAAGGGCTGTAGATGAGACAAAGGAGGTGAATACAGAGGGGGAAGAAGATGATGTAGTCTGTTTGCAAAGTGAGGCTTTTAATACACAAGCCTCACACACTCCTTTTCTCTTTCTGCTCCTCCGTGAGTAGAACAGATATCACCAGGTAGAGAAAAGAGTTATGTGAAAATTCACCACCTAAATATGCTAACCTTGAATATGACAACATCCTTGTCATCATCATGATTAGTTATTAATAACGAGAAAGGCCAGAAAAGAAAATGACATCCTATAGGAATATATGTGAAACATGTGCATTTAACTATTTATAAATTTCAACAGCAAAAAAGTACCATAAACACATAATGAACTCTAATGATACAGATGCAGAAGTGGTAGGGGGTAAAGTTATTGATGTCTGCAACTGACTTTGAAATGCATAAATAATAAGATGGATTGATGTATGGAGAAACAAATATGTATAAATATATGATAAAGCAAATATAACAATGGTTATTGTAGAATCTAGGTGCTAAATAAACAATTCTTGAAGCTTCTTATATGTTGAAAATATTCATAATAGACTGTCAGGGGGAAAAGTGACCATAAGGTGAGCCTCACATTTCTAGGCTGCTGGTTTTCTGACACCACACCCGAGTTAGTTAGAAAGCTGGGCAGGCAGGTAGAGAGAATCTATATCCCCAGGAAGAAAGCAAGCATCATAATTATGTCATGCCTTCCAGGGAAAACAGAGGCTTGGAGAACAACTTCTTGACTGCTTCTAGCCCAGATCTACCATCTTGGGAAAGACTCTCATGCCAGGAAAAAAAAAAGAAAGAATAAGTAAGAAAACATAGGGGAGGCAAGGAGATGCCAGGTTTCAGTATCACTGTACCCCATGTCACAGGCAGAGCTGCAAATAAAAGCTAGAACTGCAAACAGTCATTTCTGGTTTTGCAACCTAGACTCGGAAGGCTTATGTATACTCAGAGAAAACAACAACAAAAACACACAAAAAACCCAAGGTCCTTGACAAATGCTTGCTGAATGAATGGCTGACTGAATAAATGATGAATATCAGTATTTTGTTGAATGGTAGTGAAGAAGGAGAAAACATCTGTGAAACTCATTATCTCTTCTACTGATCTCTCACTGTTTAAGTTAATGAACCCTGCATAAACATGAATTCTCTTTTTGCCCTTTTATACCCATATATATAAGCATACTTTCACACATATAGTCCTCCATATTATGTAACACTAGAGGCCCAGTGCATGAATTCATGCACAGGTGGGGTCTGGCTGGCCTGCCCCAATGGGAGCTGATCAGGCTGGCTGGCGGGGGGAGGGTAGGGAGGGGCCACCAGAGGTTAGAGATGGGGGCAATTGGGGCCCCAATCAGGCCAGTTGGCCGCCCTAGTGTGTGTCCTAGTGTCCAGTTGTTCTGGTCATTCCGATCGCTTGGCTTTTATATAAATAGATGTTGTGTGTTGCAGTATACACAGAAATGAAGGCACCACAATCTTTGCTTTAAGGACTTAAAGCCCCAGAAGGAGAGACAAACACCGAGTAACTAGCATATAAGGTCTGATAGAGTAAGTTCCATGAACAACAGAAATTCCACCTTGTTTTAAGGTCTTACTTGACACTATAGGTCTTACAGACTGGATTCAAGTCACCAGAACCTTTCCTGCTACATGCAGAAAATGGTCACATCCAAGAGAAAGCGGCATCCAGGACATTGGAGGCCAAAATTAGAACGCTGTACAGCACTTCTGAGCCCTCTGGAGGGCCTGTGGTGGTTTTCCTATTTTAATCAGAAGAGAGGAATTATCCCCCTGTGTCCAGAACTTGAGATTTCACGGAGGCGTCGGAGGCCTGCCTGAAAGGACCCTGGAATTCTGATCTGGAGTGAACAGGCCTTGGAGCAGCTTTAAGTGCACCGGCATGTAACTGGACTTGTGCTGTTGAAACCAGGTGATGAAAAAGCAGTCGGGGAGCTGTTTCTTTGGGGAAGAAACAGAATCAGTGCCCACGAAGAAATTGTAGGCACTGAAAAGGAGGTAATGTTTTCCACCCAAGGGCACCCAGTTGGAGACTGGTCTGGGTTGGCTCTCATTTCATAACCTCTCGACACATGTGTGTAGTCAAGGCTGAATTTAAAACCTATACTGTGAACCTTAGGAAAATAAACCACATTAAACAAGCACAAATTGAAAATATTACACAAGAGATTTCACAGGAAATTGGTCCAAATTTAGCCTTGCTCTTTATGTATTTAAACCTCTTATTCGTCGCTTAGAACTTTATATCAGGATTTTAATATGAGTCTGCCCTTCTCCCCCCAACCCCTGCCCTGGTCCACATCCACAATGGCCTGCTTAGTTTTACAAAACTTATTTTTTTTAACTCTGCAAGAATCCTGCTACCTTTGGCCTGCTCCTTCAGCGCTCATTAACACATGTTCCAAACAGTGCGCTGGTGATGCACGGCATCCACGGGTAGGTGAGGTTGAACATATACCTAAAAAATTCACTGCGGGACCAAGGACAAGCTTCGTTTCTCCCTAAAAATCTGTGACTCCTGCAGAAAGTGCCCTGTGCCAGCAGACGCAGGCTCGGGTTTTACTGAAGAGATGACAGCAATCGGGACCAATGTCTTTCCCAGCCTCATCTCAGCGTCTTGCAGTCTCATTTAGAATGCTCTCACACTGCTGTCCTTCCTTCCATAGTTTTCTTTTCCATGTTGTTGTATTGTACTTTCTGTATGGCTCCACAAATCTTTTTCTTTTTTTCTTTTTTTGGATTAAAGCCAAACATAGATAACCAACTGAACTATTTAAAATCCTATGGATTTAACAATCCACCTTTTACAATAACATTGGAGGTGATCTTACGTTATCATTATGTGGTCACAGAGCAGGAGGGCTACTGCCAGAAGCAATGGCTGGACCATTCTCTCCACTTCAGTCTGGTTTTTGCCACCAGGAATGCCCTGGCTTCAGCCCGCGCCCCTTTCATGCCAGGCTGTTGCCAGGTGGGAAAACTGATCCCAAACTAGAAGGCTGTTTGGTGGGATGGACAAACATGCCCAAATGCCATGCTGGGACATCCCATTCTTTCCCACTGGCTACCAGCCAGAATGTGATTATTAATGAAGCTTGCTGACAAACCACTTTTTAGAAGGCTTATTAAATTAAAACTTGGTTTGTATTTTGATTGGAACTTTACAATCATTTCAAAGTCTGAGATTTGTCTTATCGCGCTAAAGGAAAATGCTTGCTGGTGAGTGTTACTACATTATCTGCTCTCTTTGCTTCTTCCTTATCATTCTCTCCTTGTGAAAGAAGTTCTAAAGTGATGAAAGAGCTGAATAAGCCATGGGAAGAGCTTAATGTTCCATAGCAGCTGGGGAGGAACAGGGGTTGTCAGGGGATGCAGGGACAATCGCCCTCTTGCTTTTACTTGGGTAGAACAGCAGGAAAATGTTTTATAGTTTTTATTATTTTACAAAGATTGTGAGAACATCCTGCTCCCTCCCAGAGATCTGAGCTGTTCGGGGAACTCTCTGCTTCCTCCCCTCTCCTCCCCACCTGCTATAGCAGCCCCTGTGCTTACCTGTGCGGCTTTGATCAGGACCAGAGAGGCACCTGAATTTGGAAGCCACCCAACCCAAGTTCTGACCAACAAGGCTGACACCACAAACAGCAGGAGCCATGGGAGGTGTCACTTCACATCAACAGGGGTGTGGCCAGGGGAATTGCTTCCATGTTCTGGTTGATTTAAAATATTAAGGGAATCAAGGTGATACAGTGATTTGAAGAGCCCATTAAGTAAAAAAAAAACCCAGGGTGGTTCACTCTGGATCCAAAAAAATACAAAGGTCCTAAGATGTGGTTATTCAAACTAAGGGAGAGAAGACAATAAAAACCCTTTGCATCTATTACACACTGAGTGGCCAGATTATTATGATCTCTGAACGCGTAATAATCTGGCCACTCAGTGTATATCCTATATAATAAAAGGCTAATATGCAAATTGTCCCCTTGACCAGGAGTTCGACCAGCAGGCAGGCCAGCCAACTGCCCATGTCCCCTCCCCCTGGCCAGGCTGGCTGGACCCCACCCATGCACGAATTCATGCACCGGGCCTCTAATATCTACACTAATAAAAGAGAAAGATGCAAATTGACTGTACCTTCACGACGCCCACCAGCCAATCAGGAGTGAGTATGCAAATTAACTCAACAAAGATGGTGGGTTAATTTGCATACACAGGCACCGAGCAGCCAGGGGCAGGGCGGGACGCTTGTGTCATCACCATGGCGATGATACAGGCGTTCCATACCACCCCCGGCCGCTCAGGGCCTCTGGGCAGTGTGGGAAGGCGGGGCTAGAGCGGAAAGAGGTGGCTCCCAGGCCGGAGCGCAAAGGCGGCACCGGCAGCCAGGGAAAGGAAGGCCCATTCTGCACGAATCTTCATGCATTGGGCTTCCAGTGTATACATATGTGTGTGTGTGTGTGTGTGTGTGTGTGTGTGTATACATACATACACACACACACACACACACACTGAGTGGCCAGATTATTATGCATTCAGAGGTCATAATAATCTGGCCACTCAGTGTATGCCGAGGGGCGAACACACTTCCCTGAGGGAAAACATGAAATTTTCAGATGTTTGAATATGTTAGTGTAGTCCCACCTCCACAGGTATGTGCAGCCTACAACCCACTACTCCGTGGTGGCCTCATACAGGGTTATGTCGGCTTGCTTTTGTCATCTGAGCGTGCTCTCGCTCTGGGTGGCCATTCCTATAGCCCTCGCCCCCCAACACAATTCTGGCAGTGGGCTTTACTGGATTTCTCAGGGCATTAGGTTTCTCAGAGCATATAAACTCCAGGATTTTTCCCTTAAATCACTCAGAGCCAGAAAAGGAGGCAGAAGGATGCTTCAAAAAGAATTAAGAAAAGTTAACAGATCAAAAGAACAGTGCTGCCACATAAGTAAGCTACTCCCCTTTTCAAAAACATGTATTAGGAGAACAGCAGCTAAAACCCTGATCAGTCATGAGAATGAGCACCAGCCCGCAGGCTGAGGGGCTGAAAGGAATTAGGCATCACCCAAAAGAAAGCTCTTGATGATTAGGCTCAGTGTCTGAAGAAACACACACACACACAGAGGCACACACGCACATGGGAAATCAAAACCCATCACCCTGGGCTGTCTGTCCTTCCTCAGATGAGTCACTGGTGCGTGGCCTTCAATGTTTAGGAAATGTCCTTAGCTGCTAAAAACTTCTGGAAGGCCGAGATTAAAAGCCCCCCTACCCGCATGCAGCGCTGAGCCTGCTTTCCTTGTAAATTATAGGTTAGACAGCTTAGTCAACAATGCCCGCATCCTCTAGAATCCAGCAGATACTAAGCAGAGTGCACAGGGCTGAGGAAAAGCCACCCTCGCCTCCGCTCACCTCGAAGTGGGTTTCTATGGCACTGCACACTTGCAGCCCAGGTAAACTGCATCTCTCACCACATCTTTCATGGAAGGTCCTGATGGCAGGTCTGTTGATCTAGAGCAGGCCTCTTGGCTTCCTCTCTGTACAAATGGAGAATGAGGACCAAACAGTTCCCAACTCCAACAAGATCCCAATTCTCCAGAGAGTAATTTTACTTTTATTCTTAGTCAGCTTTGTTCGCCAATGCTTTTATCTGCCTCCCGGTTCCAGACGAATAAATGGAGAATGGAGTGATAGATTTCAAAAAAATATCACAATTCTTTTGGCAAAGTTAATAGGTCCCTGGTGATGTGAAGACACATGTATTAGGTTCCTAGGGCTGTCAGAACTCCTTGCTGGAACAGGGTGGTTGAAAAACAACAGAGAAGCATTCTCTCAACATCCTGGAGGTCACAAGGCTGAAGTCAGGTGTGCAGGGTTGGTTTTCCCATGGCTCTGTGCCCCATGCTTCTCTCTCAGCTTCATGCAGTTGCCAGAGAACCTTGTCTTTCCTTGGTCTTAAGAGGCATCACTCCAACCCCTGCCTCCGCCATCACATGGCCTCTTGTGAGGACACTCACTTGGTCTATGCCTGCCCTAATCCATATGACCTCATGATAACCTGATTACATCTGTAAAGATCCAATTTCCCAATAAGGTCACCTTCCGAGGCACCGGAATTAGGACTTCAACATATATTTTTAGGGGGAGGTGCAATATGACTCAGAACAGCATATATACAGTAGTTACAGATGGACATAACTGGGTATTTCCCATAGACAGGACAAGCTGAGCCTGAAGTAAGCGGTTGTCCCAGGGGGCTGAGCGCAGAGGAGGCTTCCAAGAAGGCAGCCATCATATTTCCTCTAGGTATAGATGCAGAGAGGTTAGACTGTGGGAAAGGTGCAATGGCGGAGAGAGAAAAATAATAGTGAAATCTGGATAGCTGAACTTACACTAAGAGGGCGGGTCTGCAGATTAAAGGTGGAGGGACCAAGGCAAAGGTGCCTGGGGTTCTGGGTCTGTGGCCACTGTCTCTGTGGCCCACCTGTGTCTCAGGGCCTCAGCCTGGCGATTAGTGTTAGAGTACCCTGCCTAGAAAAATGAACAAAAACAACGCACTATCTCTTGTTGTTGCTCTTCCTTTTCCTGAGAGATTAAAATGCACAGATCCCCATGAAGTCTTGGTGTTTTTCTTTTGACAATTTTCTTCCCTCCCATCCAACTACTCAAAGTTCTTTCATGTTTTAGTCCCCAGAAACCCCCATCACTTCAGAAACCATAGCGCGTTTCTCCAAACTCCTTTACCAGTACTTGCCACAATGGCGATGGTGGCGCTAGTTCAACGGGAAACTGGTCTTCAAGATGGCACTACATACGCCCGCCCAGGAATTCACTTCTTCTAAGACAGTAAGTGGAGAGAAAGAAATCTCCCAACTCTGGAGTTTTCAAACTTTTTCCTTGCTAGAGAACTTTATTCAGACAATTGCTTATGCAGAAACTCAATGAAATAAACTATGTGGAGCTGCTCTGGGTGAGGCATTTGGGGAGATGGGGTGCCCTGCTGGCTGATCTCCATGTCCCTTCATTTTTTAAAAATATGTTTTTTATTGATTTTTAGAGAGAGAGGAAGGGAGAGGGATAGAGAGACAGAGATACATATGAGAGAGAAACATCACCTGGCTGCCTCCCACCCCCTTCTGGGGATGTGCCCTAACAGGGAATCAAACCAGTGATGTCTTGGTTCATGAGTAACGTGCTGGGGCACCCTGCTCATCTCTTATACCAGGTAGTCACGTGTTTTTTAAAAGAAAAATCTCTGTGCAGCTGAGAAAACAACTGTTTCCCAAGTGTTGTCATACGTCAGACTGTGACGTCAGCACCTCTCCCTTAGGGTCTGCCATCTAACGTGACTCTAGGCTCTGATAGCACCCTGCTCCCTTTGGAAGCTCCCCCTACCCTGGAACTCACCACACACCCCATTCTGGAACAAGTAATAGAATTTGCAAGCTCTTTCCATTGCTTGACTATAGAAAAGGGCCTAAAATGAAGTCAATTAATGGAGAGGCGGCTTTTAATAGAAGAAACATCAGGCCCATCGCTATAAAAACTGATGTAACAATTAGACTTTGGAAACCCCCCAGCTTTCCAGAGAAATCCATTATGGAACTATGAAGGATCGAATGCTTTCTATAGAAATACCATTAAAATAAGCACTTCCTAGCGTAAGACTGAAAAAGACTCAGTGCAGCAGGCTCTCTGAATAAAAAGGTAACAAAGAAACTAAGGACTGATATAAACAACCCACTCCACAGGGTCTCACGAAAACACTCTTCCCTGCAAAGGTTACCACTGGAAATGAACAAATTAAGGTTCCATCTTTATGAAACTCCATGCCGACGGATGCCACTTTCCTGGACTATCTCTACCCCAAATTCCTAGAACAAGTGAAAACTGAAAAAGCAGCAATTCCACACTTGCAGAAAATCTGACCTGAAGACAGCCTTTACTCCTACTGATGAAATGCAGGGTTCTTTTCTTTACAGACTGCGTTGCCATCTCTTATGAAAACGCAGCAGGCATGCGGCTTTGTCACATTCTCCCTCTAAACAGTGTTCCTACGTATAAATCCAGGACCGCAAATGCCTGGAAACCACTCCAGTGAAACTGCCACTTGTGTCTTAGGTATATGGGCGCCTGCACCCCAGGAACCCATTTAATGAAAGTATAATAACAAAAGAAGTCTCTTTTTAGGGATTCTTGGCATTCACCTCATTTGGGCACCCCATCTGGCCACCACATCTGGGAGAAGGTGGACCCAGTTGCCTCCATTCCTGATCAACGGAGGGATATTGCTGTAACCCACATGGCGTCTCCCCTCATGCCCAGCAAGGTTTCCCCGGTCCTCCCTGACCCTGTCTGGGATCCCATTGGCTTTGGGATGGAGGGCAGACTGGGCGTCTGTGGAGACAAAACTGACCTTCACTGCGTTGGGTCTGAAGCGTCTACTTCAGGACGTTGGGGTTTTGTTGTTTTTCCTCCTTCTGATTCAGCAGCTTTTGTTACAAACACTTAACCTGGGAGGAAGAGGTTAAAGGGAGAGGACAGACACCCACAGTTAAAGGGTGTGTGCTGTTCTCTTTAAGCACCCACATGCCTGTGACTGGCACAGACCTTGGCAAGGAACCAACAAGGCTTGTGGGGAAAGTAATATCTAGAAAACTACTGTGCCATGCTCTCTTCTCTGTAATGACTTGGTGGGCCGTTTTGCCAGGCCCAGCTTCTGCCATGGGCTCTCTGCTGGTTCAAAACACCTGGCCACAGTCTACCTGAGATCCCTGAGAAGCGGTGGGGGATGCCTGTGGCAGTTATTTCAAAACGATAAGGCAAAGGGAGAGGAAACAGCACAGAATCTGGCACCTGGAGAGTTTGTGTGCACAGAGGCAAACAAATCAGGAAAACATGAAGTTAGGGTTGTGACTATTCTGCCTCCTGAATTGTCCTGCTGCTTTTCCATTGGTTGTTCCTCCTGTTCGTCTTCATTTCCATCTCATGCCTTTTCCAGCCCAGCCTCTCAACGAAGTTCCATCTCATTATTTATTTTTTTATTTTTAATTAAAGAAATGCAGCAGCAAGAGAGAACTCTTATCTCAGACTTGAGAAAAAAGAAAAAAACTCTTGTCTCTAGACTTTAGAAAAGCCAAGAATCCCGGCATCCAATCAAAAAGCTTTGCATGCCAGTGCTCATTCATGCCGGTTCTGTATTTGATGAACTCTTCATTCAGTTTGTAGCTCAATGTGTAGGAAGCCCAGTGAAGTGAACCAAGCGCAGGATGTCGTCCAAACATGTTGAAGCACTTGTGGGTGAGTGCTCCGTCCTTTGTGCTCCTCGGCTCCTGTGAGAAGCCTCTGTCTCAGGCAGGCTCCAAACTGCCAACTCAGTGAAGCAAATAATAATTATTCCTAATGGCAATAATAATTATGGAACGCGGTGGACCCAATATGAGGTTGGCTGTCTGTGGCTTCAGCGGGACAGCCAAAGTTTCACACACATTGTTTTAGAAAACTCTCTCTCTCTCTCTCTTCCTCCCCCTCTTTGCCTCTCCCTCGTTTTCTCTCTCACTCATGCAAACACATGGGCACAGTTGCCAAAAGAGATCTGGACAAACTCACTCCTCTGGTTCCCTGCGAAGAGCTTGACTACAGAGGTAAATTAAATAAATAGCAACTATCCACACAGTGAGCAGGGATTGGGACATGTCTAGTAGTTGACACCACACACACACACACACACACACACACACACATACACACACACACCACTCATTTCCCTTTTTGTTAAACATTTTAAACTTTCTCCAATTCCAGACTTTTAGGAGCTATGGGGAAATGACAGACATGAATAATTTGATACATTGTTACTTTCCTTCTAGGAGAGATGAAAGGAAAGAGAGAGGAAAAGAGGGACAAAGGAAGGAAGGAACCTCAGATCAGTGCCCTCCCACCCCCATTCCCTGCAGCTGTAAGTCAGAATCTCCTTGGTTGGGGCTTAATCACAAGGAACAACAGCCTGTAATTATTGGAATTGAGAGTCTAGGTCAGTGGTCGGCAAACTCACTAGCCAACCACTGTCCTAGGAGATGGAAGCCTCCCTTGTAAAGCCCCAAGCCCATGGTCAGTGCCATACAACAGCCTGTTTACCATGAAATAGTCTCCCTCCTCCACCTGAGCTATGCCCCTCCCCCACGCCAGGATTTGGCTGTCTCCACCCTCCTGGGACATCAGCATTAACACTTCAGTATCTCCCCTCACATACCAGATGCCTAGGTGTCAGAGAAATAAAAGGTAGCTCCTCCTGAAAACATAATCCATCAACCAAATGGTCATTCTCTAGATAATGAAGAACTGTTCCAACTTTATGAAAATTAGGTAAAGGGGCTAATCTGAATCTACATGAGTGTTTTTTTTCTCTTTTTCTTTTCTTTTCTTTTCTTTTCTTTCTTTATTTTTAATCATCACCCGAGGATATGGTCACTATGACTATTCTTTAAATGTGGTTTCAAGGTGCTGGTACAGTTTATTGTCATGTAAGAGGCCGGTTATAAGGGGCATTATGAAAACCATGTTATGTGGAATACACAGAATACATCTGGCAAAATTCTTGAAGGGTTTTGAATAAGGTTATGTACATTGTCAAGTGGCCTAAATCATGTTTTAGTAAAGCAAAATATTATGAAATGTGTACACACACACAAAAACACACACAGACAATTTTCATTTGGATGCTGATGTTCAAATTTTCCAGTGTTCTTAAATAGCACACAGTTTATTTTGCATCATTTAAAAAATTCATTCATTCAATGTTTTAGAGAGGCCATACTTTGGAATGTGCATTTATAAAACTGCATTTTTGTTTCGTTTTTGTCATTAACAATATGGCCTGACTTAACACGGGGCTATAGAAAGGCATTAGAGGTAGGCTTTGGTTTCATTGAGTTTGCAGGTTCATCAAAATGGCTCCCCTCATACTAGTCAAACAGTACTGAAGTGGAAGCAGCCTGTTCTTCTCCAATTAAGTGCTCTACTGCTTCTCTCTTCGGGTAGTCAATTTGAGCAAGACATTGGGAAAAGGGAGAGGCAATGTCACGCTATGCAGTGATCCCTGGGGAGTCTGCCAAATGCTTGGCCACGGGGCCCCTACAGGTTCTGAGAATGACATTTTATGTTTGACAAGTGTTCAGTGGCCTGGTGCCTTGGGGATGGGTGTCTGTTGTTGTAGTATCATTATGATTATTTGTGTAGAAAATGTTTATGGGTTCTATGTACTGAAAAGAACAGATTGAAGGTCAGCTGTAGAATGCTATGCACTTGGCTTGTGAATTACCATATCTGAACCAATATCTGGTTCATTTCTGGCATTTCAAAGATGTTTGGGGCCATCTGTTCTCTACAAAGATCTGCACCCCAGCAAAAACAACCCTAGCACATTCCCGCATGTCTCTACTCCACACTCACAAGGGTCCTATCATTTTACAGACTTTACCGGCCTATTCACCAGCCAAAATACACTTTGCCAAAGGGGGAAAAACTATAAAACTCCAAATTCTTTTAAATGTGTCTGGTGCCATTAAGAATGTTTATTACTCTACAAGAATTTTATGTTGATCTTTACCAAAAGCACAACATACTTGGCAACTAGATTACTAGATTTCCTGCTAAATGTGAATGTATCTGTTTTATGGAATTTATTTTTTTGTAAGTTATATGAGCTAAGCAGTGTGTGGTGGAGTGTTAGTCATGATGAGGAAACAATGCTGTTCCCAACGCTAGAAGAGGGCACTT
The DNA here is from genome assembly GCA_026230045.1 of Corynorhinus townsendii. Lineage (NCBI taxonomy): Eukaryota > Metazoa > Chordata > Mammalia > Chiroptera > Vespertilionidae > Corynorhinus > Corynorhinus townsendii. The sequence continues at coordinate 176,892,728 of JAPDVU010000004.1, read as the reverse complement.
ACTAGACAATCTAGTTTCGTTCTTTCTTTTATAAGATGGAAAAGTGGGCCCAGTTAGGTCAAGGGGCCTATTTAAAGTCCCAGGGCTTCTGAGCAGTACAGGCAGAACCGCCAGTCCCAACTTCCCATCTTTTAATCAGTGGCATTGTACTCCCTCATTGAAATAGGACTCCCTGATCAAGGATTGCCTTTACATCCAAAATCCAAGATCAAATTTGCTGTTTATATGATATTCTCATCCAACCAAAGGTAAAACATCCATAGAGTTTGCATAAACATTAACTAAATCCTCATAAGAAAAATATAAAAAATGGTAGTACCAAAATTCCATTTGGTCTAATATAATTGAAAAACACATAAGAAAACCATTGAATCAATGATCTTTTGACTCTCCAAATGTCCAATTATATGAATACATGGTATATGCAATGGGCACCATGGCCCATCTGCAAATCCTAAAACAGTCCTCTCTTAACTCAGAACCTACTTGTCAATCAGTTCATAGAGAGTTATTTACACTTCGGGAGACATATAGTACTTAAGAATATGAAAGCTACACCTAATCAGAAATGCCCACTGGGACACTGCCAGATTACTTGAACATGCTCAGTCTTCCAAAGAGCAAAGTGTACTCCGACTTCCAAAGGACCTGTTGTATTTTATCAAGTTCATTTCTCTGGACACGCTCACCTTGCAGAGCACTGCATACAGGAATCATTTTTCCATGTTAATATCCCTTTTGGAATTCTTCAAGGAAGGGCTACACTTAGTCCTGGGACTCTCTCTAAGCACCGCACCATGAGCCATGTAAACCTATAGTGGTAAGCCAGCTGGGCATTCATGCTTCTGTCCCTGCAAACAGAAGTTACCCAGCCAAACCCCATAGAGGAACTATGACAAGTATAGAAAGGTATAGTCAATAATTGCATTTTTTATTATGGGAAGTACTAGCATATGCCCTCAACCCTCAGTGTTTAGTTATATGGCACCTTATCCAAGGCTTATCCTTTGGAAGATGCTAAATTTTGATGTAAGCTAAAGCCCTGTGTTTCAGGTCTTTCACAAAGTAAGCCCCCGCCCAAATAATAATAATGCCAGAATAGAAGACAGTAGATTGCATTTTCCCATAGACTTGTGTCTGGCAAGATCACTGTCCGTGTTTCTTGCACTGGACTTATTTTACATATTTTACTATCATGCTATTGTTTTTGTAGTTATATCTCCAACAAAAGCCACTTTTAGCAAGGTGTGCATAAAAGAACAATTTCTTGATAAGTTTAGTGAACAGGTGGAAGTGACACATGGTCTAAATGTAGAACTAAGCTCCCAAAGTAGCTCCCAAGGTGTGGGTGGCCTGGCTTCTAGTTCTGGCTTTGTCATTATCATTATGACACAGGGCAAGTTACGTCCTCTCTGAACCTCACTTTACTCAACTGTAAAATGGGAATGGTCAACAGAATTATAAAGTGTTGATATTCACATAGGAGTTGAGCCTGGAAGTCAGGTCTCTCTGGCTTCTTTTGTGGGGACCCCTCTCTTGGACTGGCTTCCACTTCCCTACACTGTTCTTTGCCTACTGGGTATGCAAACACATCCTGGAGCTCAGATAATCTAGAACTCCTACTAAACTCAGCTCTTAGACTAAAACAAACCAAAAGAAAAAAATAAATGTGAGACAGAAAAGAAGCATGGAATGAGGGTACCGTTGCTGGGACTGACTTGTGATCAGCTGGCTAATCCTTTCCTTATAGGTAAAGGAACTGGGGCTTAGAGAAGCTGCGTACTTGGCCAAGGTTGTAAACCTTTTTAAATGGCAGAGCCCAGACTATCCTAAATCCATGACATCTGAACCCTTGGCTAATATTTTTCTAAGATTCTGCTCTGACCTGTCAATGGTTTGGCTCTGAGCAAGCTGTTGTTTTCCAGGTTTATTTTTTCAATATGCTGCACAAAAAAATAAGTATCTAGAATTATGAAAGACATAAACTAAACAATCATGGTCTTCTAGAAGCAGATCCTCTTCCCCTCTTCTGTGCTTATCTGTTCTAAAAATGGGGGGGGGGGGTAATGCACAGAAACACTTGTATGGAAGATTCTGGAAATTTGCATGTTCATAAGACAAAATCTTCCTCCAAGAGGAGGTCATAGGCAAAATCACATAACCACAGCATAAGCCTGGAAGTCATACTTCATTCGGGTAGGGCATGGGGTCTTCCTAAAAACCAAGAAGTGAAATGTGGAGCAGAAAGGGCAGGCATTCTCTGAGGTGACTCTGGTTTTCTTGAAAATGAGGAAATTTGGCCAGATCTCCCAGGTACAGACCCAATGTCTGTATTCAAGTGCTCATGACAATCCCCACTCTCCCTTCCTTGAGGGCTAAGGAACTACCATATATTTCTCCTGAAGGACTGAAGTATCTGTTGGCAACTCTGAGTGTCCACCTCTGCCCTCGACCGCCCTGCAGATGTGGGAAAGCACAGGCACACTTCAAACTGTAACCGGACACACTGAGCATGAGCCAACTCATGTGCGTAGATGATTCTCCCAAATGGTCAGACATGCTGATGTGCCTTCCATGGCACTGGGCTTTCCATGGGCAGGAGCACAGGGAAAACATCTGCTTTGGAGTCCAACAGACCTACTTTCAAAACTCTGCTCATCTCCCTGGCTGAATGACTGTGGACAATAAAACTGGAGTATATAATGGCTACCTCTCTGAGCTCTTGGGAGAATTATAGGAAACAACATGCAAAGCTAGATGAGTGCCTGGCACAAAGTAGATGTTGGATAAAGGTTAGTTTCCTTCCTTCCCTTCAGGATCAGCCTGCTAATCAAGGGGTTTTTCTAATAAAAAGCTTGAGCCTTTGAGGAATGACCTCCAATTCTCTCTCCCAAAGAGACTAGCTGTTATGGACTAAATGTTCAGAGGTGGGAGCCTTTGGGAGGTAATTAGGTTTAGATGAGGTTATGAGAGTGATGCCCCTATAATGGGATTAGTGTCCTTATAAGAACAGGAGGAGACACCAAAGCTCACATATTCTCCTTCACACACACACACACACACACACACACACACACACACACACACACACACACACCAGGTGAATACACAAGGAGATAGCAGCCCTCTACAAGGGAAGAAGAGGGCCCTCACCAAGCACTGAATCTCCTGGTACCTTGACCTTGGACTTTCAAGCTTTCAGAACTGTGAGAAACAAATGTCTGTTGTTAAAGCAACTGGGTGTATGGTATTTTGCTATAGAAGCCTGAGCTGACTGAAATGCCAGCCTTGCTGTGTTCCAGGTGAGGAGCTGAGAATGAAGACACCAGCCTTACCTGAGGAATCAAAGGCAACGTCATATTCAGAGTGGAGAGCAGGGGTCTTTTTCTGCTTCTCGGAATACATGTCTGTGTGCTCTGCTGTTCTGGCGCTGTCCCCTTCATTCGGCCATAATACCATGTGGTATTACAACTTTTGAATGTTAAGAAACCTTATATTTCCTCAAGTATCAGTACTTAATGTTTTGTTCCACACATAAAACTCTGTGAATGGAAGGCTGCTGGCCCCCTTGTCAGAGGTAATTTCTCAAGGCTCTGCATGGGATTTAACGGGAGCCATATGGTTAAGTCCATCAACCCTCCCAGAAAGCATCCCCCTGAAGGGCCCTCGTAAATGTTCTCAGTGCTGTGAAAGATCCAGCAACTTTCTAACAATAAAGCAATGTTCATAGTCATGATATTCCACAAAACATAAAGCAGGAAATGATGGCTTCTGGTCTGAATTACTCAAAGAGGGCTTCAAGCTGTCCCGGGGAAGGGCCTGGGGCCAGTGATGACCTAGGACCTGCTGGCCTGTTGCGTCCACATGAAGAAGACTGGCCTGGATCTCACTTGCATTAGCTTGTGGTATACAGTGACCACAAGCTGTCTTGTGGTGGACAGTCTTGATCATGCTCTGTTGGTTTGTGGAATTTAAGAAAACTTTCAATAATGGGTTTGTACACCTATGCATTTACAGAGCAAGTACACTCTTAAACTCTAAACTGCTTATTATTTAAATCTTCTTTAAGCCAGGCCTTTCTGTGATGGCATTATTTACTGACCTCTCTCCATTCTTTTGGGTTTCCTTTTTCAGAGCAACAATGACAAAAAAACCCCACCCTTGAGTCAATTTACATCCTCATCTCGATGGACAGCTCAAGCACAACACCAATTCATACAACAAAGCCACATGACTCCTCTGATAGGAGAGGTTCCCTTGCTTTTAACACCAACAAGTTCTAAGATGCAATAAGATTTTCATTATTATTATCATCATCATTATTTTCCTCAGTCATGTCCATTGAGCTACTTTGAATGGCACATAGTGTCAGGGATTGCAAAGAGAAAAGAGAGAAAGAAGCACAGAAAGGGTGAGAGAAGGTACAATTTATGATGAGTGTCGACTCCTTTTTATTGTTTTCATAAAGATATTTTATATAAATATTCTACAATATTTATATAAATTTCTGGCTAAGTGTTCAATCTAGAGTGCCTAGCTACAGCACCATGCAAATAGAGTTTATGGCCAAGTAGCCAATATGCCCACATATCACATGGACATGTTTATTTTAGGACTAATTGGTATAAAATCAGAGAGAGGTCACATATGTTCGCTGTTGAACATATTTTGAATTTTCTAGTATATTTACTAGAATATTTCACAATGGACCAGATATCTTCTTTCCAAATATCAATATTGGTAGGAACATCTGTGTATTCTGATGTTAGATGTATCACACTTCCACTGTAAACAATTACTGTCAAATAATATTCACCAATAATCTAACCAGCTTACCTATTTTTTCAATCTGTACAGAGAATTAACATTTTAGAACATTTTAAATACAGAAAGAAAATTGATGGAATATTTTGGCAGTGTCTCCCATAACCTGTCAGAACTCGGCACTTATACCCATTCTTGCAGAACTCCACACTCCATATTATCTTCATTGTTCTACTGAAGAATGACTGGTCATGAATTACTATCATTTACTCCAAAAGAGAAATAGACTTCTTCAGGGAAGCTGGGATCTATCAAGATCATAGCCACCTACCCCACGGAGTATTGGCTCCTACAGAAATGTCTCATGTGAGAGAAGACAGAGAGAGAGATAGAGACAAACAGAGAGACAGAGAAAGAAAGAATTTGCACTACCACTACCTGCTCATCTACCATTTTCCCCAGGCTTTGCTGGCTTGATCCTGAATTAATGAGCCTATTACATGATATCTAATAAAAATGACTAGAGTAGAGATCTTGGAATCTGCCACATATTTGGTCCAAGGATGAATCAATTTCATCTCTATTTAACACATGCTTGTTTTCTGTCTCACTTGTCTCCCCCACAGCCCATGCCTCACTCTTTTTTCCCATCTGGAAAACTTATCTCCTAAAATGCTGCCATCAATCAGCCAAAGACACTCATCCCGACAGAGTGTCTGCCAGTTTGACAATGCACAAGTAGTCACTAGTTTGGGGATACCTCCCACACTCTCTAGTGCTGTGTGTTTTTCTAGCCGGCCTAACCACACAAGTGCAATTTGGAATATTTATACTTACCTCCAATTTCTATTGGGATAACAGCACTACTTCGACAGAACTGGGAAAAGGGCACGGCAGAGCATGGAAGGGGATGCAATGAGTTACCATGTTGCTTGTCTATTTACTGTTAACCTTATTTCTTCAGATTTTTGCGTTTCCACCCATTTGGGAACAATGTAGCTCAGTGCCTACTCAGCAAGTATGAAAATCAAATGCTTACTAGGATGCATACTTTGTCTCCCAAATCCATGAGAACTAACACTGCTCCCATTTCCCAGTCCTTCATGTCAGTACCACTCTCAATACATCCAAGCCTCTAAGCTTAAACACAGCCTGAAAGGAGGGGGCAGAAAGGAGAGCAAAAGTGGGATTAGCAGCAGAAGTTGAGCACTGGTAGAAGGGGAGGAAAGAGGCAGAGTGGGAGACAGGCAGCCCCCTTCCTCTGCACAAAGTCCCAGTCGTGAATACACCCACTGGCCACAGCAAAAGGGCACTGTGCATGGGCACAGGTGGGTCCCAGCCCCTCTGGCTGGATGCAGCTTAAGCGCAGAGCCTGAATGAAGACTTTCATTGCTGTTTGCTGTTTTTGTTGGCTAGTTGCCATGGCAAACATTTGCAGGTGGCTTGGCCAGATTTTGACACTTAAATATTTGAGGTTGTGATAAAAATCAGAATATTACTACAATATGGTTCTGTGCAGCCTCAAAAAAAAACTATCTGCAATTTCAAATGCTCATTTAAAGACACAGTCTCTAGAGGGAACTCATGTTTTAAAATAAGTACTCATTTCCTCTTTGCTGAGAGAAATAAAAGTCAACCATCCCCAAATGTTACCACCTAGAGTTTCATTCTGAATCCACTGTGAGATGGGTTGGCTTGTTCCTTGCTGAGCCCCCATGATCATCTGGGCAAGGTTTTGGATGGGTCACATGGAGAGAATGGAAATGACAGGGTGTGTGGGTTGAAATCAACATGGTAAGCACAACAGGGAAGGATCCGAAGAAAAGAAACAACCTCCCTTAAGTCTGGCAATGAGACAGAGTCCTAAAAGTGACAATTATCTCCTGGAACACACCAGATATACAACACCCCAGGACTGGGAATAAATGGGAAACGGAGTGGGTCAGGAGGTCACAACTATCAGAGAAACACTCCCACCCATCCAAGCAGAGTGACATGGCCTAGAAATGTCACCCAACTGTACAGCCTTGGGCTAGCTAGGTAAATTATTGACAGAGTCAAGACCCATTCCAGAATTTAGGGCTAACCCTTAAAAGGCTGTTTCACAAAAACCGGCATTGTACTAACAATGGCCGAATACTAAGGGTCTCCAAGAGGGTAGCTGGGGACTGGTGCAGGGAGAGGCAGAACTCCAGGGGAGAAGGAATGCTGTAAAACTGCTAGTAAACTCTAGCACATTTTATGTTTTTTCCCTTTGAAAGAAAAATAAAATAATTATAATTAGCTGACCTAACTGTGAATTGTCTGCCCAAAGCCAAGCCACTAGAGTGAAGGAGTCCCTTGAGATTTTGACACTGTCTTTGACAACCCACCCTGCCCTCTTAGTATATTATAGGTTCTTGCTTTAGATAGCGGCAACATTTGCTTGCATAGTCATCTGAGAAGAAAAGAAGTCTTTAACAGAGACAGTTGCTAATTGAGTGCTGGCTTCTTCAAACAGAGGCAAGCATTCAAATGGCTGGATTCATTTTCTATGTCTTAAATGAGAAACTAAATGGACCCACAGCAAACTCACAAAATTGTCATTGCCCACAACTCTCATTTGTTAAGGTAGGTCTCCACATGTCACAACCCATCCAGATAAGATGAGAAATGTGAGGCAAGGTGCCCCTTCTAGAGCATTTGTAAGAGGAATAAGCCAGTGGTGTCCCCAGTGCTTGCTTTGGTCTGTTAATTCTTACAAGCATTGGAAACAAGGGGGTAACGACACACTGACAAATTGTGGGACAACTTCTAATTTTTTTACATTACCATATCCAATATGCAACTGAATGTTCAAACTTCACTCTGATGTATATCCCAAACACAGCAGACTCCCTTTGCTGTTTTAAACTCTGGGAACATAGAGCAACCAGTTTTCAGCATCCAACAATATAAATGTATCACAGCTCTTTGGCTTAAGTTATTATCTTCTCTTCCTAAGAACTTGAATGCTCTTAAATATTTTATTTCCTCTTCACTCTACTCTTGTGAGGGTAGAAAAAAGAGACACCATGCTCATTCTGGAGATAAGGAAGCTGAGATTCTGCATTTCTAAGAAGCTCCTGGCTAATGCCCAGGCTGCTGGTCCTCAGACCCCACTCTGAGTAGCAAGGGAATAGAGCTGTCACATGATACTCAGAAGTGAGAGCTCTTTCCATCCCAAAATACAAAGTGTCCGGGACCATCCTACCAATGCCTTGGTATTATCTTTTTTATGTAAATGAGAGGGAGAGGGCCCGCTTTCACGGTTCTGTCTACTCCAGGATTGACTATGGATCAATACAGAGAGAAGGGAGAAGCTTCTTTCTACCATCCTCAAGTATTTATCTTGAGAACTATGCTGTGGACTCCATAACACCCACAGAGTTTCCTATAGTCATCTTACAATTCATAAACCTTGTTTGAAGAAACAATGATACAGAATGACTTGCTCCCCAACCCCTACCCCAAAGTCAGGGTCAAACAGCATCCACCAAACAGAGACCCTTGTCTCCCTTCTCCTATCAAAAACAACACTGTGAGCTCTGGGCAATATCACATCAGCCAGGAAAATCAACTTCTGTCTCATCCAATCCGGGCACTAGAAACAAGAAGAAAATCCAGAACCTTCCCTGAGCTCCAGCCAGGTCCCAGAGACAACAAGGAGGTCTCCTTACCCGATCTGGCGGTTGGTGGAAGGTGCTTGTGTGATGACAGAGCTGGACTGGGGTGACGGCATGGCTTGCTGAATCACAACACTGGTGTCATGGTTGGGCATCCGTGTGCTGCCAAGCTGGTGAGCTCCAGGCCCCGCCATGGCCCCACCAACTGTATTATGCATCGAGATATTCTGCCCAGAGAAGACAGAGGGGAAAGGTCAGAGGAAGCCAATGTTTTATCCTGCCTTCAAGCTCTCAAAGACCAAAATTGGGAATCTGTTTATGTCAACTAAATAGAGAGTTATGGCTTCTGGCAAGACGTAGGTCCATTCATCTTGTTATAACTTACAACTATGAGAAGATGAAAAATAACTATTTGCCCTAAGAGTAAAGCACATAAGAAAATACCTTGAAGTTCACTAATCACACTGCCGCCATCCTGATGTGAGGTTTACATCAGGGACGTTTAGTGACTCAGTGTGATATATACTGCATTTGAAAATGATTTCTGTGGTATGTGCTTAATACTGTGATTTAGTGAAGAGCCCTTTGGCATTCTGCTTTGAATGACAAGCACACTGGGTTATTTTTCTTTTCTTTTTCAGTCAACCACTGTATTTTCCCCCAGGAAATGCTACTTTTCCAAATTGTAATCTGGGTACTCATTACCCAAGCCTCAAGATTGGGGAGGATGGATGATTGGAATAGACAATAGGTGTCTGGGATCCAATAAAACAAGAGCAAGAGTTGCAACGTCTGCTGTATTTCCATAAAATCAATTCATAACCATGTTATGGAATCACAGAATACAGAATGAGTGACTGTCTGTTTGCTTATTCATTATCTCTCCCTCTAGAACGTAGAATGTTTGTGTTCAAAATGCTATCCCTATGTTTGGAACATAGTAGGCATTCAGTAAATAACATATTGCATGAACAAACTAGTGAAAGAAAAAATGAGACTAAGTCTAATACTTCTTTTTGATGACTTGGATAAAGGTTTCATTTAAAATTCAAAAGTAAGGTAAAAAATTAGCTTAAAAGACAGCTCTTTCAGAAAAGAACGTCACCGGGACAAGAGAGGATACATATTGAAGCTAGGGAAGGCTGAGCAACATGGTGGGACTAAAATATGAAACATTCAGAACCTAGAAAAGAAAGAGTAAGTACAGGGCAAAGCAAATTAAGTTATGGCCTCTGTAACCACCAGGTACAGAACTTCAGCCTAAGGAGAGGAGGAAAATTCGAGAGGTCATTTGGACAATGGGTTGAGGATGGCAGGAAAGAAATGAAGTGTCACTAGCAATTTACTGGAGGAAAAAATATATATATCTGTCTGCACTTTGGGGTTAGCGAAGAAAAAAAGTAAATGCTACCCAAGAGAACTAGAAGTTGTTCTTTGATGTTCTTCTGCAAAGAACAGGATTTCCTGCACTACGTGTTAAATGATGGTGATAACATATATGGTACTTGGTGTGACTGTGTCCATCACATTGCACCTTTCCCATGTTTCTGATTTCTAACTCCTGACCACACAGTTTGTTAGGAGTCCAGATGGAAACTGGGCACCTGGCTTAGACTGTGAGCGACTGTTTTGTCATGGGTTCCCAAAGGCATGAACGGGCTTATACATACACACGCAGTCCAAAGCTCCTCTTATATACTGGGAAGCTTTTCTGATGTGGGAAAATATTGTGGTTGGGTAAAGTAACATGAAAGGAAGTGGTGATTTCTATTGGGGTGGCACTGCAGGGACATGCTTGAGTTCTTTTTATAGGATCTAGAGACATAGAGAATTAAACTTAAAATAATGAATATAAAAATAATTGTGTTATTTCCTTTGAAAGTGAATCTTAACAAACTTACTTTCCTGAGTCTTAATGAGATCTTGACGAAGTAAACAATTACAAGTATTATTTTTTCCATTGTTTGGATCCTTAAGGATACTAAAGAGTTTTCATCTTGCCCGCTGTCACCTACTTTGTCAATAATATAATCCCTGACTCTGTTTTAATAAGCAGCATGATTACACTTTTAAAATAATATTTAAATTCACAAACAAGAATATAAAATCTATGACCTCTTTTTGAGTTACATTTGACATATCTTTTCTATTGCCCCCACAGTCAGTCCCCAAATATTACAAATTCAACTTAAGCATCCTGTATCTCTTTCTGTCTTTCCATCTATCCTTCCACCAGCTTACACCCAACCAGCACCATATCCTTTCCTGGACTAGACAGTGGTCTCCTAGTTTGTCTCCTGTCACTCACTTTAGCTTCCCTTCCTCCTCTTTCCCATATTATAACCACAGGGATCTTCTCAAAAGGCAAAACTGATCATATCTCTACAATTCCCCCTACAACCCCTAATCCTAGCTTCTTGAATGGTTGGCTTCCTATGGCTCAGAAAACACTGACAGCACTCTTTGGATGACCTTCAAGGTCTGTATGGGGTCCTTCTACCTCCACAGCCTGCCTTACACCACCGTCACTCTTGCCCCTGTGATTTATTCCACCATACTGAAACGTTCCTGCCTTTAAACTGACAATGATCCATCTCAGCACAGGGCCCTGCAATCAGCTCCTTTCTGTTGCCTCTGCTCTTCCCCTGACCACACCTTCAAATGCTAGATCAAGCAACTCATGAGGAAGCTGACCTCTCCAATGATGGGCATCATATTCCTTTCTTTTGTAGTATTTTTCACAATATTGCAATTATTTTTTATTATTTGATTGACATGTTTCTTCCTCTAGAAACCTTTATTTTGCCAAGGACCATTTCGGTCTTTATAACATCATTTTCAGGCCATACAAAATTATCAACTTAAAAATTAGCCCGCTATATTTAGTCAAACATTTAATTAACTCATCCCTAATGCTTTGGCAGGGCTAGACCAAATGATTTGGTGGGACTTACACAGTCTGTGGGCCAGATGTTCCCCACCCCTGCTCTAGAATATAAGCACACTGAGAGAAGGGACTAAATCTGATTCTATTCCCATTGTGTCTCTATTGCATAAGTCAGTGGCATATAGTAGGTGCTCAATGAATGTTGAGTGAATAAGAAAAACATAAAATATCATTCCTAAAACATTCAGTATGATAAAATCTTATCTTTTGTTCCCTATGCAATTTTTCAAAGTGATAACCTCTTATCTATTTACCTCAAAATCTCTACGTATACTCACAATAATACAGTTTTAGATGTTAAGGTACTTGTACTTGGGCTAAAGAAATAGAGAGGATCAGGATTAAGAAAAAAGCCACAAGCATGGCATGTAGATTAGAAAGTAAAGCCTTTGGTAAAGTATTAAATGAACCTTTGGAGGAAAATACAAAGTAGTGAGCTTCAAATCTGAATGAAGCTCACTACTTTGTAGTAAAACTTTGGTGGTGAAACTTTGGCTCAAATGATGGCAACAACCATTCTTTTTTTTTCTACCATGAAAACTAAGAAAAACTGACTTGTGCTGCAGCCCAAATACATGGGTTTCACATCTTCAGAGTAAAGCATGTTAAATGAGAGAAATAAGTAAGTTCCTCCAACCCATGCCAAAACCAGTTTAAGAATCTTCTCTGAGAATCATTTTTTAAAAAATACAAAGGACTATCTAGGAAAATACATTCCCCCTTCCCCACCAAAATCATCTCTTTGTCGCTGTGATCCCCACCAGAGATAGAAAAGGCATCTGAAAGTCATATTCTAATTCTTCAATAATATGCTTTCTCCCCACACATGAAATCAGCACATTCTCCAACCTCCTTCCCCACATACAGAGGGTAATTTCAAAACATAGTGGAAAAAGAAACAATTACACAAGCATTATTATTTCATATCAGGAAGAGATAGTCTTTTTTTCCTTCAAACATTATGTAGTAACTCAAACATGAAATTACTTTCTGAGTTCACATTTTCCCAATTATTGGTTCAAAACCTGTCTTCATTGATAAAAGAATGGCATTTTAACCTCCAGATAAATTAAATATCCAATTTCAAAACTACGAAGAGTGACTCTATCTTGCTGAGCTATTTCTCTGGTAGAGGTGCATAGATTTGGAGCTGGTGAAACAATGTCACAAAAGCAGTGGACATACGTCAATATGCTCGGAAGGATTGGGGGGTGTTCCCTGAAGTTCAGCCTTTGGCCTTTTCTTGTGTAACATATTTATTAACAACTTGGATGAAGATGTAAAAATTGTGCTTGTCAACTCTGCAGTTGACACGTGTAGGGAGGCACAACTATCTTCTGCATAGTAGATTGGGGTTTTACTGAGCCAACTGTGTGATCTGGCCTCCAAAAAATGCTAACATAAATCTAGGTTGTTGTAAGAGAAGTGCAAAGTCCAGATCAAGGGAAGCAATTCCTCCCCTGTAGAGCACGTTGAACTGACCACATTTGGCGACCACATTTTAAGGGGGAAATTGACAAATAGGATGGAATGAAGGCCATGACAACATCCGAAATGGATCACAGGAAGAACAGTAGAAGAATCAAGGGAATATTTAGTCCGGGGAAGAGAAGACTTAGAGGGTCATGAGAACTGTCTTCGAATATTTGTGGGATTAGATATAGTATCTGTTGCTCCAGTAGCCATGATTTCAAAAAATGATGATAAAAGCCAGTAATAACTACAATGTGAGTACCTATTTTGAGGCAGCCACTAGGGGAGATGCTTTATAAACTGCACTTCTAATCCTCACAATGACCCTATAAAGTAGGCATTATTCTCCTCATTTTAAGATGAAAAAGGGAGTGAACTCTGCATCATGACAAAGGCCGTGCCATTCACCACCTCTGGCTGCCCTCACTCCTTCTGGATTGATAATTTAAGAATATGAATTTGAACATTTGTTAGGATACATTTACCATGAGTAGAGATATCCAAAAACAAAACAAGCTGCCTTGTAAAGTACTGAGCTTCTGGCATCGAAGTTAAGTCAGTAGAGACCAGTGGTCATCTGTCAAGGATATCATCAACATGATTCTTATACCAGGTGGTAGATGGCACTAGATGACCTCCAAGGTCTCTTCCATTACTAAGATTCTGTCATTTATGATACACGGTTCACACTTTGGCTCAAATGATTAGTAATATGTGATAATGTTGAAAATACATTGGCTTAGGCATTAGGTCTCTTCTAGTCCCTCCTCATAGCCATATAACCTGGGCAAATCATTCAACTTCCCTGGGTTCCGCAGCCTCACTGATAAAAGCAGGGGTTGGACCACATGATCCTGATCTTTTCCAGCTCTGATACTTCATAAGTCTCTTTCTATGTTACATTTTATGAGACACTAAATGTCCAAACAGACTTTTTAGACTCTGATTCATGAGCCTAGAAACACTGATTTTTTTTCTCCATAACTATAAGCTTTTGCAGAAATTAGCCTTCTGAAAATTATAGCTTTCTGCCAGACCCAAGGGATCAGGATTCAAGAAACGCATCTAACAAAAGGTAAAATTTCTCAAGCATCAAAAATGAAAGCTCCACAGACAAACTGCCTTCACCAAATTTTTCCCTATTTGGTTCAAATTTCTCCACATGTCCCTGGAATTCTTCTTCCCTTCACGTCCCTTGCTCTCCATTCACTGTTGTTCTGAGACATAAAGGGTGTGAATGAGATGAGAACCAGGAAAATAATGAGTCTTGATTGCATACTCAGTGAGCTTGAGGTAGAGTGGTAATTGTCTTTCTGCATGCATGGACTTGGAATACAATATGCAAAAAACAACTTGATGCATATGAATATATATCCGTGTTCTTACAAATAACTATAATTTCAGGGTGTGGTAATGAAGGATGAAGGGAAGTGGCCCACAAATAAAAGTGAAGGTTGGAGCATACAGGCAAAATTATGTTGATTCCCATAAGGTCCCAAAATGTTATCTTCAAATCTATAGTCTGTCCAACTGCCAAGGTGTGGAGACTTTATGGGTTTCTCTATAAAGAGCCAGGGTCATCCTGACACGCGTTTACAAGTTGAGTTGTGCAATCTTGAAATTGTCTGCATCTTAATGATGCCTGGGCAGTTATGAAGACTTTCAGAACTTCTCAGATGTAAACATCCATGAACTGCATCCAAAAGATGTCTGAGACATTCACAGAATAACAAAGGTTCTAACCTTCTGGGAGTTACTATGCTCTCTGGAGGTACAGAAGCTATTCTAGAGGGTCTTGACTCTTTTCTAGTGTCTCAGGAGATGGAATACTAGTATGGGTATTTTGAATTCTACTGAGGGCGGTCTGCTCCATGACAGAGGGACAGTGAGGTACTAAGGAGACACAGCAGGTAGGGTGAGGAGATCAGGAGCCATCCAGATCTGAGAATTCTCTCCAGAGAATTCTCCTTAGTGTAGTCACACAGTGTAAGATGGACAAAATATCACATGATCTCACTCATATGTGGGATATAATGATCAACATAATTTGATGAACAAAAATAAATCCCGAGACAAATGGCAAGAGAGGTGGGGGGGGGGAGGGTGTTAGAGAGCAATCAAAGGACTTGTATGCATGCATATTAGCATAACCAATGGACACAGACACTGAGGTGGTGGGGCCTTGCCTGGGGTGGGAATGGCTGTGGGGGGCGGGGTCAATTGGTGTAAAAGGAGACATACATAAAACTTTAGACAATAAAAAAGATGAACAAGATAGATAAGAAACCATCTCAGGCAACCTCTGCAGGAGGGAATAGGAGAGTAGAGCCCAGGGGATTGTCGAAACTCTAGCTTTGACATGCACATTTAAATTTTGTTCTTTTAGAGTTTGCTACTTATTCCAGGAAAATTCTAAGAGGGCCCAAGGTACAGAAACAAAACATGAGCTCTGAAATCAGGATCAAGCTCACATAAGCTCCACATCATCTGCAGGGTGTTATTCAGGTTCCCTAAGCCATACCTTCCTTATCGTTCAAGTGGTCAGGGTTGCAGTGAGCATCACATGAGATAACAGATATTCTGGCATAGTGCCTCAGAGCAAACGCATACTTTTCTTTTTAGTAAAGCTCATAATGTGAAGCTCAGAAAGTAATGGTTCGTTCTGGGTGGCTACTCCCCATGACTGATATTAATAGAAGTATTATTAATAATAGTTAACACTTAAACATCATTATCATATATCAGAAAATTTAATATTTACCATCAGTCTAGGAGGTAGATATATTTATTACCCCCATTACACAGATGTGGAAACTGAGGAACAGACAGGTTAAGTGACTTGTTCAAAGTCACACAGTCAATAAGCAGAGGAGCTCAGAGCCCAGGCTCTTACCTACCTGGTAAAAAAATATTTGTACTTGATATCCTTTCTACGAACATTAAAAGAAGTTATTAATTGATGCTGGGATGTGATCCCGAGAACTACAATATAATGTCATACCACAAATTTAGATCAATATTATCACCACCACCTTCACACCTAGAAAAACCTGGGAATACATTATGAATTCATTTCAAAGTGATTGATTAGTGACTCTTGTCTTAAGATCATGCTGCCATTCTGGCTAGGTGGCTAAGTTGGTTGGAGTGTTGTCCCATACACCAAAAAGTTTTTGAGTTTAATTCACTATCAGGGCACATATCCAAGTTTTGGGTTGGATCCCCAATCAGATGCATGTGGAAAGCAACCAATCGATGTTTCTCTCTTCCATTGATGTCTCTCTCTCTCTCTCTCTCTCTCTCTCTCTCTCTCTCTCTCTCTCTCTCTCTCAAGTCAATAAAAATATCCTCAGGTGAGGATTAAAAAATATATATCATGTTGCCTACTACATGGGCATTTCTAGATTGGATGAACAGGGCAGATTAAGATTAGGGAGGGAAAGCTGTAGTTCAAAGAGTGTTGGACAATACTTCTATCAAACTGCTAAAAGAAACCAGGTACCCTCACTTGCTCACTCACTGATGCTACTTCACTTTCCTCGGGAGTTCCAAGAGCTCAGGGAAAGCCTGAGAAAGGTAATTTCTCTGATGTTTGGATCAAGTTTAATTTCCAAGACAAATTCCCTAGCAATGGGTAGAAAGGCAGCTGGCACACTGATGTGATTCTCAGTGGCCTTAGCCTACTCACCCATGGAGGAGGTGGAGGAGGCAGAGTCAGGGGCGGAGGAGGAAGAGGAGGAGACACCCTTCCCATCTCAACCCCTCACCCTGAATGGGGCTCTAAACTGGAGTCTGCAGAATACAGAGCAGCTACACTCTCCTCCAATCCCAGACCTCTGTCATCTTTTCTAATACTGGGTTTGAAGGCAACAGAGCCCCAAAACCATCCCTGTAAGCGTTTTATAGCTATTCATTTAATGCTGTAGTAAAATGCTCAAAATAATAAATGTCTTCTCAGGTGCCACCCTTGACTGTGAGAAACAATTTTCAGGTGTCTCTCAAAGATCCTGCTCCTTCACTTTCAGATTCTTAGTGCCTTGGACTGTCCATGTTTCTCCTCACATCTATCACTTTATTGTCTTGGTTGCTCTGCTAAATATAATCATATTAATTAAAAGGAAGGACATGGTGCTGCTTCATTCAGGTTACTAGAATTACAGTTGGGCAAACTTCTGTGGTTTTGTTTCTATAGATAACCTGGAAGCTAGAAACGAGTCTAACACCACTGAAAGTGATATTCTACTCAGTCACTGGTAAGGTCCCTCATTTCTCAAGAATCAAGAACCATATCATTTCACTCACATGTGGGATATAAAACTGAAAGCAACAAATGAACAAACAAGACAAATAAACAAGCAAAAACTCATAGACACAGACACTACTATGGTGTTACCAGAGGAAAAGGGGATGAGGGGGAGGTAGTAAAGGATAAAGGAGGTCAAATATATGGTGACAGAAAAAGATTTGACTTTGGGTGGTAAACACACAATACAATATACAGATGATGTATTATAGAATTATGCACTTGAAGAAACCTATATAATTTTAGTAGCTGATGTCACCCAAATAAATTTAATAAAAATAAAATAAATAAATGAGGGAAAATTACTTTTTCTAATAAGATGTACATTCCGTCATGCTACCAGTCTACTTAAAAGACTTCTGACTATCTATTACCTCTTCTATATATGCCATCACATTGACTTTGGTCTTTCACAATCTGGTCCCAATCTTTCCCAAATCACCTCCTGGCAGCCCATCCTCACTATCACCTTCACCCCTTACTGGTCACACACACAGACCTCAATGCTTGTTGACTATTCCACACCATTTCCATGTCTTTTGTCACCCTTGCAAATAATATTTCTTTTATGCAGTCAATCCATTCATCAAGATCCAGTTCTGATGTCCCCTCCTCTGTGGAGTCTTCCCCCACCCCTTCTGGTTCCCATAGTTATTTCCTGCTCTGAGCTCCCACAGGGCCTTGTCCACACCTCATTAGAGAGCATCACTGGTTTACAGGAGTGATTTCTCCAGTAAATTTGGAGCAGGGAATATGCCATGTTCATTGGAGAACAGCCAGTATCCTCTCATGATGGGTACTTCCCAGATATGCAATACATTCAACTATTCAGTGAATAAATGAATAACGTGTGATCTTGAACACGTTTATAGGTTCTCTTTGCTTCAATTTTCTTATTTTTAAAAGAGGAACAACCCTACCATGTAAGATTTTTTATAATGATTATGTTAAGTAATATAAATACGGAGTTTAGTGCCATGTTGAACATATTAAATGCCCAATAAATGGTAATAGTCATTATTATAATTATCATTGCCATTATTATGATTCCTGCCAAGACTAACACCACCTCTCCACTGGCAGAATTAATTAACCACTCCTTTGTCCTCCATCTTATCTCATACATACTTCTCTCACAGCTCCTGGGACACATTGGTGCATTTACTTATCTTTAAGATCAATTTTCCCTTTCTAACTGTGAACTCTCTGACTACAGGAGCAGGGTCTGATTTCATATCATTGTCCTCAGGGCCTAATACAATGCCTGTCACATAGATGTTTGCTGAATAAATATACAGTAAGTGTAACTGGTGCTGTGGAAAGAGAAAACAAAAATAAGTGCTTGCCTATAAAGCCTATAGTTTAGAGGGAATATGAAAATTTAAGGAAGATGGAAATGAAAAAACAAATCTGAAAAGTATCTTCACACACACACAGAGATTAGAAGCAGGATGAGACATAGCATCTAGAGCTGATTAGACCATGGTCTGAAGGGCAAAGGACTAGTCAATAGCTCTGCGTTTCTATCCAAGCTCCACCATGAAGCACATGATCTTGTTTAATGTCCTTAGTCTGTTGATTTTGTCTCATGATTTCCACATCTGTCTTTTCTTTGCTATCCCACAAGCTCCAGAGCTTTATCATCTCCTTTCCTGATCATACAATAGCTTTCTACTGCTCTCCAGGCTTCCATTGCTTCTAGTCCCTCCCAGACCATTCCAGACCAATTAATTGGTATAAATCAGCACTTTCCCAATGTAACTCAATTCTAACCCCACCCTTTACTTACTAAAGCCCACTCTCAGCTTTGCCTCAAGTCTGTGTATTCAGCCCTATCTCTTACCCTCGCCCTTGCCCAAACCCTCCACTCCAGCCACCCTTCTCTACTCACTACACAACTCATGAGTTCAAATTCTCACCTTCACATCTTTACAGGTACATTCGCTAGGCCTGGAATTTTTTCTTTTCGTCACTGCCTATCCTTTAGGCAATAAATTTGTTTATTGATGGATGGTGTTTATTCAAGTACAAAATAAGGATAGTATGCCCTTACTTCCTTTGATCTAAAAAGTTAAGACACAGTAATGGCTTGGAAAAAAACTTCAGTAACATAACATTATCCTACAACCCTGCTGTCTCTCCTTGACCATCTCCTCACTCTTAGAAAGAAAGACTTCCCATCTTAATTTCAGGTTCATCTTCTCAATACCACACCCTACTATTTTCTACCTCAGCACCCCAATCCTTTCCTTTATAGTATGTATCACATGGGGTAATTGTTACAATCATTACTTCCTGTACATCATTTTATAAACTCCAAGAAGAAAGGGACAGTGCCTGTCTTGTTTTCTATCACTATTGCCTAGCTCAGTGCCTGACACAGAACTGAATGATCGTTGATGGGATGGATAAAGAAATTACAATTTATGAGGTATTGATATGGGAATAAAGAATAGTCAGTTTACAATTTCCTCTTGTCTAAGTTGGGCACATGGACATGTTAAGCCTGAGATACAAAGGGATGCCATTTGCTGATTTGAGTCCACATAAGTGATATCAACACACAGAGGTCAGAACACAGCTCAAAAGTCTCCTCAAATAGTCATATGTCTGGTCAGTTCAAACCAGAGGCAGCAAGATGGAACTTCCTAAGTAACTACAAAGGGAGACAGGAAAGCTAAAGCAAAATGATTAAAAACAAGCAAGGAACTGAGGCCAGTGTAGGGAGGGAAGTGGCTAGCCAATGGCATTAGCGCAATCACACCTCTGTGTTGCTTGGGGAAGAAAAGGGACTTTAATATCAGGAAAGGGGTGCTAAGCATACAATGAAATGCTGAGAAGTCATACTGAGAACCTGGTATAGTCATGCAGGAGGCAAATGGCCCATTCTAGAATTACTAAACAAATTTCTCTCCTGTCCTAACCAGAAAATGTGAATTTACTTAAAATAAGAGTGCATAGAAAACTACCCCAGGGATGCTGAGGGCCTATTTTTTTTTCAGCATTTCAAATACCTACTTAATGACCAGAAATATAAACAGAGCACTCTCTTAAAAGCTGCTAATGATATACTACAGATCTGAGAAGAGATTTCTTGTGCCTTTCTCTCTCCCAAGCTCCCCCTTCCTCAGCTCTTCTCTCTGGCCAAAAGAACTGGAAGCTAGGACTGGCCACAAAGATTAATTTGCTTGCAAACTTCCCTGCCTGGAGCGCTGGTTAGGCAACATTATGCTCTTAACATAAAATAGACATGTGATCTTCAGGGAGAAGGAAAGTGTGCTACAAGATGGACTTCCTTCTCTGGAACAATAGAGAATGAGTGTGCGTGCCTGTCATTGCACTTCTGGCAAAACCCGTCAGGTGGCTCACCATGAATGGCCTTGCTTTGTAGATTGTTTAGCACTTCACAGACATAAGTTACTGCTCTGCTGGTCTAACGATCGATATGAATTAAGCAGCATATTTCTATCCTGGGAAGTGGCTGTTTTACTGGAGGACAAGGACCCTTGAATGGCCAGTGCTTCCAAGCAAACTGAATCATCGCTCCCAGTGTTTGTTCAGTCTGAGAGCAAA
This sequence comes from Corynorhinus townsendii, assembly GCA_026230045.1. Classification (NCBI taxonomy): domain Eukaryota; kingdom Metazoa; phylum Chordata; class Mammalia; order Chiroptera; family Vespertilionidae; genus Corynorhinus; species Corynorhinus townsendii. The sequence continues at coordinate 176,872,024 of JAPDVU010000004.1, read as the reverse complement.
AACCAAATTACATCATGTAACAGAGCAAATCGATGAGAGAGTTCGTCTGTCTTATTTGATGAAATCCTAGTATAAAGAGATAGCATTTTCACTTGACCATAACAAACCAAACAGCACTTGTCACATAGCACAAGGGACACCTGCCAAAAAATGGACAGGACAATTTCCAAAGAAGCTTCTAGAAAACCTGTCTGAATATTAAGAGCACATTTAATTTTTTTCCCTACGAGTAACGGGTTTTCTGGATCCTTAGGGGTCCAAAAAAGTGCAGTGGGGGTAAGTGCCTACCTGGTAACCCCCCCAAACTACACAATCTCGTGTATACTACTGTGATTCATTTCCTCCCACTCCGACCTTATTCACTCTTCTTGAGACTCGTGCTGAAACTCCTTGCCATTCTGTTCAGACGTGGGAACCTCGGCACCTGCTGCCCCATAGGCTTCTTCCCATTTTCCTCCCTCGCTTCTTCCAAATGTTTGCTCCAATGTTACCTCCCAATGAGGCCTGTGTCTGAGGCCTTGTCACTCTGTCTGAAATTCCAGCCCTGCCTCTGTGACCCCACATTTCCCTTTCTGAAGCCATCCTTCCCACTCATAGCACATGTCCCAATCCTAAAACACATTTTTTAAATCCCTATTCTTAAAATAAGAACTTGAGAAAAGAGAAATATACAAAAAATGTTGAATGGCTCTGTGGTTTCTTTGCTTGTTGTTTGTTTGTTTTTCGCATCAAGAATCTCTTTTATGATTTTTCCCCTTAGATGTCATGTTTTTAAAATACTTCTTACAAAGTTATGAATGCATTTTCCTATACAATCACCTGTCTTTTTGAAGGCTTCATATTCCTTAATTTCTAAAATCTCACTTCACTCCATTGTTTCATCAGACATCAGTGTTTCACAGCGCTCTGGTCAAAGATAAATCGAGCCTTAGCTCATCTGGACAGACTTACTGCATATAAACGCCCAGCTTCAATTAGAGAGTTGGACCACTGCATCACTTGGGTCCCAGTAGGAAACAGATGGCACACTCAAAATGGGTAATTTGAGGCGTGATTAATAAAGGAACTATTTGCAAAGGTATGGGCAGAGTGCAAGGAAGCTACAGCCATAGTGCAGTAAGTCCCCTGGACCAGTTTCAGTTGGGAGCTATTAGCATTCCTAGCTTACAGGAGTGAGAGAAAAGGAGATTCAGGGGACAGAGTGGGTAGCAGAGCCAGGGGAGGAGAGAGCCTGTGCAGAGGGCACCTGGAAGGGGCTGTGGCCCTTGGTTAAAAGAGGCACCTAATGGACAGAGCTGGGGCAACAGCCACTCAGGCTCCCTTCCCTCCCTCTCTGGAGCCTGCTGGGTGCCCATGTGACCAGTGGCCTAAATCCAATGGGAAAACACAGTTCAGGGAGATCATTCATGCAGTAAATATAGCTCAGCCTTGCAGGGTAGAGAGCAGGCTGGGAACAGGGAGAATGGGCCTGGATGGACAATCAGAAAAAAATGCAGTACAACTGTGTTTTGATTAAACTTGCATTATTTTATTTTATAAGCAATATATTTGTAATATAATTGCTCATTAGGGTAAACTTATTTGAGAAAAAAGTAGGTGGGAAGAAACAAGACAACAAATCTACTATCATTCTTACATGCAGAAAAAGCTAGTATTTTACTATATTTCCCCTACACACGCACACATAAACACACACACCACAGAATAGTACATAATATAAACATACAGTATGTGTGTGTGTATAGATAGGTAGATAGATAAAGATATCTTAAGGGACTAAAAAGATCTGAAACCCCAGTTTGGGACGCAGGGACACATATTTTAAAAAATATTTTTATTGATTTCAGAGAGGAAGGGAGAGGGAGAGAGAGAGAAATATCAATGATGAGAAAGGATCATTGATTGGCTGCCTCCTGCAAGTCATACTGGGGATCAAGATCACAACCCGGGCATATGCCTTGACTGGGAATCGAACCATGACCTCCTGGGTTGACACTCAACCACTGAGCCACACTAGCCTGGCCATTGTTACATTTTTAACTCCAAACCACCTACTATGATTTCAAAAATATTATCTGTATCTGTATTTACTTTTGTCTCATTTATACCATCTAAGGACAGGCCTGTCACTAACTGAGCCTGCTCTGCATTTACCTGTGTGTTTAGTAAATTATAATAGGACTGATAAAAACAATAGAAGGTAGAGCTAAAACCTTCCTGTCCCACCATGTGCCCAAGAAACCCAGCTCCACCCTGAAAGATGAGCCCAGACAAGCACAGCTCCTCTGAACCTAGATACACACCCTAAAAACAAGGTCTCAATTTTAGGCTGCGGCTTTTGATTTGTCTACGTTCCTCCCCATGAAACAATGGGGCTTGGAATAAGAAGGGCTTTGGACTGGGAGTCACAGAAGAAGGAATTTGGCTGCTGGTGTGGATGGGCCATAAAGCCATTACAGGGCTGAGCTCCATTCTCCCTTCTGCCCGAGTTATTGGATGGGAAGAGAGTAAGTACATTTAGAAGATGCATTTTTCTATCTTGACAGTCAGGATTTATGGGTTGGCTTGCTAAGTAGAAGCACTAAGGCCAATGAAATATTTTTATTTAGAAGCTCTTCCCCTCTAAACTCCTATGGTAGGACCAAATCTATAGGCCCCCGGTTTTCGGCAACTTGAACATTCTATAATTTTCTATCTTGAGTCCATTTCAATCCTATGGTTCAACATCTCTACTGACAACTTTAAGGTGGATCAAATTTACTGATTATTTGATAGGTTAAGAAATAATATTTCTAAAACTAAAAAATAGATGTCATCTCAGCAGAATCAGGGGTTCACATAAGAACCACACCCATATTGTCAGAGCTTTTAATAAATGAGTCCTTGGACAAAGGCCTGCATCTTTCCCTTTGAGTAAATGCTAATGTCCTTCTATGTGTATTTGTTGACTTTTTCCTTTATAGATATGTTTCTTTAATATCTGAATGCTATCTAATTACTTTTAAAGAAACCCAATTATAGGCCTATTAATAACAAAATGTCTTTTTATATCTATTAGTTTACCAATCACTTCATGAAATAGTTTTCAAACCCATGTAGATACATTTAGAAATTTAAATCTTCTCTTAAAAGTCAAATAGAATCTCAGTGTGAAAAGTCATTTTAAAGGTTTAGAACCATTGGTAAAAGGAATGTTCAGGCAAACAATGAAATACAGTATTTGAATCTCTTGTATTATCTTTACCCTGCTAAGCATCTTTGCATATGAGTTAGTTTTGCATTGATACATAACACTGATTTCTCTGGGTAGCAAACTAACCTTCCATTCTCCTTTTTAATGGAACAATGACAATGTTGAGGCATCAAACCTAATCTCTCACCTGCTGGAATCAGAAGAGACCAAACCCCAAGGCCTCAGAGCCCTCATGAATGCCTTGTCTTATATGTTGCTCCATTTATTCAAACATCCTTTAACATCTCCACATTGATCGAGGTTTGTGCTCCGATGTCTGAAGAAGTGCTGACAAGGTTAAAACGCATCTCTTTCCCTTTCTCTCCCCCTTCATTTACTGGGACTGAAACCATCAGGAACTCTTCTTAAAGGCCTGTTGGTGCTGCTGCAGGGGCAGCAGAGGGAAAGGCCTATTGGAGACCTAGTTTGGGTAGACCTTATCTTTGGGTAGAGGGAATCCAGAAAATCTATCTTTCTAGCACATCTGGGGAAGCTTTCCACACACCTACACATACAGTACACATGCATGCACATGCATGCACACACATGCACACACACACACCCTACACACACATACGCACATGCACGCACACCCTACACACACATACACACATGCATGCACACACACATGATGCTGCCTACTCTGAGCCAGTTTGAGTGCACTGAGCCCTCGCAGTGGCTGAATGAAATTCAAGTGGTGGCTGAGGGGGAAGGTGGGGTGGGGAGGTGGTAAAGCTTGGTCGGTAGTGGAAGGAAGAAGGCCTTTCATCTTAATTTCTGTGACATCATCCAGTTATATCTACTCAATAATGGCCTCTAATTACAAGTGGAGATGAATAATGAAAGATTCCCCTGTATTCTAGTTTCCCCCCAAAGTTGGCTTCCCTCCTTGGCTCATTCATGCGAACACTCTAGACTCACCTACTGAGCATAACTGGAGCTGTGGCATGCTCTGCCAAATAGGCGCTTACAACTGGAAAAGGCCTTTGAGACTTCCATAGAAGGCTGGGCAGGTGAATGGCACAGTGGCAGGAAGGAAAGGGATACTAACCCACCTCCAGGCACAGTGTCTGTAACTAGATGTTAGCCAACAGTGACAATGCCTTTGCCATGCAGGGTTTGATTGTTAGGTTCTGGTGGCAACTTAGGAACATGAAAATGAACGAAGGAAAAGCAGATACTAGGAAGTTAAAGTAATTACTGAAAAGGGAAACTGGGACAGTGAAAAGGATAAATTAAGTTAGCTCTACCTCATCAGGAATAGAGAAAGGACTTCAGGTAAAGCCAACACAGGAGATCCAGCTTAGATGCAGGCTGGAAAGACAGGAAGCAAGAAATGCCAAGTTCAAGAAAAACAATATTATGAAACTGAGAAGTACCTGCTCCCACAACTTTACATTTCAAAGATACCATAGAGAACCTTGAACCCAACTCCCTGACTTCACAGAGAAGAAAAAGGAGGCCAGGGGAGGGGATGTGACCAGACCAGAGCCCACATCTAAGTGGAAGCAGAAACAGGACTGGAATCTAGATCTCCTGACTCCCAATTCAGTGCTCTTTCTGCTATGATGGATTTTATAGAGATTTTTGTTTCTATGATGTGGTAAGAGTGACTATATCTCCTGTTTACATTTGGAACTGAATAGTTGGCCCAATATAGTAATTATGTCTTCCTGGAGATGAGAAAAGCTAGGATGAGACAGACACTCAGACACTCAAAAGAGGAAAAGTGACTCTGGCTGGTATCTCATTTGGTTAGAGCATCGTCCAGATATGCCCTAGTCAATGCACATACAAGAACCAACCAATGAATGCATAAATAAGTGGAACAATACCTCCCTCCCTCCCTCCCCCCCTCCCTCCCTCTAAAAAGAGTAATCAATAACAAAATTTGGTTAAAAAAATCAGGCAGGAGTTAGGGTCAAGTCCAAAAGAGAACGATCTCCTCAGCATCACCACTGGGGGTCTAAAGTGAAAGGATTCTCTTTGACATTGGACACACTGGCCTTCAGGTCCTGCCAGTCTCCCACCAAGGGATCAGAATCTCTGACAGCAGAAGACCTGAAGACACTCTTAATTATGTTTTAGGTACACTTCAAGTCTCCCCAAAGCACAGCACAGTCATCAGGCTGGGTCCCAGCCAGTTGCTTAAGGTATTTAAAACAAAAACAAAAACACAAAACCCAGCAAAGAGCTCCTTTTGTTCTGACAATCCTTCCTCACACGTTAAGTGCCCGGCACAATTAGGGCCATTTACTCTGTGCACACTTGAATAATGCTCTAAGAGAAAGCTCCCACTGCAGCGTGTGGCTGCGGGGACAGGAAAGCACCGCTGCCTCTATGGTTTCATATACAGATTGTGTCATACTTAATGCTGGAATCATAAACTATGGATTTCGCCCCTCCAAGCTGCCTATTGTGTGCTTATAAACAGGAACCTGGCAGCATGTCAGGGGTGCAAATTGATTTCCTTTCCCAAATAAAATTTTAAAAAGCAAATAAACAAGGTTATGTTGGCTAATGAAACATTACATGCCAGGCTGGGGAGAATTCTTTTAAAATGCATTTTCTTGAGCAAAGGCAACACAAAGCATCTGTAAAAGGTTCTTTCATAAACAACATGTTTACACAAAAATGCATTACTTGAAAGAAAAGAAAGTTGTGGAGTATCTCCCGTGATATATTCGGGCTGCATGTTAAGGAAGAAGTTAGGAATGGGAAGGCCCGCCATGCTGGAGAATTTGGAAATTGAAGCCACTCAGAAGTAAGATGGCATTGTTCTTGTTTGAAAACTTTTTGGTTTCGGTGTTTTTATCCTTCGTAACCACGACATAAGCAGCCCCCTTTGAGTGTCTCCCATTGGCATGAAAAAAGCCGGAGAGAGAACGGAACCATGCCTGCCGTGCTCAGACATACACGTTTTTGAGCGAGCTTAGCTGAATGGCACCACTGGTAACAGGCCCTGGAGAGGAGCTTATTTCCCAGCAGAGATTCCCGGACCAGCTTGGAAGCAGTTGTAGCGATCCATTGTAAGAAGCATCTCCTAGCTCTTGTCTCTCTCCTACTTCACCACAGAGCATGAATTGCAACCCAGGCCCAGAACCTAAGCCACCCCCAGTGGGCTGTGAGGCCCAGATCAAAGAATCCTCTATCATCTCCTGCCTTCAACCATGTTCCTAATATCTTTCTGCTGATGAACCCAGGCAGTAGGAACCTGATACTCCCCGATGAGCAAAGTCCCAAGACGACATCACATGCAGCCCGAGGGACGGGGCTGAGAGCAGAGCTGCGGCCTATGATTGCAGCACAGGAACAGAGGGCCTCTGCCTGTGTCTCGGACCCTAACGAGGCATCCTTCTCTCACAGTTCCTGTCTGTCATCAAGGGACTGGCATTTTGTACTAGAATTCAGAGGCACAAGGTGGAAAGTCCCCATAATCTTGGGATGGCCCTGATTATAACTAAAGAAAAGGAACCCCTTAATCCTACTCGGGAGCTTTTGTTCAGGCTGAAAATGTAACTCAGCTAGCTAGTTAGACATAGAGAACACAGTGCTCAAAAATCTCAAGGTGACCCTGAGATCCTACCCAGAAGGGTTGCGTGTGTTCGTGGTGACAGGGTGTGAGGTCTGGGGGATGAGTGGTGCCTGAGATGGCAAGTCCCCCCTCCCCACCTCCCACTCACCAAGTAACCTTGGTCAGGTCTCCGTGCCACATGGAGCTTTCTTTTTCCACCACTTTTAATATAAGGCAAACACTGTCAGTATGATGGTCGTGGTGATTAATGAGGTAACATTTGTAAAATGCTAAGAGCTTTCCAGAACTAAAATGCAAATACTGTAGACCAAATACTCTGGATAATAGTTAAAACACAAAAAGGGTTAGTCACCAGTTGGCTGAGAATATGAACCTGGGAAGGGACTGCAGAAGAAGTGTGTTTTGTAAAAGGGTTTGACCAGGGTTGGGTGGACATCAGGGGAAGAGAAAAAAAAGGAAGGGAGGGGAGAAGCTTCAGGGCTTGCAAAATCTGAAACACAAATTATTGTACTTCCAACAGATGCCATTAACCTTTCTAACTCTGCACACTTTCAACAACACCCAACATAACTTAATTACACAAAATCTTTTTCTATACACATAATCTTACAGGATCTAATCTCACACATGAGAGCAGATTATACTGAAAATTTTGTTCTCATCCAAAGAAAATGATACACCATGACTCTGTGGGGGCCATATACCAATGGTCTTGGCACTTATAACCAACTTCTCCCATTTCTGTGGAAATGGAAGGACCAAATTAATCATGGGCAAATTTGGTAACAGATGTGCTTCTCTGCAAATCTACATCAAGCACTCAAAAAGTAATTACCCCTATAGCTTGTTGTGTTCCTATGTACACTTGGCATCAAGGACTGCCCTCAGCCGCTTTGTTTTTATCTGACGGGAAGCTAACGCCGAGGGGGTGATACTCCAAATGCTGCTTTAGATTATAAAGTCTTAACAGCCCCTCGCTTTAGGGCACTGTGTTTATTGATGCTATGTAAGCAATTTACAGCCCCTTAATAGTGCATTCACCACAATGTTACAGTGTTTAACTTGTTAAATTATATTTAGAGCTTCAGGGAAAATTACCTCATTGGCTTCACTAGCGTGGGTTATTGATATCACACAGGAGTTACAGCACCAGCATCCACCTGACTGGGGCAGTGACAAGGACATTACACAGGCTAGAGTCCAGAGGTGGAGCACTAAATTCGAGGGGATCAGTTGAGGCAGCAAAGGACTGATGAGAGAGATGGAACGGGGCGGGTGCTGGGGGAAAGGAGGCAGAAGGGAGTGAGGTGAGCAGGGCCAGCATCTGATGAAGCCATTTGTTAAGTTATAAAGCAAACAAATTGCCACAAATGGCCATTTTGATTCCAACTTTGATTTAAGCCACCTCCACAACTGGGCCGTGGTCCCATTCCCAAGCTCCTTGCCATTTGGAAAGGAGTTTTCTGGATCTAGGAACCTGAGAGACACATTGACCTCCAGCTGCTGTGGCCACTCCTCCACTGAGCTCCATGTTTAGCTCTCCAGGGCTAGGACATTGCAAGGGAAATAGTGGACATGTTTCAAGAAAAGGAAGGAGCAAGGAGAGGAGGTGATAGAAAAGGGGAAGGAGGAGGAAGAAAGTGAGGAAGAAGAACTGGAAGAGGAGGGCAGAAACAATACTAGCAGCAACAACAGTAGGAAGCAGCAAGAGCAAACTATTAAAGTAAAGAGAGACATCAAATAAGGCTAAAATATCATTGAGCTTGAAGCTTAGTGATGTCATGAGACTTCTTCAGGAAAGCAGCCTGAAAATGATACACCTTGTAAGGCCAAGGCATTACAATCCACTGTGAAGTCTGGAGGACAGGCATGTGAAACCCACCCAGTGGCTGACGTGCTCTGGGTTTTAGTGCACATGACATGGGCTGGCTCATAGACGGTTAAGGGTCTGAAGCCAATCCTCAGAAATGACAGGTGTTGCAGTGTGTCGCCTCCATGAGAACACAGCATTTTCTCTTCCCCTACAGGTAGGTTCTGCACTAGGTTTCTCATGCTCAGGATCCATGAAAATAATTCATAACCAAAATAATATGGGAAGCTGACCATGCAAAAACAGCAGGCATCCAATGAAATAAACAACGCTGTGCATTGGCTGTTTTGGCTGATGTGATTATTGACAAGGAATTAGGGAGCTAAATAGTAGATTGTGTGTATTTCAGAAATCAGAGACTAAAAAGGGAGGGGAGGCAATGCTCTCCTCTATGTACCGTTTCCCATGGATGTGAAGAATAGTTACATGTATAGGTGCTAAATCTCAGAATGTGATCCCCTCAAGAGAAATTTCAGTCTTACATACACATCAGAAATTCTCACATATCCTGGGCTAACAGATTTTAATGTTTGACCCCATCATTCATGTTTAATGTCTTGGGTTGTAGTTACCAAACTGTGTGCTGAGGTGCCCCCGGATGCTGCACTGAACTCCCAGGGTTGCCTCAGATCTTTCAAAGTTTGGGGAAAGCACAGCAATACCTGACCTCTGTTGGACACTGCACAAACTCGAGGTCATCAGTTTCAAAATTAGATCACCTGCATTCCTTTAGATTGCACACACTCAGTAAAGCTGGATTTTTGGTGGTTGCTGTGATAAAAAGTAAATACTATGCAAAAATCAATGTGGAACAGAAAACAAAGGTTGTGGTATCCAATCGGACTCTAGAGTTTGAGGAGTTGTAGAGGGCGCAACAGGCACCTTCTACATGAGTAAATAATTGGGTTTTTAAGGATGAAAAACTGTCAATATTCGTGTATTGTTTATTTCAAATAGCTACTGAGATGTTTGTTTACTTATTAAGTTGCGTGGGCCTAAGTACTTCATAAGCAGAATGATGTGGTATTCTTTTGGCAAAGGCATGCCATGGAAACATGGCTGAAACGCCGAGAGTGCTTGGTTCTGAGGAAGTTTGGGAGCCTCTGTCCTGGGGAAAACAGAGAGAGAACATAGTGTGTGGGGATACTGAATAAGTAAGTAATTAGAAAAAATGTAATTTGGGTTACTTGGTCCTCAGTAGGTCATGTGGGTAAAAAAAGAATCTGCTACGTTTTCCAAAATGTGGTAGGGATTCAGATGTTCTGGAAACTATACACTGAGCTAGCTCAAATCATGGGCATTTCTATGCTCTGAATTTTGAAAAGTTCCCAATACAAAAATTTCTGTACATTAAACTCTAAATCCATGTGGTTCCACCAATGTCCTGGCACTCAGTTATCTTACTGTAACTATTCTTTGCTTTTAAGGTGGTTCTAGGAATGTCATCTGAGACTGACAATAGTCCTATTATGTAAGCCTGAGACAGTTTAGCACATCTTAGGAGATATTTCACCAATGGCTAAGAAAACCACAGAATTTGGGCCCATTGCATTTTGCTGAACTTGGGAGCCAACATCCCCCCCCTCCCCCCCCCCCAAACACAAGTATATTAGAGCATTATGCATTTCATTGTAAGGGTATGGAATAGAAAGCCAAAAAGGGCTAGAGAAGATAAAGCTGCATGAATCAAAAGGGACCTTCAAGATACAGAATGTCTGAGCAATAGTCAGGGCTTTTAGGTGTGAAACACACCAAGAGAACAGCATCAAATTCAAGGACCAGTTTCAGAGTTTAAACCTGAGTTGATACCAGAAAAAGGAATGGAAATGCTTGATGGCTAAGAATTGATCGTATTAAGATTCTAATCAAAAATTGCCTGGAGAATTTATTGAAGTCTTTGGATTTGTAACTGGGAAGGAAAAAGAATACGACAGGAAATACCAAAGTTCAGTTCGTAACTGCCCGTTTTCTTTCCATCTCTATCCACACCAAGAATGGCCCATATGCATGTATGCAATTTATAAATGAGGAAACCATAACTGAGACAATTTACTCAAGATCACAGATCGAGAGGCAGAATCAGGGCTTAAGTTCATGTTTCCTGATTGCCAGCCTACATAGTTCAGTTAATTTCAGTGAAGAAAGTTGATCAGAGAATTGCTTGTAAAATAACCCTAAAATTAAGCTTATTAAGGTGGGGTGACCCTATATGAGGATCATCACTATAAAGAGATCACAGCCCGCATATACACACTTTAGGCCTATCTCCTCCTCCCTCCATCCCCTAAATAACCAGGTCTTGGTCACCCCTCAGTCCAGGGCATTTGGATCTTGTAAGAATAGACCTGAATTAGAACCCTCAAACTATTAGAACTGTAAAATGGCACAGCCACTTTGGAAGACAGTATGGCACAGTTCCTCAAAAGATTAAATGTAGAGTATCATAGGACCCAGCAATTTCACTCCTACAGATATATTCATATATGAAAAACACACATATCCATTTAAAAATGTGTACCCAAATGTTCATACCAGCACTATTTATCAGAGCTGAGAAATGGAAATAACCCAAATGTCCATCAACTGACGAATGAACAAACAAAATGTAATCTACCCATACCGTGAAATATTACTTGGCCAGAGAAAGTACTAATACACGCTACAAAAATGGATAAGCCTTGAAAACATTACACTAAATGAAAGAAATCAGTCACAAAAGATCATATATTATATGATTCCATTGATGTGAAATGTCCAGAATAGAAAAATCCACAGAGACAGAAAGTAGATTATGGTTGCCCAGGACTGGGGGGATAGAGGGTAGTGAGTGATGGCTAATGGGATGAGGTTTCTTTCAGGGGTGATGAAAATGTTCTAAAATTGATTGTGGTAATGGATAAATAAAATGGGTGGGTTCATACTGTGAAATACTATCTAGCAGTTAGATTCAGTGAAAAAGTGCAACAAGAATAGATCTTCACCCACACAGGACCCTATTTTTACAAGGACACAGGCAGATTTAAGAACATATAATACGTGTATTTGAGTGGGTGATGGGAGAAGAGAAGAGTAGGGGTGGGAACTGAAGATAGAGGGGAGACCTGAGGTGCAGCAAGAGTGGGGACTTTCCCAGACTAGTAATGACAATGTACCCTGGCCTGAAAAGTTAGTTAACAATGTTGATTAACTCAACTCAGCACTTGAAGTTGGGATAAAGAACGCATAAGTTTTAAAAAGCATATAGCATAGCAGTGGATGTCTTCTAAGTTTCTGGAAATCACATGAATAACAAAGTGGCAGGGGCACAACCCCACTGTAGGAGTAAGAAAGTGCTTCTGCACCCCTTTCTGCAGAGGCTGGTGCAATGCTTAGGTCAGAAGAACAGAAACATACCTTAGCTTTGCTTGGAGGGGTGAGGTAGAGCTTGCACAGCAGGTAAGCAGTGGTGAAGCAGTCTGTGCAAATTAATCACCCAGAGACACACTAGTCAAAAGATAATGCCGTCATCAGACTCCAGAAAGAGCTTCCCTAAGTCGGTGGAGACAGCAGGTGGAGTAGAGAAAAACCAAAAAAACTCAACCTTCTTTAATTCTTTTTACTTTGGTAGTGGCAGGGGGAGGGAAGTGGACCTTTCAGAACTTGCTTGAAGGAAGGAATTTTTCAGAACTGGAAAGTTTAAGAAGAGGGCTGCGGTGGAACTGTAATATTGATGGACACAGTGCTGAAATGAAAACTCCTCCTTCACAGTGACAGACAAAATACTGCCCCCCACCCCCTATCTGCCTCTTCTCCCATCCTGGGGATTATGCTTGCAGAGAGGGCTGACCCTGCCAACCAATTACATTATGCTAATTTGTCTGTTACTCTAACTCCTGCTGGGGCCTCACCACACAGAGCAGCTCCCAGATTTATATTGTCTCTGGCTGCCTCTGAGCACCAACTGGGTTAATGGATCTTTCTGCCCCACCCCCACACTCCCTTCTCTGCTTCCAGTCAGGGATGCAGGGCAGTCTCTTCAACAGACAACAGTGAACTTTCCAAATGACAGCTCTGCAGGCTCCGGGCTGTGCAGAGGCGAGCCTGGGCATTGTCCGGTATGTCTCCCAGAATGCACTGTTTATCTTAGGAGACCTGTCCTCCAGAGAGACTTGTTTTCCTAAGAAAATATATTGCTGCCTTTTTTTTTTAATATAATGCAAAGTACTGGGTAAGTGTGTCAGCCTGTTGAAGTGTCTGTGTTTTATGGTGTACAGTCACCTCACAGGAAGTCTATTAGAGTAATAGTTAAGTTTAAGAAGTCATACATACTAAGAAATCTAGACTGTTATTCTGTTAAAAAGGGAGGGGGCTGGAGCTTTGGAAAGTGGGCTGGAACACACATCTGAATTACAGACTTTTCTCCCAAAGTCAGAAATTCATTGGAAGTCGCCTATAGTGAGCATCCCAACACAACATCCAAAGGTCACAGACCTCCAGATCCACCAGGATCACAAAGCACCCAGCACGCGCCAGGCTGTGTAAGAGAAAAAACAAATCCTGTGCAACTATAAAGCAATGAGACCTGCGCCTATAAGGCACACTTAAAAGTCAACTTCATTTCATTAGAAGTTTGCAATCTATGGAACAATAATAAATACTAAGTTCTGAAAGGACAATAACCATTAAAAACCCAGCCTCCTCTGTGGGAAGTTACTTCATCAGCTATATACTATGAAGCAGCCTTAGAATACTTATAAAACTCACCATTTATCAAGGCGAAAATAATCATCTCGTGTAATGACCACACACTCCTATGAAGTAGAGATGATTAATCCCCTTTTACAGGTGAGAAAACTGAGCTCCAATGGGTTAAGTAACTGGAGCAAGGTGGTGAATCATGGAACCAGAATTCAAAATGAGCCCACTCTCCTAACTTTCATTCAGCCCTACCAAACTGTCCTATGTTGAAGATGGAGAAACAAGGTCTAGATTGATGAACCCTCCTACACCCAAAGAAAACAAACGGGAGGCTTAGAAAGGGTCAAGGCTATATGACTGGTCTCCAGGAACCTGGTTCAGAGCACCTTCCTGAACACCATGCCCACCCCTGTCTCAACTTCGACCAGCCACACAGAAATGTGGCTTTGAAGGATATTTTCAGAACGCTCCACTTTTATATTAAACACAAAATATAGAAAATAATTTTCAAAACAAAACAAAAAAATCAATTCCTTTTCCCCCCAATGGATTGGATTGAGATCTGTCATGACAAGATCAGGCTAATGACAACCCCTGTCTTCAACCTGAGGTATCCTTTACTCACAGTTTTTGTGACCCCAAATAATATTTGGAAAACAGACTTTAAAATGAGTGATATTTTTATGTGGTGATTACAAAGAATGAGAAAAAGCTACTTATAATGTGGAAAGATATATACTAAGGATGTATAATAACCATTTTAAAGTAATATGGGGCAGATAATTTTATTAGGATAAATAAAAAAGGAGAGATGGATAAACAGGCAAACAAGTGCATAACAAGTTATTCTGGGATGCTATCAATTCTGACATGAATAAAAACTTTTGGAATGATATAAAACAAACTATTAACAGGATCACCTATAGAAAGGGGTACATGGGAAGAGAGAAGGAGAGAAAACTTTTCATTTTATGCCTCCCTGAACTGCCTAAAATTTTTCTATGTGCACACATTGCTTCTATTCTTACAAAAGAGCCAACAGACATTTGTCCCATATAACACGAATAACTAAATTTCAGATGTTCCAGAGAGAAAAAAGCAAGTATTAAGGTTCTTTTAAAAATATATATATATATATTATTGATTTTTTACAGAGAGGAAGGGAGAGGGAGAGAGAATTAGAAACATCGATGCGAGAGAAACATCAATCAGCTGCCTCCTGCACACCCTCCACCAGGGATGTGCCCGCAACCAAGGTACATGCCCTTGACCGGAATAGAACCTGGGACCCTTGAGTCCGCAGACCGATGCTCTATCCACTGAGCCAAACCGGTTAGGGCTAAGGTTCTTATGATGCTAATAGGATCATGTATGAGGAAACACTCTGTAAACTAAAAAGAAAGTTATCTGAATATAAGCCCTTCATCCTGATGATGATCTGGGTAATTATGATGATGAAGAAAATAATAATCAAAAGAAGCAGGAAAACAAAGATTCTAAATTGGGCTTGCGGGGCGGGGAGGGTGGCGGGAGTGTTGGGGATACCCTGTGAAATAGAAATAGCCAGATGGCATCAGCTGATTTGTTTTTAACAGGATTTAACATTAAGTAATGTACCCCCCAAAATGTACACCCAGTAAATTAAGGCTGTAATTCCATCTCGGTGTCATGGTGACATGAAAATCCACTCAAGCTTTTCCGTCAGGGTTTATGAAGTTATCAAAGCGCCTTGATGGAATTACAACACTCTTCTGTACAGCTGGAGGGACATTACTCCTTATCTTAACAGCAGTTAAAAGCACAGTGGCACAAAAGGGCACTAAAATACCAGTTCCTCATTAGTGAGCAGCCAGGAGAGGGGACACATATACACATATGCACGCATGCGCACATGCACACACATGCCATGTCCATCTGCATTAATGATTATTGGTCAGAGATGCAGAGTGCTGCATATTCCACACTACCTCGTTCACAGGATTTAAAAGAACTGTTCACAGATCACACTGTCTGAAACAACCAGTGTTTTATCACCTTCTGGACATAAAGGAACATTAGCAGGTAGTCAAGTTTGCTCCCCAGAACCCACCTCCCAAAAGTAGCCATAAACAAAATAAGCAGTCAAAACTACTTAAGATATTTAAAAATAAATACCATAAAGGTTATGAGCACAAGGTCTGGGTTCAGTTTGGGGTAGAATCTGGCTCTCCCATGTACTAACTGTGCTACTTTGGGCAATCTACTTTCCCTTTCTGTGCTTTAGTCATATATAATATGGAGATAGTAATGGAGCCTACTCTTTTGGTTGTTGGGAGGATTAAGTGAGATAATATTGATTAAATATTTACTAAAGTGTCTAGATACAAAGTAAGCCCTGGTCAAACATTACTGCTATTATAGTGACAGCAGCATTAGTATCTTCATTTAGCAGCAAATAAGCATATTTGATAATATAGGCTAAACATATAAACAGCCTTAAAGAAATTAATGAATTTAAGAATCATGGAAGTATAGTAGGACTCTCAGGAGAAACTAGAAAGAAGAGTTGAGATAACACTAACCTTTCAGTTCAACACAAGAAAGAACAACAAGGATATTTTTAGCTATAGCAGAAACCATGGGACGAAGTAATTAGTTGGTTTGCTAAAAAGGTGCATACAGGGGGGAGAACCATAAAAACAATAGGTGTATATTTGAAGCATCTTGTTAACTTAAACTGTATGAACACACAGGCACTGTGGATCTTCGGTGGGAGACCAGTGTCTATTCTGGGTTTGGCTCTGTTGACTGAGTTCTGTGTGTTTTTCTTGCAAACACCACATCTTGGATGTATAGTCAACAATTTCTACTATTAGATTTTGAACATAGAACAAAAACTTAAAGACTGCTGAGAAGGAATCTGAGTGCAGGACCTGTCTGTATTTCCACAAATATATTCACAACCTCTTACAGTTCTTACCCCTATTTAATTTGATAGCATTTCTAAGACATTCTCCTAAGTTAAGTCTTAGCAAGCATTCAAATTAGATCTTCCCTTTCATGCTCATGTTTTATTCATGTGTACATTATTTAATTAAGTTATGGAGTTATAAGAATAGGTACAAATACAATGGCTGAATGGCAGACACACTAAAATGATAGCTGTAAGCATCCACAGCCTCCTGGGCATCAGCAGGTTTGTTTTAAAGGGAGGATGAACAGCATCAGTTAATCTGCCAGGTGGGCTCGGTGAGGGGAGGTGGTCCATGAAGAGATGGTCCGCCATGTGCTCAGGTGTACCGATGGCAGAGAGAGAGAGAGAGAGAGAGAGAGAGAGAGAGAGAGAGAGAGAGAGACACATCTGGGCTGACAAGACCAAGTATATTCCACTGTAATAGTTCTTACTGACACTCTGAAAATAGCATCTTACTTTCCTGTTCTCAACTCTTCTTTGCTATCAACACCAAATATAACCTTAAGAACTGCCTGAGACCAGGAAGGAATACAAATGTGCAACCAATCAAAAACCAGGGAAAAAACCGCACAATTTTTAATAAACAGAATTCTGTTACATGACAGTACTGGTGTTATTGCTAAAGGCTTACAACAATTATCTAATTAAATGGCATTAGAGGATGTGGGTTGTGAAGCCCCAGGCAAAACAGAAAGTCTCCTGTGCTATCACATGCCCAGTTCAGACTCCAGGGCTATTTCACCTACTGCTTCCACACCCCGATGCCCATTGCTCCTACCTTCTCCCCCTCTCTCTGTCCCTCCTCAATCTAAATAAAAACATGCTCTTAGGAGCCAATCTAATAAACTCATTCACCCACAGTATGAACAATTAATGAAATTTAATGTTATCTTTCCCAAAGGGTTGTATATAAGAACCAATAAACAAAGTATCAAAGTGACATTAAGTATCAAAGTATCAAAGAAATAAAATTGTGCAATTACAGAGCATTCATGAAAATCAAGGATATTCAGAAAAATTACACCAGCTCCTTTGAAAACACACTAAACAGACCAGGTGCTCTATATTATAAATATAGTTTGAAGAACTGGCACCAATATGGTTTTGTAATTGCTTTTTATAAAATGTTAAAGTCTTCAATGTTTCTTAAAAATACAAACTGGTCTCTCAAGACTAAGCTTGATGTCAAATTTCCCTGAAAGACCCCCCATTACATGTGTACCATGCATCCTTGGAAACAGCCATAACAATTTATGCCCAATGAATGGGAAAGAATGTTGATTTCACTTGCTTTACGACCTGGGCGATGGGGGGCTGGTGACCAAAAATGTCTGTGCTTATTTTCAGAACTGATACCATGACGGTCCATCAACCACCATTTGCTGAGTTCCCACAAGGTGACGACGGTGGATTTTGTCTTTGGAGGATGTCAGGGGTTGGGAAGCTGGACAAATTTTCAGCTCTTGAGGACTCTGCCTTTTCTGAGACTAAAACTGTGTGGCTGAGGCCAGGCTAACCTACAGATTAGCCTTTGCATGGCCTGGAGGATGTAGATATCTGCAGGGAACACCTGATAATGTCAACCACAAAAACATGTGATTGCAAAATTGTCACTTGTTTTATTTGTATGGAATAAAATATGAGCTAGGAATATAGAAGGGAAATAGAGGACAGGCTATAGCTACTATCTTTAGAAAGGGAGTCTCCAAGTTTCTTACCTAGCTTGTGCCTTATCCCCTTATTTGCAAAACACAGATAATAATAGTACCTACCTCTTATGAATGCTGTGAGACTTAATAAAATGATATTTAAGAGCCATGCCTTACAGTTTAGCAGCAAATAAGAAAAGACAGGCAAGGCGGGGTAATGACAGGCACTGGATGAATATTAGCTCCAAAATCATGAGTAATCATATTAATTAATTAATAATAGCTAACATTTACTAAGTACTTACTATGTGCCAGGTACTGTTCAAGAAACTTTTACATATATTAGCAAATTTAATGCTCACAAGACCTCTCTGAGGAAGACACTATTATTATCTCCATTTTATAGTCAAGGAAATTGAGGCACAGAGAGGCTAAGCAACTTGCCTGTGATGTATACGCTAACTTCCGGTAGGGTTACTATAACTGTCAAAGTAAAATGCAATGGCAGGTTATTCATTCCAAGCCATAAAGAGTGTCTCAGCAAATTCCACAGAATTAAAATCACAGTGAACATATGTTCTCTGATCATAGTGAAAATAAGCCAGAATCAATAACAAAAAGATGGCTAGAAAATTTTCAAATGTTTTACATTGAAATACTATATTTATAAATAAATGGTGGGTTAAACATGCAATCAAAGTGAAAATTAGAACCCATGTTAATTGAATAATAAAAATATAATACATCAAAACTTGTGGGGTATGTGAAAGCTGTGCTTAGAAGGACATGTTTTGAGAGGCTGTTTTGCAAAGGAGGGGTGTAAGTACATCGTGACCACTGCTAAAGTATGATTATAGAACCATTATTTCAAGTAGCTGCATGCATGTGCAGGCAGGCGAAACACATTCAATGCTACTGTCTGGGTCGAAATCTCCTAGGTTTCAATGGTAGAATTTTACTAAAAAAGAAAATTAAAATCCAAAGCCAAATTTCCTCAGTTCCAATGAGTCTGAAATAGTTTTTTTTAATATATATATTTTTTATTTCAGAGAGGAAGGAAGAGGGAGATAGAAACATCTATGAGAGAGAATCAGTGATTGGCAGTCTCCTACATACCTCCCAGTGGGGATCGAGCCCGCAACCCAGGCATATGTCCTGACCCGGAATCAAACCGTGACTTCTTGGTTCATAGGTTGATACTCAACTACTGAGCCATGCTGACTAGGCCTGAAATAGTTTTAAGTTCACTCAGAGATGTCTAGGAAGGACATGTCCTCTAGCACCCTTAAACCTAAAGCTCAGAAGGTCTCAAAATTATCATTATCTTGGGTTTTACTCTTTTTTCTCAATCTCTGTTGACTGTAGAAGGATTTTTAGAGTTTATTCATATAGAAGAATTCTCATTTTATCGCATGGCAACCCTGTGAAGTGGACAGAAGTATTACTGTCGTCCATTTTGTCCATACTTAATAACTTAAGTGATTCGTCCAAGGTTCCAGTAGCCGGGGATGGGTGAAGATAGAACTTGAACACAAGCCTTCAGGCTCCAGATCCAGTGCTCTTTCCAATCATCTGACACATTGCCAGAGGGGCCAAAACACAGCTGGAGCATCCTAGGAATTTTGAAACTAATCATACTCAGCACAAAGTATCTTGGAGAATCGGTGCAAGCACAGCCCCAGGCCAGCTGAGGCCATGAGAAATGGATGCTCAGGTTGTTTTCTTCCTATGGGTTTCTTGCAAAATAAAATTTTCTTCAGTGAGAGGTTCCCTAGAATGATACAGGGATCTTATTTCCTTCACAGCATAATATAAAGACAGTGTCTAGTCTGGCGTTAGGCTCACCTGGCTTCACATCCCAGCTCTACCATTGACCAGCTTATGTGACACTGAACATGGCGCTTAATCTTTGTCTTTCTCAGTTTCCTTATCTGTAAAATTGGAATGATAGTAGCATCTGCCTTATAGGTGTTCTTGGTGTTTTTGTTTTTGTTGTTTTGTTGTTTTTTTATGAGAAGAAACACAAAAGCACTTAACTGGCATATAGTTAAGCACTCGATAAAAACAAGATATAACTGACAGGTATCACTCTCCCATCCATCATCACCTCTAACTTTCCCTTGGATTCAAATTTTCAAAACCAAAGTCTATTTTTGCTCTATTTTCTTTAAAGCTAAACATTGGTATGTGAACCAAAATGTTGCCCTGAAATACTTACATAGTGCCCAGAATAGAGGATTTATAGCTGAGCAAATGAAGTTAGTTCCACTACAAATCCCCGCAGGAAATGGTGATGTAGGAGACTTCAGCACAGGACAGGGCTACAGGCCTAGTTAAAATGACCTAAGGAACTGTGGAGGCAACATGTAGATTTACCCTCAGTATTTCCGTAAATGACATTTTGAAACCTTTCACTTGAACTTCATCACATACATTCACAGAGACTTCTTAGTGAGAGGCCTAGACCCTCCTGTGCATGTAGGTAGGGAATAACCAGGTGGTGCCTGGTTAGGAAAGCAGCTCTACTCCAAACTGCTTAATATAGAACAAAGATGGAGTGAGGAAAAGCGGGCTGTGCATGTATTGAGTATGACGCAGAGGGCCTGAAATTAAGGTGGAGTTCTCCTTTCTCCCGGCAGACTCCCATCCTTATTTTTGGTCTACAGAAAATCAGTTATGAATTTTCACGATTTGTAAACATAACCCTTCTGTTGTGGGTTCACGCTTCTCTCGCAGATCCTTTCCCGCTTTGCCCCTGGCAGAAGCACCCAACAGCTCCCCTGTTCTGCTCCTTGGGTCAGCTCTCCTGTCCACATCTGAATGCACTGTTCCCACTTTCCCCAGCAGCTCTGCAGTCTGCACCATCTCCATGTCCGCGCTGCAGTGTCCACACCAGGTGAGCTGTCTCAGGGTGTAATTTTAAATGACCATGTGCTCAAAATAAATGCAGACACTCTGCTATGCTGAAAAAACCACAAGTCTTTAAATGCATGTTATAGAAACTTCTTTTGTGTTTTGGTGGTGAAGTTCAGGGCTGTTCTAAACATTTATTGGGTTTCAGTGAATACACCAGAGTATATTCAACTTGACTTCTCAAAACCTCTCTAACCCTCAGTTCCCTTCCCTGGAAAATGGAGCCAATCCTCCGACCTTGCAAGATGGTTATGGGGATTAAGTTAAACCAAACACGTTAAGCTCCCAGCACAGTTATGGTACATGGTAGGGCTTAATGCTTGGTAGCTGGTATCACGGGAGGTATGATGGCATGTTAAGCATGTTAAGCAGTACTGGCGCTGAAGAAAAACAATCCAGGGTTAGTTAGACTCCAGGTTTCTCTACTTACTTATAAAATGACCTTAAGCAAGTTACTTCACTGCTCTAGACTCCAGGCTCCCATCTGTAAAGTGGGAATAAAATACCTGCATATTAGGGTTGTGTAAGGATTCGGTGAAACTAAACAAGAGTGTGTGTGTAAATATTACTGTACTGACTGGCAACATGTAACACTCAAAAGTAATCGGTATGTGCTCAGCACCTGGTGAATGTTCAGTGACCAGCGGCAGATGTTATTTCTAAAGGTGCTGAGACTATTAAGGACGTTAATACATTAAGACTGATGACTAGTGCTAGACTGGATGCTGGAAGTGAATCTTATTCATAAGTGATTCCAGAGGCTGGTCAAACCAACACTCTGCTGCCTAGTGAAGCTGTCAGATCCTGTGGCCAGGGACCCAAGATCTGGGCGGGAATGAGCTAACAAAGAGTGGGAACAGAGCTCCCACCAGGTGGGCAGTGGGTCGGCGGCACACCTTACAAGGAGATGCATCTCGGATGGAGTGGCAGAGAGAAGTGGTAAAGGGAAGTGAATCAGACCCGAGAGGAATGGGTATGTCCCGACGCTGTGTCGTGTCAGCTCTGTGAAGTCTAAAGGCAGGCACGTCCCACTGTTCTCTTGAAACTTCTGTCTTTGAAACAGAAAGAGGAAGCTAGAGAGAAACCCAAACTGTACCCCAAACTGCTTAATAGAAAGCAGTGTGTCCAATAGACTCCAGGTGCTTTCGCACTGGCCTACTGGTCTCCCAGGCCTCTGCCTGTTACCCAGATGGGGGAAAAAGACCTGCTATGAGGACAGACTTGCAACAATAAACACTTGGGCAGCAGCTGCAACAAAGACAGGGTCTCAGAGGGACCCATTTACAGCTCTGGGCTCAGAATCTTGATTTGATCTGATGTGTGTCAATTGTGTTGCAACTTACTTTTATCAATAGGTAAGTAATGAAGCTTTAAAATGCAAAATCTTGGCACGACAATAGCGAGACCCAACCAAGGAGAAAAAGAAGTGTGTCACAGAAATGGTCAGGCGTAGGAGGGTAGAATATCTTTCCTTAAAACTCAAGGTCACCAAGAAAATGAATATTCGTTTCTTCCTTTCTTCCTTCTTTTCTCCTTTCCATTAGTTCCTTTCCTTTCCTTTCCTTCCTCCTTTTCTTCTCTTTCTTGTCTTTTTTCTTTGTTTTCCTTCCTCTTCTTTTCTTCTTTTCTTCTCCCTCCCTCCCTTCCTTTCATCTTTCCTTTCTTCCCCTCTCTTCCTCCTTTTTTCCTTCCATTCTTTCATTCTTCCTTCCTTACATCCTTCTTCCCTTCCTTCTGCCCTTCCCCCCTCTCTTCCTTCTTCCCTTCCATCCTCCCTGCACTCTTCCTAAAGAAAATAACGTAACCATGGAAGACTTGGATTATTTGTAGCCAGCAGAGGACAAAGCCTCAACTGTTCAGCCCACAAGTATGAGTCTTTCTGCAGAGAGATGTGAGTTTTTTATCAAATCAGGCCTGACCCAGCATTCCTAGCAGGGCTGCCCCTGCATGACTGTGCTGAGCCTATTGGCAAAGGGTTCCCTTTATCTCAGTGCATAACCACCCAGGACCGGGAGGAACCCCAAATGGGAGCAGCAGCACATAGCCTTCCAATAAGAAACAAATTGTTAGCAAAGAATGAATTCCTAAAAATAAATACACAACAAGAGGGAAGTGATGCGAGACAGCAGCAGCTTGAGAACTCAGACTCAGGGGTCAGGGAGTTGGGTTCAAATCCGGGTTTGTCAGTTGGTAGCTATGTGACTGTGGGAAAAATCACTTCATCTTTCTGTATCTTTTTCCTAATCTCCAAAAGGCAAAACCAGAGGCACCTGCCTCAAAGGGTTGTTGTGAGGACTAAATAAATTAATATGGAAGCTTTACATAAGTGTTTGTCATAATGAGATGAAGACAGTATGTGAATATGCAGGCCTTTTAAATAAGCGTAACTGAAGGAAAGCAAGATGAATAGAAAGAGGCAGTAAACAAGAAGAGAAGAAAATATTCTCTTGTTTGAAAATTCTTATATTTGGAGGAAAGTGAGTAAAGAAGGAGTAACCCCCTCGCACTGGAATGCTGGCTGGAAATGTCATCTTGCTGTTGTAAGAGTTCTGCAAGAGGCCCCCCAATCAGCGGAGGGATTGCCTTAAGGACGACTTAGCTTACAATAGTGTTCTACCCTCAACCCAAGTAAAGGGGTCCAAGTAGTCCTCCCGCCCCTGGGAATGGGAAGAGCCCAGAGAGGGTTCTGGAGGGAGGTGCAGGGTGGGGCTAAGACAGGAGGCCAAAGCATCCATCCGCCCTTCCTAGAAGCCAGGGCCTCGCCATTCTGCTTAATAAAGAGTCCCTTGTCTTTCACCATACAGAGTAATCTCTGAAAAACTCCACTCCAGTTTGAGAATGAGCCAAGAGCCAGTGGGGAATTCTCTAGCAAATTGGACAAGGAGACAACAATATGAAGGGTAACTGGATCAAAACACCTCGTTTTTTCCCTTCTGGAAATTCCTATCCCTGAGGCCCGAGGCACTGTTGGTCTGGGATTCTTTTCACCAGTTGTTGTCTGGCTAATACTCTTCACAAAGCAGATACAGATTTGCTTTCCCAGGGCTGAGTGACAGGATCTAGGTCCCCAGAACATAGCTGAAAAACCCTGTTTCCAAAGCAAATGTTGGAGTCCAAATGGGACCTGTTGCTGTGACTCATGAATGTTTTCACTTGTTTTTTATTTTAAAAGGAGATGTTGACCAGCCTGTGTAGCATCATTCAGAAGGAGAAAAGGGGAGGGGGAAGAGGAGGATGAGGTGGGAAAATAAGGGGAGGGGCAAGAGGATTAGAAGGAGGAGGAGAAGAAGGAGGAATGAGAGGAGGAGGATAGGGGGAGGAGGGAAAAGGAGTAGAAGGAGTGGGAGGAGGAGAAGAAAGGGGAGGGAAGAGGGAGGAGAAGACTGGACCAGGACTTACCGCTGAGGGCTTTGGCTCAGGATGGGCACCCCACAATATGTTCATGTTTGGTTATTGTACCAAAAAGTAAAAAGTTGGCAGTGGAATTTTAAGCTCCTTTAGAACAGAAGAGGAGGCCATCTTTGCCCAATTCTGGGCTAAGCCATTGAAGGCTTCTTATAAAGAATAATGTTATATATGACACAGAGCTCAAAATCCTATAAAAATTTCCCTTAAAGCTTCTAGAAATTATGAGTGGGAAACTCCTCATCAAGTATAAATAAAACACTATTCTTTTAGGAAATCCACTTTCTGAAATCAGTTATTTGTCACATGACTTTCTTATGTGATATGTGTGATAGGACTTTCTGCATGAGTTAGGTCACCATCTCCATATAAAGTGCAGGTGTAAACAAAAGAAAAGGACAGCAACTGTGATGGAACCGGCAGGGCAGACAATCATAGATTCCATGTGTCTATGACCCTGAGCAAGTTATCTGGCCTTAGCAACCCTTCTACAACCAGGGACAGTTACCTGTCTGCCTAAAATTGTGTTTATGTATTTATAAAGGTTGAGGAAGGTAGGTTCTAAACGCACGGTCTTACCTTCATCACTTAAGTTCCGAGTCCCCATTTCCTGAAAGGCTACCTCTGTAGCATGCATCCTACCTAATTCAGCTGTCCCATTGTATGTCCTAAGAATTATCATCCCACCCCTGTGTTCTCCAAAATGGAGAATTTTTACCATGTGACACAGTTCTAAGCTATTGCCTATATTCATTATTTTCTATGACCTAGATACTATTATTATTATCCCATGTTACAGATGAGAAAACTAAGGCTGAGAAGTATATTAACTTCCCCAAGATTGCACAGTTGGAAAAATCTGGGATTTGAACAGTTAGTTTGGTTCAGAACTCTGTGCTCTTCCTGCTGCTTACGTGGTCACATTAGCCTCATGGTTAATAAATAAATCTGTTTTCAATCACTCTGACAGTACATTTTCCTAAATGTCTTTAAAAAAACAAAAATAAACAAACAGAAAACCTTCTTACCTAAAGGCCTAAGGCATTGCTGATCTGAGACCCTTTTCCACTTGATATTGTCAGGATGACACTGTTCACAACATAGGGACAGATGAACTTTCCCAGGGTTGGGGTACCAGGAACTGTATTAAATCTCTACTATTGCATAACAAACCACTCCAAAACTTAGTAGCGAAAAAATAAACATTTGTAAGCTCACAGTCTCTCTAGGTGAGGAATTCAAGTGGTTTAGCAGAGTGCTTCTAACTCAGGATGTTGCTGAGGCTGCACTCATTTGAAGGTTTGACTGGGGCTGGAAGATCTGCTTCAAGATGGGTCATTCAGGTAGCTGTTGGGACAGGAGGCCACATGACGTCTCCACAGCACCATTTGGATGTCCTCACTGCATGACAGTAACTTCCTCCAAACCCTACAAAACCTGTTTCACAAGCAAATACTGTAGTCTCAAATGGAACCAGTAGTTTTCCACGGATAAAGTTTTAGCCTCAGTTTTTAGTTAGGTCTCAACACCCCTCACTATTGGTCTATTTTCAGAATTGCAATGTAAAAAGAATATGGATAAGTCTGTCAGATGGTTTTATGGGTTGAACTGTGTCTCTCCACAAATTCATATATTGAAGACCTAACCCTCAGTATTTCTGTTTGTCAACTTATTTGGAAATAGAGTTGTTGCAGATATAATGAGTTAAGATAGAGAGTTATGTTGGGCCCCTAATCCAATACAATTAGTGTCCTTATAAAAAGGGGAAAATTGAACAGAGACATACCCAAAAGGAGAACACCATATGAACATGAAGGCAGAGATCCTGGTGATGTATCTACAAGCCAAGGAATACCTCAAGACTGCCAACAAACCACCAGAAGCAAGGAGAAAGCCCTGGAACATATCCTCTCTCACAGATCTCATAAGGAATCAACCCTGCCCATACGTTGATCTTGGACATCTAGCCTCCAGAACTAAAAGACAATAAACTTCTGTTGCTTAAGCCATCCAGTCTGTGGTACTTTATTACACAAGTCTAGGAATCTAATACAGATGGTAGGAAGAATAACTAGACATGTCTAGTACCAAGAGATCTCTAAAGGACAAGGAGGAGTGGTCCTATTGCATCCATGGATTTTGGGAGCTTTCCTCAAAAGATTATATGGAGATTCTTTCCTGCTACCCATTAAAAAAAATTGACCTTCCAAAAGCACATTTCCAAGTAAAACTGGCAAAAATGAAGAGTGGACAGTCAGGGTTTCCTGATCTCGCCCAAGAAAGCAGAAATTTTATTACTCTTTCATGACCACGAGGTATTTCCTAAGCTCATTAAGCACATTTTTCCTGCAGAAGATCTTGTCTTAAGGCTACTGCCACCCTGCTCCTCCAGCCTCCGTCATCAGACAGGATAAAAGGCAGAAGTGAGGGTGGAGATGAGAGGGGACGCTGGAGAGGTCCAGCTCTGCTTGTTTATTTTGAGACACACTTGTGCTCTGACTGGGCCATCACAACTGTGGTCAGAGCATTCTGAATCTGAAGAACACAAACAAAGCTCATTGTGGCAAAAGGCCAGGGTAAAGTTTTCTTCAGCATCATACAGGGAGGGCGATTTTGCATAGCCTTTTATATGATAATCACAACCCCTTTGAATGTATTGAACTCTGCAGCAAGAAGAAAAAATAAATAAATAAGGCTGACTAATGACTTGTTTCCCCAGAGGACACTTTTTATGGGATCATATGTTTTTTCAGCTTTTCAGTCACAGTTTCCTGCTTGGACATTAGGAGCCCTTGACATTGGCTATGGCTTCGTGCAGTCTGGACAGCTGCCGGAGCCACCTCTGAGTGACTGCAGAGGGGTCCAGCTGGACCACAGCACCTTCCCAGGTCACAGCAATGGCGAACTTTGTCTCCTTCGATGAGCTACACGCAGCGGCAGGCTTTTCAACACCTTCCCAGTCAGGCATGACCCTTCTCATCCGGCAGAGTGAGGAAAACAAGGGTCCAGTGGATTGGAAGCCTGTGACAAACGGTCTGCAGGCATTTAAAAGCAGTAACAGCAACTCTGAACTGCTTTTGTTCCTGCTACATTCACCACCACCCCTTTCAGTACCAAGGGGGACTTTGGGAATTGGTTAGTCTTGAGTTTAAATCCCTGCTTTGTTACTGGGACTAAGAACAAGTCATTGAATTTCTGAGATTTTTTAAAATATGTTTTTGTTGATTTTAGAAAGAGGAAGGGAGAGGGAGAAAGAAACATCAATGAGAGAAACATCAATCGGCTGCCTCCTGCACGCCCCATACTGGGGATCAAGCCCGTAACTCTGGCATGTGCCCTGACTGGGAATTCAATTGGCGACCTCTCCATGCATGGGACACCACTCAGCCAACAGAACTACATCTGTCAGGGCTGAGATTCATTTCTTATCAGTAATATTATAAGTGTTAAAACCTGCCTCAAAGAGCTCTTATGGGGATAAGAGATAATGTTTGTAAGACAGCTGGCAGATAGTAGGTGCTCAGTTAGCAGTACCTAGTGTCATTATCAAGTTTCCCAAATACCTCCACCATCAAGGAAATTTTCCTACAGATTAACATATGGAAAGGTAATGCAAAGTGTTTTGGAGCCAAACTAATCTTGCATTTGGGTTGAATTAACAAGCAAGCAAAAAACCATAATCCTCCAGCTCCCTCTACTCAACTTTCACTTTATTTCACTACTTTTGAGTGGGAGGAAATTATTCTGGAATGCCTTCTGTTTTGCTCTCCCTTGTAGAGGAGCACGGGGTTAGGGGAGACAGGATGGAAGAAGCAAGAGCGACAAATTCATTCTTTAATTTCCCCACCTTGGATTGGGTGGTTCAGAGAATGACGAAGTTGACTAAAATGCACCACCCTTGTACTATTGGGTAATTGCAGTTTAATTATACTGAGGGCAGTGGTTTTATCATATTAAATTTTTGGGAAAAGTCACAAGATGAGTCATGGAAAATATTTTGATAAAATTGTGGAAACTTGGGACATCTGTAATTTTTTTTTTCCTCTTGCCTCACTCCTTTCCTACTTTCTTGATCCACCCTTTTCTGCCTGCCAACAGGGCTCCCTGCAGGGAGCCACACTGAGAATGCTCATTTCCCTGCCTCAGCATCTAACTCCTGAGGCCTTAGGCTTTGCCAGAGCTGAGCTTCCCAGTCAATCGACCCCTTGCCTGCATTCTAGGGTGAGGTTTCTGCAGTCTAGCTCCTTCCAGGCGGCCAGCTGGTCTGGGGACATAACCATCAAGTCACACAGTAATGTTATGGAAACCAGTTGTGTGTGCCAGACCATGGCTTTAGTGTTGCTCACATAGAAGAACTGGGAATCTGTTGCCTTTCCTCATAAATCACATTCCCCCACCTCTATGTTTGTTGCCTCAGAAAAACTGGGCTGTTTCCTTGGTTATGGAGACTTACTGCAAAGTCATTTGATGCTCTACCCTCTCATTGCCTCTCTAGGGTCCAGCCTTGAAGCAACAGACCCAGAATAGCCCCTGAAACTTGTGGAGGTCTCACCCCAAAGATATTCTGAGATGGATAATGGTCAGAGGATGGCCAAAGAAGGGAAATAAATATCATACTCTTCCTTGAAAAATGAGAAACATGCCTATTCTGTAGTGGCAAGCCTTTTTTTTAACCTAAAACATTTATCAAGGTAATAGTAATTATAATCACAACCACTCACTTTTATAGCACATTGAAGCTTATAAACTACTTCTGCATAATTTAGAATTGAAACATTAAGCCTTCTTGATGTCACTGCATCCTCAACAACTATCTGTTGGTTGTTTTTTGTCACCATGAAAATATTCCCCTTGACAATTTCTAATCAATTAGTATTGACTCAATTATAAGTTATACTGGAAAAATCTGCTCACCTGAAGACAGACAGAAACTAGGGACCACAAGGTTTCAAGAAATCTTTGGACACACTGTAAATGTCCCGAAGTGTCAGTACATTCAAAGAGAGAATGGGTGGGGCAAGTGTCAACATGGCTCTCACTTGAACTAAACAAAACATACTTTTCGTTTATTAAGTATGTTCTATATGTAAGGCAATGTGCTGGAAACTTCACATGTAATTTTGCCTAAACCCTACATAATTTTGCAAGGTAGAGAGACATGGAAGCTCAGAGAAGTTAAGTGACTTGGTTAAGCCACATAATCAATAACTCTGGATATCTTAAGCTCTTTTCCTTTTAGTCACACAAAGTAGGTCCTAAGGGATCATGGTTCAATCGGATGTTAGTGGCTGTTCCATAGAAATAAAGGCTCAGTGGCCAAATAATAAGTTAGAAAAATGGTGGATGGGAGACAGACTTCTTCAAGCTTCTAAACTGCCAATGCCCATTGTAAACCCAAGAGAAGGGTAAGATTAAACTAATAGTGAACGTATTTGACAAAGGAATTCCTAGAGCAGTGGTTTTCTTATAACACTGGTTTTCAAAGTGTGATCTCCAGGCCAGCAACATCAGCCTCACTCTGGAACCTGCCACACCCTGACTTCCTGAAGTGGTCTAGGATGGGCCCCAGAATTTGTATTTTTAGGGAGTTAATGAGTGATATTGGTTATGCTGGTGATTCAAATGCAGGAGTAGTTTTCCAAGGAAGGCATTTTGGTAAACACTGAAATAGAATTACTTGTGTGACACTGATCTTTGGATATCTGACAAGAGGACAGATGTTTACTGGAGCAGAAAGTTGGTTTTTCAGCTCCTACTTAGGAAAGAATAATAGTAACCATGGCTTTGATAGTCTCAAACTTGTGCTTGGAAAATAGAAAAGCCCATTCATGCCTGATCCACCGAAACTAACCAAGTTGGCACAAAAAGGGCAGGATGTATGTCCCATCTCAGCTTTATTTATTTTTTTAATAAATCTTTATTGTTCGGATTATTACAATTGTTTCTCCTTTTTCCCCCCACAGCTCTCCTCCCCCTGGTTCCCACCCCATCCTCTGCCCTTACCTCCCCTGGCACTGTCCTTATCCATAGGTGTATGCTTTTTGTCCAGTCTCTTCCCGCACCCCCCACACCCCTTTCCCCCCGAGAATTATCAATCCACTCCCATTCTATGCCCCTGATTCTATTATATTCACCAGTTTATCCTGTTCCTCAGATTTTTAATTCACTTGATTTTTAGATTCACTTGTTGATAGATATGTATTTGTTGTTCATAATTTTTATCTTTACTTTTTTCTTCTTCTTCCTCTTCTTAAAGAATACCTTTTAGCATTTCATATAATACTGGTTTGGCATGATGAACTTCTTTAGCTTTATCTTATCTATGCAGCTCTTTATCTGACCTTCAATTCAGAATGATAACTTTGCTGGGTAGATTAATCTTGGTTGTAGGTTCTTGCTATTCATCACTTTGAATATTTCTTGCCACTCCCATCTGACCTCTGACCTGCATAGTTTCTGTTGAGAAATCAGCTGACAATCGTATGGGTGCTCCCTTGTAGGTAATTAACTGTTTTTCTCTTGCTGCTTTTAATATTCTCTCTTTGTCTTTTGCTCTTGGCATTTTAATTATGATGTGTCTTGGTGTGGTCCTCTTTGGATTCCTTTTGTTTGGGGTTCTGTGCACTTCCTGGACTTGTAAGTCTATTTCTTTCACCATGTGGGGGAAGTTTTCAGTCATTATTTCTTCAAATAGGTTTTCAGTATCTTGCTCTCTCTCTTCTTCTGGCACCCCCATAATTCTGATGTTGGTACATTTGAAGTTGTCCCAGAGGCTTCTTACACTATCTTCAAATTTTTGGATTCTTTTTTCTTTTTTTCTTTCCTGGTTGAGTGTTTTTTGCTTCTTTGTATTTCAACTCTTTCACTTGATTCTTGCATTCCTTTAGTCTGCTGTTGGGTCTCTGTATAATATTCTTTATTTCAGTCAGTGTATGTTTAATTTCTAGTTGGTCCTTTATCATATCCTCGAGGGTCTCATTAAATTTATCGGCCTTTTCTAGGAAATTCTTGAAAAACCTTATAACCGTGGTTTTGAACTCTATATCCAGTCATTTGTTTTCCTCCATTTCTTTCATTTGTGATCTGTTTCTTTGTTTCCTCATTTTTGCTGCTTCCCTGAGTTGGTAGGGTGGCTTTGTGTGCTAGGTGCCCTATATGGCCCAGTTGGTTGGCCTCCCCAGTTACCTGAGGTGGACACTCTTGGTGCACCCCTTTGTGGACTGTGTGTACAGCCTTGTTGTAGTTAAGTCTTAATTGTTGTTGGTGTCGCTGGGAGGAATTGACCTCCAGACCAACTGGCTGTGAGGACCCGCTGTGTCTATAATGGAAGAAATGCTGTGCTGGAGACACGCTTATGGGGCAAGACTTGTTTCAGTGGGGCTTTGGTGCTCACTGAGTCTGCCTCTTGAATGTGTCACTTATGGGTGTGAGTAGTTGAAATCTGGTGTCATCTCACACTGATCACTAGATATACTAGCTTCTGGATTTCCAATGGGGTGCAGGTCAGCTACTGTCTGAGGCCACTCAGCAGGAGCTATAGTGAGAACTACTGTTTTCTCCTCTTTGCTTGGGGTTTGGAGGTTTTGGACCTGTCTGACCAGAGCTGCAGTTTGTTAGGTTAAGCTGTGATAAGGCAGGCCATTTATATGCAAAAGCCACTGTGTGGAGCTTGGGTGGGTTTGTAGATTGTGCAGGGCGGGGTCTCAGGGAGTCACTAGGCTAGGGCGTGGCAAACAGCGATGGCTGCCAGTTTCCAAGTCCCCATGTCCCGCGCCCCAGCACAGTAAACAATGATTGCTGGGCGCACCTCTGCAAGAAAGTCACCCTCCCTTTCCGACCCGATGGCAGACAGTCCAGCTTCTCCCCGTAGGAGTTTGGGTCCCCAGCGTCTCCCCAGAAACTGAAGTTCAGAGTAATCGGGAGCTTGTCTCCCTTCGGGTTGAAAAAAGCAGTGCTCCTAATCGCCCGCTGCCAGCCCAATTCGTGCGCTTCCGTACCTCAGCTTTTCAGCGCTTGTGCACATCTCAGTGCTCTTTTCTCTTTCCTTCTAGTTGTAGAACTTCCACTCAGCCAGCTTTTCTGTGATTCTGGTTGATAGACGTTTTGTCTTTTAGTTGTAGTTTTGAAATTGTTGTGCGAGGCAGCAGTTTAGGTGTTTACCTATGCCACCATCTTGGTTTCTCCCCCATCTCAGCTTTAATTCCCTGACAAGTTGTTCTCTCCTCTGATACAAGGTGGGAAACTCAAGATGGTGCCACCATCACTAATTTAATATTTCACAATATTCCCATTTTTTGTTAGGGCCATAAAATGCATATCCAGAAGTTCAACACCTGCTCTCAAAGAAGTAATAATGTATGGATGATATATATATATATATATATATATATATATATATATATATATATGACAAGCAACTGGAACGATGGAATGACTAGCCGCTATGACATGCACTGCAGTGGCCAACCGGCCCCATCAGAGCCCAGATCAGCCCCCCTACCCTCCCATGGCCCCTGCCTTGGCTGGCCTGGCCCCTGATCAGCACCCCCATCCTGATTGGGGGCAGACTGGCCAATCTCCCATGTCCCCTCTCTCCCCCCGCTGGCCCGGTCAGGATGGGCCCCCATCGGGGAGGGCCAGCCAGATCCCACACACGTATGAATTTGTGCACCAGGCCTCTAGTTTATATACAACTACAGAATGGAGGGTATAACTGAGCATGTAACATTTGCAACAACAACAACAACAAAAAACAAGAATGAATGAACTGTATGGTTATGGAGCCCTGGTCCAAGTTTGTGTGGATCTGTGCATGAAGCAATATTCTCTCCTGGACCCCTACCCTAGGTGGATCAGGACTGGCAGGCAGGCAGCACCTCTTTTGGGCATAACTGGCCTTGAAATTTCCAGCATGGCCAGCTCAGGAGGTTGCACAGACTGTTTTCTCCAATCAGGCCAAGCTTGAACAAGACATGAATTCAGCCTTGATGGTGGATCTGCCCAAAGAGAAAGTTTACTTTTCTTTCTCATTAATGTTCTGAAATACCTAAAACTCTGGTAGTCCTGAACACCCAGACGCTGAGAGCAGCACATCTTTCCAGGAAGTTACTCAAATGCCAATGAAGACCAGTGAGATATATTGGTAGCATAGACAGTTTTGTGGGTAAGTAAGGAATAGGTGAGCCTGTTCTAAAAATGTTAAGATTTAATTTCAATCTGTCTCATGGGAACGTCTATTCTATTGCTCTGAAGAAATCATGCTTAAACATTTTTTTTTACCTAGAAGTCAGCCTAGCCAACATCTGTCAAACCTTCTTAAAAGTAAACAGTGAGTATACTGCATTACCTGGGCTGGGAAAAAAAACGCTGGGGAAGCCCTGACTTTTGACTTATATGAGAATCACCTGTAACAACAGAAAGACTATCTCCTGCTGGGTACAGGTCATAGACACTAAACCGGTCCCAGTTTAGGCCAAGAGACTAAAACCTTTGGAAGGCCCATGGCAGTGATGAAAGGGACTTCTGAGTCCCAACCACCACATAAAATTTTGGGGAAATTATGGGCATAGGGTATTTTCTTAATTTCCCATCACAGATTTGACACAAAAGTCTCATCCTCAGGTATGTGTACAGTGAAGAAGAGAACAAGAATGACTGAGCTCCACTGCATACACATTACTGTGCTTTACATAGGTTTCACTTATCATCAACACCACCCTATGAGATAAGTAATTATTATCACCATTGTACAGATGAGAAGCACAAGGCTCATAATATTAGGTTACTTAACCAAGACCACTACTGACACCTCCCACTCTCCCCACCACACACACACACACACACACACACACACACACACACACACACACACACTACTGGATTAGGGGATTAGGAAATCCTTAGTTTAGCCTTATTATACATTAGCATCCAAAACATTTGTCACGCTTTATTTCAAGTGCTGGCATTTTAAGTGATATCCTATTGACTGACCCTATGATATCCCAGCGATGGACATATATAAAACTTTGTTGAATGAATAGAAGAATTTCCAATTCAAAGCTTTTACGCTTTTAGATGAAGGTATTCTACACAATATAGCTATTAACTAATAACTATATTATTAGGTATTTTTCATCTTTAATCATTTTAGGTCCTGCATGAGCACAGCCTATATGCCAGCAATTACTCTTGATGCTAATGACCAAAATCCTATGACACCCAGAAAGAGTGGTATAGCAACCCTCTGAAACCCAAGGCAATTCCCTAAGAGATCAGAGCAATGTTCTCCCCAGTGTGCTCTCCTGAGGCAGTCATTCAGCAAATAGCACTCTATTCGAATCTAATGTAGGCTCCAAATAAGCTCCACTCAACCAATGTTCATTTCACTGTAGGAAAGCAGTGATCACCAGGACCAGTTTGGAAAGAAATGTCCCATAGCAAGAGGACATTGCTCTCAAAACACTAGAGCTGAGAGGACTGTCCCATGCCTGGGTTGGAACTGAAATTATGCCTTTTGGTGAATAGATCAGTCATGGTGAACTACGTGCCTTTGGTGATATTGAGAAAGGCATCACAGTGAGCAAGCAGCCTTTTTTCCCCTGAGGTTTCAGGGTCAGCCATGCTGTCTGCAGCCACAGCCACGGAACACAGAGGAGCTGAGACTGGAGACCTACTGAGCCCAGAGGAGGATTTTAAAGACTAGGATAGAGTGGGTGCAGCCAAGGTGTTTTTATTTTTTTCTTATTTGTGCAGGTCAAGCTCAGCTTGATGTTTTGAAAGCGTCCTCTGAACATTTAAAAATATAAATTAGCATGTATTAAACATACATGTACCATTAAGAAATAAAGATAGGAACAGGCCATCTGAAGTAGTGGGAAGCACACAAATTCTCCAGCAGACAGTCCTGTATACAAATACTGAACCTGTAACTCCCTGTAGCTTTGTGGCTTTCAGCAAATTACTCAATCTCTTTAGCCTTAACTCCTTACTATGTAAAATGAGGGTAAAATATCTATCTGATAGAATTGTTGTGATGATCAGGGAATAAAATAAACAAAACTTCTAGTACCATGTCTGACAAACAGTAGAAACTCAGTAAACGGTGGTGACTTTATTATTACTCACTTATAAACTCATTTCTAATAATTTGGTGGCATATTTTCCCACTATGTCCACATTTATATTAAATAGGCTTTTAGCGCATCTCTCTAAACACATTGTTTTCAGAGAATCATGGCAACTGTGAGTTGGAAAGAAATTGAGCAGTCATATAATCCAACCTGGATACAATCATAAAGGATAAATTATATCCTCTCCCGAAACATCTTCCTGGCACACAAGCTCTCTCTGTGCAGCAACCCCCTATCCCTCTCCCCTCCCTCCCCCCCCCCCCCCCCCCCACCGACCCTTACTTGTATGGCCAGAAGCCCAGCACTCTGGGAAGGAGCACCATGGAAGCACTTTGAAGAAGACAGACATTTGAAAGCTGCACCAAGTCAGCCATTCATATGCATGGGGCATGGCTCTGTTGGAGGGGTATTTGCTGTTTGATAAAAAGCCAGCAACTCTTAAAGGGATAAATGAGATTCAGAAACATATGACTTCTCAGTGGAAGGTAAAAGAAACCCAGTCATTTAAGAAAGGCCATTGCTATTTTAAAATCTATTCAATACAGGGATGGACGCAGTAGAAGGGGTTATAAATAAACAATAAATCATGCAATTATTACTGTTTGAATTTTGGCAAGATCATAAAAAGAGCAGGGGTATAATCAGGAAATAATAGAAAAGATCTGCAAGGCACCCCTGCAATTAGCGATAAACAGAACTTGGCTCCGATCTGGACTCCCAATATGGCTCTCATTAGAGAGCTCTGGGACCTGTTCCTGGGCAGACCTCTAGCTTGGGGAGAAGTGAGGTAACCAAAATGTCAGTGCGCGCGCACGCACGCACGCACGCGCGTTCACACACACACACACACACACACACACACACACACACACCTCTATTTACTCTAGTATTATAACCACCTGGGCTGAAATGACTACCTTATGCCCAGGGAAGACCAGTCCATGGTCTTCCGAAACTCTAATTGAGATATTTCCGTTTCTCAGCTTTTTTACTCTTTCCTTTGTCAGACCATAAACACACACACATGCACATGCACATACACACAGGCACTGTGCAATGGGTGCCTTCCCTCATTTTTCCTTGCCTCTTTCCTTTCACGTCCTTTTATTAATGGTGCCTCTTAAAGAGATAAATGCCCCCAAACAAGTGATACCACTTAAACAGATAAATAGTGCACGCTGGAGAGACACGGAGAGCATGAGAGAAAACCCTGTCTTATTAGACTGGAAACAGACACACTATATTAATGCAAAAAATCAGCATATGGTTCTAATAGGCTTTCTTAAAATGATTTATCAGCTGTGATTAAGCCCTCAACCAGCATGTCTATCTTCATAAATAAAGCAAAAATGCACCTTGCTCTCAAATGTATCTGCAGTATCTTATTACCCAGCCCTGGACCATGCACTCCATTTGTAACATGGCTCTGGGGAGCCAGGAATTTGTGTGCAGCACAAAGTGTGTGCTCTACAGAGGCTGCCAAGATTTAGGACTCTTATCTCAGAGATAGTCTTACTAAAAATCCATTATAATGAAGGTTTATCCCCTCTCTCTATGCCACGGAGCTCGGCATCGCTGAAATATGAACAGGTAATTAAAAGGATATGCTTGATTTTACAATGAGCCCAGCGACACAGAATCACCAAACAGCTGTTGGGAAAGGCATTTGGCAGGAGGAACAGGTTACCTCTGCCAGGGGACAGGGGGTAGGAAAAGAGGACCACTCTAAAAATCAGACTGGGTCTTTTTCTTTTCCATGCCAAGGAGGGATGACTGCAAATATTAGTCATCTTTGTCCGGACCAAATTCTGAAGCTGGCCAGAATGTCAAATGGTCTCAGCGGCAAGCTTGAAAGTGAAGGAGTTCACAAACACCCTGAGCAGGGAATGAGGAAGGAAGTGCCTCGGCTTCGCAAGGAAGGTGCAGGAAGTCGGGGAAAATGTGTGAGCTCAGTAAGTCATATGTGGATGTTTGAAAACTGCCCAACCATTTCATACTCCCGGGGCATGGTTCTGTTGGAGTGGTATTTACTGCCTGATAAAAAGCCAGGAAGCCCAGGAGGATGAGCTGAACGAATCCCCCACAAAGCATCTAAGCAAAGCGTTTTCGTGGCTAACTTCCTGTCAAGCTATTCCTAGGACACACAGAGCTCCATTCACCCTCCTCCTTCTAACAGCAGCCTCAGGCAGAGATCAGAAACACCAACGTGCCCTGCTCTCTGTGAGCCTCTCAGGCCTCTCTCTCCACAGCCACATCAGTTTGACCGAAGCACAAGTGTGAGATCTCGCTACTCCTTTATAACAAC
Organism: Corynorhinus townsendii; assembly: GCA_026230045.1. Classification (NCBI taxonomy): domain Eukaryota; kingdom Metazoa; phylum Chordata; class Mammalia; order Chiroptera; family Vespertilionidae; genus Corynorhinus; species Corynorhinus townsendii. Next base: position 176,834,356 of record JAPDVU010000004.1, on the reverse strand, counting down.
AGGCAATACTACATGATTTAGGCAGGTTTGCTGTGACCTGGTGAAATTTTTGTCAAAAGGCAGTAGACTTTAGGATGGGAAAATGTAAAATCTCCTAAGAGAAAACGTGCTTGGACTATTCCATCAGGGTTGTTAACAAATTGTTTTGCCTGTGAAAAGTGCAGTGGCTCGGGTGAGGAGTGCTCTGGTAGCTGTTGTCTGGGAGTGCTCAAGCCATTAGAAGAGCGGTGCTAATGAGGTCAAAGCCGCTTCTCTCTCCCGCCATCAATTGTATTTTGGTCCCTTCACATCTCTCGTCACTAATAGTGAGTCAACTCTAAGTTCACGCCGAGCAGATGGGCGAATCCATGGTATCCCTGTCACAATCAGGGGGCAGCAGATGTCTGCTAAAGCTGGTGTTGAACGGGACATTGTAGATGATCCTAGGTGATGGTAAGAGTAACGAGGAATATTCATAGCCCGGAGTGCCCACTTTGCCTAATCATGCGCTCCTATGTGCACTGTTATGATACAAATAAAGACAATTCTAACAGAGTCCTGGAAAAGGAGCTATTCCCGTCCTCCTGCTGTGCAGGGAGGAGTCGCTTTTTCTGGCAGTGAATTCTCCACTGTGTTGCTGTCTCTGTGAATGTGGACTTTGGATTTCTGTTCCCAAGACCCCTTTTTGGACGATTCTTTCAGTCAACATCAGAGAAACGTCCACAGTGAGTGCTGACATGATATGTGAATGTAACACCATCTACCTGGGAACTAGCTTCATTTTCTAATCTCCAGATCTCCACAATTGGGACTACGTATGTACATAACTCCAAGGTTATAAGCCACCGGTGAGAAAGTGAAGTCATGCATGAGTTTAGAGACTGGTGGAATGGAGTCTTGATCTCTTGCCCTTGTTCTGAATCTGGGCAATACCGTGCATTACTTCTCCACAGCCCACTCTGCGTTGTTGCTGATCGCACGGGGAGTGCTGGAGGCCATTTTCAGGGGGACCAGCAGCACAGAGATATCACAGAGCATATCTCCTCACTTTGGCACATCCCACCGCAGAAAGAGCTGCCAGGACTCTGGACCGCCTTGTTTCCTTCCAGCTACTTGGGCACCAACCAAGTGGGGTAAAGGGGTGGGGCTCCCACACACTCCAGATTCTAGAGCTCTGCAATTGCAGGCTCACCCTGGAAAGGACGGCAATGCCTAGGCAGCCATGCCAACAAGTCCAGCAATAGCCTCATATTCATAAATCCTCTGGGAGAGTTCCTAAGCTGTGTGCATAACAAATCACACCGGGAGAAGCCAGGAAGGGGACGACTTCTTTGAGAGCAGCTGTTATTCAAAATGCCCAGCGAAGCATCATCTGTAGTCAATCAATCCGACAGCCACCCAAAACATGACTGTTTTTCTTCTTTGGGGACATGACTGCTTGCAGAACCTGGATAAGCCCCCAACCAAACACAAAGCCACACCGGGCACCAACTTAGGTCATTCTGGTCAGCGCTGTGATCAACTTTCAGAGTTTTCATAAAATAGATGGTGCATTCTGCACGTAACTCAGATCCCAGGGATGCCTGTGGCTGTAGCCACACTTGATCCAAAATGCAGGGGTTTGCCTGGCTTCATGGAGAAGACTGGGGAAGCCCCCACAGTGCCAGATAATGACTGCAGAGTTGGCAGGTGAGACTAGCCTGCCTCCTAGGCCCAGAACTTTCCAATAAAACAGCTCACATTTGCCATTAGGTCAAATGTTAAAAAAATGATCTAGATACATAACAGTCTAAGTTAACCAACACGAGTGAGTTTAATTAGAAAGTAGTTGCTTAGAGGCAATCGAAGAGTAAAGTTTTTGGCATTCCATTTGATTCTGGAAACAAATGAGAGAACTGGCCTTGTCCACAGAAAAGTCAGAAGTTTAAACAGGTTAAAAAGTCTTTTAGCCCAGCTAGTGTGGCTCAGTGGTTGAGTGCCAACTCATGAACCAGGAGGTCATGGTTCAATTCTGGGTCAGGGCACATGCCCAGGTTGCGGGCTCGATTTACAGTAGGGGGTATGCAGGAGGCAGTGATTCTCTCTCATCATTCATGTTTCAATCTCTCCCACTCGCTTCCTCTCTCTCTAAAATCAATAAAAACATGTATTAAAAAACAGTCCTTTATATTTCAAAAAGTGAAGAACAAAGGGAAGACCAGCAATGTTCTGAAACGACCACAGCCAATAGCCATCATACCTGGGATGCGAGGACAACCCCAGCCAAAAAATAAGGATCAAGCAGATGACACTGTGCGTGTCTGACTACCTCTTCATCCAACCAGCTGGTGAGCCCCTCTGGTTCATTAGAATAGTTAGTTCCCAAACGTGTAGGAAGGTGGTACAAGTAATTTAGTGGGAAAGCCCTGACATTTTATAAACTTTCCTAGGCCTTGGGGCTCTGGGCGTAGTTGGGTAACGTACACAGAAAATGTTCCTTTGGGTTCTGATGTGAAAATCAGTAATTGCACCACAAGTTTGAGTTGACAGCCAGCGTGCTGGAAATCTGGACAGCAGGAATGCATGGAATCCCGGTTCCTGGCCTCAGCCTTATCAATATGGAAATAACTTAACAACACACAAATGCTAAAAACAGGGTTCCCAGAGCAAATCACTCCCATACCTGCTCTTAATGTTCACCTGGATTTATGAGATGACGGAGGCAGGGACTCTTGCAACCATTATATTATTTTCCTTTTCCCTTTTTACAATGTCAGTTCTGCTCCCATCTCTGTGAGGGGCCCAGGCTTACCCGATTCTTAGCGGCAGATGCTCACTGTGTCGTCTAACATTTGGTCCAATTTTCCAAATTGGGGGTGGGTGTTTTCTGCCTAGAACGAAAGCTTCCTCTTTTAGTCATGTTTTTTTAATCTGGCCTAGAAAACAGAGCTGTTTTGCTGCTTGCCTTGGGAATATGAATGCAGGGCCTCACAGAGGACAGTACGGTTTCCTCTGCAGATGCCTGGGCCTCCTGCCCCCAGGTACACACTGCCTCTGTGCCTGTTTGGTATGTTGGAAGTCCTGAATACTCAAAGCTGGGCATGGAAGCCTTCAGAGGACACTGTTGTGATTCCATTTGGGTTAATACCTTGAAATCCCAGTCTGGCTTGCCTGCCTCCAGATGGGTAAGAAGTGATTTTAATGAGCTGGGAACCCAACCTAACATGGAACAGAAAAATCATGCCGCTGAGAAAGTCTACTCCTAGGAAAAGCTGCCCCTTCCTGGGCCCTTAACACTGAGCTTCATAATTGTTTTAGTGAAGATTCTCCCAGCCAAATAATTCAATTGGGCTAATTGTCAACTACAGTAAGGCTGCCTGCTGGGAAGGCGGGCCAAACAAGAGGTCGTCACAGCCCCAGTCTGGGTTGATTGTTGTCCCTGGGGAACTTCAGGGCTCCTACCATGTTTTTGTTATTTTTTGTTTTTTTTCATGATCAATTTTTAAACTTTTCCCACCGCCCTCCCCCCCCATCCCTGCTTTGGTTCTTTAAAATGCATTCCATGTATAGAATGTTGTAGAATCAAGGCTATGTTTAACATCTTTCAAACAATGGACTTTCTTTCATACCTATGACATCCCACACTAACCCTTCTACCTTCTAACAGTGGCAATATTGAAGGAACTTTTAACTGCAAGTGACAGGCAAGCAGCTTCAAGAAGACATTCTTTAAAACTTGTAAATATTTCTGTTAAAAAATGCATTCCATTTTATACTAATACTTAATGTGAAGCATTTCTTTAAAGTTAGGCTGGAGGCCAAAAAACTTTCTTGGAATTTGCAGCAATAAATAACCCAGTAGGAAGTGATGATGGTCTTGACTTGAGGTGATGGAAATGGAAAATACAGAGAAGATATGAGGACTCTTTCCTAGGAAAGTTGACTGGAGTGAATGGGGCACAGGAGGGTGGGGGAGGCAAGCTGACTGCTGTGGTGGGTGAGTGATTAGCCTCTGTCAGAACCAGGGGAGTCAGACGTGGCACCAAGTCTGCGCTGGAAAACTCTGAAGACAGTTCTGGGCAAGGTGAGTTTGAAACAGCAGTGTTATATTCCAATGAGAATGTCAGTAACAGTTGGAGGTTAGAGATAAATATTAAAGTCCAACACAAGGGCTAGATGTAGAGGTAAAGGAATTGTCGGGGTGGAGTTGGTTGTTAAGCTATGAGACTGTGTGAATTCTCTGAAGAGAAAGTGTAAACAGAAACCACCTGTGAGTAGATACAACCAAAAGACAAGGCAGCAGAAGCAGAACAGAGAGGTGGGGCAAAAGCCAGAACATGTCACTCCTGCCCCTGGCTTTCCTTAGTGAGTGTCTATCAACTCTCTTTCTTGATAGTTTATTCCCCTGTATTTAAAATGGGGACGATAGTACTGGCATAACCACCTATCATTATTCCGTTAGTGAAGGGACCAACATCAAGTGATCACAAATAACAAGTTCAAAATGTCACATGTGCATCTGAATATGCTTCTCATGAATATGATCATTACCATTTTCAGTCACAACCGAACAAGAAATAAGTACTGGTGCAAGAGAACATGGTTTTATTTCACAAAATCTTCAACACAAATAGAAAGGCTTTGCCCATCAATGTTCATTTTCCTCTAGCGATCTTCACGTCATACTGTAAAAAGGGAAGACAGTCCCAATCTCTTGTACTTCACAGCTGGAAGTGGAGACAAGTACCTCTTATGAGAATACCCATCCCAGCCAGGAGTAAATCCAAAAGCTTTCTAACTCAAAGTTGAGCCTGTGAGACCCTTGTGACCAGTATTTAAAAAGACCTCAGCTAGCCCAGCTGGCGGGGCTCAGTGGTTGAGCGTAGACCTATGAATCCGGAGATCATGGTTCCATTCCTACCAAGGCACATGGTTGAGGGCTTGATCCCTAGTAGGGGGCGGGCAGGAGGTCTCTCTCATCATTGATGTTTCTCTCTCTCTCTCTCTCTCTCTCCCCCTTCCTCTTTGAAATCAATAAAAATATTTTTGAGAGAGACCCCTGCCTTGCCAGAATAGATGTGATATATATTATATATATATAAAATCATGACAAGAAAACTTAATTGCTTAATGCTGAACTCAGAGAACAATAACACCTGCCACTCACTGGCAGAGATGTTCATCTGCAATTGCTGCCACCACCACTGCTGCTGGAGCAGAGCCACGAACTGCCAAAGGATTTAGCATTAGAAATTAGATCCTCTGCCTCAAGAGGTAAGATATGTTTTCTTTAGTGTGGAACTTAGGCCATGAGGACTCATCAATTAAGGTCCAAATTATCCAAATATACGGCTTCTCCATGGGAGGAGATGGACAAACCCCCAGTGGCCCTCTCAGTCAGAATTACTCTAAGCCATGGGCCTGCCCTCATCATCCATGTCAAACATACTTGATAGACGTGCTCACTCTTTGCAAGGTAATAAGCAATGCATTTTGCCACTTTGAGGATACTCTGGCTCTCCACAAAACAAAATAGTTTTATAAAACAAAAACTACAAGTTTATTTTATTCCCCCACTCCATTTTAAAATTGAGGCAGCACCTCAGATCACATCATGAGTCATTGACATATATGGAAATAGATGCCAACTCTTGCTAATCTCTGTTAAAACTGTACTCATTGATCCTAAATCCTAGGGAACTAAGGCACATGAAATAGCTTCCAGTTTATCTGTTTGCCATTTAGTTGTTTGCTGGAGCGGGATATGAAGATCAAGTCAATTTCTCTTTTCCAGTGTCAAATTCCACCTAAGTTGAGGGCATATTTTAAACCTATAAGGAGAAAGCTATAGTGTACAAAAATGGGAAGCAAAAAATACTTATAAGGGTTAGGATTTCCAGTTATTTGGGTAGAGGGAGAAATAGGTTGTCGCTCATAATATTGCCAGTGGGTATTTCCTTTTTAACTATGCTGATAAAAACAAAACCAAAAAATGCAAAAAGATCAAAAACAGTCTCATCCAGTACAATTTAACAAGCATGGTGACATTTTAAATACCCGGATAAAACCAAGTTTAGGTTTCAGGATATTCTTTCCTCCAGACTTCTGGGGGACGGGGGATAGTTTTACAGAAATATCACAGAAAACATAACACAATTGGAAACATGCAGCTGTTGCAAGTCTGCTCAATTCTGTGTCTTTTCTTTTCCATCCAGTGCCAGTCACACCTTCCCCAGAGAGCAGCGGGGCCAGCTAGTAGCTGATAGAGCAAGACTGTGTAGGAAAGCAAAGCAAAGCGCCTCCCTCTCTGCATCCTCTCTCCCCCAAGAGCTGGTGGTGTCGGGTAACATGATTTCCAGGTACAGAATTTAATCAGATTGAGCAGCCCACTCTTCTGAGCTGACACTGACCTGGCCTTGCCCTGTTCTGTGACTCCTGTTGAGCTGGGATGCAAGATCTTAAGATTGTAGCTTGTCCCTTGTTCCCATGTGTTAAACAGTCAACACCCTCTGGGAATAGACTGCACTTTTCATCATTTGGGTAGGAATTCTAGCGCATGGAAATGTCCTAATTTGCTATTGCTGCATCAGCATAATGAGTCATATTTAGGTCCTATGGGAGAATAACAACACTTAGCACTTATCCCAGCACTTTTCATCTTCAGGGTCTTTAACCACGTTGGGCTGGGATGTTAGATCTCTCTCAGGAAGACAAAGGAGTTAATTTCTAGTCCTTTCAACTCCCCTTCCTTTCTTACACATGCACACACATACACTTGCACAAAACTGTTATCAGATGGCAAAGCTTTCTCTGGCTTCCTAGATTTGCGTTAGTCTATATTAATAAAAAAGAAATCAAATGTAAAAGGTTAATTCACCCTCCTCTTTCTTTCTTTTTCTTTTTAAAATCATCTTTTCTATCCTCTAATATGGAACACAAAATCAGTATCTCAACTGCCAGTTGTTGGACTCCATTCAGCATTACTGAAAGGGTTCCCATACTTGACTTAAATTTTCATGCCTCATGATCTTCTGTGTCATTGCTGGCCACTGAGGAGAGTCAAATGCCTTGCATTGGAAGATTCTGGAGGGCTCTGCCAAGTTCCATGTTCAGACCTTTTCCTTGCTTCATTTCCATTCACTCCTGGTCCAGATGATCCATCTAGTCTCACGTGTTCAAACACCAGCTATCTGCCAATGACTCCCAAATTTACATCTCCAGACAGGTGGCCACCTCCTTAATTAGACCTATCTATCCACCTGTGGATTCATTTTCTCCATTTAAAATACTCCTCTCCATCTTCCCATCATACCTGCTCATCTATCTCACAGGCAACTCCATTCTTCTAGCTGGTTCGACTAAAAACCCGAATTTGTGCTTGATTCCATTATTTCTGCTGCTCCTCAGATCTAACACATCAGCCAATCCTAGTGACTCCCTCTTTGGAAAACAACCAGAATCTAACCACCTGCTCCATCTCCATCTTGACTAGTATGCTGACCATCTTTAATCTAGACTCTTTCAATACACTCCTAACCGGTCTTTCTCCTAACTGGTTGCTGGTGCCTTCCAACAGTTTACTTTCAACTCAGCACCCAAGGTGATATTTCTAATATATAAATCAGATCTTATCACTCTTCTGCTCAAAACCATTCTATGGTTCCCCATCTCACTCAGAGTAAAAGCCAAAGCCTTCAGGGCTTCCTGGATCTGCCCTCGCACAGCCACTCTTTCATATTATGACTGGTACACACTCTCCTCCAGCCCGACTGGCCTCTTTGCAATTCCTCCAACCCACTGAGCATCCTCTAGCCCCAGGGCTTTGTACTTACTGGTTCTCCACCTGGAAACTCTTCTCCCCAACACATACCTGGTCCAGGCCTTCTCCTCCTTCCTTCAGGTCTCTACCTCATGTCCAATCACCAGCCATGCCCTCCCTAACCACCCTGTGCCACTTCCCTGCCATGTTTTTCTCCTTAGCACAAGTTACACATTTCATCGTCTTTACTTGCTTCTTGTTTGTCTTGCCCACTAGAAGTGAGTTACATGAAGGCAAGGTTGTTTTATTTTCTTCTTCTTACCAGCTTTAGTCAGTAGTACATTCACCAATGCCTTGGACAGTGCCTGCCAAGTGGTGGGCACTTGAAATTTTTTCTTGAGTGAATAAATAATGAACAATAATTCTCATCTGTTTTAGGATATGCATGGATTAAGCCAGAGGCAAGCTTAATTTTTTTTTAAATAATCCTCACCTGAGAACATTTTTTCCATTGGTTTTCTTAAAGAAAGTGAAAAGGAGGGGGAGAGACAGAAAAAGAAACATTGATGTGAGAGAGACTTTTGATTGGTTGCCTCCTACATGCACCACAACTGGGGCCGGGATCAAGCCTGCAATGGAGGTATGTGCCCCTGACCAGAACTGAACCCGAGACCCCTCAGTCCACAAGCCAACACTCTAACCACTGAGGAAAATCCATTAGGGCCAACTTTAAATTTATGATGCCTGCTAGTGAGGGAAGCTTTTCCAAGGGGCAAAGTCTCTTATTAAAGAGTTTTGAAGCTCTGAACTTAACACTAACACAGAAAATTGAGGCAATTGTGGAATGTGTTGCTTGCTATTTATGATATGGATATAGACATTGGGGCTTTTTCTAGTGGCCAGGGCCTGCCTCTAGCCTGTCCTCCCTGTATGCACACAGTGGGATACTTTTGGAAAAGTGTTAGATATAGTCTATAGAACGTAATTTTCCCCAATGTACAGCCACATGGGAGAAGCAAAGATCAACTCTCTATTTACCCTTTAATAGAATTATCTAGATCAAATTACAGCTAGAAATTTAAAGGTACAGGGAATGACCAGCACAATCTTTCCACTATTTTGTATAAAGTACTTAGAAAGTTCTAGCAAGACTTTATAAGCAAATTCTCTAGATCAATTCATCCATCTTCCACTTTACTAAAACTTGCTGAGGAAATGAGTGCAAGTCTTTTATTAAAAGACAAGAAGGAAAAGAAATCAGAAGAGAGTTGTGGATATAGGAAGAAAAAGAAATGATTATCTGAATGTGGAGCAAAAGGGAAGAAGGAGAAGATAGCACCCAGTAATAATCAGGTATGCATTAAATAAAGAGCTGTATTCCTACCTTTTAAGCAGGGAACAAATAAATGAAGTGGGAGCTGGGGTTGGCAGTATGCCAAGGATGATGGTAGCTGGAGAAACGTGGTCCAATGGTGGATGAGACTGTATTGGCAGATTGGAGAGCATCCCCTCCTCATTTCTCCACCTTGTTGCTTCCAAAGAAATGCTAGAGCAGAAGCCATCAATACAGCCCATTTGGATGAGCCACCATGCAAAGGGCCTTAAGAAGGTGCCCTCTTGTGGAGCCATGGGTACCAGAGGCTGGATTTGGCCCATCTGGTTTGAACAAGGCAAGGGAAGAGGATACCTCAACAGCCTTAATGTTCTCCACCTTCCAGGGTGTGCAAGTGACGTGGGGGTATGAGACAGTGACCTGCTGAGAGGTCTGCCCCCAAACCATTGGGAAATCTGACTGTAGGATTCTCACCACCACATAACCATCAAGAAATTATCACATGGCTAAGAGCGACATTTAAAAGAGAAAATACAGCTATAATAGTCCTCTTTTTCAACTTTGCTTGCCTAATTATCTTCATTTTTAAAGCTTAATTATTTATACTCTTTTTCAACTCATAAAAAAAATGTATAGCATGAAAAAGTTTCTTAAATTAAAAATCTGGATCTGAGGAAATATAAACTGGAATTGAAAGTCTAGTCTGGGAGGAAGTAAAATGCCCTCATAACTGTGTTCTACCAAGTTCTCAAAGGTAAGCAGTAAGTTTGGCTTATGTTAACCGAGCAGTCAAAGCGAAAAGAGAAACAGAACCAGTTACATGATTCTCAGGTTCATGAGAAAAAAGTATTTCAGTTCCTCAGGGGAAGCAAACTATTTCCTGGAATTCAGATCTGCAAGAATTTCCTCCCACGGGACTTCATATAGGAGATCATGAGTACTATATAATGGAGACCACCTAAAATCACAGCCCTACCATGGGCTTCCTAAAGCTGTCCTTGGTAAATGTCTTCAGGAAAAATCAAAGGCATCCACTTCAGTTAAAGCCACTCTATCAGAAATGAAGAGTTTGAATCAAGTACACACCGTTCATATAGTTCAATATAATCTAAAACTCCAACCTCGAATAGCTTGAGGAATGAATTAACTCCATTTTTTACATATACCCTCCCTATCAGGAGAGCTAAATTTACTACTCAACAAGGGGAAATTTACTCAAGTGTTTGGTTTGGGGCTCTTCTTCTCCCTTGCTTTTTCATAGTATTTTTCTTTTTTTTTTCTTTTTTAAGAAACCTATTTCTAATGCAATGAAATATAGAATATGCACCTTTTATTTTCATTGTGTTAATTTTTTTTTCATTTTTTATTAAGGTATTATATGTGTACATATCTTACCATTGCCCCACCCCACCCCACTCCCATACATGCCCTCACCCCCTAGTGTTTTGCGTCCATTGGTTATGCTTATATGCATGCATACAAGTCCTTCTTTTGCTATCTTATCTCCCCCACCTCTCTCTAGCCTTCCCGCTGTAACTTGACAGTCTGTTTGATGCTTTACTGTCTCTGTATCTATCTTTTTGTTCATCTTTGTGTTAATTTTTTAAGTGCTTAGAACAGTGTCTGGCAAATAAATGCTAAATAAGTGTTTGCTTAGAAAAAGAACAAAGGTCCTTCCTGTCACTGAGGTGGTAGGGATAGGACCATCAAGTATGAATGACAAATTAATCATAAACAAATAAAATGAGTTAACAGATTTTGCATCCCTCTCACTGTAACCTTCACCTATTCTCCTGATTTTTTTCTAAAGCAGTATGGGCTGAATACAAGCCTTTGACTATTTTGATGTGAGAACATGACATGAAAAACCTGGTGGGGAGGGATTATTAAAATTTCACATAGAAGAGGATTCAAAGGTTTTGAAACACTTAGGGAAACATCAGAGCCTTTTAAAATTTCTTCTCCGGAAGCAACAGCTGGAACTTGAGAATCCATTACAACCTAGCTGGTCCTTCCTGCCAACCAACTTTCACATTTTAAGATTGTTCATGGAATGTGTCTAATTTGTTGTTTCATACATTTTGGGCACTCAATAATGCTCTATAAAAACAATGAAAAAATACTAAAATGCTTCATTATCACACTTACTTATGACTTCATTTCCTTTCCTTAATCTTATAAAGTGACTTGAAAATGCCAGCACAACATTACAATAAAACTGAATATGTTCTGGAGGAATTCATAAAGTGGATTTTCTACACTTTCCAAACCTCCAGTTAACCTATTTATCTCAATAGCAACAGATGTTCCATAATATAACTAGGAAGTAACTGTGAACATGGTAGAGATCTATTGGGCAGATTATGGACATCAAAGTTAAAACCTGGGTCAAAAATTAGACAACCCTCCTCTAATACTCTATAATTTTTCACCTGTTGTCTCTTTGACTCTTGTAAGGCTTGCTAGTAAATATTTAGGAAAACAACTAGTTCTGAACAGAAAAAGTCTGTGAGTTTATCTGACTCAGATTCAAGAATCAGGGTAGTGTGTTGTTTTTTAAGGTTTTGTTTTTGTATGTTGTTTTTTGTTTGTTTGTCTGTTTTTGCATGAATTTAATATTTCAGATACCAGTTTTTCCCATGATTTTTCTAGCTGCAGGTTCTATCACAATCAGGGATTCATCCTTTTTTAAAACAAAACAAATCATTACACGGACATTTGCAAATGGATAAAATACTGTTTAAGGGCCAAGCCACATCAGCAATCAACCTGCAGTGCCATCCATTTCCACCAAGAGTTTCCACCAGGTGCTGGAGGAGGCACCTCGCGAGGCATCCATCCCAACAAACCTACCCGCTTACTGCTCTCCTCCTCCTGAGCCTTCCTGAACTCATGCTCTAGAGAGCAATCCAGCTCATTGAAGAGTCCCACTTCCTCGCAGTTCTTCAGGAATCTCGTTGGGGTTGGAGTCTGATCTGAAAACAGAGACCGAGTGATCATTCATGGGCTCTTTTCCTCAAAAGCCAGTGGAAAACCTATATTCAATTCACAACTCCCCTCCCCTCACCTTAATTAAGATGCCGACTGGCCACCTATAATCTTCCAGCCCTTTAAATAAAGTGAGAATATGAAAGAAAATTAAACCATAAATCCCAAAGGAGGAACATGGTGTGTAGTTGGCTACAGTAGGTAAGGGATTTCCAAACCGCCCTCCAGACAACTTGGGGAGGTCCCACCCTTGACTTGCTGGGTCCATATCACTGGAATTACACTGCAAAACTAACTGGAAAAAACATTTAACTGAAATCAGCCAAAAAATCTGCTGAGCCCATGATAAGCCTAATTTCACGGGGCTGGGAGGAAAAAGGACTTTGTAGATTTTTATACCAAAGAAAGAGAAATACACAGACGTGAATTCCTTTTCCATAAAGGAGAAGGAAAATTTAGCAATTCTCTCATTTTGAGAGTCATAGAGAATGATGAAAGGTTCCAAGTCAAATACATTCAACTCCTAACCCATTAAAAATATAATAATTAATTTTAGTTTTCTGTGCTATAGCTAAAAGAATGTTCTGAGAATATTCTTTAAAAGGAATAAAATTTATTTCATATCTGGACTGTCTAGAGCAGCGGTCTTCATGGACCACTGGTTGGCGACCGCTGGTTTAGAGAGCTTATTACTTTGAAAACTGGAGGATCTCAAGCCACTATTTGTGGCTTAATATTTGCCCATTTTACAAACTATTTTCTCACAACATTCTCCATAATCTAGATCTCACAGATCCTGTGAGATAAGTAGGGTGTATATTATTTTAGAAATGAATTAGTTAAGTAACTTGAACAAGCTCACACAAATTGTAACCACCTTATCACTATGAAGTCCTCTTTTACCTACAAACATACTCCCTTCTCAATCTGAATCCTGAGCTTTGACCAGACTCTCCCAGCTCCAAAGAGCTCTGTTGTATGTGTAAAAGACAACACTGACAGCCCAGAAATCTAGATTTGAAAGTGTGTGATATGGGGGAAATTACCTCAATTCTCTAGACCTCACAGACCTCATCTTTTAAATCAAGTTCAAGTTACATGTTTTTGTGAATCCTAAAATCACCATTGTAATAGGTTCCCTTCAAACAGCACAGTCATTAGGCCAAAGAAACATATGACCATTTAAAAGACAGCTAAATGGGAATATAAGTAAGACACTAGATATTAGGCCAGAGATAAGGGCTAGATATACAGATAAAGGGGCTTTCTGAATAGAAGATGTAAGTAGTTAAGACCCGAAAGTGGAAATAAAACTGTGCGCGCGCACACACATATTCTTTCATTTATTGAGTGCTTATTCCAAGCCAGGCTTAGTGCTAAGTGTTTTGTATGCAACATCACATTAATGTTCATAGCAATCACACTAAGTAAAAATTATTTTCCCCATTTTACTTATGAGGACACTGAAACTCACCCCAGGCCTAATTTAGAAATCGGGTCCCATAATCATATCAGTAATTGGTAATCATAACAATCTTTGGTTCTTTTGAAATATCTGGGAATCACTGAATCCCTCATACAAAAAAACTGTATTACAATCCCATAGACTCTCTACTGTCTTGCAGAAACATTTTTGGTGACTTAAATAAATGAGAAAATATCACATGTGAAAATTGAAATACTAGACCACTTGCCATCAGTTGGAATTTAGTTTTCCAGGTTTTACTTTCCTTTTATTTCCCTATGATTCCCTGTTGTAGATTTATAAGTTGAGGACCATGATTCCAGGGACAGAAAACAGTCAGCCTAGAGGCTCCAAGTCCTGAACAATGAGACGAGTTCAGGAGATGGCCCAGGAAATCGAGTTCTGGCTAGCATCGGGGGCCAATCCCCAAGCACAGTTGACAGATGTTTTATGTCTCCTCTAAAGCAAAATCATTGCCAAATACCAGCCCATGCTCACATATATCAGCAAAGGAGGCTGAAGAAGCATGGCACAGGGACAGGAATGTCTCTGTCATCATGGGCCTCTCTACAACAATAGAAACAAAAGCGAGGGAACAAGGGGAGCCAGAGCTGTAAATGGAGTTAGTTCCTCCCATCCCCAGAGCAGAATACCCAGATGAAGGCCCAGAGTTGTTGCCAAATGGAACGTTTTTTGCGGTATGATATAGTGAGAGAAAAACAAACCAGATATCTATGTCCACATTTGGAATAGATAAGGCACACTGTTCCTAATTTCTTATTCATTTTCTTCTTGTGAATGAGCCATTCTTTCCAGTTACAACAGGAACCAGACAATGGAGCTTAACTTTTGTTTTAACATTTATTAGAATTAATACAGGGTCTCCAGTTGTCTTTGATCCCACATGGTACCAGTTCCAAGTAAGCCAGGAAATGTGCAAATCTTCAAAAAGGGAACAGCTAAATCTATCAGCAGCTTAAATAAAAGAGGCAGAGGTTCTTAGCCACATGAATGCCTTGTCAAATAACTGTTCCAGCTGAAATTAGACCTGAAGTGGGTAATGTCCATGGCCATAAATTAAAATTCTTGTAAACCACACCCTATTTAAAACTAAGTGCATACACTGGTTAGTTACAGCAGCAGCAACTTCCATATCCTGAATGATAGGGGCCAATGCCTTCTTGGTGGATAATATCTAATGTGTGTCCAGGAGGCCACACTCCAGGGACTTACAGGAACTCCAGTGGGAACTCAGAGCTGAGGCGACTGTTTAAGGACTTTTGCTTACCATTCTTTTAGTGGTTCCACTTCAGTGAGGACCATCTGAATGACAGAGGGGGATAACACCACATCTCAAAGGAAACTGAAAGTTCAATAACTTTTCAGTCGGAACTTGACCCGCATTGACAGTGATTTGTTGTTACTGCCTTTGAAAATCTGAATTGGCACTGCATAAGCATCTGCGTGTCATCTTCTCGCAGGTTGCAAATAGCATGCATGTTCTTAGGAGACACCTGGGGCCAGTGCATGTGAGAAGTTTTACCACTTCTACTCATCTCACACGCCCTTGGGCATCTCCTTACCCACTGAACAATGAAGGTCTGACACCAGAGGGATTAAAAAATCCTTTGTAACATTTGCCACATTTCAATACCTAGTTACCTTTCTGGTGAGTCTATTTCTTGAAAAAAAAGGAGCATCTTGTCATAGAATTGCAGCCTCTGTCGATAGCTAGGGAAAGGACACTGGCCGTGTGGAGACACTACTTGTGTATCTACCTGGAAGAGTGCCACAAACAGCATTATGATTTAGGAATTCACCCACCAGTTATACAATAGGAAATCCTGTATACCACACTGCATGTGGGAAGGAAAACAAGTATGCGGCTAGAACTATTAGGAAAAAAAAGTAACTCATTAAGTTTTCCCATCAGTCCATAGTCTGCCTAGCATCAGTGCTTCAGACTCAGTGAGTATGATTATTCCAAAATCTAAGTGACAAGCACAAAGCTAAAGCCTGAAACCTGATTCTTCTTTTAAAAAGTGGTGAGTCTGCTCAAATTTAATAATAGGTTGCTACCTTATTCGGTTTCAGAGCTGCGTTTGAGTTAAGTATTTGTCTATGTTTTATTTTCCTCAATGATTAAAAAATGGCAGAGCAACAAGTCATCAATTAAGGAAAAAGGAAAAGAAAATCAGAGTTCCCATCATACACTGGAGAAGAATGTGAACGCCCTAAGCAAAATTTTCTTTCCTATTGGTCTGATATTCTTAACTATGGTTATTACTAAAGGACTATGTAAAGTAATTTTACATCATTTCATATTAAATTGATGGTGGCTAGTAATTCTATAAAAGCCTCACTAATTCAGACCAGTTATAAAAAAGATCAGTTTGAATTAGTGACTATTCTAATTATAGGGTATTTTTCAAAAGGCAGTGCATTTTTTATTATTTGCATGACTTAATTTCAGCCAACAAAATGTGGCTTAATGGAATTCCCAAGAGTGCACTCAAATCAATAGAGAAAATAATTGGAATTAGCTTATCTATTTTAGTAAGAGTTGGGGTTCTCAAACAAGGCAATTTTCTTAGATACTTTTTACATTTGGTTTATATTTACAGCTATCGCGTGAATTTTTCAGTAAAGCTTTCTTTACAATATTCTTACTTAGTCGCTATATGAATGTTAATAAAGTCCTGATTAAGAGAGTTTACATTAAATAAATTTGAAAATACATAATCCTTTATAAGAGCAATAATCAGTAACAAATGACAGAATTCCATGGAATTCCAGACAGGCTTCTTTGCAATAAATGTGCCTTCTATTAAGTATAAAAGTACCTTAGAAGTGATAGGGTCCTCTCAGTGACACTGATATTTCTATTTCCCTTTACCCCAAGATGCAGTGCTACCATGAGTCAAACCAAAGTAACTCTGGCTTTAGAACAACAGCTGTGGGATGCTTAAAAAACGGACCATGGCTGGGGTGATCCAGATCAGTGAGAGATGAGACACTCTCATACTCTTGAATCGTCTGCTGGAATCTGTACTTTGTCAAGGTGGACAGCTGGTGGACTAGATACCCTGAGAGTGCCTATGAGACAGGTCAAAAAGGCTCTGACAAGGGCCTTGCTTAGGACACATAGCTGCAGAAACACAGATTTAGATTTAAGTCAAACAATTATATATTCTACATCTCTTCACTATCAGCCATGGCCTACCCCAAGTGTGCCAACAGCAATCAAGCCATGATTTTAATTTGCTTTAGAAGAGCTGAGCTGGTAAAAAGGGTTAGTAACACTGTGAGATCATGTCTCTGCTGGCCAAGTGAACGGGATCCAAGGCGATTGTCTTATCAAAACCTGCCCCAAATAGTGAAAGCTCAAGCTTAACATTTCCACTTAGTCACTAATTTGCCTGAGATCTCCGACACTCTTTGTTAAAGGGGAGGGTTTCCAGATGGAATAGACTGGAAGCCAGTTTTTCATACATAAAAGATAACTGCAGATCAAGGCCTCTGAGATATGCAGGTGAATCATTTAAAGTTCTATTTTGCTAGATCAGCTTGAAACATGCTTGAGAAGCTCCTATAAATGCCAATAGCCACTTGTTGCAATGAACAAGATAATCTGTTTTAAAAACGCAATCTTTGTTCCTCTAAATGCTAATGTGTTAGTATAATCTCCTAAAAACTTTCATTTTCTTCATTTGATTGCTATTAAATAGATAAGTCAGTAATAAAAGAAAAAGCAGTTCATAGATTTATATTCAAACACAAAGGTAAGACCAAAGTATGTTCTTAGTATGTATAGCTCACCAAATCCAGGCATATAGTAAGAAAATTATAGACACATAGGGACTTTAGACAAGCTTCTCATCATCTTGATTTTGTTTCCTCATATGAAAAAGTAGCTAGAATTAAATGATACAATGCATGGAAAGGACAAGGCACAATTGCAGGCACAAGACAAGGCAATGAATGGAAGCTATTGTTATTAGCATGCTGCCCTCTGGTGCAAACCATGTCCATCACCCTCTGTTACATTAAGATTGGATTAATTTACAAAGTGGGAATTCACTATGTACTTTTACCTTCAATGGAAGAAGAAGTAAATATGGGCTGTGTGTGTGTGTGTGTGTGTGTGTGTGTGTGTGTGTGTGTGTGATTTATTTACTTACTCAGTCGGGGTTTTTATATTCTAGTTCATTCCAAAAACAATTTGGGTGAGGTATATTACCTTCCCTTTGGCTTCCCCCTCAAAATGCCCATGGATGATTAAGCAAAGTTTGTAACAAAGAGCCACAAGCAATGGATTTGGGCTGAAGTTGTCTGGTTGATCAGGATCAGTAACTTGGAAACAAATGTTCCACTTCATTGAACAACATTCTTGCTTTCTCCAGAGAATTAGATTTACAGCCTATTAAAGATAGGTCCTAATTCTAGACTTAATTCAGGGACACAGTTGGGTTCTGACAGATTATATTGTCATTTATGTTAGAAGCTCTGTATCAGATGGTGATAAGGAAGGTGGAATGGGTAAGCTAGTCTCTCTGGTCTCCCTTCTGTGTGTCAGCTCAAGATATAGTCAGCTGCACCACATATGGTTTTGTGGTTTTACTACTTCTGGTCTCACCATATTCACAAGATAAGGAGAAAGGACACCTGAGCTCTCAGTACTGAACATCAGGTCTTGGCTGAAATGCCACCCATGCAGAGAGGGCTTTCCCAACCTTCCTTAGGCAGTCTGCTTACCACTTGTGTCCCACTGTCACGTTTTATCTTATTAATGACAGCACTTATCACTAGTGGATATTTTCTTATTTATTTATCTGGGGAGGGGTTTGTCTAGTATTTCTCTTCCTCCCCACTCCCAATACAGTATACGAAGTTCCATGGAAGATGGGCCTCATCAGTCTTGTTCATTGCAGCATTCCTAGCACCTAACAAAATAGGATCCTTGTTCAATCATATTTTTGTTGAATAAGTGTTTATTGAATGAATGAATAAGTGAAGTTCAAGAGTGTCGAACTTTCACGTTTCCTGAAAGGTGAAACCCAATCAACATCTCTGATGGGAAGTCTAAGAAAGAGACACATTGGTCCATGCCTTTATACGCCTAGTAATCTCACCATGAAGCAAAACCCATAATCTCAGACAATATTTCCACCATGTTCTGCTAACACACAGCACATGTGTGTGCAAACACATACACACAGAGTTCTCATTTGGAATATTATTTCCTTGTTAGGCTATAAATAAAATTGCTTTTTATTTTCCTGCACAGAATTTGGGGACCCCATAAATAAGTGGGGGTGGGGATTTATGAGAGGGCAAAATTAAGGAATTTCTGGATGCCTAACCATAAAGCCATTAAAATAGATCCAAACATCATCCTCTTTATCTTTAACAATGAAATTTGATCATATTTCAAACCAAACAGATCTTATGTCACAGAACAGCTGAAAATTTTGCAACCTGTGTATAGAAGTATATTGTCCTCAATTGATTCTCTCTTTGAACTTGGCATCTAAAGACCTTTGATATCACAACTTCCCTCACCATGAAATTATCATCTATCCGATCAAGAACAGCTGAAAGTAGAGTTGTGTCCATCATATCAGGACTCTGTAAATGGGCCATGTGGATTAAATAAGAATTGAAGGATCAATGAGGGAAGAGCTATATGTTTCTGCCCCCCAAATCCAAAACCATCCCCATTCATGTCCCTACTAGTCCTGTCCCTTTAGACTGGGATGTCATTATGTTTACTGTCTATTCATAAGAGCAGCTGCAGCTTAATCAAACACATGACTACCACCTTGACTACCCTGCCTTGTGGCAAGTCAAAGATCACTCTGGCCTAAATAAAATGGACTTTGAGCCAAAGCTAAGTCTTATTTTAGATATTACAACTCTTTGGACATTTATCTTTGAAGAGTATATCTGCAGTGTCTTAATAACTTCCCTAACTTTAATATATATAATTAATAAATGCTGAAGTGATTTTCCAAAATACAACTTAACAAGATATCCTGAAATTAGTGATGAATATACATACTACTATACTATACTGTATCTTCTTAATGTCAAATTCTAGTTCATTTGGAATAAAATTTTATTTAATTGAATATTGCTTTAAAAAATGGCCCGAGAGGGACTTGAAAACTTTTGCCCTGATGATGTTTGCTGATTTAAGATTGGTTTATACTATTTTTATTAGTAATATATTTCAAACTGTAAAAGATCATTCGTCTTCATGATAGGCCACAACATAGGCTTCAAGTATATTAAGAAATAAAAATGTAATGAACCTATTTTAATAAGAGTAAATCCTGCAGCTTTTAATAAATTCAAATCTCAATAAGTCAAGATACACACAAGTAAAAACTTCAAGTCATATTTGTAATCACACTCTAATATGCTAAAACTACAATGAGATTTGAGATAAATACATATTGAAATATTTCCTAGAAAAACCAAATAGCAAAGCAAAAATACCCAGTAGATAGCCCATTATAGTTCAATGTGGACAACACTGGCTTATGACATGTAGTAGACCGCAGTCCTCTAAATGCAAAGTAATAAAGTTGGACTGGATATCTCTGTATTCCATCCCAGCAAGAAAATTCTACCAGACTACAAACATGCAGAACGAGTAACAAGTTTAAAAATTTAGCACTTAATTTCATTGGGAATATGAAATGACTTCATACCAGCTTCAACAAAAAGCATGGGAAAGCAGAAGAAAATATGCCAATGTATTATTCATGCTGTTTTCCCCCATTTATTTCTCCTTTCATTTTCTTACTCCAAGTTTGACATAATAAAAATTAGAGTGACTTTTCTCCCAATATTTTTCCACCTGACACTGCCAGTTATTGGCAGCAACAGCCTTAAACTAACAAGGGTCTGATAAGACCAATTGAAAAGCTGCAAGAACTTAATCAAAACCCTGCTCATATCAATTATATAGAAATGTTCACAGATCTTTAGCTACTTTTTTCAGACCTTCAGATGGGACTTTTTGGAGGCCTTACTAGCAATATGCCGATAAGATACTATGCTGACACCACTATACTGGTAATATATCCACATAATTACCACCCCCTAATAGTTACCTCCCACTCCCCTACCACCATGAAGTCTATTTTAGAGATCCTATTTGGGAAAAATAAAGGAAGAACTTATGTATTTAAATATTTGGAATTGCAAAGTCTATAGCCTTGCTACTTGCATATATAAGTTCACTGTTGAACTATGAAGTTATAGCATCAGTGACTCTATAGGGAGTAATAAGTAATAAAAACACAAAAACTGACGGTCCTTCTTAACCCTAGTAGGTTTTTATAATTCTTACAAATTTGAGTTTCTGCATCTCTGTTTCTAGACTTCACACAAACTATTTCTGAAGAGCCAGCTGGTTCAGTAAAAACAAACAGGCAGAGAGAGAGGTGGTAGGTGGTAATGGAGGGACAAGGAATAGGATGCCTTGGAC
The DNA here is from genome assembly GCA_026230045.1 of Corynorhinus townsendii. Lineage (NCBI taxonomy): Eukaryota > Metazoa > Chordata > Mammalia > Chiroptera > Vespertilionidae > Corynorhinus > Corynorhinus townsendii. The sequence continues at coordinate 176,813,355 of JAPDVU010000004.1, read as the reverse complement.
TTTGGAGAGTCTTCCAAACCACAATGTATTTGAACTATTAGCAAGTCATTGGTGGGTTGATGAAGCTGTGTGGACAGCTCTGTCACCAGGAGTATTTGATTGTGCTTATAAACTTGTAAAGCCTGACCATGCAGTGGCCAGTACAAGTCAGTGGGTTAGTACTGCAGGATCAGGGTCCTCATCTTAGCCCTGTTTGGTGAGCTTGGAAAAGTGGCTCCATGTCCTTGTAGTGTCTCCTCCTCTATCAGTAATAAGAATTGTAAAAAGAATCTGTCTGACAAACTCTTGGTGGATTTACTAGCAATTGGGCTAATAAAATACTTGTAAGATTTAAGTGCCATAGAAATGTTAAATTATAATCGCCAGGGTCGTCAGCTGTTCTTGTGCTATCACTCTAACGCATTCATGGATACCTCACTCTCTCACAACGCCAGGGAGCTGGTGGCTCTGGGGAAATATTTCCAGCCTAAGAAGGGTAATGGGAAATGCTTCAATTACCCTGCTGGGATTTATGAAACACTTCAATTTACATTCTTTCATTGAATCTTCACAATAAGCCTGTGGAATAGATTTGGCAGATAAAATCATTCCCATTTTATGGTAAAAAAGAAACCGAGGCCCAGAAGGGTGTGTTAACTTCCTCAAGGTCAGACAGCTGGTGGAGTCAGAGCCCAGGCTAGACAGAGTTCAAGTTTCCTCACCCCTGGCCTTGCCCTCTTCCTAACTTACCATACCACCTATCAAACTGGGAAGGAATGACAATTAATGGATTATTATTTTTTACTTCTGCTCACATTTGCTGAGAACTTGTTGTTTCCATGCAGTATCTCTTTTAATCTCCCACGTATGAAGGGGGTATTGTTTCTTAAGGAAAACTTCACCTACCACTTCAGTCCAGAAAGAGAGCTCTTTCTATTAAAGTTGCAGAGTATTTTTCCTTACAATACTCATTTGATATCAGGTGTTCCTTTACTTGTGGTAGAGTTACCTCCAATAAATCCATCATAAGTTGAAAATATGATTAAGTCAAAAATGCATTTAATATACCTAACGTCCTGAACATGATGGCTTAGCCTAGCCTGCCTTAAATGTGCTCAGAACACTTAACTTTACCCTACAGTAGGGCAATTATCTTGAGTTTATTTCAGGAGTAATTGTCTTCTTCTCACCAGAAACAGGAGACACAGTTCAAAGTGAGAAACAACTGAGGACAACATACTTCCATACATAGGTTATAGACATGATGGGATGCGAAAACACAAAACACGATATCCCAACACCATGACAACACAGGACACTCTGGTGTATCAGTTATTTCACCTCATGATCTCATGGCTGAGCAGAGCTGCTGCTCACTGCCTCTGCCCAGCGCCACAGGAGAAAAGATCAGGATTCAAAATTCAAATTTCGAAGTTCATTTTCTACTGAATGCATATCTCTTTCACACCATCACAAACTCAAAAAGTTGTAAGTTGAACCATCATAAATCAAACTACCAGTATCTAGTAAGTCATGGACCATCTGGATATCTGGATATCGTGGACAGCCCCAGTCCTCTATTTTGGCTAAGTGTTAGGGTACACATTAATTATGACGCCCTTGAGAACAGAAATCATATAAATTTTTACACCTTGCATGTCACTCAGAACAATGCAATGTGCATTACAGATGCTTAATTTATATTTGCCGCCTGAGCGATCACAGGTTTGTGCTTTTTAAAAAGATATATGGAGCCAAGTTTTAGAGTAATAAATATTTACATGCCAGAAAATGGAAAGTCACAGCTCTCCAATTATTTGAGTGAATACTGCATTAGCTGATTATATTTTTGCTTACCATTATTTTAAGTCTTTTTTACACCTTAGAAATGTATATTTTCATGGCACAGAATTTTCTAGTGGAAATCATCCTATCATGAGTAGAACAAGTATTGGTGGCTGATCACCCAAAGCTTCTTTGCCTGATGGCTCCTTACCTGATAACATATTGTCTGTTTTTATTGAGGGAAACTTCAAAGTCATTTCATGCTTGTGCCTATGAATCATCAGATGGTCCTCTGTTGGGAAGCGCTGTCAGACAAATAGAGAAAAAAAAGGAGAGGGGAGAGGAGCCATTCAGTTTTGTAATATATATTTGCCATTACAGAGAAAAAGATTTATTCAGCATTGCAAATGTGACAGGCAAAACAAAAAACTGTTCTGAAAAAGTGTGAAAGCATGAGTAAGTAAAATGATAAATTACTTTCTGTGAGCAAATACACTGGGATGTTCCTTTGAATTACTCCCAAATATATGCATCATTATTTCCATTATAACCAGGGAACTATGTTGTAGAAAAATCTGGCTGAGTACTAATAAGACATAGAAGATCTTTGCCTTGCACTATTCTATGACTCCCCACACCTCCCCTGGGAATTCCTTTGAAGGCCTTTTATTCTTAGACATAATAATAAAGACTTGACTATAACCAACTGTGATGAGTCATCAGTAAACTAGATGCTTCCTTAGGAACTAGAGGTATCTAAGGATAGACCTTAAGTTTGTGTTTAGATGAAGATAAAACAGAGAGAGGAAACTTAATACTATTGAAAATATTAAAATAATATCTACAAGAGAAATATGCTGTGTTTTTAAAGAATAAAAGATTGTTTAAATGGATGTTTATTTATGATTGCAAAGAATAACTAACCTGACAAAAGTAATCTTCCATTTCTACCTAAACATATGAGAAAAGCATGCCCAATTTTTAAAATTAATTTAGACCTGAGTAGTACTGGAGTTTTGCAAAACTATTTGGAACTCTTCTCTAGTAATTAGTTATCCATAATGATGTAAAAGTAAGTCTAAGACATAATGAGTATGCTAGACATTATCTACAGATTAACAGAAAGTAGGAGAAATGTATGAAGCAGGAAAAAACTTTGATTCATGTCAGACTTAGGAAAGAATTACAGGTCTTGATTAATTATTTGAAATATAAACCTATAAGTGTGCACCCTGATATTTGTATAGTATGTTTCTGTTTATAAAGACCTTGGGCACTCATCTGACTTTTTTATAACTATACATATGATTTATAGTAGTATGACAAATTATTTTTGGGATTTTATACTCTGTACAGTGTAATAAACCGACACTTTATTTTTAATTTTCAAAAAGTGATATATGGTTGTCCATATGCTGCTCCCCAATATTTTCAGCGTCTGTCTTCTGGTCACATGGTGGGATTGTATTTCCTGGCCCTCTTGTGGTTGGGGGGGCCATATGACTAGTTCTGCCCATTGAGTAATGAATGGAAGTCACATGTGAGCAACTAATTCTTAATGCAAGACCCTCTAGAGATCCCCCTCCCTCTTCCTTGTAGCATGGTGATTCACAATATTAGAAATAGTGGCCCTTCAATTATCCTGGTCACTAAAGGATTATGAAAAACATCCTGCCAACCTACAATAGAAGGGTATGCTTGGGCAATTGAAGTCAGCCTTTGTTGTTTTAAGTCATTGAAGCTCTGGGGTAATTTGTTATTACAGTAGATCCTAGCCTATACTGTCTCAGACTGGATTTTTTAATAACTGGACTTAACAAAGTATCTGCTTTATCAAAGTCAAGTGGAAATGTAACAAAAGACAACACACTCGGCTGAACATTTCTGAATCTTTGATAATTTAGGACATCTTTCGGGGCTTCCCAGTTCCTCTGGAGAGTCATTATAAATTTCAGTGGCCACTGCTACTATGACAGAACTCTCTTCTGAGGATAGTATGATGTGTTCATGAGAATGAGGGAATTTACTGGGTTAAATCCTTCAAAATATTCTAAAAGTAATTCTTCAAATAAATAGCACACATTTATATGTCATTCATATATGAATTGGAGAGTATAGAATTTGCAAAGCATGATAATTATATGAGATTTCTGAATACAACGATTTATAATGACGTGGGTTTTTGCTGCAGATTCATTTATTCTTTGGTCTTCTATAACACCTCATAATGACTGCATTAACTATGTGACATTACCATGCATGGTTTAGAGACATAGATCAAATGTCTTACTCCTTTTCTCAAAAGCCTTATTATAACTTTTTCTGAGATATATATAATCAATAACATAGCAATATCCTTTACTTTGTACCTGTAAGCCATTTTTTGATTCTGTATAATAATAGCTTAAAATAGAATTTTAACTAGAATACTTACTAAATAATAATAATTTCCATCATATCTCATATTGACTATAAATTACTTTCCAAAAGAGACAGTATAGGACATCTGCAATGTCTTTTTTAATTGGGTAGGAAACTAACAGCAAATTATAAGTAACCAAAATGGATTGTCTGTAACAAAGACAGAGCCGAGAGAGGCCACTGGAACCCGAAACATGATTGATGTGGAGGACAAAGGAACAGTGAGATTAACATTGAACTTTGTGAGATCAGAAAGAGGAGAGAAGCTGTTTTTCTTTACTTCTGGGACAAAGCTAATATATAAGGCATTATAAACACAAAAAGTACTTGCAGTTACTATAGGCTGTTCCTCAGAGAGCCAAGTGTTTTTCCAATGATTGAAAAAGGGAGGAAAATTCTTCCATCATCCCCAGTGCAGCACTGATAATTCATATTTACTCCCATTTCCAATTTCCAGTTATCCTTTCTTCTCCGTGCAGGTCCCCAGGCTATGGAATGTCACTAAGTAAATGCCATGATCACAACTGACTCCAGGGGCATTTCCTAACCCCCCACCAAGAAATCCTTGTAATCACTGGGCAACTATTACACTTTCTCAATTCCAGTACTTCTTCAACTGAAAGATGCACATGTTTTATAACAGCTTGTTGAGGAAAAGAAGCACTTGCACATTAAATAGAGACATCAAGTTTTAAATGCATCTTTACCTTTAAATTTTGCAGGGCATTGAGGGGAGAGGCTTAGAGTTTTACTAAAAACCAAGAAACTATACAAATTCTCAATTCTCATGTTCATCTGGCCTTTTCCTCAGCCCCCAGCCTTCTCAAGGAAATGACCTACTCCTTCAGTGAGAAGTTCAAGGTCATTTGAAAGGTACTCCTTTTATCCTTTATTACCACCTCCACCTCAGAATTTGATGTAACTTCAGAGATTCCATTTCCATTCTGTACTTTCTCAGAGGAATAAGCATCCCCTCTCCTCCGTAGGATGCTCTACACCCCGTATCTTCCCAGGATTGGTGCTTCAGTTGGTGTCCTTCAAGCCAGCCAACTCACTGGTCCTTGCCCTTGAGTAAATCCAGCCATGGCTCGCCTTTCATTTAAAAAAGAACCTCTCTCATGCAGCATCGTTCTCAGGCTGCCATTATATTCCTCTGCTTCCCGCCACTCCCTAGTGCTCTTGAAAGAGTCCTCTATGCTGGCCACCTCCACTTCCTCGCCACCCACTCACTCATTAATCCTTCCACTCTGGCCCCCACCCTGACTCCTCTCTCATAGGTCGCCAGCCAGCACCCACTGCCAAACCCAACAGCCTTTGCTCAGGCCTCTCACTGTCCCAGCTCTCACAGCGTCTGACACCAGTGACCACATGTCTGTGGCATTTATTTTTTATATACTGCCTAATTCCAAAAAGGACAAGAGATGGCTTAAAGCAAATTTTAAAATCCAGTGGAGAGCATCAGTTAGAGGGAGGTGACCCTCCGAAAAGGAACGGATGCAAAAAGAAAGAAGGCTAAAGCCAAACTTCAAACCATTGGGCATTCTCAACCTGGGGCAATTTGGGATGGTTAGCAATGCCTGAAGACAGTTTTTGTTTTTGCAGCTAGGGAGTGAGTGCTAATGGGATCTAGGAGGTAGAGGTCAGGGATGCTTCTGTGCATCCTGTAATGCACAGTCCCCCCTCCAAGAATTTATCAGCCTCAGATGTCAATAGTGGCAAGCCTGGGAAACTCTGTCACACAGTCTGATGACCTACATGCAGTTCCCTTCTCTCTGACTTATCTAAATATTAGATTGTAACAACCTTCCTCAAAGGCTCTCCTCTACTATCAGTAACAATCTGGGCCCTGCTAGAATACTGACTTGCTATGAACCTCATTAGTTTATAGTATGCCAGATCCCTGGAGGATTCCATTCCCATTCCGTTAAATGCTCCTTCCATAGAGGAGCTCCTATTATCCTTCCCAAGGAAAGTAAATCCCCCTCTGATACTCTTCAAGGTGGCCTGTGCTCTTCCTTCATGGAAAATTGTAATTCAGAAATTAACTGATTAATTGATTATGTGGTTGCAAATATGATGCCTAGACTAGAAGCTCTGTGAGGACAGAGATACATGTGTCTTATGCACATAGTAGGCACTCCAAAATTTGCTGAGTGACTTGAACTGAAGAAAACTTAAGGTCACAGTTTCACGGTTAAACCAAAGCATAATGCTCAAATTATCTGGTTCCCTTTGGCCCTTGAGACTTCTCCCTAAGGAAACTAAAAGGGAACCAGCGTTACCTTATTTAGGTAAGGCCACTGTCTACCCTCACAATGGATGACAGGATTTTCCCCAGTTATGGATCATCCCATCTATGTTGTCCCAGTGTTTCCTATTTCAAAATGACGTTCAAAACCAGTTTGCTGAAAAGTAGTTTAAATTCAAAATAATTTCCTCTATTGCTTTTCTTATTTATAGGTTGCAAATCAACATTCACACAAAAAGTCCTGGGAGAACTTGCTAGAACCCAAGCAAGGGACTCTGGTTTCTCGGTCAGTGGCTGATATCACCAGCAACACCACAAGGCAGCACCAGCAACAGCATTCATTTTTCCATGGCATCTTCTCTCCAAAAGACTGCCAGACCCTCCAAACTCTCTGGGGAGATATAACAAGGGCCCTCAATAGACATCATCTCTCATCTGACTCCTGTACATTACTCCATGTAGCACTGCCAACCCCACCACATAAACAGGGAGGGGCAGGAAAGTGGGCAACCCATGTTGGAAAGAGCCTGTGCTTTGAGCTTGTCCTATATCCAACAGAATGAAGATCTTGGCGTGAGAGTGACCATACGTGGTCATTTTTCAATGACTGAAACGTGAAAGCACCCAAAGGGTCATATATAGAAAAAGTCACCATCAAATTCCAAAGACAATATATAAAACTCTGATGTCAGATGATGGATATTTCTAATTTCTTCCAAAGAGACAGGTTCCAATGTAATAATAAGAGCAGCAGGAATAGTAACAACAGCAAACATTAATTGAGCACTTATTATGTGCAGGCTCTATACTAAACTACATGCAGTATCTCATCTAATTCTCACAGTTCCACTTGATGGGACTCGTTGGAGGCTAAAAGAGGTTTAATCTAGCACAGAAGGCCAACTTCCGCTCTTAAAGTTTAAATACATAGAAAATCGTAGGTTCTCAAAGAGTTACAGGGTTTTTTTTTTAACTCAAATAGGACAACAAAACGAACAGAATTCAACCACTGATTGTAAGCTCTTTCACCAGTAATCCAAAGAGCCAATATTCAAGTAGCTGTTGTAACAGCAGGCACCCTCCTTCCCCTCTTCCTGAAATAACTAACCTGAACATCTGGCGGGCAAGATGCAACTAGCGTACTTCCAGGGGGAAGTGGCCAAAATTGATGTTTTTTCAGGGGCTATGAGGGAAGTAGTTCAAACTATTCAAAATGAAAAATGAACACGATGATGATGATGATGGTGGTGGTGGTGGTGGTGAGGGGTCTTTGACGATATGATACCTTGGTGAAGAAGGAAAGCCCACTGCAGGCATGACTATCAAGAGAGAGTTGCTTCCCTGTTGGAAGGTAGGTGTGACCCCTGTAAGTCAGAGCAGAGGATCCCCACACTCACCTGGGAGCAGCCTGGCGCACTGCAGATGAATGGCCTCTCCTGCTCCAGATTCATCTTGGATTCCTCATAAATCTGAAGGGCCAGCGGGAGAGGGAGGAAGGAAAACAGAAATCCATGAATATTTTCTGCTTCCCACCTGAGAAACGTGAGGAAAGTAGTGTGTGGAGCCCCCTCTCTATTCTAATTCCCAAATCAGAAGAGAAAAACATGAACATAAACATTAGCCTGCCTGCTGTCTGGATTCTTACTGTTTTCCGGAGTCCATATTTACCGAACTTTAAAGAAAAATGGCATGGATGTGTGCAGGAAAAAACCTGCCTGTGGAAAACCACCTGCACTGTGTCGTTACCAGGTAAGACCTCATCTGCGCAAGCAGATTCCAAAGCAAAGTCCCCACCTGTCATTTGGGGGGGGGGGGGGGGCTACTTAGGACAGTAGGAGAAATGGCAGTAACTGGACAATCAGTGTGAGGACCAACCTGAGCAAGAGGTCAAATGATTCATCTATGGGTCACCCCAACCACCGAGCTTCATTCAGTATGACCAAGGGGTGCAGAGAGGTCCTACAGCCAGCTCAGCAAATGACCCTGCTGGAAGCCAGGGCCTTCAATTCCCTTTTATCTCAGGCATTTGGTAATGCTTTAGCAAAAATTACCCAAGTTACAGAGGGATAACTCAGAAAGTGCAAAAATACATCACCTTGGATATTTTGTTGATTTGGTTTTATAGGCTAATTTGAAATTAATATTAGATTGAGGCTCTGCTTTTAGGCTCTAGATAAGTTATCTCGAATAAGGTAGCTTTGCAGGGAAATCCCCTGTGTTATGATCTCAGATACATGTTAAATTATAGTGTGGTCTTTTCTTATTTATGTAGGGGTTAGGTTCTAAGGTAAATTCATTAGGCAAGAATTGAGCATAATCAAAATTACCTTTGCAAATCTTCCCAAAAGCTCATAAAAATACAGTGCACATGGTTTTGTGGTTACCAATGGATACAGTAACATAAATATTTTAAGTCATGGAAAGTACTATGGACATTTTGTTACACAATTTAAATCATTTTCTAAATCATACTTTTTGGCAATTTTAAAGTTGAGTGTATGGGAGCTACATGGTTCTACTGTGAAACTAAAACCTATTGCTTTGTCTCTGAGCATGGGAAGCAATTTGCTTCTTTAAAATGCTACTTGTGACTCCAGAGAGTCCCACATCACCTTTGCCCTTGAAAGAGGGAGTTCTGCTTCGACTCAGGTCATAGTCATTGTTTGTCCAAGGAAACTTTATTATCTTGAAGGAAAAGGCTCAGTTCTAATTTTTTTGTTATTATACCCTTCCCCCAAATATGAATATATTTCACATATATCCTTTGGGAAATGCATACTTTTGCTTTTATGAAAGACAAAGTAAAAAGACTTGCCTAAAATAACGTTGCTAGTCAGATGTTAAAAATCAAAGACAAAATTAAAAATGTGAACTATCTTCACAACACTATTTATCCTCATTGTACAATTTTCACCAAGCAATGCCACTTTTTTGTGATTTACTGATTGATTTTAGAAAGCGAAGAAGGGAGAGAGAGAGAAAAAACACTGGTTTGTTGTTCCACTTGTTTATGCATTCATTGGTTGCTTCTTGTATGTATTCTGACCAGGGATTGAACCCGTAATGTTGGTGTATCACAGTGGTTCTCAACCTTTCCAATGCCGCAACCCTTTAATACAGTTCCTCATGTTGTGGTGACCCCCCCAACCATAAAATTATTTCCGTTGCTACTTCATAACTGTAATTTTGCTACTGTTATGAATCGAAATGCAAATATCTGTGTTTTCCGATGGTCTTATGCTCTACAGTCGCGACTCACAGGTTGAGAACCGCTAGCAGGGTTGCCTAGGACCATCGGAAAACACAGATATTTACATTACGATTCATAACAGTAGCAAAATTACAGTTATGAAGTAGCAACGAAAATAATTTTATGGTTGGGGGTCACCACAACATGAGGAACTGTATTAAAGGGTCATGGCATTGGAAAGGTTGAGAACCACTGGTGTATCGGGACAACACTCTAACCAACTGAGCTACCTAGCCAGGGAAATGCCTTTTCCAATCTTCATTAGTAATACCTCCCATTGGTCAGTTGTCAACACATTTACTTTGCATAATTTTCCAGCTTTCCTATATCAGCCATGTTATTTAAACTCTTGCTCTATTATAGTTAGGAGAAAATAAACAACAACAAAAATGACAAATATCTTTAGAAGCTTTCATTGCACTTGTCTTAGAAAAGTCATGAGAAATTAAATAACTTCTCATATCTCATTATTCATTTAATTTTGTTATCGCTTTTCATGGAGCATCCCTCCTCTCTGCTGTAAATGCTGATAATTTCTAAGCCTCAAAATAAAGGGTGACTTTAAAGCTAAAAAATGATTTTGATCCAAGAGAGCTTAAACAACAGAGTAATCGGGTTATCCATTAATTAAATATGCCTTGTTTTTCTAGCAAAGTTTTAGAAATGCTTTCCGGGAACTTTTTGTCTCTGGGGCCATGACCTGCCTGAGCAGTGGCAGGCCACTGAATTACTGCAGGCCCCGACTTTCTCTCCTTTACAATGGGAGCACGGATATCAGTCTTCAGTAACTTCACTCCTGCATCACACTGATCAGTTAGGAGGCCTGTAAGACATTTCCAAATTATGCAGAAAGGTCTGTGCATGTAAAGGTGTGTTTAAATGTGGGAGAAGGTTTGCAGGCAAGCTTTACTGGAACCTCACTTTAATATTTTAAAAGAGCATTTGCTATAATGTGGGTCTTTCTTGGGTACCACATAGAGCTTTAGTTGACAAAGTAACAAAAGAATGCCAATATTAGTAATATTACTAATCAATATTAAGATTACATCACAATAAAAATGGGAGAGTTCTATATGAATACATTTACAGCCTACATCCAAAAGTAGTAACTAGTGATAACGAATTAGATTAATGTTCAACAAACAGAAATGGTCAAGATTGAAAGTGCTATTGCTTCACTTGAGATACATTAACAAGCCAAAGTGAAAGAAGAGAATGACTAAGCTCTGACTCATAATTATGGAAAGCAAGTACTTTCCTACCATAATCACAACTCTATTCCAAACCCTAGTCCAGTGGTCGGCAAACTGCAGCTCGCGAGCCACATGTGGCTCTTTGGTCCCTTGAGTGTGGCTCTTCCACAAAATACCACGGCCTGAGTGAGTCTATTTTAAAGAAGTGGCATTAGAAGAAGTTTAAGTTTTAAAAAATTTGGCTCTCAAAAGAAATTTCAATCGTTGTACTGTTGATATTTGGCTCTGTTGACTAATGAGTTTGCCAACCACTGCCCTAGTCCATCAAAATGCTGATTTTTCCCACAAATTCCAGCCCATAAAGGTGATTATTTAGCAATTCTGCTTGGTGCCAACATTAGCTACCTTTTATTAATTATCAATTATAATTTGCATATGAGCTGTAACAAATAACATTGAATTATACTTTGATGCTGTGCTTAGAGACAGAATAAAGTCCAGTCATATAGATTTTTAAATTAATTTTATTGGGGTAATATCTATAATAATGAAACTAATATGCTAATTAGACCAGACATCTTTCCAGACGACCTTTCAGACAAAGCCAGGGCTGGGAGGGAAGCCTGGGTCCCAGGTGGCAGAGGGAAGCCGGTGCCAGCAGCCAGGGAAGGAAGGCCTATTCTTGCATGAATTTCATGCATCAGGCCTTTAGATGGTTAATAAAATTATATAGGTTTCAAGTGCATGATTCTATAATACATCATCTGTATGCGAGCCTACCACCCAAAGTCAAAACTTCCATCACCATATATTTGATCCCCTTTACCCTTTACTACCTTCGTACCCCATCCCTCTGGTAACTGTCATACTGTTATCTCTGTCTATGATTTGTTGTTTGTCTTTCTTGTTTGTTTATTTGCTGCTTTCACTTTTATATCCCATATATGAGTGAAATCATATGGTTCTTGACTTTTTCTGTCTGACTTATTTCACTTGATATCGGCCATTTAGATTTGCTCTGTCTTATTGAGTCTTCATAGCATGGATGTTACATTTAGAGGAATCTGATCGATCAGAGAAAGACAGAGTCTGCCATCAGGTAGTTTAGAGTTCAGTCATCAATATGCTTACCTGTCATTTTATTATTTTACTTGTTAAACATAAATACATCTGTATCAATTTATTACATGCTATGGATCCCATGGACCAAATGCTTTGGCAACTCAGTACTGAAATAAAAGCCCTAAGGTAAAATGGCAGCTGCTAAAGTAAGTTTTCAGTGATTAATAAGGTCTGAGTGGGTGTGTGGATATGTGTGTGAACTTCAACTGCTTTATTTGGATGCTCCACAGTTCCCACATTCAGCCTTGGCAACAGCACACCCTTGCTCATTCCTTTCTTTGTGGGCGTTTGTAGTTTTAGTAAATGGTGCCACTCTACCATGCAGGCATCATTATTTTTATCAACTAGTATGATCTGGTCTGATGTATCAGTCAAGAGCCATTTTTATGGTCTATTATTATGGGTCTTTTCTAGCACATATTGTAATAATTATTCTCTCAAAAAGACTCCTACTAAGGCCCTACCTATATTCTTTTATCATCCATCAAGTGGGGGCAGATCACTCAGATGTGATTTCAGCCAGTGTGTTCTGTGTTTAGGTCTCAGAAGGCGGGCTTCATCGTCTCATTTCCCATTTAGTTGTTTTTCTAGCTGGTATATTCTAATGAACCAAGTGGTGTTTGGTAATGGCCATACCCCAGGCTACACTGCATAGAGCTGACACAGTAGTCGTTCAATAAATATTTGTGGAATGGATCCTGAGTCATCACAATAAACCATCCCAAACAGCGTGCCTTTTCTCTATCCCTATGGCAGTGGTTCTCAACCTTATTTGGCCTAGAACCAAGCGTACAGTGAGGCAAAAGGTTGTGCAGGCCTCATTCCACCTGTTCCCACTTAAGGCCAAAAATCTCCCCAGATTTAATGGGGGAGGGAGGCAGCTAAATTGCTTTTGGTGAAAAAAATGAGTTAAAGCTACTTTTCATTAAAATTCACATGTAAATGTGTTGATTCATGATAAATTCAGTCTGTTAATATTGCCATGAGCATCAAAACCACTGAAGTCCAGTCTATTAGCCATTTGTGAGCTGCCTGGGACCCCCCCAGAGTGCCCTTTGAGGACCATGGAGTGAACCCATAACTTTGGTTAGTTACAGTCATAATTGTGGCTGGCTGTTCAATCATTTGAAAGTTTCTATTTTTCGTTTCTCGTTTCCAAAGTTCAGATTCAGTGTTCACTTAAATGCCTCATAAGTCTAATTTCCCTTCAAATTTTTGGAAAACAACACAAAACCCTAATAACAAACCCTACTAGTACCTAAAGTGAGTAGAGGTTTTTCGCAGTTGACAAGGAGATGACAGGCTGGATTTGCAATTCAGACCCTCAACTGCCACTGGATTCGTCTGGCCTCGCAGTGAGCAAGAAGCTCTTTCATTGTTCATCATCTGACCCCACAAATTCCTCTTGGTCTAAAATGGGAAATCTTCCACAATAGCTGATGCAATCCATTCAGATGCTTTGCCAGGCACTTAGGGATATCCTTGGAATTACCATTTCATGAATGGCAAACATTGCAAAAAAAAACAAATGTTTCTAAAAACTTGGATAGCCTACACAAAATACTGTAAATATGTACTTTAAACGAAAGGACAACAGTGAGTCCAATGAAAAAACTAAAACAAAAAAAACACCCTACTACATTATTTGCTGTAAAAGCCAAGAAAGAGGGATGTTTCTCCATGTAAATCATAGGACACCATTGCTGACACTCAGTTAAACTCCAATCGTCGTGGATTGGCACAAATTTCCCTCAGGAACAGCAGGTAGAGTTGCACAGGGATACAGGATTCAGAACAGTAAGACACTAAATATGTTGCTTTAATCTGAAAACCTGACATTCACTTTGATCAACATCAAAAGTTATGGGAACTTTAAAGCTGCAAATGGAATCTAAATGTTAGTGAGCACTAGTAACAACATTGATGAGCCCCATCAGCTCTGGCATTGTTCACCCGGCTATGAAGGAATTATATAACTGAAAGGGGGCGTGTGAATTTTAGTAGTGATGTTAACAACATCTGTCGGCATTTATTGTCCTACTGTGATTGTGGAGGGAGTCCTTCTGGCAGGACTCATGTGAAACGGACCTTCTACCTTGCTGAACTTACTAGACTGCTGAGAGCGAGCCAGAGGAGGAAACCGGTCCTGCCTAAGTGCCACGGGCAGCTGACAAACTGGTGCATCGTGAGTTAGTCACACTGTGTGAGTGTACATCAACCCTACTTTGTTTCTGGGAACAAAGGTTGTGTATTACTGGTGTTTCAGTAAGGAGGAAGCTGATATCTCACTCAATGTATAGGTCAAAAAAAGCAAAGACCCACACACAATCGTAACCCAACACAAATTCATCAACAACACAGTATAGGTTATTTATTCTGAGATGCCCGCTTCTGCTTTTTTTAAAAAGGACACAGACTCTGGTTGGTTGGAACATCATCCCATACACCAAAAAGTTTTGGATTTGATTCCCCATCAGGGAATATAACTAGAATGTGGGTTCAATCCCCCGTGGGGGATGGGGGGGCGCATGGGAGGCAACTAATAGATAGTTCTCTCTCTCCTCCCTTCCTCTCTTTCTAAAAATCAATTAAAAAAAAAATGTCCTCAGGTGAGGATTTAAAAAATAATAATAAATAAAAGGACACAACATGGTTCTCCCAGCACATGGCTAGCTATCGGAAAGGAATTATATATTCAATTTAGGGCAAAGACTTTCTTTGGGAAGAAAACTGTACCTTTCATTATCTTATTTGCTCATCTGTAAAACAAGACTATTTTAGTAAAACATTATAAAACAGGAACATTCAAAGAGACATTACTTAAAAATAACTAATGGAAGCTAACTGCAAAATGAGAGGAGAGTAAAACCTTGTATTTTAAATAGATCTTTACTTTTCAAATATGAATGTCATAATTTTGGATAAAAAATAAACACCCTTGAATTTCAGTCCAAGCAAACCAATGATTTTGTGTGTCTTTGTATCCCTTTCTGTATCTGTGTCTTTCTCTATCTTGTTTTCCTATATCTTCTCCCTCTGAAACTCTATGTCTCTCTCTTCGTATTGTCTATTCCTGTACGTCTTTGTTTTGTTATGTATGTCTTTCTGTCTCTCTTTGTGTGTCTGTCTGACACACACGCACACGCACACGCACACACATTTTATCAGATGTGTCCTTACTAGCTTCACTGGTAAAAAGATCTAGTAGGCTTGTTTCCTGTTTCAGTGTTATTCTTGAAGTGGGCTGCAGCTAGAATCTGAATTTCATTGGGCTATTATTATTTGCAGCTGTGTGACCTTTTTAACCCTGCTTTTAAAGTGACATTTCAGCCCTCAAGCTTAAAACGCCTTGAACGCTGCAAAGTTTTCAAACCAGAGATTTACACAGGGAACAAGACCAAGAGAGGCACTGTACCTCCTAAGTGAGAATTTCACCAGAACTTGGCGAGAAGCGGGTGTCTTACTGGGAAGAGTACAGCCAGAACTCTTCCCCGGAAGTCCTAAACTTTATACGCACTGTGGCAGTTAAATATTACTATTCCATTCAAACTTTCCTTGTCCTGAAAAGATGCTCACTCTCCCCTGGTACCCAAAAGTTCAGAACCTCACAGCCTGACCCAAAGACTCCTCTGGGGTTGTTTCACGCACTGCATCCTCCTAAGGGACTGCCCAGAGTTCCCTTTGAATCAGGCCAGGCCGCAGTGCCCAGGAGGAAGGATTTTCAAATGCTTTTGTTTCTGGAAGCTCACTTGCTTGCTTCCCAAAGGAGGCCCTGACAGGAGAGCGTGCTGGGGGCTCCCATGCTCTCCTGTACTTCTGCAGAGGTTTGTGGTTTTATTTATGTGGCGTTTATACTATGTATGAAAAAACATTCCAGTGGGATTGGGTTTTCATATGTTAGATTCCTCTTTCTTTTTTCTTCTTCTTCTTTTTTTTTTTTTAAGTTTTCCATATGTTTCTTTGGAGATGAGTCCTCTTTTCAAAGTTCCCAGCTAATTTGTACTTAGGTTCCACCCAACCCTGTCTCATAGCTTTCCTATGGCTGGGTGCAGGGGTCTGAAATACTTGCTAAGTACAGGCATTAGAGGTGGTGGTGAACAAATTGCTGTAGTGTGAGGGAACCTAGGTCCTGTTCCTCTTTGTGCTCCATCAAGCACAATAAATCTCTAAGAAAAGTTTATTTGAAATATGTATAGAGATTCTCAGGTTTTAAAGGAATTATTGAAGGTAATCAAATCACTCGGCTTGTTTCTAATGGGACAAAGACAACCTCAGAAGACATGCTGAAAGGCAGCGAACTTTTCCTTCTTACCCGCTCCCAATTCAAACAAATTGAAAAGGAAAGGGGGGCGGGGAGAAAAGAAAAGGGGAAAAAAGAAAGGAAAAGGAAAAAAGGGGGGGAATAAAGCAAAATTGGGACAAGAGGTGATCCGGGATTTCCTTGACAATGTCATTTTTACCTTTCCAGAAAGTCTTCCATTGCAATTTAAAATAACTGTCCCCATGAAATCCTGAGAGGAAACACTACGGTAGCAAAGACATGAAACACAAACTTGGGTATATTCTTCTAAATGGTCAAAAGCCGCTGCCTTTGGAAAATCAGGAGAAAGTCAGTATGGTTCTTTCTTCTCACCTTGTGCTCCATGATAAAATTGGCCTCTTTAGAGTTATGACGCATTCCCAGTGGACCACTCTGCCTCTGGATCATTTTTGGTACATGCGGGGTACATTTGGTTTTCAACTGTTTTTATGTGAAATTAATATTTTGAAGTATTCTGAAAAATCACAATTTCCAAATGTTGGTCTTATTTTCACTCATTTACGTGCTTTTTATTGGATAGAAATATTTCCTTTGTATATTTATTCTATACAAGTGTCCCTGCCTCTCCAGCAACAATAGTATATGTCTGGCCCATCCAATGTGTGAGCTGAAGTCATCTTTAACAAAGCACCTGAGACGTTTTCCCGTGCGGGAGTCTGAGCTACAGAATGTGAGACTGGATATAAACACAGTGGGGACCATGCCAGACCTCTCTGCTTTCTGCAGGGCCCCGTAAGAGGCTGTTTCATCTTGCTCTTAAATCTAAAGATTACTATTACTGACTTACTATTAAAAGGCACTTGAGAATGATGGTATCGACGCGGGTGTTTTTTTCTCTTTGACTCCAGAAGAAAACGAGGCATTCCCAAGTTCTATCTAAAGCAACCAGCACTTCTGTTGGGAGTCTGTGACATCTCACAGTGTCAGCTGAATACAAGGTAAAAATACACATGAAGACTTGATTCAGATTCCTAAGACACTGTGCTTCAAATGTCAAGCATGTGAGCATTTGACAGCGCTAGCAGGTCACCTAAAGGCCACGTCAAAGCAAAAACCTGATGTCATTTGGAGATTCTGCCATCATCCTAATAAGGTCCCCTTCCTAAAGACTAGCAAAGGCACAATTTCATTTGCCCTCCTAGGGAAGGTATAGTAGAATAAGAGGATGGTCTAATAAGGGGATTTGGAAATCTCTGAAACCAATTTTTCATTGCCACTGTTACTGGGGGCACCACTGACATTTAACTGGGGAGTATGAAATATTCTATGATGTGCCGAATGGGCAGCCCTGTACAACACTGAAGTCTCTCTACCCATCAGCCACTAGTGCAGCTTTTGCAAGAGTAATACTAACATAAGCCCCACTGCCCCGGGTTTAGAAGTAGGAAGCAGATAGACAGGGTAAAAGAATAGTCAGGGTGAGACAATAAAAACAAAGTCAGCATGCAGAAGAGGAAATGAAAATAAAGGACTAAACACATACCCACCTCTTTATGCTTTTCAAAGAGCTCTGCAAACCTCGAACAGAACTAAACTTAGGCTAAGGCCAGATTCAATGCCAATAAAAACATTATGAATATTCAAAAAAGTATGTGAAATTATCATTCCCGCTCAGTGTGAAGGAGGGATGGGGACTGTTGCCAAAACTGTAACTAAGCAGAAGCATACCCACTCAGATTGGATCCAGAGGAGACAGAGAGAAAGCCAGCATGAATAGAGTAGATTGCTTTAGATGAATTACCTAGTTTAGCTACCTACAGCCCCCCACTCTCCAGGCAACTTACCACACCACCCTAAGCAGTGTTGACTCAATAGCAGCAAAAGAAAGCATCAGCCCAACAGGGAAAGAAGGCTCTTGCTCAGCCTTTTCAGTCCTGATACCTGCCTGTCAGTTTTCTGTTATTGCTGAGAACACCTCCATCGAAAAGAGCATGCTTCTCTTTCCTTTCTCCTTTTTTAAAACTTAAACTAGAGGCTCAGTGCACGAAAGTCGTGCACAGGGCAGTGGGGTCCCCTCAGCCCAGCCAGAACCTTCTTCAATCCTGGACCCCTCAGGGGATGTCCAACTGCCAGTTTAGGCCCATCTCTACAGTCGGACATCCCTCTTACAATCCGGGACCACAGGCTCCTAACTGCCCTACCTGACAGCCTGATCACCCTTAACTGCCTCTGCCTGCTGGCTTGATCACCCCTAACTGCCACCCCCCGCCCCCCCACTGGCCTGGTTGCCTCCAACTGCTTCCCCCTGCTGGCTTTGTTGCCCCCAACTGCCCCCCCCCGCCAGCCGACCTGGTCACCCCACGCAGTCTGCTGTTCAGTCATTTGGTCATCCCTCACTAAGCCCCCTGCCGGCCTGGTCACCCCATGCAGCCTGCTGTTCAGTTGTCCATCTGGTTGTTTCGGGAGTGACAGTGCCTGGCTTTTTATATATTAGGATAGAAAACATATATATTTTATATATTAGGATAGAAGTTTCTAAATTCTCTTTTATTGTTGCTGGTACCATCAGATATCGGTTCATAGAATACATATTAGGGGAACATTGGTTTCCTAACCAACCTCCTTAGTAAGGAAATATAATAGGCAAATATATACATATATATATAGATATATATATATATATCTATATATATACACACACACACACACACACACACGTGTGTGTGTGTGTGTGTGTGTGTGTGTGTGCGCGCGCGCGCATTAGAGGCCTGGTGCACAATATTCGTACTTGGGGGTTGAGGGGGTCCCTCATCCCAGCCTGCACCCTCTCCAATCCAAGACCCCTTGGGGGATGTCCGACTGCCGTTTAGACCCCATCCTGCAGTGACCACTGGCTCTTAACCATTTGCCTGCCTATTGGCTTGATCGCCACCTCACCGTTCCCCTGCCGGCCTCATGACCCCCAACTGCCCTCCCCTGCAGGCCTCAATGCCTCCAACTGCCTTCCCAATGGTCTGATGGCCCCCAACTGCCCTCCGCTGCCAGCCTCATGGCCCCCAACTGCCCTCCCCTGCTGGCCTCATGGCCCCCAACTGCCTTCCCCTGCTGGCCTCAGGGCCCCCAACTGCCCTCCCCTGCCGACCTCATGGCCCCCAACTGCCCTCCCCTGCTGGCCTGATCACCTCTAACTGCCTCTGCCTCGGCCCCCACCACCATAGCTTTGTCCAGAAGGAGGAAGTTGAATGGTAGGAAGATACATACACACACACACACACACACACACACACACACACACACACACACTCTGAGTAGCCAAATTATTATGATCTCTGAACGCATAATAATCTGGACACTCAGTGTACATCCTATATAATAAAAGGCTAATATGCAAATTTTCCCCTTGACCAGGAGTTCAACCAGCAGGCAGGCCGGCCAACCGCCCTTATCCCCTCCCCTGGCCAGGCTGGCAGGACCCCACCCAGGCACAAATTCATGCACCAGGCCTCTAATTTACATATATAAACACAAATACATATTTAAATGCATATATATTTAATTTTTTCTCTTGTGGCCTATTACATTTTCCTATTGAGAAGTTGGGGTGTGTGCACACATGTATGTATTCAAACACACACATTACAGAGATTATTTCATCCCCATAAACTGGCTCAAGACTTAAAACTGATACCTAGTCCCTAATGTAACACAGGGGAGGACAATGAACTAGCCAGGAGACAGAATAAAGGCATGCATTTAGTCCTTTATTTTCATTTCCTCTGCAGGTCTGCCTCTGGCTGCAAGGTCGCCAAGTTCAGGATCATTGCCCTGGTATTTTAAAAGTGCAGAAATAAGCCGTATTTTTGAGGATCACGAAATCATTTCCATAGACTAGAAAAATCCTTAATGTCTTCCTAAACTTCCAACTTCAGTTAAACAAAAGAGTCACTCACTAAAGCCTCCGAATCTGCTGAAACACCCTGGAAAAGGGACAGGGAAAGAAAAGGCCTTTTCCGTGAACCACCACCCACAGAGGTTACACTGTACCAGACTCCAATTCAACCCCAGGTCCCCACCATTCATAAACAAATGCAGGGCCAGCTCCTTCTGTCCCCCAGGGCGCGGCCCCCAGACAACAGCACCATTTTTTGATCAACACTCCACATCAGCAAGGAAAGGGGAAGGGGATTTTTTTTAATGCCCCTGCTCTCCACAATCTCAGCCCCTCCCCAAGCATGAATGAGGTCTCTTTGCTTGGGGTGTAGGTCAGGTCCTGGGAAATACCCCAACCTGGGCTCTTCCAAGAGGCAAAGTGAAAGGGAAAAGGGTGCAGGCAGCACCCAGAGGGGACGTGGAGGAAGGCCGATGAGACATTTCCATTGAGAGGCTGAGTCGAGGGGAAGAGAAGAGACAAGCCCCCAAATCCTCCCAGGGAAACTGCAGCTGCTCAAGGAGGGAATTCAGGGATCTTCAGAGGGCATTGTTCACAGGCTGCTCCGGGAAAAGGGGCCTGTGGACAGTGATTGATTACCTGTCACTGAGAGCTTGTTCACAAGTGATTCAGCCTCCACATGCATTGGGGGTAGGATCAGAAACGGAGGACACTGGTCTCATTCATTCATTCTTTCTCCCATCATCTCAGAGCACCTACCATGCATTTGCCCTGTGACAGGAACATGAAGGCACCGCAAAGATAGCCCTGCCCTCTGATCACTGACCGCCCCACGGGAGGTGAGGCCTGTACAGACGTCTGTGGTGGGAGGTAGAGTGTTAAAGGGCATAAAGTGGTGTTAGCAAAGGGCTCTGAGAGTTCAGAGGCCATGAGAAAGCAAGGCTGTTTCATTAACTCCCCACTCAAATGCCATATAATCTCCTTTCACAGTTAAATCTGTTTCATAAGATGTCAATTCAAAGCACACGTGCACACACGCTCACACACACAACACACCTTGGAGCAATACTAGAAGTAAGGTTTATGTGTTTGTTTTAAATTAGGCTTTATTTTGCTTTTAATCACTGTGTTTGTGATAAACCTAACATTGTGACCAGGGTTCCAGATCTTATGTTAGAAAATCAATAGTTAAATCTCAGCTCCCTTGCTCACTAGCTGTGCAATTTTGGGCAAGTTACTTAACTTCTCTGAACATTATTTTTATCACTATAAAAAGGGACCGTAGACAGCGGCAGCATTATCCACCTCACAGGGATATTGGGAAGGTCAAATAGGATGCTATTTGGGAAAGGGCTATGAAATGTTTGTTACTGTGTTTATTACAGACTTGCCTTACAGTAAGCACAGAGCTGCTGAGGTACCGATGGCACAGTGATTGACGTCTATACTTGGCAGCCTGAAGGATGTTGGAGATGATGATCTTTAACGTGATTCTGACTTCTATGATTTTCTGATAATCTGGCAATTATCCAGCAATACCTTATCTACTAGCTTTTTACTTGGAGGCTGCCGGGTAGAATTAATTATCTTTGTATTCTAATTGTACGTGATGTCAAGGCATGCTTTGGAGTCTCTGGTCTGTGTTCGGACCCTAGCTCTGCCACTCTGCAGCCAACCTATGAGCTCCAGGAATTGGTCACTTCACCCCAAGATACACTTGGCCACTGCTGCCTGAGGGAGCCAGGGAGCAATGGACACCTCGCCCTGAGCTTGGAGGAGCCAAAGCAAGAACTACAATGAACTTGGTTACCTTCCTAGAGCACTGCTTCTGACCACAGAAATGCAGGTGATGTCCATGCTCTCACCTGTGCCTGGCTACACTCTCCCTGCAGTCCAGGCTCCATCACCCTCAAGGTAAGAAAATCATGGAGTTCAGAAGATGCCTGGGACAAGCTGAGAAACTTGGTGCCTTCTTATCTGTGGGTGAGTTTAGGCTTATGCACGGACATTACACGGAATGCTAATGCAGATTATGACCTTTTTGACATCTACTCTTAATTTGGGTTATAAAAAAAAGAAATCAAATCTTCCTTTTGTTATTATATTTTCTTTAGCAAATGACATTTTCATTTATCATCTTAATGTTTATTCTTACTCTTGATCTCTCTTAATTTTTCTTTGCTTCCCTCACAATTTTTGTTCACCAATGATCCCATGGGGGTAAAAACATTTTGAATCAGGCATGAAGAGTTAGTTAGGAAGTCACAGCACAATCAAAGACCTGGTCATTTCAAGCACTTGGGAAAGTAGTGAGCTGACATCTCCCTAAGAGCAACATTTCTAGCTCAGGACACTGGAGAGTTCAAGATGAATGGCTCGAGACCTCCATCCCTGAAATCTGGTCACCTCCCAAGGCAGAAGGGTCTGTGTATGTGTGGAGAGCCTCAGAGATTCTGAGTTTTTTAAATGCTTAGGAGTAGTCAAAATTTTACTTAATGAAAAGATCTCTTCGGTGTCCTACTACACCCTGTGTACTGGGCATTTTTAACCTCAGAAAAGCATTTTCCGTCAAGGCTGAGAAAAAGCCTTGTTTAGATATGACTTTGATTTATCTTCTCCCCTAAGTGCCTCTGGAGGGAGCACAGCCGGTGAAGCCGTTCCAATAAGATTTAGGATGGCAAAATTCCCAGTTATTTCCCAAACCTTCAGTATGCTGTTCTACCTTCATGATACCCACATCAAAGGATTTCTGGTCTTTTCCAAGCAATGGGGTTTATTCAAAAGCGACATCCAGCTAATGTTTGTAAGATGCTTCAAGGACCTTGAACACAAGTCCAAAGACCTAGTATCTCCATTATTTCTTCATCTGTCCTCTACTGTTTCCAAAGAAACAGAAACAACCACTTAGACAAACACACACACACACACACACACACACACACACACACCCACCCTCTGGACACCCAAGTGAACCAATGTCTCTTTTCCTCCCAAACCACCAATCAGCCAGTCACCAGGCAAACAGCTCAAGCACCAGGCAAAGAAAACATGTTATTTTTCTGGGCAAGCCTTAACTTCACTGCCTACAAAACACAGCCCCACAGGGCACATCCCACACATGGGAAGATTAAGGCTCCCCTCTCGCGATGGAAACCAATGGTTACCCGTCAACGCCTGTGGAAACTGAGGTCAGGATTTGCCAGCATGCATCCTAAAGTTCAAGCTCATTTATTCTTGCACTTTCCTACACAGCTCAGTACTCACATCTGAGCCTCTCCTGTTGCTAATATTCAAAGAAAGCTCTGAAAAGAAGACCTGAGAGAGGAGGCTTCTCCTCCCCAGAGAGCCTGACCCCTCAGCCCCCTAACACCCAGGGGACTTCTCAGAATGAATTTGCTCCAAGGCAGTGCTGGATAGTAAGGGAACCTGGATGCCTAAATGTCCCTGAAACAGGCGATTTGGCAAGCCACAGTTAGAAAAAGAAAGCAAAAATAAACAACAAAATCAAGGCTTCAGATGGTCCCTTTAAAAATGAGGCTGTCAGGAGCCAAGTTCCACAGTGTACACAAGTCACTTAAAGGCACACCCCGGAGCACTTGTCAGAAAGCTTCAAAGTGCAGGGGAGGCTCCCTGCCACGGGCCAGGGTCATGGACCCGAAGGTGACAATGAGACACTCCCAAGAACATCTGGCCAAATAAGCCAGGCGCCAGGCCGTTCCAGATGGTGGAGTGCAGCCTCTGTCTTCACTCGTCAGCTGAACCCAGATTCCTGTCCTAGGTTCGGCTGCTTCGTGTGGACAGCAGAGCACAAACCTCACTCACCCCGGCCCAGTGCAGGGCTGGGTTTGAAGGCAGCTGAGGGCCACTGTCTTCTCTTCTCCTCCCTGTGAGTCTTCCAGCAGATGTCCCTGAAGGACCCATGAGGCATGCTTGGTGAAGGAGGTGAAGGAAACAGATGAGACTCTATTCTCACAGAGCAAAACCACAGCACACAACTCATGAAAGTGACCAAGACAACATTTTGGGGAAGTCCATTGAGAGAGATAAAAAGGGTGACAGGATAGAGACAAAGGTGGATGGGGACACTTTTTAAGGAGGTCAGGTACACTTTGCTGAGCAGGACACATTTGCCTTGAGGCCTGAAGAATGCAAATGAGCTGTCTGAAGAGAGAAGGAGGGTGTGTTCCAGGTAAAAGGGACCCCAAAGACAAAAGCTTGGCAGGTGTGAGGGACTCAGAGAAAGCCAGGGAGACAGGATGTGGCGGGTGAAGGAAGGAGGGGCCCAGGATCGCTGAGAAGCAGGCAAACCTCAAATCACCCAAGAGCAGAGTCATTGTAAGAGCGACGGGAAGCACTAGAGAACAGCCTGGAGAGAGAGGGCCTTTGAGAAGTGGAAGTTTCTGCTCCTCAGCCCTCACCCGGAACCTGAGGATCATCACTGAACTTCGGGGCAGCTGTGATGATAGCAAGCACACTCTAAATGTCCAGGAGCCTGCCTTCCACTGGGGCCAATGTCTAAGCCTCTTTGAATTTTAGTTTCCTCACTTGTGAAAAGGACAGCCTTTTTTACAGAGTCATGGTAAAGACTGAATGAGGCATCCAATAAATCACAGCTCTGTAGTACTATGTAATCTTTAAGAGTATCTGGGTTCAAATATTGGTTCTTTCATTAATTAGCTGTGTGACCTCAAATAAGTCACTTAACCTCTCCGTTCCTCAGTTACTTCATATGGATTATGAGTATATGAGGATTAAAGAAGTTAACATATGTAAACAATTTTTTTACAGTGCATGGTACATGGTAAGTGCTATGTAACTGCCAGCTCTTATTACTGTGATAAAATCTGAATCTAAAACTGCAGAAAAACATATGTTAAATAATCATGTAAATATGGTTTATTTCACGGTGACAAAAATAACAGGCAAGAATAGCATGGCATCTTAGTATCATTCATTGGCAGAGAAACTAATTTTTATTCATGTATGAACTTATGTCTATGTAGTAAAAAAAATAAGGTCCTAAATTTTATTTGTTTCTATATACTTAAACAACAAGCTATAATTTCAGGATGACCCAGCAAATTCTTAATTGCCTAAGCTAATTTCTCCAGTGAGCATTTTCTTTGCCGGCAGAGCAATATCTGCAGAGTGTGCCATTCCCCACTTCTCGTGGGCAGAACAGGCATTTCCAGGTCCCTTCGGCTACCTCTCTTGAAATGTTCTCTCGTTCACCCAACCTCTTTCCTAGGATGCCACCCTAGCCAACTTGATGGGTCATTAGGCTGACGGTGGCTGTTCTCTGATCCTTGGAAATGTTTGCGCTTGCATGGTAGCTTCAGCACAGTAGCCCCCAGAAGTGAGCCAAGTGGGAAATCCTGACAAAAGGTGATGTGACTTGGGGTGACTTCTGCACACCTCACATCACTCCCCAAGAGTGACGACTCCTCTGTGTACAGAAGGGAAATAAAGAATTACAAATATCAGTAGGACCCGTTTCCATAGTTCCTCAGTGGGATCTGTGAATGGTGCTACATCTGAAATGTGTATTGCCCAAGTTGTGCCCAAGAATCACAATAAAGAGCAGATAGGACCTCTCGTAACCAAAGCTGTGAAGTATTACATCTTTCCCTTCCTAGATGTACAAAAGGACAGAAAAATCAAAAGGGTGGAATAAAAGGTTGTGTGTGTGTGTGTGTGTGTGTGTGTGTGTGTGTGTGAGAGAGAGAGAGAGAGAGAGGGGGGGGGGGGAGACCCTTGCCCTGTGGTTCCAGGGCCTGAAGTAAGTCTGTATAAGGTCACAGCCAGTCCTAGTGACCCTCCCTCAGTGGAGGGCAGTTCTGCTGGATGGCCGCCCTATGCCATTCCAGATCCATTCTCGGCTCCCTACTGTGTCCGTAGGAGCTGCCAACAGATCCCTGACTGGAGGGCGGAAGAGAAGAGAAGTCAAGTCAGGTGTCTACTTCCTGCACTGCCCCTCTGCTGGGTTTGGGTGGCAGTGGTTATGTATCTCCATGTGTGGTTGGTGGCCCCTCTCTCACAGCTAAGCTCTCTCCAGTGAGTTCTTCCCGTGGCCCCCGTGCCATCCAGCTCTGGGGGTGGGAATGACTTCCTGCTGTCACTAGACCCTGGTCAGCCTGCCCACAGCTCTGAAGTGGTACCTTCATTACATCTCCTCTCATTATCCCTTGGAGGCTGCCCTCTATTCCTGCGGGGAACCTGACTGATAAAGTAGCCTATGTGTGAGGACTATGCAATCATGTTCATGTGCCTAGAACCAAAGTGACCACTGACTCTCCTGGATCAGAGCCCAGATTACAAGATCATGCCCTAGGGGCACAGGTTGGACTCAGGATTCTCTGGAGGAGTCAATGGACCAGCGCGATGTCATTTGACCACCTTGTTAGGGGGGCTCTGGGAATCCAGAAGTTCCTAGACAAAGACACCTCAGAGCATATCTGGGATGAGGTAGAAGGACTTCTTCCAAAATGTTTTCTGATTAAGTGCTGTTGGTTTTATGATGTGAAAAGCTAAATCAAAAAAGAAGGCAGGGAAGGTAACAACCATTTATCGCTGTTTATCAGTCCTCATCTCAACCCTATGGGAAAGGTATTGTCGTCTCCTTAGCTTACAGATAAGAAAATCTGAGGTAAACAGCTTCCCCAAGGACCCAGCTGCAAAGAAGGGAGCCAGGAGCCAAAAAGGTATCTGCCAACCCTGACGCCTGCAGCCTTTCCACTACCCTACCTACCTTCTTCTCTCAAGACTAAAACTTTCCCAAAACAATCAGTGAAAACGTCCTACCAGCCAATGATAGATAAAACACTCTCTTGAGAAACATTATTATGCTCACTTTTCACAAGGAACCATGCTAAACACATAGGGTTTCCCCTGCCCCAGTCATATACTTAGGATTAAAATGACCAATTCATCTAACAAGATGGAACTGACTAGAAAGACCCAGGAAAGAAACATAGAAACTATTTATTCTAATAATGCTTTTTTAATATGTAAATGAAGGTGCTACTATGCCCTTCAGGTCTGTTTTTGTTTCATTTCTTCCACTTGCCCAAGTCTGGCTTCTCAGTTGTCTTTATTTTGACTGTTTCTGCCCCCGAGAGGGGCTGCAGGTTCTGTGAGATCATTGCCTTTTCATTACCTTTCCAGCTGTGCTTGCCACCTTGCAGAGGCCAGCAAAGCCCAGGCCCTCTGCTTCCTTTCTAAAGCCTGACAATCACACTTTCTCCACTTCAAAGCCACACCATGTGACCTCAGCAGGCTGACATAAATGGACACTCACTCCGTGGCTTTTTCCATTTGGGAAAAAAAGGGAGTCATATGTTAACCTTTGTGGGGTTTAGCAGTTTACAAAGACCTTTTCCATACATTAATTTAATTTGGTTCTTAGAATGATTTATGAGATGTATGTATTTTTTTCTCATTTTGCAGATGATGAATCTGAGGTTTAGAGGGGAAAGTGCTGTGACTGAGGTCACATGGCCAGGAACAGGCGGAGCTGGGACTTTAGTTCAAGACCTGAAATACTAGAGGAGTCTTAGAATGGAGCAGAACAACCCATTTTCCAGTGTTTGGGGATGTTTCTGCAGCTGAAGCATTAGCCTAAGTGCCAGTGAGTCCTAAAAATACACTTAGGATACAAAGATACAATTACTGCTCTAAGGGTTCTATGTCCCATGGAGTGTCCCAAAGACAGGGGGTGGAGGTTGTCTTCTCAACCTTGGAAGCTAGAGAAACTGCATCCAGCACCTTCTGCCCTGGGTCAAGCTGGAAAACTCTCTGTACTGTGTCCCCAGTCCATGCTCTCAGCATACTCCCTATACCTGAGCCTTGGACAGTCTCTAGACAGTAATGTGAGAGAAATTCAAAATGTCCCCCTGTCCTACTCTCTCCCTCTGCAGTGCCCACCACAGTCTTGTGGTGCTCTTCTGAAGCTGCAGGAGTCCTGACATCTCTCTGCTCTGCATCCTGTCTGTCCTCAGCACCTCCTGACAGTCTGCATAAAGAGGTGGCCTCAGAATCCCTTCTCTCCCAAAATAAGGCTTGGTGAGGATGGGACTAAGGACCCTTCCTAACGGATTCTACCCTAAGGGTCCACATTATCTGGATGCAGTTACCAACCCCGCCACAGGCCAACTGCATAACCATTGGGAGCCTCTGTTTCCAGAATAACACAGTACCTCAAACTGCTGTGGTACATGAAACTACCCATGTAGAGCATGTAGCAAAATATCCAACACACAGGAAACATTCTGTAATAGTCATTACTATCACAAGGCCCATTTCTCATAAACACATAGGTGTGCCTTACAGAAGCCTTTATTTTCAAAAAATATATCCTCTTCTTTTAAATAATAACTTGAAAAGGTACACGAGGTATGAAAAACTGTAGGAGAGTAAGTTAGATCACCTAGATAGAATAAAAAGTTTTCAAGAAAGACACAAACTAACAAAAATGACCGAAGAAATCTGAATAAAACCATAAAAGTAATGAGACTGAATCAGTAATTTTTTTTTAATTCCCCCAAAGAAAAGCTTAGGCCCAGATGGCTTCACTGGTGAGTTCTACCAAATGTCTAAAGAGGAATTAACACCAATCTTTCTCAAACTCTTTCCAAAAATAAAGAGAAAACACTTTCCAACTTAGTCTATGAAACCATTATTATCCTGACACCAAAACCAGACAAGGGCTCACAAGGAAAAACAGAAACCATACACCACCAGTTCTTACAAATATAGATGCAATATCCTCAATAAAATACTAGCAAACCAAATCCAGAAACATATAAAAAGGATTATACACCATGACTAAGTGGGACTTATCCCAGGAATGCAAAGTTGGTATAACATCTGAAAATCAATGAATACAGTTCACCAATTTAATAGAATAAAAGAGAAAAAAACACATGACCAACTGCAAAGACACAGAAAAAAACATTTTATAAAATCCAACACTCTTTCATGATAAAACACTATAAAAACTAGGAATAGACGGGTTCTTTCTCAATCTGATAAAGAAAATCTTTTTTTTTTAAACATACCCACAATGGTTATCACATGTAATGGTGAAAGACTGATGCTTTACCCCAGGATAAGGAAAAAGAGAAGGATATCAGCTCTCACCACTTCCATTTCACTAGAGTTCTAGCAAGACAATTAGGCAAGAACAATAAATAAAAGGCATCCAGATTGGAAAGGAACAAGTAAAATTATCTCTATTCACAGATAACATAATCTTGTGTATAGCAAATACTAAGGAATCTATCAATTTAAAAAAAAACTATTGGAACTAATGAATACTCTCAACAAGCTTGTAGGATACAAGGCAATGTATAAAACTTATTTGTATTTTTATACACTAGCAATGAACACTCAGAAAATAAAATTAAGAAAAGGATTTCACTTACAATAGCATCAAAATAATAAAATAGGTAATAAATTAACAAAAGAATTGCAAGACTTGCATACTAAAAACAACAAAAATTTTCATTGAAAGAAATGAGAGGATACCTAAATATATGAAAAGGCATTTCAAGTTCATGACACGCAAGGAATAATATTATTAAATGGTAATACTCCCCAAGTTCATCTACAGATTCAGTATAATCCTAAAGGCTTTTTTTTTTTTGCATAAATTGACAAACTGACCCTAAAATTCATATGGAAATACAAGGGACTCAGAATAGCCAAAACAATCTTGAAAAAGAACATATTTTCTACTCTAAACTCAGAATATGAACATTTAACAAGCACAAATGCTAGAACAGATACCCATCAAAAAATATCATAACTGGAATACCTTGTCTTGTTGATTGCTAATATAACAGGTGCTTCTTAAATAGTGAATTAGGACATGTGGATTTTTGCCTCACCCACCCTAAGACTTGCTTCTTGCTTGTGTCTTTCCTGCATACATCTTCTCCTGTGATTGCACCTTTCCTAACACTTGGTATTTTTGTAGGATCCACATCTCTTTGACACCCCTTCCTCTACTCCTTTGGTGCTTTCTTCTCCTTTTTCTCCCACTTTCCTCCCTCTCACAGTCCTTTCTCTCCTTTTCTACCACCTGCATGTGACTAATGGCCAAATTCTCTCAATTCTGCTTCTCTTAAATCTGTCCACTTTTCTCCACTCCCATTGCCACCATCTGAGACAAAATAGCCATCATCATCCTTAACTGCTTTTCTTGGAACAGCTCACAATATGAATAGCCGATCCTCGCGAAGCATTCACTTGTGCAAAACTGCTCTCATTTCATCCTACTGGGTGGGTGTTGTCATTATTCTTCATTTTTAAAATGTGAAAAATCAAAGACTCAGACAGGTTAAGTCACCTGTCCCCCAGTGCTGCCAGTTGAGTCTGTCGGGCTCATGGCCTTCGTTCCCGCCCATCACACACCCTCCTGCCCCAGTCCTGCCACATGGCCAACACAGCTGCCAGAGTAATGTTTCTAACCTCAGCGCCAAGCACGGCACTCCCCTACCTCCAACCCTTCATTGCCCTCTAGGGTAAATTAGGAACTCTTTAGTAAGGTTCTGCCTAATGATGCTCTTCCCTAACCCCCTGGTCTTATTTATGGCCAATTCCTATGAGTGCTTTAGAAATCACCTTAGCTGTCACCACCTCTATGACAGACACCTCATCTGAAAAAAATGAGCGAGGAGACCTTCTCATGGGGTTTGCTAGCCTTTGCCTTTACCCCCCTGCAAGCCCTTAAAGGGCAGGACATCACATTATCAGAGGTCAAACTGCAGGGTCCCAAGTCAGATTTGAGCTTCCGTTCCAGTGGTGCTGCATGCCAGGTATGTGATCTTATAGTTTCCTCATCTGTAAATCAGGGATAACAATGGCATTAGCATGTACCTCTCTAAGTTGTTATGAAGTTTAAATAAAATGACACCTGAAGCAATTAGATATAGTAAGCACTTATATGTTAATAGGTAAACATTTTTCTATTTACCTTCTCCCTTTTATCCTGTTCTATTTCTCTTTATGCTATTTCTGCCAACTTTCATTTCTTCATATTAGTGTGTATTTTTACATTTGTAAAGAATTGATACTTCTTAAAATTCTTCTTCCTCAAAGCAATTCTGTGAAGTAGGCAAGACAAACTATTTTGTAGAGACCTCAAATGTCATTGTACAGTAATAATGTCTTTATTACTAAAGAGCAATAGCAGTAGAAGCCACAGTATCAGTGTCAGGAACTGCAGCTGTAGAAAAGTCATTAGTTCTATTTATGCCACTAATTTATTTCTCTGAGTCTCATTTTCCTCATGTACAAAATGGGGATACTACACATTCTTATAAAAATTGTGGTGAGGATTAAAGAAGATAACATGTATGAAGCATCTGTTCGGTGCCAGAAATATACTCAACACTCAGTAAATATCAGTTAATGATGACTGGGCCCAGAAAGGACAAGGTCACTGAGCCAGTCAAGGCCAAGGTCAGCACGAACCCAAGATGGACTATATACTCTCCACAACATCAGCCTGCCTTTCCACCTGAACATAGCCTGGTCATGTTTTCAGTAGAACATATAGTCTGATCATATTTAAATCAGCCAGCTCATCCCTAAATGTGTATTCTGCCTACTTTCTGCTTTACTTGGAAGGGAAAAGAGGAATGAGGGGTGGGGGCAATAGTGTAGAAGAAGGCATTTAATGCAATCCATGATACTAAGATTCCAAAACTTAAAATCGCCCCATGGGCCTTGCCTTTAAGGGTGACTTAATAAAGAGACACCAGGGCCACATGACTCTAATCCAACAACTAGTCTCAATTTTCTGGAAGCCTTGGCAATGGGGGAAAAAGACCTTTTTAAAAATAATTTGTATCGATTTTGAAGAGAAAGGGAGAGGGAGAGAGAGATAAAAAACATCAATGATGAGGAAGAATCATTGATCACCTGCCTCCTACATGCCCCACACTGGGGATCAGGCCTGCAACATAGGCGTATGCCCCAAATGGGATTCGTACTTTGACTTCCTGGTTCATAGGAATACTCAACCACTGAGCAACACTGGCTGAACCTTTTTTCTTGGTTCTTATTTTCAGTACTCTCCCACTCCTCCAAATGAGAAGGATAGTCAAGATGCAAACTCAAATGGATAAAACAAGAAATAGAAATGTGAGAAAACTGAATGAGGGGACAAAGCATGAGAGGGGTG
Organism: Corynorhinus townsendii; assembly: GCA_026230045.1. NCBI lineage: Eukaryota > Metazoa > Chordata > Mammalia > Chiroptera > Vespertilionidae > Corynorhinus > Corynorhinus townsendii. The sequence goes on along the minus strand of JAPDVU010000004.1, from coordinate 176,781,020 downwards.
GAATTTGCCCAGGTGGCTAGATGCCAGCTCTGAAGACAAGCTCTGTCTCTAAGAACATGACTACCACCACGCGCCTGTGCTGATTTTTCCAGAAGGCCATGAATAAAGCCCAAATTCCACTGAGGCATTCATGTGGAGGGGTCAACAAGGGAGTGGAGTCAATGAGTACAGTCCATCTTGGCAGGGAGGGTGACAGGATGTGATTGTCCTGTCATCAGATCTGCAGGACATCGACCCAGCCCATTACATCAGCAAAAATCACATCAGAGAGGGAGCATAAAGGTGAGGTCCATCAGAATCATCAGATCCCACAGCAAGGCATTAAAAACTTCTTACCTCTCTCCTCCGCGGCTCTTTTGGGACTCTATGTGAATTGCCATTGCCATTGTCCCCTATGTCTCAGGAACCACCTTAGTATTTAACTCACACCAATACATTTAATTCCTATAACACCCCTTCCAGAAAAACAATAGCACCCATATTTTACTGGTGTCTAAGCTGGGCTCAGAGAGGTAAAGTCATTGGCCATGATCACACAGTGTTTAGCAAAGTTGAGATTCAAACCCAGATCTATCTGAAATCATAGCTCATGCTGTTTGTTTGTTTCGCCAGACTACACAGCTTTCAGAGTAAGTTCAGGATCCCTCTCTCGACACAGGCTTTTCCTAGATGACTTTTGGTGATTTTATAACCTCAATAGTAGTAAAAGGCTTTCTTTATTTATTTAAAGTTAAATACAACTTTATATAAGCTTGCATTGCTTTTTTACATTTTCAAAACACCACTCATGCCACTCCATTGCAATCTATTAGTTAATGTGTGCTACACTGCCAGGCATCTTGCTAAACATTAGAAGACACAAATTAAACAGTCTCAGGTCTTTCTCCAAGACCCAAATCTAAGCTTAACCGGATGTAGGGGCTTCTTAAGGAACTAATATCTGAATCTAAGACATGGCTTGTCTGCCTCACTATTAATGTGTCCTACTCTGATACCCCAGTTAAAATACCTGGGCATCTGCATGCCCAGAGAGCAAGACTCCCAGCTCCAGGTGTCTTCTCTAGGGTTCTGTCTTGGCTCTCTGGTCTAGTCATCTGACTAGTAACTCAGCTTCCTCTCAAGGCTAGAGTCCTGCTGTGCTCTTCCAAGTTCCCTTTCCAGGCCCAGAGGCCTGTCTAATGGCATGAAGTCTGATAGGACAACCACCATTCATTCTCTGGTCTTAGTCTGTAGACTTGTTGAGAAACCCATCCCTCATATAGAATTCCCATTGTAAATATCTCGTAAGGACCATGATCAGTTACTGCAATGGGCACCAGGATAACCCTTCCATCAGCCAGCTAGCCAGATACTCAGTTCTGAGGCAGGGATTAGACCAAGTCTAAGTCCACCTACCACCAATGCCACTTTTGCAAGTGACCAGGTCATATCTGGCTGAGCACCTGAGTCCCAGGACAAGACAGAAATGGCCCCTTTGTTTCTCTGTCTGAAAGCAAGTCTTCTACAAACTTAAGTTTTCCTGCATTTATCTAATGTACCTAAGCACATCGACATAAAATCCAATCCTTGGCATGGCCCATTGTCAGAAATTTTAAACTCATTTTGTTTACTTTTTATGTAGCACCTCCTCACATTTAAAACCAAATGTTGAAGTTATTTTGATAGAGGACACAGAGGAACTATTTTCAGGTCAACTACTCCCCTGTCCCACAAATGTGTATAACTGCCTGCCACATTCAGGACACAGGGGTGAGCCTTGTCCCTTGCATATTGAAGACATTTTCTATTTAGTATATACAGACTTAGATTCCTAAAGTTAGTAGGCCAGTCCCAAATCTAGCAATTGTAGAATTCAGAGTGAATTTTTATGAAAGCTTTACTTGGTGATAGTTCTGACTGTCCAAACAAGAAGAGAACGTGGCCTGGCTGGCATGGCTGAGTGGCTGAGCGTCAACCAGGAGATCATGGTTCAATTCCCAGTCAGGGCACATGCCTGGGTTGTGGGCTCGATCCCTGCTCTGGTTGCTGGCCTGATTTCCCCACCAGATTTCCAGTGTGAGGTGTGCAGGAGGCAGCTGATCAATGATTCTTTCTAATCATTGATGTTTCTATCTCTTTCTCCCTCTCCCTTCCTCTCTGAAATCAATACAAATATTTTTTAAAGAAGTGAATGTGCCCCAGGCACAGTTCTGTAAAGAAAGGTCAGGAATGAAATAGGTGAGGTCTGTCCATGTGCAAAACAGCAGATGCAACAGCCACATTTAAGGAAGACCTGTTACCCTGCCTCTCTGCTAAGGGACAGTATCTTTAGTGTTGCTTTTTTTCATTTGCTTAAGAACTCCACAAAGACTTTGATCTCCACTACCATCTAGGGAACTCTTATCGAGAGAATTATTGTGTTACCAAAAGGGTCTTTAAAAGCAGTCTCTTGGCTCAGGATATAGTGCCCCCATTAGCAAGCAGTCCATCACTGTGGAGCCCCCTCGGCCAAAGCCCATGACTGCCAATGGCCAATCCATAACGGTAAGTGAGAGCATTAGAAACAGCGCAGGAGAGATTTGTTTTCCATGAGCAAAGGAAACAAACTAGGAGACAATTCTCCAAAGACTGAGCCTTCAGAACCAGCAAGTGCCTGCTGGAAATTTATATGCTGTGAGTGTAAAAGCAGTGAAATTCGATAATCTCGAAGCCACAGATTTGTAACTTGCACTTATGTAAATATTTATGGATTCTTTGGAAGGAAAAGATCAATCCTCTCAGCCTTTCTCTTTAGTACATGCTTTAGAGGAAACCTTTTTTTGAGGATGTAAACTCTAGCTATTGCTTAGAAACATTAAGTCAGCAGCCTGCCCAAGAATAATCTGAATTCCTTTTATTTTCACACTCACAGAGTATAGGACATTCTCTTCCCTACACAAGTAAGAGCACAGAGGAAATGTGACCATCGCCTCTGTGGCCTGGACTTGGTGAGACTGAGGAGGTTAAAAGTTGACCAGGCCAATAACATTTCTTACATAGTAAGAAAAGAAATGAAGGTTTCAGGCATTCCTCCAGCATTGCTGTGAAGTAAAATGCATGCAGCTCTCCACTGGTATCGGACACAAGCAAATGCAGGCCTTTTGCCATATCATCTTGACCAGAGCTATTACAGTAGCCCATTAACCATCTCCTTCCTGCTTACTTCCTAGGATCTAGTGTTACTGTTTCACCTCCTCCTCAATGCCTGCGTGAAGTATCAAAGCCCCGAAGCTCAGTCTCTGCTCCTTAGCAGTACAGTCAGGTTCTGTGCTGTCCAGCCTTGACTTTTATTCCCTACTAGAGGCCTGGTGCACTAAATTCATGCACAGAGGGGGGTTCCTTCAGCCCAGCCTGCACCCTCTCCAATTGGAGACACCATGGGGGATGTATGACTGCTGGTTTAGGCCCGATTCCTGTGGATCAGGCCTAAACTGGCAGTCAGACATCCCTCTTGCAATCTGGGACTGCTGGCTCCTAACTACTTACCTGCCTGCCTGCCTGATCGCCCCTAACTGCTTCTGCTTGCCAGCCTGATCACCCCTAACTGCCCTCCCCTGCTGGCCTAGTTGCCCCCAACTGCCTTCCCCTGATGGCCTGATCTCGCCCCCAACAGCCCTCCCATGCCAGCCTGATCTCGCCCCCAACTTCCCTCCTCTGCTGGTCAATTTGGTTCTGATTGGTCCATTTCTATGCCATCAGCATCAAAAACTCCACCTCCTAGGCTCCCCACAGCACCCACATTTGGTTCTGATTGATCTGTTCCTATGCTGGTCAGCATCACCGGGCCTCTCCAGGCTTGATCAGAGAGGCAGGGCTGAACAGCAGCCCCTGCGGAGGCCAGGAGAGAAAGAAAGACGCAGCTGTTGGCGAAGCCTGGAAGAAAGAGGGAGAGAAAGAGAGAGGCAAGTACTGATCAACAGCTGCCACTGAGGCTGTGGATCAGACCCTGCCTCTCTCTGGGTCTCAACCCAGTGCTGACTGAAGGACTTCCAGGTTGGTCAGCCTTAGTCATCATCGGTGGTTACAACCCTGGGCTTTTATATAGGACTAGGGGGGCTCACAGCTGCATAACCCCTACATTCCTTCAATCCTAAATTTCTCACCACTACCAAGCCTGCTACACAATTTTAGCATTTAATTTACAAATAGCATTTTGCTCAAGCTCTCAGCAGCACCCTTCCTCCCTTCCACGTTTATTACAATCCTGTTCTACCTTCAAGACTTGGTTCAAATGCCACCATAAGAAAATTTCTACCCCCTTTACCCATTCCCTTGTCTATTCCCAAATCACAATGAACTGCTCTGGTTGCTGGCCTGATTTCCACACCAGACAGTAAGCTCTCTCAGTCTTGTCCATCTCTGCAGCTCCATGGAGTTTAGCCCGGAGCATCCTCCATTGTAGACATTTAAGGATATGTATGGGGATTGACATACACCTCAACACACATAACAGATGACTTGAAACGGATTTCACAGGTAGCTTAACCTCTCACACCACTTCTTCAGTCAAATGCTGTGTTTAAAGCTTCTGCTCATTACCTTATTAAAAGAACTGAAGGTGGCCCACAGGCACAGCTCAGTGGTTGAACATCGACCTATGAATTAGGAGGTCACGGTTTGATTCCCGGGTTCAGGGCACATTCCTGAGTTGCAGGCTCGATCCCTAACAGGGGGTGTATGGGAGGCAGCTGGTCAGTGATTCTCTGTTATCATTGATGTTTTTTTCTCTCTCTCCCTCTTCCTTCCTCTCTGGAATAAAATATATATTAAAAAAAAAAAAAAGAACTGACGGTGCATGTTAGGGAGCTGGTCAGATGCCACTGCACAATTATAGGGGAGTACCACTCGAGGACAAGTGAGGTGGTGTGCTAAAGCCACTAGAAGGTCATAGCTTCAGCATCCATGACAGAAAGGACTGTGGAAATTGGGTACCAGCATACTCAGCCCTCCCTGGCCGGCCAGCCCTAAGACAAAACATTTTCTCTTACAATAGGCCAGATCCTCCAAGTGAGGAAGATACTTTTGAGGTGACACAGCAGTTCTTTCGTGATGAAAAATAGCATCAGCGTAATGAGATCTTGGCCCTTTAGAAAGGAATTTTATGTGCTTAATAGTACACGCTAGGAATAATATTCATGATAGTAGCTTTGGGGGCCCTGGGACATGGACACTGACAAATGAAGGTTATAGTAATAAAGGGAGGGTGGAGCCACAGGTAGACTGACCATGCTCCATCATAACCAATAGTGGCCCAGCTTATTAGGCTCAGGTAGGGATGTGGTACCCACAGATGCTGTGAGGTGACAGTGGGGGAGGGGTCAATGTGGCTGACATGGATGAGGAGGGACACGGGAAGAGAGAAGTCCTGGAAGAAGACTGAGGAATGCTGATGTGATGGCAGAGCCACAGGGACTGAATGCTGGTGCCTGTCATCACAGGTGCCCTGGGAGCCCACATTCTGGCTGATCCGATGCTGCAGGAAACAGTGGCTGGGCTATTTTAGCTGCAACACCACAGCTTTGGCTGGGAGGGCATGTTGAACAGTAACACAGTAGCAGAGAGGCAATGAGGACACTTACTGGAGGCAAGTCTCTTTCAGACATCAACTAGCCTGGACTATATCCTCTCCCAGCAAAAAGGTTTGCAAAACCTCTTTCACCCCAGCAATGTGAAGAAGGAAACATTTTTTCTTATTTATTTTTTATTGAATTTATTGGTGTGACATTGGTCAATAAAATTATATAGGTTTCTAGTGTACAATTCTATAATATGTCATCTGTATATTGCACTGTGTGCTAAGAGGCAGCATTTTAATTCACAGAGATTTTCTTTTATTTTATCCCAACGGAAGGAAACTTGTACCTTTAGCCATTTCATGGGTGATGACATGGCAAGTGGCACCAGAAATAGCTGGACCAGTAGCTCATACATACCCTGAGGGCATTTTGAAAATTGTTGGGTGCTTCATTTTGGTCTTTGCCATAATTGGAGGGGTGCTATGGGCATTTAGTGCGTGGGGGTCAAGGATTCAAACTGCCCTGTAATAGACAAGGCACTCCTGCTGAATAGATACTTGCCCGGCACCCACCCATCCAACTCTGAAATACCATATAGAAAAAACATATACTTAAAATTATGTGAGAAATGAACTCAATTTTATATGTATAAACTAAATGCATGATTTTTATATATGCTTAAATTTTCAGAAATGCAACCTAGAAAAAGATTGTATTTGGTTTAATCTGGAACTTTACCAAGAGTTGTTCACCATTTGAGAACATTAGAGTTACCAACACAAGACAACACAGTTGTTGAATTCCCATATTCTCAGGGAAATCCTACACCAAAGTATAAGAACTTGACCCTTCATTAAGTCTTCTAGCACAGTAGCACCTAACATGTGCAGATTGTAATACTGTGCTGCTTCTCCACATGCCATACCCCACCTTGACCCACTCTCTGCCTTTCTCTATCCTGCTTTCTGCATCAGAATACTGAGCTCTATAGACTGCATTTCCAAAGAGTCCTAGCCACTACACTGGCTTCCAGCATTGAGCCAATGAGAACCAGTGGCATGAGATCCAAGGGAAAGAGGAGAGAGAAGCTTTGGTACTCGCTCCCTGCTCCCTCCTTCTTAATCTTAAGGCCTTCCCTCTTCCAGCTCTGAGCTCTCACAGAGCTCCTGCAGCCTGGTGAGGGGAAAAGAACTTCCAGCTGTCTCTACTCTCTGGGTCCTTTATTGTCTTTCATTGGTTCCCGGAATCCTCCCCTTACATTCATTCAAGTCTTTTCAATTAAACTCTTTTTTACTATGTCATGTCCTCCCTGTCAAATATAAATACATACCATTTCATTAAAAAATTTTTAAACCCTGACTGATATATATATTATTTTAGTAAGATTACATTTCTTTTATTTCTTCATTATGTTATATTTAGGGCATTTTTCGTAATCATGTGTCTAGTATAGGTTATCTATAAGGTTTACTGCAAGATAGCATTAGTTTATTATAAAGTAATTGTCATAAAAATGGATCATTTTATCTGATGGGGCTGGAGATAATGAAGACATGGGATGAGGAAACATAACTTTGAGTAACTGCAGGCAAAGAGCTGAGACTGTGTTAGTGATGCTAACATCAGTGATAGAAAAAAATCACTCCAAGATGGTCCAAAGTGGCTCAGAGGTGGACCAACAGATGATTCAGGAAAAGCAGAGAGTGGGGGCAGGGACTATTGCCTTGTCAAGAGGATCTAGCAGATAACACCAGAACATGCAGTACTGACACCTATATACAACTTGCAACTGTTGTAAATGTGTGTATATATTATATAGGTATGCACTTCAAAATGCATGACCAGTTGGGAAATTCTACGGAGGTTAGTCAAGAATGAGAGCTCAGGAATCCACACAAAACACATCAGCTTTTTTTTTAAGTAAGGCAACTAAAGTGTATATAAATCCAACCCATATTTGCAAGCAAGTTCCCAGGACCCAGGATAGAAAGATCAGGTTAGCTTCACTCTCTAGAGAGAGGTATCTGAAGAGGGATGCTCCTGTAGAGGCACCATACTTCTGGCACACACAACTGTGATCTTCCGCATCCACCTCCCTGCAGATTCATAGCACATGCGCGCGCGTACACACACACACACACACACACACACACACACACACACATGCAACCTTGAGGTAGATTCAGATTCCACTGTTTTTAAGCTACAGCCCCACAACCAGCTTCAACTAAGACTAATTTTTCCCGGGGGTGGGGGGGATTGGGGAGTGTGTGTGTGTGTGTGTGTGTGTAATATATGATATATATATATATATATATATATATATATATATATATATATATATATATGTATATATATATATATATCACATATATATATAACATACAGTATGTATACATATATATACAGGGTATCCCCAAAAAATGTATACAAACACTTTGAATAATTATAAAAGCACTGTTTATTAAAATACATATCATTTTCAAAGTTGACCTATCAGTTGTTAAAGTGTGTACATATTTGTTGGGAATACTCTGTATACCTGGCAAAAGGACAGAATGATATCCCAGGAAAGGGACTAGACTCCAGATTAACTCTAAAAGGCCAGACCAGCCTGGGCCCTACTTGTTTATACCTAAACAACAGAAAGACTTTCAGAAAGCTTAATACAACTGGTATAACTTTAGGTCTGAGAAATGTTAGATGCCAGACATAATATAAACTAGCTACTTTCCAAGAAGGTAATTTAATGAATGCCCAACTAGGGGTGAGGCAGTTCCTTTAGGAGAGGGATTCTCAAGCAGGGACTCTCCCATCGTATTCTTACTTCTTCCTCCCTTTATGCACTTCATACCCACTCCATACATACATGCCATAGACCCCTATAGTTTCCCAGATCACAGTTACTGCTGGGCTACTTGTGAAGCACATTAGAAGAATCAGTGACCTTTTTTCCTTTCCCCACATCACCTTGACTGGAGGCACAAAGAACATAGTTCTCCCTTTCAGACTGGGATTCCTTATAGACCTACAAATGCTGGACACTGTGCTCTCAGGTTTACAGCGCCTTAGGGATATGCATCTACTTCATCATTGACTCCCAACACTCCATCATATCATAAAGAAGATCAGTGTTTCAAAAGGACTTGTGTATTGCGGAAAATATACATAACCCATTTTCAACATTTTATCAAGACTTCAAACAAATCTAAAGAGCCAGTTTTCATCTCCTGCTATTCCACGTTTCTCTTCTCCTATCCAAGATCCAATGACAGTGAGAAGGATATGCAGAGTTATGATGAGGCAGAGCTGGCCAAACTGATCAGTTCCTGTGGCAATTCATTATCTGGGGAAAATTAGGGTTTAAAGGCAACCATCTGAGTTGCTGCAAATATATATTTGTTAAAATCTATGTTGGGCATTTCCTAATAGCATATTTTCATCAGCATGAGAAATTGCAAGCCTGGTCAATTATGTATTTTAATATTTCACATAATATACAAATCAAGTATCAGAACAGCAGTTTAGAACAGCAGGTATCACATTTCCGAACTGGAATAATATTTGAGATTTTCCAGGCTCTTCCTTAACTAGCTGTTTCTAGTGATGTGTTATTATGTAAAGCACTTGGATACCCACTAATTGATATAAAACCCAGTTAGGCATATTATAAACACCCTTGGGCTTTTTATTATCTCAGCCCAATAAAAAGCATCAGAATCATTATTATCAATCTCAATGGGATTCATCAAACAAACAGCATCTATTATACTGACATCCTCTTTTAGAAAGAAAAGAGCGAAATAAATAAATATACAAAGAAAATCAAACTCATCAGCAAAATCAATTGATTGACAGAAATAACAGCTTTTCCTATTATAAATTATACTAGAGGCCTGGTGCATGAAATTCGTGCATGGGGGGTGTGTCCCCCAGCCCAGCCTGCACCCTCTCCAATCTGGAAGCCCTCAAGGGATGACCAACTGCCGGTTTAGGCCCAATCCTACCTATCGAACATCCCTCTCACAATCCAGGACTGCTGGCTCCCAACTGCTTGCCTGCCTGCCTTCCTGATTGCCCTAACCACTTCTGCCTGCCAGCCTGATTGATGCCTAAATGCTCCCCTGCCAGCCTGATTGCCCCTAACCACCCTCCCCTGCAGGCCTGGTACCCCCAACTGCTCTCCCCTGCAGGCCTGGGTTCCCCCCAACTGCCCTTCCCTGCAGGCCTAGTCGCCCCCAAATTCCCTCCTCTGCCAGCCTGGTCACCCCTAACTGCCCGCCCCTGCAGGCCTGGTCCCTCCCAACTGCCCTCCTCTGCTGGCCATCTTGAGGTGGCCATCTTGTGCCCACATGGGGGCAGCCATCTTTGACTACATGGGGGCAGCCATCTTGTGTGTTGGAGTGATGGTCAATTTGCATATTACTCTTTTATTAGATAGGATTATTACAGGGAACATGAGATTCTATTCCAGTGGTCCCAAGAGAGGCCAAAGATTCAATCTCATCATTGACTGAGCTCCCCTCACAGACTAGATCTTCAACTTTTGACTGTTTGCCTCTATTTCATTGTGAAGTGTTAGAGGTAGATAAGAGGAAGAGGTAGGAAAGAAAAATCAGAGGAAAGGCTGATAGGAACCGTCTTAGGAGAAAATGACAGTTATCAACCTAGCTCAAATGATTTTAAGCAACTAATTCTATCTAATAAAAGAGTAATATGCAAATTAACATCATTCTGCTACAACCACAAGCCACGCCCACCAGCCAATCAGGAGTGAGTATGCAAATTAACCCAACCAAGATGGCCACAGAGCGAGCAGGAGGCTTGGGTTTCCCTGGCAATGGAGGAAGCCAAGTTTCCGCACACCCTGCCGGCCTAGGCCTCCACTCAAGGCTACAAAGTTTCAATGATAGAAGATAAATAAATCCCAGATACCAGGGCCTCTGCTTGGGTCACTGGGGGGCGTGGCTGGCCTGCAAACCACCACAGACCCCTCACTCAGGCCGCCCCACGCCCCAAGGGAACCACCCCTGATCTGGGACACCCTTCAGGGCAAACCAGCTGGCCCCCACCCGTGCACCAGGCCTCTATCCTCCTATCTAATGAAAGAGTAATATGCAAATTGACCATCATTCCAACACACAAGATGGCTGCCCCCATGTGGACACAAGATGGCTGCCACAGGATGGCCAGCCAGAGGAGGGCAGTTGGGAGGGACCAGGAGTACAAGGGAGGGCAATTGTGGGCAATCAGGCCAGCAAGGGAGGGAAGTTGGGGGTGATCAAGCCTGCAGGGGAGGGCAGTTAGGAGTGACCAGGACGGCAGAGGAGGGAAGTTGGGGGCGACCAGGTCTGCAGAGAAGGGCAGTTAGGGGTGACCAGGCCTGCAGGGGAGGGTGGTTAGGGGCAAACAGGCTGGCAGGGGAGCATTTAGGCATCAATCAGGCTGGCAGGGGAGTGGTTAGGGGGTGATCAGGCTGGCAGGCAGAAGTGGTTAGGGGCAATCAGGAAGGCAGGCAGGCAAGCAGTTGGGAGCCAGCAGTCCTGGATTGTGAGAGCGATGTCCGACTGCCCATTTAGGTCCGGGATCAGGCCTAAACAGGCAGTCGGACAACCCTCTAAAGGTCCCAGATCGGAGAGGGTGCAGGCTGGGCTGAGGGACACACACCCCCCCCCCCACCTCCGTGCACAGATTTCATGCACCAGGCCTCTAGTCCTATATAATAAATGGCTAATATGCTAATAGACCAAATGGCAGAACAACCAGTCACTATGACATGCACTGACCACCAGGGGGCAGAGGCTCAATGCAGGAGCTGCCCCCTGGTGGTCAGTGCACTCCCACAGGGGAAGCGCCGTTCAATCAGAAGCCAGGCTCATGCCTGGTGAGCACAGCGGTGGTGGTGGGAGCCTCTCCCACCTCAACAGCACTAAGGATGTCCATCTGCTGGCTTAGGCCTGCTCCCTAAGCCAGCAGTGGGACATCCCCTGAGGGCTCCCAGACTGTGAGAGGGCATAGGCCAAGCTGAGGGACCCCCAAGTGCACAAATTTCATGCACCAGGCTTCCAGTGCAACATCAAGGTCAATCATGACCTTGATGTAAAAAATATTCCTTCTGACAGGCCCTCAAGTTATGACATTAAGTCCACTAGAGAAGGATTCTAATACATTATTTGACCAAGTAACAAACAAAAACTGCCTAGTCTTCATATTCATGCTATTCATTGGTTTTCAACTTCTATAGTTAACCAAAAGCACAGAAGACATGGTGTGGTTGCAAGACAAAATGAAAATGTAAATACAGTGTGAAAGTAATTATGGAGCTTCAAGAAAGGTGGGACAGGAAAGGGAGTAAGGTAAGGACGTGATTTTCTGAGAGCTCAGAGCTTCATCTTCAGAAACTGATTAAAAGTTGATAGAACACAAAATGAAGGTGCAAGTTATAATTTAAAGTCACAAGCAACCAAGAGAAGACATAAAATAATGAAACATTGAGAGAAGACAGGAGTTAGAGAAGAATCAGGGCTAAATCTCCATCTTTCTAAGCAGAAACTTAATAAATGTTGTAAAAAGATGATAAAGAAAGAAACATTGATATGAGTATAATATTTAGAGTTTGGCAGTCATTCCCAGAAAAATACAAAAACTGAGCCAGTTAGAAAAGATTACCTCTGGTAAGTGGCCAAGGGAAATGATATTTTAACTTAAATTTTTTTGCATGCGATTTACTTTGCTTCAATGTACACATACTATAAGGAAGGGGAGGAAAGGAGACGTAAAAGAAACTTGTCCAAGATGAAGCACAGGAAGATGCCATGTTAAGAAAAGAAAGAGGGATTAGCCAGTGATTCAGAATTGGTGAAGAAGCAAGAGTCTTCTTGTACCTCAGTCAAGGGCAGGTGAGTGAACTGATAACAACAGAAAGATCCTCAAAGAAGGGAGGAATTGCAAGGCCTGTGTACTGGCCATGGGTCTGCTCCTAGCAGTGTGACCAGAAGCAACTTGCTTAGCCCTTCTGGACCTCAGTTCCTTCCTAAGTTAGACTAAATCATCTCTAATTCCACCTGGCCCCAGGGCCCATGGAACTGGGTCTGCATTCAAATCCTGAATACAGACCCAAGTAAGTTTAAAAATAAATTTAAAAGTAAAACTTTACACATTGCTTGCTGGGTTTTTTGTTGGGTTTATGTTTTCAGCATTTGAATGTAAACTCAGTGATAAATCCTACTGGTTTATCAATTCTCCCACCCCTGTTCTGGATTAAGCAACCCCAGAGACTGAAAAATGCAGGGCTCATATGTTCTAGAAGTCACCATTGGCAACCAGTCAAGCCACCCAAAAAATTTAGGAGGTTAAAAGCCCACTTCAGTATCTGGAAAGTCCTCCAGAGATCACATGAAAAAGGTGGCAAAATCCAACAGCTAAACCCACCCCCTCCATATCACTAACAGTGGGGGTTCCTAGGCCACGAAAGGAAATGTGGTCTGAAGAAAGTAGGGCTGGGGGCCAGTGATCTTGTCAGTGCCAAATGAACTCTGATGTATCCAACACTAAGTTAAACAGATCTTAAAAAAAAAAAATTGGAAGCAATAAAAATGAAATCACACATACACCCCCCTAAAAGAGCTCACTCACTGAAGTGGTTTTCTGCTGCTTCTTGTCTCTTCCATTAGTAGATTCTGATCTTTATGAAATATCTGCTCCAAGTCAAAGGAAGAAGCCAATGAGAAAAAGAGGAGGCATGAGGTGTACCCGAGATTGGCTAGGGATGTGGGATATTTGTGTAATCAGAAGCCACCTTTTGGAAATGCCAGAGAAAATAAAAGACCTTTGGGTCACCAACTTCTGTATTTGATTCTCCCAGCTGTGACCACCCCTACCCTTGCTCCCAGGGACACAGACAAATCCACCCACTCCCCTCCCCTAACAGGTGCATGCATGGGGTCCGTGTTCCAGTGACATGCTGAGTGAACATTCTTGGATACTGCTTTTTCTACACTACAAGCATGGCTAAAGGTCAGAGAGGATAGGCTCGTCCAAAGCAAATGGCTACATTAAGGGGACGAACATCCTAAGACACTGAGTTGTTGATCCACTTTTTTCCTTTTGTAGGTTTGTAGCAGCTAAAAGCACAAACATGTATGAGGGGAAACTTCAGAGCTCCAATTCCCTCTGGAAAACATTATCATCCTTTTGAGGGATCAGCCCCAGAAGGACATACCACTGTACCTATCAGATGTGAAAGAGAAGACTTGTCAAAGAAGAATTATGGAAAACGGAACCAGCATTTTTTGAGCATTAACTGTTTACCATATTTCAAAAAGCAGATATGTGCCAGGCACTGAGCTCACAATTGATGACACTGTAAGTGATCTTAATGATATGGAGAGACTCAGTTAGGACTCAAGATAAACTTTAATATTGAATCACAACATTACAATCATTATAAGGGCTCCAACCATATACTATACAACTTAGTGGTTAAAACTCATAAAGGGCTGGATTTATATTCTAGCTCTTCCACTCACAAACTATAAGACTTTGGGCAAATTACACCAAGTTTCAACTTCCCAAAATGTAGGAATTAAGAGTATCTACCCTTTACCAGGTATGAGGAAGATTAAATAAGATAGTAATTCATAGACTGTCTAACATAGCACCTGGCAAATAACAAGCATTAACTAAGGTTGAATACTTACTATTTTATAAAGAAAAATGTCATCAAGAAGAGAGATGTGATTCTATTTGTGGAGCTATTTGTGTTTTCCAAAGTACTTTAATATTAGCTCTTTTAATCCTTTCAATAATTCGGGAAGCTAGGGAAGACAAATACATCCCAACTTTACAGATAGGAAAACTGAAGCCAGGGAAGCTAAGTAGCTTTCCCAAGATCAAAAATCTAGCAAAGGGCAGACAACTTGTTTTTTAGAGCTTCTTTCCATGAACACCAGAGATTACCAAAAGGTAAAGAACTCTGTGCCCCTGAGTAATGGAGCTCACACATCACCATGAGCTGGAGAATGCATTTGGCCCAGCTTAATGGCTTTATGGGCTTGGAGCTTTCAAACAAATGCAAACTTTTGGTGTGTGTGAATTTAGGTTTTGCCAAGAGTAGATGGCTTTCTATTTTTAAAAAGGAGGGATAAAGAACATTGGAAGGTATTTAAATCAAGCTCTAAAGTCTTCGTGGACATCAAATAACTCTTAGAAAACAACGTTTTGATGAGTTAAATATAAATGAATCGAAAACATATGGACTAGATTTCCCTTGAAATACACAAGGCTCTAGAAATTAAAGGGAAAATGCATTGATAAAATACATTTGAAATGTTCTTGAAACCAAAAACATTTACAAAACCATTACACATCTACAGTCACCCAACCTCTGTGCTCACTTTGGCTGGCCATGGCCAGCCTCTGCAAACCTCCCAATCATAGACTGCCGAATGTCTCCTTTCTTATAAAAAAATCACTGGGCTCCAAGCCATCCTCAGGTTTGGATCGTGTCTTGTATGCAGTTGATGGAACACCTTCAGCCCAAATGGTGCTAACTCCAATTCTGTATTTTGAAGAATCAGCCTTGATCCAAGGGCTCCGTGTGGCCCATTATATTGAAGGCCTAATAACCAATTTCTGCCTAAATTATTTTATAAGTATCTGTTAAATTAAGCTTCCAACTCGGAATCCTAAAGCTAGTAAACCATCAATTTACTTTCCAGACTTATAAAATTAGCTAAAGATGAATTTAAAAGCTGGGTTACGGGCTGGCATAGAAGAACAGGACTAAAATATACCATGCCACTGTGGGCACCATGGTGGTGGCTTCCAGCAAGCTGGCAACAAGCATGTGATATTAACTGAAGCCCTTAATTTAAGGAAACAAAATCAACCAACTAGTAATTAACAAATTATTCTTAAACAGACTTTGCTTAAAAATTAAATTGAACTACCATGCTTCTATAACTCGTCAGGAAAATGCTGACTGGTACTTAAAGTAAACACAACTTAAGCAGATGGTAAGCTCTCACAGAGCACCAAACCTATACTTACATAAATCAACATTGTCGGACTGGAGTGCTACATGGATACTCAGCAGAATTCACAGGCATCTTTGCAAGATTTGAAAATTATTTACTGTCCCGTGAAGATGACGACGGAGAGCTCTAAGTTTCCCTGTTGGAATGTTCTGCACCCCTGAGACAGTAAAATCTATTGGAAGGAAGTGTTTTTCAACTGATATCCCAGGAGCATGTCCTAGAAGGAAAGATGATCCTGACCCACCTGTGTACAGACAAGTGCTTCTGTGTCTGTCCATTCATTCATTCATTCTACTAAGTGTTTACCTGGCAGCAGGCGTTTTGCTAGGCCCTGAGCATATGAAGTTGAATGATTACTCAAAATTACTCACAAATTACAAAGGCACAGAGAGACAGAATAACTCAACTTGCCAAATTCTATTACGAGGATGCTTTCGAAAGCACTTTGGGAATCCTAAGAACTGAAGAGCTGACTCCATGTGAGGGGTTTGGGACGGCCTTTGCCCTTGAAGGTGCTGTCCTAGGGGAGAGGCAGCTTGGCATGGGGGTTAAGAATTTAGGTCCTGAAATGATAGGCTGCACAGGTTCAAATCCTGGCTCCAGCATCTACTGGCTATGTGACTTTGGGAAGTTTACTTAACCTCTCCAGGCCAAGTTCCTCCTCCACAAAGTGGCACTGATGATGGCAACCAAATCATTGTGAAAATTAAATGCGTGCCTGGTACTTAGTGCAATTATCTTAGCCAGATTAGAAATGTATCCAACAAAGATTGAGCAGAGAGAATATTCTGGATAGCAAAATAATATGTATAAAGGCAAGGGTTTATGAAAGGTCTAATAGTTGCAAGTATAATAAAAAAATATAGTACAGCAGGTTCATAACATATGTGGAGAGGAATCAGGTGTAGATTAGGATTATTGTCAAAGACCTTGTACATCAAGCCAAGAAGGTTAAATTTGAGCCCATGGGCAGTTGAAATGCAAGAGAGGCTTAGTCAACTTCGGTTTTCCAGATCATTCTGCCTGTAATGTGAGGCCTGGGATAGAGAGTACTATAAGATCCACTCTGGGTGTAGAGACCACATCACGTGAAGAATCTGGTTTTTGTTTTTATTACAATTATAACTGTCTGTAGTCAAGGATGACAACATACACATTGCTACTTTGGGTTGTTTACCAAGGAAAATTGTGGGGCACACCAAAGCACAACCATTCCCACATCCCTACCCAGTTCTCCAGGTTTTGGGGGGTATCTAAATGTAACTTTGCCCCAACCTCCCACAAATCTTGGGCCTGGATTTCAAAATTCACTGTTGGAAATACATTTGTAACTGGTCAATTTTATTCATTTTAATGGTATTCACAAATCATAGAATGTTAGAAGTAGAAGGGAATTTATGGCAATTGCTAAATCCAACTGCTCCCCACTTGGGGGTCTCTGGATTCCTACGTAGTCTGTAAAAGTAATAACAGAGATCAGTTCTATTTTCAGCATTTCAAAAAACTTAATATGTATTTAAACATTTAGTCATGCACCAAAAACCTCTCACATACCAAGTAAAATGCCAACTTTCTCAAATTTTGGCTGGAAATTTTTTTATTCAGTATGGTAACATCAGTCATCTCATGTTTATCACAATTTATGATTGACAATTATGGATGTCTTCAATTTAAAAGAAAATTAATTAATTTACATTAATTAAGCAAGAAAATATCTTTCAAATACAAAAGCACCGGACAAAAATGAGGCTCTTTATGGTGAAAAGTTGGACTCTGTGATCTCTAGTTCATCCTCAAGAGCCCTCTTTAAACCACCATCCCCAAAAGGTAACTTTCTGGTAGAGTCCACATCCTCATTCTATCCCATTGTTAGAGTGCAAAACATACTCTTTAGTGCGAGTGTCTCCTGGAAGTGAAAATACAAATCAGCATATTTGGGGTTAAACGTTAAAGGCAGATCTGAACTTCAGCTCACTAGAAATGAATGAGTTAAGCAGTGTCTGCTCTTGGATGAAATTCTATTACATATCAGCAAATGTGTCTCTAGGTAGCAAGGGCTATAAGCAGGACTCTCATGCTTTGTCTCTTGCACACTCTACCCAATAAACACTTAAGGCAGTGCATAAATGATGCATCACAATGCATCCCAACCACAAATGGCTTCTGAATAAAAGCCTTTTTGGATAACTGGAAAATATCATGCAGGGATGAATGCCACTGTTTGTAAATTCACCCTGATTCTGAAAGTTATCAGACTTGAATCTCACAAATGTCTATTCTCTTTTTGGTTTCAGAACAAATATAAGACTATGATTCCCAAAACAATCATGTAAAGAATACTGAATATGATGATCATTTTGAGTGGCTGCATTTAAGAAGTAGGCTATGACATTGTTTACAGTTAACAGGACTGTATCTTTACATATAATTATTAATGATATGACTACTAATAAAAGCAGTTGCAATTCCATTTAGTTAGATTATAGTATCAACTACACCTTAAGTCTCCTGTTGTTAGGTGAAATGAGCTGTGCTTTTATTGTACTTCTTGAATTCAACGATCACTAAAATTAGGATTTTGTAGGTACTCAGTAAAATATTTGGTGACATAACTAAAAGGCATCTTGTATTGGTAGGAAGTAATGGAGGGAAGATCTATGGAGTCAAGAACCCAATGGTATTATCACCATACAGATAGCTTCATCTGAAGTAGATGAAATGGTGGTCTCTCTTGCAAGCTTTTCTAAATATGCATACACTACAGTGATTAGGACATATGGACAGTGGCTCTGACACAGCTACATGATCTTGGGTAAAATCTTCAGCCTTTCTGAACTTTAGCTTCCTCATCAGAACAGATATATAACAACTACTAAATAAAACCATATAAGTAAAGTATTTTACATAGTGTCTGGCATATAGTAGGCATTAATTGAATCCAATGATTATTTTCTCTACGTGAACAGACAATAGTATTAAGTCTTTGGTCACATCTCTTAACAGGTGCTCATCTATGTGATTCAGGATGGGGGAGTCCTTCCTGCTCATCATGTCAGTGGGGCCTTGTGAGTAAAGCTGAGTTCTCTGAGGGATGCTGTCCTACTGAATCAGCACCACCAATAAAAATTGAGACCAAATCATGACTGGACTTACTCTCCTCCTTAAACTAGAGAAAGAACCCTTACAGATAGTTCATCATTTGTTTTCACATACTTAAATCTCACAATCAAATGCTGTGAAAGGCTGGACTGGTCCCACTTATTAGAGGCAATGATTAGTTCAAGTAGAATCTTAGAGAACCTCGGGACCTAATGCTAAAATTCAGCATGTGATTATTTCCTAGAAGAAAACTGTGATGGAAACTCCAGTTGGTTGAAAGAAGTGATTAATTGCATTTAAATACAGACAAATCATGAGTCTGCAAATAAAGCTTTGTACTTAGCATATTTAAAATAGTATAATTTAAGTCTGAAAAAGAACTGGTTTGAAAGTTGCTACCCCTCTGGCAATCCATTTTCTTCCGATGTTCTTGCTACCCCCAGCCAAAGGAATAATACATAGATGAGTAATAAACTGGTCCCATTCTGTTCCCACTCCCCGGAGAAAACTTTGGGAGGGGGTAAAAAACACCCTCTGATGTTTTCTAGCAAACACACAGGGAGGCTAAACACAGGCCAACAGCTTGCCTGTAGTGGGGCTTAGGTCTCAGATATGTTTCAGGAACATCAGAAAACGTGGGTTGACGAAAGGCCATATGCACAGATGCGCACAATGGACTCGGCTCCATAATAAGAGTCTGCAGCTTGAGCAGCGCAGGCAAGAAGCATTGATTTTCACTGGAGAGGCCATATCAGGTTACAGGAATGCACACATTTAATTTTTATGAGACTGAAGGCTCACAGAAACAACAACAAAAAAATTCCCACTCTGTGACACATTAATGTAACCAGTGAAGGGCAACTTGGAAATAAAACCAAGGGAAAGGCTTAATTATGTTCTCAAAAGGCCTTTGAAAATAAACTGGAATGCCACAAGCCGCTCTGACATGTTCTGTGACACTTTTAGTCTCCTGGCTAGGCAAATGCTGGACCTGGGTCACATCCCCAAATCCCCATTTTTATATAAATACACATAGATGGCATTACTCACCCCTTTCTGGTTTCTCTAAAGAATACTGTTCGTTTCCCAGATAAATCCAAGAGTCGCCAATCTTCCAGCTCTCAGCCCCAACCCAAGAAGAGCAAGTAAGCAAGACAGAAACGTGGTTTCATACCAGAGCATCTTCTTCCAGCCAAGTGTAATTTACAGCGGAGTGTCTGGTTCACGTGTCACACAAGAATTATACAACCTCGCTGCTTGCCCTGACAATAAATATGTGCTCCTCATTCAGGTAAATGAGATCGTTTCAGAAGTAAATGGACTCCACCACTAAAACATGCCTTTTGCAAAGAAAATAAATGTTTGGACTATTTCCCCTGATGAAGATGCTGTAGCTGACACTTAATCAAAGAGGCCAGTTATCTAGCCCCTGTTCACATGAAGGCCAGCCCAGGAGAAGCGAGGCCCCTAGAGCCAGAAACATCTGACAATAACTCAGCTACATCAACTCTCAGCTCTTATCAGTATGCATCATCTCCAAGGCCAAAATGGAGGGGAAAAGGTCAAAACATGTATATCCACTGGCAATCCTACGTCTAGAAATAAAAGAACCTTATAAAAGGACACTGAGTTATTACTAGCCTATACCAAGCTTTTAGCTATCTACTCCCTCTCCCATGGAGTTACCCTCATGGGAGCTTCACAGGAGACTTGTAAGGTAGAGAAGGTTTCATTTTCCCATTTGTAGATGGGGAAACTGAGGCAGCATGTAGTTTCCTAAGTGTTTAAAGACTCACAGATGGTTATAGAGTATGTCAGGGTTACAAAAACAACAACACATGTTAGGGTTCCTAGGTAATAAACCAGCATTTGTTCAATCTCTCTGCTTTCAGAGCAATTACAATACATGATACCTTCTCTTTTTAAAAAAGTATGTTTTTTATTAATTTCAGAGAGAGAGAGAGAGAGAAACATCAATGATGCGAATCATTGATTCGCTGCCTCCTGCACACCCTCCACTGGGGATTGAGCCGAGACCCAAGGCATGTACCCTGACCAGGAATCAAAATGTGACCTCCTGTTTCATAGGTCAAAGCTCAACCACTAAGCCACACCACTGGGCCATGATCTCTCCTCTTAACCTAATTACAAAAATAAGGTGCTCAGACATTAAATTACACAAGCCACTGAAGAGAAATCACCAGTGCCAACCACACATTCTCTTCACTATTTTCAACTCACAGCCATATTCATTTTATGAATTTATGGAATTGACAAAAAAGAGTCTTAGTAAGTTAATAATTTCATACTTAAACCTGCCCAATGCAAGCACAGTTCAGAACATGTTGTTTGCTAAATTATTTATGTCCACATGGCTTTCCTCATGAACATCTAGGTGAACTGTAATAGTCTTAGGTCTAATTATTTACCAGTGACCAGATTATACGGCTCACTGTGAAGAAAAGGGAAATTAATGTGGTTTAAAAATCAATGGCCTCAAATATTTAGCTATTTTATCGAGTTACAATGATCTGTGGCAATATAAAATTTAACTTTTTTTTCTTTTGACATTCCCTCTTCTTGGAACTCCAGATTTCCAAATATTTTCAAGAAACTTTTAAACATCCATATTTTAACAAATTTACTTATCATGGGGTCAAATAAACATGAAGAAGCTGTGAAGATAATAAGCAAAAAAGTATTCACCAATAACTGCAATTGGTGTTGAATTTTGGCATTTGATTAAAATTATGTAAAAGAAATGAAGAAATTAATGATCTAATAGTTATAATAATTAGTAATTATATTTTTGGAGTCTGTAAGAATAATTAATTAGAACATACCTTGAAGGTATCATTAGCTTCATTATAAAATGAGCCAGCAGAGATACAGCTGAGATAAGAGCTGTCTCTGGCCACAGGCAGAAGAGAGTGAACTGTCAGGACCTGGGTTCCAGACCCGTGCCCTCACCAACTAACCTGCTCACTGAGCTGGCACCGGGAAGCCCCTTCTTTTCTTGGCATGAAATAGAAGCTATCCTTTTTTTTCTCATCAACTGTTCCTTTCGACTACAGCTAGTGATCCCATTCAGTTCCCAGATGAGATTCTTTTCAAACTGTGGTTCCCTTGGCAGGTTGCCACCTAGAAGTGTAGTTGAATAAAGAGAGATAAGAAGCCTAGATGTTTTACGTTTTATTATAGTAGAAGGAAGAAGAAAAAAGGAAGAAAAATATAAGGATTATTAGTATAACTGTAGCTACAACAAGCAGAGATAGCATTATTCTAAAAATAAACTGTTTACCTTGTTACAGACTCATATATAAACCACTATATCAGGAATTAAGAACCACAAAATATTTTAAAAGCCTTTTTATACTGAAAGTATAAAGTCATATTTTGCCTATAAAATTTAAAGATAAAATGTGCATATTCTTTCCATATTAAAAAATGTAAATTTCAACAAGCAAAACATTAATACTAAAACAACAACAAAAAAGGCCAAAAGGCATAGACAGACATGAACAGATGATTCACAAATTGCCAGCCAATGAATGGGAAAATGTTCAACATCCCTTTTAACCAAATAAAAGCAAATTAAGTAATTTTTGGCCCAACAGATTGGCAAAAATTTCTTTTTTTATTACAATATCTAAATTCTGATTAAAGGTAAAGTCAGACAGGATGATGCATTGCCTTGATGATGATAAGGCAACTGGTACAAGCTGTTTGAAAGCAGTTTAGTAAAGTGTATCAAAACCCACTTGTTGGGCTAATTCCTTTGGAAAAATAAGAGATGCAGATGAAAGGTATTGTGCAAGAAGGTTCATCACAATATTATTTATTAGCAGGGAAATTTTCAAAATAGACTATGCATCCAATAATAAGCAGAATGGCTTAAGTAACTTATGACAAATAGAAGATTATACAGTCATTGAAATATTTTCCAAAAAATAAATCATGACCTTAAGGAAATGTTTACAAAATAATGTGAAGTATAAAAAATCCAAACACAAAACTACAAATGAATTATAGCTATTTCATGCACCAATGGGTAGAGGGGATCCCTCAGTCTGGCCTGCAATGACGCTAGCGTTCTGCGCCTTGGCCTCTGGCCAGTGGCCCCTCCCTCCCTCCGCGCAGCCGGGGCATGGGACGTTGGGCTCGCGTCACTGGGGCAACGCTGCCAGCATCCCACCCTGGCTGCTATGGGTGCCACCATCTTTATGACAGAGTGACAGTTAATTTGAATACTACCCTTTTATTAGATAGGATAATAGGTTTGGATGAAAGGATAGATTACATAAAGGATATACATTTAAATCACCAACAGTGATTATTTTTAGTTAGAATTTTCTTTCTGTTTATGTATTTTCTATAAGTTTTTAAAATCAGAAAACAGCAAATGTAACCGTAATTTTTTTTTAAAGGGGCATAAGGGAATCCTTGAACTTGAGATATAGTTATCTTTCCACCATTTTTGTTCAAGTCAGCTAACATTCATCTTGACTCAGAAAGGAGCACACCAGCAGGTAGATTTTAACGTTAGGATGGGTTGATTTCCAGTGTTAAGACTAGGGAACTTTCCTTTCTTAGTTATTCTTTCAGCAGATGTCCTGTTGTTCCCCTTTAGGGTATTTTTTTCACAAGGTCAGTTTTAGGGGGAATTTGGAGGAAAGAGAAGTTACCAAGACCACTCCTTTAAATGTTTGTGCTGTAATGTTAAAATCCCAGGTGACACTGCCAAGTCGCCTGGGTGCCTGCTGGCTTAGCAAAGAGCCCTAGGACTGCACACAGGCAACAGTTATAAATGACACAACCGAAAAATGATGGCTGCTTGTTTGAGAAAATATGCACAGGATATGCCAAAAAGACTCCTACACTGGATGTTTTTCTGAATGAATTTCTTGTAAGTTCTGTCACATGAAACTAATGTAATACTAGGAATCCCTATGATACGAGGACCTCATTCCAAATGCATCTACCACATTGCCTTTGCCACTGGCTGGTCGAAGCACACAACTCTGCAATTGCATAATTATGACATCAGATTATAAAGTTTCAGTGCTTGTTTTAGCTTGGTTCCAGCCTGGCTTTTAATTAATAGATTTGAGAATCCTTCTTTTGAATATAGCTTGATACAAAAACTAATGCAATTAGGATAACAAAAAATAAATAAATAAGATTCATAGCTATTTGCAGCCACCCCAAACACTGCAATGGCTGTCCATTGCATTAGGTTGAAATCTAAACTTCTAACCTGGCTCATCACACCCTACCTTCAAAGTCATTTCATAGCATTTGTCCCCTTTCCCACTAAGCTCTGGCCACAGTGGTCTTTTTCCTTTTTTTTAACTATGGCAAAATAATTCTCATAGCACTATGTCTCCTCTATGCCTACAATGTTCGTCCCCTTAATCTTAACATGATTGGATCAGCTTTGTTTTCAGGTGAATTAAAGTAACTGCATGAGCAGAAATCAATCCCATGAAATAACAAATTAAAATTAATGTATTTTTAAATTTGGTACTCTTGGTTAGAAAAGACTGGCCTTTGTTTACCTCCAATATTTGGAAGGGAAGTTTCAAATGCTTTCCTGATAGAGAGGTTATAAATGTCCAGGTGCGAGCTAGTGTCAAAGTAAAAGAATGAACCAGACTTCTTTATTGGCTGCAACTCAAAATCTACAGGGCTCTAACACCAACTTGCCTGTCTGTCCTAACTACTTGTCTTAGGGCAATGGTGGTACTTATTCTCCCCATTTCTTTTATTTCAAATAGTGCAACATTATTAATGCCACACATACAGCAAGCATTAACTCATGGCATGATTATTTACATAAGCTTTGTTGGAACAGTCAGGCATTAAGATGTCCCCTAATGATCCCAGTCTTCTGGTATACACGTGTATAATTGCTCCCCTGAGTGAAGGCTGGACCTAATGACTGGCTTCTAATGAACAGAATATGGCAAATGTGATGAGATGTCACTTCTGAGATTAGATTAAAACAAAACAAGACAAAACCTGTGACTTCCATCTCTCACTTTCTCCCTCTTGGAACCCTTGCTTAACTCCTAGCCTGCCAACAGCCATATAAACTTGGATGTGGATCTTCTGAGGCCTGCAACAGCCATGTGAAATTAGTAGGCCCTCCTCTAGTTGAGATTCAAGATAACTACAGCCCTGGCTGACACCTTGATTATAGCCTTCTGAGGTACCCTGAGCCAGAGGACCCAGCTAAGTCACACTCAGATCCATGACCCACAGAAACTCTTAGTTAATAAATATATGTTGGGTAGGGGTGATTTGTTACACAGCAGTAGCTAACTAATAAATTGTTTACAACCCAAACCACATACTTGACATATTCTTTTCTTTTTATTAGGATTATAATGTAAGGAAGTTTTAGCTCTGTTAAGTATGAGGATGAAATCTTAGGTTGCATAGGTATGGAGGTTTTCAGAATTAGAAATAATTAAGCAGTATTTGTTCCCAAAAGGAATGATAAGTATATTTGGTACACCAATCATGAAGCCACTCATAATTTATATAGTGTTTTAAAATCTAACTGGTATTTTCATGTTCATAGCCATTTCCTGCTCTTTAAAAGGTTATAAAGTATTATTATTCCCTCCATTTTACAGATAAGGAGACTGAGTCTCAGCAGATTTTATGACTTCCATGAAGGCAAGGACCCTCTCTCTCTGTTCACCGCTCTTCCCCAATGCCTAGTTCTGTGTCTAGCACTGTAAACACTCAATACATATTTATTTAGTGGCTGCCTCCTACAACAATGTTATCCATAAAGATGGTGCCTTTTTGTCATGAAATTCCCCAACTGATGCATACATCAATCAATCTCTCTATATACTTACACAAATATGCATTATTGGAAACAGTATATGTGTTTCTCAAACAACACAGGTACCTCTGAAAGCTCACTCTAGTTCTAAAGACAATAAAGAGATCATTCCCAATTTAACCCTATTTTTCATACAGTTCTACACTGCCAAGGACAGAGACCTAGAGCTCTTTTATGAGCTAACAACCCTTTCTTAGTAAATCAAATCTATTTCCTCACATATCATTTCTTATTATTTTCCAGGATGAGACTGGAGACAATAGGCCTTTCTAAGAGCCACCGAAGGAAGTCAACAGCTGGCTCAGATCCCCTCATCACCCACAGCACTGCCGTCCCTCCCCTGCCAGGCCTGGCCTCTTTCCTCCCATAAACATGGCAAGTGTAATAGGTCTTGTCAAAGGTCACTATAAAATAACCTCAGGAGATGTTAGATAGAGGTGTCCACAGAAATGCAACAACGTGCTGACAAGGAAACAGGAGGTAAGGGGATTTTGATTAGGAGGTTTATATAAAACTTAAATTCCTTTTCTTTTCAAAGTTTCACACTCAAGCAATCATTCAATCTTCAACCACACTCCAGCAGCTTCTCCATATTAGCTAATAAAAAATATTTGTTCACAAAAGATACTTGGAACCATTAAATAATCAATTGGTCTCCATTTTAAGAAGATAAGAAAATCATTAGGTATGATTACTCTTGGAATCGTATGATTACAAATAGAGGAAGTGCAGTATATCATGTGTAGAGTAATAAATTAATACCAGTCATCTAACAATTTGGCAAATATTGAAGAAGTATCTGTGATATGCCAGAACTACATGTTGGGAAAGGGGTGATGAAGTAAACATGCATGATCACTGACATTTCAGAATTTAGAATCTAGTGGCACATATTGATTTTAAATTTTTAAAGATTAAGTTAAAAAACATATAAAGTGATATAAATTTGAAAATTGAAAGTGCTAATGAAGGGAAAGTTCAGGATAGCAGGAACATTTAACAGGGAGACTGAATTTACATTAGGGATACAGTGAGAAGCAGGAATGATCTATACAGAAGGGACAGCATATGCAAAGGCCCTGCAGCTCATAAGGCTTGGTGATTTCAAGGACCTGAGATTCCAGTGTGGTTGGGGTACATTGAGTGAGGAGCTGTGTGTTCAGAGATGAGGCTGGCCTATCTAATGCCAGACTGTGATTCTGACTCTTTTCATGTCTGTAGCCCAAAGTCTTTTCCCTGAATGCCAGACTCTGCATCCCACTGGTCTACTGGACATCTTCTCACACATAACTTGCTCCAAACTGAGCTCCTCATCTCCTCTATCAAACTTGTTCCATCAGCCATCTTCCCCATCTCAGTTGATGACAACTCTATCCTCCTAGTATCTTACATTAAAACCTAAGCATCCTCTGACTTCTTTCTTACCCTCATACCCAGCCTGTCAGCATGTCCTTTTGGCTTTACCCTGAAAATAAACCAAACTCTTCCTTACTGCCTCTCCCATAATCACCCACTCCAGGCCATCACCTTTCTTACCTCCTAACAGGTCTCCTTTGCCACCCTCATTCATAATATAGTCTGCAAGCCCCTACGTGATGTAGCCACCCACCACCTCCCACTCCTTCCTCACTGCCTCCGTGTCTGCTTTCTTGCAGCTAGCTCCTCAAACTCACCAGGGCCTTTATGCTAGCAGCTCCCTTTGCCTGAAAGCTCTTTCTCCGGGTCTCTGCAGGAACTGCTATCTCACTTCAGCAGCTCTCTGCTCATATCACCCTCTCAGAAAGGTCTTCCCTCACTCCTTCATCTGAAAGATGAAAGAGCATGCTGCTGCCTCTACATACCCAGCTTCATCTTTCTTTTTGGCACTTACTGCTCAATGAAACGTTATATATTTACTCTGTATAGAGATTTTGTCTGCTGGTTCACTGCCATAACCTTAGAACGTAGAAGAGTTCTAGCTGAAAAGAGCAAAGGCACACATTTAATGATGCTCTTTGTAGGGCTATCACATGACCATCTCCAGAAGTCATTCTGTAATAAATTACAAGCTCCTAAGAAATATATTGAGTATCTAACATATTACTAAGATTGAGGCTTTGGAGAAGTAAGAGAAGGAGTGAGAAGTCAGGCTAGCGAGAAGAGGAAAGGAGGGCAGGCGGTAGACAGGTCAGTGTCTAGTAGAGGAGGGTAGTCTTGAGTGCCTGTGACAGGCACTGTGGTGGGACAGAATGTTCTAGAGAAAAAGGGACAGAAATAAAAGAAGTGTGAGAGTGCCCAAGACAAACTTAGTCTCTTTCCCAATTTTGCCTATGCTCAACTCTAAAGGAAGGTGTTTTTTGTTTTTTTCAACCAGCATGAGGGGAAAGAGATTAAGGTCTTCAGAGTATATATTTATTTTGCCCAAAGAATGGTCATGTGTTTTTTTACATAATCATAAAAAAATTCACAGCAAACTTAAATGTCAAACAATAAAGGGTGGGAAAGAAATTATGGTACAGCAACTCAATGGAATATGAAGCATAATCATAGTTTTGAAAACTATGTAGCAACATGAAAACATGTCTGTGGTATAGTTAAGTGAAGAAAGCAAGAATTTTAAAATGTGTCTCTTGCCCAGCCGACACTCAGTGGTTGAGCATTGACCTATGAACCAGGATGTCATGGTTTGATTCCTGGTCAGGGCACATGCCAGGGTTGTGGGCTTGATCCCCAGTGGGCGTGCAGGAAGCAACCGATCAATGATTCTCTCTCTCATTGATGTTTCTCTCCCGCTCGCTCTCCCTTCCTCTCTGAAATCAATAAAAATATTTTTTTAAATGTGTCACTGCTCTGATTAAAGCCATTTAAAAATTAGGTTCACCTCTAGACAAGGAATGGAAGGGCATGTGAACATGAAAAAACAAAAATTACTTAGGGTTGTGAGATTCTCTGGGATTTAGTCACCCCACCTCATTTTTTAATTTCTAAAATATTATTACAATAGTTTTTAAGCTGTAGGGACATCTAACAATATACCAAGTCTCCATAGGCAGATTCTCCCAGGAACAATCAACAGACATCCAGCATCTTATGCTGGTAATAGGAAATTCATGACAAAGAACTATGTCCAAGTACCCCATAATCAATTCACTCAGGATTAATTACTCATCTATCATATGTAAGGAACTATATGGTAGGTTCTATGAGGGAAATCAGAACTGAGCCAGCATCCACTCTTGCTGTTATGGAGTATACAATCCAGGGGAGGGAATTTATGACAAACATAAAAATAAGCTCAACAGAAGATAATTTTTTAAAACCTTAAGAAAAGTCTTATCAAAGCACTAAGGAATTAATTTCTCATTCAGTTTTTGGTTTGGGAGGTTATGTTTCCAGGGACAGAAGGTGAGGAGTTAGAGGAGAAGGGAGTACTGGGTGAGGACAGGAGAAGTTCCAGGGAAGAGGGGAGTCTGGACATGGTGGAGAGATACTCTACACAAATAAGAGTTTATTATGGGTCTGGCTTGAAACTACAGAGATGCTGGCTGCAGTTGTCCTAGAGCTGTGGTCGGCAAACTGCGGCTCGCGAGCCACATGTGGCTCTTTGGCCCCTTGAGTGTGGCTCTTCCACAAAATACCACGGCCTGGGCGAGTCTATTTTTGAAGAAGTGGCGTTAGAAGAAGTTTAAAAAATTTGGCTCTCAAAAGAAATTTCAATCGTTGTACTGTTGATATTTGGCTCTGTTGACTAATGAGTTTGCCGACCACTGCCCTAGCGGCCTTAAAGAGATGCTGGAAGAGGCTCTTTAGCAGGGAAATGAGATGTTCAGAGCCATAAAGTTGAAAGATTTATTTTTGTAGCCAAGATGGAAAGAGTTGAGCTTGGGAACCAGACAAAGCTGGTTCCAAATTCCAACTTCTCCATTTACTGGTTTTGTCACAGTAATTGACTTGCCCTTTAACGTCTATGCCTCACTTTACTTATCTATAAAAAGGAATAACTTCATCTCCCTGGTAATTTTGTTATGAAAGTGACATGGTAGACCAAGAGAGTAGATATTGGTCAAGGCTCAATAAATAATCATGTTACCCTTAACTTCCACTTCATAGACGGAACTGCTTGAGAATGAGACACGGCAAAAGGAAAAAACTAATAAGACATTATTCAAGTTGAGGGGGGGCGTCCTACAAAACTTGACAAGGACATGCTCATGATGGCCAATGGAAAAGGCAAAGTCCATGATTATCATGAGAGTTCAAGCTGGGGGCACAGAGGAGGATGGAAGCCTCCACTGAAATGAGCGTGTCATAAGGAGAAATGGTATGAGGATATTAATATTTGAACAATTTAAAAATTAAGGAACAGCAGCAGTCCATCTAGGAGGAAATAGTCAGAGAAAATTGGAAGTCAGGGCTCATAGCCTGGGAGAGAGGTATGAGATAGAGACACATATGACATATGTGGTATGATTTTTAGTAGTTGCCTATTCCTATTACCAAGATCTATAATACACCTACTAACTTTGTTTACTATTCATCTTGATACATGTAGAGAAGTTGCTGGGTTAAATATATCCCATTTGGCATATATTCTACTAAATTTAGCATCCTACATTTTCCTCCATGATATATATTTTAACAGCTTTTTTGAGATATAATTTACATATCATACAATTCACCACTTGAAATGTACAATTCAATGGCCTTAGAATATCTACAGATTTGTGCAAACATCAGCACTATTAATTTTAGAACATTTTCATCATTCTAAGAAGCAAACTACATATCCCTTAGTTGTCATCCTCAAGCCCCCAGTCCCACCCTCAGGTTTAGGCAAACACTAATCTACCATCTGTCTCCATGGATTTGCCTATTCTGGACCTTTCCTATAAATGGAATCATGTAAGATGTGGTCCTTTGTGTCTGGCTTTTTTCTTAGCACAATATTTTGAAAGTTCATGCATATTATATCATGTATTAGTAAGTACTTCATTTATTTTTATGACCAAATGGTATTCCAATATATGGACATACCACATTTTGTTTATCTACTCATCAGTTGATAAACTTTGGAATGTTTCCACATTTTGGCTATTATGACTAACCCTGTTATGAACATTTATGTGCAAGTTTTTATGTGGACATATGTTTTCATTTCTGTAAGTTATATACCTAAAAGTGGAATTGCTGGATCATAAGTTTATGTTTAACTGTTTGAGGAACTGCCAAACTGCTTTTCAATCCCACCAGCAATGTATGAGAATTCCAATTTCTCCATATCTTCATCAACATGTGTTATTGCCTGTCTTTTTTATTATAAACATCCTAGTGGATGTGAAGTGGTATCTTACCATGGTTTTGATTTGCTTTTCCTGATAGCTAGAGATGCTGAACACATTTTCATGTGCTTCTTAGCTATTTGCATATCCTCTTTGGAGAATTCTCTATGCAGATCCTTTACCCATTTTTTGTCTTTTCATTGTAATATGTTTTTAAAGCACAGAACTTTTACTTCTGTGTTTTCATTGTGCAAAACAGAGGTAGCACAGAGGTATAAATGTCCATCAACAACTAGAAAATCAGAATATTTTTCTTCCTGCATTGAAACATCTATATTCAACTTGGTATGTGTGTTCTGTTATGGGAACTGGTGGCTTTTGTCCTTGTCAGTAAATATTAGCACATCAAGACAATGATTGTTAAGCCTGGCAGAGTGACAAACTACAGTTGTATTTAATTCTTTGTTCTCAAGGTTAAAAGTTGTGTTGCCCTTATGGCATTGCTCTTTCACAAACCCTAGGGACAAATTCAAGGCCAAACCAAGGTCAATGCCCACATTAGCAAATTCATTAATCAGTGTAATATGTATACATCTGTTTTAAAGTGCAGTTTTTTTCCCCTGTGTTTTGCTGGCTTTGTCTATTCCTGGTAATGTGTGGTTCCACATATCTGAAGATTTATTCCAAGTTTTTCTGGGGTTCCATCTATTTGGAAACTTACTTTTAACATGGTTTTAAAAATGTCTGGTTATAATCTACATCACTCCCAATCGGTCAGCTCCTGTGGGGTCTCACTACTATTTGTCCCAGGTATTTTCTTCTTGCTGGGCATACCTACTGTTACTGGTTGAATTGTGATCTGCCCCCAAGTCTCCAGTGTCTTAGAAAGGGACCTAATTTGGAGATAAAGTCTTTCCGTAGGTGGTCAAGTTAAATTGCGATCTTTATAGTGGGTCCTAATCCATTATGACCAGTATACTTATAAAAAGGATAAATTTGGACACATAAGGAAGACCATTTGAAGAGACGAGGATGACAGCCATCTCCAAGTCTTCTGGAACAGCCCTCAGAAGGAAGCAACCCTGCCAACACCTTGACCTTGGACTTCTAGCCTCCAGAAGTGGGAGAGAATAAATTTCTGTTGTTTAAGCCACCCAGTTTGTGGTAATTTGTTAGAGCCCTAGGGAACTAACACATCTGGCCACGCATACCTGAGTGCCAGAGCTGTGGTTACCTGGCAGGTGGATGCCTCTCTCTCTCGAGGGTCTCTTCTGTGACAGAAATTATAAAAACTGCACTGCCTTGCAATACAATGACTGCACTACAGTTTTTAGTTATAGTTGCTCTTTGAGTTTTTGTTCAGTTATTTTCTGTTCTCTTCCAAGGACTCAGATACAAGATTACAGGGCGTTGGGCCAGAAACCCTTCCCTCCTCTACCACCACAAAGAACAACCTGGACTTCATTGCTGGGTCAGGCTTATCCTGCCTGGCTCCCTCTTCCCTTAGAGTGAGTACAACTCCTCTCCCTTTCCTTCATCTTCCAGTTAATCAATCCCCTAGTCATATGGATCCTATCTTTTAGATGGCTTTTGGATCTGGCACCATCGTAGCCCAAGCCACAATCACCTCTTGCCTGGACAACCACACTAATCCCTAACTGAGCTTTCTGCCTTCAGCCTTGCACCCCTCACATTCCCACAACACTCCATTGCAAAGTCTTATTTAGTGTCACTTCTCCCAGCAAGTTCTGTGAGGAGAGGAACCAAGGAGTCTGTTTTTGATCATGTATCCCTAGTACCTGGCACATAATATGTGTTCAGTAAATGTCTGATGAAGGAAGAGAGGGAAGGAGGGAGAAAAAAAGGAAGTGGGGTTTATATTCCCCTACATAAAATGCAAGGCTATGTATTTTCATTGATCTCAGTTGAGCAGATCCTTGCACTGAAAAGGCAATCAGTCAACACAAACAGTGATGTCAAATGATGTGTTTTTCAAATGAAATGATACAGCTTACTAAACATATGACCCATCGAGATCAAACCAGTCTTCAGAAAAGGGTCATTCGGATCTGTGTGCCTAGCTATTGTCTCCCCTGAATTATCCTGCATGTCAGAATCATATCACAACCCCCACCTCTCTGCCAGGCCTAAAATACAAAAGTCCTCTTTAGATTTCTGCTCCTCCCATTAAGACTTGACAGCTGCCACACCTAACTTTGAACAAGTGGTCCATACATTCTATTTCTCCAGCTGGGGAATGCCTATGAGCAAATCTTATCCCTCCTTTAAAAAAAAAGAAAAAAGAGCTAAAATACACCAAACAAAAATTATCCATGTTAATAACCATGTTTAAGTGGCTAGTTCAGTGATAGTATCTTCACCTGTTAGACAACCAATCTCCAGAATTTCTATTTTTAAAAATAAGCATTAAGTAACTAAAACTATGAAAAGGAATACAAGGCTTCCTAAAGAGATTTCCTAAAATATGTACTAAATTAAAAAAATAAAAAAGACAAAGCATCCATTTACAGCCTTCCTTTTAAAGATGCTATGATGCTATCGTTTTTGTACTTTAGGGGGGAAGGGTAAAAATAAACCATGGGTTAAGTAGTAAACCTGTCTGTCTTAAGAATGTCCCTTCCAAAGGGCATGCCAAGTAATTACATGTCATTTTTTTCCTCCCTGGCTTTTGTGAGTGCTTCTGAGCCACTGCTGCCTCCATCAAATGGGCAGACATCGCTGTTTTGTTTTCTTAATGTTTTGAATGGTTGGAGATTAGCATGTAGCAAAAAGTACAATTTCAAGTTACACGCTGCTTCATGGTGCCAAAACACTGCACACATCATCTGATGACATTCACCAGCTCGGGACTAAGAATGGTGGTTGTTAGTCATCTGGCTTTGCAAAGCTGGGAGATGAAATCGTAAACAGTGTGTGCTTAGATGGGCCTTATTAGAAAAGAAGAGTGTCTTAAACATGGTCTTACATTTTTTTAAATCTTGTAATATCTTTTAATTGACAATGTGTGTATTAAATCAATATGACAAATAGATTTGCTCAAAAGAAGGAACATTTTATCTATGGGCATTCTCAAAAAAATGATAATCACATTTACAAGTATATATTCTAGTAACACTCTGGTCTTCATTGGCCAAGGTTTTTATTTATATAGAAGCTTAACCACCATAACCACATATATGTGTGGATATTAAAATTGCTTTAACTTTAACATAATGCTTACAAAAGGATCCAAAGTAATCCCTCCCTGGCACTGGCCACAGACTGCATGTTTAATCCTGGCTTTTATCTCACCCACTGAAGACAGAGAGGTGCAGATAGGAACTGAAAATGGCTAAGTCCAACCCTAATCATCATTAGGAGAAAACAAAAACCAAATTCTCAAAAGCAGATGGCTCGGGCCCAGTGTGAAGACAGTACATTGGTATAACAAGAGCCAAAGTATTTTATTAAAGATAATTGAGGAGCTAGAACTAGAATCTATCTTGCTCAGTGAATGAATACCTAAACCCCTTTACTTTGAACCCCCAAAAGAGTTGAACAACTTAAATCTTTAATCTCATTGTCACTCCACAAAGTCCTTTAACAGTTGATCACAAATTTGCCTGAGAGAAAGTTTCCCTAGATTCTACCAAAAACACAGGTTTGTAACAGATGTCTCCATGCAATATTTAGTACAGATCCCACATTAAGAGGTTGATATACCCGTATGTATTTGTTAATCAATCCAAGTACACATAGCCTAAAGCTAGGACTTAAGAATTATTAGCAGAGAAACAATTTAAATGCAAATAATGCATGCATAGAAAATCATCAGAAAGCATGTTACTTATAAATCCATAGGCAAATGCAATAGTAAACACAATTGGAAAATTCCCACCTGGCAGCCACCCAGATAATGCTTATAATAAATGTGAGCTCTCTTTTCACACTGACCACCCTTCTAATTAACAAACACGATGCCTACCTAGCCTTGTCAACCCCTCAGCTTCTCCATCTATAAAATGGGACTCAAAGCTGTGTCTTAATAAATGGAGAGTAAATTCTTCTAAAAAATGACATGGCAGAAAGCACAAATAGCATCTCACAAAATGTAAAGAAACGTGCAGTTTTGTGCCTAAAACTGGTTTTAGGTCATGTTGAAAAGCACACGGTCGGATAACATGCACTTGGAAACAGGCTGCTGTCGGATAAGGAGAGAGGTTCCCGGTGAAATGACTCATGAATGCGGGAATGCAGAAGCTCTCAGCGGCATGAAGTCACAAGAACCTCCCCCGAGGGCTCCTCCCCTCCACAAGCAATGCTGTTTGTTGACTTCAAAAGACAATAGGTGAACAATTTGGAAATCATTATTTCTTTACATATATGATTATTTTTATCCTTTAGTGAATGCACAGCTGGTATATTGTTAAAATAATTAAAGGAAAACATTGTGGTGTGCATTGAGAAATATTGATTCTTCTACTATTTTAAGGGCTGTCAAATAGAATGAAGACCTTAAGTCTAGGGGTTTCTAACTAACATCTTGACATGAGCAAAGGGCAAGTTTGTCCAGTGCAATGACACAAACTTATTAAAAGCTTAGAGGGAAGAAACACAAGGGAATCCAGATGTCTCACATGCAGTAAGATTTCCCTCCAAAAACAGCTAAAGGCAAGTGGTATTTGGGACAGAAAACAGCAAACTAGCAACATAATTGAAATGTGTCAATCCTGACCATTTACAAAATGGAGGGTTTCTAAGAGGCTATGTGCAAAGCAAACTGTAAGTTAAGATTTTGCAGGGGAAGGGTGAGAGCAAACCATTTAAAATCCATATTTGAAACTTACACAAAACTGAGCTCGTGTGAGGTACAAAGAACTACCTTCTTAATTAATCAATCTATACATTTTAATTTTTATTAATTGTATTTTCTTAAATGTGTTTTGAAGTATGCTGCACATCTATAACCACCACTTACTGCCCTTGAACTCTGAATGCAATACTGCAATCCCTTTCCTTAAATAGAATCACAGAGTAGAAGATTCCTTAGAGATCAGTTAGAATTGCAGTTCTCAATCCTGGCTACACTTTAGAAACACTTTTTTAAAATACAGAGGCCGAGAGCTCTACCCCAATTAAATCACAAGGGGGTGGAGATATCAATATTTTTTTGAAATAAGCTCCACAGGTAGTTCTACTGGGCAGCTAAGATTAAGAACCATTGATACAGAATATACATATCTGCATTGCCTGATACCATAGTTACTGGCTACAAGTGGCCACCGAACACCTGAAATGTGACTAGTCTGAATTGTGTAGTAATTGCAAAATACACACCGAATTTCAAAGATTTAGTACCCCCAAAAAGTCATAAAGCATCTCATCAGCATTCTTAATGTTGATTATAAGTTTAAATGATATTATTTCATATATACTGGGTTAAATAAAAAGTGTTATTAAAGTTAACTTCTGTTTCTTTTCGCCTTTTTAATGTGGCCACTAGAACAATTAACATTACATATGCAGCTGGTATATGTGATTCCCACTATTGAACAGTGCTGGTCAAGACCAAAATTCTTATTCCAAATGAAGAAACTGAGGCAGAAAAGCATACTGAGTTCAAGGCAGCACCTTGGGGATCCCCTCTCCCAGTTTTAGGCTTCTTCTCCTGTAGCCATAGCCTACTTTGATGCGGAGCTGGGCATGGCAGAGCCCCTGATGCCATCAATCGGATTTTGAACCTTTCTCTCTTTGTCTTGCTATTTTTTCTTCTAAGATTTGATATTCAAATCTATTTCCCTTATAGAAAAACATCCCTTCTCCACTGTGCACATATTTTTGATTTGTTATTGTAGGATTACTCATGAAAGCAGAGTAACAAGAATGGGTGTCAAAAAAATAAATCTAGAAAAACATTAACATAAAGAAAATGCAGAGAAGGGATGGAAAGGATTATTAAAGCTTTTAAGATGTAGATGGTCAAGTTCTGGCCTGTGAATGTTTTACCATGTTGTAGCTTAACAAGTAACCCTGGCATTCTAAGAGCCATCTTCAGCACATTATCAGCCTCTCCGCGGAATATAGAACCTTGAACCTATAATATTATCTTTTCTCCCAGAAGGGCTGTTTTTCTAGACAGTGTTGTCATTACAGTGAGGCAAATCAGGCTCTTCATGATGGAGCGCCACGTCACACCTAGATACCCTAGCGTAGTGGTCGGCAAACTCATTAGTCAACAGAGCCAAATATCAACAGTACAACGATTGAAATTTCTTTTGAGAGCCGAAAACCTACTTCTGCGCATGGGCCACGAAGTTTCAATCGCACTGTACGTGTGTGCCCGCACGTGGTATTTTGTGGAAGAGCCACACTCAAGGGGCCAAAGAGCCACATGTGGCTTGGGAGCTGCGGTTTGCCGACCACTGCTAGCAGAAATGGACTTTGGCCTCGATACCTTCTACCCTCTGGTGAACAGATTAGCACCTGATCGTTTAGAAGCCAAACAGCATCACTGCTTACTTAAAGGAGAAAACAGTTTTGATAAAGTGAAATGGCCCTACCAGATCTGGCAAATAAAGACAAAATGTATTTCTTTTAACAATCAGCTAATTCAAAAAACAACACAACAACAACAAAGATGTTTTTTGTTGCATGTGGTTTCCCCTCCTTGGGAAGCCAGCAGAGAGCTTTCATAAAACTGGCTGAAATGTCTTATATTTGAGAAATCATGCAACACAGGGCTCTTAAGTGCAATAAAAGAAGAAAAGAGACCTGAATCCTGATATAAAGCCTTCATGCAAAGAGCTGGAGAGAAAACCTACAGGCCAGGCCAAACCACACATACAGTAGATGCATTCAAGATTTCTATTGAGATATTCTTGCTCCCCATCCTAAATATGGCATAACCTAAATGTCATCTTAAATCAAATGTTTGGTGCTCTGGAGCCCCCTATGTTGCATGCATGATTTCTATTAGCTATGATTAGTCAGGTTTTGCCAGTCAAACCACAAAGAGCATACTTCCAGACTCAACTCACTTCTCATGTAGTAATATTCACCTCTAAACCCTCTCATTCCTATACACCAACCTGGGAAGATAATAAGTTACAGATGGATCCTGGGCAGAAGTACATCTGCCAGAGTGAAAACACTTGTTGCTCTATTCAACTAAAACAAAGATTATTGATTTTAACTTTAAATAAATTTTCAGATCTCTTCCTCCAAGATGATAAAGACACGTTGAGAAGTAAAAAAAGTTACTGCCTTCTTCTGAAATGGTCTTTAAGAGTATTTTTAGTTCTGCCTGGTTTTAGTCTCAAATGAAATCTGGATGGTGTAGTTTTAACAGGGCATGTCTAATAATAATGGTGAAGAAGAATGACCTTCAAATAAGGAGGCCGATATCAGAAAAATTAACATCTCAGATATGTAAGAATAAACAGAATAGAAACTATGATTTATATGGTTAAGGTATTTATTCAAAATATCTGATTTTTTTTTTAAATTGTCTGTGAAAGGTTAGCAATCAAAGGCTTGAAAAGAGCAGGGATCCAAAACCACGGACTGTGTTTTATTCGTGACAAGGACATTGATGGTGGCCTGGCTCATGGAAAGAAAACCTGACGGACCTGGAGGCAGAGACTGGGCTTCTAGGCTCCATTCTGCTCTTTAGTTCTGGGCCTTGGGTGAACCAGTGAATGCCACCAGGCCTTAGGTTCTGTTCTTCAGAGTGAAGAGTTTGGTTTATGAGTGAAAGACCTCTTCCAGCTCCAGCTCTACATATGCCACAGCCTTTCTATCACACCATCAGAATACCTAGGCCGAAAGAAACTCTTACTCTCTAAAATTAGTTCAAGCCAAACACCAACATAGTCTTTTTCAATCCTTGTTAATTTTAGGGTAGAGATTGGAAATGTAAACCTTGAGGAAAGAGAAGCAAGCAACAAAAATATGTATTTTTAAAGTGTTAAATGAACTTTGATCTATTTCTCAGAAAAGATAATTGGGCAATAGAGTGAGCATGGAGGAAAGAAATATGAAATGTCAGCGTAACATCTTATACATTCAGGAATTTATCCTAAACTTACAAGTTTTATTTTGAAAGTTCCAGAGTCTCAATAGAGCATCAGGTTTTTGCTCTTGTTTCTGAAACAGTGTTATCATAATCTAGAAACCTGTAAAAGTGTTCTACCTCTGTCTGTCTGTCTGTCTCTCTCTCCCAACAATGCAATACTAATGGATCATCAAAAAACACCAATTGCCCATTTTTTCCCTAATCCAAAATGTAAGAACTCTTTAGTGAAAACATTAACCATGATGTCATTTTTAAAGTGCCAGCATTTCTTTTTAAAGTAATGCTGCAATATAGCTTATTTAGTTTATGAATAGCAACACAAAAAAGTTCTTTAAGTCTGCTTAGCATATCTAAAGGTGCTCCTTTCTCACACTTAAATATTTGAGGCTATTGCCCCCCCCCCACACACACACACATTTATTACCTTATCTCAGTTGTATAATTTTCTCAAATACGATTCAAAGAAATAGCCCTAGATTTGAATTTTTAAACACTAATTTATAAAAGCATTGGTTGATTCCCATAATACAGCTGGTAGTCAAGCTGGACAAGATAATGAATTGACTGAGATCATTGTTCCATCTTCATCCAAGAAAACTGCCTCTAAAAAAAGATCTTAAATTGCTGTAGAAATCCAATTTGTAAGAAGCAAAAGAAGCATATAGATGGGAAACACCAGCATGATCACATTAATTTTGTGACTAACGGCAATGCTTTGAAGTGAAGAAGAAGAAAAAAATAGATGACAAAAATAATCAGTCCAATAAGCACACCAATGGACATAAGACACTGGGGTGGGCGGGGGGCATGAGGGCATGCGACAGGGGGTAGGGGAGGCTGGGGGAAGATCAATGGGGGGAAAAGGGAGCTATATGTACTAATATATATAATACTTTACACAATAAAAAATAAAAATTATCAGTCCACTCAAATCCCTAATTTTAATTTAACAACACAACCAGAAGAAAACCAACAGCAAACACAAAGTTCACATCTTGGGGATCCAGCCAGCATCACCCCCACATACACAAAATAATTTTCAACTTAATAAGAAGCAAGTGCCAATGCTAGGGAAAAGCTGTAGGATGGTGATACATCATTGCTAAAAAGTAAATTACAGTAAGAAACCAGGGGACCGAGAACTTGACGTCAGTACAAATAGCTAGGGCAAGTCCATGGCTGATGGGTTTTGAACCTGTGGTGTGGAAAACTGACAAGTGGCTGTCAAGAAAATCTTCAATTCACTGCCATTGAAAAGCTATGAAGGAAAAGCCGCTGGACAAACTACCATTCATTTAACCACCTATTCAAATAAAAGCAGCGATACCACAGAGATACAGATAAAGGCACAGTTTTCACTCTTTCGATGGGAATGTTCTAACAAACTATCTGCTCGTGTATAAACTACATGTGGTCACAGCTGACTTCTAATTTCCAGGCAATTTATGAATATCAGCAATTTACATTTTAAAACAGCTTGAAGATACTATCAATTGAGCAAATGTGTTTACTCTGAGTCAAGTTGGAAAATAAAAATCGCTATAATCAGTCAGGATTTCAAAAGAACAGATTTATTTAAAGTGGTACAAGCAAAGAAAGTGGGAACATTTATAGGGAGGCACAGGTGAGTTCTTTCACTGTTTTCTCAGTTTTAAAACTAAAGTAATAGCCGATTTTCAGTCGTTAGCACCCTTCTTCTATGGAATACACAGCTAGGTTTGAATGTGGAGAATGGTATTTTGTTTGTTTTATTTTTCATTTTTAGGCTTCTTTTTTTAAGAACTCTTTCCTTATTAAAACTTAAGTACTTATTATAGTGCTTCATAAAAGCTCGTGGAAAAAGGGAATTCTTACCTGATACATAAACATGCTCATAAACATTATTTTACCCAGCAAATAATGGTCTTATTCACACACACACACACACACACACACACACACACACACACTTCCACACAAAATGCTACCAAGTCCCAGGAAACTGACAAAAGCAACATTAATATTCAG
The DNA here is from genome assembly GCA_026230045.1 of Corynorhinus townsendii. Classification (NCBI taxonomy): domain Eukaryota; kingdom Metazoa; phylum Chordata; class Mammalia; order Chiroptera; family Vespertilionidae; genus Corynorhinus; species Corynorhinus townsendii. Next base: position 176,740,152 of record JAPDVU010000004.1, on the reverse strand, counting down.
TGCAAAATAGGAATCCCATTTCTGAATTCTATCTATGAAAATACAAGACTGGCTTCATTTATCCAAATTGCAAAGTTCCCTTTCTGCTTAATAAGCGTAATAAACAGCATCTTACCATTATCTGTAGAATAAATTCAGCAACGTGTTGCTTCCTGCAGTCACCAAATCAAGGTTTTTTTTCTTCCTTTCTCTTTAGTAACTTCTTTTTTCACCAGCAAGATTAGGAAGACAATAAATCTGAGTATTTGCCTCAGTATTTCAGACACAAGATTGTGAAACTAGCCTTCAGTAAAAAAGAACAGGTCTGGTATTTTACAATCACTTTTGCAACTCAGAGGTACCTCCTGGACTCTCGTACCTCCTCTCTCCTCCCTCGTTCTCTACGTTTCTTTTAGTAATGAGACTAATTTTTCCAGTAGCCTTGAACTCCCTAGATTTAACCAACATGGAAAATGTGACTAAAAACTTGTAGAACTGTCTAGCCTCCAACCCTACACAGAATCAACTTTCTTGTAAGTGTTGAAGAACACCTCGCAAGCAGCTACTTGCTCGCTTAGGCTCCTGAACTGCACAGCGCAGAACGCCAAATAACAGTGCGCCATCTAGTTAGCAGGCGGCACTCTCCATTCCAGAAGGGGGGACACCTTCAAACCCTGGGAGTTAAGGACTTGTCAGGGTTCAGCTGCTCTGAAGGTCCAATTGTTTACTTAAATAAAAAAAATATATCACTACGGAGATAATCCACATCTAGAGGATATGGGAAAATTTAGGTTATAATGGCACTACAAACTTTTACATCTAACTTTGATTTACAAGATAAAAGCAAGTTTTAAATTAAAAGGGCTTTCTGTTAATAGAGCTTATTATTCTGAAGACGGGAATGATTTTCTTCGAAAGTTGTCCCTGGGTGCATGCCTATTATCTTTGCCTTTCCCCTTCCACTAATGAGCATTTATCTAAAGAGCCTGTTAATCCTCTGATGTGTGCTTCTGGTCAGAGGTAACAGTTTGAATAAAACCACTAATCACTGATCACTAAATCACTGATCATTAATCACACTCTTCAGTGTCCCTGACCCTGGCCATTTTTCCCTCTAGGTCTGTGCATCACAAACAAGAAGTTTAACGTTTAGATGCACATGTATTGAGTGGGGGTTCTACCATTTCATCTCTAGATGGGAATAAATAATAACTACAGCCCCAAACTTGGGGCAGGATTGTCAATTAGACCCCAGACAGGAGTTTCACAAATGCCTGCACTATAGCATGGCTTTCACTTTGAAGGCAGTAGATCTGATTATAACCAAACATGTGTCCTTCAAGAAGTCCCCACATACTCAGAATATAAATGTGCCTTTATTTAGCTTTCACCCACTCCAAACCAGAGAGCACCCAAACCCACAGGCCCTTTCACCCAAAACCCTGGTGGTAATTTTTTATTTGATTTCTACTGCACACATACCCCAAGAGTTTTTACTTTTATCCCTTAAGCACGTCACAGACAGTTGTTTTTAGTTCTGACTCAGTTCAATAACTTAGGTATTGAACTTCCTCCTTAAATATAGAAATGGAAGGTTTAAGAGGAAAAAAGACAGCAATTCATTATATGGTACTTTGTGTTCCAGGGCTCCTTCCCTCACTTTGGAAATGAAACGTTTAATCTTGATCCTTTCAGCTAACTCTGATTTAGTCAGCATCCTCACTGCTTCTCTCTTGCACTGAGCAGTGGGAGAAGGACGCTATGTAAAATTACTTTGTTTGCAATGGGTGTGCTGTTTTCCTAAGTCACCGCAGGGACACAGTATTATCATGATGTCTCTAAACACTTCCTGAGATGCCTTTTCCATCAGGGCTGGGCATTTTTGCCCTGGAGAAGAGGGCTTGCTGGTGCCTTTCTTAAATAATAGAAAAGGCCAGATTGTGCCTGTGCTCATCAGGTACCATGCTCCCCTCAGACACCAGAAGCTCTTACCCACACTCCAGGGACAGTGATCGCCCCGGGGAACGCAGTAAAAGGCGGAGGCGGGGCCAGAGTGGTAACGGTGTGGGCGGGAGAGGGGGCGGAGAAGGAGGGGGTCCAGGAGGAGCGGGCAATAAAGATGCCCAGGGAACTGGCGGTTGTACAAGTATGTTGGGGGCTGGGGGTGGAAAGCAGAGTTGCTTTGTCAGCATTTCTAACCCCCCCAACCCTTGAATATCTGAAGCTGTTAATCAAACACTTACTGGCCAGCAGAATGACGTAATGGACCTGCATCCAGCCTTTATTCCTTGACACATGTCAGAGGGAGGGAAAAGTAAAAATCAAACACACTCTGCGGACTCTGACAAAATATACAAGCAGCTCACTCCAGTCCTGGCCTTGAACAAGCATCAAGTGGGGGCGGCACCCGTTCCGGGAAAGTTGGGGAGGGAGATGACAAGGTCTGGGCTTTATCTAGCTCATGACCCCCCCCCCGCCCCCCAACAAATCTTTGGCAAAGAAGAAGTGGGATACAGCCGGCGGGAGACATCTCCTTGGTTCCTTCACGCGTCTTGCCCCTCTAAGAACTTTGTGAAAAGTTTAAGCGGTTCCCCGGAAAATTTGCTGTAGAGGTTCCGCAGCCATGAACTGCCCCCGCGCCGCGGCAAACGCGGCAGCTGTCACTTGGGGCAGCGGCGGGGAAGAGGTAGTGATGCCAGCGAGCATGGAACTGAGGGTGGCAGGAGGGGCTGGAGGAGTGAACGCAAGCAGAGCCTGGCCACTCTCCAGACTTCCACGCCCGGAGCAAGAGCCAAGTGCCCTCCGAGAGCGACGTCCCCTCCAGGGCCGTGTGCCCACCGGCTGCGGGCAGCCTTGCCGGAGAGGTGGCACAGGCTCGGCACCCAGGAGGGAACGAGCCCCCGCGCACCCGCCTGTCCACCCGCTAGGTGACCCGGCGTCCTCGCCGCGCCCGCTGGAAGTTTGCAAACTTTCTCCGAGGGTTCGACCGCATCGCTGGGAGGTTGGGGACGCGGGGGAAGGTTCCTGGCTCGCCGTCTCCGCTGCCGCCGCCGCTGCCACCGCTTGACCGCACTTCTGGAGGGTTCCGCACCTTGCCAGGTCTCTGGAGGCAAACACACACCCCCGATTCATAACTGTTCCCCGTGTCAGGGAAACACACGCACGCTCCAACACACGCACGCACGCCAGGCGGACACTGCTCACTCCACGTTAGCATCCCTCCAGTCGCATGGCGCCACGGCCACCAAGACGCGCTCCGGGATGGACAAGGCGTGGGGTCTCTGGGGTGGCCTCAGGACACAGCAGAATTCCACAGTCCATCCACCGGCATTTGGGGCCAGACTTCCCTCTGGTACAAAAACAGATCACCCTCCAAAAAAATGCTTCGCATTTTCCCTACTCCTTGCCCTGTGACCTGCCCATTGGACCAAGTAACCTCACGGCTGCTGCCAAGAACCAACCCCTGCAAACAAGTACGCTCCCGAGATGGCTCCCTAGGCAAGTGCAACAAAAGTGGCTAAATGCAAAAGCCCCAGAAGTGGCCCAGCCGTATTTTTAGGAACTTACCAAACAAGTGTGGAGAAGGCAAGAGCAGAGCCCGGGTGAAGGGACCACGTTGGACTGAGCAAAGATTACAATACATTCTATTTAGAGTGCATTACATCACCCCCCCGTGACGTCACGTGGGATTCCTGAACTTCTAAATCATTGCGGTCCGCGGGGGAGGGAGAAGGGGCGGGGCCGGCGCGCTGAGGGGGCGGGCCCCGCCCCTGCCCCGCCCTGCCCCCGCCCCAAGGAGCAGACCCTGGTGCACCCGCTGGAGAGCGCGGCTGTGGCGGCAGCGCAAGCAACAGCTTGCAGAGCCCAGCGCCTGTGACACCGCTCCCTGACATTAGTGGTGTGAGTCAGCTTGGAAACAATCCTCAGGGTTTCAGACAGGACCACGGAGGGGCCTGGTAGCATTTGAAATGTGGGGGTGGGGGTCGGGGAGAGGTGGAGACGGGGTCCTGAAAGGGGGAGGGAAGACTTTCTGTGAACATTTAAGTGCAAGATGCTCCCCTCTTCTGTCACCAGCAGATGCCCAGCTCCTTTATGCCTGCGACAGTCGTGACCTGATTTCAGTGTTCCGTGCATCCTGGCTTCTCAGAGCACTCACTCAAAACTCCTTAATTGTCCCCCACCCCACCTCACACCCAAGGCTCAATTACTTTATTGAGCCCCCTCACACAGAATACACAGACCCAACCCTTTCCAAGCCCCCCATTTCGTGTTTCTGAGAAGCTGGAAGAAGAGTTGGAGGCGAAAGGTGAATCACAGCTACAGCCAAGTGATGCGCCTGATTTAGATTCAGCGTCAGAGCCGGAACGGCCCTTGGCGATCACTTCCAGAGCCACAGACTGGCAAGTGGCAGAGCCAGAGCCAGAAGGCAGGAGGATCTGGGCGCCTGGTCTGCGGTATCTTCCTGACAACTCCCAGAGAGAAGGAGCCTGGCGTTTCCAGCATGGGCCAGTCACCACCACCACCTCCAGCTTTATTTCCATTCAGATGTTCTCCCTGTGAGGCAGACTCCAGGGGAAGGCACAGGCTAGATGCCAGCCCACTCCAGACTACCTGTCATCCTGCAGCAGCTCGCACTTTGCAAAGCACTCACGCCCACATGAACTCCCGTGATTTGCAAAACAACCCAGCACAAGAAGTGGGGTGATTATCCCCATTTTACAGTTGAGCTGAGGTAGACTCCAAGAGGTGAGGGGCTTGCCTGTAGTCACTTGAGCAAGTGGAGGCCCTGGTACCACCCCAACCCCTCTTTTTAAGCCCAGACCCCCACTGGGCTCCTTTCTAGAACTCCCTGCTCCTGGGGGGTTTTGGTGGTTAGAACTTCTGCTAAGGATGGAAGTCAAAGCTTTGCTTAGGAACAGTTTGGCCCCATTAACTAACAGTAATTATTCCTGACATTTATGTAACATTTGACATTTATATAGCACCTCTTATCCCAATGCATCATAACCATGACTGTGCAGTTCACCAGAGAATCATGACTGGACTGGCTAAACACTGTAATGCTTTGCCTGGGTTGTCACATACTTTTGAGCTGGTTTTGACATAATATATGGAAGAGCCATAGGCTGGAATTTGTATTTCCTTTCCATTTTTAAGTGTTTAAACAACTCCCTTCCCTTCAGTGTTCCTTGAGACCATAGAGACCAATGACTTTGTTTCTCACAGCCTTATTCTGAACACTTCACTGAGTTTTCTATTTGTTCTTTTCCACAAACAGCACTGAAGGAACTTGCAAAAGAAGGGCACCCGTCCTAACTTGAATCTTAACCAATAAAACTTTAAATATGACAGCTCAATTACCTGGGTTTACAGAAGGAAGCAACAGTATACTGAGGAACAGCCCCCTTGCTCACATTCCCACTCAATTACCAGGACAGAATTTTCCACATAAAGTAGGTATCTACCTCCTTCCTCAAAGAAAAAGTGTGAGACAGTGGAAGAGCAAATATGAAGCAGAAAAGGGATACAGCTCGATATATCAGAGCTCAGTCTGAGTTTATCTTTTATTATCAGCTGACAACTAGGACCAAAGAAATAGAACAGAAAATTGAATAAGCAAAGCCAAGGTGATCAGCAAATATTTAAAAGCCTTTAAGTAATCAACAAATAAGCGTAAAACATTTAATCCCCAGTATTCTCTAAACATAAACACATAGATAGGAATTTTAATGCAAGTAGTTCATAAATTTCTAATACTAACCAAATCACTTATTGATCTTTAAAAATGATTGCTAACTTTTGTTTGACGTGCTGTCACTAGGTAAACAAGGCCCCTGCCTGGAATACACATGAAACTTTCCCAATGACTACCCCAATTATTGGATAATCAGGTTACTGTCAGGCTGCCTAAGTTCAAAGCACGGCTCTGCTGCTGGGGTTTTAAATAAGTGCTGAGTCTCAGGCTCCTCATCTACATAATAGAAATAGTGGTGATAATAACAGTAACACAAGTGGGCTAAGAATTGTGCTATGTGCTTGCCCTCATTTTTATTAATGAAAGTAATGTGGCTAATGCTATGATAGGAGGGCATTCAGTGATTTTAGTAAACTTGCCCAAATAAAGAAAAGAAGCATGTTTCCCTATACCTCTCCCAGCCCCCACACTAACCCCTGCATGCACCATCTGTACCAAGCAGGCTCTCACCTGTAAAAACATGCCAACAGAGCCCTCGTGTTTGCAGGCTCTAATTTCCTGCATGCCTTGGGCTCACCAGTCTCTTCCAAGATCTCTCAGAGCCAAGATCCCATGGATGGCGCAGTTCCAAGAAGCAGCCATGCAAGAGCATCTCTAGGAGTATCTCAGCTGATGGTGGCCATAACCTGGGGCATTTGCCCCCTGGGTACCAGCACCACCTCCAGAAATGCCATTTTACTTACTAGGACTCCGCCCAGTATGGCCTGGGGGACATGAGGAGATAGGCATGCTTATACTAGAGTCAAGGTAAACTGTCTGGGGTACCACCCTTCTAAGATGTTCCCACATCTACATCACCCCCTTCCACAGGGTAGGGGCACAGGGTAGGAGCGCAGGCTAGGAACAAGCTCCTTTTCCCAAGACACCACATTGGCTGGACTTATGGAAGGGCTGACTGGCATCTGTACTGACCAATGAGAATAGATGGGACCCCTGCTAAGTGGTTAACCCTTTAGTTGCTGGATCATGGGGCAGTGTAAGGGAGAGGCCAGGACAGCTGGGCCAGTGGATAGCACAGAGGTCAGAGCAGTGGGTATTTCCTAACCTCTCTAAAAGAATTTTAATATTTTAACAAATTTACAGCCTTACTAGTTTTACCTACTGAATATCAGGCCCAAGTAGAACCAGTCCAGAAATCCTCAGATGGGGATAAATACTTTAGCCTCTTTCTTTAGATCTAGTCATTTCTCCAACATTCAACAAAGTTTAGCAGGTCTGCTGAGGAGATTAAAAAAAAAGGGGGGGGGGTGTCTCCTAGGATCCCACAGAAGTTCTCAAACTTAGTAGCATAAGAAGCACTTGGACAACTTGTTAAAATCAGTCTCTTGGGGCCAACTTCCCCAGGGATTTCAGTTCAAAGGTCTGGCATTGGGTCCGGGATTCTGCATTTGTGATTCTGATGCAGACTTCGGGGGGACCCCACTTTGAGTGACTCTGGTTTAATAAATTCATACATGGACAGCAACCTGAGAGGAGGCTGAGGAGGGAATAGGAAGAGTCTGTTGCCTGCAGCACTAAAAAATTGGACCCTCTAGCTGCCTCATAAAGACACACATCCCACTAGAGCAGTCTTCTTCTTGTCCCTTCTACTTACATCATTTAAGGCTTTTCTTAACTGAGTTAACATAGTGATGGGACGGATGCTGCTGGGTTTGTGGTTAAACCCCTGGTTATGGCCCCAGCTAAGTTTCTCTCTCTTTTAAGATGTAATGTTTTCTCTGGAACCTGGCTGAAAATCCTATGTTTCACCTATCCCAAAGAATATGAAAGTGTTAACATCCTTGTGAAAGTTGCACTTATCTTAATGTGTGTTTTCCCTCCCTCCCTGCCCCCACCCTCTCTCTCTCAGGACTTGATTAAACAAAAAGAACCTACTCTTTCTTTTTCCTGCCTTGGGATTAAGTGAAAGAGATTGACACCTGCCCTGAATAATGACCCAGAATAATAGTGCTGTATCAGCACAGTCCAAAAAATTTTTAGCCATTTCCTTAAGATCAATGGTAAGTGGAAAGTAACAGTTTTACAGTAATTAGGAGTGTTTTATATATAGGGAAGGTTCATTTAGACTAAAACATTATTGATATCACATAAATTAATATTGAGTGTGGCCTCACATGAACTGATATTTCACATACCACCTCTTTTTATATCATCATTAACCACATGTTTAACTCATGTACTGCTGATGCGGAAGGTTATTCTCATCTCTTTAGGGGCATTTATAAGTACCTTATTTGAATGATCCTTGAAAATTTCAGTAGCTTTTAAACCTAACTGATCAGCGATTTCTCCTCATTCTTACATGATATAGAATATTTAAAACCCAGAAAGTTCCTTTCAACCTCACTTGAATCATGAGAATTACCCACTAAGGGAGTCAGAATATAACACTTTCCCATCCCCCTTTCTCCTCCCCCACCCTGGTTTAAAACATTTTGTCTATAGCTTTCACAACAGTGCCCTTACTTGACACTTCAAGAGAATCCAGTACTAACAGTACACTGGGACATTGTGCTGTTTAGAAAACCCATCTATTTGCAGGACTTCTCTGGCTATTTAATGACATGCCAGAGTCTGAGGGGAAGGAGAGAAGGCTGTTATTTGTGAGCACCAACTCTGGTTCAAGCCCATTATGTATATTTATCTCATTTAATCCTGACAACTCTTGGTGAAAGGTGTAATTACTCCTGTTTTATTGATGGGAGTATTGAAGCTCAGAGAGGCTAAGTAATTTGGCCAAGGTCACACAGCTAATAAGTGATGCAGCTGGGTTTCAAACCTCGTTCTGACTCTAGAATCCCATTTGCCCATTGCATCCCGCTGCGGCATTTATTTCAAGACACTCCATCTCTCCTTTCACCCTCCTACATAACATCATTTGGTTTTGTTGCCAAACTCACCGTGTGTGTGTGTGTGTGTGTGTGTGTGTGTGTGTGTACGTAAAGTTTGAAAACTCTTGTGCCTCTCAGTGATCTTTTTATTGGAAGTTGTGTCCCTTCATAGGCCAAGGGGAAAATAGACGTCTTTGATGAAGAACAGAGACCCTGCATAGCAAAATCCTAGCAATTCAGGCATATCATAGCCCTGTTTGTGTTGGGGGAACTGTGGTCTGGAGAGGCAGCAACTGCCCTGAACACTTATTGTGACAGTGGGCTGCTGAACATGGCTTTGACCTTAGCCTCACTGAGAAGACATATCAGAGAAGGCAGAGCAGGCAGTGCTCATGGGTGTGGAGGCTGGAGGGCTACTCAAAACACTGACTGAATTTGCCAGAGGAAGACAAATGCAAAGACCATTAAGATTGCTGGAGCCCTATTTACTTCTTTCATAGCAATAGTTGCTCATCCATTTCCCTTTTATGGACTCAGACCTGGAAGATGCTATGTAAAAATGAAAAGGTTTAAATTGTATGACACCTTGAGAAATACAAGGATTTGCTCTTCCTTTCCAAAGCAGAAGAGGCCCCTTATGGTCAACCTTTCAATTTTTAATGGAAATATTTTTATTGTTTATACAGATTGTTAAAGTTATATATGCTTGTAAAAACCTCAAGTAAAATAGAAGTGTTTGAAATAGAAAGTAAATTTCTCCCTATGATCCCATCTGGAGAAAACCACTATTAATGTTTGATGGATACCCTTCCAGAAATTATATTAACATTAAATTGCATGAAGTGATCAAACTATACATTCTGTTTTCAAACTGACTTTTCCCATTTTATGATTTATTGAGGACATCTGTCCAGGGGACTACTATAATATGGCATCATCCTTTTTCATCTATGATAATAAAAGTGTAATATGCTAATTAGAACGGACATCCTTCTGGATGTCCTTCTGGACGACCTTCCAAATGAAGCTGTGGTGGGCGGGAGCTGAGGCAGAGGGCCCCTGGCCACCACAGTGGGTAGGGGCCAAGGCAGAAGCACCTGCCGCGGAGGCGGGGGCTGAGCCCCTTGCATGAATTTCGTGCATCAGGCCTCTAGTAGTTATATAAGATTCCATTGTTTAGATTTAGTTAATTCACAATGAATGGATAGGATATTCATGTAGTTTCCAATTTGTTGCTATTATAATCATTGCTACTATGTTCACCTACTTATATATACACACTAGAGGCCCGTTGCACAAAGATTCGTGCAATAGGTCTTCCTTCCCCTGGCTGCCGGCACCGGTTTTCCTCCAGCATCCGGACCCAGGCCTTTGCTCCAACCACAGAGGAGAAGCCAAGACTCTTCAGTCTTCAGTCTTCACTCAGGCCAGAGCCTTCAGTCTTCGCTCTGTGCCTGTGTATGCAAATTAACCCACCATCTTTGTTGGGTTAATTTGCCTACTCACTCCTGATTGGCTGGTGGGCATCATGGAGGTATGGCCCATTTGCATATTTCTCTTTTATTAGTGTAGATGTGACTATTTTTCATAGAAATGGTACCACAGGGTCACAGGCTATGCATGTGTTAAAGTGCTGTTACAGATTGCTTGACAGTCCTCCAGAATGGTACTACCAGTTCACTGTCCAACATGCAATGAGGGAGAGTGGCCCCTTCCCCAAACCCTTATCAAAGGGGGCATCTTATAAGAGTAACTAAAGTCAGACATGAGATGTCAAACCCATGAAAGTTTATCTTACAAGCAAAACTGAAGTTGGTGGTTTCTACAGAGAATCCTACAAATGGAGAACAATACCACAAATGCAAGTGATTTTAACAACAGAAGTAGCATTCTCAAATTACCATAACAACAGAGAATCTTTGTTATTATGAATCAATAAAGTCTATCCCACACATCTCATTCAATCAGGATACCCTGATGGAACTAGTATCACTATGTATATCATCCTGTTCCATTATACAGATGAAGAATCTGAATTAGAGAGAGGAGCAGTAACTTGCCTATCTGTCTAATATGAGGGGTCTGGGAGGTTTTTATCTTTTTTTTATTGTGGTAATAATAAATTTGCCTTTTTAGTCATTTTTAAGTGTCTATTAAGTACATTCACACTGTTATGTGATCACCACTATTTCTGTAATTTTTCATCTTCCTAAATGGAAACTCTGTACCCATTAAACAATGACTTATTCCCTCTCCCCCAGAACTGAGATTTGAACTCATGAAAACTGAGGTTAAAGTCTAAAGGCTTAAAGACCAGGGTCTACTGCTTTGAATGGTTCCACCATATTGTCCTTCATTGCACAACGGAATAAACTCAGGTTTTAGTGTGTTTTTTTGTGAGTAGGGGCTGTGTAGCAAAGGAATGGCAGCTACAGAAATCTTCCAGAAGAATGGAAGGCTTGTTGCAAAGGTAGATTGTCAAGCCTTGGCACTGCTGACCTACCAATGCTGAGCCTGCCTGCGGTAGTTCTAATGGCTAAACATGACGGCTGGGGTTTTACACCAAGCTGATGTACCAGTTAACAAAGAAAAAGGAGAGGAGTAAGCATTTCTATCTGGATTCACTTATCCAAATAAACCTACCCAGGGGCGCTGTGGCATGGACAGAGCTCCTCGGGGTGAATCCTCAATATCTCACATCTGGGAGGAGAGGGAGGCACTGTATGCTCCAGAGACTGGTTCCAATCCAAGAGACCCAAACAGATGGGATCCTTACGACTCCTTATCTCTTTATGTTGGCCCCACCCATCTGAAATTTTGCTTCCCCAAATAGATCCTTCTGGAATACAGCTGGCATCACTCATTCTGCTGTCGAGGGGAGAGTGGTTGCCTTTTTAGAGAGGAATACCACTCTGTAAATCAGCCACCAGGCACTGTTTATCCCACTGATGGATGCCACACATCCAAACATATGGGCCCAAAACCAAAGCTATGGATTTTTTTCCCAATGACTTATTGGATTTTTTCTCTGTATTTTCAAACTTATTACACTGCTGTCTTAGAACAAATTCTTCCTGGGAAATCAGGTTTCATATACCATATAACCCTGCAATCAAGGTACTGCCTCAAGGAGAAAACTCCTCATAAAAGTGTCTATATATCCTTGTGACATTTATTTATTTATTTTTTAAATATACTTTTTATTGTTGATAGTATTACATATATCTTCTGCCCCTCCTCCCCCCCCACCACTTAACCACCTCCCCAGGTCTTCACTACCTCCTCATGGCATTTAAAATGTAGTATAATCTGTCTTCATAAAAGGAAACCCAAATTGTTCCCTCTTTATATATTCACAGCCCAGTGAAATGAAGAAAGTCTAAATAGTCCAGACATAAGGAGAAGGGGAAGGGACAAAGAGACAAAGGAGACAGGTATAGAACGAAATGGGAACAAAGCAGAAGAATACAGTAGTCACGGCTCCATTCACCTGGAATTCCTCAACTTCCAGAGAGAAGGAAAAATAATAGCATCCAAGAGTGATGGTTGTGGTTTTAAAATAAAAAGGAATTGCAATTAAAATGATTAAACTAAGTAAAACAGACATAGGAAACATAGGAAAAAAATATACTTCCTGTGCACTAAAGCCTCTGATCCCATTAAAGACTTAAATAATATCTTCCCGACATCATGACTGTAGAAATAACATGTTACTTTTATACACATGACATCAAGAGATTATATTACTAGTTTATAAAAAAAATATGTTTAATTTTCAATTTTTAAACGACACTGATATAGATTAGTATATATTATGGAATTAGATATGTTTGCTATGCCAGCTAGTTTTATATTTTACTATAAACATCCCCAACAGTTGCAAAAATACCACCTAAAATAAAACTAAAGATAATGTATCTTATGACAATAAAAGCGCTGCCTTAAATCCAAAAAGAAGAGAAAGTACATGTATATTCCCATCATCCCATTTTTCTTTCTCGGGCATGGTGCCATATATATATAAGCCTTTGTATCCTATGATTAAAAGAAAATAAGTGTAGAATCATGTTTGCTACAGTCTGCTGCCAAAAGCCCATGTCTACAATCCATCATTAAAATGTGACAGTGTATGGCTACAAAGAAAGCAAAATCTCAGTGGTCATGCTCATTTGCAAATGTTTCAGAGGCTGAGATTGTTTGGCAATCCTGCTGTTTCTAGGTTATTTGTGGAATAACCAGTTTATTGAGCTGATGATTGCCTGGTGCCTGCATCGCACTTGTGACTTAGATCTTTCTGCTCTGCACTTGGCATTGACTTGTGCTACATGGCCAGGGAATGCATGCATTCAGCAAACCCAAATTCCAGAGTTCCAGCCCACCTCTCCTTTGTCCTTGCCAATCTGATTTCTGAGGAATTTGCCTAGAGTGGCTACAGTAAAGAAAAAAAAAAAAAAACGGAAAAGAAACTCCTTGCCCTACTCCTACTTTGCAGACCATTTTATAGACTACCTCCTTTTAGCTGGAGATTTTTGGCTCCAGTAAGGAAAAGGGGTTTTGTACCTTTATTGAAACGAGACCAGTTTAGGATATTCTCTGCAATTGGAGCACATCCCACTGCATGTAATACACAATGTAGACCAAACTGTTGCAACCTGGAGAATAGTGCAAGTCAGGTATTTGCTACCCAATGGAGCCAATTAGAAAAAAACAGCAGGGGGGAACCTCGGTTAAAACCAACCTTGTCCAGACATGCAACAAGGCTATAGCGTGAAGGAAAATTGAAAACAGAAATATCAAGAAGATCACTGAGAAGGCAGGGCCTCCCTTTCTTCCTTTACTTTGTTCCTAACAAATGTTCATCTTCATCCACTCTAAATCATGTCACTGGAATGAATACGGTATAAAAGGGAAGTTCATACCGAAAAGCCAGTGCAGAGAGAAACTGCCCTTGACCACGGATGGAAATGGCTGGAACAGGTTTATCCCCTTTGAGAGTATGTGAGTACCCCAAGCTAGTTCAATCTTGGAATTTAATATTATCGTGAGATCAATAGACATCATTTAAGAGAGTTTGTGTTTTTCTTCCATGAGAAGAGCCTAATATCGGCCCTTTTCCAAGGAAAATTTAAACAATGCTCTCAAGTAGGTAGTAAATTTCATCTAAAAACCTCCAAATAGTTTCTCTTAAAATCCCCCAGGGAAGTAACTATAGTCCTTTCTCTTTTTCAGAGAAGAGAGATAAGATGTATCATTTCATAGTAAGATAACTTTGAACATTTCCAAATACATAAAAGTTACTCCAAGTCACAGAAAGTATAAAACCAACAGGTGTGTGAAAGTAAAACAGGAAAGTTTCTTTTATGACTCCTCTACAAAAATAAAAAATAAAAAAATGCAAGGGTTAGAAGATAAATTTCCAAACACATTTCTTTTTATGACAAACTTTTGAGCACTATCCTTCATGAAACCAAATCAGACCTAGACCTGAACATGCAGCAGGCACAGCATAATCACTGAAATACAGTGTGGCACACACTCAAATGTCGGTAAAGTTTGTGCCAGACATCGAAAGACGGGGCACTCTAATCTTAACACCCGTCTCCCCACAAGACTGTGTTACCTGTCTTAAGGACTAATTTATCTGAAATTAAGATAGCTATTCCAGCTTTCTTTTGGTTAGAGCTAGCATGCTATATCTCTCCCCATTCCTTTACTTTTCATCTATATGCATCTTAACATTTAAGGTTGGTTTCTTGTAGACACCATATAGTTGGGTCTTGTTTCTTTTATCAACTCTGACTGTCTCTCCCTTTTAATTGGTGAATTTAGACCATACACATTTAAAGTGATTATTGAGTAGTTGGAATTATATCTACATATTTATAACTTTTCTATTTGTTGCCTTTGCTCTTTTTCTTTATTTTCCACGTTTTTCTGCTTTCTCTGCTTTTAATTGAGCAGTTTATATGATTTCATTTTCTCTTAGCCTATCAATACTTTTTAAAGAGCATTGTCTAAATTTTCCTTGGAAAAGGGCCGATATTAGGCTCTCTCTTTAATTAAAAAAAAAAATCAATGGTTTCCCTAGGATTTGCAATATACACTTACATTTTAATCCAAATTCACTCTAACACTATACCACTTCACACTAGTCCAAGTACCATTTAAGAGAGAATTCCCAATTCTTCCCTCCCATTCCTCCCATAAGTATGCTTTCCTTTCTCTTATCCATAAGTTATAATCACATTGATGCAACACATTGATGCTACTATTATTTTGAACGACTGTTTTCTATCAGATAGTTGTTGATTTTCAATTGTGAGGATGGGACTAATGACCCTGAAGCTCTTTACATATTGGATGGGAAGCCAGAAGTCAACTTTAATTTATATGACATTGAGACTAGGAGAACAGAGGGAGGGTAATTAAGTTCTAGCAGAAACAGCAATGAGACTAGAATCCATAATCTATCATCAGAATGTCAGAGTAACCAAGAAAAGTTGAATAAGTGGGAAGATGGGTGGAAATGGAGCAGAGAGAAGGGATAGGAGGAGAGATGTTTGAAAACTAAAGCTTTAAACTTGTTGCTTTATGAAATACAGAGTCTGAGGAAACAAGATTTCTGAGAGGAAAGTAAGACCCAAAATAAATATTTGATGTTTTTTGGCTAAAAAACATTGCTACTTTGTAGGCTGAGAAACAATGCTATGCTCAAAAGGACAAATAAGTAAATAAGAGGCAACATTAAACCTCAACTCACCAAAGCTGAAATTGTGTCACAAGACACACAAGGTCCGCGTTAGGAGTTGAGGTAACTTGTAGCTAGAAAATCTCTTCAGCCTTCCCTCCCTCCTTTCCCTTAGAAAATAAGGATTTGACTAGATAAATTACAAGACTGCTCTATACTAAAATTCTAAGATTCTATGAAGATTATATGTGCACTGAAAATATTGATCTACTAAAGTCCTGGTGCATGAAATCTGTGCACTTGGCGGGGGGGGCCCTCAGCCCAGCCTGCACCCTCTCACAGTCAGGGACCCCTTGGGGGATGTGCTCCGCCTACCAACTTCAGACATCCCTCTCGCAGTTCGGGACCCCCCCGCTCCTTACCACCTGCCTACAGCAGAGGCAGGAGAGGATTCCACCACTGCCGCTGCGCTTGACAGCTGTGAACCCGGCTTCTGGCTGAGCGGCACTCCCCCTATGGGAGCACACTGACCACCAGGGGGAAGCTCCTGTGTTGAGCATCTGCTCCCTGGCGGTTAGCGTGCGTCATAGCAACCAGTCGTTCCGCCATTGGGTTGATTTGCATATTAGGGTTTTATTATATAGGTTCATTATTCAAGGGCAAGAGAGAATTACAAAGATCCAAGGGTAAAACCCTGCAAGAGAAACATGGCATAATCCATATGGTGTAGTCCCTCCAATTCAATCCTGGGCGGCAGACACAAGGCCATGGCATATAGAATGAACCTTCCACTTGAGGAGAATCAAAGAAGAGGCAACCACATAAAGTCCCGGAGGCTAGGATCTCCTGAAACTGTGTGCAGCCCCTCTGATAGAGAACAGGGAGAACTGAAACATTCCACTGACATTCCTAAAACAGCCACATTAGGAAAGGAAGGGTGCCCCATGGATGGACCCTAGCTAGGATGCAAAGCTTACTGAGAAACAGACCCCCAAACACAGAAAATAAAAATTCTCCTTAGAACAGGGAAGGTGAAGAGCAAGGAACACTAGGGTAGGAATGCAGAAAACAAAGAGACAGAGATGGAAGGTTGATTTATTGTTCTGATATTTAATGAGAAGGACAACATCCAATCACTCCTGGAGGCCATGGAAATAGTCCAGGTGAGTTGAAAGAGTGTCTTACAGGTAGCTGCCACCAAAAGGGGTACCGAGGGCCACAGACTGCCCATCAGAATTGAAGGAGACCTTATACCAGTAGACCGTATAGCATGGTGACACAGATTACCCACGGAGAAATTCTTAATGCCAGTTGATCTCATTTTGTTTATTTTGTGTAATATTTACATTGGAAAACATGAAAATATTTTAAATACACGTTTTATTTGCTTACATAATTACTTTCCAAAAGATTTATTCTATGGTATGTAATAGCCTGTGGGTAGTGACAGATGAAATCCAATTACTATCAGGGAAAGAAGAGGGAGATAGAGGAACATTATTGAGTGCTTATATGCCAGGCACTGTGCTAGGCTACTCAGATGAGGTCATTTAATCCTCACATCAACCTCTCAAAGACGTATGATTCTCTTCTTACACATGAGGACAATGCCTAATTTTTGAGAACACACAAAAATTGTACTTACTGAAATCTATAAGAAGTCTAAAGAACACACCAACATATGAAAAAAATGTTTTTTATAAAGTTATGATATAGTACTAAATGTGAAAGAAAAAAAAAAGCCAGGTGATGATACAAATATAGTTGTTCTATACTATGAATAATTGTTAAGTGAAAACTATTAACAGCAAAAGCATTAAGGTGATAGGTGAAACACTAAGTGGATTGTTTATTTAAAAAAATTTTAAAATTTATCAACAAAGACTTATAAAAACTCAACCTACAATAAAACAAATACAACAGGAGGCATGTAATGCATATTATATCATATTCAACTCATCTTCCAAAGAGTTAAAAATGCATAAGGGAAGTCTGAGTTTGAGTCCAAATCATAAACTTGACTTGAACTCTGTTGTCAATTGCCAGGGAAAGCATTCCAGACTCCAAGAAACTGTTTGATTTTTTTTTCCTTCAGAACATCGATAAAATGCTGGAGGGCTTGGGGGGTGGGGGGGTTGGCACGTAAATTGCAGCCATCAGGAGAAAATCCCTGTACTAACAAGTAACGCTTTCCAAGTCATTTTCTTACAGTCCCTTATAATGCTGCCATACAGACAGGGTAAAGATGGGACAGGGAACTCTTCTGGTTTGAAATCAACCAAGTGATGCAGAAGAAAAAGAAGCCCTCTGCCAAAACCCCAAGATTAAAGTAATAAGGAGAGAGGTGTCTGTTGGCATCAAGAAGAGTTTTGTAAACAACAGATGCAAGACAGCAGAGCCTCCAAAAGAGAGATTTCTTTTTGGTGCCACTTTTGGAGAGGGATCAGTAATGTATTTCATTTCTGGTTTAATAAGGTTATTAACAGGTTTTTTTAAAGAGCAAAATAATATTTTTTGTGAAGGTTTGCCGGTAAGCATTAGTGCAGTAAAGAATTGTGTGCCTTTTTATGCACAATCTACACAGTAGAATAAAACACTATCTACATGAGCTTCCACACAGAAGAGCAATTAATTAACTTATGTTGGTGAATGGTGTTCTCACTGAAACTTATTAAAAGTCTGATTCATCTGCAAAGCCCCAGGCAATCATCAATTGCCTCATAATAATACAAAAGAAAAATAAGCTACGGTTATGTTCTCATTTAATATCCTAAGAAGATCCTCTTTGCCCTCTGTCTTTGTTTTAAAATATCTCTATTAAGAGGTTGTGTGTTTTTTTTAACTCTCCCATTTGACATGAAATATGTTATAGCAGGGAACTGTGGGAGTAAATTACAGAGCCTCCAGGATACCAGATTAAGAGGAGAAGCTGGACTTTCTCAAAGACACACAAATCATTCAACATGTAGCACAACAGGGCATACAGTGTGTTATCGATGCCGAGTTCCAAGCACCATTGTTAATACAGACCAGAAGAGGAATTGTTCATTAAATAATAAAAGGGGGGAGGAGGAGGAGAGGGAACACTCAGACTTCGGCGCTAAAAAAACAACACAGCAGTAGAGAGGGGATGGTTTCATAAGTATTACACAGCTTAATAGTTATTAGTCTGCTTAGGATTTTGGTTTAATTCAATTCTCCCAAATATCAACCTAATGACTTCTAAGCAGAGGTTACAGTTTATGAACCATGTATTTTTTTTTTAATGTTTTGTATAGTTGACAATATCAATAGCGCCCTCTACAGGAAGTTTCAAACCCACAACTTGGGTTTTCTTGAATTTGGGGGGAAAAAGGCTAAGGTGAATACCATATGAGAACAAAAGGAAACATTACATACAATTGATAAAAATGGAAGACAGTTTTGAAATGTTGATTATGTTTTCATTTCACATGTAGATTTAGGAATTTGGAATGAAGCAAAACAAAACCACAGCTGGTAGCCCTAGGTTATTCTATATTTGTGTGTGTGTGTGTGTGTGTGTGTGTGTGTGTGTGTGTGTATTGTTGTTGATAGTGGTGGTGCTTTCTTATTAACACTCAGTCATTAGAAAGAGGAACAGTGAAATTCCTAATTTGTCTTTTTCTTATACTGAAATCTCAAAAACATATTAGCTTTCCCTATTCTAAGTGTTGCTACTTGCAACATTAGTATTACTCAGATTCTTTTCAAGATGCAACTAGAGTTCATTTTTTGAAGAACACATAAATAACCAATGTACATATCTTTCAAGTTATGCTTATTTTCCTAACGTTCAGTAGAAGTGTTTCTCTTAAGACTTTTGCATGTGAGAAAGTCCTGGTGCTGATAAACTCTGCCCATATGAGTCCTAAAGATGCAGCTGTTTACTAACTGCAGATAGTTACTCTGTGATTAGTGGCCTCAGACCCAGATTCAGAGCCAGAATCTGCTTGAAGAAATCATTACGACTAAATTTCCTGCTCATGTCACTACAGCCTTGGAAATCAGAGGCCACAGGCTTCTTATCTCACAGCTGTGATACATCATCTGGCCTTGCAACAATTATTTAATCTCACCTTCTTTTAGCAAGTTATCACAATGGGGGGAGGGAGCTGACCTCTGATTTCAGTGCTATCTCGAGAACTGCTAGGAATGACACAACAAATGCCAACTAGGAAGGCCCGTGGTTATAAATTTTCAGGGAAGCCCAGCTTGTGTGGCTCAGCGGTTGAGCATTGACCAAGGAATCAGGAAGGCATGAACAAGAAGTTCGAGGCTCAAGTCTAGTGTTCACGTTGCTCTAGCTTTTTAAAGTCAATTCAGTTTTCTGGGGTCTTTGTGTCTTCATCAGGAAAAATAATGAAAAACTTCTGTTTGGAGAAAAATTTAGAACTTGATGCTTAGAAATGCTTGATGAAATCTAATAAACATCTTTTTAATAGTCAAGCTATAAGAAAGGGAGGTAAACAAATGGTTGAACTCATAAGAGCTGGAAAACAGGTGTTAGATGAATCTATGGCTATCCTGTAGGCATTTGCCAATCTTTATAACCAAGAGGCTTGGGTTTTACTGGCCACACTTGGGGTCTAAGCAAAATGGGGAACTGGAAGTGAGACCTCATATAAAGCCAAAATAATGAAGGGTGGGCCTTCCATTTAATCCACATAAAGGGAAACAGCAAGGAGGTCTTCTGTCTCAGCCTAGGCTCTGGGTTGGAATATTACATCTTTCCTGAAAAAAAAATACTTTTAAAAGTATGTTTCTATTGACTTTTTTTTTTTAGAGAAAGGAAGGGAGAGAGATAGAAACATCGATGAGAGAGAAACATCATTGATCAGCTGCCTCTTGCATGCCCCCCCACCGGGGATCAAGCCCACAACCCAGGCATGTGCCCTGACTGGGAATCAAACCAACGACCTCCTAGTTCCTGGGCCAACACTCAACCGTTGAGCCACATACACCGGCTAGGCTTCCCTGAAAATTTATAACTACAGGCATGTCCTTTTAAGGTCTGGGGTTAAACTGGGACTACCTGTACAATCCAGAAAACCCCAAACCAAGAAACTAACCCAATGTGGACCCACGTGGGTAGTGACTTGCAGGGCCTGGCAAAGATAAACACAAATTGTCTCTGAGGGACTCACTCTCAACTCGGTCTTACAGGGTTTCTGCAGATAAAGCTGAATGGAAACTCAAAATTCAAAACTTTGTCTCATGAGTGAGAATCAGCAGAAACCATAACATCTGAATTAGAACACCAAGAATTTTGAATATTAGAATGGATGATACAGAATATATAACAGTTATAAAATGTTAATGAAATAAATATGGAATAAAACACCTGAGAAAAATAATAACATACTTTCAAAACACCAGGCAGACTTGAAAAAATACCTAATATTTAAACAGCTAAAAATGTAATTTAAAAGCCGGGTGGATAACTTAATAGATGAATCATGGTTGAAGAAAGAATTGGTAAAATGGAAGAAAACACTCAAGAAATTAACCAAAACAAAGGTGAGAGACAAAGATATAGTAACTGTGAAAGAATATTTATGAGAAATAGGATAGAATGAGACACTTGATAAATATCTAATTGGAGTTCAAGAAGGTGATTTTAGAGAAAAGACCAGTAATAATGGCACAGAACTTTTTAACACAAATGAAAGATATGAATGTTCAAATTCAGAAAGCACAAATCCCAATGAAGGTAAATTCACACCAAGATCCAGCCCAGTAAAACTGCAAAACACCAAAGACATAAAGGCCATATTAAAAGTACAGAACAAAGACTATCCATAAAACGATTGTTACACTAATACCAGACTATAGTGAAATAAAATCTGTAAAATGTTTTGAGAAATGATCAACCTAGAATTTTTCCAGTACATGTAGCAAATACAAGGGTAAATAAAGACATTTCACACAAACTAAACGTGATACAGTTTACTGCCAGAGGACCCTCAATTAAGAAAATTTGAAGAATCCACTTCAGAAAGGATAAATGTCACAAAACAAAGGTCTAAGATGCCAGAAAGCAAGGTGGTCCAAGGAAATGGAAATAAGTGGATGAATCTAAACAAACATCGACAGTATATAGAACAATAGTATTAATGTTGAAATGGGGAAAGGTAGTCCTAAAATAATGGACAATAATATTATATAAGATGCACGGGGAGTGATCAGAGTAAGCAGATAAGACAGGTGTATAGATGTATTTATATAACTATTTGAATCAGAGAAAATGGAGCTCTTCTAGTAGAAGTGAGGACAGGAGATTCTTACCAGCTGGGATTCACCCAGGAACTATGACCATGAAGCCCATAGGGCTGCAAAGAATGGGCTGAAAACTCACTAGACTGCATTTTATCTGGGAACCTTGCAATGCTAATATTCTGTATCTATTATTTTGTTTTTGTAATATTCATATATATATTTAATCCAAGGATTTTTTTTCATTAATTTTTTTGAGTGGAAGGGAGGGACAGAGGGAGAGCACGCGAGAGGGAATCATCAACGTGAGAAAGAGACACTTTAATGGGTTGCCTCCCACATAAGCCCCGACCAGGGCCAGGGATCGAACCTGCAACCAAGGTACGTGCCCTTACCAGGAATCGAACCCTCTACCTTCAGGTCCAAGACCAACACTCCCAACTACTGAGTCAAACTGGCTAAGGCTATTCATATTTTTATTCAAATCAAGGCCATATACTCTTTTTTTCACTCTCATGCAAATAACTTCTTCCATTGGCTTCAAAGAACAATTTAGTTAAGGGAGCTGCACAGGAATCATATGCATGGTTACTTGGTTAACGAGCAATGGTGATTACCCCTGAGCAAGATCCTCGATTCTTTTTTTAAAAAACCTGACTTAAGAACATAATTCTACTCAGGTAAGAAGTGATTTCAAAGGACATCAGTACTTTTTATCTTTCAACTATTTGATACATGCTTCTAAAATTTAACACTGAATTGCATGTATGTGTGCTAAAATGCTAATTATCATTTCTCTTAAACTATGAGTTACAAGTTTACTATGAGCTTATTTTAAAAAATATAGATGCATATAATTAATGAAAGATACTTCTCAAAGCAAACTAGTATTAATAGTTGTTTTTTAAATGAGAGAAATGTTAATTATATAAGCAGTGATATGCTATTTTTTGGTGAATTTGCAATATTGAAGATCTCTAGATTAAGACAGAGGTACAATTTGAATCTCTTCTATACAATTGTTTTAGTTTTAGAAACAAGGACATGTTTACAAATTCGAGTTTAAATTGATTACAGCATGCAAGGGCAAAGGGCTTCACAGGAACTCCGACTAACGCTCCTTTTGATTTACCTCAACAGGAAAAATAAAAACTGGAAAATACTTCCGCAGCTGGCTTTGTTTTCATGCCTTGCTTTTCTGTTGGCACCAAGTATGCTGTTGGCTCTCTGATTATTACTCTGCTGTGTTAAATTTATCTCCTTGTCAGACTGCAGCTAGTAAACAGAACTTATGTTCATTCATACTAGTATGTTCCCAAGACATTAAGTGAATAATCTCTCTTCTTTTTTAGGTTAGGAGAGGTAACTACTTTAACAGGTAAGGTTCTTTTTAAAATGCAATAAATGGTCTATTTTCAAATACGGAGATCCTAGCGTTTGTTTCTGCCTGGCGATCTGAGGGGTAAGGATGGGAACTCTCATTGGAGGCACAATGCTGCAGTATTAGAATAGGTGGGACAATGTTAAGCCACTAAATCCATGGTAATCTGGTACAGCAGCAATAGGAAACCAATCCAGATACCATTCAAAAGATGACTGTGAAGCTGTCGCACCATAGGTTTTGAAAGCAAATTTGCAGCCTTTTCTTCCTCTGTTATACCATATGCTTGTCTTCATGAGCCATAATGCACACTAGGGTTGCCACCGTTATTCTGCAGTTGTACTTTTCCAGTTAAAGACACTGGACCTTTGGCCTCTTTTTCATTCCCAGGGTGTCCAGTGGATGGCCTGTGATGTCTCCCTGCTAACCTTAAACGATATTTCACCCGATCTCGTAATAAGCACTCAGCTCAGATGGGCCTCTGAGCAAATGCCACAAGAAACAGCTCCCACGGGACCCAGGGAAGTATTCCTCTTCCAAAGAGAATTAAAGCCTGCAGTGATTGCATGTAAAATAAGGACTCCTTAAAATGTAGAGTGATGAGCTTATTAAACCCTTTCATTATGCTTTTAGGAAAAAGCAAAATTTAAGTCTTTAAAGAGATCTGTATGCCCACTTGACACTTCAAAGAAATAGAAATCCAGTTAACAAAATTGATCCTAACTTCCTTCCCCAGCTTCTGGACTCTCCAAATTGGCTAACCTCTTCCAACTCATCTTTCCACTCTTCTGCTAATTTTGTGATCTAGAAACTTCAGAGTAATATTTTTTCTCCCTCTGAGTCAGCTCTTAGAAGAGGTTCTCAGCTTGTCCTCATTCTCCCTGGGTCTCCCTTTTCTCACTGTCAGTGTGCATTCACACCCAGCACAACTCTGAGTGTCCACGTCTGTATCCAGTGGCACGCTTGCTGGACTCTGCCTCTCAGGTTCATTCTGTGCAGTCTATGCCCCTTTCTGCCTGCATCTCCTCACCACTCACTCCACACTCTACCATGTTTCCCTGCTGCTTTAGCCTTAGGTATAAATCCCTCTGCTTGGTTCCCCATGCCTTGATCCCCACTCCTTTCAACATTTGTTCCCTCTTTCAGAGAGCCAGCCATTTCCACTGATTCATTCAGTTTAGTTTCCCTCCTCTTGATAACTCAGGAGAAAGGGACAAAGTGGAATAAAACAGTGACCCCTTTTTTTTGACAAGTATGTAGTTTAATGGGGATAGGGTGGGCGGGAGACAGACTCATTTTAGGTGCTATTATGAGTGAGTGCTGTGGGAGCAGCAGCAGCAAAGGCTGAGGGATCAATTCTTCAGGTGAGTGCAGGGCAGGAAAGGCTTCGGAGAGAAGGAGATGATGAAAAGATGAGTTGTCATTCTGAGAAGTGACATTCTACAATGAACAGCAGACTCTATAATGTTCATGCAAATAGTGTAACAAGAGGTGAGCAAAACTCAACCACTACCAATTTCCTCCCTGGGAGAAAATAGCAATTTTGATACAGTTCTATTTTGTACTTTGGAGTAATGATCTTAAGTTGGTTTTAGAAAAAGTCAGAATTTATTAGGAATTGACCAATCAACAAACCCACATAGCTCCTTCTGCTAGGTATACTGGGTATTATTCAACCATGAGAGTAGAGAAATGTTCCCAACAGTTTCATTGTCCTGCTATGAGGCAGAGATATAACATGGATTTGAAAACAAACCTTTCTGTTTGATTCTGTCAATAACCTATGCTAACCTTAAGGAGAATCAAAGTCTGAGACTTATGTGATATTTTGAGTGGTTCTGGAGAAAATATTCCATCTCCCAATAGTTTGACTGGGTTTTTGAAATTCCACTTTTTTTGTTTGTTTCCTTGCCTTTGAAATGGGAATAATAGCACTGCTTCTTCTGAGGATTAATGAGTGTGACTCCAAACACATGTTCTGAGGAAGGCAATCAATGTGTGTGGGTTCCTTTCCCTCCTGAAGAGCTAAACGATGTTTAAATACTATTAAGTTGTTCTAACTCTGGAAACACAAACACATTAAGTACTACTAAGTCATGTACACCCTAATCTTAATTAGAAGACTGGCGCTCTTCTAACTGATGGGTAAGTGAAAGTGAATTCCAGAAGGGTAAAGAGAGACCCGGGCCCCAGCTGGAGGAGGAAGGAGGATGCCAAGAGGGAAAAAGGAAGTTTCTGGAACCAGGATTTGATGAGGCTCTGTGCACAAATGTTCTGCTCTATAGTTTTGCTGAGCCCTAGTTCTGGAAAACTAGCAAAAAGACAACACTATAATTTGGCAGTAGATGCACAGGAGGGTAAAAGAATGGCCACCACTTGGTATTTCCACAAATAGTATCTCAATTAATCCTCAGAACAACCCTATGAGGTAGGTATTATTGCTCCCTGTATTTTTACACATGAGGTAACGGGTTCAAATAAACTGTGAGCTACTCAAGGCCACACTGCCAGAAAGAAGAGGAGCCAACATGGCTACAAGTTCCTCCAGTGCCAGCAAGCAGTCCTGCAGCCACAGACAGGGCAGGTCTAGGCCAGAGTTTCTCCCAAACCGTCTATGCCCGGAGCATGATACCTAACCTCGCCACCAATTTCTGACTGTCTGCTGATGTTTACATTCTGTTTTCTCAAAGTGCCCGAGTTGGCTTTAAAGTTTGCATTTTAACATCCAGGGTGGTATTCTTTCTTTGTCTTTGCTGCTGCAACAATCTAGCACTGTCACAGGGAGACCTGGTATCAGCCCATGGCTCAAAAGCTCACTGGCCCAGAGGGAAGCAGTGCACAAAGCTTTCTGCACAGCCTACCTGCCAACTTGGCCTTAGAGAGTTCTAAGGCGTTCAGACCAGACATGTTTAAGGCTCAATAACTTTTGAAAGGGCAACCTTTTTTTCTGGGAGAAAAGAAAGGCTACAGCTGTAGTTTCCAAACCTTCCTATGTATCAAAAAGCTCCTGGAGGGCTTGTAAAAACACAGATTCCTGAACCTCTTCTCTACAGTTTCTGACTCCGTAGATCTGTGGCTTGAAATTTTGCATTTCTTACAAGTTACAGGCGATACTGATGCTGCTGGTCTGGAATTCCACTTTGAGAATCATTTGCCTAGAATTATTACTTGACATTGGCTACACATTAGAATCCCCTGGAAAGCTTTGTTAACGAGCTGATGTCCATCTACACCCAAGCCAATCATCCAAACTTCTGGGGATGTGACCTGGACACTAGGATTTTAAAAAACTTCCAGGTGACTCCAGTGTGGGAACCACTGGCCCCGGATCTTTGAGAGCCAAACCGTCTTTCTTAGTAACTCCTGATGGTTGAGCAGGGAAAGCATCCTGGCACCTACCTTTTCTGAGAGAAGAGAAATGTTTATGACTCTTGGTGGAAAAAGCATTTAGCTGTTCTAGACTTTAAAACAAAATAAACTATGGGTATCTCAAAGACAATAGCTTCCAAAAACTTAAAAAAAAAAATTAAGAGCCAACACAGAACAAGTTGTGATAAACAAATGCAATTGTTTTTTATGAAGCAAATGGCTTAAATTGGTGGACAGAATATATTGGAGTCGTAGATAGTGTCATTATCTAGGTTCCTGGCATCACATAACTTTATCCTTTAACTTAATGCATCATTATTCATCATCACCTTTTATTACTGTGGCTCAGCTAACTTAAAAGGCTGTTATTTCCCATTTTCAACCCAATGTAAATTTAATTTTCAACCAAGCCTTTAGCATGACAATTGTTCCAATTTTCAGAAAGATGTTAGAGAATGGAGATAGATTTCAAACACCACAGTCTTGTGAGTTTAATGTCAAACTTCTAGTAACATTCTAAAACAAACAATTTTAAAACCAGTGAACACTGATTGATGGGAGCCAGTCTAGGTTCCCAAAATCAATCTTTCACCAAACCAGTCACATTTCCCTCTTTGACAGTTTTACAGGTCAGGGAGAAGAGGGGAATATCATAGACAAAAATATATCTTGATTTCAGCACAGAATTTGACATCCTGTGGACAAGAATGACACAAATGACAGTAGATTTGTAGCTGGTTGAACAACTTTACCCAAGGAATGTCAACTGCTTGATGAATCACTGCCTACCCAAAGGCCAATTGCAATGGCAGACTCCCAAGTGCTTTCTTTGGTTTATCCAGTCCAAAATTTCAATGATGGATGAAGACACAAAAGACATGCTTATCAAAACTGCAGGTGTGACAAAGTTGGGAGAGAAGCCTAATTCATTCAATGTCAAATGAACCAAGAGAGGCAAAGGATCTCAATAAACTAAAAGAACAGGCTGGCATGAGTAAGAATAATCTTAATATGGATAAATGTAAAATCATTCATTTAAAAAATCAAATGCAAAAGTGCGGGAGTATGAGAGATTGAGATTAAAAGTAGTTTTGTGAGGAAAAAAATCTGAGACCCAGTAGACTGTAGCCTTAATACAATCTACTGGGTCTCGGATCTCTTGAAAATCTATAAAAGCTAAACATTATCTCATAGATGAAATGCCCCTAGTCATACAATTTCAGCAGGAACCCAGCAGGGGTCACAGACCTCAAGTTAAGAACTCTTATATAGGTGGGCCACCATAAAAACTACTGCAAGCTATGTGCTTTAACAAAAGTATAATATCGAACAATGGAGATAATAACCCCAAAAGGCCTGGAATATCTTAACTATAGTTTTCAGTTTACAGTCATCTACCAAATGTCAAAACTGAAATACACTTAAGGGTGAAGGGTCTAGAAATTATGTTAAGAACATCTGAAGGAACCTGAGACATGTACTCTAAAAAAATAGGGCAAACACAATAGTAGTCTTCCAAAATCTAAAGACCACCATTTGTAAGAGGTACAGACTTGTAATACCCAGCAGCACTAAGCACTAGAAATATAATGCTGGTCACATGTGTAATTTAAATTTTTCTAATCACCACATTTAAAAGTAAAAAGAAACAGGTGAAATTAATTTTAATAATATATTGCATTTAACCTAATATACCCAAAACAGTATCATTTCAATAAATAACCAGTATAGAATTTTTTCATATTGAATTTTTGAAATATCATATGGATTTTACATTTATAGCACGTTTCAATTAGGACCAGCCAAATTTCAAGTGCTGCATCGCCCCACGTGATTAGTGGCTACCATATGGGACAGCTTATGTCTATAGCTCCTAAGGGCAGAAGAGAACCAATTAATAAATGTAAAGAGGGGGAGAATTTTTTTAATGGAACTGTCAAAAATGGAATAAGTCTCCTTATAAAATGATGAAGTCTCTGTCATTGGATTTGTTCTGAGACTAGATGACCACCTGTCAAGGGTTATTTAGGCATTTCTGCATAGGGTGGGGTTTGGAATGGATAATCCTGAAATCCATTCTCATTCTGAGGCTATAATTCTATGACTGTCATGTTTGGGAATTAAGGTTGTTTAAACTGCCATCTCCATGATATTCTGGGACGAGTGGCCAGTCAGCCTTTCCTAAAAAGATCTTGCCAATGCATGGCAGGTCTCAGCAATGGAGCCAATTTGCCCCTGCCTCTTTTGCCGTGGATCACATCCTAAGTTTTCCACGAAGATGATCCATATGCTTGGCTCAGGCTTTGACATAGGTTGAGAGAGACTGTTACCGCATTACTGAGCTAAACTCAGTCTGGAAATACCCCACTCAAAACGTGTCCAACACACACAACTAATGGTTGCACTCATCCAACCAACTCACCTTTAGTTCCAGTTTTACATGAAGCTCATTAACAGAAAATTAAGTGTTTAGCTATGTTAAGGACATAAAAGTACCTCTCTGGAGGGTATCCTGAGGTGCTATTCGTAAAGGAAATCAGTCCACAAAGGAAGACCATTGGCTGTGGTTAACCAGAGTCTTGGCTGGCACAGTGTGCAACCTCTAGAGATTGGCATCAGTATACAATCGGTCTGAACTAAATTGGGTAAGAAAGCAATGTTTGAGGAGCCAATCCCAGAGTTTCAGTAATCCACATACAGCTGCAGACTGGAAGCTGGAAAAGGCATGGTGGGAAAGAGGACAAGACCTGGAGGCAGACCACCTGAGTTCAAGCCCCATTGGGGTCTCTCACTAGCTCTGTGACTTTGGACAAGTGATCAGCGGTAACCCTGGTAACCTCTAACCACCCTTTTCGTCTGTTGCTGCCAGTTATTTTAGTGTTTATAAAACTAAAAAGTCATACACAGTGTAAGAAATAAATGTAGGGTGGAGTCTGGTTCATTGATGACACTTTATAAACATGACACACAATTCTTTTTTATTTTTTTAAATATATTTTATTGATTTTTTACATAGAGAAAAGGAGAGGGAAAGAGAGTTAGAAACATTGATGAGAGAGAAACATCAATCAGCTGCCTCCTGCACACCCCCTACTGGGGATGTGCCCGAAACCAAGGTACATGCCCTTGACTGGAATCAAACCTGGGACCCTTGAGTCCGCAGGCCAATGCTCTATCCACTGAACCAAACCGGTTAGGGCACAATTCTTTTTTTAAAAGTGCTTTTTCCTGAATGAATGTCTATGAATATGTATATGATAGCATTCATTATAGAAAACTTGGAAAATATATAAAGGTATTAAGAAGAAAAATTAAATGACCCATTATCTTACTACCCAGAGAAAACCACTTTTTTATGTTTGTCACTTCTGTACACTTTTTAAAATAATGTACATCATTTAAAAACAAAACATCAATTCTAATACACTTCTAAGTTCCAAGATAACAAAGAGCAATGTTTTTATTCAAATCTCCAAACTAATGCCTTTTCTCCAACCATCCTGATTGTCATAGGAGGGACATCATGGGTCTGAACTTACTACATAGGAGAAGAGAGAGCAGGTGCTGGCCTAGCACTTAGTAGCAGATAAAAGCCTTTCAGAGTTAGATTCCCAATCCTGCATCTGACAAGAGGAGATGTGAGGAGATTAAAGCCCAGAGAACCAAAGTGACTTTCCTAAGACCACTCAGCAGGACCTAGACCTGGTGTGACCTTACCACACATAAGCTCCCTTCCCCCTCACCACACTGATTCTTTTTTAAAAAAAATACTATTTTTATGGAGTTCAGAGAAGAATGGAGAGGGAGAGAGAGAGAAAAACATCAATGATGAGAGAGAGTCATTGATCAGCTGCCTCCTGCACACCCCCTACTGGGGACTGAGCCCACAACCTGGACATGTGCCCCAATCAGGAACTGAACTGCGACCTCCTGGTTCATAAGTCAATGCTCAACCACTGAACCACACCAGCTGGGCCACACTGCTTCTTACAGTGTGATTCAACCTTACACATTCCAGCTAATTTAGCCCACTTTCTGCTGGGCATTTCTATATTTTAAGATTACAATTACATGCTTAAATTTAATTTTTAAAGTAGTTGCATGGTACTCTGTTTGATAATAGGAAATCCATTTATTCCACAAAGGAGACTTTATAAAGCTGTCTTTCCAAAGAAAAATCTCAAAAAGAATTCTCTTTACCATGTGCAAAATAGCCACTTAATTAACATAAACACTCATACTATCAGTCAATTAAAATGATTTATTCAAAGAACTTTATCATCATGCCTTAATATCAATCTTACCTAATAACAGACAAACATGTAAATTAACTGTACCTCCACTATGCCACCAGCCAATCAGGAGTGATATGCAAATTAACCCAACAAAGATGGAAGTTAATTTGCATACATAGGCGCCAAGTGACAGGGACGGGACACTTGAGTCATCCCCATGGCGACCACGCAGGCATTATGCCCCACCCTGGGTCTCTTAGGACCTCTGGGCAGCGTGGGAAGGTGGGGCTGAGGGGAAAGAGGCAGCTCCTGGAGCCGAAAGAGGCGGCTCTGGGGCCTGAGCGGAAAGGGGCTGGGCCGGAGTGGAAAGGCAGTGCCAGCAGCCAGGGAAAGGAAAGCCCATTCTAGCACGGACCTTCGTGCATCGAGCTTCTTCTAGTCTATAATAAACAGGAGAAATAAGGGAAGTAATACTATCACCCTAGTTAAATATATGCATCATAAATAATATTTGCACATTTAAGCAATTCATGAATCCTTCCTATATAATGAGACTGTAATGCGGAGCTTTTGCTTTTCAATGGGAGAAAATACACTGTTGTGCTTCAATTTGTTTTTTGCAAGGCTAACTCTCCAGGGGGACTTTTCCCAGTTTATTTGGACTATTTGTCTCCAAATAACTTAAAAAGTACAGAGACACCTCCCCAAATGCAAGGAAGCAAAGTTACTCAGCCCCAGTCGCTAGTTCCCATGCTTCTATATTGCCTGCTGCATTGTAATATACTTTATCTGTTGTTTATTAGTAATGTATTTATCTGCCTTCCTTGAGGGCAGTTTGCTGTGAGGATGAACTAACAGTAAATGTAAGGCTCTTAGCACAGCTCCTGGCCCAGGGCAGGCATGACCCAGTGTTACCCATTGTCATCATCATCTTTATTACAGACTTGAAATGCTCCCTGCTGCCCAGAGCAGAGTCTAGCACTCTCAAAATTAAGTGGGTCCTTGAATACCTTTCTTAATCATCTAAGTACTGACCCATTAGAATTGCAAAATCTCAGAAGATTCTCCCTACCTTCTCAAGCACATTTATTAAGCATCATCGTGAGAATGGGGTGTGCTACATCAAGTCATAGGCACTGAGGTTGTGAAGAAGGCCTGCTCTCCACAAGTTCATAGATGGGATCCTGAGGAAACACATGAGTACAGTGTCTTAATACAGGTGTAAGGAAAGAAGTGCAGAAGCAGAGAGAAGGGACTTACAACTAATCTAGAAGAGCAAAAAAGGCACTTCAAGTAGCAGCCTTTGTCCTGAATGTTGAAGATGGGGCACCTGTGGGAGGAGGGGTGCACCAAGTCCCAGAGGACAGTAACAGTGAGCCTTTTATTTTCTCTAATGAAAAGAGAAACAAGGTCACTTCCACGTGTGACACTTTACCAGGCCCAGCGCTGCCTGCAGGGGGCGTGCTAAGAAGGGTGTGGCTCAAAGCGCCCCCTGCAGATTGGTTGCAGCCTCAGGCCTGGCCTCCCAGCCTGCTCTGTCAAAGGATTTGCTGCCACCCAGGTCCCTTTGCCTCTGCTGGTTTTCTGTTATCACTGTCTGCCACTTTCTTAACCTTTCTGCTCCTGCTTTTCTTTGTCCATCTTATCGTTTCTGTCTCCATTTGTTTCTTTTGCTTCTGGCTCTGCCCCAATCCCTTTGAAGTGCTTCTTTCCTCCATTCCCAAGCATCTAAGTTACCTTCAAGCTGTGGGTTCTTCAAACTCTTGGGGTTCCCATTTTCATTGCTACTTCCTGCACACACACACAAAAAACTTAATGTCTCTTTGCACCAGAAAAGTGTTCGTTTTCTTATTTCTGGGTTTGGCAAGGCTCGAGGTGCCAAAGAGCAATTTTGAAATAATTATAGCCTTATGTAGGCAGCTCAGGGGGACTTTTTACGGCTAATAAATCCTATGAAATACTGTTAATTTAACTCCCCTAAATAGTTCTCAGAAATCACTGGAGTTGCAACTTAGATATGCATTTTATCATTTATGAAGTACTTCTGCCTTACTCTACTTTTATTTAAGTATGAAATATATGTTTTCCATAAAAAATAATTTATTGAAAACACAATGCACATGACTCTAATTCAATGTTCCCTATTTCTACATATATAAAGAGGCTCACACTTGTGGGCTAAAGCTTAGTGCCTTCACTTCCAATTCCTGAATTAACCAGAATGTCACTTTTATACCTCAGACACCTCACCTTTATGATGTGTTTTATAATTACTAAACTCTCACATACAAGATTTTATTTACTTCTTTTGACAGCTCTGTATTATTTTTTCTCATTTTACAATTGACAAAATGAGGCAGAGAGATGTTGAGTATTTTTCCCCAGGCTCACAGCTTAGTATGAGCAGCAGCAGCCACCTGAACACAGGATTGCTGAGGCTTAGGCTAGGCCCATGCTATTGCTGCCTTATATGTTACTAGAAGATAGACAGGCCTTGACCTTTAAGCTCTAGTGCCCTGTCCCATACTCTTCTAATGAACAATGGAATTGCTTTTCCTTTCCATTTTCTTCTTCTAATAATAGATGACTCCCCTCCAACCATGATTAAACTAATGCAAAGATGTCATGATAATTCTCACTTCTAAATAAGGCCCTTACTATGAGCAAATAAATATAGCTAATGGATTTAACATTACTAGAAAAAAATAGTTGCTATGTTAATAAACTCTGTAAATGTTTTCTAGTGGAACAAAAGGTGGTACCCGCTGTCCTAGTCAGGTTCCACAGCAGTGTAGCCTGAGATGGGGATTCATGCACATGTCATTTATTGAGGCATTGCTCCTAGGAGAAGCTGATAAGGGGCGAAGTAGTCAGGACAGAGAAGGGGATGGAGGTGGTGTCTGGTGAAGACTGAACTTGTAGGGAGATTTGCAGACACAGAAGTCCTGCAGATGTTACAGGGCTCCCCAGGGTCTGCCTCCCTTGGGATGAGGGAGCAGGATTTTGTTATCCCTCTGCTACTGGCCATGAGATAGACCAGTAAAAGGAATTCTAGGGGAATTGAACTGGGCAATAACAAAAATAATCCAACAATAAGAACAATAATTCAACAACTACCATTAGTTGAATGTCTACTATGTGACAGTCACTTACCTATATTATTTCCAGCTCTTAAAATAATCCTGCAAGTTATTATTTCCATTTTAAATATGAAGAAACTAAGATATAAAGAGTGAAGTTATTTGTTTGAGGACATAGAGATGGACACTGGCAGTTCTGGGGTGAAATCCTTGTAAATCCTTATTTGACTCCAAAGTCCATGACTGTTTTCTATTCGGTGATACCAGCTGTAGTTCTAGGTCAACACTCAACAGTGGGATGGATGGCAGTCAATATACTTCCCTAGAAATATCACCCGTACAGGCTCCTGTTTAAAAAAAAAAAAAAAAGCAAGCAAGAAAGAAGACACTGCAAATTTCTGCATCCATTCAACAAATATGAATTGAGCACTTGTCATGTGTTTGACATTGAGATACAGAGATGACAGGAAATATCTCTGCTTTCAGAGAGCTTATATACATAACAAAAGAAATAATCCCTTTCTAATAGCATACATGCTATAAAAAATAGTATAAAAGGATTGAGAGGAGGATAGTCAGAGAAGACCTCTAAAAGGAGACCTTATGTGAGCCAATGTCTGAGGAAGGAAAATTAGATAGCAATGGGACAGTCTCAGGGGAGAGAATTCTAGACTAAGGACATAGCACATGCATGGACCAAAGAAAAAAGGAAGCTTGGTGTGTTTAGGAAGAAGAGGGACAGTGTAGCTGGGCTTCAGTAAGCAAGGAAGACACAGACATCATTTTTTAAAAGTTTTTTAAAGGTAGGCAGAGTCCATACAGCACTATAGACCCAGACAAAGAACTGGGACTATTTTTCATACAGTGTTTCAGGCAATAGAGTGGCATGCTCTGACTGGTACCTTTAAAAGACACTTTGGATTCCTTGTGGAGCATGGATCCTTGGATGGAGGGTGACAGAGTGAAAGCAGGGAGACCAGCAAAGGGGTATCATAGTCCTCCAGGTAAGCCCTGATGGTGACGACTCCAATGAGGGACAAAACAGTGAGAATGACAAAAAAAATTGATGTTGAATTCTGTCACAGAAGTAGTACCCATGGGAATATGAACTAATTGGGAGAAAAGGGGGGAAAAAGTCTTAGCCAACTCATAGGAATTTATGCTTTTAGTGAAATTTTCTTTTTAGATTAATACTTTTCTGTCAAATTTTGTAATATACAAAACTGATGTTATTTTCATCAAGTATATACATAAATAACGTAATAACTGAATCTAGAAAATATTAATTTGTAGAGCTTTATAGTAAGAGGAATTTTTTAAAGTTTTATTTACAATTTATATACATAATTTAGTTACAGAGAAGTGATAAGAGTGATAAAGTATATTACGTGGGGAAAACTTTTGTGCAGAAAATTGAATGAAAATATAAATCCAAAGGGGAATAGGAACAATGTAAAACTTCTAATGGTTAAAGAAGTCTGTGTATTGTCTAAATGGTTGATGGTATCAAATTTCTATGGTGTTTAGATTCCACTAGGCACATTTAATAAAAGCAATATAACAGTTTTATTTTAAGATGTCAATATTTATAACATACTGGAAATTCTATCCCTAGAAACTATTTAAACTTATGAAAAATATAGAATATAGATGTCAACTCTAAAAGTGTTCAAGGGTCTACAAAATTCTTGTAGGGGCTATATGAGCAAAAATGCTTGAAAACAACACATGTAAGCCAAAAGAAAAAAGGTTTCAAAAAGGGTGGTCAGCTGTGTCGAATGCTGCTGAGAGGTAAAATGGGAAAACAATTGGACTGGCAACAGGCATTGGCCATCTTGATTAGAGAAATTATGTACAGGTAAGGGGCTGGAAACTTAGTTGGAGTAGTCTGAAGAGAGTGTGGGAGATGAGGACTTAGAGACTGTGAGTAAAGACAACTGTCAATAAATTGTGCCATGAAGGGGAGAAGAGAAAGAGAATAGTAATTGGAGGGATAGGCTTCAAAGAATGGACAGGAATTCAGCAGGGAAAGGATACATTCACAGCCATGGGGCTCAGTCCCCAAGCAATAGTCAGACAGACTCTTTCGTGGGTCAGGAGCCCAAACTTAGGTCACTAGCCAATTTCCTTTGACTGTATCCAAACTGATCAAAGGAAAATTATGTGTTTGCCTACTTCATGTCCCAACACCAAACACATATGCTGTGTGTTGCCATACTGTGTAGGGGGGTGGAGAGAGGAGCAGAACACGGAGAGTTAGATGTCCTCATGATGTCACTAATAACGGAAAAGACCAAGGTCTTTCCAGTCCTAGATTTCACTCTGAAATATGTGGCTCCTCTAGAGCTGTCATTCATGACATGTTGCCTCTTTTAATTGACCTAAAGTGATACATAGTGGCTGCTCCTAATGGTTACCTGATTTTATCCTTGGAAATGAGTCTTAACTGACAAAAATGTCTTCACCCCCTGGCATTAGAAATTATAAAATCTTTGCCTATAACTGAACTCTTCAAATAAAATTAAAACTCTGTATACATGTGGTCTCGTTTTATCATTAAAACAACCAGTGAAATAGTTACTAGTATTTTCCCCACTTTACAGATGAGAAAACTGAGCCTCAGAGGTGTTTGAACTTTTAACTGTCTTCATCAGAAACTTAAAAATTTTATTTTTAAAACATTTGCAAAGGTTGTGTATCCATTTTCTTTCTTATGCCTTTACTCAATAATCATGCAGATGGTAACTACCACCATGGGCATGTGTAAATTCGTAATTTGACTTTACAGATGCATATTATCTGCAGATCATGATATTCAACCTAAACTTGGAATAATTGCTAGTTCTGTCTGCTGAAGATAATGGACAAATTCAAGAATTGCAATTCTGAATTTCTCTTTCAAAGATTGTGTTTTGTACCCTTATAAAAAATAGAAGTTGCTTAAATTTCACACATACTTGAATTTCATAGGTTATATTTATAATGAGAAAATATATAGGTATAATATTCTTTGTAAACTTAAAACTGCTTGACAAACATCAAACCACTGAACGAGTGTGATTTGTTATTAAGCTATTATTTTGAAACAGAAAGTAAAGCTCATTAGACTTGTTTTTCCAAGCAGCCACACTTTGGTCCATAGAAACCACCTAGAAACAACAGCTAGTGATTGTGCCCATTATTCTTCCTGTGCTAGTGACTAGCCAATGTCATTACTTGGCTGGATTACACCCAAATGGACACAAAATGTAAATTTCTATCTATACAGATATTAATATACGGTTTGGCAAACATGGAAGATAAAGTGGGGGGAAAAGGATAGCTTCAAATGTGTATTTTACAATAAATATACCATGAGCTTCTGAGAATTTGCTTAAATCAATATTTTAAGTCATATTGTTGCCCAGTTCTATTAGCCAAATGTAAAGGGTTCACCACAGGACAGAGCTAAAACACTTTGCTAATTTATGCTTATTGATAAGGACTTGGCTAGAGGAGGAAGATTCAGCTTTTACTTCGATAAAGAATGTGAGCTGTAAAACTTGAAACTGCTGCAGTGTTACTGGGGAGAATACAGGTGGAAGTTCTTCCTTATTTTGCTATCATCCAGGCTGCAAAGCCATGCCCTCTCCCAACAGACATAATACATACAGTCCTGTGGTTCTATTCATTAGGTCACTGACAGGTCAGTCATCAGTCAAGAGTTTTGTTTGTCACCAGCAGAACCAACTCTGGGAATGTATTGGAAGGCTGTGGGAACCCTACTGGGTCCACCAGCAGCTGATGAACAGGCAATGGGAAATACAGGAGCCAAGGGGCTCTGTGGATGGGGAAGCCGACGGACTCGTAGCAGCACGAACCCTAAGGCCGCTTTCATCACTTTTTCTTACAAGCAAGAATCAACATCCTAGAAGAGATTGATTGGCCAAGGTCAGCGTGCATGACCATTCCCTGGCTGTTCAGGGGCAGGGAGGAAGGAGATGGCCCCCTTCGCTTCCTTAGAGAGAAGCATCTGGATTTGTGTTCCCACCAAGACTTCACATAATTAAGAAAAAGAAATTTTCAAAAGGAAACTGGTGCTCTAGAAGGGAAGGGATGGGGCAGCCAAAACTAGATGAATATTTGCTAATGTAAGTTTAGGAAGGATTGATAATTAAGGATTGCAAACAAGTAGGAAGAATTCTGGGAGAGCAGCCACAGGAACACTCAGCACGAAATAGGCTTCCATGAGCACTTAACACATGCCAGGCATTGGACTATCATTTGTGTTGTTTTATTCAATCTGAACAACTCTGTGCAATAGTGTTATTGCTATTATTTGTCTTGCCTTAAGATGAAAAAAACAAACCAACCTGAGGATTATTAAGATACAGCAGGGTGGCTGTTTTCTTAACCTTGGCACTATTGACATTGGAGCCAGATAACTCTTTTGTGGTAGGGCTATCCTGTGCCCTGTAGGATGTTTAGCAGCATCCCTGGCCTCTATCCACTGGCTGCTGGTAGCACTCCACCTCCCAATCGTGAAAACCAAAAATGTCTCCAGACATTGCCAAATACAGGGGCAGGATAAAATTGCCCCTGGTTGAGAACAACTGAGATAAAAACATTTTCCCAACTCACATTGATGTAAGGATTGCTCCTGGACCCAACTAAAACCAGAACCTAACTGTTAACACATTACAGTTTAACAAGCATTTGCATAGGATTATTCTGGCTGAGACTATTTCTGTGTGGAAAGATAGGTTTGGTTGTCTTCATATTTCCTGTGAGGAAACAGAGCTTCATGGAGTTTGTCACTTGCCTAAAATCTCTCAATTTTCCATTTGTCAAGCCACCACTCAAAAATCTCTTTTAGGTTCATTTGTAGTTTACTTTGGTTTTCTTACTTTTCTTCCAACCTATCATTTTATCCACTGTGCTACAGTTTTAGTAAACAATGGTTAATTTTAGGAATAATTTCTGTGATCAAATGTCGAAGAGCAATATAAATTCTCTTTGAATAACTAGGTTTCACTATTCTGAAAGGAGTAGAAAGTCATATAGAGTGAAGAAAGGAAGGAGGAAGGGAGGAGAGAAAGAAGGGAAAATGAATTCATCTGACTGCTCAAAGGTTTTATCCTCACTCTCAGCAAAATCAGGTCCCAAATAGATATCACAAGTCCCTTTGCATCCCGGCATAACTAAGGAGGGGGGTTCATTCCAGAGTAACCCCATCTCATGGTACCATGCTGAGGCACTGCTTTATTTTTGACTCAGAGGGAGGACTGACTCACAAATACCACTTCACCACTGAGCCTTTCACTGAAGGTCTCATGGACAAAACCAGGTCAAACGCAAGGCAGCTTGGAGAAAGAGTTCAGATGAGCTCATGGCCCAGGGCAGAATGGCTGCAGATGTTTGGGAAGGAAAGACAGTGGATAGAGGCCAGGGCAGGAATGACAGCTGGGATGTTCGTGACTTCAAGGCAAAACAAAACCCCTAGCTAATTGGGAACCAAGACAATGCCTAAAAAGAAAACAACATGCCTTGGTTAACCACTAGAGCTCTCAGGCCTTGTGCCATCTGCTAGGAAGTGGGGATATCCAAGCAGTGATATCCAAGAACGACTAATGATCATAATGTTCACTGTGCACCACCATTACTGGCCTGCCAACTGCTGGAGGCCATATCAAGTCCGGGAGACACAGCAGCTGGCCTGGCCTTGGTGAAAGTGTGACTGTTGGGATGGGAGTGGGACATGTGAGGGTTGTATGAGCAGGAGACCCAAGTTAAACAGCTTACAAGCTCGTCTTTTCTGCCTCCCTTATGTCATAACCCAAAGTGAAATAGCAGACAGAGCCTGTGAAGGTAGGAGGCCATACTCAAGGCCCAGGCAAGACTCTCTGTCTCTAATTTCTTTTAGTTTCAGTTTCTTCATCTGTAAAACTAAATAACTGAACTGTTTCCCAGGATTGTTGTGAGGACTAAATAAAGGTGTGTATGCAAGACACCTAGTATAATGCATCACATACAGTAGGCGCTCAATAAAACCTATCAGCTCCTTCACTGTAGAACCCAAACACCCAAGCTCTTTCCTCCACACTGGCCTCCCCTGCTGCTATGCATTAGCATATACTGAATGCAGTTATGTGAGTTTAGACTCTGCTCCCCTACCCTCCTCAGCTCATAACTCTCCAAAATGCCCCCTCCTTTTACTTTAGGGATCTTTCCTTCTGTTCATGCTGTAGCCACTTCCGAGAATTCTTCAATGAAAGCTCTGACTTAAATAGAGTGGCACTAAATGCTATTCCAAGCATTTGCTTCCATAATGAACTCCTGGCACAACACTGTATTTACTCAGTTCTTGACATACATAGAATTATTCCAATGCATCCACTCCATGACTTCCAAGAGTGTTTTCTAACTGATATACATTTGTGCAAACAAAGTCATACATCTCTAAACTGGAGAAATAAAAACTTAGCAGGAAAAGAAATGAAGGATTTGGGGTAATATTTTTTCTTTAATTTTCAATTGATTAGATGAAAAAAGATCTGAGCAGGGCAATGTTCTTTAAAAAAATCTAGGTTAACAGAATTTTAACCAATGTCTACAAATAGCAAAATTCTAAGTAATTCATACAAACACTTAATTTACTATACTTCCCTTCATCTCTACAAGTTAGATGGCCAGGCCCAACCTTATTTTCTCTTAGTAAAGATTTCTGCTCTCAAAAAAAAAAAAAAATAGATAGGAAACTCTGAAATCCATTCAAATTAAATTGTAAAAAGCTGGTAGACACTGAACATTCCTCTTGGAAGAAGCTGCTTTTCAAACAAGAATCTAGACTCATGCTAAAGAAAGTGTGTAGAAGACATTGAAAAGTGAGATTTAGGAAAAAGGAACCAGCAGGGTTCCTTCCCATTACCCTGCCCTAAAGATTAAGAAATTCTTCCATTTAGGATCTGCTTCTTGGCCTACACCAAGTATCTCTTTTTGTGGTTTTAATGATGGATTTAGGGAAAGAAGAATGAAGAAAATGTGCACGGCCCAGAGCCCGGGGGAGGTTTGTCTTATCCTATCCTATCTAATAAAGAGGTAATATGCAAATTGACCATTACTTCAACACACAAGATGGCTGCCCCCATGTGGTCAAAGATGGCTACCACAAGATGGCTGGCAGGGGAGGGCAGTTGTGGGAGCTCAGGCCAGCAGGGGAGGGCAGTTAGGGGTGACTGGGCAGCAGAGGAGGGCAGTTGGGGGCAATCAAGCCTTCAGGGGAGGACAACTGGGGGGACCCAGGCCTGCAGGGAAGGGCAATTGGGGGGACCAGCCCTGCAGGGGAGGGCAGTTGGGAGCAACCAGGCCAGCAGGGGATGGCAGTTGGGGACAACCAGGCCTGCAGGGGAGGGCAGTTAGGGGCAACCAGGACAGCAGGGGATAGCAGTTAGGGGTGACCAGGCCGGCAGGTGAGAACAATTAGGGGCAATCGGACCAGCAGGGGAGAAGGTAGGCATTGATCAGGCTGGCAGGGGAGTGATCAGGCTGGCAGGCAGAAGCGGTTAGGGGCAGGCAGGCAGGCAGGCAGGCGAGTGGTTGGGAGCCAGCAATCCTGGTTTGTGAGAGGGATGTCCGACTTCCCATTTAGGTGGTATCGGGCCTAAATGGGCAGTTGGACATCCCTCGAGGGGTCCCAGATTTAGAGGGTGTAGGCTGAGCTGAGGGACACCCCCCCACACACCCTGTGCACAAATTTTGTGCACCGGGCCTCTAGTAGTCTACAAAACAGCTTTCTTCCTTCACCATAACAAGTAAACAGAGCTGTCTGTGTGTCCATGCCCCCTTCTTTATAATAAGAACATTCTTTACCTCCAGGAATGGAGACACATCACCAGCCCCTTTGCAGCTAGATATGGCCATGGGATTGGGACTTAGCTCTGGCCAATGACAAGTGTCATGTGGCAGCTTTCAAGAACATAATTAAAAAGCAGTGTCCTTGTCAAGTCTTCTCATCCTATTGCTGGACCACAGTGCTCAGAACTATGGTGAACCTGGGGCTGAACAATCCATGGTGAAGCAGCATAGCAGAGAGAGTCTAGTCCCCTCCCCAAATCCATGAGTACCAGAGCTCCCTGAACATCTGCCTGTACTTTTACATGATACGGGAAGGAACATCTATCTCATCCAAGCTGTTATTTCAGGGTTTTCTCTTACTTTCAGCTGAATGTAAGCTTAAGACAACAGGTGAATGTAGTTTAATCCCCCAAGTCTATCAATTGCCCCTTGGGTTTATTTGTGCTCTAATTCAGTTCATAGCTGGTGGGCCAGCCTGGGTAAATAATCCATGTTTATCACTTCTTCTCAGGTTAAATACCAGAGGGTCAAACCATTGCCCAAAATGATGCCATAAAATAGTCTAAGTTGAGAGGGCCTTGTGCACATATCCGTGTATGCACACACGTGTTATAATATATACACACTTTTCATTGAGATAGCAGCTGCCTAGGTGGAAAGCCCTCTTTCCAGCATGCCACATCTGGGTAAACTTC
Source organism: Corynorhinus townsendii (assembly GCA_026230045.1). Classification (NCBI taxonomy): domain Eukaryota; kingdom Metazoa; phylum Chordata; class Mammalia; order Chiroptera; family Vespertilionidae; genus Corynorhinus; species Corynorhinus townsendii. The sequence goes on along the minus strand of JAPDVU010000004.1, from coordinate 176,698,072 downwards.
AAGAGCCAATTGCCTTTTTCACTTTGTCAAGGAGTAGAAAATGACTCATTGTATCTAAATGGGCTTAAGTGCCCCCTGATTTATTTACCTATCTGCATTCAATTAGAAAAGTGCCATTATTTTCTATTTATTTATAGACGTCATTTTGGTTATGCCGGAGCTTTACTGTATGTTGTTCACTTCCCCAAGCAGAGAGGCGTGTTTACAAAGCCCTTACCCGTAATTAGTGTCACTCAGCGGAACAAGGCACCTCTGTTTGGTACCTGCCACAGCTGTCATGCTCTCTTCAGAATGAATTGCACTGATGGGCAACTTGAGTCACCCAGTTCTTCAGAGAGCAGCAGAAAAGTGTTATTGCAGTGGGCCCAGTGCTCGGGGCAGCCATATCAGGTGTTACCCTGTGACAGCCCAAGCTCAGAGAGCGCTTCCTCCATCACATTGCCAGTTAATTACCCCTGTTCTTTCCAATAGCTCCATGTCATAAAAATGTGCCATGCAGTCCATTCAGATTAGCTTTATCCTGCCAGGTGGTGGCAGACATCAGACAACATGTTAATCAGTGAAGTTGGCTTGGGTACTCCATACATGTGACTACCATGGGCCATGTTTAAGTGGTGGGGGTAGGGAGAGGGGAAAACCTTTTTATGGGTATACATTTCATCAGAATGCCAATAAAGGTGCTATGTCTGTTTGAGAAAAATATAACATGCCCCAATGCTGCGTTTAATTTTTCTTTAGGACACCTTTCTACAAACATAAATTGCTTTAAGCAAAAGCAAGTTGTAAATAGTATTTTTCTCCAAACATGAAGCCTTTTTCAAACTTCAAGGTACATTTTTTAAAAATTGTCATGATCCTCTCTACTATTGCTCTTGGTGCCTTTGCTCCAATCACAGGCCAAATGAACTTTATTTCAACACCATGCTATGACTGGGCAGAAAGAAATGAAGCCACAGCTGAAGGAATTCACCAGGCCGTCTCTGCACAGGCCAGAGCAGGTGCTGCATTGCACAAGCACATTTTATCCCTAAGGGAGCAAAAGCTTCACAGAGCTCTGCCTTCCAACCCACCAGTGTAACAGGGTGCACTCTAGAAACTTTCAGAATTCAAACAATGTACACACTGTCAAAATGAAATAGAGAGGTAAAAATCTCTTGTATTGGATGAATACAGGCCACTTTCCTAGGGATGCATTTTGCTGTGGGTAACAGAAGAGGCCACCAATACTGGTGTAAGTCATAGGTACCATCACTGCTTGCTGAATAAGACATCTGGAGTAGCTAGGCCCCATTGGTTAGGAGAAAGTGTGATTTCATCAGAAATGCAAGCCCTTCCATCCTTCTGCTCCATGTAGGCATCCCTTCTTAAGCATGTACTTCAAGGTCAAAAGATGACTCCAGGTCCCAGGAGACCTCCTAATGTGTCTCTTCTATTATCAAAAAGTTAAGAAGCCCATGAACAAATAGGATGACATAACCACCCTAGATAAATGGCTAGGAAAGCAAGTATCTGTATTTTTCGTCTCTAAAGTGGAATGTGTATAAAGAAGAAAGGAATTGGGAATGACTCATGAGTCAACCAAAAAGTCTGCCAGGTAATGCCACAAAGAATGTCACTTGAATTAGCTAGATAGTGGCCTTCCTCCTCCACTTAGCTTAGACTTGTAATACAGCCTTAGTACTCCAAGAACCTACTCTTCACCCTGCAATCAGAGAGAGCTTGCTAAAAGTTTATTCTGATAAAGACCATCTTCTGCTAAAAAATTTTAATCACTCCCCATTGATCACAGACTATAGTTCAAACTCCTTAATATGTTTAATCATGTCTTTAATGATTCACTCCTTTTTACCTCTAGAGCATTGTCTCTCAAAAACACCACCCTTTGTGCTTGACACAGGTACTCTCAACTACTTTCAGTTTTCCAATCGCACCCCATTCTCTCATTTTTGTATGCTCCTCCCTCTGCCTGAAACACTTTATCACACACATTCACATTTTTTTTCACCAGGCTAATCTTTCTTTTTTAAATGAGATATGATTGACCTGTGACATTGTATTAGTTTCAGGGGTACAACATAATGATTTGATATATGCACATACTGTGAAATTATCACCTCAATAAATCTAGTTCACTTCCATCATCACACAGTTATAATTTTTTTCTTGTGATGAGAACTTTTAAGATCTATTCTCTTAGCAACTTTTAAATATACAATACAGTTTTATTAACTACAGTTACTATGCTGCATAATGCATCCCTAGGACTTACTTTGTATGGTTCATCTTTCTTGCTCTTCAGGTCTCAGTAGAGGTAATGTAACTCACTTCCTCTGGGAAACTATTCCTCACTCCAAGGCCAAGTTCATTACTCCTGCCATAGACTATCCCAGAATCCTACACTTTCCTATCAGGATATGGGTTCCAGGACAGGACCCCAGAATTACTATGAGTAAAAAAAATACCACACACACAATTTTTACCTATTTCTTTCACGTAAACTAACTCCAAAGCCCCGAAGTTAGGAAGGTATTTGTCACGGCCAACAGTTTAGTGCAGTGGATGAGAACATGTGCTGGAAAGTCAAACTGCCTCAGTTCAAAGCCCAGCTTCACCACTTATTAACAGAGAAATGCTGGGTACATTACTCAACCTTTCTTAGTTTCAATTTCACTGTTTATAAAACGGAGATAATGGTAGCACCTACCTGGAACAGATGTGATTGGTTGCCTACTCAATATCTGCTCCCCACCTACCATGAGAGTCTCCTAAAAAGGGCAAAAGATGGCTGTGAAGAAAATGAGACACGAAGAAAAGTGAGCCCCTCTACTTCCTCTGGGGGTTGACATAGAGAATACAACCCTTGAAATTGTGGCAGTCATCTTGTGGCCTTAAAGAGTGCCAACCTAAGACAAAGTCACAGGCTGAAAATAGCTGAGTAAAAGGACAGAAACTATTCAGGTTCTTAATGGTGTCAAATGATAAACCTACCAATTTCAAAGCTGGTCTCCCTTTAGATCTCTTATGTCTACAGACAATTCATTTCTTTACCACTTAAGTCATTTCTAGTTTGTATTGTTCATACTTACAATTGAAAAAAATCTTAGGTAATATGCTTCCTCTGAAGACTGTGAGAATAAAAAGAATTAATGCTTGCAAAGAGTTCAGTGCAGGACCTGGCCCAGAGGAAGACCTGGAAACGTGATGTCAATCATCCTTATCAACCAGGGGACTATTCTGGGTCAATGAAGAGAGGTTGTTCCCACTGCAGTTCAGGCCAGTACAGACAGTTGCAGAGGATAAAAGTTCCTCATAGGAAGGGACCTTGCCTGGGGAAAACTCACTGATTTCCATCATTATCCAGGCGACTGCTGAAGACTCTATTAAGAATAATTAGAATGATTTCTAGTTGTAATAGTCTCAAAAGCCCTGTGACTGTCAAATGATAGGAGAATATGAAGCTTCAACTCATGTCTATTCATTTTTTAAAAAGAAATTTAAGGAACTAAAATCAGACACTTTAAAACTAGCAATTATAACTAGGTGCATGTGGTTGCCATGAATGGCCTAGTTTTCTAAGCTGTTTGATTTATTTGGGGGAATGTTAATTTACATTTGTCCCTTTCACTCATCACTATCCCTTTATTACCAAACTTTATTACTGTGGACTCTAAATTCCTCCATAGCATATGGACCACATAACTTTCATGGATACCTAATTAACAGGGATTTTTTTCCCTAAACTGTAATTATAACAAAATATGGTACATTTAGCTTAATTTTCAATTTAATGCTTGAAGGTGCATAGGAAATTTAGCTCCGTGGCTAAGAGATGGGGAAAGCTGCCATGTATACACTCAATTCTAAAGCATGGGTCTGGGAAACAGATGTTCCTACGAGCAAAAAAGAGATGAGGATAATGAAAAAGTGTATATGAAATGATATCAATGATTAAAGGCCAGGATGTAGTTCATGCTCATTAATAGACAAGGAGAAAGGCATAGGAAAGGGAAATCTCAAAGTTATCAAAGAACATAAAAGACACTTCATTCTTGGCACAGGCAACCTGCCTTCTTCCTGGCTCCTTCACAAACATCTTTCTTCCTCCTTCGTGCAGCCCAGCAGTGTGGACCTGCAACCACTGGATGTGTGTCCTGAATAGGAACTAACTCCTATGAGTGGGAGGGGACATGGAACACATTGGAAAGTCTAATATTAGTAACAATACAGTCCTATAAGTGGTTTTCTAGGAGATGTGCTTCATGAAAATATTCAGGAGCGTGGAAGCTATTCAAGAAAATCATAGATTACCAAAAATAAATCACAAATGCCCTCCGCACTCATGCATAGGTTCGGCTCTCACTTCTCCCTGCCACCCCAGCCACTCATCACAGTTAGCTTTTAATTCCTTTGAGCAGAGATGTATAGAATGTGCCTTTGGATTGCATTTTACTTTTCACATTACATGAAAGTGTGTAATGGAAATTCAGGAAGAGCTCAAAATTCATGGTGCCTGTTCTGACTCTTTATGTCATGTGTGTGTCTGTGTGTCATAATTGACACAAAGTCCAACTCAAAGGGCAAATATATTGGTTCACATGACTGAAAAGTCCAGAGATAATTATGACTTCAGGTAAGGCTTGATCTAGCAGCTCAAACAGTACCACCAATAATCTGGCTTCTCTCCATTTTTCTGCTTTTCCATCTGCAGTTTGGCTTTATCCTTGAGCTCCCCTGTGCTCTTCTCCCTGCCTCACCCCGAAACCAAGGACTCTCCCTGGGATCACAAAATGAGTATCTGTCTCCATTCTTACACACTCACACATGTAATCTAATAAATTCCATGGACGAGAGAAAGGAATTTCTCAGTTCCAGAAATTATAGTAAAGGTTTCCTCCCATTTCAGTGTATATTATTGCATAAATGGCCTCTCCCTGAAGCAATATTGTGGCCAGAGGAAACGACAGAGTGGTTGGCTTGATTAAGCCAATTAGGACTCTACCATGAAATTTTAAGGGAGTTAAAATTCTACCCACACTTCATGGTAAAAATGGAGGAAGGAAGCTTTTCCAAAGGAAAATTGAAGAACTGTAAAACAGGAAGAAAAGTAGCATGTGCTGAGCAGTAAGCAATAACACTATGTCTACCAAGGTAGCTTGCCCTAAATGAGTGGCCAATCTGGCTCTTCTGAGGTATCATGGAATGGAACATTTTGGAGGGTAGCAGTGAGAAGACAGTGAATTAACCTTAAATAGGTGTAATATGGAAATATAGGGATATGGATACATTTCCTTAGTATACTCCTTAGGTTGTGAACCTTACCCTTTGTGATTCTGAAGGACAAAAAGCAGTACTTTGTCCCATCTCCCACTGATGATGGCTAAACGCCTATATCACAGAAGAAATTCAAGGTGTTAACTTTCCTTTCTTCTTGCCTCTGTGTAACACCCAGTTTATGAATTTAAAAAAACTTCGAAGCTACAGCAAGCATTTCAACAAGTAATTCACTGCAAATAAAATCAGAATTGACCATTTTGGGGTGGATATCACCACACCCTTTCCCCAGAGCTACACAAAAGAAACAAAATTCAGAGCTATTTCTCCAGTGTTTAAAGCAGAGTATGCCACATAGTAGAGGTGAATAAATATTTGAACAAATATTTCCTTGGTTGAATGAAGGACTGAATAAGGTACACACACAAGTACAAAAGTAAAAAGGAAATGGTCCCAACCCAAGCTGTAATTCATCTCCTGGCGTCCCCTCATCACTGGAGCTAAGATCCCTGGTCAAGCAGATAACCATTCATACTGACATGGCTTTAAAAATATATTTTATTTATGTCCCACTGGGCCAATTGTGGGCCCCCTTTCTCAGTTGGTGCATATGGCATAACTTGGAGCAAAAGCAAAATTAAACAAGTTCACACCTCTCCTGTTGGCCCTTTCTCCTAAACTCACTGCCAAAGCTTACACCCCTCTTTCCCCTTTCCCACTACAAAAGGACTCTAGGTTGACTAGGGATGGGGAAAATTTGGATCAGAAAAACCTGTAAAACCCATGTGTAGTTCCAATAAGTTGCTAATTTGACTTGAAAATTAGAGGAAGGTAGGAATAAAAGATCATTCCATCCATCTAAGCTTCTTCAGATAAAGGGCAAATTAAGGGCAAACATTCGAATTAGTGGTAGGTACTCCTTTATATATATTTTCATTTCACTTCTAAGGTTATAACCACTATCAGAATACCCTGCTTCAGAGCTTCAAAATTACAGAACAATCAAGCTGCTGCTCTCTGCCCAGTCGTCGCTGATGTTCTGTGGACTGTCTTCACTTAGCACAGTTATTGCCACCCCAGAGCCTGGGATTACAGAGCCGACAAGAAACCGACAAGGTCCAGTGCAATGAGTTGGTAAGCCTGCACCTGGCAACGTTTGTCTGTGGAATTCAGTTTCCTACATGGCATGTCTTTCCCCAGCACTAATACTATCATTTAAGAAACGAGAACAAGAGCTAGGGCCAAAGTCAGGATTGGTTATGCCATAAATAACCTCATGTTCGAAGCAATTTATGCAGCTGCCTGGTGAGCCAGGCCCAAGAAGCTGGCACACACAGCTGCCATATGTATGGCCCAGTCGGGGAGTGCTTTGTGCACGAATGTGGCTATTGGCACAACTTTGTTCTGTACCTGGACAGGCTTGAATTGCTGTCTCATTGCCAGGAAACCTAGCAGACCTTTGGGAACCTGTTAGGGAAAAGGCCATATATTTCATATGACTTGTGAATGGAAAGATGGATGCTGTCAGCAAGCCATTTTTTTGCTGCCAGATTGGGCATAAGATGAGCATACTGAGGGCTTAAGTTGTAGAGAAACACCCTTTTCATAGACTCTATTAAGTAATAGCTAACAATAATAATAACTTCCATGTACTGAGTGTCTACTATGGGCCAGGTAGTATGCTGAGCATTTTAGATGTCTTATTTCTAACTCTCACCCTACCATGCAAGGTGAGTGTGAGTGTGTGAGAGAGAGATCTATATATATAAAAGCCTAATATGCTAAGTGCCTGACCAATCAGTTGACCAGTCGCTATGACGTGCACTGACCACCATGGGGCAGACGCTCTGACCAGTACGTTAGCTTGCTGCTGGGGTCTGGGCAAGATTGGCTGGACACACCCTGGAGCCCTCCCATGGTCCCTCCCCAGCTGGCCACCCCAATCGGCCCCAATTGAGACTGGGCAAGATGGCCCCATTCAGCCCCGATCACCGGCCAGGCCGTGGGATCCCACCCATGCACAAATTTGTGCACCGAGCCTATAGTCATTTCATAAACAAGGAAGCTGATGTTCAGAAGACTTTATTAAGGCTAGTAATGTGCCAACAATCAGATGCAAACCCAGTTTTCTTCAGCTCCCAAACTCTCGTTTTCTTCTGAGTCACCCTGTCTCTTGCCATGCCTGCCTTTGCCCATGTGGAATAAGAAGCCACACAAATAACGAGTGAGCCCATACGCACCCAGCCTGACTGACCAGTGCGAGTGCTCGGATGAATAACACATGCATCTCAGCACATAGACATAGTCCAGGCCCAGCCAAGGGCAGCATTTCATCGCCCTCACCTGGGAAGCCTCTCCATACAACTTCCCAGCACAGAGCTCCATGACCAGAACACGATTTTCAAACTAGGGGGTCGTGGACAGCTGGGAACACAACACTCTCTCAATGGTACTAGTCCTCCCCAGCAGGATGGAGGGCTGCACTGACAAATGGTTTGAATTACAGGGAATTTGAATGCACTCTCTTTTCTTGGACAGAGTCGATGCAATTATGAAATAACCCTGTTTGGACGTGTGTTGTCCATATGCCGCTACAGCTGAGTCTTTTCACGAATAGCAGACTCCTGACCATTTCATGCAGAGTCACACCCCCACGTGAGAAATGGACATCCAGAATCCATGAAAGGATTCAAAAGTGAAATTAATGCCATTGCATTCAAAATTCAATCTATTGAAATCTAGACAGTCCGAATTGGGGGCGGGGGCAAGTTAATATTTAGAAAAGAAACACCAGCTGTTTAATGATACATTAGGCATTAGAAAACTCTCATAATTTGCCAAGATGAGCTAAATGTTGTGACACTAAATACTGACATTGAAGCATGCTCTCATATGAGTTCCCCACTGCTTACTCACTTCAGTTTTTAAAGGGGAAAGTTTTTGTGGTATTAAGAATTTTTACTGTTGAACTCAATCTAGACAATTTTTCCATCCTTCCTGCCTTCTAAGTGGTATTCAATCAAAGACCACTTTGAGCTATGTGGGGAAGGAACAAGTCTTTCTAAAAATTAGTTAATCAATTTAAAAAGTCTCATCCTCTGGTCTTAAACCGCAAAATGGCTGCAACAGCACACTGGAAATCTCACACATGAAAAAGAATATTAATGTGGGCCTAAGAAACAAAATTGTATCAATGCTGTCACACATCTTAAAATTAAATTGCATATTTGCACATGATGAGTAGATTTGACTATTTGCATATTTTTGGGGACAATGAGCCTCATTGTCATGATGCACAAGATTTGTAGAATTAACAGAGGCAAATGTCCCACAGGTACCCACAGAGGTCCTTTTATTTCCAAATGTCTGTCTTCCTCAGCTTCTCCTAATTGGGTTCAGTGATCCCCTAATCTAAGTAGACTCAGCCACCACTGTCCTCCCCTCATCCCCATCCTACTCAAGAGCACTTGGGTTCAGAGAGGAGAAATATGCAAACAGTCTTGGCAAGGTCCTCCTATTCTTTTATATTCCCTCCCTCACTCTGGTCTCCCTTCCATTAATCCAGTGGGAGTTAATATAATATTTTGTCTTCACTTTAATGTTGATAAAAGTCCTAATGTCTCATTGGGCACTCATGTGGTGGATACTGTGATGCGCCCCTCCACCCAGATCCCCTTTCAGGAAGGAAGGACTAACTCCCCAAGCTAAAAGATGGCCCTCAACTGATAGCTATCTTTGAGAATTACTTCTGTTGAAGAAAAGTGTCTGGCCCAAAGTCACACTTCCTTCCAGCAGCAGCCCCATCTAATGACTGATCAATGTGGGGCTATAAAGGTCTGACCCCCCCTCATAGGACTCCTCCTCCAACTTAGGACAGTTCTGAGGGGTTCTCTCAAGTTTCCCCCTGGGTTCAGCTAAAGCCTTTGTTAGGACAGCATCTCACCTAATTTCTCTGTCTGTTCAATCCTGTTTCCCATCTCTTCCTTCCTCAGATGTTTATCACAAGATCATTCCTAAATAAACCTCCTGCATGCCGATTTGTTTCTCAGAATCTGCTTCCTGGGGAATCCAACCTGTGACACTTGCCCATTCCTGCAGTGACCCCTTCCTGTAACATGGTGTCCATATTTGATCTTGCATTTGAACAAAGCCCCTGCCCTCCCCTTATTCCATCCCCACACCTGCAGTTTCAGGGCTGGGCTTCTGCCCGGGGCCCATGAGATGGTCTGTCTTCTGCTGAATGTCAAGCTGCACAAGACCCTGAATGATAGCTGAGGATCTGCATAGCATGTCAGCTTCCCACCTCCCAGCAGGCAACCCCTTCACTCACTCTCCCATGGGCCCCATGCTGAGCATGTGCCAGAACCAAGAAAGGACATTGCCTCCTCCCACCCATGAACAGTGTGCCCTGCTCACCCACTGGGCTGAGCCTCTGCAATAAACAGGACACTCCCCAGCCCCTCCCTGCACAAAGGGCCTGTGCTGACCTAAAAGGGGATTTGGAACCAAACCTACCTCCTTCCACCACCACTTGGCACTCGTCACAACAAAGCCCATTCTGCAATAAGAGATATAGGTAGCCCAGTGAGTTCTCAAAAATGACAACCAAAACTCAGATATTGTTTTGTTCCTCCTGTAACCTGAGAAAGGGATAAAGTGAATATAATCCAGTGAGCTTGGCATCAGTCCCTTATGAATTCCAGAATGGATTATTGAACAGATGCTTACTGAGCAAAAGCAGGAGAAAGTGCTCATTGCTAAGAGGCGGTTGGATCCACCATTTACAAGTCACTATATTCTTGGGGATAATTCAGTTTAAAACAACAAGCATTTATTGGGAACCCCTTAAGTTTCACATCAGACACTGTACTAAGTAATACAGAGAAGACAGGACAGTAAGGTATAAGCCCTGTCTAGAATGGGCCAAACAAAGCCAACAGAATCTGACAGAGGTATTGTCTGGGAAGTGAATAACAGAAGACAAGATATCCATTGGAATTAATATTGACCAGCAGGGAAGCCTTTTGAGATGAGAGTCAGAGTTCTCTCTCTCACTTTGCACTAGTCAACACAGCAATCCTAACACAGAAGAAAATATAAACATCTGATTATTAGGTGTGAATGATGGAGTACAAAGCATAGTTCCAGAATTATCTCTGTGAGTTAAAATAATAGAAGAAAAATCCACTTTCCCCAATAATAAATGTAAAATCTTAAAGTCTTTGAAGAAGACTTCTCTTATGCTATTTAAAAATCAATAGCATAAGAGAAAGATGTTTATGCTATGAGGTTGATTCAACAGCAGAAACAAGATCATGTCTAAGCTTTATGGTTAGGTAAAAATCCCACATGAATTTTATTTTAAAGATATATAATCCATTACTCAAACACAAGTGAGGAGCACTCCATTTCATAACCATTCAGGTTTAAAGACTTAGCGGTTTTAGTTAATTACAGGGTCAAAAGAAGATAGCAATGTGCTATCAACAGAAGGTAGCAACTACCTCACAAAGCTAATGAAATCATTGGCCACATTAAAATAAGTGGAAGGTTCAAGTCAAAAGCAATATTAGTTCCCCTATATTGGTGTGGCCTAGATTTACAGTACCTTCTGTCGACATGGTCATTCCTTTGTAAGAGGAACATTAGCTCCTATTGGTCAAATAAATTATAGTAATCCCCACAATGGAAACCAGGTAGCTATTAAAAAGATGATGTGTAGCTTCATTTATTGACATGGAGGGATGCCCATTACAAGCTATTCAATAAGGGGAAAAGCAAGTCACAGAAGAACCTATAAAATAGTATCCAGTTTGATATAAAATCATGTGTGTCTATATTTTTTAACATTTTTGCATTTTTTAAATGCATGTTTCTAAACATGACAATATAAGGTATGGGACTGTTTAGCCTGCACAGGAGAAGAATGGTTTGGAGAGTGGGGAGAAGAGAAGGTATACATGGTCATAGCCCTTCCATCTAGCAGAGGAGACACTCAAGAGCCATTCCCCCTCACCGTTCCTATCATGCAAATGTAAAGTGAGCCCCTACTCTATGTCAGTCAACAGGCTAAACACTAGGTACACAGATGCACAGGCACTGTGCTTTTAGGAAACCAGGGTAGAGTGGAAGAGAGATGGGGTATTTGTTTCCTCTCATTGTGATCACAAGTAACTACAATCTTGGTGGCTTAAAAAACAACACCACACAAATTTTTTCTCTCATAGTTCTGAAGACCAGATGTCTGAAATCAAGGTTTTGGCGAGGCCACGCCCTACAGAGGTGCTAGAAAAGAAAGAATCTCTTCCAGCTCCTGGTGGCTGTTGGCATTCCTTGGCTTATAGCCACTTCACTCCAATCTCTGTCTTCATCTCACTTGACCTTCTCCTCTGTGTCTATATCAAATCTCCCTCTGCCTTTCTCTGATAAGAACACTTATTGGTTTTAGAGCCCATCTGAATAATTCAGGATTATCTCATCCTGAAATCCTTAATTATATCTGCAAAGAACCTTTATTCTAAATTAGGTTACATTCTCAAGTTCCTGGTGGACCTATCTTGGGGGTGGAGGGAAGCATCAGTCAACCGACTACAAATGGCTAAATAGATAATTAAAATAAAATACAATACTGTCTTTTTAGAAGTATGTGCAAGGTGCGGGAGCAAGAGAAGGCAGAGAACAAGGGTAGAGGAGAGGAACTCTGGTGTATGTTTAGGGATTTAGCTGTTTGCTCATGTGCCTGTCACTCCCACTACACCATGTATTCTCAGTAAGGATGCTATCCCTCAAGGGACAGAAATGGTTCTTAAAGAAAAAAACACCTTACTTTTTATTGTAAAAGCCCAGGTATACATACAGTACATAGATATGCTGTATATCTGCAGTATTAAAATTTTATGAAGTAGGGGTGGGAGAGCAATTAGTGGGGAAAATATCTTTAAAAGGCTCCTTAAGGGAATAATAATAAAAATAAGGTTGAGGAACGCTGAACTAGGCCAGAACCTCCACAGAACCAAAGACCATCTCATAGCCATCAATGTGTCAGAAAGTGCTCAATAACTGTTAATTCATCAGTTGAATAAATAGATGAAGCTTCAGGGAGACAAATTTAACCTCAAGAGTGGAAAGCAGCATAGAACTGATTAATGTAAATAGAACTGACTAATAGTGAGCTAGGTCTGCCCTGCAAGGCGGTAAGCATCCTATGCTGGAAGTATTCAAGCAGAAGTTAAAGGAGGACCTTCATTTGAAAAATGTCAGAGCTCATCCTATCCTATATAATAAAAGCCTAATATGCAAATCAACTAAACAACGGAATGACCAGTCACTATGACATGCACTGACCACCAGTAGGCAGACACTCAATGCAGGAGCTGCCCGCTGGTGGTAAGTGTACACCCACAGGGGAAGCACCGCTCAGCCAGAACCCAGGCTCATGGCTGGCAAGCACAGCGGCAGTGGTGGGATCCTCTTCTGCCTTTGTGGCAGCGCTAAGGAGCAGCAAGCAGAATGGTAAGGAGCAGTGAGCAGGAGGGCAGACATCCCCTGAGGGGTCCCAGACTACGAGAGGGTGCAGGCCAAGCTGAGGGACCCCACCCCCAGTGCACTAATTTCGTGCACCGGGCCTTTAGTATGGAAATATTTGTAAAGCCTCATCAGTACATGACACACAAATGTCTCAATACCATGAACCTTGTTCAGCTGCTTTGACTTTCAGACAAATCAAGTCCAAGCATTGCAAGTATGAATGTCTATGACACAAGCCCTAACCATCACTTTAGAATTTCTACCAGGAAGGAAACACAACAGCCTAAGGAAAATCAGTTGTCGTTTTTTTCAACCCACCTTTCTTTGCCTTTGCTACTTCGCTTTTGCTGTTCCGTTTTTATTAAAGGTCCTAAGGATATCACAAATTAAATGAATCCACAAAGATTGAGAACCTTAGATAAGGCACATTACTACTTTCGATATGTCCTTGACAATATTTCCTGTTTGGTTTCACTGCAAAGCACTGGGGGATTTACTATGATTAGAGAAAGGACCCCACTGCTACAGCAAATTACATATGGAAAACAAAGGCAAGGCTCTGTCTAGAGCACTTGCTAAAAGCCTGGATTTTTAAGAAATTAAGTCTTATATTTACATGAGCGGATGGTCCAACCCTCCTCTCAATTATCCAGAAATTGGGTAAGATAATTGATCAAAGGGTTTATAAATCTGAGTCACTTTGAGCAGCTGGTGTTTCACAGCCGACGTGTAGGATACCAAGGAAACCTTCAAAACAGGAAATATCAGACTCAACTCAAGAGAGTCGAGCTGTGGTGAATTTGTACTTTTTGGTTTCACACAATGATTTTCAGATGTCTTCGGAAACCTGTGGCCAAGTGAGGGCGGCTTGGGCCACGCTCACCCTTCGCTGGACCTAACCTTGCAGGCAGCGGGCAGGAGAGGCCCCATGGAGCTGCCTCGCTGCTGCCCAAGCAGATGAACTAGGGGGGAGAGGTGTTTCAAATTATTCCATCCTTAAACGAAAACAGCTCCACAAAGCCATCGGTTTAAAAAGTACTTAAGCATCTGCTCTCGGTTTGGTTTTACTTCTCTGACCAGAGCCACATGGGATGGCACAGCCAAGGCTGTGGGGTCCACTCCTGTCTTAACATGCAGAGAATTTATGCCCCTCAGCCCTGTTAACACTGTAAGATGCCAAGGGCATAAATCGTCACATTATGGGAAGAGAATTGCAGTTTTGTCACTGACAAAGAGCTGTGCCCTTTCATGGCTCAACCCTGACACAAAATTTCTCACTCTGGGGAACTTTTTTCAACAGGGGAGAAAAAAAAAATATTGGCTCTGAAACATCACACACCATATTCTAGCAATTTGATTTAAAAAAAAAGAAAAGAAAGAGAAAAAAGGTTGAGCAAGTTGGCAGCAGGTCAAAAATATCACCATTCTCATTTTTATAAATGTTTAAATTTGAATCTGGATTTGTTTTCCGAGTGCAGGAGCCTTGGGCCGAGAGCCAGGTGGAGAGGCTGCGGCCCCTCAGTCTCTTCTCCCCAGTGTCACCCGTGGGGGAGCTGAAAGGCCAGTGCGAGGGTGAACTCCCCACAGACCAAGCTTCTGGAAACACAAACACAGCCTCCACCCCAGCCTATGGTCTGTTAGCAGCACAACTCTAACCATATCTATAATGCAGAAGGGAAAATAATGCAGGACACAGGGATATAAGTGATTTTGGCCAGCTGGGTCTGATAATTGTCATTGTTCCATGAAAGGAGAATGGCTGCTTTTATTCTGAGAAATCGTCCCATATACTAATTCATATTAATCCATTTGAGAGTGGTTTGTCACATAAGAAATAGGTTCTTGGCTGTACAAAATGAGCTACTAAGATATTCCTTTGAATATGAGCTTCCCTGGTTCGATCCAAGTGCTGTTTACAGACATCAAATCAGAGATGCCTCTTAAAAACGAGAGTCAGTCCTATGGCATAAAATTTGTCTGAATTCATAAAAATATGTCTGCATATAGTTTCTTGGAAATATTATCTATTGTGTAAAGATAGATGTGTTGACAGCCAAGAGTACCCTCAACACCCTAACCAATGTTTTTTTTCAAAATATTACAGTTGAATCATCCCAGGAGCTTGTGAAAAATTTACATACCTGATCATCTGAAACATGCAAATTGAATCCCTGGTGGTGGCCTGGATCTACATTTGAAACTCTCCCCCAAGTGATTAATTTGAGACAATTTGAGAACCGCTTCCCAAAAGCAGAGTCCCTGCTGCCAGCAATATACCCAGTACATGTAGATGGACTCCACCTCAACTTGGAAGAATCTGTTCAGTCAACTAGTAGTCAGCAAATCTTATGGTTATCAACATTTGGCATGAGTCTTTAAGCACCTATGGGCAGTGAGGGCATCTCAATGGAAAAGAAGAAAAGCCAGGGGAAACTACACAGCCCCTAGGTAGTCACACACCTTGCTTGAAGGCTTTCTCTTGCAAATGATATTTGAAACTATTGGTAGTGAGTTCTGTAACCCACCAAAAGCGACGGTGGAGCCACAGTCCTCCCCTTCTGTGTTTGAGTCTGTCTCACCTGCTCTGTTTCTTAGTTCCTTTCTTGTGGTCAACCCTAGGCATGATGTATAATGAAAATAATGTTTATAAATTGAATTCTACTAAAAAGGGAGGCTAAAACCAAATGAGGACTTCAGGCTGAGATTGAACACAGTTACGGAAAGTTGCCATTCGAAAAGAGTGGCTTGTTCTAATCTATTCTTCAAGTTCACTGGATGGAACAGACAACTGACTGATTTGCAGGAAATCCTAGAAGCAAATAGGAGATAGGCCCATATGTTTGAAGGGTGTTGCTGTTATTTAAACAGTATGCTTCAAAACAGGAATGCTTATTTTTATTTTTTGATCTTTCAGCTAGTAATTTTGATGGATTATGAGAACAGAAGCTAAATGCAATAAGGGGTCTGAACAAAACCAGACTTGTTTTTTTGAAAAAGGAAATGGAATATAAAGTAACTCATTTATCCCCAAATTGCGTCTCTAAGAAGCCATCTTATCAGTCACAGATCAGGCCTCATAAATAATTTCTAATATCTGTGTTAGCGTGCATTTTTTCCTCTCAGGGGGAGGTGCAAAAATGATTCCAGTGAAATTCTGAAAAACTGTATTTACAGATGTTAAAAATGGGAAGTATGTTTTTGACAAGACTCTAAAGCAGGACGTGTGGTCACAACAAATAGAAAAATGAAAAAGAAAAGCTCTGAAAGGGTCAGATTACAAATTCAACAGACATGCCAAACTGTGGGAGACATGGGAAGGGTAGAGACAAATGAGAAATATTGTTAATAAATGTCCTGATCAATACATACTACAGCAGTGCATAAACTACATATATAACAAATTTTTCATTCAATTAAACAATTTTTATCAAATACCTACTATTTACCTTATTGCTGAGTGTTAGAGCTATATAATTAAATTTAATTTCTTTTATAAGAGCCCATTGTTTTATTACAATGTGTGAGTTAGCTTATTAAGTAACTCTGAGATACACGACAAAATGCAGATTCACAGATTTGAAGAATTTCTTGGAGCCAAAATGTAACTCTTTGGCAAGGTTAACACATGAACATACCAATGAGAAATAAGCATTGGTTATTTGGTTATGTCTACTTTGCATTCCAGAACCAAAGCCACATAAAGTCTGCCAAATAAGATGTCCATATGTGTATCCAATTATAGCCACCTGTAACATTCTTTAAGTTGGGAATGTGTGAAGATTGCAAAGGGTATGTGAAAAACGAGCCCTAATCTATCTATATATAGAAAAGGCTAATACGCAAAGTGTCCCCTCAGGAGTTCGACTGGAAGACCGGGAATTCGATTGCTCACTATGACGTGCGCTGACCACCAGGGGGCAGCACGAAACAAAGGAAGGCCTAGGCTGGCAGCTGGAAGGCCCCAATCTGCGCTGATCACTGGCCAGGCCTAGGGACCCTACAGCCTCTAGTTCTAAAATAAGAATTATAAGTAACGTAGGTATATAAGTATACTTATGTAAATATATCTAAAGCAGAGACATATGATCTAGTGCAGTGGTCGGCAAACTCATTAGTCAATAGAGCAGCAAACTGCGGCTCGTGAGCTGCATGTGGCTCACGAGCCGCAGTTTGCTGACCACTGACCTAGTGTAATAGCCATGAGGTCAGATATTCTATCTGTATAGGTGTTTGATGTATGCACAGCACTCAGTATTGTTCCTGACACAGGTTAGATATTCACTAAACACCTGTTAGATGAACAAATGAAAGAATGACCAAATGAATGAATGAATGAATACCTATTAAAAAATTATAAGTTAACTTGGAACAACACTAGAGCTAGGAGCATGTATTCTCAACTGACACAGGCTTGTGTGATTCAATAATGCTTCGGCCAAGGAGACTGTGTGACCAGAAGATTGGCTACATATGGAAAGATTGAGCAAATAAATATATCAAGGATAATGGGAGGCAGGTTTCTCACTGTTGGAAAAGAAAACTGCAAATATGGAAAGAGAGTTGGCTAAAGTGCATAGTGTCAGACTAGAATTGTGGGTATCAGTGTGAACTTGTGATTTTTTAGATAGATAGATGATAGACGGTTCTACTTCTGTCTTCTGAGAAGGCCTAAAAGCAGTGACACCCCAGTAACAATGAGCAAACTAGTATATTGAGCCTATATCTTAGCTACTAAGTACCATTCTCCACTAAAAGGATTCAAAGTTTTTTGAAGAAATGCTGATTCTAAAGTATAAAAATGAGCTTGAAACATGCCTTTGTGCAAAACATAATAAAGTACTCAACGATTAGCAGAGACATCTCAAAAGGACACAATAGCCAGCTTGGAGGGACTCCTAATGGCCAAGTATGGAACAATTTGAGCAATAAAATTAACAATACTACTAGTTAATTATAACTCATTGAATAAAGTACGAATTCCTGATTCCATAGCAATATAAATTAAGGGTAACATTTAGGTTAGTATCTGAATGAGAAGAGTCATGAGAATTCCAGGCAGTAGAAACAACTAGTGCAAGGTTTCCAGGGTTAAGATGACATTGACATATTTGAGGAACAGAGAAAGCCAGTGTGGCTAAAGTATGCATAATGGGCACAAGAAGAGTCATATGACATAAATGGAGAAGTTGACAGGCTCTGACTCGGTAGAGTTTATAACCAGCATAAGAAGGTTAGATTTTATTCCTAGTGTCATAGGTCTTTGAAATCTTACTTTTGTGTGTGTGTGTGAATCCTCACTAGAGGAAATTTTTCCATTGATTTACTTTTAGGGAGAACAAAAAGAGAGGGAAAGACAGAGAAAAAGATTGATGTGAGAGAAATACATCAATTGGTTGCCTCCTGCATGAGCCCTGACCAGGGCCCAGGCCGGGGAGGAGCCTGCAACCAAGGTATGTGCCCTTAACTAGAATCGAACCTTGGACCCTTTGATCCACATGCTGATGCTCTATCCACTGAGCAAAACTGACTAGGACTGATTTACATTTTATAAAACGTATCTCAGGCTGTTGTATAGAGAAAGGATTATAATTGTGCAAGGGATGAAGCAAAGAAAGGAATTGAGAAGTTATTGTAGTTGTTCGGGCTAGAGAGGATGATGTCATTCGGTAGAGTGGGGGTACTGGAGATGGAAAAAGTGGGCAGCTTAGTGATGTATTCTGAAGGAAGTGTTGACAGGTCTTGTTGATATATTTAACATGGATCCATAAAGAAAAGAAATATCAAGACAATTCCTAGATTTTTGGCTTCAGCAGCTAAGTGAATGACAGGGCTGCTTACTCGGAAGGGATGATTGGGAGAGAAGCAGATTTGGGGGTAAGGAAAATATCAACAGTGCTATTCCAACTGCCATGACAAGTTTGTGCTCCCTATCAAATGTCCATGTGATGATGTCAGATAGTAGTTGGTTATAGAAAATCTGAAATTCCAAGTAAAAGTCAGAGCTGGAGACACATACTTGGGAGTCACTGGTATGTACATTATATTGAAATAGAGCAGGGTTTGCCAATCTTTTGGACCTCATGGACCACCAGTGGTCCGCAGACCACCGGTTCGTGATTGCTGAACTATAGGACTGGTGCACAAATTTGTGCACCAGTGGGGTCCCTCGGCCTGGCCTGCAGGATTGGGCCAAAACCGGCTCTCCACCATCCCCCAAGGGGTCCCAAATTGTGAGAGGGTGCAGGCCAGGTCGAAGTACCCCACAGGTGCACGATTGGGGCTGGGAGGGACGCAGGAGGTTGGCCAGCCGGGGAGGGACCACGGGAGGGCTCCAGGGTGTGTCCAGCCCATCTCACTCAGTCCCAGCCCATCTCACTCAGTTCTGATTGGCCTACCGATTGGAGTGTGTGCCCCTGGTGATCAGTACATGTCGTAACGAGCGATTGAGTGGCCTTAGCATTTCATTAGCATATTACACTTTGATTGGTTGAATGGATGACCAAACACTTAGCATATTAGGTTTTTATTATATAGGAGGATTAGGTGAGATCACCTGTGGAGAAAAAGTATTGCTTCAGATTAGAAGTGGGCTCAGGGATGAGCTCCAGAAATTCCCAGCATTTACAGAGTTAGTAGGAAGGAGAAGCCAGCAAAGGAGACAAAGAAGGAATAACAAATGAGACAAGAGGAAGACCATGAGTATATACATCATGGAAGTCAAGAGTTATTTTTTTAAAGAATTTCAAAAATAAGGAAGTGTTCTATAATATAAGAGATTTTATTGGTAACATGGAGGTAATGGTGCCCTTGATGAGAGCAGTCACAGAAGGAGTAGTGGGGACAGAACCCAACTGGAATGAGTTAAGCAGAGACTGTGAGAGAATGAAATGGAGACAGCAGTTGTAGGCAACTCTACAAAAGTTTGCTATGGATGGGGAGTGGGAAAATGGAGCAGAAACTAAAAGGATAAATGGAGTCAAGAAAAGTTTGTATTTTATTTTGGTTTTTAGAGCACATTTTTGGTTCTCGTGGTGTATGCCCTCCACAGAGGCAAGACATTTGTGATGCAGGAGAAGAGACATTCCCAAGTGTTAATGAACTGAAAACTAAGGGGACAGATACAGATATCTGTCCCAAATAAGTTCTTGATGGGATAGAACAAAGATATGTTATTGTGAGGCCGGAAGGGAAAGGTTATGGGTAGATATGAGTGGGAGGAAAATAGGAGAATTACTATCTAGCTATTTTCCCAATGAAGAATCAGACAGGGTCATAAGATTAAGAATAGGGAGAGGCTCAGAAGCAGAAGGTATAAAAAAAGTAATTTTGAAGACTGGGAAAGTGAAGTAAATATGATTGCTGCTATGTTGAATGTCCATTTGAGACTTGAGACCAGTCAATATAGCTGTGAGTTTTTATCCAGCCAAGTGCCAGCACAGAATAGGCAGTTATGGTTTAATTGGGGCTCTGCCAGTCAAATTCAGTGGGAATGATTATGCAAGAAGGAAGGATGTTAATAATGCCCATAATTGTGAAACATGTCATTTAAGCTGCAAATGGAGGGAAGGGCATCAGGGGTGGTGATTGGATGTGATGAGTCAAGGACTTAGAGAATTCAACAAGACCAATACACTTCTAGTGAGTAAAAGCCAGGAGAGTGTGTCAAGAACATGGTCTTGGGAGTGCATAGCCACAGAAGGTGAAGAACAGGTCACTGGAGCTAAGATGGTTGAAGGACTGTGAAGCCAACTTTGATTACAAAATACATTCATTTTAAAATTTGATATCTCAGCTTGCTAAGTGGACTCCCTTTTTCCACATTTCCCCACTCCTTCCAAAGTGTAAGATGAATCATTTAAAAAGGGTAAACATAAGGTAAATACCCAGAAAAACATTTATTCATACCAAGTAAACAGTCTTGAATTTTTAAAAATCTGTTAATTTTCCTTCAACGCACCAAATTATAGGGAGGGTCTACACTGGCCATGGAAATATTCTTGTGTTTGAAAGGATGCGTGTTATTAGATAGCAAATTTTTTAAAAATCATGTTACACTTAGAGAGAGAGAGAGACCACAAAAGAAAGGAAAAGCTTTTTTCCTGATTTTTGGACAAGAGGCTTTGCAACTTCATCTTGTACTGTTCTTGCAAATTATGTAGCCAGCACTGGCCATTTAGTATGTATAATATTGATGATGATAACAATGAAAAGGTGGGTGGGGTACAGAAATAAGGAAAAAGAGGAGGAGGACAAGAAGAATGTTTTTATTTAGAAGTTAGTACTTGTATACCACTTACTATCAGGTAATGTTCCAAGTGCTGTATATAAACTAATTTGATCGGGTCAACAATTCTTTGAGGTAAGTACTATGACTGCTCTGTTTACAGATGGGAGAGAGTGCGGTCCAGAGCGGTTCAGTAACTTGCCGGGGTCTCAGGGGTGGTGCGTGGCAGTGCAGGATTCATTCCCAGGTAGTTTCACTCCAGAGTCTATAACTCTCCACAATTCCCCCATTCTACCTCTATGTACCATATATCAATTATATATACTTGTACCTGCATCTTTATTATCTTGAAAGATATTATCTTCACACAGAACGCTCAGAATATGAATTCACTTTACAGTAGTCCTCCTTTATCCACAGGGTATATGTCCCAAGATCCCCAGTGGGTGCCTGAAATGGCAGATAGTACCAAACCTTATATATTACATTATGTTTTCTTCTATATATACATACCCATGGTAAAGTTTAACTTATAAATTAAACACAGTGAGAGATTAACAACACTAATAACAAAACAGAACAATTACAATAATATACTACATGCCCTAGGTTTGGCTCAGTGGACAGCCTGCGGACTGAAGGGTCCCAGGTTCGATTCCGGTCAAGGGCATGTACCTTGGTGGCGGGCACATCCCCAGTAGGGGGTGTGCAGGAGGCAGCTGATTGATGTTTCTAACTGTCTATCCCTCTCCCTTCCTCTGTGTAAAAAATCAATAAAAAATATATTAAAAAATAATAATATACTGCAACAAAAGTCACGTGAGTGTGGTCTCTGTATCTCTCAAAATACCTTAGTGCAGTGTACTCACCCTTCTTGTTTGCAAACCTACTCCTGAATCTCTGTAGCCATCCCTTACTTGCTGTAAAAGGTGGTGTCACAAGCTTCCTATAGACTCAGGGCTTTCTGGTGCAACCCGCTGCCATCACTGGGAACACGTTTTCTGTTCACGTTTTCAACCCACCTTATGAAAATGCCTTTCCCATCTTAATTAAGCACGCGCCTCACACACCGTGGCCGTAACCTTTGCAGTTCGAGGTGCAAGAGCAAAACCACCACGATTTCTTTTTTTCCTTCACAATTTCACCGGTAGAAGATTGATTCTTACAGTACGTGTCAGCAACCGCAGCACACCCCTTTCTTCTTTCCTTATTAAGTCGACGACTTTCACCTTTTCACCTACAGGAAGCACTTCCCGGCTATTCCTTGGCATGTCCGAAGTACAGCATCAGCCCTCCTGCGCTTTGGGGCCTTTAGTAAGTAAAATAAGAGGGGCTTGAACACGAGCTCTGCGATACCACCACAGGGGATCTATCACCCTGACGCGGCTGACTGAGGTACCCAGGCACACAAGCGCGCATGGTGCGGCATGGAGACGACGTGCGGCGTGGAGACGACGTGCGGCGTGGAGACGACGTGCGGCGTGGAGACGACGTGCGGCGTGGAGACGACGTGCGGCGTGGAGACGACGTGCGGCGTGGAGACGACGCGTCGCGCGGTGGAGAGGAAGGGCCAATTCACGTACAGGGCAAGACAGTGCAGGGTGGTGGGAAATTTCACGACGCTACTCAGAACAGCGCGAAATGTAAAAACTTAAGAATTGTTTCTTTCTGGAATTTTCCACGTAATATCTTCAGACCGTGGTTGACTGTGGTAACTGAACCCTCAGAAAGCAAAACACAGGTAAGGAGGGACAAACGGTACGTATTTTGCCTTCCCACTCACATTTTATTAGTGGCTTAATTTAGGATTGCCTTCTTCCTGGTTTATGAACCCACAACTAAAATGGAAGTGTTGGATAATCTTGTTTCTGTTGGGTAAAGTGAGAGTTCTGATATTTAAAATGTTATCTTGGTTTTAAAAGACAGCAAGCATGGGCAAGCATAATTTATTCACTCACCAGTAATTATCCTGGCTGAGGATCTGGGCCTCCACTTGGCCTGAAACCTTAATTTAAAAAAAATCTTCACCACATTTCCTAAATTCTGAAACAGGTATTTACACAAGACAGCTTGTTTATGCAAAACAGGCCATTAGGATAAGGCAGGATCTGAGCTAGGATTCAGAGGGGAAGGGAAGCCTGACAGGGAAGGCCGTGGAGCTAGTCTTCTGCGTGGCCCATGTGCTTGTAGAAGTTTCTTTAACCTCTGCCACCACCAGCTTCCCTAGGCAGGATCCTCGGGTGTTAAATGCCCCTGGATTCCTTGTTAAGGAATTTCTGCTCTTTGAGAAGGGAATCATTTTTCATATATATATATGCTTTTATTGATTTTAGAGAAAGGATAGGAGAGGGGATAGAAGCATCAATGATGAGAGAGAATCATTGATCATCTGCCTCCTGCATGCCCCACACTGGGGATCGAGCTCCAACCTGGGCATTGAACCCCAACACAGGCATATGCCCTGACCAGGAATCGAATCCTGACTTCTTGGTTCATTGGTCTGTGCTCAACCACTGAACCATACCGCTGGGTGAGAAGGGAATCATTTTCTCATCAGATAGCTATAGCTTTTATAATCTGTGCTGTTTACATGGGGTTGGTGTTACATCAAGATTACATTTTAAAAAACTCAACCAATTTGTAGTAAAAAGACTTTTAAAAGAGATTTTTTTCCCCACTAAAATCAATTTTAAAAGTATAGCTACTCTACCAGATCCCAGCCACCCAACAACTTTTATCAGTTAACACTGTCTCCAAATGCATGGGATAACACTTGAAAGAGACTATCCTTCCTATATAATAAAAGGCTAATATGCAAATTGTCCCCTTGACTGAGAGTTTGACCAGGGGGTAGGGCCAACCTGCATCAACCATCTGTGGCCCCTCCCCCAGGCCAGCCCCGCCCAATCAGCCCCCATTGGGGCAGACTGGCCGGACCCCACCCATGCACAAATTAGTGCACTGAGTCTCTAGTAAATAATAATTGAAGAAGCAAATTTCAGAGGTGATAATTTCTTTCTTTATGGTGCCAATCCTGGACTTCATGGGGAAATCATGAGGCATCCTGGTTGGGCAATGGGAAGGGTGAAGTGGAGGTTTCAACTACATTGACCTCCATCAACTCCAAATGTACCTCAAGAGGCTGCATATAGACTGAGAGCTGGAAGTGGATTTTCTCGAAGTCTGAAGGTCCAGCCTCTTCTTTATCCTTTGATCAGAAAATAACAAGAAAATGTTATCTTTCACCACAAATCTTGAGAATCACAGGATAACACACCTTCACTCTTTTAAACTGTCTTGCAACTTACCAACATTGAATGGTAAAGGTACTCTGCAAGTGATGGGTAAAAGTATTCTATGTAAGCACGTGGCACAAGTGAAGAATAAATAAAGCATCAGGGACTAATCTGTAAGACAGTTGTGGTTTGTTTGTTTTCTTGGCCTCACCAACTGAGTTGTTCAGTTGTCCTTTGACGTAGGCCAAGTAACATGAACCAAGTAATATGGCAGAGCTTTTTTCTTTCTTTCCCTCCCCTGAAGTTTCACTCTATGCCTCCTTGTTTTCCAAGCTAGGGTTTAGGTTTTAAAGTATGTTCTAGCCCCTGACCTCAAAGAAACTAGAAAAAAGGAGAGGAATGATCTCTTGAGACAGTACACCAATTCAATTAGACCTTTTATAGTCTAGATAAATTGGATTCTTCAGTTGAATCGGTTTAAATGCCACAAGACAGGTTTTTTATGCAAAATTCAGTCCACTGTTGAGTAGATGATGCTTGGGAGAACTTGCCTGATACTTTTCATATTTCTTCCCATATGTAATCAGTTCAAGGTAGTATATTATCAATCTTCAAAAGCATAAGCAATTCTATTTTCATGAACCATGACATTTCTTTCTCTCTCATATAGCAGCTTAGGACTTAGGGTGGTATCATGTGCTTCTTCTAATATTATTTAACTCTGTACATTTTTAAATACAGGACATTTTTGGCACAATCCTTGGACCAGGAACTGGCTCTGCCTCTCAGTCTCTCCCAGCCTGAACATGCCCTCTGGATCAAACCAAGCAGTCCAGCTCTTCTCTCAAGTAAGTCTGAGAATGAGGTATTGTGGGGGGAAACTGAGGCCCTTTAAGAGAACCAGTAAAATTTTAAAATATTTGTATTTTTGAAAATAAATAATACCTACATTTTCAATTTTTTTATTTCTTTATTGATTAAGGTATTACAAATGTGTTCTACATTTTCAATTTAACCCACTAATACCTCACAGGATGTAATAAGCATATTTTGAAACTTGGAAGAGAATTTCACCTGTTCATTTTTGCAATATACTTTTTGCTGGAGTGGGTATTTCTAGAACATCTACATCGCATTGGCTGAGGCATCAGTATTGGAACCAACATGTTGCAGATTGGCTATATCAATAATACAACATTCACTTATCATTTTGAACATCTCTGGTGATCTGAACTGAGGAGATGAGCTTAGTATCAGATAACTAGATGCCCGGAGCATGAAATTCGAGCACTGGGGCAGAGGGGGGGTGGTGTCCCTCAGCCCGGCTTGAGCCCTCTCGCAGTCCGGGACCCCTCAGGGGCTGTCTGACTGCCAGCTTAGGCCCGCTCTCCTGGGGGAGCGGGCCTAAGCTGGCAGTCAGACATCCATCTCACAGTCCAGGACCCCCTTGCTCCTTACTGCCTGCCTGCTCACTGCTCCTTAGTGCTGCCATGAAAGAGGGAGAGGCTCCCACCACTGCCACCACACTCACCAGCCATGATCCCAGCTTCTGGCTGAGCGGTGCTCCCCCTCTGGGAGCATACTGACCACCAAGGGGCAACTCCTGCATTGAGCGTCTGCGCCCTGGTGGTCAGTGTGCATCATAGCAACTGGTGGTTCTGGTCATTCCACCTTAATGCTCTCTTAGGCTTTTATTATATAGACTAGAGGCCCAGTGCACGGAATTTGTGCACAGGTAGGTCCCTTGGCCTGGCCTCCCCTGGCAGCCAGCTAGGGCCTTGCTTCGTTCCATGCTGCCCCCTGGTGGTCAGCACACATCATAGCAAGCCATCAAAATCCTGGTATCTCAGTTGAGCTCCCGAGGGAACACTTTGCATATTAGCCACATATATGTGTGTGTGTGTGTGTGTGTGTGTGTGTGTGTGTGTGTATTTGTGGAAGAGAACTATAGACTGTGGTTGATTAGAATGTCAGAACCATTCTAAACTTTAAAAAAAAAATCCTAGAAGTAAATACTAGGAATGTCTGGCAGGTTTTAAAACTAGGTAACTTCATTTATCTGGAAAAAAGAAATATGAAGAATTTATTAGAAAATACCACTCTTACAATATTACTGTGAAATTCCAGAAATGTATTTGAGCTTTAAAAAATGACTTCAAGAGTCTTAAGTAGATTCTGGGTTCAGTCTTCCTCTGCTATTGGTTGACTTTGCCTTGTTAGAGGCCAATGTTTCCAATGTTGAATGATCATCTCTGTGTATTCAGTCAGTGCTGTAGTGACCCCATGAGGGACTCAAGAAATATTAGATGCAGTCCTCCTTACATGACTTATCACTGAGATGAAGAGATGTGTGACACATATGGAACAGTTATCTAAAATATGCTGTACATTGTTATTAATAAATATGCATTGAAGACTTACTATGCAAAATACTTTACATACATCACCTAATTTAATTCTTGCAATAAGACAGTGAATAAATAGGACAAGGAAACTAGGAGTCAGAAAACTAAACTAACATGCCCCGTGTCACTTAATTATGGATTGTGAAACTGAGCTTCAAACCATGTCTATCTGAATAAGTACAAAGCCATTGCTTTTAGCTCCTGTGTTTTCTGCCTCCTGATTCACACGGCCCAGCATCAGCTATTGATGCTCCAGGAATTCAGAGATGCAGGAAGTCAAAGATATTAGAGTGTTGCCTCTCCCCTTTGCCCACTCACAGTGTCTTTTGAAGTTTTGTGTTTTGAAATTTGAAGTTTATGGGATGTCCCAGGTGGGATCAGGGAGAAACCAGCTGTTTGTTCTTCAACACATGAGAAACAACAGCCAGAAGTCTCTTTCTGATTTAAAGGCAGTCACTGCTGTGCCCCCTCTGGTGTCATGCTGGTGAGGATCTCTCCTCATTACACCACCAGGGTAATCTGAGAGGTTCCGAGTTATCTGTACAGGGGTGCACACCATTTCGCAACCTTTTGCCAGAGATGCCAATTTAGCATTGTGCAACAGAGGAAAACTGAAGCAGAGACACAGGCAGCAGAAACTAAAGAGTCATAAGATAAATACGATCAGGGAAGGAGATAGAATGGATCCCATAAAACACAGGGTCTCCTTTGGTTTTGACAAATTCCTAGGTATTTGTGTCAATTTCATAAGTATGCCAGCCTCTTAAGTCATGACTTCTCTTCAGAATGAGAAGCTGCCATTCTATGAGGGGCAAGGTCATTTTTATGGTTGGCCCTCCCAACAACTTTATGGAACAAGTATTATTATCCCCACATTGAAGATTAGGATACTGACCTTAGAGAACCCCCAGGCACCCTTCTTCCTTCCACCACATGCATTCTACATTCTGAATCGACAGGTAATTTTAAAAGTATTTTTAGCCAGGCCAGCATGGTTCAGTGATTGAGAGTCAATCCATGAACCAGGAAATCATGGTTCAATTCCCAGTCAGGGCATATGCCCAGGTTGCGGGCTCTATCCCCAGTGTGGGGCATGCAGGAGGCAGCCAATCAATAATTCTCTCTCATCATTGATGTCTCACTCTCTGTCTCTCTATCTATCTCTTTCTCTCTCTCTCTCTTCCTCTCTGAAATCAATACAAAGTAAAAATAAAAAATTTTAAAGTTTTTTTAAATGTAACCAGATTAACAGCTGTTGAAACAACTATGCTCTACTAAGTCTCCAGAAACATCTATAAATACTGTATAAGTAACTGCCAGTTAAATATGGAGAAAGATGAAATACCCAGGTTGAGTAAATCTCTGAAACCACATCTCTGGGACTTCCTAAGCCATGTTGCTAAGCTAAAGCCAGCCTGGGGGCAGAATGGACCCTGGGTTCCGAAGATATATGCAGACAATGCCAGGATCCAGCTGCGTGTTTCTATAGTATTCATTGACTCCAAACAAAAGTCGTGTTTAACTCCCAAGCTCCCAATCCTGATTGATTTTGTTCTTTTTTTTTTTCTGCCCTCTTAGATCCAAAGTTAAATGATAAACTGTTTATTACTGACACAGCCTTTTTTCCCAGCCCAGCAGTCTCCCAGACGATCTCTCTGGCTCTGGTTTTCCCAGGCCTCATCAGGTACATTGTGGCTCCAATAACTCCCATGTTTGTCTGCAATTGCTCCAGGCAGATGTCTGAAAATCACCCACTGACAGATTTATGTTCGTCAACCTCTGAGACACCCTCCATCCCCACCCACAAACCGTATCATAGTTGTGGATGAAAGCCCTTGGAGGCAGGATCACCAAGTCCTCTCAAGCACACACAGAGCTGAGACACAGCATTGCAATGGCATCCTGCCTGCCCGCCTGCCCTCCACCACATTCCCCTATAAACCCCCGGACTCCTCAGCAACGCACGTTTTCCTGGCCTGCTTTCTTCCCAAGATCTGGAAAGACTTGGGTCTCCAGGCTTTTTAAACAAGATTAAAAGGTCTCTTTTATAGCAACTTGCGGAAAAAACTCCTCAGAGGAAACGTGGTTGGCAGGTAGAAAAACCGGGACCTGTCTCCCTGAAAATCACAGCTGTGTTATCTTTTTCCTCCACTGATCACTTCCAGATTATCATTCAGGGCAGACAGCCAATTAGCCAGCCCTCCCTGTCACAGAGCCTGTCTCTGGCAGCGCTCATTTCTCCACAAAAGGGAGCACGTCTGAAGAAGTGTAGCTGGGCCATGTGCAGAACCTGGGGAGGGAAAACCTGTGAGTGAGCATGCTCTCACACAACAAGTCAGCACAGGAAGGTGAACCAAGAGCCAGTGCAGGCAGGAAGTTTGCCAAAGCCTCGAGACCAGACCAAACACAAAAGCTTCCTTTCTAAGAGGGAAGAGAGTTGAGCTGTAAGGAAAAACAGAATAAACGCACTGTCCTGAGTGAAACTCAGTGATGGAGCCTGGTGTTGGAGAGTGGAACCCTTGATTCGGGGTCTCGCCTGCCTTTGGCGAGCGAGTTTTCTGCAGAGAAGCAGGAAGCACCTTTATCAGGTTTCTTGGCACCTGGCCATTGTTCAGATCTGCCCCAGGAGAGTGTGAACTACAGGCAACCACCTCTGCTTTGGGCGACTGGGCCAAACAACCCTTGCCTCACTGTGACTTCTTTGGAAAGATGGGTCAGAATAAAATGTTGGCACATCCAAAGTCTGTTCAATGAAGTTCACTAACCTGGTGGCATAGTAGAGACAGGTATATAGGGAAAAGATTTGTGCAGCATTCCGTTTTTGGTGACAATGCAAACAGGTTGTGTCCCCAGGAAGCCATTGTTTTGGCAGGAAATTGAAATGTACACACAACCAATTATATGGTCCATACCTACTATGGGCTGGGACACATCAGCACTAAGGACAAAGTCTGTCTTACTGATTTAAAGAGCTTCAATAGCAGCTCCCTAACTCTGCCCTGAGGGGTACCAGTGTCCCCCAGGGTGTTAGTAGTCTTGTCTGTACATTCCCGTCACTGGAATAAGCTTAGGAAATACTTCCTTAAACAACTTTGGACAGGTTTCTTCGCTGTGGGGCTCTTCACTGACCTTAATATGCTAATGTGCCTGTTAGCAGCATTTGCCAAGTGTGTTGACCACAGAGCCCTGTGTTCACAGCTACTTCTTTTTTTAAATTTCTTTATTGATTAAGGCAGTGGTCGGCAAACTGCAGCTTGTGAGCCACATGCTCTGTTGACTAATGAGTTTGCCGACCACTGCGTAAGGCATTACCCTTACCCAGAAGTTTTGACTTCATGTTAAAGACATTACTACATTATTAAAATGTTTTTCAAGTGTTTTTCCCTAAGGCAGTGGTCGGCAAACTCATTAGTCAACAGAGCGGCAAACCGCGGCTCGCGAGCCACATGTGGCTCCTGAGCCGCAGTTTGCCCACCACTGGATTAAGGTGTTACATATGTGTCCTTATCCCCCATTACCCCTTCCATTCCCCCACTCATGCCCTCACCCCACTATTGTCTCTGTCCATTGGTTAGGCCAGTGGTCGGCAAACTGGCTCGCGAGCCACATGCGGCTCACGAGCCATGGTTTGCCGCTCTGTTGACTAATGAGTTTGCCGACCACTGGGTTAGGCTTATATGCATGCATAAAAATCCTTTGGTTGATCTCTCCCCCTTACTCCCACCCTCCCCTACCTTCCCTCTGAGGTTTGATCGTCTGTCGGATCGATGTTTCTCTGTCTCTGTTTTTGTTCATCAGTGTATGTTGTTCATTCTATAAATGAGTGAGACCATGTGATATTTATCTTTCTTGGACTGGCTTATTTCACTTAGCATAATGCTCTCCAGTTCCATCCATGCTGTTGCAAATGGTAAAAGTTCCTTCTTTTTTACAGCAGCATAGTATTCCATTGTGTAGATGTACCACAGTTATTTAATCCACTCATCTGCTGATGGGCACTTAGGCTGTTTCCAAATCTTAGCTATGGTGAATTGTGCTGCTATGAACATAGGGGTGCATATATCCTTTCTGATTGGTGTTTCTAGTTTCTTGGGATATA
Organism: Corynorhinus townsendii; assembly: GCA_026230045.1. Lineage (NCBI taxonomy): Eukaryota > Metazoa > Chordata > Mammalia > Chiroptera > Vespertilionidae > Corynorhinus > Corynorhinus townsendii. The sequence continues at coordinate 176,667,310 of JAPDVU010000004.1, read as the reverse complement.
TTCCTAGAAATGGGATCACTGGGTCAAATGGGAGTTCCATTTTTAGTTTTTTGAGGAAGCTCCATACTGTTCTCCACAGTGGCTGCACCAGTCTGCATTTGCACCAGCAGTGCACGAGGGTTCCTTTTTCTCCTCATCCTCGCCAGCACTTGTCGTTTGTTGATTTGTTGATGATAGCCATTCTGACAGGTGTGAGATGGTACTGCATTGTCATTTTGATTTGCATCTCTCGGATGATTAGTAACTTTGAGCATGTTTTCATATGTCTCTTGGCTTTCCTTCTGTCTTCTTTTGAAAAGTGTCTATTTAGGTCCATTGCCCATTTTTTGATTGGGTTGTTTATCTTCCTTTTGTTAAGTTGCATGAGTTCCCTGTAAATGTTGGAGATTAAACCCTTATCAGTGATAACATTGGCAAATATGTTCTCCCATGCAGTTGGCTTTCTTGTTGTTTTGTTGATGGTTTCTTTTGCTGTGAAAAAGCTTTTTATTTTGATGTAGTCCCATTTGTTTATTTTCTCTTTAGTTTCCATTGCCCTAGGACAGTGGTCGGCAAACTGCGGCTCGCGAGCCACGGTTTGCTGCTCTGTTGACTAATGCGTTTGCCAACCACTGCCCTAGGAGCAGTATCAGTGAAGCAATTGCTTCGGCATGTCTGAGATTTTGCTGCCTGTGGATTCCTCTAGTATTTTTATGGTTTCCCGTTTAAGTCCTTTATCCATTTTGAATTTATTTTTGTGTATGATGTAATTTGGTGATCTAGTTTCATTTTTTTCCAGGTATCTGTCCAATTTTCCCAACACCATTTATTGAAGAGACTGTCTTGACTCCATGTATGTTCATGCCTCCTTTGTCGAATATTAATTGAGCATAGTGGCTTGGGTCGATTTCTGGGTTCTCTATTCTATTCCATTGATCTATATGTCTGTTCTTGTGCCAGTACCAGACTGTTTTGAGAACAGTAGCTTTGTAATACAGCTTGATATCTGGTATTGAGATCCCACCTACTTTGTTCTTCTTTCTCAGGATTGCTGCAGCTATTCGGGATCTTTTCTTATTCCAGATGAATTTTTGGAAAGTTCATTCTAGGTCTGTGAAATATGCCGTTGGTATTTTAATGGGGAGAGCATTGAATCTATAGATGGCTTTGGGTAGTATGGACATTTTAATGATGTTTATTCTACCAATCCATGAAAACGGTATGTTCTTCCATCTGTTTACGTCTTCCTCTATCTCTTTTTTCAGGGTCCTGTAGTTTTCTGCGTATAGGTCTTTTACCTCCTTAGTTAGGTTTATTCCTAGGTATCCTAATTTTTTGGTGCAATGGTAAATGGGATTGCTTTTTTAGTTTCTCTTTCTGTAGGTTCATTATTGGTGTATAGAAATGCCATAGATCTATTGTCACAGCTACTTCTTAAGATCTAATTGGACAGCCATGATCCAGGGCACACAGTTGGGAAGAACTGCTACAGGCCCTCAGTAAAGAGATGGTGGAGACTTGGGACAACAGTTTCCCATCAGGAAGTGACCATCTGGTTTTCTTTTTCTTGTAGTAAGGATGTCACTATTCACTGACCCTTACCCCAAGCTGTACAGACTATTACAGAGGCATGTTTTGGTCTCCAGGCTGAGTGTGCTGAGTGTCATTTATATAGCATCCCATAGAACCTCACAACAAGCTATGGGGCAGGAATTACTCTCATTTTCAATGGACAATGAAAATGAGATGCTAAGTTCACAAAGGAGTGGGGCTGGAAAGCTCTTTACCTAGATGAACCAAGATGCACACCCTACATTCAACAGCAATAAATGAAGCATCTCTGTGGCTTCAGTGTGGCTCAGTTGGATAAGCTTTGTCTTGTGTACCAAAAGGTTGACAGTTTGATTCCCAGTCAGAGCACATGCCCGGGGTTGCTGACTTGATTGCATAGAGGGGGTATGTAGGAGGCACACAATTGATGTTTCACTCTCACATCAATGTTTGTGTGTGTGTGTGTGTGTGTGAAAAAAATAAAGCAAGTGTCTTAGCGTGGGCCCAGTGATGAAGATGAGTAATGAGGAAAACACCCAGTTCCCTCATACTTAAATTTCCAGCTTTTAAATGCAAAAGAGCGCTGTCATTTCACCTTGAAGTATTTTCCTAAAACATATCTGATTTAATAAGACTCATTGTCAATAAGAAATTTGGCTGTACCTCTAATTATTAGTCTTTTTCACCAAATATATCCAAAACAATATCCATGACCTTTTTTCACATAGCTACAAAAATCAGATTAGCCTGTCTTCAAAGACAGCCACTACCTGTTCTGTCCTTAGAAACTTAGATAGGTTTCCTTAAAAATGAGGCCTGGGCTGAAGCTCCACTAAAATCAGCCCCTAATAATTCTTTTCTGAAACATTCTGCAAACTTTTATGGGGGTTGCTTTGGCATGGCCAATATTTTTTCAGTGGTGTCAAAGTTTTGTGCTTACCAATTCCTATTAAAATCACATATTTTGCAGTTCCCAATAAAACTCATTGTATGGTATGCTAGAATAAATCTCAAAATCTCCCTGAAGTGCTAGAAACTTTCAGATATACGTCTATTAAATTTTTATTTGTCGAGCAAGCTGCGTGTGTGCCAAAATATGCACTTCATTGCTAGAATGGTCATAAGTCCACAAAGCTGTGGCAGAACCACGGAGGAGCAGTGAGTTGTCCATCACTAAACACCCATGTTTATCGAGCTGGGAGTAGCTAGTCCATCCTTCCAAAGGAATTCCTGAGGTGGCTGTTCACTTAAGTATCTCCCATTCCTTAAACACACTGGGCATTCAAAATGCATTTGTTCAATTGAAACTGTAACCCTAGGAACAGGAGATCAGATTTAAGGTTTTCACCATACTTCTAAAGTACCAATACAGTCGGGTTCTCTTTTACCCTTAGAATGGAGAATTATAAACCAAAGCTAACAAAAGTGTTTTTTGTTAAGGCTAGGATAAATAATGTTTAACTCTACCATTAAAGGACAAGACAAAGAGCCTGCAGGTAAAAGGGCTAGAGAGATTTCAGGTTAATATCAGAATTTTCCAGCAGATTGAGTGTGTCAGAGCTGTAGACTATCAGATGATAGGTGAACAGGCTCACAAGGGAAGACGTTTTCTGTGAAGCACTGTCTAGATAAGTGGTTCTCAGTGTGGTCCCCATACCAGCAGCAGCATCCTCACCTGGGGACATGTTAAAAAACAAGATTCTCAGGTTGTACCCCAGATCTATGAATTCAGAAACTCTGGGGCAGAGGCTGAGCAGTGTGGGTTTTAACAAACCCTCCAGGTGATTCTGATACCAGCTAAAGTTGGAGAAACACTGGCCTAAACTACCACTTGGCAAGAATGATGCAACCAACAGATGAATAATTGGACTGGATGGCCTTTCAACCCTGTAACTCCACAAGTCTAATAAGGTTCTTTGGCCTACATGATTTCCTTTTTGGAAATGAGGAACCAACCACCTAACTACACTCATGCCTGACCCCAGGGCAACACTATGAATTATGTAAAGGAACTAAAATACATTATCATGGCTGTTATAAGCTCTGGCCTTCAAATGTCCTGAGGAGCTTAAACACACACACACACACACACACACACAAAACAATACCTGGCCACCCAGAATCTCTGGAGACATGGCTCACTAAACCTACCTTTACCAGGTACTTTCACATTAATTATCTCATTTAATTTCCACAATAATCTTATAAGATAGGTGTTATAACCATCCCCATTTTTACAGGTGAAAACAGGCTTAAAGTAGTTGATTAACATGTCCCTGTTCACAGAGACAGTAAATGCCTGAACGGGGATTCAAACCCAAGTCTCAATACCCATTTTCCTGTTCTTCTACTCCCTACCCCCTTCTTCCCATATTAGAGATTCCCTGGGTGCCTGTGGTCCCCCAAGCCACCGTGCTGCCCTCTGCCTGCACTGGCCCTGTCCCATAGCCTTCCAGCCCACACCCACTATTTCCTGCAGCTCTCTACCTTTCTGTCCCCTCCCCTCTATGAAATCTTGACGGTGGGTATTTTATTCTTCACAAGATGCTTCCATTTGGCTGCCCTCAAACTCACCCTCCATGAGCAAAATAAGAGGCTGCCTTTGGATTGTGAGGTAAGGATGACCAGAAGGCCCGTAAAGCCAGCTGGACACTGGTAACTAAGATTCTACTTTTCTACCAATTAGATAAATATTTTCATCCATCCACAAAAATTAAAATGACCACCAAAGGAAGAACACATTAGGTTGGTAACAGCCAATTACATTTTAGAGTCTGTAATCACTGATTAGATATTTTCCACCTCAAAAGAGGGTTTCTACATGAGATAGAGGAACAAAGGGGTACAGAGCACAGGAACGTTCCAATGAGGGCTGACTTTGAGGAAGGTGGAAGGACAGAGGTAACAGTCAAGACCACCATGGGAAGTACCAAGGGCCTGTGGGAAGGGGCCACACAAAAGCAGGAAAATTGTCACGGAAAAGGGAGGAATGAAGACTGCAGAGATGGCGCCTACCACTTGAGGATTTGCGGAGGGGCAGTTCTGGTCAATTAGCCGGTGGTCTGGTTGTTTTAGTCAGGGTCTTTAAATGCAAGCAACAGAAGTCCTGGGAGGTGATGTAACTCACCCAAGATCACACCGGCCAGACATCAGCAGAGCCAGACCAGCACCCAGGGCTCCTGACTTCCTGTTTTCTAAAGGATATGTGCCTTAATGTGGAACTAAATTCAAGTCAATGGGAAACTGAAGAAAATTGAAGAAAGAGACCAAGCACATCAGTGGCCACCCTAATTTGCTGGGGTAGAATATAAAGTACATCCTATGTGACCAAAAAGTATTTTTAATTTAAAAGGCAGACAACTACAAAGGGTGACAAAGGGAGGACAAAGATAGGTTTTCAAAAGCAGTGTGTTAGATGTGCTTGTTTGTTCCTTCATTCATTTGTTTTAATCTGTGGGGCAATCTCTGCAACAAGTGTTTAGTTCTTCATGAGTTTGTTGTTGTTTTTTTAGTGTTTGTTTTTTTCATTTAACCCATTTTTAATTAAATTTATGGAGTTGACATTGGTTAATAAAATTATATAGGTTTAAGTGTACAATTCTACGGTACATCATCTGTATATTACATTGTGTGTTCACCACCCAAAGTCGTCTCCTGTCACCATATATCTGATCCCTTTAGCTGCTTAGTTCCTTTTGGTTTCAGTGATGAGGCCACAGCTAATTTCTGCATATTTCTTGCAATTAGGTCCTAAGGGCTCAAAAGTCCATGAAAAGAGGACTGAGAGAAACAACCTCTCTGCCTTAGGTGGGAAGACAACCAAGGGGTGTCTGGTCACAATGTCTCCTCAAGTGCTGCTTAGGCCCATCCTCTCTGATCTCACAAGAATACTGTTTGCATTTAAAGTATCTATTCTTTAAAAAAGTGTTAAATGTCACTTGTGGATCCTGATTCAAACAAAACAGTAAACAGGTATTTTTGAGACAACTGGGAAAATGCTACTATTGTCTGAATATTAGATGACACAAAGTTCTTTTCATTAAATGTAATGATTTTTACAAATTTTTTTCTTTAAATGCCTGTATATTGACATGTAGAATGAAATGACATGTTAGTATTTTATTTATTTTTTGCTTATTTGTAGCTTTTATTTATTTTTTTATTATAGATAACCTTTATTGAACATTTTCTTATGGCCAAGAACTCCCCGAAGCACTTCCTATTCTTTTTTTATTTTAATTTTTTTTATTGTTGATAGTATTACAGATGTCTCCCATTTTTCCCCCCTTGACCTCCCTCCTCCCAATGCCTACCCACCCAGCACAGGTCTTCACCACCCTAATGTCTGTGTCCATGGGCTATGTATATAAGTATATAAAATCTTTGTTTTATCTCTTCTCATCCCCACAATTCCCACATCAAGGTATGTCAGTCTGTTTCAAGCATCTATGTTTTGGGTCTTATTTTGTTGGTCTTTTCACTTAGTTCATTGGATTCCACAAATAAGTGAGATTATGATATTTGTTTTTCTCAGATTGGTTTATTTCACTTAGCATAATAATCTCCAGGTTCTTCCATGCTGCCTCAAAGGGTAAGAGATCCCTCTTTTTTACAGCTTCATAGTATTCCATTGTGTAATGTCCCACAGCTCTTTTATCCATTCATCTGCTGATGGGCACTTGGGCTGTTTCCAAATCTTAGCTATGGTAAATAACACTGATATGAACATAGGGGTGCATATATTCTTTCTGATTGGTGTTTCAGGGTTCTTAGGATATGTTCCCAGAAGTGGGGTCAAAGGGACGTTACATTTTTTTATTTTTTGAGGAAACTTCATACTGTTTTCCATAATGGCTGTACCAATCTGCATTCCAACTGCAGTGAACTAGTGTTGCCTTTTCTCCTCAGCCTCATCAACACTAGTTTGTTCATTTTTTTATGACAGCCATTCTGATAGGTGTGAGGTGATAGCTCATTGTGGTTTTAATTTTCATTTTTCTGATGATTAGTGATGTTGGACATTTTTCTGATGATTAGTGGTCTCTTGGCCACTTGTATGTCCTTTTTGGGGAAATGTCTATTCAGGTCCTCTGCCCATTTTTTAATCAGATTGTTTGTCTTCCTTTTGTTGAGCTGTATGAGTACTTTTTTTTTTATTCGTTTTGTATGACTACCTCATATATTTTGGATATTAACCCCTTATCAGATGTATCATTGGCAAATATGTTCTCCCATACAGTGGGCTCCCTTTTCATTTTGATGGTGGTTTTTTTTGCTGTGCGGAAAGACATGTTAATGTCTTAAAATCTATAATAATAAAAGCGTAATATGCAAATAGACCAAACGACTGAACAGCAAAATGACAATCCGGACAACCTTCCGGATGACCATGCCATGACACACACTGGCGCCAGGCCAGCCAAGGCGGGTCGCCCTGCAGAGTGAGGCCCAGGCCACAGGCTGGCAGGACAATTAATGGGGGGAGAGGGAGCTCCGCGATTGCCCCAAAGAGGGAGGCCCAGGCCACCCAGCTAGCTATGCTGCAGCGGGTGGGCGGGGCCTCCCTCTTCCAGCAATCCCCCCACAGAGGGAGGCCCAGGCCAGCCAAACTAGTGCACCCCATGCCTATTGCCTGTAGAGGGAGGTGACTGGTAGAGGGGAGGAGGGGCAGCGCTGCACAGATGGCAAACAGTGGCAGGGGCTGGGCCAGCTGCCGGCAGCTGGAGGAAGGAAAGCCCCGATAGGTCCTGATCGCCAGCCAGGCCTATTTCTTACCTGCCCCCTACCCAAAGGGTCCCAGAGTGTGAGAGGGCACAGGCTGGGTTGAGAGACATAACCCCACCCCACCCCCTATGCACGAATTTTGTGCACCAGGCCTCTAGTAATTCAAATAAAAAAAGAAGGGGGGAAGGAATATATGAAGTTAATGAAGAGGGCATAGGTTCTCCTGGCATTGGCAGAATCAAGTAGCAGCTCAGTAGTGGGTGCCAGGGCAATACCAACTAGGCCCTCAAACTGGGAAACTGGTGGGGGTTGTGCAGGATGTCAGCCAAGAGACCTGGGACAAGGACAAGTCTCCACTCCAGCAGAGGAAAGTAGGCATGAATCAGGAGCACAAGCCAGAAAGCCAGGCAAACCAGCTGGGCATGTGTGGTAGGAGAAAGAGGAGGGCCGGAAGTTAAGGCTACATGAGCAGGTGCTCAGGCTTATTAATGCCGCTCAGATTTACTCAGTACATACTCAGAGCCAAATACTGAATACTGGGGATACAGAGGTGTATTAGTCGGTGTTCTCCAGAGAAACAGAACCAATAGGAGATATATATATGAAAGAGACACTATAAGGGATAATGGAAGCTAGAAAGTCCAAAATCTGCAGGGTAGGCCAGCACACTGGAGACTCAGGAGAGCCTATATTCCAGTTGGAATCCAAAGGCAGTCTGCTATAGAATTCTCTTGCTCAGAGTTCTATTTCTTGTTTTATTCAGGCCTTCAACTGTTCTACTGATTGGATGAGACCCACCCATACAGTTTGGAGGATAATGGGTTTTACTCAGAAGTCCACTGATTTAAATGCTAATTTCACCTAAAAAGGAAAAGCTCCCTCAAAGAAACACGCAGAATAATGTTTGACCAAATATCTGGTGGCCCGCCCTAGTTAACACATAAAATTAACCATCATTAAGTTCAGGAACCTGGATGAAAGTGCAGTCCTGATGTGATCCCTGCCATGGTCAGGAGAGAACTGGCCTGGGAGCTGGTGGAGCTGGGCCTGAAGAGGCTGTGCTGGGACCTGGCAAGGGACAGATAGCTTTGCCAGCCTTGGAGAGCTGTGACCTAGCACCTCATCACTAGAGCACAGGTGATGGGCAGACTGCCTTGGGTTGGAGTCCAGCTCCAGCACTAGCTAGCTTAGGTATGTTACCTCACCTCTCTGCACCTCAGTCTCCTCCATAAAATGAGGAATAGCAGGAATATCTAAGTCAAAGGAGGTAATTCCTTAATTCAGTGAGTTAATTATTTGTAAAGTACGAAAAAGTATTGGTAAAGCCTGGCACCATATAAGTGCTATAGAGTTGCTTGCCGGTATCATTTGTAAGCACTAGAGCAGTTTAACTATTACACTCTACCTCATAGGCACTTAGGAAAGTTCAAATTGAAATTTTTCTCCAAATAGTGCAAAGTGAGAAGGAACTAAGCCATGCAGAGATTCTTATACTTCAGTCTCGTGTTTTTAAAAAGAAAAATTGATTTTAGTTACCTAATTAAGACCCTTCTGAGTTTCCCATATCCTTAGGAAGAGACCCAAATCCCTTTCTTGGCCTCTGAGGCCTGCCTGGTTTGCCCTCGATATGTCTCTATATAGGCTCGTTTCTTACCTGCCCCCTCCAGGATGCCAGTCTCCAGTCATGCCAGGTTTCTCTGCGCCCTGTACCTTTAGTGCCACTGTAGGGCTGTTCCCTGTGCCAACCTTGGCCCACCCCTGTTTACCTGTCAACTCCTACTCATTACTCTGGGTTCAGTTTAAGCAAAAAAGCCCCCAAGACCAAGTTAACTACCTCCATTATGTGCTTCTGTAGCCCCCTGCTCTTCTTTGTATATTTCTCAATGTATTTCCAATTAGATGTTCAATCATCATCTATCTTCCTCCCCATTCAGCCCACTCCATAATATCAGGCACCGTGCTCATAGAATTCACAGCTCAACCCATGGGACCCGACACAGTGCTAAGCACATAATGCTCAACAAATGTGTGTTGAAAATTTTTTAAAATCTAAAGATAATAGGTTTCAGCTCTCAGGCAAATCTGACTGATTTTTCATGGCCAACTGAAATGCCAGGTTGAGAAGGATTCTAAAGTTATGTCATATCATGGCTGAATGAAACATCTGGCGTAGTGAGGGGTCCTGGGATGGGGCAAGAGCATTTGACATCCATCTCTTTATCTGAAAAGAGTTAACATCTCACAAAATACTGCTTCAGGTTTAATAGCAAACAAAAAGTTCAAGGGTGGCCTTTATCTGAATAGCAGTAGTTGCTGGAGCCACACTAACTGTAAAAGCAAACACACCCAAATGTTGCCATCTATTCAATGCCAATTTCAATCATCATTCTCACAGCTCTCATGAATTCACAAATCCCTTTTTATGACCATAAAATGGTATCTGCATGTACTGATGCTGCTTATTTTCATCCCCCTTTTAGAAAACATGTGCCATTGTGAGCAGTAAGACTTTTCAAAAATCTTTATTGTTGAAAGTATTACATATGTCACCTATTTTCCCCCATTAACCCCTATAGCCAGCGCCTGCCCCCCACCCCAGGCCTTCACCATGCTGTTGTCTGTCTGTGTCCATGGGTTATGCATATATGCATACAAGTCAAGTTCTTTGTTTGATCTCTTCCCACCCACCCACCCCTGCCTTCCCTCTGAGATCCCACAGTCTATTCCAAGCTTCTGTGTCTCTGGATCTATTTTGTTTAAGAGCAGTAAAGACTTTTGATTTGGGAGTTTGCCCTGGAGGACACCAATTCACAGGCTACTGTTTCAAAAGAGCTGAGGCCATGGAGTGGAAAATTGGCAAAGTTTACACTCAGGAACTTCAGTTCTTTGATGGCCCATAGGGAATACCCACATCCCTTCCAAACCTCAGTGTCCTCCTATGCAAAATGGGGATATATATATATATATATATATATATATATATATATGTATGTATGTATATATATATATATATATATATATATATATATGCCTAAGCGACTGGCCAACTGGCTGACCAGTAGCTATGATGCGCACTGACCAGCAGGGGTCAGACGCTCAGCACAGGATCAAAAACCACAGGCATGGAAACATGGAACAGACTGATGAATCTCAGAGGGAAGTGGGGAGGGGAGAGGGCAGGAAGAGGTTAACCAACAATCTTATATGCATACTAGAGGCCCGGTGCATGAATTTGTGCACTGGTGGGGTCCCTCGGCCTCGGTCTGGCCTGTGGGAATCATGCTGAAACTGGCAGTCCAACATCCCCCGCGGGGTCCCAGATTGCAAGAGGGCACAGGCCAGGCTGAGGGACCCAACCAGTGCACAAATCCATGCACCTGGCCTCCAGTCTATATATATAAAAAGGCTTATATGCTGAGTGCATAGCAGACCAATCACTATGACGTGCACTGACCACAAGGGGCAGATGCTCAACGCAGAAGCTGCTGTGAAGCGCATTGGCCATTTACAGAGAAAGAGCAGCGCAGACCCAACATTGACAAAACAACACTCAGCTTCCCCCAAGTGGGACACAGGCCCGCCACCATCCTGGAGCTACAGCCCACCAAATCACAGCCAACGCTGCCAAGGCCCCTTGATGCAAAATGGAGCCCACAGCCCACCCAGCCTGGAAATGGTGTCTCTGGGCACAGGGTAATGTCACTATAGCAACACCCATCTTCCTCTCCCTAATGACTCGCCTCCTTGCAGTTTCTTCAGCCCAGAAACACGATTTGCTTTATAGCCAGGTGGAAACATTTTACACTTTAACCAAATGTTTGTGAAGCATTTTCCCATTCCATTTCATTTGATCCTCACAGAAGTCCTGGAGTAGGTAGATAGGAGACTCAGTGGAATCCTGTTTTCTTTTTATTAGCTGAAAAATGGTGATTTAGAAAGTTTAAAAACTTGACCTGACTAAAAAGAAATAAGAAATGGTGGGGAAATAATGACTTCAGGTTTTCTCACTGTGCAGAATAGAGTCAAACACTGCTGCAGTTAAATATTTTACCCTTTGTTCTCCCTGCATGATCTACAATAATAATCTGCTTCATGTTTATATTTACTGCTGTACTGCTGACAATTACCATGAAAGAGAAGTTGGGGTGCTTCACTGGGCTGGAAAAAGTTTAGCTACATCAGAAAGCAGGTCTAATTAAACAAGTTTATTCTCTACATGTGAAAGGCTAAGTTGACTCACATATGCACGATATTTATAAAGCTCTCACTGGCGTCAGTAGCATGCGTGTGTTTTGATCTATCATTGTCAATCGTGAATTTGGTTGACACTTCTATTATAGAGAAAGGGCAAATAGCTATATTAAAATATTTCTTCTAATTAATTTCCTTTCAATGTGCATGAATTTGTGCACTGGGCCACTAGTCCTATCTAATAAAAGGGTAATATGCAAATTAACCATCACTCCATTATACCCACAAGCCATGCCCACCAGCCAATCAGGAGCGAGTATGCAAATTAACCCACCCAAGATGGCTGTGGACATGAAGAGAGCAGGAGGCTTGGGTTTCCCCAGTAATGGAGGAAGCTAAGCTTTCCGCACTCACTGGCCAGCCTAGGCCTCCACTCAAGGCTACAAAGTTTCAATTATAGAAGATAAATAAATCCCAACAAAAATGGCGGCAGCCACGGAGCTGGAGAGAGCAGGAGGCTTGAGTTGCCCCCGGTGATGGAGGAAGCCAAGCTTTCTGCACACCCTGGCAGGCCCAGGCCTCCACTCAAGGCTACAAAGTTACAATTCTAGAAGATAAATAAATCCCAACAAAAATGGCTGCAGCCACAGAACAAGCAGGAGGCTTGGCTCCACTCCAGGCTACAAAGTTTCAATTATAGAAGATAGATAAATCCCAGATACCAGGGCCTTCACTTGGGTCACCAGGGGGCATGGCTGGCCTGTAAACCACCACAGGCCCCTCACCCAGGCTGCCCCACGCCCCAAGGGAACCCCCACCCTGATCCAGGACACCCTTCAGGGCAAATCATCTGGCCCCTACCCATGCACCAGGCCTCTATCCTCCTACCTAATAAAAGAGTAATATGCAAATTGACCATCACTCCAACACAAAATGGCTGCCCCCATGTGGTCAAAGATGGCCTCCACAAGATGGCCAGTAGGCGAGGGCAGTTGAGAGGGACCAGGCCTGCAAGGGAGGGCAGTTGTGGGCAATCAGGCCAGCAGGAGAGGGCAGTTAGGGGCAAACAGGCTGGCAGGGGAGCAGTTAGGCATCAATCAGGCTGGCAGGGGAGTGGTTAGGGGCAATCAGGAAGGCAGGCAGGCGAGCAGTTGGGAGCTAGCAGTCCTGGATTGTGAGAGGGATGTCCGACATTGGAGAGGGTGCAGGCTGGGCTGAGGGACACACACCCCCATGCACGAATTTCATGCACCGGGCCTCTAGTTTATTATAAAAGGATATAACATAGGAATGGCCAGATGAAAGAGATGCATATGGGTCAAGGGTGCTGAGCTTTTATGCTCTGAGTGCACCATCCCCTCCAAAGAGCCTCAGTTTCACCAACCCAGAGCCTCTCTGAACCCCACTGATTTGAGTTTTTATGGAGGCTTCATTACTTAGACATTGATTCAATCATTCGTGCTTGAACACCATGTCACGTCCCTCTTGCCTCCTTGGAGGTCAAGGAATGTGACTAAAAGTTCCAACTTTCTAATCAAGTGGTTGGCAACCCCCATTCTTAGGTGACCTGGGCTGTTCCAAAAGTCGCTCAATTTACATAACAAAAAACACCTTTATCTCCCTCATCTCTTAGGAAATTCCAAGGATTTTAGGCGCTCTGTGCCAGAAATGGGACAAAGTCCAAATATGTATTCCTTCTTATAAATCACAATATCACAATTAAAAAGTCAATTAAATTTAAAAATAAAGTTTTAAAATAAGTGAAACAGATGGGTGATATTCACTATGAAAGGCTAACACTGAGGAAGCCAGGAAAAGGTGAGAAAGCATTGCTCCTGGGAGATATTAATAGATGAGTCACCATCAATTCCATGAAGTCCCTTCAGGAGGCGCAATGCGTCAACAAGTTCCTTCCTGTGATTAGGATCTACTGTATCTCACACCAAGGAAGTACAAAGGGAAGACAACAGCTTTGGGAGTGTGTAGTTATACACACTCCTTCTGAAAACTGCTGGGACAGCTCCGCTGAGCTACAGAGAGAATTCCCAGGGGGAAGGCTATTTCTCTGACATCTGCATCGATACTGGAAGAAATAGAAGGTTGTTCTCCAGACCTGTTCAGTAGTGGGAAGCAGGTTTTCCTGGGATGTAATCTGAGGAGACCCAGATGGAAGAAGGAAAGAGCTACAAGTTAGAAAAGGGAAGTCAAAAAGATTGAAGATAAAAAAGCCAACAGGTGGATTCATAATTGTGTTCTAACATGAGGAAGAACAGGAGAGACTGAAAGTGAATTGTACAAGATGTGGACTTGAACTTCACTGAAAGAGGAATGTTAAATATCCCTGGGTATGTTTTAGGATGAGATTGGCAACTCATGGCTTTGTAATTTAGAACAGGAGAATGGAGAAAATGAACTTTTTTAAAACTGGTATTTTTTTCTAATTACATAATTTGATAAGCATGTTGCAAATTTGGGAAATACGAAAAAAAATCTCAATGAAGAAAATCATACATAAATATATTGCCCAGAGATAAATGCTGTACACATGTTGGGGTATATATTTACAGCCTTCCATTTCTACAAATGTGTACATGTTTTTATCAAAGTCACATTCACACAGCATTTCCTGTTTTGCAGCCTGTTTTTCCCATGTAACAGCATAACATGAAAATGTTTCCATTCAAATGAATTTTCCACTATGTGAATTTTAATGATATAGTATTCCGTGGTATAGATATATGATAATTAATCTAGTAGTCCCCAGTTACTGTGGGTGCAGGGGGTGGTTAAGAGGAATAATTTAATAGGGCAAAAACAATAGCTTGTTTAACTGGTAATTTCTTTGCCTATAAAGTTAAGCATTTTTCACATGCTGGTCATTAGCTGGATTTTCACATATCCTTTAGTCCTGTGAGTCTATAATTGGGAATCAGCACTTGATATATGGCCTACAAGGATTTCAACCAGAAATGGAACGGGATGATAGGAAATGGAGAATCTCACGCATGTGCTCTCCAGGACAACAGAACTTAAGAGATGAGAGACTGACTTCCCATAAACGTGTGACTTACAGAGAACAGAAACTTATCTCCAGACCAATGAGCATTGGCCAAGAATCTCTTCACATTCTCAAGCCAATGAACTTATTGCTTGGGCTCTGGCCCATAAATGCAGCTCACCCCAACCCTTCAATGGACACGCCTTCAGCTTGCTACAGTTTATGATTCTGTATAGCAATTTCTCTGCTATTCCCTAATAAACTCCACTTCTATAATTTGAGCATGCCTCAGTTTACCTCTTTATTTAGGTTGACACTAGTATCACATATTTAATAAAAGACTTTTGGCTAAAGCATACAGGATGAAGCTCTATGTTTATTCTTGCTATCATTATGTACTACAATACACGGTTTAAATTTGTACATTTGAGCTGTGTTACTGCATTTTGAATGCCAGTACTGGACTCATAAAAAAGCAGCTGTTCTTTTGAGGTATTTATTCTCTTATTAACAAGATTGCCTGATTTTTATATTAAAACTATATTTATTTTATTTCCCTTTTATTGCCAATGTAAATTAAATGGGTATTTTTCTTTGCATTTATTTAAACTTTATTTTTGAACACTTGTGCATAAAATATTATAAAACCCAGTTAATATTAATCAGATCCACATTTTTTAAATTCTTATTTGCAATAGCATTAAGTTTAAATCTGTATGCATATGTGTATATTTTGGATTGTTTCCATAAGGTTTTAGAAAGTGAGAAATTGACCACAGGGAGACAAAACTGAATATTTATATCAGTCCTATTCTTTTACTAACTCATAGAATTTCTAACACAATATACAATTCCTATTCATCTTCAATAACCATGCAAATATTTGTGTCAAGCAGCCTAATCAGAAGGCATGTATACATTTATTAGGTGTTCATATATTTTTACATATGGCAAAGTTAAGAAGCCAAAAAACAGTCTCTCTACATTAAAATGCTTGAGCATTAACTAGATAAGGCTGAATAATTCTTCCCTCTTGATTTATTGTTATAGTATTTTTAAAGAATGTTTTATTGCTTCTTTCTTTTAGTAAAATGAAACATTACTTCGTTTTTCTATTGGGTCTTAGTTAACTGTGCCAACATGTAAGTGAGGGCTCAAATTTTCAACTGGCATCAACAGTTATGCCTATGAATTGGACTAGTCAACCATTATATTTTCAAGGCCCTATAGCTTACCCAAATAAATAAGGTTCATTATAGATCTGCTTACTAAACATAATGTACAAATATTTGTACAAACTGCAAATAATTCTAAGATTAAAACCAGTAAATTAGTTCTCTGCTCTGAATTTTTTTAAAAAAATTATGAGGTAAGGTGGGGGAGCTGCTCTGGAGTCCACCCTCATCTTAAGAAGCAGCATAGCACTCCCTTTCAAGTTTGATTTTTATAGCAATTTAATCACTATAATTGGTGGGCAAAGAAGAGGTGATTTCTGTAATTCTTGTGGGACCAAAGCCAAGCAGATGTTGTTTTCTGTTCTAATGTGATTTTCTACATTGGCCTTTAAGGGAGATGCCACAGAGCCTCATTTCTGTACTAGAGAGAGGGCTGGCTCTCCATGGAAGATGGCAGGTCGTGCATGTCTAAGGGGCCCAACAAACTCAGTAGCAGGACATTGAAGGCACTTCCTGCCTCTCTTGGACCCAGCCCACACCACTCAAGTCCAGCTCTTTGGGATTTTAGAAGAGGCATAAAAATGTTCTGGCTCTCAGTCTCCATCTATAAAATGAGAGGTTTGGATTCAACATCTAAGATCTTTCCCAGCGCTACATTTTATGAAGTTGTTATATTAAAAATCCATGGTTGAGATAATCATATGCTATGTAGTTGGATTTTTAAAAGTAAACATAACAAAACAAAAAATAAGTTCACTATAAATTTTCGACTTAATATGTATGAATCACTCTGATTAAGATGCTTGACTTGTGATATTCACTAAAGAGAATCATATATGAAAGCAGATTTTTATTTGCTGCTTGAAAACTAGAGGATTAATATTTTAATGTGGTGTATTGGGATAGTGACATTTCACACTTCATTTTAGCTCAAATAATTTTCAGTTTAAATTATATACCACATCCTGTATAATAAAGAGCTAATATGCTAATTAGATCAAACAGCAGAATGACCTTCTGGACGAAGCCACGGCTTCGAGGTCCGAGCCCCTTGCATTTTGTGCATTGGGCCTCTAGTTTATATAAAAGAAATTAAATTTTCTAATTCATTCAAATACCCTCTGAGTTTATCCATTTAAAAATATTTTTCAACCCAATCACATTATTTCCTGAAGCAGTTTCAAAACCAGATCAAAGCCATTCATTCTTCCTATCTAGCTAACCCCCAAGAGAATTTGTCCGAAGGTAAATTATTTTAGAGAATAAATACCAAAGCCAAAGAAATGGGTTTTTAAAAAACTTCATTGAGGAACAATTGACAAAAGTAATTGTATATATGAAGTGTACAACGTGAGGATTTAATGTACATCTCCATTATAGAATAGATATGTATAGAATTCCTTCACAATTGTTTTTGTCACATTAGACAGCAACCTAAGGACTCTAATCACAATACTACACTCTCTGAGGAGATACAAAACAAACCCAAGCACAATAAAAATTCAGCTCAAGGCTGTAGCTTCCAGAGATTAGGATGCTTTCTTTTGTCTAGAGCACAAAGTACCTTTAGACAATAGGAATCTTATTCAAATGTAGATCTTGACTCCATATGTCTTCTATTTGGCCTCAGACTTAATTTCTGACTTGCTCCTCAAAGCCCCCAGGCCAGCAGGATCAGCATCTCCTGGGAGTTTGTTGGAAATAATGCAGATTCACAGACCCCACCCCAGACCTACTGATTCATAATCTGCCTTTCACAAGATCCTCAGGGCATCTGCAAGAGCATTAGCATTTGAGTAGCACTAGTTTACCTCAATTTAGGGATTATTTCCCAATGGTTTGTGTCACTTCTTAAATTTTGCTCCTATACACCCTATCTGGAGTGGGTGAATTTTTCCCCTTGTACACTTTAAAAGCATGGAAGTCCCTTTGTGACTTTCGATCACAGTCCAAAGACAGCTGAAAAAACTGGCTCTCTGATGCCATGCCACAAGAACAGTTCCAACTCAAAGAGGAAACTTGAACTTTTTTCTTAGAGCAGTGACTCTCGGTGGTTCTCTTAGAGCAGTGGTTCTTTGCATCATCAGAGAGCCCTTCAAAAAGCCCAAAGCTCAAGTCCAGCCAGTGTGGCCTAGTGGTTGAGCATCGAACTATGAACCAGGATGTCACTGTTGACTCCTGGTCAGGGCACCTGCCTGAGTTGCAGACTCATTCCCCAGTAGGGGGCGTGCAGGAGGCAGCGAATCAATGATTCTCTCTCATCATTGATGTTTCTATCTCTTTCTCCCTTCCTCTCTAAAAAAAAAATATATATATATATACACACACGCGCGCGCACGCGCGCACACATATACACATATCCTATATAATAAAGAGGTAATATGCAAATTGACCCTCACACAAGATGGCCACCCCCATGTGGTCAAAGATGGCTGGCAGGGGAGGGTAGTTGTGGGCAACCAGGATAGCAGGGAAGGGCAGTTAGGGGCAACTGGGCCAGCAGGCGGAGAGGGCAGTTGGGGGCAACCAGGCCGGCAGAGGAGGGCAATTGGGGGTGACCAGGCCTGCCGGGGAGGGCAGTTAGGGGCAACCGGGCCGGCAGGGAAGGGCAGTTGGGGGCAACCAGGTTGGCAGGGGAGGGCAGTTGGGGGCAACTGGGGCGGCAGGGGAGGGTAGTTGGGGGCGACCGGGCCAGCAGGGAAGGGCAGTTGGGGGTTACCAGGCTGGCAGGAGAGGGCAGCTAGGAGCAACCACACCAGCAGGGGAGGGCAGTTGGGGGCAATCAGGCCGGCAGGGGAGCAGTTAGGCATCAATCAGGCTGGCAGGGGAGTGGTTAGGGGGTGATCAGACTGGCAGGCAGGCAAGCACTTGGGAGCCAGCAGTCCCAGATTATGAGAAGGATGTTCGACTGCCGGCTGTGGCTGCTGAGGGGCCCAGGGAGCGAGGCCGGGCCAGACCGGCGACTTGAGGGTGGGCAGCGCCGTGCGATTTCGAATCATGTGCTAGGCTCCTAATATATATATAAAGACCAAAACTCAGACCATACCCCAGCAATTAAATCAGACTATCCAGGGCAATGGTTCTGGAATTTCAGGTGCATTTCACTCACTGAAGGGCACGTTAAAGCACAGACTGCTGGACCCCAAACTCAGTCTCTGATTCAGTAGGTCTGGGATAAGGCCTAAGAATCTGCATTTGAAACAAGTTCCCTGGTTACGCTAATGCTCTTTGTTTCTGGACCACACTTCGAATCACTGCTCAAGGAGTTGGCCCTGAGGATCAGTATTCTTTAAAGCTCTTCAAGAGATTATAACATGCAGTCAGGTTTGATAACCATTGTCCTGGAGAACAATGAGATGAATATTAAAATTATATTGGTTTCTCCTACATCAACATCTTGTGAACCTGTTTTACCACATTAAATCATATATCCTAGCAAGCAACCAATTTTGGCAAGGACTATCCTTAGTTCCAAAACTTCTTGGCAAAATGAAATGTTCGGGGGTTTAAAAAACATTTATGGGTCTGTTCACTACCAGTATGTGAACCCCTTAAAAGCAGGGACTTTGTCTTGATATTCCTAGGTACCAAGCATGGGGCCTAGCACAAAAGACATGTTCAATAACTGTTTATAGAATTAAATCTATCAATTGTCCACCCAGCACCAGCCACCTGGAGATGGGCATGTGCTCT
The DNA here is from genome assembly GCA_026230045.1 of Corynorhinus townsendii. Taxonomy (NCBI): domain Eukaryota; kingdom Metazoa; phylum Chordata; class Mammalia; order Chiroptera; family Vespertilionidae; genus Corynorhinus; species Corynorhinus townsendii. The sequence continues at coordinate 176,647,999 of JAPDVU010000004.1, read as the reverse complement.
AATCAAGAAAGGGCACAATTGTCTGAAGTTTCATTTTTCACCAAACTGTCTTGACAGCCTATAAATATAATTAAAACTTCTGAATGTTGCCACAAATATTAGACAAGCAAATTATCTTCTCACAGCCCGTTCAGTCAGCATGTAAATGTAATATCCCCAGTGGGAGCCAACCTTGAGAACCAGCTTTATGCGTGGAAGGTGGGAAGCATAGTTTAAGGAGTCCCCTTAGAGGCAATGAAGAGTCAAAGGTTGAGGAAGGTGTGTAGCCCTCCCTGCATGACTTAAATGAAACACCTAAGGTTTAAAAAATAATAACAAATTTTTAAAAAAGAAGCAGTATAAAGAACACAATGGATAGCGGATATGACAGAAATAAAAAGACAGCACGTAAAAAATACATAAAAATGGATCTGGAGAGATTAGTAATTACTGAATAATTAAATTTAATTATCAAAATCTTAGTGGTATAGAGTCTAAACTGATTCTTATGGTAGGCACTACGCAAATCCAATTTTAAGATAACTTTTATGTCAATGAAACGTATTATGTGTATAACATCCAATGTGTATGTTAATCTACCCTAGCTCCTAAATTTTGGTAGCATAATGTTGCAGGATTATAAAATATATCAGTTTAACCTTAGGTTAATGTCCAACAAACATGTATTAGTTTACCTAGTGCACTGTTGGTGGGAATGCAGATTGGTGCAGCCACTATGGAAAACAGTGTGGAACATACTTAAAAAATTAAAAATGGAACTGTCTTATGACCCAGTGATTCCACTTGTGAGTATATATCTGAAGAAACCCAAAACACTAATTCAAAAGAATAGATGCATCCCTGTATTCACTGCAACGTTATGTATAATAGCCAAGATATGGAAGCAACCAAAGTGGCACAAATAGATGATGGATGAAAAAGTAATGGTACGTATGTATCATAGAACATTGCTCAGCCATAAAAATAATGGGATCTTAACCATTTGCAATAGCAGGAATAGACCTAGAGGGTATTATGCTACGTGAAATAAGTCAGAGAAAGACAATACCATATGACTTCACTTATATGTTGAATCTAAAGAACAAAGTAGACTGTTGAATCTCAGAGGGAAGGCAGGAGTGGGTGGGTAGAAAGAGATTCATCAAAGAACTTGTATACACATATGCATGACCCCATGGACACAAACAATAGTGGTGAAGGTCTGGGGCAGGAGGGCATATGCTGGATAGAAGAGGTCAGTGGGAGAAAAAAGGGGACATCTGTAATACTTTCAACAATAAAGATTTTAAAAATAATAAGTAAAGAACTAATTAACGAACAAGCAACATAGAAACGGATTTATGGATACAGAGAACAAACTGATGGTTGCCAGAGAGGAAGGATGTGGTAGGGTCTGGGTGAAAATGGTGAAAGGATTAGAAATACTTATTTGTAGTAACAAAATAGTCCAGCATAGGGAATAAAGTCCAGCATAGGGAATATAGTCAACAATATTGTCATAACTATGTCTGGTGCCAGGTGGGTGCTGAAATATCAGCGGATCAGTTTATAAAGTAGATGATTGTCTAACTGTTAGGCTGTATACCTGAAACTAATACAAAATGATGTTGAATACAAACTGTAATTGAAAATAAATTTTTTTTAAATGTGTATTGGTTCCCAAGGACTTTAGGTAGCACAAGCAGAAAACATCCATTATTTCTCTATTCTTCTAAGGACAAGAAGGAAAGGATATTAGTAGCCCCGTCTAATAGAACTTTCTGTAGTGATCAAAATGTTCTCTATCTGCACTGTAAAATACAGTAGCCACTAGTCACGTGAGATGATGGAGTAATTGCAATGTGACTAATGTGACTGAGGGCTTGAATTTTTCATTTATTCCTTTTAATAAATTTGAACTTAAATGTAAATAGCTACATGCAATAGGAACTTACCATTCTAGAGAATTATGCCATAGCATAGGCTATAACCACTTCCTCGGCACAGAACCTCCTAGCCATGTCCAAAGTCTGCCTCTTGCTCCACTAACTTGCATTAACCAATTCAAAAAGATAAACCTGAAAAATACTCCCCTTAATTTCATATGGAATGACAACACAGAGACTTCCAATGTAAAATCTACACTCTTTGAAAGGCCACAGACGTCCTCATTTTAATAAACAGTCCCTAATAAAAAAAAAAGTGAGCACAATGGGCTGCCGCTTTTGTGTTTGTAAATCCCAGATTGTAGGAGGAAAGGGAAAGGGCTCTTTTCAAGCCCTCTCTCTTTACAGGCTTCCAATTGCGCCACCCAGTGGCAAAGTGCTTGCTTGAATTTTTGACTCTGAAGGGCTCTTTGCTGGCCGAAGAATCCTGCTTAGTGAGGATGCTAAGCAGTGCCTGCTAAGATACTAAGCAGTGCCTGCTAAGATACAGGGAATGATGACGGCCTGGGTGACCTGCCCTGTCCATCTGCACTGTGATGTTGTCACATTTATTTTCATCTTAAGTCAATCAATGCCTCGTTTTGTAGGGTTTACTTTTTAAGAAGAAATGCAACATAGTAACAATCATCATGTTTAGATTCAAGAAAATTCCCTCTGAATTTCCTTAGCCCAAAGTACTTACATTACAATAAATTTATTTCCCTTTCATCAAATTTTATATGAAAGTATTGGATGGGTCTTTGCCTTTGATTGAGAATTTTTAAAAATAGAACACTTTTAGTGAGCCAGAAACATCTGGTAACATCTTTTTCTCAGAGTTTAGAAACGCTTCAACATAAAATTAAATGCAGATGTATAATTTGAAAGTTCATGAATCATCAGCTTATGGAGATTTATAATTACAGTAAACTTAAGTGTTCCAAAGCCACATTAGTCTGTGGCTATTGTAGCTAATCCTCTAGTAAAGAATTTGAATGGCATGCTAGCATTACATTTTACCTAGAATATGCTATCACAGAATCATGCATAGTATTAGCTGAGTTTTTTCAATTTGGAATTTCCCCAAATGAGAAAAATGCTCAATATAACATACAGGTAAGTTCCATATAGATGTAGATTCCAAGAAGCAAGTGTCTAAGGAGCAAAAAGAGTAACTGAAAATAATCAGTCCCATCCTGCATTCATTGTCACTGTAAGGGTAGGCAGATGGTGCATCCCCCAGTTTCCATGACTCAAGAGGGCCCAAGTCTGTACTGAGTTTGGCAGAGAATTTTCCTGGAGCTCAAGATCTCACAAATGTATCTCTGGGGGACATTTTAAAGTGACAGAAGCCACAAATCTTCCTTGAAAAAATGCAGATCAAGAGCAAGCATGAGCATAAGACAATAACATGAAGTTAGCATTGGCCCAGTTGGCATGAATTGACGCTTTGGTTGGCAGCTTTAGCAGAAAGATTAAGACTGGCTGAATTCAGGAAGTCTTTAAGAATTCCTGTGTGGAGAAGGAAGAGCCCCATTTGTGAGCTCAGATTTGTACTACATAAGTAAGGCAAAGGCATTTGTTAGCTCTTAAGAATTTCTGAGTCCTAAAAGGCTCTGCTTCAGATTTGCCAATATCTCCCAGGACCTGTTCTCAGGATCCTGTGGGAACTCATAAATTTGTTACTTGACACAATGAATCAATCCTTAGATGACTCCATCACTTATTGCCTGTGGCTTGGGGCAGGCCACTCATACTCTGGATCTGAAGCTTTTTTCAGATTGTCTCGGTAGTTAATGACTCCAAAGAAGGTAGAAACTATTACACAAGATTCCTTGGAACCTCAAACAAAACTCGGATAAGTAGAAGAGAGAGATTTTGCCAAATGTGAGGCTATATGCCAATTCTGAGTTCAGGTAAAGAGGCATAAATTACAAGAAACAAGAATTGAGGAGGTGGATTCAGTAATGAAAACTTCCCTCAAATCCCCAACACCACCACCACCAGGTGCCCCTCACAGTGCACATTTGGCAAACTTTTAAACCGCTTATCTTGCAGCTGAATGCTTGCTAGTATGCTCCTCTGTCTCTACCAAACTATTATCTCTATCATATTTTCATTCCCAGAATCTAAGATGTCCCTGATGCTTAGGTGAGGAACAAACGTTTGTTAAATTCATTAATATTATATAAAGCCCTGTCACTTAGACTCTCAAATAGCAGCAGCATTTGAAACGTTTACTATATTCCCTTAGGATCTATTCTTTATTCAGAACAGATTAGCAGTAATTTGTAAACGGGATAAAACATTCAGAATTCTGTGACTAAGTAGACATATTGTTGGAATATTCTCGTAATGTTGATGTAGCTGAATCAGAGAAAAACAATGCAGCTATTAAGGACAATTCATGAGAAAAATATGTAAGACTTAGCACAGAAGGAAGGAAGAAATGAAGGGAAAGAGGAAGGGAAGGAGAAAAGGAGAGAAGGGAGAAAGGCAGAATAGTCTGATTTATGTCCTTCAATATTTTAAAATCCTGAATATAAAAAAATAAAATTCTGAATATAATCCTATCTAATAAAAGGGCAATACGCAAATTGACCATCACTCCAACACACAATATGGCCACCCCCATGTGGTCAAAGATGGCTGCCTCTATGTGGACACAAGATGGCTTCCACAAGATGGCCGGCAGGGGAGGCCAGTTAGGGTGACCAGGCCTACAGGGGAGGGCAGTTGGGGGCAATCAGGCCTGCAGGGCAGTTAGGGGTGACCAGGCTGACAGACGAGGGCAGTTGGGGGTTACCTGGCCTGCAGGGGAGGACAGTTAGGGGTAATCGGGCTGGCAGGGGAGCAGGTAGGCAGGTGAGCAGGGAAATGGTTATGGGTGGTCAGGCTGGCAGGCTGGCAGGCAGAAGTAGTTAGGGCAGTTAGGGGCAATCAGGCAGGCAGGCAGGTGAGTGGTTAGGAGCCAGCAGTCCTGGATTGTGAGAGGGATGTCCTACTGCCTGTTTAGGCCCGATCCTGGGATCAGGCCTAAATAGGCAGTCAAGCATCCCTCAAGGGGTCCCAGATTAGAGATGATGCCAGCTGGGCTGAGTGACACACACACACACACACACACACACACACACACACACACACCATACATGAATTTTGTGCACCGGGCCTCTAGTATTAAATAAAATCAGCACTTTTAAGAACAAAGATGGAGAACTCATACTTCCTGACTTTAAAATTTACTACAAAGCTATAGTAATTAAAACAGTGTGGTACTGGTATAGAGACAGACATGTACTAGTAGACTAATGGACTAGAAAAGAGAGTTTAGAAATAAACCCTCCCAGATATAGTCAGATGATTTTTTACAAAGGTTCCAAGACCATTCAAAGGGGAAATGGATATCCACGTGCAAAACAATGAAATTGGACCCTTACCTAATACCATATACAAAAATTAACTCAAAATGAATCAAAGACCTAAATGCAAGACCTAAATCTATAAAACTCTTAGAAAACATAGCTTCATGACACTGGATTTGACCATGATTTACTAAATATAACACCTAAGAAATAGGTTACCAGTACATAGTAAAAATAGACAAATTGAACTTCATGAAAATTTTAAAATTTTGTACAGCAACTGACTCTACCAATAGAGTACAAAGGCAACTGCAGAATGGGAGACTATACTTGCATATCATCTATATGATAAAGAATTAATATCTAGAATATATTAATAATTCCTAAAACTGAACAACAGTAAAAAAGAACCACCAGCAACAACAACTTGTTAAAAATAGTCAAAGGACTTAAATAGACATTTCTCCATAGATTACAAATGACTAATAATACATGAAAAGATGTGAAACATCACTAATCATTAAGGAAGTCCAAATCCAAATTATGAGATACCACCACACACCCATTATAATGTCTGCTATCAAGAATATATAATATAACAAGTGTTGGGTAGGTTTAAAAATAATTGTAAACCTTGTGCACTGTTGGTGGAGATATAAAATGGTAGACACATTGTTGGAATATGCTCATGATGTTGATGTAGTTGAGTCAGAGAAAAACTGCAGCTATTCAGGACACTGGAAAACAGTATGAAAGTTCCTAAAAAATTAAAAATATAATTACCATATGATTCAGCATTTCCACTTTCAGGTATATATCCCCCAAAATTGGAGCAGGATCTCAAAAAGATACCTGCATACCCTTGTTCATAGCAGCATTATCACAATAGTCAGAAGGTGGAAACAACTCATTGACAGATGAATTGGTAAACAAAATGTGCATACATACAATGGAATATTATTCAGCCTTAAAAAGGAAGGAAATTCTGACCTGACAGGAGACCTGTCCAGTTTTTGATTCACCACTTGCCCCCCCACCCCAGATCATTAAGATACAATTTCCCCCTCTCAGATTGACAAAAATAAAAAATAAAAATCCTACATATTAAGTAAGATTGGTGGTTCAGAGGCAGAGCACTGGGGGTGGGCAAAATAGGTGAAGGGGTCAAAAGGTACAAAGCTCAAGTTCTAAGATCATTAAGTCCCAAGCCCATAATATACAACATAGTGACTATTTATATAAAAGCCTAAGCGACCGTTACAACCCAACAACCAGAAGGATCCATCAACTGGTCGCCATGATGCACACTGACCACCAGGGGGCAAACATTCAACACAGGAGCTGCCCCCTGGTGGTCAGTGTGCTCCCACAGTGGGAGCGCCACTCAGCCAGAAGCCAGGCTCACGGCTGGTGAGTGCAGCTGTGGCAGCAGCAGCAGGCGCACTGGGGCCAGGATCAGCATCAGTGGAGCTGCGCCCGCCCCGGCTGGGGCTTCTCCCTGGCCACCTGCCGCGTCGTTACTGCTACATCCCTCGGGGGCATGTCAGACTGTGGGGTGTTGAAGCCTGGCCTGCAGGGATTGGGGCTGAAACCTGGCAGTCTGACATCCCCCAAGGGGTCCTGGATTGTTGAGAGGGTTCAGGCCAGGCTGAGGGACCCCACCTGTGCATGAATCCATGCACCGGGCCTCTAGTAGTTAATAATATTGTAATATTATTAATACTTGAAAGTTGCTAAGAGAGAAGATCTTAAAAGTTCTCATCTTAAGAAAATAATGATAACTATGGGTAGTGGTGGATGTTAACTAAATTTGTAGAAATTATTTCTCAAAACATACATATATCAAATCATTATCTTGTACACCATAGATTAATATAGTATTACTAGAGGCCCAGTGTACGAAATTCAAGCACTCGGGGGCGGGGGGTCCCTCAGCCCGGCCTGTACCCTCTCACAATCTGGGAGCCCTTGGAGGATGTCCAACTGCCACGGAGGTGGGAGAGGCTCCCACCACCGCCACTGCGCTCACCAGCCGTGAGCCCAGCTTCTGCGCTCCCACAGGGGGAGCACACTGACCACCAGGGGGCAGCTGAGTATCTTCCCCTTGGTGGTCAGTGAGCGTCATAGCTACCAGTCATTCTGCTATTGGGCTGAAACTGGCTCTCCGACATCCCCTGAGGGGTCTCAGATTGCGAGAGGGCGCAGGCCAGGCTGAGGGACCCTACTAGTGCACAATTGGGATTGGGAGGGATGTGGGAGGATGGCCAGCCGGACAGGGACCACAGGAGGGCTGCAGGGTGTGTCCAACCTCACTCAGTCCTGATCTGCCAGACCCCAGCAATAAACTAACCTACCAGTCGGAGTGTCTTCCTCTCCTGCCCCCCGCCAGTGGTCAGTGCATGTCACAGCAAGTGGTTGAGTGTCCTTAGCCTATCCTTAGCATATTATGCTTTGATTGGTTGAATGGACGACTGGACAACTAGACACTTAGCATATTAGGCTTTTATTATATAGTATATGTCAATCCTATCTAATAAAAGAGCAACATGCAAATTGACCGCACCACCACTATGCCCACAAGCCACGCCCGCCAGTCAATCAGGAGTGAGTATGCAAATTAACCCAACCAAGATGGCAGTGGCCACAGAGCTGGAGTGAGCAGGAGGCTTGGGTTACCCCCAGCGATGGAGGAAGCCAAGCTTCCGCCCTGGCCAGCCCTGGCCTCTGCTCAAGGCTACAAAGTTTCAATTATAGAAGATAAATAAATCCCACCAGATACCTGCTTCCAGCTGGCCCTGGCCTCCACTCAAGGAGGCGCTGAAAAAAAGCAGAAAAGGAGGGGCTGGAGCTTGGGTTTCTGCAAACAGCCATCAGCCCCTCACCCAGGCTGGCCAGGCACCCCAGGGGGGACCCCCACCCTGAAGGGGCTGTGGCCAGCCTGCAAACAGCCCTCAGCCCCTCACCCAGGCTGGCCAGGCACCCCAGCAGGACCCCCACCCTGATCCAGGACATCCTTCAGGGCAAACCAGCTGGCCCCACCCATGCACCAGGCCTCTATCTGTACTAATAAAAGGTAATATGCTAATTAGACTGGGAGACCTTCCAGACGTTCCTCTGGACAAAGCCATGGTGGCGGGGCTGATGTAGAGGTGGTTAGAGGCCAGGATGAAACGGCAGTTGTGGGTGATCAGGCTGGTGGGGGGTGGGGCCATTGGGGGTAAGCAGACCAGCAGGGGGGCCATTTGGGGGTGAGCAGGCTGTCAGTGGGGGTCAGTTGGAGGTGATCAGGACAGCGGGGGGCGGGGCAGTTTAGAGTGAGAAGGCCAGCAGGAGGTGGGTTGGGGGCGAGCAGGCTAGTGGGGAGGGAAGGTGGGGGCGAGCAGGCCAGCAGGAGGGGCAGTTGGAGGCGAGCACACTGGTACGGGGGCAATTGGGGGTGATCAGGCTGGCAGGGGAGATATTTGGGGGCAAGCAGGCCAGCGGCGGGGGGCAGTTGGGGTCGAGCAGGCTGGCAAGCAGAGTGGTTAGGGGCAATCAGGCAGGCAGGTGAGCAGTTAGGAGCCAGCAGTCCCAGATTGCAAGAGGGATGTCTGACTACCAGTTTAGGCCCAATCCCTGTAAACTGGCAGTAGGACATCCTTTGAGGGGTCCCAGATTGGAGAGAGTGCAGGCTGGGCTAAGGAACACCCCCCCCACCACCTACCCTCCACCACCCCCCAACCCCCCGCATGAATTTCGTGCACCGGGCCACTAGTTATATATAAATTTAAAAATGAATGGAGGGAGATTTCTCTTTGTGCTGATATACAAGAAAAAATTCAGAACAATAAATGCCACCATTTTCTAGTATGTTTTTTGTTTTTTGGTTTTTTTTTTTACAAAGAGAGGGAAAACAAATTTGTTTTGGCCTTTATGTGCATTTAATAACTTTGGAAGGACATATAGGAAACCGGAGACATTGGAGAGCTGTGGGACTGGAGTGGTCCCTGAGGAATGGGAGGAAGACACTTTACTGCTACCCTTTGTACTTTTCTAGCTTTTTCAACATAAAACTGTATTACAGATTTTTAAATTAATTGTTTTAAGAAAAAAGATATCTATCCAGACACTGACTTAAATTACAAAGAGAGCTTGCATCCATATTCAATGCTAAGATGGCAGTTTTAGGTTAAGGAAATTCTTCTACTTGACTTTTTCCAAACTGTTGTCAAGACAAAGTTCCCTTTCTCCATAACATTGAGAGAATTAGGTGTTAACCTGGCATCCAGACAGAAATAGCTGCTTAATTCCAAGCATGGATGGGTTAGGAAGGCCACAAAGTTATTGTTCTATAGGTTCATGTGACACCTTGTAAATACTTCTTGCCCAGTGGGGGCTCAATAAACGTTTGCTGACTCATCTGTCACAGAGAAGCACTATTAACTGAGAAGGACCAACTGAAGTCATTTAATCAAAAAATCAATTTCATTTTCCTTGTCATGGGGAAAATATTTCTGCTAAGTTGAGAAATATGCAGAGGTGATTAAATTGTGTCAAGGATTCAGATTGTAAAGCCCAGAGTTAACATGGTGTGAACAAAACAGATGCAAATCAATTTGCTTTGCATTATAGTTGGCAGTGTTGAGTATACTTAGTCACATATGGAAGTCATGTTTATTATTTCAAGAATATAGTATCACTTTACAGAGTTTAATATTCAAAGACCTACATTATATTGCTTCTTGTCCATTTCTGAGCAATGTCTGGGCCAAGGTTTGGCATTAGGGTTCCTAGAATAATTGCAAACTTGTTTCCCTCCCCTGCACTTCACTTCTTGTGGTCCTAACACCATGATTGTATCAGATATTAATCTACGACTCAACCACCAAATGGATTTTATTGAAGCTGCTGTAATTCTAATGCCAGAAAACATGACAAATAGTCAACATGTCACAGAAGATTTATGTTTGGTTTTGAAACCCATTATCTTTTAGGAAATACTGCATAGTATGATTCACTGAGTGGTAGCAGTTTCATATTACCCAAGGTTTCTCTGTATTGATTTCAGAGTCGTTATTACAAATCCAAGTGTCTATGCTTTGCTCGGCTTGCACGATTACGATTAAAACCAAAATCAGCTTTAGGGATCATTAGCAAGAAATAAAGGTTCCTTGCAAGACTAAGACTCTCAGACTGGGAATAATGCAACCTTCATTTCCCCCTCTGTTTAAGGTAAATGCAAGAAGGGGAAATGTGTTGCTCGGACTAAATTGACCAAACAACTGGTTGGCAGCTGCTTTTCACTGCCAGTCAGTGAAATGGAACCACTTCAGATCTGTACAATACTGGAGTCAGAGGAGGCCTTAAAGACCCTTCAGTGCAAATCTCTCACTTCACCTCCAGTGAGACTCAAACAAGTGAAGCGACTCCACACCAATGCTCTGTTCCTGCACCATGTCCAGCAGCTCTGCACATATGTGATGTGATGATGTGGAAAAGAGGCAACTCAAGGGACCATGAACATGGATAGAGCAAGGCCATGGTTTGTCAACTTTTTTATCCATTTCATTAAGGGAAATCTTCTTGATTAGGAGAAGGTATTAAATACTTTGAATGATGGGAAGCTCAGGGCTTTGCAGTTGGGGTGAGAAGGGAGGGAAGTGAGGGTAGACAGCAGTGGCAAGGGAGTATTCAAAGTTACCTTTAGGGAACATTGCAACAGCTTACCATTAACCCATGTACTGAGGCCAAGGTACAAACACTTTGCCTCTGTAAGCTAAGTGTTCTGGTTCCTGTTCCCTTATTTAAATTTTCCAAGTTTTGGAATCTAACCTCCAGTCACTACCTCATTTTATTAACACACTCTTCAGCATTGGACACAGCTGACCAGTTTCTCTGATTTAAAATACCCCTTGCTTCCTTGACCTTACAGTCTAGGAGTTTTCTTCCTATCTCATGGGCAGTTATTTATCAATCATATTTCAGTCTCTCTCTCTCTCTCTCTCTCTCTCTCTCTCTCTCTCTCTCTCTCTCTCTCTCTCTCCTTTCCTCTTGTCTGCTTCAATCACTTAATGGTTAATAGGTATCTTCTACCTAACATGTCCATAAAAGAACTCATTTTTTATCTGTCCCCACCATAGAATGTACCCCTACCTTATACCCTAGTCTTTTCCCATTTTAATAAATGCATTATCTTCAGCTCAGCTCCTCAAACAAATTACAAAACTTATTCTCTATCTTCGTTCTTGTACAGTTGACTCTTGAACAACAAAGGTTTGCTCTGCGCAGTTTACTTATACACGGATTTTTTTTTTCATTAAATATAGTCACCTTTTCATAGCCACTGGTTTCACATCTGCAGATTCAATGAACCTCAGATGGAAAACAGTATCTTCACATTCCTAACCATAGATTCCTAGCCGTGGTTTCCCAACTGTGGATGGAAAATGCTATAGATGCAAAGGGCCAATCTAGAGTCAGAGGTTATACCCAGATTGTCAGTTGTGTGGGGGTGAGCACCTTAACCCATTGTTGTAGGTGGGGATAAAGAATCACATTCAAAATACTTCTGATCCTGTATTACTTAACCTCAACATCATTGATCTCTTTGCTGTGGTCAATGTAGGCTGTTCAGTAGTATCCCTGACTTCTACCCACTAGTAGGGGCAACCAAAAATGTCTCCAGATGTTGCCAAATGTCCCTTGGGGGCAAAAATATTCCTGGCTGAGACCACTGCTGTGAGATTAGTGACACTTTCAGAAGACAGTCAGTCCTAGAGAAGTGTTGGGTCAGGTTCTCTGCGCAGGAGGGTCACTGGGAGTCCTGGAAACAGTACCCGATGGGAGTGAAGGAAGCAGGGCTGGGGAATGTTGAACCCAGAAGCAATTGCCATAAAGATGTCAATAGATTCATTGGGGAGCTCTGGAGCCCTTCAGGTTGCCCCAAATTCAGGCAAAGGGCTGAGTCCTTCCTATTAATTATTGCATAGGTCATGACCTTGTCCAGGCTCCCTGACACAGATGGCAGTGCCGCCAAATGGCCGTGCTCCTGGCATGGGAAGAATGAGCTCCCCAGCCCTGAAGGGGGCCCTAAATAAAGCATCATAGTGCCCACCATCAAAAGAGAAAAGATTCGTGGGTTTTATAAAAACTGGCTGTAGTTCTTATAAATTCATAAGTTGATTTTTGTATTGTCAGAGTACAGATAAAACCTGTATAGTAAAGCTGCCTAAAACTATGCCATTTGGAGCTCTTTCCCCAAAGGTGTTTAAAGGCCCCCTTGGAAATGATCAGTGGATATTGATTTTGACTTGTTTTGTGAACAAATAAAATTAGAAAGTTCCTTCTGACTCTCTGAACTAAAGTGAGTATTCCACAAGGTGATGGGACTGTTCCAAATCTTTCCTGGAAAAATGCTTGCAGGGCTGGTGGTGACGGGCTGGAACTTGCCCCTGTCACTGTGCTTCAGCTTCATCTACTCAAAATGCAATCCTTAAACAGCAAGGGCACAGCACCAAGTACTTTGCCTTGCATTATCTCATTTAATTGTAAAAAAATTCACACAAAGCCACCCAGTTGGCAAGCAGCCAGGCTGGGACCCAAATCCAGGTATGTCTGACTGCAGAGCACTAGCTTTTGTTTCTTTATATAAATATTCTGCAAATCTCTAGACTCTGTAAAGCTGAAGGAAGAAGTATCCATCCAAACACTGATTTCTGTTCACTAGCCACATGTATGGTTCTCAACTATTCTCTTGAAATTTTGACAGAGAGAAGGAGATATGAAGACAGTTACCAAATATTTTCTCATATGTTTTCTCAATCCCTGCAAAAACCCTTTGAGGTAGGCAATAGTATCCTGTCATTGTATGTGATAAGAAAAGGCTCAGGAAAGGGACTTAGTCAATCCAACACTATATGGTACAAGTCCCCCACCCCAGCTCTAGCTGGTCTCAGAGCTCCTGGCTCCACACCACCACCTGGAGCTCCAGGAATTGGTTTCTGTACTCACTTCCATTGAGCCATGGACATTTCTCCCTTCAGAAAAACCTTCCCCAAGATGAGTTAATTTGGAAGTTGGCCAGACCTCCTCTTGTACTCGTGGCCCTATGTTCGGAGTCATGGTTACTACTTTGATCTGGCTGTTGTTTCTATGGCACCAACAACTAAATAAATATCATATCAAACGAAAACAGGGTGTAGAAGTGTTTACTTTTGGCTTTACTCTCCACTAATAGCACAAATTGTGCAGTGGAAAGAAAGCACGGGAAAGTTCTTTACCTGAGGCCACACAGACCAGGCAATGGAGTGCAGAGAAAGCAGGCCCGTCCCATTCTGTTGCCTTTAGCACATGGTGTTCTGATTGCAAGGTGCAGGCAAACTTTTACTCCAGGTTGTGAATCATGAAGGCTTTATTTGGTGTTTAAAATTCTTGGGGTTAAAAAGGAGCAGAACAACTCAAAAGAGCCATGATACACACAGAAATTGTTTCAATAGATAAAAGGGGAAAGTAAAAAACAGTGTGGCCTTGAGTCTCAAATATGTGAATGTGGGTAACAGAGCAGTGTGTGTGTGTGTGTGTGTGTGTGTGCTAGGGGCAGGACCTACTTTATGGGCCCACTTTATGGCCATACAACTTATGTGATACACAGGGCCCTGCGCTCAGAAGGACTTCACTGGGTTTAATGTTTTGTTGTCACTACCTTGAAATTCTTACTAATTTTGAACAAGGGACCCTTCATTTCTATTTTGCCCTGGACCCAGAATCTATGTGCTCCATCCTAGGTAGAGAATACTTACTAGCAAAACATTCTTTAAAGTACAAATTAATATTTACAGAATAGTCATGGGGTTGTAAAGTACAACATAGGGAATGTATGGTGTCAGATGGGTACAGGATTTATTGGGAAAATCGCTTATTAAGTTTTCAATGTCTAACCACTGGGTTGTACACCTGAAACTAATAATATGGTATGTTAACTGTAATTGAAAAATAAAAATGGCTTTTAAAATAATGTTATTTGAGATTTTCACAAAACTGAATGTTTCTTCCTTTGTATCTGTACCCTGTGGATGTGCTTGAATTTCCACAAGCATCTTAGAAAAATTTTAACTTACACAGATGTGTCTTTCCCAAAACTCTGAATTCTAATTTACTAATTTGGTAATGGCTTCTCATTTCCAGACACGAATCTCAATTCAGCCAGGGGCAAGGGCACATAATAGTCCAGAAGACAGGAACCAGACAACCTCTCCAGGTTAAAATTAGAGTCTTGGTAAGGACTGTGACAAGGAAGGAATAGAATGACCTTCAAAGAATATTTTATCCAGACTGTCAAAATGCAGGGACAATTTAGCAGTAGGGAGGGCTTTTTAAAAACTGGCCACTCTGGAGGAGGCCAATTCAGTGAATAGTGTTTTCCTTCCCAGTATTACCAGGGGTGTTTGTGTGTGTGTGTGTGTGTGTGTGTGTGTGTGTGTGTGTGTGTGTGTGTATTTGAAGGACTGAGATGGGGCCCTGCTGTGTATTGGAAACGAAGTTATATATTTGACTGAATGTGAATCCTACTCAAAGAAAGTGATCACAGACTAATTAAAACTAGTATCTCAAGAAAAAATCAGAGGAAGCCAGTAATTTTTTAAAGAAATGTTTAGAATGTATTTATTGACTGATGTAAGAAACTAGGTACAAAGTCAACTTGCAAAAAATGAACTAGGTGTTCCTTTAATGTGATTTTTGAACAGTAAAACATAACATATTTTGCACACTGCAAAAGACATACAGGAGTACTCAGAAAAAAAGTACATCTACTCACCCTGTTCCCTGTCCCCAGTGCATATCCCTTCCCTGAGTATAATCCCAGTTACTTATTTCTTGTGAATCCTTCTAGGGATTTCCAGGGCTAGCTGTGTTCTTATCAAAAAAAAAAAGAAGAAGAAGATTAAGACAAAGTAGATAGGAAGTACTTAAATGAAAACTCTGAGACATAATTGGTAGTATCAAAATAAATGCAATCTGGGGCTAAAAGCCAAGGCAAAATATAATAGTGAAGGATTATAGTAAAAGTGCACAATATACATTGAGAACCTGCAGCGTGTTCAGTTTCATACCAGAGTCTGGATTACAGTGGAGAGTAAAATAGATACAGTACCGTCTTTACAAAATTTATAATCTAGACAGAGAGACATTAAGTAAATACCCACCTATAATAAATCACAAGGGAAAAGACCACAGCACTGTGAGAAAATAAAATGGAGGGACTTAACCGAGGCAGGGCCCGGGGAGGCATGATGAGGAAGTAACACTGTGACCCTGCAGCTGAGACCTGCAGGTGAGGAGTGGGGGGACAAGCATTCTTAGAGAGGGACAAGCGAAGTATGCAGGTCTGGAGAGAAGAGCTTCACAAAGGATCGGGAAGAAGCTGTGGGGCTGGGGGGAGGGAGCGTAGGCAGGGGCCAAGTTAATTGCAGTGAAAGCGATCATTGAAGGGTTTTAAGCAGAAGAATCACATGGTCTGATTTACATTTTTTTAAGATTCCTTCTGGGGGATGACTGGTGATGGAAGATTTGACTTGGGGTATTACATATACACTACAATATAAAGATGATGTATTATAGAATTGTGTACCAGAAACTTATTTAATTCTATTGGCCTATGTCACCCTAATAAATTCAATTTTAAAAATTTTAAAATAAAATAAAAGATTCCCTTTGGCTACTATAAGCAATGTAAGTAGCAAGACCATTTAGGAAATAAACTCAGTTACCCAGAAGATCAATAATGATGTCTTGGAAGGAGGCAGTGGAAGAAGATATGGAAGGTCTTAAGATATATTTAAAGGTCAACTCAATAGGCAATAGTAGCTCAAGTGAAGAAAAAGAACCATTTTTCCTGAAACCTCATACTATTTTTATTTAAAGTAATAAATAATTAAACTGATAAACACAATAATAGCAAAATAATTAAAATAGAATTTCAGTGTTGCTTGCATTAATATTGTGTTATTAGCCCTCAAACAGTTTTCACTTTTTTATGGGCAATTTGAACTTATTCTTTTGTGACCTGCCAATAGGGGTTTTTGTCCCGTTAACTACTAAATTATTCTTTTTCTTGTTGCTTGTTTATGTATTTATTTCCTAGGGCTGCCATAACAAAATGCTACAAATTAGATGGCTTAAGGCAACAAAAATATATTCTCTCACATTTCTGGAGACTAGAGTCCAAAACCAAGATGTTGCAGGACTATGCTCCTTCTAAAGCCTCCAGGAAAAGACCTTTCCTTGCCTCGCCACATTTCTGGTAGCCCAGGTGTCCTTGGCTTAGAGCTGTGTGAATCTCTTTTGTCTTCACATGAGATTCTCCCTGTGTCTGTCTATAGCTCCTTTCCCCATAAGGACACTAGTCATACTGAATTTAGGGCCCACTCTATTCCAATAGGATCTTGTCTTGACTACTAGTAATTACATCTGCAATGACTGTTTCCAAATCAAGTCACGTTCTGAGGTCCTGGAGGTCAGGACTTTGCCATATCTTTTTGGGGACACAATTCTAACCATAACAACTTGTAAAAGATCTTTATATCCTGCCCTAACTGGTTTGGCTCAGTGGGTAGAGCGTTCGCCTGAGGACTGAAGGGTCCCGAGTTCAATTCCATTCAAGGCCATGTACCTTGGTTGTAGGGATATCCCCAGTAGGGGGTGTGCAGGAGGCAGCTGATCCATGTATCTCTCTCATAGATGTTTCTAACTCTTATCTCTCTCCCTTCTTCTCTGTAAAAAAATCAATAAAATACATTTTTCTTAAAAAAGATCTTTATATCCTACAAATATTTTTCTCATCTTGTCATTTGCCTTTTCATCTTATTTATGATGTGTGGGACAGATACAGGTGGTTTCAATTTTATGAATTTAATCTATCAATTTTTCTTTTATTCAGTAAATATCTGTTAAGTGTCTACTGTTTACACAAAACTGTTCTAGATGCCTTTGATCCAAAGATAAATGAGATTGGGTCTCTTACCCCAACATGCTTATACTCTAGGAGGCAGGTATGTAAACAAATATAAGTCAGTAGGATCACTGCAATACTAGAGATTTGAACAAAGTAGAAAGTGGCAAAAAAAATATGAGGAAATATCCAGCTGAATTTGGGCAGCTGGGGAAGCTGCACAGACTGGGAGAGGTCCTTGGGTAGTGGTTAAGGAAAACCAACTCTCACTAATTATGCCTCTTCTCCTGGCCAGCTGGGCATACAGTAGGCTACTCAAAGTGTGCCCGGAACAGCATCCGCATCACATGGGAGCTTGTTAGAAATGCAAAATCTTGTGCTTCCCCGGCCCCACTGAATCAAAGCCTGCATTTAAACATCTCGGAATGATTTGGATACACGTGAACGTTTGAGAAGAACTTCCCTATGCTTTGGAAATTCTTTTCTCAGGTTTACAGTCACAAGTCTCTGTCCACGATTGTAAGGACATAATTAGAAACTCCCAAGAAGCCTTGCATTACAAAGGCAAACTTTTAAACTCTTCCCATGTGTTATGTCAAGATGCTGATTAGTATATCAAATGAGCAGCCTTCACCAAATAGCTTCATAATCCATGGGAAAAGAGACCCAGTTTGCACATTTCAGGGTAAGCTCAGTGGAAGCCAAAGGGACAATTTGCTCTCGGGATGACCCTGGCATGAACCTGTGATTCAGACAGAAGATAAGCCTTCAAATCTGTGCCCTGGATCAGCTGTTCAAAGGGGATTTGTCTCCTCCATTATAATTGGTCTCCCGCTTGTATTTTGAGCAGGTGGCTCAGGGAAAAGGGAAACTTTGTTTTATTTGTTTAAGCAGTTGAATAAAGGAAGTGTCTCTTTGGGGAAGAAGAGAGACAGGAGCAGTTTCTGGTCTGGTAATTAGGTAGGGTAAGCAGGGGGAGGTGGGGGTGGAGGAGAAAGTCATGGGGAGAGAAAAGGGAAATGAGAACTGGAGGAAAGAGGAGAATTCTCTGAGCAGAGTATTACAGCTGCTGAGTCACTCACAACCAGGCTTGTTTACTTGAAAGCCAAGTTCAATTCTGTGATGAAAAGGAAGGACCACAAGGTGTATGACAAGGATGTGGGTGTTAGTACTGCAGCCTTCAGATAGTAAATGCTCCTTAGGAAACATGCAACACGTGGAAAGTCAGCTCCCAGCACTCTGCAGGTGTGCACTACCTGCCCACACAAGCTCTTTCTTGGTTAATTCAATCATGGGTTTTAGTAGAACAAAGACTAGAGTTTATCTTAATATATTTGGAAAGATGGCATCATATGCTTACTCTATGCTGAACAGAGGCATAAATACCAATAGTAATCTGGGCCACTTTTTGCTTCCTGCCTAATACGCATCCTGCTCACCAAGAACCTGCCATGGATTTTAGAGAGAACTTATGGGAATTCATTTCATTTCAACAAATGAATATCGAGACTTCTGCCTGCAATGTATTGTGCATGTCAGGACCACCACGTACAGTTGAACAGATGGACACGGCTTAGCTCTGGGCACTGTTAAGAGCTGGGTACTGTACAATCCACCCACATACACAGCTGCCCTGGGCCTAGAGATACAAAGGTGATAGAATTCTATATTGAAAAATTTACAATTTAACATAAAAATAAGTAGCTAGGAAAACACATCTAGGAGAAACCCTCAAAGTTTTTTGTAACTTGTGAAACTGGGAACTAGAAACTAAAATACATTTATCTTTATACTAGAGGCCCAGTGCATGAATTCGTGCACAGGTGGGGTCCCTCAGTGTGGCCTGTGGAGATTGAACTCCAGCCCGCGCCCCCCACAGCCCCTCCTGGCACCCCACGTTGGCCTGGCGCCACCCCCTCACCTGCTTCACCATCCTGCCTGCGGGGTAATTGATTGGTGCTGGGCTCCCCCCACCAGGATCCTGCTGCTGGTCACTGTCTGTGGGGCAATTGGCGGGGTGATCAGGCCCCCCCTCGCAATCACCTTAGCCTGGTGCCGCCCACTCACCTGCTCCACCATCCCACTGCAGTCCCATTCTCGTCAGGGCCCATTGGGGCCAGCAGTGCCTCCACTGCCGCCCACTGCCAGCGCTGCATCACCGATGCCCGCCATGTTTTGCGCCGCCCCCTGGTGGTCAATGTACATCACAGCAAGCGGTTGAACTCCCCATCTCCTGGTCGAACTCCCAGTTGAACAACTGCCCAAGGGGACAATTTGCATATTAGGCTTTTATTATGTAGGATAATATACATGAACATTACTTTTGGTTTTGTGGGCCATTTTTGAATGATTTTTGTCAGATATTTCAAACTTCTGTTATTTTTTAGTTGCCTCTGTTTAAAATCTATAACTTCTGACTATTTTTAGCTGTTTTGCAAAATAAAATTTTTAGGCACTAATATTAATAGAACAGTGGGGATATGGCATGCTTTGCCATGCAGAATGTCACAGGCAACAGCCATCTGACAACTACATCACTAGATCTTTTTATAAAGGGAGAGCTGGCTTTCCAATTCAGTCTAGTGATGATCAATTTCAATATCTAGCCAATGGACATACAATTTTTGAAGCAGCAAACTTTAAGATTTTGAAAGCCATTTGCTCATTATGAATATAAACTTATTTTTAAAATACTTTAAAATTTTTATTCATAAAAATATCATATGCCCCTATCACGCAACATGTGCAAAATTAACTCAGCTTGGATCACAGAGCTAAATGTAAGAGTTGAAGCTATAAAACTTTCCTAGAAGATGTGCTCCCTTTGGCAACATATACACTAAAACTTTCCTAAGAGAAAGTATAAGCATAAATCTTCATGACCTTGGATTAGGCAATGGTTTCTTAAGAGATGATCCCCAAAGTAGAAGTAACAAAAGAAAAAAATAAATTAACTGGACTTCATTAAAATTTTAAAAACATCTTTTTTAAATCCTCACAGGAGGACACTTTTTCCATTGATTTTCAGAAAGCATGGAGGGGTGGGGGGAGAGGCGCATCAATGTGAGAGAGACACATTGATTGGTAGCTCCAACATGCTTCCCTGACCAGGGCAAGGGAATGAACCTGTAACCCAGATATGTGCCCTTGAAGGAAATTGAACCCATGACCTTTGGGTGTGCAGGCCAGTGCTCTAACTGCTGAGCAACACTGGCCATATAGCTAAAAATAAAAAGGGGCATCATCAAGAAAGGAAAAATATATCCTACAGAACCGGAGAAAATATTTCAAGTCATATATCTGATAAGTCCCTTATCAGACATATAAAGTAACCTCACAATTCAAGAATAAAAAGGCAACCCAACTAGAAAATGGGCAACAGATTTATTTGAATAAATATTTTTCCACAAAAGATATATAAAGGGCCAATAAGTACATTAAAAGATGCTCAATATCATCAGCCATTAGAGATGCAAATCAAAACTGTGAGATACCACTTTACATGCTCTAGGATAGTTTTAATTAAAAAGGTGGATAATAACAAGTATGGACAGTAAGGATGTGAAAAAAAATTGAAACCCTCATATAGTGCCAGTGGGATTCTAAAATGGTGCAGCCACTTAGGAAAACAGCCTGGTAGTTTCTCCAAAAGGTTTCTTGAAGGGTTAAACATGGAGTTTCCATGTGGCCCATTCCTCTCCCAAGTATATACCCACGATAATTGAAATGTATTTTCACGCAAAAACTTGTACACAAATGTTCATAGTATTATCCCTAATATCCAAGAAAGGGAAACTACCTACATATCCATCAACTGGTGAATTGACAAGATGTAATATGGTCATATAATGGAATATAATTTGACTCTGAAGAATCTTATGTGAGGCTTCAGGACACTAAAATGACGCTTCCAAAAAAGTTCACTTACAGAAGAAAGGTTTACAAATGAAGAGTCATGATATTTACAACTTACTCTCAAATTGTACAGTGATGACAATAAGTGTCAATTATAGAAAGATAAAGTAAGCATGACAATAATTGGTGAGTCTAGGCTAAGGATATATAGTATTTCATTAGACAATTCATGCAACTTTTCTTTAAATTTGACTTTTGTTTACAAAATAAAATAATAAGGCAGATTAAATACAGTGACTCTTATTTGAGGGGCTTGATTCAAGATCCTTAAAATTTACTGTGTATTCATTCACCTGTTACCTGGACAATTAGATGGGGTGGTGGGAAAGGGCAGTAAAAGGAGCATCCCCATCATACTACCTTCTCTGTTTAGTTTCTGATGAGGGCTTCTTGGTGATGGGTGGCATTTCAATAAGAAAACATATCCTAACCCCAACTAATAACTTAAAAGGGTCCTCAATCTTGATAATCAAGGTACCACTTTTGGAGTGCTGTCACATGTCCTCCCACAAGGGTTTCCTCTCCTCTTTCAGCCCAAAATAATTTTAAGTGTTATTCAAATAAGACAATGGCTGGAAGGATCCCCACTAAACTGGCAGAGAAGGAAGGAGGGAGAGGTGAAAAGTTTCTACTTTTTGTTTTATTGTTTGTTTGATTTTTTTATAATAAATATTTTTAAAAGACCACTGTGGAAAAAAAAACTGGTATTTTTAAGAGCAGGAGAATAATGTAGCATCCTTCCACTAAACTATATGAACAATAATTCTGCTATCTTATTTTTGAAAAATACTTAAAGACATTGGGAAATGCTTACTTTATCTCAGAGATTGGCAAATTTTTTCTGTAAAAGGCTGGGATAGTACCTATTTTAGACTTTACAGTGCTACAGTCTGCTATTATTGCTCAGTTCTACCATTGTGGGACAAAAACAGCCAGAGATAAATGAACGTACACAGCTGTGTTCCAATAAAATTTTATTATGGACGCTGAAATTTGAATTGCTTATAAATTTCACATGTCACAAAATGTCATTCTTTTGATTTTTCCCCCAACCATTTAAACATGTAAAACTATTCTTAGCCCATAGACCAGAGGAAAACAGTCTGTGGGCTGGATTTGTTCTCCCTCAACCTGCTGCCATTATTTTGCCAACCCCTGCTTCAGTCTATTTGAAAACACTTTATGTATATAGGATACAAAAGTATACATATTCTTCCTATCAAAAAATACCAGGAGGGAATAAACCAAAATGTGAATAGTGACTATGTGATAGGATTATAGGAAATTTTTATTTTTTAGTATTTTCCTAAATTTTTACAATAAACATATACTTCTGAGAAATGTTTTTAAAACAATAATTCATTGTCCCCAAGAAGAGAGACAGGAAGATATAACATGGAGATTGCCCATCTGTCCTAAATGTCTTCTGGAGCCCAGATCGAATTAAAAAAAAAAAACTTCTGAAGATTTCCTTCCTGTTCTGGGATTCTGCGTCCTCACACAATCAAATGCCTGTAACATAATTCCTTACCATTTGAAAAGCAATCCTCTCTCCCGCTTCAGTCTGAAAGTAAATTTCCGAAATTAAGTCCTGTAGGCTGAGGGGCCTCTTCCCCCATCTGGGCAAACGTGATTAGCAATCCCATCTGGTGTTCAGGGAACCAGGCAATCTTGCTCCTCTCCCAGCCTGAAACGTGAAACATGGTTTAAAAAAATCCCTGCGGAAGGCCACAAGGGGGCAGAGAACCTGCAACCGACAGAGGAAGCGGGTTGGCCCCAGACAGAACATACTCTTTTGTAAATTGCTCTTATTATCTAAATGCCTTTCAGAAACCAAATGAAGAATAGTATAAAGTCTTGGATTTCTTCACATAAAATGGTAATTCACAAAATTGAGTGTGCCTTTTTCTTGGAGCTTAGATAACTAGGGTCTTTCAAAAAGGCCAAGGCAAAGTGGTGTGGGGTTTTTTCCTCATAGTCTGAGGTAAAGATTCTGGAAAACTTACACATTTTCCATCCCAAAGCGGGAGATTTATTCTAGCTCACAAGCAACCATTGCTTTGTAAAAATAGTCTTTTTCACTTTTTTCATATGTAGCAAAAATCAACCAAGTCAAATTTGGGGGGGCGGGGGGGAATTATCATTTATTACAACTACTCCATTTAAAAAAAAATCTGGGGGTCAAATGTAGAAGCACAAAGGTTATTGACAAACCACAACTAAATCTGTTCTACCATGTAAGTTACTCTCGTGCTTTCCTGTGTTTCACAGATGTTGCCTTTTTTACAAATGGAAGGCAAGATCCTCCACCAGCAAAAAGATTGCAACTTGCTTTATTGCGATACTGCTTCATTTCAGAGGAACCAAACTTGCAATATCTCTGAAGTATGCCAGGAAAGTATACTTGCATTGTTTCCTAAGTGTGATAGCGTGATTTACAATAAAAAATATGTATTTGGTCTTGGTCCTGATTCTGGCACAGAACTCCTAAAACCCTTGGAATTTCCTAACTGATTAGAACAACAAGGTATCTTATGTTAATGAGGTGATTTTTTAGAAAGGACCTGAGGTTTGGGGCTCTTTACCAGAGGATTAAACAAAGTGATTAGAGGGGAACTTTCAATCCCATCCCCTGCTTTCTGGGCAGAGGAGAAGGGTTGGACATTGAGCTCAATCACCAATAGCCAATGATTTAATCAACCATGTCTATGTAATGAAGCCTCTATAAAACATAAAAAAGGAGGGGCTTCAGAGAGCTTCCCAGTTGGTGAACATGTGAAGAGGTGTGGAGAGTGGTACTCATCTGCCTTGCTATTTCTCTCCTGGGCATCCTTAAACTCAGTCTTGCTAGTCAGTATATCCTACTCTCATGCCAGCTTTCCCCTTACCTTTACCTACTTGACTGTTTGGCTTATATCTTCCTATATAATAAAAGGCTAATATGTAAATTGAACGGCAGAACGACTGGTCCCTGTGATGTGCACTGACCACCAGGGGCCAGACGCTCAATGCAGGAGCTGCCCCCCTGCTGGTCATTGTGCTCCCACAGGGGGAGTGCCACTCAGCCAAAAGCCGGGCTTACAGATGGCAAGTGCTGCAGCAGTGGTGGGAGCCTCTCCCACCTCCACGGCAGTGCTAAGGTTGTCGGACTGAGGTTTAAGCCTGCTCCCTGTCAGTTGGACATCTGCTGGTGGCTCCCAGACTGCGAGAGGGCACAGGCCAGGCTGAGGGACCGCACCCCCCCACCCCGAGTGCATGAATTTTGTGCACCGGGCCTCTAGTCATAATATATAAAAACCCAGGGTCCCTTAACGACTGACCGAAGCCTCAACCGAACACCGGAAGTCAGTCTTGCAGTCAGTGCTGGGTTGCTGTGGCGACCCAGAACTGACAGCTGAGGGGGCTACGGATCAGGACCGGAGAGAGGCCCAAAGAGAAAGTCAGGGTCTGATCCGCAGCCTCCGTGGCAACTGTTGATCAATGGTTGCCTCTCTCTTTCTCTCCGGGCTTCACCAGCAGCTTTGCCTCTATTTCTCTCTGGGCATCTGCGGGGGCTGCTGATCAGCCCCACCTCTCTGATCAGGCCCAGAGATAGGCTCAGAGATGCTGACTGGCATAGAAACCAACCAATCAGCACCAAATCTGGGTGAACTGTGAGGAGCCAATGGCTGCCTAGGAGATGAAACTTTTGATGCTGACTGGCATAGAAACCGACCAATCAGAACCAAATTGGCCGGCAGGGGAGGGCAGTTGGGGGCGATCAGGCAGGCAGGCAGAGGCAGTTAGGGGCAATCAGGCAGGCAGGCAGAGAGGTTAGGGGCAATCAGGCAGGCAGGCAGAGGCAGTTAGGGGAGATCAGGCAGGCATGCAGGTGAGCAGTTTTAGGAGCCAGTGGTCCCAGATTGTGAGAGGGGTGTCCTACTGCCAAGGGTGTAGGCTGGGCTGTGGAGAAACCCCACCCCTGTGCACAAATTTTGTGCACCACGCCACTAGTTTTATAATAAACCAGTAACCTAATAGGTAAAATGTTTCTCTGAGTTCTGTGAGATGCTCTAGCAAATTAATAGAACCTAAAGAGGAGGGTCCTTAGAACCTCTAATATATGTTAGCACAGGTGAGAACCTGGACTTTCAAGGGGCAACTGAAATGGGGATATGGGAAGGGGGTGGTGTCAGTCTTGTAGGGTTGAACCCTTAACCTGTGGGATCTCAGGATAGAATATGTCAGAATTGAATTGAATTATAGGGCATCCAGGTGGTGTTATGGGAAACCCCATTCTCCCCCCCACCCCCCGCTGCCCCACAATTTGGTGACAAAAGTGAAGCGTTCTGTGTGAGAAGCAAAGGAAATACCCTGGTGGAAAACTGTTTTTCTAAAAGACTAACAAATTTAAAAGATATATAAAATTTTAAGTTTTGCTTTTTCCAAATAACAAACAATAGCTAATGATAACTGTATCTAACATTTATTAAGCACTAAGTGCCACTATTATGCCAAGTACTTTTCACGTGTTATCAAATAATCACCATAACCTGGGTGTAGATGATACTGTTAATCCCTTTTCATAAATGCAAAAACTCATCTGCCTTACTATTTCTCTCCTGGACATTTGTAAACTCAGTCCTGCAAGTCAGCATATCCTACTCATATGGCAGCTTCCACCTGAAAGAGAGGAAACCTATGGAAGATTCCTCAGATTAACAAACATGACTCTTCATCCATATGAACAGACAACTGGGATTATAAGAGCGGAGCACTTGACCTCACTTCCACCTTTAACTGTGCCCATCTTTCACCTTTCCATCACAGAAAAACTCCTTGAAAGTTTAATCAGGGGTGGGGGACCTTTTCCCTGCCAAGGTCCATTTGGGTATTTAAAACATCATTTGCAGTGGGCCATACAATATTATCAACTTAAAAATTATCCTGCTATATTGGTCAAACATTTAATTAACTCACTCCTAATGCCTTAGCAGGACCAAACCAAATAATTTCGTGGGCCTTAGACGGCCTGTGGGCAAGACATTCTCCACCCATGGTTTATACACTTGCTGTCTCCAATCTCTCTACCCTATTTTCTATTTATTAATTTAAAAACATTTTAATTGTGCCCTAGCCACTTTTGCTCAGTAGATAGAACGTCAGCTTGTGGACTGAAGGGTCCTGGGTTCGATTTTGATCAAGGTCATGTACCTTGGTTGCAGACTCCTTCCCGATCCAGGCCCTGTTCCGGGCTTGTGCAGGAGGCAACCAATTGATGTGTTTCTCTCACATTGATATTTCTCTCTGTCTTTCCCTCTGCCTTCCACTCTCTCTAAAAATCAATGGAAAAATATCCTCAGGGGAGGATAAAAAAAAATAACAAAAACAAAAACACATTTTAATTGTGATAAATACACATTACAAAATTTACCATCCTAAACATTTTTATGCACAAGTTCAGTAATGTTGAGTATATTCACAGCTTTGCAACAACTGTTCCCTTCTCTAGCCCCTGGCAATCACCATTCTACTTTCTGTCTCTATGAGTCTGACTACTCTTGGCACCTCACATGAATGGAATTATGCAATGTTTGTTTTGTGTGTGTGGGCTGGTTTATTTCACTTATCATAATTTCTTCAGGTTTCATCCATTTTGTAGCAGATGTCAGAATTACCTTCCTTTTTAAGGCTGAATAATACTCCATTGTGATATATAGGGTGGGGCAAAAGTAGATTTACAGTTGTTCTTATGGAAAATAATACAATAATTAATAAATAATAATACAAGAATAAACTGTGTTTTGTGTACTCACAACTGTAAACCTACTATATACCATTATTCTATTGTGATTTATAATGTACTAGAGGCCTGTTGCACAAAGAGATTCGTGCAATAGGCCTCCCTTCCCTTGGCTTCCAGCACCGGTTTTCCTCCAGCACCCGGGACCCAGGCTCTGCCGCCTTTGCTGCAGACTCTGGCCAGAGTCTGCCTTCTTTATCTTCACTGCAGACTCCGGAGTCTGCAGTCTTCATCTTCACTGTGGCTGGAGTGCCGCTCCTGTAGATCCCTTCGCCTCCCACCCTCCCTCTCATAGGAGGCGTCCTGCCCCACCCGGCCACTCTGCGCCTGGAGCAGCTGGGCAGCTGCCATCTTTGTCCTTCTAATTTGCATATTCCCTCCTGATTGGCTGGTGGGCATAGTGGAGTGATGGTCAATTTGCATGTTTCTCTTTTATTAGTGTAGATACATTCACCCATAATGGACATGTGTTTTAATAGGCCCTGCAGGTGATTCTGATACAGGCCAGAGTTTGAGGGCCACTGCTCTAAAAGTTCCAGTTGGATTTTTTTGGTTTTTATTGTTAACTAGAGGCCCAGTGCACAAAATTCGTGCATGGGGCAGGGAGGATTGTCCCTCAGTCCAGCCTGTACCCTCTCCAATCTGGGACCCCTTGAGGGATGTCCAACCACCCAGTGGGATCGGGCCTAAACGGGGGTCTGACATCCCTCTCACAATCCAGGACTGCTGGCTCCCAACTGCTCACCTGCCTCTGACTGATTGCCCTTAACCACTTCTGCCTGCCAGCCTGATCACCCCTAACCCCTCCCCTGCCAGCCTGATCACCCCTAACCCCTCCCCTGCCAGCCTGATCGACTCCTAACTGCTCCCCAGCTGGTCTGATTGCCACTAACTGCTCTCCCCTGTTGGCCTGGTCACCTCTAATTGCCCTCCCCTGCAGGCCTGGGTCCCCCACAACTGCCCTCCCCTGCTGTCCTGATCGCCCACAACTGCCCTCCTCTGCAGACCTAGTCTCCCCCAACTGCCTTCCTCTGCTGGCCCAGTCACCCCTAACTGCCCTCAATGCTGGCCTGATAGCCCACAACTGCCCTCCCCTGCAGGCCTGGTCCCCCGCAACTGCCCTCCCTGCTGGCCTGTTCCCCCATAACTGCCCTCCCCTGCAGGCCTAGGACCCCCGCAACTATCCTCCCCTCAGGCCTGTCCCCCCCCCAACTGCCCTCCCCTGCAGGCCTGGTCCTCCCCAACTGCTCTCCCCTGCAGGCTTGGCCCTGCCCCAACTGCCCTCCCCTGAAGGCCTGGTCCCCCCCCAACTCCCCTCCCCTGCAGGCCTGGGCCCTCCAATTGCCCTCCCCTGCAGTCATGGGTTCCCCCCAACTGCCCTCCCTTGCTGGCCTTGTCTCCCCCAACTGCCCTCCTCTGCCCGCCTGGTCATCCCCAACTGTCCACAACTGCCCTCCCCTGCCAGCCATCTTGTGGTGGCCATCTTGTGTCCACATGGGGGCAGCCATCTTTGACCACATAGGGTGGCCATCTTGTGTCTTGGAGTGATGGTCAATTTGCATATTACTCTTTTATTAGATAGGTTTTTCAAACTCCTCTCCTGAAAACCTCCCATGAGTAGGGCTCTGGCTATGAAAGTGTGAGGAACCAGACAAATGTATCTGGTAAGTCATTTGTAAATGTTTGTAAATTGAGAAGTATATGCAAATTTTGAATATTTAAGCTATAAAGAAAGAGGAAAGGCCTTGAGCTCATATTTTCCTGCAAAGCCAAAGTGATTGTTTCATTCATTTTATTGAAGATGCATACTTTGGATGGCCTCACTGTAAAAGAGAGATTCTTATGTAAAATTATCTTCACAAAAGATTATATTTCTTAAAGTTACCTTCCTTCTCCGGGGCCTCCTGTACAAAATAAATTTAGAAGTTGTTTTACAGCAATTACTAATGTCAACAATAATACCCTCTTGTTTTATATTAAAAGGAAGTTTGGGGAGACTTGTTTAGAATTGCACTGTATCTACTGCAAAGGTGTATTACATGGTTGTAGACATAACCTTGTGATGTCTGGTGCTGCCAGAATGATAAATATATATGTATGAAAATAATGAACTCAATAATATCAGGCAAAAGTGAGACTAAAATTTTCTTCTAAAGAATTCTAAATGTTTGCAAAAGTGAATTATCTTCTTGTGGTAACTCTGGCTTAAATATGTTAAGTTGTGATTATCTGAAATGTTGGTTGGAAAATATGTGCTCCAAGGAAATAAATTCATTGGAAGAAAAAGCATTGCATTTGCCATAAGAAAAGATAGAAGACCAATTAGTATTTCCTTCACCTAAAGCTTATATGTACAGAGCACTGCCAGGGAGAAGAGAAGACAGTCAAACTCCTCCCAACAACATGTTCATAAATCTCAGCAAAATTTTTCTAGTCCCTCAAGTTGCAACAAGTCAAAATTGGCCTTAACTCCTGTGTGACATTAGGTACTGAAGTGAAGTCACTGGTGACTTGGCTTCCTTAATCTGATCAAAAATAAAACCCTCCTCATTCCCATCCCTTTTCTTAAAAATAAAGGAAAAAGGGTATTTCCTTGTGGATCACTTTGCTCTTTAGTTCAAGGACTCAGCTTCCTGTTTTGTTTATTGAATGATAATAGCTCACATTTACTGGGCTGCTGCTCTGGGCCAGACACAAAGGACTTGCTTCCAAGATGTCATTCAACAACCCCTGTGTGAAGTGGGAGACACTCCCTCTTTGCAGATGAGGGACCCCAGATCACACTGTGGGAATGGGTCTAACCACTACCAGGAAGCAAAAAGAAATCTGTCTTCTGTAAAGTTCATGTTTCTAACCAAACAGAAATAAAAAAAATAAGAAAGCAAAGACTAATGCCAGAGATGAACTATCTGGGAAGTACTAGCAGAGATGAAGTGAAGTAGTAAGTGGAGACTTTAATTCAATTAAAGGGTTCAAGTTTGTAAAGAATACCATAGTTCTCAGGAAACCACAGGAAGGCCATGTTCCTTGCAGAGAAAGAAAGGAGGTAGGGAGGGTTTTTCTTCCGTGTAATTACCAAGAACTGTACAAGCCCTGAGAGCAGTGGTTCTCAAAGTGCGGTCCATGGAACAGCAGCCCCAGCAGCCCCTGAGAGCTTGTTAGAAAGGATAACCCGAAAGCCCCTCTTCAGAGCTATTGAATTACAAACTCTGGAGTGAGGCCCAGCATCCTGCCTTTTAACAAACCTTGCAGAGGATCCTGATGCAAGCTCCAGTAAATGACTGTTTTAGAGTTTCTTTTGTGAACCATTAGGGGCACTGATCAACACTACATATTCCAAACAACATTTGCATGTTTAAATTTTGGACCTGTTTATGCGCACATTAACATTTAAATTTACATTAACATTTAAATTTAAGAATATTAATCTGCATGGCCCATGTGGCTCAGTGGTTGAGCATTGACCTATGAACCAGGAGGTCATGGCTTGAATCCCAGTCAGGATACATGCCCAGGCTGAGCGCTCCATCCCCAGTGGGGGCATGCAAGAGGCAACAGGTCAATTATTCTTTCTCATCATTGATGTTTCTATCTCTCCCTTTCTTTCTGAAATCAGTTTTTTAAAGTATAACTTAAAAAAATAATATTAATCCAATTCAACTAAGTGTTTTACCTCAAATGCCTAACCTATGCTAGATCTGCTTAAACTAACAATAGTAAATACTTTACAAGGACTATGTGTTTTACACTGATGAGTCCATTTAATCTTCATGACATTGTATGTGTGCCATTCTTACCCTCTTTTTATCAGTGAAGACACTGAGTCTGAGAGAGGTTAAGTAACCTGTCCAGGTCAGAATGATTACCTGACCATTGAGATTTGAACCAAAGGTATTACCAGACTATCTTGGGTCCAAAATATCTATTTGAAAGAGATCTGGCGGGGGTGAGGGGAGAGGGAATCTACCCAAGAAATTTGAATATTAGAGAATTTTAATCCTCTGTGTCAAACCAATCAATCTATAAGAGGCAACTTATCAGAGTTCTTCCAAAAGTACTATCATGACACTCAAAAGCGTTTTCAGAAACTTACTTTAGTTCCTTGGAACATTTGGAAGAGATGTTAGACTCAGGTGATTTTGTGGATCTACTGATTTTAAGATTTGATGAGCCTGTTTCTGAAGCAATTTCTTTCTCTTCTATCACGGAATGATACTATCACCTTCATCATGTAGCAGCAGTGGGTTTATCCCCAAGTATAACACCATGCCAGAAAGCATATCTCACCCACAGATCAAATATGCAGTCCATTTGTCATATTTTGGTCAGACAAGACACATAATATGTAATGAGAAATATATTACTACAAGCCACATAACTACTATTCTCAACGTTTAATTATTGGGGTTTTTTTCTGAACCCTTTGTGGATAGCTGGCTTACTGGCTTTATACGAATATTAATTATCGCTTTATTCTAGGGTTAAAACTGGATATTCTGTACCCTCTGAAACCTAGGAATTTTCATGGCTATTCATATTGTAAAAGATGTCAGTTTCCAGGTGACTGAGGAAGAGGGGAAAGACTGGGGATACCAGGTGGGTGCCAGGTAGGATGGTGCCCAGGCAATTTTTAAGCAACAGTCTCTCTGCTTCCAAGAGAATGTGTTAAGATTTTGTTCAGTGCAGAAAGGAAGCATACACCAAGATTAAATGAATTTAAAACAGTGTCTTTGCTTTTTACACGATGGGAGTGTTTCCTTTGCAAAAGCCTCACCACCACTACTTCATCTGGGACTTTCTGATACATACACAACAAAGGTGATCAGCTTCTTGAAAGGAGGAGGATGATAAGGCAGGTGGTTCACTGAGATTAGAAAGTAAAGAGGCCTCGGCATCTTGGCCACTGACATGCCATCCAAACTGAGGAAGACCTGAGAACTTCAGGGCCACCTGAGCCGCGGCCACAGCCTCATCAGGAAGCACCGGGAGGCCGAGGTAATTATGGTGGCTTGCATCATCACAGGATCAACTTCGACAAATACCACCCAGGCTACTTTGGGAGTGTTGGTATGAGGCATTACCACTTTAAAGAGGAACCAGAGCTTCTGCCCAACTGTCAACCTCGATAAACTGTGGACCCTGGTCAGTGAGCAGACATGGGTAAATGCTGCCAAAAGCAAGCCTGGTGCTGCTCCTATCATTGGTGTGGTGCGATCGGCTACTACAAAGTTCTGGGGAAGGGAAAGCACTAAAGCAGCCTATCATTGTGAAGGCCAAGTTCTTTAGCAGAAGAGCTGAGGAGAAGATTAAGGGTATTGATGGAGCCTGTGTCCTGCTAGCTTGAAGCTACATGGAGGGCAGTTCATTAAAATGTCCACAAGTAAAAAAAAAAAAAAAAGAAAGAAAAAAAAAGTAAAGAGGCCTCTGGAGTTGCTTGTCTCAGTCTATTTCCTTCAGCTGATGCTCAGTCCTGTGTCTGCCTCCGTGTGGACCTTTCCCAGATCCTTTGTGAGGTCTTTGGATTCTTCCTATTGCCTATGAGAAATGCAGGTTTCCCCACACACATTGGTAACTGCCAAGGGACTTGATTTTCCAGGGCCATTCCTGCTCTTGCCTGAGTCCCAGCTGGCATGCAATCTGAGCATACCATTGTCATATCCCAAAATCACCACCAAATCCTCCCTCCCAAATCCAGACAAATGTGGAAGATGTTGCTGAAGAGTTCCAGGCAGAGGAAAAGGGGATTTCATGGTACACCCTCATTAGCTAGGATAAGTTGATGAAGACTACCTTAAGTGTTGAGAAGGACTCAAGAGTGGGACAATCTAGCAAAAGCATTCCAAGTGGTAGAAACAGTAAATGCCAGCCCCTGAGACAGAAGTTGACATGCTTGAGAAATAGGAAGAGGATGAATGTGGCTAAAATTGGGCTTCTCAGAGTGTTGTCTGTAACCAGTCTGCAACAAGATGATGAATTTGTGCCAGAACATAAATTCAAGTACTATTTCCTCAGCAAGAAAGTCTTGCTTTAAAAAAAAAATTAGCTGAATTTAGCAGTGTACTTATACTTAGTGATATAATTGAGTCTCTAATGGTATATATTCCTTTTGTAGTTTTGCAGAAGTATTTGAAGAATATTGGAGATATATAGCTTAAGATTATATAATTATATATAACTAAAGACCCGGTGCACAAAATTCGTGGATTGGGGGGGAGGGGGTGTCTCTCAGCCAGGCCTGCACCCTCTCCAATCTGGGACCCCCTTGGGGGATGTTCGACTGCCAATTTAGGCCCAATCCCTGTGGGCTTCTCAGAGTGTTGTCTGTAACCAGTCTGCAACAAGATGATCGCCCCCAACTGCTCTCCCCTGCTGGCCTGGTTACCTCCAACTGCCCTCCCCTGTTGGCCTGGTCGCCCATAACTTCCCTCCCCTGCCAGCCATCTTGTGATGATGTTATGTGAGGGCGTGACACCACCTAGGCTTTTATTATATAGGATTTTTGTGATTTAACAATTTAAAGATATGCTAATATATTTTATTGTCAAAAAAGAAAACATTGACATGAAATAATTCAATATTTTATAAATCTCTTACAATCTAATCACTATCCTTTTATTTTTAATAACATTCTAATCTTTGTTCTTCTGCATATACTTTATGCCATTTTAGTCATTTGGTACACACACATACTTTTGCTTTTCAGTTAATATCAAATCATAGGCATTTTATACCCCTATAAATAGAAATAATGAGGAATGTCATTTTAACAACTACATAATAATCAATGGTTAAATTGACTTAAGCATCTACCTTCATAAGACATTTTTTTCCTTGTTTTCCTCTTGTTATAAATAACCTGGCTATGAAAATCAAAGTACATACTGCTTTCCTTTCTTTTGCATTATGTCCTTTAAAAAGTTCCCAGAGTTGAATTACCAAGTAAAATAGTATTTTAAAATACAGGTTAAAAAGACTCATGCTTGCTATATATTGCTTTATTGCAATATTCATATTTAATTATTTTAAATTTTATCTGCAAGGCTTTTAGTACAAGATATTTTTATATAATTCTCAATTCTGAAAGAGTTGGCACCCACAAATGAACTTATGCAAAATATTTTATTGCATATATGCATATATATGTATTGCCACAATTCAGTTAATTAATTAATAAAATGATTTGTTGAAACAATTTCTAAGTAACACTAGACACTAACATCTGAAATCTTAAGCACTTAAGAAACAGATGCAATCTCTAAATAGTCATCGGTCTTTCTGGGGCCTTTCTATATGTAACCTTGTCATTTAAAGTGCCAGTTACCAGGATGAACTCAGGTTGTGACCCAAGTTCACTCTTCTCCAAAGAGGCAGGTTTGTACCACTACAACTAGGAAGAATCTAAAGGAATTCACTGAGATACATCCAGATACAAACCAGTTAACCACATTAAAAAGGGAGAAGCTTTACATAATCCCATCTAGTTATTTTTTAAATAGTAACATTTAGTTTTGATGTATTAACTAAATTATAGAGCTTAACACAAAGATTCACTTTTATTTAGTTTTTTAAAGATATTAAGATTCTAGCCATTTTTTTTATTGCTAACAGTATTATGGAATTTCAAAGTAACTCTTTTCTTTTTATGACTTCCTTGTCAGCGATAGTTGTGGCAGGCCCACACAGGTAGAAGAAAGAGATGTCAATGACCCCATGTCTGATCCGTGATCCATGTTCCCCATGACTTTAAAAAGAAGACATAGTTTAAAGAAAGCCGGGCCCAAAGCCAAAATGTGATTATATTAGGTTCCCCTACACACCAGCATTTCAGTCCATTTTGGCCTTTATCAGCCCTGAAAAGGAATTTGATTCATTCAGCAGACAATTTTTGTAGCTACACACTGAGCATTCAGTAACATCCTTCCCTCTGTTCTGTGTGTGACTTTGACACCAACCCCTTGCATGTGGCCAGTGCTGCTGGCCACCTGCAAGGGTTATCATTTCAAAGTGCTAGTCACACTGTACTTTGAAGACGTTTCCCAGGAAAGGTTGACCAGAGGGACAGAGTTAGCAGTGCTGAATGGCTGAATGGAGTAGCTGTTTGTGGACAAGGGTTTCAGACCCACCCTGAGACCATGAGGCAGTATCATAAACTGTAAGAGACCCTTTAGATAGCAGCCTCTTCAACCCTAGTCACTCATCAAAGGGCTGGCTCCCCACAGGCATGCAGTGGAAAAGACTTTTAATTTCCATTAGGTCTCTTCAGGCACACATATGTAGGCATATGCATGTTGTACTCACACACATACACACACAGCCCACAAATCTTAATAACTGTCTTCAAAAGAAGAGGGCTGATAAGAAAAGTTAAGCCCCAGTGCAGTCTACTGCTGTCAACTGGTTTTGCCATTGCTGTTCCTTTGCCATTAATATTGAGGATCTTTCTGAACTTATGTCTAAATGAATCTTATTACAAAACTAGAGGCCCGATGCATGAAATTCGTGCAAGAGTAGGCCTGCCTTCCCCCGGCTGCCAGCACTGACTTCCCTCTGGCACCCAGGACCCAGACTTCCCTCCAGCCTCCAGCAGGCACCCAGGACTCAGGCTTCTCTCACAGAACCGGCTTCGTCCGGAAGGTCGTCTGATCTAATTAGCATATTACTGCTTTTATTATTATAGATACCTCTTTTGGGGTTTATTTTTAAAATGCACTTATTGAATAAATAGAAAATTTAAGAATAAAGTAAATAACTAAAATAACATTTCCACTGAAATTTTAAAAGTAAAGCAAAACCATCTTATTAAATATTTTTGAGATTTGTATCTTCTGCACTTGAAAATAGCCAATCTGATAGTTTGCACACTACCAAGGAAACTGCCTAATGGGTAGATTGTTCTATTTGGACGTTTATTTATATCCTGAAAAAAAAAAATAAAGTTCATAAGTGGGAAAATACCCATGTTCTCTTTAGTCATCATTTAAGAAGTTGGAATCAAGTCGCTAAAATATATTCTATATAACTTTCAGTAAGATATTTCAGAATGGTGATACTTTATTGCTAAAAATAATTTGCTAGACCTCTTAGCAAATGAAAAAGTTAGCTTATAATAAATCATACATCTAAGCTAAGAGCTAAGACTATAAAATGTCTCAAAACTTTTTTGTGACTATGGATTGGGCAAAGACTTCTTAGGCAACAGAAAACATGATCTGTAAAAGAAAAAATATGTATAATAAAATAGACTTCATCAAATTAGAAACATCTACTTTTCAAATAACTTGGTTAATAAAATGAAAAGGCAAGCTACAGATTGGTACAAAATATTTGCAGTTCACTATCTTATAAAGGGTATTATTAAACTCTTACAATCCAATAATAAGAATACAAGCAACTCAACTTTTAAAAAAGTAAGCACTTCATCAAAGAAGACATGACAATGTTAAGCCATAAAAAGAAGCTTAACATCATTAATCCAAAGGGAAACTCAAAACAATGAGATGCCACTCTACTAGTACACCCATTAAAGTGGCTTTTTAAATTTTTTAAAAATATGTTTTTATTGACTTCACAGAGGAAGTAAGAGGGAGAGAGAGATAGAAACATCAATGATGAAAGAGAATTATCGGTCAGCTGTGTCCCACACACCTCCTACTGGGGATCAAGCCTGCAACCTGGGTATGTGCCCTGACCTGAAATCAAACCCGTGACCTAGTTCATGGGTCGACCCTCAACCACTGAGGAACACTGGCTAGGCTAAAATGGCTTTTTAAGAGACTAGTGGCCCTCAGTGGATAGAGCGTCAGCCTGCAGACTGAAGGGTCCCGGGTTCAATTACTGTCAAGGGCACATGCCTGGGTTTCGGGCTTGATCCCCCGTATGGGGTGTGCAGAAGGCAGGCAATCAATGATTCTCTCTCATCATCCATAATAAAGGAAATGGATTGTGAAATTGATAAGACCTATAAAAAGAATAATTTAACAATATCAAAAGTGCAAATCCACAAATCTTCATGCAAAAATTCCAACCTTAGAAATTTATCCTACAGATATACTGGTACATATGCAAAATAATACAAATCCATCAGTAGAGAAATAATAAAATTATGGAAGTTCCAGACAAAGGAGTACTATGCAGACAGAAAAAAACGAAGGTTTTAAGTTAGTGATATGGAGAGTGCTCTAATATCCATTACTAAGTGTGGGGGGCGGGGGAAGCAAGGCACTGTGCAGTATTATAGTAAGCTCTTATTTGATTAAGAAGAGAAAACATTTCTGCATGAATTCAGTGACGGGATACATAGGAAGCTAATCACAGTGGTTGCCTGAGAGAGGGTGAGTTAACAGAGGGACAAGGATAAAGGGCAGGCTTTTCCATTGTACTTTCAGAACTTTCAGCGTATGAGTGAATCACTGATTCAAAACAATTTTTAAAACTCTCAACAAATTAAACAGTGCATACCAGTGTGAGTGTCAGGCAAAGTCTTAATCACTGTAATATATAAGGAATGTTATAGACCAATAAGGAAAAGAGGGTGGTGTGGGAGCAGACAGTGCAGATGGGGCAGATGGGGAGTATTTCATCATTGACTTTTTACAGTGCTAATGCAGACTGACTTTCAGTAGGTTTTATTATTAGTTTTAAATTGTCTACAGATAATGTAACGCCACATTGCCGGCACCCAGAGTAGACTGCTTTCATTGCTCTGCCCTTACTATGCCATGCCCCAATTCACCCCTGGAGAGAGAGGGCGGGTGGGAGGGAGGGAGGGAGGGAAGAAAGGCCACATTTAAAGTATGTTCAACTTTATTACCAATCTTTGAAAGGCAAATTAAAACATCTATGGGATAACATCTATTGTCATCTGGCCTAAAACAATTCTTTTTAAAATAATAACATACCATAGTTGCAAGTGAATGAAGAAATGAGTATGCAGACTTTTTACATTTATATTTTTGAATGTTCATATTCACTGAACTCATAATTTCATTTCTGGAAATTATCTAACGGAAATAATCAGAGATAGGAACAAAGGTATTATTTGTAATAGCACAAATAAATAAGAAAAAGTAATAAGAAATTAAATTATGTTATATCTACCTTTTGAGAAACTGTAATCTTTAAAAATATGTTATAAATAATGTTTATTGATGTGGAAATGCTAAGGCAATTGAAACAACATGTAAAGAAAGAGACATTTTGGGGGGTAAACGTCACATAATATAAAATTTACCGTTTTGAACATTTTTAAGTGTACAGTTCTGTGGCATTAGTGACTTTCACATTGTTGTGCAACCATCACCACCAACCATCTCTAGAGCTTCTGTTGCAAAACTGAAATGCATGGCCCTTAAGCAACAACTTCCCATCCCCACTCTCTCTAGCCCCTGGAAACCATTCTTCTTTCTGTCTTTACGAATTTCAATATTCTAAGTACCTTATGTAAGTGGAATCATGCACTATTTGTCCTTTTGTGATGGGCTTATTTCACTTAGCATAATGGTCTAAAGGTTGATCCATATTGTAGTATGAGTCAGAATTTCCTTCCTTTTATGGCTGAATAATATTCCATTGCTTGATATATCATATTTTGTTTATCCATTTCATTCATCAATAGGCACTTGGTTCTACTTTTTGGCTATTGGGAATAATACTGCTATGAACACGGTTGTACAAATATCTATTTGAGTCCCTGCTTTCAATTCTTTTGAGTATATACCCAGAAGTGAAATTTCTGAGTCATACGGTAATTCTGGTTTTTTTTTTTTTTTTGAGGTACCCCCATAACTGCTGTTCCATTTTTCATTCTCACTGGGAGCTCACAAGGGTTCTAGTGTTTCTACATCCTCACTGACACTTGTTATTTTATGGTGTTTTTTTTTAATAATCATCTTAATGGGTGAGAGGTGATATTTCATTGTGCTTTTGATTTGCATTTCCCTGAAGATTAAGTGATGTTTCATATGCTTATTGGGGAAAATCATTTTTATAAAACAAGTGACCTTTTGTATAAAAACCTATTACATAGGGAAAGAAAATATAAATATCAGAATAGTATCTGTATGCTGAAATCCTACCCAGCAAATATTGACTCCCTTCCCCAAGAACACCAAGGGAGGAGGGTACCTCCCCACCCACTGACATTGGACTTCATGTACCTTGTTTTGGCCTCCAATGGAGCATGGACAGAGTAGCAGTGTGCTGGGTCTGAGCTCAGGTCTTAGAGGCATCACATTTTTCCACTCACCCTCTGAGCAGGCATGTTCCAGGTAACCACTGAGCCTGAGCCACAAAGTGATACCCGTGGAACAAACCTAGAGTTGGTTGCCTGAAACAGGCCTTCCCGACCTGACCAAGGGAACAGTGAGCAAGATATTACTGCTCGTTATATGCCAGTGAGAGCTTTGAGACCATTTGTTCCCCTGAAAAGGCTAACTGATACACAGAGGTTATCGCTGGATAGTGAGATTAACCGTTATTTCTTTGTCCTTATTTGTGCTTCTAATTATTTTCTAAACTTTCCACAATAAACACTTGCATTTAAAAAAAAAAAAACACGCTGAAATATTCCATTCGAAAATACTAACAGTAGTTATTTCTGTCACTAATGATATAATTTCAAAGTCACTTTTATTTAAATTCTACATTTAAAAAAAATATTTTTATTGATTTCAGAGAGGAAGGGAGAGGGAGAGGGAGAGAGAGATAGAAACATCAACGATGAGAGAGAATCATTGATCAGATGCTTCCTGTACACCCACACTGGGGATTGAGCCTGAAACCTGGGCTTGTGCCCTGACCAGGAATTGAACCATGACCTTCTAACTCATAGCTCAGTGTTCAACCAATGCTGGCTGGGCTATTTAAATTCTACATTTGTTTCACAATGAACATGTATTACTTTTGTAACCAGAAAAAAAAAAATAAAAAGCTTTTGTCTGTTTCTTTTTCTTTTTTTTGTTGTTGTTGTGTGTGTGAGTATGAGAGAGAGAGAGAGAGAGAGAGAGAGGAAGAAACACTGGCCATTCAAGAATTCAAGAATCCCCAAAAGAACTTCCAGGAGTTAATAGTAAACCAGCTAGGAAAGGATAAGATTCTTACTGGTTGCCTGGTCTGAAAGTGGAAAGGGGCAGTGACTACAGATGGGCACTGGGATTTTGGGGGTGCATTATAAATGTTCTAAAATAGAATAGCGGTTATGGTTGTACAAATCTGTGAATTTGCTAAAACATATTAAGTTATAGACTTTAAAGGGCCCTGGCCGGTGTGGCTCCGTTGGCTGAGTGTTTACTATGCACCAGAAGGTCACTAGTTTGATTCCGGTCAGAGCACATGCCCAGGTTACAGGTTCAGTCTACCATTGGGGTGCATAAGGGAGGCAACTGATAGGTGTTTCTTTCTCCCTCTCCCTTTTTTTCTAAAAAAAATTAATAAAAACATAAATTTAAAAGGGGTGAATTTTATGGTATGTAAATTATACCTCAATAAAATTGTTCAAAAAAATTCTTTCTCTGCATGACAATTTAAAGAACTGGGCTTTTGTTTCAAGAACTAGAACCACAGCTAATTCTTTCTCCCAATAAAAATGCAAATAACAATAAACCAAAAATAAATATACAGACTTTTCATTTAAAAAGTAGAATAATTAAAAGGCAAATTTGAATGAGGATATGAAGCAAAAAAATCTTAAAAATAGCAACCCTAAATTTAACACTAACACTTGCCTTTCAGTGAGCAAACTGATCTGCCAATCCTATTTTCCTGAATAGGGGTCTCAGAGAGCAAGTAAGAGCCAGGCGTGGGGGCAGAGGGTTAGTGGGATCAATCAGTGTTAACTGAAAGCCAGCACACTGGCAGATGGGTTAGCCGGCAAAACTGGACAGCACCCAACTTGCTAACAACTGCAGTATGACAAGCAACTTTCCCTTCCCCCACATCTCTGGGCTAACTCATCCGCTACTAGGTGAAACTTGAAGAATATAAATGAATATAGGGACTTGGGATATAACCAAACACTCCATGGTTGGTCCAGAGGTTAGCTTATTTAACTTGAAATGATTTATAAATTATGTAAACTAGTTTTAAGTACAGTAAAAGCCCTATGTCCCAGC
This sequence comes from Corynorhinus townsendii, assembly GCA_026230045.1. NCBI lineage: Eukaryota > Metazoa > Chordata > Mammalia > Chiroptera > Vespertilionidae > Corynorhinus > Corynorhinus townsendii. The sequence continues at coordinate 176,607,002 of JAPDVU010000004.1, read as the reverse complement.
CCAAAAGTCCTAAATCAGCCCCTATGTCTGGAAGTCATCTGCTTGTAAAACCTCTAGGCTAATAACATCTAATTCTTGCAATATGAAAGTTGCCATGACAACTGAGAGGAAAGTTTTGGTCAATAAAATATAATCCAAAACCAATTAAAAACACACACACACACACACACACACACACACACACACACACACACAACCCTTTGAACAGCTTCTCTAAACCAAAGGGGATTAGAATGACGCACACCCAAAAAGCACAGTGTCTCACAGGTAGGAAATCTAGGGATCACATGGCAAGAAGCAGAAAACTATACAACTAGCCAGCGGGGTCAAATTCACGAAGCAGGAAATATGGCTGCCTAACCACCTTTCTTTACCTTGGGCACTTTGGACCTAAGATGTCCAAGAATATTTATTAGTCTGATCTGGCTGAGAAAGCTCCAAATCCTTATTTCACATCCCAATAGAATGCACTTGTCTAACACACTAAATGCCGGAAATAATCCACTTTTTATTGTTACATTCCCTCACCCACTCTAGAGTTAGTATTTGGTTTGACATCCGTGCAAGGGAAAACTGCTTTGGCAAAAATGTTTTCTCTGTGTATAATGGAAATTTCTTTATTTTTCTGTGTGTCATTTATTCTTTCATTATCCGATGTTGGCCCCTGATTTTCCATCTCCCATTTTCAACTATGTGGTTCAGGGAAGCAGGTTCATTCCAAGTTTCAGGAAGAAGCTATAACTAGGCTTGGCCAAGTGATTGGTTCAGGGTTGAGCATATGACCCAAACAGAACCAACAGAGTCAACTCTGGACCATTCTCTGAAGGAGCTGAAGAGTCCTTATGATGTCATCATGTCCTCTGAGGTGGTGAGGTGGCAGACTGCAAATACCAAATCCCACTGGACAGACACCACTTGTTTGAAGACCCTGCTTCCTACAAGCTGTGTGACTTTGGACACATCATTTAACATCCCTGGATCTCATTCTCCTCATCTAAAATTCCTTGGGGGTATCTGATTTTATGAAGGATGCATATGTGAGAGCACATTATAAATTGCAAATCCTTACTGAAGTATCAGACCTTGCCTTTTGCTCTCCTAGCAGCCAAAACTAAAACATGTAGAGATGTTTGAACCCGTCCAGTGCACTGGAAAACAAAGAACCATATCCAAGGAAGAGAAAGAATCTGAAGCCACAGAAGTGTAAGAGTAAAAGGACCTTGGAGGGTATCAACTCACCCCCCTCCTCATTTCACAGATGAGGAAACTTACTCTATCTCCCCTTGAAAGGGAGGGAATGAGATAAGAGATAAGGACAACTATTGCAATCATTCAGCCAGGTTCCCCACATGAAATGAAAACAATCAGATAATAAACTGTGGCCTCTGAGCCCTGAGACCAGGCCTGTGTTTGAATAATGTGGTTATCTTCTCCCCATGGTAAACAGCCTCAACTGCGGAGAAATGACAGCTACAGGATATTTTTTTTAAATGGATTCACCCAATAGTTCACCTTTTCCACACAGCTCAGCCTTCTGTGTCCTAAGCTGGGAGGAAAAGAATTTTGCACTTGGAGAAACTGCTGAGCCATGTGTCTGAAATACTTAACAAATCACAGTGGGGATTTTATTTTAATTTTTTTCATTTTCTCTGTTGGTGAGAACCACGCCTGCCAAGAAATGATTTGCCAAATGGTGACTTCATTTATGATGCCGGCAATGTGATGTTTAACAGCTGACATTTGACTGCTTTTGAAAAATCTGTCCCTTAGCTTACAAAGCAACAGAAGTGTTGCAGAAATTTAAAGATCAGTGTGTAATGCTCAATAATTTCATGTGGTTAAAGGTTATTAGAAGTCAATATTTTTAAGCATTGTAATAATAAAAAGCACTTAGTCTAAGAAGTACCTGTATATAAAATAATTAATTCTCACAACAATTCCAAGAATTAGGTGCTATTTTTATCATACATAGATTTGAAATGAGACACTGAGAAGTTGAGCAACTTTCTCAAAATCGCCCAGCCAATAAGCAGGAGGGCTGGGATCTGAACCTGTGCATATTGGCTCTGCAATCTGACTGCTTAATTACTCTGCTTCACAGACCTTCTTAGGGTAATCTTCTGCATAGACTATCTTATATGTTCTTAAAGAAATAACTTGTGTGTGAAATTAAAATAAGTTAAAACGTCTATTCAAATTTATCTTTCTAAAACTCTGTTTCAATCACAACTTCAAAAGAAAGCAGAGTGATATGAATGAGGGTGAAAGCTTTGGAGCCAGGTTTGATTTAACTTGAGTTCCATTACCAGCTAGCAGCGGTTGTGACCTTGGGAAAGTCGCTGAACCTCTCTGTGCCTCAGTTTCCTCATCTGTGAAACAGGAATAATAATAAGATCTTGATGTAAAGGGCATAGCCCACTGTTGAGCACATAGAACATCAATAATTATCACTCATCATTGTCATTATTATTATCAATATCTTTAGTACCCTGTGCATCAATACCACTTCAATTCTGCTTCAGCTTTTATCAGCCTTACCTATCGCTTCTTCCAACCTCTCCCTCTTCCCCATCTTTCACCCCTGCAGCACAATATTACACAGGTTCCAGTCTGCTTCTTACATCTGGTACCCACTAAGGTCTCACCTGAAATCCAGCACCTGCTGCCCTAGGACATCTGTTGATCCCAGTGCGTGAGACTCCAGAGCAAAGTGTTTGACACCTGAGCATGTGCAACACAGAAGTGCTGGCAGTGAGCCCTCCCAACAGTCAAAACTGACTCTTTCTTCTCCCTTGTTAGAGGGTGTATTCATTTGATAGAGCTGCCATAACAAAGCACCACAGACTGGGTGGCTGGAATAACAGAAATTTATTGTCTCACAGTTCTAAAGACTACAAGTCCAAGATCCAGGTGTCAGCAGAATTGGCTTCCTCTGAGATTTCTCTCTTTGACTTGTAGACAGCCACTTTCTTGCTGTGTCCTCAATGTGGTCTTTATTGTGTATGTGCAAAAATGTCCTCTTCTTAAAAAGATATCAGACAGCCTGGCAGGCATAGCTCAAGGAACCAGGAGATCACACAGTTTGATTCCCAGACCGGGCAAATGCTCGGGATGCAGGCTGGATCCCCAGTAGGGGGCATGCAGGAGGCAGCTGATCAATGATTCTCTCTCATCACTGTTGTTTCTATTTCTCTCTCCCTCCCTTCCTCTCTGAAATCAATTAAAAAAAGAAAAAAGACATCAGTCCGATGGATTAGGGCAGTGGTCGGCAAACTCATTAGTCAACAGAGCCAAATATCAACAGTACAACGATTGAAATTTCTTTTGAGACCCGAAAACCGACTTCTGCGCATGGGCCACAAAGTTTCAGTCACAATGTACGTGCGCACCCGCGCATGGTATTTTGTGGAACAGCCACACTCAAGGGGCCAAAGAGCCGCATGTGGCTCGCCAGCCGCAGTTTGCTGACCACTGGATTAGGGCTTATCCTAAGGGCCTCATTTTAACTTAATCGCTTTTTTGAAGACTGTATCTCCAACTACAGTCACATTGTGAAACAGTGGGGGACATACGAATTGGGGGACATAATTCACTTTCACAAAAGGGTCCTGAGATGCTTTCATAGACTCCTCAGAACCTATGTGATAGAGCAACCAGTTGACCATAGTGGTGGCCAATTGGGAACATAGCCTCTTCCCTGGTTTGCATCTTCTCCCCTCTTAGGGATCTAAGAGGGGAGAAGATGCAAACCAGGGAAGAGGCTATGTTCCCAATTGGCCACCACTATGGTCAACTGGTTGCTCTATCACATAGAGCAACCAGTTGAAGATACAGTCACCAATGAAGTCCTCACGCATAAGCCATGGTCTCAGGTTTGTCTTTCTGGGAATTTGGCCTAACCCACCTGGTGGGAACTGTAGATGGTGTCCTACCACATGACCGGCCAGACCTATCAGATGTGGCCCTAGCTGTTCTTTTAGCCCACCCTGCCCGGCCTGCACTGGGCTTGGCATGTTCTAGCCAAACTCAGCTATTCATTCTCAATTGTCTTCTCTAAAACACAGTCCTCATCTATAAATCACAAGGCTGGGTCCCTTCCTCCGCTTGAAATTCCATAAAAAAACACATTTCATCTTCCTATGAATGTCCTTTATTACCCTTCTGGAGATGAATTTTTATCCCCACATAATTATAAATAAATAAATATTCTGGCCTAAGTTGGCAAGATTAAAATGTTCCAGATTTGCACAAAAAGGAGAAAGAAAACCACAGTATCTAAATTAGGGCTTGAGAATTATATAGGAAAAGTTAGAAGATGTACAGCTGGCCAATCCCAGATTTTAATTAAAATCCATCTTTTATTGGTCAAAACATGACTAGAATGACAGCCAAGCCAAAAAGAGAACTGGGTTAACACACAACTGCTCACACGCACATACACAAACACATGCTTCTTAGCATTCTGTTATTTTATACTATGTGGAAGCAGCAGGATGTGGGTATAAATGGATTTTGCATGTATTTCTCTTGGCATTATGGCCATATTTAATGTAACATCCAGTAAAGTAGAAATTTTAATTAAGTTTATGGTCTGACCATCTGTATTTGTTTGGAATTTCTGTCTCTTCAAAGCAAAAATGTGAACCTGGCTTTAGACCTGGAAAAATCTTAGGCTGGGACCAAATGCATTATCAACAGACTGAGAATGTGTGGTCTGAAATATAAAGTAGGACTTGAAAAGGGGGGGAGCCCACTATCAAAATATCACAAAATACCTGGATGTTAATTATGCAACCACTAATTTATTCTCTCGTGCTTCAGGGAAGATAAAAGGGAAATTTGATATATTTTCAAGGGAAAAAAGTCTCAGTATCATTAAATTGCCAAAGAATCAATTCAATACATTTGACTTGTTTCTATGGGTTTTGACGTTACTTTTCTTTTAATCTTCACTTCCTGCATTTTCTAAATGAATAAAACCTATGTTCAATGTGTATCCAAATGTTTTATATAATCATTTAGTCTCGTTTTCTTTAAAATAGTAAAAACTCACTAATGTACATTAAATAATAATAATGAATTTGGTCAATATAAATTATTAAAACTATTTGTGTGGCCCAGGTTGGAGTGTCATCCTGTACACCAAAAACATTTGCAAGAGGAGCATGATGCCGGGGGTAGGCGGGAGGGGGGGGGGATGTCAATGGGCGGGGGGAGAGAAAGGGGAACATCTGTATTGCTTTTAACAATAAAGATAAAAATTTTTAAAGTATGTGGGTTTGATGCCTGCTCAGGGCACATACCTAGATTGCCAGTTCAATCCCCAGTTGGGGCATGTACAGGCGGCAACTGATCAATGTTTCTCTCTCACATAGATGTTTCTCTTTTCCTCTCACTCTAAAAAATCAAATGAAAAAATGTGTTCTTGGGTAAGGTTTTAAAAAGTATTTGTATGTACTTGGAATCAATAACAAAATGCTTTGTTAAAACACTCTGCAGTGCAGACATAATGTAGACCTGCAGTCTCTTGCCTGCCCTTTGGGGTATGAATTGAGCTGCCTCTTGATTACCTTTTCATTCTCAATGAAGTAAATTAAAAGTATAATTTGATGTCCAGTTTCAAATGGCAAATTTGGGTAGAAATCTTAAAACAGCATTGCCCACTTTCTCACTAAAATTTATTTGAAGACACAGGAAACAAAAATTCACCATTCAGAAAACAAGGACAATCAATGCACTGCCCGAATGCGGTCAGCTTCTCAGTTCTTGCCTCTAGAAGATGAGATTGTCCAGGGAGAAATGTATTCATTCCTTCAGCACCATCTAGCTCCACAAATACAAGTGCTAGGCCAAGCAGAAATACAGGAGCTTTGTCAGATGACTCCTGCTTTTGGAGGTACTCAGGGCCCTGTCTCTCCACTAAATGCTCCCATTTCCAAACGAAATCTCTTCTCTCAAACTTGTCCATTAGGTACATTCATGTATTTGCTCAACAATTATTCATTGCATGCCTACTATGTGCCATGCCATCAAGTAATGCAGATGGTCTGTCATTGAGCCTCTTCATACCTTCTTTCTTACAGGATCTGCAAATGTTCTCGTGTTAACAAATCTTCAATGCGATATAATTACAAGAGTGTTAAAAAAAAACAATAAAAAAAACTAAAAACTATGGCAAAGGAGTTATCAGGAAATGCGCCCATAGGTTAAGGTAAGGGATCTTATGTCTGGGTAGTGGACTTCGAAGTGATATTTTTATCTTGCTTCATAAGGTTAGCAGATACTATAAAACCAGATTTTTAAAAAACCAGCACATGCAATTTTATGTATACCATGTAATTACAATTGTAAAATATATACATCAAAAAGAAAATGCATCGCAATGTATGTGTAAGAGACTATCAGTAAAATTTCCCCATTTATTTTTATTTTCTATATTTCCAATAAAAGCAGGTATTCCATCTATAAAGGAAGATTTTTTTCTTAAATTAAAATTAGATGGTGAGTGATTTGAGCTAGCTTAAAGAGGGAAGACTGCTGTGTGGATGACAAAAAAAGTAATTGCTAATTATAAACAATTCTCATTTTCATCAAAACTGATCAGGCAGTTTCCACTTCTAGCAGAAGCCAATGTTTTTAGCTAGAAAGAACAGAATGTCTTTGATAATATTTTAGAGTTCAAGCTACTCATGAAGCTCTTCAGGAGCATTGGTAAAAATTTGCACTGAGCTAGTCCAAATTTAGAAAGGGTTTCAGGAAGGGGAAGGGGAAGAGACCATCATTTGTAGCCTTAAGAGGGATTAAAGGTCAGATTTTTTTTTTTTAATATGACTTCTTTTTTTGTTTGTTTTATTTGGCTTATTTTTTAAAATTTAATAAACCTTTATTGTTAAGATTATTACAATTGTTCCTCTTTTTCCCCCATAGCTCCCCTCCACCCGGTTCCCACCCCACCCTCTGCTCTTACCCCCCACCCCCACTGTCCTCATCCATAGGTGTATGATTTTTGTCTAGTCTCTTCCCACACCCCCCACACCCCTTTCCCCCTGAGAATTGCCAGTCCACTCCCTTTCTATGCCCTGATTCTATTATATTCACCAGTTTATTCTGTTCATCAGATTTTTTATTCACTTAATTTTTAGATTCACTTATTGATAGATATTTATTTTTGTTTATAATTTTTAACTTTACCTTTTTCTTCTTCTTCCTCTTCTTAAAAACTACCTTTCAGCATTTCATATAATACTGGTTTGGTGGTGATAAACTCCTTTAGCTTTTTCTTATCTGTGAAGCTCTTTATCTGCCCTTCAACTCTGAATGATAGCTTTGCTGGGTAGAGTAATCTTGGTTGTAGGTTCTTGCTGTTTATCACTTTGAATATTTCTTGCCACTCGCATCTGGCCTACATAGTTTCTGTTGAGAAATCAGCTGACAGTCGTATGGGTGCTCCCTTGTAGATAACTAACTGTTTTTCTCTTGCTGCTTTTAATATTTTCTCTTTGTCTTTTGCTCTTGGCATTTTAATTATGATGTGTCTTGGTGTGGTCCTCTTTGGATTCCTTTTGTTTGGGGTTCTCTGCACTTTCTGGACTTGTAAGTCTATTTCTTTCACCACATGGGGGAAGTTTTCGGTCATTATTTCTTCAAATTGGTTTTCAGTATCTTGCTCTCTGTCTTCTTCTGGCACCCCCATAATTCTGATGTTGGTATGCTTGAAGTTGTCCCAGAGGCTTCTTACACTATCTTCATATTTTTGGATTCTTTTTTCTTTTTGCTTTTCTGGTTGAGTGTTTTTTGCTTCTTTGTATTTCAACTGTTTGACTTGATTATTGCAATCCTCTAGTCTGCTGTTAGATCTCTGTATAATATTTTTTATTTCAGTCAATGTATGCTTAATGTCTAGTTGGTCCTTTTTCATATCGCTAAATTTATCAGCCTTTCCTAGAAAATTCTTGAAAAGCCTTATAACCATGGTTTTGAACTCTATATCCACTCGTTTGTTTTCCTCCATTTCTTTCATTTGTGATCTGTTTCTTTGTCTCTGCTTTTGGCTGCTTCCCTAGTTGATAGAGTGGCTTTGTGTCCTAGGTGTCCTATAGGGCCCAGTGGCTCAGCCTCCCCAGTTACCTGAGGTGGGCACTCTTGGTGCACCCCTTTGTGGGCTGTGTGCACAGTCTTGTTGTAGTTAGCCTTGATTGTTGTTGGTCTCACTGGGAGGAATTGACCTCCAGGCCAATTGGCTGTGAGGATCAGCTGTGTCTATGCTGGGAGAACTTCTGTGCTGGAGACATCCTTATGAGACAAGACTTGCAAAAGCCTCTATGCTCAGCTTGGATGGGGCAGATTCTCAGGGTGGAGCAGACAGCATTGGTTTCCTGTGAGCCCTGCCCTAATAGGCCCCTGTGTCTCAGTGTCCCGTGGTAATCACCGCAAGTATCTCTGAGAGAAAAACGGCCTCAAGTTCCGGTTTTTCCCTGAATGAGTCTGGGTCCCCAAAGTCTTGCCCGGAACTGGAGTTCAGTGCAGTCAGGAGCTTTTGTCTCCCTCACGCTTGAGTAAGCCAGCCATGTACTCAGTTGGCAGACCTCTGCGCGCACGCGTCTCGGTACCTCTGCCTTCTGCAGTTCCTCTGAGTCTCAGTGTGCTTTTCTCTTTCCTGACAGTACAATTTCACCCCGTATGAGTCTGGGTCCCCAGAGTCTCACCCGGAACTGGAGTACAGCACAGTCGGGAGCTTTAGTCTCCCTCCCGCTTGAGAAAGCCAGCCACGCACTCAGTTGCCAGTCCTCTCTGTGCATGTGTCTCAGTACCTCTGCCTCCTGCAGCTCCTGTCTCAGTGTGCTTTTCTCTTTCCTTCTAGTTGTAGAATTTCCACTTAGCCAGTCTTCCTGTGGTTCTGGATGATGTCCATTTTGTCTTTTAGTTGTAGTTTTGAAATTGTTGTGCGAGGCAGCAGTTTAGGTGTTTACCTATGCCGCCATCTTGGTTTCTCTTAATATGATTTCTTCAAGGTCAGATCTTTCTAGGTCTGGAGCAAATCCTGACAGTTGCTCAGAAGGCATGTTGGCCTTTTGCGTAGAACTCCTCATGCAACCTGGTCCAATTTGGACACCAGCTCATTTCTTTGTTTTAATATATATTTCTTTGTTGATTTTAGAGAGGAAAGGAGAGGGAAAGAGATAGAAACATCAATGATGACAGAGAATCATTGATTGGCTGCCTCCTGTGTGCCCCACAATGGGGATAGAGCCCACAACCTGAGCATATGCCCTGACTGGAATCAAACTGTGACCTCCTGCTTCACAGGACAATGCTCAACCACTAAGCCACACCGGACAGGCTCATTTCTTAATCTGCCTTAGACCTCAGGGTCTAAAATTAGAAGGAGAGCCCCTCCAAAGGGGAGTCTACTGGCTCTATCTCCCTAGTCCCTGGCCTAGGGCCACCATTTTGCAACAACTAGCACCTTATGAGACACCCTTATGAGGCAAGACTTGCTTCAGTGGGGCTTTGGTGCTCACTGATTCTGCCCCCTGAGTGTGTCCCTTATGGATCTGAGGAGTTGTAATCTGGGTGGTCCCACTCTGACCACTGGGTACACTGGCTCTTGGATCTCCAAGGAGGTGCTAATTTAGCCTCTGCCTGATGCAACCCAGCAAGAGCTATGGAGAGATCTGCAGATTCCTCTTATTTGTTTGGAGTTTGGAGATGCCCAGATGAGGCCCAGCTGTGAAGCAATGCAAGCTGCTGTGGGGCCTTGGGCCTTCTTTTGGATGTTCTGGTTCTCTGACTCAGCTACAGTTTGTTAGGTAATTTTAGATTTCAAAGGAACAGGCCATTCATATGCAAAAGCCTCTGCGCACAGCTTGGGTGGGGCAGGGTCTCAGGGCAGAGCAAATTGCAATGGCTTCCCGTCAATCCTGCCCTAAGAGGCCCCTGGGTCTCAGTGTCCCATGGTAGTCACTGCAAGCACCTCTGAGAGAAAAGCTGCCCTGGAGTTCCGCCTGCTGCCAGACAGTCCAGTTTCTCCCCGTATGAGTCTGGGTCCCCAGAGTCTCACCCAGAACTGGAGTTCAGAGCATCGGGAGCTTGTCTCTCCCTCCCGATTGAGAAAGACAACTGCATACTCAGTTGCCAGCCATTTCCGCACGCACGCCTCCGTACCTCTGCACTTTACTTCCGCAGCTCCTCTGAGTCTCAGTGTGCTTTTCTCTTTCCTTCTAGTTGTAGAATTTCCACTCAGCCAGCCTTCCTGTGGTTCTGGATGATGTCCATTTTGTCTTTTAGTTGTAGTTTTGAAGTGGTTGTGCGAGGCAGCAAGTTCAGGTGTTAACCTATGCTGCCATCTTGGTTTCTCTCTTATGTAGTCCCATTTGTTTATTTTCTCCTTAGTCTCCATTGCCCTAGGAGCTGTGTCAGTAAAGATATTGCTACAACGTATGTCTGCTATTTTGCTGCCTGTGGAGTCTTGTAGGATTTTTATGGTTTCCCCCAATCAACTCTTGAATGAGGACTTTGTAGCTCAGGATCTTCTACCTTCCGATTTGGCTGACCATCCAAGAAGTACTGACCTATAGGAAGATCTTGTTCCTATTGCCAACAGGACAGTGCATCAGGATACAAGGTGACAATAGGACCTTTTCCAAAATTTGGGGTCTTTGGTCTGAAGTAACACTAAGTAAACTGAAGGTGTTAGATTGAGGCACTTCCAGCCCCATCCCTTGCTGGTTTTCCATCTGCAAAGAAAATCTGGACTTCCTGGTTCTGCTGCTCCTGCCCACCTCTGCTCCAGCTCTCCAGGAGAGTAACTACTTGCTAACTCTTTGGGAAGCAAAATCATGTCCAGATTCATAGTAGTCTAAATCGACGTGACGTGAAAAACAAAGAAATATTTCCTTAAAGAATCAATCTGCCAACATTTCATCTCTCTCCATAAAGAAGATGACCTTTTATTTTACTTTGTTGATCAATTTTGTTTTCATTGTCCTAAATCTTTCCACTTCTGAAAAGGAGATTTGCTCTACCTTTAAATTACCAAAAGCCCTTTAAAGAGACTTTTCCAAGACAGTGTATTCTCAGAGTGGAATCAAGGCACACTTTCTCCAGCCATGTTTCTCAACGTTTGTCCATAGCTGTCATGGCTCAGAATGAAATACAGTGCTCTTAAAAAAATATTTTTAAACGTATTTTTACATGTTTTTATATATATATTTGTGTGTGTGTGTGTGTGTGGATTTCAGAGAGAGGAAGGGAGAGGGGGAGAGAGAGAAAAATAAAAACATTAATCTGCTACCTCCTGCATGCCGCATACTGGGGATTGAGCCAGAAACCTGGGCAAGTGCCCTGACCAGAAATTGAACCTGCAACCTCCTGATGCACTGGACGATGCTCAACCAACTGAGCCACACCAGCTGGGGCATACAGTGTTTTTTAAAAATGCAAATTCCCTGAGACCTGTCCAAGATCTGCTGAATCAGAATTTCTTAGGAATGGGCCCCAGACTTTGCATTTTAAAACAAGTTTCCTGAAGGAAGAATATATGTGGCTCACTGATATGTTTGCAGTTAGTAGTAAGCTGAATAACTTAATATATAAAGGGGAGGAAGTTTCCTGAGTGATTCTCATGCAAACTAAAGTATAAAAACCACTGCTTCACTCTAGAAAAATACACTGAAGGGGGGAAAAAATTTGTTCTTCCCACCCTATCATCCATGTTTTTCCATTAGTATTTCAAATTATTGGAGTTCAAACTCAGCTCAAGGACCCTGTTGTATCCCGTTGTATTACAGATGGGAAAAGAGATAAAAGAAGGGCTCTTACACAAAATTCACAACCACCTTTGTGAAAAGCATAATGACTGCAGCCAATATTTATTGAGTGACCACAGTGATCCATGTGCTCTATAGACATTATCATACTTAATTCACACTATCAATAGGTCAAATCTTATAAAATAGATGGCCTTATCCCCATTTTGTCTTGAAGAAACTGACACTCAGAAAGAATTTGAACCTAGGTTTGTTTTGTCATCCTAAATTTGGGCTCTTCCTCCTGAGAGCTGATGCCTGCATCCATCCCCAGCAAATTTGTTACTAGTTTTACCTTCTGTTGTTTTGCCCAAATATATCCTTTATGCTCACCAATGCCTTAAATTGCTTACTTAGCACTATCTTTTTGACTTAAAGCTTTGTCTCCTGCTAAAATATACATTTCTCTTTAGGATCTAATATCAGATTGGTTACTGTAAACCTTTTCATAACGAAATGGTGGCAAACGTGTGAGAGTTTGATACAGACTTGAGAAGGAGGCCTCACACTGTGCAGAGAAGAGGGCACCAATGATAGGTGGCTATTACCCTTACAATTTTACCCCAGACCACCTTGCCCTGGAAACCTAGCTGACCTCTTTGGTTCTGTGGTCACTGACAACAGCCCTTTTCACCAATAGCTGAGCTTTCAGAGGATCTCTCTGTATTGTGTACACTATATGCATGAGAATGGGGAAGATGTTAACCTCCCGGAGAGAGGCTAGGAACACACTTGAGATTAATTAAAATCTTACATTATTTATGCTGCTTTGTTATTTTCTGCTATAAAAATGGGTGCATTTGTGTTGGGATTCAATCTGGCAAATCCTTAAGAGTTAAGCCAATACAAAGCCATCATTGTTCAGAAAGAAAGTAACTCCAAAGAGATTGTTAACATCAGAGAAGGCAAAGGAAGCCAGGGAAGATTATGGAAAATTTGGGCATTTGCTTCTTAATTTCATTGTTTCCATTGCAGTTTAGATTTTAACTACAGGCCCAGTGCACGAAATTCATGCACAGGTAGGGTCCCTAGACTTGGCTGGTGATCAGGGCCAATCTGTGGGGAGATCAGGGGTCCCCGCTGGCACCCCCATGGGCCAGACTGGCGCCGCCCACTTGCCAGTCCCGCCCCCACCACCGCCGTGGGTCGCCTCCCTCTGTGGGGTGACTGGCAGGGCGATCCAGGGGCCCCCCAGTGGCACCCGCCTTGGCTGGCCTGGGGCCTGCGGGTTGGGGTCAGCTCCTGTGTTGAGCGTCTGCCCCCTAGTGGTCAGTGCACATCATAGTGACCGGTCATTCCGCCATTTGGTAGATTTGCCTATTAGGCTTTTATTATATAGGATGGCAAGCTCTGTGAGGTCAGGAATGGTATCTGTCTGGCTTACTGAATGATCCCTGGTGCCTAGCACTACAACTAGAATAGAGAAGGTTCTCGGTAAACATTTGTGATGAATGTTGAATTTGATGCCTTTCAGAAAACCCTATGTTGGCTTTATTACAGTGACTTTGTATTTTCTATTCTTTTACAGAGCAATAGAATTGAATGTTGTAATAATAGCTTAAGTTGTTAAATATTGGAACCTAAATGTAAGATAGCAATCATTCTTTTTTGCCATTAAAGCTCTGACTAGAAAAATAGAATAAAACAACATATGATAGATTAGAATGGGGTTAAGAAGTTAAATAACTCCAAATTCAAAAATATCACAGCAATGTTTGTTACTATTTTTCTCTTTCCTTTTGTTCCAGAATAATATTACTTTACTCTAGGAGGAATGAGTCATTTGTCATCTGCATTATACTCTCTTCCAAATAAAATAGCTATGTAGGATGGATTTATAGACAAAAGCCTTCTAGAGTCTAAAGACATGCTAGAATAATATATTTCAAACTGGTGCTTAATAGCAGTTATGGAAATGTCTTACTTAAATTTTAAAATCTAAAAAAAATCAATCTCTAGGTTGCTACAAGTTTGTTCCTGTGGATCATAAATATGGAAAAAAATATATTATTTCTTTATTTAGGTAGGTTCTTATTAAAGTAAAATGACTTTGTTTTGTTTCCAAAAATATGTGCTATTCAAGGCTATTAGACATAGAGTCATACACAAGTTATCCAGTTCTTTATTGTGGTTTATGCTAATCCTGTAAGAGTCATTGATACTTCCATATTAGAATGAGAGAATTATAGAATAATAAATATAGAAAAGACTTCAAAAGATCATAAGGTATGGGCTTTGTTGATAAACATATTATGGGCTAGGCAATATGGTAAAAAGATAAACGTATTATGGGCTAGTTAATATGGTAAAAAGTCTTAAAAATATGCATGTCTTCTGACCCAGCAATTGTACTTCAAGAATTTATCAGAAATATGTATGAAAATATATGCAAATATGTACATCATATATTTATAATAATATGATGTACAACAGCAGAAGATTAGTAAAATGCGGTATATCTAATAATTTGCAACCACTGAAAACATATCTGTTGACATGAAAAATGTTTACAATTTATTGTCAAGTGACTAAAAGCTGAGGAGGAGACAGAGTATGGCTGGTATGATGCCATTTTGGTGAGTTCAGAGCTGTGATTTGATGTGTGTGCATGCACATGAGAGTGCACATACACATGGAAGAGGACTATCTAAATATTAATAGTACCTGGATTAGATATTTCTTGTGCCTCACATCCCATAAGTCAGCCTTTTTACTTCAGCCATTGCTGTTGAAACCAGGTGAGCATGTGTAACATGCCAGCACCTTGCTGCCACTGAGAAAAGGTCTTCTCAGCCTTGTGAGTCATCTATAGAAACCCTCTCAGCCTCCTGAGGTCTGTGCAGATTTGGAAGAGGGTGCTCATGCCCTAAGAGGCAACCCTTGACCAAGGGATGATGGGAGCTAGTGGTTACATATATCAGTAATTCCTTCCTTTGCATTGTTGAATAGTATTCCATTGTATGGATATTTTAATTTATGCATGCTTATTGATCATTAGTGACCAGTATGCATAATATAAATTGTAAATCACAAGCCAGCCTATTAAATGCCCTATACTTCTCTGATCTGATTATCAATATTTTGCATTTCTAAGCATTAAAATTATGTCAGAACTCTATAATTTGGACATAGAAAAAGCCAAATTTCCATAATTTTTTTAAAACAATGAGCTTTATTACTTTCATATTTATACTGAAACTGCTAGCTGCCCTCAGTACAAAGCAGAGATTTGCTTCTCAGGGCTGCTTTAAAGCATCTAGAGGGATTTCAGTTAGCACAGAATTCCTTCAGGGCTACCACAGGGAAATTTTTGTGGAGCAGGCAAACTTTGACTTGGAAGTCCCTCTTGCCCACTTTCATTGCTCCCTCTGCCTTCTCAGGGCCCTTCACTTCATGCCCTCCCAGGACAATTATCCCAATTCCTGAATCACATGGCCTTGGTCACAGCTGACTATGACAGATGAAAATAGTTCTGGTAAATTAATTCTAGAGGTTAGATCATGAGGGCGTAAGGGTTTTTTTCCTGCCAAAGGAAAAGGGGGAATTTAAAAGGGTAATTCTTAGAACGTAATACCCAGAATGTAAAAGGTAATCAATAAATCTTATCTTTATCCCTTGAAGAATCAAAGTTAATGACTTTAAAAGTAAAATTAGGCAGAGGGTGAGAAAGATACTTTCAGATCCAGAGGGGTATCATAGAATCCCTTTGGACTCTACTGAACTCTACTGGCACTGTCATTGTGGAATTGCCAGTGACCACCATGCTGTTTCATAAAAGCAAGCAAAAGAGTAGACTAAGACACAGACAGGGAGAAGCCTGCAGAATTATCTGGACCCTGGGTTCGGACATCCTTTGGACTTTCTTTACTAAAGCCCAGTTATAGCTATGTGTGGTCCTTCCCAAATGAGAAAGAACAGCGTTTTGAAATGCTAACCTATGCTTCTTCTTTCCCCAGTATTTCAAACTACCCCCCTCCCCACCCCTCCCATTCAGGTAGCCAAGAGTGTGTGTGTGTGTGTGAGGGTGTGTGTGTGTGTGTAAAAGTTGCCATGACAGAACTGCAAAGAGACATTAACATTTAAAGTAGACTTTTGAAACTAGAGAGAATAGTTTCAAGTAAAGGTGTTTTGTTTTGTTTTTATTATTATCAAGATCAAAACCAAGGTCCTTAAGGACTAGAGGCATAGAGTTTATCTATGGATTTGGGGAAAATGCTTTCCAAAGGAAATACAGACACCTCAAACTGAGGGAGGAGGGGGAGGAAAGCTAGACATTGGTGGGTGTCTGAAGAAGTTAGATAGGTAGAACTCTCTCATAAATTGGGGGATCTGAATGCAATCAATGGCTGTGTCTTACTCCATAGTTGGGACTCAGAACTAGCAAATCTTGCAGTGATCTCCCACAGCAGCATGGTAGAACATTCGCAGTAGACAAAGGACAGCCTGTCTAAGCAGAGAAATCCTTAGGTGGCCTCACTCCCCAATTTATGCAGGAGAGTGTTGGAAAAATCTTTGATTTACCCCCAAAGTTATGAGGGTAATTACCTTGATGCCATGGTAGCCTCTAAGTACACTACCAGGCAAGCTACCCCAGAGGGGCTTGGTCAGAAAGGCTCAGAGACCAAACTAAGAGCTTTAAATAACACAATTGATTAAATCAGTTTAAAACACACAGCGAGAAACAAAGGGAAAGAGATGTGGTAGTTAACATCCTTAGGAAAGGGTATAAGCAAGGTGGAAGGACCACACTACCCAAAACCTGCATATGCATTGCTCAGAAGCACCCCATTCCATGCCCCATCAGCCTTCGCTACTGATGGTATGGTGACAAGGACCAAAGATTTGAGCAAAGAGGCCCAAGAGACAGAAGATGCCTGGCAGACCAACATAGGAGACACACAGGGGTGTGTAAACGTGGTCAGAGCTATTGCTTACCAATTAGCCTGGTAAGCAGCTATAGATTCTGTATTTGGAGCCAGAATGGTGTCACCAATGATTAGCTAATTTAAGATCCTGTGAGGGCAGGTGCAAAGTGGAGGGGGCTAATGGTGGGGGGCAGGAGGGGAGAGGAGAACATGTAATAAAGATAAAATTTTTCAAAAGATCCTGTGAGTATTGAATGATTATATGCCTTCTGTGTATTAGTGTATCATGAATATTGGGTGCCTCTGATGCACCATGTATATTTAGTGCTTTGTGAAAATGAGGTGTCTTTTAGTTCTGTTTCTTCTTATCTGTGCTCAGTACACATAGCTCCCTACTTAATTTATCTATGTTTAGCATGCCTCACAAGTTACTAACGTATCTATATCTAACACATTTTATGAGTGCTACCATTCCATTTCTGTTTTTTTAACACAATTGAATACTCTCAAATATTAGAGCAAATGCATATTCACCCATCACACCCAAATGCAAACACACATACCACAAGGTCACAAATAATACTTATGGGTTTACCAGCTACCCCGAAGATACAATATCTGAGAGACCAATGACCAGAGACCAAATAAGGACTCAGATATTCCAGCAAATGACAGTTGGAAGATTGAGAATTAGAGACTCTCAAGGAACCTTGTAAAAGATGCAGCTGAAGGGATAAAGAGGGCATATGGATCCCTGAACTGACTGAGAAGTCCTTGCTCTGGCTGAATTTGCTCAGCATTAATTATGTTTTCCACCTATCAGTCTGTGCTGGCAAGGATAAATGTATACTGTATTTGTCAGTGCCAATATGGAACATTTCCATTATCTCAGAAAGCTCTATTGGACAGCACTGTTCTAGATATAAATGGAGCTATAGAATAAAAGTACATCCTAGGAATATCTGAGATTATAGACTGACATTGTTACGTATTATACATTTAAACATTCATCACTGGAGCATTATCAACAGTGCTTTTTTTTTTTTAACTCTCATTTATTTTTTGTTTTTAGTAGATAGAAATACTCTGATTCAGCCACTTACTCTCAATATTCTCTGTGTTTAGTTGCCTATGTTTTTAAGATAGCTAGCTGCAGGGAAAGGGTCTATCCAGAACAGAGTGAAACTAACCCTAATAAGGGAAAGAGAACCATGGTTTGCTAGATAAGGTCACACATGGGGGGGAAATGTAAGAACTTGGCATTTTCCTCTGGGTGAGATGGGAGCCATTGGAGTGTTCAAGCAGAGGAGTAACATGATCCAATGCACTGGTATGTTTTAAGAAGTTCCCTCCTGGCTGTTAATATGAAGAATTGGAAAGATACAAAGGTAGACACGGGGACCATTTAAGACAATAATACAGGCTGAAATGCTGGCTGCTTGACCCAGGACCGTGGAAATAGAGATGCTGAGAAGTAGTCTTCTGAATATATCTGATGGAAGAGCTTTCATATTGTTGATGGATCACAACTGGGGTATGAGAGGAAGAGGGGGACATGGATAAATCCATGTGCTTTGGCCTTGGCAACAGAAAGACGGGTATTTCCATTTACTGAATTGGGAAAGTCTGCAAAAGAATAATGATTGGCAGGGGGAGTGTTTCGGAATATGTCAATTTTGAGATGATTATTCATCACCCAGCTGGAGACAATGAGTATGTAGCTGAAAGTACAAGTCAGGAATTCATAGAAATGGAGGCTGGAGATAAAAAGTTGAATCAACATGTAGATTTTGAAAGCCATGAGACTTAGATAAGACCATTGAGGGGAACTAGTAGGTGAGTGAAGGTCTGAAGACTGATCTCTGAGGCCCCAATGTTTAAAGGTGTGACCAACAAAGAGAACTAAAAAGAAGCAATCAGGAACGCCAAGACAGTGGGGTCCTGGAAGCCAAGAAAAGATGGCGAATGAGTGAATGACCACCTGAAGTTAATAGGCTGCATAAGACATGCACCAAGAATTGACCACTAAGTCTAGAAACACAAAGATCACCTAGGATTTGAAAGGATAAGTTTTGGAGATATGATGGAGGTGAAAGCCTGATTGGAATGTGCTTCAGGCTTCCTGGGGTGTCTAGTCATCTATGTGAAGTATAAGAACCCATAAAATTCATGCATTAAAGGAACGAAGAGATGTTATTTTTTTGGGTGGACCAAGTGAAACAAATCTATTGAGAGAGATGTTTCACACCTGGGAGACAAGAGCAACACAAGTTAGGCAATCAGAATAAAGAATCAAGAATCTTGAGGTATTAACTCACATCAAAAAAATACCAGTTATTGAGGGTATGAAAACACCGAAGATTACTTGGCATTTTTCTCTGGGTGAGATGGGCTTTGAAAGGGTGAGATGACTGTTTCTTCATGTTAAATTTAAATTTCTGGCATTTCCTCTTAAAACTCTTGTTTTTTCAGATTTGCTCATAAACCTCAAGAGGGATCATATTAGTGAGATTAATAGAAAATATGATCTGCCTCATTAGAAGGTTTTTGGTGTGTTTTTTTAATAAACCTTTATTTTCTAACTTTTTAAAGTACAGAAGGGTGTATAATTAAAAGACCCACCTCATCAGAGAAAATTTCTTCTAACCATTTTTGGATTTAGTTCTTTACATAAATTTATGTTTCTTTTCAAAAATTTAATTGTCAGTTTAAGAAATTATCATTCAAAAGGTTCAAGAACATTCAAAAGATTGCCAAAAGGATAAAGACTTAATTTATTTTCATTACTCTTTTTCTCTTCTCTTCCAAAATGTTAATGACTATTTCTTTAGTTATTTTTATAGGGTACTGCCATTATCTATTTAAATATACTGTCAAGTTCTTTTCTATCAACTTTAACCTCCTGACTCACTGCTTTACTAGATATGTATATCAGGACCCTTTGAGGAGCATTTCTGGATGCATCTGATAAAAATAATTTTAAGAGCAGGATCATTGGAGGTGGGGGAGAGAGTTGCTCTTGCTTCACTTTCCCTTCCAATCCATCTTTATCCCAGTTTCTATTCCCTTACTTCAGGCCACCTATGCTCACCGTAATTTCTTACCTAGATTATTGAAATAGCATCCTCAGTCCTTTATTATTCTCTAGTCCAGTGGCTCCCAAATTTGAGCATGCATCAGAATCACCTAGAAGACTTGTTCAAGCACAAGTTGCTGGGCCCCACCTCCAGGGTTTCTGGTACAGGCCATGTGGAGTACAGCCTGACCATCTGTATTTCTAACAGGTTCTCAGATGAGGCAGATACTGCTTGTCCAGGGCCACGGCATGAGAACCACTGCAACACTAACACCAAACTCCTAAGCACTGACATATAGGATCTTTCTGACCAAAATATGTCTTTAAAAAATACATAGCTTTATTGAGATATTGTATTCATACCATACAGTTCACCCATTGACATGTACAATTCAATCATTTTAGTGTATTCACAGAGTTGTGTATATATCATCACAGTCAATTTTAGAATTGTGAAGGAAACCCCACATCTCTTAGCACCCTAATTTTCCCTCTTCAGCCCTAAGCAATCAATCTACTTTCTGCCTCTATAGATTCACCTATTCTAAATGTTTCATGTAAATGGAATCATACAATGTGTGGTTGAAAGTGATTAAATTTTGCTACCCTGAAGCTACCTTTTAGGATATTAGTTATTAAGAAATAGACTCAGAAAGAACCTTTGATCCTCCCTCCTTTCCTGTCCAAGAGATTCAGATAGAAAGGCCTACTCCAGGAAGGGAATCTTAGGATGTTACCCTAGCCTAATTAATTAAGTATGATAAATAGGAGAGCTCTAGGCAGGGGCCTGTAAGCTAGATACCCTTGTGTCCCATTTTCTCTGAGTTGTCTAGCAAGAATTTGCCTGCCGTGTGTGTGCCACTCTTCCTCTACTACCTGTAAATCTCCATTCTCACTTCTGAAATCTAATATTCTCCCCCTCCCATTTTATCCTTTGCACAGTATCACCCAGTATTGCCTCACTGCCTTTGGAATTTTGATGCTCATGAATTCCCCATGCACATGTTATTAAAATTTTTACTTTCTTCTATGAATCTGTTTCTGGTCATTTGATTATTATCCCAGCTAGAAGAATGTAGAAGGCGGGAGGAAAAGTACTAATTTTTTTTTCTTTTTCTTATAAATCTTTATTGTTCAGATTATTACAGGTGTTCCACTTTCCCCCCCCCCCATAGCTCCCCTCCACCTGATTCCCCACTCCACCCCATGCCCTTACCCCCCGCCACTGTCTTCATCCATAGGAGTAAGATTTTTGTCCAATCTCTTCCCGCACCCCTCATACTTGCTTCCCCTGAGAATCGTCAGTCCACTCCCTTTCTATGTCCCTGATTCTATTATATTCACCAGTCCATTCTGTTCTTCAGATTTTTTATTCACTTGATTTTTAGATTCACTTGTTGGTAGGTATGTATTTGATGTCATTTTGTTGTTCATAATTTTTATCTTTACTTTTTTCTTCTTCTTCCTCTTCTTAAAGAATACCTTTCAGCATTTCATGTAATCCTGGTTTGGTGGCGATGAACTCCTTTAGCTTTTTCTTATCTGTGAAGCTCTTTATCTGACCTTCAACTCTGAATGATAGCTTTGCTGGGTAGAGTAATCTTGGTTGTAGGTTCTTGCTGTTCATCACTTTGAATATTTCTTGCCACTCCTTTCTGGCCTGCATAGTTTCTGTTGAGAAATCAGCTGACAGTCGTATGGGTACTCCCTTGTAGGTAATTAACTGTTTTTGTCTTGCTGCTTTTAATATTCTCTCTTTGTCTTTTGCTCTTGGCATTTTAATTATGATGTGTCTTGGTGTGGTCCTCTTTGGGTTCCTCTTGTATGGGGTTCTGTGTGCTTCCTGAACTTGTAAGTCTATTTCTTTCACCAGGTAGGGAAAGTTTTCTGTCATTATTTCTTCTAATAGGTTTTCAATATTTTGCTCTCTCCCTTCACCTGGCACCCCAAAAATTCGGATGTTGGTTCGCTTGAAGTTGTCCCAGAGGCTCCTTACACTATCTTCATATTTTTGGATTCTTTTTTCTTTTTGTTTTTCTGGTTGGATGTTTTTTGTTTCCACATATTTCAGATCTTTGGTTTGATTCTTGGGGTACGTTGATCTACAGTTGAGTTTCTGTATATTTTTTATTTCAGACAGTGTATGCTTCATTTCTGACTGATCCTTTTCCATTTTTTTGGTATTCTCATTAAGGTCCTTGAAGGTCTTACTAAGCTCCTCAGAAGTGTCATCAAGTTTCTCAGCGGTTTTTAGAAGATTCTTGAGTAACCTTATACATGTGGTTCTGAACTCTATGTCATCCAGTAGTTTGCTTTCCTCCGTTTCTTTCATTCGTGACATGTTTCTTTGTTTCTGCATTTTGGCTGCTTCCCTGTGTTGATGGAGTGGCTTTGTGTGGTAGGTGACCTATAGGGGGCAGTAGCTCAGCCTCCCCAATCACCTGATGTGGATGATCTTGGTACACCCCTTTGTGGGCTGAGTGCAAAGTCTTGGTGTAGTTAAGCCTGAATTGCTGTTGGTACGCTGGGAGGAATTGACCTCCAGGCCAATTAGCTGTGAGCACTCTCTGTGTCTATAATGGAAGAACTGCTGTGCTGAAGACACGCAGGACTTGTGTCAGTGGGGCTTCGGTGCTCAGAGTTTGCCTCTTGAATGTGTCACTTATGGATGTGAGGAGTTGAAATCTGGTGTCTCACACTGACCACTAGGTACACTGGCTTCTGGATCTCCAATGGGGTGCAGGTCAGCTACTGTCTGAGGCCACTCAGCAGGAGCTACAGTGAGAGCTGCAGTTTTCTCCTCTTTGCTTGGGGTTTGGAGGTTTTGGAACTGTCTGACCCGGGCTGCAAGTTTGCTAGGTTAAGCTGCGATAGGGCAGGCTTTTCTTATGCTAACTCGGTTGCTTGGAGCTTGGGTGGGTTTGTAGGTTGTGCAGGGCGGGGCCTCAGGGTGTCACTAGGTTAGGGCGTGGCAAACAGCAATGGCTGCTAGTTAGCCGGCTCTGTGTCCCCAAAGGCATCCGCGAGTCCCGTGCTCCAGTGCAGTAAACAATTATTCCTGCTCGCAACTCTGCAAGCAAGCCACCCTCGCTGGCAGACAGTCCAGCTTCTCCCCGTAGGAGTTTGGGTCCCCCATGTCTCCCCAGAGACTGGATTTCAGAGTAATCCGGGGCTTGTCTCCGTTCGGGTTGAAAAAAGCAACGCACCCAGTCGCCCGCCGCCAGCCTGGATCACGCGCCTCCGTACCTCAGCTTTTCAGCGCTTGTGCACGTCTCAAAGCTCTTTTCTCTTTCCTTCTAGTTGTAGAACTTCCACTCAGCCAGCTTTCCCGTGGTTCTGGGTGATAGACGTTTTGTCTTTTAGTTGCAGTTTAAATTGTTGTGGGAGGCAGCAGTTTAGGTGTTTACCTACGCTGCCATCTTCCCTAAGTACTTTCTAATTTTTATTTTAGCCCCCACATAGTCCCTTGTGATTGGCTTCTTTCACTCAGCATAACATTTTCAAGGTTCATCCAAGTTGTAGCATGAACCAGTACTTCATTCTTTTTTATTGCTGCATAATATTCAGTTGTATAAGTACACTACATTTTGGATCTACTATAAATAATGATGTGAACTTTTATAAAGAAATTTTTGCATGAACATATGTTTTCATTTCTCTTGGGCAATTCTTAGGAGTGGAATTGTTGGGTCAGATTGTAATTTTACATTTAACTTTTTGAGGAACTGCCAGGGACAAAAACAGAACTGTTTTCCAAAGCAGCTGTACCGTTTTACATTTCCAATAGCAGAGTGTAAGGGTTCCAATTTCTCCATATCTTCACCCACTTCACCTTTTTTATTATAACAACTAGAGGCCCAATGCATGAAATTCATGCAAGAGTAGGCCTTCCTTCCCCCGGCTGCCGGCACCGGCTTCCCTCGGGCACCCAGGCTTCCCTACGCTTTGAATATTATAGATTCTAGTGAGTGTGCAGTAGTGTCTCATTATAGTTTTGACTTGCATTTCCCTAATGATTAATAATGTTGAGCATTTCTAATTCACTTGGATAACTTTTTTGGAGAAATGTCTATTTAGATCCTTTGCCCAGTTTTTAAGTGGATTCTTTGTCTTTTTATTAGTGAGTGTAAGGTTTCTATATATATTTTGGATACTATTCTTCTATTCGATGTATCATTTGCAAAAAACTTTTCCCATTCTCTGGAAACCATTTTCTTTTTCCCTTTTTATTCTTTTTTTAAATTTATTTATAGATTTTAGAGAGAGAAAGGAATGGGGGGGAGAGAGAGAGAGAGAGAGAGACATCGGCTTATTGTCCTACTTATGAATTCATGGGTTGGTTCTTGTGTGTGCTCTGACCAGAGAGTGAACCCGCAACCTTGGCATATTGGATGACGCTCTCACCAGGGCTGAAGAAAACCACTTTCTTAATGGTATCTTTTAATGGACAAATTTTTTTAATTATGATGATGTCTAGTTTAAATTGTATCTTACTGGTTTTGTACCCCTAGCATTTAACACAATGCCTGACATTCAATAGGCATTGACGTATATTCGTTGAGTGAATAAAAAAATGCTATCAGTTAACAGACTATAGCTGACATTCTACTATATAATACAGAAGCATAAGGTATACAGGGTTGGCAAAAGTAGGTTTATAGCTGTGAGTACGTGGAACTTCTTTCTTTATTGTTTGTATTTATTTGTTTTACAACTGTAATCCTACTTTTGCCCACCCCTGTATTAGAGCAAAGACTGCCAGTTATCATATCTTAATACCCAGACTCCTCTTCTTAGAAATAAAGGACAGGATGACTGGGTGGGGAGGACCTGTGCCCAGGACCTGCTTTACCTGCTCTGTTAGGCAGAAGAACCCTTCTCACCCACAAGGCGCTTGAGAACTAATTACTGAAAATTGCTGTGAGACCCTTTACAAAATATGATATCCCTAGTGATTCTAGTCAGAGCCTCAGGAGAGAGCAGCTTTCTCTCTCCTGCCTATTTTTACATTTTAAAAGGTTTAATTGAAGCTCCATGCAATCCCCCTGGAAATTCCCTGTGAATGAGCTGGAACCAAGTACCAGCATCTCTGACTGTAGACAATCATTTTGAGAAAGATGTGGAGCCTCCAGTCCTGCATTTCAAAGAACGGCATCAGTTTTGATCCACAAAATATTTCCAGGAAGCACACTTTGCAGAGGAGGTCAATTCAATATGTGAGAAAAAATTTTGGAGCCAAAAGCACGAGAAGAGAGAGGAAGGGAAAGGATATGGCACCCCTTCCCCTGGAAGGTCATTTTCCACCCTACAAAAGCTCTCATTACCCTGGTTAGTTTTAAATCATATTATGCTTTATATAGAAATTTACATAATTTGTACTGCAACAACATTCCAGAAAGGATGCTCTGTGGTTAGCTGGGCAAGTGGATATATTTAATCCATGTATGCAATTCAGAGTTTCCCATGGGCACCCCAGAGGACACTAAGGTTTTCAGCTCTAAATAGGTGTTATAATAATTATTTTTAAAAAGGTTCCACAGTCAACGAAATTGGGGGATGAGAGCGTTAAATAAATTTAAACAGGATCTTGACTGTCACCGTGCTCAGAGTTTTATTAGGCATGTACGCACCATGAATCTCCAAGATGGGGATGGGAGCATGCATGATTCACCCAACTGGTTCAATTTTGAAACCTTCCATCACAGAGCATCGTGCAGAATCAGTCTTCCATGACACTATGCTGGTAAATGCTAGTATAAGTAGGTCTCTAATCTCAACAGGAAACCCTGGAAACGAGTGTTGTCATGAAAAAATTAATATAGGCCTTCAATTACATGTCAGCCTCAGCTTTTAAAAGTTCAATGGCAAACATTGCCTTTGCTTTCTAAATTCTTTTCATTCCCTGCTTAATATTTATAAACATAATGAGCATGGTTTAGAGTAAACATTCACTTCTTTACTAAATAAGTAATTCTCCGGTCTAACTCCACTTGCTTCTGTGAAGTGGAATTCGTATTATTTTTCTCCTGAAATAGAAAGGCATTCTAAAAACACATAAAAATCCTCCGTAATCCTTCTGTCCCTGACCCACAGATCAAATCATTCTCTCAGGATTCCACGGCTGCATTTCTCGGCAAAGATGTACTGGCAGGCTCACTGGGGCAAGTTTCAGATTACGCAGACTGTATGAATTTTACAAAATATGCTTTGAAGTACCATAGTAACAATTAAAAGTAATTTCATTATTAAATTAGTAAATGTAACATTTAATTATTAAATTAGTAAAGTTATTAATTCATTATTAAATTGTTAAGTTTAATATTTAATTATTAAATTAGTAAATTTAATATTTCACTATTAGTAAAGTTAATATTTAATTATTAATAAATCTAAGCGCATTTGAAATTGGGCAAATGGGAGGGAGCATCACTTTCCTTTTTACCCTGTTGTTTTCCACTTACAGCACAACAGAAAAGACAGTAATCCACACTTCATCCATTGGTGGGGTCCATTAGAAATAACAATTTAGGCCTGGCCGGTGTGGGTCAGTGGTTGAGAGTCGATCTATGAACCATAAGGTCGAGATTCGATTCCCAGTCAGGGCACATGCCTGGGTTGTGGGCATGCAATGACTCTCTCTCATCATTGATGTTTCTATCTCCCTTTCCCTTCCTCTCTGAAATCAATAAAAGTATATTTTATAAAAAAAGAACTAACAATTCAAGAGGGAACGGACTGTCAGTCACTGAGCGTAATAACGGGACAGACAGAAATGTGAAGAAAAAATATTGTAGGCTGAGGAAGGCACAAAGTCAAGGAACTTCAGGTGAGTAGCTCTGTTTGGCAACTAACCACAAGCAGCATTTGCATAGGGCTTTCCAGTATTCAAAGTACCGCCACATGCAGTGTCTCACTTAACCTTCAAATCAGCGGCGCTTCCCCTGGGGAACGGGGGAACGGGGCCCCAGAGAAAAGCAAAAGCCACCCCTATATTCTCAGAGAGAATAGCAGTACAGCTATTTGACTCCCTGGTTTCTGGATTCAAAATCTAAGCACTTTCCACCTCTATTTAACTGGGAAAAGGAGTTAGAAAGGCAGGCAGGGAGAGGTGAAGGTCCTCGAACAACAGACAAGTTTCTACTTGACCGTGGAGAAGGCATGATTGTTATTTGTTATCTTCTCCAAATGCCTACAGATAGAATATGCTGAGGCAAATAGATTAGCTATTTCTGATTCTCCTAAGAAAAGTTCCTGAGTGTGTCTAACCCTCAAATGAGTTCAAATAATCACAGTAAACATCACATATTTTTACTTGCTATTTTTGTTCAGTTTTACAAATGTTCATGGTGCAGTTAGGCCAGGATCTTTTTACAAGAGCTCAATATTAGTCATTCACAAAGGATACAGATAAGCTAATTCCCTAGTGCCACATCTGTACCCATAAGCTTGATACTGGATCAGAAAGCAAAATGACAGAAAGTTCTAAGTCCAATGTACTAATTTACTAATGTATTTAATAAACATGAATCAAGCACCTACTATGTGTTAGACATCATGTCAGGAGTTGGGTATTCAATAAGTGGAGATAATATGAACTGATCTTTAAAGAGTTTATAGCTAGATACAGCAAAGCATCCTTGCTGATATAGTGCAGTGTGATGGAGGATATGGTAGAGAAAATTCAGAGGGACTTAGGAGCACGTAACCTAGACCTGGAAGGTTTGGGAGGGTTACCCTGGCAAGGTGGCTACTGGGTAAAGGACTGGCAGGGGGCAACAATGTCAGTAAGCGACTCAGGCTTTGCATTAGACTCACCAGAAAATTTTAAAAACTATAGTAGTTCCTCTTATCCACAGAGGACATGTTCCAAGACCCTGAGTGGATGCCTGAAACTGAGGATAGCACTGAACCCTATATGAACTATGTTTGTTCCTATACATGCATAACTATGATAACGTGTAAATTAGGCACAGTAAGAGATTAACAACAATAACTAATAATAACATAGAAAAATTTTAACACTATCCTATATAATAAAAGCCTAATATGCTAAGTGTCCGACCCATTCCTTCGACAGTTTGACCAGTTGCTATGATGCTCACTGACCACCAGGGGGCAGATGCTCCGACCATCTTAGCTTGCTGCTGGGGTCCGGCCAATTGGGATTGGGTGAGATGGAACAGACACACCCTGGAGCCCTCCCGAGGTCCCTTCCCAGTCCTGACTGTGCACCAGTGGGATCCCTCAGCCTGGCCTGTGCCCTCTTGCAATCCGGGACCCCTCGGGGGATGTCAGAGAACTGGTTTTGGTCCAGTCCCCACAGGCCAGGCCGAGGGACCCCACCGATGCAGGAATCCGTGTACCAGGCCTCTAGTATTACAATAAAAATTATGTGAATGTGGAATTATTAAGTAAAATTAGAGTTACTTAAACGTAAGCACTGTGATACTGAAGCAGTCAATTTGATAACCAAGACAACTACTAAGTGACTTATGGTCAGGGAGCATGTACATAGCATGAATACACCAGATGAAGGGATGATTCATATCCCAAACAGGACAAATCAGGTGATGTGAGATTTCAGCACGCTACTCAGAACGGCCTACAATTTAAATTCATGAGTTATTTCTGGAATTTTCTATTCAATATTTTCAGACCTGCATTGACTAAAGATAACTGAAACTTCAGAAGGTGAAACCGTGGATAAGGGGAGACTCCTGCACTGCTATCCAGGTTCTACCCCAAGCCTATTATATCTGGGTCTCTTTGAGTGAGGGCAAGGCAATTATTTTTATAACCCTCCCAGGTGATTCTAACGCATGGCTCAGTTTATGAATTGCTGAATTGAATATTACTAAGATTGTCACCAAATGGTAATTTTAAAATTTCTTTTATTTCTTTTATATTTAATAGCTAGCCTTCTAGCATTCAAAATATTTACTAAAAAGTTTTCTGAATAGAAACTTTTTGAACTGAAGGGAACCAAAATTTTGCCACCCTGACACTACCGTTTTGGGGTATTATTTTAAGCTGTTTATTAAGAAACAATATTTAGAAAGAACCTTAAACCCTCCCCCCCTTTCCTGCCCAAGAGATTCGTACAGAAAAATTCTGTTTAGGAAGGAGATCTTAGGATGTTTACGTTTGCCTAACTTGAATTAAGTGTGGTAAAGAGAGGGCTTCACTAGGGGTCTGTTAGCCTAGATACCAACTGTGTCCCATTGTCTCTGAGTTGTCCAGCAATAATTAGCCTGCCGTGTATGTTCTGCCCTTCCTCAACTACCTATTCCCTCTTCTAAAATCTAATACCCTTTCTCCCTTGTTCACAAATGTCATATGTCCCAATGTTGCCTCATTGTCTTTGGAATTTTAAAGCTTATGTGAATTCCCCATTTGCATGTATAAAAACTTTTATTTTCTTCTGTTAATTTGATTATTTATTAGCCCAGCTAGAAGAACTTAGAAGGTGGGAGAAAAACATATTAATTTTATTCTTAGCCCCCATTGAACCATCTTTAACTTAAGTCCATATAAATTTGGAAGTAAATAATTTAAAAATTATTTTCTTAGTTGCTATAATGTGAATTTTACCTTAATTATCTTGGATCTCAAAAAAGTTGATGGTTATGCATAGATAATAAATCTTTTTTACAAAAAAAGATGAATCTGAATATTGCTAGCTTTATTTTTTTAATTTATTTTTATGGATTTCAGAGAGGGAGAGAGAGATAGAAATGTCAGTGATGAAAGAGAATCATTGATCAGCTGCTTCCTGCACACCCCCACTGGGAATTGAGCCTATTACCCAGGCATGTGCCCTGACATGGAATCAAACCATGAACCATGACCTCCTGGTTCATAAGTTGACACTCCACCACAGAACCATACCATCAGGGCACTAGTTTTATTTTTAACAGTTCAGAGGAAAAAAGGTTTTGTGGTAATTATTCCTGTGTTTGTCAGTATTTTTTATTCTCCTCTCATGGACAGTAGAAAGGATTATTCCTTCTTGCCCCTTTGAAATGAAGAGTAGTCATGTGACTTTTTTTAGCCAATAAATGGTGAGCATAATTGACATGTGTTCCTTCCATCAGAAAGTATTTTAGGGCTGGTCTCCTTGCGTTCTCTCCCCTGCCTCAAAGATCCTTGGAGACTTGTGTTGACCTAGCATCATAGGTGGAGGGATGATGAGGTCAAAGTAGCCTGGAGTGCTGAGCCACCTGACAGAGCAGTCACCTTTCAGAGCCACAAAAACATAAGATGAGTATGAAAGGTAATTTGATGTCAGGAAGTAATGAAGGACTCAAAAAATGATAGGGGTGTGTCAAAATGATGCAGAAGCCTGTTTGAAGGGCCAACCATTGGGCAAATTTGAGACAATTAGAGCATCAAAATACTTAGTGAGAGGAATGGAATATAGCCCATTGAATAAAAGATCCTGGAGTCCATACAGATTTACACAAACAAGTGAAATAAATGGGGGGTGGGGGGGAGGAAGCTATTCTGAATGGTAGAAGGCTAGCTATTAAATATAAAATAAGTAAAGGAAATTTAAAGATCACCCTTTGGTGACAATCTTAGTAATAATTCAGGCAAGAAACATAAATAAATATCATTAAACTTTGTGGGTAAAAGTTAAATGACAAAAGGGATATTTACATAGTAGCTCTCCACAAAAGGCAATTATAAAGGGGGAAAGAATAGCTTTCTAGTGAAGTAAGCTGGCAGACACTACATTATTCTAGTGTAACATCAAATGTAACATCACCAGACTAAAATTATGTGTCACCTGACAGGATGCAAAAAGAAATTAGCATTGTTCTCATGATATTCCTGCCAAAACTGCATGCATAACCTGAGTCTAATTATAAAGAAACATTAGACAATCCTAAATTGAGAAGCTACAAAATAACTGCCCTGTGGTCCTAAAAAAATGTTCTAGTCCTGAAAGTCAAGGAAAGACTGTGGGATTTTCTTGCATTGAAAGAGACTGAAGAGGTGTGGGGGTTAAAAATAATACTCTTCCTCCCACCTTCTCAATTCTTCTAGCTGGGCTAATAATCCAACAGAAACAGATTAACAAGAGAAAATGAAAATTTAATACTTGAGCATGGAGATTTCACAAAAGCATGAAAATTCCAAAGACAGGCAACATTCGGTTATATATGACATTATTGGACAAAAGAGAAGGGGAGTGGAATGGGGTATTAGATTTCAGAACTGAGAATGCTTGATTTACAGGCAGTTGGTACTCTGTTTTTTCTTAAGATTGTATACATCTTTCAGCTTTTACAGGTAGTTGAGGAAGAGCAGAAACATGCAGGGCAGAACTCTTGCTGGGCAATTCACAGACAAAGGGACACAGAGTATCTAACTAACAGGCTGGGAGTCTCCTTGGTTGGTGCTAGGGTGAAGATTCTTAAAGAATTAAGCCAAGGCTTCCTTCCTAAAGCAGGTTTCTCTGTCCTAACTCTTGGGCAGGAAAGGGAATGGTTCAATGATTCTTTCTGAGTCTTGTTTCTTAATAAACAGCTTAAAATCAATATCCTAAAAAGGCAGCTTCGTGGTGGCAAAACTTTGATTCCCTTCAGAGGTATGACAACTAATGGCAACAAATGATACTGTATTGAATTATTTTGCTATGAAGGACATTGCTAGGACAATTGGTGAAAAGTTGAATAGGGTCTCTGATGGATATATAGGTGTTGTTGGACTATTCCCGCAACTTTAGGGTAATATTGAAATTATTTCAAAAATAAAAAGCATAAATATTGTTGCAATGTGAAATACACTGAGTGGTCCGATTATTATGACCTCTGAACACATAATAATCTGGCCACTCAGTGTATATCCTATATAATAAAAGGCTAATATGCAAATTGTCCCCTCAACCAGGAGTTCGACCAGCAGGCAGGCCGGCCAACCGCCCATGTCTCCTCCCCATGGCCAGGCTGGCTGGACCCCACCCATGCACGAATTCATGCACCGGGCCTCTAATACACACACACACACACACACACACACACACACACACACACACTGAGTGGCCAGATTATTATGCATTCAGAGATCATAATAATCTGGCCACTCAGTGTACTTCTATAGAGTTCCTATTCAAGTTTACAAAAGATATAGGAAGTTTGAGAGGAATCTCAAATTATTTGGTTCAGCTATAGTGTGTTTCTTTCCTTTTTTTCCCCCTAAATGAAGTACCTGAAGCAAGCGATCTTATTTTTTTAAAGTTTGCTCTTAAGTTTGACTTCTACATTTAAGTTTGCACAATCACTTAATGCTTGCAGAACTGTGATGGGCCCTAGGGGAATATAAATATGGCAATTATGCATGTGTATAATATAAGTGATTTAAGAAGAAATTATTTCATCCAGGTCTTTAGTCATTCGAATATCCAAAGCATATGCTACAGAATATGACTCCAGGCCATTAAATTGAAAATATTAAAGAAAAACACATCCCAAGCACTGAGCTTTTTCTCCATGCTTAACAAAAGTAAATTCCTTTGACCAGAAGAATATCAAGTAAGGATTTTTCAAAACCCTCCTCAAAAAATGTGAAATATAGTATTTTTTTATCATTAGCAGTCTAAAAAATAAACAACAGAAAATTTTATTAAGCAATTAAAGTAATTTTTATATGTCAGTAAACATATGTAAATAGTTTGCAAATGGTACCAAAAAGGACTGCACTTCAACTTGCTAGTAAACAGGTATCCTGTTGAGAATACCAGCATGCATCTCCTGTCACCGCCTTCTGGGCCAAATTCTACCCTCATCTACTGAAAGACACAACAGGGAGTTCAAAAATCTTGGCTTAATAAATCTGGAGGCTGGTCTCTAAGCGAGCTTTCAGGGAAAGGTTTGGATTCTAAGATGGCCTTCCTCCCCAGAACCATGTACAGCCTGCCCACTCTAAGCACCAGCCATGCAGTGAGGTATTCATATGGATGTCCACCTGTTTCAGGGAGCAGGAGCCAATCTGGATTCTCCACTCCATTATGGGGGAACACAGTACAGAGAGAAGTAAAAGTCCTGCCCCTGTCTAACACAACCATATTGAAAAAGCACTAGTTATCAGAACCAAACAGGAAAATCTGACAAGTGGAAAAGATACCTAAGCAAAAGCAAGAAACCAGAGAGATGAGTGCAGGAGCCACTTATGTCCTGAGGTTATTTTTCAATCCCAGCAATCTTGACTTCTATTTGTTAGGGTGAAAAGGAAATCAAAGCCTCAAGCCCACTCCAGAGGAGGACAATAACCCACACAACAAGAAGGAACCCCAGGGTAAGACTGAACCAGAAATAAAACCAACACTAACCCCAACCCCAGGGGAATATAAGGGAAGTTGCTTTCATTCTGGGCTGAATAGAGAGTGGGGAAATCCAACTCTGCGATTTTTTTTTAAGCACCAAGTGGCCCTTACAAAGATTTTTACCTCAAAGTTATATCATGTGGGTAGTCCTAAAGTACTTCAAGGGATAAATTTAGTTTAAAGTACTAGTAATCCTAGACTGATAGTACAGGTATGCCTATGGCAACAACAAGGACAAATCCTCTCTAGAAGCAGCATCTTTATTCCTGGCCTCACAGCACCCCCACATGTAATTTTTCAAAGACAATGAGTAGAATACAGTAAAAAATAACGAAGCACCCAAGGAAATTAGGCATTAAGAGTGAAAAAGCAGAAACAATAAAAAGGAGAAACAGATCCACAAATAATTGAGGTATTGGAATTATTAGACACAAGCTTGATAATGTCTGCAGATACAGAAAATATAAAAAATGATCCAGCATATTTAAAAAAGAACTAAATTGTCTAGAAATGAAACCAATAATTCAAATTAAAAACTTAATAAATGGGGTTAACAGTAGCATTAGACAGAAGAAAATATTCAGAACAAGCAAGAGAAAAAAAGATGGGGGAAATGAAAAAGAGATTAAGAGGCATGGAATATAGAGTGATAACTTCTAATAGACACTTAATAGAAATTATATTTTCCATGTGCTTAAAGAAAATAGCTGCCAATGTAGAATTTTATTTATTTCCCTGTGAAAATAACTTTCCATAAAGATGTCAATAAAGACCTTTGTAAAGAAACAAAAACAATGTCTTACAAGCTGACCCTCATTCAGTGAAATTCTAAAGAAGGCAGTGCATTCAGAATGTAAGTGAACTCAGATGGAATTTTTGAGATGTAAGAAGAGTTAAACATAATGAAAAGAGAGAGGACATAGTATGGCAAGCAGAAAGGTGAGGGGTGATAACATATGGGGGTAAAGGCAGAGGGTTAGAAAAATGTTTAGATAAACCCAACCCATACCTACAGCATCTTCCTTATCTGTCCTGCACAACTTTTGCAGACAAATTGATATGTGCCTAAACATAGAATTAGTCATGACAAAACTAAAAACACCAGTTAGAAACTAAGATAACAGGGGAGAGTGACTACCTCAGGGGGTGGTGGGTGCCAAACATCCTGAACTGATAGTATGACAAAGGGAATAAAAAAGAAATGAATACCAACAACAATATTGAAAACATAGGACTAATCCATATAAAAGTGGCTGTGAATCTTAACACTGAAAGAGTAAAATATTGCAGTCCTAATATGGAAGTAAGAGTGGCGAGACATGTCATCTTTGAAGGCTGGGCTTTGATATTGTCACCACCTCTCATCCTCGGGTCCACAGGTCCCAAACCCCAGTTTCTCAGTGGACCCCAAAGTGAACAGTCTGTGAGACTGGCTCTCAGTTGCCCATTTATTCAATTGTAGCTTGACCAGAATGCTTGCTTCCACTCCTAAGATCAGCTAAAGCAAATGTATATTTGTATTTTCTTGTATGTGGCTGAAGAGGCTCTGGAAGTAGCTGACTGACTGGGAGACAGAAGTGGGGAAGACTTTTTGGTATCTATAGTCACATGGCTCAATAATCTCTAAATCATGTCAATTGTCTATAAAATGTAATGAAATATAATTGTTTCCTCTTCTTTGAAAGCTCTTGAAGACATAGACGTTCTGAGCAACATGGTGCCTTGTAGAGATAGATAGTGATGGATCTTCTCTGTTCTGATAGTGTTGACATAAATCTAAACCATATATGCCTTCCTGCCTTAAATTGCACACTTCCTGTCTTCTGTTGTTCAGCCACAAAACAACCTGAATCCCTCACTGTTGCCTCCTCTGGACCTGCCAAGGAAGTGACCCCCTCCTGAGTCAGGAACAAGCCTACATTCAAACTTCCTGCAGGAATGAAGAGATGAGCTGCTACCAGGGTGACCAACTTGTTGCCCAGAACTTTCCCTAGTTTTAGCACCACAAGCCTCATCTCCAGGGAAGCCTTTTCATTTCAGGAAAATTAGGATAGTATGTCACCTTAGCTGCCACCAACTTGGCTATTCTCTTCTCTTCTTAGAAAAAAATAAACCTGGTTGAATATAACCCCAATAATATCAAACTGCACATATGTAACAATTACCATGTGCTAGATACTATTCTAAGCAGTCTGTTCATGTAGACTCATTTAATCTGTCCCAACAAATTTATTTTAACTCCATTTCATGGATGAGAAAACTGAGGTCCAGGTAAGTGAAGTAACTTGTCCAGGATCTCAGAGCTAGTATGTGGCAGATCTGGGTTTCAAAGCCAGGTGGTCTGGCTTCAGAGAACACAGGCCTTCCTACTTCACTCTACTGCTTTTATGTCCTACTAGACTAGAGGCCTAGTGCATGAAATTTGTGCATGGGTGGGGGGTGGTCCCTCAACCCAGCCTGCACCCTCTCCAATCCAGGACTCCTATTGGGATCAGGCCTAAACGGGCAGTTGGACATCCCTCTCACAATCCAGGATTGCTGGTTCCCAACTGCTCACCTGCCTACCTTCCTGGTTGCCCCTAACCACTTCTGCCTGCCAGCCTGATCACCCCTAACCACTCCCCTGCCAGCCTGATTAATGCCTAACTGCTCCCCTGCCAGCCCTATTGCCCCTAACTGCCCTCCCCTGAAGGCCTGGTCACCCCAACTGCCCTCCCCTGCAGGCCTGGGTCCCCCCCAACTGCCCTTCCCTGCTGGCCATCTTGTGTCCACATGGGGGCAGGATCTTTGACCACATGGGGGCAGCCATCTTGTGTGTTGGAGTGATGGTCAATCTGCATATTATTCTTTTATTAGATAGGAGGATAGAGGCCTGGTGCATGGGTGGGGGCCAGCTGGTTTGCCCTGAAGGGTGTCCCAGATCAGGGTGGGGGTTCCCTTGGGGTGTGGGGCAGCCTGGGCGAGTGGCCTGTGGTGGTTTGCAGGCTGGCCATGCCCCCCAGCGACCTAGGCAGAGGCCCTGATATCTGGGATTTATTTATCTTCTATAATTGAAACTGTAGCCTTGAGCAGAGGCCAGGGCAGGCCAGGCTGGGCGGGAAGCTTGGCTTCCTCCATTGCCGGGGGCAACCCAAGCCTCCTGCTCTCTCCAGCTCCGTGGCTGCTGCCATTTTTGTTGGGATTTATTTGTCTTCTATAATTGAAACTTTGTAGCCTTTAGCAGAGGCCAGGGCTGGCCAGAGCGGGAAGCTTGGCTTCCTCCATTGCCAGGGAAACCCGAGCCTCCTGCTCGCTCCATGGCTGCAGCCATCTTGGTTGGGTTAATTTGCATACTCGCTCCTGATTGACTGGTGGGCGTGACTTGTGGGCGTAGCGGAGGTACGGTCAATTTGCATGTTTCTCTTTTATTTGTGTAAATTCCCCACATGATTTCTAATCCCCAAATGGTGCTCCATCTTCTGCCATTTCTTCTCTCTGTTGTCCCTGCTACTTATTTATTATATGTGATCTATATCACATAATACATCTCTCGTTTACTTGTATTCTACTCTTCATTCATTCAACAAACATTTTTGGTGTGCCTACTATGTACCAGACTTCTTTAAGAGCATATTGTCTAGAGGGGGTACCATACATATAAATGGACAATAGTATCATAAGAAGTTCCTAAACTTTCTCAGTTCACAGTGCCTTTAGCATAATATTTGCTAAAAATATTTGTAATAGCCCTGACTGCTTAGGCTCAGTGGATAAAGCATTGGCCTGTGAACTGAAGGGTCCTGGGTTCAATTCCAGTCAAGGGCATGTGCCTTGGTTGAGGGCACATCCCCAGTGGGGGGTGTGCAGGAGGCAGCTGATTGATGTTTCTCTCTCATCAATGTTTCTGACTCTATGCCTCTCCATTCCTCTCTGTAAAAAAATCAATAAAATATATTTTTTAAAATATTTGTAATATTTCACAGTACTGCTACATCAAAAGAAATGCCTAAAGGCTTTATGTATTAGTTGAGTTCTGAACAACTTAAGAGCAGGAGTTTATGTGGTATCTGACACATGTCTGTGTTTCCCTCAAAAAGTAAAAGCTCCTGCCAGGTGGCTTAGTTAGTTGAGGTGACAACCCATATATCAAAAAGGTTGCAGGTTTGATTCCTGGTCAGAGCATATACCTAGGTTGTGGGTAAGATTCTTGGTCAGGTGTAAGTACAGGAAGCAACAGGTCAATGTGTCTCTGTGTCTCTTTCATATCAATGTTTCTCTTTCTCTCTCTCCCCTTTCCTCTCTCACTAAAAAAATTTATAAACATATCCTTAAATAAGGATTTAAAAAAAAAAAAAAAAAGCTCCTGCATTGGCCTTTCATTCCTGATAGCCCTCTGGGGTATCTCAGCACACAGTTTGGAAACCATGTGCATTATGTTAAATGCTTGGGTCCTAGAGTCAGTTGCTCGGGTTTAAATTGTGACATTTCTTTTGCAGTGTGCACTTAGGCATGTAATGAGGTCTCCCTGAGCTTTAGCTTTCCTCACCGGTAATAGGGATTGTAATAGTAGCTCTCTCACAAAGCTGTCACAAGAATTTAATGAGTGTGTATATAAAGTCCCCCCCGCGCTACCCCCCCAAAAAAAGGCTTAGCATTTAATCACTAGACTATTAAGTTCCACAAGGGTGGGATTTTGGATCTGTTTGATTTACTGTTGTATGTCTAGTACCTTTTTCTTTACTTTTTTCTATATTTTAAATAAACTGCAAAAAAAAGTTAGTCCTGAATCTAATGTAATGAACATGGGCCAAACCACAAAGGAAGTAGATTTCTACAACACATAAAAAGCAGGAACAAGGTTTGTGCCATCGACAGAGTGCTTGTGCCCCTCAAAATTCGTAATTTGAAACCTAATCCCCCATGTGATGATATTTGGAGGTGGGCTTTTAGTGAATGATTAGTCAGAGGTTGGGGCCCCAATCGTCGGATTAGTGCCTTTACAAAAGACACTCCATAGAGCCCTCTTACCCCTTCTGCCATGTGAAGATACAGCAAGAAAGCAGCTGTGTATAAACCAGGAAGCAGACCCTCAGCAGACACTGAATCAGCCAGAGTCATGATCTTGGACTTTTAGCCTCCAGAACTGTGAGGAATAAATTTCTATTGTCGATAAGCCACCCAGTCTAGGTATCTATAATGATGAACGCATAATATGCTAATTAGACCAGACATCCTTTGGACAACCTTCTGAACAAAGCCAGGGCTGCAAGGGAAGTCTGGGGTCCTGGGTGCCAGAGGGAAGCCAGTGCCAGCAGCCGGGGGAAGGAAGGCCTGCTCTTGCACAAATTTGGTGCATCAGGCCTCTAGTCTATAATAATAAAAGCATAATATGCTAATTAGACTAGACGTCCTCCCAGAGGAAGCCAGGGCTGTGAGGGCCGAGCCCCTTGCACAAATTTCGTGCAACAGGCCTCTAGTTTTGGTTATAATGGCCTGAATGGATATAGATAGTCTGTGTTCAGTTCCTGGATGGAAACCTCGTTTTTATTATGGGAATGAAGGAGGCAAGGAGTCCTTTGCCTTAGTGTGGTTATCCTTACATTTGGCATATCATTCTTTGTAAGCAAGTGTTTTCTTGGGGCTTTCTCTGTGTGTTTTACCAGTTACTCCCTCCTGTGCTATCTTAACGTTTCATCAGACTAACTCATGGCCCAGACAAGGTGGGGACAGTTGGAGGCAGCAGGACCCCCAGCAGCCCCCTTTCCTACCGGAGACTTAGTGCTTCTTAACATGGTAGGCTGTTTCTCTGCCCCTCACCAGGACATGCTGCATCATTCTTCCATAGCCTTTCATTCCCCATAAGGCCCTCTCTCATGAAATTCCTGTAGCCATCCTGCTTCTCTCTAAATGATTAGCTTTTTTTATTTTCACTCTAACTGCTCTATCATTTTTTAGGTGTTTTTTTTTTAATATTTTTGTTGATTTCAGAGAGGAGAGATAGAAACATCAGTGATGAGAGAGACTCATTCATCGGCTGCCTCCTGCACACCCCACACTTGGCATTGAGCCTACAACCTGGACATGTGCCCCAACTGTGACTTCCTGGTTCATAGGTCGATGCTCAACCACTGAGCCATGGCAGCCCAGCTGGGCTTAGATTATTTTTTTAAGTGTACAATTCAGTGGTTTTTAGGATATTCACAAAGTTGTGCAACCATCACCACTAACTATTTTCAGAACATTTTTATTCCCAAAAGAAATCCCATACCCCTTAGTAGTAACTTCCCGCTGCCTCCTTACCCTAATCCCTGACACCTATTAATCTACTGGCAGTCTCTATAGATTTTCCTATTATATACATTTCATTTAATGGAATCATACTATATGTGGTCAGTTGTGACTGACTTATTTCACTTAGCATAATGTTTTCAAGGTTCAGCATTGTTATGGCACGGATTAGTATTCCATTCCTTTTTATTGCTGAACTACAGGCCCTTGCACGGATTCATGTGCCGGTGGGGTCCCTTGGCCTGGCCTGCAGGGATTGGGCTGAAACCGGCTCTCCAACATCCCCCACGGAGTCCCGGATTGTGAGAGAGTGCAGGCCAGGTTGAGGGACCCACTGGTGCATGATCAGGGCTGGAGAGGGACCCTGGGAGGCCTCCAGGGCGTATCTGGCCCATCTCACCTAGTCCCGATCAGCCAGACCCCAGCAGCAAGCTAACCTACCAGTCAGAGCATCTGCCCCCTGGTGGTCAGTGCATGTCATAGCAACTGGTCAAACGGTCAGACGCTTAGCATATTAGGCTTTTATTATATAGGATAATATTTAACAACATGAATAAACCACATTATGTTTATATATTCATCAGTAGATAGACATTTAGGTTGTTTCTACTTTTTATCTCTTATGAATAATGCTGCAATGAACATTCATGTCCAGTTTTTGTGTGGGCACATATTTTTAAGACTTATTCATATTTCTCATATTTCATTCTCAAAGTTCAATTCAGTACTTGGGAGTAGAATTGCTGAGTCATTGTAATTCTACACTTAACATTTTGAGGAATTGTCAACTGTTTTAGAAAGTAATTATACCATTTTCCATTACTCCCAACAATGTATGAGGATTCAAATATTTTCACATCCTTGTCAACACTTGCTATTGTCTGTGTTTTTATTTTTTTTATTATAGCCATCATAATAAGAGTGAAGTGCTGTTTCATTGGGGTTTTGATTTGCATGTGCCTGATAGTTAATGATGTTGAGCAGCTTTTCATGTGGTTATTGGCCATTTCTTTGGGGAAATGTCAATTCAAATCTTTGGCTTTTTCAAATTGGATTATCTGTCTTTCTATTGTTGAGTTGTAAGAGTTCTTAATATATTCTGAATACAAGTCTCTTATCAAATATATAATTTGCAAACATTTTCTCCTATGTTGTGGCTGGCCTTAAATTTTTTTGCTGGTGTCCTTTGAAGGACAAGCATTTTAATTTTAGTTTTGATTAAGTTCAATTTATATATTTTTTCTTTTTGTGCTTATGTTTTTGGACTCAAATTTGAGAACTGTTGCCCAATTCAAGATTTACTCTTATGTTTTCTTCTATAATTTTTATGTGTGTAGTTCCTACATTTAGAAATTTAATCCATTTTGAATTAATTTTTGTATGCAGTATAAGGTAGGGGTCCAAATTCATTCTTTTCATGTGGTTATTATTGTGCAGCTGTTCCAACACCATTTGTTGAAAGACTATTATTTACCTCATTGAATTGTCTTGGCACTCTTGTTGAAAATCACTGGATTATAAATGTAAAATCTCAATTCTATTCCATTGATCAATATGTCTACCTTTATGCCAGTACCACACTGGCTTTATTTATGTAATTTTGTAGTAATTTTGGAATTGAGAAGTATTAGTCCTCCAACTTTCTTCTTCTTTTTTTAAAAAAAATTTTTTTTATTGATTTGAGAGAAAAAAAGACAGAAACATCAATGATGAGAGAGAATCATTGATCAGCTGCCTCCTGCACACCCCACAGTGGGGATCATGCCCACAATCTGGACATGAACCAGGAATCAAACCATGACCTCCTGGTTTCTAGGTCAACACTCAATCACTGAGTCACACTGGCCAGGCTCTTGTTATTTTTGAAGATTGTTTTGACTATTCTGGGTCCTGAGATATTTAATATGAATTTTAGGATCAACTCTTAAATTCCTGCCAAAAAAATTAATAAATGGCAGCTGGGATTTTTTTTAAAGAGGAATTAAGCTGATAAATTTGGGTTGTATTGCTATAGATCAATTTGAGGAGTATTGCCATCTTAACAATATTAAGTCTTCTAGTGAGATATCTTCCCATTTAGTTAGGTCATTTCATTGCTTTCAACAATGTTTTATTTTATAGTTTTTCCATGTTTCAGATATTGCACTTTTTTTGTTAAATTTATTCCTAAGTATTTTGTTCTTTCTGGTGCTGTTATAAATGAAATTGTTTTCCTAATTTCATTTTCAGTTAACCATTGCTAGTGTAGAGAAATACAATTGATTTTTGCATATTGATCTTGTAGCCTGCAGTCTTGCTGAACTCATTTATTAATTCTAATAGATTTTTTTTTTTGCGTGTGTATGAATTCCTTAGGATTTTATATGTATGAGATCCTGTCATCTGAATAAACAATTAGTTTTTGAGCTTGTCAATCAAATGGCATGCCTGCTGGAGTAGAGGAAGTCTTGCCAGAGAGCAGCAAAATGCCCATGTTGTTATTCGAGACAAAAGAAAAATTTCCATCTTAGGTTATTTGCTGGAATGTTCCATTAAGCAGATGTTCTTGAACAGGGGATATTTTTACCAAAGGGACATCTGGTAATGTCTGAGGCACTTTGGGTTGTCACAACTTGGTGAAAGGGGTCGGCGGGGGGGGGGGGGTCGTGAGATGAAGTTTGTGTGTTGGGGGGAGGGCGAGTTGATACCAGCATCTAGTACATAGAAGCCAGGGATGCCTCCTCCTTCCCCATTCCCCAACAAAGAATGATCTGGCCCAATATGTCAATAGTGCTGAGGCTGAGAAACCATGGATTAAAGGAATAGCTTCTAAAAAATGTCTTCTCTCACCTGCGCCTGAGCTACTCTTCTCAAGTCTGCAGGATTCTAAAGAAGAAGTTTTGGGAATGATTTCTCAGCCTACAGGGGCTGACTAACAGAGATGGAGATAGTGTCTTAGGCCATAGGTCAGCAAATTCATGAACATTTGGACAAGTAGTGCACAATCTTTAGCAAGACAGATTTCGACGCTGGGTACAGAACGCATCCCAGCTGTCCCAATGCCAGTGGCCATGTGTGACGATTACTGTGACACCAACAGGGGAAATTAGGCTTTGTTGAGATGGATGCTTATACAATTTGAAGGGGGAACTCTTTAGAAGAACACAGTACTAGACACAGGACTTGGGAGAGACATGTGCAGGTTTCAGGGTCCTGAATCAGAAATGTCATTAGCTTTAGGGTGAACCTTCCCAGAGCAGAGGTGGTGCAGAGTGCAGTGGGATCACCTGGAAATTGCTTCATCCCTCCTGCTTTTTTGAAGAGCACTTTAGCTAATTTGCATGGAGGAAACTATAAGTAGCATGGTGTTTTAATTACTTACTCATTTTTAAACTTTTTCTTGCTGAAAACAATCTAAAAGTTCTGCAGTTTGGCTTTGAGACCAAAGTTGACAATTGCAGAGAGATAAACAATAGTCCTAGATATTTAAAAACAGGTGCTGAATGGTTAGTCAAGACAACAAATGGCTTTGGAAATATATATTTCCAAATGTTGCAGGATGAATTTAGTACTTAAGAAGAATGCTTTGCAGATACAAACGAGTCAGGTAACCCATATTGCCATAAAAGCAGTAAAATGTACGTTTTTATAGTTGAAGCATTATTATTTCATACTTATGTAGCACTTTGTATCTGCTAAGTGTTCTCTAGCCTTTTATTATTTCTTCCAATGGTCTGGTAAGGCCAGTCCTGGTAGTTTAGCATCATTTCAAAACTGCTAGAAAGAGGGACAGGCTTCCAAAAATGATGCAGAGTCAGGAAGAGGGGGACGCAATAGGACAGACTCAGAGGAGCAGGGATACTGGAGAACTCCAAAGGAAGGCATACCTGAAATGGCTATGGTTGTGGCCATCACAGAAACCTGGATTTCCAGGCATGGAGCCGGGTATCTTGCAGAGCTTGACAGGGAGAGTGTTAAATTAATAAAAAGGCATATTACTTGTCTCACTTACAAACAAGTGCATAGAGCAAGCAGAAGGAGTATTTGGCCAAAGTTACCAACAACTAGGCCATAATTAAGTACCATGAAAGTGCAGAATTCCCTGCATCAATGTCAGAGAGAAAATCCAGGTCCTCTGGTTGCAAATTCCCTTAGTGTCATTGTCCAGGGAGGTTGGCAGTGGACCTGAGCCAGGACATCCATGCATATGTCACATCTATCTTCCTGACCCATCAGACATGGGTGGATTTCAGCAAACCACTGAACTCCTCCGTGGCCAATCCAGAACCAACTGAACAT
The DNA here is from genome assembly GCA_026230045.1 of Corynorhinus townsendii. Taxonomy (NCBI): domain Eukaryota; kingdom Metazoa; phylum Chordata; class Mammalia; order Chiroptera; family Vespertilionidae; genus Corynorhinus; species Corynorhinus townsendii. Next base: position 176,563,382 of record JAPDVU010000004.1, on the reverse strand, counting down.
GTAGTTTCTTTCTGGGTGATTGAAATTCCAGAATTATAGTTATTCACGTTTAGATAATAATAATGGCAGGCATTTAGTACTCAATACGTGTCAGACATTAACTCATTTAATCCTTACAATATCACTGTGAAATAAGTACTTACTTGACAGATAAAACCGAGACTCGGAGGAGTCACATACCCAACGTCACCCAGCTAGTAAATAGCAGACTCCAGATTTGAACCCCACAAAGCCTGGCTCCATAGTCTATGCTGTCTTCTCTAGAATGCCATATTAAGAGCCTTTAAAATGCTTTCTCACGGTTTGATTTACAAATGAAATACCAATGCACATTTAATAATTTCAGTAGCATTAGGAATGGACAATGAGCAAGCTATTTTTAAAGATAGAAGAATAACTTCTGTGTTTTTTTCTCAAGGATCACCCACATACTATATGTTCTTTCGTATCCCTAAATTCCTTTAGAATTTATTATTGTACTTGTTATTTTCTCAGTGCTAGTTAGTTGGCATTTCTGGGCCAAGTCCAGAAAACACTTCTGTTTTCCTCTATTGATTTGTGACCTACCTGTGACAAGGACCTTTTAAAAAAAAAAAAAATCATCATCTTGTACCTTGCATAGGTTGGCATTTTGATAAATATTCACTGAATGAATACCAAGTATTAGTGGAGATCTTATGAAATCTTACTGCCTGTTTCAACATAATTTGAATCATTTAATGTAATGGAACATTTTTGACTGGCTGCTACTTGTGTAGAAAACAAACTTTCTTACCATTTCCCACCTGTTCACCATCTGCCCCAACACACCCCCACACACAAACTCCCTTCCCAACTTCACCACTATGGATACTGAAAGGAAATTTTGATAGAGTGCTTATATATTCCTATTTCATGAGGACAAGTTAGAACCAACAGGTTCTCAGGAATTTGGGTTATACTTGAATTTTTAATAACTTAATTAAGATAACTGAAATGTATTTACCTCTAAACCGTTACCCCTAAATTGCTATGGTACTTGAATTCTTATGCTTTTGTGAGCTATGTGTATGTGTATACATTTTTGGTATGTCTTATTCTAGTGGCAACCTTTTAATTTGCTGTTTGTAAGCTGCTGTGCTCCAGTAAAACCAGAACACCTTTTTTAATGAGCCTATTGGCAAAGCCAAAGTAAAAGGCCCTGGGAACGCTCAAACACTGAGAGCGGGTATGTAAACTGGCAAACCCACTTTGGAAAGTGGTTTGGCAACATCTAATAAAACTGAACTTGGACTATATTGACACCACCAGCCTAGTGATACAACTTTATCCACACCCCATGCTAGGACCCACTCCAGCTGTCCTTCCTTTATGAACGTTCAGGCCTGTTGTTGGCATGCCCCTCCAGCAGTGTCCCTTTCATCAGTGTCCCTCTGCCCATCAGAGGCATGCGTACAACTGGGAACTCAGTGGAGGAGATTAGGAGACTGGAGCAGCTTCCTGTCAGTAAGCTTCCTAAAGGCTATGTGACATTCCCACACCTTTTCCAAAAACCTTCAAACTCTACCATTTAGGATGACCTTGCCCTCAATATCCAGTACTATAAAGGCCTCCACAAACTGGCTTAGGCTGTAAGGTGAGTGCTTGGCTTGTGTAACTGCAAAGATCAGCACAGTTCTAGCAGAACTCCAGGCAGGTCTCTGAAATCTCTCAACTCTGTGGTTTGCCAGGTTGGTTTTATCCTCAGGCAGAAGGCCCTCATGGTCATTAGATGCCTGCCAGCATCAACTGAGCTATGTACATGCTTCTTTGTTCAAATGAGGACAAGAAGTGGCCTCTATCCAGACAACCATGAATAAAAGCTCAAAGCTTAACTCTTGGGACCTTCTGGGTCCAACTTCTGAGCCAGTCATTTTGATAGCAAGACCCCGTCTGCTGCAGAGTTGAAGCCCCAAGGCCTAGTTAAGCAAACAAAACAAAGCAAACAAACACAACTCCTGTTGCTCCTTCTCCCAGAATAAAGGGTACTTATTCTTACTATCTACACTAATAAAAGAGCAACATGCTAATTGACCATACCTTTGCGATGCCCACCAGCCAATCAGGGGTGAGTATTCAAATCAACCCAACAAAGATGGCGGGTTAATTTGCATACACAGACGCAGAGCGGCTGGGGGCAAGGTGGGATGCTTGCATCGCCATGGCTACGATGCAGGTGTTCTGCACCACCTCAGCAGCTCCGGGCCTCTGGGCAGCATGGGAAGGCAGAAAGGTGGCTCCAGGCTGGAGCGGAAAGGCAGCTCAGGCCAGAGCAAAGGTGTTGCCAGCAGCCAGGGGAAGGAAGGCCCATTCTTGCACGGATCTTCGTGCATCAGGCCTCTAGTGTTTACATAATTGAAAGGATTCACTCAAATGGGAAGGTCCCAGAACAGAGAAGGTATGCTCCAAAGTGATTTCACATCCTCACAAGATCTTAGAAATAGCACTGGTTGGCAATTGTAAATGCCAGTTTTTCTCCTCCAACATGAAGCCTCACTGCTGTACCACCCACACCTTCCCCAAGAAGTCTAAGGACATTTGGTGAGAAGAGGTGACCACATGTCATACCATCTGAGCACTGGATTTGGGGATAATAATAATGCCTCCAGTGTGTTTGCACATGCGCCATCTCATTTCATCCCTGGGACCCGGGTAGGATCTGGACTGTTATATCCAGACAAGGAAATCTTTTTGAGTGACTGACTTCCCCAAGATCAATGGCTTTTAAGTGATAGAACTGGCCTTGGGACCTGGGTCTTTTGGATGCTTAACCTTTGTAGGGACTTTTCCTCTAATTAATCTTTTGGACTAGAGTAAGGAAAAATCAGAAATGCAAATTTGACTGTGGTTCAGAAAGGAGCAGACTGAGTAGGGGTGGTCAGAGAGGAGGATTTCTCTGCTGCATGGCTTTGGGTGAACAGGAGAGAGAAGACAAAGATCTCAACCTTGGTTTCTGCCCTTTTGTTTCTTTTCTTTCCCTATTTCCTTTTTCCTAACTGTATTTCTTTCTCAAATTCTCTCCTCTGGTACAACTTTCTCAAAAACAGTACAAACGCTTTCTATGCCCAGGCTCTATTCAAGAATCAGTCTCAAAAAGGTATTGGGGGTTAGCAGGGGTGGTGATGGTGAAGGGACAAGGTGAAGAAAAATGGGGGGATGCATAGGATTGGGAAGATGGGTGAGAAAGAGATTGGTAAAAGAGAGAAGTTGGCTCTGATACCAAAGATTAATTATTATCTAAAATGTTAGATTACCACATACATTTTAAATGCTTTCCTGGCAATGTGATCTTCAAATGCAGACCTAGGAACAGGACACTCAAAGACAGGAAAGACCAAGCCTACCAATTGAAGGTTGTAGTTAATTATTGTAAAGTCTAACTAGAGACTGGTCAGGCACTATAAAACATCTATACATGCCCTCGTTTTAGGTTAATTTGGAGTAAATTCAGCTTGTTGAAAATTACTTTTCTTAAGACTCACTGGGAAATTTGGAGAGAAGTTGAGAACCAAGAAGTGGGCAGCTCCAATATCATGTTGGAGACTCTGTTTAAGTTGCAAAGGGTCCTTTTTGAATTATCTGCACTAAGAATTAGATTGCATCTAATCTCATGGTAGTGAGCAATTTAGAAATAATTCACACTCTTGTTGGCTGTTGTGATAGTGAAAGTAAGTTAATTGTTGCACGGTGGCATGCAAGAGAAAACAGAGGCTGCAAACTGGTGGCTCATGGGCCAAACATGGCCCGCAGATGGGACTCTTGCCTCCCAGTATTTTGGGAGAACAGTGTTCTCCAATTCGCTGGCCCTCACCATCACATAATACATACACATGCTCGCACATACTTCCCTCTTCTCTCCTTACTTCCTTTTCATGGCCCTGAGGACTTCTGAGTTTGAGACCTCTAAGATTAAATTAAAAAAAAAAAAAAGTCATATATATGAGGCACTGCAGATGTTGGCAAAAGCATGCCCAGATGAAAATTACAGAAAGGTAAGTTTAGTTATAAAACCAAGGGGAAAAGTCCTTCCTGTAGAATTTCTGAAATTGGGTCCATTTTCTGAAAGGTAACACTAGCTTCCACGTGAATCCAGCTCTGGAAGAGAAGGGGCTGAGTTGCAGGGCCCTTTGAGATGGCATTTAGGTGGGCTGTTTGTTCTATGGAACTAAACCTACAACAGCAAATAAAATTATGTCAGGCAATTGGCTGAAAAGAAACATGGTTAAAGTCATTACACACAGGAGACAAAGACAAAGACCATGACAAAAGCAAAAAGAGTCACCTTTCCACATGATAGGTGATGTGGGTGTTCCCTTCTCTACCCCAATATCAACAGAAGGAAGGTACACAATGAAAGGTAAGTTGGGAACTAGCTAAAGAGCAAAACACCAGTATCATTTCAAAGTCCTATCCTATCTAATAAAGAGGGAATATGCTAACTGACCATCACTCCATCACAAAGATGGCTGCACCCACAGCTAAGGCCAAGTTCCCATGAGGAGCCTTAACAAGCAATCAGCAGGGACCTGAGGCTACACCCTCCCCTGCCCCCATGGGGCTTGGCAGGGGACCTCAAGGTGCACTTCCCGTCCTGGTGCTGGGCTAGGGGACCTCAGGCTGCTCCCCCCACCCCAGTGCCAGGCCGGGGGAACTCAGGCCATGCCCCCCCACCAGTTGGGGCTTGACTGGGGACTTCAGGCCACGCCCCCGCCCCAGCACCGAGCCACGGGACCTGAGGCTTCACCGCCCTGCCTGGCAGGGCTTGACAGGAGACTTCAAGGTGCACCCCCAGTGCTGGGTCGGGGGGACTCAGGCTGCGCCCCCGGCCACGGGGGACCTGAGGCTGCACCCCCCCTGCTGATGGGGCTTGACAGGGGACCTGAGGCTGTTCCTCCCCCACCCCCCATCTGGCGGGGCTTGACAGGGGATCTCAGGCCATGTCCCACACCTGGCTGGGCTTGACGGGGGACCTCAAGGCATGCCACCCCCACCCTGGTCTGGTCTGGTCTGGGGGACCTCAGGCCACACACCCTGTCCTGGCACTGGGCCAGGGGACCTGAGGCTATGTTCCCTGCCTGGTGGGGCTTGACAAGGGGGGGACTAGCCAGGTCTGGATCTATCCCAGTGAGGTGGGGGGAGGGAGAGGGCTGGCCGGGTCTGGGTCTCACACGATTTTGAGGCACATGTGGGTGGGCGGGGACTTGACTCTGGGTCCCATGGTGTGCCCCAGACTCTGACAGGAGGAAGGTTTTCATATACATTTTACTAATTTTCTTTCATCTCTGACACTTCTATTATAGAGAAAGGGCAAATAGCAATATTAAATTATTTCCTCTAATCCCCTTTTAATGTGCATGAATTTTGTGCACCCGGCCACTAGTTTCTATATAAAGGTCAATTTTAAGGTCAGGTATTTAGGCAACAGCAATTAAAGTACTTTCCAAAGGAGCAGGAAAGGGAAAAGACAAGCCAAGAGCTTCAATACCTGATGGACACCTGAAACCCCCTCCATCATCAATACCCCATCCTGACCCTTGTACCCTCTCCTAAGTGCATTTGACATAGAGGATGCTTTTGCCCCCAATCTTAGTGTCTGTGTAGTATGTGAGCATGATCCTACCTCTGGCCAAAAGCCTGATTCTTCTCCCAAATTCAAGGGGAAATATAAAAAATAATCTACACACCCAAATGCAAGTATGGATCTATGTTAAGATGAGGACCCTGGAGTTAGGCTGTCCTGAGTTCAAATCCTAGTTCTAGCACTTGTTAGCTTTATGGACCTCAGTAAATTACCTTATTTACCTGGGTCTTGTTTTTCCTCATCCACAATTTGGGCATCATGCATTAATCTATCTCAGGGTTTAAAAACTGTTCTATGTTAATACATCTAGTTCAATGCCTGACACAGCAGTAGGCACTCAATGAATGTTATTTAAAACAACCATCATGATGAACTTGAACATCTGTGAAAGGGAAAGGTGTCCTAGTCGGTCAAATGAAAGGAGAGCCAGTGTCAGATCTCATGTCATGGCTGAATGCCTCTCTGCTTATCTCTGTCCAGTTGAATGGCTTTGTCTGCATCAGCAGAGACTAGGAAACTAGTGCCATCAAAACCAATGAGACAAGCACTTTGTAAGTGCCTGTAAGGGGCACAGTGCAGTGACACTGTGCTGGACCTGAAAAGAGGTCTCCTTAAAGGCTGGGCCATGATCATGGGAAGGTATAACTATTGAAATCTATCTAGACTCAGAGATGATGGAAGACAATCTTTCACTGATGCTACATAAGAGGAGAACTGTAAAAATGGTTAGAAATTGCTTTAGCATAGAAATCTTAGTGCATTGCCTTAATCACAGTGCTGAATTATACCCCTGTACAGCTTTTATTGAACACTACAGGCAGGCACAGTGAAAAATGGTCTCTTTTCTCAAGAACACTAGATCAGTGGCCTCCAAACTATAATGCATTTATCCCAAGATGGGGGTCAGATAATACTCTGGGTATAGGATGAAGATATGAGACCTTCCATTTATGTTTTTAAAAACTTCTTAAAGTATCTGATGTATTTTGTAATATAAATACTATATCAGAGTAGTAGTACCTGCATATAATTTATAAATAAAAATATAAATATTGGTGAGATCAAGTTTAAAATTTTTATCAATGGGGTTCTTGATTAAAAATATTTTGGTCACCCTAACTGGTTTGGCTCAGTGGACAGAGCATCAGCCTGCGGACTAAAGGGTTCCGAGTTCGATTCCCAGTCAGGGCACATACCTGGGTTGCAGGCTTGATCCCCAGTAGGGGGCGTGCAGGAGGCAGCCAATCGATGATTTCTCTCATCAATGATATTTCTTTCTCTCCCTCTCCCTTCCTCTCTGAAGTCAAAAATATATATATATATTTTTTAAAAATACGATTTGGGAAACACTGGTTTAAAGAAAAAGGACAAGTAAACCAACAGTCAAAATCTAATGCAGAAGGAGCTTGGCTGAGGAGGCACAGATGATAAGCATGTAGCTCAGCAGACAGGGCTTCCTGGAGGAGGTGATAGGCAGAGCTGCTGAAGTGTGTTTGGTGGAGAACAGGAAAGAATGTTTCAGCAGGGCCACACAACACATGCAAAGGCAAGGTGGCCTGTGTGTGTACAGTGAGTGCATTTGGAAAACCAAAGTAACTTGGTCTATTTGAAATGGCAGGCTACTGAGGGACTGAAGGAAGTAGGGCTGGGACGTTTCTCTAGAGATCCCATTATGATGGTCATTGAATGGGAAGTTTATTCTGATGGTGAAGGTTGGTGCTGATGGAATTCTAGCAGAAGAGGTGACACCAGGGAGCAATGTTCCCAACTTGATCCTCCAGCCCACTCTCTATTGACACTTGTCTGAGTCCCAGAGGAAAGGATTGTAATAGTGGGAGCTGGTGAAACCTCAAAAAGGTAGGACAAAAAAAAAAAAAAAGAAAGAAAAGAAAAAAAAAGGTGCTAGCAGCCTCCGAAGAGACAGAAAATCTTTCACATTGGGCATTGCTGGGTGAGCACCAGTAATGCCTGGGGCACATGTCTGGGCAGAAAGGTTGTGCAGTTGGTTTTAAGTATTAGTGCCTTGGTGACTCCATTATAGCCAAAGCTGATAATCTAATGCAGGAGGGAAATGGCAGACACCAGAGCAGCCAAGAGGGTAAGAACAGTACATGGAGTCCACTAAGCCATACTGGCAGGCTTTGAGGACTGATTCAGGAGGACCCTGCAAAGCATTAGCTGTACACTCATATGAGGAGAGACTGTTCTTGTCTTATTCATTGTGTATCCCTTGGATCAGAACTGCAGGTTATACCAATCCTGGGGTCACTGTTAATGCAGTTACCTGTATAAGTAACACCTTCTACAGTTGTGCACCAGGAGCCTTGCATTGATGTTCAGTCATGTAAAAGGAACCAGTGAAACACTGATGGCTTGGCTGTTCTTATGCCCTTATTTAAACTGGAGGCTGGGCTGGCCTTATCCCATCAGGCTGGCGTTGTAGCTATCATCGGGCAGCAGTGTGGAGACTGTAGTAGGGGGTAGGCCTGTAATGTTCCGTTAGAACTGTAGTCATTGGCTAGGTATTTCACTAATCTAGTTCTGAAGAAATCCTGCAAGGAACTGGAAATGCAATGTCATAACTATGTATATAGCCATTAAGGCAGAAACTGCCAGGTGGGGAACTAAGGGGTAATGCCCCTGAGGGTTGGTCATTGGTGGCATCAGACCAGAGAACCCCTGTTACTCTTTCTAAAGCTAACCCTTAATTCTAGGAAGAATGAGACGGGGGCGGGGGGCCAAAGTGAGAATGAAGAGCAGATAAAGCTGATTCATTTCTGAGCTGGGATAAAATCAATACAAAGAGCTTAAGACTTGGTTGCATAAATATTAAACAAGAAAATCTGTGAGTAGACATTGTCCTCCTTGAAAGGAGGTGGGGCCTAAAGAAAGCATCCCATTGAGGCAGAGGTTGCTGTTGGCAGAAGTGGCAGCCTGAGTCGTCAAGAGCTGGGGAGTGTCAAAACTTCTTATAAATGGACAGAGGCTGGCATGGGCTGAAGAAGACCTGGGTTCATGATCTGCTCAGTCTACACAGTAGTGGCGGTAAAGGAATGCCTCGAGCCACCCTGAGATCCTGTTTCCATCCGGAAAACCTGAAAGATCCCTTAAGAGGGACCAGCAGAATGACCCAGAAAACCCAGAGTGAAAGGCAGTATGGAGAGTTAAATTCAAAATAGAATCCTCTTGTAGTATTAACAGATGTCCACACAGGGCACAGGAAGTGCATGGTTTTGATTATCAGTATATCCCTACATTAACAGGATGCTGTATGTGGAGGCCAGACAATTGCATGAAACAGAACCCTTTGGCGGCTTCGATTGGCTCCATTAGGCTAATGGATTTAGACCTTCCCGGCACCTAGAATTTGAGTAATGGCCATGCTGGGTTTGGGGAAACTGCTATTGGATACCAGGTCATTTGTAATGCTATGCACCAAGCTATGGGGTCACTATACTATGTCCATATTTTGTGTAGGCCAACACACTGGGAGGCACAATGCTCTGGGGATAGGCAAATGGTTTCTAGTCCACAGCTGCTATCATATCCTTCTGACCCCTCAGTTCTCTCACTGTCCCTTTCCTTTGAAGTATCTTTATAACCCAAATCAGGCAGTCACATGTTTTTTGAAAGCACAGAGGTATATCAGCAATCACTTTCTCTTGGACATAATAGGTTGAAGGGTTTGTTCTATGTTTTTATAATCTAGTGTTGACTTTGTCTGAAGGAACATTGTTGAAACAAACATTTTTAGTATATTAGTATAATGGTAAGTATGCCAATTGTAAAGCAACTTTTTTGAAGTTTGCCTGTGGTTACTCTGTTTGACCTTTTTTTGTCTATTGCTGCCTTACGGAGTGCACTATGAACACAGACAGGAAACAGACTGTGTGTGCCTGGCGAGAACTCATTCCAGGCTTCTGACCTCAGTTTACCGCATCCTTACCTCATCTACAAAATCAGTGGGTCTGATGGCCAGAGTATCTTCCAGATCTTAAAGCCCATGACTTTGTACCTAATATAAAGACCAGAAATGCCTCCAGATTGTGGACACTTAAAAAAATAATATGATCAGAATGTCATATAAGTAAAGCTTTAGTTCATATATGAAGAATTAATAAAGTGGGTTATTTCATGCAAAAAAGACTCCCAAAAAATTTAGTATTTGTCCAATGTAAAGAAAAAACTTTAATTTAAAAATAAAAATATTTATGCTTTTTTGACTCATTTATTATCAAAATCTATTTATTAAGATTGACCAATCAAGATTTTATTTTAGGAATACTGGAACTGATAGCCGTTAGTGGAAACTTACCCGTTTGTGAAACCCAATCCCCTTACTTCGTTCATCTTTCACCTACACCTTTCTTGCACTTGCCATCTCTGAGCTCCCTCTCTTGAACTACCTTGGTTCCTCTCCTCACACTCTCTGGAGTTAATTCCCAGTGAGTTTTTTCTCCAGAGGACAGAGCTGCTACTTCTTCAGAGCTCTGGAGCATGCTTGGTGGGGAAGCTGTCCCGGCACCTGTATGGCGGAAGCCTTTGCATTTTCTTTCCCTGTCCTGTTTTGGTTTGGTGTGTGTCTGCCATATACTCTGTCTGCTCTTAGCTGAAGGCCTTCCCAGACTGGGCAACTGAATGCACTGCACAGCTGCCAGAATTCTAATTCAAGATCTAGAATTCTCACCCCTGCTCTTTAGACCCTTGTTTGGCCCTAGTTCCAGTCTCCTGCCAACCAGGTCCTTGGCTGATTATCAGTCCCCCTGGGGCCCTGCCCCCACCCCCAAGTGGGCCCAGGAAACCATTCTTGGCACCAAACTGAACTTCAACAATACAACTGCCCTAGCCTTACCCAACCCAACTCTCATCTCAGCATAACTTTGTTACCTTGTGAGCTGAGAAACAGGAGAAATGAGAAGAGAAAATGTCATGGTGAGGGAATTCATCACGCCCAACGACTGTAGCTGCACAACTTTGCTGTGCTTTTACTCTAAATACACAAATGAAAAGCCTTAACAATCCTGTTATTGGAAACAACACTATAGATGAGTATAGCTTATGGAGAGGGAAATACTATTTCTCTAAATATCTGCGCCAGAGGGAAAGTGAAATTTGTCCAAGGGAAAAAATGCTAGTTTTGAGATACCTGCATTAATTTAAAAAGGCACTACTGGATCATAAGCTCTTCATAATGTAATATTCCTGAGGCACTTAGAAAAATGCTATAGAGGGACACACACTTTAACCGGCAAAAATATGTGTGAAATTGGGGTGGGGACAATGAGGTAATTGATTCTTGGGGAAATGCTTGTTTTCAGGGGAGCTACCAAATCCAACTTCAGTGCTTAAGTGATCATCAGCATTCTGGTTGGAATGCTTACAGGACGGTGCCACCTTGATTGATTGGGGACTCTCTTCTCTTTTAGATGAAGAGTTAATATGTCCCTTGACCTTCCAGCCTTAACCAATGCACTGTCATTTCTCCTTTGACAGTTTGCTCCCAGGGAGACAGATGGGTTAATTCCCAGATGTGAGGTAGGGCAGTGGGAGTCTGTAATCTGGGAAGGAATAAAATCATTGTAGTTTTTGTTTTCCCAAAAGCAGCAGGGTATATAACAACCGTGGTACATATGTAAAACACAGGCTAATAAATGCACTTGGCAATCAAGCACTCTACTTTGAAATTTAAATAAAGCTAAGATTTTCTTCTGGCCTAGTGGGAAACTTCATTAAAATCAGTTAGTTAGTACAAACCTCCAGAGGATAGGGACTTTTTTTTTTTTTTTTAAGAAGGTTTAGATAGTAAGGTGCACACAATTACCTTTCCTGGGTCCCCTGTGAATGTCAGTGTCACACCTAGACAGGTGGCCAGGTGCAAGCAAATGTCCTGGAGAGGGGCCTGGGTAACTCCCCCAGTTCCCATGGCTGGATGCATGTGTAATTACTGGATGTGTACTAGTATATACTAAGAATGCAATATACATAACCAAGGAGGCTCCAAACAGATTGCACGTATTACCAACTGCGAAGAGCAGGCCCGTGAGATAAAAGTTGATGGCAGGAGCTCCCAGGTGAGGCCTTGGTGCAGGAGCAGAGGTTGGGGCCGCACAGCTGTTGCCGCGCGCCCTGATCCCTCCTCCCAGCGGCGGTGGCCTCACCCCCCTCCCCCGCCGCGCCCGCCGCCTCCGCTCCCGCCGCCGCCGCCGCCACCGCCTCCCCTCAGCCTTCCAGTCTCTCCTCACGCTCCTTCCATCGCTTCGCCCCCTCTCCCTCCGTCCCGTCCTCTCCGCGCCCCTCACCCCGCCTCTCTCCCCCTCTCCCAGCCCCTCCTCTCTTCACCCCACCCTGCCGCCCTCCCTCCCTCCCTCCCTCCGCCCGCCCGTCCGGCGCTCGCAGAGTCGACACCAGGGGGGCTCTCCATGTAGCACCATGACAGGCATCGCCGCAGCCTCCTTCTTCTCCAATACCTGCCGCTTCGGGAGCTGCGGACTCCACTTCCCCACCCTGGCCGACCTCATCGAGCACATCGAGGACAACCACATCGGTAAATGGCCCGGGGATGGGCGGGGGTGCCCGGTGCCAGGAAACTCCTGCCTAGGAGAGAACCCCAGGATGGCCAGGGGTGGCCAGGAGGGAGGCTGGCGGCGGCGGGCGGGGACGGTGCGTGCGAGCCCGGGGCGTGGGGGTGGCGGGATACGGAGGCGCGAGGTGCCTGGGGGCGGGGAGCAGGGTGGGGGCGGGGGAGGGCGCCCCGAGGTGCCGCAGGCGGGCAGGCAAGCTGGGGGATTCCGAGGGGCGTACGCGCCGGCTGCGGAGTGGTGGGCGAGGGGGTGCGCCGCGGCGGGGGCAGCGGGAGAAGGGCGGGCGCCGGGGGATGCGGCGGCGGCGGCGGCGGCGGGGCCGGTGGGCGGGCGGCACAGGGCTGGGCAGGGGCGCGGAGTTAGTTGGCCCGGTGGTCTGAGCGGCCTGGGGCGCCGGGGGGCCAGGGGGCGGGCGTCCGCCGCTTCCGCCCGGGCTCGAGCTGTCAGGGCTCTGCGGCGGCTGCAGCGCGGGGAGGTGGGAGCTGGGGGTGGGGGTGGCTCCACCGCGGCAGCCATTCCGCTTCCTCCTCCCGCCGCCGCCGCCACTGCGTCCTGTCAGCGCCGGTTGCTAGGTGTGGTGCGACGGGAGGGGGCCGAGCCGGCGGCCGCCGCTGGAGGAGCCGGGGACGCAGCGCTGGGACCTGGGCGCCCGTCCTGCCCGGCCTGGCGCGGACGCCGGGGCGCTGCGGGCTGAGGTCCCGAGTGCACCCGCGGGCCGCGCCCAGCACCCTGGGGCCGAGCTGCCCCGGAGGCCCTGCGGCTGCGGCTGCTGCAGAGCTGTCCCCCGGGCCCGCGGCCGGGCATTTAAATGCTCCCGGGATCTGCGATTTGCCTTTCAAATGCAGCTAGGCCCGAGGTGCGCCCGCCGTGCCCGGGATACGCGGTGGCGGCCTGCGCGGCGCCCCGGGCTTGGGGGCCGCGGGATCGCCGGGGAGGGGGCGCCTCGCGGGCGGCCGCTTTCCGGTCCTGCTCAGGGCCCCAGGGCCTTTCAACAAGTCCTTTAATCCGAAGAAGTCCTTGCACACATTTGCACACTTCGATCCGGAGCTCCAGGGAGGGGTGATGGGTCGGTTCATCTGGCTCAGGCGATCCAGCCACCTGCGGAAGGTGTGGCCAGCGCCCACGAGTTGTCCTGTGTAGGCTGGAAGGTGAAGGTGATGCCCCAACAGGGCTGCATAATCCAAAGAACCTGTTAATTGCCCCAGGAAGTCATTCCCAAATGAATGGTATGGATTCAGCCACGTGGATGCCGCTCACGTTTCTACAAAGTTGAGAGAATAAATCAGGACTGCTGTGTACTTATGCACGAATAACATAAGGCCGATTTAAGCTCCTTAGTAATGCTTTCTATTAGCACATAGTGGGTGCTTGTGAAGCACAGAATGCTTGTTTAGAATGGGATGAATGGTTTAAAAAAAAAAAAGTCATTCAAAATGACTACAGAATGCCATTCAAAAGATAATCCTGATGAGTAATTGACCAGGTTCATGAAACATACCTAGCTTTAAACATCCATTTAATAGCTTCTGCCATCTCCTCTGATAAAGGTATGACTGAAGAGCTAGGCAAGTTTTGGCTGTCTTAAAAGCAGTTTAATGGAGTTATCAAGTTTGCTGATTCATTTCATGATTGAATAGTCATAACTGAAGTTGCTTAAAGGATAAATCAGATTTTTCATGATGTGTAGTTTAAAATAATACCAAAACACCCGTAATGCACAGTTCCAATAGAAATTTGTTAGTTCAAGTTCCTTTCCTTACCTTCAATAATAAATAGAAAGAAATAACTGTAAATAAGTAAAGTAAATAAATATATATTATATAAGTAAGTAATAGTGTTTTCTCATCTAGGGAAGGTTGTCATTGCATAGCTCATTCACTCTGTCTAACAGTTATTTCAGGTTCAACTAGTTAATTTAAAATAACTTTTCCACATTGCCTGCGTACTAGATTAGCTGGTAAAAGAAAGTATAAATTTATTAAAATGTGTTACAGTTAATCCTCAAGAAGGATTAACTGTAACACATTTGTAGATGATTTGAAACTAATTGTTGGTGAATCACAAGAGCTTTTTAAGTTTGCAGAAACTGTCTTTATGATTGTGCAAACATTTTTTAAGAGGGTTAAGGGTTCCCTAAATTTTCTTAAACTCAACTTTTAAGTAATGACCATTTTCAAAAGGCCAGTGTTTTTCTTAGTGAAAATATTGAAAAATTAAGTTTATAATAGCTATGATTTAGGAGAACTGTGTAGCAAGGCTAACAATTACTATTCTTTGGAAGTTTGAAATTGGCAAACTTTATGGAAAAGTAAATGTTAAAATGAACAAACAGTAAAAATCCCCAGGGTGAAGAGACCCTCTTAAATTATTGTATCGGTCCACTGAGGAGAGGCCCCTTACTTTCAAACACCAGCTTCATATGCAGAAAGAATTAAAATAACCCGATTCAATAATTTAAAAATCCTTGTTTATAGGCAGTGTCAAATAACTATGCTTTTGATGAAGAGACATGAGTAAAAATATATAAGACAAAGTATTTAGTGGAAGATCTATTGTTAAGTGGTATTTATTGTTTGTGGTTCAGTCTAAATTTTTAGATGGTTGTTTTTAATGATTGACTTACTGATTTCATGTCCATGTTGTCCAGTGGCCACATTAGAAAGACGTGTGAAAAGATGGCTAAGAGATATATGTTAATATTATCTTTAATTTTTTTTTTTCAAGGAGCTTGCTATTTAGCAATCATAAGAGGATTAGAGATATGGTTAGGTGGCGTTTCCATCTTGGAGACCTTTCTGAATTATTACCTTTTAACCACTAGTCAAAACCCTTAAACAGCAATGAGATGAAGGTTTATGGGACTAGGGCATGTGTCTTGCTTGACAGATTTTTCCAGGCCTTTAGTGTACAAGGCCCATAGTTTTCATTATAACTGTGTTGTGTAGTACAGATTACATGCATTAAGCTGAATGTAGCTGTCTCTTTTATCTTACACATGTACACTTAGCTCTTGTTTTACATTATTCCCCTGTACCCACAAGGAACAAGGGCCTTCCCTTGTACAGCCAAGGGGAGTATGATTTTTCACCGGCCTCTATTTTAGCTCTCTTCCTTCCTCTTGAAGAGTGCTGCACCTGTGTTCCTTTGTGTATCATCACTGTCTAGTATGGGAGCACCTATCTCTGTGTGCAGCCTGAGTAGCCCAGGGAAACCCTCCCCCAATTTAAATTGCCTAGAAATCCCAAAGCCCTGTCACTGTGCAGTGTTTCTGCATCAGCCTCGCTGTCAATTTATCCACCGCCTGGCTGTTTCCTGGAGAAGGAAAAGCTGATCAGGATGTGTTTGCTTCTTACCTGTGAGTAGATACTTGCGTTTGTAAAAAAAAAAAAAAACATTCTTGACCTGCATATCCTAGATAGGTGAAGTTAAATTGGTAACTAGGCATCACAGAAACAGCAAGAGCACTAAATTTAGCACTGAA
This sequence comes from Corynorhinus townsendii, assembly GCA_026230045.1. NCBI lineage: Eukaryota > Metazoa > Chordata > Mammalia > Chiroptera > Vespertilionidae > Corynorhinus > Corynorhinus townsendii. The sequence goes on along the minus strand of JAPDVU010000004.1, from coordinate 176,547,721 downwards.
GATCATGTCACAGACCCATAAAATGCCTGCTTGTCCATCCATGCATCCCAGTGCTTTGAAACCTTGGTCTTTTGGTCTCAGAGAGACAACTAGTCAGTCATTCTTACCAGATGTGATTATTTGGTACATTTGTAAAAGTGCCTATGCATTTTGAATTTACTTGTGTAATAATATATATCGAGCACCTGTTTTGTACCAGGCACAATTCTAGCCATTTGGTATTTTTTGGTGAACAAAGATCCCAGCCTTTGGGAAATTTATGTTCTGGTGGTGGAAGATAGACAACAAGCTATCAGCATAAGAAATTATATAATATGTTGGAAGGTGGTATGGAAAAGGGAAAGATTAGAATGGGCTGAGATGGATTAGGAGGTGGAGGTGTTGGAATGTTTAATTGATTAGCCGGGATAGGCCTCACTGAGAAGCTGACAGGTGAGCAAAAACCTTGACCGAAATGAGGGAGTTAGCCACGAGGACATACAGAGAACATCGAGTTCCAGGCAGAGGGAACGGAGAGTGCAAAGGCCTTGGGGCAGGACGCACCTTTGAAACACAGAATCTGGCCCAATTCAGTTACTCCTGTGATGGTACTAAACCAGCAGGTCATTTAAAACTTTGCCCAGCTGTTAGGAGCCTCAGCATTGCTGTTGTTGACTCCGGTTTTCCTGTGGAGGCCTCAGTAGGAGATGGAGTATTATTGACTAATAGTGGCTTACAGTAGCTAGGACTTGGCGGTGCTTGACCCCGAGTGTCAGCAGCTTTCTACCTGTTAGTTTCTTCATCTCTAAATCTCAGGTAATAAATCCATGCTGCTTCACTTCATAGGGTAGATTTATAAACCATGTAATTAATAAAGATAAAAGTCTCTGGAAAACAAAATAAGGTAGTTACTATCAATAGTGTAGAATTTGGCTCCAGGGATAGTTTAGTGAACATTTACATTATCTTCTCCGAGAGGCATCATGATATACTAAATAGGTGGGTGTACAATGTGGACTAGGCCCTTATCATCTTTCCTTTTTAGGTGAGCAAACTGAGGCACAGAAAGGTCCTATAGCTTGCCTGCATTTCCATGGCTGGTAAGCGAGAGCTGGAATTTGAATTTCAGGTAGGTACGCAGAGCTATGCCTGTCATATTGTCAAATAGGTAAGGAACTAGATGGTACCATCCGCAATCCCCTTCCAGACACAATGGGACTGCGCTTCCTCCTTCAGAAAGCAACTCTTGAGGATCATCTAAGAGGCAGCATAGTGACCCCAGCTTGAATGGGTTTGAATACACATCTCTGCCACTTGTCAGCTGTTTGACTGTGGGCAAATGGCTTAAACACACTGTGCCTCAGTTTCCTTCTCTGTATAATGCGGATGAGAACAGCACCTAACCCATGGAGTAGCTGATGAGAAGTGAGCTAATAAGTGCAAAGTTCTCATCTGCAATATTATCAATACCCAATTTTTTGCCATTTCGTGTATTACTAAATAAGTATGTTTGGAATCCTCCTGTGCATGTCCACATTAGACATTAACAGAATGTGGGTATGTCCACCTACTTGTGATACTGTTTGGGACATTTTGCAGCTATGTAAACTCATCCGGCCCTTCCCAAGAAAGACAGAGAATAGTGTACTATAAGGAGACGCTTCGACAGTCCAGCGCTGGGGTTGCAGCCTCTGGCCACTTTCTCTTCTGTGTGGCCAGAGGTACTTCAGGTGCTGGCAACGGCTTTTGCCGGTGTGGACTGGAAAGTGGTGTCAAGGCCAGTGGCTTCCAACATGGCCTTTCCTGTGGCCTGTGTTTATTTGGAAAAAAAACCAGGACTGAAAAGAAGCACTGTGCCACGAGGTCATTTCCTGTGGGGAGAAGGAATGAGTGAATGAAAACATGAATGAATGAAAGGCTTGTCACTGTCTGCCCTGCTCTCTGCCTGCACCCTGTGGCTTGGCGGCAAGATGCCCTCTTACTTCCTCCCGTGGTCCACAGGAAGGTTGCAGGTACAGAGCCAGGGAAGGTGTGTGTGTGTGTGTGTATGTGTGTGTGTGCGCGCGTGTGTGTGTGTATGCCCGTATGCACACACTTGTGCACACCACATATACATTAGCGGGTGGGAGACCCAAATCTAAAACTGCATGACATTCTCCAAAACACCATCTTCAGTCATTTTTCCTTTTGCCCACATCTCACCTGTAAATACTCAGCTCACCATGTGTGAAACATTGCTGGTGAACATCCTGTCTCATAGGTTTCACAAGCAGCTTCTGATTCTTTTCCTTGGGTATATGTGTCTTCTGATGTGTGATGAAATATACGGACAGAAAATCCTGCTGCCTGCCACAGACTGGATTGACAAACGCCTTCTGTATTCTCTGGAAAATGGCTTCCTGTAGAGTACATATAGTATATGTTGGGGACACCTCCCATCTTGACAATTCTGGAAATGCAAACTGGCACCTGTATTCGGAAAACCAGATTCTTCCTGTTGATGGCAGTGAAGAAGCCTCAAGGCTGGAGCAGGCTGTGATATCTGATGAGAGGGGCTTTCCTAGGACTGTTTGGAAGCCAGAGGCCTTGTATTCTAGACTGTGGTCCAAAAGGACACAGTGCTATTGACCCCCTTAAAAATCCTCCCTTTTGACGGGCCCGGGTGGCTCAGTGGTTGAACATCAACCTATGAACCAGGAGGTCACGGTTCAATTCCCAGTCAGGACACATGCCGGGTTGTGAGCTTGATCCCCAGTAGGAGGCAGCCAATCGATGGTTTTCTCTCATCATTAATGTTTCTGTCTCTCCCCCTCTCCCTTCCTCTCTGAAATCAATAAAACATACATCAGTCCTTTTATCCAGCTTTGGCTTTGAAGACAGAGAACTATACTTGACATGCCTTTGTATTTCTCTCCCTGCCCCATCCTTACCCCCTGACAGATCTGGACAGTGCAGACCTGTCACAGGCACCATGGAAGAAATACCTGCTGGATTGCAGATAATACATTTTATTTCATATGGGATAGTCGATTTGTTTCATATTGACTGGCTGAGGTGTTAAATAACAAATGTTTATTTAGAATCTGAAAATCAGAGATGGCAAATGTCAGTATATTTGTTTTTAAAAAATGCCTTTCATTTAATAGGCTAAATCTAAAGTTTAAAAATGTATATTTTCTGCTTTCAGTAAGCCCTCGAATGTTGCATTAGTTTTCACCTATTTTTTTTTAAAGGCCAGCTGCAAGCAGAGACCAGATTGATGGATGTGCTCTTTAAGGATGGAGTCTTCCCAATGGCTCTGTCTCCATGTTGGCAGGAGTCAGTGACTCTTCTTGAGTCGCTAACTGCAGACTCTCTGTCCAGCACCGGCATTGATGGTTTCCTCATGGCCAGAGTGGCCCTTGCCTCGCCCCCACACTGGCTTCCCAAAGGAAGCCCTGTTCACTGTCTGCTAGGCTATCAGAGTGACCTTCTCCTGAGATAGACCTCCTTGTAGGGACAAGATCTGGACACCATGTTATCAGCCTGGAAAGACTCACTGTTTTGTTGGTATTATATGTAGAATTGATGTATATACATAATGCATAGATAAATGTATATATGTTTATACATAAGTACTAGTATATATTCCTTTACATATGTACATACATTATATATAAGTACAACTCTAAATACATTAGTAAATAATATATGTACATATGTATTTACATGTATGTATATATCACATGTATATACATACATTCTCTCTCTCTGTCTCTGTCAAGATCAGTATGGATAGTGATAACTACCATACACACTTTTTAGTATTTCCTGTATGCTAATATTTAAGACAGTACTTCCTGTCTCCAAGGAACTGGAATTTATTTGGAAGGATTAGACATGTACAGACTGAGATAAATGATGATTAATAATAGGAACCATTGAGGCAAATTTATTATGAAGCTAATGAAGCTCAAACCCCAGGGTCCCTCACTTGAACAATATATGTTCACCATTTTTTAATACATTGTAGGGGCCACCCAGCCCTTTCCGTGCACTGGAGGAGCCCTATTAGTGTGCACAGCACTGTGTTCATGGGATCATAGCTTGTCAATCTTGAAACAGTAAGATTAATATCAATTGATTAATCCACTCTGATGTTCCCTCTGTAACATTTCTCCTTGGGGTCAGTGACATCGTAGTTGAGAGTATTTTTGAGACATAGCTAAGGGAAAGTGAATTGGGGAACACCTGTAGTTTGGGTTTAGTGGGATGTATTTATACAGCTCACAGTAATCTCTATGTCTATGTAGGTTATTCCTAGCCATCCTAATGGGAATCACTTCCCAGGAACACCATCTGCTGTGCCAGCTCACCTAGGGTCCTTACACCCAGGGGCAGGGGCAGAGGTAGCACTGCACCATGAACGAGGACTGTTGACATCTGCCAATAGGGATCGGTTTGAATGTATGGAGTCAGAAGCTAGTCTGTAAAATTCTACTTTTTACATGTGTAGAATTGTAAGTAGAGGATTAAGTCTTATCTAAGTGTAGTTAATATGGACGTTCCTTCTGTTAGGAATATACTCAATAATGCAAATATATATTTATAAATGCACCATTTAAAATATTTTTATTGATTTTTAGAGAGAGAGGAAGGGTGAGAGAAAAAGAAACATCCACGTGAGAACAGAACATAGATCAGCTGCCTTCTGCATGCCCCCTACTGGGGATCAGACCCGAAACCTGGGCACGAGCCTTGACCCACAATTGAACCAGCAACCTTTTGGTGCATGGGACAACGTCCAACCAACTGAGCCACAACAGTCAGAGCAAATGCACCATTTTAAAGTTCTGTGTTTAAATTTCTTGCTCATTTGATTTGAGTGTGGGGGGGGGGGGGGCGGCGGGGGGGCATGTGTAATTACTGACAATAAACTGATTAATGAGTGTCATCAACACAAAGAATATTTAAAGTTAGTCAGTGCCCAAGAAAGTTGGTAGTGCCCTGAGTTCTCATGGCTCATATGAAAGAAAATTAATAGAAGTATTTACAAATTTGACAACCATCCTAAAAATGTTATAGCATCACCAATAAAGAACTGTGAGTCTGAAAGTAACTTTTCTGAATTGTCAGTAATTAAATACAAATTTCAATCACCCACACTTGAGGAAAGACTCATTTATCTTTGCATCTCATAGAAAATATTAATATAAATCATTGTCATGTAAGAAGAAATCAGAGAGTGTGCAGCCCAAAAGAAGCATTTAGGGTGGTGTGTGAGATGGTTAATTAATTCACATGCTGGGTTGTTTTCTGGATTTGAATTTGTGATGTTTTGGTGATGACAGCTTTTAAAATTTTGTCCTTTGTTGTGACAAATAATCACTTTTGTAAGCATATTTTATTTGTAACCTTGCTTTTTTTTTTTTCTTTTCTCCATAAAGAGGGTCTAAAGCTGCAGGCCTTACAGAACCTGGGTCCATTTCTTGGTACCCACAGGGAGTCTGCACTTTGTGCAGAGACTGTTCTGAACAATTTCATTCAGTGTTTAATGCACCCTCACTGCAAAACTATGAAGTAAACTACCCCATCCTGGAAGTTCGTCCAATTGGGAGTTAAGAATGCTGTCATATTTGATAAATACCTTATCTAGTGAAATATGAGCTAGAATGTTTATTTTGGTAAGACTGTATGTAAAGCAGAAGTATTTTCCTTCAGGACAGTAAGCCTCTTTTACCTGCTAAGACAGTGTCATTTCAATTGGCCCTTCCCGCTGCCCTGCAGCACCTGCCCACCTCTGCCAGGATCACCCGCACCAGACTTTGTGGTCACTACTTGTCACTTTGCCGCCCCCAGAAACACAGCCCTTTCTGCAGGGTTGGGCCTTGTCCTCTTCCTAGCCTCTTCTTCCAGACGTGTTTTCAGAAATGAAATGAAAATAAAAACCGAGAAGTGCTTCTAGGGCTGTGAAAAGAGTAAGTTGAGAGAGTAACTTTGGGGACTGAAAAACATGTCTTGGAAATGGATCTTCTCTGGAGGTGTGCATATATGATGAATGATAGACATATGTGTCTGTACGTATATGTTCGTGGCATACGCACAATACCAGTTATGCAATTAGTCTAGGGTAGTTAATATTAAGGGAATTTGAAGACTTTTAAAAAGAGATTTGAAAAGGAAATCCATGTCTTTATCTTTATACTTGGGAATTGAACTTGGTTAGTTATTTTTTAGGTTACGGATACTATGAAGCTTAGTTGAGTCATTTCTTGCTTTACCTACAATATTTGGTTGCCTAGAACATTCCAGGGTTTAACAGTGCTAGGGCAGAGTATATTTTGTTTCCTCAAGCCTCTTTGCCAGGGGTGTTTGGTATAAAGGGAGGCAAGGGATTGGAGTGGGGAGAAGGGATTGGACTCTAAGGCTAAACAGACTTGGATTATTGAATCTTAATTCCAAGCTTTTCAAACTGGGATATTTCTGATAATCCCCTTTTAGTATAAAATTGTCACTAGCCAGTGCCTTCCTAGAAGGGCCTACCAGGAAGGCATGGGCTAGTTGCTTTATATTCTTCGCTTAAGAGTACAGTATTAGACCCGTTAGACACAGACATAAACCAAGACAGACCAGGAACCTGGCCTGAAGTCCCATCTGTAGGATACTTGCATTTTAATAGAAGGCTCTTGGGTACCAATGTGTCTTACACACTGAAAGACTGATTTCCAAAGGGAGCAATTGGCTGGTTGGGGAGATACTTGATGACTGCCTTCTGGTAGAAACAGAACAGTTTCCAGACTTCTGAAGAAAATGCTTATGTAGGATGGGAGAGTGCATGAGCATCCCATCATCACAGTACCAGCACTGAAAAAAATCATTTGTCAGTTCTTACATGGTTGTAATTACTGATCCGTCTAACAGTGCTAGCCAGGTTTCTTTCTTTCAGTGATATTTATCAGGGAGTTGGGGTCTCCTGACAAACATAATACCTAACACTATACTAGTACACACTTAAAAATTCTCTTTTACTTAGATTTTCAAAATTAAAATTATGGCATTATGTTCATGTACATTATTTTTTAAATGTGTTTGGCCAGTGGACCCAACTATAAACATGGGGAATTAAGAGCCAAAACCCTGGTTGCTTTTGGCACGTGTTTAGAGCTCTCCCTGCCAGACACTTCCCTGGTGGCATTCACAAAGAGAGCACACTTTAGGTCACATGACTCCGTCACCAGACCTTGATGGTGCAGCACATCTGGGCTTGAAATTGAAGCACCCTTTTCCTTACCTATCTCATTCAGTGGGAGTCTTTCTAATGCTAATTTGGCTGCCTGATTCTCAGTACATGGTGTAATTATGTAAGTAATGGCAAAAGCAGGGGAATTTTGAGGACATGTTTGTATAGCTCACTGTTAAGTAAACTGAGCACTGTGGTAATAAGCATAAATTATGCCCCGGCTTCCTTAGGTATCAAACATCAAATGAAGGAAATGAGGTTTTTAAAGCTTCTTTATAAACTCAAGCGAAGTACATATTACTGAAATCCTTCACTTCAGAAACCCCAGGTTACCTTTTCTAAGTCTCTGTCTTTCCTTGGGAGAGAAGTCGGGCAAGGTGTTTCAGAGGCCCCAAGGAACCTATAGGTAGTTCAGGTTGTAGATCTTTACCCCAAAGTCGACCTTTTGATAGGGTGTTTCCAACACTAGACATCTGGATTTTGGCACCAACTCAGCACAGTGGTTGGCAATGTGTGATTGAAATGAATGTGTCTCAATGTTCAGCCTGCATTGGAAACCCCCTTTCATAGGCTGGCTTCACTTCATCACTTCCAGGGGCCCCACACCAAAACATCTGCTGTTAAACTATATTAACATTAAACAAAACCTTTGGTCAAGAGATGTTATGTGTGCATTTCTCTTCAGATGTTGGGATAAAGAAAGACTATTTTGTCAAAACCTGGAAAGATGATAACATCTTAAGTATTTATGTAATGTGTATTGTAAAGTCATGAGAATTATTCTTACCTGTGGCTTGTAGGAATCAGACTGATGCAAGTCATACTTACATGTCAGCAGAGTTTATGTCAAGAGTTTTCATCTTGGGTCGCCATCAGAATCACTTGGGTGAACCTAGAAAAGTGAAGCTGCCTGGGCTTCACCCCAAGAGCTCATGATGTGACTGACCGAGGGTGGCCAGAGTCTGTTTTTTGGCTTTTGGTGGTTTTTTTATTTTTTATTTTTATTGATTTCAGAGAGAAAAGGAGAGGGGGAGAGAGAGATAGAAACATCAGTGATGAGAGAGAATCATTGATCGGCTGCTTCCTGCACACCCCACACTGGGGATCAAGCCCACAACCCAGGCATGTGTCCTGACCGGGAATTGAATTATGACCTCCTGGTTCATAGATCGACATTCAACCACTGAGCCATGCTGCTGGGTATGGGTCTATTTTTTAACATTACACAGTTGGTTGTAATATGTTGTCCATGTTGAGAACCCACTGGTGTACATCAATGCAATAATTCACCTTGTAGGGATTATGGAATTTTAAAAGGGAATCCAACTGTTAAAGAGGCGTGACCCTTGCTGCCTTTCCTTACGATAGACATTGCTTCTAGTTTTACAGGAAGCAGTCGTTCACCATAGAGCAAGTCTGAAGATATAATAATATTTCACGTATGTTGTACAGCAGACATGCTCATAATGGGGAGCCTGTGGCCTGAGGATCTCTCACTCAGGGCACATGTATGTGTGAAGTGACTAAGTTCAATGTAAGTGGGAGAGGTGGGGAGGCTGGCAAACTGGAGAGCCCCTGCTTCGCTTAAAACGGCAGCCACTGCTCCGCCAGCCTGGTGTTGCCATGTTGAAGTCAGGCCCTTGGCTGGCAGATCCTTTCAGTAATGTTACTATTTGAGAGAGAGAAGCTAGGGGTTAAGATGTTCATGTGAAATCTGTCTTTGAATGTTTGCAACTAATACAGATGGTTTTCAAATATTGTGCAAGAAAACCACTCCATGTAATCATGGTATGTAATAAGAGATAGTGATAGGCCATGTATTTTAATGGAGTTCATATGAATGCTGAGATATACGCTTTGAGGACTTTCGTTTCTAGCAAGGAAGCTACATAAACTACAGAAGCATCACAGAAATAATAGTAGTTGAGTGTGTGTTTTTAATTTCCATTTCTCTTTATGAAATGGTTAACTGTACTTTAATAAGAAAACTTGGTAATTGAAAATTTTTTGTTTATAACAAATTCTGAACCACAAGCCTCATTCTTCAGAGTGTATTAAGGTCATCATCAGTTTCATTTCCCTCCACCAGGGGACAAAAAAGCAGGATCCCTCAAAAACTCTGTCCTGAGTGTTTGCATCATGGTAAGAGTACATTTTGCAGGTGTTGGAACATCATGTCACTGAAAAACCGGGAGGAAACTTGGCCATGACCTAGTCCGGTTAGCTCACTCCTTGGCTGAAGAAGCTGAGGTGACGTGAAGTAATGGGCTGCGACAGAGCTGGGCCCAGAGGAGCGGAGAGAACAGCATGGAGCAGTGGTTCCGTGCATGGACCCTGGAGCCAAGTTGCCTCACCTGGATCCCTGGCTTTGCTCCTCCTGTCACGCTCTGTAACCTCTCCAGGCCTCATTTTCTTCATCTCTAAAACGAGAACAATTCCACTACCTGTCTTCAGTGAGATACCATTTACACTTGGTGTGTTAGCTGTTGGAACTCTGGTCAACTTTGAAGAAAAGAGAGCTCCAGGCAGTTCCCTTCCTTGCCTTGTGGAGGACTCTGTGTTGGAGGCCTTCCCAAAGAGTGGTTTGGGGTGCTGCCTCGAATCCCACTGGCTAGGTGACCTTGGCCAAGTCATTTAATTTCTCTAGGCCTCAACTTCTGCCAGACGAGGATAGTTAGTGTTTACCTCAGAGTGTTGTTAGGAGGATTAAAGAAAAACATGCATAGGAAGGGGCTGGCAACTAGGAAGCACCCCCTGAATGTTAACACTTATGTGATTGTGCCATCTTTCTGCACCAGGACGATGTACCCATGGCCCCGTTCCTCAGATTACCAGTCAAAATAACCTTATACATTTCTGGGTTTCGCTAAGCACTTTTAGTTTGGGACGGTGGGTGAAATTTGACTTCCTTGGTAGAGTTTTGGTTGGTGTTTGTATAAGTCATACTGAGTGGTCCTAGGAATCCATGAGCTGTTAAAACATTCCACACACAAATTCTTGCTGTTTCAAAATATACCAGCCTTAATTTAGTATTGTTTATCCAGATTGAAGTTTTTGAGACATTAGATCATGTGATGACAAAAATGACTTCCATATTTGATAAATAGAATTTTCTATTTGGGAGAAAAGGCATTTTAAGGGACTAGAGAGGTTTATTCAATTCTATACAGAAGACGTAATTTTTTCTTGTACCAACTAAGCAATGGAAAAACAGGAGATGATTTCGTAGGTATCATTTGTCGAGGTTTATTGTGAGTCATTCAAACATGGGGCTTTGATGAAAAAAAGCCAGGAACCTGGCTCTCAGGACCCTAACAAAATGCCGTTCTCTCCTCATTAAGTGTCTGTGCATCTCTTTAATAACAGGCCTTGAGATGTCACATACGCAAATGCTGCAAGCCTCACAGGAAAGTCCCGGAGAGGCCTCGTCGGCAAAGTTGGAGTGGCAGTGGTTGAGTTGTTTACTGATTGTAGGAATATTTAAAATACTTTATTCCTAAATGGTATTTGACAGCAATTAAGATCATGTTCAGTCCTGTAGAATATATTGCCACTGGTTTTCCCCTTCTGAGAATATGCCAGGATCCAATCCACAAGCTGGTCCAGGCTCATGTGACTTACCAGTTTCCTGCCCTTTTATTACTGAGGGTTTCTTTCCTTCTGTTTTCCTTCTCCCTCCCTATGGGTTCTGTGTCTTGAAAGGTTTTTGTCTAACAAACAATCTGGTTTCAAAGTAATTAAATGTTTTGTTTTTCTGTTGTAGTTTTTCTTTTTTCATGCAGCGACATCTAAAACTCCCAAATTTATACATTCATTAAACACTCACTGAGTGCACTGTGCGGGCACTACCTAAGAGCTTGGGATCCAGTAGTGAATTACACAATTAAAGTCCCTGTTCCTGGGAGAAGCAGACAAAACGCAAATGCATGAGATAATTTCAAAGTCATAACACTGGGAAGAAAATAGAGTGAGGCAGGAGAGAGAGGCTGAGGGCCCATTTGAGATAAGGCAGTCAGGGGTGGATGGCGTCTTTGAGAGGGAGGTGTCTGGGGAGGGACCTGAATGAAGCAGGGGAATGAATGAGCCATTCGGGTGCTTGTTCCAGGCAGAGGGACCAGCAAGGATGAAGGTCCTAAGCAGGAGTGTCAAGTATGCTTGAGGAGCAACAGGGAGGAAGGTATAAGGGGACAGAGGGAGTGAGGAGATGGTGGGGAAAGGGCTGGGAGCAGTGGTCAGGGGCCTGCGCACGTGTGTGTCAGCCCCAGTCACAGAGGAGTTGTAGTAAGTCCAGCCCTCCCCCACCCAGCTCTTACAATGGCTACTATTCCCACTATGCTTTTTGTAACATTCAAATAACTCAAGGACCCCAGTGCCACCTTCAAAGCCCTCTGGACACCTGGAAATCCTGGTGGCCTCTGGAGCTCTTCAAATCTCGTTTGTTTTTTTCCTTCAATTCTAAAAGCCCCGTTTATATTTTGAAATCTATCTTGAAATACAAATTTTTGACTAAAGTAATGCATTTGACTAACATAATTCATTTAATGTTTGCTATTTTATTCTGGAGTGGGAGTGAAAATAAGGATTATTAATAATCCTAATGCATTAAAAATAATGTTGGGTACAGTTTGCAAACTCTGGGGACCTACAGATTTCTTAACATTTTTCTTCAGGAGCTTTGTGAAATCTTGCCTATATTTTAGTGGATATGAGTGTTGGCAAAAGGGGAGGAGAGAATGGTCTTGAAACCAGTAACTTAAGACCTATTGACAGAAGGGAGAAAATTTTCTGAGTGATATTATATAGACCATGAGCCTGAACACAGTATTTCACCATCAATACCTTTGATTATTTTGAAAGGTAATGTTTTCTGTAGCTCATCCATGAAAACTAGATACTGCTTTGTCTTCTACATCTGCATCTTATGGGGAGAGGTTAGTGTAAACATTTCACAGGCAAGGTGAACTTTTATTTTGGTTGAAGGGATATGATCCTCTTCTCTGTATTCTAACTTGCCAGTATCTTTGTTCCAGTAATTGAGAAATGGTATGTTTTGAATAACAGGATGCTGTGCAGTTAATGACACTCAAGGGGAAAAACAAAATTTGTGAGATACTCGGAAATACATGTACGTATTTGTACCTGTAATTTAACCTTTCCAATTAATACAAAATGACGATGCATCAGTCAGCTTCTGCCACGCGAATGCAGCATAACAAACTGCCCCGGAACTCAGGGGCCTGCAGCAATAAGCGCTCATTCCCATGCTCCGTGTTTGCAGGGACACTGCAGGTGGCTGAGGGAAGCTGGATTCAGCTGGGCGGCTCTGCTTCAGGCTGCTACTCAGCTGACCTGTTATGGGTTGGGCACACATCAGCTGACGTGTGTTCCCTCTGAGGACCAGGCTGAAGAGGCAGTAGCTACGAAGGGCATGCTCTTCTCAGAGTGGACCCCCTTACCCCCGCCCCCAAGCGTAAGTAGAAGCTCTTTAAGGCCTGTATTCATGTCATGTCCATAACATCCCTTTGGCTAAATCAAGTCTTGAGGCCACATGCAGAGTTGATAGGTCCAGGAAGTTGATTCCTCCCTAAGGGGGAGGGAGAGAGATGTGAGCAAACAGTAACACATTATCATAGATAGCCTTTATAGAAATAGAACAAATCCAAAAGGCTTTGAAATTTAGTAAGGAGATTCAAATCTCTCCCTGAAGGGATCACAATACTATATAAACATGAGGCTGCTGAACCCGCAGCCTCCCGGAGAACTTGGGAGGCATACACTGGGACTCCCCAGTGAGGAATGAAGGAGCACTTCCACAGGGAAATTGAGGCTTCGAGAAGGTAAAGCAGGGAATGATTTCTGCTTAGCCTCAAAGGTCAGGGAATCTGCTTCTCCGCTGAGAGATGACCTGGTTTCCATTCTGAGGTCACTGAAGACCCCAGAGGCTTGAATGGGGGTTGCCCAGTGCTCTGTGCTTGTCTTTAAGTCCCTGAGCTGTTTGGCATGGCTGAGAAGCCTGGGACCCTTCCTGCGCTGCTCGCTCCTAGCTCAGACAGCGTCAGAAAAGCCCTGGGGCTGCTGTGCCAGGTGGGTCTTGTGCCCCTTTGCTTTCCCCCAGCTCCGAGTCAAAGTCACAGAGGATTAAAAAGAGCTGCCCTGCCGGTTGGGACACCCCATTCTCCCACTGTACACCACACTTTTTGTTTTGGTGGCTGAGGGGGCATTCCGTAGTGTCAGACATCCCAAGTTCTCCTTGGGTTTCTCTGTGACTTTGGACAACTTACTAATGTACAATTTTCTTATTTGGGAAATGGGGAATATGGTATCTACCATATTATACTGTTACGGAGGTTAAGTAAGAGGCAAATCTCAGTGCAGTGTCTGGTACATGTTAAACACTTGATAAATGCTTTTATTATTCTCTATTATCAGAGGTACTGAGACAATATTTCATTGTTGTTATTCTAGTGCTAGAGGCCCCCAGCACGAAATTCAAGCACAGGTACGATTCCTAGGCCTGGCCTGTGATCAGGGCCATCTTCTCCGGCTGTGGGCAGCCGGCCCCACCGCCTGCTGCTACCCACCCTGATTCCCTGTTCACCATCGGACAATCAGAGCCTGACAGGGTGTGGGGGGGAGAGGGAACTAGAGGTTGGCCATTCCCGCCGCTTGCCGCCCCTGCCCCCACCATGGGTTGCCCTCTGTGTGTGGGGCAACCAGCAGGGCGGGGGCCTTAGCCTGGTGCCGCGCGCGCATCCCCCGCCACCCACTCCAGGTTCCCCATTCTCCATCGGGCGATGGGAACCTGCTAGCCAGGGAAAAGGACCGAGAGATGGTCAGTGCGCCTCAGAGTGACTGGTCGAGTGGTCATTCCAGTCATTCTGCCCTTAGGGTCAATTTGCATATTACCCTTTTATTATATAGGATAGGATTTCTGTTTCTCCTCATTGGATTGTGAGCCTCCAAAGGGCATGATTTATGACTCTGTACTCATCTCTGTGTCCCCATTCTGCAATAGCACTATGTTTATGATATAGGGACTAAACCAATATCCACTGAATTGTATACAGACATGTATCCTCTACCATAAAGCCTTTAACTCCAAGGACTAGATTAGATTGCTCCTAAAAATAGATTTAGTTGTTCTTTTTTCAAATTCACATTTTGCCTGAAATAAAGACTTTTGAAACCTTGAAGGAATTTAAAGGATTTAAGAGGGATTGATGCTTTGCCTTTAATCAGACACTACACTCTCAAGGACAGAAGAACTTTATGTTACAGTAGATGGGTTGAAAATAATATAAAGGCTAATTTTCACATGTGTCTACCTGCTTTAGAGGGCATTTAAAGAGTACTTGTGCTAATATTCTTCTAATGCCCTTCCTTTGAGTTGCCTCTCAGATTGTGGCTGCGATCTTGTCATAAGCTTGTTCAAAGTTATTGTAAATTTTCAGCTAACTCATTGCTCTCAAGGAGTGGTTACTCTAGATAAAAGACTTGGCTAGTATAGTAAATAGACACAACATTGCATAGATTAAAAGTCCAAGAAGTTTATTTCTTTCACATAAGGATTCACGGTGGGTAGGAAGGCTACTTGGCTCCAGGCAGCCATTCAGGGCTCCAGGTTCCTTCCGCCTGATTTCTTTGCTCTCCCACGGTCTACTCCTCTTCTCTATGGTAAAAACTCGGGGTCCTTTCCTGAGGATGAACCTTTGTATTCCTCTTGGGGGAAAGGAAAAGAGTACACATACAGTGTGTTATGGCCCAGGCCTTCAAGGGTAACCAGTCACGTCCACTCCTGTTCCATCGGTGAGAACTTAACTGCACGGCCACACGTAGCTGCAGAGGCGCAGGCACATGTAGCCACCAGCTGTTTCTATTACCATGGAGGAAGGGAGGGCTAGCAAATTCTTGCCCTGGACCAACAAGTCTGCATTAGGGAATTTTGCCTTTTTGTTGAATAGCTAATGTCTGGTCTAGTAATTTAATGAGGAAAGAGTGGGTGGTTATAATAATAATTAATAGGATTTACAACTTATTGAGCTCCAGCTATGTGCTAGAGACTGTTAAAAACAACTTAATGTATTATCTCATTTGACCCTCTCAGAAAGCTTGTGAGGGAAGTTCGGTTTTATCTGCATTTTATAGGTCAAGACCCTGAGGCTTAAGGAGGGTAAGTAATCTCATCAAGATTATACAGCCAGGCATGCTTGACTTCAAGGCCTTCACCATACTGCCCTAGGAAAGGTGAAATTCCTGAAAAATGAAAGATAGTCACATGCTACTTCTCATTCTGGCTTCTGCAGCTAGTCAGCAGCAAAGGCTATCAGGAGAAGCAGTGTGTTCTCTGGAAATAATTCAGTCAGAGGCTACATAAACCTCCATTAGGGATGCTGTGGGGGAATTTTCTGCTTTGCACTTGAGGGGCTTGGTGACTTTCATGATTCTCTGTGAAGGTCAAGTGCACTGCTTCGTGCATTCCAGTTTCTGCTTGTCACCAGTGACCCCTCATTCCTGTGATAGCGGTGAAGTACTTTCAACACACACATCTTTGATAACGAGGAGGCACCTGGTGACATAGGGTACAAGAGTCAATAGTTGAGACTGGGGTTTTAGTAGTGTAACCTTGACTGGTCACTTCAACCTTGAATCTCCATTTCATGGGGAGTAGAATATGTGTTTTGGGCTTATGTGTAAAATATGTGTATTGAAAGCCAGCAATTAAGAGTGCTCTTTGGGGGTCTAGGATTTCTTAGAACTGTAGTAGTTTCCATGTTCTATATATAGGGCTTTTGGGTAAACTTTTCTTAGTTTAAAGGATTTTTCAAGTTAAAAAAAAAATAAAAACCAAAAGGGTACTTGTACTGATAATGGTTGATATTTGTTGAATGTCTCCACCATGCTAGGCATTATTCTTCTTCTTAGTGCTTTGCATAAATTAATTTACCTAGGGATATACTCCTATTATTATTCTGCATTTACAGATGAGGAAGCTTTGCCACAGAGTGGTTAATAACTTGCCCATTGTCACTCACTAAAAAATAACCAGGTCCTAACCAGTTTGGCTCCATGGATAGAGTGTCGGCCTGTGAATTGAAAGGTCCCAGGTTTGATTCCGGTCAAGGGCATGTACCTTGGTTGCAGGCACATCCCCAGTAGGAGGTGTGCAGGAGGAAGCTGATCAATGTTTCTCTCTCGTCAATGTTTCTAACTATCTCCCTTCCTCTCTGTAAAAAATCAATAAAATATATTTTTTTTAAAATAGAAAGTAACCAGAATTCAAACTTGGACTTTGATATCCAGAGCTACGCTCTGCTGCAGAAAAGGATGATTTCTGAGGTTTCTTCCAGGTCTAAAAATGCTGTGCGCAGACAGCTCAAGACTTTTCTTCTCCATGAAAGACTCCCAGATAGTTCCCTACCTCCATCTTGACAATTAGAAGCTGAGTGTGAGTAAGAAAGGCCCATACCTTGCTGATAATTTCAGAAATCCTGGAATCTTTTCATTCACACCCAGTACAACATGAAGTTCTGTTACACTGAAGTTTCTGTCCAGGGGGCGGCTTTGATAAATACACAGAAGGCTTCCTAAAACACAGCTGGTCCTGGCCCTGTGGGTGTACACATGGGTGCCCTTCTCGTGAGATGCTTTTGGTATGCAAGGAATGGTCTCCTGGGATGGATAAAAAATGATGCTTTGTGACTAACCATGCTTTTAAGGGCATCTTAGAATCATGGAACTTTATAGCGGAAGGAACTTTTGAGAACATCTAATCCAACAGCTTCCTTTTACACAATCAGCCTTGCCCATCCTGGGCCTGTCCTATTCTGAGAGCTGAGGACACAGCGGTGAAGAAAGGCCCTGCTCTCCTGGCCCTACATTCTACCGGGGGGACAACAGAGAATATGTCATGTTAGGTAGTAGTTAGTGCAGAAAAGAACGGTACAGCAGGAAGAGCGGATAGAGAGTGACAGTGGGAGTTCAGTCTATATTGTTTTAGATGGGGTGTTTATGTAAACCTGTCTTGCAACCTTTTTTCATTGAGCCCCTCCCCAGGAACTAATTCCGATATTGTTTCCTATTCCCCCAGCCTATGAATGTTAATACCATGGATTCACTGTCTATTTGTTCATGTATAGCTGTGCTTTGTAGCTAAACAGAGTGAGGTTCCCAGCCCCACCCCAGAACCCATTTTTCACCACCTTGGAGACAGCACCCTGTCCTTCTGTTAAGTTCTGTTTTAGCTATTGTGAATGAAACTGAAGTAGCTCTTTTAAAAGATCACAATCTAAGAGAAGTTTTGTGTGTGTGTTTTTTTTTTTATTTGAAGCACTTTGTTTTCTAGTGATGTTTTTATGTATGTGAAGTATTAGGGCTTTAGGTGAAAAATTTTAAAAATTGTTTAAGCAGTGAAGTATGAGACTGTAGACTCAGTTTGTATGCATTATACAGTATAATAGGTCATCTATCTAAGAAGGATGAAATTCATTAAGTCTAACTCATTCTTCCTGCATCTGTGAGGAGCCTGCAAAGCTAATAAGTACACTGTCTGGTCCTTCAGAAGTTTGCCCACCTCCGCTCCAGAGTGTGGTCCTAGACTCCATGGTTGAAGCTGGCCTTCTCTCGCCTCGTCGGCTCTTCAGCCTATGGGACGAAGGACCTGTTATTGGGCACAAATAGCTGCAGGAAGGTGGAGAAATATAGTTTGCAACCGGGCAATCATTTGCTCAGCTAAAACTGTGAGGCTTCAATTATTAAGAGGAAGAAGGAGAGTATAAATATTGGGGTACATTTAGCAGACTAACAGTGTGTGTGTGTGTTATAGTCTTTTTGTTTTAAAATCTGTCATTGGTTGAAGGACATTGCAGGCCATCTTGATTTATGTATGGTGTTCAATAGTTTCAATATAAAAAAAACATGGGAAATGTGGTATTGATAGAGGCAGGCTTACTCATCTGCTTGTTGACTCATGCATTCATTCAACAAACATAAAGTGAGAATGATCACCCCTTCTTTCCTTGCTAGTGTGCTGTGTCCTATGAGCTGACCCGAACCTTCTTACTGCTAAGGAACGACTTCTATTTATGGAGCAGTGGTTCTCAAAGTGTGGTTCCCAGCCCAGCAGCATCAGGATCTACCAGGACTGTATTAGAAATGCAAATTCTCGAGTCCTCTTGCCTCAGACCTACTAAATCACAAACTATGGGGTGGGACCAGCAATTTGTGTTTTGACAAGCTCCCAGGCAATTCTGTTGCACACTGGTGTAGAAGATGTAATCTTAATCCATAATTATCACGAGGGCACGGCCCCTTCACTGAATGAATGTTTTGTACTTTCAGAGCCATCAACACACATTTTCTCCTCTTACCTAGATTCCTTATCAATACTCTCTTGTACTCAGAGAATGTACACAAGTCAAATTAGACAAATCATATTTTGGCTCCGGATGTATTCCAGCAGACAGTGGCAGACTCTGCCAAAGCCACAAAGTGATTCCCCACGAAATTGGCCAGGCGACCACCAGCACCACCACCACCACACAGAGCATTTTCAGCCCTTGACTGATGCCTCTGTGTGAAAAGGGGCCTTGAGAGCCTTGACCCAGTGACTTTCAGATGCAGAGGAAAACAGACGCTTGATGCCAGTCCAAGGTAAACAGGGCCAAGAGAACCTTTCACAAGCAAGGACTTGGTTAAGGAGCGATGGCTCCAGCAGAGCGATTTAGGTGACTTGGTATTTAAGTATATTGTTGCATAGTTCTTGGCAGCCACAAAACACAGGTTTGCTGGAGGGAGTGCAGTTTGGGTTGAATGAATACTGTGTCTACCAAAGGTAGATCGGTCTATATGAGGTACTACAGTTCAGACAATACCTGTGTTAGCCTGTATAACCTCCTGATCACCTTACAGATTAAAAAGCTGAAACATTGCAAGGTTCATGTGCATGAGGCCTTCTACCTAGTAGGTGGTCAGGTGAGAACTTGAACCCAGATTCTAGAAACCGTACTCTACTGCCCTACAGCACATCCTTCAAAAGTGGTGCTTGTGTTTGTGCTTCTGTGGTTACACACACCAGCGCACACCCATACGCACATTCTGGGCTCTCATGCCCTGACACCGTTGTTTCCCTGGGTCTCCTTTGCAGGGGCTGTTTCTGAGTGTGATAATCCAGAATTGGGTGGAGGCTCTCCTCCCTGCAGGGCCGTGAGCGGCCATGCCCTGCTTTCTGTGTTCAATACTTTGGCTGATTGACTTTGAAAGGGGAAGAAAGGATTACTTACTGCCGGCCAGAGAGCTGTAAGAGGTTCCAAATTACTCATTTCCCATCTGAATTTCTCCTCTTGCCTCAAAACTAAAACACCCTTTATAAGGGAAGAATGAAGACCCTGTGACCGAGGCAGCACATTCGGTAATTAGTGGACTTGTACCTCCATCAGAAGAGGGATGTATTATTCCAGAGCCCTGCAGACTGCATTACACCCTGAGTGGATGGTTTGGTTTGACTGGCGTGTACAGTAACTGAAGACAGTTTATGACTGGTGTGGGTTTTAATCTTCTCTCAAAATGAGTTCTCCTCATATTCGCCCCGACTGCCCAGTCCCTTTAATGGGCTTGAAATGGAGTAAAATGAGAAGGTGCTAAAATAGTTGAAACAAGAAGTGAAACCTTCTGTTTCATCATCCAGTCCAGAAAATATACAGCATATTTTTACTGCGGCCTCTCTTCCCTCCCTCTCCCAATCATTTTTATTAGAGATCGATGGATTGCAGAGTGGTTTGGTGAGAAAAGCACTGGAAACCAAATTTAATAAACCACAGGCCAAGTTCATTTTTTTTAGTTTTCGTGAACAAGGGAAAATAGTAGTTGCAAACAGATTACTGTATCTACTTCCAGGCTTTTTCTTTGTTGATGTTTGTGTTCTTGCCCTTTCTTATGTGTTTTGTCTATTTTGACTATAATCTTCTTTGAGGAGAAAGGACCATTTTTTTTATCATAGGGACCCATTTTTTATTTTCATATGTAAGCTTTACCTTAGTAAGAAATGGGTATTTGTAGTCATTGATGTTACAGAAATTTTGAAACTGAGAAATTATCATAATTAATAAATGATAGGTAGGAATGGGATATTAGTGGCTTCATATTAATGGTCATCAAGATCCTCAAGTTGCTTAGTGAGAGATTAGCAAGGTATAAGCAAAATGTTAAAGGTTGCAGTTGGGTAGGGAATGTGAATGGAATTTATTTTACACCTGTATAGACAATAGCAGGCATCGGGAGATGCTCAGTAAATGTGGTTTGGTTAGTGGGTTTATTGTTGAGTGAATGTTTGAGTCCTGACCTCACTCCAGGGCACTAGGAATGAGATTAAGGTGCCCAGGGATCTTGAAGGGCCTGTATAAGTATAGACTCTTAAGTATTAGAAGGGGCATTGGAGGTCTCAAACCCATCCAGCAACCCCATGCGACATTTCTTCCAGAGGGATCCTGACAAATGGCTCTGCCAGTCTTGACCATGGTAATAATTAAGGGCACACCACCTCCTTTCAGGTCCATTGGGCTCCATGCTATTGTTGGATGGCTCTGATTATGGGATCAATTTGTGGGATTGCAGCAAAAGCTGTGCTTTGCAGCTTCTCCCTTATGCAGGCCAGTTATCCTCATGGGGGAGGGAAGTCAGGCAGGACACCAGTCCCCAAACCCTTGGAAAGCCTGTATTAGGGGCTGCCATTCATTTCCTCCGTCCCACTGTGGAAGGACCCAGGCACTCCCGGTGTTCTCCCTGGATTCTTCCTAGTGAAGTTTTTATGGGTATTTCTTTCAGATTTTCATGATGATGGTTGCAGAGGAACATGGAGAGAAGGCAAGTGGGGGCAGGAGAGGACATATAGTATTCAAAATAGTTCAGGGCTTTTGGGTCCTCACAAAGGTGTTGCAGGCCTCTAGGTGTGTGGTAGCCCCATCATAGTCATTGCTGGACCACATCAATTCTGGTTGTCACATTTAATGAAATAGGTCTACAGACAAGGGCTTCAGAAAGGAAGTCTCTGGAAGCTTTGAAGGAGAGGAAGGAGAGGAGAGGAGGGGAGAGGAGAGGAGAGGAGAGGAGGGGAGAGGAGAGGAGAGGAGAGGAGAGGAGAGGAGAGGAGAGGAGAGGAGAGGAGAGGAGAGGAGAGGAGAGAGGAAGGAGAGGAGAGGAGAGAGGAAGGAGAGGAGAGGAGAGAGGAAGGAGAGGAGAGGAGAGAGGAAGGAGAGGAGAGGAGAGGAGAGGAGAGGAGAGAGGAAGGAGAGGAGAGGAGAGGAGAGGAGAGGAGAGGAGAGGAGAGGAGAGGAGAGGAGAGGAGAGGAGAGGGGAGAGGAAGGAGAGGAGAGGAGAGGAAAGGAGAGGAGAGGAGAGGAGAGGAGAGGAGAGGAGAGGAGAGGAGAGGAGAGGAGAGGAGAGAGGAAGGAGAGGAGAGGAGAGGAGAGGAGAGGAGAGGAGAGGAGAGGAGAGGAGAGGAGAGGAGAGAGGAAGGAGAGGAGAGGAGAGGAGAGGAGAGGAGAGGAGAGGAGAGGAGAGGAGAGAGGAAGGAGAGGAGAGGAGAGGAGAGGAGAGGAGAGGAGAGGAGAGGAGAGGACTGGTAATGTGGAGCTTGGTGAAGAGAACGTAGTTCTGGTTATGAGGAGGCCTGTCAAGGAAGAGGGAATAGATCGGTTTAATGTGGGTTCAGAATGGAGGTCCCAGTGGGCCAGTTTGCCTCAGGTAGAATTTCTTGGTATCTCCATCTAGAATTGAACAATCCCTCAGGATGTTAATAATGAAAATTTCCCCAATAGAAAAGTTAGTCCTCTTTTTTTTAAAAAAAAAATCATGATCTGAATGTAGACTTTAGGAAAAGACATTTTGCAAAAAAAATTGTTACCATTTTTTAGTGTAAAAATCATGTTTTTAATCTAAATTTAATTTGTTTGCAAAAGAGCCAGACATTTTCATTTAATTAATTTTATTTGATCAACCCATTTTCTAGGAGCCACTCCCTGGCTGATACAGTGTTGGGAACTGTGAGCTCCAAGATGAGCATACCACGGTCTCACTTTGGGGGTCACTGGTTGCCCCACACTGCTCCTAGGGCAACGGTGTTGGGTTTGGAGCACGGGCAGCCTCTGAGCAGGGTCCCAATGAGGAACGACATGAGAAGGGCCGACATTTCCACGTGGGTGACTGCATGCAGAGGCACGAGGCTGTGGGAAGAGGAGGTTGCATTGGCTTCCATGGACTAGTGCTTGGTGGGAATGGGCGCATATGGCAGAGGCAAGTGCAGAAGAGGAGCTGACCCTTGCTCAGTAGGTTGGTTTTCCTTCTATTTTTTTTATGTTGCAGGGTGGGTGTGGGGTTGGCCTAGCAATCCTGGGCTGTACAGTTCCGTTGGAGGCAATCCCAGACTGTTCCCTGCCGAAGCATTTTTCTCCATCTTTGCTTCAAAGGCAAAATTGTCATAAACTGGAAATTGGCCTCTTGAAGTTGGAAATTAGCCAAATAGCTCCTAAACCTTTTACATGATTTATAAATTTTTAAAACTAAGAAACTACATAATACTGCTCTGTACTTGTGAAAATGCAACACAGATTTAAAAAACATTTAGTCTTTTTTGTTTTTTGTTAATCCTCACCCAAGGGTATTTTTCCATTGATTTTTAGAGAGAGTGGAAGGGAGGGGGAGAGACACAGAGAGAGAGAGAGAAAAACCATCGATGGGAGAGAGGCACATCGATTGGCTGCCTCCCGCATATGGCCCCACTGGGGACAGGGATGAAGTATGCAGCCGAGGTACATGTCTTTGACTGGAATCGAACCCAGGACCTTTTAGTCAGTGGGACAACACTCTATCTACTTAGCCAAACCAGCCTAGGGCAAAAAACATTTAGTCCTAACAGTAATCTTGGTATAGCTGTATTTGTTTTATCTGTGTATCACTTCTGGGCTTTCTCACTCTGTCATTTTTCTCACTGTCTCCACTTTTCACACTTTCTACCTTCCTCTTTTTCCTGTATCGGTAACCTTTTCTTCAATCATTGCTGCCTCGTCTGTTTTTCTTCATTAATTTGCCACATTTACTCTATTATTCTTGTATTTCCTGAGTCAGATTTTTTATTTTTGTCTTTATCTTCTGCAAAGGAAGACTAAAGCAAGATTTATCTTTACCTATGTAGCCTCTGATGTTTTCTCCCCTTCGTCTGAGTGGATGGGAGAGAGCTGACACTAACAGTGTCTTGCATAGAGTAAGCATTTAGTAAGAATTGGAGGAAATGCAGTAAAGCTCGGGAGAAAAGGGATGTGCTAATGGGGGTGAGCATAGTGGAGTCACTGGTGGGTGGGGTGTCAGTGGGTCAGAGGGCAGCTTACTCAGACCAGGAACTAGACGCAAAGTTTCGTGAGAAGTAAATCAAACCACTTTTTTCAGTTCAGACTTGAGGACTTTATGCTAAATATAGAACTTTTAAAGTATCTGGATGAATTGTAGTAAATTGTTGGAGTGCTGTGGTCAACTCTGGGAAAGCACTACACAGAGGAGGTTTGACAACCGTGTTATGAGTCCATCAAACCTAATTCATTTTAAACCCATCAGGAGCTGACCTCTGTAACCTTTTTTTTTTTTTTTTTAAGTATAAGAGATCATCTGCTTAATCAACAGCTCTGGCTGGATCTCACCTCTAGGTGATGAAATAATTAGTCAAATTGAAACTCACTTCATCGTGTCAGAATGAAACCGCATAAAGATGAGAGCCTGCTGATTTGTTTGGGGGAATATGTAGGCAAAATGATAATGTGCCTGATATCCTAAAGCAGAAGGAAAAATGATTAGTAAGTATATGCCCACATGAGCTACAGTTCTTTTTTTGTTTGTTTTTTACTAGTAAAGAGTACTATTGTGAACCTTTGCTGCATTGTGGCAATTTATACACAATTTCAACTTGTGGTGTTTCTTAAAAAATTAGTTTTGACCCTCAGAATTCTAAAAGCAAATACATTTTATCCTATGTTTTTTAAAGTATTATAGAAAATGAAGATACAGAAAAATACGAACATAAATTGTAGAAAACTTAGAAGACATAAAACATAAAGCACATTCAGAATCCCCCCTCCCAGGCCTGTTACTGTTAACATTTGGATGTAGTTTCTCTTTGTTTACCTAATTCATTACATTATTCTGTATAATATATTTTTGTTAACCTATAACTTAAACATTTTTTACTTGTAGTAGAAATTCTTTGTACATGAAATTGATAACAGCTCCTTCTATTGACTCCATGCACAGTAACTTAAAATAGTTCATGAGTTTACACTCAGCCTAGAGACACTGAAATAACTGGGAAGAGTCTCTGCCAGGCCATGGCAGGGGCCCAGAGGCCGGGCAGCCTGTGGCAAAGGAAGCGCGTGCACTCTGCAGCCATACTGGCCTCCTTTCCGACCCACCTGAGTGCTGCCGAATCTCTCACCGGCGTGAAGCAGGAGAGAGCTCCTCGCCTCTTTAGAGAGGGGACACCTGTCCTGAGCTCTGTGGAGACCCTGCCCCAAAGTGCAGACCTGCGCCAGCTCATGGCCTCGTTGCCATTGGTCTGCAGCAAAATGAGGAAAAATACAGAGACGCCGTGTCATTTGTGTCCTTTATTCTGAGGCAATGCCCTTGGTCAGCTGAACTGTTGTTTTGTTTATGAAACAAAGATGGTAATAGAGGATCGCTCCTTTTCTGGATCCTTCTTTGGCACATCACTTGCTTTTTAAAGTTCTGCTTTGTTGAAATCCAAATCGGTGAGCAACTCTTTTGAAGGCCAGCTGTGCCCAATTCTTGGCCGTTCCGCGACTGTCCCTTGTATGTCTTTGCTTTCCTTGCTAGCGCTTCGCCGTGCCCATCCCCACCCTTGGACAAGATGGAACTTCTGTCAGGGTCTCCTGGAGCACCACCCTCTACGCTTTCTGGACAGGCCTCGCCACCAAGTAGAATGATCAGTTAGAATGATCAGTTCCCTTCTTGTACTCCATTCCCTGCCGGAGAGGCTAGAAACTCCTTGAGGCTGACGATGCTCAGAGAAAGGCACACCGGTCCAGGGCACCATCTCTTGTGATCATGAGGACATCTGTGTCCTCGGGCGTTCCTGCCGAGGTTCCTGCTGAGGAAGGTGCTTTTCCACTCGACAGTGTAAGACCTTTACAAACAGTGTGTTCATTTCATGGGGGCGGGGGGTTGGGAGGGATGTGGGGAAGAGACTAGAATGAGAGCATTGACATTGCGAAGAAAACAAAACGCGTGCTGCCCTGGCTGGTGTGGTTCCGTTGGAGCGCTGATCTGTGCGCCTCAGGTAGCTGGTTCTGTTCCCATTCAGGGCTCATGCTGGGGTTGCGGGTTCCATCCCTGATGCGGGGGGGAGGGAGGCAGCTAATCCACGTTGCTCTCTCCCCTTGGTGTTTCTCTCTCGCCCTTCTCCCTTCCTGCCCCTCCAAAATCAAAAACATTTTTAAAAAAATGACTGCTAAGAACATGTGAATTATCTAGTAATTATTTAGCTCATTGCCATATCAGGTGTTTCCGCTGATATGTTTATTTGAGACAGATCCCAGGTTTAAAGAGAAGTGGATTGTTTTCCTCCCCGGCTGATTCAAATGGAAGAAAAACGGGTAGTTTGTGTGGGAATTTGTTTGAACCCATGTTCTCGGGCTTTCCCATTGCGTCCTTATTTCCACTCTGGATTAGTTTCCCTGTCTCTTACCGAGAAAGCCACCACGGAAGAAGGCGTGCCCAGGAGGGCTGGCAATAGCTCACAAGGACAAGGCCCCACAGATCTGAGAGTCCGGGGTTAGGGTGGGCACCTTTGAGCCTGCCTGTCCATGTGTGACCTTCAGGCTGAACTGCTGCTCTTTCTTCTTCTGTGTACATCTTGCCTGACACTGGCGACACACCTCTTCGGCCCTGTTTCCAGTCTGATAGGCAGTAAGAAAAAAAGGAGATTGTCGTGCATTGTTGACAGAGCTAGAAGGGCGCTGTTTGCTAAAATCGGAAACCTTGGGCTGCATGAGAGGACGTGTTCACAGGCAACATGCCCAGCTCTGTGATCGCTCTCTGCTGTCACGAGAAAGGTCTGTTTCCTTCACCGAAAATGACGGTGACGGCGCTTTGTACCAGGAGAGGAAAAGTTATCATTTTGCTATGCTTGCCTTTGGATTAGGGGGAAAAAAATGGATACCATCTCTTTGTTAATATCCGCACAGAATAGTAGATAGAACCAGTATCAGTGGACGGACAGCCTTACCTGTCTTTACACTCCCTGCCTAGGCAGCCAGGGAGTTTGCCTCCCCCAGGCTCTGCGTGGCAGGCGCCGGCTGCGCAGTGTGGCCCAGCCAATCCCAGGCTCTCGCCCTGCCCCTTTGTGCAGCTCTCTGATGTTTCAAGTGCAGCAAGCTTGTCTCCTTGCTAGCGTGTGAGCTTATGGGGGGCAGGGACCATGTCTTGCTCTTTTTAACTTATTTTACTAAAAAAAAAAAAGGTCTCTAGCGTCACGTAGGAATTCGGTAAGTGTGTTTTGAATGGATGGATGGAGAAATGGATGAATGAGTAAAAACAGTTTCTTACACCTCATTCTGATGATATCAGAGTCACTTTCAAGCCAGATAATGCTCACATATGCTGTCTGAGTAGGTTAAACGTCAGGAAGTTAGACTATCTGCGTAGAATGTTCTCTGAAGTCCATGTACAGTAGCAAGGAATTAGAAATATCCTACTTGAGTGATGACGACATGGGATGGGTTCGATAACTGGTACATTCACTTGCTCTTCCAATCAGCATCTAAAGCAATGGTGCTTACGTAGCAGCCTAAAAAACGCATTGAACAAAAGGTCATCAAAGTGACATTCCAAAGTATATGCATGCTCACACAGGCAAACTCAGTTGCACAGCAATAAAAGGAAGGGAAATTCATCAAAAAAGTTATTTTTTTACTGTATTGAAAAATGTTCTGAAACATATCAATTGTGAACCGTTTCAAAGTCAGAGGGAAAATACTTATTTTCTAAGACTTTTCTGTATCATGGAGATATTTTATGATTAATTTTTTTAAAGGGAAAATAGTAGCAGGTTAGTAGCAAGGACATAGCAACAGTATCAAGGTTGCCAGTTAACATAGGAAGAAGATAGAAAGTTCTAGTTAAAATAACTATTTGGGGGCCACTTAGAGTAGGGAGACTCAAGTCTGCTAACCTCTGTTCCAAGAGCTTAGCACCATCGGACTGTTTATAATGCTGATTCTGCATCAAGTAAACAGCTCATTATGTTCAGTAGACTGTTTAATAAGGCATGGAATTAGTACTCTTTCAGTACTTAATTAGTAATTAACGGCACTTGAGATAAGTTTCAGTTATCCGAAAATTCAGTCGTGTGAAATAGCTAAATGTCCTGAAACTTCAGAAGCCACGCGGGTGTCTCATGCACCCCTCACAATGGTCAGGTGTGTCATTGTTCCCAAACTGTAGAAACGCCGATCAGCGGATCCGTGAGGCAGCGGCTTTCTCTAACTCGGTGTTTTATGGTCAGGAGATTTCATCGGGATGTCGGCTTCTCACCTCTGGCCTTCTTTTCTTCAGCATGGCTAGTTATTTCCAGCTGTGTGCTTCAATTTTTGTTGGCTTGACGACCGTGACCCTCCTGACAGGAGATGTTTTTTGTACTGGCCATGTGACCAAAGCCGTATTGACATTTCTTCAGTGGACAACATCAAGGAATGTAGGGAAATAACATTTAGGATGTTAGCATAGGGATTATGGTAGGGCTTCTGGGAAGCATGTGGAAGTGACATGAAGAAACGGAATACTACTCAGCCATAAAAATGTGTGGCACTCCTGACCCACCCAGCAGCATGCATGCGTCTCAAAACTGCCGTGCTAAGTGAAAGAAACCGGACACCGGCTGCACACTGCATGATTCTGTTTACATGAAATTCTAGAAAAGGCAAAGCCATAGCAACAGATCTGGTTGCCTGAGGCCTGGGATGGAGAAAGGGGCTTGACTACAAAGAGGCACCAGGGAACTTTTGGGGAGTGATGCAAATATTCTCTCTTTTATTTATTTATTATTGCTATCATGGTCACACAGCTGTATATATTTGCCAAAACTCATCAAACTGCACACTTAAAAATAGGTGGATTTTATGTAAACTTGACCTCTAGAAAGCTGTTCTAGAAAGTTAATATGGTGAAAGCTTCAGATCGCTTTTCGTGCACCTTTGAAGATGAATTAGTGACAAACCATTTTCAGTTTTGTTACGGTTTGTTGGATGTCGACAAGACGCTACCATGCTAAATGTTAAGAAACTCCTCATCTGACATTATATGGGATGGAATTTGAGTGAGTGATTAAGCCACAGGGTCGGGGTATAATTTATCCCCAGCTTTGGGTTTTCCTTGTCTCCATTTCAATATGGTTTCATATTTGCTTCCAGTATTTTGGGAGGCTTGACCCCATAGTGTCACACCCTCAGTACCCAGAGAAGCAGAGATCTCCCACTTGAGCCTTGCCTTCAGCCCTGCCAGTGCCCGGACATGTAGTTACCTTGTGCTCGGCCCTTCCACTTGATGAAATGTGGGTCAGTCTTGAAGGACTATTGAAGGTGGGCTCTCTTGTTTGCGAACGTTCTTGGTTGCTCCATTCCCCGTTCAGCAGTCTATGACCTCTTTCCTTCTCCCATTGTCAAGTATATTTTTATGTTTTAGTGGAAACTAATTGTTAAAACAGAAGAGAGATTGATCTCATTTCCCCAACTAAATAAAAAGTAAAGTGAGCCCTGGCCAGTGTGGTTCAGTTAATTGAGCCTGTCCCTGTGTACCAAGAGGTTGTGGGTTTGGTCCCCAGTCCAGATTTGGGTGGAGGCAACCAATCAATGTTTCTCTCTTACACTGATGTTTCTCTCTCTCGCTCTCTCCCTCTCCCTTTCTTTCTCTCAAAAACCAATAAAAAACATTTCTTAAAAAGTAAATTGAAAAAGATCAACCAAAATTTGAGTCAAAATGTACTTTATACTCTTCCCTTCTTGGTCTTATTAATAATGTTGGGAAACCAGCTATGATTTTTCAACAAATTTATTTAATTTTTCTTTAATCCTCATCCTAGGATATGCTTTTATTGATTTTTTAGAGAAAGTAAGGGGGGGGCGGAGAGAGAGAGAGAAACATCAATGTGAGAGAAAGACATTAATTGGTTGCCTCCCACACATACCCTGACCAGAGATTGAACCTGCAGCCTAGGTATGTGCCCCGACTGGGAACCAGACCCTCACCCTTTTGGTGTACAGGTAATAGTCGAACCAACTGAGCCACCCAGCCAGGGTTCAGCAAATTTCATTTTGATTAAAAAAAAAACAAAACGGAAAGATTAGGACTCTATTTCATCTGTACCATTTCCTTTATTTTAAGAGGAGTGGGGGGAGAAGTATAGAGTCTCATTTGTAATATGCATGAGCATTCTGCTGCTACGATTGTCTATGTGTATTTTTATTTTGATGACAGCCTATTGTTTATTTGATGAACTCTTTCCTTTCTTTTTTTAGCTGGTGTTTTAGTCTTCTCCTCTCTCCTCCCCCTGCATTCTGCCTGTAAAGCGCCCGTGCAGGCCTGGTGTTGCGTGAGCCCAGCCTCCGTGTGACAGAGCGGTGTCACGGCTGATCGGCAGCTGGGCCTGAGATGCTGGAGCTGAACTGCAGCTCCCATTGTTTCCTGCAAATGCCTGCCTCTCAGGGCTGTGGGAATTGATGACCGAATAATGCAGTGTACACACCCTGAGAACGTACAGTTCCGGACAGAGCAGTCTGCTTTGCTTTAATGCAGTGTGCTGAGAATATGTGCAAAGCTGTCTTGGTCCCATGCCCTGAACTCTTTTACTAGTATTTCCTCTAATATCTCAACCTTTTACAAACCATCAGTATCTTTAATCTCACTCTTATTAACAGCTCAGAGCTTAGCATTGCAGGGGAAGTTGATTTGCTGTGTGACTTTGGGTTTGAATTCCCTTATCTTAAAATTGGGAGGCTAGGCCTGCCTGTACTCGAGGGGATGTGGTTTAGAAAAGCTAATGAGTGATTATAAAACAGTTTGTAAACATGCTTAGCAGTGCAGAATCTGTTTCAAATTCTTTCCCTTCTTTTCACCCTCCCCCCACACTGAGCAACTTTAATCTTCACGTGTTCATTTATTACTCCATCCTTCATTCAACATCTTTTTCTTTTTTTACAGAGCATCGTCTAGGTTCCAGGCACTGCTTTAGGTGATGGGGATTCAGCCGTGAATGCAATTGACTGCCCTTCTGGAGCTTACATTTTAGGAGTAAAGACAGATAATAAAATAATTAAACAAGACCTGGCTTATGTTTTTAAAGGGCTGCATTGATGAGAATACACCATAGAGGCCTTTTAGGGATCATACCATTTTCTCTTAACTTGAAAGGATCTGTCTGTGGTTCCAAAGACTGGACATAGGTACAGGTAATGCTTCCTCTCCTTGATACAGGGGGACACGTTCAACAACTTCTACAGAGGGTAGAAGTCTTGCCATTGATTCGTTCCTGCAGTACATACAGTGTGGCCAGTGGAACACTGTCTCCAAAGGATGTGGTCCCTGCCTGTGATGGGGAGACAGACTCTCCAGCGGAGAACCCCAATTCAGTGGAACACCTGCTTTGAGGAGGAGTGTCTATTCAAGGTGTAGTGGTGAGGACCAGTACCTGAGGAAGCCAGGGAAGGCTGACCCAGAGAAATAGAGAGCTGGAGCTGGACCTTGAAGGATATGGACCCGTTAGTGAAATGTACTTGTGTCAGGAGAGGCTTTCCAAGCAGGGAACAGCTCTCCACAAAGGCCAGCGGCGTCACAGAACAGAGCCTGGTGGCCTTTGCAGGTAGCCGTGTTTCAGTCAAGCCAGGATGTGGAGAAGGAAATGTGGAGTTGTGGAAGGTGAGGCAAGACCCCAAGGGCTAGACTGAGGGTCAGGGAAAGCCCTTCATTCAGTCTCTAAGGAGACTGCAGGCCATGGCCCAGTGACTATATCCCAGTCACGTAGCCGGATTGGGATGGAAAGCTCTCCTAACTCCCAACGTGGTGCTGTTTCTACTCCCACACGGTGCCTGTAATTTTTATTCCTGAACACAGAGGAAGACCAGGTCTAGGGTTGACCACCGCAGTGAATTGGGTTACATCTGATACAGTCGCGCAGGCTGTTCACTGCATATACGTGCCTGGGAGGGGGTGGGGTGCTGAAATCCAGCCTGCTCTCTGCTGGCCACACTGCATCCTGGGCTGAGTTACAATCCTACCCCAAAGAAGAGCCGTTTCTTTTGAATAAGAGCTCTCCAGCGAGCAGGGTCCTGGGTGGCCCCCTGAGACGTACTCTGTCTCTGAGGGGCAAACACAGGGAGAAACTTCAACACCAGGACTTTCTTCTGTACTTAGCCTCTTAATCTATGCTCGCTGCTAAAAATAGGGGTGTGTGGGGGGGGGGCGAGGGACAAAAGGGAAGATGCCCACGGTAGAAAGGCCTCATGTACTCCCCCAGGAATAAATGAGGAGGCACCTCCTCCACAGCCCTTAGGACTCATTTCTGACCCTGGGAGACAGCTCCCTGGGTCTTCCTCCTAAGTGGGGCTCTGTCAGGACCCTCACCGGCTCACACTGCCAGGCCTCTGGCCAGGAAGTATTGCTACACAGGTGGTAGCTGTGGTCTAGCGTCTGTGGCTGCAGAATCCCCAGCGAAGGCACCCAGGAATTTCACCAAGCTCCCCACATAATTTTATGGCCATTAACATTTGAGAAATTCTCTTTCTGTGTTATTTTCATGTCCTGTTGACAAAGAAGAGGGCAAACATGTTGGAGCATCCTTCAGAAGCGAACCCGACCATTTTAAAATTAATTTTCTTTCGTTTAATAATCTACCTTGGACATCATTCATATCAGTGGTACATCTGCCTCATTCTTTTAATGGCTACATCCTATTTCATTGTGCATATATACTATACTGTACGTAACTAGTATTTTTCTGACTGGTGTTTTCTCTAACTGTAAACTCAGTAATAGCTTGTATATCATGATCAGTATAATTTTTGTCCTATTTTTAAAATGAAAAAAATTAGAAAAGAGTGTGTGTGAAAGTTTTTGTTTTTTTTTCAGTGTTCCATGTGTAGGTATACTAGTTGAAATGTTAAAAATTGTTTCTTAGTTCAGGCTGTGGTCAAAAGTCGGAAAGCCATAGATCTAGAGGACTATGGATATTTAAAGTATCTGTCAGGCACCCAACATTGGAACTTGTGTTATCTTTCTGCGGGTGAGTTCATAATAACTGCTGAACTTACTTTATATGGCCACATGCAAAAATCAGGACTTTTAAAAATGTATTATTGCTCAGCTGGCTTGGCTCAGTGGTTGAGCGTTTGACCTATGAACCTGGAGGTAAAGTTCGATTCTTGGTTAAGGCACATGCCCGGATTGCGGATTCCATCCTGAGTGTGGGGCGTGCAGGAGGCAGCCAAATATTCTCTCTCATCATTGATATTTCTCTCTCTCCCTCTCCCTTCTACTCTGAAATCAGTAAAAATATATTTTAAAAGATAAATAAGAATAAAAATAAAAATGTATTATTAGTTTGGCCTATGCCTTGTCGTTGAAGACATGCTGCATAGAAAATGCTGGTTTGATCTTGGGTCTGTAGATTCTATAACGTAACAGTTGAATGGAGAGTCTTGTTGGAGTTCACTTGATGTTACTCTAAATACAGCCTTTTACTGAGGAAACTGGCCTGGTGTGAGTGGCGTTGGCCTCTGACCAACACCTTACAGGAATTTTCTGGCATCCCACCATGTGTACCTACAGAACACAGGGCAGGGTCTTCGGCTCCACCTCTAGAACTCAAAGCTGAGCCTTTAAAAGATCCTTTCTGCAACCTTCTCCTCTGGGTGTCAGGCTTCCTATGTGGGAGCTGCTTGTTCATCTTGTTTGTGGACTTAAATTTTCTCGAAGTCACATGCCTCTCAGCTGTGCCTAGATCGACTTTCTGTTTAACGTTTGGGGATTTCACTGGAACAGGATACAAGCTGTGGCGACATAGACGTATCTGAAGCCTGTGAATTTCTGTTCCACCCCCAATTAAAAGCTGCGACGACATAAACCGAGAGTTTTCTAAAATTGCGTGCCGTGAACGGGTTTCACCCACAAATTCTAGGCTGAGAGTTTCTAACTGTGCTAAAACATTTAATACTGCCTACAACCATTTGAAAAGTCCTAACAGGACAAATTGTGGCTCCCTTTCTAAATTTCTTGAATTTAGTGGTTGAAAAGATGAATATCTTTTCTAGCATTTTGTTTTTCTAATTGTAGAAATGTAATGTAAAAAAGGAAAACCGTTTTGTTTTTTTTAACCAGTCCCCACGCAGGTGTTGCCAAATCACCTCTAACTCAACTCAATGTGTTGTATAAATATCATGTACTGTGTTGTCCCATGATGTGAAAAATATGGCAAGCACCAACAGAATTGATTGGGGGCCGGATATTAAAACACCTGTAGAGCCTCGTAAGCGCATGTGTGTTCTCTCCCCAGCCAGACCTGGCTCAGAGCTACAGTGGGGTGTGGGACCAGGGCCAGGCAGGCATATGTTTTCTAGACAGCAGTAAAAATATGCTAATGCGTGTTTTTGTCACTGTTCGTGCTCTTCTCTTCTGACACCTCAATCATGTTGCTTTCTGCCTGTTTTCTGGGCAACTGGGACTTCTAGTGACTTCATCCAACCTTTCTAGAAGCTTTCAACCTTTCTTGGTCTTCCTTCCTACCTCCTTCCTTGTCCTGAAAGAGTGGGGACCTCTATCTCCCCATCTCTCAGGGTACTCTCCGAATACCTGTGTCTGTCCCCAGGGCTGGGCCTCCCGTGCCACTGGGAGCTCCTTGAGGGCAGGTGTTGTCTGATGGCCCTTAGTAAATCTGTTGACTGAAGGAGTTCTGAGTGCAGGGCAACAGGAAAAGCAACGACTAAGGGCTCCCTGGCCCGCTAGCTAGTGCAGAGGGGAAGGAATAAGCCCTTGTGAGGAGCTTCCTTTGGTCTTCTCCTAGGAAGAAAGGTTTGGCCACTCCAGAGACGGATCATGATCCGTCAGGTCCAGGGCAGTCAGGAGCTCACTAAAGCTGGTTCAGTGGCAGAATCTGAACTAGGATCAGGTGTCCCTATCAGCAGTTGGGCAATTTATCTCTGGTATGAAGCAAGAGTAGCAGGCCAAGAGGTCATCAGAGCTGGGCCAAGGGGTAGTGACCCAGCACTGCCCCGTTAGGTCTACCACAACCTAATGAATCTGTTAACTCACTTAAATATTCCATAAAATAGTCCAGTGTTTGGCAAACTAGGTCACGAATCAGCTCACACTTGGGAGGTTTGTTGTGTTCACGCCGCTTTCACATACATGATCTCCTTTTAGCTTCCTGCCCACGCGGCCGCCTGCTCCGGAAGTAGGTAGGGTAGGTGCCTCTGTTGTCTAGATGTGGACACGAAGGGGAATTCACAGATGCCTGAGAGGCAAGTCTGGGAGTGAGCCAGGTCTTCAGACTCCTCATCCAGTGCTCCCTTCCCTGTTCACAACACCCATAGATCCTTTAGATCATGTCAGTCTTGGCAAATACACACTCAGCACAGCAGTGAGACCCAGGACCCTTTTTAGAGAAAATGGGAGGTGGATATTCCTCAGAGATCTGAGTGCGGATCGGAAGCCTCCTAGGAGTTACAAATCAGATTTCCTTGTTCTCTTTGAAAAGTGTCTTTAGTCTACTCTGAAAAGCTTGTCATGCCTGTTAAAAGACGCTAGCGACAGGTGAACAGTGAAGCATTCTGAGAATGAGAATAAAAGGCTTTTATTAAGGAGGGAAGGCAGAGCAACTTAATAATTACTGTTGAAATAGTCACAGCAATGCCGAAGCTTCTCCATAATTTAATCTAACTTAATACTAGCTGCCACCTCCCTGGTGGCAATACATAAATTAATTAATAGCAGGTTGGATTTGAAGCGATGCCGCTGTATTGAGGCCATTATTAACTTGTTCTCTGTGCCTTTCTGGCGTGGCTGGGTCTGTTCATAGCTTCTGGCTCTTATTTCCATTGTGGCTTCCACCAGCATCAGGATTCTGAGAACATGTGCTATTCTATCTGCGTTTCACTCCCTTTTTGTAATAAGCACGTAAGCCCTACAGAGAGGTGTCACCTGCTTGACTTGTAGCACGTAGTAGGGATGGTTCTGAAATAGGGGTCTCTCCTGAGGTAGTTGTTAAGATGGTGAGTTCTGAGTGGGTTTACCCCAAACTGAACTGTGGCTTTACCACTCATTACTGCATGACCTTGGGCAAGGTGTGGAACTACGAGGAAAATGAGTAATAATCGTATTTACCCCTATAGGTTGTCAAGACAGTTAAGTGAATTAATACATCCAAGGTTCTTAGAAGAGGGCCAAATATGTTCTAAATAAATATTGGTTAACACTAGTAATGGTTCCCCCCTCTGCCAGTCCTCAATTGCTCTTCATTCCCAAGAAACAGACATAATATCATCCTGTGTGTCACCAAGTCACTCCCATTTGCCAGATGGTCTAAAAGGCCCCCTTGGTCCTCCTGAGTTCCTGGCTGCACCGCAGAAGCCACTCCCCCGTTAACCACGGAGAAACAGCCTCAGCAAAGAGAGGAGGGGATTCCAAAAGCATCTGCGTCTAAATCTTGGGGATACACAAGTAACGGATATGCATAACTCATTTGAGAACTCGGCCGCCGTTCCAGGGGGCCGGGCACTTACAAGGAAGAGCTGCTGCTGCTTGCGATAAATGCTGTTGAGGAGCTCTGAGGAGTCAGGAGCCGAAGTGCTTCTGGTTTACTGCAGGCCTCTTGGCCCCAGTAGGCTTCACCCTCGTGGTTTGGGATGCCACAGGCTTGTGCAGGGTCCTGGTAGGACAGAGGAGCACTTGGCGAGGTGGCATTGGCTGCGAGAAAATGCTCCATCTCAGCAGCCCACTGGCCTTGTGCCTCTAGTCCAGCCCTCCTGCTTTCCATGGAGCTGGGGAGAGGCTGCTGTCACATTGTTTCCCTGTGGGACCCCGAGAGGCCAGACAGGACAGCTGTCTGCTGTGGGCTTTGGGAGGGATGTCCTGAGTCTCGGGTCAGCCCCACCACTGTGCTGAGCAGTCTCAAGCCAGTCACTGTCCTCCTCTGTGTCCTCCTCTGTGCCTCCGTGCCACCAGTAAGATGGCATCAGGTTGCTGGGCAGTAAAGTGCTTTCGCACAGGGCCCAACCCAGAGTAAGCGTGTGGCATTCGCCATTGTTCCTTTCTGGCCTCCAGCCTTGTCTCCTACAGGCTTCCAGTGTGGACAGCCATCCACCTCCGGCCCTCCAGCCTGTCCTGTCAGCTCACGGCCAGCTCCCTCCAGACCTAGCACCTATGGGAGCCTCTGGGCCGTCCCTCAGCATCACACCCCTGTGCCTGGACAACTTGTGTCAATATTGAGTCTTTTCATGAAGTATTTTAACTGCTATCCCTACCGGTCTCTCTCCCTAACTAGACTGCAGACCCATGGAGACAAGGCCGCTGCTACCTCTGAGATTCTGGTGTAGATGGCAGTGGCCAGTGTATGGCAGGTACTCACTAAACATTGGTGGGTTTGAGCTGTCCAGTCCTACTATATATTCATCTCTCTGCTTAAGGCACCCCCATGGCACCTACCTCAATGGAGGGGTTATCTCTACCTTGATTTTAAACACACTACTGTTTCTAGACTCATCCTGGCTGGACGGGCACAGGCCATACCCTTGTACATACCAGGTCATTTATTTTCCTTCTCCGGGAGGTCGGCTTACCATTTAAGAAATCACATGAGGTCCAGCCAGGGTGGTTCAGTGGTTGAGCATCGACCTATGAACCAGGAGGTCACTGTTCCATTCCTGGTCAGGGCACATGCCCAGATGGCAAGCTTGGTCCCCAGTAGGGGGTGTGCGAGAGGCAGCCAATCAAGGATGCTCTCTCATTGATGTTTCTATCTCCCTCTCTCCCTCTCCCTTCTTCTCTGAAATCAATAAAAAATATATACCTTTTTAAAAGGAATCACCAGAGGAAGAAGAAGTTTAGTGTAGTGGACTTACAGTTAGGAAAACTGGGTTCCATTCTCAGATCTACCACTTATTTTTAGCTGTCCCCCCTCAAACACATCTCTTAAATTCCCTGTGTCCCAGTTTCTTCATCTGTAAAATAAAGGGAATTGTAAGGGCTGCATGAAATAAAAAATGCAGACTGTTCGGCACAGTACCTGGTGCATGAACTTGTAGTCATTAGTTCCTGCTCAGACTATGAGCTCTGTTATTGTTATGTTGTTCGGCTTCCATAGCAGCAGTGTAGATTGGTGGTGCTATCCATACGTTGCGGGAAAATGAATATTTTTCCTGAAATGAAATAGAATGGAAAAAGGTATTTGTATAGTTGCCAATTTCAGCAGCTTGCAGAAACTTCATGACACGGTGTTGCTTAAAATAAGAAAGCCAGTACAATAGCACGCGATGCTAATACAGGAAGAGGACTAGAGATGAATCTGTGGATAACCTCCTTCTACCTAGATATGTAGATAAACACAGAGGATTTTATGGTGGTACCACCTACTTAGCCAGCATACCACCAGGTTGTTTATAAGCGTTTTGTTCTTGGGGTTGCTGTAAATGTCAGTCTGAAAGGAGCATTTAAGAGGCAGTTTACAGTGAATGCTCTTTGCTATTGATCAGACTTAAAAAGTAATTGCTTCTTTTGAAGCTCTCTTTTGCCCTTGAAAACATCTCCTCCACGTTCTTCAGAACAGTTCCTTGAAACGCCGTCCCCAGATGTCCACGTGTGGGGGTGTTCATCAGATAAGATTTTGGCAGAAAGTCCTGAGTAAAGTTATTTTGCTATAAATCCAGGCCCGTTCTGATGAAAATAGCCCAAGAACACGCCGCTACAAGCATGTGGCAGGGTGCCGTTTGCTCTTAGAAGCAATTAACCGACATAAGAACACTTGTAAAACTTGTAACATGTGGCAGCCCCTACAGCTTAAACAGTAAACTCTGTGCCACATGGCGAAAGCTCTGTCTCATATCTGCCTTTTCATTAGTGTTTGCAGTAGCAACACAGTTCTGTTGTTAGGTATGTAGCCTGTTGAGAGAGGACCCTTTAGTTTGGGGGAACACAAACATTGGGCCTAGAACTTTCCATGTTGAGATTTCCGTGTTTAATTTTCACTCACACTGGTGTCTCTCTGTGTGTGCCTGTCTTGTGTTTCCAATAGTCTGTTATCTCTCAATAGTAAATGATGACATTATTTTATAAGGAAACATTAGTGCCTTCGACTTACCCAGTCATCACCTGGAAAAACCGTTAACTGCAGACAGGATAGTTCAGTTTGCTTCCTTCTGAGTAAGAGTGGAAGTATCATTCATGCATCCGGGCAGTGTCTATTGAGGGCCTATAATGTATAAAGCACTGTGTGGGAGGTAGGAAGAATCGGACCTGAGTCCTACTCCTCAAGGTACTTACAATCCAGGAGAGAGAATATGCATATAACTAACTATAATACAAAATAGAAGATGATAAATAATAGTATAAACAAGGATTGGACAATATACTCTTAGAGTTACAAACCTACACACACACATATACTAGTGTACACATGTTTCAATCCTCTGTTCTCATACCCTTGAGAAATTCCCTAACCATGGAGCTTGTATTGTCATTATAAGGCCCCCAAATAGACATCATTTTAGACTGGGTTCTTATCGGGGGTCCTGAGGAACCAGGGTCGTGTTGTATTTCTTCAGTGCAAGAGAATTACTGGTAAATTTAAAACAATAACAGACCTAACTCTGGAATTTAAAAGCATATATGTTAAAGGTTTTCATTGGATATGATTTTGATGCTTTTTATAATGGAGAAATCTCCAAATTAAAAAAAGAAAGAGAGGTAGTGTCCCATATGTTTGTTAAAGTTCTTTTTGGAACAAACAATATTGAGAGCTTACTGCATGCCAGGGACATAGTAGAGGACAGTGAGCAAGAGATTAAACTCCCAATTTCATGAAAACTTGGGGTTTAGTGAAAAGATGGGTGATGTACAATTAAACAAATAAATGAACAAGATAGCATTTCTGATAGGCCTAGGTGTTAAGGAGGAAATAAAACAGGCAGTGAGAACAATACAAAACGGACAGTTGTATATGAATTTTGTTAGGGTCAGAGAAGGCCCCTTTGAGGAGGTGAAATTTATTCTGAGACCAGAGTGATGCATAAGACTCTCCAGAAGTCAGTTCTTGGCAGAGGGAGCAGCAAGTGCAAAGGCCCCGAGGTAGAAACAAGTGAGCCTGTTCAGGGAACAGGAGGAAGTTTGGTGTGGCTGGAACATTGTGAGGGAGGCCAAATGGGGAGGCGGGGTGCTGGTAGGCCACAGTAAGCAGTTATTACAGCAAATAGTTCCAGGGCTAGTGCACAAAAGTCCATTTATCTCAAATTGAAGCTGAACTCTAGTATTAATACTAGGTTGGAAACCGGGTCCTGAAAGCATTGCTGCCAGGGAAAGAGAAGAAGAAGATTTGTTTCCTTTTTGGCAGATTTTAAAGAGTAAGCACACCTTGTCCATTGTCCGTGTCATCATCTTGTTATCGTACCTCTTTATCTAGGCAGCAGGTCTTCTTTTGATTCTTTAATGTTCTTCCTCATGGCGTCCCCCTTCTCTGTTATATCCCTGTGGCCCTTCATTGTCTTGCAGTTCACCTTTCTTCCCCTTTTAACCATTCTCAATTAAAACTCTCATTTCTTCCAGGCAGCCAATTACAGCTGGTGGCCAGAGAGCAAATCTGATCCCTAGAGTGAATAAGAAGTGATATGTAGTCTGGTCTGCTTATAGAATTATTTGTCTTTTTAGAAGAATGTTTGTTAAGCCAAATGAACCTCCTATTTTAATGAATCAGCTGATAAAATCGAGATGAATAAACAATTTGAGAGGCTTGGAGGATGACATTTTTTGGAAAGGGGAGAGCCAGCCTTGCTTGCTTGGGAGTTTGCCTCTGTGGTTAAAGCAGGGTTTGCTTTTTACGGCTTCTTCCTCTCCTCCACTCGCCGATTCTCTCCGGGGTTCCGTGTATATCCATCAAGATTCTTTTGCAGCACAACAGGAAGTTCCATGTGTGGGAGAAATGTGCCGAGTCAGAGATGGGTTGGGGAGGGGGTTATGAGGGTGGGAGATGGGGGCTCTTTGGTTTCATCAATTGCTTGTGAATTGAATAGTAATTGAGAGCTAACTATACACAGGTATTTTATTTGGGAAGTCTCACCTGCAGTTGGGGGACACAAAGAATGGAGGATGGTTGACCTTTGTTCTGGTGTATGTTTCACTTGCACTCTGTGTTCATGCAGATGGCGGCAGGGCAGTTCTGCATCATGGTAATGTTGAAGGGCCAGCATCACACAGCCGATCACTCCGGGCTCCTAATTAAAATTATGGCTGGGAATTGCTTCCTTATGCGTAGCTCAAATTGCCTTTGCAATCATTTCACTTTATAACTTTTAGTTAATCCTCTCCTCACCACCCTCAAGAATCCTTCCTCGTCCTTGAAGTTGACTCTTTTGAAATCTTTATGGGCAGTCCTGGTTCCCCCTGAGCTATGGGTATCCTGATACTTTGTTCCCACAAGGCCTCAAGTTTGTAAGCAAAAACAGTCTTAGCTCCCTCTTCTCCCATTGCACTTTTAATGAGTTCTGGCTCTGGAACGCGACTGGATTTCATGTTGCGGTGAGTGTTATAAATTAGCGGAGCCTTGCTGATCCTCATTCTCCCTAATGAATTCGTTGCTAACTGTCTTTCAGGCCAAGACTGCCACATACTGTTTACCCTAATTAGTATTCTCTAATGGTAATCAGGTGACCAATAACTCACATGTTTTACAAAACGAGCACTTATTATTCCATTTCATCAGTTTTAGTAGGAAAATTACATATAATGCTATTCTCCTTGGGATTCTAACTCAGAAGTGTTTTAGCCAAGAAACATCTGATCACGGGAACAGGACGATCAAAGAATTGTGTTTTTTAATCAGTATTGTGTGTGGTCAGCCCTGGACCCGTGTGTTCCAGGTGAGATTGCTTAGTACAATAAATGTGAAGGTTTCTGTGTTGAATTTTTTTCTCGCACCGAATTTTAAGAATTGCACCAAACAGTAGCACAGTGGGAGAACCATGCTGTTGCTTCAGTAGAGGAAACCTCTCAGAAAGAATGCCCAGGGCAGAGCCACAGCCCGGTTTTCCAGCCCGGAGATTAGAAAAATCAGGCACTATTTGATTCTCTAAAGGAATGGTTACAGAACTCTTAGCAAATTGTAGGGTACAGCTCTGGGATAAGCCCTGCAGATTGGTGGTTGGGCTGAGAATGCTTATGTTGGTCATTTGTTGAACGAACAAAAGAATGTTGTGTCCAGAGCTTTGTCAATATATGCAGAGGGCAGGGTGGAGGGGCCAAATATCTGTCCTTTTTGCTTGTTGTCTCCAGGAAAGAGGGAAGGAAAATGAGATGATAATTATGATTTTCGGGATCTTTAAAATTTTTACGGCCATCTAGTGCATAGTGTGGTATTATTTATGTAAGGAGAGAAGACTGTGGTGAGATAAAACATGATTTGGAAAGGGCTGGCCAATCTTACATTATTTCCCTAACCTTGGGTACCAAGAGGAAAGTTGGTTGTGCATAGTCAGGTCATTTATTTATTTTTAATATATTTTATTGATTTTTTACAGAGAGGAAGGGAGAGAGATAGAGAGTTAGAAACATCGATCAGCTGCCTCCTGCACGCCCCCCTACTGGGGATGTGCCCGCAACTCAAGTACACACCCTTGACCAGAATCGAACCCGGACCCCTCAGTCCACAGGCTGATGCTCTATCCACTGAGCCAAACCGGTTTCGGCTAGTCAGGTCATTTATATAGATGTTTTGGTTGAAGTGACCGAGAACAGTTTTGAGGGCTTTCGGTCCTTGTGAATGTACAAATCACAGACCTCCAGTTCAGTCACATTGTACTTAGGGTGCCCAGTCTTACAGAAACAATTGAGCAATTTTTAATGTTAAGAATAAGTAGGCCAGAAGGGGTCAATGGAGGGGGAAAGGGGCCATATGTGTAATACTTTCAACAATAAAGATTTTCTTAACACAGAACAATTTGGCTCAGAAGCTATTGTGATAGGTCAGGGCATCTTAAAAATGTTCAGTTACTTTAAAAACAGAATATCTGGTGTCAACTCTGGGAATCTTTGTTTCCAGTCATGGTGGGTTCTTCGACTTGATGATGATCAGCCCAGTTTATGACCATGCCCATCACTCTCAAAACGCTGTTACTCAAAGAATTCCCACAATACATCACTTTGACTTGGCATGATCATAGTAAGGAATCCTGGGGTGGGATTTAATTGTAAAGCAGTTCTCAAGCCAAATATATATGGTTAAATTATTCCCTGTT
Organism: Corynorhinus townsendii; assembly: GCA_026230045.1. NCBI lineage: Eukaryota > Metazoa > Chordata > Mammalia > Chiroptera > Vespertilionidae > Corynorhinus > Corynorhinus townsendii. Next base: position 176,504,989 of record JAPDVU010000004.1, on the reverse strand, counting down.
CTTTGGCCTAATATGCATACATTTTCTATTCTGTCCAATCTCCTGTTGTGTTCAAAAGATTAAGGGATGTGGTGGAAAGACTAAGAAATGGTGAGTGAGCACCATGTCAGAGAGCTAGCTCCCAGCTGCAGTTTGGATGACGTTGGAGTAGTGCTTTAGGCAGGGGTCCTCAGACTTTTTAAACAGGGGGCCAGTTCACTGTCCCTCAGACCGTTGGAGGGCCAGACTATAGTTTAAAAAAAAAAACTATGAACAAATTCCTATACACACTGCGGGCCCGGGACAAGTCAGCTGCTAAGCAGGACAGGCAGCGGCACCCGGCGGGCCGGATAAATGTCCTCGGCGGGCCGCAGGTGGCCCGCGGGCCATAGTTTGAGGACCCCGGCTAGAGCTTCACATGTATTATCCCACTTGGCCCTTGGAAATCAACAACACAGATATTATTTATTAGCATCATTTTCCAGATGGGGGGACAAGCATACAAAAATGAAAGGGTTTGCTTAAGTTTGCATGGCTACTAAATGTTGCAGCCATTGCAAGCTCTCTGATAGCGGGTCCTGTAGGGAGTGTGAATGTGGGCTAGTCACATAAACTCATGTTCTTTCTGCCTTGTTTAGAAAATGTGCAAGAATTTACTTTTCAAATTATGGTGTGTGTACTCTGTGAAATGCATTTATGTTTTGACCACTTCCTGGTTGAATAGAATTACAGACTCTTAGGGCATGTAAAAAATTTTTTTGGTCTCAATTTTATTTCAGTAGAGTCTTTTAGCCCCCTTTGAATTCAATTAGAAAACCTTGGTCTAATAAATTTCATTAAAGTAAATACTTTGTTATATTAATATACTGTATACAGTATATGTCTACAGGCCTTCAAGTAATGTATATACATTCATTAAAATGAACTAATGAACTAATAAAACTTACTAATAAACTATGTTAAATCGCTGTAATAAAAACAATAATGAGATTTTTAGCATACTTATACAAATGGCACAAATATTTATATTTATGCAGTGGCCACATAAATAGAATTTTAATTTCTTGATTAAAGAACAACTCTTAGACAGTAAAGTTAATGTTTAGACCTCTGTCTATACCTAAAGGAATCAAGGAGTAGTAGAAAGATTTTGACTGTTTTTAGATGTAAAAAACACATCATACAATAACTGCATGTACTCTGTCCCCACTATTTAAATAAAAAGTGTGTGTGTGTGTGTGTGTGTGTGTGTGTGTGTGTGTGTAGAGCCAGCAAGTTATCTGGAAGAATACAATGTACTAAGTAATCTCAGCTGGTAGGATTGTATGTATTTTTACTTTCCCCCTTTTGCTTTTCCATTTTTTTCCCAAAGAACATGTAATTTTTGTAATCAGAAAAAGTTACTTCATCAAAAGTTACTTTAATGAAAGATATACAAACTTCTTCTCAACTACAATTCTCCAACTTTGACACACACAGAGAAAAAAGGAATTTGTAGTACTTTTGCTGTAGTATTGCTTTATTTTCCTAAGTGAAAAAACACCTCTCTCATTACCCCTTTTTAATACCCCCTGGAAGAAGTGACCATGTTGATAATTTAAATACAAATCACCCAGATGTGCTTATTCAACAGGCAGAATGCTGGACCCCAATTTATATGAGTCAAAGGTTTGGTAAAGTGGCCCCAAAATCTGCATTTTTATCAGGCATCACAAATTATTCTAATGCCCAATTCATTTGAGAATCACTCTTCTGTTTAAAGCATCTCCTGGATTCTTTTTTTCATATTCGAAGTTGTTGAACGTATACCCACACAACATTCGTTTTATTGTCAGGAACATTAGGCGATTAAGTGTTCACTCTTAATATAAGGATTCGATGGAGTCATTCATTCAGCAAGGGTTTCTGGAGTATTTACAGTGAGTCCTCCTTTAAGATCTTCTAGTCACCACCCTAGGGTGCACTGGTGGTTTAGGACGGAGCCCCGACAGTTGGAATGGGTTCAGGTAGAGGGACTAGATCCCACAACTCACTGATTCTCAGACCCTCTCTCAGAAGGCTACACCAACTGAGTTTACTAAAGAGTCACTATCTTCTTTTCATTTCTCTCTTAGCTGAAACAATTGGTTATTTTAAGAAATCAGTAAATCAGCATCTTGTGTCCTGAGTGGTGCATTCTTTGGAAAAAGTTACTGTGTCAGGAATTTACACAAATTAGTGTGTTTATTTTGAATGCATGCCATCGTGCTGAAGGTATAGTGCAACGATCCTCAGTTTGCTGTTGATTGAAATAATCTGCAGCAAGTTAGTGCGAAGCATAAACTCAGAGACACACCATCTTGCTGAATTGGCTGGGGAAGGTGGCTCTCTTAATTTAGCTTGCATAGAACCACCTGGAGGGCTTATTAAAACACAGATTTCTGGGCCCAATACCAGATTTCTCATTCAGTGAGTATGGGGCTAGGCCTCATGAATATGCATTTCTAATAAGTTCCCAGGTATTGCTGATGCTGCTTCCAGAATCCAGGCCTAAAAGAAACATCTTGGCAACCCAGACTGCAGTCACATGTATAACCTGTTGATTTTTAACTCAAAATTTTATATAGCTTCCTTGAACTGGCATTAGATGCTGCAAATAACAGGTAATCCTCTTTTGAATGGAGTGGTTGGCCACTTTTTTTTTTTTCTTTTTGACATTTGTCTCCACTTTGATGAAACTAAACTGTTGGGCACTTTTTTTTCTTTTTAGACTCCCAGCTTAATGAGGTTCCAGTGATGTTTCTCTTTGTAAATAAGAATTAAGGCAAAGCCTGGTGAAATGTTTATATTACCCAATTTTTTTTAACACTTCCTGAAATCTTATGTGTTCCTTGACTTACTTCTCTCTCCCCTTCATTAAGGAGGTGAAGATAGGGATTTTTTTTTTATTCACCACTGTTCAGCACCTAGGTCATTGCCTGATAAATTGTAATCCTATATAATAATCCTATTTAATAAAAGGCTAATATGCAAATTGTCCCCTCTGGAGTTCAACCGCTCGCTATGATGTGCACTGACCACCAGGGGGCGGCGCAGAATGAACAAGGCCCAGGCCGGCAGCTGGAAGGCCCCGATTGGCCTTGATCACTGGCCAGGCCTAGGAACCCTACCCATGCATGAGTTTTGTGCACTGGACCTCTAGTCTATATATATAAAAGGCTAATATGATAAGTATCCCTCGCACCGTCCAACTGGTCACTATGATGTGCACTTACCACCAGGGGGCAGACGCTCAACGCAGGAGCTGCCAAGCTGCAGTGACTTGGCAGCGGCGGTTCTCAGGTGACACACCCAAAACCAGAGAGGAGGGAGCCTGATTCCTCATGGGGCCGTGCAATTCCACCTTCAGCGTGGGTTATGTTGTTGCTGTGGCACTGTTGGCCGTGAATCTGGCTTACTGCACACTTGCGTTTGCATTCCACATCCTGTAGGACAGCAACTTTGCAGAGTGCCCTCTCTCACTCCAGGACCCCTTAGGGGATGTGGGAAAGCTGGTTTTGACCAGATTCCCACAGGCCAGACCAAGGGACCCTGCTCGCTGCACAGACTCCAGGGGAGGGACCTTGGGAGTTTGTCTCCAGGGTAGGTCCAGTCCATCTCGCCTAGTCTCGCCCCACAGGCCACCTTCCAATTAATTTTCTTTCAATGTGCACAAATCCATGCACCGGGTCACTAGTTATGCCATAAATATGTGTTGCATGAGTAAATGAAAGCATAGCAAGCACATTGCTTTTGCTTGGAGTGGTGTATTATTACGGTGGCTTTGGAGCCTGATGGTGATTTTGAGGGGCTACACCCTTTCTGTCCCTATAGGTGTCTCTTCTTGGTGCCTCTATTACCAGAGCTTCTCTTGAATTGCAGGACAAGGCTGGAACGAAGTTGAAGGAGTGCCTTATTTGGCAGTTTTGCAGGCAATTTGTCTACATGGCCTCTGATGGAATCATCTAAACGTCTGGTTTTACCTGCAACCAGACCAACTTTTCTTTGTGTTGGGTTGACAAATCCCTTGCATCCTCTGATTGAACTGGAAGCTGAAAGCATGAGAAACAATTGTAATGTGTTTCAGCAAAGCCAGGCTATCTATCATTTTGTTCATTTCTCTAATGCTTGCACTGGGGTGCGGGCAGTGGTAAGGTGAGACAGAGAGGATAGGTAAAGGAAGATGGCAGCACAGGTATCTTGCAGTTGGTCCAAAGGGAATATTTTTTCAAATATATTTTTATTGATTTTAGAGAGGAAGGGAGAGGGAGAAAGAGACAGAAACATCAGTGATGAGAGAGAATCATTGATCCCCTGTCTCCTGCACACCCCACATGGGATCCAGCTAGAACCGTGACCTCCTGGTTCATAAATTGAAGGTCAACCACTGAGCCAAGCCTGCTGGCCTGGCAAAGGAAAATTCTTAATTCTGGTGCTTGGAACACCAGAATGATGTTGATCAGGGGATCTTTTTGTATCAGCATTATCAACATTTACATTCACTTTACACATTGGATTTGCATCTGAAAAGACCAACTATAATCAACATTTAAGGGATAATACTTATATTTGCATAAGATTGAGCAGACATGTTAAGTCATTTTAGCTGGCTGTTGCTAGGAAACCAATTAATAATGTTCTACATTTCATTAAAAATTGGCTTCTATCTTTGCTTTCACTTAACTTCACATTTACTGAGCTGCTTATGCTCCCTCAGTAAATTGTGACAGATAAATGATCGTTTTTACTAAATTTACTTCTGTGATTACAGTTGTTAGTCATATCTGTCAATACAACTTCAAAGCTTTTTAAAAAATGTTTTAGTGAGGAAAACTGAATTTTAACTGTTAATCACTCTTTTCCTCTGTAGCTTATGGGAACCTGAGTCATATTTTTGTAAAGGCTTCACGAATTGTGGGTTAACACAACAACAATTAAAGCAGTCATCCCTGCTCCATAATTGCACCTTCCCAGTGTGGTGACTAATAATTAGAATAGTCGTCACTATTCAGAAAGTGACAGACAGCTGATTAGGCATTCAGCCGCACTTTATTTCTCTCTGTTTTTCCATGGCCTAGGCTAGGCCAGGATCTGTCTTTCCTGCAGTGCAATTAAAATTTTCTTGACTATTTTACATAATAGACTCCTGCTCTTATGAAGAGAAAATACATTTTCAGCTCAGTACAAGAGCCTCTTTGAACCAATCACTGGGCAGTTGTATTTAAATTGTAATGACATTTTGCAGTTTAGCATTTTGTAGTCTTGATCGGGTCCGAATGCTCATTAAAAAGCAAATTGGTTCCTATTCACATCTGTTTCACAGTATTTCAATCAGGTTACTTGGGCAATGCATACAAATTCATCTGGTTCTTCAGTTTGGCTCACATGGCCATCTTGCCCCTTCTCTAAGGGCTAACTAGCAGGACAGGAATTGGGAAGCAGATAGCCCTGGAGTCAAGTTCTGCTCCAGGCCCTTGATTCTGTGGCTCTGTGCCTCCGTGTGCTCATTTGTCAAATAAAGAAAGAAGGATGGCACTGGAGAGAAGCTAACAGGTAGGATTGTAAAAAGTGGGGTGGGGCGCCCTCGCCGGTTTGGCTCAGTGAATAGAGTGTCAGCCTGCGGACAGAAGGGTTCAGGATTTGATTCTGGGCAAGGGCATGCACCTCGGTTGCAGGCTCTTCCCTGGCCTGGACCCTGGTCAGGGCCCATGCAGGAGGCAACCAATGGATGTGTTTCTCTCACACTGATATTTCTCTGTGTCTTTCCCTCTCTCTTCCACTCTCTCTAAAAATCAATGGAAAAATATCCTTGGGCGAAGATTAATTAAACAAAACAGTGGGGCAGGCAATGGGTACTTTGCAAACATCCCTTCCTTTCCCTCCAGAGCTGCCTGGGCACTGTGTTAATTTGCTTGGGCTGCTATCACAAAGAACCACAGATTGGTTGGCTCAAACCACAGAAGTTGATTTTCTCAGTTCTGGAGACTAGAAGTCCAAGATCAAGGTGTCCGCTGGGATTGTTTTCTCCGAGACCTCTCCCCTTGGCTTGTAGGTAACCATCTCCTCCCTGTTTTCACATGCTCTTCTCTCTGTGTGTCTGGGTCCTGATCTCCTCTTCTGAGATAAGGACACCAGTGAGATCGGATTAGAGCCCACCCTTTGGCCTCATTTTAACTAAATCACCTCTTCAAAGGCCCTCTCTCCAAATTTAGTCACATTCTGAGGTATCGGGGGTTAGAACTTGAACCTAAGAATTTTGGGGGACACAATTCAGGTCATAATGGGCACTAACCAAGAACTGGCACCAATGTAACTGGCTGTTGCTGTCTCCAGTTCACTCGGTTTGGGGTCTACTCAGTGGTCAAAACATATGACTGAAACATCAACTGAAAAGGAGTCGGGAAATGGGATTCTTTGGTTGTGACTCTTCTGATTAGGTCACAGTTTATCAGAAACATTCACTAATACTTAACACACACCCCTTCATTTTTGGTTCTTATATCAACCTTTTTAGATATACTCTAAGGCCACTTTTCATGACCTCAGTAATACATGAGGGTCATCAACCTTAGGATCTTAAGATCCTTATTTTTACCCTCCATTGTTGCCAGACGTGGCTATACACGGTGTAGGTGATAGGTATAAATGTCCATTTCCCTTTTGAGATGAGTTGTGGAGAAGTGTTTGACTCTGAGGTGGCTGGTAGGAGTCAGGCTCTGGGGGCCAATACACAAATGGGCAATTGGAATTCAGTGACCCAAATACTGTAGAGAAGGTCATTTATTCATTCAGCTAATACTTTTTATGCCTCCTGTGTGCCTTTGAGCTAGTCACTGTGGTTGCAATGATAAAGAAAATGGCCTGAGCAGGAAAGGCATGTAATGTGAAGGTGTGAATAACGGTGGGGATGGGGATGGCTTTCCTGGTTCACCTGAGATCTGAAGGGTGGTGAGGCTTAGTTTGATGAAAAGTACACAGTAGGGGCTGTGGTGCTGGGGGTGGTCATAAGTTGCAACATTTCAGGAGAGCAAACTGCATGTGCACAGGTCCAGAGGCAGAAAGGAGTTCAGTGTGGAAGGTGGGAACTGAGTAGAGGACAGTAGCTAGAGGAGGGTGCGGTAAAGGAGGTGTGGTGGGAAATAGAGCTGGAAATCCTTCTGAGAAAGCTGGGGGAGTTGGAAAAGGCTTCCTAGGGGTGTGATATCTGCAGATTTAAGTATAAATATAACTTTTTTCCTGGTAGAGCAAAGGAGGGGGGGCATTTTTAGACAGAGAGGGTATCAGTAACTTGGTGTGTTCGAGTGTGTCTGAAATGTCACTTATATGAAGGAATCCCATCATTCCAGTTCATGGAAGGTCATACTTCAGTGGGGTTAGGCTAATAGAAGTTTGCTAGGTTTGCCATATTTCAATGTGTCTGCTTACACCTATGCAGGGACTCATTAAGTAGAGGATGAATGAATGAATGCATGAATGCTCTGTTACTGAGTGGGTGGTGCTCCAGGGTTGACCTAACCTTTGAAGCAGTGGCACATTAGTGTGACTCCTGTCCAGGTCTAGTGAACTATTGGAAGCTCAGCTGCACTGACATCTTGGGCCCTGCGGTCCCCCAGTCTGTGTCTCTTCCTCTTCTGCAGATCTGGGAGGACTCCTTAAATCCTGCTCACTGGCCCAGGGTCACTTGAGTTGCCAGAACCAGTCCCAGCTGGAAGCAGGAGAGACAGAAAGAGCCCCAGCCTACAGTGTGGGTCAGCAGTTCCTGTTAGGCTGACCTGGGTTACCGTGGCCCAGTTCTGATAGGCCTCGTTCAGATCATCACATCAGCTGAGCCACAGAACATGTTCCAGGCATGGTGGCCAGTCCGGGGAGGAGAGGGTGGTGGGAGATGTACTGTCTGCAGGGGTGGTGAGGGGGCCCGGCATGGGAGGGAAAGCTGGGACAGTAGATTTGGGGTACATTAGAGAAGACTGACTGCTGTGTCTCAGATGGAAGAACTCATGTCATTGGGTTTTGGCTCAGGTATGAATCTTTGTCTCTTTCCCCAAAGAAGCTAAAATCAGAAGATTTCAGACAGGAGCCTAGAATTTTTTTTCTTGCTTTTAACAATTCATTTACTTTCATAGAAATTAACTTGCTGGGTGCTGTAGGTAGGAAGTCTCTATATTTCAAAAGTTTTCAGCAATGTAAGGCATATTCTTCAATCTTGAAACTAAGATGTTTTTCCTTTCCTTGTGAATGTTGTCACCAATCTCCCCTAACGGTCCAAAGATAGCTGGAGAGGGAACTATTGATGGCTTCCAAGGTTATGGGATTCAGCTTACAACTCGGAGGGGCTATTATAAATTGAGTGCACAGATTTACTTGTGAATGATGGAACAACAGCCTGAAACAACATCTGCAGGGCAATTACCTCCGGTCTAATTTCATGAGCATGGGCTTCATAATCTGTGGCCAATTAAGTACTACCAGTTCTTCTGGGCCCCACAGAGAAACGCGGACCAGGGCTCACTCTTATCTACGCCGGCCACATGTGCATGACTGTGCTCTATTAAATGTGACTTTTTCCAGTTCAAACAAAGGATGAACGAGCCTTTCACTTTCAGGAGATTTCAGGAAACATTAATGATCACACATTTCCCCGTGAGTTTAGATGACTTGTGGGGTGGAAATCACTTGGCCACAGGGGAATGGAAATGGGGCTTATTAAAAATCCTGGCAAGCATACATCATGCTACGCCTCATGACTTCGAAGATGACTTCTAGACTCTACTAGCCTGCTCCAAATCCAGTTTCTCATGGGGTTCTTCTTATTTTGCATCTCTTTCAAATGCATCTCCATTTGACATCTACTTGGTGCTCCTGCTGTCACCAACTATCTCCTTCAAAGAGCCCTCTGGCTGCTCCCTGGCCAAGGTGGAGGGTAAAGCCTTGGTATGGTGCTATTAAGGAAGCCCTGGATTTCATGGGGACCGTGAAGGGAGAGTTGGAAAATCTATGGGCTTAGGGTTTCGTTGTTTAGCATCACTGAGGTCTCAAGCAACCTTCAGGGAGTGGAGAGCTGGCAAGAGCGCAATAGTGCAGAACTAGGTATGCCCATCCATCAGGTGGCTTTTCCAGGTTGGTAGGCCTCAGCTGGGCAGAGCTCTCACCAGTCATGAGGCAGCCTGGGGACATGCACATGGTTCCAGGGGAGAAGACCTGTACACAGTTCAGGCATCCTCTTCCACCCAAGGGACCAAGGGAAGGATTCCTGTCAGACTGGCATTCATCTGTATTCACTTTTTTATTGAGAGAGAGGAAGGGAGCGGGATAGAGAAATGGAAACATCAATGAGAGAGGAACATCATCAATTGGCTGCCTCCTGCACGCCTGCTAATGCAACCCAGCATGTGCTGTGACTGGGAATCACAGTGGCGACCTCTTGGTTCCTGGTCAGTGCTCAACTGCTGAGCCACACTGGCAGGGCAAGAAGGCTTTTTTTAACTGACTCAAAATCCAGAAACCATAAAAGATAAAGGTTGGTAAGACTAATTAAATTTAGATTAAAAGTTTACTTAGTAAGAAGCATAGCAAGCAAATTCAAAAGACAAATGGCAATCATGGAAAAAAAATATTTTCAACGAACAAAGGGCTAATCTCTCTATATAAAGAGCTGCTACAAATGAATAAGAAAATGACTGGCAGATCCACAGAAAAATAGGCCAATGACATGAACATATGATTCCAAGAACAAGAAATACAGATTGTTTTTAAACCAAAGCAAAGATCTGCAGACTCAGACATAATAAGAGAAATGCAATTTTAAAGTACACTGAAGGAGCAGTTCTCACTCCATCAGACTGACAAAAATTCTAAAGTGTGACAATCATATATTGTTGCCCAGATGGGGGGAAATTGTCACTGTACTTCTTGTGAGAGTACAAAATAGCACAACCCCCACAGGCCAGTTTGGCAGTATCTATCTTGATTACAAATGCAATTACCCTTTGACCTAGCAATCTGGCTCTAATTTTTCCCTGCAGGTACATCTGAATACATCTAAGTGATATATATAGGAGGTTTTTCATTAGACCATTGTTTGTAATAGAAAAGATTGGAAATAACTCAAATACCTATTCCCAGGAGGTGGATGAAATGAACAGTGATCCATCCATACCATTGAATGTTGTGCAGCATTTAAAGAGAACATGGACGTTCTTTATGCAGTGAAGTGGAAAGATATCTAAGATATGTTATTAAATGAAAAACCTGGTAGAGAGCACACTGTGAGGTGTGCTACCTTTGGGGTAGAAAGTGGACATAATATATGAGTTGTATTTATAGCTGCTTGTCTGCATGAAGGATCATGGAAAGTATGAACAAACAGAAGAAACTCAATAAAAATGGTTACCTCTGATGGGTAGGTGGGGGTGGAGCAGTCAGAAAAAGGATGGGAGCAACACTGTTTATGTATACCTTGTTGTATTATTTTTTTTTAAATATATTGTATTGATTTTTACAGAGAGGAAGGGAGAGGGATAGAGAGTCAGAAACATCGATGAGAGAGAAACATTGATGTGCTGCCTCCTGCACGCCCCCTACTGGGGATGTGCCCGCAACCAAGGTACATGCCCTTGATCGGAATCGAACCTGGGACCCTTCAGTCCACAGGCCGACGCTCTATCCACCGAGCCAAACCAGCTAGGGCTACCCTGTTGTATTTTTTTCACTTGTGAACCATGTGAATTATTTCCTATTCAAAACAAAAAACAAGCTACATGTTTGTAAAATTGCATTTCAGTGGCAGGTTAGCATATATCCAAGTGCTGGAAAGAATCCGCCCACATTTTGATCATCTCTTGTTTGGACCCTTGACTACTGCCTCTTGTATTTCGTTTATCTAGAGCTGTGCTGCTCAGTATGGTAGCCACTGGCCCCTTCTGGCTTTTGAGCACTTGAGAGGTGTCTCATGCAGTTGAGATTTGCTGCAAATGTGCCAGATTTGGATGACTTAGTATGAGAAGAAAAGAATGTAAATTCTATCTCATTAATAATTTTTAAAATATTGACTACATGTCAAATGATCATAGTTTGGATTTGGGGTGTTAAAGTATATTATTACATTAATTTCACTTGTTTTTTTCTTTTCTTATCTTAAATGTGGCTACTAGAAATTTTAAAACTACATATGTGGCTTGGCTCTGTGGCTCACCTTTTATTTTCTTGTGCAGTACTAATGTAGGCTGTCCCACTTGGCATGTCTGCCAGAATAGCTTTCTAAAAAAAAATAAAAATGCTAAACACGCTTTAACGCCTTCAATGACTCCTAGAGGCCTATAGAGACCCTTTGTAACAGTCTTTGAGATGCTTCCTTCGGGCCCCCCACCGCCCCTCACATATAGACACTGTTTCCCTTCACTCCCCTAAACTATAGGCTCCTTCATAAACGTGAGCCTTTGAACACACTGTCCCTTCTACTGGCAGGGTCCCTGAACCTCTGTTTTGTTTGCCTTGAAAACTCCTACTCATAAGCCCAGGTTCTGTGGCCCCTTCTTTGACGAATCTGCCCTACTCTTTCTGTGCTATTTTTTATAGCATTTGGTATATCCATGTCTTCTCCCACTTACCACCTAAAACTGCCATTCATCTTTCCAAGGGTATTGTTCCCGCTCAGACCGTGACTTCTCAAAGGCAGAACCCATCCTTTTTGTGTTCCAAGAACCTGCAACTAAACTCTAAGAAGTCATTAGGAAAAATGAGGTTGGTTGTGTTTTGTTGAGAGCACCCCACACTCCATTTGCCTGCTGGCACATCTATTTGTCTAATCTATATATTGAGGAAAGCAGGCTCAAGCCCATTGGTCTACTCTTGGTGAAATGGGCCCCTTTGGAATGTTCTAGCTTTAAATAGGCCAGCCTCCCTGCAGGCAGGAGATGACAAGCTGCAGAGTGGTGCCAACCCCACAGCAAGTCCTGGTCCGACTGGAAGATGAGAGGTGTTCTGTTCAGTCAGAGAGCAGATCCTCTGGGCTGGCTATGTGCCTGCCCGTGTTTCCAGAAGGTAAAGGTGGCAGGTGGTTGCCAGAAGGTGAGCGCACCAGTGGATGCTGGCCAGCCACCGAAGGCTGCAAGCTGGAACAATGAAGTTCTCCACGCCTTGTTGATGGGCTCTTACATTGGTGACCATCTCCGTGGAAATTCACTCCTGCTTGTTAAGATTCCCATTGTCCTCCTCTTCTGCTTGTGGGACTTCGCTTTGGCCTGAAAAAGAAAAGAGTAATAAACAGAATATCCAGGACCTTTAAATCTCAAAGATTTGTAGAAGGAGAAGCTGGAATTTTGCGAGAACTTCCCTTGTTAGCTAAGTAACTGAAAAGGCTCATGTTTGGACCCAGATTTGGGAAGCTTCTTTCCAGTGTTCGGGACCCATTTATTTCATATAGAATGATTCATATATTTCCACAAAGCAAAGCTTCTCTCATAATCAGTGGAATGGGGACCTTTTTCTTTTGCAAAACTTCAAGGGCCAGTAGTAGAGGAGAAAGCATAGTAGCTTCAAGGGGCTAGAAAAGCTGGTCTGAACTCAGGCTGCTGTTACCTCACGGTGTGAGTGTATGTAAGGATGGCACCTCTCTGAGCCTCATTTTTCAGTAACATGAGATTTTAGATATCTGGGTGTGAGGTGAAGGAACACTGATGTCTGGTCCGTAGTAGATGTTGTAAATAGGGTTGATAGCTCCCATAGGAATGTAGATTTTCCATTGCAACTCTCTGGTGTTGACTCACCAGATGGGCACATTCAAGGCAAAAGAACAGCATGTCCTTTCATAATTGTGACAGCCTGCAGTGATTCCTGGACAATAGCAGTCCTTCATCACTGCTCTTCAGAGCTTCCTCATACTTTGAGGGAGGAAGAAAGCCAGTAAGTAAGGAATCAGGGCATGTGGGTTGGAAAGTGACTTTGCCACTAGTTAGTCCCAAGAAATTTCAGCCTCGCTCCTTGCTCCTGAGTCTCCTTGTTTGTGAAAATGGAGGTGTTGATCTTTTCCATCTCTCAAGTTCTCTACTTCTGTATCCATGGAGCAGCAGGCCATCTCAACAGAAGTTGCCTCCTGATGGTTACACTGCGTTGCTCGTAGGGTAGCAGTTCACAGGACCAGTTTCTGCCCCTCAAACAGCCCCTTTCTTTTGGGATGATGTCCCAAGGCCAAAGTCTTTCTGGACTCCTTCCCCACTGTCTACTCCCACCTTCTCCCAGGATCCACCTGGCTGCATTTTTCACTAGAGATCCTTGCTTTTTTTTTTCAGGGGTTGAGACCTGTTCCTCACCATTCTTTTGATGAGAGGAAATAATCATTTTTAAGAGAAAGGTGATCAGCACACCTTTTTTTAAAGTAACGTTTGTGCTTAGTAAACGTTTTTATGAACATTTTCTTTCTCTTAGGCTGAGGTCTGCATGGTCGGCCTCCTTCGCCTCCTTGGCTCCCCTTTGTTCCTGTGTGAGATAGATGAGCACCATACTTTGTATGCTTTATCACCAGATTAGTTGAGCTGACAATAATCAAGAGTTGGGGCTAATTGTCACTAAAGGGTCATTTCATTGCTGACCATAATTGATCTTGTCTGAAACCCATTGTAGTACTTCTTTTGTGACATGATTATAAAAGGAAAAAGAAATGCTTTGGGCAATAAACTTTTGGAAACAGCTTTCCTCCATTCACTTGTTTTTCAAACCAACTTTACTAATTTAAATGCCTTTATTAATGTTGTGATTTGCCTGCTTTATATTACACTAGTGGCCCTGTGTACAAAATTCGTGCACATTAAAAGGGGATTAATTAGGGGAAATAATTTAATATTGCTATTTGTGCTTTCTTTATAATAGAAGTGTCAGAGATGAAAGAAAATTAGTAAAATGTATATGAAAACCTTTCTCCTGTCAGAGTCTGGGGCATACCACGGGACCCAGAGTCAAGTCCCCACCCACCCACATGCACCTCAAAATCCTGTAAGACCCAGACCCGTCTGGCTCGCCCCCTCTGCCATTGGGCTAGATCCAGACCCAGTCAGTCCCACCCTTGTCAAGCCCCGCCGGGCAGGGGGGCATAGCCTCAGGTCCCCTGTCAAGCCCCACTGGGCAGGGGGCGCAGCCTGAGTTCCCCCGACCCAGCACTGGGGGTGTACCTTGAGATCCCCTGTCAAGCCCCACTGGGTGGGGGGCATGGCCTGAGGTCCCCTGTCAAGCCCTGCTGGATGGGGGGATGCAGCCTGAGGTCCCCTGTCAAGCTCCATGGGGGCGGAGGAGGGCATAGCCTCAGGTCCCTGCTGATTGCTCGTTAAGGCTCCTTATGGGAACTTGGCCTCAGCTGTGGGTGCAGCCATCTTTGTGATGGAGTGATGGTCAGTTAGCCTATTCCCTCTTTATTAGATAGGATATTCAAAATAAAAGAAAATTGAAACAGTTCATCATTGATGTGAATGTTACAAAACCAGCATCTGGATTGAATAATGAAGTTTTTGGTCCAAGTTTTGCTTCACTGAATGAAGCTAATAAAATTGCCTTCGTTGGTTATGTCAGTGACTTCTCCTTCACTAATTTGTGGTTCCTTTCAGTTGCCAATTTGGAGGGCACTAAGTTTTTTGTCAGGAAGTTCTTTCCTAGTGGAATTTGTTTCATGTAACTCTCAGCCACTTTTCTGTCACCAGCAGGGTGGGGTGATAACACCCCATGATCACAGATCATAGTTTTGGAAAGTTTCAAATATCTTCTCCACCAGTCAAGCTCTTGAAATAAGAGCAAAGTGAAGAGGAAAAAAAAAAAGAGCTCTAGAGGTGGAATGATTGAAAATTAGATGTTGGGATAGAACCATAACATTCACAAGATTCAAGTTCAGGTACATAAGCAGCTGTTGCCAAGTTTTGTTACTACCTTGACCTTGGACGCTTGCAGAAATATAGTTGCACCTGGATAACGATAATACTACCTGGAAGTCACAAAGCCATTCCCACTATAGGTGCTAAAAACACACGATAACATATGTGCATGTAATGCACACACATACCTCTAGGAAGTCTCTTGAATGTAAATATATACTTTTTGCTACTAGGTTTTTCTGAGCCATATAGAGCCATGCTAATAATATTAAATTCCTTTCAGATTCATCAATTGATTTGGCTTTCAGAAAACCACTTTAAAATGAATAGTGTCTACTCTAGTCCCCCTCTTTTACTAATGAAGAACCTCCTCCAGGAAGTACTGTGACTTTCTCAAAGACATGCAGGTGTCATGTGTTAGAAAGGGATGATATTTTATAAAGGCTCATTTATATATTTTATCACAAATCCTCTATTGCATGTTCTACTTCAACAAAAAGCTCAATGAATGAATGAAAGAGTGAGTGAAAAAATGAAGCCATAAGCAAATAAAATTAAAACAAATCCTAACAGATGAAAGAAAAACCGAATGGGAAGTATCTCCAAGCGTCAGATAGTAAAATCATGGAAGCCATAAGCAGGCAGGCCTAACATAGACTCATCCAAAATATTTACTGACTGTCATTGAGTTAGCATTACTTAGCTAAGTAAAAAAACAACATCCTATCCCTTTATCTATGAAACTTGGATACATGATTGTCATCAAACGTGAAATTGGCTGAAATTGACGGTCAGTTGATTGTCCGTTTCCTCCTTTCTTCAACCAGATGTAGTTGCTGCAGTAGGGTTTTCGGGAAGCTTTAGGCAAGAAAATCAGAGTGGCTGTCCTCTGTCTAGTAGATGTAAAGCATTCCTCTTACCAGTTACCAATTACACCAGTTGGGTGTAATTGGAAGATCCTGCCAGGCCAGGCTCATGGGCTAGAGCGTGACTTATGGTAACTGAGATACTGGGCAACTCTGTGGCCAGACATGTGGGCAAGTCCCCAGATCTTAATCTTTCGGGATATAAATCCCTTTCTCACCTTAGTAACAAAACTCCATCTTCTTTGAGAATCCTGGAATCCTTGCTCTCTTGATTTTTCTTTAAACGTTGTAATTATAATTTTTGTAGTCGGTTTTTTCCTTTTGATCATGCTTCTCTTTTCTTGAGCAGGGTTTGGCCGAGATAAGAGCAAGAAATAGAAGTCATGATTCATGATTCAGCAACCACGTGACAGGGTTTGAGTCCCAGTTCAGGCCCTCGCTCGCTGTATTATCTCAGACAAGTTCATCTGAACAGCTTGGTTTCCTTGTGTGTAAAATGAGTTCAGTAATACCTATTTCACAGTGTTTTTGAGGATGGGCTGCAATTATAATTGGAAGTGCTTTATGAAATGCTCAGTGTTATTATTGCAGATGCTTTTTCATGGGGAGGTGCTTGATACACTGAGATAGGTGCTTAGATCGTTATCAGAAGAACTGAGTAGGGAAGGTAGGATTTCGGAGTTGCCTGAATAAGGAAAGGGGTAAGCCATTCCCGATCAAGGTGCCTGATCGGATGATAAGGTCAACAGATGCCGAGTCAGTGGATGGTGGAGGAACAGAGAGAATTGGCAGGAAGAGAGAAGGCAAAAAAAAAAAAAATATGAGCTGCTTTGATTATCTTGAGAGATGAGCTTGGACATCAGAGGTGTGGGCTCTCTTGCCACCAAAAGTAATAAAAGGAACATCAAGAGGAAGCTAGGATGCTGGTGACCTTGGGGACTGAAAGCTTTGGGCATCACTGGAAAAGGAAACGTGATGAGAGCTTGGAAAATTGATCCAACAAAGAAGTGAATTGGGCCTGGGGACAACTGTGTCTGCTGGGAAAGCAATGCTGAGAGCACAATACTTGGCACAGAGGAAGTGCTGGCTAAGTATTTGTTGAATTAATAAATGGGCGCCGTAAAGATGATATGGAAGAGTAGCTGCAGAATTGAGCTGTATGCTCAGGTGAACTACCATTCTGCCTTCTGGCAAAGCCTGTCTTCTGAAGAAGATACTGCATCCCACCCATGTGAATGCTACAGACTGGGAGGCTGTTGTTTAATCCTACAGAGCATGTGGTTTTCAGCTCAGCAAAGCGAGATGTGTGGGCAAGGTGTGATACATAAGCCTGTAGTCTTATGTCTCTCTGTGTTTTTTAAAATTGAATTTATGTCTCTCTGTTCTAGTTTGTAAGCCACTGTCAGTTTAATAAATCATCCCACTGAAACTGTTTTAATTCTATTTCGGGATCTGGAAAGTGCAGCTTTGTATGAGTTCGTTGACAGTAAACTAAGGTAGGTGTGTATGTCCAATAGCGTTAACTGTGACTCCATATTCTTTCCTTTGCATCATTGTAGAATGGCATCTTGTTCTGAGAAGGTTGTAACCCATGAGGTCATCCTGCCCCTTTCCTCCTTTGTGTGTGTAACTTCGGTTGACTTCATTTTACCTAATCTTGTATCTTATCTTGTCTCTGCCGGTCGGTGGTGGTGATCTCTGGCTTAGACAGCAACAGTGTAATTTTTGGCTTTGGGGGCCAGTTGAGACACTAGAACCTCTATATTCCTGGCTGTGTCATGCCGCAGGTCATGAAACACATCCCCAGTTGCGGTTTCATCCACCTGCAGGGAGAAGCACACCTGTTACAGGTACGAAGAACATTCTCTGCCCCCTGGAGCACATTTCTTTACTCCAAGCATTTGGTGCAAAGACAGACACTATTTCTGGATTCTCTGCAGGTGACTTGGCTCAGCCACTCCGTGGTTTAACTTCTGTATAGTATGTATGTGGTTGTGCAAATAAACAGAAGGACTTTCAAAGAAAGGTTTTAGAACTCTGTGCATGATGAAAAATGCCTTACAATAAACTTCACTCAGTAAGAACTGGAAACATACTCTCGTGGGAGTTTTGGAGGATTGGTTGGTATTTGAGGGACAATTAAAAAGCACATCTGTAAGACCGGGAGACTTGGGCCATAGATTAATTGGATGTTTGTAGCTCAAGTCATTGGCAACTGATTAAAGTTTAGATATTTCTGCTGTCACTATACATTTGTAGTCACTTTCATTCCATCTTTCTGAGATAAAGCAACTGGGATATAATTTTTATTTCAAAATTCCTAAACTCAAAATGCGTTAGGAACTAAGGACGTCCTGTGACCACTCAGGTCTCTGCAGTCCCAATCCTGGGCAACCCACTGAACTACGGGGCCCGCCTGTGAGATGACGTGGAAACATGTGAACCCATCTTTCCTAAGTCAGTGCGATTTGTGTCTCTTGCTCATGTAGAGAACAGTATTTCCTGGAGGCATGACTGGTATTCTAAGCTGGAAGGAGTATTTATATGGCGCCTGTCTGAGGTATGCTTGGTATGAAAACCATAAGTGATTTGCCTCCCCGGTTTGTTTAGAGATCTCAAGCATAATGCTATACTAACAAAGCTTCTATTCTCTGAGTTTCTTTACAGTAGAGGGAAAAGGACCGTGTGGTGGATGAAATAAATATACTGGACTTGATCCTCATTGCAAGAAAGGCCTGCAGTGTTTATGTGGAAAGGTGATCTGTGTGCCTTCTGCTTGGCAGAGGGCCTGGATGGATAATGAAGTATTAACATGTGTCAGATCTTGTGTCTCCCAAGAACCTGGCACTGTCTTGTTACCCTTGAGTTTTATTTATTGAAATGATCGCATGCTGTGATGGGTGCACTGAGGCACACCAAGCCAGGTGCACATCTCTGTGAGGGGTGGATGGGAGGAGGGGCTGTTGGAACATTAACTCCAGATCTCCTGACTTGTGTGGGATGAAAATATCAAACCCGGTGTGGAGTCAACAGCAAGTGCAAAAAAAAAAAAAAAAAAAAATCATTGGAAGAGAAAAAGGTCATGTCAGAATATTAGGGGATTTCTATATTTGTAATCCTTTGGTCTGGTATAGACTCATGCATTTCCTCTAGTTTCACTATAATAAATAGAGGATTTCAGATGCTGAAGGACGCTGTAAGGTACCATGCAGAGTGGGGTTCTTCTTGATACCTGCTGAAAACCTCCCCGTGTGCTTGGCTGAATGGTCCAGCAGAATGGATCACGAGCTTGCCTGTGTGACACCCTTGAAACAGTTTCCCTGGCCACCGGATCCTTCTTGGGAACATGTTACTCCTGGGAGAGGGTCCAGATGCAAAATAATTTGGCTGTTTTGTTTGTTTGTTTGTTTGTTTTATTTTTAATGAAGAATAGGGAGGCCAAGATTGGTAAGGATGAGATGCAGTATTCTCATCTAATTAGTCACAGAAATGCTTTTTCTGGAAAAAATTTGTGTATCTTTTTCTGATGAACTCTCTTCTTCCTCCCACTTCTTGGGTAATGCAGTTTCAACCCAGCAATGGGAGAAGAACAAGGTCAAGCTCGGTATGTCACCAATAAGCGAAATCTCACAGTTAAGCTGCTTAAGTCTTAAATCGGCCAGTTTTCTAACTTTGATGTTAGGGCCTTTAATAGGCTATGATTTTACGAGTTGCTTCTTCCTAAAGGGGTCGGAGGGTGTGTGGGAGGAAATCGACTTCTGGGATGAAAAGCTCCACAGCTCACGGGTAAGAGTGAAGCTCGATCAGCCTGCCCGAGCTCTGCCTCTGCCCACTCCCTGTGTGGAGCTGGCACTCTTGCTGGGCTCAGGGGTCCCAGGATGCACGTTTTTGCCTTTTTAATGTCCAAGGTGCAGTTTGATCCACTTGAAAGCCCTTATGTGTTCAGCTCAATTAGATTAATTATCCTCCTCCCCAGGATTCATAGTGCTTTGCCGTTTAGCCACAGTAACTAAATGTTAGTTTTGCAAGTAAAGGTATTATTATTGGCCTCTAAAGGGCTATGGCTTTGGGGGAGCTTCACAGAGAGGAGTTTTCTACAATCCTTCTAGCCAAGATGGAATAGAGGTTAGCAAATTTGTCTTCACGCTGAGCTTTTTACTGACGGTGAGACGCCTGCATTTAGAAGAGGTTCTAACGCTGTGGTGCGTCCAAAAGTAATTTCGGGAGTGTCATCATAAAACATGCTATTTTCTGTAGCTCCTGGAGTTAATGGAGAGTTTTTATACTCTTGGTTTCCAGATGGAGATCGCTGAGCTGAACCCAACCTTTTGTCCACTGAGCGTTTACATACAAATCCACGTGGGATGAGGCATGGTTGTATCATCAAGGCCCAGCAAAAGTCAAGGACAGTCTTCTCCCTGCGTTGCGTGGAGCTTAGAGGGTATTTAGGACATTCTGTGAAGGGAGGTCGGACGCTCTTCAGTGATCGTGCTTAATCTTTTAATCTCCCTTCTCCCTCCCACTAGTCTTCAAGAGAAGACAAAAGTCCCAATTTGCGAGTAAGGTAATCGTTTGTAGGGTTAGACGTTGAGTGGATCTATGAACCCGATTCTTTCCAGAATTCTAGTGTTGTGGAAATTCTCAGTTACCAGACTTTGTACTGAAGTAGATAACTAAAAGGGAGGTAAGGAATTGTAGCTCAAGAAGGACTGATTCAGGCCATAACTGGCAAGACACATCTTCAATATAACAACAATGATTGTGGTAACACCACTCACATACTTACTGAAGTGCCAAATTACTTTTTCATTCTTTATTTCCTGTGTCCTTTATGTAACTCTGAGAGGTAAGGGCAGGTACCATTTAACCTTGTTTGTTTATTCAATAAATATTTATTCAGTGTCTGCCGTGTGGCAGGCCCTGTTCTAGGTACTAGGTGGGCAACAAAACAATAAAAAGTTCCTGCTTTGTGGAACTTATATTAGCTGTGGGAAGACAGATCATAAATAAATGAAGTGAGTGAAATACAAGTTATGTTGGATAGTGAAACTGCTCTGGACAAAAGTAAGACTAGGGGACAGGGAATGTGTGTTGTTGGGGGAGTTTTGTCACAGTACTTAATGGTGTGGTTGGGGAATCGCCTTGGTGAAAAGACATTTGAGTTATGACCTGAAGGAGGTAAAAAGGTGATTATCCGGGAAAACAGTATTTCCGGTTGAGGGAACAGCTAGGACAGTGGCCTGAGATAGGCCATGTCCACATGTAGGCCAGTGTAAGGATGTTGGCTTTTAATCTATGGGAGATGGAGGGACAGTGAGGGTTTTGAGCAGAAGAGTGACTGATGGATGGATAGTTATCACTCTGGCTGCTGTGTTCAGAATAGACTGGGCAAGGGTGGGAGGGAGACGGATTTGGGGGCTATTGCATTGATCTAGGATGGAGATGATGGTTGAACCAGGTGATAGCTATGAAAGTGGTGTGAGTGTAGGGTTCCAAGTATATTTTACGTGTATGATCAACAGGTTTTAAGGCATGAGAGAAAGAAAGAAGACAAGGATGATTCCAGATTTTTTATCTGAGCATTTAGAAGGATTTGGTTATTATTAACTGTGATGAGTATAACTGGGAGGAGCAGATTTTTGAGGGCTGGAGGGATATCACAACCTGATTTTGGGCCATGTTAAGTTTGAGTTGCCCTGTTAGACCTTCAAATGTTTATGTCCAATGGGCAGTTTTTGATATTCCAGTCTGGACTTTTGGGGAGAGGTCAGAACTGAAGATAGACATTTAGGAAGAGTTGGAGCATACATGAAATTGAAGCCATAAACTGGATGAGATATCCTCAGAGGTGAGAATAGATAGAATGGAGAAGAGGTCAAGGATTGACCCTAGGCACTGGGAAGAAGTAGGGGAACTAGTAAGGGAGACTGAGACAGGGAGGGAGCTGCC
The DNA here is from genome assembly GCA_026230045.1 of Corynorhinus townsendii. NCBI lineage: Eukaryota > Metazoa > Chordata > Mammalia > Chiroptera > Vespertilionidae > Corynorhinus > Corynorhinus townsendii. The sequence goes on along the minus strand of JAPDVU010000004.1, from coordinate 176,483,325 downwards.
ACTGAGGGGTGGGAGGAAAGTCAGGGGAGGTGTGAGCAGGAAACCAAGTCAGCATGTTCCAGGAAGGGAGGGCATGATCATTGTTATCAGTGTTGCTGCAGGTCAAAACCAAGTCTATCCTTCGGTCATAAACTGAGGCTCACAAGGGCCATGGCTGGGAAACATCTGGGATTAGGGTTCAAAGTCAAGTTCACTGTCTTTCTGCCACGGGAGTCCTTTGTTCATACCTGCCCTTCGTATGTCGTTTTATGTGGTTACGTGCTTCTCACATCCTATATAATAAAAGGCTAATATGCAAATCAACTGAACAGCTGAACGACGGTCTCTATGACGTGCACTGACCACCAGGGGGCAGACACTCTGCCCCTGGTGGTCAGTGCACTCCCACAGCCAGAGTGCTGCTCAGCCAGAAGCCCTGAGCTGACTCATAGCTGGCGAGTGCAGTGGCGGTGGCAGGAGCCTCTCGCGCCTCTGCGGCAGCGCTAAGGGTATCTGACTGCCATCAGTGGGACATCCCACAAGGGCCCCTGGACTGCAAGAGGGTGCAGGCCGGGCTGAAGGACACCATGCCCACGCCCCCCTCACCACCCTCCCCCCCCCGCACGATTTTGTGCATTGGGCCTCTAATTGTATTATAAATGTCTACACTAATTTCACCAATTCAGCAGAAGTATGCCATGCTTTTGTTTTTAGTTTGTATGAATATTTTTGTTCTTTCATATCTTTTATATAAATGTTATATATGTTCATTGTAGAAAAGTCAGAAAAACAGATAAGCAAAAGGAAAAACAGTTAGAGTCATTGGTAATAATTATACAACTCAGAGATGACCATGCTCACAAATTGTTATTTGTCTCTGTCTAGATGTTTTTCCAGCCATATGTAAGTGGATATATATATTTTCAAAAGACGATTCTGTACTAATGACCTTTTTAAAAAAATATTTTTCTTGCCCTAACCGGTTTGGCTCAGCGGACCGAGTGTCGGCCTGCGGACTGAAGGGTGCCAGGTTCGATTCTGGTCAAGGGCATGTACCTTGGTTGAGGGCACATCCCCAGTGGGGGTGTATAGGAGGCAGCTGATCGATGTTTCTCTCTCATCGATGTTTCTAGCTCTCTATCCTTCTTCCTTCCTCTCTGTAAAAAATCAATAAAATATATTTTTAAAAAATATTTTTCTTGATTTCAGAGAGAAGGGAGAAGGAGAGAGAGAGAGAGAAACATCAATGATGAGAGAGAATCATTGATTGGCTGCCTCCTGCACTCCCCACCCTGGTGATCAAACCTGCAACTCGGGCATGTGCCTTTGACCAGAATCAAATCTGTGACCCTTTGGTGTACAGGCCAACGCTTTAACCACTGAGCCAAACTGGCTAGGGCTCATTCCAGTTTTTGACCCAACACAGAACACAGCATTTCCACACACGTGCCTGGAACCTGCTCCGTGGTGGTCCTGTGCTCACGTTCCACACGCTTGGTCCAGGGACCCTCCTGCTACTCCTCCTCCAAGCAGAACTTTGCTTTTCAGGATACTGGCAGGAGACTTTAACAGCAGTGCATGCTGGTGATGATCTTGTTGTTCTGTTTTCTTTTCCATTCTCGTGCCCCCTTAGGGGATCACAGGATGAGGGCCCTTTCTGTGGTGGGGTAAGTGACATGGAGCTCTTTCCTAGGAAGCGAGTCATGCCGCTTAGTGAGCCTGACACGCTGCGTCTAGAATGCGGAACACGTGAGCTAAAGTAAACTTGCGGAATGACCCCTGGCATTGGGGTGTCGCCTGAAACCTAACCTCCATGACTGGCAACCTCCTCACTCAGAAACGGCTGTCTCTTGTTAGTTTTGTGCACCTGAGGTCTTCGTGAACAATCCATGGTTTCTGAAAGAAAACACTTTTCCTATGCTTCACAGTGGTTTACGTCACAGACCGTTTAGGCCAGCCCAGAGATACCGATCTAAAACCCAGAGTTGGTGTCAGCAAAGTGGCTCGTAGAAATGCTCATATGCGCTGTTTCCTAAGTCCTGGTTTAGAGTTCACCCTGAACGTGATTTGTGAACAGGAGCAGGACTGTCGTCTACTAACGCAGATGGGCTTCTCCTCGCATCCTCTCTTCACCACTTGCCTCCTTCTCCCTTTTCATAGATTGGGAGGATGAACACACTGTCCATCTCTCTTCCGTCCAACATCGGATTTCAGCTTAATTAACAGAAAAAAGCAAGCACCTCTCAAAACGTTGACTTGAAGTGCTTGGGTATGTATCAGCAGGCCTATTAAGAAGAACAGGATGTTTAGTGGGCCTCTCCTCCCTTAGCGAGCACAGAAACTTCTGGCTCTTCCCCGAAACTGAAGCCAGCCAAGTCGCACTCTAGGCACCAAGCTGGGGGAGACTAAAAGGCCAGTCTCTCAGTAGGAAAGCGAAGACCCCCTTCTTGTTCATCAGCTCTGCTTTTGACACGGGGTGGCTTTTCAAAATATGTTTAAAAGCTGTTTTATCTTGCACACTCACTCTACCCCATTTTGGTAAGGTTCCAAAGCTTAGGAGATTTAACCTTCCTAAACTGGGATTTATTAGCTGTAAAAAACAACACAAAAACCCGTTTTAATGTTGCTGGAGGTTGTGACTAGACAGTGAAAATTTCATAGAATTTTATTGCAATCAATCTGAATACACGTGTTTTTGGTTTGGTTCTGTAAGTCCCAAATCCTGTAGCATTAACATTGGGGGTTGGGGGTGTTTTGGCTGACTATAGGATGTAAGATATTGGACATTTGAACAAAGTATACTATCCTTTTTGGAAAGAAGAGGGAGGTTTCAGTTCCATTAATACAAATAATTCCCAGATTATTCTAACCACGTTGGCTCAGCTGTCAGCAATAACAGAAAGGCAGGCGGAAGTGGGCTGGCAGCCCTCAGTCCTGGCCCTAACTTATCCCCGAGGCTTATAAAGTTAGAGTGGCTCGAAGCTGCCTACAGTGGCAGAGAGAGAGGGTTGGGAGAGGCCATTTAGTTGAGAGCGTTTAGCTTTGTTTGGTGGACGCTTTCAGAAGAGGAATTTGGCATCAACAGTGGCCTTTCTTTCATCTTCGGATGCCCTGGAAGTGACCATTGTGCTCCCCAGAGTTGCCTGATGATGATTAGGTGAAGTGTTGTGTACGGTCATGCTTAACACAACACCCGACATGTTGTAAACGTACAGTGCGTGTTCTGTTGCCATTACCATCGGTATCTTTCACCATCTGTTCCCATCGAATGCTGAATTGTGAATCCCCGCCTTCCCTCATTCCCACTGGGACACAAGATGAGGTATCCCTGCGTTCAACGAAACTAGAATCCAGGTGGAATCTAGGGATGCTGTAGTCAAAGGGACCCTGAAATACAAAATGAACACTGTTTCGTTGCAAAATGGAATTTGCATTCTATCAGAGAAGTTGTGGTTAGTAGGATGCGTTTATCAAAGTTGTTTGATAGTTACTGAGCACCTTCTATGAGCCAGGCTCTTGGGTAGGATCTGAATATATAAAACTGAAAGAGACAAATATTGGTCCCTGTGCTCAAGGAACTTATAGTTTCCTAAGGCTTGAGACAAGTAGAGAGGCAGGTGCAATTGCTAACTAATTGCAACAAGGTACAGTTTCTCTTTGGTGGCTACTGGGGGCATTTAATCCAGACTTGGGGGTTTAGGGAAAACTTGCTGGAGGACCTGAAAGAGAAAGCAGGCGTGAGGAGAGCCACAGAATATGCCAGCAGAGGGCAGGACGAGCTTTGGTCTGTAGCACAGAGAGCATAGCTCATTACACAGCCTTCTTATGGCTGGAGGGCAAGCAGGGGTGGTGGTGGAGGGAGGGCAGGAGCCTGCAAGTCTCAGTAAGAAGGGAAACAGCTGTTCAAAGAGGAGTAACGATTAGGTTTGCATTTTAGAAAGATCACTCTGGCCACCTGTGGAAGTTGGATTGGAGGGAGGCCACCTGGAGACGGAGAGGTCCATTAGAAGGAGTTTGAGTCGTCTAGGTGAGAAGTGATGAGGGTCTAGACCAGGGTGGTGATGCATGATGACCATGGTCACCACGAGGGCATCATCTACTCTACATAGCACTTTCTGTGCCAGGTGCTGCTCTGGTGCCTTATCTATATTAGCTCATGTCATCCTCAAAATTCTCTTTGGAGATTTGTGACTATTACTCTATGAAGTATGTAATTTTATTCCATTGCACAGTTGAGAAACCTGAGGTCAGGAACTTGCCCAGTCACCTCAGTGTAAATGGCAGGGGCAGGGTTTGAACTAGGCTGTGTCCTTGACCATCATGCCTAGATCATTGGGTTCAAGACCCATTTGGGAGGTTAGAAGGGATAGGACTTGATCTTGATTTGAGGACTGGTGACAAGACAAAGTGATGGCACGTTTCTGGCCTGAGCATTCAAGTGGATGGTGGTGACCTCGGCTGAAGTGGGGGATACTTAACGGGGAGCAGACCTGTGATTGAGGTGATGAGGTGGGTTCTGGACATACTTGATGAGTGACATTCCAGTAGAATCAAAGGTGAGGTACAGATTACGGCAGCAGCATCACATAGATGGTGATTGACACTCTAGGGCTAGATAAGCTTGCCCAAAGGGAGGGTCCATGCTCTTAAAAGAGCAGAGGACCCAGATGAGAGTAAAACCAAAAGCAGGAAGAAGAGAACCCCAAAGGGGCCTGAGGAAGAGGGGTGGAGAGCTGGCAGGCAGAGCAGGTGAGTGTAGGCACAAGAGGGAAAGGGATTTCAGGAAGGGTTGACAGGCTCTTGGTACACTGCACTTTGCCAAAGTTTAGAAGGATTAAGGGGGTCCATCGGAGTTAGTAAAAGGTCATTTGGTGACTTCAGCTAAAGCCGGCTCAGTGGGCTGGGGAGTCTGCAGGGAGAGTACAGTGAATGTGGGGAGGACGGGTGGGCAGCTGTGTGGACCAGCCTTGCAGAATCAGGCTGAGAAGTAGAGAGTTGGGGAAGGCTTTCCTTTGTTTATTTAAAGACCAGTAAATAAGTGGGTTTAGATACTGATGGGCAAAGGTGCTGATGGGGCAGGTAAAAGGCCCTGAGGCAGAAGGGGACAAGAAACTAAAGGATGTCAGGGTAGGGAGGGAGAAAGGCCTGGTGTAGGTGTTGGAACTTTGCAGGTGGGGATGGTGGGGGGGCAAAGAACTGAGCAGCTTGCTCCTAACAGCTCACCCTTCACTAGTGGCCCAGTACACAAATTCGTGCACATTGAAAGGAAATTAATTAGAAGAAATATTTTAATATTGCTATTTGCCCTTTCTCTATAATAGAAGTGTCAACCAAATTCACGATCGACAATGACAGATTGAAACACACGTGTGCTATTGGTGCCAGTGAGAGCTTTATATATATAAAGCACGAGTCAACTTAGCCTTTTATATAGAGAGAATAAACTTGCTTAATTAGACCTGCTTTCTGATGTAGCTAAACTTTTCCCAGCCCAGTGAAGCACCCCAACTTCTCTTTCATGGTAATTGTCAGCAACACAGCAGTAAATATCAACACGAAGCAGATTATTATTATAGATCACGCAGGGAGAACAAAGGGTAAAATATTTAACCGCAGCGGTGTTTGACTCTCTTCTGCGCAGTGAGAAAACCTGAAGTCATTTTCAAGGTCCACCAATTCTTACTTCTTTTCAGTCGGGTCAAGTTTCTAAGCCTTCTAAATCTCCATTTTCCAGCTAATAAAAAGAAAATAGGATTCTACCAAGTCTCCTATCTACCTACTCCAGGACTTCTGTGAGGATCAAATGAGATGAGGCATGAGAAAATGCTTCACAGATATTTGGTTAGAGTGTAAAATGTTTCCACCTGGCTATAAAGTAAGTCATATTTCCGGGCTGAAGAAACTCCAAGGAGGCTAGACGCTAGGGAGAGGAAGCCGGGCTTTGTTACTTGATGTCATTACCTGGTACCCACAGGGACCATTTCTGGGCTGGGCTGGGCTGTGGGCCATATTCTGTGCCATGGTGTACCTCTCGGCAGCGTCAGCTGTGATTTGGTGGGCTGTTGCTCTGGGGTGGTGGCGGGGCCTGTGTCCCACTTGGGGGAAGCTGACTGTTGCTTTGTGGGCACCAGGTCCACGGTGCCATTTCTCTATAAATGGCCAGTGTGTGTTCGGATAGCTCCTGTGTTGAGCATCTGCCCTCTGGTGGTCAGTGCACGTCATAGCGACCGGTCAACTGTTGGGCACTTAGCATATTACCCTTTTATAAATATAGATGGTTGGTACAAAGCCAAGTTGTCTGCTGAAAATGAGGAGAGAGATAGTGAGGCCAGATTATCGGGCGTGAGAGAGATTGCTCATACCTTCTGCCTGGATTGGGAAGGACAGCCAACCAGAGAACTGTGGAGGGATGTGGGCAGCATTACTAGGAGGAGAGCACCCTGATAGAGCCACAGGTACACCTATATTGTGCCTCACCTTATTGCGCTTCACAGATGTTGCAGTTTTTTTACAAATTGAAGGCAAGATTCTCCACCAACAAAAAGATCATGACTTGCTTTATGGCACTATTCTCTTTGTTGTGGTGGTCTGGAATGAACCAGAGGGATGCCTGTAGTTTATACTAAGATTGGGTTGATTGTTAACCCTTTGAAACTCCAAGGTTTTCACCAGTCAATAAGATACTGTTGAACTGTACTTTTTATGATCTGTATTATTAAAAGTGCAGCAAACAGAAAATCCAGATTTATTGAAAATGCTTCTTATAACTACTGGCCTTCCCTGGAGGTTCTTAAACATGCCCATAAGAAACCTTGCCCACCTCCCCCCATGCAGAATCGGAATTGTGGAGTGTCACGTGGTACAAAGCAAGTGTTTTAGGCAGGGGACCTGGTACCCACCTGGAGAGAGAAATACGTTTAGCGATAGGACTGTCTGCATGTGGGCAGCTTCCTGCTTACATAAGTTCCATCCCCTCCCCGTCACTGATATCATGGCATGGCTTTAAAAAAGATCTCCTTTGCCAGTTTAACTCTGACTTGTAGGTCAGACTCAGCCCTTCCTCTTGGGCTCACCTGCATCCTCCCTCGCATGTCCCCTCCCTGCCTCAGGATCCACCGTGGAGGAGGCTGGGACTCACTGGATTACTTTGGCCTTGGTTTTCACTCAAAAGTGCTATTATCCCCAGGCCCCTTCCAGGGGGTATCCGCCTCTCCAGGATGGAATTGTAAACTCAGAATCTCAAAGCTCTATTGATCTGACCCCTGCCTCTCTCTCTGGCCCCAGGGTTATGATCCTAAGGAGAGAAGTTAGCAGGGGCCAATACCAGGTATAATTCCGACAGGCCTCTCTTAACTGAATCCTTTCACTACTTGTTTGCTCAGAAAACCCACTTTTTACTTAAATGGCAGTCTAACAAAATGGTTGTTCGTGGCCTGTGAATCCTGGGCCGAGGCAATAACAAGAAAAATTAGTCTGTCTCTGTATTGGGCCAATGAAAACACCACTCAGGTAAAGATGAGTTGTGGAATTTCTACTGGTAAGACTGACTTCCTCACAACTGTCGTCCCACAATTCTGTGCATGAGGCCTCACCCACCGGAGCTGGGCCAGTGCTGCCTCCTTTGTGTTTAGTTACCTGGAATCCCATCTTTTTCGGTAGACAATCCTGTTCAGATTCTAGACAACTGATTTCTCCTGGACATCCAGCCCAGAACCTGCCATTGCTTGCCTCAGGACAAAATGTAGGTGCGCTCACTGAAGTGAATGTACCTGTGCTGTTTGCTCCATTGTGTCAAGGTGTGTGACTTCATCTATTTCAGGAAACAAGCTCTGAGGTGAGGATTTGGTTTAACTTGTTTATACAGGGCTCAGTCAAATGTGGAATTAGAGACACCTAATAAATGCTTTAGACTTTTGAATGATGCTGTAATCATTTTAATGGAGGCTCCTGTGTGAGTGTGTGTGTGTGTGTGTGTGTGTTTAAACAAATGGCATGTTTTCAGCAACATTCTAGCAAATAGGCAGCTTCTAAATTTTGTTTAAAAGTCTATAATTAGGAAACGAATTTTATAAAGAGCAGTAACTTGCAGTTATATTGCGAAGCTGATTTACGCAGAAGCTCAAATGCATTGGAAAAGCCAAGATTTAATTTTTTTTTACTATATTTGTTTGTTTTCTGAAAAGTTGGTTGGCATGGCAGAGGTTGGGTGGGAAAGGAGGAGAATTTAAAGGCGTTATTGTGAATTTAATGCATATTTTAAAGAGTCAGTTAAAAACCCCTTTATATTAGGTTAGCAGATGTGATTTGGCACCACCCCTTCCCACACATGTGCCCTTTTCATTAGGAATGTGTGCCTGATGTGGTGCAGATGGTATTTAAGCCACTTAGTAATATTTTCCACAACCTGTTTTTAGTAATTAGGCTTGAATTTGCTGGTTCAAAATTTGGCAACTTTGTAAACTAAGGAACTTGCAATGTGGTCGATGCACCAGCAGAGGGCAGTGTAAGTCAGTGTTTTACTGAGCCTCTCACTTGTGTTTGCAAAAGTGGTTTATTTCAGAGATGTGATTTGAGAATTAAAAAAAAAAAAAAAAGAAAGAAAATTATTTGACAATGAAAAATTTTACAAGTTTTTTGTTGACTGTTCTCTGGTAAGAGAATAATTTGTCTGGGACAGAATTGAGCTGCAATTTTATTTTATGAATTTAATTTTTTCTTGATTCCTTTATCAACTAGTATGCGTGACTGTGAAAGGTATAGTCCGTCTGTATGCCATTTTATTAATGCATTTAAAAGATGTAATATTTAATTTGATGAGACATGCTTTTCTTCAGCTCAATTAGCGAATACTAGCCTTTTTCAAGTTTATGTCTATGAAGGGTTTCCATTATTTTTTTATTTTTTTAAATATATCTTATTGATTTTTTTACAGAGAGGAAAGGAGAGGTATAGTTAGAAACATCAATGAGAGAAAAACATCGACCAGCTGCCTCCTGCACACCCCCCACTGGGGATGTGCCCGCAACCATGGTACATGCCCTTGACCGGAATCAAACCCGGGACCCTTCAGTCCGCAGACCGACGCTCTATCCACTGAGCCAAACCGGTTTTGGCGGTTTCCATTATTTTTATAAGGGAGTCAAGTAAAGGCCATATCCCAGTTATGTGGCCCGTCAAGTGTTGGTGACCTTCAGAGAGTAACATCAAGCACTGCCTCTTGTATTCTATTGTGTTGTGCTTCCTCACATAACACCTGACACATAAATTATCCTCCACACAAACCCTCTGGGTATAAATCTCACTCTCTGCCCCTCTCATTCTCCAACCCTCCCCCCTCCCCAGAGCACAGTCCCCGCTTCCCCACCACCTCTTTTTTTTTTTTTTTTTTTGGTTAATCCTCACCTGAGGATATTTTCCCATAAATTTTTAGAGAGAGGAAGGGAGGGGGAGAGACAGAGAGAGAGAAACATTGATGTGAAAGTGAAACATCAATTGGTTGCCTCCTGTATGCACCGCATTCGGGGCCGGGTGTTGAACCTGCAACCCTTCAGTCTGTGGGCTGATGCTCTAACCACTGAGCCAAACCAGCGAGGGCCCCCCTTCTCTCGTTATAGTAGCTTCTCTCTAAGTGCTCACCCCTCTCCCTTTCAGCGTTTTACATCCCATACCACTCTCCCTCTACTACGGACACTGTTTGTGTCTCCCCAAATTCTTAGGTTAAAGCCCTAACCCCCAATGTTACCGTATTTGGAACTAGGGCTTGTGAGGAGGTGGTAAAAGTTAAATAGGTCACAGGGTGGTGCCCTCATCCGACAGGGCTGGTGGCCTTACGAGAAAAGGAAGAGACGCCAGAGCTCTTCTGCCACGTGAGGCCACAAGGAGCAGGTGGCCGTCCGCAAGCCAAGAAGAGGGCTCTCCCCAGGACCCGAACTGGCCAACACCTTGATCTGGGACTTCTAGCCTCCAGAACTGTGAGAAAATATATTTCTACTAGAGGTCCGGTGCATGAAATTCGTGCACGGGTAGGGTCCCTAGGACTGGCTGGCGATCAGGGCCGACTGGAGCCTTCGGCTGCTGGTCGGAGCCTCCCTTCCCCAGCTGCCGGCTGCTGGCGGGGGGCCTTTCGTCATTCTGCGCCACCCCCCGTGGTCAGCACACATCATAGCGAGCAATCAAACTCCCGGTCTCCCAGCTGAACTCCTGAGGGGACAACTTGCATAGTAGGCTTTTATATGCCGTATATAGATTGTTTAGACCACACAGTCTATGGTATTTTGCTATGTCAGCCACAGCTGACTAAGATAGCCTATTAGTATGTTATGGGGACCCAGGGACAGGGAAGGGAGCCATCATTGCGTGTTGGGAGGTAGCAGAAGCTGGGCTGGAAGGACAGGAGGGTGAGGATTGGCAGAAAGGCAGGGTGGCAGGCCTGGGAGGTCTGGAAGAAGGAGTGAATGTCTAAAATGATGGAGAGTGAAGACTTGCACTTGGATGCATACGAAGACCATGAGGAAAGATGGCATAGATTGGCGAAGCCTTAGAAACTAGTCTGAGTGATTTGGCCTCCATGCCACAGGGAGCTGTTCCAACTGGGAGACGCCACGCTCTCGGGAGCACGGGCTGTCAGGGTTAGCCACGCCCAGGTAAGGGCTGTGCACGCCTCTGGTCCAGTTTGTTTCGTTTCTTTCTTTTGTTGATGGGGCTGCTTTCTTGGCGGGATTTCAGCTATCTTTCTGGGTATCTATCTGAGCAGGGGAGGAGAGAATGAATTCAGAGCTCAGTGCTGTTTGATGGGAAAGTCAGGGGCTGTGGAGGTAAGGGGGTATCGTTAGAAGACTGTGAGCAGGAACGGGAAATGGGGGGCAGGAGCTAGTGTCCCATTTGGAAGGGGAGGCTTGGGGTCTGCTTGCCCTATTTCCTTCTTCCATAAATTCCCAAGGCTCTGTGCCCAGTGGTTCATTCTTCCAGGTGGCATTCCTGTAGGAGAGGTGGCTGCCTTTCTGCAGATGGCAGTCCGGCTTATTAACACGTATAGGGCCACACACAAGTTTAAGTTTCTAGGACATAAGCCCAGGCGAGGCTGAGCCTCTCCAGGCCTTTGAAGCTGCATAGCGGTGGCTTTTTCGACCTCAGGCAGAGAGGGCAGCCCCAGGAGATGGGCCTAGAAAGATGGTGACTTCTGATACTTGGTAAACTGGTTCTTCAGGTTCCACCTCACCACGTGCCAGCTGTGGAACCTTGAAGATGACAAATGTAGCCTTTATTCTGGGTGACCATGAGGGATCTGTGTTAATGGAGAAAAGGAAGGATGGATATTGAGTAAAGGTTGGATAAAGGCTGACAGCTCTTTTATAGTTTCTTTCTTCATTAAAATAAATAAATAAATAAATAATAAATAAATAAATATATATATATATATATATATATATATATATATATATATATATATGACTTTGTCCTCTTTTTCAGAGGCTCCCCTTGCTAATTTGTATATATTTCGTCTTGCACATTTTGGACATTCACACTTTTTCTGACCTCTGAGACGGGATATGTATCACTCACTGTCTGACATGATCTTGTTTATGTGTTTACATGGTTCATTGTCTCCTGCTGTCACTGCGCACGAATACAGATTTCTAGAGCTGGGGCCTTGGTCTGTCCCTCCGGTGTCTCCACACTTAGGAAGTGCTTGTAGCGCTTGGCAAATATTTGCAAATGAATGTAGGAATCCTGAAGGGGAAGGAGCAAGTTTTACTGAGCACTGAATTCATTCTCTCCTCCCCTGCTCGGCGCCCAACCCTTACTGTGCGGTCAGTGACCCATTCTAAAAGGTGTTCATGTTAGAGGCTTGTGTGCAGGCATTGCCACAGGGGGGCGCTACAGCATCTGAAAAGAAGGGAGCCTCCCTGGTCAGTGGGGGTGTGCTCCGGGCTCCTCCTAGTGAAGTGGAATGTTGTCCCTCAGCTCCTTCCCCGGAAAGGGTTGTGTCCTGCTAAGTTTGCAAAACCACCCAACTTCATCTGAAGTGTTTCAGTTACTACTTTCTGGTTTGCAACACCACATGCACTGGTCTTCTGCTCCTGGTGGGAGACAGGGGGTGATAAGTCAGGTATGGGAATGTCAGCGATAAAGAATGTTTTCAAAAAGATGCGCTCCTATAGATTCTCCTTCACATGCACAGGACCAGTGGACCTAGAACTAACTGGAACACGCTGTAGAAATTCTTCAGGGGACATGTGGTGACAAAGGGATTAAAATGATATGAAGTGACATACTGATTATTTGCCTAGGGATGGAAATTTCTAGATAGAAAGTTCTGAAAGCAGTTTTATAAAGTCGTTTAAGCAGTTCCCATTTGTGTTCAGATAGTGTTAATTTTTTAACACTATCTGAACACAAAATAGAACATCCAACTTCCGTCAAACTCAGTATTTAACTAAGGGAAAGCCCAAATCAGGAGGTATCCTTTCTGAATGTGAGATCTTTCTCTTTTTTCTTTTTCTACTTTGGCAGTGTTTCGTATGGCTCTCTGCTTTCTTTTCCCTAACATGGGGCATTAGCACTTAGATTATTGCTGCCAGATTTAAAAAAGACTAATTGAAATGAATTAAAGGTGATGGTGTAAATATGAATTCCTACCCTTTGGGTGCCCTGTATGTATATGCTGTTTACTTCTATGTGTACCTACATATTTAGTTAGGGTCATATGTAACACTCTGAATGTGCCCCCAAGGAGAAGATAAAGGAAAGATCAGAGGCTCCAAAAATCTTAACCTCTTTTAACTGGAAATCAAATTTTACTGTGTACTTGTGTAATTAAGCCATTCTGGCAAAAAAAAAATAAATAAATTTCTTGACGTGACAACACTTGAAGGACATGCAATGTTATTGCTAAATTGATTTTGCAAGGTTTAGACCTATCGGCACGGTGAGATAAAAGCTAAGTTCTTTAAGTTCCGTAAAATGGGATTTAAGGGCCCCTGTACTTGAAAACAAGAGAATATTTTCCTGGTCAGGCCACACACACACTGGCTATTCTGATAGAGATTTGGATGTTGAAGTCCATTTCTGAATTTTAAAACCCAAAGGTAATAAACAAATTTTACATTAAACAGATTTCCCTTTGATCGTATTCTATATACAATGAGATCTTCATTCAGGATTTATTTTTCCAGGTCAATATTAAGTTGAGTTTAAGAGCATACGAGAAATTAAAACCTTATTGCCTTTTCTCCAAGGGTGGACTTAATGGGAGTAATACCTAAATAAAAAAAATCTAAACTATTTTAAGAATGTTCTTGGTGGTGAAAATTGTTAATGGTAGCACATTCAGAGCAAGGGAAAATGCCTCATAAATACCTAGTTTAACAACTGTGGTTTTAATAATTGTGAAAAATAACATGACTGTTAGAGGGAAGCATTAAATATTCAGGAAAATATAGACTTCTTTGAGACATAATGAAAAGTTGAAGTTTAGGGGGATAGAATAAAGTACTCTCAAAAGTATATAAAAATCGTAACGATGTTATTTCACCTGACAGAATAAGAAAATAATAACAATTATTATTTTTTTTTAATAAATAAAATAAGTCTATGGCATAGGAGGAAAAGATGACGAGTAGAGAAAGGGGAGACAAATGGGATGCGTGAGAGAGTGGCTTCAATCTGGTACAGTCAACTACTAGCCTGGCCTTGGGTATGTTAAGCAGCTAAGGCACATTCTTCTCTGTGGTCTGGGAGCAATAATACCTGTCTCAGAGGGTGTTGTGATGCTCAGATGACATGATTCAAATACAGAGTGAGATAGCTATTAGTCCTCGTCTACATAGAATACAAAGTGTTGGGGTTAAGAATGCATCATGCCCAACCAGCGTGGCTCTGTGGTTGACGTATGAACCAGGAGGTCAGGGTTCGATTCCCGGTCAGGGCTCATGCCCAGGTTGCGGGCTCGATCCCCAGTGTGGGGCATTCAGGAGGCAGCTGATCAATGGTTCTCTCTCATCATTGATGTTTCTATCTCTACCTCTCCCTTCCTCTCTGAAATAATAAAGACATATTTTTAAAAAAAGAATGCATCAGGACCCTAAAATTATCTTCCTTTGGCATGTAAATTGACCTAGAATTTATATTAAGAGTCAACTGTAGATTGTTATGCTTTGATTTGGTAATTAAAATTATGAAAAATAAAATACAGAATGGGCAGGTTAAATAGCTGGGAAAGATATTGGAGGAAACCCAGTATTCAAGTTGCATTCTGACTGGACATTGGATCTTTGTCGGGCAGAGAGGCTTGTGGGTCACCCTGTTGAAGATGATGATGATGACTGACAGTCACGGAGTTCCTGAGGTGTGTGAGGTGCGCTCAGCTCGTCACAAGCAGCGTCTGATCTAATTCTCAGGACACACACGGGACAGCCCAAAGAGGGGGTTCACTCATTAAAATGACGGACCATTGAGGAGACTGCAGTTTGGAGAGTTTAAGTAACCTGCTCAATCTCCACCCCCTCGAATGACACGGGCACGTGATGGATTTGAGGTGTCTGTGGTTATATTCTTGGGTCCCCAAATCTAACATTGGGTTTTTGGTCTGATTTATATAATTTTACCATTGAGTTTGTTTCTCTTACCTCTGTTTTTTTTTATAGAAGCATCATTTTGACAAACTGTGGTTGCTATACAAGGAAGAGACTATAGCTGCTTAAATTTATTTTAACTTTCCCTAAATATCTAATACTATCATTGTTTTCGTCTCTATTTTCCCTCCAGGGCTCACTGCAATGCAATCTGATGACAGGGTAGATCCAAATGGGGACTATGTCATGAACAGCATTTTCGTTCTTGTTGAAGACCAGTGGTCATATATTCACATTGGTGATATGAATATATGACCAATTTCCTAGCTCAGAGATGATAAATTAAAATAGCCTTGGAGGAGGGATTAGCATGGGAATCAAGCTCCTTCATAGTGTAAACATGAATTTATCCTTAGATTATATAAGCTCCCAGAAACACCCATTCCCACTTATGGGGCGGGGGGGGGACATCCAGGAGGCACCAGGATGCACAAGTGACTTAGTGGACTAATGATGGTTTGGCAGGTGAAAATAACCATGTTCCAGCAGAGGAGGGTCTGAGGGTGCTCCCCCAAACAGAGACAGGCCCCCTCCGCTTTGGGGATGGGAAGGTCGGGGGTGGAAGGAGAAGGAAGAGGGGACATGGATCTCTGGATCTCCTCGGACTTTGATCTCTGTGGCAGAAAGCCCTCCTATTAACATTGAACTTCACTGAGCTTTTTCTCCCGTAATTAGGGAACAGAAAAGCATGTTCCATACCGGAGCCCCGGGTCTAATGAACTGCAATCTAGCTGCACCTTGATGGCAAGAAGCGAGCCACCCACAAGTTGCATTTATCAATGGATTGCTGCCTTTCCCTCTGAGACACGGGGCCTGTAGGGAAACTAGCTCCTAACAGAAAAATATCTCAGCATCAACAGCAACAGGAGGATTTAGCAATACGTGAGAGAGCAAAATGACGAAACTGGACTCTAAAATGTGATGAAACTTGTGGAACACGTTTCTCACACCGTTTCAGACAGAACTGCTCTGGGCCACCATTTGCCTACATTACTCCCCTTTCCCAGCACGTGGTAGCCGTCCAGTGCTGACCCAGCATGGCCTTTGGCTCTATTAAGGGGGTGCTGTGAGAGCCCCTGGTTGTCAAGGCTCTGTCTCTCCGTGTAGGCGGGAGGGCTCAGGCTGTGGTGTGGAAGTTGGCAGGGAGGTGCCCACTGGAAAACGGGCTTGTCCGGGGAATTGCTTGAAAGAAAAAGGCCCTTTATTAAGCCCCTCTCTTTACCTCCCGCCTTCCCACAAGGACAAGTAAACAAGTAGGAGAAGGAGACTATATAGAAACACTGATGGTTATTATTCTTCTTTCTCTTAAAACTGGCATTGTGAAAGTTCTTCTATCGGAGAATAGTCATTGATCAAGGCAGAGAAAGGAAACGTGACCGAGAGGAGGTTAGACTGCTTCTTGTTTCGTATCCACAAAGGGCTCTTCTCTGTTGGTAACTTTGGAAGACATGGGTAATGATGGCATTCTAAGTTACTAAGTCCCCAATACACTGTTCTCTGTTAGGAAGCAAGCGATGACCTCTTATTTTATGCGACATCAGGCGAACAGGGGAGAGGACTTATTAATGCGACTCAGTGCGTTTCTGAAGCAGTACTGCAGCATTCTGTTTTTTAACGCTTGTTCTGGTAAAAGTAGGTTTTTCTAAAAACGTAAAAGCAAACGAAGAGGAAATCCCCAAATAGCCAAGGAAGAAAATTAGGGGTTGCTTTGGAAGACTGATCATGTCCACGTTGCCCTCGGCAATGAAATGGAATATGGTTCTTCACATTTCAAAGGGGCCTTTGGAACTGTTTGACGTTGAAACGGGGACTCAGAACTGTTGGACACTGAAACTGGGACTCCAACATTCTTGGTTATTACATGTTTATTTCTAGTCTGCAGAGGCAAGATTTTTTAAAGGAAAGAAATGGGGGGAAATAGATACAGAGGCAAAGAAGCATTGAACAGACTGTCAAACTACAATGGGAAGACAGGGGAGGTTGGGGGGGGTGCTGTAAGAGATCAACCGAAGGACTCATACCCATGCATATAAGCACAACCAATGGATACAAGACACTGGGGCGGGGGGAGGGGGGATGGGGGGCAAGTGAAGGCATGTACTGGGGGGTAGGAGAGGCCGGTGGGGGGCAATGGGGGGGGGGGGAAGGAGACATAGGTACTACTATTTGTAATACTTCAAACAATAAAAATAAAAAACAATAAAAAACACAGTTGTAAACAATAAAAATAAAAATAAAATAAAAGGGGCCTTCGGACCAAGTCAGCCCCTCCGAGTTTATTTCCTGGGATGGTTCTGGCAGGGGTACCCTGAAATCAGCAACCCCCCATCTTATTGTCAATAGCAGGGTTCAGGCAGCCTTTCACGATGGTGTCGGTTCTTGAACTGGCAGCTGGTACATAGTTGCTTTTGTTACCAGATCATTAATATATAGAATACCCATATAACAGAACAGAAAATATTGTAAAATCAGGCATTTGGTTTCACACAACTGTTTGTTTATAGCATTCACCAATTTTTTTAAAAAAGAGGTAAACTGACTAGTGTGAGTGACAGAGTGAAGCGAAGAAAAACCACAGCAGGTGAAATAAAGGAACCTGTGTTTTTGGCGTGTCGTTCTGGTAGGAAAATTTCCCAGCGGTACATCACCCTAATACAGCTGTGGGTAAGTTGTTAACTCTTTTTAAAATTCTACTTCTAAGGGTATTTGTCATCATCAGAGGTAACCTTTTCTCTTGCTTCGGATGTGTTAAGTCTTTGCACTTATTAATTCTTTTATGTAGTGTTTGTAGTTTGTAGAAGGAAATTGATTTTCTTGTAATGGGAAAATCATCGCTCCTATTATGACATAAAACTTTAATTTGATGTCTCCTTCACTGACCCAAGCTAATTACAACAAAAACATGTTAACAAAGTGAGTAAAGTTCTTTCTTTCATGCATCAATTTTACTACTCAGGGTTGCCCCAGAAAGTCTTAAATGAAGGTGCTGCTCCATTACCCTGGGACTGTGTGTGTGAGAGCACGAGAGAGAGAGAGAGAGAGAGAGAGAGAGAGAGAGGGAGCACACTCTGACAATCTGTGGAATGGTGATGCTCAGAGTGAAACTGGAACTCCTCAGATCATCGGTGGGCTTCTAAGAAGCAGAGAAAAAGAAATATTAAAGGGCGTTATAGGGAATGGTCAGCACACACCACAGCTGAAAGGCACGGACACAGCTTCCTCTTTAATTTGGGCAGATTGGAATGCACTCCCCCAAAATCAAACGGAAATAGTAAAATTTAAAAACGTTTATGAGCGCCCAACTCAGCTGCACCTGGCTTCCCTAATTGCCTTCAACCGAGTCATTACCGGGGAGGCAAGATGTTTAGCCACCAACAGCCCTTATTAATGTATAATAGGAATTTACTTGTAAAGCCGAATTACTGGGATGGCATGATGTCATAAAGACAGAGTGCTGACATTTTGGATTGTTTTATGTAGGAATGTTGAATTATATTTTAAGAGTGGGATATTCCTTAGGTAATTAGTCACAATTTGGTGAGGCCCCAGTGTAGGTGAGGCGCACGGATACACAGAATTCCTGATTGTAATGGTCCTGCATTAAAGGCTGCGTTTGTGCAAATGCATGTCCTTCTCATGAATTATCTGGAGGAAAAACCTTCTCTAGACACTGGCATATGTGCAAAACGCGGCCCTAGCAGGTGTACATACATGTTTCAGCAAGGCCGTTGTCCTGGTTTCCGTACAAATGTCAGAATTTGTGGGATTATAAAACGCCTGCAGGTTTTCTTCTTGGTCTCAGTGATGCCAGAAGTGAGATGCATTAATTTTGCCGGACCTCAAACCTCGAATCTGCCAATGTGGTTCTGTGATGAATGGCTGCAGACGTGTACCTACCTCATAAATATGGTGCGCCTTGATTACTAGGCTCTGTTTGCAGAGCAGTCGTGACGTGACGCCAGCCCTTCCCTGGCAGAGCCCGTTTTGGAGGGGTCTGTCACTCGGCCACAAAACATCCCTCGGGATGACATTTTGAATATGAGTCCCTCATCCTGGGGGACAAAGACATTTAAAGGAGCAGATCTAAGTGTTCCACTTACCTTTCTGTGGGCTTATGGAGACCTAAGCCGCATATGAAAAAATTCAAGTTAGGAGGAAATATTTAAATAGTAAAGAGGGCTTCTTGTTGCTCGTTTCATTCCGTTGTTTTCCTAAGGAAATACTTCACACTTGGGTGTTGGGTCATTTATTTATACCAGAAGGGAACATTGTAAACACGGCTATGCTATCAGAAGACATTTAAAAAAAATCGTTCGGTATTCATGTCAGTAGGATGGTGTATGCCAGTTCGCCACCTAAAAGTCATGTTTTAGGTCAAAATCGATAAGAATTCTAGGACGAAGCTTGACATAGGCAGGCGTTGGACAGTATACCGTGAAGGGAGCCACCTTGGAGAGGACGACAGACACCCTTTCTGAATGAGAACATAATTGTACTCTCACTCTTGTTCTGACGTGGGAGAAAGTCGCCAGGACCTGCCCCAGGGCCATGTCTGTCACGTCCGGAGGCCTGGTGACGGCATCGCGATGCCCACCCTGGCCAGTGGGGGCGAGGGGATGGGTCGCCCTCAGGAGTTGGGGTTTCCACGACAGGTCGGGGCAGGACTGAGGGAGCCCTCGTGGTTGTCAGTGTGCAGGAGGCTCTGCACGTTGGCGGGCGCGGAGGCCAGGAGGCCAGGAGGCCAGGGCCGACTGTGTTGGAAACTGAGTGGGTTGGATGGAGGCTGGGTCAGAACCCGAACTTCTGAAGTGGGTGTTCAGCTACCACAATTTACTGGACTTGTTAGAGAGCTTAAGAGTTTTCATTTAAAACGCCGTCTTGCAGCACTTCGTAATTGGCTCCAAAGCCACGAGAAGGCCTGACTGAAAGTGCTTTTTGGGGTTCATTTTTTGTCTTTTGGGGGGATGGGGGGATTGGCTGTGCCCTAAAATTGTTTAATCTGCATTGATGGGTGAGTTTTAGATTTTCTTCCTCCCTCCCTCCCTTTCCTTCTACTTTGCCTCCTTTGGAAAATGGGACGGTCCCTTTAAGGCCGCAGTAACAAACCATTCCAGGACAAAAAACTTTCTTGCAGCTCCCAGCAGCAAGAGGACTTTTCCAGAATCTTCAGCAGGTGGCAGAGAGGGATACAAGATGGGCACATACTTCCGTTCTCTTTCTAGTGCCTGAAATATGCATCAAAATATCCTCATAACTGTGTCTGCCCTCAGCTCATCGCCCTGGGCTGGACCACACTCTTCGCTTTACAGCGTTGGACTCCTCCCCATGAAATGGGAACCGCAGAAGCGGAACCTGTAATTCTTAGGTTGGCAGGCATGAGACTTGAGTGACAATGCAGGGCCCTGAATCAGTGCCGGGCTGAAAACGTACCATTTTTAGGTTGAAAGCACTTTTTGAGATCATCTTATCTAGCCCCTTACTAGTATATTGCCTTCGGTCATTGATCTATTCAGTAACCATTTATTAAACTCTACTATCAGCCAGGTATGTAGAGTAAGAGGAGCGTTGCTGTATTGATCTTACTAAGAAAGTAGGAAAGTGCAGAGTCTTGTTGTTAAAAGAATGTCGTAATATGTGACTATATAGAAATAGAGAATTTTCAGTCTGGTCAATATTTTTTCCTGTTTGGGAAGACGGAAGGACAAAGTCTAAATGCCTATTGAATGATTTTCCATGAAGCTTTGAGCACCTCGCACGCCTTGGACTTGATGTTTTCTAAGTTCCTGGTGTCACTGTGGCCTCAGGTCTGGTCCCACCTCCGCTAGGTGATGTCAGGCTCCTGGTAAGGCGTGTGGAAGGGCAGAGGTGAGTACAAGTGCCCCAGGCCCCACCATTACCTAGGAGCATGGACACTGCATTCCCCAGACCCAGTCCCTTCTAAGTCCCTAAAAGCAACCCCTAAGCCAGTGTGGATGGGTAGAACCAGCGAGTGGATCCGGGCAGTTAAGTTGCCTTAGGGACCAAACCTTGCCACCAGAGCTCTAGATTCTTCCCCTCCTGCTCATCCTCTTGATTGTAGACCCCTCAGGCTCCTCCCCAACCATCCTCCACCTTGGAGCTGGACAGGGCTGCTCTGCCTTCGGCTACTGCTTACCTGCACATGTTTTTTCTCATCCTGCTGTCAGTATCGTGATGGGGAGGAGCGCTCGTTCCAGAGTGACTGAGGAGTGGGAACACTCAGCTCAGTCTGTCCCCAAAACCTCCGCTTGACTCGGTCACATTCCGACTGTTCTCTGCTGCCCTGAGGTCGAAGGAATGCAAAGCATCCCCCTGGCTTCTCTCTTCTCCGAGGCCTCTGCATGGCCCCCCAAACCCACCAACTTACTCAATTGGTTCTCAGGACCGGCCCCTCATTAACAGATCACTTCTCTGATTCACTGTGGGATGTTAACAGCGTGGTGGTGTCCGGATGAGATTAGGAGCAGACAGGGTCTGCTGCTAGTGAGTCTAGTTAAATATTTCTTAATGAAACATTTTGAGAGGAGTCAAGTTCTTGAGCACTCACTCAACCCATCAATCAGCATTTATTGATCTGCTTGTTATCTGACTGTCATTTTTGGCATTATTTTACTATTTGCTAACCCACAGATAAACTCTCAAGTAATTTTTAAAAATACGTTTTTACTGATTTTAGAGAAGAGGAAGGGAGAGGGATAGACAGATAGAAACATGAGAGAGACACATTAATTGGCTGCCCCCACCCCACCGGGGATCGAGCCTAAAACCTGTGCAGCTGTGGCGAGCGGTCACGGCCATGCTATACTCAGCCCCAGGGTGCCTTATGTGCCACACCAGCTCAGCCAGGTTCAGTGACCCGAGAGGGGTCGGTGAAGGATTGAGAAAAGACAGACAAGAGAATGAAAGCTGGGTCTCAGTGGGACGCTGCCTCTCTGATGGAGAGACAGCGCCACCGACTACAAGCCGTGTCTTTATTTTATAGCCAGATTTCCACGAGGCAAAGTGAGGGCGAGGTCAAGATGTTTCCAACATTCTCATGAGTTTCGATCCTACTCAATTACATGCACCCGATCAAGCTTTGTTTACTTGCAGCCTCTATCACTCAGGCTCGTGGGGCCACGTGTTCGGACCACAGGTTCAAGCTGACAACTCCAGCTGTTGGCTATCATTGTGCTGGGAGGCTCTGCCCTCCAAGCTGGGACTTGCACGTGGCCATGAGAGGACTGTGCCCTCTCATCAGTCCAAGGCTTGAACCTGTCCAAACTCTGTAGCCGCAGCCCACAGGGAGGTTCATAGGTGAGTCACATTGGCTGGGCTCAAGTAATATTTTTGTTTGGACACTTGCTACTGCCATGATTTCTCAAAATGAATCATTTTAAAAGATAACATATGGAATTCTACTTTGCTCCGCATGGCTTAGTGTTTCAGTATTTTTCAACATCTTCCTCATTTCTGTATACCAGTATCACAGAAAGATGGGAATGAAGATGCCTGCTGGGCTGTGAGGTAAGACATGATGGAGACGGAAGCCTGTTATGATGGGGGTGTGATGGGATTTCAGGAGTCACAGCCCCAGTTAGGCAAGTCTTCTCGGTTACCTGGACTTTACACGTTGTAACTGCAGCAAACCTCTGAATAATGAGGGGTGAGGACTGCCGGCCCCCATGCAGTCAAATATCCATGTATAACTTTTGACCCCTGACCCCAAACTTAAACTACAGCTGGCCACTTGCATCTGTGAATTGAACAACCACCATGGGTTGAAATAATATTTTCAATCTCTGGTTGAGACTCTGTCGTTGGGAAACCATGGTTAGGAATGAGAAAATACTGTTTTCTCTTGTGGGTGGTTGAAGCAGAAGATCCAAAACCCGAGGATATGAAGGGCAAATTGTATGTATTGGGGGGGAAAGGCATGTATTAGTGGATCTGCACAGTTCAAACTAGTGCTGTTCAAGAGTCAGCTGTAGAAGGAAAGGGAGTAGAACTCCGTGGTTCTAAAAGTGTGCTATTCTAGAGTCCAGGCAAATACTTGGGTGGCCTATTGTTCCTACAATTCATGAATAACTCCACTGGCTTGAATGTCTATGTTCAACATAGCAGGAGGTTGAGACTTCTCACCAATACTCAGCTGATCTCCCAAGAGAAGTTCCCTGTTTGTCCAGTACTTGACACATGCCAAAAATTTGTTTTATCATTGTCTAGTGGTTCAAAAAACTGGATGTAGTGTCTGGATTCACAGCTCACAAATTTAGCATTCTTTCCTTAAAGTTCTCTGTGTCACTGAAATTAAGGCTCTGCTATGGAATCACGATTAAAAAAACAACTAGACCCTTTGTGTGTTCCACAAGCCTAACAATCAAAAGTTAAGTCTCATAAAAATAATCTTGTAGTATCTTCTATTCAGTCACTTTTGAGTAGCACTGATGCTCATTCACCACAAGAGGGCAGCACAGGTGGTTGAATGAAGGAAATGGCCTTTGCAGAAATGGTGACGTTTGTAATGCTAGTTTTCAATCTACAGGGTGTTTTACACACAATTCACATACGAGTGTGTGGAGGTCTCAGCAGTTCTCTGTGACAGGTAAAGCAGGCATAATTATCCTCATGTTATAGATGGAGAAATGAAAGCTGGGAAGACTTAAAGATGCCTGTGTTCAGTGTACAGCTACTGAATGCCATCCAGTGCTTGAATCCCGCACAGCCTTCTTACCTGACTCTAGGTCTCTTTCCACCATACCACTCTGCCTAGGAATGGTGCATTATCATCCTTCCAGTGGCCTCCCAGAGTAGAGCTGGGAGGCCACACAAAGGCTAGAAAACCGTCTGTTCTGTGGCAACGGCTCTCAAATGTTTCATCTGACACAGCATCTTGTTCAAGCTTCCTACCTCCACTCCTCCCGACCCCTCCCCATGTGTCCTGCTCTGGGAAGATGGGAAAGGCTGGGACTGTCTGCCTTCTAAGCAGCCCCATGGACAGCTGTCATTGTAGTCTGTTATTTTGATCTGTGTTACATCGTGGCTCTTAAATAGGTCGGAGGTGGGGAAGAGGACGAGAGGGGTTCAAGTGAAGAGGAAACCTGGACCTGGGCATCCGTAGTTCACATACCTACTTCAGTTTCCATGGTGAACTTGGAAATTCCCTGTGGACTCCCAGAGCTCCACCCCTTTAAGTGCTTTCAAAGGAGATAGCCGGACCCAGTACAGGCTCAAGCAAGGCTCAGTCAGAACTCAACGAAACACCCCATTATTGAAAACCCAGATCAAGTTCCCAGATTCCAAGACTGAGCGTTGCAGTGGCTGCGGGCGGTCCCAGAAGCGGTCACTTGGCTGGGTGACTTACATACAGAATTTATTCTAAAGGGATTTTGCCACCTATTCTTTCTTCTTTCTGGTAATTAGGGTGATTCTATCAGATAATTAATTTTAAGGGCTTTTATTCATTTGTTGGGGGGAAAAAATAAAAGGCTCAGGTAGCATCCTGTGGTTATACCAGTTGCCCAATGATTCATGAATTCCGATTGAGAACTGGAGTAGGTACGATCAATAAGTGAAAAATAGGTGCTGCCTAATTGCCTTTTTAAATCAGTAAAATAATTAAAGCCTTTATAGTCTGGCCAATTAATTGTATAGTCGGCTTAATAAGGAAAATGCTTGAGAAAGATAAAATTACAATACCACAAGCAACTAATAGCTAAAAAAAAAAACTTTCCTCGTGGAGTTGATTAATTATCCTCCTCCTTTTTCTCTTAAGAGACTAAACATTCAGTAAATCCGTATAGTTCCAGTGTAGTCAGCATTCCCATTGTAAAGTGCCAGTGTTATCATTTTTCATTCATCATTTTCTTAGGGTCCGATGTGAGTGTCATTGTTGTGTTTAGTAAAAGAATACAAATATTTATTTTAAATGTTTCTTTAAACAGAGTCTTAGTGGAGGGTAGAGCCCCCTAATGCTCTACAGCTGGGTTTGGAGGCTTTACAATTGGTTTTCGTCTGTGTACCAAGTCCTCTGCAAACGCTCAACTGCCGAGAGCAAAATCTCACTTGACAAGAAGTCTAGATATGGATTTATGCAATCGGATGTGATGTTTACTTAGGACCTGCTAGGATCTACCTGGGAAACTTGCCTCTTATCCCTTTATTAAAAAGTTCTAAATACATATTTGCACAGTGTTTTCTTATGGAAACATCTGTGTAAGGAATGTTTAACTTACTCATTTCCAAAAGGGAAATGTTAAAAGGGAGGAAGACAGAAATTAGGTAAGCAATTGCTTAGAGAAAGAGTACGAACATGAGACATTGAGGACTCGGAGTTTTGGCTGAGTTGTCTTTCGTTCTCACGTTGGTGCGGATGGATAAGAGAATTGTTATCCTAACCAGTACTCACTATCCACATCTCATTCCGAAGCCCTTAAATTAAACATTCGAACCGTCTTTTTGGGAGGAGTTGGCTCTTGGCTTTCCCCCCCATCTTTTTTTCTTTCTGTTTAGCCTGCATTGAACCTTTGGCCTTACCCCAAGTGTATGGGTGGTATATGGTTTAAAATTGATATATTAATGTTGAATTTTTATTGTCACAGTTTCTGTTCGTACTCCTTTCAAACCTTTCATTTATTTGTTTCTGAACCTTGGATATCTCATAAAAATGTCACCATTGTGGCTGAACATTAAGCACCTTCCCATTTTGCCCTGGGCCGTTGAAATAAATTTGGACCAGGTGCCCTGTGCATAATGGAGCCCCTTGAAGTGCTCTGATAATGAGCCGGGGGCGGAAGCTGTCAGCTTTCAGCTGGCTTGAAGAATGCAATTAGAGCAGTTTTAATACAGCGGAGGGACCCCATCCAACCAGGGCCATTTTGAGTTAAACCAAGTCTAGAATCCTAAACGTGTACTTTTAAGCATTTGAGCTGTGTCTCCGCACCGAGAATGGGAGAAGGCGTTGCTGTGCGATGTGTTCATTTTGAGTCAAAGAGGAGAAACATCTTCCAAATGCCCATGGAAGTTCTCCCATCCCTCCTGTGATGCTATTGTGACATTATTTATGATCTGCTGTCACTCTGATCAAGGGAGCTAGTGTCAGGTTAAGTCTCAAATCAATCAAGTATTTAGCGAGACCACTTAGCTCAACTTTTCTTTTTAAGGGGGGGAAAAAAGTGGATTCCCTAAATATCTATTAATGTGGGGAGTGCTTAAAACATTCACTGTAGGACACTATTAGAAAGAATGTTGCCTATTATATATTGTTGAGTACGTTATTCACAGGACAGTATGTAAAGTGTGATTCTGTTTTCTGGGGAAACTATGCAACTACGATATACATTTATAGGTGCATAGAAAAGGTTGGGGAAAATGCACACCAAATCGTTAATGATGAAAAGGGGAAATGGGGACAAGTTGTTTTTTTCCTTTATATGTGTATTTTTGAATTATTTAACCAATAATTTTCATATTCTAGGAGTAGGACAGCTCACTGTCAAGTCAATGACTTACTGTAAGTGAGTGAATGAGCTTCCGTGGGGCAGGAGTGAGGGAGGAGCCCACTTCTGTTAGTCCCCAAGATGCTGGGCTATCAGAGCGAGAAAACTTACTGCCAAATGAGAGCTTTCTGTTCCTCATTTCAGATCATTGTTCCAACATCTTCACTCCACAGACACTCGCTTTACATCTAAGGACACCTGTGTTCAGAGAGAGTCAGTGATGTGCCAAGTCACGAGTTTAAAGTGAGGTGTCGGGATTTGAACCCAGCTCAGCTCAGCTCCAAAGGCGGGGCCCTTAACCCCCTCTCCAGGCCCTGCTTGGTTTCTTAGCACAGTTCTTTGAAAGCAGATCCTGTTTCCAGGGTCATGTTATCCTTTCATCCTTGATTTCTTCCCAGAAAATGAGGACGTAGTTCAGGAGGAGTGGTTACTGTTGCTCACGGCTGACATTTCTTATAAACACTTGGCCCACTCATTAAAAACATTCTGGACGCGTGGGATCCACAGTGGCGTCTCCAGTGACTGGAAGCCTTTGTCATAAAATGAGGGCGTGTATGATAATGTCAATCCAATTTCAGTTGAAAAATAATTTCGCACAGTGGGCAAGATGGGATGTCCTCATTAACGAGAAATAGTATGCAAAATTTAAACATCAGCATAACTATGAAAATATTCTTTTATAAACTCCTAATTGCTGAATTTAAGCTGATTACTTACATGACTCATTTCTTCTAACATTTATCATTTAATAAGCCCTGAATATATACCTATATATGCATTTCTATTTCTTTGTTTTAAAGCCCTATACATTTCTTTTGTCTCTTTTTTCGCTTGCATTTCTGCTTCATAGGGGACACTGCTTTCCTGTTGGCCTTTTAAGATGTTATGCAGAATATTGAAATCCCATTTCAGGTTTCAGCTCTAGCCCACAGCTTGACCTTTGAACTATTCCTATGAAAGAAATAATAACCCAGAGACAGAAAGCAGAATGGTGGTTGCCAGGGGCTGGGGCAATAGGGAGTTATTGTTTAATGGCTATGGAGTTCCAGTTTCAAGGTGAAAGAAAGACTTCCGGAGATGGCTGGTGGTGATGGTAGCACAAAATTATGAATGTACGTCATACGACTGAACTGTACACTTAAAAATGGTGACGATGACAAGTTTTATGTTATGTGTATTTGACCACACACAAAAAAATTGGAAAGACCATTAAATTTAGCCACAAGTGAGCCTCATCCGGTGACCCGAACTAACATTTAATGGATTTAATGGCCCTTCTTGTTTGCTTACCTGGGCAAAGTATGCATTTAGCCAAATAATGTAAAGATCCCTCCCAGAAGCCTGAAATCAGTGCAGCACAGGGAAATGCGAGGCACAGTGAAATTTGCAGCGAGTCTTGTGTAATAGTTACTTGGCTGTATTTGTATAAAGCATGAGAAAGTAATAGAATACAGTGGAGAAGAAGCCTCACCTCTGATTTTCTTAACAGGAAAAAACTCTTCTTTTTGAGCATCTACTTTAACGTAGATGACTGAGTTTATTTGGCATTTGGGTTCCTCTTTCATATACAATTTCTTTCCATTTGTGGTTACCGAATTTTCTTATGTTTGATCCTGTAATCATGAGCTTGTCTTTGAACCTTCTGTCCCTTTGCTGCAAAAAAGAATTCACTCACCCAGGGCCTTCAGCCTGTGGAAGGTTAGCTACTTTGAAACAGAATGCTTGTCCCTCGTGGGGTTGCCAGCCAGCCTTCCCCTGGGAGGTGCGGGGGATGAATGGGTATAGTTAGCATGATGATGCGGGAGGGTTCAGTATTCCTCAAAAAGGGGTGCACCGCCCTGGCCAGCATTGCTCAGTGGTTAGAGTGTTGGCCTGCACACCAAAGTGTCGAAAGTTCGATTCCCAGGCCAGGACACGTTCGTGGGTTGCAAGTTCAATCCCTGGCCCCGGTTGGGGGCCCATGCGGAAGGCAGCCAATCCATGTGTCTCTCTCACATGGATGTTTCTCTCTCACTCTCTCTCCCTCCCCCCTCCCTTCCACTCTCCCTGAAAATCAATGGAAAAAACATCCTCAAGTGAGGATTAACCAAAAAAATAGGGGGGGGTGGGGGGGAGCGGGGTTCACCTCAGGGGTTTTAAGTACACCTTGTGAATTTGTCCACAGCAGAAGGGCAAACGCTTCAGGCCAAACCATTAAGAGGCTCAGCTCAACAAACCGCTTTGAAGTGAACAAAGCAAACTGCTAAGATTTGGGCCCAAAGAGTAACGTGGTCATGACTTGGGGAGCTGCCTGAAGTCCCCACACTGCAGGGCAGGTCTGAGGACTGACGCCTCAGGAGTGAGACTGCTGATACAAAAGAGCCGACAAAGCAGAGACGTGGCTGGGACGGGGCGGGGAAGGGGGGCGGGGGTGGGGGAGTCCCCGAGAGATGAGAGACCGGGTTGCCAGCCAGGCTGTGGCTCTATTCGCGCTGTGTCTGGGGCTTTTCTAGGTATTGGTGGCTTGTTTAAAAACTTAGGGAATTCGCAGCGCCTCTTGACTCTAATGAGTGATATCCAAATAACAGTAGGGTTTGGTCTGAAAGAAAGACCGTGGGTCACACATCCCATCCCTTCCCCACACCTCCACACAGTGCTGATGTGGAAGCCGTGTATCTTCAGGCGGGGTCCCCTCACCGCCCCCCCCATACCCTCCCCAGGTTGGGAAGGGGCAGAAACAAGGTGAGAGAGGTTGTCTTCTTCTTTTTCCTAAATATAATTGCTTTCTGTCATTGCCACGATGTAACTGCAGTTTTAGCTTTTTAAAAAAATATGTACCCAGAGAAAAGTCTGGAAGGTATGTGCACGTGTATATAAACTAGTTCCTTTAAGATTGTAATGCGTGTGCACGGTCACACTTCAACGGTACAAAGAAAGGGAAACTCATACTCCCCGATCCCTTAACCCCATCCCAACTTTTTCTTTACTTCCCAGCGTACCCAGAGGTGTGGAAGGGAGTGCAGTTATCGGCTGTTAATACTTTCTTCTTAATGTTTTCTATATTTTCTCATTTCTACAGTTACTTTTTTTTTTTAAGTCTAAACGAGAAGTGTATGTCTCCGAGGCCGAAGCAATGCCAATTTCCATTAATGGCCTGACTTTGCAAGTTGTGTTACGCGGTGTAAGCGCGGAGTTGTGTAGAGTCATCTCCATACGTCAATGTGGCAGCAATTATTTTAAATGAACTTTATCCTTCAGCTTGAACAGATTAAGCTCTAGCGTGGGTGCGCGCATTTCTTTAATCGCGTTAATTATTTATTACACACCGGCACGCAGTTCAGCTGGGCCGGGGAAGTTGATTATAGCGCTTGTTTCCAGTCAGTTTTACACCCCGGGTTGACAACATTATCACACTTTCTCGCTGAAACCAAAGAGCGGGGTCATGCTCCAGGGCAGCTGCAGCAGACGCAGGGCGAAGGTGCAAATGGTGTTTGCGGCATATCCACCAGAGGTACAGTGGGGCCCAGGGCGTGCCAGCAGCTGTACCGCCTCCAGGCCTCTGCCTGCCTGGGAGTTCTTCATTCTGCCCGTTTTAGAGTGGAAGGCCTGTCTAATGCAGGTACTGGGTTCTCATAGACTCTTACGTTATGCTCACAAGGTCATTAAGTTCATTTTTCACACGTTCTGCCTCCCACCAAGAAAAAGATAGGGGGAAACCAGCTCCTTCGTACTGTTAGTAGCTTTGTTCCATGTTTTCAGAGTAAGAAACACCAACACGTTAGGGAGGGGACCCCTCAGGAGGCTCTGCCATCAGCATCTGGGGCAGCCACTCCCTCCCTCTGAACCCGGCCGTCCGGATGCAAATTGAAAGCAGCTTCCTCCACACGCTTGCGCTTTTTCTGGTCACAGATGTGCCCTTCCCTGTTGCCTGTTTCTGTAAACCAAGCATATTTTTGTCATCACCTCCAAACCCTTTAATCAGCTGGAAGCGTGTCACTGGATGGAAGGCCTGTGTGGGTGGCAAATGGTGAGGGGCTGGTTCTGGAGAAATCTTGGCAGGTCAGGAGTGGGGTTAAAAATACTTTTGTGGAAAATACTAACATCGGGACCTTCTCTGTCACACGCATTATTGGCTGCCATGGAGGATATTTCTCCATACAGGGAGGCTGGTTCTTAATGGGGGGAAACCAACCTGCTTCTATAAGTAAGCAGCTGCATTCACCATGTAGGAATACTGTTTATCTTGCTTTCTACCTGGCAATCATTTCTAGTGAAGATGCCTGCTGGTCGTGACCCTATTCCCACTGAGATTCGTGGCTTGAAGTCCAACCAGAGTTACTGCGTGTCGGCTCTGTGTGTGCAGTGGGCTCATGCTAGGCACACCGAGAGGAAGAGAAACACAAGTCTGTGCCCTTGAGGAGCTCCGGGTTCTTTTTGTTTGTTTAAAATATGTTTTTATTGATTTCAGAGAGAGGAAGGGAGAGGGAGAGAGAGAGAGAAACATCAGTGAGGAGAGAGAATCATCGATCAGCTGCCTCCTACATGTCCCCCCCTGCCCCCCCGCCCCCCACTGAGAATCAAGCCCACAACCCGGGCATGTGCCCTGACCAGGAATCGAACCCGGGACCTCCTGGTTCATACGTTGATGCTCAACCACTGATCCACGCCGGCTGGGTGCGCACATCTTAACAGGGATTTTGGATGACCTTGCTGCTCCAGGACACAGTAAGAAATAAGCCTTGTCCCGGGGAAATTGCAGGCCTCGCTGATGAATGTTGTGGAGAGAGCCTGGTATCTTCCCGCTGGCTTCTCACTCTGCCTCTGGCCCTCCGTGGCCGTTCAGATGCCAGAGCCGCCTCAGCAGGTAGAAAAGAAAGGGGGGGGGGGGGGGAGAAAGAGCTTGTTCTCAAGCATACGAAGGGCCAGATGACTGGGGGGACTTTCTTCAGATCCCCTGCCACCGTCAGCCTGCCCACGGGCGGGACGTCAGGCAGACCACGCAGGGGACGGCAGCGCCGGGATGGTGGAAAGTTTCACAAAAACATCTGTTCTCTTTGGATGGTTCAAATACTTTCAAAACATGGGCTCGGCCAAAGCTCATATTTCATAAAACCTTTGCAAATATCTACGGTTTTCTTTTCTTTTTCCATGTGGACATGGAAGCAGGAGGAGAGGGAAAATGTGGCCACATGTATGTTTTTAACTTCTTATTTCCAAGTGTTATGGCTTTTTCAGGCATGAAAACCAATCAGGTCCCGTTCCTGTGGGATGCGGTGTCTCTAGACTTCCCTCCGTCTTTCGGAGAGAGAGATACAGGAAGTCTTAAAGAAACATCGCCCTAGACACTATGTGCGGGGGTCACACCGCTGACGTGAAGCTGTAGTTTTAATGGCTGGAAAGTAAAGGGGGAAGGTTCCCAGCAGTTGGAGGGTGAGGCCGAGCAAGGAGAGAGCAGCAGAATAGGTTCTCTCTCCTGGGTCCCCACCTGGACCCAGCTCCCCACGCCTGAGAGACTTCTCCAAAGTGCAGCCAGCAGAGAGGGAGGGGCATCCGGAGGAGGCGCCCTGGGGTGTCCGTAGGCAAGCAGCCTGGCTTCCAGCTCTAGTCCAGTCACGATCAGGGGCGTAGAAGCTCCAGGGCGTTTGCGGCATACCCACCATAGGTATAGTGGGGACTTCTCTGGGGACTGTCGTGAATCTGTTCATACTTGGGGGGGGGGGGGGGGGCATGAGATTTTGAGCGAACCGTACACTCTCAGCCCTGCGAGTGCTGTGAACCGAACATCGAGCTGCCTTCCCAGTGCCCCTGAGAGAAAAAAGCGCCCCGATCTAATGCTAAGGGCCTGTGCACATGTTGCCAGTGACACGGCGGGGTGAGCTAAACCCTTCCCTCCCTCCCTGTTTGGGTAATTCCAAACCAAAGATGGGAACAATGACTGGGAAACACCTGGGCTTGGAAGTGGAAATTGATTGTGGGAGCCTGTTTCGTCCCTGCTTGGTTTGAGTTGAGATGTGGGCCCGAGGCCCAGGACGGTGGCCCCTCCGTGTGGCATCAGCGAAGGTTGCTGGGTCACCTGCAGGGTGGGTGGAACCGTGATGTTTATAGTCTGCATAAGCCCAAGTCTCACTGGAGATTCCAAGACACAGCTGCATGTCCTCCGCAATTCCGATTGGGTTGTGGAGAGAAGCTTCCTAGGTGTTTTGAAGGTGACCCAGACGCAGGACATGTGGCCTCTCCTGCGTACCTGGGACTTCAGGTGCGTAGCTGAGGCTTGCTCCACACGTCAGCTACACTTTCCTTTGCTTCCTAACACCAGTTGGCAGGCAGGGACCTAGGGGACTAGGGGAACTAGGACACTCATCCTTAAGACCATCTTTAGTGAAATGGAAAGTAGGGTCTGCCATTTTTCCTGTCCCCTTAAAACAGTGGTCGGCAAACCACGGCTCGTGAGCCACACACGGCTCTTTGGCCCCTTGAGTGTGGCTCTTGCACAAAATCCCGCGTGCGGGCGCGCAGGTACAGTGCGATGGAAACTGCGTGGCCCATGCGCAGAAGCCGGTTTTCGGCCTGGGCGAGTCTATTTTGAAGAAGTGGCGTGAGAACACTCAAGGGGCCAAAGAGCCACATGTGGCTCGCGAGCCTCGGTTTGCCGACCACTGCCTTAAAACAAGGGAAAATCCGCCCCGCACAAACGTCTAATTTATGTGCAGTACTCAGACAGATGCCCTGAAGGCCCAGGGTGTGTGTGTGGGGCGAGGGGGGATGAAGAGGGGGAATGGGGGACAACTGTAATACTGTCAACAATAAATAAAAATAGTAACAATAAAGTCAGGAAGCATGAATCACCTTGTGAAGACAACTGAGTGGTGAGGAGTTCAATTTTTCACTGAAACTGTAAAGATTAAACAGGAGAGAACGAGAAAAGGGCCCGGAGCTAGGAGTCGCGTTGGCCCCGTCCTGTTCCCCTCTCTGTCGCTGACAGGGATCCGGTGAGCCACCAGGGTCTGTCTCATCTGCCTGTCGGTGGAGAAGGCCGGTTGGGGCCGACTGGTGAGGCTCAGCAGTTGAGCATCGACCTATGAAGCAGAAGGTCACGGTTGGATTCCCAATTAGGGCACATGCCCAGGTTGTGGGCTCGGTCCCCAGTAGGGGGCATGCAGGAGGCAGCCGATCGATGATTCTCTCTCATCATTGATTTTTCTGTCGCCCCTGCCCCTCCTCTCTGAAATCAATAAAAATATATTTAAAAAGGAAGGAAAAAAAAAAAGGCAGGTTGGAGGACACGGGAGACCCTCCTGCTCTGAGCATCTGTGAGCCGAGGCCAGGGTGGCTGAACCGAGGGCCCAGTTTCCAGAGCCCCCGGAACATCAGGGAGGTGGGAGCCACCCCGGGGACTCCCCCGGCGGAGACCTCGATCCCATGGTGTGCAGCACTCGTTCCTGTGCTGTTGCATGATGTCAGGCAGCGTTTTGCAACCGTGCTCAGGGGTGAGTCAGCTAATGGCCCGGCCATCTGTCTGTGCCATCACAGCCAGCTCGTCTGTGTTCCAGGGCAAACTGCGGGCAACTGTTCATCCCAGCACACTCCGGATGGTTTCTAACACGGTTGTCAACAGATTGTTTATCAGTGACTCATGTTTTCTTTCTCTCTCCTCTTTTTGTTTTTGTTTTTGAAGTGACATTTCCTCGGCCTGTTCTTTGTTCTGTGTTACACGCAGGGTGGGGAAACGTGAATTTTAACCTCTGCATTTTCTGCTCATGACATTTTCCTGTGGCCATGGTTAAAATTCTGATTTATTATTGGGGTTAAATCTTATTTATGGCAGTTGGGCACTGGATGCCTGGCCAGGTCTATGGGGAAGTTTGCACTTGTGCAGTTGAGAAAAGAGCGTATTAATTAGAGAAATTAATAAGATATATTAGCATGATAATATAACAAGAGGAATGGTTAACTTAACGGAATCAATAAATTCTGCTTGCATTAGAAACTTCTATGTGTTTACTGATCACTTTCATGCCAATTGGAGATCTTGTATTTTAATGGGAGAACATCTCATATTGGTCCTCTCCTAGCTCAGTTTCAGGCACAGGTGAAAGTAATAGAAATAGTTTTGTCTTAAAAATAATTAACTCAGGAGAAGCAGAATGAGGCAGGGAGAGGGCACTAGGCTGAGAGACAGAGGCCGAAGCACTGACCAGCCGCTGACCAGCGTCTCTTAACCCAGCTGTGCAGGTTGGAGGTTGGATGGGGCCGCTCCCTAAGGCCCCCGTCCAACCTTCTTGGACTCTGAGATTTCCCAAATTCAAACGGATTTTCCCCTACGTGGTTCCAACTCATTATGTTTTTCTAACTGGCCAAAGCCCATCTTCCTCCTCGTTTCATTTTCTCCTTTTGTTAGAAGGGGCTGAAAACAAGAGACATTTTGGCCAACCCATTCTCCATCGCCTGCCTCCAGAGTTTTACAGGGCCAATACTCAGAGTGCCTAACGCCTGGCGTGGTAGGGGCAGCCCCTGGGAGACACTGGCTGGGCCCGCCGTGTTGAAGTCCCTTCAGTGGCTGGATTGTGGGGTGTGGGGAGCCCAAGGTGGCCCCAGGGAACCAGCAGGGGCATCGAGGGATTCCTTTGTGGATCAGGGCAGCAATCGTCTCCAGTTTCACAACCAGCAGCAGCAGCAGCACTCAGTCCTGCCGACGCCCAGGTCATCATCTCTGGAAGCGTCGCCCCGACATCGCTGAAGTGGCAGGGACACCCTTTGAGTGAGGGTTATACTTCTGCCCATTCATGCTGCTCGCACCCAGCCTTTCCTGCCTCCGCGGCTGTGGGCCTAGTGGGGCCATAAAGCTCTGCTTAGCTTGCCCAAGTGGACACAGGCTCCAGCGTCGTCTCTGCGTTTCCAGCCGCATGTCTCCTGGCTGAGGATGGAAGGCAGCAGCTTGTCAGGGACCCTCGGGTTCAGGGGTGAGGCAGGTGCAGGAGCGCAGCCCCCGCGCGGAGGCTGTCGGTGCTCGCTGCTTCCCTTGGCTCTGGGGGCGGGGGGCCATCCTTGGTGGATTTTGTAGGGTGTTTTTGGAAAGCCTTTCAGGTCATAAAGTGGATTTTCCCAATTGGAGTGTCAAAAAGGCAAGAACGGGACCGGCAGGACAGCCGTCCTCTGGTCAGTGTTGTTTGTGTTGTCAGCTGGTAAGGAGGAGGAGAACGAGCCGCTCCGTTCCGTTCCTCCAGGATCTCCCCGTTCTTTCCTTCTTTCGCGGGGCCCTGTGATCCCTGATGGTTTGCATCATTGTGGCTGACGTTTCCCAGCTCCCAGCTCTGACCCAGCGTGTCAGAGCCCAGCAGCGTTCTTTCAGAAGGATTCAACAGGTTTTGAAATGCCTCTGGCGAAACTCCGCAGCCTTAGAGATCTGTGTCTGTGATCTTCTGGGTTAGAACTCAGTGTATCTAAGGCGTTGACACTTAGGTGACGTGCGAGGCAAAACACGGAATCTGCCTGGGGGTCATTTCCTCGGTGTCTCTCAGCCCTGGGTTTTGGTGGAATAAAAACAAAATCAGAGATAGAAGAACCAGCAAGTTCCATGCTTACGTTCCTTCGTAGCTCTCCTGTGAACATTTAGCTGTGCTCTTGGCAAGTTTGCAATCCATCTGGTCCAGTATTTTGGTCACAAGTAAAAATGTGTTTGATGGAGCTCAGTTTTTCTCCTTCTTTTTTTTTCTTCTTCCTGTCTTTTGTGTCGGATTTAAAAGGTACATTGTGAGGGAAAGGAAGGGAAAGAAGAAATAGCCCCAGGCAGTAGAGCTAACAGAAATAAAATATGTGGTAGTTTTATTTCCTCTGTTTTTTTTTTTTTCCCATTTAAAAAGAAGTTCAAATATGGGCCCAATATAAATTAGAATTTCCTAGGCGGGGGGGGGCATGAGGTGCTTTGGTGATTTTCTTTTAGCTATCACATTAAACTCTCGTAATTTCACTTAACCTAACGAACAAGGTTTTAACCATGAAAACATCTTTGGTAACTTCTCAGAAGAGTTGCAGAATTTCTAAGTCATCTTGCACTGACTGAACATCACGTGTTGGGATAGGACGGCAACATGTACAGCGCGCTCATTGGCAGAGGCGGATCTGGGAAACGTGGCACAGTGAACCAAGTGTGTTCTTTCCATTCTCTCACTCGGCCTCCAGAATGCTCTCTTGAGGCACTCCCCCTTCTCCCACCCTCTCCTCTACCCCAAGCTCTCACTCTGCTTACATCTGTCAAGAACTCCAAGCTCTATCTCTGTGACCCAAGGCTGGTTCCCTGGAGCCCCTCCTGTTACTCAGAACTTCCCTCTCCAGTCTTGTTCCCAGAGGACTGATTCTCTGTCAGGCTCAGAGAGAGTCATCAGACTGCATCTTCGGCCGATTCACCAACACTACAGTTAACGTGTGTCTGCCAGGCTCTGGGGTTATGGAGGTACAGGAGGCCCTGTCATTTACCTAAAGGAACTTAACCTAGATGGAATTCAGTTATGCTCTTTGAATGAGTTTGGACTAATGATGTTTCAATGCCCATCCAACTTTCAGATTCTTAGATAGAACATATAACCCCGTGGAAGGAATCTCTGGTGGCATGATTTCAAATATCCTATTTGGCTGGTCAAGAAACTGTAAAGGCAGGTGATGTCCAAGTGCCCCTAACATTGGACCCTGTTTATCGTGCCTGCTCATGAGGCCAGCCACAGAACACTTCTTAGAGAAAAAAAAGAAATTTATTTGGTTTTGGATTTCATAATCTGTCAAGAAGCCCGAATAAGATGATAAGATCTCTTCCTGCTATTCCCACATTCCTGCGATCTCTTTGGGCAAAGTGTTAACTACTGACGGTTGTTGACAGATTGTTTTCTCGACTGTCATTTAGGTTAGTTCAAAAATTTACAGCATTTCTTTTGCAACCACTTTGTGGAATGCATTGTTTTAGGTTTTCATTTTAAAAACTAGTTCTCTGCTAAGTGAGTGATGAGCAGGATTATGCCTCTCTTCATTCTTTCCTAGTTAATAATAACCAATTTCCAGAAATGGTGTTGCCTGTGCACGAGGTGGGGTAAGAATTAAAAAGGCATTTGCTTATATAATATTTTTTTTTACATAATTTCCTTCTTTTAAATTTTATGTTTTTCCTGCTGGCTGATTAAAGCAGCAAATGCTGAGGGTTGAAATATACTTTTGTGGGAAATTAACAAAATTAGAAGATGAAAATAGATGGCCAGATTTTTCTGGTCAGCGAAGGGTGTTAGTTCCCTATCTTTGGTTTTTCATGATGCATATAAATTTTGCCTGCCTCAGTCATTTCTATTTTTTTAAAATTATAATTTACAAGGTGCGTAATTTAAAAAATATCCTTGGCAGTTACTTATCACCCTTAGACTGGAGTGACCTTTAGAATTGTTTGGGGGAGAAAGAATAGAACAGTTCTTGCGGTGTGGATGACGCTCTCTGCGTGGACACGAGATGCAGCTCATTACATTTGAAATTCCATTGTGATAACTTTCAGAGGGTGGCATTTCTTGAGGCCTCCCTCACATGTCAAGGAGACGCATAGGGATTGGAAACTATTTACTCAGGGAATCTCAAAACGCTATTGAAGCTACAGTGGTAAAATGTCAAGTTATTTGCATGCCTGGTGAATTGGATGTCCTAAAAAAATTTTGTAATCCCAGATATCTGTTTGTTTCCATTACCACGGAACGGGGAAATACTGCAAATGAAGCATATTGTATTCTTTTTCTTTCTATTTTTGTAGAGTAATGGCTGTGTTGTGGATAGCTTTATTTTTTAGATTTAATTCAGTTTCTTCATTTAAGAACCTGAGTCCAAATGGCTGTAGTATGAAACTTTTTAATTTTTATTTTTGAGATTAGTTCATCTCCCTCCCCCCACAATATGTGGGTACTTAGTAATACTTAAGAGATACTTAGTAATGTTTGCCAGTGATTACAAGGGCGATTCTGTGGGGGAACTTTTTATCTTTCGCTTCCAGGTCTCCTTTTTCCTTCTTGTTTTTCAACTGTGTCTGGCCCTATTCCAGTGAAGAGAAGGGAGAGCGCCTCACTCATCCTTTTGTGCCATGGCACCTAGTCTGTGATCTGTCTAATGCTGAGTCCACAAACAACATTGAACAAATGGACAAATCATCTGTATTTTTAAATGCACTTTTAGTATCTTTGTGGCAAGTTGTTAGTCTGGAAGTAATTAGGATTTTCAAATTCCCGTCCAATGAAAAGGCTTGAGAATATGGCAAAGATCGTGTCCTCCTTGTGAAAGGAAGAACGAACAGGGTGTTAAATCCTTGGGTACGTGAGGTGCTGAGCTTGGAATTCTTTCATCTAATATAAGAAAAGAATGAAATAAGCTTAGAAGACACTTCCTGGCATTATTCAAGGAATTTTAAAACATGTGAGGAGCATGGTTGGCCAATATTTTAGCTGTAATGTACATTAAAGGACCACTTTTTTTTTTTTTTTTTTTTAAATCCTCACCCAAGGATATTTTTCCATTGATTTTTTTTTTTTTTTTTTTTTTTTTGGAGAGGGGAAGACAGAAATATTGATGTGAGAGAAACTCAACAATTGGTTGCCTACTGCAGGAGTCCTGGCCAGGGCCCAGGCCGGGAGGAGCCTGCAACCGAAGCATGTGCCCTTGACCAGGATCGAACCTGGGACCCTTTGGTCCTCAGGCCAATGCTCTATCCACTGAGCCAAACCAGCTAGGGCAGTGGTCCACAAACTGTGGGTCGCGAGCCACATGCGGCTCTTTGGCCCCTTGAGTGTGGCTCTTCCACAAAATACCACGGCCTGGACGAGTCTATTTTGAAGACGTGGCGATAGAAGAAGTTTAAGTGTAAAAAATTTGGCTCTCAAAAGAAATTTCAATCATTGTACTGTTGATATTTGGCTCTGTTGACTAATGAGTTTGCTGACCACTGAGCTAGGGCAAGAGGACCATTTTTTTAAATTGGTAGAGGCTGTGCTGTATGAAGAGGAAAGAGTACAGCTGTATGAATTTAGAAATGAGTGTCAACCACTGTCAGTCATTCTGAATGAAGCCGGAAGACAGAAATCACACAGTTATTATTAAGAATTATTAAGTTACGATAGAGTAACTATAAAGATGTAACTAGAACTCCAAAGGGTCCCATAGAGCTGAAGAGGAGTATCTAAGGGAGGATGCACTGGAAGGGGGTCCTTCTTGCTGGATTGCCTGGGCCACCACTGGCCCGCAGCTGCTGGGCTAGCAGGAAACAGCGCTCTGTGCACAGGCTTCCTGAGGCTGGTGGGCAAAGGAAATAAGGTTCCATTGTGGGTGCACAGGCTGCAGCGTGCAAGGTCTGTGTAGGAGGGCTGTGAGGAGCTGGTTCCTGGGCCCAGGACAGTGCTGCGTGGTCACTGAGGGACTGCGTGCTTTGGACTCCTGACCGGAGCAGAGCATCACCAAACGTTCTCATGTGTATGCAATGCCTAGGGACCAAGATGATGGTAACACTGTGTGCTGGTACCGCTGCAGTGTCCCTACAGCGCCCTCTACTGGCGAATTCTAGCATTGATCTCATTGTAAAGAAGAAATGCTTCAAGAGCCAATTTGGAGTTGAGCCATCATCAACTGATAACTGGCACAACCCCAAATTCCAGTGTAGCCAAAGATGTTCTGTTTTGTTGTTGAGAAAAATGAGAAACAAATAAAAAAAGAGCTGATTTCCCTTCAAGGGCTCACACTCTCTCTTGTAACCGAAGAATCCATCAGTGCTGGCAGAGTAAACTAAGTCCTCAATTTAAAATTGAGTTCATGAGAGATGGATTTTGACAGTTTATTTTAAAAATAATCAGTTATTAAAATCAAGAAATACTAGTATTACAAAAGCCACCTCTCTGATTATTAAGATTAAAGACATGCATATTGCATACCTTTTTACATTATTTATAGCGTAATAGCTTCTCACCTCCCTACAAACAGACACTCTGGGTCTAAAAACTCTTGCTTGTAGGCTTAGTAAGAGCAAGGGACAATCATATTTAAAAAAACCCAGTCCATTCTCCCATCAGCATGCCATGGAGTTGCTCAGCTTTATACTGGATGGCAACAGCTGGCTCCCTCCATTAAACATCAATAAAATTATTCTTTGGGTTTTTTAACTTAAATCTTTTCATTGTGCTCCCTTTTGGTCCTAAATTATAAGAGTGGGTAAATAGAAGTGTTCCGTGAAATGTGTCTGGCATTCAATGTTATGCATACACTTATGTGTTCTGTGTAATTTCTTAAAGAGAAGCTTCAGAAAAATGAACACACTGGCAGAAATGTTCACAGAAAATTGAAGTTGGCAGAGGTTCCTTTTACAAAATGGTAATACAGGGGAGCCATCTTATTGAGCAGAAAGATCTGCTTTGTAAGGTCTCATCATAGCACCACCATCTAACAGTAATGATAACTTTTTTTTTTTAGTGTTGGCTATGGCCAGTGCTTAACCTGTATTGTCCTTTAATCCTCACAAAACCCACCTAGGAGGCAAGGACTAGTCATAGCCGTTGTACAAGGTGGACGATTGAAGCAGAGAGTCTTAATAAAAACTTCGCAAGACTACCTCGTTAATAAATACTGTGCAGGCGTTTGGTTTCAGAGCTCTCACTCCGAATCCCTCTATCCCATCCTTCACACGGGATGCATGGAACTGATTCTTTTGCAATGCACCAGCAACCGGAGACAGAAAGAAGGCTCAGATGTTAAATACCGAGTGAAATTTGGAAACCCAGAGAAACAAGCGGAGCACTGCAAGCTGACTTTCACCTTAAACTTGCCTTTTCCTTTTTATAACCTCCAGGGCCACAGAAGGCAACAACCTGGACCCACCCAAGCTAGCCAGCATGATTAATGAAGACTCCTCTCACCCTGGAACTGAAACCCCTAAACTACATTCTCTTGGTAATGCTAGGGTGGAAAAAAAATACAGGTTTCTCCAAGGAAAATTTTCTGACTTAAAACTTAGAGCTATGTGGAGGAGCAAAAATAAATCTCGGAATATTTGTAACCTGAAGACAGCTCATGGATTTACAGCTAGAATTCACACTAGCTGGATAGTCAGAAAAACATTAAACTAAGAATTAAAGTGGTACGAGGTTGGTTGTCCCAGCACCTAGCAGAGAAACAAATGCAAATTTTTTGTGGAGGAACCCACTTTAATTTGACCATAAAGAACCCTCACAGGGAGTTTCTAAAATATATTAGCTCCCATTCAAAGACCTCAACACATAAGAAAATAAATCATTATGAATGAGAGTCAGCAGAATCAACCTGTGAACACTGCAGGTATTGAATTTATCCAGCACAACATGTAAAATATGTTTTCTATGTTTAAAAATGGAGGGAGAGATTGAAAGCATGTCTAAGGAGCAAGCTATTAAAATGACAAAGATATCCTGAGAAAGAAGAAAATATAAATTATATAGATAAAATAGTAATTGAAATTCAAAGCTCAAAAGGCAGTTTAATGGCAGATTAGACAGAATTGAAGAGAGAATTAATAAACTGGAAGATAAGATTGAATAAAGTGTTCAGAATGTATTACTATGGGACAAAAAGTTGGAAAATATAGAAGAAAGGCTAAGAGACAAGGAGAATAGTGATTGTTCCAGAAATGATGAAAGATACCAGTCCGCATATTCAGAGCACCCAGCAAATCCCAAATAAGATTAAAAATTTTAAAGAGATCCATACCTAGATAGTAAAACTACAGAATACCAGGACAAATAAATAGAAGATCTTAAGTAGTCAGAGAGAAACAATAAATGCAAGAATTGAGGGGATTTTTTTTAAAAAAAAAACTTTACACTAACTGCCCTGGCTGGTATGGCTCAGTAGTTGGAGTGTCATCTCATACACCAAAAGGTGGTGGGTTCAATTCCCGGTCAGGGCACATACCCAGGTTTTGGGTTAGATCCCTGGTTGGGGAGGATGTTTCCCTCTAAAATCAATTTTAAAAAAGAAAGAAGAGGGGGAAACAATGGACACTGCTTTTTAGAAAAACATTTTGTTGTTGTTACACTAACCAGGATCAAAGAAGCCAAAGCTGGTTCTGTGAAAGGGTTAATAGAGTTGACAGACCTCTCTCAAGATTAATCAAGGAAAACAAAAAGTGACAATAAACATTATTAGTAAAGGGAAAACTGTACTGTCTACAGTTAGGGCCGACATTTATATATAATCAAAGAATATTCTGAACTAATTTAAGGCCAGAACATTTTAAATCTTAGATGGAACAGACAAGCCCTTATTAAAACTGACTTTAAAAGCTACCAGGGTAGCCTATCACCATTACAAACAGGAGTCAAAACCCTTTCACAATGAAAACAAAATGCCAGGCCCAGGTGTTTCTACCGCATAGCTTGGTGAGGAGTAAATGAGATCATGCATATCAGGTGCTTTGAGAGGACTTGTCACAATAATGAACGCTTAGTCAGCTTTAGCTGTCGTCATTCCCTAGGACAGTGGACAGCAAACTCATTAGTCACCAGAGCCAAATATCAACAGGACAACGGTTGAAATTCCTTTTGAGAGCCAAATTTTTCAAACTTAAACTTCTTCGAATGCCACTTCTTCAAAATAGACTCCCCCAGGCCATGGTATGTTGTGGAAGAGCCACACTCAAGGGGCCAAAGAGCCGCATGTGGCTCGCGAGCCGCGGTTTGCCGACCACTGCCCTAGGCTTATTTGTGGGTTCTCTCTCAGCCTGTACTGAGATCTAGAGTCTAAAAACCTCATACAAGCAGACACATAGGTTAGAGTCATGGGTGTACTTTTACAAAAATCAGGTTGGAATCTTCCTGTGACTACCAATTCATTTTTTTTTAGCGAGTGTTTTGTTGTTGTTTTTTACCAAGATGTGGGTCACTGGTCAAATCCCACCTGTCCCCTGAACCCCCCTTTAACGAATGGCAATCGCTGGGCTTTACAGTCACTTCAGTGAGGAGGCTCACAGACAATGATTCCCTAGGAGCTAGCTTTAATTTTACTTTCTATTGTTGAGAAATTGAGAAAAATAGCCACATTAGTGTGAATTCTTTTTCAGGTGGTCCAGAACAAATTTAGTGACTTAACGTTTTTGCATGTTCTAGGATAGCCCCTCAAAAATCTTATCCCTTAAAGGCACAAAACGTTTTTATAGGTGTTTATTCATAAAATGTAGTGTAAATTGTCCTCCCGTTAGAGAGGGGTGTGTTTCCCAACGTCATCGTCAGTGACTGACGGCGTCACGGAGATAAGGGGCGGCAGACTTGGGAATGTGCTTCGGGAGCACACTCCGGGGACTGGGGTGTGCGCTGGGAATTGCTAGGATGC
This sequence comes from Corynorhinus townsendii, assembly GCA_026230045.1. Taxonomy (NCBI): domain Eukaryota; kingdom Metazoa; phylum Chordata; class Mammalia; order Chiroptera; family Vespertilionidae; genus Corynorhinus; species Corynorhinus townsendii. The sequence goes on along the minus strand of JAPDVU010000004.1, from coordinate 176,439,881 downwards.
TGAAGACAAAGGGAAGGGGAGTGCTCAGCCACCCTGGTTATTGCCAAATAGTAATCCGAGCCCCATCCGAGGTGAAAGCCGGGGACCTCTCCTTATTGCATAAGCTGTGTTTGCTTTTCACTTAATCCACTGGTTTAGCTCTCGTGACACGTGTGGACATGATTCTTATGGAGAGAAATGTTTGGAATGATTTATTCTTCTGTGAAATTTCATGCTCACATTCAGATAATGCATTCAGTCCAGCCTAAACAGGCCGTTTTTTGTGGTGTGTGTTTTTTTCTCAGATAGTACAAGAAATGAAGCTGCCTTTAGTGTATCGTTGCCCTTTGCATTTTGCAGTTAATTTTTATAAGTTAAAGACATGCACTCCCAGGAGCCCCATCCACCATGGAGCTGCTCTCTACTGTCATGTAAACGTGCTGGGAACTGTCTCCTTCCACTAATTAACTCGCCTCCTTTTACTAATTAGTGCTCATTTTGCTTTATTGCATGCTCCTTCTTTTTTAAAAGAGAGACTCTCTAAATCATACTTTCTCTGCCCCTTTATCATCTGCCCTTCAGTGGCTCAGTAGGTATTTATGGAGCCCTTACTTGCAAAGCTGAGCTGGAGGCCTCAGAGGCTACTGTGATGGATGGACACCGCTCACACAGAATGGAAACCAGAAGGGGCGGACGGGCTGTGCCATGACTGCAGTAGCAGGCAGGAGATGCGCACACAGTCGTGGTACGTCGCTTTCTAAGAATTCAAAGGGAAGAGGAGGTGACTGTCCGGAGCTGGGAGGCCTGGGGCTGGTTAACGAACATCTCTGAACTCTAGTGTCCTGGTCTAGACTGTGGGGCTTATGTTATATTGTAAGGGCGTTTTCAGGACTAGAAATGACTCATATAAAGCACAGTCTGTGGGGAACGAGCTCTCAGGTGTGTGCCTACTGTGTGCCAGCACTGTGTCAAGTGCATGGGATAGGTTAGTGAGGAAAACAAAGGGCCTGCCTTTGTGGAGCTTGTTCTATGCGATAAATGTTGTTAAAAGGTTATTAACAAACGCACAGCAAACAAGTGTTGGTTGGATTGCTGTTGTGTTGTCCACTTGGAGGACTCTGGAAAGGAAGAGATGGATGGATAGGGCTTTAACAGTCCGAGATGGGAATGTGAGCAGGGCTGAAGGGAGGGGAGAGGAACTAACATGCACACTGTGGGGCGGGACATCACAGGATGGACTCCGGTGAACACTGAGTGTGTGGGGCCAGCCCTGGGCGCAGGGTGCAAGTGCCAGGCTGGGGTTCTGTAGACGGTCATAAACTGTGGAGAGCCGTCGGGGATGTGTAAGCTGGTGTGGCGTCACCAGATGTGGACTTTGGGCAGGCTTAACATGTTAGTGATGCAGAAAGGGAACTGGAGAGGTGAGGGGTTGGCATTGGGAGAGGTCAGGTCATTCATTGCAGAAGTTTAGTGAAGGGAATGAATTGGAGCCACCTCGTTATTCACTAAGTCTAGATTGGGAACTTTTAAAATAATTTTTAACACTCTTATTGACATAAAATGCACAAATCCTAAGTGTACCCATTCATTTTTACAAATCTGTATTGCACGTATACCCATGTGAACACCATCTAGATCGAGATATAGAACAGGTCCAGTGCCTTTTTCGGGGGGGGGGGGGGGATTTCTAACCCAGAGTGCAATGTGGACACCATTCGCTGTACCTGTTCCAGGGGAGGATGGTGGACCAACCCACAGGGTAAATCCTCCCCCATTCCCCCCCCCACCCTGCCAGCCCCTTCTCAGTCTCCTTCCTTCCCCAGCAGCTGGCTGCTGCATTACCGTTACCAACAGCAGGAAGAAAGGCAGACGGTGTCTCCGAGTCTGCACCTCCTCCTGAGCTGACTTTCTAAGTGGCCTATGGAAAGCACATTTACCCTAATGGCCCCAAGCATGAGAGGATCACATTTTATACCAAGCCCTGGGGTTCTTAAAGGGAAACGGAATATTTACCAGTAGCTTTAGTGTGGCCAGAACATCCCCAAACAAACCACAAATAGAGATCTTGTCAACCAATGAATGACGGGAGGGGTTACTAGGTGTGGGCAGGGGTCCTCCAGGTCAGTGCAGTTTGCCAAAATAGTTGAACCATATTCCCTTTATGCACAGGAAGGGGACCCATTTTTGTTCCATTTGCTGATAACAACATTGCTACATGCTAGTTCAATACTGTACATGAGTTGTTAGGAAAGGCCACTGGGGTTGGTCCAGTGTCAAAGGGTAGATTCTTGAGGCTGCATTTCTTCAACTTCTGTAACTATTGTGTGGTCAGTTTTCTACCAAAGCGAATAGGACAGGCATTCTGTCTACGATAAATGCGATTGATTGAACATCAAAGTGGCGTTTTGTTCTAGAGATCTGTTGTACCATCTTGTTCATACAGTTTGCATACCTACCACTACTGAACTAGACACTTCAAAGTGGTTGGGATGATAAACTTAATGTGGTGTAGTTTTTGCCACAATAGAAACAAAATAGTCTCCATACTTGTCACTGTTTGGGGAAAAAGGATTCCTCAACTTTGGGAGTGTGCTTTCTTCTAAGACTGGGAGTCGTAGCATGATTTTTGCCCATTTGATTTTAACATCTTGACTGATAAGCATATCAAGTAATCTGAAATAACACAAGGCTACATGTTGCTTTTCTCACCTTGTGACGCTGGAGAGATGATGGTTAATTTGTTAAATACTCTTACAATTCCTCCTGTGCCAGATGACTTTGTCATTTCCAAAGGAGGCTGAAGCAAACACTAGTAGGCGAGGGCTTGGCAAGTAAATGACAAATCTATATGCCACCCTCACGCTTCCTTTGCACTGATGGCAAGTGACAGTGTCAATAGGGATTACTCTCTTCCCAAAGTTTTTATAGTAGATGTTTATGCCTGCATTTCAATTATCAAATTATCAAATTGATTCCAGAAACTCAAATAAAATGAAAATGAAGTAGAGATGAAAAGGCATGCAGTTTCCTTGGTAATATTCAATTTAGGAGGGGGAGCACCCAATTTTTAATACGAGCAGTTTACAACCACTCATGGTTAAATGGTTTATAGGATTCTTTGTAACAAAAGGTGGTCTAATTACCAAGGAGGAGAGAATGATATAACCGTGTTATTTACAATGTGTGACTTACTTAAATTATGATCCTGTTAACTATACAGAAATGACAAAAAGCAGAAACATCCGAGCAAATTAAACATTTTGGCTTTTTATTAATGATCTCGAATACAGGAGGTGTGCACAAGGTTAATTTTTCCCCCCTTTAAACATCACGTGAGGCCTGCCCTTGGGGTGAACCTGCAGTTTCAGAGATTCAGGGAACCAACTTCTAAACAAAACAAAACAAAACAGAAATGAGACCGTATTTTCTTTCCCATTCGACCACACTAGTGTTTAGTTTCTACCGCTGAACCACATGGTAGCGATTCTGATGTCTAGCTCAATGTTAGGTGTGAGTTCCTTCCTTGTAGTTTTTGTTTTATTCTGAGTACTGGTTGACTTGAATTGTTCTTATTTGCAGTCTTTAAATACTGATGGACGGTGTCATTTACAGCACTGTTTTGTGGCATTGACCTTTGTAGGGAGCTTGTATCTGAATCCTAGGACATTTTCTAGGGTAGAGTAGGTGGGAGGGTGAGCTTGTTGGGGAGATGTGTTAGCTAAAAGTGAAAACAGAAGGAAAGTACAGTATGCAAAAGGGGCTGGAAAATCAGTATTCAGAAGCCAGTTTGCAGGAGAAAGTGTAGAATTCTACTAAATTAGAGAAATTATTTATAGGGAGCACCTATATTCATTTCAAATATAACTAGTTTTTTTTTTAAAGCAAACAAACAACACAGTTTCAGAAATTTCCCAGAGAATTAATAACAAAAGAAAGCATATAGGAAATACTAGTAACTCCATTAACAAGCTTGCTTTAATGAAAGTATTGATACACAACACAAAGAGAACACGTTCGTTCAGTCTGACACAAAAATGGAGTATGGATCAGACCGCAAAAAGACTACATTTCAAAACATCTACACCACGAGTAGGGCCAGGTTCTTCAAACAAGATGCACTGATTCTAGTTGTTAGCAACGAGGACAGCATTCCCCCAGTCTAACAACCTGGAAATGTAAAAATATTCGACCCTTGAACAGTGTGGTTTGAACTGCGTGGATCCGCTTACACACAGATTTTTTTCAGTAAGTACTGTAACTGAATGTTCTCTTCCTTCTGACTTCCTTAATAACTTTTTCTTTTCTCTCGCTTACTGCATTGTAAGAATACAGTATATAAGGCATAAACATACAAAATATGTGCTAATCAACCGTTTCTGTTATTGGGAAGGCTTCTGATCAACAGGAGGCTATTAGTAGTTAAGTTTGGGGACAGTCAGAAGTTATATGTGGTTGGGCCCTTGCCAATGTGACTGAGTTGGTTGGAGATATAACCAAAGGTTCACAAGCATTTTCTATGCATCAGTCTTTTTAGTTCTAACAATTATAAATTATCAAAGTTGAATTAAAAAGGAACACATAAATAGAAAATAACCATAGAGGGAAAATTACTCTTCCATCCATTCATTTGTCCATCTAGCCATCCAACCTTCCATTTTCTTCCTAACCAACTAATTCTTTTTGAAAAGTAGCCAATCTGCCCTCCCTGTTAAATACCAGGTACAGATTTTGTTCCTGATGATTTGTATGCCCCCAAAGCACAGAGAAAGACAGGAAGCATCCAGGCTTATTCTACAGACGAGCATAGTAAGTCTCGTTACCTATACCAGACAAAAATATGGCCAAAAAATATAGAACCATCTCACTTTCAATATAAGTGCAAACCACATGCAGTAAAATACCAAAAGAATAACACACCATATTTTACTCTTGGCCTAGGAGGGAGGGTACGGGTAGTCCAGTATTAGGAATGCAGTGTAATTCATTCAGTTAATAGGATAAAATGCTAAATGTGATAAACATCAGAAGCAATTGGTGAAAAGCAATAAAACTGCAGTAAAAGTGATTCATCATTAGAATATCAATCAACAAAAATGAGTATTTTTCCCATATGATAGCATTAACCACATATACAGTATTATGGAAAATATGATAACCTCTCACAGTTGCATCACAATCTATTAGAAATGAAAGTGAAATGAACAAAAAATATACATAAGACAAACAATAGAACTTCACTGAAGTAAAGCACATAGATGTTGATAAACAGATTCTTTCCACTTCTGGGTAGGAACTCAGTATTCTAAAATAAGTTTTCTCCAAATTAATATGTACGATGGCAATAAAATCCCAATAGAATTTCTTTTTAAATCTTGACAAGTTGTTCCTAGAAATCACATAAAAGGATAAATAAGCAACAATGGCAAAGAAATATATTTAAAAGAAATAATTTGGGGGAATTTGGAATGCTGGATTCTAAAAGCTGCTATAAATAAGTCCATAAGAATATATGACAAAGATAAAACTTTCAGTAGGAAAGGATGGAATAGTTAATATATAATGTTAAGTCAACTGTCAATCCCTTTGGGAAAAATACATATTTTAGATCCCTGTTTAATGCCACACACTATATTTGAAATCTATAACATTCTACAAGAAAATAAAGTGATATATTTTTATAGTCATGGAGAAGGCATTTACCAGTAAAAGCATGACAAGAAGCCCTGAAGTCTGAAAATGTTTAACAAATTCAGTTTCATGGAATTGTAGTGAAAAAAACTATAAATTATAAAATTAAAGGATGGATAGCTAACTGGGAGAATATATATGAAGCATATGTAACAAAGGGCTAATATTCAGGATTTATAGACAGTGCTCACATATTAGTATGGAAAGACAGTGGAATAAAGTGTGGAGAGGATATGACCAGTCGCATGCAAATAAACATCAAAATACCTTCAATGTCATTTACCATCAGGGAAAAGCCACTGTTGGATTCCACTGTCATCTACCAGGTTGCCAAAAATGGAAATGACTGAGAATGTCCAGTGTGTGGGAAGGTGTGTCAGGAAGGGCATTCTCATGCATCCTTCCCGGAAGGCTACATCTCTCCAAACATACAGCATACCTACTTCTCACCTCGAAGTTCTGCTACATGAAGAAATTCAGCACAGCAATGTTTAGGATAAAACTTGAGGACAGCCTAAATCCCTCCCTAAGGGAACAGGTTAAATAAAATGTATGAGTATTCAATGTGTATACTACCAGGCAGCCATTAAAACAAAACAAAACTAATTTTGTGTAATTCGACGTGAATATCTATTGAATGCCTTGTGTAAGCATAATGGTTAAAAGTCCAGGTCTGGAATAGACTTGTCATGTACAGGTGGGGTGACCTTGAGCAAATTATCTAACAATTTTATTTTATTTTTTATTAAATATATTTTATTGGTTTTTTTTACAGAGAAGAAGGGAGAAGCATAGAGAGTTAAAAACATCGATGAGAGAGAAACATCGAACAGTTGCCTCCCGCACACCTCCTACTGGGAATGTGCCCGCAACCAAGGTATATGCCCTTGACCGGAATCAAACCTGGGACCCTTCAGTCCAGAGGCTGACGCTCTATCCACTGAGCCAAACCGGTCAGGGCTATCTAAGGATTTTAAGCCTCAGTTTGCCCATCTGTAAAAATGGGGATGTGTATAATACTTTCTAAGGATTTGGTGGGCACAGTAGTAAGCACTCAATAAGAGGCAGATATAAATTGTGGTTCAGACAGCTACGAATTTGCTTGTGTGTTGAAGAAGTTAGAGAAGGTTGCCTGTCACCGCGCTTGTTGGCATTAACCTAGGAGAGGGAGCAGGAGTTCATGAATAGTCACTTTCCCAGTTTATACTTCTTTTGATATGAGTAAATGAAAAAGTGATTTTTTTTTTCACTTTCTAAAAATTGGCAAATGCTGTTTTGTGACTTTTAAAGCTGAGGAAAAAAAAATTTTTTAATCCACATGCACTGTGAAATGTCCCTAACAGCCTCAGTCTCACCACTGTTCCCACTCTAATTTTACTAGTAGCAGTTCAGTCTGTGCTGTGGTCACGAAGCTACTAGGTATTTCTTGTTCTGATTGTGATCACTCCCCACACCCCTAACGGCTGGAGAACCCGGAGTTCAGCAATAGTAGCAGAGAAAGTTCCATCTCGGCTCAGCAGAGCTTTCCTCCAGGTCTCCCTCAGAAAGTTTTTTTTGTTTTGTTTTGTTTTTTCCCTGGTAGCTTCCCCTTCGTTTGTTATTCAGTCTGGGCTGCCTTGCAGGGAAGTCAGATCCTGGCAGAGGAAAACATTTTGGATTTTCGGGAATATGGGCTCTGGAGTACTTCGCCAGTCGGCCACATTTCTGTAGACACACTCCGGCTGGCTGGCCTCCTCCTCCCGCCCCCACCAGCTGCCCCCCACCTTCTTTAAAGAGGCAGAGCAAATGAATTTCTTTTATGTCCCCTTAATTTTCACCTTCCTCTTTATCCTCCCAGCCTTTCTCCTTCCTTCCTTTCTACCCCTTAGGCGAGGCACTGGTCTCACCTCATTCAGACTTTAAGAGGCTGGTGACCCCTGGTGTCAAAATTTCATCTCTTTCAGACAATTGAACTCCTTAAAGGAAAAGCTGAAACTAAATTCCTGAGAATACCCCAGCCAGTTGGGTTTCAAATAATGCTGGGGCAGTGCTTTGTGCCCTGTGGTTATAATGTCTCTTAATCTGTACCCCCCTTCCCCCTTCCCTGGCCCCAACAATTACGTGGTGTTTAGAGACCTAGGCATTCTGTGGTGATTATAACCTTTCTCATTGTACTGCCACAGTTGGTATCACCAGTAAATGACATCATTTTTCATTACCATAGCAGCCTCCAGCCATAGATTCAGAAAGGTCAATTTTAATTAAAAACCAAAGCAAAATACATTTTGTGGGCATTTTTTTTTCCTTTTTCTTAGAGGAGGTTACTAGCTTTCTTTGTAACTCCTGCTATCTTGCTGAACTTTCAGAGAATGCTGACAGACCTAAAATTCTCTAGCAGATCGCGCCCTCAGCTAGGACAGTGCGGACACTTTGGAGAAAGGGGCACTCTCATTCTTGTGCCCATTCTCTGCTGGGGAGTGTCCCAGGTGTAGGAGCGACACATCCCAGTAAATTACCCTTCAAATGTTAGAGCAGAAGAGCTGTCAGATGGTCATCTTAGTGCAACTCCAATTTTGCAAATAATGTTGAGGACTAAAGGCTTTGCTTGACTTTGTCCATTTCTAGCAAACCTGGGAATGATGCAGTATGCTAGAGCTGCTCAACCACTCGCTATGACATGCACTGACCACCAGGGGGCAGACGCTCCGACCGGTAGGTTAGCTTGCTGCTGGAGTCTGGCCCATCTGGACTGAGTGAGATGGGCCAGACACACCCTGGAGCCCTCCCTGGCCCCAATTGTGCACCAGTGGGGTCCCTCGGCCTGGCCTGCACCCTCTTGCAATCTGGGACCCCTCAGGGAATGTTGGAGAGCCGATTTTGGCCCTATCCCACAGGCCAGGCCGAGGGACCCCACTGGTGCACGAGTTCATGTGCCAGGCCTCTAGTTTTACTAGTATATAAGTGGAATCATACAATGTGTGGCCTTTTGTGTTTGCCTTCTTTCACTTAAATCTTTCAAGGTTTATGCACATTTTAGCATGTATCAGTACTTCCTGTCTATGCCTGAATAACATTCCATTGTATGACTATACCACATTTTGTTTTTTCATCAATTGATGGACATCATCTGGGTTGCTTACACTTTGGGGCTATTGTGGAAAATGCTGCTGTGAACATTTGTGAACAAGTTTTTGTTTGAATACCTGTTTTCCATTATCTTGGGTCTATCCCTAAGAGTAGATTTGCCTGTCATATGTGAATTCTATGGCTAACTTCCTGAGGACCTGCCACACTGTGTTTCCCAGTAGCTGTGCAATATTTTTAAAGCAAAGTTTAACTGACACTGTTTCTTAAAACAAACACTGAGCCATGTGCCAGGCTGTGATAACACAAAGATGAGTAAAAAGCAGCCCCCATTCACAGGCAGAGATATGCCCAGAAATATTGCTGGGCTTGACCTGGTGGAGGTGGGAGGTATGGGGCTTAAGGGAGGGCAGCTCAAACTCTGACTGACTCTCGGAGGAGGTGGACTTGAGCTGAACATTGGAGGCAGTAGGTCACATGGGGAGAGACAGCCTCACAACACTTGGGATTCTGCATTCAAAGAGCACCTCTTGTGGGGTAAAGAGAGCTAATGGTCCACCATTAGCAGGCAGCCATCCTTCATAGAAGGCCATCTGCTAGCCAGATTGTCAGTTTCCTAGCTTCTTCATTACTGACTTAGCTCCCCTTCTCAAGGTGAACCCTTATTCATTATCCCAATGTATTCCTAGTGATACTTGGGTCTTTTGCAGCAGTTTTATATCCCTCTTCTATTTTTGTAGGATCCTAGTACCCCAGAAGCCTCTGCCAGATAGGCAAAGCGCTCAAAGTACCCAGAAAACCAGCAGGAAAACGGTGTTAACAAAAGACGCCTCCTACCAAGCAGTTGTGAAAGGATGGTTGTCATTTTGGTGGGGTTTTTCAACATGCATTAGTTACTTCATCTTTCTCGTTTGCTTCCAGCCTTGCCACATCCCTGGCCCCTAGTCATCCTATCTGCTACCAGTGCTATTTCTAAAATGCAAACTTGATCATGTCAGGAACCCCACTCCGCCACATGACACCCCACATGCACAACTCTTCAGCCCATCTTCATGTCCTGCGGGGTAATTGATAAACTCTAGCAGGTCCTCCAGGGCCCTCTGTGCGGCACTGGCCACAGTCTCTTCTTCAGCCTCATTCTCTCCTCTCCCCTCCGCCCACCTTATGCTGTAATTTGATGGGGCTACAAACATCACCCTATATCTTGCCTCCTGGTTATCACACAGTGGGTTCTGTCTTGGAAATGCCATCTCTGTCTTCCAGTCTTCTTAAACTAGCTCCTATTTGTCCTTCAAAACCCATCCTGTGTGCCTTCACTACCTCCTTCTTCTTGGTGGTAGTGTTTACTCTTCTGCCCACCAAGAGGACTGTCTCTTTCAGGCACCCAGGATGTTATTTTCGTGCAGTGGCCCCAACATCTTAGACGGGGCTAGTTAACATGGTTGAAGACAGCACTTCACAGGATGACCTAGGTTCTTGTACCCAAGTAGAGAGGCTTTCTCTCCTATAGGATGAGAGGGAGGCCATTCCTTGAAAGTCCAGCAGTTGTTAAAATTACTCCTTAGCAGTTTTCAAAGAACATGATCAGCATTTACCAGTATAGGTGTGAGAAGTACTGACTGTTTTTGAGATGCTTAGGATGAGTTCTAGGCTCTTTATTGCCAGATAGCTATGTTATAGGGCAGTGGTCGGCAAACTCATTAGTCAACAGAGCCAAATATCAACAGTACAACGATTGAAATTTCTTTTGAGAGCCAAATTTTTTAAACTTCTTCTAACGCCACTTCTTCAAAATAGACTCACCCAGGCCGTGGTATTTTGTGAAAGAGCCACACTCAAGGGGCCAAAGAGCCACATGCGGCTCGCGAGCCGCAGTTTGCTGACCACAGTATAGGGGAACTCTCTCCTCTGAAGATTTGTTAATAAAGAATAAGGTGGCCCTTTCCTAAATGTTGGCAAGGACACTCAGAATCAAAACTCTTGGCCCTTGTCTGTATTATAGTCATAATCTACAAATTCAAGTAATCTGAAGTATGTGACAGTCTTGCCCTCAGGCTAATGAAGTTCAGACACAGAAATGTCTTGGAAAATGAAGAGGCACGAGATGCAGCAGTATTTTATTGGCTTTTGCAGATACTTTATTGGCTGAGGCTTGGGAAATAGATGTACTCATGGAATTCTGTGCTGCCTCATAATTTTACACTTTAGTAAGATGGCTAGTTTCATTTTTCCCACGTCTGCGTCACCTTTAAAAAAAAAGTCTATAATCAATCCATCAAAATTCAAGCTCAGAGAATCCCAAGTAAGGAAGTGTGGTCATGTGGGACAGTCTGACTTGGAAAGGAGGTCAACTCTCCTTCCTTCCACTGTCAGCCAACATCAACTCTCACCCGTGCGAGCGCTCACGCGCACATGCTCACACACACACCGACATTCATCAGACAAACAATAATTCTTTGTGTTGTGAAGCACAACTAAACGTCTTTTGCTTATAATTTCTACTACACAGTTTCTGTTGTACATATTTTAACTTTAAAAAATGTGCCACCTATATGTAGGACACCTGCTGATTTGCATTCTGTGACAGAATTTATGTCTTTGAGAGCACACTATCGCTGTACAACAGAAATAATCTGCGTGGTTCTTAAAGGGCTTTCTTTTCTTCATAGATGTTTTATGACTTGCTTACCAGATTGAACTTGAGGCATATTACATTAAATATTGCTTGATTCAATTGAGTATCTAAGGTGTCTTGCATAATGAAATAAAGCTTGTTAGAAAAGTGAGTGCTGTGCTAAGTGAAATAAGCCAATCAGAGAAAGACAAATACCATATGATTTCACTTACATAGGGAATCTAATGAGCAAAATAAACAAACAAAATGGAAACAGACTCATAGATACAGAGAACAGACTGACAGCTGTCAGAGGGGAGTGGGGTTGGAGGGCTGGGTAAAAAAGGTGAAGGAATTAAGAAAAACAAACTCAGGCACAAACAGTATGGTGATTACCAATAGGAAAGAGGGGTGGGGGAAGGTAGAAGTAGGTAAAGGGATGATAAATGGTGACAGAAGAAAACGTGACTTGGGGTGGTGAACAGTCAACACAATATACAGATGATGTATTACAGAATTGTGCAGCTGGAATCTATATAACTTTATTAACCGATGTCACCCCCAATAAACTCAAAAATTTTTTAAAAAAAGAAAAGAAAACTATGTTTTCTTACTCAACATGGCAATAGTCAGCAGAAGCCATTCTGAATTTCCCTCTTGACTCTGGGTGATGATTTAATTGCTATCATTTATTGTTTATCTATTTGAAGCATTCTTGTAAGTGGGCATCTAAAACTTGACATGTTCAAAAATAGAACCCTTAATCCCCCACACTCCTATATACACGCAAGCACACACATGCACATACACATGCATGCACATGGGAGTGTGGGCACAGGTGTTCCTCTCCCAGGCGTCCCTGTCTCAGTAGATGTTGCCATCAGTTGCGGTGGGCTCAGTCACTGTGACCTTCCTGCTCCTCAGACCTGCCAATCTCAGTGTTGCCTTCTCGCAGTGACACCAGACGATCTCTGTCTGAGACGTGTGTTTCCAGATCTGTGGCTCACTGTTATCATTTAAGACTTGACTGTTGTAAATGCTTCCATCTCAGAGGGGCCATCTCAACTACTCCTGATTACATCACCTTTTTTATTTTCTTTATTGTTCTCATCACTCTTAGATATTTTCTTATTTATTTGTTATTGGTCATTTTCCCATTTAGACTGTAAACTTCACAAAAATAGAACCTTGCTTACTCCACTCAGGTTAATACCTGCCTGACATGTACTTGGCTCTCAATAGGTATTTGAACTAATTAATGAATTAATGAATTAATGAAATGAAACTGGCTTTAGCTGTGTCTTAGGAGGAGTTTGAAGAGCCCAGGTAATATATAAAATTGAAACCTTCCTAAGAGTTGAACTCATTTTTACTGAAATTAAGATTTTTCTTTCCTATGTAAAGAATACCCTTTAATAATACTTTAGATTTGCATTTTCTGGACTCTCAGCATTTTTTAATGTGTTGGAATCTTCAGTTCGAGGACTTTCTGAAAGGCTAACTTTAATAACATCAGACCTGCCATTTCCACAGGGCTGAGAATAGATTCCAAAATGCCAGAGAAAATTAAATGCAAAAAAAGCTTCAGTTAATTAATGTTTCAGAATAAATTAATGCTTTAGTCTGACTTTAACTGACAAGAATGGTGCATTTCAAAATTAAAACTGCCACCCTTTTCCCATGTCTGTATTTTGGGCTGTATTCGGTCATTCCAGTTATTTATCTCCTGGGGATGGGGGACGGAAGCATACACACTTACTGAATTTTAAAATAAAAAACACAATTATACTGATTATTCTTAGGGGAATGGGTTTTAACATTCCTCATCACTCAATTAATTACTGGTATGTGCTAATGCCTGAATTTTCGAAATTGGGAACAAGTCCTAACTATGTTTGTCTGTCACTGCGGTGTTCTTAACGCACCGAGAAGAAGGGAGCAACATCTCTGTGTACAGTGTGTCCCAGGGGCTGGCTTGGCTTATTACATATATCTCAATAAGTTAATTATGGGAAATTGATTGAATGGGGGGAGGGGAGGCACATTTTTATCTTCTCTGATTTAGTTCTTGTTGAGCCTTGGATCTTAACCATAGAAAAGAATTGGCAAAAGCTTGTAATTTTTTTCTGACTTTTTCTTCTTCCTCATCTTCCTTCATTTTCTGAGCCTCGGTTTCCCTGTTTGAAAGATAAATATGTCTTTCACATCAGAATCTTGTGAGGTGGTGAGATGTTGTGTGTGTGTGTCCAATATGGTCCCAGTATGGACACCAAACTATTTTTAAAAGCATTAGAATGTTCTTGGAGGATTCCTGCATGAGGGAGGGCTAGATAGATCTCTAAGGTCCCTTAAAATTCTACGACCTTACATTCCAATAAACTGTACCATCACAAATCTCTTTAAACATCTTTGCCTCCAATTTACCAGTACTTATGAATTTGCTAACACAAATATTTCAGTATAGAGGTGAAATCAATGTGCTAAGCAGTAAAGTTTCAGGGATAAATGATACTATCTACTTACAGTCTACTTTGTTCAACAAAAAGATGTGAGGCAGAGAGAAGGGTTCACCCTGAACATTAGTTCTCCTTGTGTACTGGCTCTGCGTTACGTGTGCCAAATAAAGACAATCATGCTCATCTGTACTGACCTGCCAATATGTTCAGCAAGTCTTTTGCTTTTTTTTCATAGTTTTCAACTTTCTTATGAAAGTCGTGTGGGAAGGACAGGCTTCAGATAATCTGGAATTCTGTTTGGTTGGGTTCCAGCTCTCAGCTAATCAAGAATTTCCTGGAGTTATGAGGTGTGCACATGTTTCCTTTTTTGGAATTTCAGTTATTCAATATTTGCAAGTAAATCTTGGGAACAAGAGTTACAAACATGGAGTGTTCACAAGAAATAACAACATTATAAAAAGCAGATGTTAAACAGTTTTGCTTTTTTTTAAAAAAAAAAAGATGATCTCCATTATTTACACATGCTTGGAGGAAAATAAATTCAATAGTAGAGTTTTTATCTTTTCTTCTTTTCTTTAGTCCAGTTATAAAAAGAAAGTTATATGAATCATTTGCTTAGCAAGTACAAATCTACATAGATATGTAGTGTGAGAACCATAAAACTTCGAAAAATTAGCATGTATCTATTAGTTATGTTAATACAAGCACAATAAGAAGCTATTTGCTAGGCATTGTGAAGCCAGGTTCTTACTTAAGTTAGGCCTTTTGATCTGGTGTTTAGAAGGACAGCTACAAATCCCTTGTGGAGTCTATTTGGGGACCTAAATGAAACAGGGACACAAATAAAATTAGAATAATTCAGATGAAAGAAAATGTACCACACATAAACTGGGGGGTGGGGGGGAGTGTGGCCTTGCATTGTCCAGGTGGACAATCTCCGCTGCATGGAAAATTCCCATTCTCCCCGCCCCGCGTGTGGATTCGACCTGGTGGATTCGTTCTCCTTGGTTCCCCTCCTCCTCTGTTTAGTACCTTTTGTAAGAATTGTCAACTGAGTCTCAAGCTTTTTCCATTAGAGGAAAACAACTTCTTCTTTTCCTATTTAAAATTGGGATGTTGCGACACTGGAAATGAAAATTCCAACATCTCGCTGTGCATTCTCAGTAAAGCACTTTGGACGTACGTGACTAGACAAGAGAAGAGAAGAGACAGGTAGACATTGAATGGGGGCGTGTTGTCGGAGGTCACCCGTGATCATTTGCACTGTCAGAATGGCGGGACCACGGAGCGGGGTCCTGCATTGCTGGAGGAGCCCTGGATGTTCTAGAGCTCACTGTAAGAGCTGAATTAGGGAACTTCTCTGTCCCACCTAACTCTGGACACTGTATGATCCTGTGGATCAGGATTGAGAAACAGGGTTTGTTTTGACCAAATGTGTTTGACCAAATGGGCCCAGTTTATAAGGAAATAGAGATAAGAGAAGCTTACATATAAATAAAACTGGAAAATTCCTCTCTTTTCTTTCAGATAAGGAAACTGAGGCTCTGAGAAGTAACATGACCCATCCAAGGCCTCACAGCTAGTTACTGAACTTGAGAATCAGAACGCGGCTCTCATAATCCCTCCTTCACGTTTATCTCACCGCGTCCCCTCTCTTTCCCTGACTCACTTTCAGAAAGTTTTATATGAAAGGAAGTCAAATGTAGTGTGGTGATGGGTGGAGATTTGACTTTGGGTGGTGTGCACACAATGCAATATACAGATGCTATATCATTGAATTGTACACTTAAAAGCTGTATAATTAACCAATGTCACCCCAATAATTTTAATTAAAAAAACTCAACCAAGCTCAGTGTGGCTCAATGGTTGAGCATTAACCTATGAACCAAGAGGTCCTGGGTTCAATTCCCAGACAGGGCACATGCCCAGGTTGCGGGCTCGATCCCCAATTGGGGACATGCAGGAGGCAGCTGATCAATGTGTTTCTCTCATCAGTGTTTCTAACTCTCCCTCTCCCTCCTCTCTATATAAAAATAAATAAAAACACACTTTTTAAAAAACTCAACCGAGATCAAAATGTAGCCATGCTAAGCTTTTATAATACCTCACAAGTCAGTCACTGAAGAACTGCTTGAGAATTAAATTAAAATTGGCTTAATTGTAACTTGAAGTAACTGATCTTTTTCTGACCAAGCAGATCTCATGGATGTTTTCTTTAAATTCCTTGGCTGTGTATCTTATTGCAGAGGATGCTCGCAAGAAAAACATAATAGTTACTGTAATCAGTACATCTAGTCTTGCTGCTTTGTCTTTTTCTGCAGTCAGCACTGTTGTAGCCCGAAGCAGACAGAAGTTAAGCAAGGTCTGCATGTACGCAGACAAACTGTGAGCAGATGGATTCTCTCTGCTCCCATGAAGGGTTTGCTCAACTGTCCATTCTTGTCCCCCAGATAAGAATCTGCCTAGAGGGACCTGAGCCACCCCGCTGTGCCCATCGGAGAGTCGGACAGAAGCCCTGGTCTATCCGTTTGTGCTTGAGGTGCTGAGGCTTGGCTGTAGGGTTAACTAGATGTTTGCTGTCTCCCATCTAGCGATAGGTGTCTTTCCAGGTGCTGTTCTGTGAACCCAGCTCTCCTGCCCTGCCCTCTCCACCCCACACCCCGGAGCACCCAGGCATTTAGAAACCTCTGGGTGTCTAATGAAGGGGATAAAGGCACTGGTCTACGTTGGGAAGGCCTTTTTCCTTCCTTCTTCTGTGTGGGTGGCCCCAGAATTGCCTGGACACCATGAAGAAGCCCAAATGCCTTCCAGAGGTGGGCCCCCCCTCCTCAAGCTGGTGTCAAGATGCTCCGTGTCCAAAGCTGCCTGCAGAGTCGGGGTGCATGAGTCTAACACTAACATTGCATTCTGGTTATTCCCCCAAAATGAGCCGGGACTGTGACAGCTAGAGGAGAAATAAACAAAAAGAGAACTTTATGTTACTGACATTCTTGAATAATATGAATGTCCCTGATAACAGCCTGAAACATAAGAAGATGTTCATGGTAGAAAGCGAGATATGTTTTAGTTTGTTATCAGGCCAGCGGCCTGGTAATAAATATTTATCAAGTAGACTTGAACCTGAAGTTCATCCCAGGCTGGGCTGCTGTCCCAGTGAATGTTAGTGTGTAATGGAACCGTACTTATTGCAGAGAGCGGCATGTTAAAATGAGGGTTTGGGGAAAGTTTGATTTACTCTTATTTCCCCCCAAAGCTTCGACACACTAAATGCATGAAGACAAAGAAATGGCTGTAATTGCGTGAGTAAAGTTGCAAGGGTCCTGAGCAATCAGCTCGCATACATCTTCTATAATAATAAAAGCATAATATGCTAATTAGACCACATGTCCTTCCCGCTTCCCGATGAAGCCGGGGCTGCAAGGGAAGCCCGGGTCCTGGGTGCCTGCCAGCAGCCAGAGGAAGGCTTGCTCTTGCACGAATTTTGTGGATCAGGCCTCTAGTTTACTTATAAAGAGGCTAGAGGGACTCAGCCTGACTTTATATGTTGTTAGAAGAAACGATTATCTTTTTGCTACATTGTCACAAATACACCCTTCGCCTGATTAAAGATATTATATTTGACAACTATGTGTAATCTTTCCTTATTATTTTCGCGTTTATCGTCATACATGTCTCTGATGTCTCTGGTCTGTCCTCAGTGTTTCAGTTGCTGTTACTTATCCTCTCCCTCCCTGCCCCCCAGGGCCTCATTTTATTTTATATTTTTTCCACTTTTTTAAAAAATCTTTATTGTTGAAATTATTACAGATATCCCTCTTTTTTCCCCCCGTTGTCCTTCTTCACCTGGTTCCACCCCATCCCAGCCCGTCACCATCCTATTATCTGTGTCCATAGGTAATGTATGTAAGATTTATGTTTAATCTCTTCCCACCCCTTATTCCCCTTCCCTCTGAGAATCGTCAGTCTGTTCCATTTCCATGCCTGATTTTTATTTTATTCACCAATTTATTCTGTTCATTAGATTTCTTATTTGTTTATTTTGATTTTTAGATTCAATTGTTGATAGGTATGTATTTGTTGCTATTTTGTTGTTCATATTTTTTATCTTTCTCTTCTACTTCCTCTTAAAGAATATCCTTCAACATTTAATATAATACTGGTTTGGTGGTGATGAACTCCTTTAGCTTTTTCTTGTCTGTGAAGCTTCATATCTGACCTTCAATCTAAATGATAGCTTTGGCACTAACCGGTTTGGCTCAGTGGATAGAGCATCGGCCTGCGAATTGAAAGGTCCCAGGTTCGATTCTGGTCAAGGGCATGTATCTTGGTTGCGGGCACATCCCCAGTAGGAGGTGTGCAGGAGGCAGCTGATCGATGTTTCTCTCTCATCGATGTTTCTAACTTTCTATCCCTCTCTCTTTCTCTCTGTAAAAAAAATCAATAAAATATATTTAAAAATAAATAAGTGATAGCTTTGTGGGCAATCTTTGTTGTAGGTCCACGCTATTCATCACTTTGAGTATTTCTTGCCACTCCCTTGTGGCCTGCAGTTTCTGTTGAGAAATCAGCTAACAGTCATATGGGCATTCCCTTATAGGTAACTGACTGCTTTTCTCTTGCTGCTTTTAAGATTCTTTATCTTTAGCCCTTGGCATTTTAATTATGATGTGTCTTGGTGTGGTCTTCTTTGGATTCTTCTTGTTTGGGGACTCTCTGTGCTTCCTAGTCTTAAGTCTATTTCTTTCACCAGGTAGGGAAAGTTTTTTGTTATTATTTCTTCAAATAGGTTTTCAGTATCTTGCTCTCTCTCTCCTTCTGGCATCCCCATAATGCAGATGTTGGTACGCTTGAAGTTGTCCCAGAGGCTCCTTACACTATATTTTTGGATTCTTATTTCTTTTTGCTTTTCTGGTTGGGTGTTTACTTCCTCGTATTTCAAATCATTGATTTGATTCTCAGAATCTTCTACTGTACTGTTGAATCCCTGTATATTATTCTCTATTTCCATCAGTGTGTGCTTAATTTCTGACTGGTCCTTTTCCATTTTTTTTTTTTTTTTGGAGGTTTCTAGAAGATTTTTGAGAAACCTTATAACCGTGGTTTTGAATTCTATGTCCAGTAGTTTGCTTTCTTCCATTTGTGACATGTTTCTTTGCCTCCACATTTTGGCTGCTTCCCTGTGTTTGTTTCTATGTATTGGGTAGAGCTTCTATGTCTCCTTGAGTTGGTAGAGTGGCCTTATGTAGTAGGTGTCAGAGAGAGCCCAGTATCTCAGCCTCCCCCGTCACCTGAGCTGGGAACTCTAGGTTCACCCCTTTGTGGGCTGTGAGCACAGTCTTGTTGTAGATGAGATTTGATTGCTATTGTTGTCACTGGAAGGAATTGACCTCCAAGCCAATTGGCTGTGAGGACCAGCTGCACCTACAGTGGGAGAGCTGCTGTGCAGGAGACACCCCTATGGAGCAGGACTTGCTTCAGTGGAGCTTTGATGCTCTCTGAGTCTGCCCCTTGAGTGTGTCAGTTGTGGATGTGTAGAGTTGTAATCTGCTATGGTCTGACACTGACCACTGGGTACACTGGCTCTTGGGTCTCCAGGAAGAGGCAAAGTCAGCCACTGCCTGGAGCCACCCAGCAGGAGCTACAGAGAGATATGCAGGTTCCTCCTCTGTGTATTGGGTTTGGAAGTGCCCAGACAAGGCCCAGCTATGAAGCAGGCTGGTGCTGGTGCTGGGTCTTGGGTCTTTTATTGATAGGTTTGGGCTCCCTGACTCAGCTGTAGCTTGTTGGAAGACTTTACTCTGAGCAATCACAGGCCATTCATATGCAACAGCTGTTGCATGCGGCTGTGAGTGGAGTTGTAAATTAGATGAGGCGGGGTCTTAGAGAATCACCAGGGAAGAGCAAACAGAAATGGCTGACAGTCCTGTGACTGGGGAGGACCCAGCACAGGAACAATGATCCCTAGGAGCACCTCCATTTGGGAGACAGCTGCCCCCGAGTTCCTGCCCTGCTGCCAGACAATCCAGTTCCTCGTCATATGTGTCTGTGTCCCCCAGAGCCTCGCCCTGGTGCTGGAGCTCAGAGGAAGCAGGACCTTGTAAGTTCAGTTCGTGGTGCCAGCCTTTTAAGGGGAACAGTGGGGTCTCCAGCAGCCTCTATGTCACTGAGCCCCAATCGCCTCTGGTTTTTACAGCCTGTAGTTACGGGGACTTCTTTTCCCAGCTCTGGGAGCCTGGGCTGGGAGTCTGGTGTGGGGCTGGGACCCCTTGCTCCTTGCTCCTTGCTCCTCCGGGCCCTGCAGAGACGATCTCCCTCCCAATTAAAAAAGCATGCCAAGTGGGTGCCAGACCAGTCCGTCCTGTGCCTTTGCACCTCCTACCAGTCTCAGTGTGCTTTCTTCTTCTCTAGTTGTAGGACTTCCATTCAGCTTTCCAGTGGTTCTGGGTGATGGAGGTTCTGTTATTTTAGTTATAATTTTGATGTGGTGTGGGAGGCAGCGAGTACAGATGTTTACTTACACTGCCATCTTCCGTGAATTGATCTCAGTTCCTGTTACTTTAGAATTGAAGTTGAGAATTGCTTCGGACAACAGTTGAAAGCTGTGGTGGTTTTGGAAGCCCAGCCAGAGGAAAATGTACCAGGTTATATAATTTCTGATTTACATTTTGTCATTCTGTATACTCTTTACAAAGCACATGCTAACAGTTCCTAAGCATGTCATAATTTCGGTCTCTATCCTATCTTTCCGTTTATTCCTTCTGGTCGCTCATCCCAAAAATAAAACGAGAAACAAAATCAGTAATTGGGAAGGAAGATGCCTTATTTGAGTAGCTCATTTGCTTTAAAGAGTTTTATTTTCTCAGAAAATATTTCTAAACAAGTTATTTTTAATGATGCTCCTTTTAATCTTTGAATTTCTTATTTCTTTCTTTGTCTGCTTTTTTCACTTGATTTAAGATTAATGCCACCCTGGTCATTTTAAACTGTTCAACAGATAAACTGGACTGTCTCTTTTTTTTAAATATGCGTCTATAATCTTGAAATTTCAGTAATTGTTCAGCCTGTACATTTGCGTCTTCATGTTGCAAGTCTCCTGTCTCACCGGCTGTGTGATGTTTCATTCATACACAGGCTGGTAAAAAACTCATACTTGGTTTGCAGAGGACAGGGCATGTTTACCTTCTATTCAGTAACAGATTCCTTGCTGAGTGAATAGAGGAAACAGGATTTCTCTCTCGATATCTCATCCAGTTCCATGTTTCTGATAAAGAGGGGCAGGGGGGAGTTTGATGGCATCACTCATGTATTGTTCTAGGAAGATCATGGCATTTGAAACGAGAAGACTTGGGTTCAGAGTCCAACTTGCCCACACACCTGGGCGTGTGAGCATGGGCAAATCACTTTCAGGGTTGGGCCTCTATTCCTTTCATCTGTGAACGAAAGTCAAGCAGCCTCTTTTGTAAACACTTTTTGGAATGGTGCAGGATTTGGTTTAATGAGAATATCTTCCCTACGAAGAGGTTGTGAATATTAAATGCTACATTACGTAACTTGTAAATCGCTGTGTATATGTTAGTTATCTTCTTTCAAATCCTATTGCAGTGGTAACTGACCACCCTCACAGGCTGCTTACTAATACTCCAAAGAATAAGTAGTCAGATCTACTTATTTGGTCACGAAAGAAACTAGAAGGGCTACTTTGTGCTTCAGAATCTTCTTCCCGTGGCTATTTATTTTAAAGGCATTGGGACCCCAGTGGGCAAAGTCTTATAATTTAGGAAATCGGGGCTATTTCAAAATCAGGACAGAAAGGGGTAAATTATTGCAGCCTGGCATCTAAAAGAATCCTATTAAGCCCTCCACACAGTGTTAACCACGTAGCTGGTGTGTCCTTGACTTCTTCGGCTGGGGTCTGAGGGTGTCCTGTGGTCACATTACAGTAATTCCCCCAAATTTCAATGTTCCAAGCCTTCAAGGCCTGGAAGGCTCACACATGCAACCCCATTGTCCCCTAGAGCCAACCAGTCCTGGGTTCTGGGGTGTCTCATGAACAAGGAGAGCCCCGTCCTGCTCCTCCTGTGCCCCAGCACCTGCCACTGTCACCAGCCCGTTCCCACTGTCCTCTGCCACGTGGCTCGTCTCAAGTCTGATCCCACACCACACACCGGGCTCCGGGTCCGGAGGCTTCCTCTTCAGCTCTTTAGAAACGTTTTCGTTTTTGTGAACTTTCAGTCCCATCATGGAAGCTCAGTGCCTCTCAGAGCCTCTCCTTGACCGGAACTGTCCAAACTTAACTATTTAAAGCCCTTAATCTTTCTGCGTTGGCTCTCAGACCTCACGTGAAATGCGTGAAGCCCAAGGCTTCGGGATGGCCTCGCTCCTGCTCTAAACACATTGGACATACTCTCGTTCGAGGGAAGATAAGGTTTCACTTACCACAAACAGAAGAGGCCGCCGATCCAGTGGAGAGGCAGTGGGCTTGACTCTCTCCAGCTGCTGCGAAGGGAAGCACGCTGTTTCCAGACACGCCAGGGCAGAGGAGACTTGCAGCAAGGCCTAGCGGAGCTCCGTTTCTTCTTTCTCTTTAATTCCCAAACTTCGGAGATGTGTTCCATTCCGTACAAAGAATGCCCAGTCACTTCTATTTTCAATTCCCAAATGCCAGACCTTTTTAGTTCTTGTCTAGTTTTCTCAAAGAATGCATATTTTCTTCCTTTGGTTTATGTGTAAGATATGGGGGCTCCTCTTTGATTCTGGTAGAGAAGGCACAGGTTAGAGAAGAGGGGAAGGAGAAGGTACGGGTGAGAGCCAAGAGGAAATCGGGCCGTAAGAGACATGTTTTGCGGATTTTACCTTTACAGCTCCAGGGCCAGCTTTTACAGAGGCCATACCTGGAACTTCCTTTCAGGCTCGTTGTAAAGAGCAGTTAGAGAACCAGCCCCCAGTCTTTGCTTGTGGATATGTGAGACACTCCAGGGTGTGCTTGGAAAACCAACGCCTCCACAGGCAGAAAGAGCCTCCTCTTTCTTTCCCGGTGCCACGCCCCCCATGTGGCAAAGCTCGATGCCTGCCTCTCTCCAGAGGAGCTTTATCAGAGAAGGAAGTCCGGTTTCCTAGGGGGAAACTGACATTTACAGTGCGTGTCTGCGGGCTGTATATCTGCAAATGGCGCCTGTCTACAGAACGGTGCTTGTCACCAGGGCAGGTCTCACTGGGTCTCTCTTTGTCCTGCCCTTGGCTTCCCACCTTTAGAAGCAATCTGGGGCTGAGGGGTGGGGCGTTGGGATAAGGGTCTTCCCACAAAATGCCTTCTCTTCCCCCCGCCCCCCAACCCACTCATCATCCAAACTGCCTGCCTGCCTGCCTGCCAGTGTTTGCTTTTTGCGGACTTTCACGGTGTGAACACACAGGTAGAAGTGGTATCACAAAGAACCTCCTCGACCCCTCCTGCCCATTTCATCTTCTGAACGCTTTTCTTTAGAAAGCCTGACTTCTTCTCCAGGGTCTAATGAATGAAGGTGCCATCGATACAGAGAAGATGGAGAGGACGTGGGGACCCTGGATGGGTGTCCTTATAGCTCTAGAAGTCTCAACACCTTACCCACTAGAGGGCTTTTAGGACACGTGTATGGGCTTAGAGGTAAATACACTTAGAGCAACTGTGCTTTGCCACAAAGAGCTATGTACCTTGGGTAATGCAAACAGTGTCTGTGAACTCTAGTTACTTTTCATGGGAACGGTGCCCTTCTTGGTATGAATCATGACACGAGAATGAAGATGGTTAATATATGTATCTGAGTATATCATAAGAAGGTTTGTATCTTCATTCCGGGAGCTGTTTAGGTCAGACTTGACAATCTTCTCAGTAAATGTTTGTGAAATGCGTTTGGTCAGAACTAAAATAGAGATCAAAACTTTTATTATCCTGTCTCTCTAAAATGAAAGAGAGAGACACTATTTAAAGTTGGCGTTTCAAACCAACACAATGATAAATAACTACTACTTTAAAGTCAAGATGGTAACTGACGATCTGTATTTTACATTGTAAATAGTAGGACGGTTCATAGTAACTCATGCACTTTTTTTAGTGGTGCAAGTCTCAAAATGACAAATAGATGACGTGAAATTTATAAGACCTCCCCTGGTCCCTTCCAAGAAGAATGCAAGCCAAAACTTGAAAGGATTAACGCTCCTTATTTCTGCAGCCTTGTCCATAGCCAGTCACGGTCACCTTGGAGATTTACCTGCACACGTGTCATTGCTTTCCTGGGGCAGGAAGGGCTGTATCTTGTGTGGTTACATAAAGCCCTGTGATTGGAATAACCAGGCGGAAATGGTCCAAGTCTCCTTTTGGCAGTGAACCTGGCTGCGGAAACCTCTTAGTTGTACAGGATATTTAAAACTGTTTATCTCTTACCCCTGCCCACTGATTTGTTGGTATTCCATCTCTGCCTTCTAGAAGCCTATAAAATGTCTCGGCTGCTCCACAGTTGGGACCGAGACTGCATTCTATATATGTATATTTCAACTGAACACTCTTATCCTTCTTTAAAAACATTCCATCCAACATCCATGCACCACCCTCTTAAAGGGCTCTTGGCTCCTTCTGCTTTGCTCGGATCTAAATCGATACTAGTAGATGCAAAACCAACCATCTTTGTTCGTGTTCTTGAAGCCCACCCGCTCACATGCTTTTACACTCACTCTGATGGCATATAGCCAAGCTGTGGTATTAGCTGTTGCTAATTTTTCTATCTTGAAAGTAAGGGTGCTCTAAACCAGATATACCTGAGTCAGTCCTTCAGCCAGGAAGTGCTCTGTTTGGCTGCAAATGCCTGACTTCCAAGGAATATTTAGCACTTCAGTCTGAACCTTCTGCCTCATCCCTGTGGTTTGCTTTCTACTTAGAAATGAACTCTAGTCAGCACCAGGGAGAATGGATGCTCCTTCACTTTGCCAGCAGACTTGGTTCTGATGACTTCAAATGAAAATAACGAAAGTAGCATTGCGTTCCTTTTCTTTCTTTCCTTTTTTTAACTCATGGGATCACCGATTTATTATAAAAGGATATAACTCAGGAACAGCCAGATGGAAGAGCTGCATGATTCCAGTGTGTTCTGTTACATGTATTTGATAGCTGATTATTCAAGAGGGGATTTTTAATTTTCATCTGTTAGTAATTCCTTACAACAAAAGAAGTGCAGAATATCAGATACTCACTCGGGAGTGCATTGCCTAATCCTCAATCTCTTACCTTGATTCTTAAGATATTTCATAAGCTTTTGCCCAAGTTTTCTGAATAAAACATTGCCGTGCTATGTAACGGTCTAGCACAGAAATGAGCTGTTGGCTTTATAGGAAGGAACTCGGACTTGGCAGGACATCCCAAGAGGGCGTCCTGTGGTGGGATTGGTTTCCTTCCTGGGACGGTCCCTCTAACGGAATCGGCACAGTCCCTTGAAT
Source organism: Corynorhinus townsendii (assembly GCA_026230045.1). Classification (NCBI taxonomy): domain Eukaryota; kingdom Metazoa; phylum Chordata; class Mammalia; order Chiroptera; family Vespertilionidae; genus Corynorhinus; species Corynorhinus townsendii. The sequence continues at coordinate 176,414,618 of JAPDVU010000004.1, read as the reverse complement.
CACTGCAATCTCTCGAAGTGAACAAACTCATGAAAGGTATTTCAGGAACATGGATATAAACAAAAGATATCGGCATGATTTTACTTCAAGTTGGGTATATCATTTAAAATCTTTTGCAAATATTTTCCCCTTACTATGAAAAAATAAGAAATTTGAGCAACTCGTATGGGTTTCTCTGTACCATGAAAACTGTTCGAAAGAGCTTACCCATTGAGCTCAGTGGTTGACCCAGGAACCAGGATCACGGCTCAATTCCCCATCAGGGCTCATGCCTGGGTTTCGGCTCTATCCTCAGTAGAGGACATGCAGAAAGTAGCCAACTGAGTATTCTCTCTCATCACTGGAGTTTCTATCTCTCTCTCCCTTTCCCTTCTCCTCTCTGAAATCAATAAAAACATGTTTTAAAAAAAGAAAAAAAAGAAACTTTTCAAAAGTGAAAATACTCTTTTTAAATTTAAATTTTCCATTTTAATTTTAATAATAAAATTTTTACTATTGATCATGAGTCTCTTCTCATCTGGAAATGAAAAGTCCATAATAGCAAGGATTTTTGTCTGTGTTTTTAATTCACTTCTGCGTACCTGTCACCCTGAACAATGGGTGATGTTTAACAGACATTCAGTATTGTTTTGTTGAATGAATGATTGATAGCCTAATACTACTCACCAACACTTAACAGAGTTGCTAAGTCAAAGGAGATATTCCCAACGAGATGCCCGATCCTATCATTATTTGTGACAGTTGTATACAGTCCTACTGATTCTCTAACACCGAATGCAATGTGACTCTAAGGATACAGCCATCATGTGGTTTGTGCCATTTTGGAAAGTAGTGATAACATGGTTGAATTAAACCCAGAGGTAAAAACTCAAGTGAACGCTTTGGCCCTCATATTTTTCAAAATCCTCCCACTTAAACTCTGATAGTTTTTAGGGACAATTATTTTAGTCTTCCCTAACCTTTTTTGGAGTTGGCAACAAGCGATAAACCACCCAAAGGTAACGAAGAAAAGGGGTGATGCCTACATGGGGAACTTAGATTTGGCTGGATGATGTGCCTTTGTGGAGGAACATCTGAGATGAGGTGGTGGTTTCGTACTGAGCTGGGGTCTATTGTAATGAAGTTCATTTCCAGGGCCTTTGCAATGGCAGAGACCAAAGTTTCAAGTAAACTGATCAGCAACTGCAGAGAGTAAACAGAATTCCATTGAAATGTCTTCGTGACCTTGCTTTTATAATCCAATAGATCGGCTCAATTTGGAAGTGGGCTCGCTCCACAGTGTGGGAGCTGTGTTGTGTTGGTTCAGTAAAGAGCTTAGTCCCCTGCCTTCCCGATTCACATGCAGAGGGTAGCGGGAGAAAGCAGGCATTGGGGCTGAATCCCAGCGGTCCACCAGTCACGTGGTGTTCCCTTGGGTCTGGTCCCATCACTGCCCCTTTATTTTTGTCCTTTAGCTGTAAAATGGAAACTACGATATCTTGTTTGGCAGCTTAGTGGTGAGGATGACTGAGATCGTGCCGTGGAGTAAGTAGGAGCTGGAGACTTCTCTCTTGCCTGGCCCCCTATGTATTAATTTAGGTTCATGCTGCACCGAACAGAATAACCTTCTGACACGAGAATGTTCTTCCCACTCCCTCCACCCCCATTACCGTTCCTCTGCTCTTTGAAAGTCCTGGGGTGTAAAGCTGTGTTCCTCCGTTTTCATGGACCCAGAAAATGTTAGCGACATGCTGATGCTAAAAAACGTATGCACCCTATACAGTCAGCATCGTTTCACAAAAGGAGAGTTTTATAACCCAAAGGGACCAGAGTCTGTAAGTGCAGGGCTGTCCTCATCAGTGTCTCACCTCTTGGCCGAGACCAGAGCAGCCCAGGGCTGGCCTTTCAGATCCACTTTCCTCTTCAGCGTCACTGTGCCCTAAATGAGCCCCTCTGGGGCGGCCCGTGAGGTTGGCCTGGGGGTGGGGTCACCAGACCTGTCCCTGGGGGGTGTTTCTCAGGGATGGGAGATAAGGCCATCACCCCCACTCACACAAGCCCACTCAGCTGTTACCATTTAGAGGCCCGAGTTTGTGGTGAGCCTGGGGCTTGGAGACTTTCACCAGCCCTAAATGCCCATAAATTAAAGAGTCTGTTTTTAAACATGGGAAATGGAAAAAGACATGCTGGGGAATGGGGGAAGGTGGGAAGCCCACCTGAGACAGCAAATCAAATTGGTTCCCGATTCAGTGCCGTGGAGAAGTGGGGTGAGGAGGGGTGAGCTTCGCGACCCCAGCCACTCTGTAGACGTCCCTTCTTAACTGTCAGCATTAAAGAGCTGCTCGCTCCCGTTTCTGATGCTGGTGATTTGGAAAACACTTCATTTGGTTCTCCTCAGTGGAGAGAACATTTAGTAAGTGACTCTCAGGTGGCGTTGTGTGCTAGGGACGGGGTATTGGATCTTTCACCTCTGGCTGGTCTCGATGAGAGTTATATGTTCTTTTTTACAGATGTGCAAATGATAAAGGCCGTTCATGTTTGCACACTTGAAAAACCAGCATTTATTTGCACGGTGCTTTGAATCACTGCACTAATGACCCTGGCGCCATCAGTCGGGCTTCCTCACACCTAGGACTTCCCCTGACCAGCCCGTTTGAGGAAGATCCGTGTTCCACCGGAGGCAGCTGGCGTCCAGGAGGAACCTGGGGCGTGAGGGAAAGGAAGCTGATAGAGGCACCAGTTCAGCGCTCTCATTGGCCACAGTGCCGGGGACTGTCACTTTGGTGCCCCAAAGTTGGAAGTTCTTGGTCTGCACTGAATTCCCTTTCTCTTCTGTTCGTGTCCCTTGTTGGGGGAGGACATGCTCTCGGCCTGGGCCTAGATGTAGGAAGATGAACAGGCTGTTTCTACTGCAACACATCCTGCTCCAGGCTTAGGCAGCTGGTTGAGGCGAACCCTGGATTTTAGGGAGGAATGCTTTTGTAAGTTACCCCCCTCCCCCACCCCACCCCCTGGAGCTTCATCTTTAGCAGCCACTTGTTGCTATCAGCAACAGGATGAGGTTATAGGCCTGGGGACCAGACCCAGCAAGGCCTCCAGTCTTGCCATTATCTAGACCGTGAGCTAGAAGGTAAAAGCTGATGGCCAGATGACCACAAGTTCTGCTTTGTCCTGGCTCAGCCTGGTTTACACATTGATCCTGGTGGTTTATTAATAGTGTCCCCTTTCACCTTCAGAGGACCGTAAATTATAGGATCCCCACTCCTCTGTGTCAGGGACACACAGACCGCCCTGACTTACCAGAGCCTTGGTGAAGTTTGGGGCCGACGTTCTGAGTAATCACAGTGTGCGTCTGGCCAGAGTAAATAACCCCAGCCCCACCGCATCTCTCAGGAGCCCGCAGCCACTAGGGAAGGCTTGTCTAGAATTAGGGTTTCAGAAACCTGGCCAGAAATCTTTCCATTTCACCTCAGTCCAACATCTGGTGCTGTGAGAGCCATACTGACATGGTTAAAATACGCCACTGAACCAGAAATGAAGGCCGCGGAGTTGAGGGTATGATTTCAGGGTAGAACCTTAGGCCCTGTGGGCTCCTGATCAGTCTTCTCTAGCAAACGCGACTGTCTTCCAACTTGAGAGACAGTGTATTTTCAAATGGCCTGGGTTTGGATCCTGCTCGGCCCTTATTAGCCATCGGCTGGAGGAAGTCAGTTTTAGCTTTACCAGTTTTGTCATCTGTTTTATGAGGACACCATGTTTATTTTCCATGGTTTCTCTCCTCTAGAACTTCTAACATGCTAGTCCTTCCTAGACACTTCTTGCTGCCTCACCTGACCATCTGCTATTCTTCCTTCAGCTTAGTATCAGCTCTTCTAAGAAGCCTTCCAATTTTCCAAGCCCAGGTTGATAGAGTGCCCCTTCCAGGTGCTCATTCCTTAGCCCAGCATCTATCCACAACATCCGTGTTCCTTAGCCCAGGATCTACCCACAGCATCCGTGTTCCTTAGCCCAGCATCTACCCACAGCATCCGTGTTCCTTAGCCCGGAATCTACCCACAGCATCCATGTTCCTTAGCCCAGCACTTACTCACACTGGGTTGTAATTGCTTGCTTCTCATCCCTCTTCTACTAAACTGTCAGCTCCGTGAGGGCAGGAACACTGTTCATCTGGTTCCCTTCACCTTTGTCTCTCCAGCAACTAGCCCGGTAATGGACTCATTAACAGGTACTCCGATACGAATCCTACAGATGACCCTTGAACATGGGGATTGGGGGTACCAACTCCCACACAGTCGAAAATCCACGTGTGGCTTTTGACTTCCCCAAAACTTAACTACTAATAGCTTACTGTTGATACAGAAGCCATACTGATAACATACACCGAGTGGCCAGATTATTATGATCTCTGAATGCACAATAATCTGGCCACTCGGTGTATATCCTGTATAATAAAAGGCTAATATGCAAATTGTCCCCTTGACCAGGAGTTCGACCAGCAGGTAGGCCAACCGCCCATGTCCTCTCCCCCTGGCCAGGCTGGCCAGACCCCACCCATGCACGAATTCATGCACCAGGCCTCTAATATAAATACACACACACACACACACACACTCTGAGTGGCCAGATTATTATGCGTTCAGAGATCATAATAATCTGGCCACTCAGTGTATAGTTGATTAGCACATAGTTTGTATGTTATATGCACAGTGGAACATCGTCTCTCAAACTTAATTTGTTCTGGAAGGCTGTTGGAGAAGCGACTTGTTTGAAAACCAAATCATTTTTTCCCATTAGAGATAATGTACGTTGAATTAATCCATTCCAGACCCCGAAATGATTCCCCTGTGTAATCATTCTTATATACAGTAAATATCTAATGTGCTGTTTAATTTATAAATAAACACTTCTTAAATTTATTGAACTACCTCCTACTAGCCTTCAATGAATTTTTCATGTAGTACCACCTGGGAAATGCTATCACCAGCTAACTGCTTTTCCTGTATATGATCAACAAGTTTTCCACCTATTCAATTGCTGTTTTGTGAGCACTTTCACACCCTTTGCAACTTTAGCACTCTTGGTGCCTCTTTATGTTTTTCAGTTATGCTAATAGTCTATTTTGCCAGAACCAAAGTATTATCTCCTCTGTTTGTTGCCTGAGAGATGCTTTTTGTTATGCTGAAGTATCAGCAAGAAAGGGTGGTCAGGTCTGAAAACTGAAGTTTTGGTCTACAACTGAGACCTTTTTTTCTGGTCAAGAACCAAATTGTTTGAGATGGGAGATGTGCTTGAACCGAGGTTTGACTCTGTTATATACTGTATTCTTACCATAAAGTAAGTGAAAGAAAATGTTATGAAGAAAATCGTAAGGAAGAGATCAGACACTTACAATACTATACGTTTTCATTGAAACAAATCCGCGTATAAGGGGGCCCACACAGTTCAACCTTATGTTGCGCAGGGGTCAACTGTACTTTCTGAATGAACACGTAGGCGAACACAGGCTAATCGGGAAAGTCTCCCCGCCCCCCAAGGTAAGTGTGGTTGCTCAGTGCTTCCAAACTTCACGATGGTGTGTGGGATAGGGTTGTCACCCTAACAAACTTTATTCTTGCTAATGTGTACATGATCTCTGGCATTTGGTATTGTTGAGACACCAGGATTCTGGAATTTCAGAATTCACTTGTAATTCTTCAGAAAACTTCTTGATTTTCACTCAAAGTTCTGGTTTTCCTATGAATAAGAACTTAATTTAAAAATTGCTTTGAATTACTTTTAGGCACCTTTAGGGTATTTTGAGAAGCAGTTTTGTTGTTGTTTTCTGCAGGAGCCCAGTTTTGTCTATAATAGCAAAGGCATAGCAATGGGAGTGACTTCAATGAGTCACTCATTCTGAGAAAGTGTTCCTCTTGAGAAAGGGGAGTAATTAAGAGACTCATGAGCAATTCAGGATTATCTGTGGAATTACAGTGCTCCAGGATCAGGTGTGTGTTTCTTCCTTCATGAAATGCTCTCGGGACCATTCTAGACCATTCTAGACCATTCTGGGCCATTCTGGGCCACCTTGTTTAGGTGTGAACCCCTTATGGACATTTTTCATTGTATTTCTTTTCCTGAGTCTCGTCATGTGTCCTCGGCTCCAGCACAGCCTTCTGGAGACCACGGACTTCCTCTCACATCCTTTCCAGTCCCCGTCATGTCAAGCACGGCTTCACGTGCTAAAGGAGTGCTCGTAATGTGGTTATGAAGAGAGAGAGATTAACCAAAACCTTTAGGTTACAAAAAGTGAAAATAAGATGGACCCCCATTTTAAAAAGAAGATGAGGAGGAAATACAGCAAACTGCACAAGCTGAACTACGTTTGGATAGTTGACAAGGGGTAACATTTATTTTCCAGATGGCTCACTGTTCCTATAGGCATAGCTATTATTTTTTATGATGACCAAAAATATCCCAAGTGCTGTTCTTTTAACCAGACGGCGTTTTTCTGCCCGGGAATCGCGGCCACACCTCTTTGGCAGGCAGAGGCGGCCACGGGCGCGAACCCATCCCTTCGCAGTGCGGTCCACCCACTTGCTGGGACGATGGGGGTGAGGTGGTGCCGGCTGCATTCTTTCGGTGGAAATTTGGAAAGATTGGTCTGGAAAAGCAGTTAAGGGCAGCGCCGCCATGGTGCGTTTTTGGAGCGATGCTTAAGGGCTGGGCCGTTACATAATGCTGAGAAATGGCGACGATAGCCCAATTTTCATCCCTTACCAGATGTTTTGGTGGTGAGGTTGTGCGGTCCTCCCTGATTTAACCCAAGCGTATCCTTGGGTCTCTGAGACCAGCTTTCACAGAGAACTGCTGCCCGCAGGTGTGGCTCTGGTCACAGGGACCCTTTAGAGAGTCTGTGTTGTTATTTAGTCACACTTTGCTGTGACCAAGAGAGGTGGATTCATTTGCCAGAAGCGATCCAGCCCAGAGCTGCCGAGCCGCTGTGCCTTGGCCCTCTGCAGGGTGCCCTGAGCTATGTGGCCATGTCTTCGGGAAGCGAGATAACCTCTGGGGCATGGGACGTAGCGAGATGATACAACTAAGTGATGGAGACTCGGGCGGCACTTTGGGACCCAGAGGAAGTCAGAGCTATTCAAATGCCCCAGCCTGTTCGGGGGTCCTCCGTCCTCCCACCCCAGCCCCCCCTCGCATGCCCGTGTCCGCCATAGGCCCACCGTGCTCACACACCCTGGTTTCAGCAGGCGGCTCACCTCGTCCCAGCTGCCCCCTGCAGCTGGTAACAGTGACACTGTGATTTGTGTGGCCTTCGTATGTGCTGAGTCATCCCTTTTACACAGGACTTCATTCCTTCCTCACACCTACAATATGAAAGCGAGGATCCTCCCTGCTTTTCAGAGGAAGAAAATGAGGTTTTGAGATCTTGACTCACACGCTCAGACGTAGTTAGGAAGTGAGAGGCCTAGGAATTGAATCCTGTTTTGTCCGTTTCCCAAGGTCTGTGACTAACCTCCACCCCCACCCCGAGGCCCCTCTGTAAATGCCTTCATGCCCATCTCTGGGTGCCCCCAAAGATCAACGCTGCACTCCTGAGAAAGCCTGTCCTGGCGCATCCCAGCCCAGGGTTGCCTGGCCCACATCCGCCTCTCTCTGCCTCTCCTCTGCCTTCGGGGAGGCCCGGTACCCCCCGCCTCCTGGACCATGTGCTCCCTGGGGCCGTCGGTGCCCCCCAGTGCTGTGACAGGGGCTTCTGGCAAACGTCCGTTCCCCGGTGGCTCCTGAGCCTGGTTGTGAAGAGAGATTTGATATTGAAGTCCCGAAGAAGCCGCTCCTTTTCCGATTGCCTCCCTTCCTCTCTCAGACTTCCTGAGGGGAAGTTCGGTCGGTATTTGAAAGCTCCAGCTGCAGGTTTCATGTCACCTTTAAAACAACCAGCACATGTCAGTAACTCTCTGACCCGAAGTCTCGGGTGCCAGCTAAGAAGGACCGCTCAGCCAAGGGTTGCAAATGCTTGAAAACGGTGGCATTTCTTAGAGGTTCCAGCCCCTTCCAGAAGGAGCACAAATACCCATGTCACAGTGAAGCCGCCGGCCGGCACGCATGTTCCTCGATGCAGCAGCCGCCTCCTCGCCTCTGTCTCCGTGGTGTGAGAACAGTGACTGTTTTCTCTACATGCTGCAAAACTGGCAGATGCTGGGCATAGTCTTAGGTCCACGCTGGCTATGGGGGCCCGCTACATGTCATAACACTTGTCACCACAAGATGTCAGTATGGTATCAGTCCTGGGTGCCACAGACGGACAATGGTGGCCCAGTTCTTCTGCTGCAGGATTAGCCCACATTCTGCCTTTCTGATTCATTTTCCCTGCACAGTTTCCGTTGGGAAAACTCATCAAGAGGCTTCTCAGAGTTCTCTCTCTAAATTTAGATACTTTCCTAGCTCCTACTTGAGTCACAGGTAACCCTAGGAATCCCCTCTTTTAGGTGTTATCTCAGCACCTTTAAAAGTTTTCAAGGTAATGGTTTTATTTCTTTCTAAGGAGGGTTTTCAGTAGTAAAGGATGGGGGGAAATGGTATCGCTAGCAATAGTACTGATAGGCGTTTTTGGTGTGTGTGTTTTGTTGTTGTTTTCTCTCTGTCTCTCTCTTTCCTTAACCTAGAGAAAAAGAAGGAACAGCCCATATTAACTAAGTAAAGCCAGCAAGAAAGGGAAAATGGTGCGCAGGAAAGCATTGTATTGAGGCCCGGGCGTGCTTCTGTACCCCCAAGGGAAGTGGGTATATTATGGCCACTTCTCAGTTCACTAGTAGCTAGTAAACAAGCGGCAGAGCCTGGTTTGGACCTGGATCTGCTTGTCCCCTGCGCCCACCCCAAGGCTGGTGCCATTACTCTTGTTCGTCTGTCTGCGTCATAAAACGCAGGAGGGATCCGTGTGTGGCCTGGTCAGCAAGTACCTGTTGAGTCCGGCTATACCGAAGCTACCATGTTATAACCAGTACAAAGCCCCGGCAAATATCTCCTCTGCCCTCTAGAAGCAAAATCAAGTCAAGAAGGGCAGAGACATGTACGTGAAGGTCAAGGGAACACTCTGGGGCCATGGCCTTTCCTTGGAAGGAGGGAAGGGTGGCCAAGCAGAGAGCAGGGCCCCGGTGCAGGACACCTTCCAGCCCTCCCAAGGGCTCTTCATCGGGTTGGTCGTCAATAAACCTGCGAATGCACAGAGTGTAGCTAAGGCTGCTTCTGCCCTGACTTTCTGTGGTTCTGAAACGGAGGAATATGAGAAGGAGGTATAATCCCAGCTGACAGAGGTTGCCACCCATGCGTGCCTTTGTACCCCTGCTGGCAAGATTACTCCTAATCCTCTCTTTAGGTGGTCTGATCCAGGAGGACAGGTGACAGCAAGGCGGGAGGTAACGCGCGGTGTGGGGGGCTGTTTCCAGCTCCCCGCTCCCTGGCCCAGATGGGGAGGGGGACAGCCCTGAGGCTTCTGGGAAGGTTGGCCCCGGTAGCAGCAGAGGCCTTTGGAATGGGACTTGAGAAGCACTGTGTCCAAGTGCAGAACGTGGCAAGGATGCACAGGAGAGCCCCGGGGATGATGGGGCAGATGAGAACTAAGACCTGAGCGGGGAGGTTAGAGAAACAGGGTTATGTAACCTGGGGCTCCTGGGGTGGCCTGGCCAGGCTTCCTCGTGAACAGGGCTCAGCAGCTCAGTACCTGTCCGTATGGAGACAGGACAGACCTCAGCTGAGCCACGCACACTGTCGGTGTGATCCGTGGTGCAGTTTTCCCCACCAGCAGCTGTGAAACGTGAACTGCATCACGGAGAGAACGTCATAGAATTTTCTGTCTTCCTGTCTTTAAAAACCCAGAATACAGCGGACCTTTCAGAAGCAAAGGTTCTGTGTTCGGTCTGAGGGGAACGTGATTGGCGGAGAGAATCATGTTTTATGTAAGAGTGGATCACATTAGTTGTAATAGTGGGTTCTGAGAGGCTACCCACACAGTTTTTCCTTTCATCTGGCAGACTTCGGGGTGTGAAATGGGGTGCTATTAATAACATGCTGGGGCAACAGCCATAAAGAAACATGGTCCCTAACAAACTGTGACATGTGGTCACCCAGATTTGGGGAGTTCTTGTTGGAGGGACCTCCTTAAAGTACAAATCTCATGTTCTCTCCTGCTCTTTAGACTGCTCTGTGGCTTCCCGTTGCACCAGAGTGAAACCCACACCCCCGATGCTGGCCCCTGAGGGCCTGTGGGGCCTGGCGCCTGCCCTCTCTCAGCCTCCTCCCTGCACTAACTCAGCACATTCCCACCTCCAGGCCTGGCCCTGCCCTCTCTCGGCCTTCTCCCTGCACTAACTCAGCACATTCCCACCTCCAGGCCTGGCCCAGGCCTCTCCTCCACCTGGAACCTCACTCTCCCTGTCCCAGCCTCACCCCAACCTGCCCTTTGCCCGGCCGGCTCCTTCTAATCTCTTGGGTCTTGGCCGGAACCTCACCTTCTCAGAGCACCCTCCCCGACCTCCTTGCTGTGCTTCTCCCTTTCCTCCCCCAGCTCATTTCTTCATAGGAATGGCGCACATTGAAGTCACTTCCTGTTTGTTACCTCTTGGCTGCCTTCTTCACCAGAATGTGCGCATCCTGAGGGCAGGAATCACATCTGCCTGTTCCCTGGTGTCAGGTCCTGCCAGGGAGACAGGACGAGGCAGATCCATGCAGAATGAGCAATTCACTGCTGGTGTCCAGGCCGCCTGATTCACCCCTGCCTGTCCTGTGTGCCTGTAAGGCCTAGGAGGTCTAAAACAGCAATCGGCTGCATCCTATAGATTCTTTCAGGCAGCGGAGTTGGTTGAACTTGGTACAATCCTTTGCTGAGAAAAGCCTGAAACAGCCCCTGTCCTTGAAAAATGGAGGGTATCTTGCAGAAGAGCCAACATGGACATTAACCAAGTTCAACAATGGTACATGCCAAGCGCCAGTGAAAAGGCCCAGGAGAACAGTGGCTCTGCGCCCCGCCCCCCACTCCTAGTTTTCTTACTGATACAGTATACATGGTGGTATGTTTTTGCTTATTTCCTGCTTGGCCTTTCCCTTTCCAGAATAGAAACTCTAAGACAGAAGAGCTGTCTTTCTCTCTTGTGCTCGCTGCTGTATCTCCAGTGCCTAGAATGGTGCCTGGCTCACAGTAGATGTTCAGTGAAGATACGTTGAGTGAAACAAAGAATGAGGTCAAAGTGAGCCCTGGGCTGCAAGTAGGTCTCGAATGGGCCCTGTAGCGATGGGCTGGATTTACGGAGGGGGAACAGTCCAGAAGGAGATCATGGCACAGATAAGGGACCAGTGGGTACCAGATATTGACTTGTTTAGTCTAGAAAACTAACCAGTACTTTTCAGTTTCATTTCCTGAACTCTGAAATAATGTCCCCGTGGTGCTCCTCCCCTCCCCCTCACTCATTTGGTCTGGGTGACACCCACAGCAGAGGTGTCAGGGGAAAGCTGGCTGCCACTCACATTCCTTGGTGTTGGCCTTCAAACAGCCGAGCAAAAATAAGCAGCCTCGGGCCCCCGTGGCTGGTCTGGGGATTAGTGTTGAGTTTACAGGCAGTCCAGGCCCCTGGCCCCCTTTCCTCTGCATTCCCATCCCCGCCGCTCACCGCCTGTTCTGACTCCTTTCAAGGCTGGAAAATGTAAGAAATCGGTGCGTTAATTTCCATGACATCAAGAGCTCTGGGCTGGCACGGGAAGCATCGCTCGTTACACCCACTGGAACGGGTGCTGGTTTCACCTCCAATCAGGCGCGGTCTCGTCAGAGGCCCAGAGGGACGGGTGGATGTCCGTGGGCTTGGTCTGTCACGGTGCCTTGAGAGTCCAGCGTGCAGTTCACGCCCCTGGGCTCAGAGGCTCGCCTCCTGTGTCACAAAGGCTTGTCCGTCAGGGCGCCGGGCACCTCTGAGTGCGAGGCCAAGCCCAGAATCCTGAGAGGGACGGGCCATCACAGAGAGGACTGGAGCAGGTCACCCATCCTGGCCACAGACCAGGGCCTGGGACACCACCCCTTTGGGCTCCCGGTCGAAACAGCCACGCTGTTTGAGGAGCAGCCTCCTAAGGCAGCTTTCAGCTGGCATGTGAGGGGCTGGCTGAGCGGAGAGCTCTGTGGGGTTGCACGTCTGATGAAATGTGGAAGTACCATTGGTGGGTGTGAGGGGACAGGCAAACTCGGAGCCTGGGGTGGACCTGGGATCGTCTGAAGGTGGGGGGATCCCCTCTTTGGGACAGAACAGCCAAGGAGGGCTCAAACAGAAGGGGTCTCAAGCAGCTGGTGGACGAGGGTGTCTTTCAGGCCTACCTCCAGCACAGCACCCTCACATAAACACACAGTCCTTTTCGGGGGACAGGGTTTGCAATGTATGTGTACGTGTATAGCTTCTCTAGCTTCAAGTTATAAAATAGTTCGAACATGCAGAAAATAATGCACCCGACACGCTGTATCTGCCGTCTTGCTTTAACAAATGTCTCAGGGCATCCGTTCCCTATTTTTTAAACAACCTGTTATTGTAGAATAGTTTTAGATGTATAAAAATATTATTGACAGAACCGAGTTATATATTCCCACACCCAGTTTTCCCTGTTACTAACATCATATGCTAGTAGTATAGTGTATTTGTCACAATGACGGCCCCAACTGATAATCAACAGAAGTTCATCCTTTACTCAGATTTCAGCAGCTTTTACCTAACGTCCTTTTCTGTCCCGGGTCCCCATCCAGGGACCACATCATGTTTAGCCACTATGTCATTTCACACTCACTGTGCCCAGCGGCTGCAGGTAGATGGGAGCTGGGATCGCCATGCAGGCGAGCCCGCCCATCCTTAGGCCCCTCTCCTCCGAAGGACAGAGTGCTTTTTCAGAAGCCAGGGTTTCCTTTTACTTCTGCTCCAGAAACGCCTCGGAGAGTCACCGGTTCACAACCCAAACGCATTCCGCTTTCTGACACGCAGATTTATCCCTCCTGGCCAGGATCCAGGGGACTGATCGCTAGAGATGAAGAGGGGCCCCGCGTGGGTCACCGCTGCAATCCCATTTGCACAGCTGCCCACGCTCCCCGAGACGGAGGGCAGTGGGAAGGGCTGGCAGGAACCCCTCCTTCCCGGTGCTGGGACCCCATAACCACTGCATTCAGGGGGAAACCTAATGCAAGAGGCGAGTTCCTACTTCCTTACCTTGGTCTCTTAAGAAATGAACCTCTGAGCTGAGTAGTAGGAGAAGGCGTGCGTCTTCCCTGAGTAATCCTAGGGCAGCCTCGATCTGGGTGGCTATTGGAGGCTTGGGTTTGAAACCGCTATATTTTCACAGCTGTAGAATCTAGTGCTTGAGTTGCTTTCACAAGCAGCCGTGGGTTTGTTTTCTGGCCTAAGTCTGCCACTGGTGCGCTGGGAGAATTTGATCCGGGGCCTATTTCTAGGAAAGTGTTCTGTGCATTGTAGTTCAGCGTGGATGGCAGTGTACCGTGCTTGCGGGCCACACCTTCATTCGATTGCGGTAGGCGCGTGATCTGTGATTCAGATACTTGAGCCATGAAAGTCCAAGACAGCCAATTCAACCAGGAGCCCAAAGGGGCGGTGTCCCAAGCCCTGGTCTGTGGCCAGGATGGGTGACCTGCTCCAGTCCTCTCTGTGATGGCCCGTCTCTCTCAGGATTCTGGGCTTGGCCTCGCACTCAGAGGTGCCCGGCGCCCTGATGGACAAGCCTTTGTGACACAGGAGGCGGGTGCACGGTCCCCGTCTCCACTTCCCAGGGGAGGAAATCAACTTGGTAGATGCTGCAAGTTAGAAGCAAAACCAGGTCTGGAAACTTTAACTTCTGGTTCCAAACCTGGAGTTCTTGGAACTCCCTCACCCTGGGAGGAACGGGAGAGAGCCATGGGCCTAGAGTTACTACGTCACAGGTCCTGCTTTTCCTCACAGTTGCCCCAGTGCTTCCATGACACAGCAGTGCTTCTATCCATGAAACACCATTTTAGTGCAAAGAAAGTCACATGGCACTTGGGAGCGTTGATATTAAATGCAGGAGAGGACCCGGCCGTGGTCAGCGTCCAGCAGCACGCACTTGGCAGTCAGACCCGGAGCTGAGGCCTTCTCTCCCAGTCCTGTCATTTGGGGCTTTTCTGAGCCCCACAGTGTCCTTTGGGAAAGAGCTGGGGGAGAGAGCTTCCCGGAGGGTTTTCATGGGGACTGTCCCTGCACATTCTGTAGCGACTCCTACTGGGCACTCAGTAATGGCAATGAAACCTTTATTGGTAGTAGTGCTATTTAAGAACAATCCATCACAAATGTAGTCCCACAGTGTCGACCCTAAATGCTTTCAGACCTGACCACCTGAAATAATGACAGTCAGAGCGACAATATGCTACACATCTACCGGGTACCAGCCACTGAGTCCTGTGCTGCATGTGGCTTATCTCTTTTAATCTTCATGATAACCTCACAATGTGTAGGAACTATGAATCACGACCAGAAAACAGTGACTTAGGCTGAGAAACTTGCTCCAGTCACACAGTAAGTAGCAGATTGTGACCATAACTAACTGCCATATTATGTTGCCTGTCTAAAGAAAGTAAAGCCTTACTTAAAAAAAATTTTTTTTTAAGGCAACAAGGTCCAGAGAGCTTCCCAGAACTCCTCCACCAAAGCCAAGACTGCCAGGAGCCATCTGCCGGGTGCCAGGGCCTTCCCAGATGCCCAGATTCACACCATCAGCAAGATGGATCTGAGCTGCAGCCCAGCATGCGCCCCTACTCATTAGCAAGTGAAATGAAGGCACAACCCACACAGGATGGGGAGAGCTGAATCCCCAACCACTGCATAACCTCTGTGGCCCATGAGCCTGCACGTGGCGCTCCTGGCTGCTGTCTGGGCCTGGAGAGGGTGGGTGTGAGTGAGCCCGGGGCCCACCAGGCAGAGCTCCTCAGACCAGACCTCGACCCCTGTAAGCTGTGACCGATGTGCGCGCTCATGTTTGATGACTCATTTAGAATACTCGGGTCACTCTCCGTCCAGATGTTCAGCTATTTCTCTCTGTGCCTTCTTCTTTTTCTTTTCTTTTTTTTTTTTTTAACTTTTTCTTATTTTAAAGCAATGATTCAGCTTCCCTGGGAGATGAGATGTAATACGGTGATTTCCTTTTGCCAAATCCTTAACCTGCTTCCAAAATGCAAAACTAATATGCCTGGTTATGACCTGATTTGTAACTGAGGTGAATAATAACAGCATAGGAAAACCACACCGGTTCCAGCCAATATGAATTACAGAAAATTCCGAGCCACAGAATACTTGAAGTGATGCGGTCTTATTAATTTTAGGAACACACTGGAAAGAAAGAAAATCAATGACCAAAAAGGTTCCTAGTCGGAGGTCTTGTCAGAACGCCCTTGTGAATAGATGGAAACAGCTCACAGTGCAAGGCTTGCTAGTGCTGGTTATTTGTGACTTGGTTTTAAAAATACACAAAGACACTAACCTCTCTACATAATTATTAAACTTGACACTTTCAGTATAGAAAGTAAAAGGCAGGGCTGCGTCTCAAGTAAAGTCTGAAGTTAAAAGATTTTATTGGATGTTAGATTTATTTATAAAACCTTCAAGTTACTTTGAATAATTCACTTCCAGTTTCACAGTTGCCCCTTTAGTTTGGAGAAAAACACAAGCTGTTTGGTTTGACTTTCCCAACCAGTTCGGTCCCTTTTCTGGTTTCTAAGCCTTCCCAGAGTCTGTGTGAGTGATGGTCACCTGCAGTTACATATCAGAATCTTTGGAGATGGATCCTGGGCACCGGATTGCAATAAAGCTGCCCAGGTGACACTAACAGGCACTTCTGACTGAGAACCATTGATCTCAAGGTACCTGGTGCTATAGAAATGGCTGAAACCAAATGAAATAAAATTTGCTTCTAGGACCCAGAGGCCTCAGGTCTTAGGACTCAGCACAGAGGTTTCTTCTCAGCTTGGAATGACCTATTCCAACCGGCTCACCCTTGTGTTAATCCCTGCCATTTCTCTGAGCCCTTCCAAGCAGTTAAATCACAAGCAGAGGCAAGCAGTGAGTGATTCCTACACTTCAGAAAAGCAGATACGTTTTACATCATTTAAATCCTTTAGACTCTCAAGTTTAGAGTCTTGTCTACTTGAGAACAGAACCTTCTGGGTGGGGGGAAGGGGCCTTCAGGATCTGTCACCCAATACCTGACATGTATATTGAGCTTTCTGTAAATATTAGTTGATTACTTCAATCTTGATTTTGTTTTCCCAATTGGGACTTACTTCCTTGTTAATCTTTTTCTCCTCTAGAATCCAAACTTGTGCCTAATTTATATTTTGGTCAAGGGACAGGGATGGAAATTTGTTTAGGTACAGATGGGAGAGATGCCACGGTTGTATGTAGATTTCAGGTGAATGCAATTCAAGGTGTCAGAACTGCCCTTTAAAGAAAAGAATTGTTGGCAGATGGGGGTGGGATGCGTTACAGGGGAAAAAAAGAGGAACAAATGGGAACAGATCTGCATTAATAAATATTCAGACTGAGTCCCACTCTTATGTCAGTGTTTGTAGGTGGTGTTATTACATGTAGTATTGGGTGATGGAAGTTGTGTGCACTCTCATTTTTCACTTTAATTGCTTGCCTGAAAAGATCCTGACAGCTTCAAAGGTTACTGCTGGTTGCATTGTTCATAACTCAGAAATAATATGCATGTGCAATTTGCTTCATTATTGCCCACTAATAACCAATTCTAGAGAAAACCCTAAAGCCACCAAAGGATCCATAATTTGACATGATGATTTCCTCCCTCCCCCCCTCT
This sequence comes from Corynorhinus townsendii, assembly GCA_026230045.1. Taxonomy (NCBI): domain Eukaryota; kingdom Metazoa; phylum Chordata; class Mammalia; order Chiroptera; family Vespertilionidae; genus Corynorhinus; species Corynorhinus townsendii. Next base: position 176,397,791 of record JAPDVU010000004.1, on the reverse strand, counting down.
CATTTTTTAACTATCCCAGTTTTAAGAGTGAGCCACAAATGCGTGGTGATGTGGGTCTGCTTTTCTTTCCATGAGCTTAGTAAGATAAATTCTTAAACAGAGTTGTGTGTGTGTGTGTGTGTGTGTGTGTGTGCGCGCTTAATCCAGAAAAAGCAAGACACAAAATATTATATATTTCAAGTCCAACTAAATAAACTAGCAATCTGGGTGTTCTGTGCTTTGAGTAAGATTCAGTTTGGATTGCATAACTGAAAACCCTGCAAATATCAATGGCTTAGGTAGTAGAGTTTATATCTTTCATTTTCAAAAACTCTAGATCAGTCCAGGAGGGGTGGGACTTCACAGGATCAGGGATCCAGACTCCTATTGTGTTGCTTTTCCATGTATGACTTCCATTCTCAAAATTATCTCATATCCAGAGTAGATGCAGAAACTACAGTCATCCTTTCATCTAGTAAGAGAAAGATACCACAAAGAAAGGCACATGACTTTTAAGGGGGCTTCTCAGAAGCCTTAGATCTTATTGGCCAAGAGTTAGTCACATGGCTGTGCCTGGCTCAAGGAATACTGGGAAATGTAGTCTTTATATAAGACAGCCGTGTTCCTAAGCACTGTGGAAATAGAAAGGGAAAATGACTATAGGGACTCCTCACTTTATTGCACATCCCAGTTGTCTTTTTTACAAATTAAAGTTAAGACCCTCCACCAGCAAAAAGATGATAACTCGCTAAAGGTTGAGATGATGGTTAACATTTTTTAGCAATGGAGTATTTTTTTCATATTTAAAATTTTTCAATTAAAGTTGACATTCCATATCTCAGGTGTACAACATAGTGATTACACATTTATATAACTTACAAAGTGATCAACCCAATGAATCTAGTACCTTCCTGATACCATACAGTTATTACAATATTGTTGACTATATTCCATAGCAATAAAGGTATGTATATTGGTTTTTATATACTTTATATTGTTTTTTAATTAAGGTATATGTATTAGGGTTTTCTTGACATAAAGCTGTGGCACACTTCATAGTCGGCAGTATAGTGTAAACATAACTTTTATATGCACTGGGAAACCAAAAAATGTGTGACACACTTTATTGCTATACTTGAGGCCTGATGCATGAAAATGCATGTACTCGGGGGGTGGGGGTCCCTCAGCTTGGTCTGCGCCCTCTAGCAGTCCGGGACCCCCTGCTGGCTTAGATATCCCTCTGGAAGCCCGGGAGCCCTCGGGGGATGTCCACCGAGGACATCCCCCGAGGGGATGTCCACATAGGCCAGCTCCCCATGGGACATCCTTAGCACTCCCTCAGAGGTGGCAGAGGCTCCTGCCGCTGCCGCTGCACTCACAGCACAGGCGTCAGCCCGGCTTGTGGCTGAGTGGAGCTCCCCCTGTGGAAGCACACTGACCACCAGGGGGCAGCTCCTGCATTGAGCGTCTGCCCCTTGGTGGTCAGTGTGCATCATAGCGACCCATCATTGCACCATTAGGTCAATTTGCATATTACCCTTTTATTATATAGGATTTGCTTTATTGCGATGGTCTGGCACCAAACCCACTGTCTCCCAAGTATGCCTCTATCTGACGGCAGCCAGCATTCTCTGCCACGTTATGTGAATGCCGAGTTTCTAGATTTTCTGTGTCATTGTGTCACCGACTATAAAACGGAGATAATCCACAACAGTGCGGAGTTGAATTTCAAAACATTTTATGGGCTAAAGAACTAAGTAGTAGCTATAGCTAACACATTGCTTAGTTAATCTTCATTTCAGCCCTAGGGCCAAAGCACTATCCTTATCGACATTTTACAGGTGAAAAAGAAAAAAACCACACACTTTAATACTTAAACAGGTTATACTGCTAGTGTTAGCTGAGGCAGTTTGACGTATGTGGAGCTGCATTATTACCCTAAGCAACACCGAAGGGGGAGGAGCTTTTCCAAGGAGAGGCTCTTCACAGTAGTGAGTGCTAGAGGCTCGGGTACCAGGTCATGTAAAATACTGTATCAGGCTTAGTTGTGACTCAGTTCCCTTCCCCCCTCCCCAATCTCCTATATGCACGCCCTTGTGAGATTCACTAATTACTTGGTTTCGAATGTGGCGCAACCTCTGGCTTTTCTTTATCTCTGCTGGAATTCTAGTAGACTTAGTCGGCCCGCAGCCAATGCCTACTGATTACTCGGCTGAGCTATATGATAACCAGGGTTTCAGTCTGAGTACTCGGGTTTTTACTGTGCAGCATTGTTTTGTTTGGAGAGGCACTAGGTTTCCGGGCCTGCTGGAATGGGGGGAGCTGGCATGGGATTCTCAGCCCTTCGTTCCTATCTGTACCACAAGTCCTTTATCTCGCTTTGAGGCCCAGACTCCCTGGTTCTGCAAACCGTCTCACCACACATCAGAAGCAGACCTCCTTTTCTTGTCTATCAAACCCCTTCCCTTTCCACTTACTGCCTTACTTTTGGTACTGAGGCACTCAGATGTATAACGTCGGAAAGAATCTTGTCTTTCCATTTCTCCTCTCACCACATCTTACATCTCCAATTCCAGTTTCCCCACCACTCTCCACACCAGCACCAGTTATTTGTCTACACATGGGCCATATCAGTTTCTACCTTCAGCGGCCCTCCGCTGTCTACAGAATGAAGTCAGCACTTGGGGAGTATTTCCAATCGTCCGGGACACAGGCCCAATCTCAGCTGCAGGACTCCCACCGGGCCTCGTCCCAGTCTGCCCGTTTCCGCTGCTGCTCATCTGCTCACACCAGTCTCTGTTCTGACTCCCATTTCCCACCTTTTGTGTCTGGAGGTCTGGGTTCAGGCACATGTAAAAACTTCTTTCCAGAAGTTTCTCTGGTTCTCACAGAGAATCGTGCTTGCTTCCTACATCACTTATTATCTGTTTCTGAACTCCTGCATCAGTCTGTCTGAGGCCGTCAGCTGTGAAATGGGTTGTCTGTCTTGCTCAGTTGTGAACCTGCTGGCTTAGAATTTCCCTTGAGCAAGTAACACACAAGAATTCAGTATGTCTCTCTGAGAATGAATTCAGTTTCTTTGTCTCCGTTCAGAAGGTCAGAGCTTTTATCTAAGTTCAGACAACCTCTCCTATCATTCTTCTTTTGTAGCTTCCTAACCTGCTGTCTGGCCTCTTGATTTAGCCCAGAGAAAACAACAGAAATTGTCATCCACAGCTGTCTGGGAACAAGAGCTCTGTTTCTCATAATATTCATGTGGCTCCAAAGCAGGGTTTCTCGACATTGACCTTTTTTATGCCAGATAGTTCATGGTCGGGGGGTGGGGCAGGGTTGGGGACTGTTCTGTGGGATGTTTAGCAGTATCCTGGCTTCTACCCACTAGATTCCAGTAGGATTCTCCCCCAGTTGTCTCCAGACATTGCCAAATATATCGGGGTAGGGCTGGGGGGACTGCCCACGGGTGGGGAGGCGTGCCCATGGCTCAGAACCACTGATTTAAAGTATCTCTAAAAATATTCTAGCCTGGCCGGCATGGTTCAGTGGTTGAGCCTCAACCTATGAACCAGGAAGTCACGGTTTGATTCCCGGTAAGGGCACATACCTGGGTTGCAAGCTTCATCCTCAGTGGGGCATGCAGGAGGCAGCCAATCAGTGATTCCTTCTCATCATTGATGTTTCTATCTCTTTCTCCCTCTCCTTACCTCTCTGAAATCAATAAAAATATTTTTAAAAATATATATTATAAAAATACTCTGTTACTAATGAATATTGGCTCTTTCAGCTCTACTACCCATAGTACCCACAGACTTCTCACGTGTGCTTTCTGCCTCAAATTTAATGCCATTTTTAGATCCCCTAATCTCACCTATGAATGACTCCCTATGTCTCACTCCATTTCTTCAAAGCCCAACTCAGTTCAAATTAGACCTTCCCAAATTAGACTTATCTGACCCCTTTCCATTATTCTGCATTTTGCATTATTGTGTAGCCCTCTGAACATCTGTGCTTAACGGGATCTGTTTTTTCATGTAAATGTAGATGCTGGTACAGTCATTTAGATGTGGGTCTGTTTCCCTCTCCTACCTGAACTGTCTGAGCTGGGTGCTTCTCTTTGTGTCTTTTGTGTTATGCATATCCAGGGCTTTCATCTACATCACAGTGAGCCCTGGCTGAGGATTTGTGGCCTCTTAAGATCTGTCCCTTAAGCCGCTTCCATTTCGGTGGGGTGTTGAGATAGATTAGCAAATATATGTAGGACAACATGCGGTAGAGGTCGTATGTAGGCCAGCACCTTGGAGGATGAGGAGGATTTCCTTGGGCAAACAGCTGTAGGCAGAAGGGATGAAAGGCCTCTTTCCATAAACAAATACTCCCCTCCAGCCTTGGAGAGGACTTCAGGAGCCTCATTTCCCCGCCTTCCCTTTTGGCCCTTAGTGTCACCCACCAGCATCAATCTTCTCTTGCAGGTACCTGCTATTCCTACAGGAGGGGGAGCATGGAAACTCCTATGGTCTTTGTATTACATGCTACTTGGTTCCACCATCAGGCTCATTCCTGGGGAAGCAGACATGTAAATGTCTGTGTGCATACACACATGCATGTTGGATTAAATGGAGCCACGTTTTGGCCTTACTCCCGTTTGAAAGAATTTTATTGTTGTGTAATCCCAGCACCCCAGTCTCCAGGGCTGCTGTATACGGGTCTGCAGATTGTGTGCTTCACAAGCATATCTGGCAGCTCTGGCAGGCTCTCTTGTCACAGGTAACAAGGTGAGAGAGAGCTTGAGTGGATAGATTACTCCCTGTGGCCATTAAAGAGGTTAGGTTGAGAGTGTCTTAGACATAGGGTTCCACATCTTATACTTAAGGAAAAATAGTCACCACTCTCAAGCAATCAATGACTCTAGGAATTTGATGGGTTGGTAACGAGTTAGAAAGCACCCTAGTCAGAACTGTCTATTTCTAGTAACTTGAAATATATTTTTATTGATTTCAGAGAGGAAAGGGAGGAGGGAGAGAGAGAAAAACATCAGTGATGAGAGAGAATCATTGATTGGCTGCCTCCTGCACACCCCACACTGAGGATCAAGCCCGCAACCCCGGGCATGTGCCCTGACTGAAAACTGAACACTGACCTCGTGGTTCATAGGTTGATGCTCAACCACTGAGCCACCCCAACCAGCATATTTCTAATAACTTTAAGCTTCTGGCCATGCCAGATTCCGCAGGGCTGCAACATGCCGTATTTGTTTATAAATCAGCCTCCCCGCCTTGTCAACAGGGGTCTTGGTTGACTAATGTTTATTCATTCACTTGTGGAGGAAAACTTGGGCTACGAATGTGAACACGAATGCTTTTTTTAATAGATGGTGTTATTGGGCTGCACAGTGTCCCTGACTTTCAGATATTTAACTCGTAAAGTTTACAGCAACACTTAACTGCGTCTGGATTCCACATTGAATTTGGGAAGGCAAGGATCTCACTGTAATTTGCACTGACTGCCCTGTAATGGAAATTATGGCTTGGGAAAAGTTTCAAATGACGTGTCTATAAACTAAGGAAAAGCTGATCCATTTAAAGGCTGGTTATGTGTAATTGTGGGATTTTTTTTTTTTTTTTGAAAGGGCCATTGCCAACAAGAAATACGTATTTCAGCAGCTGAAGTAAACTAGCCATGAATTAAAAGTTGGTCTTTGTAAATTGTTGGTTCATCAGATTCAGCCCTGAACATGGAGTGAGTTTAGCAGAACTGTGCTGGGCCCTTAAGAGAGCTATAAAGGTTGTATGAGTCCAGTGTTGCAATTGGATGGTGGCAATGAGCTGGCCTGAGAGGACAAGCAGCCTTTTTATTGGTCAGAACGCTGGCCCAGTGGGACTCAGGACACAGGGCTTGCTGGTCCTAGCCCTGCAGTGAAGTGGGTCTGTGTCAGTAGGTATGTCACTTACCCGTCCCAGCATCAATTTGTCTATTTCTTGGCTCCTGTCCCCCTACTTCCCTCCCCACCATTTGTTTGTTTTACTATCTCCCGTTCATGTTCATGACTTTCCCTCAAATGTCTAATGATCATTCCTTGACTGTTCTTGGCTCATATTTAAGACCGAGGCAATAAAAAGCTGATGAGAGGTTCTGGGTGGAGGCGCGGATTGGGGCCTGCTGACCGGGGGCTTAACTGTAGGGAGATCATTTAATTAGGGGAGAGCCAGATGTCCACATCTGGAACTCTCTTCTCCGAGCCCACTTAACTTAATCAGCGAGGAATCTCCCTGACAGGCTGCCAGTGTCCCTGGGAACCGCGGAGTGGGCGTATTTCCACTTCCATCCCTGTTTTCAGCACTGTACAGGCAGACCGGGAGACAGCGTGGGTTCGCTTCCACCCACCGCAATAAAAGGAGTAGCGCAATAGAGAGCGGTAACCTTTGTGCTAGTGGAAGGTCTTGCCTTCAGTTTGTGACAACACTTCTGTGCAGAGCAATAAAACGAGGTATGCCTGCACGCTCCCAGTCTACCTCACCTGTGCTTCATCCCCTGGTTCAGTGTCTCTGAATAATGAACCTTTTCCACAACCCTTCTGTTTTCAGCCCTGATCCTTCCCTTCCTTGCCTGTTGCCGTACATGGCACCTTCAAGTCCACGGCCTCCCTGGCGCTTCGGCAAGCGGGTTCCCCTCCTCCATCATGAGTCTCCCCTGCTGCGGGCACTGGAGACTGTAGCTTCCTCTACTCTCTAGGGGGATCCGTCTTTCAAAGCACTGGTCGGAATACTTACCTGCTGAGGTCTCCCCTTCCTGCGGTCCCTGGGAGTTTACTCCTTTACTTTAGCAGGACTTGGATGGTGAGGGAAACAAATGCCCTTGACCCGTCTGCCATGTTTGACCAAAGTCTTCCATTTTCTCATCCTAAAATTAATTTGCGTATCCATTCAGTAATTATTGTGCATCTCCTAATGCTAGGCCCTGAGCTGAGTGCTGGAGAGCTGAGGAAGGCCCAGACAGTGCCTCGCCTCTGAGAAGCAGGGACAGGAAATGATGTGCGGGGACAAAGCCTGTCCAGTGACACACGTACAGGGACAGTGCCAGCATGAAGTGGTGCAGAGGCAGGAGGGGGGATGTGACAAGCTCTGCCAGGACGTTGGGGAAGGCCGTGCTGAATAAAGGAAAACCCTGTGGCTTCGTGAATCCCACTGTTGGGGGAAGGCTGCGACCAGACCGCGCCCATTAATTATTACCGAGTGCGTCCAAGGAAAAGGGGTGTATCCAGCCCAGATCTTCAAAATCACTCTGCTGGCTGGGTGGCCCTTTGCCTCGCCAGGGTCTTCCAGCTGTAAATGGCCCGCTGCTCCCCACCCACGGCCTCTCAGACTTCCCACGGTTGCCATGCACACTTAGAAAAGAGTCTGGCCTTGGGAAGATCAGAAATTGCAGAAGGCCTTCCCAGGGTGCGTGACATCGCATCTGTCCCTCACTGCTGCCTCCCAGCCTGCGAATGGCTCACTGCCGACAGAGACCTCGTCGGTGTTGCTGAGAGGTGCTACTGCTAATCTCTCTGACTTTTTTTTTTAAATACTGATTTCAGAGAGAGGAAGGGAGAGGGAGAGATAGAAACAGCAATGATGAGAGAGAATCATTGATTGTCTGCCCCCTGCACACCCAACATTGGGGATCCAGCCTGCGACCCAGGCAAATGCCCTGACCAGGATTGAACAGTGACCTCCTGGCTCATGGGTCATGCTCAACCACTGAGCCACACCAGCTGGGCTGGACTTCCTTATTATAAGGAATTTCACGTATTTGAAATTCCAGCAATGTGGACCAACTAGAGCAGTGGTCGGCAAACTGCGGCTCGCGAGCCACATGCGGCTCTGTTGACTAATGAGTTTGCCGACCACTGCGTAAGGCATTATCCTTACCCAGAAGTTTTGACTTCAGGTTAAAGACATTAGTACATTATTAAAATGTTTTTTAAGTGTTTTTCCCTAAGGCAGTGGTCGGCAAACTCATTAGTCAACAGAGCGGCAAACCGCGGCTCGCGAGCCACAGTTTGCCGACCACTGAGCTCGAGCATAGCCAAAGCCCATGAGCCCATCAATTAACCTGTTAACCCAGCAAACAACCTTGATAGTGTTTTCATTGAGGCTTGAAGATAGCACCACAAAAGGCTCAGTATGTCACACATTCAGACACTCGGTTGCCACTGGCTCCCAACACCAGGGACAGCAGGGCTGGTTAACCGGGCCCTACTGACGGACAGGTGGTCTGCGTGGTTTGCCCTCCTTGATCCTGTTGCAATTCGAATTCCCATTGAGAAGGGTCTGAATGCCCACCTTTCTTACTTCTGTCACGTGCCTGGCTTTTTTCTTCGCCACTAACTTTTGGGAGCCTCCATTCATTGCCTGAGTCGGTCCTTACTTTATAGCAGTGTGTCTGTGCGAGGCCGGAACGATAGATGAGGCTTAGCCCTGCAGTAAGGACTCCCACTGAGAGGACACTGTGTTTTAGAAACTTTGAAGCAAGCCCATAGGTTTTTATCGCTTGGGTGTTTTCAAATCCATGTTAATATGTGAATTCTCTTAGCCCTCGGTGAACTTGAACTCTGTGAGTGTGCAAGAGGTGGTATGAGGCAGAAAACAGTAACCTCTTAGTGTGGTTTTTGGCTATGCCCCGCCCTGCTGAAAAGGTTGGTTTCCCTTCCTTCTCTTTTCAGTGATAGAGAAGTGGCAGAGCTGATGTGGCTGAAGACAGCAGCCACGTTATAGAAACGCTTGCATCCTTGCCAGTTGCCAGCCTAAGGAGCATCACGTGGCCATGAGAATCCAAGTGTTTCTACCCCACAGCCCATCTACGGAGGCGGATTGTATCTGTGGGCCATAGCAGCCAGTGTTCCAGTTTCATGTTTTTATTGGCATTGTGAACAAACAAGCGGGAGAACTATCTGGGAGGTTGTGTGTGGCAGCCCGCGCAATTCATATCGCATTTCTTTTTGTAGCAACTTAAAGTGAAAAAGTGCTCTGTGCTGTGGCACATGGCATACGGATGTCCTTATTGAATTGGGTCATATCCAGTGGGTAGCGCTATTCTCAGTTCATGCTGATAACGTGCGTAATATAGTCCATGAAGTGGTGAGTGAGGGTCACCACGAACCAGCCAGCCAGGAAGCGTGTGAGGAGGCTTCGATGCTGGTCCCTCCGTAGCGCCGTGCAGCTGCTCCTGACTTATGGGCACCAAGGGCCTCCTTTCGTTTTAAGAACTCAAAGCTTTAATGGATGCTCGAAAGGTTGTCCAAGGAAGCATCGAATGTTTACAAGATGTTTTAGGCCTGATAGACATCTCTCTGGAAGTTCTGCTTTCCTGTCAGGTACCAGAGTCTGCATCCTAGACAAAGAGGAGAATCCTGCCTGAGGTGCTTCCAGATGGTCTTTTTGTCATGGAGAGGGTGGCATTTAGAAGCTTCTGGAAATCCATTTCACCATTCATAATTTCAGGGTGTGTGAGCCTAAGTCTAGGTAATGGAAGGTGGTGAAACAAAGTAAGAAAACACTTCAAAACCTTGCTTTGCAAATAGAAGACAAAATCCTTGATTCTTTGTGAAGCAATATTACAAGTTTGTGTGAATGTCAGTGGTCAACAGCATTTTTGGGGGCATAAGATACTTTCTTCCCCTTACTGGATCGTGAAGAAGAAAAGAATAATACAGCCTGGTTCAGTGATTGAACATCAACCCATGAACCAAGAAGTCGCTGGTTCGATTCCTGGTTAATGCAGATGCCCAGGTTGCTGGCTCAATCCCCAGTAAGGGGCGTGCAGGAGGCAGTGATTGATGTTTCTATCTCTCTGTCCTGCTCCTTTCCTCTGTAAAGAAAAAACTAATAAAATTTTTTAAAAAAGGTATTACAAATTGTGTGTGTACATCTACACATACAAACTAATAAAAAAAAGAAAAAGTAAAGGTAGCTAAGAAGGTAATATTGAAACTATTTAAAAAATTATATAATTTGGAAGCAAAGGGGAAAGCTTTAGAAGATGGTTTGTGGGAATGCTGTTTGTGATACTGGGCATCAGTTACAAAAATAAAGGCAAAAGTGGAGGACATAAAAATGTCAGTTGGCCTTTTAACTCTTTTCCCCTTTGTACACACATTTTAGATTCAGAACGGAGTCCTTTTCTTTTGAAATAACACACCTTATGTAATCATACATTCTCTCTGAAGAAATGAGTTTCAATGAATCAGATTCAGGCCCCGTCTCAAAAGCTAAGCGCCTCGAGCATCTATTCCTAAACTTGAAGCAAAATGGTTTTGTGAGTTTTTGAGTTGTTTTCCACACAGACATTTGCAATCATCATCCTGTTCTTTCTCATCTTTCTCCTTTCTGTTCGTTTTCCTGGCTTCTGTCTCCACTCTCTCGTGCCTCACTTTGTTAAGCACCTAGAAAGACCTTGCAGGATTGGTCTGTCTGTCACCATTTGCACACGTGGCCTGCCCAGCATTCCAATGGACCATTTTTAGGAATAAAACCCCTTTCCCTGGTGAGCATTGTTCCACTGCCTCCTCTCCAGTGAGCACGAGTGAGGTGCACAAAGCGTTCCTCTCTGAAATGGGGACATACTTTGGAGATGCAGCCAACTTAGATGAGTGTGAGTGTGGGCTGCGTTTGAAAACCAGGTTTCCCTTGAAGAGCGGTTGGTGTCCGTGTGTTTGGAGAAACACGGGGGTAGTTGTAGGCCAGTGACCTGCAGACTGTCTCAGCTGCAGGGTGATCACTGTAGGAGAGCAAATGCTGACCTACTCTCTGTTCTCACTTGTGCTGTCAAACCCTTGAGACCCAATTTGCGGGAGCCATTCAGAGAATCTTTGTCTCTTGTTTCAGAAGTTGGCTTTCAAGGACCTACAATGGCAAAGACCTAGGAAGCAGGGTTTGTGAATAAAAAGTCCCTGAAATTCTTGGCAGAGGAGGAAGAGTGACGTGGACATGATGTGATTAACACACCAGGAATAAGTTTGCCGTGACTGTCCAGCTTTAAGCTGCCAGTGGGAAGCCTTGTCGATTGATTTTTGCGCTATCGTTTTGCCCCCGTGCTCCTCGCCACTGTGTCTGCACCCCTGCCCATCCCTTGTTAATGCCTTTCGGAGTTAGTGGGTGGATCTTACTTCTACCACGTGCAGGAAGCACTTCCTGTACCAAGGTGCTGGAAACAACATCTGTCATTATATCGAAGCAGGTGTGACTGCCAAGTGCAGCTGGAAGAGGTCTAACAGTGAGATGGTTTTAAAGGAGGCTAAAAGGAAATCTGTGTGCAGCTCCTGAAGCTTTTTCTGAGAAAACACAAATGTGCTCCTTTTCCTCCAGTCTTACTGCATAAACAATTGTTTTTGCATATGTAGCAGTGCGGGGTTTTTCTTTGGTACTGAGAGAAGCAGGCTTATAGAGGTTGCTATGGCGTTGAATTCTGTCTCTTGAAGTGGAAAAATCCCTCGGAAAAATGTGTTTGTGGATTCCAAACCAGTATGAGGATTTCTGATCGAGAGTCCAGAAAAGTTGTAATAAACTCATTCCACAATTAGAAAGTTGAAGAGCTGCCCTCCAGGGCATGAATCCCAATCCAGAAACGTGCTCAGCAGACAAGAACAATGCCCCGTAGATTTTCAAATTGATGGCTCTCTTTCCAATGGCAACTAATTTGTTCCAGCCTTGAAGTGAGCATAATTAACAGAGACCTTCTTTCTTAGGCCGATTAACCACCGAAAACCATGCCAACATTGTAACTGTAAGCAGTGAAAACCAATATTTATGAGGGGGATTGTGCAAGAGTTTGCGTGACAGATGGACATTTTATCACTGTTGATGTTTGGAATTCCCTTGAAAAGTAATGCAATATCTTGTTATTTGCGAATGAATGGACAAACGATTGTGCTTTGCTGAGTTTTCTTTAAAAAAAAAAAGGTATACTAAATTAATTTTTTTCTGTCTAGCCTTTATTACTTTATGTTAGGTAGGCTCATATATTCTGATGCAAAAGCTGAAAATCATAATTGTGTTTTTTATTACAGATACAGATCCACGTGTTTTAGAAAAACAAGAATTGCAGCAGCCAACCTATGTTGCCCTCAGTTATATTAATAGGTAAGCCGTTTACAGAATTTATAGCAACCTCATATCTGCTACATGCTTACTTTTTTCAATGTAACTTTTGACAGAGAAGAAAAAAATGTCTTCAGTTTTAAAATATTTACGGGAGATTATTGAAAATCAACCTTTCTATGGAACGTTCTTGTGTTTCTATGGAACATTGGGGAGATGCAGGAGGTAGTTCTCTGTGCATATGGCTGAAAAACGACTGATTTATAAGCTCATTCAGGAACTATTTTGTATGCAGAGTTCAAATATACTCTTTGGACTTCATAGGGCAGTTTGGGAGATTAATGGATTTATGTTTGAGTGAAACTTTTAAACGCTGTGGTGAAGAGGCATTTTATGAATTAGTGCATTGTTGGAGTATCAGAATATAACACATTGAAATAATTCAGTATCAGAAAGCTATTTAGTAGAAGCTCATCTTTGAGTAAAAACGTTGTCAGCAACTGAACTATTGTGAGTTTTTACTGAAAGTGAACATGTGAGCACAAGTTTAGAGAACAGTTAGAACTTGATCTATCAAGTCTGAAAGAGAATGTGGTGTTTCAGCCAACTCAGATAATTTAAGGAGACTGATTTTTGGAGAGAATCTGAAATCAGCTTACGTTAAGACAACCCACACCCCTGAAGAGAGAAAAGCAAAGCACAGCAAACTAGTTTTTTGTTTGTTTGTTTGTTTGTTTTAGAGAAATTTTTTCTTTATTGATTAAGGTATTACATATGTGTTCTTATCCCCCATTACCCCCCACCCCCCACCCCCTACCCCGCACTCATGCCCTCAGCCCCCTGGTGTCTGTGTCCATTGGTTGGTTAGGCTTATATTCATGCATACAAGTTCTTTGGTTGAACTAGTTTTTAATGGAAGCGACAAACCCTGCTCATAATTCAATGCATGACTTTCTATTAACTCTCCCTTGTTTATATACAACGAAGCGCGTGTTTTTAGTCATTGGTACCAGAGCTGAGGTTCAGGGTCTGAAGTGGAAAGTTGGAAATGAGTTACTTGTACTGTTTCATTTTAAGGCCTTTTTAGAAAACTTGCTTCACTCTTGTCTAGAGAGAGCTTTGGAGTTGACTGTGCTGCGTCAAGTTCTTTTATGAAGCGTGTTTTTAAAGGATTCATTAGCATAAGCATTTATTTGAATATCTGTTTTGTGTTTCCTACTTATCAGCCTTCCCTGAAAGTGAGAGAAAAGATCTATAGTTTATCGTGACCCATAATTTTTGAGATGTTTAAAGTAGAACACCTTCAAAATCACATCAGATACAAATAAAGATGCATATGTGTTATTTCCAGTGATTAGCTTGGGTTTAGAAAAGTCTTTAATTATACATTAGAATTATGTGAATGTTAATTAGCCTAGTTAGAGTGAAGGATGGGATAAATAGGCTTATAGATTAACTGTGGGATTAAGTAGAAGTTTTTTAATGGTGTGGCTATTGTGTTTTGGGTAAAATATGTTCCCGGGATATATACAAATTCATGTGATACCAAGCCTTGTTCTAATAAGAGTCTATGAGGTTTTCACATTCATTCTTCTGGATTAAATTGTTAAGCATGATGGCAGCAAGGATCTATTCATTACACAGGTGTTATACTCACTAAAGAAATACATATGCTGGCCCTAGCCGGTTTGGCTCAGTGGATAGAGCATCAACCTGCAGACTGAAGGGTCCTGGGTTCGATTCCAGTCAACCGCACATGCCCAAGTTGTGCTCGATACCCAGTAGGGGGCGTACAGGAGGCAGCTGATCAATGATTCTCTCTCATCATTGATGTTTCTATCTCTCCCTTCCTCTCTGAAATCAATAAAAATATTTTTTTTAAAATATTTAAAAAATAAATACTCTGCCAGGTGTGATTTGGGATACACAAGAAGTCGAATAGGGACAAGGGCCACACACAAAACACTACCAGAGGACTTGATTCAAGGATGATAATTTAGCATAAACTGTGCAGTGGGATATGCCTGAATCCTAGAGAGTTAGCATAATCAGTGGGTGCGAGATTTCTTGGATGAGTCTTCTCGGAGAAAATGAGTCATTTTTAAAAATAATCTTTTATTACTACAGTATTGTAGGCAATTATAAAGTGTAATCAAACAAAAAAATTTTTAATTAAAATGTCACATTCCCACCACCCAGCTATCACTACTGATAACACCTTAACACATTTTTAGGTTATAAAAAACAAACACACATCATGGTTCAGTGGTTGAGCGTTGACCAATGAACCAGGAAGTCACAGTTCGAGTCCCTGTCAGGGCACATGCCTGGGTTACGGGCTCGACCCCAGTAGGGGGGATGCAGGAGGCAGCCAATCAATGATTCTCTCTCATTATCAATGTTTCTATCTCTCTCCATCTCTGAAATCAATAAAAATATATTTGGCCTTAGCTGGTTTGGCTCAGTGGATAGAGCATCAGCCTGTGGACTGAAGGGTCCCAGGTTTGATTCCGGTCAAGGGCACATGCCTGGGTTGCGGGCTCGACCCACAGTAGGGGGTATGGAGGAGGAGGCAGCCAATCGATGATCCTCTCTCATCATTGATGTTTCTATCTCTCTTCTCTTTCCCTTCCTCTCTGAAATCAATAAAAATATATTTTAAAAAGCATGCAACAAGAAATGTTCACACATATTATATATATATATATATATATATATATATATATAATATATATATAAACAAAAACTGTTTTTGCAACCTACTCTGTAGTCATTGATCTCTGCTTTTCCATTTCAGCACACTTGAATGTAATCTATATCTAACCCAGATCATATTTAGATTTTCCCAGAAAAAAAAACAAATCCTTTAGAGTTGTCTGTCTCATCCAGTGTCCAACCCAGAACACTGCATTGTACCTACATGTTTTTCCCTCACTTCTTTTCATCTGTCTGGCACAGGCCCTTCTATTGACAGTGACCAGAGAAGGGCCAGGTGTCCCACAGGAGGCTCCTTCCTTTTGGTTGTCTTCCTGAAGAGGTCATTTAGTGAGTTCCTCCATTTTCTGTGTTTGCTACAAACTAGAATTTGGGTCTGGAGAAGACGCATCTTGAACTCGTCACATCATTCATTGTATTTAGAGGCCTGAGGAATCAGAGGACTTACCACATGTCATCTTAGCTGATAAAGTAGACTTGTGTATGGGGATTGACACTTTTACTAGTGATTTCTAGGTGAAGGGGACCGTGTATGGAAGGTTGCCCAGGTTACTAACAACCCTCCTCTCTCGGGATCCCTTTCTAAACAGTGCCACATTCATAACATGGTACTTAACACATGGTAGACCCTCTGGATGTTTGTTTGTAGATGGTAAATAAACACCTAGTAAATGGAAGAGGGCAGAGCTACGGGCAGCAGCATGGAGGAAGCCATGTCTGGCCATAGGGAAAATCTGCTGAAAGGAATCATCAGGGCCTTCGTTACAAAAGAGATGCATTGGAAGTCACAAAGCCAGTGCGGATTCAAGAAGAGACCAGCGTGGGTTAAAATGTGAAAAAAAAAGTCTGCTGAACAGCAATATCCTGACTCCAGCAGAAAAGAGGACTATAAAAAATTGAACAAATAAAAGATTTTTTTTTTTTCTTAAACCTCAGGGGAAAGTAAAGTCTCATTTTGCTGAGCAGTGAAGGCAGGCAAAGAATTAATATTGTGCTGCTCGTATATTCATTTGTCCAACTCTAATGGACTTTGGGGTGTGTCAAAATTGAGATGAAACTTTCTTTGGCGATAACATTGATTGAAATCAACAGTGTTTGGATCCTTAAAATGGAGCTAGCTACCTTTTGGGATTATGAAAAGAATTGAGTAAAAATTGGACCCTTTATTTAATCTATTTAATGTTGCTTCACTCTCTCGAACATGATGTGTCGAACAAACCTTTAATTCCTTTAAAAATAGATCTGTTACAATACTTGCACGAATTTAAAATAGTAATATTCTTTATACCTGAACGACAGCTCTACTCAAATTCCCCGTACTGCTTGGCACAGTAGCAGTTAGGTTTGACCTCCTAGAAATGGATTTTTATTTAGCCTAGTGTTTGCTATTAAAGTTAAACAGCAAATTCTAAAGTGGATTTCATAGATCAGTAATTCCAAGGGGTATTTGCCAGTTTTACGCGCGTGCTAACGCACACAACTGAGGAACTCACAGAAGGGTTCTTTGGTTGATTAAGTTTGGGAAATCCAGGGTTAAGTAAAAAGGGTTTCTTTACCACGGGATTATCAGATCCTCTCCTATACTGATCTCCAGAAGGGATAATGTAATTCTTACATGTACCTGATCTCAGAGCACCTCTTCCTGAAGCATCTGATGGGACTAGTTGCACACATACGTGTCGGACATTGCTAGAATTATCATTTCCACCTGCATTCTGGGCTCCCCCGAGGAGCCCCGGAGCCTTTTGTTCAGGACAGCTTTCTATACTGTTTCTGATCCAAATACAGAATGCTCTCTTTTTATTCTCATGGTCAGCTGGGGAGAAGGAGGACAAAATTGGGCCTTTGCTAACTCCATTAACTTCTACACTTTTAATAAGGATCCATTTACTTCTCATGACTTGCCCGGACACCTAGCTGGCTTTTGTGTTGTTTTTTTTGGCTTAGAAACTGTTGCTTTTTAAACCCTGCCCCCCCCACAACTGCAATGTAATTCTCTCCTCTCTTTGAGAAAGAGGGCAATAGTGTGGCCTCGGGAGTCAGCCTGTTTAGCTGAGTCTTGTCTCTGCTCTTCACAAACTGTGAGCAAGTTGGCTAGTCTCAGCCTCTGCTGCTTCATCTCTGTTAGCAGCAATACCTTCCTTACTGTATTAAATCAATTAGTGCATATAAAGCACCTATAACAGTGCCTCTGGCACAATGGTATAGAAATAATAGGTCTTTTTATTCTTCCTATTCAGCTCATGCTGAGTCACCCTTTTCTCTATCAAGCCATACTGCAAAGGAAGCATTGCTTTGGAGCGGGGCCACAAGAGTTCCCACCAGGAAGTAAACTCCGGGAAGCAGAGACATTTCCCGTCTCCCCCAACTGTGTCCCCGGCCCCAGAACAGTGTCTGGCACAGAGGAGACTCAATAAATATATATGGAGTAAATGAATGAGTGTAAATTTGTGTGACAGTGAGTAAATAAGTGATTCTAGGAACTCGAGGGACACTTCTATGAGAATCCAAGAGCCTTTGCTATCCAAATTCATTGAGAGGGCTGTGTGATGAAAATGGAATGGCATACTAGTACAACTTTTACTCAGCATTTACCTGGAATCCAGCATAAAAATATGCTAAAGGATGGCCATCCCCGGTTCTTCCACCATGAAGGACTGGACAGAAGTATGAGATAATGGGTTTCAGGGTCAGGATAAGAAACAGGCAGCACAAGACTGAGATCCCCAAAACAAAAGCGTAGGAGGTGAGTTCTGTGGTCACTGGGCTCACTCCCTGAGAACAGTTTCCTTATTGCGGAGAGTGAGCTGGAGCTCAGGCAGAGCAGTCCCACCGAGCTGAGAGAGAGACGCCGGAATTGGAGCAAGTAAAGCAGCACAGGGGCATTGGAGATGAGGCATCTGTGCAGAAAGGGGCCATGAAAGTTTGTATGGGGGTCCTGCATGAGTCCATGGCTGAGGGTGGACTAGCCCTGTTCAGGGTAAGGCTGAGTCTTACCAAAAAGCAGTGGCAACAGGGGTGAGGAGCAAACCGTGAGACCAGTGGTCAAGCAGCGCTGCTAGGCATTGCGTTCCAGCTCAGCCTGCATGAAAACAACTCGTTAATGCCCCAATCTTCCAAATGAGACACTAGAAAGACCTCAAATCAGAAATAAGAACTCTGTCCTAGAGACACCCTAAAAACACCCAAAACCCAGGCCCCGTAAGATTTTCAGGGAAGACAGAGTTGGGAGGTGAATCCTAACAGAGTTTGCGCTTTCCACAGATTTGCCCGGATAAAGTATAAATCTAGGCCGACACAGGTTCGACAGGATCAGCCTGCTAGAACAAAAATCACCAGTCCCATAGGAATGAATCAGATAAAAATATGTCTAATGTACAGTGAAAAATTACTAAACATGAAAGACACAGGAAAATCTAACCCTTAAATGAGAGGGGGGAGGTGGGAACAGCCAATAGAGACCCTCCCTGGTGTTAGATTTAGGAAACAAAGACTTTAAAGCAGTCATGATAAATGTATTCAAGAACCTAAAGGAAAAATATGCAAAAGAAGAGGTTGTTTTGAAAGAAAATAAAATCAGCCTGGATGCTGGGGTTGTTTTTTTTGTGTGTGTGTGTTCCAATCCTCCTACCAAAATGTGAACTGCTTAATGAAAGCTTTCTTCCTCTTCCCACTTTTATTCCCACTCCCAGACCTCAGCGAATTCCCCCAAACCCTCATTCTTGCTGTTCCAGTTGGACTCAGTTTTGCCAGATTATAGTCTGTCATAGCCTTGTAAAAAAAATGCTGTAATTAGCCAAGTGTGCACTGGCCTTTTATTTATTTTATACAAACAAACATTTGATTTTTTTTTTAATCTAAAGGCATTAAGCTTTTTTTTTTCATGAAACCACCTGTTTGTGGTCTTCGGAGAGCAGTCATATTTATTACAGTACAAGACATGCGTTTCTCTTTCCCTCCTTTGTCCACCAGATCTGAAGTTCTGCTGTATGCCCCAGACTGAAGGCTGTGGCCTAATGCATGCCATAAACATGTTGCATGCTGTTAGATCTCAAACACCAGACATCGCGCTACCATTTTCTTAGCCTGTGTTTTTATGGACATCGGCTGAAACAAAGCCGAGATGGCTGCCTGCCAGGTCTCCTGTGTAATGTCTCTAACCTGATTTGGCTTGCTCATTGTGCTCTGCAAAAAACATGCACATTCGAGGGACACTGGGAAGCTAGAGGGAGCCCTTACGTGGCATTCTGGCGCGCTCCGACTAGTAGCTTGTGCTGCTGGCGTAAAACACAAGGTAGAAGAGGGGAGCCTTGGCAGAGCTGGGGATCTGATTTGCTTGTTAGGCCCCCTGGAGTAATTTACTTTGTCATCGACAGTTTGTTCTCAGGGCGATTATTGTTTTAAAACAGGTTGCTTATGCAACTCAACATCAGACCATCTTTTTAGTCTTTCTTCTCTCCACCCATCAGTATTTATGGCGTCTTCATGTTATGCATCTTCCCATCCAGTTCAAAGCTGCATTCCTTTCCTTTTCTTTCTTTCTTTTTTCCAAAATCTTCAAACTTCTTACAGGCCAGTGGAGACTCGGTGCTACTGAAACTGTCTAAAATTAGACTTCTCTTCCCTTTGCCACACTTTGTAGAAACCCACTGACTAGACTTTGTCCTAAGCCAGAGCTGATGTACTTTCAGTGTCTCCACCTGGATCATTTCCCTGTTGATCAGAGTCTCCATGGCCTCTGCCTTTCCTGCCACATTTGCCTTGAGACCTCTAAGGTCTCGGCCCTTCTTCCTTGCCTCCATAGGCAGGCTGGTTGCTAGATACTAAGTTTGAATGTACCATGTTAGATTAATTCCCATGCTCCAATGTCCTTGCCCACCCATTGTTTCCAATCTCAGCCTCAGGTGCATTTGTCTCTGTCGTCGGGCTAGCAGCTGAGAGGCACTACAGAAAAGCACCTAGCAGTGTGATTCATCCCATATCAGCTGGACCCTCAAGACTGTCCCACAAGCCTACATCCCTAGTGAAAGCCTTGCTGACTTGATCAGTTTCTAGTGTTTCCCGTTTCCAGGTTCAGTCTTAACTTCCCTCCCTCACCTTCGAATTCTTCTGGGTCTTTCATCCGTGTTTGCTTTATTTTCTTTCCCTTGTTCAAAGCTGGCCCCATGGCCTGTACTCCACAGCCATCTCTGGTCTCTGTGGCCTCAAACCCCCTCTCCTCTGGCTCCTTTAGTCACACCGCAATGTTAATGTAATAGCGGGTACCCATCTACATTCTTCCTCAGTGCAAGGGTTTTATATATATATAGGGGTTTGGTTGTTTGTAACATTTGTTTGTATAAAACTGTGAGAGATGGAGAGAGGAGAAGAAATATATACAAATATACAGATCTCTCTCTACATATAACATACACACTTCTCTTTTTGTTTTTTACTTAATATCTCTCTAGGTCAAAGTGGGAGATAGCTATAAATCATTCTTTAATGGCTATGTAAATTTCTAAGATATGAATGAATAATAATTCAACTCTTCCACTACCAATTGGTGGACATTCAGGTTGTCTCCAGGTCTGTTTGCATGTGCATGTGTGTATTAAAACCGTGCTGGAGACCAGCTGGAGTGGCTCAGTTGGTTGAACATCGCCCTGTGCATCAAAAGGTTGCCAGTTCCGTTCCTGGTCAGGGCACATGCCTGGGTAGCGGGTTCAACCCCAGGTTGGGGCATGTATGGCAGGCAACCTATTGATGTTTCTCTCATCGATTTTTCTCTCTCTCCCTTTCTCTCTCTGTAAGCATGTCCTCGGGCAAGGAGTAAAAGTAAGTAAGTAAATATTAACAGTGGTGCAGTGTGGGTTGACCCCAGGTTTGCTCTATAGGCCAGCACTTCTTTGGATTTCTATATTAGTGGAATCTAGGTTAGATTGCCTCCCTTTCCTACCAGTGCCTTTCCTGTCACACTTGGAATAAAAGGGAAACTCCTCACCATGGCCACGAAGGCTTCTGTGATCAGGGCCCTCACCTCTACAGCCTCACCACCTCGCCTCCCACCCTCACCACAGATCTTACTCTTGAGCACACCCAGCTCATCCTCATCCCAGTTCTTCTCCTTGCTGGTCCCACTGCTGGGATGCCGTTTATGCCATCAGAGCTTCACGCAGTTCACTTCCTCACCTCCTTCAGGTGTCCGGTCAAAAGTCACCTGCACTGCAGGTCTTCCCTGAGCACCAATGAAATAGTTCCCATCTGCCCATCTCTGTGCCCTTACTCTGCTTTCATGTTCTTCTTGGCACTTAGCACCTGAGAGTGTTTTATTGTTGAGTGCCTGCCTCCCCCTGGAGAATGTGAGCTCTGTGGGGGCAAGGACTCTGTCATTGTGGTCATCGCTGTGTCCTCAGCTTCTAGAGCAGGGCCTCAAAATCCTTAGGTGTTCAGTCGTGTTTGAATAGGTGCATGAATAACAGACACAGTTCTATATGTACCTCCCATTCTCCGTTTTATGCATCTTTCTATTTCCTGCCTCTTCACACCGACAAGTACAGGGAATACTGTGTATAGTGGCAAATTTCAACCTAAGGCATGACCTTGGAGATCCCCCTCCACCTCCACCATACACATTTACAGAATGACTCGAGGCGCTACACCTCTTATTTCATTTGGAAATTCAGATCGCTGGCAGTAATTCCCTTGATTTATCATTTTCCCCTTATGCACAACACCTCGGAGTTAATTAAGAAGGCCATGAATCTTCCCTTCGTAGCTCCAACGCACTCCCATTTGCAGGGTACTCTCATATTGCTGAGATAGTTGGTTTGGGACTCGAGTTGAAACATTACTTAGTTTTCTAATATTGAGGGTCGTTATGCTGAGCCTATGTACTAGTCTTGCCTTTGAAGGCCCTTCACTCACAAGCTTTACAAGAGCTCCGTGTCTTCATTTTCTGATGATGTGTTCTCATCTCTGACACCATGGCTAAGACCTGGCCTGTTGGCTTAAAGCAGTGCAGCTAGGTCAGCCCCATGTCCCCAGAAAGACCTCTCCAGCCTCAGCCACAGGGTAGACTCTCACCTCTGGTCTCCAACAAAGGCAGTCTGGGCTTAGAAAGGACAGCCGCACAGCCATTCATCCCAAACAACACAGGTCCATCCAGTCTGAACAAATAAAGATAGTCGAGTCATCAGAAAGCCTTAACCTTAAATCCTTAAAAGACCAAAACTACTTTTTATCAAAATGGTCATATTGAGGTAGAATGGAATGTGTAATACAGACAATTACTTCCTGTTTAATCATTTTCAACACAGGTTAGATTCTGTTGGTTGAACACCTACTGTGTGCAGGGCACTGGGCAGTACACTTCACGGTGTCATCTGTAATCTCATAGTGACCCTGCAACAGCTCTTGTCGCCCTTTTACACCAAAGAGAATGAACCCAGGACAGTTGTGGGAGCACTTAACTTTTTTAGTGCCCTGGACCCCTTGTGAGTTGTCGAGGCCCATGGATTATTTCCAAAAATAATGTTTTTAAATTCATAAACTAAAACATATAGTATTACAAAGAAAACCAACTATATTAAAATGTATTGTCAAATATTAAAATAACAAATTTGTGGTAAGGTAGCATGTGCTTCTTTATTAAGGCCTTAAGTAAAAGAAACTTAGATACCAGGTTAATAGCTCCCTAATTTCAAATTAGTGCTAAGTATAAACAATATTTTGAGGTCTGTTACAATTTTGCTGTGACTTCTATAGGTGCAAAGTCATAGATACTGTGAAAATACTGTGATTGGCCGCCTATATTCAAAGTTGAAAGAAAGGCTACATTTTAGTAGTGATTGACAGAGTTGAAGATATAAATTTTTTTAAACTAAGTTCACAGATCTCCTGAATTCTAGCCCTGGCCCCTTAGGGTCCACAGACCCCAGGTTAAGACACCTCAGATGTCAGAGTTATTAAGTAGCTTTAAGACGTGGGTTCATACCCAAATTTATGTGATTCCAAAGTCTTTGTGTTTTCTTGTATGTCATAGTGCTTCCCCATACTATTACCTTGCTTTCCATAAGAACTTCATTTACTTAACATGTCATCATACTGCCCTGTGGACTATAAGATAGAAGCAAATAATAACAATTAAAGTGTATATCATAACCCATTTTAGTTTACAAAAAACTTGCACAAATAACCCAAATACCCTAATTTCTTATGCAATCACACATTTTCTCCATTGAGCCATGATTCTACTATGAAAGATGGCTCATTTTTCACAAGGATCAAAGAAATTCAGTGACTTGCCCAAGTTCACACAGCTAGTAAATGACAGACTTGGGATTTGAATTACCGTATTTTCTAGTTGTGTATCCCTGTTCTGTCATTCTTCTGGATCACCCAGAGAGTAACATGAAAAAGATGTCAGATGGTTTCTCTCAAAACCACATAGAACCCAGGCATGTCCGGGATGCGGCCCAGGTCTCCTCATTTCCAACACCATCCTCTTGCCTCCTACACACTGCCTCTAAAAACCTACGGCTCAGGCCTTACCTCATCTCGTTCTTTAATTGAACATGAAGATCATGTGGGGTTACCAACTAGACTATTGATTTAATTCCCATTTGGATCTGGGTTTTCCTGCTCTGCATGTGTTTTTTAGAGTCATCATATTATTGCATATTATTGTATTTTCTGTCATCGCCTTCTGTTGCTGATAAAACCAAACAACCAGCAAGGAGGATTGTTCCTTCAGCCCCAAGCAGGTGGCAATTTGGTCTCCGGTCATTGCATTCATGTGGGTCCTGTCCCAGGGGTTTTCCCCTTGCTCAATGCGAGGTAGTGCGTTGTCCTCGATGATTCGTTCGCGATGATTCGTTCGCTCTGCACCTTTGCTGTGGCTGTAAACATGATGCTCGACAAGCAGGATTTGCAGAGAAGCCTTCCTGGCAGCTTCCACCTTGTGATCATTGAGATGTCCCTGAAGATTTAGGTGACAACACGGACCCATGTAATTTCCAGATGGTGGGGCCCCCGTACAATCAGTTCCTGCCAACTCCCCTCTCCCCTAATGAGGTAGGACTCAGCATGCCAAGACCAGAAATGAGAGCTGGCTTTTGGAATTGTCCCTGTCTTCTCAGCAGTGTCTGCATACATCTTCCCTTGACGGTGCCTGGCTTAGCCGACTCAGTCTTTCATTTCAAGTTGAGAGAGTCTAACGACAGTCTAGACAGCATCACCTTGGCAAATCGCGTGCTCGCCTCTGTGTGTCAGATACTGCCCAACTTGCCTTTTGCCCAAGCCAAGGGTAGCAGGGAGGCTGTGGTGTCCTTGTCCTTACACCTCGGGGACGCTGTTACGGTGCTTCCTCTCTAGGCGTGTGTGACAGCGCAGGTGCCTTTGTAGTGCAGGCTCCCAGGAAACATCGAATCCACTGCTGGTCCAGAGGTGATTTAAGTTTCCATTATCGGGGCGGATTCATTTGGAGCACATAAGCTGGGAAGTTGCTTGGATCCGTTCTTCCTTGTGCCCGTGCAAACACTCCCCTTTTCTTTTCCCGCTTGTTTTATCGTTGTGCTCAGCACCAACCGGATTCAGTGATGTACAGTTCTCTTGGGCCAAACAAGTGAGACGAAAGGCCAATTCTCTATTGCATTCATCTTTGCTAGACAGCAGCCGTATTTTTTAAAACTCAAAGCCGGACTGTGTTTAGTCATAAAGGCACAT
Organism: Corynorhinus townsendii; assembly: GCA_026230045.1. Taxonomy (NCBI): domain Eukaryota; kingdom Metazoa; phylum Chordata; class Mammalia; order Chiroptera; family Vespertilionidae; genus Corynorhinus; species Corynorhinus townsendii. The sequence continues at coordinate 176,373,321 of JAPDVU010000004.1, read as the reverse complement.
TATGCTCTTAGCTCATTGACCCATTAAAAAAATTATTTCTGGTCTTTGGCACAGATTTCTCTAAGGCCAAGGCCAGCAAGTGCTTATTTTCTAGAGTTTTAAAGAGGCAAGAACATATTTGTATATGCTATCGAAGAAATCTGAAACGTGAAAAACTATTGTAAACCCTTCAATTTCTGACCCCCTAGGTCAGTGGTCAGCAAACTGCGGCTCGCGAGCTGCGGCTCGCCGCTCTGTTGACTAATGAGTTTGCCGACCACTGGGAGAGGGGCTTAATCACAAGGAACAACAACGGCCTGTAATTATTGGAATCGAGAGTCTAGGTCAGTGGTCGGCAAACTCATTAGTCAACAGAGCGGCAAATCGCGGCTCACGAGCTGCAGTTTGCCGACCACTGCCCTAGGTCACACAACACCTGTAGCTCCTAAAATATGTCAAATACAAAAAGTCAGACTCTGGCTCTGAAATTCCATCTGTCATTTCTCCCATCTGTTAATGAGTTTATTATGTGAACTGTGAATGATGGGACTCCTTCTATTATGTATTGAACTAGAAGCCCAGCGCACGAAATCACGCAGCCCCACCCGACAGTGCACGCCTCGCCGCACCCACCCACCCACCCGCCAGCTGCCAGGCACCTGAGACCCAGGCTGCTTCACTCCAGCCACCACCACCACCCACCCGGTTCCCTGTGGTTCCCCATCCGGTCGTTGATCATTACAGGGTTATGGCCACAGGCCTTTTATTATTAAGATAATATAGCTTATAGCAAAGCTAATCAGTCAGGAATTTCAGGTGGTCTTCCATTTAATTCCCATTTGGATCTGGGTTTTCCTGCTCAACATGTGTTTTTTAGAGTCATCCATATTATTGCATGTATTAGTACATGTTTTTGTTTTATATGTAGTGTTCATGGTGTGTAGCTATTATAGAGAATCTGTGGACATTCTTGTACCAGTCTTTTGTGAGCATAGCATTCCTTTCCCTGTCTGTTACTAGAGGTGGGATTGCTGAGGTATGGGACAGGTGTGTATGTAGCTGTTAGAAACAGCTGCATAGGTTTTGAAGAGAGTTGAACTACACTACTCTCCTACAAGCACGAGATTGCTGCCTGTTCCACATACACACTGACACTCTGCATTGTCCGTCTTTTCAAGTTTAGTTATCCAGTGGTTTGTAGTGGTATTTAAAGCAATTTATTTTTGATCCATCATTCCTCTTTATTTTTGTTATGTAAAAATGCCAAGAATAAAAAAGGGAAAGAAGTGGCATTTAGATTTCATCAGATAAGATGCTTTTGTGTGTCCTGTCAAGTGTTTATCCACACATGTTTAAAAATGATGCTAGAGAAACTGTTTTTATTTTTTTCTCAACATTTTTTTAATTTAATAAATCTTTATTGTTCAGATTATTACAATTGTTCTTCTTCCCCCCCCCCATAGCTCCCCTCCACCTGGTTCCCACCCCACCCTCTGCCCTTACCTCCCCCCAACTGTCCTCCAGTCTCTTCCTGTACCTCCCACACCCCTTTCCCCCCAAGAATTGTCAGTCCACTCCCTTTCTATGCCTCTGATTCTATTATATTCACCAGTTTATTCTGTTCATCAGATTTTTTTTATTCACTTGATTTTTAGATTCACTTGTTGATAGACATGTATTTGTTGTTCATAATTTTTATCTTTACCTTTTTCTTCTTCTTCCTCTTCTTAAAGAATACCTTTCAGCATTTCATATAATACTGGTTTGGCAGTGATAAACTCCTTTAGCTTTTTTTTATCTGTGAAGCTCTTTATTTGACCTTCAATTCTGAATGATAGCTTTGCTGGGTAGAGTAATCTTGGTTGCAGGTTCTTGCTAGTTATCACTTTGAATATTTCTTGCCACTCCCTTCTGGCCTGCATAGTTTCTGTTGAGAAATCAGCTGACAATCATATCGGTGGTCCCTTGTAGGTAACTAACTGTTTTTCTCTTGCTGCTTTTAATATTCTTTGTCTTTTGCTCTTGGCATTTTAATTCTGATGTGTCTTGGTGTGGTCCTCTTTGGATTCCTTTTGTTCTGGGTTCTCTGCGCTTCCTGGACTTGTAAGTCTATTTCTTTCACCAGGTGGGGGAAGTTTTCTGTCATTATTTCTTCAAATAGGTTTTCAGTATCTTGCTCTCTCTCTTCTTCTGGCACCCCCATAATTCAGATGTTGGTATGCTTGAGGTTGTCCCAGAGGCTCCTTACACTATCTTCAAATTTTTGTATTATTTTTTCTTTTTGCTTTTCTGGTTGAGTGTTTTTTGCTTCTTTGTATTTCAACTCTTTGACTTGATTCTTGCGGTCCTCTAGTCTGCTGTTAGGTCTCTGTATAATATTTTTTATTTCAGTCAGTGTATGTTCAATTTCTAGTTGGTCCTTTCTCATATCTTCGAGGGTCTCACTGAATTTATCGGCCTTTTCTAGGAAATTCTTGAAAAACCTTATAACCATGGTTTTGAACTCTATATCCAGTCATTTGTTTTCCTCCATTTATTTCATTTGTGATCTGTTTCTTTGTCTCCACATTTTTGCTGCTTCCCTGAGTTGGTAGAGTAGCTTTGTGTGGTAGGTGTCCTCTAGGGCACAGTGGCTCAGCCTCCCCAGTTACCTGAGGTGGACACTCTTGGTGCACCCCTTTATGGACTGTGTGCTCAGCCTTGTTGTAGTTAAGTCTTGATTGTTGTTGGTATCACTGGGAGGAATTGACCTCCAGGCCAATTATCTGTGAGGATCAGCTGTGTCTATGCTGGGAGAACTTCTGTGCTGGAGACACTCTTATGAGATGAGACTTGCCAAATTGCAAAAGCCTCTGTGCTCAGCTTGGATGGGGCGGAGTCTCAGGGCAGAGCAGACAGCCTTGGTTTCCTGTCAGCCCTGCCCTATGAGGCCCCTGGGTCTCAGTGTCCCTTGGTAATCACTGCAAGCACCTCTGAGAGAAAGCCGCCCTCGAGTTTTGCCTGCTGCCAGACAGTCCAGTTTCTCCCCGAATGAATCTAGGTTCACAGAAACTTGCCCGGAACTGGAGTTCAATGCAGTCGGGAGCTTTTTTCTCCCTCCCGCTTTAGAAAGCCAGCTGCGTACTCAGCCTCCCGTGCGTTCAGCAGTCAGTCCTCTCTGGGGGTGCATGCCCCTCCAGACCTCTGCCTTCCACAGCTCCTGAGTCACAGTATTCTTTCTTTTTCCTAACAGTCCAGATTCCCCCTGAATGAGTCTGGTTTCCCAGTGTCTCACAGGAGACTGGAGTTCAGTGCAGTAGGGAGTTTCCTTCTCCCTCCCGCTTTAGAATGCCAGCTGGGCTCTCAGCCGCCCATGCACACAGCTGCCCGTCCTCTCTGCATGCGAATCTCTCTACCTCAGCCTTTGTAGCTCCTCTGAGTCTCAATGTGCTTTCCTCTTTTCTTCTAGTTGTAGAATTTCCACTCAGCCAGCTTTCCTGTGGTTCTGGATGGTGTCCGTTTTGTCTTTTAGTTGTAGTTTTGATATTGTTGTGCAAGGCAGCTATTTAGGGGTTTACCTATGCCGCCATCTTGGTTTCTCTCGAGAAACTGTTTTTAAATGTTGCTTTTTCATTTATGTGTTTCCTAGATTGCTGTGCAATAATAGGTAGTTAGGCCAATGTGTGTCCACAGATATGGCTGGTAAGAAGATGTGAGTTCATCTCTTTACTGATAAAAGAAAGCATAACCAATGGATACAAGACACTGGGGGTGGGGGAGGTGAAGGCATGTACTGGGGGGTAGGGGAGGCCAGGGGGAGGTCAATGGGGGGAAACAAAGGAGACATGTGTACTACTATTTGTAATACTTCAAATAATAAATTAAAAAAAGAAAGAAAACAAAACAAAAAAATAAATCAGGGGGATAAAAAGAAAAAAAGAATGAGTCTGTTGAATCCCTCTCTTTACCACCATAAGAAGGAGCAGGCAATCAGAATACTGAGATGTCCCTGCATTCTATTTCTTCTTCCTGTGCCCAAGCAGAGAACCCCACAGGTGTCCATGAGCCATTCCCTGCCCAGGCCTCAGGGTGGGATGTGGCCCGACAGGGTGCAGGTGGGCCTAGAGGGCCTGCCCTGCTGCTTTCCAGGTGCCCTGTGTGCTGATGTCTGTTCCTCTCTGTTTTCAACAGCCCCTCAGTCTAGGCTCCCCCCTTCCATTTTCCTCCCCGCCCCCCGTCCCCTTCCAAAATGAGCAGAAGTCTTCGGTGGGAAACTGTGATAAGAAATGGTCGTTGGGCCTTTGTAAATCTCTTAGATTAGAAGTGATGTGGCCCCGGACCAGCCCCATTCCTCAGATCTGTGGGGAGCAGCCCCATCTGCTCCAGCTTTGCAGCTAACCTGGATGTCCCAGCCAGTTTTCTTGTCAGAACTTAAGCCCCTTTATCTTTGCTGCTCGCACTGCTTCTTTGCAAGTTACCTGATCAGAATCCCAGGCCTCCAAAGGAATTCAGAACTTTCCAAGCAGGTTTCCACGGGCAGGTCAGCCGGGACCATGCCTGGAGAGTTTCCTAAGAATTCTGTTGGTTCACAAGCGTCACCTAAAATGAGAGTGGGAAGACAAGCCTGGCTTTCCCATGAGAGGCTGGGCCACACGGAACGATTGTGGCGGACTGCGCCCGCCTCTCGTCCGTACATAGAGGGGCGCAGAAAGGGGGCACTGCCATTTAGGGACATCAGCTCATGCCAGGTGCCACACGCCCACACGCCACTGTCTGTCCGTGTCCTTGCCTCGCAGGAGTCCCCACCCCCGTGAGCACGACCGAGTCCAGGGTCAGCCTTGAACTGCATTTTCCTCACTTGCAACAGGAATAGAATTCTGCAACTGGCTCTCCACCTCCATCCACCGCCAAACCACACCAATTCCCTCTTCGCTGCCTCGGTCTGCACAAAGCGAGGTTTCATGACGATGTTTGCAGTGAAAATACTGTAAATCATGTAGGGCTGGTGTAAGAAAGGTGGGGTGGGGATGAAAGGAAAACAGCCCTCTCTTCCCAAGTTAAACTCAAACCCGGCACCTTCTCGGAAGAAGCTGGCATGGTGTGAGCAGGAGCCTTGCGGCGTTGTGAGCACATTGTATGGTGTTAATGTGTCGAGCGCCCTTTCTTCTAGCAAATCTTCTAGAACTGGGAAGCGATGCCGTCATGCCGCTCACAGACCATTAGCTTCTCCTGATTCTACCTTCTCGTTTTGCAGTTGCCAGGGTAGGAGAATTCCGATACTTCCAGTAGCTTTCCCATGGAACATTCATGACGAAGTACAGAAACACATGTATCCAAGTGACATGTCACTTGGCAGTTCATATTTTTCTGTCTCATCTTGTTTTCCTGTGCAGCGGCCTCAGTGGTCATGTGTTTTTATTCATGTAGTCATATCTTTCTACCCTGCCGCCTGACTTGCTCTAGAGATGGAACAAGACGAACCTCAGAAGTTAAATGCAAACAAGATGTGCAGGAATGGGTTTCTTTTAGGGATAAGGGAGGAATGCCTTCGAGTCAGGGAGGATTTATGATTTTTGGCTTTGTTTTCCTCTTTTGTTTTTCATTAGTCTTTCAACTTTGCAAATTCTAATGTGCTCAAGATTTTATAAAATATAAGGGGCTGTCATTCCTTGTCAGGAGGAAAGATCAAGAAGGATTAATCAGCACTTTACTGAATATAGCCAAATGTCCAGCAAAAAAGATGTCACCTAAAAATACAGCTGTTCTTAGATGGGGAGACACTCGCCAGCCTTCTGAATGTTGTCAAATTTGGGGAAATTTAAGGACACTGCGGTCCACAGCCCGCATTCATCTCATGCAGTAATTTTGAGATGTCAGAAACCCGGGTGATAGACATTTGTGCAGTAATATCAGCTATAAGAAAAGCATGTGGATCTCTGCTGCGTGAGACAACTGGACCATAGAAATAAACATGTTCACATCTTCCTTTCATGCTGCCCCCAGTTCTACTTTAGCGTGGATTCTTGCAAATAGAATGGATGCATTTTTTTTTTATTGGATGCCTGACTTTTTGTTTGCTTATTTGTGTTCTTAAAAAAAATCATGGAACAAAGTTGCACTGGGCACAGACAACTTGAAAAAAAATAAATGCAACATTTCTGGCCTGCCACGAGTGATGGTCTTTGCCTCAATTTCATGCTGACGAACAGTATGTACATATTTTGACCTTTGGGTCTGATCTGCACTGAAATGTGCAGTGTCCGTGTCTGTAAGTGAAACCCTGTAGCTGTCACAGCTGTCTTGACTTCTTCTGGGAAATCTACAGCGTACTTCTAGTTGTTCTCATGCTGATAATGTTAGAAAAAGAAACACATGCGCACATGCTCACACACTCAGTCACAGATACCACGATAAATTCCAGACCACAAACTATAGCAGGAAAGTCTCTCTCTCTCCCTCCCTCTCTCTCTCTCCCTCTCTCTCCCCCCCTCCCTCCCCGCCCCCTCTCTTCCCCTCCCTTACTCCCTCCCTCTCCCTCTCTCTCTCTCTCCCCCCCCTCCCCCCTCTTCCTCCCTCCCTCCCTCCCTCCCTCTCCCTCTCTCTCTCTCTCCCCCCCCTCTTCCTCTCTCCCTCTCCCTCTCTCCCCCTCTCCCCCTCTTTCCCTCTCTCTCCCTCCCTCTCTTCCTCCCTCCCTCTCCCTCTCCCTCTCTCTCTTTCTCTTTCTCTCTCTCTCTCTCCCCCTCTCTCTCTCTCTCTCTCTCTCTCTCTCTCTCTCTCTCTCTCTCTCTCTCTCTCTCACACACACACACACAGTTAACCTTAAATCTACCTCAGTGTGTTAAAAATGGAGCCATTTGCAAACATCAGTTGGTGTGCTTTCACTGGTGTGGTTGTGTGTGAGAGAGCCAGGACTGGAAGCTGCTCCCTTGCCACCATTTTAACTTACTATTAACCACCCGGACGGGGACCGACCATTCAGAATGTGAAACAAAACAAAGACTAAGTCTTTGTTTTCGCCTCCAAATATTAGCTCGGATCCTCTTCACAGGTGGAAATATAACCCTAAAAGCGACATTGTTTCCAATTTAGAATTAATAGAAATTTAACTGTGACATGGAGAAAGATGATTTTTTTTTGTACTTCTAAAATTGCCATTGACTTAACAAATAGAAAATAAGTTTGCAGAATACTGTATGCCAAAGGATACATAATGCATATGAGGATAGCATCCCCAGAAAATGTGCAGTCTCAGTATGTGTTCACCTTGATTTACAGAAAACCGGCCCCTGAAAAGTTCCACTCCAAAAAGCAGTACACTGCAGAGTTTGAATTCCCGAATTCTAAAAGCTGGCTTTGTTCCGTTTTCTTCGTTTATTCAATTCAAGAGGTGGCTGTGAACCCCACATAGGGATGTTCTAACAGAAAGGGTGGTGGGAGAATCATTTCTGTTCATCACTTTCGCCCACTGATTTAGAGGGGACGCAGAAGATTTGCAGTGTGTTCCAGACAGGCATGTGTAGGGTTATTCTACAACCAGGGCCAAAGTTCAAATTCCCTGCACCATCAGGGGCCATGCTCTCCCCAGCATGTTGCTGTTTTAAAAGCAACTGCCTGTCTTGCTGATGAAAAGTGATTTTAACTCCAGTGCGAAATACCAAAACGAAAGCAGCAGATAGGGGAGCGCTTGGGTCTCTATTTGCTTTTACCCTGAGCCTGGCCATTAAAGGTAATTAATTTATGGCCCGGCAGAGCCTGCTGCCTTTCTTCTGTGGATTTGTTAGTTCTGGATTCCGTGTGGGATTCCAAATATCGCTCCTAGCCGCCATTTCTGATCCCCGGGTTCCCCCTTCCCTTGGAGAGTCCAGGAAAGCTTTCTGTGCTTAGGAATCCAAGTCTTGACCCGCATGGATTGGTGCGGCTGTGAATCATCCAGTCATTACAGCCAGCTGGATCAGCCTTTCATACGTGATGCATGTGTCCTGTGAGCTTGGCCTTCCCCACACTTAAGGCTGTTGATCTCAGGACATTTCCAAGTATCACTATGAGCATTTTCACCCTCTTCTAACAGAAAGTCAGCAAAATTCAGCATATCTACCATCAGAAATTTTTGAAGAAGAATTATTTGATACTTCTTATCAATGTGTATATTTCCTCTTCTGTGCGGCTAATGTGGGATCTGGTAAATTTTTCAGTAAGTTGAGGGAGAATGTCCATTTTGTGAATCAGGATATTGTACATAAAGGACTGCTGGGGATTCATATCAATAAGAAGCTGATGTGCAGAACGCAGGAAGGTTTGAAATTAGAGTTTAATCAGATGCCACGTCCATTTTAGTAGTGCAGATGGGGAAGCTGAAGCTAGGTGAGCTGAGATTTGAACTTGGGTCTGTTAGGTCCCAAGCACTGAACCAGCCTCTCTGGGTAATCACCACAAGCCTTTGATACCCATGATGGAAAGATCCTGAGAGCACCCTGAGCCCCTAGATTCGCAAATACTATCTCATGGGCGCACAAGGAAAAGGCGGAACCCCCAGGGCGGGGAACGGGGGGGAGGGGCGCTCCTACTGAAATTGTTTTAAGGATAACATTCCCCTGTTTCATAAAAAATGTCTAGTGAACAAAGTGCATATCGTAGAGCTGGTCAAAGTCGGCATTCCGTTTTCATTTATCCAGGAATGGTTCAGGCAAATCCCCTCTTGCCTGCCATCTCTAGCTCACCCAGTCAGCTTTCTTTGGGGGCCCTATTTTCCTGAGAAATGAACTCTTGAATGTCGTCACCAGTGATCCTAGGCATGTGTACAATGATGAGTGGAGTGTCCCACAGCGCCATTATCATTCATCCTCCCTCCCCCTTGACGTGGAGCTGGTTGTGTGGCATTTTAAGATGTTTACAGTATTGGCACTGCTATTAATAGAGACGGTGCATCCACCACCTTAGGGAGGTGTATTCTGAACATTTTCTTGAGTATCAAGTGCATCTTTTGGGGAATAGGAAAAGATGTTAAAAGATACAAAATTGATTAAAAATAAAAAAGTTATGTTTTAAGTAAGCCTTTATGCCCCTGCAGGGAGCTGGATCTGTGAAGGTGGAGGACGAGTAAGGAATGAGTAAATTAACAGAGGTGGCCCTATTCCTCGCACCTGCTCTCTGTGTGATAAATAATCATAATTTCCTCTCCTCACTCCTGACGTATTGGGCTGCTCACAAGGTTTCTATGTGGTGACCTGTTCTCTCATTTCTTATTTCATTGACCGAGGGCTCCAATTGCATAGATACGCAGTACTTGTCTGGTAGGTATGTTAGGTCCGTGTTTTATTGCTGTACCTAGAGGTCTGGGATATTTTACATGCTCTTCTTAGAATTTTCAATTAGCGAATTTTAATTAACTAATTGATGTTTCTTATTAAAAAGCTTTTATGATTTGTCATAGCGGTCTAGCTGTGTGGGCACCCTATTCTATTAAGAAGCCATTAAATCCGTGGAAGCCGCCTGTGAATCCATTAATCTTACTGCGTAATGCAGTCGTCGGGGTGTGGAGCAGGGCATCTGTGAAGGAGTTTCTGAAAACATGAGGACCTTCTAGCTGGAGAGGGTTATGGGCTCGGGAAGGCCGTGCAGGGCCCCAGGTCACCGAAGCACTCTGTTCGGGTTGATTTTTTGGTCCGTTTTCAGTCAGCCACTTTTTATGCGTCTGTGTCTGATGTTCTGGAAATTTACACGTCTTACCAGCTGCATAACTTGAAATCCTGCAGAAACATCCCCGTGACGTGAACCAGCCTAAGACGTCACTTCCTCTGAGGCCACCTTGCGCATCATCCAAGCATCACCATTTCCTAGAAAATAAAAGTCACCAAATACGTTTATTTATTTTATACGTGAAATAAGCACTGAAGTACTCGGTGAGGCCTAATGTCTGGGTTCCAAAAGCTAGCAAGTTAGGAAATCAGTGTGGCCAATGACACGACATCCTACCAGTGTGCCCGCACGTAGGTCACGGGGGAGCGTTCTGAGCATGTGGATACTGTCACTTACCCAGGGGAGAACCGAGGGAGGTTCATATGGCAGGGCCACACAGGCCTTTGTCGCTAGAGGGAAAGGAGGAGGAAATGCAGCGTCAGGGCAGAATAGAACTGAATCAGCAGCACAAACTTTAATGTTTCTATTAAAACTCAAAGGTATGGCCCAGCTGGCGTGGCTCAGTGGTTGAGCATAGACCTATAAACCAGGAGGTCACGTTTCGATTCCTGGTCAGGGCACATGCCCGGGGTTTCAGGCTCAATCCCCAGTGTGGGGTGTGCAGGAGGCAGCCAATCAATGATTCTCTCTCATCATTGATGTTTCTCTCTCTCTCTCTCTCTCTCTCTCTCTCAAACACAATAAAAACATATTTAAAACCAAACCAAAATGAAAATTCTCAAAGGTATGATTGGCCATTATTCACATGCAGCCTGGATTCTGTGGTATCTCAGGTGAATAGACTCTTACTTCAACGATAGCACTTGAACAGACTTTACAGCTCTTCTGGCTTCCCAGTCCCCACGTGGCTGAATTAACAATTTGTAGATATTCTTCCCATACGCACTGGCCCTGTGATGCAGAGGCAGGTGTCCACAGCAGCTAGGCCTGGTTTTAGCCAAAACAGGTTAAGTTTGGCATGACTGTGTTTTCATCCCATCCTCTTTTTGGCCGTTGGGTGACTTTCCTGGTGTTCTCTGGACCTATCAGCCTTCCACATAGGGCCTTCTCAGTAGCTTTGAGAGTCATGGTTGAGGGTAAAGAAGGGGGGCAATAGACGACAATTCCAGTGGAGGGCCATTAGATAGAGAGTAACAGGGAGCTCTTCATGAGGTTCAAGGGCATTGCTCATCACAGCTAATACATTACCATCTCTGATAGCATTCCCATGTCAAAATAGTTTTGAATGTTTGAGTCATAACCCCAAAGAGTGTGACCTTGTCAATAGAGGTCTTTGGACACATGGCAGAACCAGAGAGAGAAGTAATTGAGTTCAGGATCTCTTGTTTTATGTAACTAGTTGGTCACCTGCTCTCATGGAAACATGAAGGGTAAAGGGTATATATAAATTAGATGGGTCCCGTGTTAGCCCATATGTCACCTTCTACTCTGTACTTGAAACTCTTGGAGCTGAATGAAGGTTCTGATCCTTGTGCAAAACCTTTAAGATCTCTGCACCCAATTCCAGGACTTTTCTTGTCCCTTCCCCGCCCCACCCTGCGGCATCCACACTACACCCACCCACCCCCATCAAAACACACGCTCATCTGCTCATCCCTCCAGTGTTGGTTAATTCAGTGAGTGAAGTCAGCATATCCCAGAGGGAGTTCTTCAGAACACACATTCCACCATATGCTCTTCACAGGATCTTACGGTCAACTAAATTTGGAAAGTACTGCATGTCATAGGTAATGATGCATGATGCAAAATTTAAAGATTCACAATACAAATGAACACTGATGAGAACCTTTTTTTTTTTTTTTTTTTTTACTGAAGATGTCTGATTAACCTTGCTTAGAGTAGGGCTTTCCACATTTGACTGTAGAACCCTTTAGGAAGTGCTTCATTAAGTCAAGGTCATGCCTAATGTGGTCTCAGATGTTATTACCTCTTACAGCTGACATTTTTGTGTAAAAACACACCTTTCTCCACCATCCTCATCAGTTGTAAAATTTAAAAATATAGCCAAATCGCTGAGTGGGTTTGAGTTTGGGGTGAGAGGGCAGAGAAAGAAGCCTGTCTCCATGAGTCCCTAGGAGTCACACCCAATTTCGCAAAACAGCAATTTGGTCTTGACCCACAGAAAGCCTGAAACTGGAAGAATCTGAGTCAACTTCTTGTTCTCTTTTAGAAGCCAGGAAACTTACAAGGCTTTGGGGAGGTGATGTCCATCAGGAGAACACTCTCCAAAGCTAATTAAAAGTCCTTGAGTACAGAAAGTGTTTCAGGGAAACAAATCATGTCAGTCCGATTGGAAAGGTCTCTGTCAAAAGCAGCCAAGAGCATTAACTTAGCACCATTATAAATGAAACGATATAAATTACACTTCTTTTTCTAAAAACACACTGAATTCAGGGAATGCATGCTGGCTTGATTTTCATGAGTTACAAAGGATGTGTTTCACATATTACTGCTTTTTTCTATTACTTCACAAATCTGGCAGAAACTGACACTGGATATGTAAAAGACTAATATGTACTTTAAGAAGTATATGTAGGCCAAACCACAGGAATTTATTGGCCAGGTTCCTTAATTGTCATGGAGTTAGAAAAAGTCAATTAAGAGTCCTGTTTGAGCTTGGAGAGTTCAGTGTGGTGCCCAGAGAGGGGTCTTATCCACCAGTTGGAGCCCAGCTTGCCTTGTCCTCCACCCATGGACCTCGACTTTCATTTGATTTTCACGGTCATCACTTTTACACTTACAGGTCAGTCCTCTAAACCACCTTTCTTGGTTAATCCTCACTTGAGGATATTTTTTTCCTTTTTTTTTTTTCAAATAGAGAGAGTAGAAGGGAGGGAGGGAAAGGAGAGGGAGAAGGGAACATCAATGTGAGAGAGACACATTGATTGGTTGCCTCTGCATGCATCCTGACTCGGACCTGGGATGGACCTGCAACCCAGGTATGTGTCCTTGACCGAGAATCAAACCTGTGACCTTTTGGAGCCCTGGTAGACATTCTACCACTGAGTCACACTGGCCAAGGCTAAGCCACCTTTCTTTGAGTTGCTGAATTTGGCCGTCATTTATGGGCTGATCAGTCATGGTGATGAAAAATTGCTGGAGTTCTAGACTGGGCTTCCTTTGTGGTGGAGGACAGGACTGATGTTGACAAAGAGGTCCCACAAAAGCCATCATCCTAAGCAAGTGTTCCCCGATTCAGTGGTTCCACAGCTGGGCATCTCTCTGCAGGTGACGAGAGGCACTGAGCTTCCCAAGGGCCATCTTCGTCCACACTGCATAATCGCTGGGACCTCACCCATCCCCAGCCAGGCTGGCAGAGTAGTTGGGGAGGAAATTAAGTGAAGGGAAGAGGGAAAAGAAAACATTAGGGCACTTCTGAACCGATGTGTTTACCTATAGGACCTATAATGGGGGGGGGGGGGGTCCCTTAGGGGCTGCCCAACACAGATGAGCAAAAAGACATCCGTCAGAGGCTCTGGGATGTCTGCAGTTAGAAATGGAAAGCCTCGCCTTTGCTGGTTCCTGGACAGACTGCCTGGGAGGGACCAGCTGAGGGATGAGCGTGCACACAGCGGGGGGTGGGGGGGAGGTCTAGCAAGACATCGGGGTGGGACAGAGGCTAGAGGTCCAGTGAGTCACCTGTCACAGCCTCCAGCACCTTTTCACCACGCTGGAGGGGTATTTGTACTATTGCTCTGGCTTCTCAGATGAAATCTCCAATATCAACTGGCTGCGTTGTGATTGTCTAGGTAGGACAAACAGCCCATCTTTTCCCCAGGGCATTGGAGAAGCAGGTCACGTTCTCATAGACCCAGCCCATAGCTTATGATGGGTATGTCTTTTAGGATCTTTGGTCTGATCTGTAAACAGGTTTAAACATCCATTTCAGCCTGTTTTCCCGTTGTTCAGGTTAAATTCATCTTTTTTATCCACCCTCGCCTCCCTCTCAGCAAAAACACCGCCTCATTGGAGGTCTATTTAGAGGTTCTGAGGGCCCAGACCTGTCAGATCAGGTCAGTTCTGAGGTCAGGCACCCAGGCCGAACCACAGGGCCTTTGGACCTGCTCCCTCCCCGCTTACCCTCTCAACACTGAGCTTGCAATAAAGTCAGGCACTTAAGCTAAGTGCGGTGTCCAAGAGCTGGATTTGTCATTTGCCTTGGTGACTACAGCAGCACATTTTAGGTTCAGCATGAAGTTTGTAAATCCTTTTTATACCCATAAATTTTAAAATCAAATGTTACCTTTTCAATAAATGCCAGAATTCGGTTTGGACAGCTTTTGCCTCTTGGCTGTAGTTAACAAAAAAGCCCACACCTTAAAATGTTGCTTAAGCTTAAAATTTATCCACCTACATTTAGGATTAGAGGGGCTAGAAAAAGTACCGGTTGGTGGAGAATATTTTTAGGGTGGCGATAGAGCCTTATGCGACTTACATTCTTAGCCTGTGGTTTGCCAGCTGGAAAAACTTGAGCTTGGTAGAACTTGAAGCATCATCAAATATTTGTTCCATGCTTTTAAAATAAAGTAGGCTCAGGATTGTGCTAACACTGTAACTGGTGTCCCAAGCTACTGCCCTTCGACCAAAAGAAACTACCCTTTTTTTCTCTGCGCTAAAGATGATTTTATTTCTGATAAAGCTCTTTGTTGATCAGGATGTGGTTCCATTTGGTAACATTTAAGGGATCAAATAGGTAAAGACTTTTTATAATGAATATTGATAGCAGGTGCCTTCAAATCCCTACATGCTTGCACTCTCGTAAGAATAAAAATATCTTAATGTGTTTTTTCCTGAACATGTTTTAAACGCATTTCTTCGTCTGTGCTTATAAAGAGAAGAGCACAGGCGAATGTGGATGACATCTGATTTTAATAACGAAGGGACATGCCTGGTGCTCAGCGCGCAGCCCCGTGGCTGGTTACGGTTCTCTTCATTCCCTTTTCCTCAGTGAGTCATCATCCAGAGGACAACTCCACTCCACGCTGAAGCTCCGCCACTTTGGGAAGGTCCAAGGGATTGCTAGCGTTTCGCTAGAGCCGTGTTTCAGCTGTCGGTTTTACTTCTGGGACCTAGGGTGGAATGTAACCAAATCCGTGGATTGGAATGTAATTTTGTACCCATGGGCTGTGTCTGCATTACCAAAGCCTCCCATGGCAGGTGGGAAAAAGGCCCCCAATTTGGAATGGTAACACAAGTGAAGCATAGGAACCATCTCACCGAGTGCCAGGAACAATGCCCTCGTCCCCTTTTCTATCTGGATAGATTCCAATTAACACTTCAAAACCCACCTTCACAAAGGCTTCCCTGGCCTCTCCCCACCCCTAGAGTGAATTACTCCTGTGTGCTAAGTGCTGGGTACGCAGTTATGTGTATCTGTCTTTCTGCAGACCTGCCTTCCCTACTAGGTGAGGGGCTCCTTGAAGGAAGGGGCTGTTTCTTACCCACATTTATACCCTGGAATTGAACACAAACTCATTGTTATATTGAAGTGAATTGTTGGTCATGCAGCTGCTCTGAGTGCCCACCCCACCAACTTTGACATTAATCAGTTTTTCATTCTATAAGTACTTATTGAGAATCCTGAGTATCAGAATCCTAAATGTTCTCTGAATGAGTTAACTCATGCGTGAATGGGCACACTTAGACTCTTACAGCTGCAAAGCAAGTGTGGTTGCCCACGAAATCAGACAACTGAGCACAGGCTTACGCTTTAACATCTCAAGTGCGTGCTTTTCCTTTGTATTTGCATACACTATGGTAGCAAATGCTTTAGAACCTGGTTGTTAAAAGTGCATTATTAAATAGAGACCTATACATTTCAGTAGCGTAATAGAACTAGTCTTTTTGTCTTAGCAGACCTAATGCATCAAGGAATGTCAAGGTGAGGAGCATTATAAAACATCAAAGGGTGAACCAGAATAGCTTTCCTAAAGGGAAGTTATCACACCCAGATTAAAATGAAAGAGCACACTTAAATAGCGGAAATGCCTTAATAATAATAACTGTTTATTGAGCCCTTTCTATGTGGCAGGCGCTGAGCCAAGCTTCCTGAGTAAGATGGGTAAATGGAAGTAATTAACTCCTATTTAAGCCTTTTCCTATCATAAAAGAATGGGCACAGTTGTGGAACTCAAACAAGCATTTAAATATCATTTTAAAAGGAAATGGTAGTGGCCTAATTTTATATTTGCAGATAGAGAAAAAAGGATAAACCATCTTGCATGCAAGGGATGTCTTTTTTTGTGTGTGTGCGAGTGAAATTCAGATTTTTTTAGTGCATTTTTAATAGAAACTTATTGCATTGATTTGTAATTATTGTGTCCTACATTTGGCCTTGGAGGAACCATTAATAATGGATGCTGTGACAACTACTTGGTGTAGTTCTATGCAGCACATTGCAGGCCACGTATTGGATTAAATATCTAGCTCATAGCACATAGTATTTAGACTATTTAGTAGAACAATGTAGAATTCAGGTTTTGTTACCTAAATTTGGTTCCAAGTTAGAATGACTTCATAAATACCAACCCAATGTTTGATCTACAGTATTTGATTAGGTCAATGATTTTTGGGACCATTATCATAAAAAGCCCATATTTTATTTAATAAAATGGGTGCCTTATGTAGACTTACGCAAAGGTCCCATGAGCATGATAGAGGCCATTTATGGGTAGTTTTCCATAGATCTATTCTCATCACGCTAGATCAGGCCACTGGACAATCCCAGGCCCTCTTGGGAAGGATGGAGTTTCGGGGAGATGGCTCCAAACACACCTAAGGACACTTGGACCATCTTGCAAATGAAGTAGCTTTGCATATTGCGGCCTTCAAATGACTCACTGTCTAGAGTGGCCACTGGGTGTCCCACTGTGACTTCAGACTGCATAGGCTCAACAACTCTGCAAAGAAAAGGGGAAGTCTCACACTCTGAGATCTAGCTGACCCAAGTAACCACTTCTGTAGTATGTTATAGATTACAAAACATGTTGGTATATGTAATCTCATTGGTTATGCTCATGACCGTACCACGAAAGCTTGAGCCTTGAAAATGTTAACAGATCTTTGTGAAACTCAAATGGACACCTGTGTTTAACAAAGGGGAGTGGATTGGGCTGAGGTTGTGTCCAAACTGATAAAAAGCAAAGAAATCTCTCTAATATAGGTCTGGCTCTTAAGTATTCAATAAAAGGAAGGGAATCCCATGGTCACAAACCCTAGGAAGTTTCTAAACTGGAATTAGGAGATTACAGGGAGGTAGTTTTACCTGAATCTGAAAGGGCAAATTGAGGCTCCTGACAGAAACCCATGCAAACTGGCCTAGCCATAAGGTGGTGCTTCTTAAAGACCGGCATTGGCGAGGGGGAAGAATGTTAACTGACTACTGACTACCCATTTTATGGGCCAGGACCCATGCAGTAAAGGTGGGCATCATACCATGAGCATGGTGTCATTTCCTTGCACGTAATTTGATCCTGGGACTACACATGTATTCTAACAGCTGGCAGCGTGGGGACCTCAGGTACCAAAGAGAAAAAGAACACTGCCACACATTCTGCCAGATGGGCGCAACTATGGAGAGGAGCATGGAAACCAAATGGTGCCTGAGGATCAGCAAGATAAGCCAGGATACTTCTGTTTAGAATTGCCTTTGATCAAAAACTCTTCTCTTCCCAACTCTTTTATTTTGCCCCAACTCTCCTTGGCCCCCCCAAAATCCTGACATGGAGGAATATTGTTCTGAAGAAATTTATCTGACTGACTGTGAATTGAAGGATCCTACAAGTAAACAGCAAAAAGGAACAATCTAAATAATGGTGCAAAGGATGTAACTAATGGAGGAAGCAGCGTTTATAGGCTATCTATGCAGCTGATAGGCAATAGGGCCTGTTGAATGCAGCCTCTTCCTGAGCCTTGTAAATTCGTGGGTGCACATTTTAGTTTATGTCATAGCCTCCCGGTATTCAGAAAATGGGTCTCCTCTAAGGGCAGGTAGTAGTTAATGGCATTAGTTACCAAGTATTCTAATCGCTGGCCTGGGGTAGAACACACACAATGTGCTATGAGTGTAGGTGAGAAAGCTTCAAAAATAGAGCTCTAAAACTCCACCACTGCCTTCAAGTATGATGTCTAAATCCAGGAGTCTTCATTCTTTCTTTAGTCACCAAAAAGAAGGCATATATCTCATAGCAAGGACTCCAGCTTGTTTAATATCACTGTTGTGAGAACTGATGAATAACACTGAGCTAGATGCCTTCCTATTTTGAAAGTTGTAGAAATCTGCATACAAACCCTTGTACATTGCCAACATAAACCATCGCGGGGTCCCTGTTGCTTATACCTTGGTCATAAATGCGCTCACATGCCTTAAGTGATCTTCAAAATATGAGGCTGTTGGGATTCTCCCAACCCTTGGAAAGTCACAGTTGTACAAATGCTAAGTTATCGCTGTGAGGTAACTAGAGGTTATTACTATGGTTTCCATTTGGGTTCTTTTTCTATAGGCATTATAGAGGACTGGGGAAAATTAATGTAGAAGTAATGTTCATTTGGACCTTACAGTCTCTAATATTTATTGCTAGATGTGTTTGATTAGCTGGGACTTATGTGAGAGGGGAAAATAAAATAGTTGCCTCCTGTATAAGTTTTACCCAGTACTGGCATGTAGTTCTTATTTGACCACCCTTTGGTGACAGCTGGATCACCACGGCATGAGAATAGAAGAAGAGTAAATACAATGCTCAGATGTAAGCACCCCTGGATCTTATAAACCTCCCAGGAAAGCCTCGCAGGGTTTCTCTGCCTGGGTTCCCTGAGTTGCAAACTGTCCTCGTTACCTCCCAGCTGAGCAGCGTGCATCACCCTTGTTAACACATGGGCCTCTGCACCTTTGCCCCCAGCATCCTCTCTAGCTTTTTGGCATCCACGTCGGCCTCTGCTGCAAGTTGACCAAAGATGTCGGTAAGACGAGGAAAGAGAAATAGGAAGGGAAGTGGAGGCCAGCTCTGGAGGATGGAGGCCAGGTTGGCTGGCTGAGATGCCCAGCTGCTAGTCATCAGAGTCTTTGTCTCCATCTCTAGCCAGCCTAAGGCAATGCTGGCAGCAGGTACTGTGAACAGCCAGGTGGGAATCAGTGGGCAGAGGCCTAATAAATTTTCATCAAGTATTCCAAGGCTTTGATCCACAGTGAGGAGTGGATGTGATGGCAGTTTATTACCATATGTGACTGGTGATGTAAATAACCAAATAGAAGGAGAGAAAGAAGAGTAAATTTGCTACATTTCAAATTTTATAGTTGGTTGGTTTATAGATCACCATGGATCAAAGGGGAAATTTTAAGCAGTATGGACTTAACTAAATTATGTGAAACGTCAAGAAATAAATGTTAAAAAAGAGAAATAAATGTTATATTAAAGCAGATTCATTTGAAAGAAGCAGACGCTCTTATGAGTCACAAATAGCAAACATAGCAAACAAAATTACTGTCTGGTAGATTCCTGATGTACTAATTGCTCCTATTGTATTGTTCTTTATACATGGCTACTATTACATAGTGATTATAAATCCATTAGAGAAAAAGTACATCCAGTGATAAAATTGAACTGTCAGCAGAGAGCAAAATACACAAGACAATTATTTTAATCTTGGAACCATTTTAAATTCAAACGCATTTAAAACTATTTTGCAAACATGTGACATGGAAGCATGCTCAGGGAATAGTGATTAAATAGTCCATCCTACTAGCAAACAATAAAAGCAGATACTCTGAAAATAATCAAAATGCGCATGCTATTAGGTAAAATGGCACATGTAACAGACATAAACTTTTTATTTTCACCTGAAAGGCTCATGATTCCTCTAAAATGATCTAGACTTTAACCAAGTTTTCCTAAAACCAAATAATACACCATTTCTGATTAACTGCAGTGGTCAGAACATTTCCCCATTAGGGGGAAACCCAGCAAGGCTATCATTCAAAATAGATGGTGAAATAAACAGTTTCCCAGACCAAAAAAAAAGACTAAAGGAGTTTATTATCACCAAACAAGCATTGCAAGAAATGTTAAAGAGACTGCTGTAAAAAATAAGAATTAGAGAGAAAACCATAGGCATAAATAATTAAAATACCAATAAATAAATACCTACCAATAATAACCTTAAATGTGAATGGATTAAGGGTAGCTGAATGTAAGAAAACATGACTCAAATATATGCTGTCTATAAGAGATCCATCTCAGGACAAAAGACTACACAGGATGAGATTGAAGAGATGCAAAAAAAAATTTCCATTCAAATGAAAAAAAAAGCTGGGGTAGCAATACTCATATCTGACAAAATAGACTTCAAAATGAAGACCATAACAAGAGAATAAATATTACTACATAATACTAAAGGGATCTGATAAGAGAATATAACCCTGATAAACATATATGCACCTAATATAGGAACACTTAAATATATAAAAATCTTATGGAGGACTTTAAGGGAGAGATTGGCAGCAATACAGTCATAGAATGGGACTTTAACACCCCACTGACTTCAATGGATAGATCTTACAGACAAAAAATCAACAAGGAAACAGTAACTCTAAATGACACTCTATGTCAGATTGATTTAATTAACATGTACAGAACATTTCACCCCAAAGTTGCAGAATATACTTTCTTCTCCAGTGCACAGGACTCATTCTCAAAGATAGACCACATGTTAGGACACAAAACAAGTCTCTACAAGTTCAAGACAATTGAAATCATAGCAAGTATTTTCTCAGCTCATAATGGCATGAAATTAGAAATCAACTACAATAAAAACACTCAAATCATTCAAATACATGGAGGCTAAAAAGCATGTTGTTAAACAATGAAGGGGTTACCAATGAGATCAAGAAAGAAATTAAAAAAACTTGGAAACAAATGAAAATGAACACACAGTAACCCAAAATCGATGGGACACAGCCAAAGCAGTTCTGAGAGGGAAATTCTTAGTACTATAAGCCTATCTCAAAAAACAAGAAAGCCCAGGCAGTGTTGGTCAGTGATTGAATGTCAATGCATGAACCAGTAGGTTACTGGTTTAGTTCACGGACAGGGTGCATACCCAAGTTGCAGGCTTGATCCCCAGTGGGGTAGTTGCAAGAGGTCATTGATCAATGTTTTTCTCTAATGGATGTTTCTCTCTCCCTTCTCTCTCTAAATCAATAAAAACATATTTAAAAAAGAAAAAAATTAATAAATTATCTAACCCTGTAACTTAAAGAATTAGAGAACAACAAGAAAATCTCAGAGTAAGTAGAAGGAAGGAAATAATAATGATCAGAACAGAAATAAATGACATAGAGAGTTAAAAAATAAATAAATACATAAGATCAATGAAACCGAGAGCTGGTTCTTTTTAAAGATAAAAAAGATTGATGAACCTTTAGCCAGAATCACCAAAAAACAGAGAGGACCCAAATAAATACAATCAGAAATGAAAGAGGTGAAGTAACTAATGACACCATAGAAATATAAAGGATTGTAAGAAAATACTATGAAAACTATATGCCAACAAGCTGGACAATGTGAATGACATGGAAAAATTCCTATAAAAATACAATCTTCTAAAACTGAACCAGGAAGAATCAGAGAATCTGAATTAGGAAGAAAAAAAAGCTTTCAGCAAACAAAAGCCCTGGTCGAGATGACTTCACAGGGGAGTTTTACCAAATATTCAAAGAAGAATTAACACCAATCCTCAAACTATTCCAAAAAAATCCAAGAGGAAGAAACACTTTCGATCTCTTTTAATGAGGCCAGCATGATCCTAATTCCAAAACCAGATAAAGATACTACTAAGAAAGAGAATTACAGGCCAATATCCCTGATGAACATAGATGCTAAAATATTAGCAAATTGGATCCAGCAATATATTAAAAAGATCATGCACCATGACCAAGTGGGATTTATTCCAGGGAGGCAAGGCTAGTACAATATTTGCAAATCAATAAACGTGATACATCACATAAAAAAAATTAAAAGACAAAAATCACATGATCAATAGATGCAGAAAAAGTATTTCACAAAATCCAACACCCATCCTATATAATAAAAGGCAAACAGACCGAATGGTGGAACAACCAAACGACCAGTTGCTATGATGTGCACTGACCACCAGGGAGCATATGCGGAACATGGCGGGCGTTGGCCATGGCGGGATGGTGAAGCAGGTGAGCAGGGGCGCCAGACCAAGGTGGGGCGCCAGTCACTGTCATTGGGGCAAGCCTCTGGTGGTCACTGAATATTCTTTGCTCCCACGTGCCGCAGTCCCGCCAGCGGGCGCTCTTGCCTGTTGGTGCCAGCCCCAATTGCTCCATTCCATCAGCAGGTGCAAGTGGGACTGGCGCTGTCAGCATGTGGGAGTGATGGCAGTGGGATTGGGGCTGCCAGCAGACAGGGGACCAGGGCCGTAATGGATGGGCCAGGGTTGGGGGCACGGAGGATGGGCTGAGACTGGCCCTTGTGCCCACTGCAGCCTCACAGCCCACATTTCCTTTCAAGGTGCACAAATTTGTGCACTGGGCCCCTAGTTTTTTATAAAACTCTCATCAAAGTGGGAACAGAGGAATCATACCTCAATATAATGAAGGCCATATATGACAAACGTACAGCCAACATCATTCTAAATGCGCAAAAACTAAAACCATTTCTCCTAAGAACAGGAACAAGACAAGGATGTTCGCTTTCATCACTTTTATTCAACATAGTACTGGAAGCCTTAGCAACAGCAATCAGACAAGAAGAAAATATAAAAGGCATCCAAATTAGAAAGGAGGAAGTAGAACTGCCATTATTCGCAGATGACATAATATTGTACATAGAATACCCTAAAAATTCCATCAAATATAAGTGTAGCAGGATACAAAACTAACACCCAGAAATTGATGGCATTGTTATACACCAATAATGAATTCTCAGAAAGAGAAACTTTAAAAAAAAATCCCATTTACCATTGTAAGAAAAAAATTAAAATATTTAGGAATACACTTAACCAAGGAGGTAAACTACATGACATTGAAAAAAAAGTCAGAGAATGATAGAAACAAGTGGAGGAATATACCACGTTCATGGATTGGTAGAATTAGCATCATTAAAATGTCCATTCTCCCCAAGGCAATCTACAGATTCAACGCAATCCCTATTAAAATACCAATGACATATTTCACAGATCTAGGACAAGTACTCCAAAAATTGATATGGAACCAAAAAGCCCCGAATAACCACAGCAATCTTGAGAAAAGAGAACAAAGTTGGAGGGATCACAATACCAGATATGAAGTTATACTACAAAGCCGCTGTAATCGAAAGAGCCTGGTTCTGGCACAAGAACAGGCATATAAATCAGCTAGAGGCCCAGTGCACGAAATTCTTGCATGGGTAGGGTCCCTAGAGGCTGCTGCCCACCAGGGCCTCCCTTCCCTGGCTGCTGGCTGCTGGCAAGGGTCTTCTTCTATTCCACACCTATCCCTGGTGGTCAGTGCATGTCATAGCGAGCAATCAGGCTTCCAGTCGGTCAAACTCCCAAGGGAACACTTTGCATATTAGGCTTTTATATAGAGAGATAGAACAGGACCCAGGAATCAACCCAAGCCATTACCCTCAACTAATATTTGACAAAGGAGCCCTAGCTGGGTTGGCTCAGAAGATAAAGCATCAGCCTGAGAACAGAAGGGTCCCAAGTTGGATTCCAGTTGGGCACATGCCCAGGTTGCGGGCTCGATGCCCAGTAGGGGGCGTGCAGGAGGCAGCCGATCAATGATTCTCTTTCATCATTGATGTTTCTATCTCTCTCTCCCTTTCCCTTCCTCTCTTAAATCAATAAAATATATTTTAAAAAAATATTTGACAAAGGAGGCAAGAGCATACAATGGAGTCAAGACAGACTCTTCAACATGGAAGCATTAAACAGAGTGAGGCATCTAGGACAGAAGGCAGTGGAGGGTGGGTGGGTAGGAGGTAATAAATAGGAACGAAAACAACAAAACTACAGTCTCTTCATTAGTGGTGTTGGGAAAATTGGACATGTACATGCCAAAAAAATGAAACCAAACCACCAACTTGCACTGTACACAAGAATAAATTCAAAATGGATAAAAGACTTAAATGTAAGTCATAAAATCATAAAAAATCCCAGAAGAAAATCTAGGTAGTAAAATCTCAGACATCCCTCATAGCAATACATTTGCTGATACATCTCCTAGGGCAGTGGTTGGCAAACTGTGGCTCGTGATCCGCAGTTTGCCACTCTGTTGACTAATGAGTTTGCTGACCACTGACCTAGACTCTCAATTCCAATAATTACAGGCTGCTGTTGTTCCTTGTGATTAAGCCCCTATCCCAGTGGTCGGCAAACTCATTAGTCAACAGAGCGGCAAACCGCGGCTCACGAGCTGCAGTTTGCCGACCACTGTCCTAGGGCAAGGGAAACAAAGGAGAAAATAAATAAATGGGACTACGTCAAAATAAAAAGTTTTCACAGCAAAATAAACCACCATCAAAATGAAAAGGGAGCCCACTGTATGGGAGAACATATTTGCCAATGATACATCTAATAAGGGGTTAATATCCAAAATAGTTAAGGAACTCATGCAACTTAACAAAAGGAAGACAAACAATCCAATAAAAAAATGGGCAAAGGACCTAAGTACACTTCTCCAAAGTGGACATATAAATGGTCAAGAGACATGAAAAAATGCTCAAAGTCACTAATCATCAGAGAGATGCAAATTAAAATGACAATGAGGTATCACTCACACCTGTTAGAATGGCTACCATCAACAAATGACAAGTGCTTGAGAATGTGGAGAAAAGGGAACCTTAGTATACTGCTGGTGCAGCCATTATGAAAAACAGTATAGAGTTTCCTCAAAATTAAATATGGAACTGCCATTTGACCCAGTGATCCCACTTCTAGGAATATATCCTTAAGAAACTCGGAAGAGTATATGCACCCCTATATTCATAGCATCGCAATTTACAATAGCTAAGATCTGGTAAGAGCCCTAGTGCCCATCAGGAGATGAGTGGATTAAAAAAAAGGTGTGGACCATTTACACCATGGAATACTATGTGAGAGAGCATGGATAGACCTGGATAGTATTATACTAAACGAAATAAGCCAGTCAGAGAAAGACCTCACTCATATGTGAAATCTAAAGAACCAAATAAACTGATGAACAAAATAGATTTAGAGACATAAAAACGTGGAACAGATTGATGAATCTCAGAGGGAAGGCGGGGGAGGGGTGGATGGGAAGAGATTAACCAAAGAACTTATAAGCATACTAGAGGCCCAGTGCATGAAATTCATGCACTGTGGGGGGGGGGGGCAGGGGGGAGGGAGGAGGATGTCCCTCAGCCCAGCCTGCACCCTCTCCAATCTGGGATCCCTGTCACAATCCGGGACTGCTGGCTCCCAACCGCTCACCTGCCTGCCAGCCTGATCCCCCCTCAACCACTCCCTTGCCAGCCTGATCAATGCCTAGCTGCTCCCCTGCCGGCCCGATTGCCCCCAACTGCCCTCCCCTGCTAGCCCAGTATCCCCCAACTGCCCTCCCCTGCCAGCCCGGTCACCCCCAACTGCCCTCCTCTGCTGGCCTGGTCACCCCCAACTGCCCTTCCCTCCTGGCCATCTTTGACCACATGGGGGCGGCCATCTTGTGTGAGGGTGTGAGGGTCAATTTGCATATTACCTCTTTATTAGATAGCATGTGCATAACCCATGGACACAGACAATAGTGTGCTGAAGGCCTGAGGTGGTGGGGGGGAGGGAGAGATCAGGCTAGAAGGGGTCAATGCCGGGGGGGGCGGTGGGGGGGGACATCTGTAATACTTTCAACAATAAAGATAATTATTTTTTAAAATTGACCTGCTGCCCTCCCATATTGGAGTAATGAATAGACCAACCATTTATTAAGCATATAGACAACCACTTACAACCTCAAGGACTGACACAGCCAAAACCCTCCTTTGCCTTTAGAGTCACAATTCTACTTAGTCTAAATCTCTGTGTATCAATGTATGTGTGATTGAGGTTAAATAGCAACTTTGGAGCCACTCAATGGCTAGAACAGTGGCTCCCGTGTATGGCCCTTCCTCAGTCACTTAGGGAGATCTTTTTATTTTTGTAATACTTGAAAATTTTATTGGTAAGAAAAATGTCCTCTGGAGTTACAGCAGTGTTTGTCCTCAGTTTCCCCCTACCCAGAGTTCCCCACACACGTACACATACATGCATACACACACACAGCTACAGCCACCAAAGTAACCAGCAAAGGAGCCGACACACATGGGGACAAGCTATCAAAGAGGGCAGAATTCCATGTGGCGACCTGGATGGGGCGAGGAGGATGCTACTTCTCCATCTTGCTGTTTCCTAACCTTGGGTGGGGCAGGAGTTGAGGACCTGGGAGATGTGGGGAGACATTCATATCCATATACACATATATCCCAATAGCAAGGCCTCCCAGATTTGGGGTTGGGGAGAGAGAGGTTGGGAAGGGAGCCTGGGGCCTCAGTTGATGGTGGGCTGCCAGAGAACAAGTTTGTCCGTTGATCCATCCCTCGTGATGTGAATATCCAAAGCGCCCCACTAGACCAGGGAATGTCTGACTGAGCTCTTCCTGATGCTGCTAGTATCTTTAGAAGGTCTTGAATAGTGTCTGAGGATCGGCATTGTAACCACAGTGCTGTCACTCTGCTCCTCGATCAACTGGGGCACTGGGTCAAGAACCTTTCTCCGATCTACCAAATGTTGGAGGATTCCCGCCCCAAAGGCATCCCCTTCCACGTTGATGACCGTACAGGTCCGGTCCACTAGCCAGTCCACAGCCAGGATCAAGGAGAGGTCAACCGGCAGGTTGACTGCCTCGAGGATGATGGCCAGAGTGAGGACACCTCCAGCAGGGACGCCCGCGGTGCCCACACTGGAGGCGGTGGCCGTGATCAGGATGGTGATGATCATCGCGACATCCAAGGTCCTCTGGTTGATCTGTGCAATGAACACCGCGGCCACACACTGGAAGAGGGCGGCTCCGTCCATGTTGACAGTGGCCCCGATGGGCAGGATGAAGCGGCAGATGTTCTTCGAGATGCCGTTCCTCTCCACGCACTGTATGGTCAGCGGCAAAGTGGCGGAGCTGGAAGACGTGGCGAAGGCAGCGGCCAGCGCTGTCAGGATGCCACACAGGAAGCGGTAGGGGTTCTTCCCGGTGAGGATGAAGTACAAGAAGGGCAGCACCAGGATCCCGTGGATGAGGTGGCCCAGCATGATGCAGAGGACGTATTTGCCGACACTGGTGAAGAGCTTCCTCACATCATCCATCTCTATGACCTTGCTGGCCACCAGGAACAGGATGCCCACGGGGGCGTACCACATGATCCAGGAGACCATCACCATGGTGGCTTCGTTGAAGGAGCCGAAGAAGTGGATGAGCATCTCCCCGTCCTGCCCCAGCTTCCGCAGGCACACACCAAAGGCGATGGAGAACACCACCAGGCCCAGGATGTTCATGCCCGGCACCTGGTGTCCCACGGGCACCTTCATCATGGTTCCAAAGAAATCTCCGTCTTGGTAGTAGGTTGTATATGAGCTGAAGGTTGCAGTCACCAGGTTGGAGGGGAAGAAATTTCTCAGAAGATCCAGGACAGAATCCAGCACAGACTTGCTGGTGTCCTGCGTGGGGGAGGGGCCCCCACCCGTGTTGTTTTGGGCCTCGGCGAGGCCGGTGCCTGGCTGCAGAGCCACAGCCAGGCTGATGCCGATGCCACACCCGAACATCGTGGAGACCAGGAAGAAGAGCAGCGCCCAGGCGCCCAGGCGCCCGAGCACGACCGGGTCCAGGCTGGCGGCGCCGCTGATGAGGCTGCACACCACCAGCGGCAGGATGACCAGGCGCAGCATGCGGAGCAGCAGCTCCCCCGGGAAGGCGAAGGCCGCCAGTCGCGAGGGGCCCAGCATGGTGGCGCCGCCGGCGCTGGACAACCCCAGCCCCAGCAGCACGCCCCCCAACACGAACAGCATGGTCATCAGCAGCAGCAGGTTGGTGCGGAGGCAGCTGACCACCGGGTTCGAGGGAGGGCCACCTCCTGCCTTGCCTGGTTTCTGTTTGGCGGTGTGCTCCACCGCTCCAGACCCTGTGGGGTCTTCCTTAGGCTGGTCGGCCACCATGGTGAACGCCCCAGGGTTTCTCAGCGCCTGGAAGCAGGGAGAGCTGAGGGCGCCCGCCTAGGTCGCCCAGGTCCCTTAGAGCCGCGAGTGGCATAGCAACCCGGGGCTGGAACGCTGAGGTTCAAGGGACTGTGAGCTCACGGCGCCCGCGTTCCTGGCCCTTGGCGATGGAGTGTCCTGACCGAGGCCCCAGGCTGGGCGCTGGGGTTCCCTGCGCTCCCAAGGGTGGGTCCGCAGCCGGAAAGCGGGGAATTGGGAGCGCCTGGGTTTCTTGACCCTGGGAGTAAGAATACAGGAGTTTCTCACGCTGGGACCTGGGGTCCTGGGCTCGGGAAGGTCTTACAGAGACGAGTTGCTGGTGGCGCAGATCCCGGATGCCTGGATGCGGGAGGCGTGACCTGGGGTGCCTGGGTCCTGGAAGCGGAGGGCTCGGGAGTCTAAGTGTGGGGACTTTGAAGGGAGCTCTGGGAAGAGGGGAGCCAGGCCACTGAGCGAGGAAGGCGGTCCTGGATCCCAGGAGATAAGGGCCCTTAGCCCGGAGGCACCCTCCTTCTTGGGCCGTGGGGCTCCAAGCCTGAGTCACCGAGGGAGATCTTAAAGGCACAGGTCCCTGGCTCCAGCCTCGAGAGATTCCGGTCGAGAAGGGATGATGTGCAGCGAGGCATCTGCTTTCTGGTCTTCCCAGTTGGCTTTGGAAGGCACAGCCCTGTGAGCATTGTACTCCGTGTTCTCAAGGCCACAGGAATGGTTATGGAGGGAACCATGGGGGAACCATGGAAACTCTTCGACTCTCTTTCCAGTAACTTTCAAGTGAAACAGAAGCTGCTTCCTCCCTAGTCCCTGTCAGCAGGGACGTGAGGCACTGCAAGATCCCAAAGTGCCTTCGGGTTGCCATACTAAATAGATGGTCTTTAGGTTCAGTCTTCAAAACTATGTATGCTTACATGGTGTGTAGTAACCAGAATATTGCATTCC
The DNA here is from genome assembly GCA_026230045.1 of Corynorhinus townsendii. Lineage (NCBI taxonomy): Eukaryota > Metazoa > Chordata > Mammalia > Chiroptera > Vespertilionidae > Corynorhinus > Corynorhinus townsendii. The sequence continues at coordinate 176,344,491 of JAPDVU010000004.1, read as the reverse complement.
CCTTCTAGACTTACTAACGAAATTTACTCGAGGTTTAGACAAAGCTTTACCTGGGAGATTTTGGAAGGCGGCTGTGGTTGCCAATATTCTGAAGACTGTCCCAGATCCCAGGATCACTCATGACCTCTCTAAACTTTGTTACTTTCAAGAAAGGTCTCTTAGGACTGGACAAAAATCTTACTCCTATGGATGAAGACAGTGGCAGGGGGTAAGGGCATGGGGTAGGGTGGGGTGGGGAATCAGGTGGAGGGGAGCTATAGGGGGAAAACAAAAAGAGGAACACCTGTAATCTGAACAATAAAGATTTATTTAAAAATAAAAAAAATAAAAAGAAAGGTCTCTTAGTTCCAGGCCAGTGCTTCTCAAAGTCAAACTACGTACAAATCACATAGGACTGGGTGGAATCCAAGAGTCGTTATATGACAAGTACCCAGGCTATGCTGATACAGCTCATCCTGACAACTGCTGATGAACCAGACCCCTGATGTGTGTTGCTTATTGCTCAGGAGAGCGGTGCGTAGCCCTAAGGGACAGGTGTAAGCAGACGTGGTTGGGGAAGCAGTGGTAACTTTCAGAGAGGAAGAGGGAGAAGTGCTGAAAAGATCTGACCTGTCAGGGACCCTCGAGCCCTGGGGCAGAGAGGGGAGTTCAGAGGGCTCTGCTGGTCTACATCAAGGTCAGAAGTCGGGAGGAGCCGCACAGAAGGATTCTCAGTGGGGATAATCAGGAGAGCTTTTCACAATCTAGAAAGTTCGTGCTGGGCATGGCTTACTGGACTTCCCTGGATACTTTATGCACTAGCACTGACATAATTTTGTATAAAGCCAGGACCCACACCCTGAATTCTGTTTAGAGTAGTATCTTCTTGTTTTACTTGGTTTTTCTAACTGTGAGCCCAGCAGCTGGATGTTTAAACTCTGGCCCTGGAAGATTTTTTAAAAGCTTTTTTTTTTTTTTGCCGGGGAAGTGTGGCTCATTGGTTGAGTATCGACCTATGAACCAGGAGGTCATGGTTCGATGCCCGGGTTGTAGGGCGTGCAGGAGGCAGCCCATCGATGATTCTCTCTCATCATTGATGTCTCTATGTCCCTCTCCCTTCCTCTCTGAAATCAAGAAAAATATATTAAAAGGGGGGAGGGGGGAGCTTTCTTTTCAGTACCCCAGAAGTACCAAACTGGATTCTCAAATATATTCCCAAAGATTTAAGGTGGAAGGACTGTAGTCTTGTAGGTCTTATGATAGTTTTAGGATGACATTGTTGACAATGCATAGTGGGGAGGTGTCAAAGATTACTTCCTGAAATGCAAAATGTAACAGTCCCATCATAGTTGATGGTAGGGTTCCAAAAAAGGTATAGAGAAACAGAAATTAGGCAAGGGTTTCCTGCAGAGCCCAGGGATCCAAAATCTCTTTCAGCCTCTTGAAAAGACAGTGAGGACCCAAAATAGGAATGGAGCTCTCTGCGGCTGACTTTCCTCACAGTGCTGGAGGGCTAACTGCTGACATGTGTTTTTACGGATATGGCTGCTAATGGAAACAGCTTTGGGCAAATGACAGCACCCAAGGTTCTCGTGTGACCCCTGCACGATTTTGGGACGAACATGACTTTCCCAAAAACAATAAATGAAATCCTGCGGATGTCCATATGCTTCAGGCAAGTTCAAGGAACTATTTTGTTGGCCTGAGACCAGGAGTGGGAAATAAATAGCAGGCGTAATTAATTTTTAAGATGTGGTCAACATTATAAAATGAAAATTGGTAATAGCTGCTCAAATCTGGCATCTGCATACAAAACAAATTATAGTTCACCATTCAAGTCACAGTTTGTATTTCAGATTACTTAATTTTTCAGTAGAAGTGTGTCGACAGCCATATTCTTCCTAATAGGCAGCCAAATGGCAGGCAAGCACAGGCCTGTGACTACTGAATGCACTGTTGATTCAGCCTTAGAGCCACACTTTCCGATGAACGGGGCTCATGCATAGCGATGGATACAGAGGATACAAGTATGGCTCTCCTAGCTTCGTCGGGTACATACATCGTGTTCCTTGTTACTAAGTGTTTGGAAAGATTTAGTTCCCCCTGTAGTGTTCAGAGAGAGTTAAATGCTGTCGGACCATTAAGCTCTGCCCAGTGGGGCAATAATTTTCACACGAAGCTTGTCTGTAGAGGATGTTTCCATAGTTCCCTGGAAACTGTGTGTGGATTGTAAATGCATGCTGAAGGACACATAAAGGAGGGAAGTGGTACCAAGTAATTTCCACATTGACATTGCATGGTGTCATAGGAATCAAAGGGATGTGAAAGTCAGGAGACAGGCATAAGCCCTCGAGGTTTTATTCCCAGCTGAAATCGGGGTTCACCATGCCGGAACAAGGTGGTGAGAAGCTCGGGGTATGGAAAACTGGGCCGCTGTGGGCCACGATAAGTCTCAGCTCCTACCCTAGGGAAAGTGCTGTGCACCGCACCCCAAATGACACTTGGCAGCACTCATCAAAGAAAACGTAGGCGCACTTACTTTATGGGGAAACAGTGAGGGCTCGTGAGGGGAGATGGCTGACCTCAGCGCTGGAAGGAGAACTAGCCCACACACTGTTTATGAAACACTTGATTTACGCCCTCGTGGCACTGACTTGGCATCCTCTCGAGGGAAAGACTGGCTTCCTGATTTGTGATCATCTGTGAAGGAAGTAATAATGAGCCAGGCTCGAGGTGTCGGGGAAGAGGGGACACATGATTTGAGAAGGAAACGCTCGTGATCCTTTCTTCCATCTCCCCTTGCATCTCTCCGCATCTGTTGCCTGGGGACCCTCATCTGGGCCTCGTTAGCCATCCAGCCACGCCACATCTGGCTTAGTGAGCAGTGGAGGTGCTACACTGCCTTCCTTTCCCCTGCCTGGTTCCCCCTGAATCCTTATGGCAAGCTCTCCTGGGCGTGGCCACTGGGGACACATCATTTGGCCATCACCAAACAGGGTGGATTCTCTGTCCTTTGCACATAGGCCACATGATCCGGATGGAAGAAATGTGAACGTGTGTATTTTAGGCATTCGCTTGAGATGGTGCCCTTCTAACCTGGGAAAATTCAGAACCATTTCTGAGGAACCATTGCTTCAAGTGATGCTTGGAACCCGTGTACAACTCTGGGTTATGGACAGGTCGGCCTGCGGAGAGCGGGCAGGTGAGGCAGGAAGGTGGCGAGGAGCAGTGATGGGAATTTCCACTTAAAAAAGCAGGGCTTTGTGGGGTAAAGGCCAGGGGAGAAGAGGTTTGTGCCACCAAAGGCTGAAAATGCTTGAGGTCCTGTGACAAAATAGAGCTCTCCTCACGTCACTCCCCATGAAAAGACCGAGGCTTGTTTCAGACTTAGCCCCTGCTCTTGAACTCTGGTTTGTCACAGCAGGGAGCCAAAAGACGCTTGTCATTTGTTATTCCTTAGAATTAAAATGCCACATAGTGGTTGTAGCGTGACATTCTCAGGCCAGTGTCAACCTCTCCGGCCCTTTCTACTAAAATCATCTGTTATAAAATACATCATGAGGGGTCCCTCCTATTTTAGGAAGTGGGGGCATTGGCTCTCAACTCAAGCCTGGGGACTGAAACTTACTAGCTGTGGGATGTTGGGCAAGTCCTTTCACCTCCCTGCGCCTATCTCCTGGTCTCCAGGGGGAAGGTGAGAAGAGGGTTATTGTTGGATTAAACCAGGGGTCCTCAAACTACGGCCCGCGGGCCACATGCGGCCCGCCAAGGACATTTATCCGGCTCGCCGGGTGCCGCTGCCTGTCCTGCTTAGTCGACTTGTCCCAGGCCCACAGTGCGCATAGGAATTTGTCCATAGTTTTGTGTGTGTTTTTTTTTAACTATAGTCCGGCCCTCCAACGGTCTGAGGGACAGTGAACTGGTCCCCTGTTTAAAAAGTTTGAGGACCCCTGGAAACACTCCCACAGTGACTGGCCTGGAGTCAATGCTCAATTCAATCAACACTCCTTTTACTGTTACCAAGGCAGGGTGCGCAGTGTATGCTTCGGACCACCTTTGAGAAGAGTCTCATCCTTGGCTTTGAGTCATTTAAGGCATTTGCACCTATAAGCCTGAGGCTGTGCTAAAATGGTCTCCAGCTCAGCTATTCTCCTTAGTTCTGACCATGGATGGCAAAGGAGGCAGGATTCATGGGAGACACTGATCAGGGCACATAGCCAAAGCTTCCTGCATGTTACTGGTAGCATGTTACCTGCTCTCTTCGTCCGGGAACAGAAATAGGCAAAGGGGGAGAAAGTTAACATATTCATCACCCACTATGTGATGGCACCATGCTGAGTGTTTCTACACTTGGTACCTCTTAATCCTCACCCCCGCCCCCCAAACTCCTTCAGTGAAGTGCACAGGGTCGGCTCCATTTTCCAGTTGAAGTGATTTATTCAAGTCACAGCAAGTAAGTGACAGAGCTGAAATTGAACTCAGAGTTGATCCCAGATGCCCTGAAATATTGTGGACTTGTGCAATTCCGTGTCTCCACCTCTCCCGCCCCCGTGTTCAGTGGCTTCCCTCCTGTGGGTCATGCATACGCTGGCGTAAATTTCAAAAACAGCTCATTCTTCCTGCTGGACAGGCCATAAGTAAGATGCATCATAATTAGCCATGTCTGATTGACCTCCTGTTGTCCTAAGCTGTAGCCCCTAATTGTACGGTGGTGCGGGTTTTGCTGTGGCTAGTTTCATCATTTTGACAGCTTGCTAATAAAAGGTCACCCCAGGTACAGAAGCGCTCTGATTTACATATGGCGCGTAAAAGGGCATTATGGGAAGTCAGCATCTAAGGTAGGCCTGCGCATTTGTTGCTATTGACACCCATGCTGAGATTCCATAATTGACAAGAAATGCTATTATTAAGCAGATCTGTTGAGATAATTAGCACTCTGGGTTGCATTTTTAATCGGACTTGAATCAGATAATTTATCACAGCAGTAGCAAGCTGTCAGGGCCACACAATAAATACTCATTAAGGCTGAATAAAGATTAACGGCAGACTGAAAGAAAATTAGGCCAAATGGTAACATTTGATTGTAATATTTACAGTGCTAATTGGGACTGATATTGGCAAAAAGATCAGATCCCCAAATCGAGCTCATTTATGAAGGAAGAGGTGAGGAGATGCTATGTTTGAGATGGCCTGAGTGGGGATTTTTTTAAAACTTGAAATCTTACTCCTAATTGATGCCGCCCCCCGCCACCAATAAAAACAATTTTTTTTTTTTTTGGAAGGCTCATTTGGCACAGCTATTCCAGGAGCCTTGGTACGTCTGCGTGAATAAGATGCCAGCTCTAAACAGAGAAACGGTACCCCTGGAAGGCGTGCCTACTTTGCTAACGTTAGTCAGACACTGTGCTTTTAATTTCATGCAACTCGCTTGTCTCTGGCTCATACATGGGCAGTCTCTGGCACTTCAAGTTAATTAGAAACACCTACCCATTAAAAACATGCCACGTCTTTAAAGGGAAAGGGAAGTCATTTCAGCCCACTGTATTCCCAGGCCAAGACATTTATGTACTTGCTGATAATTTACGGTACACTAAAGATAGAAAAGCAAATGAGAACATTAGCATTTATGAATACAGGAAATTATGTTGACAAAACCGGTGTGAAAGGTCAGAGCCAGAACCCACAGCCAATGTGCCGTTGGTTTATCAAACTGAGAGGCGTGGGTTTTCCTAGAAAATGGATTTCAAGGGCTGCCACGTTGGTGTGAAACCCCTCTGAAGACGCACGGCCCAGGCAGCTGCTGGAGCCCGCCTGACCCGGAACCAGCAGTCAGTGGCTGGTGTGGGCCATCCTGGCGACCGGCTGCTGTCATCAGACTTGAGGGATTTCGGCCACATTGCTGCCATCGCCAGAGAGCCTTTGTTAAAAGCCTACTTGTGCTTTGCTGTCATTCCCTGTGGGGAGATGTAGGTGAACCCCTAAAGCAGAGAGAGGTCATGTGCTGCGCACAGGAATGCACGCTGCCGACGTAAAATGGGTTAGACTGAAGCAGGGAACCGGAGGTGGGTCTAGGTCCCAAAGGGCATGTAAGGTAGTGACGGGACCAGGGGAAGGGTGTTTGAGGCATTGGAAGGTCAGGAGCAGCTGGGGGAGCTGGTCCTGAGGGCAGGCAGAGGAGAGGCGAGAGGTGTGAAGGCGTTGGGTGGCCATGGCAGGAAGGTGTCGCCTCTTTCATCAGCCTTCACAAGGTGCTTAACCAAAGAAACACTGAAGAGGACTTTGTGTTCCTGGGTTCATTTCGAATGGCACAGACAAGGGGCACTCAGAACTGGGGCGGTGTTCCGTGACCAGCCGGTGAGAGGCAGACAGGGGGCCCGGGGCAGGGCTCAGCCTTCCTTCCCCGCAGGACCCTGGGAGCTGCTCGCTGCCGTCGCCCTGGGGGTCCTGACCCTCCCTGCAGTGTGACCCGCTGCCTGCCTCGGTCCTCAGACCCGTCCTCATTGGTGGCCACAGAATAAGCTTTCACCCTTAGCTAGAAAGTGATGGGGTAGTTACAGGCAAAAAAGGAAAACAGGCCCCAATTCTGATTTCCTCATCTCAGCAAACCTAGCATGTAGACTTGTGATGGGAACGCAGGGATGAAAACCGATCTGAGTCCTCAGCAAAGGTTCTCATGAAGTTGGGAGACAGCCCAATAAGTCACTGTGTAACAGGTCCTGTGGCGAGTGCCAGATGTAAGAAAGTCAACATCTGGGTTGCTGCTGGCAAGGGGGCAGCAGCCTGTGGCCTCACCCACCGGGCCACTCCACCTCTAAAAGGCCTGCTCGGTGCTGAAACTGCCATAAGAAGGACGTGGAGGGGAACTGGCCGCGAGGACAGGGCACAGGGCCATCTGCTACAGGGACGCACAGCCCGCCCCCTCTCTCAGATCCAGCGCCCTCGAGCCTGGCTGGCCGCCCTCTGAGTCCTGGGGCCAAGGCAGTTCCTGGGAACTGGACCCTGGAAATAAGTGAGACTTCCTCTCCTATCCTGCTCTCCTCCGTCTCACTATTTCCCCCCTGGTTCTCAGTCCTTACCTAGCCCCCAAGCCACTCTTCCCACCTCTTTTGGCTCAGCTTCCTCTCAGCTCACCTTTGCTAAGCAGTGAGCTGATAACGGAAGAGCTTTCTTCCTCCCCGGAATCTTGGTGTTTTTAAAGCACTGGATTCCTGATAACCAAATGGCTCCCCAGGTCCCCACGTAATGAATCTCCAACTGTAGCATTTTGTTGGTGTGTTTTGGAGTGGAAAGGTCCGCTCTGTGCTCCTCAAACCACATGGCATGGCCAGCTGCTGCTTGGCTCTGCAGCACGGGGGTGTTTCAGAGACATGGCCCAGGCGTCTGGTTTTTAGCTAAACAGCGATGACGGTGAGAGAGGCAGCGTGCCCTGGTGGAAACGAGTGAGACGCACTCCCCGCGCAGGGGCAGAAATTGGTTTTTCAGGTCTTTAAAAAAGAATCGTTAAAAGCAACCACACAGCTATTAACAATAACAGCTGCTGTTTATTGAGCACTTACTGCCAGGCACTGTTCAAAGCACTTTGTGTTGTATTAAGCCGTTTAATCCTCACATCTGTATTAACCCCATTTCACAGGTGAGATACCTAAGGCACAGAGATGTATAGCATGCCCAAGGCTGTAGCTCCAGTGAGAGGCAAAGCAGAGATTAACATGCTCTGAATCTCCATGGAGGTTCAGTAGCAAAGAGCTGCTGTATATGTAGACCAAGGAGCCAGGGCAGAGAAACAAAGATTTCAGAGGATTTTAACGTGAACACAGCTGCCTTGGTGTTGGGTTTCAGGAAAGAGTTAATGTTGAAAAGTTAAGAGCAAAATGAGCCATGCTCCTATGTACAGGGTCACCTAAACTTCCTAAAGAGAAAAAGATATAAAATAGCAAGGTTCAGTCCTGGCCAGTTAGGTTCAGTGGCTAGAGCATCAGCCTGTAAATCAAAGGGTCATGGGTTCAATTCCTTGTCAAGAGCATATACCTCTGTTGCAGGCTCTATCCCCTGCCCTGGTCACAGTGCAAGTGGGAGGCAACCAATCAATATATGTATCTCTCTCACCCCCACTTCCCCTTTCCCCTTCACTCTCTCTAAAAAATCAATGGGGAAATATGTTTAGGAATAGTGCCTTGGGTGAGGATTAAAATATATATATATAGATCAAGGTTACTTGAGGATGCATACCGCCTTTCATTCCGACAAATAAAAATGAAACTTGGGCCCTGGCCAGATAGCTCCGTTGGTCGGAGCATTGTCCAAAGAGTAAAAGGTTGCAGGTTTGATTCCTGGTCAGAGCACAGACCTAGGTTGCAGGTTTGGCACCTGGTCTGGGCATGTGGGAGAGGCAACTGATTGATGGTTCTCTCTCTCCCTCCCCCCTTCCTCTCTCTCTCTAAGAAATCGGTAAAGGAACATATAATCAGGTGAGGACTTAAAAACAAACAACAAGTTTTAATGGACAGTTCTATTCAGTCAGGTGTATGAGATTTCCTAATGGAGGATACAAAGCTTTTTCATAGCATATTGATTCTATTGTTATAATACCCATGAAAACAAGAGGGAATACTGATTACCTAATTTTGTTTCTTATTTGTAAGCAATAAACCTATCCTACTGATTTTTTTAGTGTTTTCAAGGTAGTAATTTATTTTCTAATTAGCACATGTGCTCTTGGAAGAGAAGGATCATATTTTGTTTGTCTCTGAGCAGACCAGAACAAGACTCTGTCACAGAAGCATCCTAAAGGCAGACATTCAACAGCAGTAAAAGTAGTTGCTGCCTTTATTGAGTATCGACTTTACACCTCATTTAATCCTCACAACAGCCCAATGGAGTAGACATTCTGTTGGTCCCATTTTTCAGTTAAGGGAAGCAGGCCGGGGTAGGCTGAGCAGTGTGCACAGGGCTATAAGGGGCAGAATGGGGTTTCAAACTTTGCCTGAAGTTCCTCTCCTGGAGTCCTTAACCATTAAGCTCACCTGCTTCCTTCTGGAGTAAATGGCTTGGGTACAAGAGCTTTCTTCCGAAAGCCCAGGTCTTTGGGTCTGTAGGATGTATACCCAGAAAGGGAAGTTGGCCAAGCTTTAGCAACTCTAGTTGACACCCAACAATAAGTGCATGAAGACAGCCTGACACCATTGGCAAAGCTTCCCATTGAGATTTAGGCATGAGTCACATGCTCGTCTAGGAAAACAAACAGCAAAACTGAACGTTGGAACAGGAAAGCCTGGGCACCTATGTAACTTGCTGTGTAATGGGATCCTTGAACGCAGAGTTACCAGGCATGACGTGATTACAAATATTTGGCTATGATTAAAGCCAGGAATGGTATGAACATATGTTTAGCTAAAGCACGCGGTTCATTCTGGAGGGGATAGTAAACAGGGACTCTTCCATAAGAGCAAATACATGAGAACACGTGAACAGCAAGGCTGGGCTTCGGCGCCGGCCTAGACCATCAGCAAGTGGGATTGGTCACCAGGGTGGGCATGGGAGTGCATTTTACTCTTTACCGCTTTCCCCTGTTACCAGTCTCGGGAGAAGTAAACAAGTGGATTCAGTAAAGATGAAAGCCTCTATAACCTTTCAGAAAAACGTGATACCTGAGTCTGTGCATTGGCTAGAAACCAAGCAACAAGCAAAGGGTCTGTGCTGGAGCTTTCTTTAGAGAGTGCATAAATGTGCAAATAAAACATAAAGCACTGTTGAGTAGCAGTAACTCAACATTTATACTGTAATGTTAGACTGTGTCCACTGATAAGCTGTGTTTTCCATAATGGAAACTTGTATTCATTGACCTCACCAGGAAAGCCGGCCACTGGAAATGAAGTGTGTTGGTATAGAGGCAGGTGAGTAAGAGGGTTGGCAAGTTATTGGTCACACTGGCGGCTGGAGGAGCCATGTTGTGAAGACCACGCTAAGTGAAATAGTTAAAACGAGCAGTGCTGTTACTCTGGTCACCAGAGAAAACATGTCTTCTTGGCAAGCATGTGTTTTTTCTCACTTGCTTTTCCTTCCAAACTCAGCTTAACCCCTCGTTCTTTGGGTCATCTCTCTTTTCCCTACAGTGAAAACAAGGGGGGGAAACCCTTTTTTATGACATGTGTAGGAAAAACAAATGAGGAATGATGGTTGAAGCTTGAACAGTCATTAAAGTGTTCCTGTTTACAGATGATCTCGTTTTGCACATCCCGGGCAGGTCCTGTAGCAAGAACACGTTCCCATGCACAGGGAACCGGGGCCGGGCCAGGCTAGCAAGGCACTGAGAGTGGCATCTCCTTAAATGTTTGCTCCACGTGCTCTTACCACACCCTAGCCCCAGGTCTGCATGGGACTCTGACCCCCTCCCAGGTTCTGGTCCCACTTCTGCTGCCGACAGCCAGGGGACCTCGCCAAGGAGTAACTGAGTCCTCCTCCAACATGGTGGTAGGGGCTTGGAACCTGCAGGATCACAAAGGCTATGGAAATTTTATAATTTTCATATAAATGATATCTTATTTTGCCAGTGAGGAGCAGTTGAAAACTCTTCACTTGAATCTTTTTAACAGCTTTATTGAGATATAATTTATGGAGCCTGTATTTCACCTATTGGAAGCATACACTTTAATGGTTTTAATATAGTCACAGAGTTGTGTGCCCATTGCCACAATCTAGTTCTATAATATTTTCATCACCTTAAAAGAAACCACATACACATTCGTTTTCACTCTATTCCCCCACTTCCCCAGCCCAAGGCAACCACTAATCAACTTTCTGTCTCTCTAGATTTGCCTGTTCTGGACTTTGCCTTTTGTGACTGGCTGCTTTCACTTAGTATAATATTTCCAAGGTTTACCCATGTGAATAGCATATATAAATATATTGTTTGATTGCCAAATGATATTCTCATGTTTGGATATACCATATTTTGATCATCCATTCACAACTTAAGGCCCATAGAGTTCTGTGTTAAAGATCTCCCAAACTCCCAAAAGCAACTCCATAATTCTATACATTTTCACTAGAAGTGCCCGAGGATTCCCATTTCTCTACATCCTCACCAACCCTTAACGATTGTCTGTCTGTCTGATCATAGCCATCCTGGTGGGTGAGAAGTGGACTCTCACTGAAGTTTGGATTTGCAGTTCCCTCGTGGCTAATTATGTTGAGCCTTTCTTCATATGCTTATTGGCCATTTATATATTTTCTTCGGAGAGATATCTGTTTGAATCCTTTGCCCGTTTTTAAAATCGGGTTATTTATCTTATTTTATGGGGTTCTAAGAATTCTTCAAGTGTCCCTTATCAGATATTTAACTTGCACGTGTTTTGTCCCATTCTGTGACTTGCCTTTTCATGTCCTTGATCTGTCGTTTCCAGCACAGACGCCCTCAGCTTTAATGAAGTCCCGCCATCTATTTTCTCTCGCCGTTTTGGTGTTGTATCTCAGGAACCATTGCTAACCCAAGGTCAGGAGGATTGACTCCTAAGGGTTTTCTAGTTTTAGCTCTGACATTTAGGTCCGTGATCCATTTGAGCTTATTCAGCTGAGTTTTGAACTTGACAAAAATGACCTTTTCTGTGGATTGGATAAATTTTGTCCAATTTTTCAGGCAGGATGTGCAGCCAGGATGTAGCTGCTCTAGAGACTGCCCCCCAAGGTGCCATCCGTGAACTGTATTTATCACAGTGAGCGTCGTCCGCCGTGCCCCCAGGCCACAGGCAAAGTCCTTGCTGCTTTGTAACCTCTGCTTCGTTTTTTATGGCTGTTAAGTGCCCCTTAGGTGGTGCTGTTGCATTTCTTCTCTTTTCTATCATTTTGAGGAGAGGATTTATATTCTGCCTTGGTAAGCCACATTAGTTACTGGAGGGAAAACCTTACACCGAAACAGAAAACTCAAATACTGCATTTAGGTGCCATTTACCTGACGCTCCTCGTCTAATTTACATTCTTTAGGATATTACTCATTGCACATACTCTCACTTGGTGACTTTGAACGTGCACATAGGATATTACTCATTGCACATACTCTCACTTGGTGACTTTGAACGTGCGCCTTAACTATCAAGTGAGCACGCCGAGATCTGGGAGCGCAACTGGTTAAGATCTCCATGTGGAATTAATGATGCTTCCCGGCTCTTTCAACTTCCATGTGGCTAATTAAAAAGTAAAACTTTCAAGTGGTTGACTTCCTAGAGAAGTGCATTTTTCGTGTTGGCTATTTGAAAAATGCCCCTTCTGTTAGGGAACCTGTGTACAGTTTTTACATCTCATTTCCTGGATTATCTTCCCCATGCCAACTCACAGTATGGGACATTAGGAAACGGCCTGCCCCCTCCCTTTTTTAACCACTTAAAAAATTCCCAGGAAGGTTTTTTTCCACTCCAACTGCCTTCCCATTATGCTCTGCAGTCTGCCAAGCTTGCCAGAACTCAGCAGGTAGCCCACATGGTATGCGTGTCTGTGTGAGAAAGCTCCCCTGATGTGGACAAGATGTTGGTTGTAAAATGAAGTCAACATCTTGTCCACAAGTGTGCAAAAATACAGTGTATCCGCAAGCACCACGCCATAAAGAATCTGTAGTTAACTATGTTTCTATTGTCATAAATGTGACTCAGAGATCAAAACTTCCCCATCTCAGGAAGAAAATCTATAGCCAGATTACCTCTTTTCCTTTGTACTTTTCCCTAAACATACAACATCATAATATTCATGGGTTGTTGTTTTCAGTAAACTGGAGAGTCCCAAAGGAGGGTTGGGGAGAGATTTTACTGTCGATTTTTTCCAAATTTAGAAGCAGTTCTTCTGGTTTTCTGGAGCTTACATGTCAGTCAGTTCTTCTCAGCCCTCAGAGGATCATTTTGGAAAAACATTATTCGTAGCTATCAGTCAGCTAATGATTACTTCCTATCCTTGCCTTCTCCGTCGGAATTCAAAGTTAGGCTGCACTGCATGCCTCTTTGGCCGTGGATTGGATAGCACCACTGACTGGAGAGCATTCCAACCAGCATTTGCTCCTCTTTGGCCGACTTTGACCGGGAGCATTTGGGGCCACATGTAAAGACAAAATCACAGGAGTGAGAATGTGAGTATGTTTACTGAAAGAAGAAGGGGGCATTTAGTTGCTTTGCTATATTTACATTTGCCTCAAATTAGATTCAGTTTTGTATGTATTTCTCTCCACCCCATTGGCCTGTAAACTCCTTGAGGTGAGAGACTCAGGTTTGTTTTAATACCTAACCTGTGATTACCCCCGGTGCCAGCCCAAGTAGAATTCAGTCGATGTTTGTGCAATCAGATGGAGTTCCTAGTTCCTGGAGCAGAAGCTAGAGCCAGGGACAGACAGACAGGAGGATCGCGATGGCTTTTCCTCTAGTATGTTACAGAGGAGTTCTGTGATGAAGTTTTCCACCGTAATTCTTCCATCTGAGGGTCTTCTTTGGGATTACAGCAGAAACTCTGTAACCAGCTGCCACCGCCCCAGTGCAAAATAAGGTGTCATGTGAAAGAAAGAAGGTAGAGTTTCAAGGGATGGCGATGGTGTTTTTGGAAAGATGCTTATTTGGTCTCGGTTCTGCTTCTGTGTTCCTGCTTTTTACCAAATTGAAATGGAAGTGTGGACTCCTCTTGGCTCATGCGTGTCTTGGGCCTTTCTGTGCCTGTGAATCCACTTACTGGCCCTGTTACCCGCAGGTCTGGGAGAGCTCTTTGTTAGCACACGGGAACCATAGCAGGACCAGCTGAGTGACTTTCGATTAGGTGAGAGGTCTTTGAATAGCATAGCCACGGAATGCTAAACCAATCAGAAATGGCAACTTCTACTTCAGGCACTGCCCATTTATAGGCGGCTCCTAACTTACGAACGGGTTGGATTCCAAACGTCCATCTAGGAATCAGTTGGTTGGAAAATAGTGCACTTTCCAAAGAAACAGTGTTCTACACAGTGACCAGAGCCCCCGATTAGCCCCTAATGCTCATTTCACTGTAATGTGGCTGCGATCCTGAACACGTGTGATAAACAAATGAAGGGGGAAATACCATAGTGATAGGTAACTGGGGACTTACGTTTCAGTAGTGGATTGCTTATGTTGAATTTTATTGATGGTCTAAAAACATGTTAATTAGAGAAGATAGGGAAGGAAATGGAAATGTTGGTGGAGATTTCAAATCTAGGAATACTAAGAAAAGGAAAAAGGAGAGATTCTGAATAGTCCAATTCGGAAGCAGGAGGAAAGGCATAAAAAGGGATACAAGTCTAAGCCTTAAAAATAAGACTCTCCCCAGAGAAGTTATCTGAGCTGAGATGAATACGAGACAATACAGGGAAGTTTTTGAATCATCTCCTGGTGATAAGTGAATAAAGGTATTTCTTCCTAAGATTTCAAAGGCCCCCACAGTATTCGTTTATTCAGATCAGAATGGGTGTGGGAGTTTTTGAAGGTTTCTAAGTGTGAAGAGCATAGTATTATGAACTTAGAAAAAAAAATAATTCTACCAAATGATTGGATGTTTACCTCTTCTTTTGATTGATATTCACTTTAGAGTTTTTTACCTCTGTAGAAGGATGAGGAATGGCTTAAGGGAATTTGGAGTTAGAAGAGCCCAGGTTTGAACCCAGATTACAATATAGGACCTAGCCCATTGTTGGACGTCTTGGCATCTCTGATCCCCTTTGCTTTATTGGAACATAGAAGTAATAATACCTGCATCACTGGGTTGTTAGGAGTGTCCGTCCTGGTAACATGCCCAGTGACTGAAAGTCATTATTGCCAGATCTTATAGATCAGATTTCCACATCTCTGACTCAGCATGTTCTTATTTATACAGAATATTAAACATATCAGCATAACAAAAAGTAAAAAACAATTAACGTAGGTTAGTATGTAAACTTCAAAGCTAGAAGAAAATCTTGTTTCTCAGTAGCCTCTCAGATCACCACCTTTAAATGGCGCTAAATTCATCAGCTATAAGCCTTGCAGGAGAGCAAGGGAGGAATTTCATTAAATAGATCATCCCCAAGTTCATTGTGACATCTTGAACGACTTCGTTTTTCATCTTTGGTCGTGATTTAGTTCTAGCTGCAGTTATTTAAAGAGAAGATGAGTTTGCAGTAAATGGATACACACTAAAATGGTTTGGGATAAACCAGGTGTGGCCGAAACCTTCACTTTTAGTCTTCTTTAAAAAAACAAAAACTGTCTAATTCAAATTGGGAATCTTAAATTTCATTTAGCGTTTCTGGCTGATTTCAGAGATGAGGAAGACTGTAATCTGTGCCACTTGCCACCTGCCTTAAGGAAGCTCGTGTCTGACTTTACGTAGCAAGACTTGTCACAAAGTACTGCGTTACGATGGCTTATCAAGCACCAGCGGTTCTCCCAGCTCTGTCTCGCCAAAGACATAAGACTGTGCTACTCCAAACAGCATTCTGACTATCCGTGGGCTGACGCAACCCACACATCATTTCATCCAGGCTGCTAGTCACCCAAGGTACTTTCCCCAACTGTTCTCAAACATCAGAAAAAAACAAAAACGGTCTTTTCTCGTGAAGACAAGTTTGATCTTCCCTTTTTCTTTAAATATACCTCAACCAACAGAACTATCAAAAATGAACATCTATATGTTACTGCCATTGCTGTATCACTGCAAACGTGCCCTTTTTATTTAACATCGCTGTGGCCACCTGCAGCATGTTCCCCTTGGGAGAAAGGAGGACAGGCAGGGTGTGCCAGAGGCCACCCAGCAGGACACCCGTCAGGCTCCCAGTAACATTTTCTCCTCTTGTTCTTCTTCGTAGCCATTATTGGTACATAAGACACCCTTTAGTATTATAATACCGTTACACCGATCAAAAAGTAACTCGGGGGGCCCGGCCATACGAATACTCAGCGGTTGAGTGTAAACCTATGAACCAGGAGATCACGGTTGGATTCTGGTCAGGGCACATGCCCAGGTTGTGGGCTCAATGCCCAGGAGAGGGTGTGCAGGAGGCAGCCAGTCAATGATTCTCTCTCCTCATTAGTGTTTCTATCTCTCTCCCTCCCTCTCCCTTCCTCTCTGAAATCAACAAAAAAAATTTTTTAAGTAATACATACATGCATTATAGAAAATAAAGAAAAAAACAAATAGAAGGAACATTTTCTCTAACCTCATCGCCCAGAGATTACCACTGTTGGTATTTTGGTGTCCATCTTTACAGGCTTTTAAAAAATCACATGCTGTAAATTTTTTCAAATTTTCTATTACACTGCCTTATGAATAATAACAATGCTGCCATTTTTTGAACATTGGATTTGATGTACACTTTGCTAACAGCTTTATATGCCTGATTTCATTTAATTCTTCACAGTAGCCCTCTGGTGTGCAGGTATCACAAACCTCACAAACTAAGACCCAAGAGGTTAAAATCATTTGCCCAAGATCACACAGCTCACGCCTGAACTCACTCTCAGGCACAGTAGTCTCCTCCTTGCAAACCTTTGCTTAGCGTCAAGAAGCTGGAGTGTGAGCTCAGGAACTTTCGTGGTTACTATACTATGTAGTGATCGGCAGCACACCCTGCAGTGAGTGTCTTCATTGACGTTTACAGAATAAGCCTCACCTCCTGTTGTCTGCACCTCCTGCTGCTGGGGCTGCTGGAGAGGCTCCTGGCCGGCCAGCTGCCCCCCTGCCCCTCCCCCTGCTGACCAGAGCACACAATATGCTGGGCGTCCCACAGGCCACCAGGCAATGCCTGGCTGCCCTCTGGAGCCACCTGACCCTAAATCACAGGGCAGTATTTTAACCACTAAATAAGTCATAAAGCAGAATGTAGTGGCTCCTCCGAAGGAGTTGGCTCCTAGAAGACTGCTTTATTATAGGTTTTAAAGAAGGGATCGGGGGGAGGAGTTGAAGAAAACTGCGCAGCCAGATTACCCCACCCCACTCCTTGCCCATGCTTAGCCTCAGAGCCTCCAGGGGCACACTGGCCCTTGCCCTCGTGTTGCTCACTGCCATGTGCTCCATCTGTTCAGAGGTCATGACTCAAGGACGGCTAAGGCAGAGAGTTGCACAGTACGGGGGAGAGGGCTAGCAAAGATAGAAGGAAAGAATTGGTGGACATCAGAACATACCAAACTAGACCTTAGCAAAAGCACGCTTTTAACAACCCTGTTTCCTTCCGTGTTAGAAGGCAAATCTAAAATCAACTGCGACGTTCTTCAGCGATCGTTATAAAAACCCTTGCCTGCAACTGGCTTTCCACTGGGAAAGCTAATAAAAATTTGTTAATGCATTGTGATTCAACATGACTATGCAAGTTAAGAACAATAAAGCGGAACCTAAATAAAGTGCTCTTAACTGTGTTTATATCTGCATTAGGCCTAAGCAGCCCTGGCGAGTACACGTTTTTACTTTTCATTGTTCAACTGTTTCAAATGTACCAGAAAATGCTGGCCAAAGACTTGCCTAACTGAAACCAGATAGGTCCAGACTCCCAAAAGCTATGAGAAGAAAATAAATCCCTCCGTTCAAAATAATCTGAACATTTTAAGTGCAGCAGTCACATGCCATCTGACACAGTTGGGTGCAAGTCTGTGTTGCTTTGCAGTAAATATATGACTACATAAACACAAGTGAACTGTTCAGATAGTACGTAAACATGTTGACATGAAGTTATATGACCTCATGTTGCATGTGGGCCTTGTAGATCCAATTATTATTTCATTTTATCAATAGCGTGTAACATGAGAAGTTTTCATTGTAGGGTCCCTGAAAATTGATTCTGGGAAGAAACTCTTACTTCCAGAATTGGTTCTGACGTTCCTATAGAATACTCATTAGCATTGGGAATGATTTAAAAGGTGCTGAGGACCATTTACCCAAATAGAGTTCCCAAATTCACTGCTGTGGATTATTTCTTTTTGTAACCTCTCTCTATAGTTCTTTTTTTTAAATACAGATAGTCTTGCGAGAGTGTTATTCTTTTTTTAAAAAAACATATTTTATTGATGTTTTTACAGAGAGGAAGGGAGAGGGATAGAGTTAGAAACATCGATGAGAGAGAAATATCGATCAGCTGCCTCCTGCACACACCCCACTGGGGATGTGCCCGCAACCAAGGTACATGCCCTTGACCAGAATCAAACCTGGGACCTTCAGTCTGCAGGCCAACGCTCTATCCACTGAGCCAAACCCTGGCAATTACATGTGGTTTCGGTGAGAGTGTTATTCTTACAAGAAATATGGATTGATGACTCTATGTAAGACACCATGGTGCCTACCCCTCAGTAGACTTATAGTTTAGTTGGGGGTTGGGGAGAAAGTGCATTAAAATTTCTCTACTTGTAGAAGGCAAAATGTGGTACTATGATAATAAAACTACATTTGTTGAGCACATATTTATGAATAGGTATATGTGTGCATATGCCAGACACTGTTTCAAGTACTTTCTATCATATCATGTATTGCTTACAGCAATCCTATTAATCCCATTGCACAGATGAAGACACTAAGGCACAGAGATGTTGAGAAACTTGCCCATGGTCACACAGGGAGTAGGTCAAGCTAGGATTCGGAACACAGCAGCATGATTCCAGAGTCCATGCACCGTTCACTGTGTCTCTAACGGACCCTCCTAATAATGGGAGGTGGTCATTCATTTCCATACTAAACAGTAGAAATAGAAACTCCAGGGAGAGCACTGGGGTAGGGACTCCACGGGGAATTCTTGACAGGAGAGTGTTGTGTCTGCTGTCTCGGGGAACCTTGGGGAATCTGTGGAGCAACGTCAGCTACTCACCACAGACCCCACACTTGGGAGTAGCGTGGGTGTCAGACTCCCTGTTTCTCCCTTACCCTGTCCCCCTCAGCTTCTAGGAGACCTGGGCATTACCTGATTCAGTTCACAGAAAAATCCACCCAAGTCTTTGACCTGGAAACACCATGAAAATGTCAAAGACGACCAAGGGCCTGCCTAGAATAAAGATGATCTGCATCTAGGGCACCTCTATTGAGTTCACCCAGACATAGGCGAGGTCTCACACACACACCAGAATGCGTACCTCCAAATGACTATTGTCCCCTAAAGTGTCACACTGGGTGATGTTTGAAGGTCCATTTCAATGAGTCTCCCATTGCTCACACCACATTGCGGCTGCCCTTTCAGAATGGCCCCCACAGGCAATCGCCAAGCCGCATAAGAGATTCAGACTCCCCATCAGCCTCCCTGGTTTGCTCTGGGTGAGTTCCCCTTGTGCGTTTTCCTCTTCGAGGTCTTGGAGGCTGAATCCTCCGCCTTTTTCTCCAAACGTGATGACAAATGGCCTTTGGCGCCTCCGTGATACTGAGTTTTCACCCTCAGTGATATCCCCAGTGTTTTCTAAAGTTCTTTTCAAAAGGAAGTCTAAAATATTTCTGAGTAATGAAATGGCAGCACCGTGGAGAGGTGCCCATGGCCCCCTGCGGTGGCAGTGGTGAGGAGGGGAGCCTGCCTTTTTAGTTGTGTTCTGGCATTTGTCTTAAACACAGTCTGGTCACTTTCTAGTTAGCCCTGCTGTGTCTGTAAAGCGCTGTGTCCATGGTGGCCGGTGGTGTTTGTGTGCAGAGTGATTCTGGGATCGTTTATCTAGAGCTGAGCTTGGCCCTGTCTTTCTGGGATTGTTTATCTAGAGCTGAGCTTGGCCCTGTCTTAGCAGAAAGCAGGTTAAAACTGCATATTTGCCCAGAGGATGCACATGGCACTTATTGGCTCCGTGAAAGTGAAAAGACACTTAAATATATATGTGTGTGTATATGTATGTGTGTGTGTGTGTGTGTGTGTGTATATATATATATATGTCTCTCTATATATATCTTTTTATTGATTTCAGAGAGGAAGGGAGAGGGAGAGAGAGAAAAAGAGAGAGAGAAACATCAATGATGATGAGAGGGAATCATTGATTGGCTGCCTCCTGCATGCCCACCCTTTTGGGGATCGAGCCCACAACCCAGGCATGTGCCCTTGACCAGAATTGAACATGGGACCCTTCAGTCCATAGGCCAACGCTCTATCCACTGAGCCAAACCAGCTAGGGTGAGAAGACACTTTTAATGGCACCCGTTTTCCTCGGTACTATGACAGCAAATGGAACTAACATTTACCACCTTCTTGCCTCTTTCCATTGTCAGCTGACATAGTTGTCTACATAAGCATTGAAAATATGACCTATCTTTCTGGCTTCTCCAAAGGAAAAGCTAACTTATTCTATTCTCATTCTCTTACCTTTCACGAGAGATTTTTTTTTAAATCTTTATGCTTTATAATGAAAAATCCAGAAAATGTTTCATTTCTGAATGCCTAATTGTCAGACCACTTTGACTGCAAGCATATGGTAAACAGCGTGATTTCGGGCCCATGAAGGTTAAGAAACAGCTACCTGGACAGACCGTGGGAGTGACCAGAACAGCCCAGCCCGCCCACTCCCATCCCACAAGAAGGAGGTGAAGGAGCACTTCTCGTGCCCAGAATGATGCCCAGCACAATTTGTGGGTGAATGTTAAGTGGCACTTTGGACCCAAACTGATTCATTTCACCCTGTTTCTCCCATGAACCCCGATGAGCCCATCCCGCCCAGGTGTGTGGCATTTGATCTCCTTCCCTCGGTCTCCTGGTGTTCAGAATCCGGCCTAGCGCTTTCTTGGGCTTAAGTTCAGCCACTACATCATGCCAGTGCGGTGTCCATTTCCTTCCCTGCGCTGAGGAGACGCAGTGCTTTCGGCTTCATCCTCATCACCTGTCCCCTCCCGGTGGGCCCCATCTGCGCACAGGCCAGGCTCTGGGGGCCTGGGCGTGGGGGCTGCGGGGAGAAGGGGCGCCAGGAATGGCTATAAATGTTGGTGGCGCCAGGCCCACACCTGCTGAGAAGCGTGTAGTTCCCAGGGCCACAGCCTCCCGGTGGAGATGAGCCCAGGGAAGGAGGCTGAGGCTGGCAGCCGATGCCAGACGGGTAGAGTAGTGTCTGACGCTGGGCTCTGTGAGGCTGGGACGGGGTGTGGAGAGCATTCCCACAGGCACCAGCAACTGCCCCGGTTCCTTTGGCTGTCAACAGTTCCTGCTGAGAGCACTTGTCTCTGAACTTGGACAGGGCTGGGGACGCACCGTTTTGATTTGGGGTTTTCGTTTGGAAGGGTTTTTCACTGGAACCCATACTTTACTGGCATGGCACTGCGAACCTGCTGGTTTTGTCTATGCCGCTGAGTAGAGGAGATGAGGAAAACCAACACTCAATGCGTGTCCTTGGGAAAAGCAGCCGTCGGCGGCAGTAAATGACCATAGAGCATGCTACACGGTTGGTCAGTCAGACTGTCGCCAGAGTCCCCAGGGAACCCCTGAGAATCCTCTAGAGATTTGCAGAAATAGGCAGCCTTCGTCCTTGCCCCAGACCACTGCCTCCCCTTAACTCCCTACAGGTCTTTCGGAAGCCCCCGTTAACTGGTTAAAAGTCCTGAGGAAAGAGACTGCGTCATATGTGACATCAGCTTCTGTTTCGTCATCATATCATCTTCCGATGATCCCGCTCGTCCTGGCTTCCAGGCGGCTGGCGGCCGGGCTGCTCTCCTGTCTGGGAGAGAACCTTGGGGGGACAGCCCGGCCCCTCTGAGTCGTTACAAGCATGTATCTCTGGGTTCTCTTGACACAAATTAAACTCGGTAAAAAGGAAATATTTGGGCCAAATACTTCCTCTTTTAAATTAATACTCCCTTGACTACTAATGAAAAAATAAAATCGCCCACGATGAAAAGCTGTTAGTACTTTTGCAGACTTGAAAATATGATGAAAACATTTCCCATTAAAAGTCGGTTATTTTTCTGGCTTTAGGAATATTTTATAACCAGCATAAAATGTGGTTTGAAAAATACCGCCTGAATGGAAACAAAACCATGTTTTATTTCGTTCTGTCTTCAGCACGCTTCCTCACATTTCTTTACGTACAGATTTCTGTCAGTCTGATTTCCATTCGCTCCATCCAAAAAAGCCGAAAACGCAGTATGAAATGCCCTGTGAAAATTCACACTAACATCCCTGAAACACTTGAGAGAGTCACTGAATTTTGTTAGGCATACACTTCATTCATTAGAATGAAGACTTGGCCGAGAAGCCGTGGCGTTTGTCCACATAGCTCGCTTCCAGTTTCTCCTTCCCAGTATCCTGGCCTCCACAGCCACACGTGCAAGGAACTGAAGTTTCTAAGCCAACTGTTCCGAGCCCCATGTGCCTCATGGATAATGTTCGGAATCACTGTGATGACAGTGATTACAGTACTGTCCCAGACACTCTGCAGCGTGTTATACGTGCGCTGTGTTCCCAGGGGCCTGGAGCAACTTTTTCATCGAGGCAGCGTGCCTTCAATGAGTTGTCAAACGTGCTGTGTTTTCCGTGAGTCTTTAGGCAGAATCGGTGTCAGCCTGCCCTTGTGACAAACACCTTTCCCAGGAGATGTGCTGAGTGCGGTTTGTGACTCTCACCTTACTGCCACTCCGAGAGGCACTGGGCTGGTAAGTGCCTACAAAACTTTCGGCCTGCAGAGGGCTCCATAAGACCGTGTTTCCCTGGCCCTCACTGGGAAAAGGCAGGCAGCGCAGGCGAAGGGGGAAGGGGCAGCCCAGAGGCCTCTCGGTGCCTGAGCAGCCCTCTGCTTGCAGTCCGGTAAACAGAGCGGGAATTGTGGGCCAGGTCCTTTTCCTTGGGTTTTGGACCAAGCCTGAGATCGGATGCCTGTTGGGACCCCTTTACTGGCGTACAGCTAGCTCACACAGCCGTGGGAGTCCACCGAAAGACATTTCGCGATAGAAACTGAAACTGGTACCTTGTGACTGCTGGTTAGGAGTTGTCCGATACTTTTCTTCCTGTTTCAAGTAATTTATAAAGCGTGTACACACATACACAGAAAGCTTTAAATGCTGGTATTCCATAAAAAAAGGAAATAAGGTATATTTCTGTGCATGAAGACTTAAGTAAGTGGCATGATTTCGCGTCGCAAGCGTGAAACGGGCGGGGGAGACTTGCCAACGTCACTGCAGCTGTGCTTGGCGTTAGGGAATCAATTAAAGCGGCCATTCCTGTTTTTCCCACTTACAGGTATTTAGACCACTCTGTGTTAACCCGTCTATTTCCCCTTCCGTCATTAGATTATGGTGAGCTACCTCAGCAGGCTGTATCTTTTTTTGTTATGGTAGAAGAATTGGGGGCAGGGGGACATTAATGAAAAATGTGTCCTGTGATACTGAGACACTTCCCGTGGACTGCAAGAGAGCGGGCGCCTTCGTGTTTATACATGTGCCCCCTCCCTTTTTCCTATCTCAGCAGAATTTCATCTTCGCTCAGAATAGGTTTGGGGTGTTTTGAGGGGGAGAGAAGCAGAGGAAAGCAGGAAAATATTTGACATGCCGTGTGACACATCATCATTCAGACGAAGCTGTTATGTGAGACGTTCTTTGCGAAACAGACCTGCTTATATATTCAGCTATGGAATGTGCTAACCCTAAAGCAAATTAAAACACACCCAAGTGGGTAGTTGATATGCCGTTTGCCATTCAAATAAATAGTTGTCCCCGTTTTATAGATCAGAGCTAAATCATTACTCCCTCGAGATATCAGGAACAAATCGATCACTCCGCACTTGGTTCCTGCCATTATTTATGTCAACAACGGTAATAAAATTATTACTTGATGAAGTTTTAATGATGGAAGTGATTTTGCTCCCCACGAGGCATCAGTTGCCAAATGAGGCTGAAGTTTTTTAAACACTAAGGACTCGGTGTAAGAAAACATTACCCTAATGTCTTCACTCTTGGTTATAATTTACAACCCTGTGGACAAGTCGTAGGTCAGGGCCAGGGGGTTTGGGGGAGGAGGTGCTCACTTCCCCCAAGGCATTCACACCTGGGATGCATCCACTTAGGGCGGCATCAAGGAGGACTGTCAGGGGCAGGCACCTACACAAAGGCACAGAAAGTAAGCTCGACTGTGGGAAACAAGAGTACGTCTTCCTCTATATGCAATGCCATCCGTGGTCTTTAGAGTTAGAGCCTGTTTCCAGCATATATCTCTCCAACTGATGAGCTACGTTTAATTGTTTACTTTTAATTAATTTATTTAATTAATAAAGATTGGCGCGCTGGCAGCCCTGGCCTCCTGAGCTCTCTGGAGACCGAGTCCTCATGAGTGCTCCTGTAGACATCACGAAGGTGAGCCCTCTCCTTCCTTGTGGAACCCTAAGTCACCCCTCTTTTCTGAGACTTCACCCAGACCTGTGTGTGCTTTCAGCAAAGGTGGTGTTACTTCAGCTGTTGTTACGGACTGTGTCCTCGTACTTGCCCTTTCTAGTGCTGATAGTTACATGTTGGACAACAAAATAGGCAGCCGCAGCACTCTGGGGCACTGTTGACATGTTTGCGTCTAGGCTTAGTGGTTCTCAAACCAACCGCCTCTTCATCACCTGGGAACTTGGAAGAAATGCAGATTCTTAGATGCCCCCCAATCTACTAAATACATTTACCTTTGAAAAATGAAATGACCGGTTTTTTTTTTAAACTCTCATCACAAAGTGTGAGTATGATTGGCTAAAGGTCTTTATTTCATATTGGTTTGTCCCTGCAAACTTTCCCATTTCAATTTCTAGTCACAGCTTGAAGCAAGGTCCAAAATATTTCTCTCTCCTGAGAGCTCCAAAATTGTAATTCTGCAAAGTATAACTGTATAGCCCATCTCAAAGGATGTGCACCTACCCATGTTGAATATTTAAAGTGGCACATGGCCAGGGTCTGTGTGTGTTATTACGTCCATCTGCTTTTAAGACCTATGACACTGTGCATACCTGAAAGCAAACATCGAAGGCAGGGTGGGCAGGGCCAGACGAGTTCACAAAGTCCCAGGTTCCGATTATTGAGATTCATGAAACGCAAAACATGCTCGAGCATTCCTTTTCAACCATTAATGCCATTGCCTGCCTGCAAGCAGAAATTTAATGTGAGCTTAGCACATTTCATTTTAAATCCCACTAGTTTAATTTCTCCCCCTAAATTATCACCACTGTTTTCCCCTCTTTAGTCCTTTTGGAGAAGATGTCATGAACTGGCCAATATAGAGTCCAGTTGTTCAGCGAAATGGAAATTTCCAGAGGTGCTAAAAACTACAGCAATTAATTAAGCAACCCTGTGGCTGCTTGCAACTCCGCTCTTAAATTTCAAATATAACTCTGTGCAGGCAAAATACACTCCATAACTATAAATAATGAAGAGAAAAGTTCAAATACTGTAAAATATTGACAGTGCCCTTCTTCAGCTAGATCCTATCTGTAAGCTGCTAATTTCCTTCCTGTTCACAAGAGGATACAAAACATGCTGGGATGTGATCTCTGATCTCCAAGACTGTGATCTAATCAGTGAAGTGATATTAAAATATACGGCCTAATATAAAATCACCAAGTACTGAGCCTTGTGATTTTTCTTATAGTTGGAATTGGCGTCCACACAAGGTAAATGTTGGCTGGAGTGATGATGAAAATGTAATAGCCAGGACTTGAGGACTATTCGTGTTTTTTTAAAAAGGGGGTATTTGACCCAGCCAGCATGGCTCAATGGTTGAGCATCAGCCTATGGGTCAGGAGGTCACAGTTGTATTCCCTGTCAGGGCTCCATCCATAGTGTGGGGTGTGCAGGAAGCAACTGATCAATGATTCTCTTTCATCATTGATATTTTTTTTCTTTCTCTCTTCCTCTCCCTTACTCTCTGAAATCAATAAAAATATATTTTTAAAGGGGAGGGTGGATTTGGGCTAAGAGAAAATAAATGTGGTATAAAAATATTATGTACTTCTATTAGTCAGGATGGGCTTGTTTATACTGCTTTAACAAATAACCTCCAGAGAAAACCAAGATGGCGGCATAGGTAAACACCTAAACTGCTGCCTCACACAACAATTTCAAAACGACAACTAAAAGACAAAACGGACATCATCCAGAACCACAGGAAGGCTGGCTGAATGGAAATTCTATAACTAGAAGGAAAGAGAAAAGCATACTGAGACTCAGAGGAGCTGCAGAAGGCAGAGGTACGGAGGCACGCATGCGGAGAGGACTGGTAACTGAATACGCAGCAGGCTTTCTTAAGTGGGAAGGAGGCAAAAGCTCCCGACTGCACTGAACTCCAGTTCCGGGCGAGACTCTGGGGACCCAGACTCATACGGGGAGAAGCTGGACTGTCAGGAAAGAGAAAAGCACACTGAGACTCAGAGGAACTGCGAAAGGCAGAGGTACTGAGGCACGCATGTGCGTGGAGAGGGCGGGCAACTGAGTACGTGGCTGGCTTTCTCAAGCGGGAGGGAGACAAAAGCTCCTGAATGCTCTGAACTCCAATTCCAGGCTAGACTCTGGGGACCCAGACTCTTTTGGGGAGAAACTGGACTGTCTGGCAGCGGGCAGAACTCGAGGGCGGCTTTCTCTCAGAGGTGCTTGCAGTGATTACCATGGACACTGAAACCCAGGGGTCTCTTAGGCAGGGCTGACGGGAAGCCAAGGCTGTCTGCTCTGCCCTGAGACTCTGCCCCATTCAAGCTGAGCACAGAGGCTTTTGCAAGTCTTGTCTCATAAGGATGTCTCCAGCACAGAAGTTCTCCCAGCATAGACACAGCTGATCCTCACATCGAATTGGCCTGGAAGTCAATTCCTCTCAGTGATACCAACAATAATCAAGGCTTAACTACAGCAAGACTGTGCACACAGTCCACAAAGGGGTGCACCAAGAATGCCCACTCAGGTAACTGGGGAGGCTGAGCCACTGGGCCATATAGGACACCCAGCACACAAAGCTACTCTACCAACTCAGGGAAGCAGCAAAAATGCAGAGACAAAGAAAGAGGTCACAAATGAAAGAAATGGAGAAAAGCAAATGACTGGATATAGAGTTCAAAACCACGGTTATAAGGTTTTTCAAGAATTTTCTAGAAAAGGCCAATAAATTTAGCAAGACCCTCGAGGATATGAAAAAGGACCAACTAGAAATTAAGCATACACTGACTGAAATAAAAAATATTATATAGAGACCTAACAGCAGTCACAAGAATCAAGTCAAAGATTTGAAATACAAAGAAGCAAAAAACACTCAACCAGAAAAGCAAAAAGGAAAAAGGATCCAAAAATATGACGATAGTGTAAGGAGCCTCTGGGACAACTTCAAGCGTACCAACATCTGAATTACGGCGGTGCCAGAAGAAGAGAGAGAAAGATACTGAAAACCTATTTGAAGAAGTAATGACAGAAAACTTCCCCCACCTGGTGAAAGAAATAGACTTACAAGTCCAGGAAGCACACAGAACCCCAAACAAAAGGAATCCAAAGAGGACCACACCAAGACACATCATAATTAAAATTCCAAGAGCAAAAGACAAAGAATATTAAAAGCAGCACAAGAAAAATAGTTACCTACAAGGGAGCACCCATATGATTGTCAGCTGATTTCTCAACAGAAACTATGCAGGCCAGACGGAGTGGCAAGAATTATTCAAAACAATGAATAGCAAGAACCTACAACCAAGATTACTCTACCCAGCAAAGCTATCATTCAGAATTGAAGGTCAGATAAAGAGCTTCACAGATAAGAAAAAACTAAAGGAGTTCATCACCACCAAACCAGTATTATATGAAATGCTGAAAGGTATTCTTTAAGAAGAGGAAGAAGAAAAAAAAGGTAAAGATAAAAATTATGAACAACAAATACATATCTATCAACAAGTGAATCTAAAAATCAAGTGAATAAAAAATCTGATGACCAGAATAAACTGGTGAATATAGTAGAATCAGGGGCATAGAAAGGGAGTGGACTGACAATTCTTGGGGGGAAAGGGGTGGGGGGTGTGGGAAGAGACTGAACAAAAATCGTACACCTATGGATGAGGACAGTGCGGTGGGGGGGGGGGGAGGGCAGAGGGTGGGGTGGGAAACAGGTGGAAGGGAGCTATATGGGGAAAAAAGAGGAACTATTGTAATAATCTGAACAATAAAGATTTATTAGAAACAGAAAAAAAAACCCTCCAGATCTCAGTGACTTAGCAAAAGTTTATTGGGAGTGCTCTGCTCATTTTAGTGACACAGGCACCTAGTCTGAGAAAGACTTCATCTTGGTTCATATTCTAGAATCACTACAGCAAGACAAAATGTTGCTGTGCATCATTGCCATGCATATTTCACTGGCCAGATCAAGTCATGTGGCCATGCCCTATTGTGTGACCAGAAACTGGAGAGCCAGAGATTCTTAGGGACAGCATCAGTGACTGACACAGTCTTTAGAAGAATACATCGCTTGGTGTACTCAGTAAATAAAACTCTCTCTTATACAAGCTGATCATAGCTTAAAAATCTCTAGTTTACCTTCTGGGGATTTTAAGTAGTTTACTTGGTTTCAGCTTCCAGCTAGAGAACTGGGAATACAAGTTGCTAGCCTCCTTCAAGCTCTCCACTTGCAAATACCCTAACCAGTGTTTCATCAGACATCATCCGTGCTCTACAGATCTTGCTGGTTTCCACCCAAAAGTCTCCTCCCCTTTTCATCTGCTGGAAGGGCCCTCAGTTTGTTCACCTCATACATCTTGGGTAGTCCACGCTCCATGGTTCTCAGACCAACAGCATTAGTGACACCTGAGAGCTCGCTAGCAATGCAGATTCTTCGGTTTCACCCCATACCTGAATTGGACACTGTGGTGTAGTTAAGGGTGGAAATCCATTCTCCTTGCCACTGATTGATGTAAAGTTAATAACGTGATGCAGGTCTAGCAATAAAGCATGAGGGGAAACATGCTTGTTTGGAGGGGGGAGGGGAGAGGCGGGAAGGCATTTTGGGAAATGTCCTCTTTTTTGTTTGTTTTTTTTTTAAGCCTGTGGCCTCATGGAAAGCTGTGATAATGGGAGATGCTGCCGCCTTTTTGTAACCAGGAGATGAGCATCCACCATGTGAGGGATGATAGAAGAGAAAGGTAGATGGAGCTGAGTCCTGGGTGCTGTTGAGTTCACTAACGATCCTGAAATGACCTCTATCCAACACTTCCGTAGATCACCCACACTGTGTTAAGGAGGTTCCTCGCAGCCCAAAGCATCCAGGCTGTAGGAACATACTTCCACTCTCTCCTCCAGCAGTGAGTGTTCTCCATGCTTTGCCACAGTCCCCAGGAAGCGGCTTCTTCTTTGGGGATCAGACAAGCCTGAAACACTGCCCTCCGCTAGTTTGTTCTACTCTAAGACCCCTTTGGCTGTGCAATAGCCCTTTCTGCTAGCTCAGTGGTCAGCAAACTCATTAGTCAACAGAGCGGCAAACCGCGGCTTGCCAACCACTGTGCTAGCTCATGGCTTCTCCAGCTCTACACAGCTCACATACCAAAGCTCTACTTTTTGCACTTTAGTCAGCTGTGTCAGGGAGGGCTCCAGATTCAGGAAAGGATATGAAACAAGCTCACGTTCATTGTCCATTTCTGAGCATCGATGGATAAGTCTGTGCTCACATCCCTGCATAGCCAGGCCCTCCTTAGAACAGAACATGTCAACCAAGCCTAACCGGTTTGGCTCAATGAATAGAGCATCGGCCTGCAGACTGAAGGGTCCCAGGTTCAATTCCGGTCAAGGGCATGTACCTTGGTTGCGGGCACATCCCCAGTAAGGGGTGTGCAGGAGGCAGCTGATCGATGTTTCTCTCTCATAGATGTTTCTAACTCTCTATCCCTCTCCCTTCTTCTCTGTAAAAAAATCAATAAAATATTTTTTAAAAAAAGAAAGATAGGTTGTCTCCCGTACACACCCCAACCGGGGATCAAACCCACAACCTAGTATGTGGTATGAGCCCTGATTGAACCCACAGCCTTTTGGTGTATGGGACAATGCTACAACCACATGGAGGAATCCGATTCTTACAGTTCCTTGCCCGCCAATATCCTTTCAATACATTTTTTATAAAATATATTTTTATTGGTTTCAGAGAGGAGAGGAGAGGGAAAGCGAGATGGAAACATCAATGATGAGAGAGAATCATTGATCCGCTGCCTCTTCTACGCCCCACACTGGGGATTGAGCCCTCAACCCGGGCATGGCCCTGACCAGGAATTGAACTGTGACCTCCTGGTTCACAGGTAGACGCTCAACCACTGAGCCATGCCGGCCGGGCCTTTTAGTACATTTTAAAGCTTCATCTCATCCCTTCCCCAGTTGAGAATCCTTGATCTCCTTGTTGCTCCTGTGTTTGTTGAGATATTGGTTTTTCTACCTAGGTCAGGTTCTCCAAATTGGGTGGAGGCTCATTTGGCTGTTCTCAGAAAGCAAGACCATCTGGCACATAGTAGGCATCTAATAAACATTTGCTGAATACGTGTTGCTGAAGTTTTGTATTTCTAGGCCAAGGAGCAGGAAATTCAAGTGCTTAGGAATGTCAGACAAGTGATTTCAGTGAGCGGAGCTGGCAGGGTGCTAGAAATACAGGGAGTGAGTTTGAAAGCCCGCATGGCCCTTGTGTGGGAATCAGGTTCTCTACTTGCGGCTCATCGCTGCTGTGCAAGGACGTGGGCCCAGTGATGCCAGGTTTCCAAAGGGACCTGGGAGTCCGGGTTGCCATGGGAAATCTTGTTTTTTAACCTTGGGTCAGTGTTCTTTAAGGCCATCAATCTGTGCTCTTTGGCTCAGATCCCAATGCAACGACTGAAAAATTTTAATTGAATCTTAACTCTGCTAGAAAGAGGTGTTACACATTACCCTATGATTACATTGTGAATATCCTTCCCATGAAGGTAACAGGCAAGAAATCTTTCGTGAAATCGTTTATATCAAAAATGTCATTAATGATCTGGAGCTGTACACACCCAGGATGTTCCTTAATGTCTCTTAGCATGAAATGAAGCCCTCCTTTGGAATATGTAGATACATAAGGAAATGTCTGACAAGAACTTGAAATGTCCCCAAAATATATATTACCTGAAGCTCTAATTGCTTCCCCAGTTCTTCTGAAAGTTAGTAATTCCCAGAAATGTCTCAGGCTTGACTATAAAGTATGTATGCTCTGGCCCGTGCCATTGCCTGAAGGGCCTGTGCGAGGGCGAGATTGTCTTCTAAGGGAAGAAGAATTAGAGTGGATAAGCAAATGATACACGAGTGAGTGAGCAGCATACGCCTGTAGTAAAAGGTACAGTCACTCCTCATTATTTGTGGATTCAGAATTTGTGAATTCGCCATTTCGCTAAAGTGTCTTTGCAAACCCAGTACTTGCTACCACGGTGGTTCAGTATTCACTGATTCTGTGTTTTCAGCAACTTTATGGAACATAACTGCTGTGAATAATTGAAGAATCCACTGCAGCCCTACCTATAGGAGGGGGAAATTCTATTAGTCTCCTTTACATTTAGTGGGTTGAGTGTGTTTTTTCCCCCTGAACCATCACCAAATTGTTGTATTTGAGACGTAGGCTACTGACCACCTATTAGGTGTGACTAATGTCCTCATGGTATTTTATTACAAACTCCTTTTAGAAAGAGTCTAAGAATGACCAAACCAATACCACAGAATTCCAATTCACCAGCATGCAGAGTGATGTGGGAAGCTCTAGTCAGTTCCTCCTGCACTTCCACACACACACACACACACACACACACACACACACACACACACACAGACACACATATGAACGCTTTTAAGGACCATGTGAGGCACAAATAGTTCTGAAAACGTGAACTGAAATGTCAGTTGAATCCCACGTTGTTTTATGATCAGATCTTCCCTTGCAAGCACCCTGGTATTCACTAGATAACATTTCCCTGTTCTCTTGAATAATCCATAAATCAAGTCCATCATGTTTCAAACTTAATAGCTGCCTTATTAACCAAAATTGAGTATTAATAATAAAGTCAACATATTTACTGCCTTTTCAGTGGGGTGATTTTCATTATTCATTACTCAATTACTTTTGCAGCAAAAAGAAATGAGTTATGATTTGTTTGGGGTGAGCATGTTATTAAATTAATGGCTTGTTTCAAATGTTTTTAAACCTAACTGTTGTAGTTGAAAAACATTAGTGAAACTTTGCACCTTACCTTATCCAGAATAATAAACCTATTCTAATCAAAACATTTAAATTCCCTCCCTTTTTAAATGACTCTACAATAATATCGTATTGTTAGATGATACCTAGAATCTGAAAATTTTTTTTGAAGTTGTAGTGATCACATTATGCACCTCAATTAATTAGGCAATAAGCCATGAAAGATCTATTGTTACCAGTGGGTGAAAACTAGCTTGCTATTTAATGACCCAAGCAGAAGCCAGGCTGAGCTAAGCTGAAAGAAGGCACTCGTTAACCACAGGAAGGATGAATTTTGAGAATTATAATTACCATATTAAATGGAATCGGGTGGTTTATTACAACGCCCTTTTGAAATGTAGCATTACAGAGAGTTCCTGCCCTCAGCAAGGCAGGAAGCTTGGTATCCTCCCCTGTTTATTTTATAATTACTCAATAAAAATCCAGACAAAATTAGTTGTTACCAGTAATTAATGGCCTGTTTAATAAAAATAAAAACGAGAGGGAGACTAGCAGATGGTAATTATTTTTTAATAGGGCCTGCTCGGAGGGATCATCTTGAGAGTAAACTCTCACCAGGAATGTGGCGGGGAATGGCTGGCTGTTACCATCTTACTGGTTTCTGGCACTGTGTCTAATCCTTGCTTTAGAGCTAGGACTCGTGTCTTCCCCTGGCCCTTGGGTCTCCAGGGAGGTGCAAAGTCAGCCACTGCCTGGGGCCACCCAGCAGGAGCTACAGAGAGATCTGCAGATTCCTCCTCTGCCTCTCGGGTTTGGAAGTGCCCAGATGAGGCCCAGCTATGAAGCAAGGCCGGCTGGTGCTGGTGCTGGGTCTTGGGCCTTTTGTTGATAGGGTTGGGCTCCCTGACCCAGCTGCAGCTCGTTGGAGAGATTTTACCCTGAGCAAGGACAGGCCACTCATATGCAACAGCTGCTGCAGACAGCTTGGGTGGGGTTATAAATTGGATGAGGCGGGGTCTTAGGGAATCACGAGGGTGGAGCAAACAGAAATGGCTGACAATCAGTCCTGTGGCTGGGGAGGACCAGTGCCCCTGCTTCCACCTGGGAGAAAGCTGCCCCCAAGTTCCTGCCCTGCTGCCAGACAATCCTGTCTGTGTCCCCCAAAGCCTTGCCCTGGTGCTGGACTCAGAGGAAGCAGGACCTTGTAAGTTCAATTCATGGTGCTGGCTTTTTAAGAGGAACAGCAGGGTCTCCAGCAGCCTCTGTGTCACTGCGCCCCAATCCCCACTGGTTTTTACAGCCTGTAGTTACGGGGACTTCTTTTCCCAGCTCTGGGAGCCTGGGCTGGGGGTTGGTGTGGGGCTGGGACCCCTGGCTCCTCCTGGTGGCCTCCGCAGGGATGGGATGATCTCCCTCTTGATTAAAAAAATGCCAGCCCAGCCTGTTCCGTGCCTCTGCACCTCCTTCCAGTCTCAGTGTGCTTTCTTCCTTACCTCTCTAGTTGTAGGCCTTGCATTCAGCCAGCTTTCCGGTGGTCGTGGCTGGTGGTGGTTCTGTATTGTAGTTGTAATTTTGCCGTGGTTGTGGGAGGCGGCGAGTACAGGCTTTTACCTACGCCACCACCTCGGCTCCTCTCTCCTGGCTGAAATCCTTCAAGTAAATGGCGCTCTGGTTGCTGCCACAAGTAGAAGGTTCCATGGCATCCAGAGGGAGATTCTGAATGACAGAGAAACCCTGTGCTTGTCGTGGGAAATTCAGAGGCCCCCTTTCTGTGGGACTGTTTTGCATGAGATGGAGTCAAGGTTGAACAGACAGCTAGGATTCTACAAGAACCCCATGTGAAAGTGAAAGTTACTATCACGCAGTCCTTTTTAAGAAGTAGTCCGTCTCTATGGGAGAATGGCGAGGTCAGCATTGGCCACATGCCCCTCGGGTCCTTGGCTGGTGAGCAGGATTTCCCATTTTTAGTAAGGGACGTGAGGCTGTTTTCCTGGCCAGGGAGTCAGAAACATGGGCTGGAAGCAGGGGCACGCAGAATTCCTGTAGACATAAACTACAGACAAGCGGTTCTTAATATCCAAGCCCCAGGCCCAGCCACACCCGGCCGCCTCCTGCTTCCCTCCCACTCCCCACCTTTCACTTTAGGGTCACCTGTGCCTCCCTCAGACTCCCTGGACCTGCTGCTGCCAGGACGCAGAGGGGAGGGACCCTGTCTCGCTCCTGCCTGTGTCTCGCTCAGCCGCACACCCCCATGAAGACGCGTTGAATGGAATCACAGCACACAGTCCTCCACTCCATAGCCTCTCCAGTTCCTCACATTCGTTCAGAACTCTCCAGTGTACAAGGATTGTCAAAGGCATTCGACCCACACAGCAACGATGTCATGGGGCATTCTCGCTCCAACTTGTCCCGGCCCCATTTCTGCCTCCATGCTCTGTCCCCAGCCTCGGTTTCACCTTGCTTCTCCTGCCCTTTCTATAATTCCTTCTGGTTTATCTCACTTCCCATATCCTGGAAAGCCACTTCTCATTCTTCCAGAACCACTGGAAATAAATGACAGAGTAAATAAAATGCCCATTTTACAGGCAAGAAAACTGCAGACCAGAGAGACAGGAATATAATCAGCACGTGTTAGAGCCGGACACCCATCATCCTCACTGCCCCAGCGAAGCTGCCCAGGCCCAGGCCTCCCAGCTCTGTCCGTGAGAGTGAGATAAGTCAGGTCTATGGAAAGCACCACTTTCTCCTCACCTGTCCTACTGGTCCAAAAGCTATGGCCACCTTCTCTTTTTCTTTTCTGTTTTGTTTTGTTAGCAACGTATTGCATTGTGGTGGTAGAAATCTTAAAGTGAAAAGACCAGAAAAAGTCAATTTGCTTACTAAGAAGAAAAAAAAGAAGAAAATTGTATAAGTTATTCGGTAATGACCTCCCTTTGGTCCCATTAGGCCTGATGAGCCATGTTCTCGGTCACCCTCAGGAGGTGAGTTAACTCTTTCAAAAGCACTGGGGTTCCATTCGGTGAATCGCCCGCTAAATGGCTCCCCGGTATCCTGAAAGATGTGATGTGTCCTCACGAATTCCTCATGTTCTCCCAGGGAATGAGGCAGACGCAGGGAAAGCGTGGTTAGCTGCGTTCCCGCGGCAGGCGCTGGCTGTATGTCACTGAAGGGCCGGTTGCGAACACTTCCCGCCTCTACCAGGAGAGAGGATGGGGAGCCTGGGCGCTTCACGTCCGCCTCCTCCATCTTCCCCCGTTTCCATGGGCAGCGCTGGCATTGTTGGCACGCTTCGTGCATTTTAATTCCAAGAATTCCTCTCTCACAAATTCTGTTTTGTGCATTTTCGTGCTGTTTGCACCGTGAGTAGTTACCAAAGCCCCATGTAAAAAAAAAAAAAGGAAATGTTTTCATCGCTTTCAGAACATTAACTTTCAAGGTTTTTGTTTTAACTGGGTGTGTCGCCTTGCTGGTATCTTTCTCACTACCCCTCCTCCAGCCTCCCGCTCTGCCTCACCCATCTCCATCTATGGGGTGGGGGAGATTTGTCCTTTTGAAGTCAGTGGGAGTTCCAGACCCTGTCAATTCCAAGATAAAGAATACGGGAGTAAACTGGACCAAGATTTTCCTCACCCGCTCTAAGGAAAAACATTCCGGTCTGAGTTCTTACTAAAGTGGAATTCCTCACGGCAAAGGCATGGTGAGCAGGCGTTTCACTCCCAATAAGGAAAAGGACAGACTTTTCCTCTGGGTAACTTTGGTTACGGGAAGAAATACAGAGTCAGATAACTTCAGGAAGACGTTTTTTCGCCCGCGGCAAACCCCCCCATCACACCCACAGCCCACTGCTGCGGACATGGGAGTGAAAATCATTGTCAGGTGCCCCTCCCCGCAGGGACCTGCATCCGAGCTTTTATTCAGCAATTCTTGGGGCCTCATTATTAAGGGGCTTTGCGGACAGTTTGAAACTGAATTTGAACCACTTCCTGCACATTGCATCAAAGCCACGTGATGCTGTGTCCCGTGCGAACCTGTTTCTGTACACAGTGTGCCCGGCGGGGCTGGAGGACGTAAGCGCTGTGCCTTTCACAAAGGGAGGATGTCTTTGCACCAAACAGTCCCGTGAATAAGTCAGTGTACTTTTTCATTACGAAAGAAAGATGTTCTGTCTCAAGCCATATATTTGTTCCCCAAATGCTCACCTAAAAATATGAGAAATAAATTAGTAAGCCTGAAAAAAAAAAAACACTATAAACCAAGAAACTAAAAAAGAACTAGACACTAAGAACTCTGTTTCTCAGTAACTTTTGGAGCTCACTCTTCCTCCAAGGTTACTGTCTGCCATGGAGGCAGTTCGCCCACGCCTCTCTTCTCAGCCCTGTGCCTCTGGCTCTTCCTGTCCTCGCTCCTCTTTTCCCCTTTGGGTGACGACTCCTAAATCTAGATCGCTGACCTGTCCATCCACACCCCTTGGGCCACCAGGGCTCCAAGTCCAGTGTACCAAGTGTGGCTGAGTGCTCCTCAGCGGTCACAGCTCTGGCCAGGAGAACTTTCTGTGACGATGAACTCTTGTTTCTGCACTGCCCAGTATGATAGCTCTTTACAGTGAAATTAGCCAACATGAAATAACATTGGAAATTCAGCCCCTCAGTCCCAGTAGCCACATTTCAGGTGCTCCGTAGCCTCACAGGGCTAGTGGCTGTTGGACTGGACATCACAGAGCTTTCGCATTTTTGCTTGTTATCTTTCCTATGGCATTTTATTAGCTGCAGGTCCCTGGGCAAACTATCCAATGTCTCTGAGGCTCAATTTTGTCATCTGTAAAATGGGACTGAGAACAGCTCCTGACGATTCGGTAAGTAGTAGTTACAAGACAGTTAGCATAGCACAGTGGTCTGCAAACATGCGGCTCTTTGGCCCCTTGAGTGTGGCTCTTCCACAAAATACCACGGCCTGGGCGAGTCTATTTTGAAGAAGTGGCGTTAGAAGAAGTTTAAGTTTAAAAAATGTGGCTCTCAAAAGAAATTTCCGTCGTTGTACTGTTGACATTTGGCTCTGTTGACTAATGAGTTTGCCGACCACTGGCATAGCACATACTGAACAGGCTTTTAAAAAAAAGTTATTGACCCTGGCAGTGTGGCTCAGTGGTTAAGAGCATCATCCCATGCACTGAAGGGATTTCCAGTCAGGGCACATGCCCAGGTTGTGGTTTCGATTCCTGGTCAGGCCCATATGGGAAGTAATCGATGGATGTTTCTCTCTCTCCCTCCCCTCCCCCTCCCCACCTCTGTAGAAGCAATGAAAACTTCATATCCTTGGGTGAGAATTAAAAAAAAAATTATGGATACTTTTTCCCTTATCTCTTCTCTAATATTAACTTCTAGATATCGGTCTGAAGCTTAGGTCATATGAGCACTCATTAAGGAGTGGGTCAGTTGCCACTTTGTAGGGACACCTAAGAATACTGGGGTCTACGCTGTAGGCCAGTGGGGTTTGGTTATTGGAAAAGTCTTGAGCACTCCTCTCTCAGGAGGGTTCATACGAGAGAGCTCTGCAAGCTCGAACAAGGTTCTCCCAGGGTGCCTGGAATTATTTTAGTTAGGGTGTCAGCCTTGTTCCTTCCCAGGACGTGATGAGGGGAGAAGAATCCCCACATGGCTAGCATCCATAGGAGCATTGAGAGGTGTCATGTCTGCTTCTGCTTCTCTGTAGATACTGGGAGGCGGCTTGGTTTGCATGCATGAACCTGATGAGGCTTCGTGGGCATTAGAAATGGCCTGGTTTTGGGGTGCAGAGGTGTCTAGGGCTTTCAGTCCATCAACAGGAAGCCCTCTGGCGTGGACCAGTCCTGCACACTCATCAAGCACCAAGTTTAAAGGGGGCTTTGCTTGGTTTATATCCTGGCTGCAATCCATTAAAGCTTTAATTACACTAATTAGGGATTTGGGATAATCAGGTTGGCCAGACTGGAATGGGGGCCTGCACTCTCTGTGAAGAAAGCTCTGCTAAATAAACCAGCAGGATAAACAGAATTGAGGGGCACAGGCATTTCTGGGAAGCAGCTGATGCTCAGGATTAGTGCGTGCTTTTGGCATACAAATGAAGGCTGCTCGTTGTAAATCAACAGAAGGCCTGGAAGCCCCTCCAAGAAACACTTCATTAGCAGTTAAGTACAGTGACATTCTTCAGAATTTTAAACACACATACATACACATACCCTGAGTTGGTGTGCATGTGTGTGTGTGCGTGTGTGTGTGTGTGTGTGTGTGTGTGTGTGTGTGTTTCAAATAACCTGTAAATTTCCAGTTTGCGGTGGAACTTGTGGGGGAAGGGAACATAGGGGACCTTGTAAAATACAAATTCATTTCAAAGCCATATTGAACAGTAGTTTTGTGTTATTCCTTTTTCTCCCCTGATTTTAAGGACACCAGAGGTACCATAATAACATTCAAAGCAATGCACCGTTTGGCATTATAACAGCCCCCGTAGCTGAAAGAGTTGGGAAGTATCAGCTCAGACCTTCCAAATTAATAAACTTTTACTGTGTCATTCAATAATATACATTCTGATTGATAGCACTCACATACTTCCAGCATTGTAGTTTAGCTCTGTGTGTGTGTGTGTGTGTGTCAGAGAGAGAGAGACCCTACAGTTAATAACTGAATTAGTCAATTTTGACTTTACTAGGCATTTCCCAGGATTTATGATGAAAATTTTTCCCCTTACTCTCCTTCCATTTTTTATGCCTACGTATTTTTCAAGTGATTGTGGGAACACAGGATGAGAAACACATGAACAACCATGGCCTAAAGAGGGAGGAGGTGGGGAGAAAGTTTAAACAAAATGGCAAAAGGTTGGTAACATGGCAATTCAACATACTAATCTCTCTAGCTTCGTGTGCTTTGGAAATTGTCTCCGTATGAAATTTAAATCATCACCTCCTCAGTGCCCTCATCTCTCACCCCAACATTTATACCCAGTTTACAGTTTTCCAGATATCTTTGGACTCCACAAACTCATGGGGTTAACTCAGGAAGAAGTTCACATCCCTTTGACTTAAAAAAAAAAAAAAAAAAGATCATTCAGCCCTCAGATGTGTGTGCCAAACACCAGAACACATTTACCAGGTGCCAGCCTCCTGGGAAACAGGGAACACCAAACCTTTTAGTCCAGAAGCAGCTTAATTGAATTCCTGTTGAGGGAAAATCGCTTTGAATAAAATCCGTTTCCAAGTCCCGTGAAACCTGAAGACTTCAAGCTTGTGACATGTATTTTGTGAAGAGACAGCCCATGTATAGATTGGTTTTTGTCCCCAAAAGAGTTTCACTGCCTAAATGGATGAATCATTGAACGGAAAACACCGTTGGCTCCACTCAGTGCCTAAACAGTGCTAATCTACTAGTTGCTACTCTCTGTGTGTAAGTGAGTCACATATACACCAAAATAAATTTGAGTGAGCAGGTAGCCTTGTAATGGTATTTATGAATACATGCAGCTATTGAAATACGTTTAGTGGGGACAGCCCTTGCCTTGAACATAGCTTTCTCTTTGGTACCGTGTGTATTATCCGCCATCTTTGCTCCCTAATTCTCTGAAAATGGACAGAGTATGTACCAGTTGAGTTAGGAAATGGCTACCCTGGGATATTTGTAGAGATATCAGTGGATTGGTGGGGGGTAGGCGTGGCAGTGGTGGGAGTGGTGCCTCTATAAGTCAGGGACGACAGCTTTCAGCTATGTATCACCTTCGTCAGTGGGTAGTGGCATTGTAGGGTGTGGTGATGAGGGTTCTAAGGCTGAATCCATAAGCACCACAGGCGCATGCCGTGACCGATTTGTGATGGCTGTCTCACGAAGAGTGGATCATTAGTGGCTCTAGAGGCACCATGCGTGCCATCCATGGCATAAACAAACCCTACCTGTTTGAGATCTCCTCTGACATCGAGTCCTCTAACATTAACCAGAGCCCTCCAGTGTGCCCCGTACCCCAGTGCTAGATTCTCTTGGAGCCACTTGTCCTTCCTAAACGTTGACCGCCACCCAGCCTGCCTGGTCAGAAGAACTCGCCTCAGTAGACGGTCGTGGCAGCTTCCGAGAAGTACTTTTCTCTGGGACAGAGGCTTTGATCCCAGGCGTAGTCAGTGGTCCCCAACGTGGGGCACACGCCCCCCAGGGGGGCAGTTTGATTTTTAAGGGGGGCAATTTGAGAATGAGTTATTAACAGTGAATTTTTTTGCATTTCTTATGGTCCTAGGGCCTCATATACAGTATGTAGATATATATTGTGACATACTTATGCATTTCAGTTCTCTATTATATGTTTTGAAACTTTATTTGCTATTTTTTCATATCACTTCATGTCATTATTATATTTTTTAACAATTTCTTAGTGGTGTCTTCCTCAGGACTTCAACTGTCCTTTGGTTCTTTTATTTTTCTCTTTCATGGGTGCCATGTTCTTTGGAAGCTTGTTTAGACCACGTTCATGGGCCTTTTAGGCTTCCTCCACA
This sequence comes from Corynorhinus townsendii, assembly GCA_026230045.1. Lineage (NCBI taxonomy): Eukaryota > Metazoa > Chordata > Mammalia > Chiroptera > Vespertilionidae > Corynorhinus > Corynorhinus townsendii. Next base: position 176,303,959 of record JAPDVU010000004.1, on the reverse strand, counting down.
TGAATAGGAGTTCACTTTTTGAATAATAACAATTATATGTCACGGGATTGGAGAGGGGATTTTAGAGATACTTAGGTGGGGCATGGCCAAAACAAGCTTGGGAACCACTAATCTAAGTCCATCTGTGGACCGCATAGGTTTCACCCACAAATAGCATCTTATGTAGGAATTACCAGTCAGGTGGCTGTTGCATTTTTAACCTAGGTGGGAGTCAGGAGCATAGAGCCAACACCAGTGGAAATACCAAGACTCTGAGTGACCTCCTGACATGTGTGGGAATATTGCTGAGCCAACTGCTTTTCCTGTGTTTAATAAGATCTTGACAAATCCCCATGGAAGTAGGTGTTGGGTTACCTCTGTTTTGTAAATGAGAATCCCTAGCCAGGGGTCCTCAAACTACGGCCCGCGGGCCACATGCGGCCCGCCGAGGACATTTATCCAGCCCGCCGGGTGCTGCTGCCTGTCCTGCTTAGCAGCCGACTCATCCCGGGCCCACAGTGCGCATAGGAATTTGTTCATAGTTGTGTTGTTTTTTTTTTTAAACTATAGTCCGGCCCTCCAACGGTCTGAGGGACAGTGAACTGGCCCCCTGTTTAAACAGTTTGAGGACCCCTGCCCTAGACTATAGAGGGTAAACAATTTGTTCGAGCTTGAATACCTCGTAAGTCAGCTGAGGAGTTTGTCTCTAGAACCTAGGCTTTTAACTGCCACGCTATGTTCAGAGCCATTAATGATTACTGGCCCAAGAACTCCAGAGACTCTGAGTCTAATATTTTTTCTTGCATGTTTAAACTTCTCCCAGCTTATGGGGCGAGCTAAGCATCATCTCATTAGCAGTTTACATGGAAACCTCAAATAACTCATTTCATTTACTTCCAGAGGAGGCAAAGCAAGAAAAACGCAAAAGCTATTTGTAGGCTTGTACCACAAAACCTCATAAAATGCAACTTCTTTGCTTTGTTCATGGGTTTTTACACGGATGTCAAATTAGCAATGAAAACCATGTGTAAGAAATGGCCAGCGTCGTTCCTAATTAGATGGAAGTCGAAAAGGAATGGAAAGGATGAGAGAGAGTTGCCAAAGAGGGCGCTTTCAGTTGGCCTCCAAACCAAAGATTTGTGGGTGTAGTTTTCAGAAGTGGTTTTTCTTCTTGGCATTGACCATGAAAAAAGACCCTGGTTTACTCTAGCCGGGCTAAAGTAAATCAACATTAATTGCCTCGCTGATAATTTATGCTGACCTGCGGCTTAAAATAGTGGCTGCTGGCATCTGAACCAGAGCTTTCATTAAGGTAGATTAACCATATCATTCCTTGGCTGTGAGAAAATGCCTGGTATTTATTGGGAATACACAGAGTCATGATATTCACGAATGGGATTTTGTTCATTATTGCAGTTATTCCACGCCATGCACGAATTTCATATGAGTGCTAAAATTCTGGAAAAGAGATTATTGGGTTAAAAAAAAAAAATGATTCCAAAGTACTATTCACAGAATAGCTGCTTGTCTTTGAATGGAGCTGTTCATGAGTGTGTTTCTGTTGGTCTGCAGTCCCCAAGTGGCCTGAGGGTTGTGAGGGGGTTGTGAGGCCAGGGAGCAGGAAGCACCCAGCACCCACCCTGCTTTGTGAGCTTCCCTCGGGAGGATCCTGGCTCCTCTCACCTCCCCCACCTCTTGGAAAGAAGCAGCTACAGGATGTGGGTGCTTTTGTATTTGCCGTCTTTCAGTCGGCCCAGAACATTGCAAATGATTCCTCCTAAATGTAATAGTTCCATTTTGGTCAACGTTCTTAAAACTCAATTTTTAGCCATGGCAATAATAGGAAATAAAGTTAGATATTTTTAATAACTTGTATCTGGAGAATAATTATAAACAATGTATTATTATAAATATTTTACAACGTACAGAGATGATTACAAAATAATGATAAAATTCTATATTTTAGTTTCTCTGCATCTCAAAACTAATTGAAGTAAAATACTTCCTGTCTTGTGCTATCTATATATATAAAAGCCTAAGTGACCGTTACAACCAGATGACTGGACAACCAGCCGGTAGCTATGACACACACTGACCACCGGGGGCAGACACTCAACACAGGAGCTGCCCCCTGGTGGTCAGTGTGCTCCCACAGCCAACCTCCCACAGTCCCTCCCCCTGGCCGATCTGCCCAATCAGCCCCAATCACCGGCCAGGCGGAGGGACCTCATCCATGTACGAATTCGTGCACCGGGCCTCTAGTTATTATCATAATCTCAGAATGAAGAAGTCTTTCTCAAAAAAGGATTATTTTATTCCAAGATTATGTCTATCCTATATTTTTTTATCTTAATTGTTGAAAGTATCACATATGTCCTCATCTTTCCCCCATTGAGCTTTTCTAACCCAACCCCACCCCCTGCCAAATGGTTGGTTTTCTTTTTAGTGAGAGACTAGTAAGGGAGGATAGTGAGTAACCCAAAATTAATACTGGGTTCCTGGAGGAATTGATGAGCTTTGCTCCACCATCAAAGATGTGAAAGGCATAGGAACAGTGATTCCTATCACATCCTCATTCAGTTTGTCCCTTTGGACTGTGCAGATGACAGGTGGGTCTTGGAGAATGACAGAGGATTATCATAGGTAGTTAGGTGGTGGGAGACTCCATCTGTAGCCTGTTCCAGATGTGGCTCCTTCACTGGATCTAAAGAACACATCCCCTGGAACCAGTATGCAGCTAGTAACCTGGGTAAATGTCTTTATACATGTCAGTAAAGACCACCAGAGGTTCGATAAGGTGCACCACTAGGCAATAAAAATTGGCAATCCAATGTTAGTTATTAAATAAGCATTTTTAAGAGTTTTAGAATATCCAAGCTATAGTATACTATAAAGAATGTAAATTAACTATAGGTCCCCTTAAAAAAAAAGAAAAAGAAATAAAATATGATTGTCAAGAGAGTAGATAAGACAAAGATCACCTCTTATCTTTTTTTCTTACCCTCTTCTCTTTTCTCGTCTCCCTGTCCCCAAAATAAAGTGAACATTGACAAGCAACCTTAGCTACAATATTTGATGTGAAATCGGCTTGCCCTTATGTTAGTTCTGTGCAAATTAGACCAGAACTCCTATAAGTCCAGGAACTATATCCTTTGGGGGTGGGGGGGGGGTGTGTCAGATATAAACTTAGTAAGGAAAGGATAAAGAAAAAAAATGTCTCAATGCAAGAAATCTGTCAGTTTTGGTTTGGTGCCCAAGCACAACCTTGAGTTCATTGGCTGGGTACTTCACAAGTTATGCCCACAACCCACGTGAATATCATGAAACTCACACAACATAAAATCCCTTCCAAGCTAAGTGCCAAGCTGATCTGATCAGACGGTGTGGGTTTTTCCTGGTGCTGCTTTTGGTTTTATTATTTAGCATTAAAATTTTAACAGCAACATGTTGAAAGAGGCTCAGCATTCCGGTGACACTGCAAAGATTTTTATGGAGCTTCCAAACCCACCCCACAGGCCTCAGATCATGAAGTCAAAAATAGCTCCGGTTGAGAAGTGAAACATGATTGTTGGAAACATTACTAGAAACTTTCTGGAATCAGTGTTAACTTTTCTTCTGACTCCTGAAAAGCAGAGCACTTATGAAGTTCCCGCATCACCAGACAAGGCCCCCGCTGTCAACAATGGGGCGCAGACACAGGGTTCCTCCCCTGGCCCTCCCAGGTGATGTTTCCCTGGCGAGCTGTTTTCACCAGATACCCCCTCAGCTTCACTGTGGCTTTAAGTTGCTGCTAAAACAAGAAGACCCAGCCCATGAATTTATTAGCCGGTGTGCGTTCTGAAAGCCACCATTACTTTGCGACCTAGAGCAGCCAGACACTCTGACGTGTGGGCCACACATGAGCGCACGCTGAAATGGACCCATGATTCCCACGGCCGTTCCCACAGCCTCTGTTCCAGTGCCCTGCGAGTTGTTTTGCTTCCTCACTGGCTTTCTGTCTGTCCTCGTCCTGGATTGCACGTAGTAGCAGTCGGAGGAGAGAGCGATCCATCATGCACAGGTTGGACTCTACCGGGAAGATGGATTGGCGAGGCGGTACCAGGTCTGGGACTGCCCAGAATCTCAGTCTACCGGTCAGCTCCCGGCAGCTTCCTGCAAAGGCTGTGTGGGTTGCACAAACCTGTTTTCACTGAAAAATGGCAATGCCCAAAGGGCCATTGAAAAGGCAGAACCAAGCCTTTGAACTTGAGATGAAGCCGCAGGATGTGAAGCTTTGTACAGAGGTCTGGCGGTGGACCACGTGGGAACCTGAGCAGCCTGTGGGTCTCTCCAGTTGGGGCCAGGCCTGAACTGCACAGAAAGACTGCTTTCTGTCAGCTCGCTGCATGGACCGTCGCCCGTGGTCCGCCCTGCCCTAAAGGCCTTCTACAATTTGCTGCTGCTTCTAAGAGTCAAGGCAAAGAAGTAAAGAAGAGGAGGTGTGTGGGTTTACAGATGGCCCCCAGTATGCTGTCCCCAAGGAGAGAACCTTCTGTCTGTATTCTAGCTGCTATAGCTGCCTTCTTGGGTTTACTGTGCTTACAGTGGTAGTTAATAAGTGCACACAGAAGCAGGAAAGGCGGCTCTTTGCTTTCAGATCAGCCAAATTCATGAGGGCAGTACTTACTCTGCTACCCAGTGATTCAGCTCCGAAGAAACCAAATGGCTGATGTCAGTCAGTGTTGGAGATGAAACATTTGTGATTTAGGATTTCCAGAACAAGTATTGTGGGTATCCATCATGTAATAGGAACCTTACATTTGTCAAGCAGGACGTGCCAGGCCCTGTTCCGGGTGCTTCATGTGCATCGACTCAGTCTTCCCCATAGCTCCAAGTCAGGCCCCGTGGTTGTCATCACGGAGAAGTGAGAAAGCTGAGGCACAGAAAGGTTAATAACATACCCAAGGTCACACAGCTGGAGAGCAAAGAGCAGAGATGACAATTTATAGGATCTACCTTGAAAACCCAGTCTCAACTGCTACTCGACTACTTCCAATCTGCAGGCCATGTCCTGTTAGCCGGTCAAGAAATCAGTGCGATGGTCATGACCAGGAGAGTTGGTGAAAATGAAATAGATGAGGAAACTATCAGCTTATATCACATGCAGTAAGGATTGTTTCATGACATTTTGTCCCAGACATTTCCATAAAATTCATCTTATCTTTGTGTCCAGATAGGTTTTGTAATTCACAATTTGTCTGATTTCAGAAAGGTAACATGATACAAATACTTCACGTTACAGAACACTCCCTGCAGGATCGGAGGCGCCCTCTGTAATCAAACACATTAATATTTGTGCCGTGAAGCAGACAAATAGTCACAGTAAATGCAATAAATAAAGTTGAAAGTCGTTTGTAAGTAATTCATGTCAGGGTCTGTCTCCCAATGAGTTTTACTGCCAAACTTATAAGAAAATACGTTTTAGAGCTTTGGAGATGTCAGAATTGCAAAAGCAGACCTGATTCTGCATAAGTGTGTACAGCCTCCCAACAGGGAAACATTTCTTATCATGGGTTGAGGTTAAAAAAAGTCTGGAAAACACTGCAGGATACTATTGCTGGAATCATTTTCCGTTGGAGGTGGGGAGGAATAGGGGAGATATATTCCCTATATCTATAAGCCCAAAGCTTTAACAAGCAGGAAACCCAGGGCCAGAATGGGGAGGGGGTCTTCCGGAGGCCACCGCCTCTCCTTCCCAGAGCAAGGCCGGCCACGCAGCACAGGCCCGGGGACCACACGCCCTCTCGGAGCCCTGTCATAGCTTCCCAGCCACGCATCTCAGAGTTTGGATTCTTTTCAGGTGTTTGGGAGCGAGACTCAAGTTGCGAGCGGTCACTTCCATCAGCGGCTTCCCCCGGCAGGACACAGGCCCAGGCATCTGGCCGCAGCGTGCGGTGCCAGCGGGGGCTCTGCCCAGGCTTCAGCGAGTTCCGTAAATTTCCCGAGTCTGTGGTGGAAGCTGGTTTCCCCGGACCGGCAGCTGACATTTCCCCCTGTGGTGTTACATTCGTGTTCCCACGTTTAACATGTCAGACTGAATGAGCGTTGCGGTCTGAGGATTTCAGAGATTTATAACGGAGTCTTGAAACTTTACTTAAGGAATATGTACTTCCCCAGGCAATAACAAATATTACTACAAATGACCATATTAAATTAAAGTAACGTAGGCATTTCTGATTTGTAGGAACGTTCAACTTAATCTTCGGCGGTCTCCGATTCCCAACGAAAACACGGCTTCGCCCGGCCGCGGGTCCCCCAGCGGTTAGTCAGCAGGGAACCAACCCTCAGGTGACGGGGCTTTTCCTTAAGAATATTCACGTTTCCCCTTTTGTGCAAAAGTAATACTGGAAGGAAGAGACCCTGAAAAATCAGCCATGGTTGTATGTGGGAACCGGGAAACTTCAAAATGCTTTTTTTCCCCTGTAAACTGAGATGGATTATTTTTATAATTTTTAAGAAGAAAAGAAGCCTTTCTTATCCATTCTTGATTCCTTCCCCGGTTAGTGAGTAGGCAAGGAGCCGGGCTCAACTGCTTTTCTTCTTCATTAAGAAAATAATAACCGCCAAGTTAAAGTGCCGGTCGGTGTTTGGTAACTGGCTCTTGGGGAGAGGGAAAGCCTGATTTGTAATATCTGCCGGTTTCCATGGTGCAGTGCTCCCACCGTGGCCAATGTCAGGCTGCCACATGATGTCACTGCGCCGCGTCGGGGAACGAGGGCAGTGCTGCTAGCCCACCGTTCGGTAGCAATTCTACCAAACTGAGACCATGCTAATGGAAGTAACCCCGACTGCATAAGTAATAGTAAAACGAAGTACAATAATTAAGAACCAGTAAGTTTTGAGTATTACTGCCTTTGTCTGTAATATACTCACTTTAATTGCAAGTTCACATAATTGAAATTTTAATAATTGGTGTGTTTAATTACATTCGCATAATTTTGATGATGGGGGCTCACCAAATGCCTGAAAATGTGAGGTTTCACGCTCACAAGATGGTCTTGACAAAAACCTGTATCGATGGACTACTGCTTTGAAACTTTAGGGTTGAATGTGTCCAGAAGCAGGCAGAGTCCTGGTTGATAAGTGAGGGAGGAAGGGGAGCGGGGCAACACAGCCAGCGAGGAACTGGTGAGTTTCAGCCCAGGCCTGTGCGTGCTCCCACCGACAGTAAATCGTGCCGCCGTGGATCGTGGGTCATGGGCTGGCTGCAGGGCCATAGCCACCCATCCGGGAGAGAAGGAAGGCGGTGGACGGAGAGAAAGGCGGGCAGAGCGCTTCAGGAGTCTCAAGTTTAGTGCTTTTAACACGGTGCCTCGTTCTCATGGCTAGAAAGCCGACACACGGCAAAACAGATTGCCGTCCACAGCCGACCCAACGTGCGTGGAGGCTAAGGCGGGGGGTGCGAGTGTGTTGTAATTTGTAGTTGTTTTATATCTGAGCTTAGGAGAGCATTTCTTTTACAATGAAAAGCATGCGCTATTGATACTTTTTTAACCAGAGTGAGAGGAGACATGGAGGACCCCCCATGTTTGACAAGAGTTTGTCTGTCACTGCCTGTAACTGTCTGGGCTGATGCCCAGTCGGTCAGCCATTGCGTAGTCCACGCTATACGAGGGCCGTGGACATGCAGCATGCCCTCAGCCACTCGGAGTCAGGTAAGGGATGGAGATAAAACCACAGTATAAAGTTTTGTGTAATGATGACAGCTCTGGGTGTTGAGCCATCTCACGAGGCCCCATGAGGTCAGCACTCCCATTGCCCTGGTCCCCAGCAGGTGGCCCTCTCACATCGTGGACACTGAGACTCCCAAGACGACCAGGGTCACAGTGGGCACTGGGTCTGTTCACAGGGGTGGTGGGCAGAGCCACAGCTGACAGCCAGGCGGCGCCCACCTCCGCCGAGCCCTGTGCAGGCAATCTGTTCAGATGCAGAGTCAGATGGCCCTGGGGCAGGGGTGGGAGCTGCCCAGGTGGGAGAGGGGGTTGGGCTCTGGAACATTCCAGGGTCATGCTCCCAGTTCCCCACCAGGACATGTCTGGGACGAGGTCCCCATGCTGGAAGCCCAGGGTTCTGTCTTCCTATCATTTGCCTGGACTTCTCCTTCCTCCCAGTCTAGGTGTGATGGACCAGTCTTGGATTGGTCTTACCCTCAGCAGCACAGTTGACATACGAGTATCTTAGCAGGGTACCCGATTAACCAAAGATCAAATTCTCCCACAGAAAAGGAACAGTTGTGTGTCAACCCTTCACCTATAATTGTTAGTCCCATTTCCCAGAAAATAACACTGAGGTTTAGAGAGGTTTCTCAGCTTGCCTCAATCACGTAGTCAGTAACCCAGCCGGGACTGGAACCCTGGCCCACTCCAAGTCCCATCTTTTTCACCAAAATGTGAGATGTAAGTTTCTCGTCCTCTCCCACAGCATATCTGTGTTTATCTGACTATTTGAAACAGGAACTTGAACTCCTACACAGAACTACTGGTCCTCCTGGAAGAAGCATACGCTAGGCCTGTGGTTTTGCCCACATCGCTAGCCCCACGTTGAGAAGCTCAGCATCAGCCACTAGTAGAATAATAAAAGACAGCACTAGCTCCTTGCTTTTCTCTGAGAGCCCGCATTTTGAGTAGAAGTTTATGGAGAGGGGATAAAAAGGCACTTTGAAGAGGAGCAGAGCCATCTGAAAAGAAACGAGTACCTGCTACCGGGTGCAAACAATTCTGCTTTGCATTGTGCCTTTCTTTTTAAATCACCGCCATCCTGTAGCACCAATCCTAAGTGCTCAAGGCAAAGCATGTAGCTTTTACTGCAGTTCAGTGCTGCATATAAAATGCAGTTTATATATCTAGATTGTATTGCAGAAGCCATTCAAGAAATGTGCCATTCATGCTCCAGGTACAAAAGTAGGTGCTTTAAGACACTGTAACGATACTGTAATATTATTTCATTGGGTGTTTGATCGACTCTCAGCTTTTCCCAGGCATCAGAACTATCTGTGGATGTCCCAAAGTTCAGAACGTGAGGAAGAAAAATGCTAGGGAGTTTTGTAGGCAGGGTGTGAAATGGATTGAGTGAAACAGCATGTTTAAGTGCAGTGGAATTTATGATGAATTGTATTGAAAAAGTCAAAATACAATTGATGGAGGGGGGCATGGTACGTAGAGGACATGAGGGGGTTGGTTATGTTCTGTTTTTAGCCTGGGCAGTGGGCACAGGTGCCTGTTTTATTTCCCAGATGCTTTCAAACACTCAGTTCACTAGGCTTTCCATTGCAGTTTTCAAAAAGGCAGTTGATGAAGTCTGCCTGCCAATAATGCAGCCCGGCTGGCGTGCCTCAGTAGTTGAGCATCGACCTATGAACCAGGAAGTCACAGTTTGATTCCCGGTCAGGACCCATGCCCGGGTTGTGGCCTCAATCACCAGTGTGGGGCATGCCAGAGGCAGCCAATCAATGATTCCCATTACTGATGTTTCTCTCTCTGTCTTTCCCTTCCTCTCTGAAATCAATAAAAATATTTTCTTAATAATAATAACAATACAAAAACAATACTTGCTCTTTAGGTAAGAGATATTTCATAGATTGTTTTGAATCTCACATTACATAAATTTACGAAATGATAAGTTATGCAGTGAGGAAAGAGCAGTTGGAATATTACCGTCATAAGAGGAGTGTTGAAAGAATAATTTGGAAGTTCCCAAGATGAAATTGTCAGGAAAGGCCACCTTTGCCTTTATGGGCAATAACATCCCAGCAGGAACAGATCCTCAGCGTGCTCTTCCTCCTCGCACTGAGCTTGTCCCTTCCTCTTGAATGTGCCTGGGCTGGCTGATTCGGTCATGCCGTAAATGCTTGCTGACATGGGCCTGCAGAGTGCTAGCAACCGCTGTGGGAACTGGGGTCCTTCCTTTCAGCTAATGGCCGTGGAGACAAGGCCTTCCGTCAGTTAAAAACATTAAAAAGCCCGAAGGACTAGATGAGAACCCGGAGTCAGACACAAGAATCAGTTTTCAGGTGACCATGATGCTCACCTACCTACAAAGAGAGCCCTCTCTCCCTGGGAGTGGCTGGGAGCTTGAGAATGGGCGGGCTTTCTGCAGGCTGAAAGAAAGAGAGGACCTCCCAAGAGAGGACAGGGTTGTCACTGACGCACTGCTGTGGGTCAGGTGGAATCTGTATGTGAGTTTCCCACAAGGAGGGTTTGCCTAGGGAAGAAATGGGCCTGACTTTGAGGGACCTTCAACCAACCAGCTAGCAGATGCTTTCATCGTGTCGGAAAACGGGTTCTGTTGTGAGCTTTGAGAGTGGGACAGACCTGTGACCAAGCCCCTTTCCCAGGAGGGGGCATCTGTCAGACTCGGGGTAATTATCAGAGTCCCCCTGCTCTGTAAATGGCCCAGTCACTCACCTGCCGTTGTCCCTTCAGGTTCATGACCGACGCTGCCCGCCGGGAGCAGGAGTCCCTCAAGAAGAAGATCCAGCCGAAGCTCTCGCTGACCTTGTCCAGCTCCGTGTCTCGGGGGAATGTGTCCACGCCACCGCGCCACAGCAGTGGAAGCCTTACTCCCCCCGTGACCCCGCCCATCACGCCCTCCTCTTCATTCCGCAGTAGCACCCCAACAGGTGAGTGGCTTGGCTCTACCCCCTGGTGAAGAGTGAGTGTGTGTGTGTGTGTGTGTGTGTGTGTGTGTGTGTGTGTGTGTGTGTGTGATGTGTGCTGGGGGCCAGGGATAGGTGGTGATTCAGACCCACCTGTTTTACCCTTTACTAGTCCGGGTAGAGTTTGTTGGTTCATTCGTCTACTTATGATTGAAGAAATATTTGTGAATTACTGTTTATCGTATGTATGCGGTAATGGATTTATACTTTCCATGCCCTTACCATGACTTATGTGCAAGGGATAGGATGGCTTGTGTTTATGCAGGTGGAGGAGTAGACAAACTAGATGGCCATGTGTTGGTTATTGTTGAAGCTGTATGATGAGTGCATAGGGGTTCAGGACACCAGTCTCCCAATCTTTGCTTCTGGAAAATAGTTCCCATAATAAAATGATTAATATAAGAATATGTAGAGTGCCTCCCCCGCGCCAGGCAAAGGAGACCTGTTCCTGTCCCGAAGAGCTTGGGCCTCGTGGAAGATGTTGGCCTTCTAGGGGGCCCACAAGCACACTCTTGTCTTCCCCTCCCCAAAGTGCAAGTCACTGAAAAATGAAACAGCAGTCCGAGGTGAAGTTCAAAATCAAGTTTATTAGTGCAGAAAGCTAACCTACTGGGCGGGCGGAGCGTGGATTCGTAGCCATTGGGCTTCGTAGTAGGTCTCCCTGGGGTTTAACTTATTTCCTCAATCACCCTTCTGAGCTTACCTCACAGTGTGCACAGATCCGTGTGCACCCGGCCCTCCACTGACCATGCGCCATACTTCTCCCAATTCAGAGATCCATTGAGTCACTGCTCCCCTGGGGCAGGAGTGAGGAAAGATGGAAGAAAGAAGCTGGAAAGGTCTCTCCTTTTCTTTTTCCCATCTGAGAAGAAGGGAATATATTTTCCTTCTCCCCACTTGGAGTATAGGCGCAGGTATTAACCAAGTAAATGCACCAGTAACAATGACACTGTGACCATGACAGTGCTCGGTGGAGGAACTCAGTGATGTGAAAGCATCCAGAGAGAAGTCCGGCGGACCAGGGAAGGCTCCCCTTGAATGATGAGTGGGAGGCAAGGCGGACCAGCGAGAGGAGGAGCAACTGGGGAAGGGACTCCCTAATGCGTGTGGGGAGATGCTGGGTTGAACTGGGTTGAACGAAGGAAAGCTGGTTTCCTTAAGGCACGGCCTTCATATACATTGTTATTCTCCAGGGGGAGAATTTAGTAAAATCTCCCAAACTTAGTTGACTCTGATTCTGGGACCTCTTTCCCTAGGGCCGTGTTCGGCAAACTGCGGCTCGCGAGCCACATGCAGCTCTTTGGCCCCTTGAGTGTGGCTCTTCCACAAAATACCACGGCCTGGGCGAGTCTATTTTGAAGAAGTGGCATTAGAAGAAGTTTAAGTTTAAAAATGTTGGCTCTCAAAAGAAATTTCAATCGTTGTACTGTTGATATTTGGCTCTGTTGACTAATGAGTTTGCCGACCACGGGCCTAGGGGCATCTCGGGGGCTCATGGTGGACCTGTGTTCTGTCAGGGTTGGAAACAGGACCCGTGTCGGAGGCCGACAGACCAGACTTCCTACCTGAGCAGCTCCCTTCACAAGTTACTAATAAGTACACCTGTTCCATAGATTTCTGTGTTCGAGTCTAACGTGAGAGCCCCTGTATGCACCCGGCGTCCAATAAATGTTTGTCTGTGCCATCGAGAGTCTCCATCTGGTGGCTTCAGGAACAGATCAGGGTCATTCTTCCATGGAAGAGGGGTCGGTTCCTTTGTGCTGGGCGTTTGTCCATTTCCTTACATCGGCCCCCGTGCTTCCCTTGTACTTCATTCTGCGGAGGCGTACTTTCCAGCATGCTGTGTAACGTGTACCGTGTGAATCCAAGGCATGCTGGGAGACTGTAACTCTGTGGTCGTCTTTTCTGAGCATTTCTGCGGAGATTTATTCACACAGAATATAAATGAAGGGGCCGTTATGCACCTGGGTGTGCTTTGTGCACGACTTAATATTGACTGACTTGTGGCCGGCACCAGATAACCACGGCTGCCTCAGTTAGTAAGTTTCCTTAGAACCCCAGGAAAATCAAGACAGTTTAAAAGTGAGAGTTTATTATTTTTCATGTAAGAATGTTCGGGGGAAATGGAATCATTCATTTCCTTTCCCTCAGCCCTAAAGAAATCTTTCTGACACCTTGCCTATTTTAGCAATTTCCCACCGCGAGGATGAATTTATGTTGTGGTAACGATGTATCACTTTCAATCTGTCAAGATCATTGGTAAGTTATTTGCTGCTTGAAGAATGTTCCATGTAAACATCAAAAATTAGCAGGGGAAATGGTTTCTTAAACCCCTACCCCGTACAATTTTGATTGTGTACATTTTTCAATGTTTGAAATGTTATTTTACCTGTAGTTAGAGAGATCAGCTTCTTTTTCCCGACTAATGTGGTTTGAGTCACTTTCGCTGCCAGGTTATAAATAATATTCTATGTTTCTGCCTTCTGCATTCATTCTCCCAAGGCCCATATTCAAGGCACAGTCCTGGTCCAGAAGTAGGTCATCTTTGGAACATTTCATTTACAAAACATTCTTTACAGTTCACTGTCGCGATGAGACGGGATCTGAGCTCAGTTTCATCTGGAGTCTTGGGTATTGCTTAGGTATTCTTGGAACCAAGATGTAGTTTGGAATTTCTAAATCCTAGGAGGGTCTTCTCATCTCTTCCTTTTCATTTCCTCTCCTTATTTGCTTGGTTTCGTGTGTGTGTGTGTGTGTGTGTATTTGTCTGTGTATAATTTAAAAGTATTCACTTAAGCAAAGGTTAGAATGGCTAAAAATCATGGATCAGCACACTTTCTATGAAGGACCAGATGGTAAACACCTCATGCTCTGCGGGCCATCAGGTCTCTGTTTCAGCTCTTCAGCTACAGAATTACACACACAAACGGGCATGGTGTGTTCCATTAAAAGTTTTTGTACAACTCCATGTACAAGCACAGGCATGACTGGGCCCACCGGCCATGGTTTGCAGATCCCTGACTTAAGTCATAAAGATACAGAATTGAAAGATCAACATATTTGAATTCCCTAAAAATGAAATGTTAAAACAATTCATACCTTTCTCCTTTCTCCTGATAATACCTGGAGTGTAAGTACTAAGGAGGAGTGGCAGCTGGCATTTGTAGCATGTTTACTGGCTGTGCTTACCGTATACTTTATGTATGATGCTGTTTTTAATCCTCGCACCAGTCCCATTGAGATAACACTATTATTTCCATGTACAGCTCAAAGAAATAGAGGCTTAGGAAGGTCAACTTGCACTAAGCCCCATGTTTCCCTGTTCAAAAAGGTGGTCTTTCCAGTGGACTCACACTTGCTCTCCACATTCATACCTTTTTTACAACTATTGAACCTTTAGTCCTCTAGCTGCCCCAATTACTACCTGTCAGCTCCAAACCCCCAAAATACAGCAACCTGCTAGGACCCTGGGACTGTGGTTGACCCTCACACACAGGAACTATGCTACCACCAGCTTGTCAGAACTAGAGAATTTGCTGGTTTCTTCAAGTCAGAGTCTTCCTTAAGCATGAGCTGGAGCTGACTCCAGACAGCCAATCTATACTAATAAAAGGGTAATATGCAAATTGGTCAGGACGCCCTCACAGTAATGACCGAACAGCAGGCTGTGTGGAGCAACCAGGTCAGCAGGGTGGGGCAGTTGGGGGTGACCAGGCCAGCAGGTAGAGGCATTTAGGGGTGATCAGGCTGGTGGTGGGGGGGTCGGGGGTAGGGGGGAAAGGAGCGATCAGGCAGGTAGGTGAGCAGTTAGGAGCCAGTGGTCCCAGGTTGAGAGAGGAGGGATCAGGTCTAAACCAGCAGTCAGACATCCCCCGAGGGGTTTTGAATTGGAGATGGTGCTGGCTGGGCTGAGGAGAACCCTCCCACCCCCCCAACCACCATGCACAAATTTCGTGCACCAGGCCTCTAGTTGTTAAATATTCAGGTTTGCAAACTACTTAAAGTATTAGCTTGAAATTGGCCGGGGGAGAGCATTTATACCAGTGAAATTAGCAAATGCTACCTGTCAGGACTTCCGCACGCCCCACTATACCTTTATACCACTCTCTTTTCCTTTTAATACTTATCAGATTAATCTTATTTAGTTTGTAGTTCAAGGGATCAGGGCCTAACTAGGTCTGTGAATCAGCCTAAAGTAAAAATCAATCACTAATAAATAAATATTGGCCACTGCAAACAATGGATTGCTCCACAGCCATTCACAACAAAGGTATGGGTCACCGTGTAATGACATTATCCAGTTATAAAACTACATATGCAGTATGATCCCAATCTTTTTTTTTTTCTTTTTACTTCAAAAAAGTGAACTGTGGTTACTTTAATGTGATGGGAAAATAGATACTCTTTTCTTTTTCCTAGTTTCTAAAGTGAGCCTGTATTACTTTTGCAACTAAAACAACTGTTCAGCACATATAACCAGAAGATCCAGACAAGATGGCGCTGACCCTGCTTCCCCGTCCCCTCAAAAAGAGAAATTAATCAATTTCTTTCAGATTAATTCCATGGCCTTTCAGGGTTAGGGGCAGGGAGGTCATTCTCTAGCAAGGGCCTTTAGCCAGCAGATTGTTTGCGTTATTAGTGCCTGTAGTTTAGTTGAGAAAGTAATTTCTTTTTTTCCTGTTCCCACATTGGCCCACTGGACCTCTTCAAGGAGTGACTCTCAGTCAGGCTGAGATGGAAATCACCCGGAGAATTTTTCAGCCCTTTGCCTGGCTTCCACCCCGAGACTCTGACTTGGTTGGTGGGCGGGACTTTGGCACTGGTGGTTTTAAAAAGTTCTCCGGCGTTAACTCTCACCTGTAGCTAGAGTTGAGAAGCCACTGCTTTGCAACGTGACCGTCCAGTTGTCCTAACTGGGTTTTCTTGCTTGGGTTAACATTTCCCCACCTCGCCTGGAGAAAGGTGACTGCAGCCACTCGCTCAGCCTCGGAAAATGCGTCCAAGGGGACTGAACAGATGCATGCTTGTGTCTTAATGGAGAAGCCATGGAAAGAGTTGGCCAGGTTTCGGGTTATAATAGCGTTGCATAGTCTCTCCTGGAAAATATTTGTATATATATTTTGGCTAACTCGGGGGGAAAAAATTCAAGTATTAAACCAGAGAAAGGCACCCAAGGAAATGAAACCTGTGTGTGCGTGTGTGTGTGCACGCTTTCTAGTTCAGGCTACCTATAACAGTGAAGTCACAGCTTATATCTATTAATGCATAATTTAAGTTTCTGTATTGTGTTATTTCATGTCATATTCCTGTGTCTCCTGCTATTTAGCCTTAGAGTACACCTTTAACATTCTTTTATGGCTTTTTACAATACATTGTTCAAATTATAAGGATTTTGAAATTTTCAGGAGATACTGACATACAGCAAGTCATTTTAGAAAGTAAATGTTTCCCTCAGGGTGGAAATCACTGTGCAACACAGACTTATAGAACTGGTGGGATTATGCTTGACATTTAGAAGCGTATGCCTTTGTTTTTAGAAGGCAAAATAAACCTAAATAGGCTTAATGACAGCAGACAGTCTCAGAGAAGAAAAAGATAAATTAAGGTAAGATCTAAAATAACATACCTCCCCCACTCGTCCAAAAGAAGAGAATGAAATAGGAAAAATCATGGAGAGATCAATCCTATCTGGTTTAATGGTGGAAAATGAGAAAAGCAAACTATTGCAGCCTCACTGAACTTTGTGACCTATTTATGAAATTCCTGAGGCCACAGTTTGGTATTTCTACCAGGTTCTGCCCTGAAAAGCTGAATGTCTGCATGAGGCCTAGGACACATTTCTAAAACCTTCCTATTCCAAAGCTGGCCTGATTTATGTTTCCCGGTTCAGCACTCGCTGTGTTATCTGGCTTAGTTGGGGTCAGGGTCTCTAACACACCCTTTCCTGGCCTGAGGTCTGTTTGCTTGTTTGTCTATATTCCACTTTGTCCTAATCATTGTTCTTTCACCGTCTTTGTTGATTGACTTGTAAACCCTTTCTCCTGCTTCCTGAGTGGCTTGTGGTTAGTTTGGCTCCCTTCCCCACCATCTCGGGTGGCTACTTGTGTTTAATCTCTGCTTGCTGCTCAGAGTGTTGGTAGAGAACGGATGGCAACCTTGAAATAGTATTTCAATGACTGTTTCACTTGTAAGAGCTTCCAAACAAAACATGTTGTGATTTTACGTGAAGAAAACAATCAAATCAGTGCTGATTTGTAATGATAATAATAATAATAATAATAATAATAATAATATAATAGACTATAGCCCTTTATGGTACACGGAAGCATGCACATTCACTACGTAACCTGATCCTTATTAACACTGATGGGACACAGGGCAAGCATTATTGTTAGCCCACTTTAAAGACTCAGAAACTGCCCAGTCGACCTTTGAACCAGGAGGTTCAATTCCCAGTAGGGCACATGCCTGGGTTGTGGGCTCAGTCCCCAGTGTGGTGGATGCTGAGGCAGCCGATCAGTGATTCTCTGTTATCATTGGTGGTTCTCTCTCTCCCTCTCTGAAATCAATTAAAACATTTTTTAAAGATACAGGAATTAAGACTCATTGAAGTGATAACTTGCCTAAGTCCATGTGGTGCCCAGCTGGAGGTGATCCTGTTTTCCACGCCACCAGGATTTGGCAGCTTTTCCTTTGGCGTAATTTACTGAGCATCTATTTTGTTAGAGGCACTGTGCCAGCTATCAGAGACACAGAAGAGCAGAAGACTTTTCTCTAATCCTTGTAGATTAGAATTTACATCTCTCGGTAGAAGCATTTTATACACATGTAGGACAGGCACCTCATGAATGGGACCTGCACACAGGTGGACTAAATTACCAGCATGGATGATTAGTAAGGCAAGACAGACATCACACGTGGTCATTCTCTCTCTGCTGTCTTAGTGCGGCAGTGAGTGGTATAGTCACACCCAGAAAATGTCTAGATCTTGTAAGACAAATGTACATTCCAAGGGAGAAGGAAGAAAGTGAGAGCAGTGGGGAAGTGGTTTGGGGCCCAGTTTTATAGCCCACAGTCATTTGGGCATGTCAGCTTGGGGAGTAGTAAGCAGCCCTGGATATGTTGACAGCAGCATCGAGGGGGGTGGGGTGGAAATGTAGAGCCTGGGCCGCCTTCCAGCACTTGGGAGCACGGAGATAAAGTGGCTAGACGAGAGCCTCTGGCCTCGGTGGGACCTGGATCCAGATCTTGGTTCTGCTGCTTGAGAGAGAGATGGCCTCACACCCTGGTGCCTGTCTTTTGTGGACGTATGTTTTCATTCCTCCTGGGTCAATGTCTGGAGGGGAATTACCAGGCCAACATCATTTTGGTCTTGCGGCCTGAAGAAGCGTGTGACCTCTGTGGGTCACGGCCTCCTCGGCTGGGAGGAGGAACGGTGTGGTCTGATGCCTGTCCCCTCAGAGCTGCTTGGAGGGCGCTGTTCCCCCAGCTGCTCTGAGGCAGGTGCAAGGATGTATGCAGCTGCTCTGTTCCCAGTAGCCCACCCTACCCAGTAGTCCACCTGCTGGTAAATGGAGGAACAAATGGGATCTAGTTGTACGATGGAATACTATTTAGCAATAAAAAGGAATCAAGTACTGATACACAGAAAAATGGGTGAATCTCCAAAACACGATGCTGAGTGAAAGAAGCAGACACAAGGGTACATATGAAATTCCAGTACAGGCCGACTGACCTGTGACCATGGAAATCAGCACAGCAGTGAACTTGAGGGGAGGGGAGTGGGAAAGGTGTGCATGAGAGCTCCCTGGAGTGCTGGCTGCAGTCCAGACCTTGACTGGGGTCTTGGTTACACAAAGGCATACATTGATCAGACCCATCGCATTACACTAGTGTAACTAAGATCCATGCATTGTACTGTATGGATTTACCTCAGTTGGAAAGAAGGAATTGGTGGCCCAGGCAGAAACAAGAGACCAGAGCCCACAGCTTCCACCCATTCCTTGACCCGGCAAGTACATTTCCTCTGCTGTAAACAGTCATTAAGAACAAAGGAAGTAAATAAATGCAGTAGTTAGAGGAGGCAATCTCTGGAATTTCCTCCCCATTAAAGAAAGACCGTAAACAGAATCCTTTAGTGTCCGCTTTCTTAGCTTAGGAACATGCAGGAAACAGCCGTGCAGCCACATAAAACAATTGCAAAACATACATATATGAGAGAGAGAGAGAGAGAGAGAGAGAGAGAGAGAGAGAGAGAGAGAGAGAAAGAGAGAGAGAGAGAGAGAGAGAGAGAGAAAAGAAGAAGGAGGAGAAGGAGGAGGAGGAGGAGCGGGAGGAGGAGGAGGAGGAGGAGGAGAAGCAGCCAGTAGCCAAACCCTGGGTCTTAGGTCCCAGTTAGAACTGGTTAATGACTGATAGAAAGTCATAGCATCTGGGTCTCCCAACATCCAAAATGTAGAAAATGCTTCACAACGTTGAGAATGTTAAAGTGAACGCTGCCCATTTTCAGCCCACATGGAGCACTGGCTCTGTAACAGGCAAGCCCACTTGATAGCAGCTTATCTGCTGATTCAATATTTGCAGTGAGAGAAAGGTGTCAATAATTTACCTTCTGATGAAGATATTTTTGAGGCCTACCATTTTAGCAATACCACAGTTAACCATTTACATTTAGTCATAAACCTAAATTTCATGTACACTATTCACAGTTATTGAAATAATTAAAAATAATTAGTCTACTGTTAAGAATTCCCACCGGGCGTCTTGGAGGTCTTTCCCATCATGTTTCACCGGGTGCTGGAAACACCATGAATGGCAAGGCTTTAGTCCTCAAACCTTGTTGCCGTGTGTGTGTGTGTGTGTGTGTGTGTGTGTGTGTGTGTGTGTCTGTCTGTGTCTCCCAGCAGCGGTCTCTGCACTGGCCAAAGAAATATCAAGAGCCATCACAAGACAAAGTTATTTAAAGGGCACACATAAAGATGGTGCCGCTCACGCCCCCTCCGGAAAAAGCACGCAGTCTCTTTAAGCCGAGGCCCAGCACTCACTTGCATGCCAACAGCCATCAGTGCACACTTCTCCGTCATTTTCCTTTGACCGTGAGTACCAGCACCAAAACGTGAGCGCTAAAGAGAGCGGCCTATTGTTGGCCTGGGAAACGGTGCGATGCCATTGAAAACACCCAGATGCTCAGGCCCCAGCACACCTCTGCTGGGAAGGTGATGGAGATTTAACACCTGCTGGATTCGTCACTGGGCCAAATGTGTGTGTCTCCAAAGAACCTTTTTCTCTTCCCCTCCCCTCCGAAACCCAGCACATTAAAATCGGAGCAGCCCTTTCAACTTGGTGGGTACCATGGCCGTGAGCGTGTTTAATGTCTTTTCCATGTGGCTCTGGTTTTAACAATGGAATGATCCCCAGGCACACCCAGCTGCACAGCATTAAAGAATCTGCAGAGAACTGGGAACACTCTGAGCTCATTTGTTCTTGCTGAAAAGACAATCAAGGTACAGAATCGACCTGCTTCTGCTTCTTCCCAAGCCTTTGTTCAGGCTTCTCGGAAGCGTGCTCAAAGGGGAGGGGTGGTGCGTGACAGGAGGGAGAGACGGGCTGCCGGGGACTTTCTGGTGCCAGGGAAGGCACGGTTGCTGGTAGTGCCACCAAATTCTGTTCACGTCTCTTCATCAAACCAGCACCAAGTCGGCTTGATCTCATCAGATCCAAGATGTGTTTCATACTCCGCTGGGCTGAATTAGTACTTTTTTAAAACCTAGCCAGTTGATGCTCTCTTTGGTATGGAAATACACATAGGAAATCACCCCCAAGAAATCAAATGGGGGGACCCCTGGAATTTGACATCTGATAATGCTGCAGTGTGCTCTCTTTTCTATCTACGTATCCCTTTTAGGTGGTTACAGGCCCCAGAGCAGGCTATGCTGGGAGAAACTGCTTCTCTGCTTATCAGGATAACGTGGGGTAAGGTAGCTAAATAGTGCCTGCCACCATCTATCCCCTAGGTGTCTCTGCAGCCTGGTTCTCAGGGGAAGTTTTAGTTTTCAAATAGATACTTTTTTCCCCAAAATTAGCCTAGCCCTAGCTGGTTTGGCTCAGTGGAAAAAGGGTCAGTCTGTGGACTGAAGGGTCCCGGGTTGGATTCTGGTTAAGGGCACAGGCCCAGGTTGCAGGCTTCGTCCCCAGTGTGTGGCATGCAGGAGGCAGCAGATTAATGATTCTCTCTCATCGTTGATGTTTCTATCTCTCTCTCCCTCTCTAAAATCAATAAAAATATATTTTAAAAAACAAAATTAGCATAATTTTCAAATCAGAAAAATACATGGAGAGCAGATATCTTTTGTAGCAAATCGAGAACACCATGCTTTCCAGTGAGCGATTTCGAGCTCTCTGAGATAGGCTGTAACATTTACCGTTAAAGTTCTAGCCACAGTGTTTGGAAAGCAGTTGGGTAGAATCTTCAGTCCAGGGGCGGAGGGACCTGGACAAGTTCGGCCCATTGGCTTGTCCAGGGCTCAGTCTGCAGGCAGGGTGTGCAGCCTTCCAAGTCTAATGCACTGGCAATTATGGGGACAGTGCCGGGCAGCCGATTGAGGGTGACGTTTGGGGACATGATCAAGATCTGGTACCTTAACTAGGCCCCCAAACCCCCCCCCACCCCCTTAGTGGTCACTTTCTCATGTTACACAATGCTCTAAACCTTTACTGTGCCGAAAGGCGCCCTGAAAGTGACCCGATGAAGTGGGTATTGGCAGAACTCGGTGCGGTGAACGGTGTTTCACTGCCATGAGAGGGAGGCAGTCTTTGAAAAAAGCGTTTAATTAAAGCCGCTTGGTTTCAGTAATGGACGTGTGCAATTTAGACTAGGCTATGCGGTACCCGAAGGAAAACTGTTTTCTTAAGACTAACACAGCCTGACAAATGACTCACTTTTAAAAGCAGAAAATGGAAAAGGTTGCCGCTCCGTTGGGAGCGAGCTGCCAAGGGCTCTGGGGGGGAGGGGCCGGTTGTGACAGGCTGGAGAGGGTCCCTCCACCACCTGTGGGCACACACCTCGGCCCCCGGGGCTTTCTCCCTAGCAGATGAATAAGCCCCTTTTGGAAACTAAAACCATAACATTAAAATTATGAAGTAACTGCAAATATAAAATTGGGGATTTAGGAAAACTTTTTTTTTTTTTTTCCAGTAAGTCAGAGTTTCTGGAATAACTATATAATGAGTATGCATTACAGACACATAAATACATCCTTGGTTACTAATACATGCTACTTGGAAAATAAATAGCAAATTAGAAGTTTCATAGAATCCAGGTAACGAGTTTGTAAATAAGCTAGCGGGCCGTGTTTCCTAAAATGAATAAGGAATACATATTCCCGAAAGGGTTTTCCCCTCTCCTTTTTTTGCTTCTCAACAAAGATCTGTTTCCTGGCATCCTCAGGAGAGGAAGGTTTGCCAAGACTAGAAAGCTTGTCCTTGGCCCCGTGGGAGGCCTTCCAGCTCATGCTGTAAAGGTGGCATTCTGATGCCCACGGCCATTTGCATCCTGTCAGGCAAGCAGGGCAAACTGCAAAGTGAATGATGCTAACCATATACTTGAAGGAGCTTCATCTTTGTGGTCGTTGTGCCTCTTTAAAAATAGCACCACGCAGCCTCCTGGAATTTTGGTCCACACTGTCTGTGTTTTCTATCATCCACGAGTATATTTTGGAAAAGGGACAGGACTGAAAAGCAAATGGATATTTTCCCAGAACACTTCGCCTCATTTCTCAGCTTCCAGAAGATTCGGAGGGATATCGGGTTCCTGTCTAGAAGGTGTTCTGAGAGGCCTGAATTGGTTAACCTGCTAAACCACGTTGTTATGCAGGTGCCCAACTAATGGTTGTTATAGATTCTTCTCCTGGTCAGAGAAAGATGCTCGAGTCTGTTCCGCATGCCTGTTCTTTGAGGCTTGTAGTCAGTCATCTTCCCTCTGTGTTCATGGTGCTTGCCGACCCAAAGGCCATGACCTGAAGTTCGCTCAGGTGACCTGAGCATGGTGTTAATAAGTCTGAGGTCATGGGTTTAATTCCCATTGTGAGCCAGTTCACTTGCTCCATCCTGGGGCCATGAACCATGCCCTTGATGCTGGTTGTATGTCAATCACCAGGTAGGGTGATCCCTAGAAATCTCTAAGAAAAGGATCGGGGCGATATGGGAAACACACAAAGGGCCAATCCGGTTCTCAGAGATGTGCCTCACCCTCTGGCTTACCCCACGGGATCAAGGTCAGTGTGAGATCAAGGTCAGTGTGAGAATATCAAGAGTATGAAAAAAACAACTCAAAGCCACATCTCTGTGAAGCGCTCTGAATGGCCTCAATTTATTCAGTGACAAAGCAGCAGTATTGCTGTAACGTGTATCTTCATGGCCTTTTGTGTTCAGTGCAAATGTCATTAGAATATTCGGGAAAAATGGGAGACTAATACAAATTGGTAAAAGTAATTGTCTTATGACTGGGGAGGCCTCAAACCACTTTGTTGCCTAGAAAGGACAGAGATTCGATGACTTGGATGGAAGGGGGCCAGTTCCACTTACTGCTCTCTTTAAAATGACAGAGAGATGAAAGAGAGCTGCTCCCGCCCCTCCTCCACCCGTGGGAAAGAATTTCTGGAAGAGTAGCAGGTGGGTGAGACAGTGGCTTTATTGTGTAAGCTGTCATTTCTTAACACCCATGAATTTAGGAGGTGCATTACTGCCCCAAGTCCTCCCGATTAAAGAAAGCAAAGGGGGAACAACAGATGGCAGGTAGCATCAGAGCCAGGTAGAGACCATCTTGGCTCTCGTAATTTGTAAGTTGTGACCAGCATTCTTTTTTTAAGAAGTAGAGCCCAGCCGATGTGCTCAATGGTTGAGCATCAACCCATGAACCAAGAGGTTCCCGTTCGATTCCTGGTCCAGGCACGTGCCCGGGTTTTGGGCTGGATCCCCAGTAGAGGGCATACAGGAGGTAATTAATGTTTCTCAATGATGTTTCCATCTCTCTATTCCAATCCCTTTTTCTCTCTCTAAAAAAAGAAAACATATTTTTTATTTAAAGAAAAAGTAGAAAATAGATGCTTCACACTTGGTAAAGATAAGTATTATCTGGGGAAACCTTTAGTTTTGTGTGTGGTTTTCTGAGTTGTGATATAAAATGTTAGTTTTTACTGGGTCATGGTCAGACATTTGAAAGCCAATGATCTAGACTCCCTTCCTCATACGAGTGTAGTGTCAAGCCCAAGGTTATGTAGCCAAATTGGTCTATACAACATTCAAGTCCACTGACACTGAGTGTGCTTTCATAATCAATTGTGTTATATGCCTAGTTCTCCATTCATAAGACCTTCATTAGACCAGACCCATACAGTTTCTTCTGGGCCTGTGGACCCTGGGATGTCCCCAGACTCCCCAGGCCCAGCATGAGCACAAGGTCCCTCCCTAGAGTTGAACCACAAGGAAGCAGGGAGGGGGAAATGCCTTTTCTCCATAGGCCTTTCTTGGTAGAAATCTCTCCTTTGTGAAATTAGCTATTGATCTTAGGCACTTAGCATGCTAGACCATCACGAGGCCCATCAAATGGAGTAAAAGTGGGAGAAGACACAGTCTCAGGGACGCAGTGGGAAAGAGGAGACCGTGGCGCAGCAGCGAGACCAGTGAGAACGCCGCCTGTATTTGTGCCAGGAAATGAGAGCGACGCAGGGAGGAGAGAAGGCGGCTGTGGACGCCTTCTTGGAGAAGACGATCTCCTACCAGAACTTGTTTGGCATTTGGATTTGAAACTCGGGGTGCAGGCCCTGCTTTCTCTCCACAGGCGGCCTTTTTTCCCTCCCAGAGAGTCAGCTGACCAGAATCCAAGGCTTTCTATGTGAGTGTGTTCTCTGGGGTGGGTGCAAATTATTTCTTGCAAGTATGGAAGGCACGCGTATAGCCACCTACCTCTCCTGGTCCCGTAAACCTGAGGTGAAAATAGCTGTGAGTTCCTCTGGGTTTTAGCACCACGAGCCTCTGATAGTTTTGGAAGCATTTTCCCCAGAGCCAGCTTAAACCAGTGTATCTTTACATGCTTGCTTCTAATGAGCTACAGTTGCAGATTACAGAAAGCTGAAATCTTTTATGTAGAAAACATGGAGCGAGAAGATGGTCAAGTTTCCTCATTTCTCAGAGGTGCTGGCCCTCAGGCGGAGCTGGGGCAGCCTGAGTGTTTGTTCTCCCTGAGCATCTCGAGTTGGTATTTCTTGCCATCGCTCTTCTTCCCTTTCCTGTCCTTGTCTTTTTTTTTTTTTTTTTTTAATATATTTTATTGGTCCTAACTGGTTTGGCTCAGTGGATAGAGCGTTGGTCTGCAGACTCAAGGGTCCCAGGTTCGATTCCGGTCAGGGGCATGTACCTTGGTTGTGGGCACATCCCCAGTATGTGCAGGAGGCAGCTGATCAATGTCTCTCTCATTGATGTTTCTAGCTCTCTATCCCTCTCCCTTCCTCTCTGTAAAAAAACCAATAAAATATATTTTAAAAAATAAAATAAATTTTATTGATATTTTTACAGAGAGGAAAGAAGAGGGATAGAGAGCTAGAAACATCGATCAGCTGCCTCCTACACACCCCCTACTGGGGATGTGCCCGCAACCAAAACCAAGGTACATGCCCTTGACCGGAATCGAACCTGGGACCCTTCAGTCCATAGGCCGACGCTCTATCCACTGAGCCAAACCAGTTAGGGCTCCTGTCCTTGTTTTGACGGGGAAGAAATAGACGGAGTTGGTGATAAAGCGGAGAGTACTGACTGGCCAACCACAGCCTCTGCCAAAGCCCCAAAGCCTAGAGCCCTCTGGGAGCCTGCCCTTGGCAATGGTAATGACTTGTGTGGGAATTTGCGCAGTAACCTCCCCAAGGACCGACTCCACCAAGGAGTAACCCCCTTGTCTAGACTGTACGAACCGGTAAAGTCATCACTACCTGGGGTTTCCAAGCTAAAAAGCAGCAATAGAAACCACTGCCTCTCGTCTTGAAGGGCTTTCAAGTATAGAGCGCTCATTGTGGGAGCCTGCGCTTCTCACCTGGGCCCCGCCCTCTCGCTGGGAAAAGCAATGGAAATTCCTACCGACTCCACACCCCAGAACCGACACCCCATCTCAACTTCTACACAGCTTTCTATACACTCCCTGCTCTCAACTTCTACACAGCCTTCTATACACTCCCTGCTCTCAACTTCTACACAGCCTCTGTCTCCTGCGTTTCACACCTGGGACACTACCTGGGATTTTATTCTTAAATTTATTTTGAGAATGGTCCAACTTCTTGCTTGCCAAATTATTGATTAATGAGATAAAAGCAGTTTAATGCATGATATTTTAAGAAACTAGGCTGACAGCCCAGCTGGTGTGGCTCAGTGGTTGAGCACTGAACCATGAACCAAGAGGTCACTGGTTTGATTCCTGGTCAGGGCACATGCCTGGGTTGCAGGATTAATCCCTAATAGGGGGTGTGCAGGAGGCAGCCGATTGAGGTTTCTCTTTATCCCTCGTCCCTTCCTTCCTCTCTAAAAAAATATATATATATATATATATATATATATATATATATCAATAAAAACATATTTTTAAAAAAAGAATGCAAAATAAAAGAAACTAGGCTGGCAAACTTACTCAGAGATTAAAAGGATTCAGACTTTCAACTCAGTGCTCTTTCCTCTCGAGGTACTTAGCAGTGTTGGCCATTGTCATGATGATAGCATGGATGGGACTGGAAAAGGGAACCGTGTGAACCCCGGAGGGAAAGGGGACAGGGCAAGACCTGCCCTGAGTCTCCTAAGGGTAGAGGCAAAATCAGGTGACTGAACTCTACTGGGTCCAGTAGAGTAAACTTTTCAGAAATTACGTTAAAATAGAGATTATCTCCAGAGCCAAATACATCAGGAGTTAGGATTTATGGAATAGTTACTGAAATCGGTTGAAGGGAGACCCTCTGCCCCCTACCCTGCCTTGGCAAGGGACACTGAAGGTAGCCTGTGGTGTGCTCGCCTAAAGGAGTGACAGTGTCAGTCACCATGTGGGGACAGCTAGAACATGCTGGGTGCCTTGCTAACCATGCTATTCATATCCCCTTTTCATATGTGAATGAATGGGGATGGGGGTGGGGTGTCAGAGAGGCTGAGTAACTTGCCCAAGGCCACACTGCTCTATTAGTACATTCAGGTGCCTGGACCTTAAGCCAGGTCTCCCTTCTCCAAAGCATATTCCTCCCTGACTACTGAAAAGGTGAAACATGAAATGCGATTGTTCCGTGTGCCCTTCAGGAGCACGCAGTACATCCAATGCTCCTGGGACGATGATTTTCCAGGCATGATAGGAGAGGTAGTCTTGTTAACACACAGGACAGACGTTCGAATGCCTACTACACGTCAAATGAATGTGCAAAGAGAGGAGACATAACCCTGGACCTCCAGGAGCTCAGAGACTTGTGCGGGAGGCAGATGATGAAATCCACACAGGACGCCAGGTTCCCCCATAGAGACAAGCTCTGCGCATACATAGAAGGAAGGGGCACCTCGCCCAGACTTGGGGCGCGGAGGCACATACTTCGAGGGAGTGATACCCTACTGAGTTTTAAGAATGAGTACATCTAAGGTGAAGGGAAAGCAGATGATATGCGAGTCTGGCCAGCTCAAGATGGGTGGGGAAGGAGGAAATGCCCAGAGGACAAGAGTGTGCCCTGCTTTCCAAGTGAAGCGGGAAGCTGTTAGAGGATTTTAGCCAGGAATGTGGTGGTTTGCCTACATTTTAAAGTGATGCTTCTACCTGATGCATGAATGTTGCTGGACGGTGGGACTGAGAATGTCTGATGGGTTGGGGGGATCCATGCAGCAGTCCAGGGGTGACAGCAGTGGCATGGGACCGCAGGGTGCAGATGTGGGTGGACTTGGATACTTGGAGGAAGAGCCTGCAGGATGAGATGGGGATCTGGAGGGGAAAAGCAGTGCCTCCTGGGTTCTCTGCGGAGCAGCTGAGTGGGTGGTGGAGCCATTTCCTGAGCATGAAGGGGCAGGAGCAGGTTTTTACGGCAATATCCAAACAAGGACTCTCTTAGAACCATGACCTTGAACCACCTCTGTCATGAGAAGCTGTCGTTCAGTAGTCTCCCAACTTTTCCCAGTGGCCTGGGAGCATCCTAAAAGCATGGTCCCCTGGGACCCACCCTAGATTTGGTGAGTCAGAGTCCAGGAGTGGAGCCGGGCGCCAGGAGCAGGCAGCAGCTCCCAGGCGATGCCAGCCCCGCCGGCCCGCACCAGTCCAAGGCCGGCTGCGATGGCCTGAGCCTGAGCAGCATTCCTCCCAGGTGCCGACCAGCACCACCGCCGGCATCTGACCTGTGTCACTGCCCAGGAACCACGAGCAGTTTTCCCAGGCAAGTCACAAGTCCAAGTGCAGGTGGGCCGCCTGCCCTCATTCAGGCCCTGCCTCTTTGATGCTTTTCCCTTGACGTCCGGAGTATCCTAACAAGTGCGGAGCCTGAAAGAATAGCTTTCCCCTAAACGACAGGAAGGCTCCCACACAGCACCGTCATTCATAAGCACCTAAGCTCAGAGGTCTGTCTCAATGATCGGATCCTCGTAAATTGGAGGATTGGTTCTGGAAACCCCATGAGCCCCGGCTTTCTTGAGAGATTTATGGCACTTTCCGCTCACACGCGGGCCAGGAATAACATCTCAGCTCCCTCCGCATTTCTGGGTTTTGTTCCTGGGGGGGAGGGTTGGGGGGTGTAAGGGAAGGGCGAGGTGGGCAGAACCAATACCACGTTGAAAGGAAACTGTCCAGACTTATTTTCCAAAACCTCAGAAAAAGCTTCACGTTCCGTTGAGGGTCTAACCGTTTGTTGTCCCATCTTCTCTCTGTGGGGGTTTTCCAGCCTCATCACCTCATCACCTGTACCCGGGTGAAGTCCCCGGTGTGGGAAGGGGCCAGAGCTGGCTGGAGCTCAAGGACACATCCCAGGCGGGCTGGCCTCCTCGGGCAGTGGCCTCAGACCTCTCGCAGACAAGGCGGTGCTGGACTTCACTTACACTGTGTTTTAAGATGTTTCCAAAGCCATGTTGAGTAATGAGTAGCAATGAATTCCCTTTTGCCCTGGCCAAGAAAAGGGTCCGATTAAGATAGCCATTCCAGTTGGAATCCACGCCTGACGAACCCATTCAGCCTAATTACACATTAGATTGATGGAAGGGGGCATGGCTGGTTCTGCCTTGGCAGCAGCGTGTGGGACAAGCATCAGACAATGGTCTACCGACTCTAGAGGAGAGACAAGCAAGGCCCAGGTCTAATGACTGTGGTTGCAAGACCCAGGGCTGATGCTGCCGGGCTGCAAAGGTGCCTGAAAAAGAACCACCACCCGCAATGACACGAGGCTCTAGCTGCGGAGGGAGCCGAGTATGCAAATAAAGCTCCTATCAGACGCTGAGCCCGAGAGACTTAAGTGTTACAATAGGCAGCGGAAGGAGAAGTCACTTCTACTTGGGAAAGTAGCATTTGAGACGGTGTCCAAGGAGGTGCAGGTTAGGGGAGCGGGTGACGTGGCTGTCATGTTGTGCATGCCAAGCCCCCAGGCCTCCCCGACAGCAAGGAGGTGGTTTGGGGACCGGTGAGGCCGTGCACAC
Source organism: Corynorhinus townsendii (assembly GCA_026230045.1). NCBI lineage: Eukaryota > Metazoa > Chordata > Mammalia > Chiroptera > Vespertilionidae > Corynorhinus > Corynorhinus townsendii. Next base: position 176,274,612 of record JAPDVU010000004.1, on the reverse strand, counting down.
CAGCGATGTTGGTGTGTTGGATTCAGGAAGCGCTCACATAGATACAAGAACCTAAAATGCTAGGCTAAGGAGTTTGCGTTTCATAGAGTTGGCAGGAGGGAGCCCCTTTTAATAAGAGGAGGAACTAATGTGATCAGAAAAGAGCGCTATTATGGATGAGAGCTATTTGGGGGCATGTCCGCTTGGCAGCGGGAGGAGAATGGAGGGGAGGGCAGAGAGGCTGCGGGCTGGCGGGTCAGGAGGCTGTTTCCATAGCCGGGGTGAACCCCTGGCCACCGATTGGCTCTCTTGGTGACATTTCTGCAGGTGGGACAGGAAATGACTTGATGTGGAAGGCTTTTCAACGCGGCTCAGCCCCGCCCCGGCCGGAGGAGCCCGCCCAGCTTACTCCGCAGGAGTAAACCTTGCAGACGGTGGAATGTTTATGTTTGGCCCAGTATGGCTCTGGGTTTGTTTTTACACAGCTGTAAAGTGTATTTCACCCCCGAATATAAAACACTTCTCGACTACTGTTTCATAGCTTCATAAAACGAGGCTCGATTGCGTAGGTGCCCTGGGCAGTCAGCGCCTATCTTTCCACGCAAGCCCGCTTCCTCACATTGTCCCTGCAACGGAAGAGCGCCGGGCCGCGTCAGCCACGTTTTACAAGCGGCCGGCCGGCAGAAGAAAAGCCCCCGAGACAATGAGCCGCGTCCGCAATTGTATTTTTAACCTACGATTGCAGAGCTCACTCGCAAGGAAGCAGAATCGCTTTAATTACGAATGTTTCTCATTGTGGCTGCGCGTGGAAGTCAGTAACAGATGTTCATTTTCCCCGGCTCGACTGTTTGCAGTTCTTTCTTGAACACGGAGAACGAAATCTTTAAACATTTGCCAGAGTTCAATTAACATCGCCGGCCGAGGTGGAAAATGCCCTACTTTGTTTTCTGTCGCCGCAGACCGGCCTGGCTGCCCGTGCCACAGAGCGCGGGCGGCTCCAGCTGGCACGGCTGGCGTTTATGGCCGCAGAGCTAATTTGCAGAACCGGCCTTGGGCGGGAGGGGCCTGTCCGCCGGTTAATGTATTTATTTATTTACCCTTTCCTTATAAATAAAATCGCGCTGTAAAACCCCGCGGCTTAATTGCAGGAAACCCAGTGCATTTGTGTTGGTGGTGCTTTGTGTATGCGGCGGCGTGGAAACCGGGGTGCGGGGGTGGGGGGAATGTTTACGGCCCAGGCCGTGGGGCTCGGTTTAGCAGGCTTTCCTGTGCTCCGTGGAACAGACGGCTGTTCATTATGGAAGGGCCTTTCTTCTGTGGGGAACGGAGTCTTTTTCGAAGGGCGGGGGGGCGGGGGGGGGGGGAGAGCATTTATGGAAGAATTCGGAATGGCTTCCAGAGACCGCGGGCACTGGGCGGCTATAAAGCTCCCCCGCACTTTACTCGGCGACATTACAAAGTTTGCTTTAACACCTCCGGAGGGTCCTGGCTGCCTTTCCCAGCCTGAGTCCTGCTGAATGGAGCACGCGGCAGGCAGCCTGTGTCTGTAGGACGAGTCGCCTCTGACAGGTGGCAAAGGGACAACCACATTATCTTCCCGTCCTTCTCATTTGAGGGCCCACCCCCAAACAGTCGGGGTTCATTTTGCACATATTTGGGGTTTGGGCTTTTTAAATGTAAATGGGTTTTTAAAATGTCCACTTTTCTAATGTATTTTTTACTTTTTAAGACATTTTTTTAAATAATATTTTTTTTTATTTCAGAGAGGGAGAGAGAGATACAAACATCAATGATGAGAGAGAATTACCCATCAGCTGCCTCCTGCACACTCCCCACTGAGGACTGAGCCCCCAACCTGGGCATGTGCCCTTGCCTGGAATCGAACCTGGGACCCTTCAGTCTGCAGGCTGATGCTCTAACCACTGACCCAAACCAGCTAGGACTAAACGTCCACTTTTTAGAAAAATGTCATCACATAAAACATTTCTCATGGATGCCAAACCTTGAAAGTTATGCCTCCAAAGTAGTTTGAAACGGCCACTGACAAATGCAAGCTGTGCAGGTTGCTTGGGCTTCATTGACATGGCCCATTCCAGAGGTTTTCTGTGTCCCCTGACGGCTTGCTGGATATCTGTTCATTCATCCTCATTTAGGCAGCTGGAAAATGCTTCCTCACAGTCCGTGACACGTGGATTATCCCATTAGGAAAACTACGGATGACTTAACGACACCTGCAAAGGGTCGCTGTTTGTCTTTGGATAAAAAGGAATGTTCTCCTCACAAAGTAAAACAAAAGCAAGGGGAAAGCTAGTGAGGAGAACCAGGCTGGTAAACGGAGGAGAACTGGCTGGTAAACGGAGGAGAACCAGCTGGTAAAGGGAGGTTGGCTAAGGTTGTCATAGTCGCATCACAAACACCAAGCCCTTTGGCACGCAGGACTGACTGTTTCTTCAAGGTCGACCTTTACACCCCTGGGCCAGGACTGATGTGAGAAATGGACCGTTTGGATTTAGTGTTGGCCACAGATCAAACTCGAAACCACAGCGGAGGAGGAGGCTGGGAAAGTTATTCAGTGATGTGGTAACTTAGGATTGAAACTTCTCACCTTCATTTTCCCCTCCTACCTTGACATAGAGGGACAGTTGAAGAGGCGTGATTAAACCTCTTATTCCTTGTATATTCATGAAGCTGGGCTTGTATGTACAGATCATAGCTGGGGATACTAGACGTAGTCAGAACGGCGTAGGAAAAACCTGCAGTGTTTCAAAACAAGTGCGCTTTCACTGCACATTCTGCAAAGTACATAGGCCTCTTGTTTGGATGGACTCGACCTTGGAGGACTGGGTGTGACCCTGAGCCACTCCTTCACGTGCCACGTGTGAAATGCGGGGGGGTCCCTGTCACGTGGCTGGCAAATGCCTGGCTTCCCATTTACCCGGCCCAGGAAGCCCATGGCAGGACATTGGCAGGGGAGGGGCATCCAGTACTGGGGTGCCAGACATCCACCCCCGCCTGGACCTTCGCTGAGTGACCAGGGACCGTCACCTCCCCAGGCCTCGGCCTCACCCTCTGGGGGAGGGAGGTGAGCACGCAAGACGAGGTTCTCCCCAGCCTGGAACCTCTTATTATCTTACGACCCAGTGATGACCTTGCGGCAAGGCCAAGCTCGGGCGGGTCCCAATATTGGCTTCAGGCCCTCAGGACTTGTGGGTGTTTGAGAAAGGCATCAAATAGAGTCCAGGCTCTCTTGGCCCTGGGATATAGCCCTGAGGGCAGGTGGAGGGCGGAGCAAAGGCGGACGAGGACCCGAGAGGGACAAAGTAGTGAAAACCTCCTGGGAGGGCCCAGCGGAAAGGCGATGTGGCAGGTCACGCATTCGGACTGATTTAAAAACGCCCTCGCTCAGCCCGGCTGGCGTAGCTCAGCGGTTGAGTGTCGACCTATGAACCAGGAGCTCATGATTCAGTTCCCGGTCAGGGCACATGCCTGGGTTGTGGGCTCGATCCCCAGTGGGAGGCTTGCAGGAAGCAGCCGATCAATGATTCTCTCTCGTTGATGTTTCTCTCTCTCTCTCCCTTCCTTTCTGAAATCAATTATAATTTTTTTTAAAAAGTGCCCAGGTTTGACTTTGCTGTGGTGTCATCACTGGGTCATAAGTTAATAGAAGTGCAAGGCTGGAAAGAACCTGTCTTCTGTCCACCTCCCCTCCCACGGAGGATGAGCCCGAGGCCTGGGAGCTCATGGTGGGAGAGGGCTTTTTCAATGAAGTCAGAGAGCTGGGGCCAGTTAGGAGGGGCTCAGAAAATGAGCACAGAAATCCAAAATAAATTCTTCCTTGACTTGGCTCAGAGAGTCAGATCTTGGTAGGAATACCATTTCCTAACTCTCAAGGGAAAGAAAATGGTGCCCAGGCGGTGACTTTTGTTGTTGTTTATGGACAAAACCTACTTCCTTCCCACGTCTTTCTGGCCTGTCCTCTCCCAGATAAGATTCTGGAAAACAGGCCAGATCTCCCTCATGTCTCCCGTGGGAGATCTGATCATCTGTCTTGGGAACATGGGGGAGGAAATAGGGGGAGAGGGGAGAAGCCGAGCCGACGCTGTGACGCTTGCACCTCCGGGTTGGTGCCATCAAGACACAGCTGTCTAAGCCTCCGAAACATCTGGTGATCCTCATTCATTATAACAAACATCCCATCCAGACAGGCCGCGGGCACTTCAGGTAGGACAGATTTTAAGCGCCTGGTGATTTGGGAGTCCGACCCGTAAAGAGATCACCATCCATTTCCACATGAGGGTTCGGGCCCGGTGACGGTCTTCGGTTATTTCCGCGGCAGCTCATCTGCGGACTGATAGCCCCGAACGGTAATTATCTTCAGCCTTCGGTAGATGTCCAACAATAACCCTCAGTCTGGTTCCTGCGCCCTGGGAAAACCTCGTTTACTGCCATGTGGCATTTATAGGGTGGCGTTCTGGTAGGCATGCTGTATTGTAAACACATCAGAAGAGATGGCCCATAAATGCAGGATTTCCAGCTAACAATGCATGTCCCTCAGGGAGACCCTGAAGTTAGCTGAAGAGGGGTTGGGGGTGAAGGAAAGGGAAGAGCCCACCTACGTCTATTCTGAGCAAGGAAGACGGACGTCACACTGTCGGTGCGTGTGACCACCCGTCCAAGGTCTGCACCGACTCTGCTCTCTGCCAGGTAAAGTCTTCTGTGTGCGGGCCAGTCCTTGGCGGCTGTCAGGTAAAAATGTCACCACTTTCAGGTGGATCACCAGGGCTTGAGGAGGTGAGTTTCCTAAGACCCAACAAATAGGACTGGAGTTTGGGCAGTCTGACCCCAGGGGCCCACCTCTCATCACGGGGCGACCTCTCGTGGCCAGGGTCGATGCTTGCAAGTCGCGGCAATGGGGAACGCCCAACCCTCTTTTGAAATCACCCGTGCCCATCTCAAAGATGAACGCAGTCTTCCGGGAAAGGGCCACCGTGTCTTTGTCACAGAACAGGTGCCAGGACGGGCTGGGACGGGGAGCTGAGGGAGCGGGGCCAGGCCAGAGAGCCCTCTGGGTGGAAGGAGGAACCCCAGGGAGGGCGGCCAAGAACGGCGTGTGGGTGGATGAGTCTGGAGGACTGGAGTGAAGCACAGGCGGGCCAGGCAAGCCGAGAGGCAGGTGGGAGTGCCAGCCAGCTAGCGCGGAGCTTCGAGCTGCCCGGAGACAGGAAACCAGCCACACCGAGCAGTGCCCTGAGCAGGGGAGACTGGGCATCTTTGTTGACCTTCGTTGCTCCTGGGGCTCGTCACTGACCCAGGGCCTTAAAAAGGCCACTGAGGCCAGGCCAGGGTAGCTCAGTGGTTGAGCATCAACCCATGAACCAGGAGGTTCTGGTTGGATTCCCAGTCAGGACTCCATCCCCAGAGGAGGGTGTGAAGGAGGCAACCCATGAATGATTCTCTCTCAGCATTGAAGTTTCTCTCTCTCCTCCTCCTCTTTCCTTTCCGAAATCAATAAAAATATCTTTTAACTTTTTTTAAAAAGGGGGACACTGAGTAACATCTGTCGGGGTCCTGGTTGACTCTATTCTGTGAGGCCACCTGCGGGTCTGCCAGCGAAGTTACTAAGAGCTGGCAGTGCTGTGTGGCAGCGCCAGGGGGAAGCCTCCCCTGGGGATGAACTCACTCAACCCGGGCCGGTTCCGCGGCAAAGGGAAGTGGAGTGAGTTGCCTAAGGTCATGGGGTGAGTCGTGATGGAGCCGGTGTTCAGACCCAGGCTGTCAGGCAGGAAGTGTCCTCTGCAATAGTGTGAGACGCTGGCGAAGAAGCAGAAAGAACAGGGAAGGCGTCCTCAAGGTCACTGCAAGGTCACACGGAGACCCCGCCTTCCAAAACCTGCCGCAAGGGCGGCTGCAGGAAACGAGTCCCATCGGCGCCCACTTCGCACGGGAGCCTCTCCATCGAGCCTGAGCCGAGAAGTCGGCCGTTTTTATAACCCGCTTAGAACGAGCTCTTTGACGGGGGTCCTCGCACCTGCAGTTTCTCCCAGTCGCCTTGGGCAAGGTGTGCCCCGCGGGGTTTCAGGGCGGCGATGGCACCGGGAGGGCCCAGGACGTGGCCGCCGCGCTGCTAGGAGGCCACCAGCCTTCTGACAGATCTGAAGCAGCTCGTACAACTCGTTTCTCAGGCGGCGCCGGCCGCGGCTTCCACATGGGACAAAGTGGGAGCCCCAGCTTTTCCGGGGGCTCTCCGCTGTTGGTGTGAACTTTCCGTGACTTGGGACGCGCGCCCCGTGGCGGTGCCTCTCGTGTCCGGCGCGGCGTCTGCGGCAGAAACGGGCTTCGGTGGCGGTCCCCAGTTACCTCTCATCTTGATTATGGCCACATTTTTCCTCCGGATCGATCGCCCTCCGCGTGCCAGCCCTCCTCCCTGCACTTGGCCTTGGCAGGACAGTTTTCATTCTGTGCGTGGGTGGCACCCTGTAAATGTAGCACGTGATATTTCACAGTCAGCCGGGGAAACGCACCCCGGAGCCAGCCCTGGCAGCGGCCTGGAGGCTGCGGAGAAAAGCCGCTCCTGTTTCAGAGAAACAGAACGGGCCTCCGCTCCCACTGCTTCCGGAGGTCCCGAGACCAAAGGCAGGGCCGCCCCCAGCGGAGGCGTCGCGATGTGGCCATGAAGGGTCCGGGCGCCCGCGTCCCCACTGCCCCCCGCCAGGGCAGGGAGGCCATGTGCCTCTCATCCCCTGGTCTCGGCACTGAGAATGAATTAGTGAGAGTACGTTCAGTGATGCATCCTAATCAACATTTCCTCTTTCCCGACAGGACTAGCAACCCGCATCCTAATCCATTGTATTGAAAATGTAAGCTAATTTTGCACAATTTCGTCGGTGCATTTTAGGCAGGTGACTAACCGGGCAATTTCTGGTGAGGTTTTGTAGATCCCTGGTCATTTCTTTCAAGTCTAGACCATTTTAAATTACTGATTAAAATAATACCAAGCAGGGCAAATATGGTACATTAGGGTAGGCCAGAAATTAAACGCTTTTACGTATCAGCTCATGCCATCTTCACAGCAGCCCTGTGAGGTTAGCTCTAGCGTGACTTCCACTTTGCAGGTGCAACATGGAATATAAAGTGGTAAAAATCGCTGGTCTGAGGCACCAGGTGTAAGAGCACAGCAGAGTCCTAATCCAGGCAGTCTGCTCGCAGCCCCGAGTTACCCGCCTGGGCTCTGCGGGGACAGGGTTGTGGGGGGTATAGTTATGCTGACCGGCTTCCCATGGAGGATGAAGCTGTTGTGTGCACATCATACAGATTGGGGCCCCTAACGTTGGCATCATATTAAGTTAGTGTAACTCCGAAGTACACAATACGTATATTACACACAGATACGGGTAATTATTACAGTATTATTGACTATGTTCTCTACGCTGTACTTTATATCCACGTGACTGTTTTGTAACTGTCACTTTGTACTTCTTAATCCTTCACCTTTTTCCCCATCCCCCCCCAAACCTTATCCCATCTGCCCTCCGTCAGTACGTTCTGTGTATCTAAGTTTGTTTCTGTTTTGTTTGTTTAGATTCCACATATAAGTGAAATCATACAGTACTTGTCTTTGTCTGACTTATTTCACTCAGCGTCATACACTCTGGATCCACCCATGTTGTCACAAACCAAAAAGAATGAAATCTTGCCAACAGGCACACTCTGGAGTCATCTTGTTCTGACTGTCCTGACCAGGAGTCAATTGGTCAGTCACCCAGAGCCCCGCCTTCCCGAGACCACAATCACCTCATTTCTTTTAGGTCTCGCCAGATTCTTGTAACCCCAGGAAGGTCAAAGCTAAGAACAGAAATAATGAAAAAATAATTCAAAGCTATACGACCACCTTGTGCAATAGTTTGTAATTGTCAGTCTGGTCTTTTGTTTTCTTTTTTGTTAAATAATTTTTTTAAATTTATTGATTTTATTTTCTTAAATATATTTCTCTATTGATTTCAGAGAGCAAGGGAGAAAGAGAGAGAGATAAAAACATCAATGATGAGAATCATTGATGGGCTGCCTCCTGCACACCCCCTACTGGGGATCAAGCCCACAACCCAGGCATGTGCCCTTGGCCGGAATCAAACTTGGGACCCTTCAGTCTGCAGGATGACACTCTATCCACTGAGCCAAGCCAGCTAGGGCTAGTTTATTGATTTGAGAGAGAGAGAGAGAGAGAGAGAGAGAGAGAGAGAGAGAGAGAGAGAGAGAAACATTGATTTGTTGTTCCACTTATTTATGGATTCATTGGCTGATTTTTGTATGCACCCTGATGGGGATGGAACATGCAGCCTTGGAGAATCAGACAGATGCTCTAACTAACTGAGCAGTCCGCCAGGGCTGTTTTTTGTTTTTAAGATATTTTTTAAAGCTTAACTACCTAAATGGTAAAGTTGACATAATTTTGTTGAAATCTGTATAAGAGCATTTTATTTTATTATGCCAGTCAGAGAAAGACAAATACCATTATCATTTCACTTACATGTGGAGTCTAATGAACAAAGTAAACAAAATAGAAACAGACTCATAGATAGAACAGACTAACAACTATTAGAAGTGAGGAGTTGGGGGGGGCTGGTGAAAAAGGTGAAGGGATTAAGCAAAACAAAACACACAAAAACTCATAGACACAGGCAACAGTATTGTGATTACCAGAGGGAAAGGGGGGTAGGGGGAGGTAGAAAGGGATAAAGGGGAGACAGAGACCGAAGGAGACTTGACTTGGGATGATAAACACACAATACAATATACAGATGGTGTATTATAGAATTGTACACCTGAAACCTATATGATTTTATTAACCAACTAGGGGCCCGATGCACAAATTTGTGCACCTTGAAAGGAACTGTGGACTGTAAGGCTGCGGTGGGCACAGGGCGGGTCTCAGCCCATCCTCCACACTCCCACCACGGCCCCCAGTCCCCTGTCTGCCGGCAGCCCTGCTCCCACTGAAGGCATGGAACGATTTAGGCTGGCACCAGCAGCGGGTGTGAGTGGCGGCTGCCAGCCCCAATCACACCTCAGCAGCAGGGGAAGGTGGAGAAACCCTGAGGGGCAATCAGGGCCAGCAGTCGCCGCTTGCACCTGCTGACAGCGCCGAGCGCTGGCAGCGGGTACGCTGATGGCGCTGGCAGCGGGTGTGAGTGCCGGGTGGGACTGCAGCGCGCAGAAGCAAAGAGTAACCACCAGAGGCTCGCCCAGATGACAGGGACCAGCGCCCCGCCTTGGTCTGGCGCCCTCACTCACCTGCTCCAGCATCCCGCCAAGGCCGCCATCTGCCATGATGCGCACTCTGCCACCTGCTGCCGAGTCCCGCCATGTTCCGCACACGCCTCCTGGTGGTCAATGCATGTCATAGCAACCAGTTGTTCGGTTCACTTGTTCTGCTGTTTGGTCTATTTGCATATTAGCCTTTTATTATATAGGATTAGAGGCTCGATGCACAAAGAGTCGTGCAAGAATGGGCCTTCCTTATCCTGGCTGCTGACACCACCTTCGCTCTGGCTGAAGCCACCTTTTCCCTCGGGCCTGGAGCTGCCTCTCCATCTTCCCACGCGCTGCCCAGAGACCATGGCGACAACCCCCGGCCACTTGGCACCTGCATATGCAAATTAACCCGCCATCTTTGTTGGGTTAATTTGCATACTCCTGATTGGCTGGTGGGTGTCGTGAAGGTACAGTCAATTTGCATCTTACTCTTTGATTAGTGTAGATGTCATCCCAATAAATGCAATAAAAAAAATTTAAGCTACATTTTTGTTTAATAGGATCTGAATACTTAGAAATACTTGTTAAATAGATTTATAAGTGTGAAATTTTAGCACTAAACCAAGTATAAGCAGTTCTTAAGTTTTCTTATCAAAAAAACGAAGTCCTCCAGATATGAAAGATCCAAGCAACTGTGACTGGAATGAGGTCATGAAGGAACGTTGGGCTGCTCCGTGCTATGGGAAGCCATTGGGGGTTGAAGCAGGCAAGTGAGATCATCTAGTTTGCTTAAGACTGGGGAAGGCTGTGTACTTTTGCATCCCGTCCCCCACTAAAGTCTGTGAAGTGTATTCTCTCACTCATTCATTCAACAAACATGTCCATTGGTACCTTGAATGCATGCACACCCTGGGCACTATGGGATACTAAGAGGTAATAATTCGTTAGAGTGTTGAGTCCTCTGAGGGAGACATCACTTCCAGCTTGGAGAACAGGGACCCATTCCATAGCCAAGGAGGGGGTTGGGGAAAGGACATTCCAGGAGTGAGCTGAGGCCAGGAATTTTCAAGACTTGGCTCATGGTCCCCGGAGCCATTAGTGTGTCTTTCCTCGTAATTGTCTGTTGCCAATTCGTTTAGACTATTGTTGCTCCGCTCCTATAAAGTGGGTCAGTACCAATTAAAGCTAATTTATAGTGATAAATCTATAAGGCAGAAAGGCAACTCTTTGCTAATGTGTTTGCCAGAATTTGACACCCCAGGAGAGTTTTAATTTGCTGTCACTGCAGTTATCACTTTTTCATGAATATTAATGACCTGTGTTATAAGACAAATGTGGTGTGTTGGGTTTCTGGAAAAGGTTGACTTATTTTTATCTGTGTGTCACCATGTTTATGAATACAGAGCGAGAATAGTGTAGGCGCTAAAATGGATTGCAGCCAAATGCATAGGGTTAAAGGGTGAGAGAAGGGCAAGGTGGGCAGAGGTTGGTGGGGAGGGGACGAGATTGGAAATGGCTCTGTGACGGGTGAGAGTGAGCTCAGCAGAAGCACTGGAAGGCTCCTGGGTGTCGGGCCAGGTGGTGTGTGGACAGGTGCTCAGGTGATTCATGAAACCAGCTCTGGTGTTGACTTCTTTTGTTGACAGCCAGTAGGACTTTTTTAGCAGTCCTGGGGGAATATATTTGTCTTACCGTGAAGTCCTAGCTACGTTTTCTCATTTCCCAAACTGAAACGCTGAAATGAGCTCCTGGGGCCCCCAAAGTCCTCTCAGCCGCTGTTTCTGCCCAGCTCAGGCCCCCCTGTGGGGACGATGCCACCGTGGAGTGTGAAAGTGGAAAATCCAATCCAAGGACGTTAGTGGCCACCAATATTTACATGTGACAGTGAAGTTACATTTTCTTGTAGAAACTCTGACACTGGTGAATGTCATTTTAAAGTTGATTAATAATGTCTAAGAGTCTGCAAATTAACAACTCATGTAGCTCTTCTTTGAAAGACGACCTCCACGTGCTCGGACACTGCCCCCACGTGTGGCTGCGGTTGGCTCCCCCCGATGTGTCCATTTCCCTCCCTCCCCCGTGACTCAGCCTCTGTGTCTCATCTTTATCTCCCTTGTACTGGCCATGGTCAATTTTAAAAGAAATCAAAGGTGCACGAACTTTGGAACAAAAGACCCAAGTACCAATCCAGTCTGCCTATTTCTAGCCAGGTAACCTTGGCAATCCTCTAACTCCTGAACCCCAGCTTTGGCCTCTGTTAACTGGGTCCTCTCCAAGCACCAGGGTCATAGGAGCCCCCACCCCCCACCCTCCACCACCCAAGCCTAAACAGCAGCGACATCTCCCAACTCCTCTTGCTCCCAGAACTGCATGCGTAAAACAAAACCTGCTCATTCTTGGGCAGCGACCCTTTCCCATTGAAGCAGATTCAGGTATGCAGGTAAATTCCAGAATTTAAGAAACAAACGACTTAACGCAAAAGGAGGGCAAATCTAAAACCCAGGCATTTGGGCTGTCATGCCACCTATGAATTCCTGAAATCTGATTCTGCCCGCTGGTGCACTAGAAGTCCCAGGGTTTATGGGACGAGGGTTGGGGCAGAGCCTCAGAGCCATGGAATTTTGTAACCGAGCCTCAGCAAAAACAGGAACCATCCTACCAGGATGACTGCTTGGCTAACTCACAGGGCGTTCTCCGGCATCCCAGCAGCCCATTGGTCCTGTGTGTCCTCTGACCTTGGGCCCCTTTTGAGATGTGGGTCAGTTGCCTTCTAATTGAGAACGGGCTCATCAGAATTAGAAACCTGAGCCAGTCCTCTGGTCTTTGTTTTAAACACGGGGGATGTCTTCACTTTGGTCCCTGCTCTGTCAGCTTCCCCAGGTGGCTCAACTCAGAGGATAGGTGACACTAACCTGGCGCCATTGCTCTAACGAAGCTGTTTCCATAGGATCTTTGTTTGTTTTTCTTAATTTAGGCCTGTGGGTTCTCTTTAGTTGAGAGAAAGCTCTCCTCTGGACCCTTTGAATATTCAAGTGTGGGGAGGGGTGTGGGTAGAGAGCAGGTTTTCCTGTTTTGTGAACACCCAGTCCCATCCAGGTGGCACTCACCAGGATTCAGGGCTGACTTATAGAAAGGGGGTGGGGTGGAGGAGGAGGAAGGTTGATGAAGATGGATGGGTATGTGCCAACGTGACCTTCCCTGCTTAGAATCCTGAGCCAAGTAGCCTGAGGGAAGGATGCCCCAGACAGACGGCTGTCACCATGACCATGGGTCGTTAAAATGTGTGGGGTTCGGTGGCCCGTTAAGTTCCTCCGAGTTCCAACATTCTGACTCCAGACCCAGCTCCTCAACAGAGCTTGCTGGGAGGGTGGCCTTGGGGATGCCTGCCAGCCGGTCCCCAGACACCGGCTCTTGGCCCCAATGGGGTAGTAGATGCTTTCTGTGACTCTCACGCTCCAAATCGTTCCGCCCCAACTCCCTGCCCCAGTTACTTCCATCGACAGACAGGGTGTTGGGGTTTGAGTTCCCTCTTTCATACAGAGAAAACACTTACCATCTTTGCCTGCAAACTTGTGCAGAAATGACCATTTGTGGATGCCACGTGGCTTGCAGGTGACTGTACCCCAAGCACCAGCCCCTCAGGCCTGGCCCCTTTGATGGGGTGGAGTTGTGAGGTTCTCTCTTCGGCTGGGCTTCATTAAGCCCTCCTTGGTCGGAGGCTTTCCCGCCATCGTAAATGCTGCGTGGTTCTGGGTGTTCGGCCTAACAAATTGGCCCGACGAGATGGATAAATGAGTCATTCTGACCTCCTGAAGCCCTGCTGGGGGAGCTTTGCGAAATAGCGGGTCTGGTTCTCTAACAAGCAATTTAAAGGGCGCCGGCAGGTGGCATTTGTTGGAGTGAAATGTCCTAACAATGCCGTGTTTTTTAAAAGCACACTTGGAGACTTGCTCAAACTCGAGAGCTGTGGCGCGGACCCTGTGCTGTCTCCTGTGAGTGTTTTCAAAGCGATCTCATCTCTGGGGGCCACGGCCACGTACAGCAGGGCTCAGCAAAACCCACAGTGAACTCCAGGGCCTTGCTTTTGCCCAACTTTTTCCTGCACCATCCACGAGTTTCAAAACAGACGACTTTGAATTCCATCTGAGGGGTAGATGGTGAAGAACCAGCAACAGGGTTGGGAGGGACCCCTTCAGAGAGCTGCTGGTATTGGGGGCCAGAAGTGGTGTGGGGAAAAGCGACCACCCTGAATGGCTAATTGAGAACGCATAAGCCCTTGAGCCTCTCGGGGATCGGTTTTCTCAAATGGATGCAAGTGACAGTCATCGCCACCTCACAGGGTCACTGGAGGATTAAATGAGATAAGGCGTCTAACGTGCGTGAAACATAAGAGGCACTCAATCAACCCAAGTCCCTTCCTTCCTCCCTGGCTCCTCCTTTTAAGTGTTAGCCTCAGATGCTGGCGTCCTTGTTCCTGGCTCAACGGGCTCTTCAAACAATGCTATTAATGCCTATTAAAATGAAACCCAATAAAAGTGCCAATATCTGGTGTTGAAATAATTGATGTAGCAGAGAGCCCATGGAGCACCCAGGCAGGCCCCTGGCGCAATTTAGCCTCACACCTGGGGGATGAATTTCACAACTGTAATTGCTACCATATAAGTCTTATTAATGTTGTGCTATAATTCCTATTTATTCCACCGGGCTTGTAAATGCATTAGGACTTGTCAACATATTATTTTACACTGTTTATGATCTGTAGAATTATGTCCTTCGGGGTTGTATTGTGCAAAAGCTCAAAATAAATGGCTTTGGGCCTCATTTAAAAAGAGCAAAAGGGGGCTGCTGGTGAAGTGGCTCCCCATTCCTGCCGTCCAGAGAAGTCAGTGAAGTCGATTTTCAACTACCGGCAGAGCTGTTCACCTCAGCAATACGGGGAATCCTGGCTCCCGCCTGAGCCATCTGACTGGGGTGGGCCAGCTCTCCCTGCCTCCCAGGGAATGTTGGGTAGCTCCCTGGGGTCAAGGGTGGTCTCCCCTGAGCTGCAGCTGTGTTCTGACCCTGACAGTTTGCCCTCAGAGCTCCAGGCATTTCTGTCCCCTAGCTCTGGATAAACCCCCTTTAATTCCAAATTTCCTCATGGTCTTTCCAGCATAACCTATAAAAAAACAAACAAACAAACTGAAATTCATCCCCACTAAAGGCAAATACCTAGTAAGTGTACTATAAAACGTACCCCTCCCACAGATTCCTGCACTGACTAGGCCCACAAAGCATCAGACTAAGGGGGCAATGTCAGGCGCAGCTTGTGTGCGTGCGTGCGTGCGTGTGCGTGCGTGCGTGCGTGCGTGCGTGTGTGCTGGGGTGGGAAGGGCTTGTTGTCATTGATCACTGCTTTTGGCTTCGAGGCTTCCCAGCACCTTTGCAATCACAGCCTGGGCTGCCACAGAGCAGTTCAGGCTCCTGCTCGGCCAATTCCTGGACATGGATTGGTGGGAAGTCCTTACCCTGGTCCCTTAGATGGGAATGCAGAGACCTTCCCACCAGGCCTGTCCCAGGACCAGATATGTTTGCAGGTTCTTGTGCCTGGAATGCCCTCTCCCAGGGCAGGAGGCGCTGCCCATCCTGCCCCTAGGTCCCTGGCTCCTCCTGTCCTCTGGGACCAGAGTGCACCTGCAGGGAGGTGACTGTTCCTAACAGGCCTTGCTCTGTGACCCTGCAGGCAGTGAGTACGACGAAGAGGAGGTGGACTACGAGGAGTCGGACAGTGATGAGTCCTGGACCACCGAGAGCGCCATCAGCTCCGAGGCCATCCTCAGCTCCATGTGCATGAATGGAGGGGAGGAGAAGCCTTTTGCCTGCCCGGTTCCTGGATGTAAAAAGAGATACAAGGTAAAGGCCCCACCTCCCTTGGCTTGACCATACGAGAGAGGGCAAGTCCCATGTCGGGCAGCAGCCCCTTCTTCCTGGTGAAGAGAGCGGACAGTCCTGAGAGCTTCCCTCTCCTGTACCCGCTGGGTGCCCAGTCCCCACTGGGACACATGCCTGCCCTCTAGGTATTCAGTGGGGTTTCCCCTCCACTGACATGTGGCGCTGAAGGCCAAGAGCTTTTTTTGGTAGGAGGACCATACCTTTGATATTCTTCAGATTCATGTCCTATCAGTCAGAATACAAAATGTGTCACCTATTTATTTGCCAAACACCTTCCCCAGTGCTGGGCTGTCCAGGTGGCTCACAGGGACCACTTTGAAGTCTCAAAGGCCTGGCTCACAGAGCCCTTTTGGGAAATGCTGCTATTTAGCTTCCAGCTGAGAACGCTCTTGCTCCCTGCCCGCCGGGGGCATGAAAGGAGACCAGGAGAAAAAGGGGCTTTGATACTTTTCTCACCACACCACCCGTTTCAGCTTCAGCGTCCTCTCCTCTGCGGATGGCACAGGGCCACGTCTCTGAGGACCGGACTCTGGTGTCATGGGACGCCTGGGCACTACATTTTTTATTTAAAAACCTCAATGAGACAAAATGACAAAAACACCCGCAGCAAGCCAGTGTTGGTTGAGGGCACTTTTTTTTTTTTTTAATGCAAACTTTTCCGTGAGATGTTAGCAGCTCTTTAAAATCCAACTCTGGGATGGAAATATAAAAATCAGAACCATATCTGGTACATTTGATATGCTAATTTCCCAGAGCTCAGCGCCTGAGCTTAAAAAATGTATGCTAGCATAAGCACTTACATTGCTTTCTTAAGTATGTGTCTCTGAACATTAAAAAATAATCTATTTCAGTACTTTTTATACCAGCTACTGATAAAAGAATGAAACAAATGTATCACAAGGTAAGTGACCCAAGACTTCACCTGCTCTGTGGACTGTGAAAACCTCACTGTGGCAAGTTCAGATGTGCTGTGTTTGACTAAAATGAAACTACAGGATGGAGGGAGTCCCACCGGGGTGCCTTGCTCAGGTCAGAACAGGTCTCAGAAGGCAGGAGGCAGGCGAGGACAGGATGCCAGACCCCAGGGGACTGTCAGACAAGCTCTTTTTCCCAGAGGCAGCTCTGCATTGCACAAAGAGGTTTTGCTTCTCCCTTTTTCAATTTTAAAGTGGAGCTTTTGCCAGGGAGCACTGTCCTTGTGCTGGCCTGCTTTCCAGGGGCTGCTTCTCACGTGCAGTAGACGCTACACCCTGTATTCTAGCTCAGGAGGATGAGGCATTCTCTTTCCCATCTCTAGCTTCGTTCTTTTTCATTTGTCACTATCTGTCTGTTTTTATTTTTCTAGAGTTTCTAGTAATTTCCTTTAGTAGTTGTCCAGGTCTAGGCCGATAGGGGCTTTTGGGGGTGCTTTTTCCCCATGTAAGGCCAAAAGAAAGTCGAGGGACCCCTTGGGCTGCTTCAGCATCCCTGACAGACAACAGCGGTGGTGGCAATTCACAGTCCTGAGTTTCCACAAGGGAAGTGTGCCAGGCCAGCACAGCCAAGGGTTTGGTGAGCCTGAGGAGGGCGCACGAAGGATTAAAGACAAGACAAAGAGAATAAGCTGGGGCTCGGTGGATCTCCTGTGTCTGGATGAGGCCACAGAGAGAGATCCAGCTAGCAAGGTGCTGGCTCTATTTTCTAGTTGGAGAAAAACAAGGTAGTTGTCAACACGTTACAAAGTTCTTGTGAGTTTCACTTGTTTGGCAGCACTTGCTGCACCTCCCACAGCCCATTAGCTACCCAGGAAAGATCTAGGGAGGTCATAAGGTCAAGCTTAATTATGCTAAGAGGGCTGTGCCCTCTAAGCTGGGACTTGTTTGTGGCTTTGCCAACAGGTCAGTCCTGGGCTTAACCCTATAGCCGCTCCCTACAGGAAGTGCGAGTTTCCTTTTCTGGACCAGAATGTCAAGTAAGATTAGAGGGGACAAGAACAACATGTAACTACTCCTAACCAAGTGCTAGAGACACCGTGTCACATTCCTTGAAGCTTCCTTTTGCCTTTCTGCTGGGCAGTGACGGGCTGCAGGGCAGTGGAGCTCCTTAGTTACTACATGACTGCTGACATCACATGTGCCTGCTCTCTGCCCCATTGTCAGGGATTCTCCCAGTGTCATGGGCACTGACTCAGGATCAGCTTTTCATGGGCATATGCAGAACTGAAAGACGTGTATCCTAACTTCCCAGGCTTCATACTGAGTAGGACAAGAGATAGGGACCCGTAGGACACCTAAGTCTCCAGTTTCCCATGTTAATTCCTTTGCCTAGGATGCCCTTTTCAAGGCACAAATGCCACCTCCTTCCATTTCCCAGAATGACTCCCCACTCGTAGACTAAAGCTGTCAACCTTTCCATATGCTGTTTACCTCTAATTCCAAACTCACCACCACGACCCCCAGCTTCTGCTTCACTTTTCTTCCTCATCAAATCCCCAAGCAACTTCATCCCTCTCCTTAATGTAGAACATCAAGGGCTGCAGGAAATTGAAAGTGATGGTTTTTCTATCAAGGGCACGTGTCACATACCTTACTCAGCCTCAATACAGACAAAGATCAAATACAGTTAAGGACATGATGGCCAAGCTTGACTTTAGGTTTCATTATTTGATTTGAGGTAGAATTTTGAGAAAAGCCTCTAAGTTGTTGTCTGGCTGTTCCCTCATCCGGGCAGGTCTTTCCTGGCATGGAAATGAGCCGGAGCCAACCTTGCCCAGCCCACCACACAGCCCTGTACCCCCGGCCCTGCCCCTTCCTTCCTTCCTACGCTGGCCCTGTGGCAGACTGCTGTACTCACCAGGCAGCTCTCTCCAGACCGCGTGTCCCAATCCTTCCCAGCTCCCAAGATTTTCCAAAGCCTACCATCCGGTTGCACTAAGGAGTGCGCACCTGGCACTTAGGTGTGTGGAATTGTGGGGGGAATGCACACTCTGGAATCGGGCACCCCCAGGTTCCCACTGCAGTTGTCATTCAGCAGCTTCATGAAGCCATGATTCCAGGGAGTTACCATCTCCGAGTGTCAGTTTCATCTAAAACACGGTATTGAATGAGGCAGCAAGCCATCAGCGGGAGACTTTCATGTCCATTACCTTCCATGCCCTGTTGAAGCTAAATTCCCTTTCCTCTCTTCAGAGATCAGAGGATTTAAGCATTTCATTTTCCAGTTGCCTGTCATTATTTGTTAACTTTTAAAGACCAAACTCAGTAAGGTCTCTGCCATTAGAAACTTAAGTGAATCTTTTTAAACCCCCAGTCTTAGAAAGTGGGAGTTCCCACCTCTGTATGTGAATAGAATGGGGAAATCTGGAGTCTGATTAGAACTTGTACTAACATTTGTGGTAAGGGTGTACTTTGACACTTGTGAAAAAAAAATTTTTTTAAAGGTACACATTTTTAAAATATATTTTATTGATTTTTTACAGAGAGGAAGGGAGAGGGAGTGTTAGAAACATAGATGAGACACATCAATCAGCTGCCTCCTGCACACCCCCTACTGGGGATGTGCCCACAACCAAGGTACATGCCCTTGACCGGAATCGAACCTGGGACCCTTGAGTTCACAGGCCAATGCTCTATCCGCTGAGCCAAAACGGTCAGGGCCAATTGTGAAAATTTTAAATGACAGCAAGAGAGAAAGGTGGTAAGGTGGGTCTTGAGTTCTTGGGCCATGTGTTTCCAAAAAAAAGTGCAGCTTATTTTTCCAGATTAATAGGGCTGGTGTGTGGAGTTGGCGGTTTTCCGCCCAGTCTCACAGTCAGACATGCACCACCATGTACATATTCCAGTTGGGAGCAGAGAACCTGGGTTTGTCCTGGTGAGCGCGGATCTGGCTTTGTGTTGGACTGGCTTTGGTAATTTGATTTCAAAGCTTCCCTCGCCTGATGGCTGTAAAAACTCAGGCCTGGCTGGAGAGGGTGTAAGCCCGGATCCTGTTGGGCGTTGCTATGCCTTTTTGCTTGCTGGCCCAATGTTTATTATTGGCCCTGTGTTCCCTGACAAGGTGCACGTGGTACTGCTGGGCACAGGTGTGGTTGGATTTTTAAAGATCCTTCTTGTAACAAGTGCCCTGGGAGAACAAGGACATGAGATGTTTTCATAACCCTCCATCCATAGAAAGGGACCCTAGTAGGTGCTCAGTGAGTGTCTTGAGCTAATAAATAGGCTATGAAGCAGGCTAGTGCATTTGTGAGCCAGGAGACTGCCTAACGTGTTGTTACTATTACTTGGAAAGTTGATCTTTCTCTAATGGTCATAAAACTGTATTATTAACTCTTCCTCTTTCAAATAGCTTAAACCCATTACCTTCCATGGTTCTGGTTTGCCTGGCTCCAGCTGGGGAGTTCTCGCCTGGGTCTCTCGAGGCTGCAGCAAGATACCAGGTGGGGCTAGAGCTGGAAGTTGGCTTCCTTACATGCCTGGGCGTCTGGTGGGGTGGCTGGGCCAGCAGGGGACTGACACGGCATATCTACCCTTGTAACGATTTTAATGGGTCTGATTCTGCCATTGTCCCACTGCAGTGAGCTCTTACTCCCTTTAGAAGACTAGTGAGGTGCTTCCTCGCCCTGCACACGGGGATTGATGCAGGAGGGCCAAGGCTGAAGGCCAAGAGCAGGTAGGTGTTCAGGGCAGAGGGTCCTTGTGATTCGACTCACTGGACAACCTTCAGACTCCGAGCACCACCACACCTGGTCGCTATTTGGCACCCCTGGGCTCAACGAAGTCAAGCAGGATTCTCTACCAAAATCTTTTAAAGGTACCAGTGAGCACTGTGAAACTCTAAGAAGGAAATGTAAGTAGAATTAACCACTGTGTAATGGCAACTCTCCAATCCTCCTAGAGGAATTGCACATTCCAACCAGTTCACTCACTCAAATACCAGGCTGTGCTTGATGCTCATGAAACAGCAGTGGACAGTTCATCCCATTCTCTGGGAGCTCACCAAGGGCCGCTTGTGAAGACAGAGAAGACTGTACTAGAGTGCTTTGGTTGGGCATAGGACCGGGCGCAGTGGGACCAGATTCAGAAACAGCCCACTCCTCCGGTGATCTGTACTCAACTTTGTCCCAGGTCCTCTCTCTTCCCTCTTTGTCCCTAATCTGGCAACAGCTGACAGGAATTTTCCAGGACTTGTGCTCTAGTCCTCTGCATTTCTTCTTAAATCTTCCATCAGTGACTCAAGTGCCCTGAGCCCATTTACTCACATCTAATGGGATGAGCAATAGTAGCTGTTACATCTGTACAGTGATCCTAGCCATGGAGTCTTACATTGAATATGCTAACAAGCGAGCAAAACCAATGAGCAGAAAACATAGACATTTTGTGTGCCATGTAAGATCTGCAGGCCAGTTTGAAGTACAGGGCTCTTCTGTGCTGAGGACTTCCATAATCGGAAGATGTTCAAGTTGACTAGGTCTGGAATGTGGTACTTACTGTGAGCACGGCGCTCCCACCATGGCAGAGACATCGACTTCTCGCAGAGTAGAAAACGGACAGGAATTCCAGTGAGGTAGGACCAGGCACAGCTGTCATTTTATACACGTCTTGAAAGCTACTGCCCTGCCCTGTTTTCTTCCTTTCGAGTTTGTTTTTGTGTGTGTGTGTGTGTGTGAAAAATATCCTCAGGAGCAGCCTGGATATTTTTATATAACTGCCCATTAACTTTCTTCAGAGTAGGAGAAAAGATGCAGAGGGAGCTGTGCTTCTATACAGCCTGAGTCTCAGATACGTATTTTATATACAATGGGAAGTCAGTGCTTTCATTTTTCAGAGTGAGGCGTGTCTGAATGACCTTGAGGTAGCTGTGGGGGAGACCCCATGTGCACAGCTGCATCCGAGAGCACACTGACCGTTTCCCCACTTGGACGGGCATTACAGGCCTCCATCTAACAGGTGACATTTCTGTCTTCTCCACAGAATGTGAATGGCATAAAGTACCACGCTAAGAATGGTCACAGAACACAGATTCGTGTCCGCAAACCATTCAAATGTCGCTGTGGTAAGAGTTACAAGACAGCGCAGGGCCTGCGGCACCACACAATCAATTTCCATCCCCCAGTGTCGGCTGAGATGATCAGGAAGATGCAGCAGTAACACGCTGGTCATAACTGTGCCAAGGGATCCTCACCAGCAGTTGCTGATTTTGAAAACAGCCACCTTTTTTCAGGGGAAGCGTTCAGCCACCCTTTAAAGAAGTAAATGCATGCTTTAAATTTTTTCTGTAATTTTGGAATGATGTATCTTTGTAGAGTTAATGATTTTGTACATTTGCACATGTAATCATCATATCCATTTTCATTACTTTGATATAAGGTGCTAAAAAAAAGCTCTAGGTTCTCAGCACATTTCCCCCAAAACAAAATATGGTTGAGGGCATGTTGCATATTGTTCATTGTATTGCGGTGATAGCAGTTGGGGGAGGAGGGGCTGGCACAGAGGTTTGCTTTTCCCCCCTCAGGATTTGTAGTGTGACTGAGGTTTTTTCAACACATCAACTCACTATGTTCAAAACCAAAATAATACCTTCATTATCAAACTGGTTATCATGCCTTACATAATGGAGTTAGTATTTGTGAGTAGAAAGACTTTAGGTAATGGAAATATAAATTAAGAATGTTTAACATATGCTAAAAATATTTTCATATTTAAATAACATACATAAAAGGTATGCTTTTCTGTGTTTTATATTATCTTGCAAGTCCTTTTGCCCTTTAAAAAGCTGAAAATCTTGCCATTTGACTTACCAATTATTTTAGTGTTATAAATGGCATTTTTGTATAATAGTCTGTTCAGTTCACTCATTAATTTAACACATTTATTGAGTACAAGGGATTCAATTTATGTCTATTGATACTTGCAGAACAAGATTCCAATTTAGTGAAATATGTTTCCCTGAAATCTGTTAGGAAACATTTTGAAATACGTACCAATTTTGTGTGAAATTTATTTCTATCTTCATCTTTAGGTGAAGTTTTAAAGCACTTTGTAGTTCTCTATTGCCAACAGATTTAATGTTTTATGTGTTGCCAATTCTTACAACCACTGCCCTAACAAACCTGTGGGTTACAAATAAGAAAATCCAAGCATGGTTCAAAGGGGAACATTTTTGTTTAGGCCCCTACTGCCTCTTCTTCATGTTCGTTGTTTTTAGACTATAAAGGCACTTTTCCTATCACATTGTAGATGTCTGTGTTCCACTGGAAACGTCTGTTTAGCTTTATAAAACAATTTGCCGAAATGAAATTGAGCCTTATTGAGAATTAAGTGCTTTCTTGCAGCAGGTGGTCAAAGAATGACTAATATATGACCCATTAGAATAACTTACGTCTGGACCATTCCTGAAGTTTTTCTCACCAACAATACTATCATGCCTTGAGTGTTCTTTTCTCCCAAGTGCTATTCCTTGAACATGAGTTTACCAGTTGCCTAATGATGCAATAAAATTGCTTTGAGGTGGCCAACTGCTCACAAAACTGGTGAAACGCAAACTTGCATTGCTTATAAGGTAACTTTTTCCCATGTTTCTGTTAGCCAGATGAGTAAGCTTCTATATTCTTAAGTTGTGAATCCCTCATAATGAGGGATTTTTAAGTATTTATAAAGACACTGCCCTTTAAAAATTTCCTCAGATCTCTGAAGCATGGTCTTGCTCCTGATATACAGTGCTATTCTGTATGTTGAAAAGGGTGATCCAGACAGAAAAAGCCATTAGTTGGTGCATAATAAGAAGGCCCTACTGGCTATTTCACATTTACCTATAATTGACCAAAATTTTTTGAGGCCATCAGTTATTTAGCTTTTGCTCTTTCTAGTGCAAGAAATCGCAGGCTGGATCAGCAGTTCATCAGCTAAACAGTCATAAAATAGTCATTGTGCATGTTAACATTTCTTTCAACTATAAAACAAATTCCAACTTCTATTTGCTTATTCATTGTGACAGTATTACTAAAGATAAGGATGGGAATATTTTGTTATACCGTGTATAGTGAATGTATTGTACTGTGTCTGTGAAAACTGTGCTTTAAATTATATTTTCATATGTTTTGTTTGGGACAGAGCACATTAAGTTTGAAAGCGACAGAGGTTTTAGAATTGAAGGCAACTTGATGAATCAAAATCCTGTCAAGAAAAGCTGCTTATAAATGTAAATGAAATCGCATTTTAAATAAACTGTCTCTGACCCAAAGTAAACACGGCTCTTTATTATCACTAGCATCCATCATGAAAAGCCAGTATCAAGTTTACAGTATCACGGAAACTACTCTACCTCCTCAGTGCCTTGTTCTAGCTTAGGCTGCCTTTCCTTCCCCCCAGGATTCAGCACATATAGAGTTTAATTTTTTGCTTAATATTTGCCTAACAACAACACATCAAAATAAGGGAGCAACAAGTGATGAAGAAATACACTATTTTACTTTGAGATGGCAACGCCACTCTTGCAATGCACAGATGCAGCAGTTAGAGAATCAGTAAGGATACAACTCAACGATTAACTATTATATAACTATTGTTTTGAACTACTGATCCTTTATCCAACAACAGAATACACAATGTTCACTCAGAACATTCACCAAGAAAGACCTACAAAGCATGTTCTCAGACAAAAATGGAATTGAACCTATTTTGATGTTTCCCAGCTTGAGGCAAAAAGCTACTCAAGTTCTAGGCTACTGAGATGAATCATCTTATTTCACTGGTGGTAGTACCATAATATTCAAAGGCTTTTAGGTCATCATAGCCCATAATTACTAATGGAACAAAAATGCTCTATCACTGAACATTTTCTCTGAAACATTCTGCTTATCATGTGACCTTCAGGAAGCTAAAATATGGAGTCCTAAACATCTGGTTCCCTAGACTAAAAAACCTTTTTAAAGGATTCCAACAATAGACAAATTCTGCTACTAGACATAGCCTACAGTCCTCCACTCTACCAACTGAGCTATTGAAGCACGCACAAATTCCGCTCGTAGAAACAGATACAGATGTATGATGCAGTTCATATGCAGCACCCCAAATGCAACCACGCTGAGTGTTGGCTTAACATCTTAAATAGCTAATTGGTTTTGGACAAGCTTGAGTATTTTCAGCAGCAGCAGAATAAAAAAACCAATACTTTAAATTCTTAATATTGATCGACTAAAAGAGAAACACAGTTCAGAAAACATTTTAAAAATTCAGACTGAAAAAGACGTTCAAGATGCTAGACTTTATGAAAAACGATCACAAATAAATTTGACAATAAAATCACCTCCAAAAATGTGTCCTCTTTAATATTAATGAGAATGCTATACATGGCAGAAATACAACTTATTTACATATTACATTTTTAATCACTGAAAATGTTATTTCAAAATTATACTCTAATTAGGAAAATGTGGAAAAGGATACATTTTCTGTGATTTTATGCCACAAACACCACTGTGTAGTAGATCATATAATATGAAACAATTGTACAACATACCTTGTTCCATTTTCCCACTGGATAGAAATATAACTTTAAGATGGCTTAAACATAACTGTTCAGGCTATTCTAAAAAAAATTTAGTCTCAAAATTAGTAAAATATGCCTTCCCTTAATTCCTAAAGCAAATACTTCAAATAGAAAAAGAATATTTGCCATACTGCAAGCATATGTGATCTCATTCTACACAGAGCTCCATTTCTTAAGAGGCTTAAAAAAATCATTTCATGGGCTAAATTATGCAAATTTCTGTATTCAAACAATTACTTTGCAAGACTGTTATGATAAATGCTTTTTATTATTACATAATATTTAGTAGTCATGCTCAACCAACAAGGTCAACAGAAACTTGTAAATATTCTGCTAAATAATTAACTATAATACTTTTTTTTCCCAATGCAGTAACATTAGAATAATCCTTGTTTCCTTTAGTCATATAATTTTGCAAACTGGGGAATAAAAATATAAACACCCAAGAACTTCTTTTCTTAAGCAGGTAAGATTAAAAGAGGTTAAAATTATATTTGTTGATAAGCCAAAGATTCACCCCAATCCTAGTAACACCAAACTCAAAGTAGATCTTGGTCAGAAGAGTATGGGAGAGGGTGCACAGAAGTGATTACCTGTGGGCTCCTAGTGGTCTATTTGAGATGATTTTTTTTAAACTGCTAAACTGTATTATTAACTCATAACAAAAAGTAACTAATCAAAATTTAAAACATTCTGATCAAAATGGGTCTGCACATGTCTTTCAAATCCTTGCTGGTCATAGTCAGGAGGGAACTGCTCGCTGCACATTGGGCACACCTTCCAGTGACTTTCAACATGTTCTTCAAATTTGCTCTGATCATAGTTGGGAGGGAACATTAATTCACAGAGGGGACACTTCTTGTGAACATCAAAGCTTAAAGAAATAGGAAAATGAAAGAATTACATATTTCTAATAAATATCTAACAATAGTATTCTTCAGAATATGACAAGGCTACATTTATCTAGTTAAGCTGATATTCATACTAAACAATTTACCTTGAAAGTCTTCAGTTACTCCAGAAACCTTCTGCTTCTAAATGGTTGCTACTGACAACTATGCAAACCATTTATAAAGCCTCTAAATTTACTTTTACATTTAGATTGACAAAGAAAACCTTTTTTCATTCAAGTCCCCCAAATACAATTACATTATGTGAACTGAGGCTTAGTGACAAGAATTCAATTTTTAACTAACCAAAAATGCTACTGGTAAACCTATAAAAATTAATACATCTTATCATTCCCAACAGTGTTCATTTGAGTGTGTCCACAGCACTGGTTCTCAAAGGATTTTGTGCATAAGCATCACCAGGAAGGCATGTTATGTTAAAACACCAAGAGTTTAAATTCAGAAGGAATGAAGTAGGTCCCTAAATCACATGCATTTCTAACAAGGTTGCAGAAACAAAACTTAGAGAGTCATGTTCTATATAATTCACATTTTACGTAAGAGAAAAATTACCTGGAATCAAAGCAGAAGCCTGTTCCATGCCCATGCAAATGCTTACTTGGAGGATCAGGAGCAGTGGGCACATTCTCATCCTAGCAAAAAATAATTTTGCAACTTTTGAGAAAAGTGAAACCAAACAAGTTTTTAATTCAATCAAGCATAGTATAAAGAAAAGACTGCACTTTTTAAATTTTCACTTCTATTACGAATTAATTAGATTTTCAAAGTACAATTTTTTGCAGAATATTTCACTGTGGATGAAGTAGTATTTAGTGGAATGGAGAGTATACCACACCTGTATGTGTGAATGCAGTAGAGATCAGGAGACTTTTTTCAACCTACATGTAAGTAACTTTCGTTTTATGATTCCATGAAAATCTTAACACTGCATTATTTTTCCTGTTACTCTCGTTTAGTAACTTAATTTGCAAGACAGACAGTATCTGACAACTTACATTCATTGCAAAATATACAGAAATTATACATAAATGAAAATTAGTTAAATATGAGTTTACACATATATGTCCTTGGGCACGCATTTACACTCACACAAAGACAATTCCAACTGGAAAACCAAGTTAAAGCAAAGCACCAAACTATAGGCCTCAAAACCCTGTTGTAAAAGAATAAAATTCAAAATCAAATATTTGATTAACTGATTGTCAATGAAGAATCCTAAAAATCTGTAAACCTGAGTTTCAATCTGAAAGAAAATACTGGCTTCAATTTCCATGCCCCCATCCCTGTGGTCATTTTTTAGAGATCTGTACATGCTGAATCAACAGCCAAACACAGACTCACTTTACATCAAAAGCAGCCACATCATGGCAGGTGCCCATTTGCTTCCCTCCTCTGAGCTGTTACTAGCTGCTCTCATGTACTAAACAAACAGCACATAAACAGGTAGAGCTGACACTGATGAGTTCTTATATTGCTGGGTAGTCATGCTTGCCCCCAGGCTGCTATTAATGGACTAAGTAGTCAAGTGTGTCCCAGGAAGAGGTGCCCAAAAAGTGTATGTGGTGAACAAACAAGACAAATTATCTTTTTTAGAGGGTGGGGGAGCATGGCTATTATTCTGACCATTATCCCCTCCTGAATGGTCAAATAAAGGGCTTGAGAGGCTGCTTCTTTCCTGTTCATCACATGAGAAAATGCTTGTTTACATTTATGATTCCCTCAGGATATATGTGGGCAACAAATAACGGGATAGGTAATGAGGGGCTGGGGAATATAAAACGTACTTCATGTACTTCAAAAATTAAAACCCTTCAAGTGATAAAGATCCAGACAGCTTTTAAATCTATAGATCCAAAGAGGAAAAAAATAATATAGTTGAATCTACTAAACTTAACATGCATGATAGTAACAATATAAAACACTGAATCTGGCCCTAACCGATTTGGCTCAGTGGATAGAGCGTCAGCCTGCGAACTGACGGGTCCAAGGTTCGATTCCAGTCAAGGGCATGTACCTTGGTTGTGGGCACATCCCTAGTGGGGAGTGTGCAGGAGGCAGCTGATCAATGTTTTTCTCTCATCGATGTTTCTAACTCTCTATCCTTCTCCCTTCCTCTCTGTAAAAAAAATCAATAGAATATATTTTAAAGGGAATAAAAAAAAACCTCCTAATCTGCTTGTACTACTATGTATCAAATAATGAACAAAATCTCATTTTCTTTGAAAAAAAATAAAATCTTTGAAGTGGCATTTTAAAAAATAATTGGAAAAGATAAAAAGGAAAGGTCTTGATATTCTACTTTTCAAAATTCTTAATGGCACAGATATTTATAATTTTAAAAAAACTTTCCAGAGGCCAAAAATATAATAGAACCCAAAAATCTTACAACCTCCCGTTTTATAACGGCTAATAGCTTACAACAATTTACTGCTTCCACAAATCAATCAGCTAACAATAGTTTGCTGCTAGCTAAGGCACTAGACTCAGATCAGCCACAGACATATTAAGACTGTTCATAAAATATCAGGGGGTGGGGAAAGCAATTTACATTTAGTAGTCCTAAGTCATATATAATTTGGTAATGATGACCCTATTATTCCGTATCTTTTATCACCTATTACTTAATAAAACAAGTGAGAGACTCAAGTAGAATTCTAGGTGTTATAACGAGACATAAGTTCCCATGAAATAAGAAATCACTCACTTAGAGAACAGTTCCAAACCAGAAAGTATACAGTAAGTTCTATGATAGACAATTCATAAAGTCTCTCATGACCTTGACATGCAAAATGACCAAATATCACTCACATATACTGCATTTATTCTATTCTACTTATCAACAGCAGTTAGTTTCCAAAACCATATGAGATTAAATATAACCAATTAGCTTGGGAAGTGAGGCTGTTAAAAGCAGGCCCACTGTCAGCAGCAACAAAAAAACAAAAAAAAAATGGCTACTGGCAAAAAGAGAAAAGCAGACAAAACTCAAAACATCCAATAGTATTTCAGCATTGGAGCTAACAGCTTTACCTCTTAAAAGAGCCTAACTTTTGCCCTGGCAGGCATTGCTCAGTGGTTAGAGCACCAGACCATGTACTTGGCCCCTGATGGATCACATGCAGGGGGCAACCGATCGATGTCTCTTTCACATCGATGTTTGCCTGCCTGTCTGTGTGTATCTCTGTCTCTCTCTCTCTTCCCCCCACCCCCCTTCCCTCCTCCCTTCTACTCTCTCTAGAAACACTGGAAAAAATATTCTTGGATGAGGATTTAACAACAAAAAAACACATAACTTTTAATGTTGGTTTTAAAATTAATGAACTTGAGCCATTAAGGCTATGTTATGTATTCTTTAAGAAGGCAGAGAGTCATGTACTGCAGGTTAGAAAGATTCCCACCCCAAAACTAAAGTACTCAAGTTTTAGGACTGAAAGATGTCAACCCAAAAGAACTTTGAATAGCGATTTTAAAGTGTTAAACTAAAACTACTAAACTACTAAAATAAATCTTATAAGCAAATTTTATTGGGAGTACCATACTGAAATTTATTTATGAACAGTTCCAAATAATTAATTTTCTTAAATTTTAATAGCATTTTAATCTCTACAAAAGTCTAAACCACTTACTTTGTTCATCAATCTCTAGACCCCATCAGCACAATACTATTTCCATCACAAATTGGTTATTAAGCAAATGAAACAAGCTATGGTAAACTGCTCTACTTGAAATGCAAACACTTTTCATTAGATGCCCAACTCAAAATCTAGTCTATGAAAAAAATTGTTTTCTTATCAAACAAATAATATTAAAATGGGTTAATCTTTTGGACAATAAAATAGGGTTAATTATATTGAATTCAAAATGCAATCATGATCGTAGAAATATAATTAGCATATATGACAAAGCAATTCTAATTCTATCTACAGATCCAAAAGAACCAGGAACTGGAGCAGATATATTTGTATACCTATTGTCACGTCAGCATATACCCAAAAGGTAATAACAACCTAATGTTTATCGATGGAAGAATGGGTAAACACAAGGTATACATAAACATACAATGGAATATTATTTAGCCTTCAAAACAAAGGAAAATCTGACACATTATAACAAGGATGAATCTTAAGGACATTATGCTAAATGAAACATGTCAATCACAAAAAGATTCCACTTATGAGGTACTGAGATGCTCAAGATGCCCTGAAGGGAGAAAGTTTGAGAACCTTCGCTTTCGCCTATTTGATTGACTGGTAATTGATAGATGGTTGAAGACCACAGCTTCTATAAGCCAAAGTGATGAGGCTCAAATCCTGGCTGTACCTTACCAGCAGTGTGATGTGAAGCAAGCCAGTTAAGCTGGCTCAGAATGCCTCTCAATAGAAACAGGAATAGTTCCTCACAGGACTGCTACAAGAACAAATTAGTTAATATATTTAGAAAGCTAAACATTAGCTGGCAAAAAGAGCTACAGAAATGTTTGTTGCCATCGCCATCATGATAGCTTTGGTAGTTATTGCTATAGCAATTATTAGGTAAGAGGGAGTCATAAAAGGTTTCTGATCTGATAGCTGACCAGTTACAGGAGGAGATATGGCAGGAACAGGCCGTTAAGAGCAGTCCACCTCAACCCTGACTCAAAGATGCTGGGTCCTGTGGCTGTTCACCACTACCAGGGAAGAGAACAAAAGAAAAGGAACAGGGCCAACTCAAACCTGTTTTCTATATTCTAACTAAAATTACTTACTCAAATACTTCAGTTGCAAGTGATTTTTTGTTTTAATGACAAAAATATTTTTTTAAAAAAAGGTCTGAATGTACATAAAAATAAATTTTCGGTGTAATGTGAAAAATCTTCTGATTGCAAAATATAATTCCCCAAGGTGTGCCTATTAAGAGCCCTTCCATCTCATTACCAAATCTGATAAGCATGTCAGCAAATGAGCACAAGCCTCTAACACTGCTTCTCATGGGTTTGCAGAAGGGCAAAGCACACAGATCAGAAAGAACATTCTGCTAATTAAACTGAAGCAGATGACTACGGGAGAGAAGGGCTTGTCACATGTAACATCTGTGCCAAGAATGATCAGATTAAATATGCGAAGTGTGAAATAAAGGTTTGAAAAAGCAGTAAAATGATACGCTAAACCTTAAATAGGCTACAGAAGTTCTGACAGTTTTCCTAATTATTCCCAGTAATGGACACAGGAGGCCAAAAGGCAAAAGAGAGAAATACATTTTTCTCCATTATGAGTGTTGAGCACTAGGGCTAAAATCATGTCTGTCTGAACACTGATCAGTTTCTGCAAAGGTTAATAGCAATTAAATGCAGCAAACTAGATTAAATGAGAAGCAGGTCATGATACCACTGTACTTGCAAAGAGCACAATAAAGCATTTCTTTTAAATTCTTATTAATGCATAGGAAATTCAGAAGGAGCTGCTATGAGGAAAAGAACCTACTTATTAAATAAAGAAATCCCTTAAATGAAATAAAAACAGTGACACACTACATAAACTAATTATCAGTATTGTGTTGTTGAGAGATTAAATACTAACAATGTCTAAAAGAGTATTTCTCTGAAAAAGAATACATATACTTCCCTCTTTTTCTAGCTAAATAAAGAGTCCACCTTAAAATTTAAAGTAGGATATAAGTGCTAAGATGAAAAGATGCACACTACAGCATAATATAATAATACTTTGCTTCCTCCAGTCTATTACATCTGCATCGAAGGAGTAAATTACTTTATAAAAATAAAGATTAAACTATCTGTGACTATACTTAACAATACTGTACTGTATATTTGAAGGTTGCTGAGAGTACATCTTAAGTTCTAATAACAAGGGGAAAAACTGTAACTAAAACAAATGTCAATTAGACTAACAGTGATCATTTTACAATATATACAAATACTGAATTATCATGTTTACACCTGAAACTAATATAGCGTCATATGTCAGTTACGTTTCAATAAAAAAAATTTTAATTAAACTTTCTGTTAACATTTTGAGGTCAGTCTCCAAACTTAGTATTTTATTTTAGTATAAATCCTAAAGTATAAATATGCAGCATATTAAAGGTTGATCTTTCAAATTTAAATATAAGCAGGCTATTTTAAAAATCAAGTAATCATGTGTACACACAAGCACACATTTTCTCAAGACACACATGACCACATAACTCTATGGAGAGAAAAAAGGGACAGGCTCAGAAAATGGAAATTCAATTTACTTTACTATCCTCAGGGTCTTCTAAACCATCAGGCCGACTAAGGTTTCGAGCAGGCTGGCTGCAGACAACATTATCTTCCAGTCCCCAAGAGGTTACTCTCACAGGTGGCCTTTGGATTTCATCTGGGTAAAAAGCACCATCTGCTCCATCTGAAAAAAATGTTTTGCAAGGGAAGGGTAAAAGCTGGTACTAAAATTAGAATTGCTGTGTATAGCTATGACAAACGATATAAAAAAACATTTTAGCACATCAAAAAAAAATCTTTATTTTTAACCCAAGTGACTCAAAATAAGAACTGTATGCAATAAGCAGATAGATTAATTCATTCATGGCATATCACTTCTGGATGAAGCCAGTTAAACATTAAAACTGCTCATTACAATGTTTCTATTAGAATTGACTGTACCCGTACTTCTCTAATCCCACAAAGATATAAACAAACAAAAAAAACCTCCAAATTCAGCTAACCCCAAACTAAAAATATTGTAATAACCTCTTGTCTCCTGTGTTGCATAAGGATTACCATATTGCAGAACTGGCTGTGATTCTGGTACTGCAGAAACATGACCATTTTGCTCTGAGCATGTGTTGAGCCCTTGTGAGATGTGCTGAGGACTCTGGGAATTCTGACCTTCCATGTGCCCTTCTGCTTTATTTTCTAGAGTCCTTTTAAGTTCCTAAAATTAACAAAAACAAAGGCAAATAGGCAAAGTAATCAAATACTTTATAACAAGGGCAGCATTAAATATTTAGCCAAAATTTAACTGTAAAATTATTTCCCTATTATAGTAGTTCCTCCTTATCCAGTTTTTCTTTCTGTGGTTTAGTTACCCATGGTCAACCACTGTCCAAAACATTAAAGAAAAAATTCCGTAAACAATACGTAAGATTTAAATTGCACACGATGAAATCTCACTACATCCTATTCTGTAATGCCCAGTACAAGAATTATTTCATTCCAGCATATCCTCTGCTGCCATTAGTCACTTAGTAGCCGTCTTGGTTATTAGACTGTTATGGTACTGCAGTACTTGTGTTCAAGTAATCCTTACTTTACTTAATAATGGCTCCAAAGTTTACCACAGAAATATGGGTATAGGAAACAACTATCACTATCTATATATATAAAAGCCTAAGCGACCTTTATGACTGAACGACTGGTTGCTATGATGAGCACTGACCACCAGGGGCAGACACTCAATGCAGGAGCTGCCCCCTGGTGGTCAGTGTGCTCTCACAGCCAACCTCCTGTGGTTCCTTCCCCCAGCCGGCCAGGCCAAGGGACCCCACCCATGCACAAATTCATGCACCAGGCCTCTCAGAATATAATATAGGCTTCAACACTATCCAAAGTTCAGGCATCCACTGGGGTCTTTTAATGTACCCCCCGAAGACAAGTGGAGAGGACTACTGTATATTTAAAGTGTACACTTGGAAAGGCTGGTTATAAACTTCTCATAAATGCCTCTTCCACATATAACAAAATCAGAAAGCAGAACAAAGCCTAATAAATTTTAAAATTTATTGGTGCCAAGAAAGTGTCCTTCTTATTGAGCTGAGGGAAAACTGAATTTCTTAAAAGTAGTTATTAATAATCAAAATCCAAAAAACCACCCGGATTGTTCCTCCCTAGTAAATCCTATCAAACAATTAAGAAATTTATTTTTTAAATACTAATTCAGGTGTGAGAGGGGGAATACTATATGATGACTTAGTGGGTTTGTCACAAGAAGCAAATTTAGTTTAACATCCAAAAATCAATGTAATTTACCATGTTCACAGGCTTAAGGAATAAAACATATTTCCATAGATGCAGAAGAAATATTTTATAAAATTCAAGTCATTCATGATTTAAAAAATAAAAATCTCAACAAAAATCGATATAAAAAGGAGTTTCCTTACTCTGATAAAAGACATCTATAAAACCTCTAGTTAACCTTAATGGAGAAAAACGAAATGATCCTACCTACAATCAATATTGGCAAGGTTGTCTGCTCTCACCACTTCTATTCAACACTGTACTGGAGAGTCTAATCAGTGGATTAAGGCAGACAGATTGGAAAGGAAGAAGTAATACTATATTCACAGATGTTATGATCACAGAATATTCTAATGAATCTATTAAAACTAGGAGAATGAGTGAGTTTATTAGCATAGTGAGTAGTATACATGATCAATACATAAAATCAATTCTATTTCTACATATAAGCAACACACAACTTAAAAAGGAAAACTTTTACAATTCCATTTATATTAGCATCAATAAAATTACTTAGGAATAAATTTCATGAAAGATTTGCAAGGCCTATACATTAAAAATAAACATTACTGAGAGACATTAAAGAGAGCTTCAACAAATAGAAAAATATACCACACCCATGAACAGGAAACTTAATATTTTTAGGCTTTTAATTCCCTACACATTGATCTATAGATTCAATGCATTCCCAATCACAAATCCTCTGAGGCATCTGTATAAATTGACAAGCTGATTTCTAAAACATAGTAAAAAATCACAAAGGCCCTGAAATAGCCCCTTTTCTAAAAGCAGAACAAAGTTGGAAGGCAACTTGATTTCAAGACTTTATAGCTACTAGTGACCTGGTGCACGAAATTTGTGCACATTGAAAGGGGACTAATTAGAGGAAATAACTTAATATTGTTATTTGCCCTTTCTCTATAATAGAAGTGTCAGAGATGAAAGAAAATTAGTAAGATGTATATGAAAACCTTCCTCCTGTCAGAGTCTGGGGCAC
The DNA here is from genome assembly GCA_026230045.1 of Corynorhinus townsendii. Taxonomy (NCBI): domain Eukaryota; kingdom Metazoa; phylum Chordata; class Mammalia; order Chiroptera; family Vespertilionidae; genus Corynorhinus; species Corynorhinus townsendii. The sequence continues at coordinate 176,240,030 of JAPDVU010000004.1, read as the reverse complement.
ACCATGGGACCCAGAGTCAAGTCCCCGCCCACCCACATGCACCTCAAAATCACGTGAGACCCAGACCCAGCCAGCCTTCCCCACCCCACTGGGCTAGATCCAGACCCAGCCAGTCCCACCCTTGTCAAGCCCTGGTGCCAGGACGTGGGGGCATGGCTTGAGGTCCCCGAGTCCAGACCGGGAGGCGTGCCTTGAGGTCCTCCATCAAGCCCCGCCATGTGGGGAACATGGCCTGAGATCCCTGTCAAGCTCCGCTGGGTGGAGGGCGTGGCCTGAGTTCCCCTGACCCAGCACTAGGGGTGCACCTTGAGGTCCCCCATCAAGCCCCGCTGGGTGGGGTGCACAGCCTGAGGTCCCCTGTCAAGCCCAGCCTGGCAGAGGGGCACAGCCTCAGGTCCCCTGGCCCAGTGCTGGGGCAGGGGGCACAGCCTGAGGTCCCCTGTCAAGCCCCACCAGACGGGGGTTGCGGTCTGAGGTCCCCCAGCCTGGTGCCAGAGTGGGGGACACAGCCTGAAGTCCCGTCAAGCCCCACTCTCGGTGGGGGGGGGGGGGCACGGCCTGAGGTCCTCCAGCCTGGCACTGGGGCGGGGGGAGTAGCCTGAGGTCCCCTAGCCCAGCACCAGGACGGAAAGCACACCTTGAGATCCCCCGTCTAGCCCTGCTGGGCGGGGGACGTGGCCTCAGGTTCCCTGGCCTGGCACTGAGGCAGGGGGTGCAGCCTGAGGTCCCCCAGCCTGATGCCATGGTGGGAAGCATGGCCTGAGGTCCCCTGTCAAGCCCTGCCAGGTTGGGGGCATGACCTGAGGTCCCCTGTCAAGCCCCACGGGGGCAGGGGAGGGTGTATCCTCAGGTCCCTGCTGATTGCTCCTTAAGGCTCCTTATGGGAACCTGGCCTCAGCTGTGGGTGCAGCCATTTTTGTGATGGAGTGATGGTCAATTAGCATATTCCCTTTCTAGTAGATAGGACCGTAATCAAGAGAATATAGTATTGGTATGAAGATAAACGGAGATCAGGGGTTGGCACATTTTTTCCATAAAATGTCATATACTAGATATTTTCAGCCTGTAGGGGACACAGTCTCTGTCAGAACTATTCAAAATCTACCAGGATACCTAAGTAGATGGGCATGGTCATGTGCTAATAAATGTTATTTACAAAAAAGGCCACAAGACTTATTTGGCTGGTAAGCCTTAATTTGCTGACCCCTGATATAAATCTTTTCTGTTAACAGAACAGAGTCCAAAAATACACCCATACTTTTAGTCAATTAATTTTCAACAAAGATGCAAAAGTAATTCAATAGAGATAAAAATGGTCTCTTAAACATATGATGCTAAAAAACTGGCTATCTGTATACAAAGAAACCAATTTGGACTATATCATACCATATCCAAAATTTAGTTTTAAATACATCATCCTATCTAATAAAAGAGTAATACGCAAATTAACCATCACTCAAACACACAAGATAGCTGCCCCCATGTGGACACAAGATGGCCACCACAAGATGGCCAGCAGGGGAGGGCAGTTGGGAGGGACCAGGCCTGCAAGGGAGGGCAGTTGTGGGCGATCAGGCCAGCAGGGGAGGGCAGTTAGGGGCAAACAGGCTGGCAGGGGAGCAGTTAGGCATCAATCAGGCTGGCAGGGGAGTGGATAGGGGGTGATCAGGCTGGCAGGCAGAGCAGTTAGGGGCAATCAGGCAGGCAGGCAAGCAGTTGGGAACCAGCAGTCCTGGATGGTGAAAGTGATGTCCGACTGCCCGTTTAGTAGGATCCGGACTAAAGGATCCAGATTGGAGAGGGTGCAGGCTGGGCTGAAGGACACCCCCCTCTCACTCCCCCCCCATGCACAAATTTCATGCACCGGGCCTTTAGTATTTAAAATAAAGCTAAAAGTGTAACTACTGAACGAAAAAAATAGGAGAAAATCTTTGTAACCTTGAGCTATGGAAAATTTTAAGATAGGACACTTATAGCATGAATCTCTAAGAAAAATATTGCTAAACTGTACTACTTCAAAAGTAGAAGCTATTGCTCTTCAAAATATAATTTTTAAAAAGGAAAAGGCAAGTCACAAATTAGGAGAATATATTTCCAAAATATATGACAAAGGAATTGTATTTGGAATATATAAATAACTTTTAAAACAAAATATAACCAAGAAAGAAACAACCAATTAAAAAATAGGTAAAAGATCTGAACAAACACTTTACAAAAGAATATATACGAATACAGATTCTTATATATTCTTACAGAAGAATATATAAAATTCTTATATATTCTTACATAAAAATATAAGCACATGAAAAGATGCTCAACATCACTGGTCATCAGGGAAATTAAAACTAAAACCACAATGAGTTAACACTAGACACCCACTAGAATGACTAAAATTAAAAACTGACAATACCAAGTGTTGGTGAGGCTATGGAGCAATGGAATGCTCATCCACTGAGGTTAAAATGCAAAATGATGCAGCCATATGAAGAATAATTTGGCTGTTTCTTAAAAACAGACACCATATAAGCCATAAATTCCTAGGTATCTCCTCAAGAAAAATAACTAAGTCCACAAAAATTATTGTATGAGAATGTTCATAGCAGCATTATTCATAATAGCAAAATAATCCAATGTCCATCAGCTGATAAAAGAATTAATGTCCACGAACTGGTTAATGGTTCAATTCTGCATGCTTGCATTTATATGAAATGCTAGAAAAGGTCAAACTATATGATAAAAGTAGATCAGTGGTTGTCTGGGACTGGGGGTTGCTGGAGGAGTAGAATGCAAATGAGCATGAGGAATTTTGTGCAGTAATGGAAACATCCTATAGTTTGAATGTAATGGTAGTTATAGAACTATGTATTTGTCAAAAATTTATCAAATTGCACGTAAAATGTATTCATTTTATTACATGTAAATTGTACCTCAATAAACCTGTCTTTTAAAAAATCAACCATAAATATGTATTAAGGAAATAAGAATAAAAAATTTCATCTGTAAAGTAAAATTAAGCTGATTTTGTTGACTGTCATCCCTTGGGAGTAGAGATAGGACACTATGTTAACTAATTTTTATCTATATAAATGTTCTTAAAATGGAATAACTCATCTTTGAGAACAAAACTGGTAAACATAAAAAATGAAAATCAATTTAGGTGTGAGAAGAAATACAGCAATTAAAAGTTCCTCCAGGTGGCTCAGTTGGTTGGAACGTTGTTCCATTCACCAAAAGGTTGGGGGTTCGATTCCTAATCAGGATGCATACCTAGGCTGCAGGCTCGATCCTCAATTGTGGCATGACTGGAGTAGGAGGCAACTGATAGATGTTCTCTCTCCCTCTTTAAAAATCAGTAAATACACACACTTGGGTGAGGATTTTTTTTAAAGTTCCTCCTAAGCACATGAAAAGTACAGAAGACATGTGTAACACATTGCAGGACTGGTAAGTGAATGATATGGATAGAGCATAGGATGCATGAAGAGTAGGAGAGATGTGGCTAAAAAGACAGGTTTGGAGGCCCAATGTGCCAAATCTATGTCATACAGTTTACTACAATGGGCCTAATAGTTCTTGAACAGTAACAACATAGTAAAATGGTCTTTGTAAGGTTAATCTAGCAAAAGCTATACTGGGCATACTTGAAACTAAAGTTGGGGAGGGGGGAAATAGAGCATGACATCAGACTGACCTAATAATTTGCTCATCAGTTCCAGCACTAATAACCCTGAGGAACTTACCTTCTCCAAGCCTCAGAGGACTACTGAGAAATGCAGGGAGTGTTTAGAACACAACAGTCCCTCAATAGATGCGGGATCCCTCATCTCCTGCTATGATTCAAAAATCGCAAACATGCTATTTATAGTAGCTCAGAATTGTGAATAGAAAAAAAGGAGAAAGTAAAAAAAATATTTCAAAGATGATTCGAGAAAATAGAAAAAGGGTACAAAAGCAGCAAAAAAGTTAGAGATGATAAAATACTTCTGCAAAAGTTTAGGCAAATTAATTAGAGGAGTATGGTTAAGTTATTCTGTGGGCAAACAATAAACTACTTAAATGGAGTCAAGGCTTTCATCAAAGATTTATATGCATGCACTGGTAGAGTCAAGCAACTTCACTGAGAGTTCTGACCTAATAAAAGAGTTTACTCTAAATTAATATGCTCTCCTCTATCATAAAAAATGCATAAATCCTCTGCAAGTAGGATGCAGGGTAAGAAAAGGACCAGTAATAAGCAGCTTGGACTTCTCATGGCGGAAACTGGAGGCGGGATAGAGACATGGCCAAAATAGTTATGGTTAGGTTGTTTGGCAAATTGGAAGTCTCAACTCTTGACTTAAGATTCTTAAATTTGCATTCACAACACCCCTGCCCCCAAAGGGTCCATGTTTAGAATTTAGGAGATCCATGAACTTAGAAGGGAGGGAAAATTTATATATTTTCACTAACTTCTGACTGACATTTAGCATTTTATGAATGTAGGCAAAATACACACACACACACACAGAGCAATAGTTGCTGTTCCTTTACTTTGAAATTATGGTAAATAGACATGCTAAATCTTATTTAACATTTTAATAAGCAAGCACATATACTCATATATCACAAATTTTAAAAAATATTTTGATAATTATTTCTTATAATTTATTTCTTTTGTGGTACTATGTATTTTGCTTTATTCATTTAAAAATATTTTCTGAAAATAGACTTCACCAGATTGTCAAAATACCCTTGGAACAAAACTGGTCAAGAACCCATGTGGGCCCTAGCTGATCTGGCTCAGTGGATAGAGCATCAGCCTGCGGACTGAAGGGCCCCTGGTTCAATTACAGTCAAGGGCACATGTCTGGGTTGCAGGTTCAATCCCCAGAAGGGGGTGTGCAGGAGGCAGCTGATCAATGATTCTCTCTCATCAATGATGTTCCTATCTCTCCCCCTCCCTTCCTCTCTGAAATCAATAAAAAGTATTTAAAAAAAAAAAAAGCAGCAGCAGCCTCAGAGGGCTACTGAGAAACGCAGGGACCTCCTCCCCTATTTAAAAGACAATCATTAACATGAGTGTAGCTATCTTACCTGAGCAAAACAATATTGACTGCTGATTTGCAATTCTCCTAAAATAAAAAGCCTCCACAATTTAAGAAATAGATTTTGTTAGAAGTCCTCTTTGACAATTCCAGTTCCAGGGAACACAAGTTTGCTTTGCTAGTTTTCCTTTGCTAAAAAGAGTGCCTAAATCTTTTAATTTTTTATTTTTCTTCAGGGCCCCAAAATGTCTCACAGTAGCCTTGGTTTTACAAATTACTCACACTCCAACTATTAAATAGAAGGAATAATGTATTGCTCTTATCTGCCACGTGTGATGCTATGCGAGTAAGGGAGAACAGAAATTAAATGTTTTGAATTACTTTCAACTCTGAACAAGTTGTTCAAGGTAAAAATCCTAATTTTTTTTATCACTTCCAGGCAGCCTCTAAATTATAGCAAAAAAGATAAACAAATGGTAGTCTATATTATTTTTATAAGATCAGTTCTTTGGGGTCATTATTTAATCATCATGCAATTACTGCATTTCAGTAGGAATTCCGTAATTCTGCTAATCTATAATAATAAAGGTGTAATATGCTAATTAGACCAGACAGCCGAATGACCTTCTGGACATCCTTCTGGACAAAGCCGGGGCTGCAAGGGCCGAGGCATGCCACCGCAGCTGCAAGGGCCAAGCCCCTTGGCACAAATTTCGTTCATCGGGCCTCTAATGATTCATACTAATAAGTGTATGTGTGTGTGTGTGTTTGTGTGTGTGTATATACACACACACACATACATATGTATATATATATTAGAGGCCCAGTGCATGAATTCGTGTATGGGTGGGGTCTGACCAGCCTGGCCAGGGGGAGGGGACATGGGCAGTTGGCCAGCCTGCCTGCTGGTCGAACTCCTGGTTGAGGGGACAGTTTGCAAATTAGCCTTTTATTATATAGGATATACACTGAGTGGCCAGATTATTATGCGTTCAGAGATCATAATAATCTGGCCACTCGGTGTATAAACTGCTTCCATTCTCAGATGGAAAGTAGGTCATGTGGAAATATAAAAATGATGATTTAGAAAAATCACTAATCAGGTATCTGGTGTTAAGGAACATTTGAAAAAATTTTAATTTAATATTTTTTCATTTTAATTTTTTTATCTGGCAGCAGTTAATAGAATATATCCCAATATTTTTATCATTATTTGCCATTTGCCTTTTGCTTTATTATTTTCTTCACTCTTCCCTTTTCAAATTTCTAGTAAAAGGTTTTATGCAGAACAGCTGAAATAGAATGAAGATACAAAAATGGCAAATAATTCTAAATATTGGTTTTGGAGTGACATGAAAAGATAAGATAACCTTAAGTTATTAAGGTTATAAGTAAATTTAAGGGTTTTCAATCCTAAGAGATACACTACATCATTTCTTACTATTAAAATTTATTTTTGAAATATAAATATTTATATACTAGGGAGCTAGTTAATTTTAAAATAAACTAGAATGAGTTCCTTTATGTTCAATAAATATTTCATGATGAGTATCTACTATGTGGCTACTAAGGTACTGTTCTTGGGATTTGGAAATAACCAAAATAGACAAAAAGTCCTGCCCATATGAAGCTTATATTCTAGAGTAGGTAAGATGGACAATAAAAAAAATAAGTAAAATACATATGCTATTAAATGGTGATAAATCCATTTTTTTCATTTAGCTATTCAACTAATGTTTAATTATCACTTGGTTCATTCTAGGCACTCTGCCTGGGTCTGTTTCAATGATAAACAAAAAGGACTTAGTCCTAACTTTGTAAAGAATTGGGGTAGAGGTGAGGGTTCTGAGAAAAACTAGGGAAGAAGACAAATTAAGGCCTTGGAATAGCACATAGAAATTATTTTTAAAACAATCTTTTGAAGTAATATAACACTATAGTGTCACCAGCAAGAAAATCACGAGTAACATAAGAAGACAGCAGATAGAAAGCAAACTGGCCCTACTCTGATGCATTTTATAGGTTTGGGTATTAACAGACAATGAAACTGCTGATTCCAGTACATTTCTTATAACAAACACTTTTATAAGCAAATGCTGTAAATTATGTTTGCCCCATTTATGTTTATTCATTCAACAAATATTTAACTTCAAATAAATAAACACAATTCCTGTCTTCATGGACCTTACAATTAAGCAGAAGAGGAGGCAGATGTTAGATAAATAAGCACATAAGTATTAATTTCAAATTATAATTAAGTCCTATGGAATAAAAATACAGGTCCCAGGTATAAGTTTAATAGAGGTACTTAAGCCCAGCTGGTGCGGCTCAGTGGTTGAGCGTTGTCCCATGAACCAAGAGGTCACAGGTTCATTTTCCAGTCAGGGCACATGCCTGTGTTGCAGGCTTGATCTCCTGTAGGGGGTGTGCGGGAGGCAGCCGACTGATGATGCTTCTTTCATCAATGTTTCTCTCTCTCTATCCCTGTCTGTTCCTCTCTCTCTAAAAATTATTGAAAACATATTAAAAAAAAAACACAAAGAAAACAAAACAGAGGCACTTAATTTAGACTGGGAGATCAAAGAAGGCCTCTCTGAATGAGTCATTTAATCTGGAACTTAAGGGTAAGTCAAGAGTGGTAGGAATAGTTAAGTAATGAGAGAAACATTAATACGAATTCTGGGATATACTTGAAAAAGTATCACTGGGGAAAGGAGGGAAGGATATTATGGTTGGATAAGTAAAATAAGGTGGCCTAAAGTAACAATTACTGACGATGGATGAGAAGTTCAACAGAATTTATTATTCTCTCTATACTTATATATGCTTAAACTCTTCTTTTAAAAAAAAAAGTTTTAACAAAGTAAAGAATTATAGACAAGACAATTCCTGGCAAAGAATATGAATGAGGGCCCTGAGACAAGAAAGCAATTGGAGGGTTATAAGGCCTGTGTGACTAGAACAGTTTTCATGGTGTGGTCCCACAACAGCAGCACCAAGTACTTTTTAGAAATGCCAATCTCAAACCCCACCCCAGACCTACTAAATCAGAAACTCTGGGAATGGGAGCCAGAAATCAGTGTTTTAATAGCAATACAAGTGGTTTTTATGCAAGTTCAAATTTGAGAACTACTAAGAGACTCTACATAGAGGTAGTGAAACAGGAAATTGTGGCTTATGGTGGAACTAGAGATAAATGGAAGCCAGTCATATAAAATATTAGAGGCTATGTTATAAATTTTGGCATGTATCCTAATTGATTGGGAAGGCCAATAGAAGTGGTCACCTTTATATTTTTAAAGGTTACACTGCCTATGGTTTAAATAACTTTTTACCTGAGTCACAAACAGAGGCATGGAAGATGGCAGTGTAAGACGCCCCCAGTCCAATAGTCCCCAAGTAACTTAATCCTGACAACAATCACTTCAGTGAGTGTGGAAGTAGATCTACACCTATGAGATGAATGAGTCCCAACTGATACCCTGACTATTGCCGTCTTGTGTGAGATCTAAAGCCAGAGGACCTAGCTAAGCCACACTAACAGAATGTGAGATTACAGATGTTTTAAGTCAGCGGTTTTCAAACGGTGTTGCTGCAAGAATTTTTAAAACATGCAATACTTGAATATTTAGTCAAGGGCACCGACTTTTCCCTTAGACTGTCAAATCCTATATATCCTATATAATAAAAGGCTAATATGCAAATCGACCAAACCAAGGAAGGACCAGTCGCTATGACATGCACTGACCACCAGGGGGCAGATGCTCAAAGCAGGAGTTGCCCCCTGGTGGTCAGTGCACTCCCACAGGGGGAGCACCACTCAGCCAGAAGCTGGACTTGCCAGCGGGCTCACGGCTGGTGAGTGCAGCAGCAGTGGTGGCAGCCTCTCCTGCCTCCGCAGCAGGCGGACATCCTCCAAAGGGTCTCTGACTGGGAGAGGGTGCAGACCGGGCCGAGCGTCCCCCGCCCCCCCCCCCACCCCCGTGCATGAATTTCATGCACCAGGCCACTAGTAAAAAAGTAACAGCCAACACAACAATTGCCAACCGATGTGAAAAATTATACCTATTTTGTTGTCAAATTGGCAAAAATATATTTTTTTGGTGTGCCACATGATGTTTAGTAATTAGTTATGTCTACCATGAAATGAAAAAGATCGAAAGTCTCTGTTTGAAGCCACTAAGTTTTTGGGCAATTTGTTACACCATATAGTTAATACAATTATTATATTACTTTCCATGTGTGATTTTAAGCCATTTATACCACAACAAAATTTATAAATGGTTATAACCATTCAGGACTGTATCTCTTTCAAAATCATGTATGAAACTTTAAAATACATATATATATAATATGTAGAATATAACATATATTTTATGTATATTTTTATATATGAAATATGCATGTAAAATATATAAAAATAAAGTGTTGTGATTGCTTCTAGCATTATCTCTAAGCACAATGTAACTTAAAAGTTAGGTTTCTTATTAACAATCATGTAAGTGAGACAGCAGAGACCACCTGCACCTGGGATCCCAAGAATACAGATGGCCAGAAGAAACACCAGATAAGCCAACCACAAGAATGTCACCACCCCTCCACTCCCTGCTCAAAAATAATGGCAGAATTTTATCTTCCAACTGCTTGCTTCTCCTACCCTAACATGGAAAATTCCACAAGCCCGTCTCTTCATGAAAGCCTGCTTTGTCCCTAGCTTATAAAAGCAGCCACAGAGAGCCAGCCCCCGAGCCAATTCATGGCCTTCCTTTCTTCTGTGCTGCCACCCTTGTACTTGAGAACAATCTTAATAAATCTGTCTGGAAATTTCTCTAGGGCCTCCTCTTGATTTCTCTCTTGGGGAACCCAAGAACCCGAATGCTGGTAGCAAAAGTAAATACGTATTTCAAAAAGCTGTCTTATGCATTTGAATATACATATCCAACTTATCACATCTGATTCGATCATCATTTTAAATTTACAATACAGCTGACCAAAACTTATGCCAAAAATAAAAATTTTCTTACTCTTCATTTGAGTTCCTATTGCTTTAATTATCTGTAACCCACTATTTAATTACAACAGTCTTTTTTTCACCCACTTGCCATTTTGTGTTACCACACACTGAAAGTGAAAGAAGAGGTAGAAAGGAGAGGGAGGGGGAGAGAAAACGAATGGCCAAGTAACACAGGAACACAATATACTGAGAGCCTCGTGGGAAAAAAACAAAACAAAAAACTGCAAACAATCTTGAATTCTATTTTTACTAGGTTTCCTTCTCACAGTGGTATGGTACAAGCAATTCTGAAACTTTTTTACATGGATTACTGGAGTTAGCAAATAAATAGATATGCTGACATTGTTTGGCACCAGGATTCTCACTGTGGATGAGGTGTACAAATAGCAGTCTAGGAAGGCAAGGAAGAACCCTATGAACCTGGACTGTAACTCATATGTAAAATGTAAATGTTTCCTATTTCTGTCTACTCAAAGAATCTGGAAGCAATAAACACCAGTAAAAATGTGCACATCTAGGACATTGTTTTGATTTCTAACTACCATTTCTCATTAGTAAGGAATCACACACAACTCCTTGAGGAAATAACTGCTTTCAGAGTGAGACCAGAGCTTTTTTCTTATAAAATAATGGCCAATCCAAAGATGAGGTAAGAAATGTATAAAATGAGCTAGACTATCTTGCAGCGCTGAAAAGAAATGAAGTACTCAAAAAAGCAACAGCATTCTTTTGATACCCAGACAGATCAGGAAACAGTTTGAAGGTTCTCTTCCTACCAAATCTAGGACTATGTGAACATCAAATTAAGAACAGTAACAAATTCTAATCCACTAAAAAGAGTTTAAACTGATGATTACCAGGTAGGAAAGCAGGAAGGTAGGTACACAGATAGAGGGACAGATACAGGCACTCAAAAAACTTAAAAAAGACATATATGTATACATACATACATACATATACAGACTTTGATATAAAAAAAATCAATTTGGTTTTTGTCTCCAATTCCTGGCACAAGTCCTAAAACTCTTGGAATTTACTGAATCATAAGAGTGTCTTGTTCATAACAAGTCGTTTTAAACTTTAGACCATCCTGAATTCTGCAAACAAGATGACTACCGGTGGACCCTCAGATAGATTCATAGGAGGGGCTGGTCACCAGAAGGACTAACTAAGCATATTACAGAGAGCTAGAAATGTTAGCACTCACCAGGAATGGGAGGGAGGGTGAAGACGGAGTTAAATTATTTTGCCAATGATTTCATCATACTTGTGTATTGAGACGCCATATTAAAAGCATTTACACTAGGTTTGGGGAGCTTGATGAACACGTCATTGTGCTAAGAGTGCCACATGCCTGAAAAGGGCAGGAAAGCTCTGCAGCTCTCCACCCTCACCTTGCTCTATGCTTCTCTTCCACGTGGCTGTTTCTGAGTTGTGCCCTTCACAATACAACTCTGTAATAATCATTAGTAGTATTTTCCTGAGTTTTGTGATTCATTCTAGCAAAATATCGAAGGGGGAGCAGGGAGCACATGGGGCTGAACCTTTAACTGGGTCTGCAATAACTTGAATAGTTGGTGTCAAAGATGAACTGAATTGTAGTCCATCCAAGTTGACGATGTCAGAGAACTGTTCTGGAACATAAATGAGGGCAAAGGAAGGTTCTTCCTCATTATAGAATGCCAAGGGACACACAGGGAGGAAAGTGATGGATTTGAAAAATCATAATTTTGCAACTATCACAGTAATGTCATCCAACCTTGAGGTCTATCTAGCACTTTTGAGTGGTGTTTTGTTTTCTTTATCATGAACCATTTTGGAATTTATCATTGGTCACTTTAACTACGGATTGGTTCACTGAATTATGAAGATTTTCCAAATGCTGACACATTTCACTAAATAGTTATTTAACGTCAGAGTTTTAATATTACCAATCTCATTAGAAAAGTCTGTAAGCCATGCGAAGTATCGAGCTTATGATAGCAGATATAAGGTTCCCAAAATTCTAGTTTTGCTCAAAAGATTGATTGAATTTTATCATTGACATAAATACTATCAATTTTTTTCCCTTAAAGTAACAGGCTCACTCATTTCTTTTCAAGTAATGTCTGCCAAATACCCCAGTCTGAAAAAACGAATTCTATTAGTTATTCTTTAAAATAGAAATTATATGCTATGAAAAAGAGGCTAGTTCAGCCTACAACTCCAACAATTGCCCAAGTGCTTTACCTTAAAATATCCATGGTACTTCATTAGGCAACGAAGTGCTTTGGGGGTACTTCCCATTTCATCCCACAGAATATTAAAAAGATGTATATACCCCAGGATCAAACTTCAATAAAACTATTTTACTGTTTCATCATCTTAAAATGAAAGCGCTTTTTTTTTAGCTGTGAATGCATGGTTGGGATGACTACAGTAACTACTAATGCCACTGCCTTGGCATAAATTAGTATGTCAGCAGTTTCCCACCACTGCTTTTGCACACAGTGGGGGTGGGGGTGCGAGGGGTTGAGAAAATAATATTGTAGTATTATAAAACGAGTTTTATCTTCATAGACTTCTAAAAGGAAATGGGAACACACCTCCCCCCCCCCCCCCAAAAGGACCACAAACAAGCATTTTTTACAATACAAAGGCATGCTCTGATTGAATGTTAGGTCATGCTATAAATCATTTAACAACTTCTAAAGCATTTCCTATTACAAAAGAAAACCAGATGAACACATTATATATATACTTTAAAATTTCTTTACTGTTTTCCTAAATTTGAACATTGTAAAATCTGTTTCATTGTTAAATATAAAGACTAAGCTAAGTTTCAGCACTTAAGCATTTTCTCAAATTATGAGGTAAAATATTTTAAAATACTTAAAAAACATTTTCCATCTAAGAGTCTCAACAGTATTTTCTTTATTCATTAAACAATTTTTTTAAAAAACCACCCTCACATGAACTATAAAACTGTCTCTTCATAAAGCTGTATTACATATAAAACGTTTTTTAAAGAGCATTGTTCAATACCTTCTCCCTGGAGAAGTTTGCCAAATGTGAAGTTAGACCATTTATTTCTTTGTCTTTCTCTGCCAACTGAAGCTGAATAAAGAAAAAAATTGTAATTAATTTTTTCATTATCTACTCTCCCTTACTTCAAGAAATATTATACCGTTATGTCAAAATATGCTATTACCATATCCATGTTTTCCTTGGTTCTTATTTTCTACATCTGTGAATTACTTGTCATTACTGACCAATTTGCCCTCCTCTTAAAACTTCTCTCCTGTTTACATGAAAGTGCACCAACATTGTCATCCTCTCATGCTCCGTGTGTCCACTTCTTCACAATTACAAATATGGTATTCCCCAAAGTATCTTCTTTGGCTTCTCCTCTCTATATTCTCTCTGAAAATTCCCTTTCTTCTATGCTTTCAACTATCACCCTCAAGGGAATAAATCACAAGTATTAACTCATGTGCCACACTCTTTAAGTTCCAAATCTGCCTTTTTAACAGACGGTTAGACAAGTTTCACTGCCATCTTTCTGCCCTGCACGGGCAAAATGTCTCAAATCTACTTTTCCATTTTTGTTTGTTTGTTAATTGATATTATCAATCTCAGAACCTACTGTGAAGCTAGGAAATTATGTTAGAATGCTTCTCCCTTCGCCTCTTCCTCCCCTCCCCAAAAGTTTCAGTTTCTCATTTATTTATTCATCATTCATTCAACCACCCATTGTTCATCTACTACAGCATAAACATCATAGATACAGATACAAATAAGATTACTCTTCAGTAGTTTTTCCCATAAGAATGTCTTCCAAAGTTTTCCTTGATAAACTCAAGTCCTATTCAATGGTAAGTGACCAAGGAAGGTAGCAATTCATTCTAAGAATATTTCTACCCCCATTTTCTTGCCTTCAAAAACCCTTCCCACCTATAAATCCTTTCTGCACTGCCAAATTGTTTTCAAAAAGACCCCCTCTAGTTGGGTCCATTTTCTCCTAGAAAAGTCTGAGCAGCAAAATGCACCCAAATTTGGTTTTGACCTGTCTTTTAAGTCTCATCTACTCCACTATAGTTCCCAGATGCTGCTCTCCACTTCTGACCTCCAAAGTTATACTAGAGGCCTAGTGCACAGGATTCGTGCACTGGTGGGGGGCATGGCCTGCGGGGATCAGCCCGCTGTGGGAGCGTTGCTCACCCCAGTCAGCCCAGCCGAGTGGCTGTGGATTGCCCTCTGAACAGCTGCTCCCTAGTCCGGCATCTTCTGTGGAGCCAGAGCACTCGCCTCTCCAGGGGACCTGGTAGGGGCAAGGCTCAGGGACAATAGCACTGAGAGGCAGTGGAGTAGGCCTCAGTCCCATAGAGGCCATGAACCTGCCTCCCAGCCTCCAAGGTCAGCTCTATGAGACCGGAGACGGTACTGCGAGGCCTGTGGGTGCCCAGAGGCGGCAGCAGGGAGCGAGGAGGAGGAGGCTGGGGGGTGAGGAGGCAACGATCACAGCCCAGGTTCCTGCCCATGGCCCGGGGTTCACAGCAGGAGCAGCACTCATCCCGGTCAAGTGGCGCTCCCTCTGTGGTGGTGCACTAACCACCAGGGGGCAGCTCCTGTGTTGAGCGTCTGCTCTCTGGTTGTCAGTGCGTGTCATCCTGCCATTCGGTCGCTGGGCTTTTATTATATAGGAAAACAACGCTTATCTGTTGGCTTAGAATGCTGTGGCTTTCTTTTCCTAGCTCTGCTTCTTTTCCCCTCCAACTGGGTCTTACAAAGGTCTGGTTTCTCCATAATGTCTAACTCTTAATTCGAAACAGTCCTAAAGAACTCTGACTCATTCATCACAGTTTGCCTTGTCTGGTATGAGTGCTTGTCTGTAAACAGTGAAAAATAAGGGAAAGGGCACTAAACAAAAAGCCAAGCACCTTTACCAGCTGTTGGAGCCTTAAATATGTTGCTTAATCTTGATGTTCATTTTTATCATTTATGAAGTAAAAATATTTAGCTCCCCATTGTTTGACAGATTACCTAGGCTGTGAATGTGAATATCACCATTATACTTCTAACAAACCCTACTAGTTCACAAACTCCTTAAGAATAGCATTGTAGCTTACTTTATGAAAGATCACCTAACAGCTAATATATTCCTTTATACATAATTGGCTTCAATAAGGTTTTACCGAATCATTTTTTGTCAATCTTCAAAAATAAAATTTCATATAAATTCAGTATTCAGCTTTATAAGTAGTAAGTGAAGTTGCCAGCCATTGAAAATATGCACAAGAATTTCAGAAACATTAGTATCATGAAACAAAAGTTTCAAAATTTCATTCTGACAGAAGATAATAAAAAGACCACCAGTAAAGTTACCTTAGACTGTAATGTGACACCTGCTCCAGTCCCCATGGGGGAAACCTAAAGGAATTCTTGGTGTCACTAAGAATATTGTATTTAAAAATTAAATTATAGGTACAGTTAGTTATGCCTTAAATAATTTAGAACTTCCTTTATTTATGCACACACAAAACTATGCCAAACCATCCTATATAATAAAAGCTTAATATGTTAAGTGCCTGGTTGTCTTGTCGTCCATTCAACCAATCAAAGAATAATATGCTAATGATATGCTAAGACTGCTCAACCACTCACTATGACATGCACTGACCACCAAGGGGCAGACGCTCCAACAGGTAGTTTAGCTTGCTGCTGGGGTCCGGCTAATTGGGACTAAGTGAGATGGGCCAGACATGCCCTGGAGCCCTCCTGGGGTCCCTCCCCGGCTGGCCAACCTCCTGTGTCCCTCCCCAGCCCCAATCGTGCACCGGTGGGGTTGCTCGGCCTGGCATGCGCCCTCTTGCAAGCCGGGACCCCTCGGGGGATGTCCGAGAGCTGGTTTTGGCCCAATCCCACAGGCCAGGCCTAGCAACCCCACTGGTGCACAATTTCGTGCACCAGGCCTCTAGTACATGCATGTATATCTTAGAATATGTGAGATTACACTTTATTCCTTAGAAAAATACCTTTTTCTTTATTAATTAGCTATACAGCCTGCTAATTTCTTTTTCCTAACATTCTTACAAATATCATTTACCATTCAGGCTTGTTTGTTGCCTTATGTTACACTGGCAAAAATGTATTCTACGGTATTTCACTTACAATCACATTTTGGTGCTAAATTAAAAATTCTTACATAAATTTGAAAAATTACTCATCGTATATTATTACACTCCCACAAAAATGCCAAGGTCCTAAAATAATTTTTAACGTGTGTATTTCTTTTAAAACCAGAGACTAAGGAAATAATCACTTTTCCATATTTAAGTACTAAGCATAATTAAGAGATATAATTTTAATAACCACCTGAATCCACACAGAATTAAAGCCACAATGGCAATAAATATGGGTATCTATTTTCTTGGTTCATGGTTACTGAACTATATGCAACATAATTAAATTCACAGTACATTTTTATTTATACACGAAAATACTATCCCAATGAGTTGTATTAAAAATGTGCATTAAAAAATACACATTCAGCCCTGGCTGGTTTGTTCAGTGCTAGTTAGAGTGTCAGCCCTCGAACACAAGGATCTCATGTTTGACTCCTAGTCAAGGGCACATACCTCAGTTGCAGGCTCGATCCCCGGCCCTGGTAATCAATGAAAAAAGTATCCTCAAGTGAGGATTATAAAACAAAAAAAGTGCGTTTGATTGATAAAAATTACAGATAACACATTTTCAAAAGTACCAGCAACTATGCCTCAAGTTATACAAACACTAAACTTACTTTGTAATTGTCCTCTACTTCAGCTAGTTCTAGTTTTACATTTTCAGCAATTTTTACTTGTTCTTTCCATTTCAGCTCCATTTTTGCAAGTTCATCAGCATATTTACTGCACTTTGTTTTCTCATCCTAAATGAAATTAGTAAATTACCAAAAGATTTTAAATCCACATAGAGCCAATATCTACACACAAACATACTAAGGTACAATGGAGGGAAAAGGAGACTTATGTAATATATTAAACAATTAAAGAACTTAAATTTAAAAAAAAAACATACTGAAGTATACACTAAATGTGCATTGTAACACTGTTGTAACAGTATAAAAATTGAAATAACTGAATGTCTGTCAGTGGAAGATTGAATAATCATTTTATATGCACATAATGGAATTAACAAAGAAAAATGTCAAGATTCATTAACTGAAAATAGCAAGTTTCAAAAACAAAATACAGAGTGTAATCTTATCTTTCTTTTAAAAGTTGTTTAACAATTTTATATGATGTCTATGTAGTACTGTATAGAAAGGTATAAAACAAATTATTAATAGCTCTAATCGCTGGGGATCAGGGTCATGATGGTACCATCTTTATTCTTTACCATTGTTTCCAGACACTGATAAACAAAACTCTGGGATTTCCAGACCAAGACAACTTCTAGGTTGGCTTGTCATACACTGCTCTACTCTAGAACTCAGACGTTAAAAGGGAGGAGTTACAAACACGACAAAAAAGTAAAGTGGCCAACTTCATGTTAAAGATTTTTGTTCAAGGTTTAAGTTTTAAAATATGCTTTGAGCAAGTCAATGGAGAAAACAAAGTCTTTTCATCAAAGAATGCTGAGTCAACTGAATAACCATACTATACATACCATGCCTCACACTACACACAAAAATAAACTTAAAATGGCTAATACATCTTATGTAAAACCTAAGACTAGAAAATTACTAGAAGACAAGGCAAGAGAAAATATAAGTTAAATTAGGTAAATGTTTTAGAACATAAAAATACAACATTAAAAAAATTTTTTGATACTCTGTACTACATCAAAATTAAAACTTTTTCTAAAAATACCATTAAGGAAATGAAAAGGCAAGCTACAGACTGGAGAAAATAATTACTACACATATATGAGACAAAGTACTTATTGCCAGAATAAAGAACACAAACTCAGTAAGATGAATAACCCTATTTTTAAAATAGTAAAGACTTGAACTCTTGCAATAAAAAGGAGTTAAGAACCAATATAAGCAACAACATGCATAAGTCTCAAAAAATTATGCTGAAAGAGGACAGGAAACAGAGTACAAACCATATGATTCTATTTATAGAAACTGTACAAACAGTACGCTAATCTATAGTGACAGAAAGCAAGCCAATAGTTTCCCAGGGATGGGGACAGAGGGAGAGATGAGTTGCGAAAAGATACAAAAAACAAAAACAAAAACAAAACAAAACAAAAAACCCTGACACTGCAAGTTTCACAACTATGTAGGCAAAAGTGATCAAATTGCAGACTTTAAATATGTGCAGTTTATTGGATTTCAATTGCACTTCAACACAGTTGTAAAAGAAAATAATGTACCTTGAGGATGGTTTTAGTTTCAACGGAACAATCTATCTTCCTTTCAATAGTACATGATGAATTTTTAATATTCCTCCAGAATTGTTTTATACTTAATGAGTTATTTAGTCCCTTATTACAAACAACTACTTTGAACTCTAGCATAAACTGTACTAATCAACACTTCCACAGAAAGATCATCTGAAGCAACATAAACATACAGTTTAAAATCTGGTTTAAAAAATCATGGTAACATTATTTACAAGGCTGCAGCATAAAATATTTAAATTACTCTAGTAACCTTGAGCTAATATATGAACTTCTCCATCTCTAAAAAATTATCCCTCTCCTCTCCACATACACAAAGAAACAGACACAAAAAAATATTTAAACAAAAATTACACAAAATAGCTTTTCCTCCTTTTCCAAATCAGATATAAATGAGAAGCATTTTTCCTTTGTCCTTTCCATACTCTAGAAATGAATGCTACCCACGACAGTTACAAAACTGAAATATTTTAATAATACAGTTTAAAAGCATCAAAATAAGTAACACTGTAAGGGCAACAACTCATTTGATTAATGTTCTCTTTTCCACTTTGCAAATCTGGTCATTTTAAGATTTGGTAGAAATATTTACAATTATTACAGTAAATGTAAAAGGAGCACTTCTCTTTTATAAAGTTCCACGTATCCTGATAAGAAGACAAACAATTAATATCCAACCTCAATCCATTATCAAGAGAAGAAGTACCTTAGGTGAACAAAAACTAATTTTAGGACCATGATATTACATACAGATCTACATGAAAAGGCACATACAACAACGCCCTCTCAACAGCTAAACCAAATACCAGTACATGTGTAACTGCTGTATAAAAAAGAAACCCTAGGACGCCCATCAATCGAAACAATAAAGGTAACCTAAGCCATTACATTTGATAAACATATCTTTCACTTACAAGGTAGCTAGCTTACCTGCAAGAGTTGTTTGCATTTATTATACTTTTCTGTTTTGTCAGCAATTTCTTTGGTCATTTCACACACTTGCCCTTTTGTTACAATGTCAAAATCTGTCTCGGCTATAACAAGGCAGAAAATAAGGTCATTAAAAATTAGTTTTCTCTTTGCATTATTTTCCTGTTCAGAATAACTTGAAGATCAGGATACTGTGAAATATAACAAATGAAATGCTGAAGAAAAACACCTATTTAAAAATATATATATTCATACACTAAACAAACAAAGAAGGATAATATATATAAACTCTAGGTAAGAAGTCTTTAAATGTCAGTTGGCCAGAACCAAGTTCATGTTCAGTAATGAAAGGATCATTATTTTTTAATTAGCTCAAAATAGTTCTAAATGGCACAAAAATTTATATAACTGAATAGACAGGATAAGCAAAAAGGCATATTCTTTGAAAAACATTTTAAATCATTTTTCCAATCTTTCATCACTATTCACTAGGTCTTTATTAACTAAATATTGTACAACACCATGTAGGTAACTAAGAGGATGTACAGAAATATAAAACAGGATCTTGTTCTATAGCAGCTGAAACTAATTAAATATTTACTAGTACAGGAAATTTACAGTACATTTAAAAAGTATAAGACATCAACTGCCCAAACATAACACATGGAAATATACTTTTACATACTCTAGTACTTACCTTCATTACTGCTAAATCATTAACACAGAGTGGGGGAAAAAAGATATGAGGAAAAGTAAAATCCTAGAGTTAATTCAAATTTACATGTTGTTCATATATTCATTATTTCTCTCTACTCTGTTCTATAAATTAATAAACTAATAAAAAATTTATCTTATTCACTGACAAGTACAGTGAGGAAAGTACCCTACTGATCCAAAGCAGCCAGAGAGAGAGATGAGACACACCAAACAGGATTTACAAGTTATTCCCCCTAACAGAATTGAACTGAAGTGCCAGAAATGTTTCAAAATTCCATAGATTTTAGTGGAATGTTAATTAAAAATTCAATTCTTGGCTTTTATCCTATAGCCCAAAAGCTATACGAATCTGAGCTTACAAACACCAGGTCATTTAACACTTGTGAATATTCTCATGAAGACAAACACTAGTTCACACTCACATTTTGTATATTCACCACATGCATTATTTAACTTTTAGATCCTTACTTTGCCTTTGCCTCAATTCCTTAAGTATACTAAAAATATTTCTATAAACTCCCTAAAATTCTTACTCCTGGAATAAGGCAATATAAATAAGTATAAATACTTTTTAAGGCAGGACACTACACAAAAAGTCTGAAACATTTTTACCTGCAGAAGGTAGTGGCTTTACAGCTATAGCAGAGGTAGCAGCAGCTGGGTCTGTGTTTATTGAGGCATCATTCACCTTCTGCTGACTTCCAATTTTCTTTGTGAAGGCATTATTGTTATTGGCCTATTCAAAATGTTAACAATAAATTATTAAATGAATTCTATTTTCTCCCTTTAGCCATTATGTAAATAATAATCATATCAAAAAATCCTACAAGTCCACAAAGCTAACTGTCCTAAAAGCCAGCAAAGACTAAAGTTACACCACTTTACTCAGATTACAAAAGAGAAACCTTATGTTTTTACTTGTCAAAACATCAAAAGATCACTAAAGCAGAAATTTCACAAGTATTCTACTACAAAGTCATAATATACTTAAAGGCCCCAAACCAAAATCTATACATTTGGTTCATAGTTAAAGTGTAATTTTTTTTCTTTACGAAAGCCTTCCTACTTTATCTCATGCATTTCTTGCTTCTTTTGTCTCCTTTCAGATTTCAAAAAAGACAAAAAATAAAACTATCTTTACAGTAAATGTGGTTAGTAAAGAAAACTGTGGTAGCTTTTCAACTTTGGGTTTTAAATGTGTTTCTTCACTTCCAAGACTCCATTACATAAGAAACTTTATATTTATAAGCACAATTTGGGGACCCACCTTAAAATACAGAGACATCAAAGCAGGAGCATTATCATTGCTTTTATTAAATCTGCCTTCCCATCCTCAAATGGAATATAAAACAATTAGCTGATGATTTTTAATCCTTCCTAATCTAGTGGATATGAATAGGAGGGAAGAACTCACCAATGACATTTTGTAAATGGTGAACCCCACACCAAAGACAAGCATCATTGTCAGAAAGAGGGATTTGAAAATATGTAATGAATATTGAAGTGAAAAATACATTTAATCAACCTAAGAGGAAAATGGTGAAAAGATGGCTTTTTCCCCTGCTGTTGCCCTTGCTTCCTTTAGTGGTTCTCCAGTAAATAAAAATTCCAGATGTCAAAAATTACTATTACAGTCCTGGACAGTTTTGCTCAGTGATTAGTATCAGCCCTCGAACTGAAGAGCTGCAGGTTCGATTCCCAGTCAAGGGCACATACCTCAGTTGCATGTTTCCCAGCCCTGGTAGGGGCACGTGTGAGAGGCAACCAAACCATGTTTCTCTCACACTGATGTTTCTCTCACACTGATGTCTCTCTCTCTCTTTCTTTCTCTCCCCCCCCAACCCCCCCCAGCCCAGGCGCCCCCCATTCCACTCTTTATAGAAATCAGTGTAAAAAATATCCTCTGGTGAAGATTAAAAAGAAAATGTAATCATTACCATATTAGGCCAATGACTTGAAATCAAGGCAAGGTAAATAATATTAAAAAGAATATTTTCAATATCATACACTAGAGGCCCAGTGCATAAAAGTCGTGCATGCTAAGGACCCTAGGCCTGGCCAGCGATCAAGGCCAATCTGTGGGGTGACTGGAGGGGCGATAAGGAGAGCCCACTGGCACCTGCCTTGCCGACCTGGTGCCGCCCGCTCACAGGCCCCACCCCCGTCGCCACCACTGGTCACCTCCCTCTGCCAGGTAACTGGCAGGGCGATTGGGGGGCCCCTGCTGGCACCCGCCTTGGCTGGCCTGGGGCCTGCGGGCAGCTCCTGCGTTGAGCGTCTGCCCCCTCGTGGTTAGTGCCCGTCATAGCAACTGGTCATTCTGCCATTCGGTCAATTTGCATATTAGGCTTTTATTATATAGGATTTGATTTGCAAACAAAAATATTGTTAAAAGAAATATTTCACTACGTATGAATTCTGTTATACTTACTGATTGGTCTGAAAGTTTGTTTATTTGTTTTTGGAGCCTCTGGCATTCCTTGAATTTTTCTTTATAATGGTCTGCTGCCATCTGAAGACGAAGTTTCAGATCTTCAACTTCTCTTCTCAGTTCATGTTCCAGTGTATCAGTTTTTTCCTAAAAAAAAATTAAACAATTCTTCTAAGAAAAAGATAATGATTTTCTATCATAACACAGTATAAATTCAAACTTCATTTTCACTTTCTTCTTTCTGGCTTTTTTATTATTAAATATGTTTTTATTGATTTCAGAGAGCAAGGGGGGGAGAGGAAGAAGGGGGTGGGGTCAGGGAAGAGAGGGAGAGGGGAAGAGGGGGAGGGGAGGAAGAAACATCAGTGATGAGAGAGAATCATTTATCAGAAGCTGCCTCCTGCACACCACCCCCTACTGGGGACCAAGCCCACAACCCAGGCATGGGCTCTGACTGGGAATCGAACCATAACCTTCTGGATCATAGGTCACTGAGCCACACGGGCCAGGTTCTGTTTCTATTTTGGAGATTTAGCTACAGGACCATATTAGTTAGTTCTCCTAATAAATCCAGCTTTATATTCTTAGGACTAAGATTCATTAAAAAACTGGAGAAGACTAACCCACCTCCTGAGGAGCAAGTATTACTCTGTTAAATAAGCATAATACCTTTTATGCAGCTAGTAAATAAGAAATTCCAACGAAGTAATATATACCTGACATCAGAAAGTTTAATTAGTAATAATAGACCAGCTTTTATTAACCATTAGGAATTTGCTTACAGCAGTTTTTCTTAAAGCGTACATTAATTTCAACCCAAGAGGTTCCAATGACTAAACAAAATGAATGGAAACTTAAAATTCTGATCAGGAATCTGACTTGATTTATTTTAACATAACTCACTCTTATGAGTTTTGATCAAAAAGGAAACTCAAAATTAACCTGCTTTACCTGGTCTTTTTTCATAGCATTTAGTTTAAGTTCTGCCACTGCATC
Organism: Corynorhinus townsendii; assembly: GCA_026230045.1. Lineage (NCBI taxonomy): Eukaryota > Metazoa > Chordata > Mammalia > Chiroptera > Vespertilionidae > Corynorhinus > Corynorhinus townsendii. Next base: position 176,216,530 of record JAPDVU010000004.1, on the reverse strand, counting down.
AGCTAACTGCTTTTTTACTTTCTCATTTTCCAACCGTGCAGTATGTAGGTCTGCCATCGTTTTATCTCGCACATTTACAGCATCACTAAGTTCTTTAGTCAGAAAGACAATTTCTTGTCGAGTTGCCTGAATCTGCTCCTCTGCTTTACGAAGTTGCTCCTTTAAAAAACATGTATCTTCCTGAAGAAATGCAGATAAATATATTTGTAATTAAAACATTCAATTAAAAAGCACAAGCAGAAACTGTTTTTACCTGTACTTCAACAAATCCAAAATCTTAAATTAAATATTGCTCTTCTATTCAGAACTTAAAGTATATGTCTAGAAAAAACTTGGGATGTGACTTAAGTTTCCTCATAGAGTACACATATAACAAACCTATGCACTGAATATCACTAATACCACGTTATACACAAGTAAACTGAAGTATAGGAAGTCAGGCAATATACTCCAGTGCTTTCATGGCCTGACTGAGACCAGAATGAAAGCTCTTGTCCCACAGAATCTCTTATTATAAGTATTGACCCTCATTTTTTACAATCACAATAAAAATAATTTCAAAAACTTTGTAACTCAAAATAATTTTTTTTAAGATTTTTTTTAAGATTTTTTGAGAGAGAGAGGGGAAGGGATTGGGGAAAGAGAGAGAGGGGGAGAAAGAGAGACATCAATGAGATATCAAACCATACCAGCTGCCTCACACACACTGCCTACTGGGGGATCAAGCCCACAAACGGGCATGTGCCCAGGAATCGAAATGGCAACCTTTCAGTACACGGGACGATGCCCAACCAACTAAGCCACACCAGCCAGGGTGTAACTAAAAAATTTTTGTTAAACAATGTTTCTTACTATCTAACCTAAAAAATAACCAATAAATTAATATACCATTACATAGTAAAACTTTTAAGTTTTTAAAAAATGTTGATATGCAAAAAGCAAAGATGAGGCACTGGAGAAATGAAAAGTTAATTAAGCACTCCTTAAGCCTAATTACATATATATCATTAAAAGTTAAAATTGCCATAAAATTATTTCCTTTAATATTAACTAGACATTATGAGCTCAAAAAATCTAGTTCATTCAACTTTCCTATTTTCATCTCTGTACTAAAAATACTGTAAACTCAGAAAAAGTAAAACCCATGCTTGGTTGTTAAACTGTTAGCTCTTTAGAAGGAATTGTAAATGATTATTTATGTAATGTTATAGTGGAGAAAATGTTAGTAGGTGTAACAGTATTAGATCTAACTATATAATAAATAGTCAGCTTCTATATGCCAAAATGGGAAAAAGGGGGTGGTGAAGAAGGGAGTAATAATACTTTAGTATAAGCGACTTTTCTAATCAATAAGGAAAACCCCCAACAAACAAACAATAAATAAATAAAAACTGGAGAAAGCCATGAACATATTTTTTTAAAAGAAATGACTAGTATGCAAACAAAATATTCAACTCATGAACAATAAAACAGAAAAATTAAAACAAATACCATTCATCATCTTTCAAACTGTTAAAGCTTAAAAAACAGTAATACCCCAATATTTGGATGGGGTTAGCATAATCAGCAAATTTACAAACAGTTGGACTTACATAATCTGTAAGTGGTATAACCTTTCTAATCAGATTTTTGCAACATTCATTGAACACCTTTAAAAAGCACATGGCTTTTAATCTAGCAATTTTTCATGAGTTTCTAATAAAATTATTAACGGGTAGAAACATAGGTTTAAACTTCACAGAATTCAATAAAATATTAATATAATGAATAATTATTAAATGTTTAAAAATATGAAAATTATAAATAAATTGATATAGCCTCCACACAATGCAAGTCTACACACCCATTACAAACAGTAGCATGTATCATACGCTATTGGTATATTACTTTTTTTAAATGTAAGTGAATATTTTAACACTCGACCCAACAATTGCACTTGAAGGAATTTATGCTACAGATTTATATGTGTATATCTAGATATCTGTATAAGAATTTTTATTGCAATATATTTATAATAAAGACTGTACACAATTAAAACTGATTACATACTAGATAGCTATTAAAGAGAGACACTACACGGCTGTTGTAATGAAGGAGAAAGATCTATATGTGTACTCCTTTTGCAAGATGCCCAGACATTCCTTCAATTTTTTATAGGTTCTGAAATATGATATAACCTCATTTTTGTTAAAGTATGTAATTTCCAAAAAAATTAAAAATTATATAATGATGTATTACAATGTTCCCTTTTCTCCCCCATTGACCTCTTCTAGCCTGCCTCCATCCCACCCCCCAACCCAGGCCTTCACCACCCTGTTGTCTGTGTCCATGGGTCATGCATATATGCATACAAGTTCTTTGGTTGATTTCTTCTCAGAGGGTTACTTTTACTTTGTACCTTCATGTACTACTTGAATTCTCTTATTACCATGATACTGTATTGCTTTTATAATTTTAAAAAAGTTTTAACTATGAATGATTATTTTTCCAGGTATTCCATATGTATGTTTTTCCTTACTGAAGTCTTGCTTTAATAGGAAAAGGATATTTAGAGAAATTTTTAGCATTTTATTAAACAACAAATAAGCAATCAAATATACTTTTCACCTTTACATTTGCAATCTGCTACATTAAATACCCTGAAAAGTAACTTGGACCTTAATCATTAAATCTAAATGTCATGTATGTCTGACATTTATATTAACTATGTCTAAGCATGTTTAACATCAAACTACTGAAAACAACACAATACTCACCCATAAAAATTAATAAATCAATGTAAACCTACACAAAGTAATACTACACAGCCATTTTTTAAAATTAGAAAGATCTCTATTAATTCTCTATGAATTAATATGGAATGATTTCCAGTTTATATTATTAAATGAAAAACAGCAAAGTACAAAATATATATAGCATGGCACCTTTTTTTAAGAAATAAGGAGATCAAAAGGAGTATGTGCACACAAACACCTACACATAAGCTTAATTTTTGCAAAAAAAAGCAGAAGGTGAAGAAAATGTTTACCTATGGGTAAAGGTTAAAACAGGGATTTTATAAGGAAGAGACTGAGACATCAGAGTAAAATTTTTCAGATCATTTTGACTTTTGTATGATGCAACTATTTCACATATTAAAAAAATTAAATCAGAAGGTTGATTGTAAAAATAAATATTAAAATTAAATATATACAAATACACTGAACTGTACTATAAATTCATAACAAATTTTTAAAATTTTAATTCAAGTAATCTGAACATGGTGCCCTATACTTCCTTAGTGAAATATACTCTACGAAAAGATTTGGAATAGATCTTAATTTTATTTAGGAGACTTATTGTTGGAAGTGGCATTGACTGTATTGACATATATAGCTGGGTAGAAAACAAATATAATGATGTTTTGGAAAAAGGGTTCTCACACTGGTAAAAGAGATATAAATATAGAGAAAGACAAGGAAGGTTCTAGATTTGAAGTAAAGATATAAATTAAACGCAAAATGTTTAATAAAAATACAAGGAAACAAACCCTAGTAGCAACAGGATCCAGTTTCAAAATACCATTCCCTACTAAAAAAAACAGAGCTCCTTGGAAAAATGGCTAATCACTAAAGCTGTTAATACACAGTTGTGCCACAAAACAAAAGCACTCAAACAAAGCATTAAGGGATCAAATCAAAAAGACACAAAAGCAGGTTTGAAAAGGTTCCCTCTCACTAAATATGGGACTATTTGGGTATAAAAAAAGAACATTGATAACATAATACACTGAACAAAAAAGAATCCAAAGACCACAGTGACATAATAAAAGGGGGAGATAACAATAGTGAACCTCTCCTCATTATAAAGGAATACCTACTAATAAATGTAAAAGGAATAACAGAATTTTTAAGTCACCATTTTACAATCATTAAAGTAATAACTGATGCTGGTGAGGATCATTCAAGGGATAAAAAACACTGGGTGAGAGACTACTGGGGAATAGGATGTTCACATGATCTCAAGTATTATCCCACAGATTACTCAATAATCACAGAGGGAAAGGCACTGATATATGAAGAGACAGGCAGACATAACTTTAAACAACTGAATAAACCTAACATGATCAAGAATGAAATTAACACTATGTGACCTTTGATATGACTGCAACAGAATGTATAAAACATCACCTACACCTTTTCTTGCCAAAAATGTTTGACCTGATCGAGTCATGAGAAAACAACAGACAAATCTAAATTATGGAACATTCCCTCAGATAAGCCGAATTCTTCAAAAGTATCAAAGTCAAAAAAGACAAAAAGTACAGGGACACTATTATAGATTAGAACAGACCAAGAACACAATACTGAATTTATGTATGATCTCTGACCACCCCTGGATCAAGAAATTTTAAAAGCTAAATAAAAAGGTATTTGGGACAATTTGAATATAGACTAGAACTATATACAAAATGAATACTAAAAATCAGTTTTAAATTTCTTGGTCACAATACCTGCAACTAACTTTAAAATGGTTCAGAAAAGGACTATATATGGAGGAGCTAAAGATGGTTTGCCTTTATTTGAGGATATGTATTCATTGTTTTGTTCTTCCAACTTTTCTATAAATTTGAACTTCTTCAAAAGAAAAGGCCGGGGGAGAGAAGATTAAAAATAGAAACCATCACATTGTATACATTTAACAGAGAGATAAGTTTTACAATCTTCAAATACATGTTGCAAAAGTACTTACCTTACTTGAGGTGGTAAGCAGGTAAGCCTTTTGCAGACTATCCTTTTCAGCCAAACAGAATTGCAGTCTGCCAATCTCTTCTTTGAAATGAGTAATCATGTTTTCTTTGTTCCCATCTAAATTCTTTAAAGTTTGGACCTCTGACACAAGCTTGGTATTTTCTATTTCTCTATTCTTCAAATGGACCTGTAACAGTGCTTAAAAATGTCAAGAATATTCTAACTCCATAACCTAAGTCAGTCCAAGTTTAAAATATCACTGTTTATCTCTAACCCAAATATGATTAAGGAATGGGAAGACTTACCAGACTTGGAGTCAGGAGACCTAAGTTCTGCCAAGTGACTAGCTAACTATGTAGATTAACAACACAGCTTTCTAAGGGATTTTTTTAAATTTGCCATAGAAACTAATAATTTCTAAGGTCTAATAATATTACCGGATCTCTAAAATCTTTTCCTTTGATTTAATAATTTTAATTTCTCTTTAAAATCACAAATGGATTTGGTTTTTCTTTTGGCAAAACATTAGGTTACAGACAGACTCAGATATAAAGGCATAATGAGATTCTGGAAAACATCTTAAACAATTCAATTTTTGCTTGTGAAAACTACTATATCACTTATTTCCTGTATGCCTGAAAATATATTTATTGTTAATTAATCCAAAAGAGTTTCATCCGGAACTTTGGCTGTGGCTGCTCATTTGCTCACAATAGATACACATCAAAACTCTTTCCACTATAAAGGGTTCTCTTGCTTTGCTCACAATAGATACACATCAAAACTACTTTCCACTATAAAGGGTTCTCTTGCTTTGGTTAAAAGTGCCAGAGATATGCCCTAGCTGGTTTGGCTCAATGGATAGAGCATTGGCCTGAGGACTGAAGGGTCCCAAGTTTGATTCCAGTCAAGGGCACATGCCTGGATTGTGGGCTCAATCCCCAATAAGGGTTGTGCAGGAGGCAGCCGATCCAGGATTCTCTCATCACTGATGTTTCTGTCTCTCTCCCTCTCCTTCCCTCTCTACAACCAATTAAAAAACATTTAAAAAAAAGAGTACCAGAGACAAAAGAATTAACATACTTCTTGCACTTTACTCTTTAAATCAGTGGTTCTCAACCTTTCTAATGCTGTGACCCTTTAATACAGTTCCTCATGTTGTAGTGACCCCCAACCATAAAATTATTTTCGTTGCTACTTCATAACTGTAATTTTGCTACTGTTAATGAATCGTCATGTAAATATCCATGTTTTCCGATGGTCCTTAGGCGACCCTGCTAGCCGTTCTCAACCTGTGGGTCGCGAACCACAGGTTGAGAACCGCTGCTGTAGAGCCTAAAACCATCGGAACTTTAAACGTATGGAATGCTGAAAGACTAATTTCTGTTTTCAAGGACAGAATATAAATCTGGGTTCTCTGAAGGGTTCAGCAGCCAAGATCTTTGCAGCATCACTTTGAAAACACCACCTAATTTTCATAATTATCAGCTCATGAGAGGGATCAATTTCTCTAAATTCTTATAGGACAGGGGTGGGTTGTATGAACTCCTAATAAGGGGTTAGGAGTAAGAAAAAAGGAATCTCTCTGGTATTCACATGAACAATCAGAATGGGAAATTCTAAGGTTAAGAGTACAGTTGGTTAGAACCAAAGGTTGTGGATTCAATTCCCAGTCAGGGCACATACCTAGGTTGCTGGTTCAGGGGCAGGGAGGGGAGGCAACCAATAGATATATTTGTCTCTCACATCAATGTTCTTCTCTTTCTCTCTCCCTCAAAAATCAATAAAAAGAGTATATATTAAGTCTTCTCAAACTCAGTAAATAAACTCTCCATTCCAAAATAACAACAAAACACAAGTCCCACACACAGGAATGAAATAAAAATACTGTTCAGAACACTGGGGGGGGAGGAGAGTAGGGGGGGCGAGTTTGAGGGGAGAGTGTACTTAAATGGAAATTTCTATGTCACTATGACCCCAACTTCTAATGCTTATAGAAAACCAAAGATATGAGAACACTGTAAAAGAATAAATCCTTAAGATACCTCATTCTTGCCCTTCCTTCCTCCCTGCCAAGTCTTTTGTAAAGAACTTGTTATTCAGGTGTACAACTGACAAACAAAGTCTTTGCAGAAAGAAGAAAAAATAAGAGATAATGTAAGGGATAAATAATTTAGAGTAGAAAAGAAAAAATAAACGCTGGATTTACCCTAAAATGTGATTGCTAAACCTCTATGAAATGCCAAAAGTGCTGTTCTCAGAATAGAAAACAATGTGTGGAAAAGTGAAAGCTTTAGAGATTCGTTACCCTCTTTCCAAATTAAGTCACCCTGGTTATCATTACACAGTTTTACTTCGCAATACTAAATAGTATGCCTTTAGGATCATTTTTATTTATTACTATATTAAAATGAAGACATAGACATTCTATTAATCTTATTATCTCCCACTCTGCTAACAGAAAAACAACATGGAAAGCACTTAATTATCCAGAGAAATAATGCCCAGGTCTTTTCCTGGCAACAAAACTGAAACATTCTCACTGAAATTCATAGTAACATTAAGTAAAAAATTATTACATGTGCCAAATTTTCATTTAGTTAAAAAACGCATTATAACTTCAAAAAAACTTCATTTGAAGGTAGTTTGCAAAAACATCATGTAAGTGGTAATTCAACTGCATCAATTCTTCCTCTACATAATTGTATTGTTTCCCTTTTTACATAATCTTGTTCAAAAAACAAACATTATTTCAGGGCACTTTTTCTTAAAGGGTCATCATAAAATCATTTACTAGTGAATCAACTACTTTTCTTCCCATTTTGAAAGTGATGTACACATATGTATGCTCCCACTCAGGGAAAGAGTTGTTGAATTGTTGTAATGGGTTTTAACCCATAACATGCAAAACGTCCCTAATCATGCTCCGCTCAACATTTTTATCTTTAAAAAAAACAAAAAACAAAAAAACACTGCCCAGCTGGCGTGGCTTAATGGTTGAGCGTCGACCTATGAACCAGGAGATCACAGTTCAATTCCTGGTCCCGGCACATCCCCAGGTTGTACCTGGATCCCTAGTGTGGAGCATGCAGGAGGCAGCCGATCAATGATTCTCTCTAATCATTTATGTTTCTCTCTCTCTCCCTCTCCCATCCTCTGTGAAATCAATAAAAATATAATAAAAAAAAACAACCCACCACCAAAAGTAGGAAAATAAGTAGGTTCTCAGTACAAATTTTTGACTCTCAAATACTGACTATATGCAGTGTTATGTTTTTATCTTTAATCAAATATGTGTACTGTCCTTTTCTCACTGAATATATCTAATCTAATTTCCTGATTAGGTATATCCGGATAATACTGACAACTCAAATTTTTCTTAAAATTCCTCTGAAACTACTGTCAGGAACTGTTTGTGAGTCATTTGCATCTACAACATTACTGACAATTAAACTATTTCAGAATCACTTAAAAAGAAAAGAAAAAAATACAAAAGGTGAAGATTTATCATCAGTAAGAATATCCTTTGTAAAATGATACTTCCTGAAGATTATTCCAAAACTCAAAACTCTAAAACATGACAATCATCACTGAAATAAAGTAATGTTCTCCCTAAGGCTTATATGTTCTTACAAGAGGAAAATCATTGGTTATATAAATTCTGTTAAGTATCGTGTTACCATTAAACCACTTTGACTTACTATACATTACCTGCTAAGTATCTAAAATACCAGCAAATTACCCTAACTGGTTTGGCTCTATCCACAGAGGTTTGGCTCTGTGGATAGAGTGTCAGCCTGTGGACTCAAGGGTCCCAGGATCAATTCTGGTCAAGGGCATGTACCTTGGTTGTGGGCACATCCCCTGTGGGAGGTGTGCAGGAGGCAGCTGATTGATGTTTCTCTCTCATCGATGTTTCTAACTCTCTCTCCCTCACCCTTCCTCTCTGTAAATAAATAAATATATTTTTAAAAAATAAATAAATGAAATAAAATAAAATACCAGCAAATTGCCTGGCCGGAGTGACTCAGTCCTCCTGTGCACCAAAAAGGTTGCCAGTTCAATTCCCAGTCAAGGCACATGGGTTCAGTCCACAGTGGGGGCATGTATAAAAGGCAACCAATAGATGTTCTCTCTCACATGAATATGTGTTTCTCTGTCTGTCTCTTTTTCTGAGCACCTCCTCAGGTGAGGTTTAAAAAAAATGCCAGCAAATTCATTTCCTAAAATTTAACTTTTATGAACTATACAAAATGTAGTTTTAAAACACAACCCCAAATCCTTTGATACTCCTCTCTTCAAGACTTAAGAGCCTAATTCCCCTCTCCTTGAGTGTCGGCTGGACCAAGTGGCTTGCTTCAGTGTACAGCTTTGGAGACCAGCTCATTAAATGAAGTGACTTCCTCCTTGCTCTCTCCTGGATAGCTCACTCCGAGGGAAGCTGGCTGCCATGTTGTAAAGACATTCAAGCAGCCACTGAAGAGGCCACATAGCAAGAAACTGAAGGGCCTCCTGCCAGAAGTCATGTGAGCGAGCCACCTTGGCAGCAGAACCTCCAGTTCCAAAAAAGCCATAAGGTGACTGCATGACTGCAGCCCAAGCCAACATCCTGAACTGCAACCACACAAGAGGTCCTGAGCTGTAAGAACTCAGCTAAGATGCTCCCAATTCTAAGTAAATTTTACAGTAATTTTCTTATACAGCAATAGATAAGTAATAGAAATGGAAAGAATAAATTACCTTGTAAAGTTCCTTCTCATCCTTTTCTGTCTTCAACTGATATTCAAGTTGGTCTCTTTCACACTGTGCCTTCCTGAGTTTGTCCTTTAAACTGGGTTAAGGTAATGTAACATTAATATAGACAAAATAACTTTGTTGAAATATTTTTAGAACATAAAGATATCTTTCAAAGTGTCAGAAATACCTGTCTAATTCAGTTTCTTTTTCAATTGATTTATTTGTCACCAATAGAATATCTTCCTCAAGCTTGACAGCTTTAGATGTAGTATAATTGTATCTTCTCTTAAGTTCTTCATTTTCCATTTTTAAATTTTCTGATACTTCAGTAAGTTCCTAACAACAACAATAAAGTATTTTGAGAAAACATAATTAGTATGATAAAATATGCATCTTACAGAAATCTATGTATTCTTAAATTTTAATCCCACATTTGTCCCCTCAAAGTTTATAAGCTAAGACTCTAAACTAAGCCAGAAATTCTAACATACATTCAACTCTACATATACTAAATTAATTTTTTCTTGCATTTTTATACACGCTTGTTGATTTCACTAACTTCTCCACCAGAGGGCAGGCAACGAAAATGAGAAAAAAAATGTTTAATTAGTCACTCATTTTTTACATAGCACTTTTCAATGTTACCCCAATGACAAATCATGTTTCATGATACTACCAAGGTTAACACTCGCTTTTTCCTTCCATTTTTTTGCATCTACTAATTAAAATCCATTTGTATATCTAATGGAAACCACATTGTAACTTAAGAAATTGCACCAATATTAAATAGTTTTAGGATAATTTATAGAATTTCTCATATCAAGGATTTCAAATTTTGTCTAATACTACATCTCATTTCACTGAATTCTGCTTTTTGGAAAAGTAATTTAACTAATTTATTCGATTTTCCCTTATTCAGTGTTTGTCATTCCTAATTGTATTTCCAAGCCCTCCCCTCAAAATCAATCAAATACTCTACATTTAGATATAAAGCATCTAGAAACAGTTGTCAGGCACTTATGTCATCAAGCCTGGTACCAAAAATCTAAAATTTTAATCATTTACAACACACAAAAAGTTGTGACAGAAGGTTGGTAGAAACTGATCTGTTTTTGTATAAATATCTGTCTAAATGCTACTGTTTTTCAACACCGGGTTTTTTCACTCACTTTAATTGGTTCAGTTCTTGTAAAAAGTGGGTTTCAGGCAATATGTTATATCAACTCATATTAGTTACGTAAGACTCAACTAACCTTTTTCTCTGCTTGCAATTGGTCACATCTCTCTTTTTCATGGTTAAGTTCTCTTTCCATTCTTTCAACTTGTTCTCGAAGTTGTGTTGTTTCTTTTTCCAGAACGGCAAGTAATTTTAACAGTTCTTCTTTTTCTTTCATGGTTTTCTCCATTTTCAACTGTAAAACAAAAAAACTTAAACTGGGTGTTTTGGTGTGTTTTTTTAAATAATCCTATAATGTTACAAATTGATTTCCCATTTCAAAAAAAATAATAAAGACATTCACAGAAAGAATTTTTACATACTACTTCATATCAAATAGCCTTATTTAGCATTCAGGTAGAAAAGTTCATGAATCAAAAGTTCATGAAGCTTCCTTTGGTTGGGCAAAGAAGAAAAAAATTAAAAGTACAACTAATGAATTTTATTATGATGTTTCCTACTGATGACTTTTCAAGTCAGTACTAAAAATAAGGCACAAAACTTCATTAGTGACTTAACTCTAGGCATATCTTGAGTAATAATTTGGAAGAAAATGTATACCTCTTCCTGAATGCAAATTATGGGAAATCGTTGAATCTATTAAGAACTTTCTTATGTTACATAAGGCCTTCATCTATGGGATTACTATTAAAAGTTAGGGTTCTTTAAATAAGCTATAAAGGAATAAATATTGATATGTGATGCCTTATATGTGGCTAAATTAAAACTTTATAAATAAATGCAAATTTTAGGACTAAAATGTGGACTGTACCATTATATTAATTATTATGGAAACACTAATAGTTACTCTGTTCAGGAAATCTAAACTCTAATATTCTAAAAAAATACTGAATTAAGGGACCTAAAATAGTAGTAACTAAAATGGTTAACACTTCTCTTACAGGCAGACATCACTGACTCTAACAGGGGAAGACTGTATATTCAGAGGAGGCATCGTATACATTTAGCTAAAATAAAATGGCCTGGCCGACGTGACTCAGTGGTTGAGCATCAACCTGTAAACCAGGAGGTTACTGTTTGATTCTGGTCAGGGCATATGCCCTAGTTGCGGGCTCAATCCCCAGTGTGGGATGTGCAGGAAGCAGCCAGTAATGATTCTCTCTCATCATTGATGTTTCTATCTCTTTCTCCCTTTCTCTCTGACATCAATAAAAATATATTTTAAAAATAACAAAAATAAATAAATGAAATGTATGCCCACAGTGGACCCCAAGTCAGTTTTCCAGGGTCATGGAACCAAACTGATTAAAGTCTAAAATGGTTTTTATGAAAGTTGAATGGCTATATAAGTTTTTAGAATGACCCTTCTACCTCATTCATCACACCAAATGAAAGTGACAGGAGTAAATACCCTCAAAAGAAAAAACTTCATTTACTCACTGAACTTTTTTCACACCTTGCCTATTTTATTTTTTAATGACTTTTGGCTCTAAACTTTCTCATAGCTTAAAATATGGATACATCTTGATATACTGCAAGAGGAGTATTATAAAAGAACCACTTTTCCCCAGTGATTCATTTAACTGGCACATAAATTCAAATTAGATTAAAACGTATACAAGTCAAATTCCTGCCCCCAATTCTGTATTGTGTTATCTTTCAAGCACAGAGCAGTTAAAAATTTTACAATGAATACCCATATACCCATCACCTAAATTCACTAATATTTTGTCATTTTAATTTTATTTCCCTTTATATTCAGTACTTAATTTTATTTATGTAATATTGGAGGAGGGGAACTAAACCATTAGAAAAAAACTGCAGACACTTCACCCCTAAGTACTGAGAGCAAGCATCTCCTAATAGAGCAAGCATCTCCTAATAAGAACAATTTCCTATTTAACCACTACCATTATAATAGTTAAGAAAATTAGTAATTTTTTAAAAACTCCAGGATCCAGTCGAGACTCACACACTGAAGCATTATATTTCATCTATCACTTTTAATGTCAATAGTACTCTAGACAAGTGGTCGGCAAACTCATTAGTCAACAGAGCCAAATATCAACAGCACAATGATTGAAATTTCTTTTGAGAGCCAAATTTTTTAAACTTAAACTTCTTCTAATGCCACTTCTTCAAAATAGACTTGCCCAGGCCGTGGTATTTTGTGGAAGAGCCACACTCAAGGGGCCAAAGAGCCGCAGTTTGCCGACCACTGCCCTAGACAATGTCTCACATATCTACTATTTTTGTGCAGTTTTAGATAAAAATCATTAAAGATGATGCTGAAGGTGAAAATTTAAGACTTGTCTAAAATTTGGTCAGGATATAAAACCATTTTATCTCAGAAATATTTCCCTAAAAGACAGCAATTTACATTTCTTTACGAAGTAAGAAGTGAAATAAATTGTATGGCGTCTCAATTTACTTAGAAAAAGTGCACAAGAGATGTAGATGCCAAAACGCCCCTTCTTCTGTTGGCAGCCCTGAAGTCAGGGTGGTCTAACAAGTATTCAAAAAGCTGCAATGTAAACTAACGGCATTCTTCTTAAGAGCCCGGCTTGTTTCAGCATCTCTGACAAGCATTCAAATACCAGGCTAAAAACCTTGATCATCAGGCAGTTGTCAACACAAAATGTTTTAGTCAGCCTATAAAAGTTACATTTCTTTATTTAAGATAAGAGAAGAATTTCTGGAAGGGGGAAGGGTAGATATGGAAGAATTCACACACAAAAAAAGAAGAAAATAAAGTATTTTATCTGTAACCTCTTTCTTTTTTCTCTAATCTCAGTTAATTAAGGTAAATAAGATAAAATCAAAGTCATAAAATATTTATATATAAAAAGCTCATCTGACTATAAAGAAAGGCAATAAACGACCTGTCACTAAATGTGAATATCAAGTAACCAAAAATGTATGCTGAACCAATTAAAGAAGCTGTTTTTCACAGCAACACACATGTAACGTTCTAGTACTTAGGTTTAGGGTAAAAATATTGAGAAGTATAAAGAATGTTGTTCTGTTTTCTTCTTCAATAACTACTAAAAATTAAGACATAAGGCATTATTAGAGCATCTGCACAGTACATTTCTATTGAAGCCAATGCAATGACTCCAAATATTCAATTTAAAAAATAGTAAGAAGCTTTTCACCTTTTTTCAGTTATGGTTAATCCAAGCTTATTCATTTGATCAGATGACAAGGGGAAAAAAATCATTCTAAAAATGTTCAACTTAAACCTTGAGACTGGGATGCTTCCCTGATTCACTGCCACAACTTGGGATAGAGCTTGCTCGTAATACAGTAAAATAAAGTTCACATTCAATAACAGATTTATTGCCGTACACTACTTTCCCTCCAGCTTCACCTTCCAAATCTCTACCATTCTACACTTAATGGATTAGGCCACCACCAAAAAAGGTTGGGGGTGAGGAAGTATTGGGAAAGCTATAGTTCTAAATTCTCTTAATAGTTATTTATTGCACATCTACTATGCACCAAACACTTCCAGAGCCTAGGGACAGTCCCTGCCACAGTGAAATCAACAATATAGTTGTGACAAAAATACTTTTAAAGTATTTCAAGAAATACACTAAGTTATGCATATATGCATAACCCATGGTCACAGACAATAGGGTGGTGAAGGCCAGAGGTGGGGGACGGCAGTGTGCTGGAGGGGGTCAATGAGGGTTTTATGTAATATTCTCAATAATGAAGATTTTTAAAAGAAAAACAAAACACTATTTTTAAATTATTTTAGTTTAAAAGCATCTGCTTTTTAGGTTATACATTTGCATAACCTAAGAATTCTTAAAATGCCAATTAACCTGTTTTCAAAATTATCTATGAATCACTAACTCACTGTTGGTACTAACCTCAAGAAGGCCAGCTTTTGTGGTCACCACCAACATGTCAGAATTTCCTTCATCCTCCATAGTAAGCAACTCTTCAACTGGAGAAGAAGCTCGAAACTGGAAAGGTGTACTTGCTCCACGAATTTCACCCTTATGGGTAACGTAACAGAATTGATAAAATTCTCCATCATCATTTGGAAGGTAATATCCTAAGAGGAAGTTAACCAAAAATTATTAAACTTCCTATTACAAAGTGTTACTATAACAATACTTGTCACCTCCTCTCATTCCTGACCCTGTTTCTACGCATTTTAGGATATGTCTTTCTTCCTATTTTTCATAAGTTATCAAAACTAGACTTTTCCCTTCTTCCCTTAACATGCCCGAATTTTTCTATCTTGGGCCTAAGTTTATATTCCCAGAATATCCTTTCCCCAAATCTTCACTAGAGCAAAACTAAGTCATCTGGGAGAGTGTCAAATATGTAGTTTTCAAGGAGAGGGAAAAGGAAAGAGGAGCAAGGGAAAAACAAGCATGAAAATCTAGGAGGATTAGGGGTGAGAACATGCCATTTAAAGAAATCTTCCCTCAATTCATTACATCTAAAAGGGAGATATTAACAAAAGGAATATGCTACACGTGTAAACTGTGTAACAGCATAAAAGAGGATGAGGTACACTAATGCTGTAGAACAAAAAAGCTTTGGAACTACACAGATTTTATTCTGGAATTCCAGCTCTACCACTAACTATTATTTACTTAACCTCCCTATGCCCCAGAGTTTCTTATCTATACAACAGACTCCAAGCCATCTATCTCAGAGTTCCAAAGTATCTACAGATAATGTATTTATACCACCTAGGCCACTAATGTATATTCACTATTTATTTCTCCTTTCTTCAATTCAATTGTTACCTTCTCTCTTAAATTTTGCTGGATTATCCTAGTTCAAAACTAATTTACCTCCCCTCCAAAACTCCCATGGTATTTTTTACATTAAGAAAAACAACTTCCCCAGTATACCTTATATTACCATTCATTATACACATGCTTTATATCCTATATCAAGACCTCAGAAATATTGAGGGCAGATATAGAATATAAAAATTCAGGAATCCCCTAGAATGACCTATAAAAAGCATTAAATGATTGTGAAAGGAACCTAGAAAGAAAATGAATATATTCACCTTGTCTTACTATTACTCAGAAATCTGTAATCACTATGGCTGTTATTCTTCCATATCTTAAAATTTTCAGTCTCATTCTTATGATACCTAGTTCATTTGATTTCATTCTTTAAAAAATAGCTGGCCTTTCTCTTTAGAAATAAGAGAGAAGGGCAGAGAAAAATACAAGGTAAGCCAAGAACATCTTCTGGTGCTTGAAAGTAAGAAAGAAGTCCTTTAAAAAGAACTGAGAGATGAAGGGAATATTAAAACACACACACACACAGGAACTCTCCTGATGGGAGTTACCTAGGATCAAAAAAAGCTAAGACAATTTGAGCAAAAAAATGATAGTATTAGACTTTATTCCATAGAATAAAATAAATATCCATGAGACCATGGTGAAGAGGACTTTTCCTAACATAATTCCAACTAATAAATATATAAGAAATGAGAATAGAGGAATATCACTAGACAAATACAACAACAATTATTGTAAGCAAGATTCAGTAATGTATACTAAAATGAGTGGGTAGAAGTTTGAAGAGAAACAAGATTATTTCCTTAGTCTCAAAGTAACTCCCCTAAAACAGTCACTAATGACAAAGGAAAAACTACTACCTCTACAGTGGAAAAATCCAGCAGACACCACCTTAACCAAATGATCAAGATTAGTATCACAGGTAATAAGATATATGGGCACAGTGCTTCCTGATACAATACACTAAGAAGGGTACAACATTAGTTCCGAGGTATTCTTTCTGAAAATGTATAACCTCAGTGCAATTATGACAAAGCATAAGACAAACCCAAAATAAGAAACATTTTTGTATGGAAAAATAATCCTATTTAATAAAATGGTAATATGCAAATTAACTGCCACTCCGTCACAAAGATAGTGGCGCCCAGTCCTCTCAGCCCCGCCGGAGTCCCCCAGTCCTCGGGGGGCGGCCCCTGAGAGCGGGCAGCATGAGTGGCCTGGCGGAATGCTTGCTTCGGCGCTGCAGCAAGTGTTCCACCCCGGCCACAGAGGCCTCTGGGCAGCAGGCACGAAGCAGTGGTGTAGGAGTGGGGGGAGGGGGGGCGCGCGCGCTAGTGTCGTCACCCCGGCAAAGAGGCAAGCGTTCCGTGCCCGGCCACGGAGAGCCTCTGGGCAGCGGGCGCAGAGCGGCCAGGCTCTGCAGAGAGCTACTGGCTCACGGATTCGTGCACAGGGCTACTAGTACAAGAATAAACTGTTTCGCATACTTACAACTGTAAACCTACTTTTGCCCATCCCTGTCTTTTTCTCACCTCTAACCCTATCTGATATTAAAAAAGTCATATTATGCAAATTGTCCCCTCGACTGGAGTTCTTCCAGGAGTTCGACCAGGGGGTGGGCTGGCCAAGAAAAAGGAGGGAGGCCTCAGCTGGTGGTGGCAGGTAATTGGGGGGAGGAGGGAGTGGGGGGGGAGGCCCTGGCCAGCAGCTGGCAGCCACTAGGGACCCTACCAGTACACGAATTTCATGCACTAGGCCTATAGTTTGTTATATTATTCTAACATGAGTAATAGCATTGTTTTCTCATTTGGGAAAAAGAACATCAAAAG
This sequence comes from Corynorhinus townsendii, assembly GCA_026230045.1. Classification (NCBI taxonomy): domain Eukaryota; kingdom Metazoa; phylum Chordata; class Mammalia; order Chiroptera; family Vespertilionidae; genus Corynorhinus; species Corynorhinus townsendii. The sequence continues at coordinate 176,199,273 of JAPDVU010000004.1, read as the reverse complement.
TAAAGAACTGATAAGAAATCAACTCTCTTCAATGAAAATTAACAAGCAAAAACCTTTATAATGTCTACATAAAATATCATGTGGCCTATGTTTAAAATAGGTACTAGGTTTCTATTTGCCAGTAGATATTTACATTATGACTTTTGCTAAACAAAAGATACTAATTAATTCAATTGTGGTATGCTGGCTATGCCTTAGTAGACAATTACAATGGGTACATCATTTTTAATAGCAATAAAATACCTAATTTCATCCAGTTCTGCAGTTTTCAGTTCTTACCTTGAAATGCTAATACACAATTTACTGTTGATCCTTCTACATAATTTTCAGGCATAGGGGACCATAAAAATGTATAATAATCACGAGCAGTACTCCATCCAACCTATAGGGAAAAAAAACATGGGAGATTATTAAAAGTAGTTTAATATTAGAGTGATATCTTATAGCATGTTTTTTACTGCATCCTAAAGTTAAGACATGGGTTAATATGCTTACAAATCATAATATTTTAACCAGCATGTCAGATTTTATGGTTTTTTATTAAGCTATAACCTAATGCTATAAAAATCTATATAAATCAAACAGTAGAGTTTCTACTATGTATTAAAATGCAATTTGATATCCAATTTCTCAAGGAAAATCTTAGTATCAAATACTATAAACACATTTTGCTTAAAATTTTAATTCATTAAACAGGTTTTTTAAACATTATTTTATGTTTCGAAGTTAAGTGTTTAATTAGAGCCCTGCCCCTTAAATCCACTAACTTCACACTAATCTTTCACCTTTAGCAAGTCTTGCTTAAAGCCAATTGGTAAGTTTTGTAAAAAATCACTTATTATCAAGATGTTTATATACACAAATAGACTACCTATGCCCTATCTCTAAAACACTTTCAACTTACAACATGTATACATTACGTATCTCAGTCTGTATTATCCAGATGAATTGTACTGTGCTAAATATGGATTACGGATGTTTAAAATAGGTCCTAGGTTTCTATTTGCCAGTAATATTACAAGAAATAATACTCCACTGAGTTAGATTTTAAGTATATTCTTAATTGTGATTGACCTAGGATTAGAGATTACAGAATATTGAAGCTGGAAAACTTTCAACAATATTTAGTCTCCAAAGGAGTGTTTTCAAACTGTAGGTCACAAACCAGTAGGAAGCATATTAATTTACTGGTTCATGACATTCACTTTTTAAATGATACAGAATTAGAAAAGTATCAGAGTACATGGCAGCTAAGTACTGCTTCAGAAAAATCTGTTTCAGATGTATCTGCAAGCACCTTTGTTTGCTAGGTCGCATCACAGAATTTGTTTATGAGTGTCAGGGTAAAAACGTTTGAAAGACATTATAATTTTCATCGTTTTACAGATGAGAAGAAGTTTAAAGAATCTGTGATGTAAGTGATTTACCTCACCTACCTAAGGCTCAAGTTTTTCCCCTTGGAACTACTAGAAGATCAAATTAGATGATGAATATAAAAGCAGCACTTAGCAAAGTGCTTGACCATGGTGAGCACTCCTTAAGTGGTATTTTTGTTAAGCACAGTGTGTAGGAAATAGGTCAGATTACCAGAAAATACCTCTTACTAGTTATGACTTCAAATAAATTACTTCTGTTTCCTCCTCTTTAAAATGGAGATAATGGTAACAATCTCAAAGGGTTGTGTGTGTATTAAATGAAATAATCCCTGTAAGCACTTAGCACAGTACCTAGCACATCAGTGATCATTTCATGTTATCATATTAGTTCAAAGACACACAGACTTTTAGGGACAGTGAACTTGACTCTACAGTTCTTTTCATATTCCCTAGTGCTTCTACCATCTCCTGACATTTTGAACAATGGAACAGTTAAAGTTACCTATGACTATCAGAATGTATTGCTCCTAAGAGCTACACTTTAATCCAGTTATAAAAGGGTGTAGGGTGCATCTACAGTAAGGAAGGAACCAAAACAATGGATGTTTCACATAGTTTAGTTTGGGGAAGTACAACAGTACTGGCATCATTCTTCTACTAATGCAATAGTGAAATAAGAGCAAAAAGGTAAATTAAGCAAGGGTAACATGGAAGAAAAAGAAAATCTTTAAGATTAACCTGTTAGAAAAACATTATTGGATAAGAAGTATTGCTCTTAAAAAAAAATAAAAAATAAAGAAGTACTGTTCATAAAGAAAATTGAGAGGGAGTGTAAAAAAGATCAGGAGGACATCAAGGTTACCTAGCAAACATAAAGATATTAATACACTCTAGAGAAACACTGAGAGAAAGAAAAACATTAGGGTGAAGAGAGCATACAAAGAATACTTTTAAAGAGAGAGGGAGAGGGAGATACTGAGGTCCAGGGGGGCACTATTTTGGGGGGAGGAGGTAAAGGGAGACAGACATAATAGGAAATGCACTGAAAATATATTTGCTGGTTATAAGTGTACAAATATAAAACCTACAAAGAAGTATAGAAAATGAGTTTATGGGAGGAATCCAAGATGGTGGCATAGGTAAACACCTAAACTGCTGCCTCCCACAACAATTTAAACTGCAACTAAAAGATAAAACGTCTATCACCCAGAACCACGGGAAAGCTGGCTGAGTGGAAGTTCTACAACTAGAAGGAAAGAGAAAAGAGCATTGAGACGTGCACAAGCGCTGAAAAGCTGAGGTACGGAGGCGCGTGATCCGGGCTGGCTGCGGGCGACTGGGTGCATTGCTTTTTTCAACCCCAACGGAGACAAGCCCCCGATTACTCTGAAATCCAGTCTCTGGGGAGACGCGGGGGACCCAAACTCCTACGGGGAGAAGCTGGACTGTCTGCCAGTGAGAGTGGCTTGCTAGCAGAGCTGCGCGCAGGAATAATTGTTTACGGCACTGGGGCACAGGATTCCAGGATACGGTCGGGACACAGAGCGGGCTTACTAGCAGCCATTGCTGTTTGTCACGCCCTAACCTAGTGACGCCCTGAGACCCTGCCCCACACAACCTACAAACCCACCCAAGCTCCAAGCAGCTCAATTAGCATAAGAAAGCCTGCCCTATCGCAGCTTAACCTAGAAAACTTGCAGCCCGGGTCAGACAGCTCCAAAACCTCCAAACCCCAAGCAAAGAGGAGAAAACTGCAGCTCTCACTGTAGCTCCTGCTGAGTGGCCTCAGACAGTAGCTGACCTGCACCCCATTGGAGATCCAGAAGCCAGTGTACCTAGTGGTCAGTGTGAGACACCAGATTTCAACTCCTCACATCCATAAGTGACACATTCAAGAGACAGACTCAGTGAGCACCAAAGCCCCACTGAAACAAGTCCTGCCCATAAGCGTGTCTTCAGCGCAGCTCTTCTTCCATTATAGACACAGGGAGTGCTCACAGCTAATTGGCCTGGAGGTCAATTCCTCCCAGCGTACCAACAGCAATTCAGGCTTAACTACACCAAGACTTTGCACTCAGCCCACAAAGGGGTGTACCAAGAACATCCACATCAGGTGATTGGGGAGGCTGAGCTACTGCCCCCTATAGGTCACCTACCACACAAAGCCACTCCATCAACACAGGGAAGCAGCCAAAATGCAGAAACAAAGAAACATGTCACGAATGAAAGAAATGGAGGAAAGCAAACTACTGGATGACATAGAGTTCAGAATCACATTTATAAGGTTACTCAAGAATCTTCTAAAAACTGCCGAGAAACTTGATGACACTTCTGAGGAGCTTAGTGAGACCTTCAAGGACCTTAATGAGAATGCCAAAAAAATGGAAAAGGATCAGTCAGAAATGAAGCATACACTGTCTGAAATAAAGAATATACAGAAACTCAACTGTAGATCAACATACCCCAAGAATCAAACCAAAGATCTGAAATATGTGGAAACAAAAAACATCCAACCAGAAAAACAAAAAGAAAAAAGAATCCAAAAATATGAAGATAATGTAAGGAGCCTCTGGGACAACTTTAAGCGAAACAACATCCGAATTTTTGGGGTGCCAGAAGAAGGGAGAGAGCAAAATATTGAAAACCTATTAGAAGAAATAATGACAGAAAACTTTCCCTACCTGGTGAAAGAAATAGACTTACAAGTTCAGGAAGCGCACAGAACCCCATACAAGAGGAACCCAAAGAGGACCACACCAGGACACATCATAATTAAAATGCCAAGGGCAAAAGACAAAGAGAGAATATTAAAAGCAGCAAGAGAAAAACAGTTAATTACCTACAAGGGAGTACCCATACGACTGTCAGCTGATTTCTCGGCAGAAACTATGCAGGCCAGAAGGGAGTGGCAAGAAATATTCAAAGTGATGAACAGCAAGAACCTACAACCAAGATTACTCTACCCAGCAAAGCTATCATTCAGAGTTGAAGGTCAGATAAAGAGCTTCACAGACAAGAAAAAGCTAAAGGAGTTCATCGCCACCAAACCAGGATTACATGAAATGCTGAAGGGTATTCTTTAAGAAGAAGAAGAAGAAAAAGGTAAAGATAAAAATTATGAACAACAAAATGACATCAAATACATACCTACCAACAAGTGAATCTAAAAATCAAGTGAATAAAAAATCTGAAGAACAGAATGGACTGGTGAATATAATAGAATCAAGGACATAGAAAGGGAGTGGACTGACGATTCCCAGGGGAAGCAAGTGTGAGGGGTGCGGGAAGAGATTGGACAAAAATCTTACTCCTATGGATGAAGACAGTGGCGTGGGGTAAGGGCATGGGGTAGGGTGGGGTGGGGAATCAGGTGGAGGGGAGCTATGGGGGGAAAAAAAGTGGAACACCTGTAATAATCTGAACAATAAAGATTTAATTAAGAAAAAAAAGAAAAAAGAAAATGAGTTTATGAATTCTTAAATCTAGAAAAATATATACTAAACTTAACTACAAGCTATTTCTGGGGAAGAAAAATATGTATCAAACTTAACTACAAGCTATTTCTGGGGCTACAATGGATAGAGCCATTCACTTTCTTTTTATATACTGTAGTTTTCAAAAATCGTATTATCAAAAGAGTAAAAGGTCCTTTCTTTTTAAAAGAAAAATACAGCAAAAATGCCACATACATATGAGAATGCATTGCTGATTCTTAGACAGAAATATCATAAGCAGCATAAATGTCCCACCATTAGGTAAAATGTTTCAGAGCCATATTAATAAGAAAGTGGTTATAATTGTTAAGTAAAAAATTCAGAACATAAGAAAGGTCATGCAGTCTATTCCACACACCATCCTACATACCTGTATTTACAAAGACTTCCCACTGCCAGTACTGAAGGTCCTTTGTAGAAAGAATGAAGCTTAATTCCAACCTTATCTTACACCACCTAAGTCAAGCTTTGTTCTAGTTAAAATTACTCATTCTCATAAACATTCTCACCTCTGTGCCTTTACTTATACCATCTTCCTGTCAGGAATGTCCTTTCCTCAATCTCATGACCCTGCTCTATTCTCATTTTTTTCAGTTAAGAAATGGAGAAAATGGAAAAAGAAAATAAAGATCCTCAAAATTTTTTCACATGACCTTGCGTGAAGCCAAACCTTTTGATCACAGACGGCAAAGCCTGGATTCAAGTTTCCAACATTTGTTGTATACTATCCCACTGTTAAATACAAAATGTTTACATTTACAAATGTAAATGTTTTATGTCTGACCTTACAAAAATGACCCTGAATGTAGAATGAAGATAGAGCAAGTAAAGCTACTGATCAACTGCTTAAAAGAAAATAGAGTGTACCCAGATGGAAGAAATATGAAAAAAGTTTTTCTTACCTTGAATATACCAACCCAATCTTTTGGATGTGGATGGATATATGGAGTTAAGGTATAATGACATTCTAGATGTGCATTAGGAAGATAACTCTTGGCCACATTTTGAAAGATGACATGGGCAAAATTGGAAGTCTGTGGGACTTCTTGAAAGGATGTCATTGTGAATCTGAAACAAATCACACAAGTTGAATGATACCCAAGTAAGAAAAACTTTAATCTTCAGAAAATGTATCATTAAATGCAACTTATATGGATATTTACATCCTAATTTTTGAGAACACATGTACTTTTTAATATTGTCACTCCTTTAAAATGTGATTAAATATAAAGACACAGACAAATCGGGAAATAAAGAATTTCCAGTATGACTCAGAAAACATGGGGGTTAAAAAGCTTTTAAATCAAAATAAAAAACAAACTATCAACTCTCTTGAAAAGCCTAGCTCTTTGCTTCTTTGGCAACCAAGAGCTTCTATGTTGGAGCTTTGAACTTCATTATTTTCCTCCCTAACCTGACCCATCCATCCCTCTCCTAGGTTGTTGGCTCCTATAACAGATGCTAATCTCTCAGTGCCTGCATTCCTCACCCATGTTTGTGATCCCCTGGCTACACATCAGAATCTTTAAGGGCCTTAAAAAAAAAAAAAACACAAAAGGCAATGACTTTCTGGAAGTGGGACCTGGGTGTGGCACGTGTATGTGAACTTGTTTTTTTTTTTAGCATCTTTCTCAGGTAATGTTAATCCTGTATGTGATTAGGACAAAGAACTACTACTTAAGACTCTGACCTAACCCAACAACCTAAGTTGTCATTACCATCGTTCACTCATTTTCACTGATATCTAAACCCAGACTTGTCTTCTTCGGCTTCCGGTATATGATTCTTCAGATCGCTCAAACCATGTAAAATCTCAGCTGGTCTACTTAAAATAGCTCAGCCTATCTGTTCCTCTCTACCTATACCAATTCTACCCTTTCACCTTTCATTCTGGGTTCAATAATCCTACCTTGACTTCCAGTATTCATTTTTTCTTCCCATTACGTTCCACATAGTTACTAATAAAAAATAAATATATTGTTTTACATTACATACAAACTGTAGAAATCTATAATGGATTCAATAAATGCTCACTGGCTTAGTGAACACCAAGCACTGGATAGCAGATGAATGGTTAAAAGACTACAAAAATCTATAGATCCAAATGTTTTCTGTGCTATACTTTTGGGGGGAAAAGGGATTTACTATTGTTTTTTTCAAAAGTACTAGTACAGCAACTGAGGATTTACTTCAAAAAGCCATCTCTACAGTGTGACACAGACTCATTATCATCACTGATTCTATAATACATATAAGAAACTAACCCAATGGCACTTGCTTCTGAGTTTTTCAAAACAAGACTATCTATAATAATGAAGAAAATAGGAACAAGATTTTTTGCTAACCAAATTAATCTCATTTACTTCACTAATCAATGAAGTTTCTACATGGCACGCACAACAGTAAGACTCTACTCATATTTTAATAATTATTAAGGTTTTATTGCTAGGAAGATCTAAGACAATATGCTTTTACAACTAGTCCTTTTGCTGACCTGTTTAAAATACTAAGGCACATTTTTAAGGTTTTGAAATAACAAGCACTTTCTTTGTGTGCCTTCTCTGCTTCTGTTATGTTAAAAGTAATGCTTTACTAAAACAACATATTAGCTATCCCATAAAGACTGTCAATCCTGAACCTGAAAGCCACTGTGGCAGAATACCAGGCTGGTTGTCTGTTAAGACCCTCCCCACTTGTGGTTTGCCAGAATTAGGAGCTAAAGAGAGCGTACAGGATTAATCCCCCCTAGCTATCTCTGCACTAACAAGAAGGAATTACCAGCAATCTATTTCACAGAAACACTTCACTGTCAATATTCCCCAGCTGATAACCCAAAACCTTCAGGAAAATAAAAAGTTGCACTTATAAACACTGGAACCCTGCCTGAAATAACTAAAGAGTTCTATTACTTTCCCTTTGAGTTGTCTGAACTAATCTGGGCTTAGGGGGATGTCATGATGCTAATGAAGTCATTAATGATAATCTCTATTCAAATCAGTGGTTTCATAAAGGAAAAAAACCCATTCAGACTCCAGTTTGAAAAAAAATGTTCACTACTGGTAAGATACCACTAAGAAAAACTGTAACTGAATCAATTGAATAAACTTCTAATAGATACAACTACCTAAATTGAGGCAAGTGAATCAGTATTTTTCTATGAAAAGAATGAACATTTAAGTTTCTCTGAGGAATATATTCAGTAAGGAGAAAATAAGGCTAGCTTAGAACAAGTTACCCATGTTTTTAATTAGAAGCAGTATAAAAATAAAGCCTCTTTTTTTTTCTTAAAACTTAACACATTTCCTAAAGTAAACTAAATCAACAAAGCTGTATGTCATAAAACAAGGCAGCCGAGTTTAAACTCTTATTTCTCAATTACAATAGTGATTTAAAAATCCATAATCCAACCTTACACTTACTTCACTGAAAGTTTTCAAGGTATAAAATGGCATAAAGTATACATATATGTACTTAGATATGCTTATAATGCATCAAGAGGGATTAAAAAGTACTCACCATACAGGTAACAGTCTTTACTCATGAAGGATATGTTTGAATAAAGGACTTTTAACTATATTGACTGAATTTTTAAGAGTATATATAAATGTATTTTCATGCTTTAAATAAACATATATACATCAAATTTCATTTTAAACCCTCCCCCCAAATTCAAGTTTTTAATACAAAACCTTAACATCAGACTTTAAATACATTCATGATGTCTATAAACCTGAAGAGTAAAATAATTTGTGATCATCCTATTAATAATCTTCATTAATCCCTCTCCAACACCCCAACCTTTTCAAAAAATTTCAATGTGATTAGAACTATAGAAATTTTACAAGTCATTCTACTCTACCACCTTACTTTTTAAAATTAAATTCCAATATCTTCTAGTCACAAAAAAGGATAAATGTAATCTGAACATAATTACAACATGAATCGACCTATTGTAAATAGTAAAATGAAAATTTCTAATTCCCGTATAGTTGTTTCACTCCTCTCACAGATAAGAGAGGGAGTGAAATGATATGCAAACTTATTAAAATGTTGAAATTCACTGAGAATACCAATGTAGCAAGATGATTCACAGGCAAATTAATACACTATGCATGTTTACACACGCATAGAGACACACACACACCACCCAGCGGAAAAGTAACGTGCAAAATCACTGCATCACCTTGTGGTAATGCTTGGGAAGTGTAACTTCATTAACATACTGAGAAAAAGAACAAACTGCATCCTCAGTTGGAGAGGAAACATGGCCACTATCCACAAGGGGAAGTGGAAGCAGCTTTACCAATACCCAATGTTCCTTTCCCATTCTCTAAAGCACATCTCAGGAAACATGGGTACATTAAGATGCAAACCAAGGCTAAGTAAAAATTTTCCCAAACTGAAGGACCGGATACATTTAACTGGAAACAAAAACAAAAATGCTGTCTGCAGTGCCCTCTTCCAGGTTTCCTAATATAGTCTCTAAAGTCCTAATAACTCTAGAGTTCCTTTACATGTGTTATGTTGTGAACTTTATACTATAAAGTCTTTGGCCAATTTTGTTACTTTCGGGATTCATCAATATTTAAGGAAAAGGGTAAATAATATGCAACGGGCATTCAGTTAACTAAAATAAATTTGGGGAAATGGGAGGACTTCAATGGAACTTTTTCAAGCCCCAAACAGATCTTAGTATTTTTCCCATTGGCTCCTGATACTTAATTTATTTGACTAGCCCAAAAAAATGTAAGCATTAGTCAAATACAGACAACAGACCATCTTAAAAAACGTCTCTGCATTAAATATACAGAATCAAATTAAGCTTTTTAAATAAATATTTTACATAACTTTCCATTTCTAACAATTAGAATTCAAGAAGAAATAAGGTAGTTTTGTTTTGTGTGATATGATAATGATGGTATTTTTTCAAAGTTCTTACCACTTAAACAGGCTAGACTAATTATAAGTGAAATACCCTTCTGTCTTGGATTTTATTTTAAAACTCTATGAGGGAAAAATGTTTGAGGGAGGTAATAAAACAAGATTAGCAAAACAGTGGTTCTTTTCACTTTGTTCTCCTCTTGTGTATGTTTTAGATTTTCCATAATAAAAGTAAAACCACAGCAAATAAAAATTAGTAGTGAAAACGCATTACAAGTAGTGGCTGACAAACTTAGCAAAATTATTTTTTCAATCTTCAGTTAAAAATATATAAAATTTATAATTACTCCCAAACTTCAGTCGTATAGGACACACAAATATATGAAGGATAAAATGTCTGACATTCCAAGTTTCCAATTATTCATACTATAACTTAAACAAAGACTAGCAGCTAGTTTACACACCAGAAAAATATTATTAGCATTCTTTCTCGGAGGCAGAAAAGCCACCAATCTGTTAATTTACACTCTGACAGGGATCTACCCCAGAACTCTTTACAGGTGAGTTCTCTGCTCAGGGGTCACTGACATCACTTTTTACTATTTTAGATTGTTTTAAAAGTTGGTTTCTAAAAAGCTACGATCATGGCCCATATATATTAGAGGGGATAATTTTTTTTCTCTTCTATTACGGATTTGAGGCAAATAAACTGAAAAGCCAGATGTTCCTCCAGCCAAAATTTTACTTAATAGTATGCAAATTGCAAAAAAATATAATCCAATAAGCTTCACCTGAGATAATTCCCCCATAATAGTATAGAAAAAAAATAGTTAGGATCTTAAAATTCCAACATACCTGTTATTTTGTTAAGGAAAAGGTATTTACTGGTTAATTCTACATAAATGGCTGAGGCCATAATTGTAAACACAAGTGTACAATTTAAAAATGTGATAAATGTTTAAAATTTTAAAAATTGCAATAAAATGTTCTTTAAAGTTGCAAAAACAAACAAAAAAACCCAACCCTAGTAAGACCTGGTCTCTAACGTAATCAAGCAATCCTTCAAGAAATCAAGTTCACCCTTGCTAAGAACAAAACGAAGGCCTTCTCTGCACCCGAATGGCACCTGAGGGCAACTAACCCATGTTTAGATTAACTGGTTAATCAAGTAATCTCTTTAAATGCTTTTGGAATTGAGCCCCAAAACTATAATTAGTAATTGTCCGTGCGCGGTTTGTAGAAACCTTGCAATTAGCAGAAAGCACAGAGTTGGAAAATTAAGATTTCTATCTAAATCCCCGACTTAATAGTAATCCATAACTACTTTTGAAACCTAAAACCTAATATATGTAGAAGGTCAAATGCCACCGTGTTTTCAAACAAAGCTATAATGAACAGGGTAATATATGTTTATCAACACACACGCATACACACTTCTCCGCCCTCTCCCCGCCCCGCCCCACACACACCGGTTTTCCCAAACGAGGAGCGCACACTCCCGACGTGTCAACACGCACTGCGGCCCAGCCGAGTGTCGGGTGGACCGGAAGGAGAGTTGTGAAATCGCCAAAAGTTGCCTAAGCAAAGAAAGATGTGACTCTCTCCCAAGAGATCTGTTAAAAAAAAAGTTCCCCGGGAACACTGTGCGTAAGAGCCACTCATAAACAGACGGAGAAAAGCGTTATCTAACTCCGCACCCCAGGTGCGGCAGGAGACCGGGCAAACTCCGCCCGCCTCGACCTTGGGCTGCGCAGGGAGTCTCCGCCTCCTCCTCCTCCTCCACCGCGACTCAAACCAAAACACTTGGGTTTCGAGCACACCCCAGCGTCCTTCCCGGACACGACCTAGATGTTTGCCCAAATTTACCTAGGCAGGCAGCACCCTCACACCACTCACCCGAGAGGTGAGCCTCGGGCAAGCCCGTTTCTGCTTTGGGGGTCCCCCGTGCCACTTGCCCCCGCCATAGCGCCCACGTCCCACACGTTTTCCCCAACTCGCTAAGGCCTAACCCGGCCTCCCCGCAGCGTGGGGCAACCACCCGTCGCCTTTTTCCAAATCCACTGCCAACCGAGTTTGCCCATTCTCTGTCACAATCGCGGCCCGGGAGGAAAGGCCGTCCTCGACAGGGACAGCGTCGTCATTTTGTGCGTCGTCACCACGGAGACCATTCCCGAGACCCGCCAGGCCCTAGACTCTAGGAGCTGAGGGGCGTCTCCCGAGCCCCCAAAGGGCTCCGCTGGGGTCCCCCGCACAGGGCGCCAGGCCGGGCAAAGCGCTTACCCAGGGAGGTCTCCCGGACAAACGGAGTTTTACAGAGGCTTCCGAGCCGGAGCCGCCATCAACCGCCGAACCTCTTCCGCCACCAACGCCACCTCCAGCGACCGGCTACGCCTCCCCTCAGAGCCCAAAGCCTGCACGTCACTTCCGCCCATGGGTCCGCCCCTTCCGCCTCCTCGGGTTGGTAGAGGGGAGGATTCCCCCACTGGCGATCCCCCGCTAGCCAGCGGGTCACTCAATTTACTCTGAAAGGTCTGAGCCTGCCTTCGCCCTTTGCCAGGATCCTCCTCCTCCTCGTCCTCCTCCTCCTTCGGCCTGTCGTTTTTGCTCTGAAACCTAGTTGCAACCAAAGAGGGTCCGTTTGGATGTGCATTTATGACTTTTTAATTTACCGGAAAATTAAGTAAATTTCCGGTAAAGTGGAAAGGATAGGCCAGAGGTATATGGACAATCACCAGGTCATTGCTTGGCTCTTTAAAAATGTGTCGAAGCGAATCCTTTCACTTTATAGATCAGAAGGTAGCGAGCCATAGAAGTGAAGAAGCGACCCCAGGGCTAGGGCTGCAACCCCTCACCCCAAGGCTCTTTCCCAACCCCTGGTCCAGTCGTGGTCTTTTAATTATTTTTATTTTTAACTCTATTTTTTTGTTGTTGACACTGTCCTGTTCTTGAGAGGTTTTGTTCTCTGTGTCTCCTAGGTTTCAACTCTAATGCTCTATGATTCTATTTCCTCTTGCCCCAGCAGTGGCCTCTTTCTACCTGCTATTTCTGAATTATCTGCTTTTACTATGTGTTATTTTGTGCATGTGACCTTTGTCCTATATTCTCTGTTCAATTATCCACACTAATAAAAGAGAAAGATGCAAATTGACTATACCTTTGTGATGCCCACCAGCCAATCAGGAGTGGATATGCAAATTAACCCAACAAATATGGAAGGTTAATTTGCATAGCACTCAGGGGCGGGACGCAGGCGTTCCACACTGCCCCAGCCGCTCTGGGCCTCTGGGCAAGCGTGGGAAGCAGAAAGGCAGCTCTGGCCAGACCGAAAGCAGTGCCAGCAGCCAGGGGAAGGAAGGCCCATTCTTGCACGAATCTTCATGCATCAGGCCTCTAGTCTATATATATAAAAGCCTAAGCAACCATTACAACTGGTCGACTGAACAACCCATTGACCGGTGGCTCTGACGACGCACTGACCACCAGGGGGCAGAAGCTCAATGCAGGAGCTGCCCCCTGGTGGTCAGTGCACTCCCACAGCCAACCTCCCGTGGTCCCTCCCCCTGGCTGGCCAGCCCCAATCAACCCCAATCGCCGGCCAGGCCAAGGGACCCCCACCTGTGCATAAATTTGAGCACCGGGCCTCTAGTAACTTATAAAATCACTTGACTATTATGCTAGCGGCCCAGTGCACAAAATTTGTACAAGGGGATTAGGGGGCAGGAGGAAGGGTTCCTCAGCCCAGCCTGCGCCCTCTCACAGTCCAGGAGCCTTCAGGGAATGTCCGACTGATGGCTTAGGCCTGCTCCCCAAAGACATCCTTAGTGCTGCCACGGAGGCAGGAGAGGCTCCCGCCACCGCTGCTGTGCTCACCAGCCATGAGCCTGGCTTCTGGCGCACTGACCCCCAGGGGGCAGCTCCTGCATTGAGCATCTGCCCCCTGGGGGTCAGTGCGCATCATAGCCACCGGTCAACTGGTTGTTCAGGCCACTGGTTGTAACGGTTGCTTAGGCCTTTATATATATAGATAATTGAACAGAGAAACGGGACAAAAGTCACACACAAAAAATAATACATAGTAAAAGCAGGTGACTCAGAAATGTGGGTCGTTCCGCTGTTTGGTCTATTTGCTGTTAGCCTTCTATTATATAGGATCTTACCTCCCTATAGTAGGCATTATCAAGGTAAAAAACATTCAAACATGAAAAGAATTTTTGTGTTTATTTGAGCCAGACTGTCGACAATTGCCCGAAAGCTGAATCTCAATGTATTGGGATAATGCTCCGGAGAATGGCAGTTTTTCACCTTGTTTTATACATTACAATCAAAGGCAGAGATGCAGGTGGGTTACATGAAATCCATTGCTGATAGATTAGGGAGGCAGGAGAAAGCAAAGCGAGGAAACCTCTGAGAAAATAAAATGATAGACACATACTTCTTTTACTTAGGTGGGTACAAGATAGTTAACAGCTATCAATTAATATGATAATAACAATGAAAGGGATTTGTGATACCTGTCCTGGCACCCAGGGCATTTGGTTGTGCCCTGGGACTCCAGAAAAAGGGAAGTGACAAGTTACCCAGGCATTTCAAGGATATGTTATTTCAGATGCAAGAAGACAACAGGCTCAGTTAGGGTAAAGATTGACCTTTGTCAGGGAAGATACCGGCCTATGACATGACTACCCACCATAACTGCTTTTCGTTAAAGTTTTAATTTCAGACCATTCTTTGTGGTTACTTTAGGTCTTTGCGTTTGCAAGACTGCCATGCAGGCCTTCGCTGAGCTTGTGAGGTTAGCTCAGTGGTTGGCAAACTCATTAGTCAACAGAGCCGCCGTTTGCTGACCACTGGGTTAGCATGTGGCCCTTTTTTCATCCACAACATTCACTCTGAATCCTAATTCCACGGAAGCAAGTGTTCTGTTCTAGTCATCATATTCCTGGGTCGCCATAAAACTCTGATCAAATTTGCAATATCAGCTCTGGCTGGTTTGGCTCAGTGGATAGAGCGTCAGCCTGCGGACTGAAGGGTCCCAGGTTCAATTCCAGTCAAGGGCATGTTCCTTGACTCCTACCTGACTTGGGCAAAGGAGTCAGGTAGGGACAGGATTGTTAACAAAAAGGAATTCCCATCTGTGGAGTATACAGTGCTTTCCGGGCACCCTGCTAGATACATAGGTTGTCTCCCCTCCTCACAACCACCTGGTAAGGTATAATTTCCATTTTTTCAGGGGATGTGGGCTCAGAAAAATTAAATTGGTTGTGGGCACATCCTCAGTGGGGGGTGTGCAGGAGGCAGCTGATTGATGTTTCTTTCTCATCGATGTTTCTAACTCTCTATCCCTCTCACTTCCTCTCTGTAAAAAATCAATAAAATATATATTTTTAAAATTTTTGCAATATCATCAGGGATGAAAGGATAATAAATTAGATCACATTAAACATTGTAGCACTTCCTAAGTACAGAACTACAAAATCCTCTTTCATACACTTTCATCTTCACTTCACATAATTAAATTTACAATACTTCCAATAATAATAGGTTCTCAATATTTGATGACTAATTTGTTTGCTGTTAATTGAAATCTTTGAACTTGATCTTATCTGTATATTCTACTTTTTCACAGAATTTCAGAAGAACTTTAATAGGTTATTTAGCCCCAACCTCCTTATTTTAGAGAGGAAGAAAACAGTATAATATCAATAATCACTGGTGCTACTGGTACCTTCTGGTAGTAGAAATATCTGTCCCTTAAATGTAATTATAGCAGTAAACTTTATAAGCGCAATTTCTCAGAGATATCACTCTGTATTTTCTAACTACCACCAATTTTCACTTAATGAAATCATAAAAACAATATGCTTAATAAAAGTTACAATTGGAAAACATCTTATGCAGGTAATTATTTATTTTTAATAATTTCTTGACCTTATTCTCTCCCATGAAGATATTCATTCTGGAACTTTAACTTGCTTTAGTCCTATTAGTCCTATTAATAACAATGCCTTGAATTTTTAGACAATGATTTTTCCAGCAAGCTATATACCGTTTCAGTATTTAATTGAATTTTTAAAAATTAGCCTATTATCTGTATAGCAATGTATACAATGGCTATAAGACATATGGGTCCATAATCCCTTCTCTGAAACCTTTGGGCCAAATGGGTTTCAGGAGTCTGAATTTTTCAGACCTTAGAAAAGTATACTTTACGTTATACAACCTCCTGCAAGATCTGAGGCAGCACACGGTCTGTTTCAGGTTTTGCCACTTGACCACGGTTTCAGGTCATGTTTTATTGACAAATGAGTTTGGGTCAGGAGAGGTTTTGCCACCAAATGTTAAAACAAACAAACCACATTTGATCAAAGGTTTTGGATTTCAAAATAGTGAATAAAGAGATCATAGATCTGATCAAAGAATTATTGCAAAGTAAATCCCTCAGTATCCCGTGATATTTCTGGAACAATGACAATTCCAAGTAGTTTCTAGGCAGTTGGCCTAACCTAACACATACCACTTATCCTGTATTTTGGTTGGAAAAATATCTAAAAGACAACATTTCTCTATCAGAACTTCTGATGACAAAGGTGAGAAAAATAAAGGAAAATATAGGTAACTGAACTATAAAATATAGTATAAAATAAGATAAAAAATAAAGTATAAATAAGGTATTCAGGGATGGGAAAACGCGAACTAGGCTTGTGTGAGCAGTATACTTTTTTTGAGGGAAATAAGTGCAGACTGTTAGTAGAGTTTTCATGAAGAGGTAGAAGATTTCAATCAGGTTGTAAGAACTTGGGCAAAGGAGTCAGGTAGGGACAGGATTGTTAACAAAAAGGAATTCCCATCTGTGGAGTACACAGTGCTTTCCGGGCATCCTGCTAGATACGTAGGTTGTCTCCCCTCCTCACAGCCACCCTGTAAGGTATTATTTCCATTTTTTCAAGGGAATGTGGGCTCAGAAAAATTAAATAACTTGGTCATTGTTAAAAAACAAAATCAAACCAAGTAAATTTAGAGATCTAACTGGTTTTTTAAAAATATATTTTATTGATATTTTTACAGAGAGGAAGGGAGAGGGAGTGAGGGAGTGAGGGAGAAACATCGATGAGAGAGAAACATCAACCAGCTGCCTCCTGCACACCCCCTACTGGGGATGTGCCCGCAAGCCAGGTACATGCCCTTGACCGGAATCAAACCAAGGACCTTTGAGTCCCCAGGCCAACGCTCTATCCACTGAGCCAAACCGGTTAGGGCTAATTGGTTTTACTAAGCAATTCATAAATCGAGCAGCATCTCCTCTAGCAAGTAGAATGGGAAGTTTTTATAGGCAGAAAATGATAGGACTAAGAAGTTAAGAGTGGCTTATTTCAGGCAAGGACATCTTCCCTTAGTACAAGGCAGGGTTGTCTTATCAGACAGATTTCCTCATTAGTGTGGATCAGGAAATTTCAGACTGATGACTTTAAATTGCACTTCTGAAAGACTCTGAAACTACAGTTAGGTTAGGTGTTAAATCTAGGTTTGCTATCATGGGCTTTTAGCACAAGTGATGCCATTTTGGGCCTGTGGCTTTTCTGTTTAACACTAAGATAAAAAAAAAAAAAGGTAAACCAAACTTGAACCCAACTAATGGATGATTCCCAACGCTTATGCATTTTCCACCATGTCATGCTGCTTCTTGATAAAGGCTTTCCAGTTATGTACTGTGTGCTCTGAGCTATGCTAGGTGCTCTGGAGAAAACAAAGAAAAAGCCATGGATTTTCCCCTGAAGCTGCTTTCACTCTAGTGAAGATATTACAAGATGGTTTAGTTAAGTAAGTTTGTAGGAAATGGACTCTGAGAAGTAAAAGAGGAAGGATTGATACAGAATACTTAAAATTGGAATTAGCAAGACTTTGTTAAAGAAGTCTAAGCTTTGAAAGATTACCAATATTTGAAAATGTAAAGAAAGAATTTAGGTAAAAAGAATAATTGAAAGGGCACAAATGGAACAATTAACTAGGTGGTACAAGGGGGTTGAAAATTTTTTTAAAAATAAGTTCAAATAGGCATGGTATAGAAATATTATAGGTTTCAAAGCAGGCAAAATAAGCCATTTTCATTGTTTGGAACAGTGGTTTTCCTTCGAGTTTGTATGAAAGGTTCCCTTTGCTAGAAATGATTCTTTCTTTTCAAAATAATACATCTGTAAACCTTTGATTTAAAAAAAGAGGTTTTTTTAAATATGAGATTTGAATAATGATAGGTTTTGAATACATAGGAGTATTCAACATACTCGTAAGCAGGGTTGTTTTCTCTTACCATATGGTAGAAGACGGTTTAATGTACTCCTTGCTTCCGTTTCCTTGCCTTTACGCTCCCAGATGTTTGTAAAAAACTGTTCCTTCGAGGTGCCTGCCAATCAGTTATTACCTGCTCTTCCCTCCGTGTTGCTGTCCCCTGATCTCCAAGTCCCTCTTCCTCATTCATTGAAGACTGTCACCTACTGCCCAGCCTTCCTCTTTATTTCAGCCCATCAGCGTCGACTTGGATGAAATTAAAATAAAAAAGGCCAACATCCTGGCCTTTTCAATTTTTGAATCCCTCATCTCCAATAATTGAATCCACTCCACACTCCAGATACCTATTTCCATACCTTAGACCTTTCGTCACCTGAAACTGTTTCACCTTCAAAATCAAGCAAACTGCTCTTTGACAACATTATTCTATTTTTCTAACTTGCTTACTCAAATATGCCCACTAGCTGGAGGGGGGTTAATGGGGGGGGGGGGGGGCGGGAAGAGGACATATGTAATACTTTCAACAATAAAGAATTATAAAAAAAAGAAAAAACAAAACAACAAAACAAAACAAATATGGCCACTCTATTTTTCAAACTCATCAGGGTCTCTAGTCCATTAAGGTTTCTTTTAATACTTCCCTCCTTATCCAACTCAGAGTCCATGGACTATCATTTCATTAATATTATTTCCAATACCCTAAATTCCCTTGATTTTTTTATCTTACAAATAAAGTGCAATCTTATAACAACCATGTTGCAGACTCTGTGGTCACCATATGCTCTGTCACTAAAGGTGATGTCTGGGAATACTATGCAAAAACTTTGATGTTAAGATTGAGTGTCTTGGGAAGTTTCTTGCACTGTCAAAGAAGGAAACTATATAACTTATGATATTAAGAAACCGAGCCCTGGCTAGTTTGGCTCAGTGGATGGAATGTCAGCCTGTGGGCTGAGGGGTCCTGGGTTCGATTCTGGTCGGGGGCATGTGTCCAGGTTGTGGGCTCGATCCCTGGTAGGGACGTGCAGGAGGCAGCTGATCGGTGATTCTCCCTCATCATTGATGTTTCTCTCTCTCTCTGAAATCTATAAACACATATTTAAAAAGAAAGAAACTGCCCTGTCTTCTCTGCACTGGGAGCAGCTCCCCTCATCCCCTGAAAATGTATGCCTGCACCAAGTTTGTCTCCACCCCCTCCTTGGTCAGGAGCGCCTCTCAGCTGAGCCGGTCACTGTCTGCAGTGGTGCTGAAAGGACCAGAGACACTGACATATGAGAGCCTCAGCAGCTTGGCAGCCCCACGTCCCCTGACCTGGCTTATTTCTAGCCGCAGCTTCCAAACCAGTGCCATTTCAAGGGACATCGACTCAGCAGCCAAGTTCATTGGGGCTGGGGCTGCCACAGTAGGGGTGGCAGGCTCTGGGGCTGGAATTGGGATTGTGTTTGGGAGCCTCATCATTGGTTATGCCAGGAAGCCTTCTCTGAAGCAACAGCTCTTCTCCTACGCCATTCTGGGCTTTGCCCTCTCAGAGGCCATGAGGCTCTTTTGCCTGATGGTGGCCTTTCTCATCCTCTTCGCCATGTGAAGGAGCTGTCTCCACCTCCCATAGTTCTTTTTCCCGTGTCTTGTCTGCCCTGTATGTTCCTTTTCCTATACCTCCTAGGCAGCCTGGGGAAAGTGGTTGGCTCAGGGTTTAACAAAAGGAAGACAAATAAATACTGTATTAAGAAGAAGAAGAAAAAAGAAAGAAACTGAGCCCTAGCTGGTTTGGCTCAGTGGATAGAGTGTCGGCCTGTGGAGCACAGTGTCCCGGGTTTGATTCCGGTCAAGGGCACGTACCTTGATTGCAGGCTCCTTCCCAGGCCCTTGTCAGGGCTCATGCAAGAGGCAATCAATCGATGTGTTTCTCTCACATCAGTGTCTCTCTCTCTCTTTCCCTCTCTCTTCCACTCTCCCTAAAAATCAATGGGAAAACATCCTCGGGTGAGGATTAACAACAAAAAGAAACCGAGCCTGCAGAGGTTTATACTTCAGTAAGACCTTTGCCCCACCTGGCTCCTAAGAGTGTTCTTTGTTCCTTGTGCAACTGAGAGGTCCCTGGAATGTAAATATTCTCTAACCTCTCTTCCTTATCTTGTTGAGAAGAGTAATAGCCAACACAGTACTTTGAATTCTTTAGGTATTTAATGTCAACAAGGTTCTTTCTTTTCTTGTGTTTCTCATCACATATCTTTATTTTTTGAGTCACTTGCATACCAATGTGGGTTTTTTTAATTAGTAAAAGTTATTTCAAGGAAATGTTAGAAGTTTTAATGTTAACAAAGGTGGAATCAAAGTTTTAGGCTGAAATGTGGTTTTATTCCCACAGATCGCCTCCCCTCCCACTTTCTCAAGAATCCTATATCATCATATATTCAAGCCCCTCATCTCCACTGGGTTTTCCCCATTTTCTTTTCAACATTGTTCAAGATTCTTTTTTTAAAAATATACTTTATTGGTTTTTTACAGAGAGGAAGGGAGAGGGAGAGAGAGTTAGAAACATCAATGAGAGAGAAACATCAATCAGCTGCCTCCTGTACACCCCCTACTGGGGATGTGCCCGCAACCAAGGTACATGCCCTTGACCAGAATTGATCCTGGGACCCTTGAGTCCACAGGCTGACGCTCTATCCACTGAGCCAAACCAGTTAGGGCTGTTCAAAATTCTTCACTTAATTTAAAAATTCCCTTGATCTGTAATTCCTTCCAGCTGTTACTGCCTTTTGTCTTCACCTTCTCGAATAAACTTCTCATTTCTAAATTGTCTGTATTTCACTCGGTCGCCTAACCATCGGAAAACACAGATATTTACATTACGATTCATTAACAGTAGCAAAATTACAGTTATGAAGTAGCAACGAAAATAATGTTACGGTTGGGGGTCACCACAACATGAGGAACTGTATTAAAGGGTCGTGGCATTAGGAAGGTTGAGAACCACTGCTCTAGAGAGACAAACCCATCTTCATGCTCAAGCACATCCCATTGATACTAACCTGGTTTCTGACCACATCCCATAATTTGCCTGAAACTCAAGAGATCCTTGAAAAGGAATTTGAATTTTGTCCATGATTGAAGAATTCAGTCATTTACCTGATTGACAGCCAGCTACTTCATAAAACATTAAGACATTTTTGAAGAGACTAAAAGTTGGGGTGGCGGATGGAATTTGGAGATCGCTGTTGTGCCAGTTATCAATTTATTTCCTCTCATTTCTAAATTCACCCTTTTTACCTGTTCTGTGAAAATGCATCTAGGTCCTTAAAATATATTTCCTTTGCCAGCTGGGATGATTTAAGCTTTGTCAGTAGAAAGTGCTGGAGAGACACTGCAAGAGGAAAGGATTCTGCTTCCTGATTGCTGTGTACCCACTCAACCATATTCTGCATATGACTTGAGTGTCCAGCTGCCACTGCCCACTCAGCATTCCCGGTGTCCAGCTCCTGCCGTGCATGGTAGCTGGCAACATCCAGTACCCAACAACTTTACCCTCTGGGCAGTTTTGTGGTGGAATGCCTGCAATAAGACCCTCCTCCATGAACAAACTTTTCCAGAACCTTGCCAGCCAGATTTCTGAAAGCAAGTTCTAGAGGGTGGATTTCCAGTGAGTTTCACCATCTCAGCAACACAGGGACTTGTCTGTGAGACTCTCATGGAACTTTTACATTCATTGACCCATAGCCATGCTCTCTCTAACGTCTGGATTTTAGCCCTAGAGGTGCTCTTGCTTGGGTATGTTTCTCGTCCATTGGGGTAGTGACCGCTCCTTATATCTACTATTCTTATAGTCTTTACAGTTCCCTTTACTCCTTACAAGCCTAGTTACTCCAATCCCCATTATAGTTAATAACTTTTTTATATTAAACATTCCCTGTTCAAACCACTGTGCAGTTTCTCTCTACTGATTGAACCCAGACTAATGCATAAACTATACCCCTTCCTTTAGCTTCACAGGTAGAACCTGGCTTGATTATTATTTTTTCTTCTTCTCCTAAAGTGATTGCTCAAATGAGTTAATTTAGTTCTGACCAGCTATGGTAATTGTCTGTAACTCTTTGTTGTGCTGCAATTTTGTACTGCTATTTGATGTTAATTATGATGCATAGGGGCTAGAATTTCTTCTGTAATATATAGTTTAGATTTTAGAATTCAATAAACAATGATTTACTGCCATTTAACATTGGATTTCCTCAATGAAAGAAATTCCTTTATTCTACGAAGAGACTGGATACTGCCATGAGAACAAAAAAAAAAATGAAATTATTACTAAGTACTTACGTTGAGCATGTTTAGAAAGTGACTTTTAATACATTTTACTAGTTAACCATGAAACTTGACTTTGAGATTGGTATGATATAGCAAGTACTAAGAAGCTAAGAGTAGACAAAATTCTCTTCCTGGAATTCTTTCTTTTCTACACTTTTCCCACTCTTTCAGGTACCCTATCCCAAGCTCAACCACTCGTACCCCTCAGGTACCAAGCAGTTTTGTCTAGGAAAAACAAAGAAACTGATTCTCAGTATTAATCTCTGTTCTATGAGGGACTTAATACAAGTATGAGAATCTCAAAGTAAGACTTGTGAGCATGAAGCAGTGGGCCTGGCATGGCAGGATTTCATGCATCCATGAGGCAGATCTCTTCAGGTAAGGGCCCCTCCTTGTGCTTTTAAACTCACAGTTGCTGTCACTCCAAGTGAACCCACTTTTACCCCATACCCTTTTCCATCCAACCTTTTCTTCTTCTTCCCCTCCCAACTTCTGCAAAAACCCATCTATCTGACAAGATAATATATTTGAGATAGTAACCTATTTCTCCTCCTTCTATAGCTTGCCACTTACCCAACCCTAGTCCCTTATCAAACCTGTAGGTTTGTTGACTTGGGGTTAGACATATAGATGGAAAATCTTCCTGACATTTGTTTCCAACATCTCAAGCCTCAAAATGGGGAGAGGATTTATGCCACAGAGAAAATGGCTTAAAGAGAAGCCAGGGGCAAAGGGATAAATGTGGTGATTTGTTACAGAAACACTAAGAAACGAATACACTCAGTTCCCCCGTGTTAATATTTAATTTAACTATAGTACAATGTCTAAGCAAGGGACTTGATGTTAGCACAATACTGTTAATTAGACTGTACTAGTAAGCCTTGTTCACCTTTCATTCCAGGTTGATTTCTTTTAGTCCCAGAGAAGTGCCTGTGTACTCAAACAACACTTCAGTGCTTTCTAAGTTCCTTAGTTCTCAGTTTAGATACAGTTCAACCATTGGTAACATATATGTCAGACAAGGACTTTTACCTTCAAATCAATGAAAAGACTAGCTAATGGAGAAAACAGGTTAAAAGATATAAATAGGCAACTTATAGAAGGAAAAATATAAATGAACAATGAGCACATGAAAAGATGCTGAGCTTTACTAATAATCAGGGAAATTAAAATCACAATTAAATATTTTTCACCATTAAATTGTCAAAAATGTAGAGAAACAGATACTCAACTCTGTTAGAGAGATGGGATGTAAACTGGTACACAATATTTTAGGGGACAATTTGGCAATATCTATAAAACTTAAGATTCTTGTTTGACCCAACAATTGCACTTCTAGGATTTTTGGAAATAAACATATGCATAAAGATAATATCTATGAGGATATTTATTGAAACACTGTTTTGAATCTAGAAAATATTTTTAAATAGGTTACATGAATTTTTATATGCCCAAATTATGCAGCTGTTAAAAGAATGAAGCAAATATACTCACATATACTGATATGTGAATACACAAAACAATAGAACAATAAGTATCACAGAGGCTGTGATTAAAGAGCATAGTCTCTATTTGGATTCATAATCCTGGCTGCACCACTTACTAGCTCTGAGCACTTGCATAGTTTAAATATTTACTTAATCTTTGGACCTTCAGTTTCCTCATAGGAAAACGAAAATAGCAATGTTTGTATCTATCTTATAGGGTTATTGTGAGCATTACCTTAATTAATTCATATAAACATATTAAAATGGTATCTGGTACACAGAGATTTTCTGTACACGTTAGCTACTACCATTATTATTGTTTATGTAAAGACTCTATGTATGTTATCAATGCTTTCGATAGATACATATACACACCCAATGCCTGCATGTCAAACTGTGACTTCCTCTGGGAAGTATAACTTTTACCTTGAATAATATAGACATCTATTTCCGTTGGAGAAGCAGTTGAATTTGGTTATTGTTCTTGGCCAACACATCTGAACCACTTTGGCTATTTCTGGATAATTCCTCACCTTATGAAGCAGGCCAAGCATTCTACTCTAGAAACTGAAATGCAAGCTACGTGCTTTCCCATAGTCCCATGTGGTCCGGGCATGGGCTACATGTGTCAGGGGCTTACAGAATCCAATCTGGCCAAGGAGAGGCAGCAGCTTGCTGGCAGCTATAGCCCGACTCCAGAGGAAGACATGTCAGAAATTGCAGCAGCCAGGTGAGATTAGCTGAACTAGCTGTGACATCACTAGGGGCCAGGCAAGGAGCTCTTCACAAGACCTGTAGGACAGTATGATTTTCAAGCCTTCCCAAAGAGTCTGTGCACTACCCACTGTCTCTTTAATAAAGACTTACATACCACCCACCCAGATTCAAAAATTAGTAATGTTTTGATATGTTTGCTTTATGTCTGTACATGTTGCTGAACATGTGAAAGTTATAGGCACCAAAAGAATGAGTAATAATTTCATAATATCCTCATCTATCTAGGCCATATTCAAATTTCTCCAAATACCCCAGAAATACCTTTTGTACCTTTTTTTTTCAAGTCAAGGTCCAATACAATACATTGTGTTTGGTTATACCTGTTCAGTGTCTTTTTGTCATTTAAAAATACAATTAAGAAAAATAAGCCAATATATGGGACTTGGTCCTACCTTTACTGTTTTCTACATAATGATTGAGAAGATAAATACCAGAATGAACCGTTCATAAGAAGTATAATCACATGCCAACTTTAAGTGTGGTGCTAAGCATATCAAAATAAATAGAACAAGGTCCTTGACCTCAAAGATTCAGGCTTCTAGTTTCTCCAAATACACATACAACTTGTAGGTCTCACTTTTAACCAGCTTAAGGAACAGATCAGGGTTGGATATCAGAGGTAATTCTTTCCTTGGCTCAGAATCACATTATGGAGTGAGAGAGCTGAGCAAGTCTGGATGCACACGCCTAATAATTTCTCTCCCATTACTTTCTGAGTCTCATACCAACTCAGAATAGCAATCGAAAACTGTCACTGCCTGATTCAAATCTAACTTTTCAACCTCAGCTCTCACCATTTACTTCCTCTTCCACAACTCAAACTGGACCCATAATTTCTAAAATATGTTTCACATTTTCCCATCCGTACATTCTACTGGAATGCTTCCACCGCCCCCCCATCTTCAAACTCCCACCCATACTGCAAGGCCCAAAGCGGATGCCGCGGGTTCAGTGAGAAGGTTCTGGAGTTTACAGCTTTGAGAGCAATTTGAGAGTGATTCTAGCAAAATATCAGGCAGTATTTTATATATGTTTAATACACACACACAGACTTCTTTAATTGGTTTATTAAAAGCTATTTTTAAATTTATAAGAAAATTACCTTGTAGCCTGGATCAATGATTTACACTGTGTCTAATCTGAAGAAATTAAGGTGGAGATTTAGCAATTATCTGATTTGTGTGATAAAGGCATTCGATTGACAATATAAGCTAAAAAATAATAGTGCCTAAGTTACCAGCTTATTTACATTGATCATACCTTCTGGGTGATTTATAAATTTTCATTATGAAGAGAGGAGTATATTTATGGGTTTTTTTTATTCAATGTATTTAAAGTAAAAACAAAAAGCAGTTTACCCATTTCTCCCACCTGACACTTATCATTAAAAATAATGAAATTTCCTTTTCAAAGCACTTTTAATACTCTCCACAAGTCCCCACACCTTAAACTCTAGTACAAGTACTGTCTTTGTCACACAGCTGAGGTCACATGTTGTTAACATTCCTTATTAAGGAAAAGCCTCTTTGTGTGTTTTCGATTTTCATTTCTGACACTTAATTAGAATTAATGAAGTTTCCACATTTACAGATTGCAAGAGCTGCCAGGACTCCTGAAACTGCTAGAAAGAGCCATGAAATCTGTGATTTTCTCACAGGAGGCCAAGTGATATGAGACACATTAATTCTACATGTGTTGTTGAGAATGTGTGTGCCTCTCTGTCTGTGCAGAAGGGGCTAAGAGAGTCGAAGGTGAGCACTTTGGCTGCTTTCTACAGCAGGATAGCATGAAGACAAATGTTTGTAAGTCCCTGGTACCCCTTGGTGGTATCATTGCATTGTCAAACAGTAAAGGAATGTTTAAATACGAATAAATTATGCTTTCCCTGAATGAAGTCTCCGCTTTGGTGTGTGATTACTGGATGCGTACTTGGGAGTTTCAAGGTTGAGTATTTCATTGCTGGAGATATGTAACCAACCTATCCTTTGAAGGAAATAATTTTGGATTGCTTTTTCAATATAAATGAATTTACTCTGGGATCTTTAGCGCTGTAGATCCAACCTCCTCAGAACACGTTATGCAGATTCACACACAATAGACCAGACCACTGTCCATGGAACCAATAAAACGAGGGTCTTGTCTTCGTTCACCAAACCAGAGCCGTGCAGGACACAGGCCCTGATTCTCTTTCCTTTACCCTATCTCATGTGACAACACTCTTGACTGGTGAGTTCTGGACACTGTCACCAGACTTTGATTTCCTATTCTTCTTTGATTCTGCTCCTGGTGTCTCCCATACCTCTTTGGCGCGGGGCGGGGGGGGGGGGGGGGGTGTTAATAGCAGAGACAGCTACTGTGCCAAATGGCCTAAGAGCTGCCCATCCCCCAAAGAGCAGCCCACAGGAGGAAGGATAAACAATACCAACAAAACCGAGGTTTCCTCTTTATTGAAGCAACAAATTTTGAAAATCATGAGTTTATGTGAAGATTTTAATTTTAGCACATTTTACTTCAGAGAAATAAACATACTTCTCTAAGATCCTAAGAATACTCATATTGTAAGCATTATACAGAGCACCTATGTACATGATATCAAAGGCCTTTATTACCTGAACTACACTCATAATGGAATGTTATATAATTACTGGGATGATATCTAAAAAGAGAATCAAATTTTAATATGAGACACGATTGAATATACTAAATTTGTGTCACCAATGCTAAAAAAGCATTTTCATAATGTTTATCATTTGTTTTGAAGGAGATTTTTCTACCTACCAAACAGACCCATAGTTGGGTTCCCATATCTTGTTAAGGATGATGATGTGGACTCTGGTTCTGACAGCATATAGTTTCATGGGAAAAAGCCTGGGATTCTGAGAAAGGCCACTCTCATGTAATAATGATGCCTTACTTCAATAGCTTCCCTGCGAAAGGAAGCACACAAGAAGAAATGCAGATAGCATGACCAATGACCGATTTCTGCATCATGTAAAGGTAAGGCTAGGAGGAGATGTAGAAGAGCAGATGGACCAAGGAGGCAGAAATGAGATCACAGTAGCCTCTGGAGGAGCCCAAGGGTCCCTCCAGCGCTTTCAGTCTTCCTGTAAGAATAAAAAGCCCAATTTCACATTCAGAATGGAGTAATTTTCCACAGACACTTTGTCTGCAGGCCTTTCCCTTTGTCTACCAACCAATTCCTATAAAGAATTTTGAGCATGAAGGGCATTCAATGCTTAAGAAATATCAGAGGACATGGGAAGCAAATCCATGGAAGATGGCTGAGGATTAAATAATAAATCATTTTTAAGATATTTGACATAGAAATATATTTTGTGCTTCTCTTGCCCTTACCTACATGAATTAATGCAATATATATACTTATCATGAAATATTTGAGACATTCAAAACATATGAAGAATAAATACCCATGTACTTTTAATTCAGTCTAAAGAATAAGTTTTTCTCAATACAATTGAGATTGTATTCCCTTCCCTACAGGGATAACTATCTAAATTGAGTGTTTATCATCCTAAATATTTATTTAAAATTACATTTCATGCCAAATCAGTGGAGGTTACAAACACAGTCTTTCAATTCTAAAGCTCTAAGGCCCTTTAAACATTGTGCTAAAAATATCACTCTTATTACTCTAATAAGTTAATACTAAAAATATTTTAGCACAACATGAAGCTTTCTACAGTTTATTATTTTAAACGAGTCAATTAATTGGAAGTAAATATCTCAAGCTAAATAATAAACAAGTAATCTGGGAAGTCTGTGGATTAAATTTATATTTTTTATTCTACCTTTTTTTAAAACTTAAAAAAAAAAAAAAGAGCCCTCCAAAAGTAGAAGGAATCCTTGATTGCCTGGAGCTTAGCCAAATTCCGTGGCATATATAAAGCAACTGACAGTAGCCAGAATGGAATACTTTAAAGGGACTAATAATAAGGGGTATACCCTACGTTCTTTAAGGTGGGTATAATTCCCAATGAACTTAGCCTTGTGCCCGACGCTCCCTGGTTATAATTAGAGGCATGTTTCAGAGTTGTATGAATGCTTGTTAACCAGCAGGGCACCATTTAATAAATCTCAGCACTGTTATAGCCATCTAAGAGGTCTGTCTGCTAGACACCAAATACTTTCACCGGAGTGGTAGATGCACTTAGAAAGGGCATTGTTTTAGGCTTGCTCCGTAAAACATGAATGGGTCAAATGAAGCAGTTTATTTTGCAAAGGGCCACATCAATGATGCATTGTTGGGAACTGGCAGTGAAGATAACTGTAGTCCAGTGACTTGGTTTGTTGGTTTTCAGTTCCTCGGACAAAGACCTTGTATTATTCATTCAAGTCCACAATGTTGTGTCTGAAACTGATATTTTAGGAACTCTGAAAGTTTACAATTTATTCACAATTCATTTGATGCCAAAACCATATACCAGTCTGAACACATACAGGCACAAGTCATCACTAGAACTGACATTAGACTACTTAATGTCTTTATTTAAACCACTTATTTATATGTTTCATTGCAGAAATATAAATGTATTTGATTAGAAGGTTTTGCTCCAGATCCCCTGGAGGTGCTACATAATATATAGAATTACCAAATTTAAAATCCCCAAACTTCTGAATTCTGGAACACAGTTGGCCCTACAGGTTTCAAATTAGGGATTGCTGAACTCTCATGGCTACCACTGATGCAAGAGCTACCATGGCTGTTAGCCCTTACACTATTTCATTTTACTCTCACGTTGACCCTATAATCGAGAAAAGCACATCTCTGTGCCTTCACTGTTGCAGTAATGCACATAATTGAATGTTGAACAAGATCGTTCCTGTTGCCTCTGATTGCCGGGCAAACCCTAAGGCTGAGAACGTCAGATGCAAAAGCCGATATTTGTACTTTCCACCTTCAGTTCTGAAGAAACCACCAGATATGTGCCCTCGGGACTTGCTAAAAGCAACGCTAGATTTGCTACTCCAACTATCACCCCTGTCACCAGCAGCTTATATACAAAAACCAAGAATTCAAAATCAAATATCAGGATTGTGAGCTCCCTTACTCCACCAGGCTTTTTTCCTGCTTCTTCCTGTCCCATCCGCCATAGGCCGCATGAGGAGAACAGTGAAAGAACCACTGTCAAGTCATAAATGTGCAAAGTGCCTGCGAGAATAGAGCCATTTCCCAGCTGACGTTAGGATTATGCCCTGGAATTGTGCATCTACTCTATGTACCTATTTAAGCAGAAAAAAAGGGAATTGGGAGGTGATGATAAGGAGGAGAGGGGACAGTAGAGGAGCAGCCTGCTTCTTTGCTAACGCAGAACAGTGGATGTTCTCAGACACGGCAATGTCTCCGGCTTAGCTGGTAAAAACATGAGTGCATCAACTACAATGCAATTGGTTTTTCAAATAGTCAAATTTCCAACAGGCATGGCAAGGATGTGGAAGTTTCTCTGGCCAAGTGTACAATGAAAAAGATTGTACAAGCAAGTTGGAGCTATCTTAAGGGTACCCCACCCAAGAAGACTACCTGTGGGGCAAGAGGACCCCAACAAGGGGGCGAGAAGAAGGAACTGATGGACTTTAAAAGACACCAGGCTCATGTATTCCAAATCAGAGAAACAGTGATGCGCTCCTCTATAGAGACCCCCCCAAAGGATCCCTCCATGTGCTCCACAGGATGCCTGTTTCCCATACAGCATCTGCAGTCAAGAGAGGACAACTACACAAGTGAAAAGGCACTTGCCCCCTTTCACTGCCCTCCCTCTTGCCACAATACACACAGGAGAAAAGGACCTGGGAGTGTGTGTGCACAAGGTCTCCTGTTTAGGCTTCTCTCACTTTGTATCAACTGTTACCTCATGCCACCCGCCACCCTGTTCCATCCTTCCCTCCACCCGGACAGAGAAAGTGTTCTCACCCTTTGGCTCAAGCATAAACAAAAGAACATTATTTCTCTCAGCATAGTGAAGCAGGCTGGAATTTTCCAAAGCAACTTGACTGAAGACAAAGGAACATAAGCAAGGAAAGCACAAAGTTCATACGCATAGCCAAGCTAAACAATTACAGGTTTCCCTGAGAGTCCTGTCCAGAAACACTCTATTTCAGATCATCCACGACCCTCCTCTCCACACCTTTCTTTGCCTCCATGCCTTCTTAGAGGAGGGTTTGAGAGACGTCTGCCTGAACAATGGGTGATGCATACATGGATTAAGAAATACGATACATTCTTAGCTTTTGAGTCAGACAAACCTGAGTGACTTTATGAGAATTACTTCACCTCTGTGAGCCTCTCTCATCTACACAGCATCTACTTGGTAGAGTTGTGAAGTGCTCACATAAATGCATGCATCTGGTAAGTACTCAAAAAATGTTTATTACCATTATTCCATGCAGGAAGGCAACACCCTGTGGTTTCGGAGACAACCACCAGGCTTGTCTTCCTTTCTCTCCCTGTATTTATGTCTCCATCTCCCCACTCTTTCTCACGTTCCCCCTACCCGCATGGGTAGGTAAAGCTTATTTGCTCATACCTGGATGTATCTAGCAGGTTTCCCTATTACTTTGAAAAAACGGTATCAGAAGTTTATTGGAATAAACCACATCGAACTCATCAATCCACTCATAGGTGAGGCTTAGCTTCTTTGCCTAAAGTTCTAGCCTGGCATTTGGACCATGGGACCCTCGTAACACAACACATTGGCCCATCCCAGGACTAGCTGAACATTGCTGCCGGTTTCATCTCTGAAGGACACCTTTACTTCCAAAACCCAGGTGGTGGACTTGGTCAAGGGCAGCCACTCATCACACTTTCCCCAACTCAGAGGGCTTACGTTGGAGCAGGTAAAGTGCACCCTATTTCTCCCCATCCAGGAGTCAGACAGACCAGCCTCAGACCCTGGCTCAGTACTAAATTACTCACAATGAGTGCTTAATCTTTCTAAGCTTCAGCTCACCCTTTGCTGTGGAATGATTAGGGTAGCTCCCTCACAGTCTTTGAAGATTAAATGAGAGAATGTCAAGCACTTAAGGCAGAGACTGGTTCTCAGTGCCAGAGGCATAATAAACAGTGGCTGAGATCATCACTACATGCTTACCTTATCACAATTACTTTACAGGAGTAATTAAATGGGCAATTTATATCAAAAGATTTAAAAAGGACTTTCTTCATAGTTTCTCAACCACATAGAAACCTAGTTAGTGAACCAATGGTTTTTAACCTTGAGGTTCATAAGAGTCACCCATTTACCTCTGAACCCTGATAAATGTCCTGCTCACCTTTGATAGAAGTGCAAATTGCACATTTATAAGTCTTGGGTACTATTGGTTTCCTAATTATAGTTCATCTGTATTGCCAATTCCAATCACATGATGAAACAAGTTTTCCAGCACTTATTGTCCTTGGAAGCCTGGTTACTAGCTGGAGCCTGATCCCCCAGTCTGCCCTTCTTTTCTTTCCAAAGTCCCTCCTGCAAAATGCAGCCATTTCTGCTACATTGTAGGAACGAAAATGTTTTGTAAAATAGGTGAACCCACCTGCAGAGGAAGGCTAAATGTCCCTCGTATTGCCATCTTGTCGGAGCAATTAGTGGTTCAGGGAGAGCAGACATGGCATGGTTTTTGTAAATATACTAGTAAAAGAAAAACCAAAAAAAAATAATGAAAGAAAAAATATATACTTGTGAGAGGTACACTGAGCTTCTGAGTCAGACACACCTGGATTGGAAAGCTGTGTGTGACCCTGGGAAGGTTAAATAATCTCTCGGAGCCTCTCTTAGGATGGAGATGATGATGGCACCTATCTCCTGCCTTGTTGGGAAGATCAAATAAGTTAATCAATGAGAAGTGTGAAGCTTTTAAGAAACAGCCTCCTAGATGGTGACCTCACATCTGTCCTTGGGGTTTCCCAATCCTTCCCTTTCTATTTTTGGTCATTCGTTTTGGTCAGGGATCTGCCCTCGCTAAATTATTTTTGGAGAATCATGTTTATTTCTGGGCATTTAAAGAGAACTTTGACCAGGATTATAAAGGTCAGAAAACTGGCATGTGAATTTTTTGACATTAGGTAAGAACTAAGGAAATATGAGTAAAGTGTGGGTTTTACTGATTCATTAGCGATAACAAATCTACCATAATAATGTTAACTATAGGAAAAACTAGGTGTGTGGTGAATGGTAACTCTGTAATTTCACTGCAACTTTCTTATGAATCTAATACTATTCTAAAATATAAGAGGTTAACTGTTTAAAAATATATACCAGTATCCAAACTATAGAAAATCAAAAATCATATGTATGTTTATAATTTATTTGTGTATATAGTAAGAAACTATCAGAATAAAAATGGAAAGAAAAATTTTAAATAAATTTTAGCCAGAAATAATGAACACTGGTGAGACGATAAAATTGGGCACTTCCTTAAAAATTCTGCAGGTCTCTTTTGTGTGGAAGATAAGATATATGCTGTATAGTGCCTGAGGCAGAAATAACGAGCAGAAATTACAGGTGATCCAGTTTCGCCCCCAGTGATGATTAAAACTGTCCACACACAAATGGACACATTCTCAAGTAGGACAGGACCCCTTTCAGGGTAGTTCATGGAAAGGGTAGATGACTACCCATCAAGGGGATGTTGCAATGAGTGGGTAGGGAGCCATCCTCGAGAAAATTGTATGTATTTTATCCCTGCCTCTTTCTCCTATGTCCATCTGTCCTACCTTGCTCTTTTTTCCTTAATCCTTTATCCTTTGAATACAATAAGTTTTGGATATGGAAAGGACTCCAGAGACCATTTAGTTCTTATCTGGTGTGTGGATTTTTAACAGAATTCTTGGCCTCTGGTATTACATGCAAACACATCACTAGGAATCTCACTTGTTCAACTTATTCTTTGTTCTTTCTTACACCGGCTCAGCATCCTCATCTCGGGCTTTCCCTGCTTTGACAACCTGTTTGGACACACTCCTCTGGCTCTGACATCAGAGCGCTTACAGATTTGTTCTTGCTCTCCTGCCACACACTGAAATTCTGGATAGTCCCGCTGCCAATAAAGTCCCAGGGACCTGCTAGGCCACGAGGAACAGAAAAACATCTATTTATGGCCTTAGAGCTGACATCCAATCTCAGTAATTATTTTCGTGCAACACTTACAATCAGGCCCTGGCCTTTCGTGCCCTGTACATGTGCACAAATGGATCCTGAGAAATGAAACAGAAATGCAGCTTGAAAAATGCATCCTGCCTCGCAAACAGAACAACTGGACTGAAGCACAACGTGCCACACACACTATTAAAGAGCAAAGTGATTGAACCCTAGCTCCTTCTGATTCACACCTTCCAAGTAAGACCTCAGATAAACTAATAACTAGCCCTGCAGACTCATATGTTCTATAGAAAGGCCAACGGGCTCTTCCAGGAGTTCACCTCATTTACAAATGCTGACCAACTTCTGCCCAGACCACACTTACTGTCACCAAAGGCCATCTGATGATTAACTGCAGCCTCTGAGTGACCTTCCCTGGCTCCTCCTTTTAGGGATGCCACAATCGTTGTGCTCTGCCTTCCTCAATATGTACACACCTAGCTTTGGACCATCAGTAGGTTCCCCTGGCAGTCTTTGGTTAGGGAGTTTAATAATTCTGCCTGACTCTCTGACCATTATCTTCTGTGTGTCCAGCACTCATCTACTTTGCTTTGAGAATTCACTTAAACCAATGGACAGAGACACCAGAGGGGTGAGGGGGTGGGGGTGGGCGGGTAATGGGAGGGATGGGGGGGCAATGAGGGGGGGATAAGGACACATATGTAATACCTTAATCAATAAAGAAAAAAAAATTCTGGAACTGGAAAAAATAAAAAAGAATCCACTTAAATGTCAAACAATTGCTCCCTGATTCCTTCTTCATCTCAATTCTCAGCATCATTCATTACCCCATTCTCTGTGTTTCCCAGGGACTTGGCTCAGACTTCCATTAGCTTTTCTCTTACTTTTTTTTTTTAATAAATCCTTATTGTTCAGATTATTACAGGTGTTCCTCTTTTATTTTTCCCCATAGCTCCCCTCCACCTGATTCCCCACCCCACCCCATGCCCTTACCCCCCGCCACTGTCTTCATCCATCGGAGTAAGATTTTTGTCCAATCTCTTCCTGCACCACTCACACCTGCTTCCCCTGAGAATCGTCAGTCCACTCCCTTTCTATGTCCCTGATTCTATTATATTCACCAGTCCATTCTGTTCTTCAGATTTTTCATTCACTCGATTTTTAGATTCACTAGTTGGTAGGTATGTATTTGATGTCATTTTGTTGTTCATAATTTTTATCTTTACCTTTTTCTTCTTCTTCCTCTTCTTAAAGGATACCCTTCAGCATTTCGTGTAATCCTGGTTTGGTGGTGATGAACTCCTTTAGCATTTTCTTGTCTGTGAAGCTCTTTATCTGACCTTCAACTCTGAATGATAGCTTTGCTGGGTAGAGTAATCTTGGTTGTAGGTTCTTGCTGTTCATCACTTTGAATATTTCTTGCCACTCCCTTCTGGCCTGCATAGTTTCTGTTGAGAAATCAGCTGACAGTCATATGGGTGCTCCCTTGTAGGTAATTAATGGTTTTTCTCTTGCTGCTTTTAATATCTTCTCTTTGTCTTTGCCCTTGGCATTTTAATTATGATGTGTCTTGGTGTGGTCCTCTTTGGATTCCTCTTGTATGGGGTTCTGTGCACTTCCTGAACTTGTAAGTCTATTTCTTTCACCAGGTAGGGAAAGTTTTCTGTCATTATTTCTTCTAATAGGTTTTCAATATTTTGCTCTCTCCCTTCTTCTGGCACCCCAAAAATTCGGATGTTGGTTCGCTTAAAGTTGTCCCAGAGGCTCCTTACACTATCTTCATATTTTTGGATTCTTTTTTCTTTTTGTTTTTCTGGTTGGATGTTTTTTGTTTCCACATATTTCAGATCTTTGGTTTGATTCTTGGGGTACGTTGATCTACAATTGAGTTTCTGTATATTCTTTATTTTAGACAGTGTATGCTTCATTTCTGACTGATCCTTTTCCATTTTTTTGGCATTCTCATTAAGGTCCTTGAAGGTCTCACTAAGCTCCTCAGAAGTGTCATCAAGTTTCTCAGTGGTTTTTAGAAGATTCTTGAGTAACCTTATACATGTGGTTCTGAACTCTATGTCATCCAGTAGTTTGCTTTCCTCCGTTTCTTTCATTCGTGACATGTTTCTTTGTTTCTGCATTTTGGCTGCTTCCCTGTGTTGATGGAGTGGCTTTGTGTGGTAGGTGACCTATAGGGGGCAGTAGCTCAGCCTCCCCAATCACCTGATGTGGACGCTCTTGGTATACCCCTTTGTGGGCTAAGTGCAAAGTCTTGGTGTAGATAAGCCTTAATTGCTGTTGGTACGCTGGGAGGAATTGACCTCCAGGCCAATTAGCTGTGAGCACTCCCTGTGTCTATAACGGAAGAACTGCTGCGCTGAAGACATGCTTATGGTGCAGGACTTGTTTCAGTGGGGCTTTGGTGCTCGCTGAGTCTGCCTCTTGAATGTGTCACTTATGGATGTGAGGAGTTGAAATCTGATGTCTCACACTGACCACTAGGTACACTGGCTTCTGGATCTCCAATGGGGTGCAGGTCAGCTACTGTCTGAGGCCACTCAGCAGGAGCTACAGTGAGAGCTGCAGTTTTCTCCTCTTTGCTTGGGGTTTGGAGGTTTTGGAGCTGTCTGACCCAGGCTGCAAGTTTGCTAGGTTAAGCTGCAATAGGGAAGGCCTTTCTTATGCTAACTCCGCTGCTTGGAGCTTGGGTGGGTTTGTAGGTTGTGCAGGGCGGAGCCTCAGGGTGTCACTAGGTTAGGGCGTGGCAAACAGCAATGGCTGCTAGTTAGCCGGCTCTGTGTCCCCAACGGCATCCGTGAGTCCCGTGCCCCAGTGCAGTAAACAATTATTCCTGCGTGCAGCTCTGCAAGCAAGCCACCCTCACTGGCAGACAGTCCAGCTTCTCCCCGTAGGAGTTTGGGTCCCCCGCGTCTCCCCAGAGACTGGATTTCAGAGTAATCGGGGGCTTGTCTCCGTTCGGGTTGAAAAAAGCAACGCACCCAGTCGCCTGCCGCCAGCCTGGATCACGCGCCTCCGTACCTCAGCTTTTCAGCGCTCGTGCACGTCTCAATGTTCTTTTCTCTTTCCTTCTAGTTGTAGAACTTCCACTCAGCCAGCTTTCCCATGGTTCTGGGTGATAGACGTTTTGTCTTTTAGTTGCAGTTTAAATTGTTGTGGGAGGCAGCAGTTTAGGTGTTTACCTATGCCGCCATCTTGGATTCTCTCAGCTTTTCTCTTTATCTTCATTCTTTTATTTATGTCTGCCCATTCTCTCCACCTTTCCTTACGGACAAGATCACTTTCATGCATCTTTGCATGTCCAGTGTTTGTCCTGGTCCTGGGCATACCATAACAAAACTCTAAACAGAGCCTTAAGATCTATGTGGGTCAATTATTTGTTCTCGGCCATTATCTATATATGAGGGAAGCCTCATGTGGAACAAATCTCTATCATGCCCATTTCTTTGTGGTAGTAAGAGTCTATATATCATCTACTGGGTGACCAAGGTCACAA
The DNA here is from genome assembly GCA_026230045.1 of Corynorhinus townsendii. NCBI lineage: Eukaryota > Metazoa > Chordata > Mammalia > Chiroptera > Vespertilionidae > Corynorhinus > Corynorhinus townsendii. The sequence continues at coordinate 176,162,052 of JAPDVU010000004.1, read as the reverse complement.
GTAGTGGATATGAGATTACAGGGACCCAGCTGATGGGTATGGCTAATACTATTAGCAATTCTATTTTGCAAAGAGGAAAATAAACCACATTAAACATGTTCATTAAAAAAATTATTTCATTAAAATCATATACTATATACTGTAGATAAAACTAAAGTCCTTTTAAAACATTAGCTCAATCCTGATCCCAGACCTACTTCTCCAGAAGTATTCATTATTATCAATTAAGCATGCATCCTTTCAGATTAGCCTCATGCATTTACATACATAGGAAAAATATAGTAATGTTTTGTGTATGTGTTTAATATAAATTTAATCATCAGAAAATATCTTTAGACATTCATAAACATTAAGTTTTGCATAGGAGATACCAATGATAAAATATATAAATATATACACACACATATATATATATGACATCCATTTAATTGTCTCTGTTACTTAACCTATGTCTCAGTAAAAATGTTAAGAATTGAACACACTCAGAGTATATGTGTATTTCATATATGATATGTAAATACTTACAATAATAAATTAATTGCATTAACCTTATACTCCCCAAAGATTATTCCCAACATAGCTCAAGGGAGTGTTATAAAGATTACTGAGATGATTCTTAAAACAATTTCAGCTGTTTAGAATGCGAAAGCTAAAAATAAAGCAGTAAGCTTTAAGTGATCAAAAGCATCTAAATGCAGAAAAGCTACATATTGTCTTTAGTGGAAAATTAATTCTTATTTTATAATCAAAAGGCCTGCGGATAGTCATAAAGTACTTATTCAGGAATAATAAATGGAGATATCACTTCTTTCTCAGTTACCTAGTCTGCCTGTGTAAATTGGTCATAATTACATGTAGAATTTTATATTTTATAATAGAAAAATAACATCCAGTTCAATAATTTTATTTCAGTGCCAACTTGAAGTTTTCCCAACCAAACACTAAATATGCACTTTGAAATGTATGATGAAAAAGTATCAAGGAATGATGAATAAATGCATTCACAGTTGGAAAGTGTTTGTGGTTGTGCTGTATTTGCTAATAAATTGTATTTTAAAATCTGCAAAAAGCTTTTAGAAATGCAATTAATTTGCACATTAATAAGCATTCCAAGAAATCACCAGCTCAGTATAGAAAAGTACTATGAATAAAACATATAGTCAGTATAACATTTTATTTATATAGTCCCTACCTTATGTATGATGGTATTGTCTGTCCTAAAATAGCTGGAGTAGGCAAGGTATATTTACACACAGCTAAGAGTTCATTCCCCAACCCCTACTTACCCTTCATAACAGAAGCTCACTGTAACCAGTATTCTTGTTATTGAGTCATCATCTTTTAATATCAAATACATGATATTTTAATGACATGTGCTAATAGGGGTAATTTTCCCCTCCTTGAGAAACTCCCCGTGTTTTCTGTTAGAGAATGTATTATTTAGGCTTCTCTAGGAAAACAGAACCAAGAGAAAAGACACACACACACACACACACACACACACACACACACACACACACGAGAGGGAGAGCAAGAGTGAGAACGAGATTTTAAGGAATTGGCTCAAGCAATTTTGTAGTCTGACAAATCCAAAATTTTCAGTTCAAGTCCAAAGATCATCAGGCTGGATGCCTAAGAAAAAGCCGACATTGCAGTTCGAGTCCAAAGGCCTCCAGCTGCCAGAACTCTCTCTTGCTTAAAGGAAGTCAGTATTTGTTCTCTTTAGGCTTCAACTGATTGGATGAGGCCATCCTTATGGAGGGCAATCCACTTATTTAAATGTTAATCTCATCCAAAAACACCGTCCCAGAAACAGCTAGAATAATGTTTGACCACAGAGCTGAGCACCATGGCCCAACCAAGTTGACACAGAAAATTAACCATCACAGAGAACTTGACCACTATGGCAGAGAGGCTCTGGGGACCATTCTCAGATCTGTGAGAACCAATTAGCTTTTGCTTTCAACATGAAGCTGTCCTGGGAGTCTCTTCTAGGTACAGCTCCTGCCCTGGATCTCCTCTTTTAAAATCACCTTGCGGCCCCACCGGCATAGCTCAGGGGTTGAGCGTCACAGGTCGCAGTTTGATTCCCAGTCAGGGCACATGCCCAGGTTGTGGGCTCCATCCCCAGTGTAGAAGGCAGCCAATTGATGATTTTCTCTCATCATTGATGATTCATCTCCCTCTCCATTTCCTTCCTCTCTGAAATCCATGAAAACATATTTTTTAAAAATCACCTTTCAGCAGATATATCATTTTAAAACTCTTATTATCTCAGCTAATCTTTACAGTAACCTTGCTAAGCACATTTTTCCCCTCCCCATTTATTAAAGAGAAAATTAGGTCTCAGAGAGTAGCTTGCCTGAGGCCCTATAGCTAATAAGTAGCAGAGGCAGTACCAAATCCAGGTTTTAACTAGACTACAAACATCATGCTCATGCTCCCTAGAGGAACACTGTCCTTGCTTCAACTTCATTTTCATTGTCATGTGGAGGTCTATGCAGACTGCTGGTTGCCTATCCAATATCCGTTCTTATCTTCTTTCTTAGTAACAGAATTATCTTCCCCGACCGCCCCACCCCCCACCCCCCGCCCCTGCAGGCAACAGTGTGCTCAGTTAAAACAGCACAATTCTCCAGCCATCTGAATAAGTGCTGGTCCAACCACCCCCTTCCTGTTTCTTGTCTGGAATGTGGGCCTGATGATTTGAGCACCAACAAGGGTAGTCTGATCTTTTTTTTTTTTAAGTATATTTTTATTGATTTCAGAGAGGAAGGGAGAGGGAGAGAGATAGAAACATCAATGATGAGAAAGAATCATCAATCGGCTGCCTGCAAGCCCCACACTGGGGATTGAGCCCACAGCCCGGCATGTGCCCTGACTGGGAATCGAACCGTGACCTCCTGTTCATAGGTCAACGCTGAACCACTGAGCCACACCGGCCAGGCAAGTCTGATCTTTGACTATAGTCACTAGCACATGGAACACACTAGGAGAATATCGTACATAACCCTAGTAAATGTTTTAAATAAACTTTTTAATTTTAAAATAACTTTTGATTTACAGTGAAGGGGAGCAGACTTTTCCAGTCCAAAATATGCCACTTTGGGATATTGATTATTTTAGGCTGGTTAATTTTAACAAACAGCAGGGATGGGACATACTCTGAAAAACAAGTTGCCCTTTGTAAAGGTCTTTTCCATTTGTAAGGAAAACTATGTATTTCCATTGTATAGTTTTCCTCTCTGTACCAGGCTTGCCGTCATTATCAAGGAGAAGACAGGGACTTAAGTCTGAATAACAATCTTACCCTTGTCTGCTGTGCTTTCCCTGGTAACCTCCCGTAACTTCTGTGCCTGTAGCTGGAGGTGGTATTTCTGGTGGTGGCTTCTGCCATTTTGGCAAGTTACTCAGTGTTCCTGGGTCTCTCTTACGTATACACAAGAGGCATGCATGTTATTAAACTTTAATATGTTTTTCTCCTTCTAATTTGTTGCATATTAATTTGATTATAAGTCCTGCCAGAGAACTCAAAGGTTAGAGGATAATTTTTCCTCCCCAATAGAAGAAGGGAGAGACTATCAGACAAGGTAATTTAGTCAAGATTTGATACTTGAGCTCCAAATTAATTTAGTGGTAGCCTCAGGATAGATAGATCTGACTCTGAAGCCAATTTCCTAACAAATGTAATATCTTTTCCATGTTTTATTCTCCTGCCTAAACAAATAATTGTTATGTTTATGGGAGACAGGTTTTTGCCAATTTTCCTGAGAATAGATGCAAAAGATTCCTTTTGCCAATTTTCCTGAGATGAACTCAAAACCTCAGATTTAAATACTTACAATTTTTATTATAGTTTGTGATTACAGGAGAATGAGTTGCATAAACAAAAAATGGAAGTCAATTTTATTTTTATTTTTGACTTCTTATCATTCATTACTTTTGGCTCTTAGTAGTGAGGTGTCTTTTCATATTTTACATTCCATAAACTATGTTATCCACAATGATTTTTAAATGTTTTAAATTTAAAATTTAGAATTTTTAAATGTTCTGAGAAACATACTTTTTATGTCCACAGGCATCCTGTCTTATGTTTATGGAAGGTATCAAGGACAAAAATTGCATTAATGTTGGGGTGGGTGAATTTTGCCACAAAGGATAAATTGCTTAACAAACCAGTTCTATTTAGATTTTACTTAAATCTCAACAAATGACATGTACACCTGTTACCGGTGATGTTGCTCTCAGTTCTTGAGTTCGGCAAAAAAAATTCAGAGCCAAGAGCTCGAGTGCACGAGAGGGAGTTTATTCAGCATGCGAAGCTTAAGTACACTCGAAGAGAAAGAAGATCCATGTGGGCTGCTCAGAGAGTTGCCCTGGTGTTTTAAAAAGAAAGTCACAGCCCTGGCCAGGTGGCTCAGTGGGCTAGAGCGTAATCTCGTACACCAAAAGGTTGCCAGTTTTATTCCTGGTCAGGGCACATACCCATGTTGCAGGTTTGATCCCCAGTTAGGTTGGGGTGCATACAGGAGGCAATCAATCCATGTTTCTCCTATTGATGTTTTTCTCTCTCTCGAAAATCAATAAAAATATATCCTCTGGTGAGGATTTAAAAAAAAAAAAGAAGAAAGAAAGAAAGTCACAGAAGCAGAAGAAGTGAATCATCTGGGCTGTGTGGACTCGGGCAACAAGTTACAGAGGCAAAAGGGTCCTTGGAGACTGGTTCAGGGCGTTAGCCCAGCACAAGCTGCTGCTGCCCACTGCCCTCTTGGTTGCAAGTCTCATAGGGACCCTTAGAGTTTAGGAGAAAGCAAGCAAAGATACACACCTGAAAAAGGGCGAGGGCATGTGTTAGACAGTGTGCGCTGGGTCCTTTGTCTTAAGAGTTTTTATCTGTTTTCCACCGGTAAAGGCAGGAATTTTAGGGGAGTTTTCAGGGGAGAATCTCAATAGACTGTTCATCAGCTTTGTAGGTGTGTCTTTTAATATGCTGATTCATCAATATGAACTGAAAGAATCAGGGTCGTGGTCTCTACTGATTGGTTGGTGCTAAGGTAGGGAGTCGTTAATCATTGCATGTGGTGCTGATGTCAGCCATGGTGTCACTTTGCCTGGTTTTGCTGCTTTGCTAAGCCTGGAGCTGAAACACAACTAAGGCCTAGATGTTATCTCTAGCTTGACCAAAACCCTGTGTCCGTGGTCAAGAGACCCGAGGCTTCGTTCCTAAGATTATTTGATGCTGATCAGAACCTCGCTGTCTTCAGGGCTTAATGCTTAAGGGGGTAGATGTGCAAGGGAGGAGGCGGCAGATGAGTCTGGGCGAGGCCAGTTTAAATCAGCTGTCTGTCTCAGTTTTCCCATTCTACCTGCCAACGAGTTTCCCTAGCTTCTTACTATCACGCCGCATACCTTTGGTTGAGGACTGCTTTTCCGTAGCAACAAAGAAACTGGATTGAGAAATAACCAGGTAGGTACCATCAACTGCCTGAAAGTCACCTTGAATCATCAGTCTGGGCAAACTATACTGATTTTAAGAGTAAATATTAGTTAAGATGCTTTTGGGTGGAAGTAAAATATAAATAAAAATGTAAAGTGAAAAATAACTTACTTTTAGCACAGAACAAGTCCAGAAAGCTGTAAGCTGGTGTTAGGGAGGAAAAATTATCCTCTGCCTTTCAAGTTCTGGCAGTGTGGGAATCACCCTTACAAATGGAGATTTCCCTTATAAATGTGAATGTCCTTTAAAAGGATTACTTGTACTTAGTTTTCAGAGCTTCTCCCATGTCTGCGGTTTGTTAAAATTGATCAGCTCAAAATAATCAATATTGCAAAGAGATTTACTTTGGGGTGGCAAACTCTGTTTCCCTTCACTGCTTTTTCTGCAATTTCTTGATCTTGTTTTTTAATTGATTATTTTAGGGGAGGGGAGAGAGGGAGAGAAAGAGAGAGAATTGGTGAGAGAGAGAGAGAGAGAAATATTGATTTGTTGTTCCACTTATTTATACATTCATTGGTAGATTCTTGTATGTGCCCTGACCGGGGATCGAACCAACAACCTTGGCATATCCACTCTTAGATATATCCACTGAGCTACCCAGCCAGGTCTACAATTTCTTGATCTTGACCCCCACTGTCACAACATGGCCTCCTGGGTTCTGAGGATCACCTCTTCACACAATCACATTAAAAACAGAAAGGCAGCGGGTGGGGAGTGAGGACAAACCTTTCTTTCTTTTCTTCTTTCTCCTAATTTCCAAGCAGACTTCCCTTTACATCACTGGCCAGAATTGGGGTCACCAGGGAGGCTGAGAATGCAAGTACTTGGCATTTTTTTTGCCTCTGCTGTGGGAGAGAGCCGCGCCAGCAAGGAAGCCGGGAAAGCTGGTATGACCTTGGGAAGACAGCCAACAGTGTCTGCCACAGGGGCCTTGTAGCTATGGTCGCTGCATGTGCCTTGCCTATTTCTTATGCTCAATGAGCTAAAATGTGGAATGCGCAATGTCACACAAAGTAGGAGGAAGAGGAGAGAGTGGGAAACACGTGGCTCGTACAGAAAGGCTGTCTGATGAATGGGTCACCTGCTAGAGTCAGAAAAGTTGTAAACTATCCTTAACTCGCAAAACTATTCAAGTCCGAAGGACATGACTGCCAGGTTAAAAAGCCGAATACTGAATACTAAATAGCGTGCCCTCAGAAAGGCTCTCTTTCCCACTCTCTGAAGCCTCACATACTTGGAAAATGATCTTGCTGTTGAGGTTTCCCTCTTAATGGTTTAATTGGAAGTTTACTTACATTTGTTTGTTCAGATTGTTATTCATGAGTCCTCTTGCCTTGCGCCAGGATCAGGGCCTGGTAGGTAGGTAGGAATTCACAGGAATCTAGAAACCAATGGAGAAAGCATTGTTTACTCTGCTTATTAAAGACAATATAATTTCGCATTTCCATTTATTAATAAGGACGCCCTCCTTTATAGAATCCAAAGAATAATGCCATGCCAGATTTTCATTTCATTCAGTAGAATCCCATCTTCCCAGCAGCCTATGTCAGAACTATTCTCAGAATTTCCATCAGGACAAAAGAGTTAATGCACAGCAAAGCAAGGGAGGAAAGGGGGTTGACTGGCCATTGTATATTGTAAAGTGGAAACAAACATCTTTTGTTTTGTTTCTGTTTTTTAATAAGAACATGATAATCAACATCCTAACCAAATGTAAAAGGTGGGCATTTGAATATTTTTAATTAGACAGACTAATGCATACTGCCACATTTAGTCAAATCTAGAGTTCCCGGTGCAGGCTTAAATCATAAATGTGGGCATTATTGCCTTTTACAATACTCCATTGATAGAACACCAACTTTAAAGCCAATTAAAGGTTGGCAATCTTCCTACCATTGGCAAAGTAACACTTGTTAACAGTTCCCCTTGTGACACGTTTCAGCATAATCACTGATTTCTGGAAACCTTATTTAGCACTTACGGATATTTTGAAATCTCTAATGAATTTCTTTTTATAGACATTTTAACGTTTTACTTTAATTTTTTAAAGGTGTTCAGGTAGTTTAATTTTATACACTCAGATGGTGCGTGTAGCAGATATTTATATGTAAAGGACAAAATGTTAGAGTATGTAGAACTATACTCTATAAATAATAGTTTGCTCGTAATACTCAGATTTTAATGGTTCCATTTCTGAAATCTAATTGTACCCAAATTCATTCAGAAAAACCTCATACTAGAATCCAAATATGCAGACAACCGTTCTTTCTGTTTAATAAATTACAAGTTCTTGTCACTTAAGAATTGGTTAAAAATAGTTTGGAATAAGTAAATTCTTTCCTGGTTATTTACTTCAAATAAAAGTGTTTTGGAGGCTAGTAAACTCTTTTTTACATTTCATATGGAAATAATTTGATAAGCTTGGCAAAGATGTGACCAATGAGCTAAGAACATTCAAGTTATTTTAGTCTTGAGTTACTAACACTGAACAGAGAACTAGTTTTCATCAAGTAAAGAACAGCTTGATTATATGCTATGCAAATGTTAGTGCAAAAGTAAACAATAGTTTTCACTTAGGTTTTATATTCTGGCATACTTCAAATAGATAACATTAATTCAAGATGACACGATGCATCTGTATACTTGATACTAGCAACTTGATAATATTAAAAACAAATTATAGAAGGCATCCTGATATTCAATATTAGCAGTAGATAATCCTATAAAGAGCTAATATGCTAATGGTCGTGACACCCTCTCGCCATAATGACCGAGCAGCAGGAGGCTGCGTGCACAGCAGGCACACAGGTGGGTGGGGACTTGACTCTGGAGGACTTGACTGGAGGCATAGGTGGGTTTCTGGGTCCCGCCTCCCGCGGCAGCGGACTCTTTCTGGGCGGGAGGGCAGGGCTGCATGCGTGGGGAGGTGCACATGGGGAGGGATTCCGGGACTCACGCAATTTCGTGCGCCGGGTCACTAGTATTAGTATAAGATGATACAGTGCATCCCAATATTGACAGTAGATTGATTTGGGTACATACTTTGAAATGTGTTTATTTTCAGCCATCCACACACTGTTCATATCAGGACAAATATCAGTATGTTTAATTGCCCTCTTTAAAAAGAAAAATGACAGTCATTATTGCAACTGTAAGTAAGTTTATATAGTGTTTAAATTTTATTTAATTCATGGACATGTTTTTTTCCAAAGAAATATGCTTTAGGAATAAGTTTTTAAAAACTTAAAGATGCAATTTTAAAGTTTGTAAATTACCTATGTATAATATACACACACACACACACACACACACACACGCACTTTTATTGATTTCAGTGAAGAAGGGAGAGGGAGAGAGACAGAAACACCAACAATAAGAATCATTAAAATTTTTTTTTATTGATTTCTGAAAGGGAGAGGGAGAGATAGAAACATCAATGAAAATATCAATGATGAGAGAGGATCACTGATCAGCTGCCTTTTGCACGCCCCCCCGCACCACCCCGGAATCGAGCCTGCAACACAGGCATGTACCCTGACTGGGAATCAAACTGTGACCTCCTGGTTCATAGGTGGATGCTCAACCACTGAGCCATGCCGGCTGGGCTGTAAATTATATTGATAATGGTGAAAAGTGAGACACAACTCACATATAGAAAAATTAAGATTTGATTAGCCAGGCTGGGTGGCTCAGTTGGTTGGAGCATCATCCTATACACCAAAAGGCTGCAGGTTTGACTCCCTGTTGGGCACATACCTGGGTTTCAGATTTGATCATACAAGAGGCAACCAACTGATGTTTCTCTCTCACACATAGATGTTTCTCTCTCTCTCCCTTTCCTTTCTCTCTAAAAATCAATAAAGGCATATCCTCAGGTGAGGATTGAAAAAAAAAAAGATTTTATTACATAAATTGTATCTTTAGGTTGGCAAGGCAGACACAATTAGTTGCCTATCTATATCAACTAACCTATATTTCTTAGTAACTTCCTAATTTCATTCAGGATGGCATGGGCATGTTGATGTAAGAACATCCAAATTTGTAGAGAATTTTTATAAGAGGTTATTTGAGCCATACTGGGGACATACTGGGAAGCAAGATCTCAAATGTTCTGGAGCAGCAGTCACCAACCTTCTGGACCTCATGAACCACCAGTGGTCCACAGATGACCGGTAGGCGACCGCTGTTCTGGAGAATGACAGTTCTGCAGTTTCTTTTATACATTTGGACTTAAGGCAAGAATGTAAGGAAGATTTACATGAAGGTGGGAAAAAAGCAAGGTGAGCAAATATCTATGACTGGATTTCCAGATAGTTAACAAGACTATGTGCTCCACTGAGGGTGCTTATGCCTCTAAGGGGTCTGAAAAAGAGGATTACCCTGGCATTTCAAAGATGTGTTAAACTAGATGCACAAGAACAATGAACAAGGCTTGCTGAAGGCAAAGACTAACCTTTTATTTTAAAAGTTATAGGCCTGGGCATGACTATCACCTGACCTACGCAGATAGGAATTTATGATCCGATCACCACCCTGTGAGGTTACTTTTGGTCACTGAACTTGTGGGATGTTTGGTCCACAGGCATGCAAACGATGCAGTTACACAAGAACTCCTGCTCAGAAGGGCCTTTTGCTTAGCCAATGCTCTATTGTTGCTAATTGAAATTCTGACTTATGTCAACTTTTTGAAGTTGTGTGTTGTGAGGTCTGATAGAACATTGGTGTGAGAAGAGGGGTACAGGCAATATGCTTGTTTACTGTTCCTTGTTGCCACATGAGCTCAGAATTCCAGTGGTCCCACAATGAGCTAGAGTTCAGCAAGACTCAAAGCAAGGACAAGTGTGTTATATCTAAAAGTCACTAAGCTGTGCCCCTGACACTTCTGAGAGGCCACACTTTCCATTTGAACCAGAACTTGCTACCCAGAAAGAAGGCAATGGTATTCCCAGAAACATGTATCATTTCCTTTCTTGCTCATGTTAATTCCCTGAAGTAGTCAACAACTTATCCTGTAAATGGTGACATGGAGAAGGAAAAGATAAGACAACCCATAGTTCCTCTTCCGTTCAGTCCTTTCTTACTCGTCAGTAAGCTGAAGTCAGAGTATTGGTAGAAGATACTGTATGTGTATCAAGAAGTGAAATAAAAATAGTTGATTTCATTCTATGCAGCATTGTTACTGTTGTGGTAAGAACCAGGTACAGATGCATGCACATGCTATGAAACACAAATCATGTGATTCAGAGATTCCATATACAAATCACATGTTCTTATATTTGCGTTTAAAACTGACATTAGTATAAAGACAAAGGGTAAAATTCTTGCAACTAGTTTAAATTGTTATTCTTTTATTACTTAAAACGACATTACATAGAAAATAAACAATGCCATGCCAAGTCAGGGAAGAGACCTCAGAAGAAAAGAACCTTTATATTTTAGCACTTTTAATAGAACTTTATCCTACTTTGATGTTGTTGTTGTTTTTATTACTGATTTCAGAAAGGAAGGGAGAGAAAAAACAGAAACATCAATGATGGAGAGAGAATCATTGATCAGCTGCCTCTTGCACAACCCCTACCGGGGATGGCATCCACAACCCAGGCATATGCCCTGACCAGCAATTGAACCAGTGACCTCTTGGTTCCTGGGTTGACGCTCAATCGCTGAGTCACACCGGCCAGGCATACCCTACTTTTTAAGCAAGGGGTCCCACGTTTTCTCTTTTTCATTGGGCCCCACAATTACGTAGACAGTCCTGACTTTATGAAACCAACACACCACCTGTGAACTGCCTACTTCTGTGTTTAAGTCACTGTTATTTAGTTTTCGTCAAATCTAATCTTACGAAGGGATACTTAATTATTCACAAAACTTACTTTTGTTAGACTTAAAAAAAAAAAAGTCAGTTATGCACAGTGTGTGACATTTTTGTTTTTTAAAAAATACACACAAACACGTGGATACACACAGAAAGAAAAAAAGGCCAGAAAATAATTACACCAAAACATTAATAACATCTATCTCTAGGGACTGGAATTATTGATATGTATTTTTCTTTGTGTGTATGTGGTTTTCTGTACTTTCTAATCTTCATAAAATGAATATGGATTACTTTTTTTATTAGATTAATTTAGAAAATTTACAAATGAATCCTGAACTGGTATGACATTTACCATTAAACCCAGACACTGTGTAAAAACTCAGCCTCATGTTATTTTATTTTATTTATTTTCTAAATATATTTTTATTGATTTCAGAGAGGAAGGGCGAGGGAGAGAGAGAAAAAAACATCAATGATGAGAAAGAATCATTGATCAGCGGCCTCCTGCACACCCCCCACTGGGGATCAAAGCCTGCAACCTGGGTACGTGCCCTTGACTGGAATCGAACCTGGGATCCTGCAGTTTGCAGGTCAACACTCTACCCACTGAGGCAAGCCGGCCAGGGCCAGTCTCATGTTATTTTATATAGTTTGCTTAATTTGGTTTTTTAAAATTCTTTTTTGTTTAAAGTATTACATGTCTCCCTTTTCCCCCACTGACCTCTCCCTGGTCGTTCCCCCGCCCCACCAGCACATGCCCTCACCCCACTACTGTCTGTGTCCATGGGTTATCCCTTATATGCATGCATACAAGTCCTTGGGTTGATCTCTCAACGCCCCCTCTCCTTATAAAACTAACAAAGGCTGGTTGTAACGATTGAAATAATACACAATTACATATATTTAAAAAGCCAATTTTATCTCTCTACTCTGTCCCTATCATCTAAGGTAAACATGTTGAAAGCTTGACATGTATCTTTTCACAAACTACCTATAGTAATAAAAGCATAATATGCTAATTAGTCTGGACATCCTTCCAGACAAGGCGGGGCAGTGAGGGAAGCCTGGGTCCCTGGTGCCTGCCAGCGGCCGGAGGGAAACCTGGGTGCCAGGTGCCAGAGGGAAGCCGGTGCCGGCAGCTGGGGGAAGGAAGGCCTACTCTTGCATGAATTTCGTGCATTGGGCCTCTAGTATAGTATAATCAAACCTATATAATTTGTTCACAAATTACACACATACGCACAGATGGAAAAAAAGAAGAAGAAAGGGAGAGGGATTGATTGAATTTTGCATTTGTTTCCCATGAAATACAATCCTATTATATACATTACTCCAAAACTTACTATTTTCACTTAATATAGCAAAACTTGTCTATAAGCCAAAAGATATGAATTTAACTTTTTCTTATTCCTCAACACATACATAGACACATATCATTTTATATCTCATTTTACTGATCTCATTTTGAAGCTTGGAGGTGTCTTTTACATATAATTAATTAAACATTCTTTCCATTATGTCGGGGGCGGGGGGGCAGGAGATGGTTTGTATGAGTTGGGTGTTGCTTGTGAGTGAACTCACTCTTGATGAGAAATTCATCAAAGGAAACACTTTAAATTTATGTTTCCAAACAAGATAATTCCTCATCCATACGTTTCCTCCTTGCCTCCACTTTCTCATTCGTATTTCATCTTAAATGTCTAGTCAGTCCTTTGGTTTGCAATTTGCTTTTGATGCATCATTCTTTTACTCTTCAGAGGGAAAGCAGATTTGGTACTTTGAAGAAGTAATCCATTATATCTTTTAATACTTGTTAGTTTCACCTGAGAAGGCTGGGGAAACCGGAAGCTTTCAACATAGCAGGACCTGCTGAGGAATGACGGGAAGTGAAACAGACCATGTGGAACCGAGAGGTCACGGTTCTGATTGGTTCAATTCCCAGTCAGGCACATCCTGGATTGCGGGCTTGATCCCCAGTAGGGGTGAGTGCAGGAGGCAGCCCATCAACGATGTTCCTCTCTCATCGATGCTTCTGTCTCTCTATCCCTCTCCCTTACTTTCTCTTTAAAAAATCAGTAAAACATACATATTTTTTAAAAAGTAGACCATGTTGATATTTTAAAATTAAGATTATTCCTACATGATACTGAGAACATATTTGTAAGGCATTGTCTCAAAACTGACCAAATTAGGGCTTTGTGTAGGCAGAGTCTCAGTGAATTCCTCTGTGACCTCAGTATCCTTATTAGCATGAGCCAGTTAAGAGATGATTCTGTCTATTCTCCAGGGCATATGCCTGCCCTTAACTGCACTTAAATCTTCATTTAGTCTGAGCTGCTGAAGAGTTACTCTACAAACCAATGGTTTTCTTATCGTTTTAAAATATATTACATGAATAATTAAGTCGTTTCTTTCCAGTAACAAGTTCACCGTTGCATTATCTGATGATAATGAATCCATGCTTTCTTAATTTTGCTTATTTATGGCTTTATCGTCGCAAACAATTATTCACTGTACAAAGACTGTGCAATGCAGCCTCTGCGGATGAGACCAGAACATGCTCTTATCACTCCAGGGGATACGTAATTACCCTTTGGGGATTATTTTCTGGGGGGGAAAATGGAGTTTTTACTCCCCAAATGATTGAACAGAAAAAAATCTTTACAGGATACAAATACAAATTATAGCTGAAACAGGCATAACATTGAAAATCTTGTGGAAAGAGGAGTAAATAAGAGAAACCCCTCCAATTCTATAGGTAGAATATCTTTCTGAAAATTAGATTTCTGTACTCAAAGATACAGTTGGGCCAATTTGCTGCTTTAAGTAACAGTGCAGATAGGAAGTAACTTTAAGTTTACAGTGCAGATGGAAAATAAAAATTAAACACAAAATTAAAATGAACCCTCTATTACAAATGTGTATTAAGAAATTATTATTTCTCTTGAAACCAAGGTATGCCAGAGTAAGTGTGGTGATTAAAGAGGGCCTTGTCCTCAAAGGCTAGCCTGGCCAGAGGCAAGTTTGTTCCATAGGAAGTTTGTCCCTGGCACACTCACTCTCTAAACATCTCCCTTCGCCCTTTGTAGTCACCTCTACTCTCTCTCCCTCTTGTTCTCAGGGGTCTCCATGTCCCTGGCTAAGTTTTGCTCTCAGTTGGCAGCTAATTAATGGGCAAGAAGTTAGAAAACGGTGCTGCTGAGTGTTTACAATGTCTTTATACGTTTCAACATCTTTCAGTTATTAGAAACAGGGAGGAAAATTCTGGTAGTAGGAAACTGGGTTGGCTCTGGGTCAGTAAATCCGTCTGGCATTTTAATAGAAGCAACCCTCAGTCATTAAGTTTGCATCATATTGTGTTCACTGACCCTAAGGTATCTAAGCAGCAGAGGTGAAAGCGGGGAGGGGTAAACGTTAGTGGTGCTTCTGTAATTTTCTTTTTCATAGGGTAGACACAGTCCTGAGAGCTACCAGAGTCTGGAAAAACTGCTATTTTCTTCTTCTTTGATAATTAGCAGGGGTTAGGGTGAGATGGGGTGGAGGTGGGGGGAACCAACGTCAGGAGAACTGTAATCAGAAAGTTTTAGTCTGTGGGGGTTCAAATATAGGCTTAATAGGCTTAAAAATTGGGAAAATAGAATTTAAGCACTAACCACTTCCCTCCAACAACCTCAACAAACAGGCTGCAAGATGATGGAATGGAAAGCTTTAATATGCCCTCTGACCAAACTATACTTAACAGGGAGAAACCCACATTTGATTAGACTTAAGGGTACAAAAATTATGTTAACCTAAGAAAAACATTAGCTTAGTTAAGTATGAGTTTTTACTAAAATGCTATATTCTTTTACATCATTCTTTTAAGTAGGACAATTTTCATAGTTAATTATAGTTGTAAGTCATACAATTATATTTTTCTAATGAAGAATTTAAATTGTTCGAGGTGGTTTCCTGGTTCTTTAGACCAAGGGTCTTCAAAATTATTTGCATATGTAATCCTGAAAGAATTCTGGGAAACATAGGGCCCCTTGAATATTTTACATTGATATCTAAAGATGGTTTATTTTAACTTTAAATCACTGCAGAGAATGTACTTTCTGGTGTATTATAATTTGAATATAAACTCCAACTTTGTTTTTTATCAAATCCTTGGAGCTCATTCAGTTTATTGAAAAGGTCTACCATATAAATATTGTCCAACCAATCTTCATCAGCTAAATCAGACTGAATGTCGATCATTTTAAAATGTAAATGACTGGGATAATATTATTCTGAATCCTAATTCCACATGAACGACACAGAGAGATACAGAGAGAAGGCATGGAGACTTGCCAAGAGTTGGCTGCCTAGATAAAATAAGACTTGAGTACTTTTTACTGAGGCTCTCTTTGCTTCATTTTTAGGTGGGGAATGGGAGACTACTTCTTCAGAGGCAGTATACATTTAATCATTCCTTTTTAATTGCCTCCAAAATTTTTATAGCCTGGAGCAACGCACCAAGACAAGATTCAGGTTGGGAGAGAGCTGTCTCTCTTCTGTGAGATGGGAGAAGGATGAACATGAAAGGGGGTACTGGCAGGACTCAGGAGCTGAGAATCTGAAAGCAGGTTGCCTTAAAACTATCCAATCACCATGTGTTTTTGGCAAGTCTTCATGTACCGTAGGAGAGTGAGTGTCCAGGTTGAAGTCTTCTATTCTAAACCCTTTTTAAAAGAGAATGCACATGCTACAAAGATCCCAGAATACCAGTACAGGATAGTCTTCAAATGGGAAGAAGCTCAAGCAGCAACAGGCATTCCGGAAACTCAGCAGGACAAAGGGACTCCTTTATTAATGCTTCTCCTTATGGGACAGCTCACAGGCCAAGGCCTAACTGTCATGTTTAGATATGAATTTTTAGAGATGAAAAAGACTCTACAACACAAACTTGTAGAGCTAGAATAGTGGGGTGAGTAAATAACACTGAGATTATTTTGAATTTTTTGCTTCTACCTAATAGTAAGAGGCATCTTCTGATTTAATGTTTCCACTGAAGGTCCTAAATGATACCACATTAAACAAAAACTTAAAGTAATACCACATGTCAAAGGATTTGAAAGCATGCAAAAATTGTGCCTTATGTGGAGAATACTAACTGCACAAAAATCTATGCTTCATAATAGATAAGCTAATATTTCAAAGGAATGCTTCAAAGAATATCCTTCAGCATTACTTTATGCTAAACATGCTTTCACTTTACAGTTCTTTCCCACAAAGCATATTTTTCCCTGTTGTTTTCCAGGAATGATAAAAACATCCAAAAAGAGAGAACTAACTATGAGGAAAAGTCAAATTTCTACCAAAGGTGTATTTCTGTTGCCTTTGTTCTTTCCACATTTCTGTCTTTCATCTTTAGGTAACATTTCCCTACTTTCTTTGGAGTATTTCACTTCCCTCACTCCTTACAATTCTGAGCTGCCACGCATACTCCTGTAACATAGAAGTTGTGATGTGATATAGGTCAACTATCCCATCCTCCTCACCATACACTGGCCTGGAGTTAGGCATGTGATGCAAACTGGGCCAATCAGAGCCCGTCCCAGGGATAGTTATATAAAATTGAGAGCATTTTAATGAAGTCACTCAAACACAAAAACCCTGACTTCTGTTGGATTTCTTATGGAAGATGACAAAGAATGGAGTTTTCCCCTTGGGGTCTAATGTGGAACATAACCTCGCAGGCCATGTGGATACAGTGGACAGTGAAAAATAGAAAAACACAAATAAGGAAGGACACACCCATTATAAAAAGGCCTTGAACTGCTCCAGGCCCTGGACTGGTATTCAAAGATTTACCTACATCACAGGTAAATCTGAGACAGGGAGGGCCCTGGAGACACGGATAACAGGTTCTAAAAACTAGAGGTCAACAAGTAGGTCACCTACCAGGACAGATGAAACAGGAAGGTCTTGTTATATAACTTCCAGGCAAGCAGAAAGCTCATGGGCTTGTTGACAGTGATGGAATTTCCTGAACTGAAAGGAAAAGGGTGTGAAAGGGGAGAGGGATACTACGTGTTTAGAGGAGATGTAGGCTGATTCACTATAAAGTTCTGCATGACTGGGGGTAAGTTAGGGGTGGGTGAAGGGTGAGGTGGGGGTGGAGAGTGTGCGTGGAGGGGGTATTGAGGCAACTGCAATTCTTGTGTTTCAATTGCGCCACCATGTGGCTGTGATGCCAGCAACAGCCTAGCCCTAGCCCAATATGACACCTTAGTTGACGGGCTGAATTTCTAGAGGTGAGTAAAGCTACCTGCCCAGTCCCTAATGTATGTGGATTTCTTATGGTGGGAGATGAGCATTGGTTATAAATAGGGAATTACAGACAGGAAAGACACTTTTTAATGATATCAGAGGGGTATTATTTGAATAACAAAAATAGATCGGTTCTTATTTTGAACCCTAGGTTGGAGAAGTGGAGTTTATAGGTAGTGGTATACTGGAGTTGGCTTGTGCCAGTTTGCAAGAGATAACTGTTAAATTTTCAGGAATTTTTCAAGCTGGTCATGAAAAATTGACTACATATGTCAGGTTTAATGACAATAGATTTATTACGAAAAGAGTTAGCATATTAGGATGTAACTCCATTTGTCAAATCATAGTTTAATTGCAACCATATGTTGGCTACCGTTACAAACTTGGCAAAACTCAACAAAATAATTCTGTAAGAATCCATTGACTATATGGGAGTTATAATAAATATTGTATATGTTATATTATTTGTAAATTGTATGCCACACATCTTTTATATTATAAAAATTAATACTAAATCTACACACACACACACACACACACACACACACACTTTTTCCCCCTGTAGAGTTGGCTGTTAAAAATTTACTAGCACAACACTGCTTATAGGTTATATGTTTATAATAAATTGCTAATAAGAAAATATGAATAATGCATCATTTCATTTCACTCACACCCACTTCATTCTAGACTAGTATGACTCCATTCTGAGTCACACTCAACAGCCTACAAAAAGTTCAGGCTGTTACCAGCACTTAATAGGAATACCCATTCATTGTTTGCTTCATTTCCTTAAATACTTTGGTGGTAAATAGACAACTGATTTCCTATAATGTCTATGCTGATACTTTAAAATCACCCTGAAGTGCTAGGTGACTAATATTTCTGAAAGGTGACATTTCATTCCCACCTAAATAGCTCACTTTCATATAATTATATAAGAGGTTAGATCTCACCATGAGCTAGAAAAGGTAGGCAGGTAAATTATTCTGCATGATAACAACCAACACAATTATTCTGAGACTCAAAAAATTAAGGAGAGGCTTCTCACTTGAATGGTAGACGGTACACATGTGTTTGATCTGGCTGTAATTAAAATGAAAGTAAAGGAACAAAAATCAAAAAAGGGAAATGAAATCCCAAGAATGAAAAGAATAAGATGAGAATCACTAACAGATGAAGATTTTTTATTTATTTTAGGGACGTCAGAAAAGAGATGCAACCATATAATGGATTGAACAGAGGGAAGGAAGCCACAAGTCAGATACCATCAGGAGGACCAAAGGAGTCATCTGTCCAGTAAACCCTCAGAGATATTCTGGGGTTGGAAACTTGGAGTCAAACTGTCAATTTGTCAACAGAACAAGATAATATTCAATGACTCAGGAACTTCCTTTCTTAGAAGTTACTTGATGTACTTACTTGAGAAAAAAATAAGAGGGCAGAAAATCAGAAAGAAAATGACCTGCAATACAGAAAACGTGGAGCTAACCCAGTGATCAATGAGCAGAAATCCCAAATGACGGGGAGTGCTGCAGGCCTAGAAATATCTTTCCAAATTAGAACAAGAATTCAGTGGAGACCAAAGAAAGAGTATCTGTAATAAGAAAGGCCTAGATTCCATGTCATAGAATAAATAAGGTGTTGGAAGATATTTGAGCATGCTGAAGAAGGCATGTTACTTTTCTTAGCGGGGGGGGGGGGGGGGGGGCGGAGGGGGGGAAGGCAATTAGATATTCTAGAAAAACAGACAAAAAACAGAAATGAAGTTGTGGTTCAAATATTAATCATTCTAAAATACGGCATAATTTTGCCCTCGCCAGCTTGGCTCAGTGAATAAAGCATCAGCCTGCGGACTGGAGAGTCCAGAGTTCAATTCCAGCCAAAGGCACATGCCTGGGTTGTGGGCTTGATCCCCAGTAGGGGGCATGCAGGAGGCAGCCCATCAGTGATTCTTTCTCATCTTTTATGTTTCTATCTCTCCTTCTCCCTTCCTCTCTGAAATTAATAAAGAAATATTATTTAAAAAATAAATAAAATATGGCATAATTTTGAGCACAAGGAAAAACTATCTATTTTACTATGATATCAAATTTTAGATCAACAAACAGGAGGAAAATAATTTAATAGCTATTGCCCAAATACCTTTTATCCATTTTGATAATATCTATTAAAATATAAAATGTATACACTTTTTGACCCAGTTATTCTATTTCTAGGAATTTATCCTCAAGTTTATACTTACATCTTTGTTCAAATATGTAAATTTAAGCATGACCATGTCATCATTATTTATAGGGGCAAAAAGTAGAATCAATTAAAAGAATTGTGGTATTTTCGCATAATATTGTACAGCCTTTTAAAACAATGAGATCAGCCCTAACTGGTTTGGCTCAGTGGACAGAGTGTCAGCCTGCGGACTGAAGGGTCCCAGGTTCGATTCCGGTCAAGGGCATGTACCTTGGTTGCAGGCACATCCCCAGTGGGGGGTGTGCAGGAGGCAGCTGATCAATGTTTCTCTCTCATAGATGTTTCTAACTCTCTATCCCTCTCCCTCCCTCTCTGTAAAAAATCAATAAAATATATTTAAAAAAAGAATGAGATTAGAGAATCCAAGATGGTGGCATAGGTAAACACCTAAACTGCTGCCTCGCACAACAATTTCAAAACTTACAACTAAAAGACAAAACGTCTATCACCCAGAACCACGGGAAAGCTGGCTGAGTGGAAGTTCTACAACTAAAAGGAAAGAGAAAAGAGCATTGAGACGTGCACAAGCGCTGAAAAGCTGAGGTACGGAGGCGCGGGATCTGGGGTGGCGGCAGGCGTTGCTTTTTTCAACCCAAAGGGAGACAAGCCCCCGATTACCCTGAAATACAGTTTCTGGGGAGACGTGGAGGACCCAAACTCCTACGGGGAGAAGCTGGATTGTCTAACACTGGGTCGGAAAGTGACGGGGGCCTGCTTGCAGAGCTGCGCGCAACAATAATTGTTTACTGCGCTGGGGCACAGGATGCAGTTGGAGACACAGAGCCGGCTAACTAGCAGCCATTGCTGTTTGCCACGCCCTAGCCTAGTGACGCCCTGAGACCCCGCCCCACACAACCCACAAACCCACCCAAGCTCCAAGCAGCAGCGTTAGCATAAGAAAGGCCTGCCCTACTGCAGCTTAACCTAGCAAACTTGCAGCCTGGATCAGACAGCTCCAAAACCTCCAAACCCCAAGCAAAGAGGAGAAAACTGTAGCTCTCGCTGTAGCTCCTGCTGGGTGGACTCAGACAATAGCTGAACTGCACCCCATTGGAGATCCAGAAGCCAGTATACCTAGTGGTCAGTGTGAGAAACCAGATTTCAACTCCTCACATCCATAAGTGACACATTCAAGAGGCAGACTCAGTGAGCACCAAAGCCCCACTGAAACAAGTCCTGCACCATAAGTGTGTCTCCAGCACAGCAGTTCTTATAGATACAGCGAGTCCTCACAGCCGATTGGCCTGGAGGTCAATTCCTCCCAGTGTACCAACAGCAATTAAGGCTTAACTACACCAAGACTTTGCACTCAGCCCACAAAGGGGTGTACCAAGAGCGTCCACATCAGGTGATTGGGGAGGCTGAGCTACTGCCCCCTATAGGTCACCTACCACACAAAGCCACTCCATCAACACAGGGAAGCAGCCAAAATGCGGAAACAAAGAAACACGTCACGAATGAAAGAAACGGAGGAAAGCAAACTACTGGACGACATAGAGTTCAGAACCACATGTATAAGGTTACTCAAGAATCTTCTAAAAACCGCCGAGAAACTTGATGACACTTCTGAGGAGCTTCGTGAGACCTTCAAGGACCTTAATGAGAATGCCAAAAAAATGGAAAAGGACCAGTCAGAAATGAAGCATACACTGTCTAAAATAAAGAATATACAGAAACTCAACTGTAGATCAACGTACCCCAAGAATCAAACCAAAGATCTGAAATATGAGGAAACAAAAAACACCCAACCAGAAAAACAAAAAGAAAAAAGAATCCAAAAATATGAAGATAGTGGAAAGAGCCTCTGGGACAACTTCAAGCGCACCAACATCAGAATTATGGGGGTGCCAGAAGAAGAGAGCGAGCAAAATACTGAAAACCTATTAGAAGAAATAATGACAGAAAACTTTCCCTACCTGGTGAAAGAAATAGACTTACAAGTCCAGGAAGCGCACAGAACCCCATACAAGAGGAATCCAAAGAGGACCACACCAAGACACATCATAATTAAAATGCCAAGGGCAAAAGACAAAGAGAGAATCTTGAAAGCAGCAAGAGAAAAACGGTTGGTTACCTACAAGGGAGTACCCATACGACTGTCAGCTGATTTCTCAGCAGAAACTATGCAGGCCAGAAGGGAGTGGCAAGAAATATTCAAAGTGATGAACAGCAAGAACCTACAACCAAGATTACTCTACCCAGCAAAGCTATCATTCAGAGTTGAAGGTCAGATAAAGAGTTTCACAGACAAGAAAAAGCTAAAGGAGTTCATCACCACCAAACCAGGATTACATGAAATGCTGAAGGGTATTCTTTAAGAAGAGGAAAAAGAAGAAAAAGGTAAAGATACAAATTATGAACAACAAAATGACATCAAATACATACCTACCAACAAGTGAATCTAAAAATCAAGTGAATAAAAATCTGAAGAACAGAATGGACTGGTGAATATAATAGAATCAGGGACATAGAAAGGGAGTGGACTGACAATTCTCAGGGGGAAGCGGGTGTGAGTGGTGCGGGAAGAGATTGGACAAAAATCTTACTCCTATGGATGAAGACAGTGGTGGGGGGTAAGGGCATGGGGTAGGGTGGGGTGGGGAATCAGGTGGAGGGGAGTTATAGGGGGGAAACAAAAAGAGGAACACCTGTAATCTGAACAATAAAGATTTATTAAAAAAATGAGATTAATCTATATATATTTTAAATGATCTTCAAGATACATAAATAAAAAGCAATATGTATAACAATGTATATATTGTGCTTCTATTTGAGTAGAAACAAGAACACACACACATATACTGTGAAACTTACTCTGTGGTTGACTCTAGAGAAGTGGATAATATCTGAAATGAGATGAACATTTACTTTGATTGTCCTTTTATATTGCCTAAATTTTACCATGTGCTTATCAATTTTTCAGCTTTAAAATATTTAAAAAGTGAAATAAAAAAAATAACTCACCCTTTCAGTTAGGATACTTCTGCCTGAAAGTAACAGAAACTCAGACTGCATTGAGTTTTTATTGGCTCAGTAACTGGGAATTCACGGGTCTATATAATGGAATTCCAGAGCAGAGAAAGCTTCAGGTCTAGCTTAATCCTGCCTGCCAAGACTGTTTGTTATTCCTCTGTTTGTTGGATTCATCCTTACACTGACTTTTCCCATGGCAAAATGCTGCCTTCACATCTGCCTTCCTCAATGTCCAGAGAAAGAGAGGGTGTTTCTTCCTGTGATTCTCTTGTAAGAACGCGGGACACTCTTTCTCAGAGGGTTCTGCACTTCTCTTTTCATCCAAGCTCGTTTCCATGTTGCTCCTGAAACAGTCCCTGTGGCCAGAGGAACGCATGTGCAGATCAGTTTAGCGTTCCAGCACCATCACTGTAACCAAGGAGATGGGGTCATCTTAATTCAAAACAATCTTTCTCTGGAGCTGGGTGTGAGTTTCCCCTGATGTACGTAAGACTCAGTAAGAGTCATCCTGGTGCCTGATCAGGACACTGTTAGGAAGGGGAGGGAAATGGAACTATGAGTAAGTGCCTTAGAGGCAACAACAATGACCATTGTTCCCACCCTAGTCTTCCTCAATGCTATGATAAAGGCCTTTTCACCGCTGTCTTCACAACATGATCCTACTGCATAAAATTATTACCAAAGAAAACTAATTAACTTATCCTTTGCAGTAACAGAGTGAAGCCTGGTAATAATGATCATGATATGACCTTTGAAAAGATGTAATTTATAGGATGCTCTCCCATTTGATACAGAATGATCATTTGTTAGATTATCATATTACTTAGAATATAGCCATTAGGGGAATAGAACTATATTCTTCAAGAATGTCATGTTTGGAGGGAATACAGAATGACGATTGTCATGGTGAATATGCAATAATTATAAACTCCAAAGTGGAATTCATTAGGTTTAATTTTCCCTCACTAATGATTGACAACAAAGAAACAACATGAAGGTTACAAAAAGAAGCAACCTTCCCCACCCCAAAAAAATAAGTCTGACAAATAAGCAACAGAATCTTCCATTGCCCAAAACAGGATCAAGTAAAAATTACCATGGACATTCTGTCTCTCCCAGCCCAATTTAGAGTAAATATTGGTTCTCCAGCAATACCCCTAATTCGAAAGAATATATGCACTCCTGTGTTCACTGCAGCATTATTTACAATTACCAAGATTTGGAAGGAGCCCAAGTGCTCATCTGTAGATGGGTGGATAAAAGCACTGTGGTACATTTAAACAATGGAATACCACTTGGCTGTAAAAAAAAAAAAAAGGTAAATCTTACCATTTGTGACAACATAGATGGACCTGGAGGGTATTATGTTAAGTGAAATAAGTCAGTCAGGGAAAGACAAATACCATTTGATTTCACTTATACATGGGATCTAAAGAACAATATAAACAAATAAACACAATGCAAACAGACTCATAAATACCGAGAACAGATCGCGAAGGCTGCTCTACGAAGGGCAACTGCCCTCTTAAGAAGATGGCCTAAATCTGAATTATTCTGGTATTCCATTCATGGACTCTTGGTCATGGATTTAGCGGGAATGGGAAGTAGACCTGGATCTGAAATGCCTTACAGAGGGGTTCCAAGTATGGCTCCCCCGCCCCCCCGAGTTCTGTAGGAGCAGGGTGGTCTGCACTGTTCCTGCATGTTGCAGGTGCATGAGAGAATTTTCAGCCCCAGCGTGAGCAGGCAGAAGTGATACACAAACTATCTTCATCAACAGCACCATTGCCCCTGGAATGGATCCAGAGAAAAAGGCAGGTGTTTGATGAAGTTGCATGACATTGTCCCCTAACAGGCTTAGGGGACAGGAAAAGCAATAATAGCTTCTTGGGGAATCATTGACTTATCTTTTAGCCAGCGGTATCGTTTGCATTTGTCTGACTCATGAAAGAAGTTATGCTGCATATGAGACTATTAGAGTCCCTACGGAGTCAACACAGCTCTCTTGAAAGGGCCCAGCGGCCCGCTCAGTTTGCATCCTGGCATAGCAGGAAGGCCTGGATCCAGGTCTTGTCTGTTGGGACATGGAACTGGCTATAGTTTCACTAGAGGTCTTCTTTACTCCCAGTTCACACCATGTACTGTCAGGGTGCTCCCAGAGTGCTGCCAACCATGACAGATGTTGGGATTTCCTTTGGTGTCTCTGGCAGAGGTTTGCCGATCTTTGAGAGGTTGGACCAGGGGTCCTCAAACTATGGCCCGCGGGCCACATGCGGCCCACCGAGGACATTTATCCGGCCCGCCGGGTGCCGCTGCCTGTCCTGCTTAGCAGCTGACTTGTCCCGGGCCCGCAGTGCGCATAGGAATTTGTTCGTAGTTTTTTTTTTTTTAACTATAGTCCGGCCCTCCAATGGTCTGAGGGACAGTGAACTGGCCCCCCGTTTAAAAAGTTTGAGGACCCCTGGATTGGACTATCCAGGTTTTTTAATGGATGACCTGGGATGGAGTAGCTTTCCGACTTGATCTCAAAGCCCATTAAAACCTAAAATTAACCATTGGAAGAATTAAAACTCCAGCCTTAACTTCTAGGGGCCCATAGCTACTTAGGGCTTCATTCTAAACTTGCTAAGTACTAGGGTTCTTGTGTTGTTGTTGTTTTTGTTATTGTTTTTTAGGTGGGGTCTTTAGGCCTCCATGGTGAGAAGCTGTTTTTGTACCCTTTTAATTAAGCTAGTCTGGCTTTTGTGTGTGTGAACCTACTGAATGTGTAAGGGCACCTGCCCAGGTGTTTCCTTGGGACAATGGCATTGAAGGCACCAATCTATATTGCAAATGAATGCCTAGGAATAGCATACATTACAGGGTTGCCAGCTTCCTGACTGTTGTGGCAATGGCTGGATTCTGAGTGACCTCTTGGCCTTTCTCTAGAGCCACACTATCCAATTTGGTAGCCACTGGTCATATGAGGCTGCTGAGCACTTGAAATGTGGCTTGTCTGAATTAAGACGTGCTACAAATATAAAACAGTCGCCAGGTTTCAAAGAGTTAGCATGAAAAAAGAATGTAAAACATCTCATTAATAGCGTTTAATATTGATTATATGAGGAAATAACATTTTAAATATATTGGGTTAAATAAAATATAATATCAAAATTAATTTCACTTGTTTCTTTTACTGTTTTGAAATGCAGCTTCTAGAAAATTTAAAATGAGAGAGAAACCAAGATGGCGGCATAGGTAAGCACCTAAACTGCTGCCTCGCACAACAATTTCAAAACTACAACTAAAAGACAGAACGGACACCATCCAGAACCACAGGAAAGCTGGCTGAGTGGAAATTCTACAACTAGAAGGAAAGAGAAAAGCTCACGGAGAACTGGAGGAACGGCAAAGGGTTGAGGTACCACAAAGGGTCTTTGTGCGCGCAGAGAGGAAGGGCGGCTGGGAGCCTGGCTGACTTTCTCTGGCGGGAAGGGAAGGAAGCCCCCCGACTGCACTGAACCCCAGTTCCGGGCGAAACCCCGTGGACCCAGGCTTACACAGGGGGAGTCAGGTAGAGAGAAAGGCACTCGGAGACTCAGAGATGAGCGGGGGGAGCCGCAGCGGGCAGGGGTCTGGAGGGGCGCACGCACCAGTGCACACACAGACTGCGGAGGTTGCCATAGGCTTTCCCTAGCAGAAGGGAGTCGGAAGCTCCTGAATGCACTGAACCCCAGTTCCAGGTGAGCCCCTGGGAACCCACGCTCTTGTGGGGGAGATCTGGACTCTGGGGTGGAGGCTTGGGAGCCGGGGAAGCCAGAGGTCTGGAGGCGCGCTTGTGCGCAAGGGCAGGGCTGACGGGAAGCCAAGACTGTCTGTTCCGCCCTGAGACTCCACCCCATCTAAGCTGAGCACAGAGGCTTTTGCAAATTGGCAAGTCTAATCCTATAAGGCTGTCTCCAGCACCAAACTTCTCCCAGCATAGACACAGCTGATCCTCACAGCCAACTGGCCTGGAGGTCAATTCCTCCCAGTGATACCAACAACAACCAAGACTTAACTACAACAAGGCTGTACACACAGTCCACAAAGGGGTGCACCAAGAGTGTCCACCTCAGGTAACTGGGAGGCCGACCCACTGGGCCATATAGGAAACCTAGCACACAAAGCTACCCTACCAACTCAGGGAAGCAGTGAAAATGCGGCGACAAAGAAACAGATCAC
This sequence comes from Corynorhinus townsendii, assembly GCA_026230045.1. Lineage (NCBI taxonomy): Eukaryota > Metazoa > Chordata > Mammalia > Chiroptera > Vespertilionidae > Corynorhinus > Corynorhinus townsendii. The sequence goes on along the minus strand of JAPDVU010000004.1, from coordinate 176,135,017 downwards.
AAATGAAAGAAATGGAGGAAAACAAACAACTGGATATAGAATTCAAAACCACGGTTATAAGGCTTTTCAAGAGTATCCTAGAAAAGGCTGATAAATATAACGAGACCTTCTAAGATACGAAAAAGGACCAACTAGAAATTAAACATACACTGACTGAAATAAAAAATATTATACAGAGACCCAACAACAGACTAGAGGAACGCAAGAATCAAGTCAAAGAATTGAAACACAAAGAAGCAAAAAAACACTCAACCGAAAAAGCAAAAAGAAAAAAGAATCCAAAAAGTTGAAGATAGTGTAAGAAGCCTCTGGGACAACTTCAAGTATACCAACATCAGAATTACAGGGGTGCCAGAAGAAGAGAGAGAGCAAGATACTGAAAACCTATTTGAAGACATAATAACTGAAAACTTCCCCCACCTGGTCAAAGAAAAAGGCTTACAAGTCCAGGAAGCACACAGAACCCCAAACAAAAGGAATCCAAAGAGGACCACACCAAGACACATCATAATTAAAATGCCAAGAGCAAAAGACAAAGAGAGAATATTAAAAGCAGCAAGACAAAAACAGTTAATTACCTACAAGGGAGCACCCATAAGACTGTCAGTTGATTTCTCAACAGAAACTATGCAGGCCAGACGGGAATGGCAAGAAATTTTCAAAGTGATAAATAGCAAGAACCTACAACCAAGATTACTCTACCCAGCTAAGTTATCATTCAGAATGAAGGGCAGATAAAGAGCTTCACAGATAAGAAAAAGCTAAAGGAGTTCATCACCACCAAACCAGTATTATATGAAATGCTGAAAGATATTCTTTAAGAAGAGGAAGAAGAAAAAAGTAAAGATAAAAATTATGAACAACAAATACACATCTATCAACAAGTGAACCTAAAAATCAAGTGAATTAAAAACCTGAGGAACAGAATAGATTGGTGAATATAATAGAATCAGGGGCATAGAAAGGGAGTGGACTGATAATTCTCAGGGGGAAAAGGGTATAGAGGGGTGCAGGAAGAGGCTGGACAAAAATCGTACACCTATGGATGAGGACAGTGGGGGGGAGGTAAGGGCAGAAAGTGGGGTGGGAACCGGGTAGAGGGGAGCTATGGGGGGAAAAAGGAGAAACAATTGTAATAATCTGAATAAAGATTTATTAAATAAAAAAAGAAAATTTAAAATGACATGTGGCTTTCATCGTATTTCTTTTGCACGGTGCTACTCTAGAGGATAAATAGTCAGTGTGACAGGTAGGCTAGTGAATGTGTGGCCAGAGTCTACAAAATCCTAAATATTATCTCTGAGTAGGCCCCCACTACTACATTTAAGGCTTTTTGACTTTTTGTTGTAATGAATCACAGCCATGAATATGATTATACTAGAGGCCCGGTGCATGAATTTGTGCACGGGTGGGGTCCCTTGTCCTGGCTGGCGATCGGGGCCGATCAGGGTGGCAGGAGGTTGGCCAGGGGGAGGGACTGCAGGAGAAGTGCCCTGACCACCAGGGAGAGGCTGCAGGAGAGTGCCCTGGTGTTCAGTGCACATTATAGTGACTGGTTGACCCGTCATTCGGTCACTTAGGCTGTTATATATACAGATGCTCAGCTCTGGTTTCTTTCAGCGAATCCCTAAAACTAGTCTTGGAGACCCTCAACACATAAAGTAATATACAGAACCCACTGGAGGAAGACTTGAATGTGCGTAATTTTTGGTTTGATTTTCTTTCTTATAGAGTTAAGAGTTGGAACCCCCTGGATACACCTGACATTACAGAATGTGGGTGGGAGACCCAAATCATTAAAGCTAAGGTTAACAGTTAGTGGAAGACTGGCAGCTGATGTAGATGTCTCAAAAGCCACCTGTTTACCCTAGCCAGTGTGGCTCAGTTGGCTGGAGTTTCATCCTGTACAATGAAAGGTGGTGGGTTCAGTTCCTGGTCAGGGCACACATATACCCAGGTGTCGGGTTCGATCCCGGCCAGGGTGTGTAGGAAGTAGCTGGTTGATGTTTTTCTCTCACAACAATGTTTCTCTCTCTCTCCCCCTTTCGCTCCCTAAAATCAATAAAAAGCATATCCTCAGGTGAGGAAAAAAACTTTTTTTAAATACCAAAACAAACAAAAAGAGACACCTATTCAGTTCTAGGTTTTCCATGAATTTCTTCTTTATATCTTCTGAGACTAATTTCTTTGCTGAGACTAATTTTTTTTACTTGTTTTAAGTGTGTTCTAACTGCTCATTTTGTGATGCCTGCTTTAAAATCTTTGTCAGATAATTTTAACTTCTGTCACCTTGATATTGACATACCCCCCACCATTCAATTAGAGAGCTTCCTGTTTCTTGGTAAGATTAATGATTTTCTATTAAAGCATGGATGTTTTTGTGTATTATGACACTCTGGTTCTTAAACTGTCTATTTTAGCTGGCTTTACCCGACACTGCTCTGGCAAGGGAGGGACTGGAGAGAGCACCATCTTTGCTAATGCCAGACAGGAGTAGAGGTCTAGGTTCTCTATTGGGCCTCTGTTGACACTGCTGGGTGGGAATAGGGCTCCTCATTACTAGTGGACTGGGAGTATCAATTTCCCACTAGGCTTCCTCTGATGCCTCCCTAGCTAGCAGGGGTAGGAGTGCCTCATCACTGCCCCCCATGTGGCCCCTCATCCACTGGCACCATTGTGGGAGGGGTGGTCTCCTTACATGGGGCAGTGATGAAAGTCCTGATTGTCCACTTGGCCCCTCCTCTGATTCTACCCAGGCAGGGACAGGGAGGGGTGTCTCATTACTGTCAGGTAGGGGTGGAAGTCCAGGCTCCCTATGTCTCCGGTGACACCTTGGTTGGCAGAGGGGCATGTGTGGAGGGGTCCTTGTTACCAGCCAATGGTGGGAATGTTAAATCCTGGTCCTCTGTTGGGACTTCTCTGACACTACACTGGTGGGTTAAGGAGTAGGGGGATTAGGGTGTTAGGATGTTGGGGTGTCTCATTAGATAGCCAGAATAGTGTACAAATTTAGAAATCTTCACTCAGCCTTGGCTAGCACAGTGGGGTGGGGCCATAGGTTTTTACTGTGTGGTGTTTGTCTGCAGCAGAGTGGTTATTTTCTCAAGTTATCTGTCTTGGTAGGCTGCATCTTTTTCATCCTTTGGCTAGACAGAGTAGCCTTTCACTGGGACATTTTTGTCTGTGCCTGTTGGCATTGTCATATTTCTGAGTTTTGGCTTCTCTAATACCCAATAAAGGAACATAAAGCTAAATGAAAACCCAAGAACTTAACACTCTGTTCCTCTTTAGGTCCTGAGGTCCCTAGCTGGTATGCCTTCTTTTCTCCACCTGCTTTATGTATAAGCAGAGGCCCGATGCACAAAATTCGTGCAAGAGTAGGCCTTACTTCCCCTAGCTGCCCGCACTGGCTTCCCTCGCAGCCCTGGCTTTGTCCAGAAGGTCTTCTGGTCTAGTTAGCATATTACGCTTTCATTATTATAGATGTTCAGATGTTAGTTGTATTTCTTGGGAGGGGCAGAGAAAAATATACCTATCTCATCTTCCCAGAAGCAGAATTGAAGAGCCTAGAAGGCACAGAAACACAATTTTAAACAAAGCTAGTAGCTGAGACTTAGGGAGAAGTTGCAGTGCCTTGCACACAAAGATATCAGGAAGGCAATCGAATAAAGAAAGCCAGCCGTAGGCAGGAAGTGCCCTTGCAAATACAAGACTATCTGCAATCACCTTCAAATAGTAATCCTTAAAAATCACAATGTTTTTGATAAAGTTCCATGAAAATCTCAGAGCCTCTATTTATAAATCTGTATAGGGCTTCTGAGAGCAGATATTAAACTACATGGTGTAGGGATACGGAGAAACTGTGACTTACGCCCTGATCCTGGTTGAGCAAAAAGAATCAAAATTTTAAAGCCACTCACTTCCTTTTCAAAGCCATCACATCAGTTAAAAAAAAAAAAAGGCAAATTAGAAAGATCCCATGCCCAGCTTCAGGTCTGCCTGCTTCTATTTCTGAGCCCTCCTTGGAGTCCTAAGAGAACACTCACTGTTCATAGGAGGCAACCTTTTGCAAAGCAGTACTAATTTTCAAGAAAAGAGCCCTATAAACAACCTAGAGAAACAAAAACAGTAGCCCACAATAAAAATGACAAAAACAATCTGATTGGATGTAAAATCTCAGGAGGACTGGGATATAAACTTCAGGAGCTGGGAGATCAATGGCTATGTTGTCCCGTGTTGTAAATAGCTCTGCTATGCAGGTTGACATAGTTGAAAGGCAAGCGCATTTCAGCAGTTAATTATAGAAACCTGTCCAGGGAGCTACATTTATTGGTTGCAGGAGGTCTATTCTAGCTAAAACCTAAATAAACCAAGAAGACAGGGTCAGGTAGAAAATGCTAGGAGACTGTTCCAAGGGTAGACATGATTTTTTCCCCCTTTCCTTTCTTCCCTCTTTCTTCTTTTTGGTTGGTGTGGGGTAGAGGGTCAGGGTGGAGAGACAGCCAAAGAAGAAAACTATTTTTGTATCGGTTATAAATGGGAACCCTGCACTTGGTACCAGTTCCTGGAAACATTGCTAGCATGCCCAGAACCAGGAGAGAGCATGCATGGAAATTATCCAATTTCTTTGCTTTTTCTTTAGGCACTTCCAACTCCCTCAGTGACTGGGAAAAAGGTCAAAGTCAAATCTGTTGATTCTGCTACTTAGATTAAAAGGTTGGGTGAGCACAACTTAGGCAAATCAGCAAATAAAATGAATTGGGGTGGGGGAGTAGTGAGCATCCTGGGGTTCCGATTGTCCTAGCTACTCCTCACTCACTTTCCTCCTGAACTACTCTTCCACAAAGGATTCAAGTCTTGCTTTTGTGTGTCCCTGACTCCCAACTCTTTGATGGGGTCTGGGGAATGGCAAGCCCTGAAATGATCACCAAAGAGTTGAGATTCAAATATGTACATCAACCACAGACAGAAGAATGAATAAATCTCTCTGGCACACTACTTTCTGGACTTTCATGTACCTTCAGTTTTGCTTACAAAATGGATGCAGAATTTTAAGACACTGGAGAAATATATATTGGAATAGAGAATATAACTTACCTAGTAATTCCACCTTTCAAAGAGAACAATTTTATCAACTTGTTTTCCTACTCTTTTTCAAATGTCTGAAAGAAACTGTTGGGTTAAATGAAATCACATAAATTAAAAAGTTATGTTATTCATGGTAGGTTTCTGTCAATTGTTTCCCAAGGAACAGTCAGACACTAAGAGTACTACTGCTAGCATTAAAAGACCCACGTAATTATTGCAGTTAAAAACTGGTCCCATATTTTTAAAACTTGGGAGTTTCTTCTCTTACCTAAAAATTGCAGCAGCGGCAGCTGCGAGTCACAGTTTAGTATTTGCTGCAAGAAGGCAACACATGCCGTTACAACCCTCCGCAGGGGTAGCTCTGGGAGTCAGGCGCTCGTAGGAGGCGTCAGCGAGCGACAGCCACCGCCTCCCACACGCCCTCCGCTCTTTGGTAAACAAGGGAACTCCCGCAGTCTGTAAATGAGGGAGGAGCTTGGGGGCGGGGCCAGGGCGCCTGAGGAGGGTATTCGAAAGCCTTATTGGTGGTTCTCAAGTGCGAGGACCTGCGAATCTTGATTGGTTCGCTCCCTGGATTGACAGCACCTGTCCTGACGGGCGGTGCCTCTGGGTGCCGCGTCCGCCCCGAGCGGCAGAACGCGTGCGCGCGCGGTCCACGCCGGTGCCGTGCCCGCCCGCTTGGCCGCGTACACTCGCAGTCAGTGGGCAAGCCGGAGCGGCGGAGGTCACAGCGGGGAGGCGGGGCGGGGGCAGCATGGCAGCCTCCTTATGGCTCCGCGGAGCCGCCTCCGGCCTCCGGTACTGGAGCTGCCGGCAGCGGCCGGCAGCGGCCAGCCTTGCAGCGGGTAAGGACCTCACGCCTCCTTTCCCCGTCCCTCCTCCGGCCGCCCACTTATCGCGACCTGACGGCCGAAGAGGTCTTTTTACGGGAGGCGCTGCGGTTGGGTCGAGGCTTACTACCCCACATTTTGGCAGGTCCCAGGGCCTGGTGTCTTGCGCCGCTGTGTTTCCCCCTAATAACCTTGCCCCGAATCCAGGTGAATGGCGTTCAGCGCCCTTTTCGGGACGTAGGTAGGAGTAGGAAGACCTGGGGGTAGAGGGAATAATATTTGGGTCCGGGGCGTTCTCCTTTGGGGTAAGTTAGGGCTCGAGGACCAGTGGAGAGCCCAGCCACAGGGGCGACCTCGCATTCACCCCTGCGACCCCTGGCCTTGCAGCGCCGGCTGGCGTTCAGCTTCGCTGGGATGCACCCAGGGCGGGCGCCCCCTTGGGCAGCAGGGCCTGATTTTTGTTTAATAACCACCTTAATCGTACAAGATGGTTTTACACAAGTGGTGTTAATGCCAACCAATGGGTAAGTCATTCAAGCAAAGTTTTAACTCACCCTTGACCCGCGAGGCGGGCTTCCCACCGCCCCTCCTTTGGAACCGTGCTCCCTGAAGATGCTACTTCAGTCAAATTATTAACCCAAACACTTTACACGTCTTCAAAATCGTGACCTGAACCTATCCTCCCTCTCTCTCCCCTACAAGTTAGGGAGGTTAAGCATGGACTTGGGAAGAGACAGATTTTAGACCCACAGATACAAAATCATTTTCATTTTCCAAGTGAAGAACCTGAGGCTCCTTGGGCAAGTGAATTAGGGCATCCTTCCAGCAGGATCTGGAGCGTTAGTCCTTGATTCTTCCTCATTCCTGTATTTCCTGGCACACCAGGATTCCTCTTCAATTGAAAAGTTGGTTGATTTGTGAAGACACTGCCATTGTTTTCCTGTAAAAGTTTGAGAGTTGTAACGCCGCACTGCAAGCTCATACTCAGGATTCTCAAAAAGCCTTTGTATTTTTTTTTAATCTCTGATTTAAAATGCAGCAGTTTGGGAATTGAGGTCTTAATAGCTCCCCTCCCTCCCTCAGTACAAGCTAAGCAGAAGAGTGAATTTCCCTGACTTGAGAAGGGCAGGCTTCCTCCATGTAATGCCAGAGAACAGATGTCTGATACAGAATCACAGTAACAAGATACAAACTCACTGAACCTGCCAAACTTTATTGTAACCTCTATTTGAGCTACTGTTCTGAGCTACAAAAAAAAAAAAAAAAAAGCCTCCGACTTTAGAGAAACTTAAAAATTGAGTAGTCACTTTTCCACAGTAGCAAATGTCGCACCAATTTTCACATGAAGGTTCAGTTCTTTCCGTTTTGATTAGCCAAGGAAGACATATGTGCTGTTTTGTGGTTTTATAATGTGTTCAAATGATGTTTTAATGACCTTTTGATGCACCTTTGGGGTTATAAAGTTATTACATTCCTGATAGAAGAGCATGGGCCCCAAGGCTATCACTGTCTCTAAACTAGAATGCTGGTCCATAATGCTGGTTAGACTACTTGAGCACGTGAAGTTGTTCCTGGGGTCCTTTGGCCCAAAGATGCTCTATGGATATAGATTTATAATAAAGTTTAAATAGTTCTTTTTTGTGGTGATGGTTTAAAAACAACTCAGTAATTGTTTTGACTCTGGAATTGTTTTAAATGTTTCTGTTAATAGTTTGGTACAAAACTGTTAAGTTTTTTGTATTGTAGTCTTAAAAAAAAATCTACCTGCAACTTTGGAGCCTAGAGACATTAAGAACCATGTCCAAATAGTAACACATTTAGTGTTCTGAAATCTGTGGATTATTTGTCTCCATTGTATGTTTAAGATGTTTATATCATAAGGGTGGTGGTACTATAAAGATCCATATAATTATTTACTACTTTAAAAAAATGAGACCTGTGCCGAAACCGGTTTGGCTCAGTGGATAGAGCGTCAGCCTGTGGGCTGAAAGGTCCCGGGTTCGATTCCGGTAAAGGGCATGTACCTGGGTTGCGGGTACATCCCCAGTGGGGGGCGTGCAGGAGGCAGCTGGTCGATGTTTCTCTCTCATCGATGTTTCTAACTCTCTATCTCTCTCCCTTCCTCTCTGTAAAAAATCAATAAAATATATATATAAAAAAATGAGACCTGAAAGTTGACGGTTAATACTACCTCTTAATATTTAAAGTATCAAAAAGGAAATAGAAAACTAAGCAATATTAAACTACATATATTACTATTTGCTCACCATTTAATAAAAGTAAATTGTATATTTTACTTTAGAAGGTAAGTAAATTTAGTTTTATACTTTTTATACAGATTTTTAAAAATCTACACACCCAGGCCCTCTATAGTTTCTCTCTCCCTCCCCCAACAGCAATAAATAAAAATTTTAAAATATTGAAAAAACTTGACTCAAAAAATGGAAGTCTTTATAAAGTAAGTCTCCATCCTTAGTTTAGTAACTTTTTTTTGGAGGGAGGGAGTGGAGGAGAGAGACTCATCAATTGGTTGCCTCGCCCCCATCAGCCAGGGGAATGAACCTGCAACCCAGGTATGGGCACTTGACTGGGAATCAAACCTGCGACCCTTCGGTTTGAGGCCTGAACTCTAACTACTTAGCTACAACTGGCTGGGCTCCAACTAGCTTCTTTACCCATCAGTATCACCTTTGTATTGTGTAGACTGGCTTTCTACCAGCTTGATTTTAGCTATGTTGTCTAACTCTACTATTGCTACACATTAATGTGTGTGACTTACTTAAAGGAAGATGCATTATTTAAGTTTGAACATTTTTAGGATAATACTCTTGTTATACTACTTTGAATATCTGCTCCGTTAGGAGCATATTCTTCTTTTTTTTAAATATTGATTTTTTAGAGAGAGAGGAAAAAGAGGGATAGAGACATTGATGAGAGAGAAACATCATTGATTGGCCACCTCCTGTACCATCCCTCTGGGGATTGAGCTGCAACCCAGGCATGTGTCCTGGCAAGGAATGGGACAGGTAACCTCCTGGTTCCTGGGTGGACACAGGAGCCACATCAGCTGGGCAGGAACATATTCTTCTATACTGTACAAGAACACCTTCCGATGCATCACATTAATTAAAATCTGTGTTTCCTTAGACATTTGGCATATGACTGGTAACCTTGTGTGACTTCTTGACCATTGATAGCAAAAGTAGCAAATCTTATTCACTATCATGTGTCAGGCACTGTTTAATGCTTTACCTGTATTATCTCAAGTGGTTACAATAACCTTCTAAATGAGTTACTCTTGTTGATACAAATGTCTAGAGAAGTTAAGTAACTTGTTAGTTCAAGGGCATACATCTAGGAATTGACCTTGCGTGGATAGGAGTTTCAGTCTTCTAAACTGAGAGTTCTTAAATATCACTGTCAGTAAATAAACTCTTCTCTTATGACATCAAAGCACCTAATTATATAACCCTTTCTTGAACTTAGCCACAAGCAAAGAGGTTATGAAGAGAACTGAGCCCTTGTTAAAGACTTCATCTTCATTGATTTTCATATTGGCCAATTAAAATTCTGGGCCTGATTATTCTTTTTATTATTCTTTACAGTTTTTAACTTTAATAGATTTTTTTAAAAAAAATCCTCACCTGAGGACATGTTTCTGTTGATTCTAGAGAGAGAGAGAGAAAGGAAGGGAGGGAGAGAGAAATATGGATCGGTTGCCTCCCATACGCGGCATACTAGAGATTGAATCCTGCAACCTAGGTATTTGCTCTGACTGGGAATCAAATCTGAGACCTTCCGGTGTACTGGACAACGCTCCGACCAACGGACCCTCAGCAGCCAGGGCAAGGGCCTCATTATTTTTTAATTTTTATCTTCCTTAGAAAAGTAAGCAAGAATTTATTGGCCAAAGCAAAAATATACTTTGAAATAAGGACAGTGAAATAAGGAAGGGCATAGAAGAAGCAACAGGAGAGCCTAGGCTGGGCTGCTTTGGCTCACTGGGAAGTCAGAGAAAAGGGAGCCGTGGAGACAGGTTCGGGGGTTAGTCTTTGCCCATTGCTCCCCTAGTTGCACATCTCCTGGGGTCCCTCCGAGTTTAGGAGATGCACGCCTGTGGGGGAAGGTAAGCGGCTAGGGAATAGTAGATGTGTGTTCCCTGGAGGGAGAGCACCAAGGGCCTCACTGTTTTTTATCTCACCTTCAGCAACTAACATCAGTTCTCTACTGAGCTCTTCTAAGATCTCATCACTAGGAATTGCTATACTGTCAATATTTCAAAAGCCGAAATAGTCTTCTGATGGATATAACCCCCTCTGATTCTTGTTCTGCTGGTGAATATGCTGTTTACCATCATCATTGAACCTCTGGTGGACCAGAAAGTCAGACACAGGACTCCTTTTATACCCGTTGTTTTAAACTGTGCATTGGTGAGGTGGTGTTGCATAAGAATGACACCCTATTTAATGGAAATGGTAGAGATGATCATCAAGTTAAAAGGAATTAAGTATGCTTTTAACCCAAGAAGACCTCTGATTCTTAAGCATCAGGGCTTCAAATAATTTGCTTTTAAGAAATCTTATGGTATGTGTAGATTAAGTTCAAGGAAGAGTAGGGATTCCTAAGTTGAGAGGACTTGAAACTTAAAAGAGTGACTGTGGTTAGTTGGCACACTACACAGCTTTAAAACTGGAGCCCTTGAAAGAAAAAGAAAAATAAGGTGGGAAATGATAGGGGACGAGACAAGTGGAGTTATTTCTCGTACTTTCTGATTGGACTAAACTTTTCAAGGGCAAGGCCCATAACAGTGTCTGTCTCCGAGCTTTGTCATAGAACTCTTATGTAGTCAATATTTGTTGAGTGGACATCTAATTCCAGAAACTGAAATAACGTCTCATTATTTTCATGGTAATGCAGAGCCTCTCTGCTCTGTCTTGCCACAGTGATTTCAAAAAGCTTTTTGTGAAAAAGAAGAAAATAAAACAACAGCGTACGGCGTTTTAAAAGAAGGACTTTTTTTTTCCTATAAATGGAAGTGCCTCTTTTCTGAAAGGGCACCGACTCCTTAGCCCAAGGTCCTGAGACTGTTAATCTTGCCATTTAAAGCCCTTGGAAGTGTCCCCCTGCTCTTAGAGCATTCTCTATAAACTTGTGACTTTTGGTTGAAGTACAGTCTCCTTTGTTAACATTGTATTCAGACTTTTTTATACCATTGGAGGGAATGATTTCTATAAGGCGGGGGGGGGGGCGGGTAGGGAAGGAATGTAAAAAATTCTCTATTTGTGGACCTTGTCCATGGTATAGGTTTTATTGAATGCTTTCTATTTTTATGCACATTATTATGAAATAAATATAGTTATGAGGAACCTAGAATCCTTCACATAATAAAGTACATAATATATATTTTATAAACGATTACATTTTAAAGTTTATTGTTAAAAATGAAGTGTCTTCCTCTCTCTCCCTTCCTCTCTCCCATTATATCCCCTCCTCCCTCCCTTCTCTCTAAAAATCAATAAACATATTCTCAGGTGAGGATTTAAAAGAAAATAAAAAAGATGATAAAGGGATGTTCTAGAAAAGAGATTGCTTAAAAATTATTATTGTTTCCTGAAAAACTAAAGTAGAAGTTAGTCTGCATGCACATTGTCAACATCTATAAATGTGATTAGATCATTAGTTTAGAACTAGTCTTTAAAAAGTTTTTAATAGAAAACATCTAAATAACAGTTGACCAAACTGACACGTAGATACAAAGAATACGATGATGGTTGCCGAAGGGGAGGGAACGGGGAGATGGTACAAAAAACCGAACAGTTGGCTTTACTAATGTTAAATGAATGCTTGCAATAAAAAATGGTGTATGCTCTTATTGAAAGTAATGCATTGAAATCAGTGTGTTTTAGGTCAATGGCCTCTAAGACTCCAGTTGGATTTATTGGACTAGGCAACATGGGGAATCCAATGGCAAAAAATCTAATGAAACATGGCTACCCACTCGTTATTTATGATGTGTTCCCTGATGCATGCAAAGAGTTTCGGGAAGCAGGTGAACAGGTAAGGTCTCTTCTTAAGATTTTGATGTTTAAAATCAATATACATTCAAATAAGTGACTGCTTCTTGGTATACCCAATGGAGTTGTAAACCTGATTGCTATAGTGTGTGTATATATATATATATATATATATATATATACACACACACACAGAAGACCGCATGCTAACTGAATTTAGAGTTTTGTTGTTTCAAGATATGAAGGACATTCTTTTACAACTTGTAGAGGGGCACCTGGGGGTTTAATGTAATCCTAGAACTGGGAGATTACTAAAAAAAATTCTGAGAAACAGAAAAAAGTGAGAGAAAAAATATACTATTAAATATAGTCAAACCTCGTTTCTCAAAAGTCTCCCATCTTGAGCACTTGGGTTCTCGACCAAGTTGTTCACAGAAAAATGTCTCAGTTGTCAACCACAACTTCAGTTTTTGACCTGACAAGCCTTTCATGCTGATGCTTCAGCAGGACAAAAAGAGTGGCAAAGGAGGGAACGCTTTTGTTGCTGGTGACAATCAGCACAATTTAAAACAGGAAGAGGCCACCCTAATGTGCTAATGTTGCCCAGGGCGTGAAAGTGCTCACAAGACAATAGTCACAGGCAATTGAATAGCTGGAAAACTTTTGTTAATTGGGTAAACCAAAAGCAGCAAGTGACAGCATTTTGTAGGCCATGATATATGAAAAATTCGTTTAAGGTTCCTTAAATTTAAGAAAAAAGTATTTATAGATTAAACAGTACGTTAGACATGTACTGTATATAAGAAAGGTTAAAACGGAATCATTTGGGGGTCTGGAATGGATTAATTCAACATACATTATTTCCAATGGGAAAAATGATTCGGTTTTCTAATGCTTCTTGAACAGCCTTTCGGAATGAATTAAGTTTGAGAACTGAACTTCTGTAGCCAACTTCTGGTGAATAGACCTGAAATAAACACTGAGAAATGCAATGTCTATGTAAAGAGCAGGTTTAGGCAACTTAGAGAGAGAGGCCATTTGCAGCATTGGTATTCTCCAACTCCTTCCCTTCCTGGTCAGTGTGCCATATGGGGACAGCAGTAGTGTTATATGATTATCATGGAACTTTTCAGGCTAGGGCAGTGGCTGCTTATGCCCATTACAATCTCTGAAAACTGATTGTAGCACCAGTTCAGCATAGCTTACAAATGGATAAGTCAAAGGAAAAAGAGTTCATTAGTCTTTAGTAAAATGTGCATTATATTGGGTAAGAATGCAGTTAGGGAAGTTCTCTCTGAAATGTAGATATTTAACAGAATCTAAACTAATAATAGAGGAATATGCAAATTGTTCAGGATGCTGTCACTGTAACAGTAACGACCAAACAGCAGGCTGCGTGGAGCGACAAGGCCACCAGGGGGGTTAGTGAGGGACAACCAAATGACTGAACAGCAGGCTGCGTGGGGTGACCAGGCTGGCAGGGGGTTTAGTGAGGAACAACCAAACGACTGAACAGCAGGCTGTGTGGGGTGACTAGGTCGGCAGGGGAGGGCAGTTAGGGGCGATCAGGCAGGCAGGGGAGGGCAGTTGGGGGCGATTGAGCCAGCAGGGGAGCAATTAAGTGTCAGGCCACAGGGGAGCAGTTAGGGGGCTATCAGGCTGGCAGGCAGAAGCGGTTAGGGGCAATCAGGCAGGCAAGTGGTTAGGAGCCAGCAGTCCTAGATTGTGAGAGGGATGTCCGACTGATGGTTTAGGCCCAATCCCGGCAGTCAGACATCTCCCGAAGAGTCCCAGATCAGAGAGGATGCAGGCTGGGGCTGAAGGACACTCCTTCTCCCTCCCGTGCATGAATTTTGTGCACTGGGCCTCTAGTAGCAGAGTAAGTAGATTTATCCAGATGAAAAATGGGGATAAAGAAGCAATTTTCTTTAAAGGTGGAAGCCTCAGTCCCCAGGTTTCTAGAGATTTCTACTTTAGGTTAACATATAAAGATAGAGTCCCTGCCATGTGTCTGGAAGTGCTGTGGAGAATAAAATAGTTTGAGTCAGATATGGCAAGGTATCAGATGTGTCTCAGGTCGCAAGATAAATAACATTACAAGGATGTTTCTACTAAAATTGTAATTTGACTCTTAGTAAAGTGCTGAAACAGTTTTTTTGAGGAGGAAAAAATAAGTAAATAACTGTTAAGAATCATTTTATTTTTGGTAGGAAACTACATCGATATTGTGCATAATCTTTAATCACCTTCAAACAAATGAAATGTAAGTTATGAAGACAAGGTCTCTCAGATTTCTGAAAATAAATGAGAAGGTTCTGGAACACAGACTGAATTATTACTTTTTCCTTTTTTCCATCTTCCCTGAGATACATAAGTGGGTGTGAGGAAGGAAAGAAGTTGGGTTCTGGGTAGCTGCCCCTCGAGAGTAGTGAAGAGTGAAGGCTTGTTTTAGCTTCTTGTGTGCAGTTCCCACTCCTGCCCCCCACATGGTGGGAAAAGTTCTGTGTGTGGTTCACACTGAAGCGGCAAGCCTGGCAGACAGAATCCTCTTTCCCACAGCTCATCTCACATCTCTGCTTGCCTAAGAGTCTCAGCTCTAAGGAGTCCTCTGAGTATTGATTATAATAACAGAAATGGAGGGTAAATGAATGAAGGGAGAGAGATAAAGGGTAAAAAAGCTTTGGGCCTGAGGGGAAGTATCATGTCATAATAAAATGAAAACATTTGTTGACAAATGATTTATGCTAGCAGCTTAAAAAACATTCTGAACAGTGGCAATGTCATGTGAACAAGTGTGATCTCCTAGAAATGCTACTTTAAAAGGTAACATTAATTTGGATGAATAAGTTCTGATATAGTAAAATGTCAGTATTTCATATTTAGTTTTAAATATTTTTGGATAAAATAAAATATAAGTTTCATTTTACTACAGTAAGACAAAGTCAAGACTAGGAATAGGGATGTGATAGAAACCTGGAGGTGAAAACCTTGAAACTTCTTGCTCTGGTGCACAATAGTGCAATGAAGAGATTAGGGTTTAAAAATTCAGACTATATTTGAGTTGACTGTTACATTTTAAGGACAGGTGTCCCCTTCTTCCCATAATGTTACTATGTCAAATGAAGCTGATGAGATGGCAGTCCAAGAAAAGAGTTTCTCCCCCAACCCAAAGATTGTAGAATTTCTAAATTGTCTAGTTGATTTCTAATGTCTATTGTATTGTTAGTGGGAAATTTTTAGGGAGAAAAAGTTACAAAATAGGCATATCTGGATCAAAAGCAGTCAACTGGTTCTAAAGATCTTTGGACATCTCCTTGAAGAAGTGCTATTTCTTCTTTATTTTTTCTAAAAAGCAAAATCTGGGGGTTTACTGTTTTATATACCTGAAGAGTTGGGGAGTGGTCTGATCCCAGGCACAGCTGAATTTTGGGCACAGATGTAGTCAGGTTCCTTTCTGCCTGCTCTTGGCTCTGCTTTCTGCAGGCAGGATCCTCCCTCCTCTCAAGGGGCGAGAGGGGAACCTGCAGATCCAGGCAAAGAAATGCTTCGGAATGTCCCAACCCCATAGATTTTTCTTCAAGCTCTACCTAGTACTGAAAAATAATACATGGGTTCTGAAGGGAATCAAAACTTTGACATGTTATATGTGTCTTACCTCACTCTATTTAACCAACTTATTTATGCCTTTAAATGTTAGCTTACTCTAATAGGGCATTTATAACTGCTTAAATATGTTATTTGTAGTCATTTCCATAAAAAAATTTGTGCATCCTTCTTTCAGTATCCCTTTATTGTATCCTTATTTCTATTGGAAATTCAGGTTTAACCTACATGCCTCATTTCAACTTTTAGCATCTTTTCTGAGAATATAACCCATGATAACTATTAGGCCTTTGTATATTAGAAATCATGAATCAGTAAATTGTGAATGTAGCAGTTTGAAAAACACAAGCCCTGGAGCCAGATTGCCTGTGCTCAAATCCCAGCTCTACCTTGTGCTGGCTGTGTGACTTCAGACACATTATTTATCTTCTTTCTACTTAAATTTTCTCATCTTATAAAATGGGGATAGTAATAGTGCCTTCCTCTTAGTGCTAGAGAACCTGCACATAGTAAGTGTGTGATATTACTACTGTTGTTGTGAATGTTGTTGTGTATCTACCATATTTCTCCCAAATCTTCACTCTCCAACACCACACAGAGAAACACACTACTGTCCTGGCCGAGTCATTGAGTCCAGGGTGCTTTGGAAGAAAATGTAGACATGTTTTTAAGTGAAAGAATGATGATAAAAATTAAAACTACTGGGGGAAAGCCAAGGGTAGGGAGGGGAAAGGAGATATGTGTACTACTATGTGTAATACTTTAAACAATAAAAAATAAAAAAAATTAAAACTAGAAGATAGTGATTTGACAGCATCGCTGCTTAAGAACATGTTCTGCACCATCCCTTCCATGCCACTTTTATTTTGCAGAAGAGACTGATTTCTCTTTTAGCATCAAGGGCATATATGACTTGTGCTTCATTTTTATTTTTATTGTCCAAGGCATTTCCCTGGAGATGCCACTGATCTGTGCCAAAAGTCTTACACTATTTCTGCATGAGTTTTCTGGTTGAACTGGGCTTAATTAGATTCTCTTTTGTTTTCTCTTTAAAAACTTGGAAAGCATCCTGTTGTTCGTGGGTTGTAAGGCTGAACATGTCTGGTTAAATAATTCTCCTAGGATTGAATCTGGCATCCACTCAGGTCTTGTTAAATGAGAACTTTAAAAGTCTCTTGCTGAGTGGGCTCCATCATTGTCTACCAAATGTTTCAAGATATAGGCACAAACTGCTTTTGTCAGTGTTTAAAGCACAGCATATGCTTTTCTACTTGGGAAGATTAAAAAGCACAAAGTGGCAAATTAAACCAAGGTCATGTTCATCTTTTTTCTTTGCAAGTTTATCTTACCCACTTACCGGGAAGCAGTGCTGAGCTTGACTTCTGTGATTTTTCTCAAGAAGACAGAGCAAGATTTTTCCTCTTAATGTAAAGCAACTAGTTAATGGTCTCCTTCCAATGGATATGCATAAGGGAGATGCAATTCCTTCTGATTACCTTGGGGTCTGATGCCCTCACCCTTTCCCCTTCGCCTCACCCAGCAAAGCAGGTTTTGTCTTTAATTTATCTAGTCTCCTACTCTGTATTGCACACCTGTCATCGATGTGTACTAGCATATAGATGAATCTAAATCCAGAGAAATTGGCTACAAGAACTTGTGAAGTCTGTAGATATCATGATACACAAGGGAGCCATTCTCCTGCAGTCAAAATTCAGATTACGGTAAAGTAGAGTTATCCTTATTCATCATAACAGAAGAATGAGGCGATTGGAATTCGCAAGAGATTGTTCTGGGATGGCCGTGACGATCTGAGCATAGCCATGGCCCAGAGTGAGCCAGGTCAGTGCCTGTCCACAGAGGTGGGGGTATACTGGAGCCCTGCTAATGCTATACATTTGTTCTGAGTCATTGCAGATGCTTCCCAACCCATCAGCACCCCCCCCCCCTTTTTTTTTTATAAAGGCTGTACCTTCCTAGAACTTAAGGTTACTAAATATGAAAGTTTCTTTGCCTACATTTCCTTTCTACTTGGGAGATAGAAAACCTTAAAGATAACCCAAATCACCCTTCTTATTTTGTAGGTTCAGAAACTGAAGCCAGACAGGTTAAGTGATTTGCACAAAATCACACATTACTTAGTGGCTGAACTGTGTGTAACTAAATCTGCGTGTCTGGCTTCCCAAATTAGTGTTCCTTTCACTGATCCATGCCATCTTTGTGTATCCATTCAATTAGCAAATGTAACTGAAGGGACTCTAATTAGTTTGGCTTCTTTTTGTGGTTAGTGTCAGACAGGCAACAAGGTTTGGTCCCCCCCCCCCCCCCCCCCCCGCTTTTGAGTCGTGGCCAAATTTTGTCAGTCAGTTATTTCAGACTCTTGAAGTCATTACATGGAAGGCAAGATGATTTGAATAGCTGGACACACATGCCTATCTGTCTAATAAACATGCCTTCTCTAGTACAAATTAGGGATTTATTATAATGTACCAATTGTATCTAGTCATTAGCTACGGCGCAGTTGTGGCCAGTACAGGGATCACATTCCAGCTATCACTATCATTGTGTGTTTTTTCCGGACCTCTGACTTTGACACTGCTTTCCTGTATAATTGAGGGGTTGGTGGTCCTCTGGCAACACAAGCATCCCAAGAAGCAGATGCTAGGGATGCAGGGGGCTGATTGGCCACCCCATGCACTTGGCAGTTGCATGAATTGGCACTGCCAATTCATTGGCATGAGAACCTTGGAGGTGTGAAGTATCCTTAGGTCTGTGAGCTAATTGTTGGTGCCTCTGAGGGCACCTCTCAAGGAGTTATTTAGATGGAATTGAATTTCCTTCATTGGAAGAGTCTCTCTCAATTCCTAAGAGAAAGTCTGAAATTGACTCTTAGACCTTTAGGCTTACTGCAGTCCCTGCAAGATCTGCCATAGGAGGAAAGGCCAGTGAGAGGTATGCACCGTTTTTGCATTGTGTTTACTTCATTTAAGTAAGAATGAACAGATGGGGCTCTCTGTGAAACCCACATCCTTGATACAGTCTAGGAATAGAGAACTATGACTCCTACAACTTTTTTTTTCTTCTTCCTCTTACTGAGCTATATTTTTCTAGAGAGAACTTGAACTGTTTGCCAGGAAATAGTTGCCCCTTTTTGAATCTCAGAATTTATTTGGGTGTAGAAAGGGTGTTCATTTAACTTAATTATTTCTTCTTTTTAAAATATATTTTTATTGATTTCAGAGAGGAAGGAGAGGGAGAGAGAGAAACATTGATGTGAGAGGGAAACACACTGGGGATCCTCCTGCAACCCAGGCATGTGCCCTGACCAGGAATCAAACTGGCAACCTTGTGGGGCACAGGACGACACCCAGCCAACTGAGCCACACTGGCCAGGGCAACTTAAGCATTTCTTGGTCATTGATGGGAAAAATGTTTTTTTCCAGAATTATTTGTGGCAAATCCCTATGATATATCAAAATATACATATTAAATATGCTGCATTATAGACTCTAAAATGCTATATTGCCTTTAAAATGAAACATTAAAAAGAGAGAATGTCTTTTGGTTTTGTTGTTTTAGGTTGTGAGATGTTTGATATCATTTAATGTTAATATACAAAGTGCTGGGATATTTGAGTGTCTGAAATTTTCAAGTATGACTTAAGAAATTTATGTTAAAACTACATTTATCTAGAAGGTAGGTGGTAGTCTGTTATGGAAAATTGAAATGTAAATTACTTCTAGCCTATAATATTTAGGTTACACGCTGTGCTTGGTTTCCCATTCTTTTACTTTTCATCAACTGTGCATCAAAGACAACAAGAAAATGTTATGTGTATTTTCACCACATGAAATGCATAGGCTTTTCCATTCTTTTTTTTTTTTTTAATATATTAATTTTTTACAGAGAGGAAGGGAGAGGGATAGAGAGAAACATCGATCAGCTGCCTCCTGCACACCCCCTACTGGTGATGTGCCCGCAACCAAGGTACATGCCCTTGACTGGAATCGAACCTGGGACCCTTGAGTCTGAAGGCTGATACTCTATCCGCTGAGCCAAACCGGTTAGGGCGGCTTTTCCATTCTTAAGGTGCTTACATGTCACTTAATACTCTCTAGTAGAGAATGTCCATTTCTAAAACATATGTCAATCATTCTATGGAGAAATCTTCAATTATCCTCCTATTAATCTTTTGTCTTTTTCTAAAGAGAGATACAGCTTTAGAGGACAATCGGGTGATGGATTCTTTCTGTTAAAGGAGAGTTTGAGTCAAGGAGTGAGCTCCTGGTCTCTTCTGACTTCTTTGGTTGCTGAGTGGCTGGCCAGGTGAATCAAGGTGTATATATGAAAGAGAGCAAGGGGTTGAGGTATGTGAGTAAGGGTGTGTACACCCATGCCAGCATGCACACATACAGAGATTGGATAGAGCAGTGGTTGGCAAACTCCTTAGTCAACAGAGCGGCAAACCGCGGCTTGCGAGGCTCACGAGCTGCATTTTGCCGACCACTGGGATAGAGCAACTTTATAGCCAGTTCCTGGTCATCATGGAAGCAGAAATGAGGGTTGAAATGAAAGCATAGCTTGATGCGTATTTGTATGTCTGTCTTGTATATAGTTTCCACATGAGTCTTGGTAGCTTACTGGTATGCCCTCAGCCTTCGTGGTAGTACTCAGAATCAGTGCAGGAAGTGCTCATGTCCTTGTCCTGACCTTTTCTTTTCTGAAACAGGCAGAATTCTTCTTTCTTTCTTTTTTTTAATCCTCACCAAAGGTTATTTTTTCCATTGATTTTTAGAGAGTAGAAAGATGGCGGGGGAGAGAGAAAGAAAGAGGAGAAAAACATTGATGTGAGAGAGACACATCTATTGGTTGCCTCCCACATGCAACCCAATTGGGGCCAGGAATTGAATCTGCAGCTCAAGTACATGCCCTTGACGGGGAATTGAATCTGTGACCGACCCTTTGGTGCTCAGGCCGACATTCCAACTGCTGAGATGCATCAGCCAGGGCTTTCTTCTTCTTTTTTATGAAAATGGAGACTGGAAGATCCAGGCTTGATCATTTTACTAGGGGATCTTTGCTGCCCGTTGAAATACCGGTAAACCCTGTAGTTCGGTTACCCGCCCCTATTGTGCTAGAATGTTTTTCTTAGTCAAAGTATCTACCAAAAAAGTATGCTGTGTAAGAATCTAATTGGAGGAATCCCTGGGAAGTCTGTCTGTTCCCAGGGCTGTTGGGTTTTGCCCTTTCCCCCTCAATTCACTTCACACTTTTTAAAATAAACAGTAGATTTGATTCTATACAAACTGCATCTGTATGTGTGTTAAGAACAGACTGTTTTAGGCAGTAAACTTTTTCTTGTCATTTGGAATCAAGGATGAGTTTTATTCACTGTCACTGTTATCGCATGCATAAAAAGTGGATCCTACTTTTGCTCTAGAAACTGCTTACATTTTGATTTAAATGTGCCTTTTAAATTTTTTTTAAAGGTAGTGTCTTCGCCAGCAGATGTAGCTGAAAAAGCTGACAGAATTATTACCATGTTGCCCACCAGTATGAATGCAATAGAAGCTTATTCTGGAGCAAATGGAATTCTGAAGTATGTATTTCTCAACTGTGGATATTTTCTCATTATGATAGTTCGTGAATTTCACATTTGTTGAAACTATTAAGAAATTATAGTTATGCTGGTTAAAACTTTCCATACTGTTTTCTTATTTCTTAAAAGTGAATGGTGTGGTTTCTCTCTTGTTGTAAAGGGTTTGTTTTTTCACTGAAGTCAAGTATGTGACTTTTGGGAACACATTTTTTTTTTTGTTTCCGTTTCTTTCCTTTAACTCTTGCATTAAACTTATGCTTTCATTGGTAACATGTTTAAGAGACTTTTAAAGCTTGCATGTTAAACTCCACAAATGTTACAAGCATAATATGGTTTATAGAAATTCAGGAAAAGGTTTCGATGAAAAATAAAACCAAACATTGGAAAGAACACCATTATTTAACATTTTATTGTATAATAAAAAGTTATTGTATGTCCTCTGGGTTAGCACATCTGCAATAAGAACTTTGAGGGGTTGGAATTAAAGGTTAGCAGTTGCTCTTTAAATAAAATATAATTTAGGTCAGAGTTTCCCCTAGCCAGTGCCTCGCTTCCCTGGCTTCAAGAACTTCTTGGCTAATTGCTGCCTATTGCCAAACCCTTGTGGTTATGTTAGGATGACAGTGGTTGAATTCCCAATTTAGTTTTCTGCTCTTACTGGTTCCTGTTCCTAACTTGTTTTGTTGTTGAATTTCAGCAAAGAAGTAGGACAGACGGGTAGGCTCTGAAGATACATGAAGGGCTAAAACCGAAGGGTTTAATTTCATGAAGCTGTAATATGAAATTTGAAGTTTTTGGAAATTGAATTGCTTTGGAAAACTAACAAACTTGGAAGCAAAAGACACTTGGATATTAGGCAGAAAACTGATAAGATAAATGTTTAGCTTCAGGGAGGGTTGAAAGACACTCATTTTGGTGGAGCCCTCAGGCCCACAGTGTGTGTGGTCCTGAGGTGACCTAGCTATCTTGTTACCTAGTCTGTTCCAATTATGGCCCTGCTTCACCTCTCAAGGAAAAGTTACTAAAAACTTGGGTGGAGACAAATCCTACGTTTATTAATATCCTTTACTAACGAATATGGTGGCCAAAGCAGAGCAGTCTTATTAAGGGCATGCTTTGAAAGAGTTTGGCTTTACTTTGAACTATAATTTGCTTCTCACGGTTGGTTCTTGATTTTCTTCTGGGTCAGGATAATTTCCCCACATCCAGTGCATGCATAATTTTTAAATGATTTCCCATATTTTAAATATTTAAGATCTTAAAAATAATATCACTGAAGACCGGTAAACTTAATTTTTTAAGTTGCATAAAGTGAAACTCTACGTATTGAGGTGATCTGTATTAGAGTACACTGTTTCGTTTTCCTGTGGAATATACACAATTACTGCACTTGGACCAGATCAATGTATATGTCTAAAATTGTTATAAACATTTTGTGTGCTATTTTTTTCTATAGGAAGATTTTTCTTTTCTGTAGTATTTGGAAAAGATTATATGTTTACCCCTTTAATATTGCTATTTATTCAGTTCTAATTTTCCAGTCATAATTCTGATTAAATGTCTTGGGAAGTTTTAATTAAAAGTTAACCATATGCCCTAGATGATTTTGCTCAGTGGATAGAGTGTTGGCCTGTAGACCAAAGAGTCCCAGGTTCAGTTCCGGTCAAGGGCATGTACCTTGGTTGCAGACTCCTCCTTGGTCCGGGCCTGGTCAGGGTGTGTGCAGGAAGCAACTAATCAATGTGTTTCTCTCACATTGATATTTCTTTCTGTCTTTCCCTCTCTCTTCTCTCTAAAAATCAATGGAAAAATAACTTTGGGCAAGGATTAACTAAAAAATAAAAAAAATAAAGGTTAACCATAGTCCTTTAAATGAATTATAATTTAGGTCAGAGTTTCCTAGTCAGTGATATTATAGAGTACAAAGGAATTATCTAGGTATATTGTCTGCACTTAAAATACAAACAAAAATGTTTTACTATAAGAATGCCATTTAAATATTGGTGTGATATGTGATATATGAAAAGGCTACTTCCCTCTTTTAACAAAGAATGTATATAAATTTACTATAAAGAACAAAAAGACCTTGTGAGATTTCCAGGTCCATTCCTATATTTCCCTTTCTGCCTGTTTGATATGTTAATTTGTCTTAAAAAAGTTACAGTTATTAAAGAATACGCCATCCTGAAGCAAATGGCTAAATTTCAAATTGCTTATATTCTACCTAGTGGAAATTACATGGATATCTGAAATTTGCAATATGTCTTTGTGAAGGCAAATAAATTACTTTTGAAAGAGACCCAGCTACTTAAAAAAAAATCTAAATCCTACCAAATACCTCTTTTAAAGTTCATAGATATTTTAAATTGCTTAAATCTTAGCTTACCTATTTTATTATGATTAGAGTGTATTTCATCTAAAACCAGAATTTATACCATATGGTTTATTAGATTATTTTGGTTTGTTTGAAAGAGTTTGGGTTTACTTCAAGCTATAATTGATCTGAAAATGAATATGAGATTTTGAACCATTTCTGATAATTCTTTAATACTAAACCAAAGATGACCGTGATATCTGGCAGCTTTTAGCAGATTCTGGTTCTATAGGTAGTTGCATGAAATGTATATTCAGCACTGTAAACTATATTTTTAAAACTGTTTTTTTTAAAAAACAAACTATATTTTTATTTATTTACTTAGAGAAGTGAAGAAAGGCTCACTATTAATAGATTCCAGTACTATTGATCCTTCGGTTTCAAAAGAATTGGCCAAAGAAGTTGAGAAAATGGGAGCAGTTTTCATGGATGCCCCTGTTTCTGGTGGTAAGTGGTATTAAAATACATGCACACCTATTTCTACTTGTCAAAAGTAGCTATTAAGCTGGGGAGAGGGGGCCCAAGGTAGGAGGGGGAGAATGGGAGCCATCTATAATACTGTCAACAATGAAAACAAAATTTTAAAAGAGTGTGATTAAGATTTTGTGGTATCCAAGATATATCCAGTTATTTTTAGACCTGTTACAGGGATTCTCAATTCCTTCATTAAAAATAAAAACGAAATGAAATGTGTTAGCTCTCAAAATACATTGCTTATTCTAAATTCAGATAAAAGGATACTACAACTTTGAAAAGTTGTAAATTTTTGGTTCAAATTGCTGTGGGTAGGGATAGATCAATTCCTGGAAACTTGGACTTTTCAGAATGGATTTAAGAAATAATGAGCTTGAATAATCTTATAACTCTTAAAGAAATGGACAAGAAAGAAAAAAGGAAAAAAGATCACTTCATAAAGGAAATGTTAGGCCGAGTTGATTTTATGGATGAATGTTACCAAAATTTTAAGGAGCAGATCATCTCAATTTTATACAAACTTTATCCAGACAATAGAAAAGGAGGAAATGTTTTCCAACTAATTCTACAAGAGCTGTATAACTCTGATACTTAAATCAGACAGAAACATTGTGAGAGAAAAATTATAGGTCTATATTAGTCATGAATGTAGATGTAAAAACTTAAAAAAATACACCAGCAAGCTGAATTTAACCATGTATAAAAAAGATCAAATGCTACAACCAAGTTTGGTTTATCTCATATATGCACAGATGGTTTAATATTAGAAAATCTATACATACATTTCATCACATTAACATTTAAAAATCATATGATCAGCTCAATCAGAATAAGGAGACCCACTAATAAAATTCTCAAAGCTGATTATTATATCAAATATTAATAGTAGGTATCTGAGTTTTTTGGAATGGCATGATTGTAGGTATTATGATTTTCCATGATTTCCAAATTTTCCAAATTGTGTAATCAAATACCATATGTATACACACATGCATATGCATATACACACACACACACACACACACACACACACACGTAACTTCTATATATATAAAAGGCTAATATGCTAAGTGTCTGACTGGTTGATATGACATGAACTGACCACCAGGGGGTAGATGCTCAATGCAGGAGCTTCCAAGCTTCAGTGTCTTGGCAGTGGCGAATCTTGGGTGACACACCCTGAGACCAGAGAAGATGGAGCCCGATTCTTTGCAGGGCCATGCGATTCCACCTTCGGCCATGGGTTATGTTATTGCTGGAGCACTGTTGGCCCCGAATCTGGTTTACTGCACACTTGCGTTTGCGTTCCATACCCTGTATGACAGAACTTTGCAGGGTGTCCTCTCACACTCCGGGACCCCTTGGAGGATGTCGGAGAGCCAGTTTCAGCCCTATCCCTGCAGGTCAGGTCGAGGGACCCCACCTGCTGGAGGGACCCTGCTCACTCTGTGAACACCAAGGAGGGACTGCGGGAGGTTGGCTCCAGGGTGTGTCCGGCCTGTCTCGCCCAGTCCCACCCTGCCAGCCACCTTCTAATTTCCTTTCAATGTGCATGAATCGTGTACCGGGTCACTAGTGTAATTATAATTGTATAGCAGTGGATAGTGGAATAGCCATTTTTATTCCAATTATATTCAACTTGATTGTAGGCTTTGGAATTCAGAAATAACAAAATGTATTAATTTAAATCAGTTTCTGTTTTTTCATAAAGAACCTAATGGTCTTGTAAAGCTATCTTATATATCTTAAATATTTTTTAATATAAGTGGAGGTATAAATAATTATTAGCTCCTCTAATTGTTACATGGAATTGGTTAAGTAGGATTTAGGAGTAAAGATTTACCATGTGAGCCTGGCTGGTGTGGTTCAGTGGTTGAGCATTGACCCATGCACCAAGAGGTCACTGGTTAGATTCCTGGTCAGGTCACATGCCTGGGTTGTGGGCTTGATCCACAGTAGGGGCATGCACAAGACAGCCTTGACCTTCCTTTCAATGTTGTTTCAATCATTCTACCTCTCCCTTCCAAAAAAATCAGTAAAAACATATTTAAGAAAAAAAAGATTTACAATGTGATAGAGGCACTTTTTTTAATTGTGTGATTTTTATTATTTTAATTTTAACTTTGTAAATTAAATTTGTTGGGGTGATTGGTTAATAGTGATATAGGCACTTTTTTTAATATTTCAAGAAAACTTTTAAATATAATAATGTTAAATGCAGTAAACATTAATATTTCAAGAAAAACGATTTAAATATAATGTTACATGCAGTAAACATTAATATTTCAAGAAAAGCTATTTTAAATATAACATTACATATAATAAACATTAATATTTTAAGAAAAAATATTTTAAACATAATAATTTTACCAAAACTGTTCTAACACAGTATAATATCACAAAAGTTGTAAGAAATATTAAAAATCTGCAAATAACAGGATTACTTCTATTATATTCTAAAATATTTTTTTCTCTTGATCTATTTAGGCACTTTTAAAAAATTCTTTATTGTTAGTGATATAGGCACTTTGATCACAAAATACTAATAAGCAGTTTTAAGCTTGGTCTTGGTGTGTGTGTTTTTTATAGAATGGAATAAAACTGAACAATTCTTCCTTTTGTGGTTCTGTAATTGAATTTGAAAATTGATATGGTACATGTGACCTTGCTGTTGATCTTCATTTGCTTCAAGTGTATAGCCTAAAACAGCGGTCGCTAACCTTTTGGACCTCATGGACCACCAGTGGTCCTCTGGTTGCCAGCTACTGGCCTAAAATTATCATTTGAGGATAAAGAAATGTCAATTTGATTTTTAAATGTTATTTTAACTTTTAAAATAGTCTTTTTTTGTGTGTGATAAAAGTTTGAGATTACTCTTTTGTTCCTGTTAAGCTATTCTTAAACCCTAGTTTGTAGTTTTAAGCCGCAAAAAATGCTAATTTATAATAGTAAATACACTTGAATCTGAACCATTTTATAGATTGAAAACTGTGCAGAGATGGTTTGTGCTGATTTATTGTTTGACACATGGTCATTATGTAGTTTGTAATAGAAGTATATAATAGAAGCTTATACTTGTCTTCTCAGTTATATTTAATACTAGAGGCCGGTGCACAAAATTCGTGCATCGGGGGGGGGGTTGTCCCTCAGCCCAGCCTACACCCTCTCCAATCTGGAACCCCTCGAGGGATGTCCGACTGCCCGATTAGACTGTCCAACGGGCAGTCGGACATCCCTCTCACAATCCAGGACTGCTGGCTCCCAACTGCTCGCCTGCCTGCCTTCCTGATTGCCCCTAACTGCTTCTGCCTGCCAGCCTGATCACCCCCTAACCACTCCCCTGCCAGCCTGATTGATGTCTAACTGCTCCCCTGCCAGCCTGTTTGCCCCCAACTTCCCTCCTCTGCCAGCCTGGTCACTCCTAACTGCCCTCCCCTGCAGGCTTGATCGCCCCCAACTGCCCTCCCTTGCAGGCCTAGTCCCTCCCAACTGCCCTCCCTTGCTGGCCATCTTGTGGTGGCCATCTTGTGTCCACATGGGGGCAGGATCTTTGGCCGCATGGGGGCAGCCATCTTGTGTATTGGAGTGATGGTCAATCTGCATATTACTCTTTTATTAGATAGAATAGAGGCCTGGTGCATGGGTGGGGGCCAGCTGGTTTGTCCTGAAGGGTGTCCCGGATCAGGGTGGGGGTTCCCTTGGGGTGTGGGGCAGCCTGGGTGAGGGGCCTGAGGTGGTTTGCAGGCTGGCCATGGCCCCTGGCGACCCAAGCGGAGGCCCTGGTATCTGGGATTTATGTATCTTCTATAATTGAAACTTTGTAGCCTTAAGTGGAGGCCTGGGCTGGCCAGGGTGTGCGGAAATCTTGGCTTCCTCCATCGCTGATGAAACCCAGGCCTCCCTTCTGCTCTCTATGTGGCCGCAGCCATCTTGGTTGGGGTTAATTTGTATACTCGCTTCTGATTAGCTAGTGGGCGTGGCTTGTGTGTAGCAGAGTGGTGGTTAGTTTGCATATTACTCTTTTATTAGATTGGATGATAGGTTATAAATGGCTCAACTTTCTCAGTTAATATAAAATAGAGGAAATTGTTTTGTAAGTTAAATAGACTGGTTTAAAAATCATTACATTTTAACTAAAATTAAGGAAAGAGAACCTGGGTAAAGCATGGCTTAGATACCCACGATTTTATAGAAGTTCCATATTTATCAATCTTGAACATGGAATAAATCAGATACTTTGAATAAAACCTTACGATAGTCCCTCATTTTATCCCTTTCTGTCTATTCCTCATGTTTCTTAACTTAAGCTTTTTTTAAAAAATGCATTTACATGTATTTATATAGAGATATTACAAATGCAGTAGTATTCTAAAACTATAAATGGGAGCTTCTTCTGTGGTTAGCCCGGCAGTATGTCTAGCTTTTATTTTTTATTTATTTATTTAAATATATTTTATTGATATTTTTACAGAGAGGAAGAGAGAGGGATAGAGAGTTAGAAACATCGATGAGGGAGAGACATCGATCAGCTGCCTCCTGCACACCCCCTACTGGGGATGTGCCCGCAACCCAGGTACATGCCCTTGACCGGAGTCGAACCTGGGACCCCTCAGTCTGCAGGCTGATGCTCTATCCACTGAGCCAAACCGGTTAGGGCATGTCCAGCTTTTAAATGTTTCTTGTGCTCTTAGAGTGGGGTTTTATTATTAGAAGGGATCTTAGCAATAATTTAATTTGACTCTGTTATTTCATAGACAGGTTTGGGTCTAAAGAAGTTAGGTCACTTGCTCAGGGCTCTCCCACTTCATAGCAGATCTAAAGTAGAGTTCTACTCTCCCAACTCACCATAGGCTTTTCCACTTTTGGCAGACCTTCCCTTGAGTCCCATCCTGTGGTGGCCTTGTCTCTTTTTCATAGTAGTTGCCTATTTCTAACAATTTTATCTACCTCAGTGGCTTCTTTGTCTTCTGTGTTGCTAGCTGACAGGCACTGCCATGGAGTGAAACCTGTTGGGGGGTGAGGGAAGCAGTTGCCTGCTTTTCCAACCCTCAGAGGCTGGCTTCTAAAGAGGCCAAACATTTCTGCTCAGAGTCACTTGTGAAGAAATGGTTTAGAGGCCGTTATGCTAGAACCTGCAGAACCCTGGAGAGATGAGATCAGCCCTATGTTAGTCCTGCCCTGGCATGTTTATTACTGGTTATCAGGAGTCTTTTGTTCTGCTGATGGGTTGGGATAGAACCAGAGTTTTTTAAGGCCCACCTGGCTGGTTAACCAGCTAAATCTGCAGGAAAAGAGAAAGTAAAGTGGTATCTTGACAAATCTCTAACAGGTTTGACTGGGACAGAATCTGTTCTGAGGTGTTAGGACTTAGAATTGAATAGGATTATACCTGAAAGCAAATGAATGAAAGGATTGTCTCATATAGCAAGAATGAGGCTATTTTCCATGTCCTTCTGTGTTGCCATTGTGTGGTATCTATACTAGTGTGAGGGTCACTATGTTATGCTTATGTTTGTGCCTGTTTCTTCCACTAGACCCTGTCTTTTTCATTTCTGTCTCCAGTGTGTATCTCCTGGTGCCATTTAATAAAGTATGGTTGATTTAATCCAGTCTTCTATTTTTTTAAATTCAAGATTAATATTAAATATTAGAGGCCTGGTGCACGAAATTCGTGCACGGGCAGGGGAGGGGGTCCCTCAGCCTAGCCTGCCCCCTCTCACAGTCCGGGAGCCCTCAGGGGATGTCCTACTGACAGCTTAGGCCATCCCCCCACAAGGAGCAGGCCTAAGCCGCAGTCTGGCCTCCCTCTGCAGGAGGCTACCAGGCTGATCAGGGGGAGGCGCCACCCTCATCACCCACTGCTGCTGCCACTGCCACTACTGGCTGCCGCAGCCGCCAAGGTGTTTTCATCAACACAGACTCCAGTCCCTTCACCACAAAAAAATGACAACTTTCTTTAGGCATTTTCAAGATGTCTCTTTCATAGGATATGTTTTCTATATATATATATTTTTTAATCCTCACCTGAGGGTATGTTTCCATTGATTTTTAGAGATCTTGGAAGAGAGAGGGAAAGACAGAGAGAAACATCAATGTGAGAGGCACACTTAGATTGGTTGCCTCCTGCGTGAGCCCTGACCTGGGCCCTGGCCAGGGAGGAGCCTGCAACCTAGGTACATGCTCTTGATCAGAATTGAACCCGGCCCCCCTGCGGGTTTGTGTCTCCGCTCCGGCCCCAGCAGCCCAGTGCCGCGGCTGCGGGGCTGTGGCTGGGGGCCGGCCCCCCTGTGTGTGGTTCTCTCTGGCTCTGGGGTCGGGCACGGGCCACCCTGTCTGTTGTTCTCTCAGGCTCTGGGCCCACGCCAGCCCCCTCCTCCTGAGCTGGTCGTGACCATTACGGCATCCTGGCCTAATTTGCATATTACCTCTTTCTCTCTCTATATATATATTTGGGGCCTTCCTACAGTTACTTCTCTTTTCCAAGCTGTTCTCCAGGTTATTTACCTTCAGACTATTGACTTCTCTCTCAAAGTTAAACTAAGTAACCACCTCTACATTCTATCATCAGTCAGATAGTAAGTATTCACTGTGTTTAAAATGTTACGTTGTATTATTAGATGCTATTGGGAAATGTGGTTGTGATCTAGGTGGTGAGATTAGGAAGAAGTAGAATAATATTCAGAACAACTTAAAGAGGAGGTCCTTATATTAGAAGTTTAAAATTTAGGAAAACATACTAATAAAATGATTTGCTAAATTACCAAATGAAAAGTAATGCAGTACAGTAGTATTTCCAATACTTAACAACCAAAAGGGATGAATGCTTCACTAACAGTTTGATCACAGCAACATGCTAGGCAGAATAGAGAAAGAAACACTGTCTTTGTCCTATCTGGGTGGCTATTAATATTTTGGCTTTTATCTTACGTTCACCTTTATGGATATTTAAAGGGAGGGAATTTTGTAGCTAATTCCAGGGCAACAGAAGGATTTTTAGTAAAAATGTATGTTAAAGATCAACTGAAAATATCATAGATGATAGATATCTGAGGGGAACCAATAGGATTTGGAATTAGATTTGACAATCCTTTAGTAAATATCCTCTAGGCAAGGAAGAAAGGCAGTTGGTTAGTTCATATAATTCTTGCATCCCATTTAGTGTCATTTTTTGTTTTCTTACGTTAATAAATTAAAACAACTTCACACACAAAAAACCATTCATTAACACCCCCCCCAAGAAAAAAAACACCACACAAAAACAAATTCACTTGGATGTTAGGGAGGTCCTGGAGCTTGTAGAGAGAGAAAGGAACTTTAAAAATGAAGGTTTTGGTTTTTTTCCATTGCAATGTCTTATACTTAAAATTATTGTATTGATATAATTCTTACAAGATTGTTTACTGTTTGCTGATTATACACTCTTATTTCTGTCTTACTTGATAACACCTTGCTTGCAAGGGGCACGCTTCATTCTTGCTTTCACACAGTGAACATTTATTGAGTACTTCGTATGTGCTAGATATGTTCTAGGCACTAGATTTACAGCTTTGAGGATATTCAGAATCTTATCTCATGGAGCTTACCATGTGTAGAAATAGAATAATCAAATTAACAAAGATAATTTCAATGATAAGTGCTATGAAGGAGAAAAAGGCAGAGTTAAGGCAACAGACTAAGGGAGGCCCTTTTCTGTGGAGTCGGCAGGATGCCCTCTCTGGGGAAGTGACATCTGAGCAGATATGTGGCTGCATGGCCTGAGGGGTGTCTCCCTGGCGGGAGCTGCTCGGAGGGGCTCTGAGCCATTGAACAAGCTGGGTGTGTTCTGGAACATTTGTCTGTATCACCAAGACGCAGCAGGTAGTTCACTCAGTTGTTAAGTTGAAGCACTTATACATTGATGCCCCCCATGTTTAAATCACGCCTTCGTTGAACAGTTTGTGGTTTCCAAAGTAAAGGTAACTGGGCATTTTATAAGTTAGCCCATGACACTGGCCTCATAAGTATAATGCCCTAATTTAGTTACATGTCTTGTGTAAGTCACATTTTTATAAAAATTGTGATCATTCTTTAATGTCCATTGTTGTTTAGTTGCGCTATCTTGGATATAGGCATGTTTTTTCTAAGTGTGGAATGGGTCTGTTACTACAGAGCTAGTTTCTGTTTGTTCAGCTTTCTCGTGTAATGAATGCTAGACATAAAGCAAATTAAAAACTATTGTTTGTGACTAATGACCAGGACTGTTCAGTCTGCTCTCAGGGCATAATTAGAGCACTTAACTGTGCTTGAATAATTGAAGAATAAACTCACTGATTGCTTAATATGTCTGTAGATTTGCATAGAGACTTTGACTGGAGTCACTCTGAAGTGGCACTTGCAGCTCGCCCAGGGGTCTCTGTGCTGGCAAGCCTCCCTGATTTGCTAAGCTGTATCCCTCCAGTTAGGATTTAATGTCGAATTAAATAATTGCACTTGTGTGTACGTGTTTGTATAACAGTTCCCTACCAGGAAACCAAGTTTTATACTCTACTTGATTTGGTTGAATTTGAGTGAATTGTTTGAGGTATTCTTATACCGCGGAGCAGTGAGCACACAACCTGTGGAGGAGTTTCTCTTAGCGCTCACCTTGCTGGCTGACTTCTTCACGAGAGCCTCACTAGACTCCCATTATTGTTTTTAAAATCAAGTGTGCAGCTTGGCCTTTCCTGCTCACTGAGCTGGATATGTACTGTGTTTTCCACCAGACCTGTATCTAATTTATGGCAAAGGGACCACAAAAACAAAAATTATTTATATTTTGGCACCTAACGCCATTATAGTTAAGGGACTGTTGGCATTTTCTTAGAGAGGTTTATAACTTGGCACCTTTACTTGGCTTTGGGCTGAAACATTGCTATTTCCGTCCAAAAGCAAATTCTTTACCAAATTTCATAACTGAAATTGCTGTGGTTTATAATGTGCGGAGGGGGAAGAGCTGTCACAATAGGTCTTTGATGCTCTAATATGCTGTTTGGTTACAAAGTAGTATTGTGTGTGGTGTTTATTCATACATGTTAGTCCTTCCCCAGTCTGATTTCATTGTTTTTAATGTTTTGAAATAAGTTGGTTTAACGTGATTAATAGAATTCATTTTTATGGGTTCTTCCCTTTAAAGAATTATACTATGTGTTGATTTTTTTTTCATCCTTTTTAACTTATCAACTTATCAACTTCTATTATTTATTATAAAATTAAAAAGTACTTTGTGGCATTGATATTTGTATGAGAGACTTGAAAAATATTAAATAAAATAAGCCTCTTCTTGGTCTAATTTGGTGGTATTTAAAGATTTAGTGAAAGACAAATATCATATGATTTCACTAGTATGTGAAATCTGAAGAATAATATAAATGAACAAACAAAACAGAAACAAACTCATAGATACAGTGAACAGATTGATGGCTGCCAGAGGGATGGGGGTTGGGAAGCTTTGTGAAGAAGGTGGTGGGAAGTGCAAATTGGTAGTTACAAAATAGTCACAGGGATGTAAAGTACAGCATAGGAGAATCTATCCTATCTAATAAAAGAGTAATATGCAAATGGATCATACTTCCGCTACACCCACAAGCCATGCTCACCAGCCAATCAGGAGTGAGTATGCAAATTAACCCAACCAAACCACGGAGCAAGCAGGAGGCTTGGGTTTCCCTGGCAATGGAGGAAGCCAAGCTTCCTGCACACCCTGGCCAGCTGTGGACTCCACTCAAGGCTACAAAGTTTCAATTATAGAAGAGAAATAAATCCCAACAAAAATGGCTGCAGCCACAGAGCAAGCAGGTTGCTTGGCTCTACTCAAGGCTACAAAGTTTCAATTATAGAAGATAAATAAATCCCAGATACCAAGACCTCCACTTGGGTCGCGGGGGGACGTGGCCATCCTGCAAACCACCAAAGGCCCCTCATCCAGGCCGCCTCACGTCCCAAGGGAACCCCCACCCTGATCCAGGACACTCTTCAGGGCAAACCAGCCAGCCCCCACCCATGCACCAGGCCTCTATCCTATCTAATAAAAGAGTAATATGCAAATTGACCATCACTCCAGTACACAAGATGGCTGCCCCCATGTGGACACAAGATGGCTGCCACAAGATGGCCAGCAGGGGAGGGCAGTTGAGAGGGACCAGGCCTGCAGGGGAGGGCAGTTAGGGGGGACCAGGCCTGCAGGGGAGGGCAGTTAGGGGCAAACAGGCTCGCAGGAGAGCACTTAGGCATCAATCAGGCTGGCTGGGGAGTGGTTAGGGGGTGATCAGGCTGGCAGGCAGAAGCAGTTAGGGGCAATCAGGAAGGCAGGCAGGCAAGCAGTTGGGAGCCAGCAGTCCTGGATTGTGAGAGGGATGTCCAACTGCCCATTTAGGCCTGATCCCCGTAGGGGTCCCTTCAGGGGTCCCAGATTGGAGAGGGTGCAGGCTGAGCTGAGGGACACCCTCGCCCCATGCATGAATTTCGTGCACCGGGCCTCTAGTATATATTTAAAAGGCTAATATGCAGTGTCCCCTCGGGAGTTCGACCAGGAGACTGGGAGTTTGCTCGCTATGATGTGCGCTGACCACCAGAGGGCAGTGTGGAATGAAGGAAGACCCCAGCCGGCAGCCAGGGAAGGAAGGCCCTGATCGGCCCTGATCACTAGCCAGGCCTAGGGACCCTACCCATGCATGAGTTTTGTGCCCTGGGCCTCTAGTAGAGTCAATAATATTTGTGAGCAGGAACCAGCGATCTTTTTTGTCAAAGAAAGGAGGGGGCTGCCAGCTTGGGCTCCTCCTCACCCCGCCCCTTCCTCTGAATTAGCCAATCGTACAGTTACGTGAATCTGAGCTTTGAGTTCTGACCAATCAAGTCAGAGTCAGAGTGAGGGGCAGGGCAGACCATGTTAGAATAAATCCCGAATGGACTTCCCAAATAAAACTCGAATGGACTTTCTGTTGGGTGTAGTTTGCCCATGATTTTCAGCCGGCATGCACCCTTCTGCAGAAGTAGATTTGGCTTGCCAATCCAGTTTCACATGTTTGTGTCATCCTCATGACACCGTTGCCGAGCATTTCTAATATGTTGTAGTAACTAGAGGCCTGGTGCATGAAATTTGTGCATGGCTGGCGATCAGGGCCCATATGTGGGGTGATTGGGGGCCCCTGCTTGCACCTGCCTTGGCCTGGGACTGCCTGCTCACCAGCCCCGCCCCCACAGTCTTTGGGGTGACTGGTGGGGCGATCGGGCCCCCGCTTGCACCTGCCTTGGCCTGGCGCTGCCCGCTCACCGGCCCTGCCCCCCTGCTGCCAGTCGCCATCTGTGGGGTGACCGGTGGGGCAATTGGGGTCTCCGCTTACACCCCCCTTGGCCTAGCACCACCTATTCACCTGCTCCACCATCCTGCCAGTCTGGCTCTCATTGGGGCCCATCAGGGCTGGCAGCGCCTCCACTACTGCCCACTGCCAGGGCTACATTGTCGACACCTGCCATGTTCTGCGCCGCCCCCTGGTGGTCAGCACACGTCTAACTCCCGGTTGGTCGAACTCCCGCTCGTGGGGACAATTTGCATCTTAGCTTTTTATTATGTAGGATTATGTATGGTGCCATGTGGGTACTGAAAATATTAGGGGGAACATTTTGTAAAGTGTATGATTATCTAACCACTGTACTCTACACCTGAAACTAATACAAAGTAATACTGAATATAAACTAATTAAAAATAAAGCTTTAGTAACTGAAATAATTAAAATTTTCTTTAACTGTTTAATGAGCAAATCCATTTTCTTAAAAATAACATAAGACTCATCAATACTGATATACCAGAAATGGGTTAAATATGTTAGCCATTTACATTTACCCATAATTTCACAAGCATACCCTGGAGATACTGCAGGTTCGGCCCCAGACTACCATGATAAAGCGAGTCATAATCTTTTTGCTGGTGGAAGGTCTTGCCTTCAATTTGTAAAAAACGCAACATCTGTGGAGTGCAATTAAAGCAAAGCGCAATAAAAAGAGGCATGCCTGGACTTATTACCCTGTATCCATTAGGTATCCTTTTTGTATCTGGAGGATACCTTTTGCCTGGGATTTTCTCCAGTTGCACAATTACTTCAGAAATGTATGGTAAATAAAATTACAAAGATTTCTTTGAAATTAGTCCCAGAGAAGAGGTGCCCATAAAAACCTCTTTTACGTTCTTTGGCATGCATAAGACTCCCTTACAACAGTGTCATGGACAAGAGCCCCTATATAATGTGTTAATGAGTTCTTAACACGTTTAGGTAAGACTGCTACTCACTGCCCAAGATAACATGGTTGAGGCAGCTTTAATAATCTGTCTCCTAAGAAAACAGAAGAATGGTTTAGAGAAGCCAAGGTGATCACTTCACTTAGGTTTTGTATTATTACCATCATTTATTGTTAGTCGTATTATCACTAACAACAACCTAGTTTATTTCTAAAAATTTACTTTCTTGCAGTTTGCAAATTCCCTCATCTGCAAATCTGCAGGCAAGATTTTAATTGCATTGCAATTTCCAGTCAAGTAACCATTACCAGGGTTGCTCTTGCCAGGCTCTGCCCTGCGGTGGAGGGACCCTGTGTTCTCTTCACATGCTTATGCTGGATAGTGCAGGGATAAGGCAGGGGTCCTACCTGAAGCAATCCCGGGGTATTTTTAATGTCCTTTAATTGCCGCTCAGGATGTGAGTCAGACCAGGCACAATTGGATCTGGTGACATAGTTCATGACTGCCTAGTGGTGTTTACATAAAGGTGAAGTAGATTTAGTAAGTAAATCTGAAGCTTTTACTAATGTATAATTTATTTTTCATTAACATCTATTGATTCTTAAGTAGTGTGACATTAGTTCCAGTGTACCTTATGTGTTCTATGTCTTTATTTTGTTGTGCTTGTGAGCCCTGGATAGCATTGTTGTGGGGAGAAGGGAGTGGAGGAAATGGAGTTAAGAATTTGACAAGGGCCTTGTTATGATCAAACCGTGATGTTTGATTTTCTAGATGTTTGATTTTCTGAAGACAGTATGATAATGTTAGCAGGTAAAAAATAGGTTGAGTTTAAATTCTTCTCTGCATACATTTGCCGTATGATTCTATTTTGTTTTGTAGTCCTCTAGGTGCTTAGTTGGTGAGAATTTTAAATTTACATGCACATTTTATACTAGTCATTCTCTCATCCTCCCAGCATGGCCAGTGAAGTGGTGGCCGACTTGCCTTCTCTCTTCTGCCTTGAAGTCATTGGAACTTGACCTCAAAGTAGAGGGTTTTTTTGGCTTTTGGTATTTAGTCCAGTGATATGAGCGATGTGGACTCTTAGAAGAGTATTCAGAATTTTAAGATTTGTACCTGACATCTTTTTTTATTGAGTTGTTGACCGTTAGGGGTAGTCATCATTTTTCTCCATTGCAGTCTCTTAGGGTTTTATTTTTTAAATGAAACAGTATGAGGCATCCAAATAATTTCATCATTAATTATGTTTCATTTCCCCTAATTCTTATGTGTGGGTAATACTTATCCTCAAGTGGCCAACATTTTTAATGTACTGTGTACATATATTAAAAGAGTAGAAAAATAGTCTTGGCAGACACTGAAATAATTGGCTTTTCCAGCCAAGATAGGTTTATAAAACATTCTGAAATTTAAGAAGTGAGAGGGAAAGAATTTTTCTTTGCATTAATGTCATATTTTATTAACCCTTTACCTCAGGCTATAAAAGTTTTCTGCAGCTTTTTTTTTATTAGGTAAGCAGCTAGGGGAAGAAGGGTAGTTGGTTTATTCTAATTGTCAAATTTCTTCAGGCTCAATTCCCCTGGCCCTGCTCAGGGCCTGTGGGAGGCAACCAATCCATGTCTCTCTCACTTGCCCTCCCTCCCACCCTCCCTCCCGCTCCCACCCTCCCTCCCGCTCCCACCCCTCTCCTTCTCTTCTTCCCCTCCTACTTTCTCTAGAAATAAAGTGGTAATTTTGAGAAAGGAATAAAAACAACAACATAATTCTGACTTTGAGATCT
Source organism: Corynorhinus townsendii (assembly GCA_026230045.1). NCBI lineage: Eukaryota > Metazoa > Chordata > Mammalia > Chiroptera > Vespertilionidae > Corynorhinus > Corynorhinus townsendii. The sequence goes on along the minus strand of JAPDVU010000004.1, from coordinate 176,097,008 downwards.
ATAATCTTTAATAGGAAACTTTTAAAAACAGCATTTAGAAATATTTGATAGTATCTCATGGTCTGTGATTGGACTGCACTTTTATATTCTTACTAGTACTCATAAAATCAACAGCTTTTCATGATCAGGCATTGACATCTTGTATCTTGCACACTGCTCTGTTAGGAAATAGACTGAGCAACAGTGGTTATTTTGAAGTTAATAGAAATAGTGTACATTTTATACAGAAAAATTGCTTTATATAACATTCAAGGGCTAGTGGACAGGGAGAGAGAAGGGAGGGGAGGGAGGCAGGGCAGGAGCATGTGGGGGGAACAGGAGAGATTACATTGTCCTTTTCCATTTTAGCTAGTAGTTTGGAATACAACTGTAAAGTTAAATTTTTTGGAATTGTTACTACCCCAAGTGGGGATATAAACTATATTGAACAAAATTTATTTAGCCTGTTAAAAAGTCAACCTAAAACTATAGTTAATTAGCTTACATTACATCACTTCTAGTAGAGACTCAAACTGGTACCGAGCTCTATCAGGTGAGCTGACTACTACCCATATGGGGCTTTAAGATAATGATGAGTTTAAATTTCCTCTTAGAGCTAAGTGAGAATAAAACTGGAGGCAATAAATACTCTTGGCCAAAGCCATTAAATGAAAAAGCTGGGAATTCTCCAGCTCTTGACTTAAATTGTTTGTTTATCAGCTGGCGCCTAGTCTGGAGTCAAGAGCTGGAGATTTCTATCTGTGACAGAACTTTGAAACTCTTGCAGGACACTTTCATTTCAACTTAAGGTAACTTGAGTTTATAGCTTTGGCTTTAAAGATTACTAATGATTTACTCATTTCCTTACCATTTAACCAGAGTGGACTTTTTCCCAGGAAGGGATCTGTGTTTATTTAGGGCCTTTGTCTGCCGAGGGATTAAAAGGCAGCCCACCAGCATTGTGAACTTGATGGTAATAAAAGGTCACCAAAACACACCATAAAAACATTCTTACCATGGAATTAATTATACAGTGTAATTTTACAAAGCAGCTCGGTTACTCCAGCCCTACCTTCCCCCATTCTTAAACATTTCATCTTTTAAAAATGAAAGCTTTGTGACAGTTTAGGTTTTTTTTTGGGGGGGGGGAATAGTTTGCTTCTTTTTTGATAATTAAACACGGAGGAATTGGCACCTGCAGTAAATTGCATAACATTTTTAAAGTTTCAAAATAAAAATGATCATTTATTGTTAAACTCTGAGATGAATAACTTGTTTGGGAGGAGGGCAGAGTCGTCAAAAGGGATGGTTGGAGTTTCATAGAACAGTTGAGTTTCTAAAAACCTAAGCCTCGTTAAGAGTTTTTCTGTGCCACCAGATGGCATTGCATCCAAACCTGCTTGTGATAATGGGAGGATTTTAAAATACATTCTTTTTTGTTCACAGGAGGTCATAATATGTTCTCTACATTTTGTTTTTGAAGTTCACGTAAAAGAGCAACTAAATCAGAGTTGATTAAATATCTCCAAAGAACTGAAAAGATTTCCGAACACTGCAAATGTTTGCTTTTAGGTGGTTAATATTGAAATGAAAGTAAATTAAAATGTTGAAACATTTGCAGCTAGCCTTTTTTGTTGTTTAGTAAATGAACATTTAACAGTTTGGTTTGGTTTTGTTTTGCTTGTTAAAACACTCCAGAGAGGATCCTGCCTATGAAAACCCTTACAAATGTTATAAAAATCCCCTCTGCGTGGCCCCGCTCTCCCCCAACACACAAATACACATACACGCTCACACTCGCCCCAGCCCTTATATAAAGTGTCTGCAGGTTTCGCGGTATGGGAATTTATAAAAGGAGGGAAAAGATCTCTGAAAGGTGCAGGTCAGTCTTTCTCATAAGCCTAACTATGATTCATCAGGCCGTTCATGTTCTATGTTTTAGACGCTGTTTTGGGGAAAGTAAATTCCTTCAGTTTCCTGTACTGGTTTTGAGGGACTCTCTTCAGTCTTTTGAATGAACTCATTTTAAGAAAGTGATATGTAAAAAAAAAAAGCTTTTACAATTTTATAAAAGTAAGATTTTTTTCATTAAAATATGTATTAATGCTTTATTTTTACAAACACATAAATTATTTAATCCAACTATCTGGATGCAATGATACGTCGTTAGAATAAAAAAGGTTCGGTGTACATTCTATTGATTTTTAGCCTTTTAAAAAATGTATTTGCCATGCAGAGAGATGCTTAATGCTTAGCTTTGATCATTTATCAAAAAGCTTTATGAAATGGTACTCATTTTATACTCTACCCTCTTCTCTGAGGTTTCTTAGTGTGCACAACCTGTTTAAGAAATGTATATGTTTTCAAAGTAAATGTTTGACCCCCCACCTTGGTGGTCTTTTAAGCATGGGCACATACACGCACACCCTTCTCTTCCCTATATTTTGAATAACTTGGTTAGAATGTATGTTGTACTAAAACTAAATATATACAATCTTCATTATTATGAAGAGAGAACTTTATTTTTTAAATTATGAAAATTTCACATTTGAAAGTAGTCTAGACAAAGGTACTCATGACATTTAACCCTGAATATTTTAGTTTTAAATTTGATACAACAGTCTGCTGCTTAGCTTTGTTGTATGCTGATATTTCTACTTATTTAACATCAAAAGCTGTGTTGGTTTCTCTTTATAGATTGTGCCTGTGTTCTGGAATTGCCTCCTGCTGTCCATGAATTGCTTCTTGGCTTGTTTTGTTCGAATTTCTCACCAGGGTTGTTTTTTTGTTTTGTTTTGTTTTGTTTTTTGTAGCCAGCATTGGAAAAAAAAAAAAAGAATTTGATGCACTAGGATAATAAAAATTACACTGACTATTCATAATTATAATTAAGCTGCCTAGCTCAGCATATCAGTTTTATGCAGTAAGAATAAACACTTGCAAGTCTCATGTGATAATGTGCATCTATATAATTGCCTACAGTGATTCTGTTTTTCTAGTTATTTCTATAATGTTAAATGAATTTTTTGCCAAAATTCCAGAACTCTGCCTTTTTATTTAAAAAAATAATAGGAAAAAATGCTTACTTGTTTGGGTGTATGTAGTTCAGTAATGAAGCATTTAGATTTTGGCTTCTCATTTCAGTTGAAAATAGTATTGGTGTGAGTGTGAAAATAGTATTGGTGTAAGTTACCATGGGAACCTCCACATACATATAAAAGGCAAGACTGTCTAAGTGGAGGAGGAGGGGCTGTGTACTAAAATACCACTAGCTTTAATGATCTATTTTATGTATGTGTTGGGGTACAGGGCAAACTAGAATGAGAAGAGAAAGCAGTGCAGAAAGTAAATGTCAAAACTTAAAACTATGTACTCATACTTCTGCAGTCTCATAGGTAGAAGTGTTTCTTTTTTAATTTAAAATGTGATTCTTAATAATTTATGTCATTTACATATGTTGGGGAGTTTTGCATATATTATTATCATTATTTTTTATACCTTAAACTATGTTGATAGAACATGCTTAACTTACTTGATTTTAGATAAAATAATTAATTTAGTGAAATTTGTTGGAAAGTTAGGATTTTAGTCACTAAGATGGCTTTAATTATAAATTTTATTAAAGATAGTTATCGTACTTAATTCTTTTTTACAAGCCTGAAAATTAGGAAAAAACAACTTTGCCTTTGCTGACTAGGAGACAGTTAATGTGGCTCAATGAAGAGCTGCATTTAGGCTTTACAGTATTGTTAATATTAGATTGCTTAAGTAATTTCAGTACTTTTCTGTGAATATTACATAAGAAGACAATGACTTACTGTATCTGCATGTACAGTATTGTATGGTTTTCTAAGGAGCATAATGAAAAGCTCTGAAGCAAGCATCAGATCCTTTTATATCCCTTAGGGAGCACGTGTGTAGCTGCTGATAAAAATGATCCGAGAACAGCCAATTTAACTACGTAAAGCAACATTTTTATTTTTCGTATATTTAAGTTACAAAACAACAATGAAACTGTGCCAAACATAAGTTAGCCAGGTAAAATGTAGCATTGCTATCACAGTTTTGACCCTGTGGATACTGGTTATCAGATACATATGTAAAAATGAAAAAACCGTTAACCTGACAGAAACTGTTTAAACTTACTCTTTTAGTCATTCCAGAGAAAAAGTAAAGCTGCCAAGGTAATAAAACATCTGGAAGTTTTTAAATTAAAAAGAGTAGTTTAAATTTTAAAAAGGGAGGGGAGGAATGGGAGAAGAAAGTGGCGGGGAGACTGCACGCTGCTCCCAGGCCTGGCTGTGTCTGATGTAAATCCACGCGCGATGCAGATGTGTTGTTCCAACTGCACACAAACAGTCCGGGCATCTCTCCGCGGGTGGGTGAGTGTGGGGTGTTTAGAAGTGAACTGGGACCCAAGGAGTTTGTCATCAGTGAATTCTGTGGCATAAAAAAAGGCAGGGTTGAGAATAAAGAAGAGAGAGTGTTTGCATAGAATTGGTTTTATATGCAAGTAAAACCTTCGAGTGGTGTGAAATCATTCATAACTGAGAGAATGCTTAGTCGTCAGTAATTTTAGTCTTTATTTTTAAAGAGTGAGGCCTCGCACTGTGAAATGCTCAACAACCAAGATACCATATCACTTTTAGGTATACTTTTGGCATATGCTATCTGCTTAGTTTTAAACTTGACTTTTTCAGACCAAGACTGAAAAAAAAATATATATATATATATTTTTTTGGAAAAATAGGTAGTAAGAGGGAGAAAAAGTCAAGTTTAGAAAAAAATACTTGAGAATGAAAGTAAGGACAACATTTACTCTGTTTTTCTGTTTCGTTTTTTGTCTGCTGCTTGTCCTCCGCCTCCCCCCTTCCTTAGAGGAAATCTGACAATCTTAATGGAGTGGAAAGCATAAAAAAAGCACCTAGCCTTATCAATAAGTGCATTCAAAGTAGTTTAACTACCTTTAAAAAGTTTCATAATACAGAATTTTCTAGAAGAAGGCAACTAAGATGTATAAGTACCTCTGGTGTGTTAGGCTGTCATGCTGGATGGTTTGTGTGCTTTAAACCTTTTAGTCTTTATAGCAACCTCATGAAATGCAGATTACCCTTATTTTTTTTTATTTTTTTACTTTTTTGGTGAGGAAAGGAATGATATGACAACGTGCAATCATTATAAGAATTTGCCGGATATAACAAAGACATTTTAGGTAGAGGATTTTATGCTAGGACTAGTACTTTCAAGTTTGGGATTTCTTTTGGTGATAATGAGAAAGCTTTGACGTAGTTTATTTAAAAATAAAATCAAAGAAAATACTTTTTCATGCTCCATTGATACCACCATTCACTGACACCACCAAACCCCCCCCCCCAAAAAACCACCAAAATATAGAAAAAAATATTAGCTGACTGAAAGAGTCCACTTAGGTAATTTAAAGCAATTTAGTTTTTAGTTTTATATGCTTGAATTTAGTCAACCACAGGAATAAAAGGGACAAGAAAATGTGGAAACAGAAGTGAAAACCACAAGTTTCAAACTTTCTAATACAACTTCCTTGGAAGGTCTTTTAGAATTTTCGGTATTAAAAAGAGCCAAAGGCTAACTTATTTAGCTATGTAGTCAGAGTATGTGTACACAGGACAGTTTCCCATAAGTTTTCTCTTTTAACTTGTGTTTCAAAATTTTTCTTTCCCAATATAAGTTATTTAGTTAAATATACAGGCAGTCTTCGGGTTACGTCGGACTCCATGTATGTCATTTCATGGTTACGTCACCATCTCCCATTTATTTATTAAAAAAAAAGATCCATCATTTCGACGTATGTACGTATGTGCTTTTTTAAAATTTTTTATTTTATTTATTTACCACAAGTAAAGGTCAGGAATTGTTCTCTTTCTTTTAAATTTTGTTACTGTTTCACTTCATTACTGCTGAGTTTGTGCTCCATGTGAGTGATGTACGTGGTTATGTAGTTGGGTTCCGACTTACAGCGAAAATCCCGTTATGTCGCTGTAGGAACGGATCTCTGACATAACCCGAGGACCTACTGTACTTCAACAACTTTTAAATACCAAAAATTGGCTTTTACAAAATATTAGTGGGAGTCTCAGAGTGCTTGTATACTTTAAAAAATGTTTTTATTGAATTTATTTTTAAATATATATATATATATATATATTTAAGGAAGGGAGAGGGAGAGAGAGGGAAGCATCAATGATGAGAAAGAAACATCGACTAGCTGCCTCCTGCACAACCCCCGCTGGGGATCGAGCCAACAACCCCGGCGTGTGCCCTAACTGGGAATTGAACTGTGATCTGGTTTCTAGGTCAGTGCTAACCACTAAGCCACACCAGCCAGGCCATGTATACTTTTTAAAGTATGTTTATAATATTCAGCATTAAGACCTACCACTAACAGTGTATCAAAGCTTATTGCTCAATAATAATAGTAATAATAATAGAGGGTAGTATTTAGTCTTATTTGACATTATGATTATCATTTTATATTTTACTGAAATAATTATGTATTGGGGATTGATGATTTTCATCTTGTTAGTATTTTAAATACCTCTCAAATACAATTCTGCAGTAATATTATGAAAATAAATCTGTCAATAGCTTTTAACAGGTTTTTAAGAGTAATAGGGTGTGTGTGTTTTAATAGTTTAATCTAAATATGACTGTGAAAGATTCTTTCACATACCTAATTCAGATTATGTTAAAAAATATATAACAAATGGGTTTGTTAAAAAATATATAACAAACCCATATTCATTATAGCTTAACTATAAAACATAGGTTCATTGAAGGATATAAGAAAATATGTTTATGATATTTAAAAAAAATTGGTCTTTAGAGAGGGAGGAAGGGAGAAGGAGAAACATTGATATGAGAGAGATACATCGATCAGTTGCCTCTTGTAACCTAGGTCTGTGCCCTGGGGATTGAACCTGCCAGATCTGTGCCATGACCTTCCCGTGCACAGGATGGTGCTCCAACCAACTGAGCCAAACCAGCCAGGGCTGTGACATTTTGCTTTGCCAGTTTTTCCCTGCGTTTTATACAGATCAAGTATGCTGGAGAAGGAAAGGCTAATGTATATGTGGGAAACAAACTGAACCCAGCCACCTCCTATTGTGCATATTCTAAGGATGAGAATTTCAAGTGGTTAAGTATGTCTGGCTTCATCCTCATAGATTTCTAGCTTCAAACATGATCGACATCAGTTTAGAAAGAGTGAAGAGGAGGCCTTTCTTCCCCTTATATTGGTGTATTCAACAGGGGAAAAACCAGCCGATACTCTTGTTATAGCTCTGAGCACTACGGAAGGCCTTGTACCAGTTCCCAGATTGTTTTGGAAGTCATATGTGAATATTCTTTCACTTGTTAGTTTTTTTTATTCCATAGATTTTCAACTTGTTATATACCAAATTGTTTCTAGAAATGCTTACTAGATGGATTGCCATGAAAGGAGAAGGTAGAAAGGCAGAGCATATTGGCAAGAAATTTCTGGAAAAAAGAAATTAGAAAAGATTTTCTGACCCTAATCCTTACTGAGGTAAAGTTCCAAGGGACTGATGATGATTGCTGGTCAGAAAATTGTCTAATGGATAATGATGCAAACTGGAGTTTAGCCAAGTCTTGTTTTTGTATGGTTTTGTTCTTTCTTTTCCTGTTGTTGGTTGTATTAGAAGGGACCTTTAGTGGGTCTTCTGATTATGGCAGGATGGAGGTTAAATTTAGCATTGCCTGACTTCAGTGATGTTATCTTTTCCAACCAAAGTAGCCTATAATAATGAGATTCTTCATCAGAAAAAAATGAGCAATTCTTGATCTTTACATCAGTTTTAAGAGGTGATGTGTTTGTTGCAGATTGAGGTTGTGACTTTAAAAGGGTGAACTGTGCTATTTCAGGAAGTACACTAATGTGAACATGCGACTGTTTTCAGGAAGGAGAGGTAATATGGGAAAACGGTAGTAAGGAAGGTAAAGATAAATAGGACACCTAAAGAAGAACACCCATTCTGTTTGGTTGTTTACGGGAGAGGACGAGGGAATTTGCATGCATTATCAATTGTATGTGGGCTTAAAGTTGAAAAAAATAAGAGGAAAAACAGCTTCAGAATGGTAATTATGATGTCCTGGCTGAGCGCCCCTTATTAAGTGTGTTTGCACTACAGTTGATCACCAAAATAAACTTTACGTAAATTCCAAAATAAGGAGTTGTTGGCTTTTAATGTGTGGTATGCGTCGTGTGAATATGAGGGCCACACTTGGGGAATGAGTTTGGGGGAAAGGTACTGCGGAAATAAGCTGTGTGTGGTTTAATGCCCTGTGTTCTGTTTCCCACTCACTTTCTGTTGACATCATAGATTGCATCTGTGTGGCTGTGCATCTTCACCTGGCTCTTCTCCCCTTCCCGGCCAAAACGAGATTTTAGCCTCTAAGGAATGGAGGGTATTTTCCTGTTATTTCCTCTACATTTCGTAGTAACTTAAGCTCTGTAACTCCCCACCCCCCACCACTGGCAGTACAAATGAAGGTGATATCCTTCCTTTTACTTGTCTGAATTTTAAAGGTTTTGATTTGTTGCATGTTGATACCACAATGTACACAATTACAAAGGGACCAACAGAAGGGACTTACTAGTACAATTTGTCATGTAAACCATTTTTGAGGAGGGAAAGAAAACCTTTCCTAAAAAAGAAGGCCCTTATCTTTTGAAAAATTGCTATTTAATTTTATTTGCATTACTTTCTCATGCTTATTTTAATCATAATTTTTAAAACTAACATAAATGTAAAGGATTTGAAGTAACGTTTAGGTTAAAAATCAATCAATTGCATCTGTTTCCGCTGAAATTCCTTGAATAAAGTTCCCAACTTTTAAACTCTCTTTAAAATGGACATAAGGAAGGCATTGAATAAGCTTTTTTCTCGCTGGACCCCAAACCACCGATTTGCTGGACCGTTGTTGGTGCGTACTCACATGGAAACACACTTTTGACACGGTGTTTGCTTTCTGAAGGGCTCCTTAGTTGTTCCCTCCCAGGAATGATCTGAAATGGATGGACTAAAACCTCGTATTCTCTTAAGGCGTTCTGCAGCTCACCTTGGTTTGAAGGGGCGACTGTGTTGTTACATGTCTAGTTTGAGATGGGCCACTTGGTCTTTCTTGGTCATGCTTCTGAGTGGGCATACTTTCTGCTTTTCTTTCCAGGGTGCACTCAGTACGTAATTACTGACAGGGATTGGTGACAGAGTTTGTGTGGGAAAGAGGTCCTTGTTTCCTGTCTTTGTTGGTACTTGTGGGTTCCTAATCTCCTAAGAGTCTTGGGATGTAGATCAGTACATCACAAGTAGGAGTGGGTAGTTTTTTATGGCGAGGAAGAGGGAAGAAGATAGTATTGAAGCAATTCCTGTCTAGGTCTGCAAAGTGCAGATTGCACTTCTCTTTCAGTGGTGTTAGGTTTATAGCCCTTTTTTTGGAAAGTGCCATTAAGTGTAGGGAGACCTTTATCTTTCTCTGTTTTGTTGTAGCAGATGGAGTTGTCCTCTGGTGGCTTGCTAGGTATGATAAATGTTGTACTAAAACTGCTTGGTGGAAGTTTGATCTGGGAAGATTACTATTGCCTTCAGTTTCCTGAAGAAAATGGAATCATAGCATTCAAACTATGGGACAGACAAGCCCATCAGCAGATCAGCAATAAGAAGGTGTACTTTTCATTGATGCTTATGATTTCTTTTTCATCTTTTAACTGTTTATTGTATAATATGAAACTACAAAAGTAAGACTGCTCATTTCCATGTACATTTCATCTGTCCAGTTGTTTCGATTACAGCTCAAACCTACATGTGAATACAGCCATCTGGATTCCGATGTAACGTCTGTAATATTGCATAGAAAAGGCACAGCTCTCAGGTCTGTGGGGAAAAGTTACACTTCCTTTTCAGACAAAATCCTCCTCAAAACCATGTACCAAATGTCACTATGTGCATCTTTTCCAAAATCTTGGTTGTTTGCTTGTATGGACTGCACTTCACTTCCAAACTTATTATCCCAAAGGATGTCCAAAATTTTTATTGGGTTTGTCTGCAATAGCATTTGATCCTGGCTAATTTTCAAGAAACATTTAGACTCATTCTTAGAAGCACTGAAAACAATTGTACCCAAGCAGGAACATACACCTCACTGTTCATTGGCAATTAAAGGAAATTAACCATTTACAGCCAGAATAGGTCAGTATGCTTTTTTCGATATTTTCATGAAATGTAGAAAGGCCCAATCAAGGATTTTAAATTAAGATAATTCATGTAAAGTATCAATTGCTACACAAGGTAGAGTCTGTCTTTTTTTTTTTTTTTTAAACATCTGTCATTTAAGAAGGCTGCCCAGTGGTATTCATAATTCATTGTTTACCACAAAGGTGGTTAATAAATTTAAGCTTTAAAAACAATCCATAAGTTGGTACTTTTGCTCTTTGGAACTTATTTAAGAAATTTTCCTTGAGAAAGACATGCTGCGTGGGGCTGGGAGCAGACACCCATTGAATATTAAGAGCTTTGAATTTGAATTAATTTTCCCCCCGTAAGTTATTTATTCCTTTTTTTTCTGTGTAAATATATTTATTGTACTGTGGAGTTCTAACAACATCTGGATCGTACCATGTGCAGAATGTATGGTAGGAATGTATTCTCTTGTAGGAATGTCAATCTGTACTAAAAGTGAGGGGTCCGAGCCAGACCCGCCCCGGTCATCTCATCATATGCCCAGTCCACATTCATTTGTACTCTTTTCTCTAATGTGGGTCTATTTGAAATAAGCAAAAGGTATGGGTGAGGAATGTTTCAATACTTCCAAATTTTTAAAGAAGATGAAGCATCAAAGGGTTGCTATTTTAAAATGTTTTTTAGTAGCACTTTCTCTCTCGGACAGAAGGGGTAACCACACCACACCCTTGTTCACATCACAAGCTGAGAACTAGCCAGAGCCTCCGCTACACCTCGAGTGTCTTTATCAGTTGAGCTTTTTCTTTTTCTTTAAAGAAAGTTTAGGAATAAAAACCAGAAATGGTGATCAGTTTTGTCTGAAATAATATAAATGCTAGAAATAGTCAGAACTTTTTCCTCGGAGCGTACAGGGACAGATGTCTACACAATGAAAAATTGTTCCTATTTTATAAAAGGACTAGAGGCTCGATGCACGAAATTCATGCAAGAGTAGGCCTTCCTTCCCCCGGCTGGCGGCACTGGCTTCCCTCTGGCACCTGGGACCCGGGCTTCCCTCACAGCCCAGGCTTCGTCCGCAAGGACATCCAGTCTAATTAGCATATTATACCTTTATTATTAAAGACCAGTGGCCCAGTGCATGAATTCATGCACTGGTGGGGTCCGGCTGGCCCGGTGTCGGGGGGGCGATTGGGGGTGAAGCTGGCTGGGGGGAGAGGCTATGGGCCGAATGGTGTGGGGGGGCCTATTGGGGGCCAGTGGCCTGGGGTATGGGCCAAGGGTGGTTGGCCGGCCGACCCTGCTCCTGATCAAAGTGGGGGGCCAATTGGGGGTGGAGCTGGCTGGGGGGAGGGGCTGCAGGCTGATCGGGGTGGGGGAGGCCCGTAAGGGGTAGAGCCAGCTAGGAGGAGGGGCTATAGGAGGTTGGCCAGCCAACCCCGCCCCCTATTGGGGTCAGGGGGAGCGATCGGGTGGGGCCAGTGGGGGGGAGGGGCTATGGGCCCATCATGGTGGCGGGGGCCCATCAGGGGCGGGGCCGGCCAGGGGCAAGGGTCACACAGGGGCATTGGCCGGCTGCCCTGCCCTTGATCAGAGTGGGAGAGGCCAATCAGGGGTGGGGCTGGCTGGGGGAGGGGCCATGGGAGGTTGGCTGGTCGGCCCCACCCCTAGATCTGGCCGGTTCACTGGCTGCAGTGGACATCACAGCGACTGGTCATTCTGGTCGTTACAGCGTTCTGGGGACTGGCTTTTTATATACATAGGCGAGAGCAAAGAAATTATGCAGTCTCTTGTGCTCACAGAAGGCTTATGCAAGGGACATGGTGTTGAATCTTATATAGCATATTTCTCCATAGTTTTATTGCTAAAAGAATTCTTTGGGCATATTTCTAATATTCTAAGAGACATTCTCTTTGGCCACATCTTTGTTCCTTCAATTTTGATTAATTTGACTAGTAGTATTTTTAGAAAATTATGTGCTTCTACTAGCTTTTATGCCAGTTTGTGGTTTATCTACACTGGAATTGGAAGATGTTAGCTACCACTTAGCTACTGTAGTGAAATAAACGTTTGATTCTTTGAATCCTCCTGACAAACTTGTTATTAAAAACAGGTAGGAGTTTCTCACCAAATTACCTGGCATTCAAAGATAGAGTTTTTTCCTAGATCAGTTGGATATAACTGGTAGTAAAGTTGTAGCCTGACCTGTAAAACTCCCTCTTCCAGCTCCGTTATCTTCTGTGTTTTATCTTTTATGTATTCCTAGCTTTGGTAGTTAAGGGCAGCATAGTAAAGAATAATAGGAGTGTCCGTAGTCTTAAGTCTTGTCTTTAAAATGGTGTTGTAGAAACCCTCATTGGAAAGGAAGTGGTCTTCGTGGCATCTGAAGGTAACTCCGGTCTGTCTGTGGTTACGGCATGTGATGTACAGAATGCGAAAGAGTCTGATTAGGGGTTCGGGCGGTACCTCCCACAACGATGTGGCCTGTGGAGGAGGCATGTACATTGGTTGCAGGCTCGATCCCCAGCCCTGGTCAGGGCCTCTGTGGGAGGTCCCTCTCTCACAGAGATGTTTCTCTCTCTCTCCTCCTCCCTCCCTCCCTCCCACTCAAAAAGGGGGGGGGGTTCTTTTTGCAACTTATTTTTTTCGTTTAATGTCTTTTAATGTATAGTAGATTTATTTTACACTTTTTAATTACAGAGTTTTCTATTATGTAGGCAGATTTCTATTGCAAAAATGCAAATCTGAATATTCTTGAATATAGATCTTTCCATGTATAGCACATTTATCAGTAAGAGAAATGCTAAGCAATGGAATTGTGACTCAAAAATTTGTTTCTTTTTTTTTTTTTTTTAAAGTGTATTTTCAATTTTGGTAAACGTTACAAAAATTTCAACGAAGTTTATACTGTCATCAACAGCGGAAGAAAGTATTTCTTCATACTCTTGGCAATATTATCTGTACATTTCTTTTCTAGTCTGATAGTCTAAAAATGGCAGAGTGGTTTTGATTTTATTTCTTTATTTTCTTCAAATTGTGACGTTAATTTGAGCATTTTAAGAATGTTTATGGCCATTTATTTGTAGTTCTTCTTTTCAGTGATTGCTTCTCCCTATCCTTTGGGCTGGTTTTTACTGGATTCATTCGTTCAGCAGCTATTTGTTGATTAGAATGTGCTGGGCACTGTGCTAAGCATTGATCCTTTCTAATTGCTATGTTTGAGTATTAAATGCTCATTCATTGATTCAGTAAATATTTATTGACTGTCATATACTAACTACTAGCCTAGGCTTGGGAATACACATCAAAGAGAAAGCACACTCCATACATATCTTTCTGCGTTCAGGGAGGTTATATTTTAGTGAGTGTGAATATGTATGAGTAAATATATTTATTGCAGATATTTTCTTCCAGTTTGTCCTTTCTTTATTCATTTTGTTTATATGTAGTACTTTTTGAAATACAGAAGCTTTGAATTTTTATGTGGTTAATTAAATTTGTCAGTCTTAACTTTTTATAACTTCTGAATTTTATGTCCTCACATGGAGGGGGGGCGGGGCGGTGGCATTGCCTGGCTGCCTTGCCCTTGATCAGAGTGGGAGAGGGGTGGGGCTGACTGGGGGAGGGGCTGCGGGAGGTTGGCTGGCCGGCCCCACCCTTAGATTTGGCCAACCGTTCACTGGCTACAGTGGGCTCCTCCCCCCCCCCCACACACTCCTATCAGGGACAGGGCCATACCCTCTCCAAGAATGTAAAGTTTTTAAAAATTACACATTTTGCTTTTAGTTGAATTTATTTTTTAAAATGTAAACCTTTGATTCTTTTGGAATTATTATAGTGGAAGCTATGAAGGTAGAAAACTAGGTTACTTTTTTGTTTATAAATGTGAGAAATATTGATTTCTACATATTAATATGAACTCTGCTTAGCTTTTGAATTCTCTAATTGTTTCTAGTAGTTTTTCAGTGGTCTCTGGGGTTTTCTGGTTCTAAAAATGATAATTTTGTCTCTTCTAAGTTTTAGATCTCTTATTCCTGTTTTAACTAATTACTTTGGTTAATACTTCCAGAACAATTTTGAATAATAGTAGTAATAACAGGTGCCCTTGTCATGTTCCTGACTTTAATGAAAATACTTTTATGGGCTTGATCTTAAACACAGTAGTAGCTTTGGGTTTGAGGGAGATTATTAAAAAATTATGTTGAGCAAGTAGCCCATTCTTATTTTAATGTGTGTTTTCATTATTCATTTCCTCAACAAATATATATTATGCTTCTGGTATGGGTCAGACACTGCATTGGCACTAGAAAGTGAACAGTTGGCCTAGGCACAGGCCCTGTCCTAATTGAATTTATAATCTAGTTGAGGGGAGACAGATACTAATCTTACACTCTTATAATCATGAAAAGCTGTACAATATTTTTACTATTGTGATGCATTTGCTATAGGAGTGTGTAAATAGGAAGGTTATTTTCTTGTAGGTTAGGAAAGTGTTGGAACCACTAACCATTGATTTGTGATCTTCAGGAAGGGAACGAACTAGGTAGACACAGGGGAAGAACAGTCCAAGCTGAGGGTGGGCACATTTGAAGGGAAGTGTGGTGTTGGATGAGGCTGAAGAAAGAGGCAGGCTATCAAGACCCTTTTAGTCATGCTACTCATTTTGTTCTTTATACTGAGAACAGTGGGGAGCCATAGAAAGTTTTAAGTAGGGGGGCAACATGATCGGATTTGGGTTTCTAAAAGATTACAGCAGTGTGGAAATCATTTTAAAGTCAGGGTGAGGGTAAAAGCTGGGAGACTAATTGGGAGGTTAGTGCAGTAGGCCAGGCAGAGTTGGTGGAGTGGAGTTCGAGAAAAATGGTAACATGATTGTGTTTTTGGTTGTTTTCCTAAAAGTACCCGAGGTTTAGGCATTATAAGAAGTCAGTCTATAAAATTCACCAAAAACAACTTACAGGATGGATGGAGTCAGGTGGAGGTGCAGCTTTTAAATGAAGAATATCTAAGTGGGTCCCAGTAGTCTGTTTTAATCTGGTCCTCCATTTCTTCTCATCTTCTCCTTTTTTGTTTCATGACCTGAATGAAAATCCAGTCTGTTTTCACCAGATATCTATTCTTTATTCTTCCACATCCTTTTATTCTGACAACATTTAGTGAGCAAACTCCTGTGTGTCAGGTACTCTGCCGAGTTCTGGGGAAAGGGATGAATGGGCCCTCAGGGTCAACATAATGTATTAGGTCAGGCAGATGCATATTCATAAAATAACACATTGTGCTGAATGTAACATACAAAACATACAAAGTGAAGTTATTGATCCATTTGGGGGTATCTCTTGGTTGGCATTTTGAAATAGGTGAGGTCCAATTTACATTTTAAAAGATAAGTAGAAACATGCTACGGAGAGATGGGGAGGCATGTTTTCAGGCAAATGGAATGTAGCATGTGCAAGAACACAGAAACATGAAGTATGGCAGTTTGATATTTCTGGATTTTGATGTTTCTGGTTGTAAATGGAGGAGGAAGTGGCAAAAATAGAGATGGGCCAGATTGGCAAGACACCATGAAGTTTATCCCAGAATCACTGTAAAAAGAAGAGTATTTACATTGAGTGGGGTTGGGGGGAGGGTGTAAAAAAGGATAGCATGAGAAATTAAGATAGCAGTGTATTTAGTTTTTAGAAGCCCATGACTCCATTAAAAACTGAAGTCTTTTCACTTAGATTAACAAGTAAGTTGTTAGACAAAGTTTCAAGAAGGCAGATTTAATTGTACTTCTAAGAAAATACCATCTTTTGTAAATGCCTCATGTCATGTGTAAATGCTTGCATATAATAAAACGAAATAATGAAAAGGCCTATGTCATTCCTTGGAGGCAGTCAGAACTTTCAGTGGGCTCAGGGATATGTAAGTGAGCCGAGAGGCCTCAGGTCCTCACCAAACTTATACTTTACTTTCAGGGAGACATGAGATTTGTGGAGAATTTTTCAGTACTCTTGATTGTACTCAATTAATTGAATTTATGTAGTGCCTCCGTTTAGAGAAACTGAAAGCTAAGCTTAAAATTAAAAACTTAAAGACTTAGATGAGACCATTTTATACTAAAATATGGTAGTGTTATCATTTAAGTCCCTTAAAAAGAAAAACTAAGGTAGTTCTTTTGCAGTATTAGCATTTATTCTGAGCTGTCCTAACCATTTCTCTGTTCCTTGAAAGAGATAGTCAAGGATTAAAATTGAAGGGCTGGAAATATAATTTAACTTAACCATTCATGGCAGTATCTTTTATTTTGTTTTTTTGTTAATCCTCATCCGAGAATATTTTTCCATTGATTTTTAGAGAGAATGGAAGAGAGAGGAAAGACAGAAAGATACAGAGGTGTGAGAGAAACACATCGATTGGTTGCCTCCTGCACGTGCCCTGACCAGGGCCCAGGCCAGGGCGGAGCCTGCAACCGAGGTACGTGCCCTTGACTGGAATCAAACCCAGGATCTTTTGGTCCACAGGCTTACACTCTACCTACTGAGCCAAACCGGCTAGGGCCATGGCAGTATCTTTCAAATGTGATGAGAAAGTACCTTTTTTTTTAGTCTATCCAAGCCCCTTTATTCTTTTTCTTTCACTTTTTAAAATAATTTTTAATTAAATTTATTGGGGAGACATTGATTAGTTAATATAGAGGTTTCAAGTGTACATTTCTATGATACATGATCTGTATATTGCATTGTGTGCCCACCATTCAAAGTCAAGTTATCTGTCATCATATATTTGGCCCCCTTTACTCTTCGCTAATCCCTCACCCCCTTCCCTCTGATAACCACCATACTGTTGTCTGTGTCTATGAGTTTCAGTTTTATATCCCACATATGAGTGAAATCATATAGCTCTTAGCCTTTTCTGACTGATTCGTTTCCCTTAGCATAATATCCTCAAGGTCCATCCATGTTGTTGTAAATGGCAGTGTTTCATCTTTTCTTATGGCTGAGTAGCATTCCATTGTGTATATGTACCACATCTTTATCCAGTCATCTATGGAAGGGCACTTTGGTTGTTTCCATGTCTTGGCAACTGTGAATAATGCTGCAGTGAACCTAGGGGTGCATATATCTTTGTGAATGAATGTTTTCAAATTTTTAGGTAGATACCCAGAAGAGGATTGCTGGGCCATATGGTAACTTATTTTTTTGAGGCATATCTCAATAAACAAGAAAAATCTCAAAAAAGTGCTTTTCTAATCCCAAGTGCTAATATTATGACCAGACTTTGAAGAAAGTGATATTTCAGGCTTACAGAAGTAAGTGAGATCTTTATCTAGGACTATGAAGGGATTAACAGATACCTTCCCAGTGCTAACCAGCTGAGGCGGAGATAGAGGTAGAGCTCTAAAGGGACCAGATGGGTGTTGTTAAGTAATAGCAGATGTTGCTTTTAAAGTCTGCGGACCAGAGGTCTGTTAAAGTACAGTGCTCATTTGTGACTGACTGAATTCAATGAGAAACTTTTATATTTGTGCTTTATGCTTCTGAAAGGATCAAGAAGAAACTATTCAGATGATTAAGAAATCTGGGGATCGGTGTTTTTGCTTTGTAAATTCTGATTAACTAGTGGGGCAGCAAAGTAGTTATAGTATGAAAGTATATTGGATAAACTGAAAAGAATGCTTGTATTAGGAATCTGAAGACAGATTTGCGTTCCACTGTTTCTACTACTCATGTGGCTTTGGGTAAATTAACTTCTCTGAGCTTCTACTTTTCTGGATGTAAATAAAAGTAGTAAGAGTATTAATCCTGAGTCTATCTATGTTAATTATTTCAAGGCTTAAATGAAATAATGTATAAGATGAAAACTCTTAATTGGTCTGTAAAATATAACCATTGAATCTCCCCGAGTAATCATATTCCTTTCTGTAATGCAATTTTAAGGCCTTTAGTTTTTGTGAAAATCAACTAATGAAATTTCTATCTTTCCTTTTTTTTTTTTTTTAATTCTCTCATCAAAACCCCAACTTCAGAGTAGACTTTACCAGGATGTTCTAACATAATCAGAGTGGAAAGACAAGACATGCATTACTCTTTACATGGGAATGTTGTAACCCAAATCACACTGTGCTTCACAAAACAATACTTTGCAGGGGTCCTCAAACTTTTTAAACAGGGGGCCAGTTCACTGTCCCTCAGACGGTTGGAGGGCCGGACTATAGTTTAAAAAAACAACTATGAACAAATTCCTATGCGCACTGTGGGCCTGGGATGAGTTGGCTGCTAAGCAGGACAGGCAGCGGCACCCGGCGGGCCGCTGGCCCGCGGGCCTTAGTTTGAGGATCCCTGCTTTAGAGGTTGGAGAAGGGGGAGCATGATCGATGGGAAGATCATGGGGTTTGGATCCAGGACTCGAGATCAGGGCATTTACTAGTTGTATAGACTCGGGCAAGTTCACTCATTTACAGAATGAACCAGAGTCCCTGCCAGAGAGAAAAGCCTCTCAGAGAACATAACTGTCATCAGTTTAATTCAGATGTAGAGGAGTATTTTCCCCAGACTACATTTACTATCTGGTGACTGTTTTATACCAAGTGGGCGACTTCTACTTTTCTCTTAGTTTCTACAATAAATCGGAGGCATTAGAGTTCGGAGTTAGTTTCTCTGCTGAACACTGACCATTTGACCTTGAGCAAGTTACGTAACATCTCTGTGACTCAGTTTCCTCACTAGTAAAATGGACATTATAAATAATACCTCCTAGATAGCCTTTAGAGTCTTTATTGATCCGTAGTATGTTCTCAAGAGTGTTAGTTCCTCCTATTATTAAGACCACTGTTGGAGTTACTAAGAAGGAAAAAAGTGAAGTTCTATTTAGCTGATAAGAATTTGAGAACCTAGAGGAGTAGTTTAAGGATGAATCCTAGTTACTGATTTTCACTTTGTATATAAAGATTTGGAGGAAAAGATGTTATCCACTGTAAGGGTGGAAAAAATAAACACCTTTTCCTTCCACCCTCCTAAGTTCTCTGGATGGGACCCTGTAAATGAGATTGTCAGAAGACGGATTAACAAGAGAAAAAGCATACACATATATTTAATATTGGTTTTATGAAATAGGGAGTCTTCCTAAAGAAATGAAAACCCAAAGAAATGGTTAAACCTGAATGTGAAAGAGAAGAAAGTGGTGGGAAAATGTGACAGAACAAAGGGTAGTAAACTGGAAAGCTTAGCAAGTCCTGTCCATTGGGATTCTTCTCTGAGTGCCTTGTCTTTGGAGATAACGCTGCTGCTTTCCTCTGGGTATGTGGGGTGGGCAGGCACCCCTCACACGGGGGTCTTGTGAACTACGTCACGGGACAAAAGGGAAGTCACAGAGTCCTTCCTGCTTTGGCTGTGTCTTAGGTTTCTTCAGCTCAAAATATTCAATATGTTTAGGTGGCATATTTTGGAATAGCATGTTCTGAACCTCATCCTACCATAAAAATGAAAACAAATAAAATAAATCTAAGGTTTCCCCTAAGTATAAACATTTTAATAATTTCTAAATGTATTAGAAATATACTTCACTTACCCTTTTTGTTAATTCGAGCTTATAAGTGGAAATATAACATGCTGATAAAATTTTTTATTAGATAAAAAACATTTTCAATATTACCTTATTTCCTAATATTGCCATTTCTTCACTTTAAAAAATGCCATTACTGTGGGATAGCTATATGAGTGAAATAATTTGCATACTGTTTTAATTTTAACTTGTGTTTTTAAAATTTGGTCCCTCGAAGTTAAAAGATATTTGCTTTTAAAAATCATTAAAAATGAAGCATTGGAGAAGCATTTCCTAAACAGTTGGATTTTAGGGCTTTTAGGTCTAGCAGCATATAGGCACTATGCCTTTTCCCATTTCCTCAAGAAGAGGGTGAAACAGTAAAAATAATGAGAGAATATAACATCTTATGCTTTCAGAGTGTTGATTTCTCAGATATAATTGAGGAAATGTTAATAATTTCTAGAAGCAAAATTAAGAATTAAGAGAGTAAATCATCTCAGGTAACAAGATGGTTTTGTGGTATATTTAAAAAATACTATATATTTTATTACATATATTTAAAATCAGTAAGTCCTCCACCCGCTCTTGTCTTACAGGCTTTAAAACCTGAAATATGTTTTAAATTTGGCTTGTGCCTGGCCAGCTGTCTTTTCATTTTTTTTTCAGTTTTGCAGTCAAAAGTGACTGGTTCTTTGCAGAGTAAAGACCCTAAACATTCCTGTGCTGGGAACATTCTTAGGGGCTGGTGTGCCAGTATCATTCTGCACTCTGTAGTACCTGTTTCAGCTGAATTTGCATTGGTATTTGTATGACTCATAAACACACATTTACGTAGACTCTTTCCCTTCTAAACTACTATGCTCAGGTCATAGAAACTGCTAATGTGCAAGTGCAACTGGTGACATACTCATCTTTTTTTCTTACCTTCTCAGTTGTTGAAAATGTCTAATTTTATGATGACATTACTTGGGTGAGAATCTTTGAGTGACAGCTCTATCCCGGTGGAATCTGTTTTCTAAGTTGTCTTCTGAAAGCGTTAGAGATCGTTAAATGCTTTTGAATACTCCTATCCCAAATCATCTTCAAATTATTGGCTGGTTAAAATGAGTGATTAAAAGAGAAAGAAACCTAATGGGGGTGATGGTGAAGAGGGTATGTGCAGAGGAAGGAGAAAAATGTGGGGAGAGGGCGGTGCTGGCTGGGAGGGCAGTGGGGGACGTAGATAAGGCAGTGCCATCATCATGGACTTTACTCATGACATGGCTTGTCACTTCTTCCCTTTTAACTTAAAAATGGATATTAGCAAAAGTACTACTTTGACATTTTCTGTTATAACTCATTTTTTGGATCCAGTACAACTTGTTATACCAGACTTTTCTTTCGGTCATTAAGATTTAAATTTTGTGTTTCTGGTAGTAAAATCATCCCTGTCAAGTGTAAGGAGGCTGCCACTTTAACACTATTTCATGTCTAATGGGAAGGTTTTCTTTTGTAATTAATTTTCCTCTGAGCTCTTTGTGGAGAACAGTAGGCCACTGCAGAGAGGTTAGAATACCATGGACTTTGGCTGCTCAGCTTTAATGATACAAGGGAATAGCAAAGCAAGAATAAATGAGGTACTTTTTGGTGTGCAAAAAATCTGAACTGATTGTCAGTGTGAGGCTGGTTGTAGGAGCAGTTAACCAGCAGTAACAGGGCACACTTGAGTAATTGAATTTGCATAACAAGGCTGGCTGAAGAGATCTGACAGGCATAGAGATTTGTCTAGCTAGAGAGCTCCAGATGGACGTGACCACGCAGCAGCTGGGTGGCACGCTGCTCAGCATGGACAGCACCGCCCAGACTGGCAGCTGGACCCTGGCGACTGCAGGGCTGTGGCAGGCCAGCTGGTGGCTTCTGACAGCCAGTGGCCCTGAAAGAGAGTCTTTGTATAATGGCTTGTCAGGGTATTGGACCTGCAGGGAACGGCAGGAGAATGTCACAAGTCACCATTGAGGGTTGTTAAGCTGAAGAAGTCTGTCTCAGGAAAGCAGAGGTGGTCACCGTTGCAACCACAAAGCTAAAACACCTTCCAGAGTGGTTTCCCTCCTTCACATGAGTATAGCCCCCCACCCCTTCTTAACACATTTGCTCCAGACAGCAGTCATTATGGATTAGGTTGTATCCTTAAAACCTGGAAACCACGTTGTCCACCTCCCTGAGAGCCAGTGCTGACTATCGCTTGAAGTGGAAAGGAATATTGCTTTTCATGGTTTCCCTCTGTCTGCATATTTGCAACAAGGACATCTTGGTTTTTGGAAAATGAGTGATAATTTAACAATTTGTCTTTGATTTATTGCTCATAGTTTAAAGAATAAACTGCAGAGAAAATGGGTGAAAATGAACGGGTATGAAGTCGGTTTGCTCATGTTTCCCCACCCCACCCCCACCTCCAGGTGGACTGCATTTGTGTGGAGGAATTATATACAACCATCCATCTTCTCAGATTAGAATAAACGTGGAAGAAGGCCAGCTTTGTGCTTGCTGTTCATAAAGTTCACATCTGTGTTCTTGAATTGAGAATTTTGCCATCTTACAACATTTCCACTCTAAAATAATTATGTAACCGGACAATACAACTTTTTTAAGGACAGGAAAACTCCACTTACTTCGGAAGCATTTTCCAGTGAAATGAGAAACTTGCTGTCAGAAGCCCCAAGCTCGCTTACTTGTAGTACAACCAAATTCTAATGGAACAGAGCAGTTCATACTGAAGCAACTTGGCCTTTGTGCCTAGAAGAACCATCAGAGAGTTAGATTTTCAAACTTCAAATTGGCAAAGATTCAAAGTCTGTTCTGAACAAAGGGAGGGGAAATGCATAGCTTCATAGACTGCTGTTGGGTATGTAAATTACTTCAACCAATTCAGCGAACAGTTGGAATGTATGCATCAAAAGCTTTAAAAAAATATGTTAATAATTTAGTAATTCTCCTTCTAAGAGCTTATCCCCCCAAATTAAGAGTGTATATAAAGATTTAGCTGTAAGAATGTGCTTTTAGCATTATTAAGAACAATGGTTCTCAGTGCACCATCCATGGACCTCCAGGGGGACCATGAGGTAAAAATTAGATTTATAGTAATACTGATATCACTCACAGTACAAAAGGATTGGCGGGTAAAACTTTTAGGTCTTAGGATGACTCAAGACGGTGCTGTGTCCTTCACTGCCATAGAATGTGGTTTCACTTAAGATTGTCCTTGATGAAGCAGTAAAAATTGTTAATTTTATTAAATCTCGACCTTTGCATACATGTGTTTTTGGAACAGTCTGTGTAGCACAAAACCACCTTCTGCGGTGGTTCTGTGGTTGTCCTGAGGAAAAGTACTTCGGGGATTGAGTTGCCAGCTGACCTACCTGCTTTTTCATAGAACACCATTTTTATTTAAAAGAATGACTGACATGGCATTTTATAGAAAAAGAACAAAGTGAAACTGCTACTTCTAGGAAAGCATCTGGCAATATTTGTTGCCAATGATAGAATTGGATATTTCAAGCAAAAATTAGAATTTTGGAAACTTGTACCTGATTCTATGATAGCTTCCTAAAACTAAAGACTTTTATGATGACATTTCTGGTTCTATTTAAGAATGTGAATTTCTAATATTGTATCTTCGGAATTTGGAAGATCTCTGTATGATGTCACAGAATTATGCCAAGTAAAAGATTTCCTTTAAAGTGCAAAATAGACAGATTTTTAATGTAACAGATAAAAAAAGTTTATTAACAATTTTAGATTCCACACTGCAACTAGACTTTAATAAATCACCATTTGTCAGGGTTTGGTTTAGTATCAAAGAAGGATATTCACAATTATTTGAAAAGGTTATTAAAATACTTCTCCTTTCTCCAACCACGTATCTGTATGAGGCCAGCTTTACTTTATATACTTCAACCAAAACAGCCTATGTATATCTGCTTCTGTATTCATTCTGGTAAGAAAATTCAGCTGCTTTCTGTGGAGTGAGAATTAAAGAGATTTGCAAAGTTGTAAAGCAGTGCTGCTGTTTGCACTACATTTATTTATTTTTTGCTTTGGAAAGCCTTTTTATTTTCATAAAAATATGTTACATGTAGTGGGTTTATTAAGTGAATTAAATATTTTAAAAATTACTTTTTTAATCTATAACATAGTAAATATTAATAGATGTAATCTACATAAGCAAAAGCTTTGGGGTGCACAATTATATACTATATACTAGAGGCCTGGTGCATGGATTTGTGCACCAGTGGGGTCCCTTGGCCTGGCCTGCGGGGATTGGGCTGAAACTGGCTCTCTGACATCCCCTCAGAGGTCCCAGATTGTGAGAGGGTGCAGGCCAGGCCGAGGGACCCCACCAGTTCACAATCGGGGCCGGGAAGGGACTGCGGGAGGGCTCCAGGGCGTGTCCAGCCCATCTCGCCCAGTCCCAATTGGCTGGACCCCAGCAGCAAGCTAAACTACCCGTCGGAGCATCTGCCTCCTGGTGGTCAGTGCATGTCATAGCAACTGGTCGAACGGTCCAATAGTCGGACACTTAGCATATTAGGCTTTTATTATATAGGGTGCATATATATTTTTTAAAGTTCATTTTTCATACAATATAGTGATTAAACATTGACATACCTTATGAAGTGATCCCTTCAATAAGTCTAATACTCATCTGACACCACAGTTGTTGGTGTCCATGAGTTCTGTCTTTTTTCCTTTTATGTTCCCTTCTTTTTTCTTTTTGTTCAATCCCTCCACCTCCCCCCAACACCCACCACCAAGGTTGTCTGCCTGCTCCATGAGTTTCTCTCTATTTTAATAAATATTTCTTTATCACATTTTCTTTTTTTATGTCTAGTGTTAATAATATAGGTAACATCTACAGTGTTTTGTATCATATAGGACACTATTGATGTAGGTATTGATAGATTATTTATCTTGTAAACAAATGCTGTAAACTTACTGTATCAATAAATATAGTACAGTACTGTAAATTTATTTTCTCTAATGACTTTCTTAAGTTTCTTTTCTCTAGCTTACTTTGTTGTAAGAATAAGGTATATAGTACATATAACATACAACATATGTGCTAATTGGCACCGCAACCCCTGCATTAAGGGTCAGCTGTATTTACTTCCCTTTAACATCACTCTCAGTTCGAAAATTCTGCGTACTGACAGTGTCTCTGTGACATTCTGTGACTAGTAAAGCTTCCCTTGAAGTAAAAATAAGCGTTCTTTGAAAACAAGAAGAGTGTATCATCTGACTATCATCTTATTAATGTGAAAAAAAATCTTGTAGACTAATAGCTGTAATACAAGAAGTAAATAGCACCATGCACATGCCTTTTGGTAAAGATAGGTAAGTGAAACTAACATTTAATAAGCTGCAATTACATAAGTTCTCAGCCAGGTACTTTAATAAAATAGCTGGGTACTTTACAGACATTCTCTCATTTAATCCTCATGAGAGCCCTATGAGATAAGTACATTTTATTGATGGAGAAACGGTCTACTAAAGAGGTTAAGGAACATGTCCTAGTCATGGTAGAGGTGGAGTGAATCCACACCCAAGCCTGGCTGACTCTAAGGTTTATGCTTTTTATTCATATAACATGCTACCTCTGACTAAAGAGAAGTGAAAACCACCAATGAACCCAAGGAAAAGCTAGCTCAGCTCCTCACTCTGGGAGACCAGATGAATGGATTCTGAGGGGGCGAAAGCCTGCATTAAGGTTCATAAATTTCAAGATCTCTGGGACTTAAAGAGTCATTCCCTAGTGTTCAATTAAATAAAAATAATGAAACACACTGTCTGGTGTATCATAATCTTTCAGTAAATGGAAGTGAATTATTATAACTCTGTGCCCAAGCCAGAAGTTTGAGTTCCTGTTCATAAAGAAGGAAACACACACACACACACACAAACAAAACAAAACACAAAACAGGACTACAATCCCTTAAAACTCTTGAAGCCATGTGAGTATTGTGTTCGAATTTTAGAAAGATAATACTGTATACTTGCCATATGTTATATAACATCCATAGCAGGGCCCTTTGCAGTCAAACATAATATTTCTGCAGGGAAATGCCTCTGTGTTTACATTAAGCAGAATAAATGAAGATTGTAACCTCATATCAGTTCAAGTAAAGGTTTCATTATCAAATGTCTTTTGCTTATAGAGACTTTTGTATGACAGAGTTGTAGGAAAGGGATTGTGGATTCATAAAGCACACAGTAATATTTCAAGGAGAATGAAGAAGCATGGGTTACCTTACCAACTGAGGAACAGATAGTCAAATGATAGTTCTGTTCAAAAGAGAGTAAATCTGCCCTAGCTGGTTTGGCTCAGTGGATAGAGCGGTGGCCTATGGAATGAAGGGTCCTGAGTTGGATTCCAGTCAAGGGCACATACCTGGTTTTTCGGACTCAACCCCCAGCAGGGGGCGTGCGGGAGATAGCCAGTCAATGATTCTCTCTCATTATTGTACCATTGATGTTTCTATCTTCCTCTTCCTTCCTCTTTGAAATAAAATATATCTATATGTATTATATATATGTTTCTATCTTCCTCTTCCTTCCTCTCTGAAATAATATAAATATAAATATAAATATAAATAAATAAATATATACATATATATATATATTTTTTTTTTTTTAAGAGAGATTAAATCCTAAATCAGAGCAGTAAGTGTTTTGGCTCCTAATATCAAATACTAATTATATCCAAAGAGAGAAAACAAGCACCTTGTCTATCTTCTCTCAAATAAATATGCTTCACTTTAAATAAAGTTGGGGGCAAAATCTAGTACCATAATCCTTTTAGTGGATCTGCCTTTATCAAAGAAACCACAAGAAGCCGAATCTGTTTGAATTGGTCTCTCTTTCCAGATCTCTTCTTATAATAGAGTCTCCTTCCTTTTTGGTAGGAATGAAAAATGATACGCTGTCTTGGTCTTTAAATGCTGGATACCAGCAAATAACTCCTGAACTGTAAAAGAGACTAAAATTATAGGCTACGTTTGGTCATTCCTGAACAAAATTAATCAAGAAATCTACCTTCTGTACAAGAAAAAGCATTGAGAAAATTTAAAAGAAGAGCATTTCAAATATTAGGAAGATAAACAATATAGTTGACGGTAGTGCATGGTAGAGCTAGAACTGAAGCAGAATAATAAACAGCCTCTTCCTCTCTGTCCTGCTCATGTCCTGACTTCCTTTCCTGCCCGGTTTATATTCCATGGTCAAGTCCAACTCTTCATTTCCCCTGCACCTGCCTTAGAGTAATGGATGACCCGTCTTGGCCTGGTTTCACTTTCAAATTAATGATCACTAATCTCAAGTGGGCTCTTAACGCTGCTTGACAGTTCATTTCCTTCGTTCATTCACCTTTTCCCTCACCTAAACAATCATTTCATACCTTCTCTTCTCTCTTCAAATCTCTAGAGCCCTTCCCCAAAGTCAATGATGACCTTTCTAACTTTCACAGAGAAAATACAAGGCATGATGTACCTGGGTTTCAGGTTCCATCCCTGGCCTAGGTTGAGGCGAGTACGGAAGGCAAGCGATAGATTTTTCTCTCTTCACGTGGGTGTTTCTCTCTCTCTCCTCATCTCTCCCTCCCAACCTCCTTCCTCTCTTCCTCTTTCCAAGCATGTCCTGGGATGAGGACTTAACAATTGGTTTAAAGAGTTTTCTACTGAATTCCTACAAAAATGCTCACCTGAAAATTTTTTCTGGAATTTGTATGCAGATAATCCTAGTTACCTGGATATTTTTGGTTACCAAGAAATGGGAATTTTTCTATTTCTACATGTTCAAGCTTTTCAAAGTGATTTCATTGGTGGCAGTTTCACAAAAGAGTGGACCTGTAGAAACCCAAATCTCTTTTTTTATTCAACACTGCTTCTCAGAAGACCTTAGTTCAATTCCTGCACCATCACTTTTTCTCATCTGTTTAAGAAGGCAGGGGAGATAATTCTTATATTGAGTAATGTCTGTTATGACCTTTAATTTCTTTCATTAAAATCAGAGGAAGAGTTTTATTTTCTTGACACCTCTGGTTCTCTCTCTCTCTCTTTTCCCTAAATCCTAATTTATAGGAATGTGGCTGTTCAAACAGACTCACGTGTATTTTGAAAACGTACTGCAGTGTGGTTTAAGTATGGAAGTAAGCATTACGGATTTTCATGGGCTGTAACTCAATAGCATGGCAGTGTGTTATAGAAATAGTCTGTGAGCCCTCCTGGCTGTTCTGGGTTTCCTTACTAATGTGAGTCAAATAGTATTAGGATAAAAATACCGAGCTCCTTTTTTTTTTGGTTTTTTTTTTGGTGGTTGAGTTTTTATTTGTAAAACAACCCTAAAATGGAACTCAGCTAGGTAATTTCTATACGTAATGCCCTAGTAGATACCCTAGAACAAACACCATTAGTGTGGTTAGTGATTTACTTGGAAGGCTATTACCAGGACAGACACAGAGCTACTAGGGAAAGAAAATACATATGCAGTACTGATTGTAAAAATGGAGACACAGTGCAGAGTAACTCAGTCCAAAATAATGTAAATTAATGAAGAATTACTCCGTTTATAGAAAGTTGACTCAGATATTTCAAGAAAGTATCTTTTGTAAATCAAGATGTGAGTATTGGTCTTTGGGTCAGAATTTTTCCTCCCTGACCTCCTGCCTTTATTATTTTTTATTTTTGCTACAGAAAGCTTTATTGTTTCTATTTAGTCCAATGCTCCAGGGTGGTTAAAAGAATGGCTAGTAGTTTCCATGAAAGACTCAGGTAAAAGCCAGAAACCAGGGGATGCAGAGGGGCCCCTCAAAGGCCTCTGGGCTCCAAAGTCGTGCTTAAGAGTGAGACTTTCGAAGAGCTATTTGCCCAGTCCTGCCTGGGGCAGGCCACCCAAGGAGGTAGTTAGAGTTAGTCAGGTGTTGCCCATCTTATGGATGAGTTTCACCTGCTCATCCAGGAAGTGGCTCTCCAGGAAGTCACAGAGGTGAGGGACTGGTGAGGGGGGCGGGGGGTGTGAGTGTGGAGATAGGGGGGACCCAGGGCCTGCAGCTCCAAAAGGGTTCTTCTCCAAGGCCAAGGCAGCTTCCATGGCGTCCTGAGTTTTGCCCACTCATTTTGGGGAG
The DNA here is from genome assembly GCA_026230045.1 of Corynorhinus townsendii. Lineage (NCBI taxonomy): Eukaryota > Metazoa > Chordata > Mammalia > Chiroptera > Vespertilionidae > Corynorhinus > Corynorhinus townsendii. The sequence goes on along the minus strand of JAPDVU010000004.1, from coordinate 176,068,118 downwards.
GCTTCAGCACGTCCTGAAAGAGAATGTGGTCACTGCGCTTCTTCTCTGCCAACTCAGGGAAGAAGTGGTCCGTGCCCTCTAGAGCCTCACCATTGTGGTGGAAATAGAAGCCAGGAGAGGTAGGTGTGGGAGGCTCACAGAGGCAGGTTGGCCAGGTGGTTGACCGCAGCCTCCAGTTCTGACAAGTTTGGGAGCTCAGGGTTGTTTGGCAACAAGGAGTTAAGGTAGAAAAAATCCCCAGTGTGTTGGCTGGTCTCAGAGGTGCTTCTGAAGGTGCTGACTGGATAGGGCGCTGGAAGAAGGGGTGTCCGTGGGTCTGTTCCAAACACTGTTGAAGCAAGAGACAGATCGGGGACTGCTGAGGGCACTGTTCCTCCTGCCTTTTAAAAAGACAGTAAAAGTAGAATGCATGAAACATTTCTAAATAATGAGTACAAAGAGATTATGTTTATATGTGGATCAGCGCTCTATTGAATTATTTGTTCTATTCCTAATTTCAATTTATAGGCTCTGCCCTGCCAGTACTTCTTTTTGGTGAAACCATTCACCCTATACCTATAGACTTTTAGTATAAATCTCCTGAGAACAGAGACATTCTCCTATATCACTCCAAAACTACCGTCACAAGAAATCTGACATTGATTCAGTGTCATCTAAGAAATAGCCCATATTCAAATTTTCTCAGTTATACCCCAAATAACTGGACTTTTTTCTTTTCTTAGATCCAGTGTCTAATAAAGATTCATGCATTACATGTTTCTTCAGCCTTCTTTAATCTAGAGCAGTTCCTATACTCTCCCTTAAAAAAAAATCTTCCATGATGCTTACATTTTTGGAGTCTATATTATTTGTCTGATGGAATTTTCTTCCTTCTGAATTTGTCCGATTGTTCCCTTAATATTGGTTCCAGGTTAAACCTTTTTGGTTATCATACAGATCCTGACTTTTTTAAAAAGAAAGGTTTGCATTCAGTTGTAGAGAATCTTGACTTGTTCTACCTATTCTCGGTTGCTTTTCTTAGAGTCCCAGCCTCTACACCAGGTACAAAGAAGCAGTGGTGGAATTATCTTTTTGTGTATACTGAAAACCTATCTCACGGGAGTGACAAAAATTCGTTTCTTTTTTTAGTAAAAATCAGCTGTCCATTTTTTGATCTAATGAGCCCTTTTGAACCCTGATGAGAGGATGTGTACTTTTCTGTTACCTCACAGGAATCTTAAAATGGCAGCGTTAAATATTCTCTTCTGAAATGGCAGGCTTTCAGGTTTATATCCATCAAAAATGGCCCATATTGTAAAACAAAAACAGGCTGAATTTCAAGTGGCTATACTACAATTCCACCGAGGAAATATTTCATACCAGCAGTCTTACTCCTGTGCTCATGGAAAGAAATGTGACATTCCAAAATCAGTGTTTTTAGAGCCTTGTGATCTTATCTCTGGTTATTTTTGAAACTCGTGTAAGAGATTAGAGTGTAATGGTGAACATTGTAACCAAAATGGTATCTTATTCTAACCCTAGTATGCTGTCTGTTTAAGGAAGAAGAGCAGCCCTAACTGGGTTGGCTCAGTGGATAGAGTGTCCACCTGCGGACTGAAGGGTCCTAGGTTCAATTCCCGTCAAGGGCATGTACCTTGGTTGTGGACACAAACATCCCCAGTAGGGGATGTGTAGTAGGCAGGTGATCGATGTTTCTCTCTCGTTGATGTTTCTAACTCTCCATCTCTCTCCCTTCCTCTCTGTAAAAAAGTCAACAAAATATATTTTTTTAAAAAGTAAAGCAAATATTTTAAATGACATAATGAAATTATAAAATCTTGTATCTTCAAAAAAATGTTTCCCTCAGTTGTAACAAATGTTTATATTTAAGTATTATCTTCAACTCTATCTTTTCAGAACCTTACAAACTCTTTACCACTCAGCAACATTTGCATACCAAATTCTCTAAAAATACTGTTTTTATTTAAAGATTTGGTTTTTATAATTTAATACTGAAGAACAGTAGATGCTAGTAATAGGAGTAAGGGGTTTTGTTTTTGAGGTCAGCAGTGTTTACATTAATCAGGTTGACATTTCGTGCTGGTGGGTCATGAACTGTTGATAATAGCATTAAATGGTGATTCGGTTCTTGGAGATGTATAACTCGTTATCCAGCTACTATATTAAACCATCACAGAAAACAACCAGCACCCCATAGCCGTGTGTTCTGTGGAAACAGCACATGAGGAGGTACGTATGTTTCCTTTGTTTACATCTTAAATTTATCGGAGGCTTAGTCACTTTGTGTAAGGATGCTACAGTTTTGCCACTGCTTTGGAGCACCAGGATCAATACCTTGACTGATGTCACGGCATGAAGGGATGTATAATTCTTTTACTAACATGCCCAAGTCTCTTCTTCATATCATGAGCTTTTCTGGAACCTTGTGTTAATAATGAGTACACTTGGGTAATAAAAGCAAATATGTTCACAGATTTGTAAGTTGGGTTTGATTTTAACTTAAATGATTACTGTGGGCATATGGATACTTTAAAAAATATGTATTTTAAGGGAGCGATGATGCTTGGAAAGTTCATTTATGTGCTATAGAAGTAGATTTTTTTGAGAAGTCTTTATATAAATCTCTTCTTTAAGAAAAATTTAAGAAATGAGCTAGATTGTGGTGGTGGTAGTTTTTTTTACAGTTGCTAATCAATTGCCTTTTAAGATAAACCTCAGAAGGTGGGTATGCAATGAACCTGAACTTACTAGCATCTTTGAATTTTAAGTTAAAATGTTTTCAGTATGTCTTATGTGTAGAGGCAGTGAACAGATAGTAGCATGACCTTTGTATTGATGTTGATTTGCTTTATGGTTGGACGGTACAGAATGAATGGAGTCAGCTTCCAAGTATTAATAAACCACCAAGCATGTAGGATAGGTGCTCAGTCACGATTTGTTAATGAACGTGTGACACTTGGGCAGAAGCAGGAGAGCTTTTTAGCACTTTGTACTTGTCCAACAGAATGTATTTTAAGGAGGGGAGAGCAGGTCAAAGAAGTATTTCCCTTTATAGAGAAAAGGGATATTAGCATCTTCAAAGTAATAGTCTTATTTAGGGTACTAAATAGGTTCTTTGAATCTAAGCCGACTTTTTAAAAGAAACAATATAGCATTAGAAAATTATGGGCCACTAGAGGTCAGTGTTTAGTAATCAACTTTTAATGAACCAGAACAGTCAGAAAAGCCAATAAATTACAGTGTGGATTTTTCTAATTATGAATTCATATTTAATCATTCAATGACACGTTAACTGTGGCAGTGGTTCTATGTACTTTGCATATGTGGTTATGCTAATATACTATATTTCTCAGATGCTGGTCCTCCATCATTAGAGTAGTACATTGCCAAAGGCATTGTTATCTAGTCTTAATGAGCAATTATGAGATGTAATTAACTTTGTTACCACCTCCACTCCTTTCATGGACCAAAAGTTCTTTTGAAATTAAAGATTCACAGTCAATGGAAGTTACATTTATGTGATCACAGAGGTAGTGGTTCTTTCCGATCCATTCCTCCCTCTTCCCCTTGTCTAAAAGCTTTTTGCTTCATTTTTGGTTTCCTTTGTTCCCATCCCTGCTCTCTGCTCTGTTCACCTGGTTTCTTTCCTCCCTCCTTTGGGTTCCTTTTCCACTTTAATATGAATCAGCTGCTTTCTTTCCTCAGTGACTGAATATTTTTTCTCAAGCTTCCCAGCCTTGATGAGTGAGTAGAAGAATGTGACTCTTAATGCATGTCTGAAAGGAACCCTGGCTGAGCCAAGCAGTGAAGGGCAGCTTGTACGCATGCTTGCAAGTATGCATGCATGCAAGTGTGCCCCGGCGGCTGCCACCGAGAGATGACTCTCCTTAGCCTGTCTAGCCCCAAATCCATTCAGGAAAAGGCAGATTTCCCTACGTACGTGATAAACATTTGTTTTCTTCATTAAAGGCTCTGCCGGTTGCCCAAGGGAGGCCTCCAAATCATAGTTTAAATCTGAACAAGTGCACGTCTCTTTTCCTGAAAATAGTCCTGTGCATTCTGCTCAGAAAGCAGGTATAGCAGCACGTGGCTGCTCAGATTTCCTCTGCTTCTTGTTGCCTTTCCCACCCCTGCTGCTGGGCACTGCTGTGCTTCTGTCCACACTGGGCTGAGGTTTGCTTCCCACTGCACAAGGCACAAAGCTGATACGTTGTTCACCCAAGCCGCCCGGTCTTCTCAGCCTGCCACGCAGGGCCCTCCACAGGCTGGATCCAACTTGCTTTTCTACTCGTCTCTTAGTATTTATGTCCACATGCCTTAATCCTGTACCTCCTCTACTTAAGTCTCTGGTTCTTGTTTATGCCTATGTTTTTTAACTGGGATTTTAACCTCTTCCTCGTTTTTTACCTGTCAGACGGCTAAGTCCAACACAGATGTCACCTCCTGTAACATCCTCCTTAGTACGGTGACCCCTCCTGTGAACCACCATTTCACGCAGGGCACTTACCATGCCACCTCGCGTTGTAGTGCCTTGTGCACTTGTTTCTCTTCTCACCTACATTGCATTTCTGTTGAGTCCAGTTGGTTGGCTCTAAAATTTCCAACCAAAAAAACCCTATGTGGCATGGTGTCTAGCTTTATAATCTTGCTAGAGGCCTGATGCACAAAATTCGTGCAAGAGTAGGCCTTCCTTCCCCCAGCTGCCGGCACCAGCTTCCCTCTGGCACCCGGGACCCCGGCTTCCCTCCAGCAGCCAGCAGGCACCTGGGACCCGGCTTTGTCCGGAAGAACATCCAGAAGGATGTCCGGTCTAATTAGCATATTAGGCTTTTATTATTAGAGATTCCTAGAAAATTAAAATAATTTTATAATGCTAAGGATCTTGCTATTAGGGAAGGTGGTGGTATATACTTTGCTGAAAATTTTTGGTGAAACATAGGCCGTTGTCTAGTAAAATGAGTTCTCTCTGAACATAAGGAATAACAGTCAACTTGTTCTTCTTGGCTGTCTGCTTTGCAATATCACTGGGAATATAGATAGTTCTTTATTAAATCTCCTAAGTGATAAGAAAATGTATTTTATACTTTGAAATGATGCCCCTTGTATTTTCCTAGCTCTATTTTGAAGAAATTGAGAATTTAGTTAAAAATAATCTTTTGCTTGCCCTGGCTGGGTGCCTCAGTTGGTTGGAGCATTGTTCTGTGCACCAAAAGGAATATTTGAGAAAGATTAAGTGAGAGTTAGTATATATGAAGTTTTAATGATTCCAAATTCAGGTGCTTACTATTTTCTGAACAGACCCCATACTTATATACTGTTACATATTTGCTTTTGCAATTCACTTCACCGGAATTTCTCTCTCTGTTCCAGCTAATTTCCTGCCAGCATATCGTAATCTTAATAATCTTTCCTGGCCCATATTGATGTGATCTTTTTTATTTTTTTATATACTTTAATATTTTATTGATTTTTTACAGAGAGGAAGGGACAGGGATAAAGAGCTAGAAACATCAATGAGAGAGAAACATCGATCAGCTGCCTCCTGCACGCCCCCTACTGGGGATGTACCCGCAACCAAGGTACATGCCCTTGACTGGAATCGAACCTGGGACCCTTCAGTCTGCAGACCGATGCTCTATCCACTGAGCCAAACCAGTCAGGGCGATGTGATCTTTTTAGTGAAGGCTCTCCTACTCTCTTTTCCATCACAAAGGAATGTGATGTTTCCCTCTTTTGAATTTTGAGCATTTTAACGGCAATTAATTTTCTTTGTATTGAAGTTAATTTTATAGTACAGTAACTCTTGTCTAGATTACAAAACTTAATTTGAGCAAGAATTTGGTCTTAATTGTTTTTGTATACCCTGAAGAGACAAGAGTAGATTCCTTGTATATAGAAAATATTCAGTAAATATTTGGTTTATGTATAGTATTTTGAATGAGATGTATAAAACAAAAAAAGCACAAAATTCAAGTGATTTAGAGATTCAAGCACTTAATGTTTCCTTTTAGATTCTTTCATGGAAAATATTTATAGACTTGATGGACTGGTTGGATGAAATTTCTTAATTTCACTTGTGAAATTAGATCCCATAAAAGCAACATTCTGTTGCTATAAATTTTTAGTGGAATACAGGTACTAATGGTAAAGGTGAAACCTGTTTTATAATCAGGTAGAGTTAAGGATATCCTGGCATAAAAATAAGATGAAAATCCACCTTTCCTTTGACATTTAAGGACCCATTTTGTCTTTTTACATAGATATCTCCTGCTTCTGACAGTATGGTGGATTCAAATATTGTGCTGTCATACAATACCCAGGTGTTGGATAAATTAACAACAAAAACACCCATATTTTTAATGCATATCAAATTACTAAAAAATTAAGGGAAATTCTCAGTGATCAAATAATTGACTAGTAACCCGAAATTAGAGTGATAAACCTAGAAGCTCTGGCTACCTACCCTGGAGGGCACAGGTTAATTTCAGGAACCAGGGGCTTTGGGGATTAATATTTATAGGTGAAAAATCATGGGGGTAATGGAAAGCTAGGCGCTGTGTGAACAAGTGAGAAATCTGACCTCTGCCTCCCATTGCTCTTCCCCCCAAAAGCCAAAATAACTGGAGGCCATTTCCCCAGGGAAAAGGGGGGCCTGTGGACAATCTGCCTGCCAGTGAAAGAAACTAATTAGGAAATCTGACTCTGTGCTGCTTATAGGTTGGGAAATAAAATAGTCTCCCCTGAATCTTTGAAACAGTAGGTGTGATCCCACAGGTACAGAGTTCAAATTTAGCTCACCCAATTGGAAAAAAAACCCAACTAATAAAATTAAGGTCTTCTGAGTTGGTAGGGCCTGTCACCCACAGAATGAATAAAAATGATCTCTGGAGGAAATCATCCTCCACCCAGAACTGGCAAAATTCACAAATATTAAGCACAGTAAATATGAACTCTCAAAAAAAAAATAAATTCAGACACGTAAGAAGAGAAGTCATTAGACCAAGAGTCAATAGGAACAAATTTAATTCCTAAGAACTACAGATACTAAAATTTCCGAAACAGAATGTGAAATGACTATATATAAAACATTTAAAGAAATAAAAGACAGAATTGAATATAAATGAATAAGAGAATATCAAATTAGGTGGAAAATCATTGAAATTTAAAAATGAATAGATGAGTTAAATGGCCTATGGGAGCTGAAGAGAGAATTAGTAAATAGGAAGAGAGATCTACAGAAATAACCCAATATAGTACAGAAAGACTTGGAGATGGACAATATGAAAGGAAGGTTGAGAGACATGGGTGCATAGCTAGAAAGAAAAAAATGAAACATGCATCTGATTGGAGTTCCAGGTGTAATTGTAGGAAATGGTCAATATGATAATATCTGAGAATTTTCTAGGATAGACATAAATCCACAGAAACAGGAAGTAACAAGGTACACCAAAAAGGAGTTAAAGAAAAATATCTTGAGGAGAACCAAGATGGCAGCATAGGTAAACACCTGTACTTGCTGCCTCCCACAACCACATCAAAATTACAACTAAAATACAGAACAACTATCATTGAGAACCGCAGGAAAGCTGGCTGAGTGGAAGTACTACAACTAGAGAGGTAAAGAAGAAAGTGCACTGAGACTAGTAGGAGATGCAGAGGCATGGAACGGGCTGCCACCCGGTGTGCCACTTTTTTAATTGGGAGGGAGCTACAAGCTCCCACTTGCTCTGAGCTCCAGTGCTGGGCGACACTCTGGGGGACCCAGACACATTTGGGAAGAAAGTGGACTGTCTGGCATTGGGGCAGGAACACGGGGGCAGCTTTCTTCCAGATGGAGGTATTCACAACGGTCATTGTTCCTGTGCTGGGACCTCCCTGGTGCAGGGCTGACTGGCAGCCATTGCTTTTTAAAAAAATTTTTAATCTTTATTGTTCAGATTATTACCATTGTTCCTCTTTTTTCCCCCATAGCTCCCCTCCACCCAGTTCCTACCCCACCTTTTGCCCTTACCTCCCCCCCACCCCCCGCCCATCCTCATCCATAGGTGTACGATTTTTGTCCAGTCTCTTCCCACACCCCCCACACCCCTTTCACCCTGAGAATTGTCAGTCCACTCCCTTTCTATGCCCCTGATTCTATTATATTCACCAGTTTATTCTGTTCATCAGATTTTTTATTCACTTTATAGATTCACTTGTTGATATGTATTTGTTGTTCATAATTTTTATCTTTACTTTTTCTTCTTCTTCCTCTTCTTAAAGAATACCTTTCAGCATTTCATATAATACTAGCTTGTGGTGATGAACTCCTTTAGCTTTTTCTTGTCTGTGAAGTTCTTTATCTGACCTTCATTTCTGAATGATAGCTTTGCTGGGTAGAGTAATCTTGGTTGTAGGTTCTTGCTATTCATCACTTTGAATATTTCTTGCCACTCCCATCTGGCCTGCATAGTTTCTGTTGAGAAATCAGCTGACAATCGTATGGGTGCTCCCTTGTAGGTAACTTACTGTTTTTCTCTTGCTTTTAATATTCTTTCTTTGTCTTTTGCTCTTGGCATTTTAATTATGATGTGTCTTGGTGTGGTCCTCTTTGGATTCCTTTTGTTTGGGGTTCTGTGAGCTTCCTGGACTTGTAAGTCTGTTTCTTTCACCAGGTAGGGGAAGTTTTCTGTCATTATTTCTTCAAATAGGTTTTCAATATCTTGCTCTCTCTCTTCTTCTGGCACCCCCATAATTCTGATGTTGGTACACTTGAAATTGTCCCAGAGGCTCCTTACACTATCTTCAACTTTTTGGATTCTTTTTCCTTTTTGCTTTTCCAGTTGAGCGTTTTTTGCTTCTTTGTATTTCAAATCTTTGACTTGATTCTTGTGATTGCTGTTAGATCTCTGGATAATATTTTTTATTTCGGTCAGTGTATGCTTAATTTCTAGTTGGTCCTTTTTCATATCCTCGAGGGTCTCGCTAAATTTATTGGCCTTTTCTAGGAAATTCTTGAAAAACTTTATAACTGTGGTTTTGCACTCTATATCCAGTTGTTTGCTTTCCTCTGTTTCTTTCATTTGTGACCTGTTTCTTTGTCTCCACATTTTGGCTGCTTCCCTGAGTTGATAGAGTGGCTTTGTGTGCTAGGTGTCCTATAGGGCCCAGTGGCTCAGCCTCCCCAGCTACCTGAGGTGGGCACGCTTGGTGCACCCCTTTGTGGGCTGTGTGCACAGTCTTGTTGTAGTTAAGCCTTGATTGTTGTTGGTATCACTGGGAGGAATTGACCTCCAGGCCAATTGGCTGTGAGGATCAGCTGTGTCTACACTGGGAGAACTTCTGTGCTGGAGATACCCTATATGAGACAAGACTTGCAAGAGCGTCTGTGCTCAGCTTGGATGGGGCGGAGTCTCAGGGTAGAGCAGATAGCATTGGTTTCCCATCAGCCCTGCCCTAATAGGCCCCTGTGTCTCAGTGTCCCATGGTAATCACTGCAAGCACCTCTGAGAGAAAGCCGCCCTCGAGTTCTGCCCACTGCCAGACAGTCCAGTTTCTCCCTGAATGAGTCTGGGTCCCCAGAGTCTCGCCTGGAACTGGAGTTCAGTGCAGTCGGGAGCTTATGTCTCCCTCCCGCTTGAGAAAGCCAGCTGTGTACTCAGTTGCCCGCCCTCTAAACGTGCGCTTCGGTACCTCTGCCTTCCGCAGTTTCTCTAAGTCTCCAGTGTGCTTTTCTCTTTCCTGACAGTCCAGTTTCACCCCGTATGAGTCTGGGTCCCTAGAGTCTTGCCTGGAACTGGAGTTCAGAGCAGTCGGGAGCTTTTGTCTCCCTCCCGTTTGAGAAAGCCAGCCGCACACTCAATTGCCAGTCCTCTCCACGCTGGCGTCTCAGTACCTCTGCCTCCTGCAAATCCCTTGAGTCTCAGTGTGCCCCTCTCTTTCCTTCTAAGTATAGAATTTCCACTCAGCCAGCCTTCCTGTGGTTCTGGATGATGTCCATTCTGTCCTTCAGTTGTAGTTCTGAAATTGTTGTGCGAGGCAGCAGTCTAGGTGTTTACCTATGCTGTCATCTTGATTTCTCTCTCAGCCATTGCTTTTTGCTCCACCCTGGAGATTCCCTGAGACCCCACCCCACCCAATTTACAACCCCACCAAAGATGTGCCCAGTGGATTTTGCATATGAATGGTCTGTCCTTTCGCAGACTAAAACCTAACAAACTGCAGCTGGGTCAGGGAGCTTCAAAGCTTCCAAAAGAAGGCCCAAAGCCCAGCAGCAGCAGCCTGCCTTGCTTCACAGCTGGGCCTCATCTGGGCACTTCCAAACCCCAAACAAAGAGGAGGAATTGATAGATCTCTCTGTAGCTCCTGCTGGATGGCCCCAGGCAGTGGCTGACTTGCACCTCCCTGGAGATCCAAGAGCCAGTGTATCCAGTGGTCAGTGTGAGACCATACTAAATTACAACTCTTCACAACCATAAGTGACACACCCAAGGGGCAGACTCAGTAAGTACCAAAGCCCCACTGAAGCAAGTCCTGTCCCATAAGGGTGTCTCCTGCACAGCAGCTCTAGCATTGTAGACACAGCTGGTCCTCACAGCCAATTGGCCTGGAGGGCAGTTCCTCCCAGTGATACCAACAGCAATCAAGGCTCAACTACAACAAGACTGTGCACACTGCCCACAAAGGGGTGCTCCAAGAGTGTCCACCCCAGGCAACTGGGGAGGCTGAGCCACTGGGCCCTATAGGACACCTACTACACAAGGCCACTCTATATCAACTGAAGGAGACTTAGCAGCTACCCAATGCATAGAAACAAACAGGGAAGCAAAATGCGGAGACAAACGTCATAAATGAAAGAAATGGAAGAAAGCAAACTATTGGATATAGAGTTTAAAACCACAGTTATAAGGTTAATCAAGAATATTCTAGAAATCACCGAGGAACTTAGTGAGACCTTCAAGGATCTTAGTGAGAATGCCAAAAAAATGGAAAAGGACCAGTCAGAAATTAAGCATACACTGACTGAAATAAAGAATAATATACAGAGATTCAACAGTAGACTAAAGGATCCCAAGAATCAAGTCAAAGAGTTGAAATATGACTAAGGAAAAAAACACCAAACCAGAAGAGCAAAAGGAAAAAGAATCCAAAAATATGAAGATAGTGTAAGGAGCCTGTGGGACAACTTCAAGTGTACCAACATTCTAATTATGGTGGTACCAAAAGACAGAGAGCAAGATATTGAAAACCTATTTGAAGAAATAATGACAGAAAACTTCCCCTACCTGGTGAAAGAAATAGACTTACAACTCCAGGAAGCACAGAGGGCCCCAAACGAGGAATACAAAGAGGACCACACCAAGACACATCATAATTAAAATGCCAAGGGCAAAAGACAAAAAGAGAATATTAAAAGCAGCAAGAGAAAAACAGTTACTTACCTACAAGGGAGTACCCATAAGACTGTCAGCTGATTTCTCAACAGAAACTATGCAGGCCAGAAGGGAATGGCAAGAAATATTCAAAGTGATGAATAGCAAGAACCTACAATCAAAATCACTCTACCCAGCAAAGCTATCATTCAGAATTGAAGGTCAGATAAAGAGCTTCATAGACAAGAAAAAGCTAAAGGAGTTCATCACCACCAAACCAGTATTATATGAAATACTGAAGGGTATTCTTTAAGAAGAGGAAGAAGAAGAAAAAGGTAAAGATAAAAAATTATGAACAACAAAGTGACAACAAATACATATCTATCAAGTGAATCTAAAAATCAAATGAATAAAAAATCTGATGAACAGAATAAATGGTGAATGTAATAGAATCAGGGGCATGGAAATGGAGCTGTCAATTTGGGGGGAGGGTGTGGGGGTGTGTGGGAAGAGATTGGACAAAGATCTTACATGCATGTATGGAATACCTATGGACATGGACAGTGGGGTGGCGAGGGCCTGGGGTGGGGTGAGAACCGTGTGGAGGGGAGCTGTGGGGGGAAAAGAGAGGGACATCTGTAATAATCTGAACAGTAAAGATTTTTTAAAAAGGAAAGAAATGTTACTATGTACATGGAGGTAAAATTGGAAAATCCCAATAAGGAGAGAAATATTTAAAACAACCAGAAAGAAAAGAGAGATTACCTACAAAAGAATAATAGACAGATACCAGACTTCCTCCTCCCCTTCAGAATTATTGCGGTATAATTTGTGATCAGTTCACTCATTTTAAGTTTAGAAAGGAGTTTGGACAATTGTATATAGTCATAAACATTATCATAATTAAACTAAAGGCCCAGTGCACAGATTCATGCACCGGTGGGGTCCCTATGCGTGGCCTGCGGGGATTGGGCTGAAACCAGCAGTCCAACACCGCCTGCCACTCCTGCCTGCCACTCCTGCTCATCCCAGCCCTGCTGCGCCTGCCGCTGAGTAGGCTCACTGCCGCTCACTGCAGTCTCGGGGCTTAGCGGCCAGCCATGAGCCCTGTGCCAATCGGTCAGATGAGCAGCACTCCCACTTTGGGAGCACACTGACCACCAGGGGGCAGCTCCTGCATTGGGTGTCTGCCCCCTGGTGGTCAGTGCCCATTATAGCAACAGGTTGACTGGTCGAACGGTCAACTGGTCACTTAGGCTTTTATATATAGAGATATAGAATATCTTCATTCCAGAAAGTTCCTTCATGCCCCTTTGTAGTCACTGCCTTCCCCCAGCTCAAGGTAATAACTGATTTACTTTCTTTTATTATAGTTTTGTTGAATGTAGGGTTTATACAGTATGTAGTCTTTTATGTGGATTGCTGACTTCTTAAGAGCAACAGTGGAAGCCAGAAGACAGTGGAATAATATGGACAAAGTACTGACAGCTAACTTGTCAACTTAGAATTTTCATCCAGCAAAACTTTTCTTTAAGAATGATGGGTAGGTTCCTGTTCTGGTTAAGACTGGAGTGAAAACACTTTGCCCTTTTCTCCTACTGAATGTAACAAAAAACCTTGGACAGAATGAATGGAACAGCTATTTGAGGACTCTGAAAAGTAAATGATAATAGATTGGAAAAGGAAAACAGAAGCTGAGGTGCAAAAGCTCTGACAGCTATTTCCTGAAGCCCTCTTCCCCCTTTGTATCTCCCAGCTTGGATTCAAAGGCAACATGAATTCTGGAACTGTGCGTGAGTGGGAGGGGGGCAGGGGGTTTTAAGAGGGGAGATTTCTAGTCCAAGGAGCAGAAATGGGGGGGCTATGAGACAATGAGAGTGGGCAATAAATTATCTTTTTTCCCCCCAGCTCTGCCACAAGGCAAGCCTTACTCCTGAAACTGATTTTGTGGTGGCAGTGGTGGCTATGCAGACACTTAAAATTTTGAGGGAAGAGAATCCTACTCTCTGACCAGAGGAATATGGTCCAAGTGTGGAGGAATCTCTGATGCTTTTACTATCTTTACTAGAGGCCCAATGCACGAAATTCGTGCATGGGTAGGGTCCCTAGGCCTGGCCAGCGATCAGGGCCGGTCTGTGGGGCGACCAGCAGAGTGATGGGGGGCGGGAAGGACCCACTGGCACTTGCCTTGGCTGGCCTGGGGCCTGCGGGCTGGGGGCAGCTCCTGCCTTGAGCATCTTCCCCCTGGTGGTCAGCATGCATCATAGTGACAGTCATTCCGCCATTCAGTTGATTTGCATATTAGGCTTTTATTATATAGGATTCTTCTGCTCCTTTGCCCCAGAGACTAACCTACTGCAGAAATTGCAGGACTTTATAGCTAGAGGATCAGAAGGAGAAGATTGGAAGTGCGGGGGTACTGGAGTGTTGAGGTTTAGAGAGAACTCAAGAAAAGGGGTCCCATAATGTTACATGCACTTTGGGGGCCACCCTAGAGCCATACAGCATCCCTCCCAAAAAACTTAAGAACTTAACTATAGGGTAGACAGCCTCCCACGTGTCAGACTGGCCCCTGGCTGATGCACATGCAGGACAGATTCAAATTCTTTGTAACTGAACTGACATTGGACCCACAGCACCCAGAAGGCAGGTCACGATTTGTAGCTTGACCGTAACCAGGTTGATTGCCTGGTAAAACAAACAAATGGACAAAAACCAAAACATAAAATTTTTCATAGAACTTGAACAAGACCCAGAGTTTCATAACATGCAGTATTCCAGATGTCTATGGTATGATGTAAAATTACTTGACATAGAAAGATCCAGGAAAGTTTGATAAATTCTCAAGTGAAATGACAGTCAAGATGCCAATCCTGAGATTACGCAGATGTTTCATATCAGGCAATGACTTTAAAAACAGCTATTACAACCATGTTCCAAGAAGTAACGGAATAGTGCTATAAAAAAGAACCAAATTGAAATTTTATAACTGAAAAATACGATACCCAGAAATTAAAAAAATTATTGAATTTGTTCAAAAGCAGAATGGATCTTACAGAGGACAGAGTCCGTGAATATGAAGATAGAATTGGTGCTCAACCTGTGTGGCTCAGTGGTTGAGCACCAACCTATGAACCAGGAAGTCATGGTTTGATTCCTGGTCAGGGCATATGCCCAGATTTCAGGTTTGATCCCCAGTGGGGTAGAGGAGGGGAGGCGGTGTGCAGGAGGCAGCCGATCAATGATTTTCATTGATGTTTCTATCCCTCTCATTCCCTTTCTCTCTGAAATCATTTATGAAGATAGAAGTGGCATATCTATTCTGAACCACAGAGAGAACAAAGACTTGGGGGGTGGGAAATGTACAAAGCCCCAGGATTCTGTGAGATAATATAAAAAAGTCTAACATTTGTGCCATTAGCATTCTAAAAGGAGATGAGAGAGTGAGGTGCAGAAAAAAATATTGGAAGAAAAAATGACTGTGAAAGCTACCCTAGTTTGACAAAGGACAAACTTATAAATACAACAGGCTGAGCCTGAAGCAAGAGAAACTCAAAGAAATCCATGCTCAGATCCATTATGATCAAACTACCGAAAACCAGAGAAAAAGAAAGAAATCGAAAGCATCCAGAGAAAAATGATGCATTACAGGGAAACAGTGATTTGAAAGATTCCAGAGAAGCCAGGAAGTGCCCAGAAGGCAGTGGAACAACATATCCAGAGTCCTGAAACCAGAATTCTATATATGGCAAATGTCTGTCATGAGTGAAAGTGAAATAGAGACATGATCAGCTAAAGGAAAACTTCAGCAGACATGCTCTAAAAACATCATGTACCGTACCTAAGAAAGCCTGTCTGCGTGGCTCAGTGGTTGAGCATCAACCTATGAACCAGGAGGTCACGGTTCAATTCCAGGTCAGGGCACATGCGTGGGTTGCAGGCTCAATCCCCATTGGGGGGGGGGGGTGTGCAGGAGGCAGCCAATCAATGTTTCTCATCATTGATGTTTCTATCTCCCTCTCCCTTCCTCTCTGAAATCAATAAAAAATATATTTTTTAAAATTATCAAAAAGATAAAAGCAAACAAGTGTGGAACCACAGGAAAACTTGATAAAAGTTCCACTGTCATAGTAGGATACTTCAATATACCTCTCTTCAGCCATCAACCTCAAACAACAAAATAATAAGGTAGATTTGAATAACACATGTTTTTCTTCTCAGGCAAACTGGAGGAGGTGGGGGGGGGGACACTCCCAGAGCGGGGTGGAATATGGCAGTGATTGGATTACTCAGGATTGACTTACTAGCCTTGTTTTACTTTGTGATTGTTAATGCTGAAGGCAAGGAATGTATAGAAAATGTATAGGAACATATCTGATTCCTGTCACAGAAGAAGGTAGAAAATTATGCAACTTCTAAAGAAAGTAAAATAGAAGGACATTTAGGTTGTAAGCTATTGAATGCAAGATTTCTTATTTGGCTATTAAGAATGATTTTTAAAGCTGGAAGATACATTATCTACAAGATGGGAGTTTTGAAAATCTCATTCTCCACAGGCATTAAATTAACTTTTCCCTTGGACTGCAGATACATAGCTTTCAGGAGCCTTTTGCTTCTTTGCAATCCAGTGTTATCCACCATCTAGAATTGGGGTGAATGTCAGAGAATTCATTTTCTAGTGATTTTCAAAATAAGTGAAAAGCAAACCCATTCATTCTCTGATTTACCCCACCCACCCTTCCAAAACCCCACTCTGCATTTCTGTCTGGCGGCCTCCATACTGCACTGGTCCTGCTCAAGCCAGCCCAGCGCCAGGAGGAACATTCTGTTGCTCTTTCAGCATAAGCAGGTCTATTGTGATATTTATCTGAATTCAAACAAGGCTAATTAAAAGAGCTGCTGACAGTTGTTGTGATCTGACTTTGACTGCAGCTTGATGGTCATTATGGGTAAATAATGAACCAGGTCTGCAAATGTAGCAGCTGCCAACTTGGGATAGAAGAACGGCTATTGCTTCCAATTT
The DNA here is from genome assembly GCA_026230045.1 of Corynorhinus townsendii. Classification (NCBI taxonomy): domain Eukaryota; kingdom Metazoa; phylum Chordata; class Mammalia; order Chiroptera; family Vespertilionidae; genus Corynorhinus; species Corynorhinus townsendii. Next base: position 176,051,744 of record JAPDVU010000004.1, on the reverse strand, counting down.
AAAGATCTATCGACCGCTTCCCTTCTCCCTGCAGATCTTCTGCAGAAAACGGATGTTTTCTGCTGTGGTGTATTGTGGTTTCAGCTGTTTCAGATATAGCCTATAATTTTCTTCTTTAATATTTAACTTAGGACATTATTAGCTTTCAGCGTTAACAACTTTTCTATTTTGAAGAAGTTCAGCTTTGTCCTTGTGTCTGCCATCACTAGCTAACCAGCTGTAGCTTATTTATATGTGTTTAATTTGTATTGTGCAGGACACAACTAGTCTAGAAGAGCAAGGTTTAGCTTTGTGAAGATGTTTCAAAATCCCATGTATTTAGGTGTGTGTGTGTGTGTGTGTGTGTGTTTTAAGAGATAGATGCATGTCTCTTGCTTTTGTTTTCTTAAAGATAGACATCTCCTGCCAAACCTTAGTTTTGGGTTTTGTTTACCTCATCAAAGACTTAGGCTATATTTTGATGCAAAGCTCTATCAATTGAGGAACTGTAGTGACTTTCATTAAAATGCAATACTGAATATAGTGTCACTCTATCATGAGTTTTTTCCTTGTCTTATTAGCAAGTAGGAACAGGTGCACTAGAAGTAAGCAAAAAGGCTCATTGCATTCATAGATTAATATACTTCCTTGCAGCTTTTCCACTCTTATACAATACAGCTTCTGGATTTAAAAGTCACATTTTAGAATTTAACACCAGCCAGTACTTAACAGTACATCCCTAGCATTTGTTCACCTGCCATGGAGAAGGCTGTGCATTATGCAGAGTCTGAGGGATACGGTGGTGCGCTCTGCATAATGTAGCAGAGCTTTGAGATCTTGCTGGGAGGAAATGATCCCAAACATGCCCCTGAAAGACAAGTCCTATTTTGAAAAATAATGATGAAAAATTGCTTAATTCTCCATGTATTTGTGTCTTTGTTTATTTCAGGATAACAAACTAAACTTTGTTTATCTGAGTTTTTTTACCAGAATAGTACTGAGTTTTTGCTATTCTATTCCCAGCTTGGATAATACCAGAGATAGTGTTAACAAGGGGTTATGTTATGCTGGCTTATGTTAAACCAGATCACCCCCTAACATGTGCAGAGCCATTCATCTGTGTCACCAAAACCCAAGAGAACATCTGACATGGACTCTGAAACAGAAACAGTGATCACTTACAAATCAAACATGGCACGCTCTAAACTGATTGTGCACGGCAATCTTTTCTAGAAAGGACAACTAATTGAACATGATAAAGTGTAAAGTTAATTAACACCCTTAAATTTGTTGATTACTTTCACGGGATTATATTGTTCGTTGAGTAGCAGCTTTCTGTCCCAGCTGTCGCCTTTTTCAGCGAATGTCGCTGGTAAACAATAGAGACACCATAACAAGTCGTAAATGGTCCCTGTGACAGCAGCCCCTTGTGAGGCTGCATCTGTAGAAAATGATTAGAACAATTGCATTTTAAAGACGGCTCACATTGCAGCCCAAGTCCCATTGGTCCCCTTCTTGATCTCTTTTGATGGCAGACTGGTTAAAACATTTAAGTTCTTTTGAGTAAATTAAGTGATTTACTACGTTTTGCTATATATCAACGTAGTGGCAAGATTTTTACAGTATTAAAGACATATCTAATTTTTTTCTGGAGTTTCAAGTTTACTAGTATTACAAAATTTGCGAGAACTAATATTTTTATTTTATTTTATTTTTAAATATATTTTATTGATTTTTTACAGAGAGGAAGGAAGAGGGATAGAGAGCTAGAAACATCGATGAGAGAGAGACATCGATCAGCTGCCTCCTGCACACCCCCCACTGGGGATGTGCCCACAACCAAGGTACATGCCCTTGACCGGAATTGAACCCGGGACCCCTCAGTCCGCAGGCCAACACTATCCACTGAGCCAAACCGGTTCTGGCGAGAACTAATATTTTTAATAAGAACTCCCACAAACACGGGAGCAAAGGAGAGTGGGGAGGGTGAAGGGCCCCAAGGAAAATAGTCTCCAAAGTTTCATTCAGGTGGGGCTGAGGGGTGGACTCTCGTCAAGGGCAGCCTCTCCTCTTGACCAGTAGGGCACTCCAGGCCGACCTCCCAGCTCAGCAGGTATTTTGGATAAGACACTTCTGAAGGCTATGGAGATGCCAGATACCCTCCTGATGCAAATCCCATGCAGAGAACTCGGCAGTTTGCACACCTCCACAGTCGCTGGACCAAGTCCTCTCACACATGGCGTGTATGTCTGCCACTGCTCTCACCTGCAGCTGTTTGTGTCCAGCCTCTAGCCATCCACAATTTTTAAAAATTATATTGTCTTGACTCTTGTCCTTTTGAGATGCTGCCTGTTAGTAGACAGCCTCCAAGACATGGATCTTAAGAAGAAAACTGAACTACCATCTGCCTGTGGCCAGAGGAGGAGGCTGGGGTCCCACCACCACTGCTGGTGCTTCTGCGGCTGTGGGTGGTGGGGGAGCCCCCAGGGCCATGCTGGGGGTGGGTATCCTTGACTCTGGACTGGGTAGAGGCATGGTGGTCCTCCTTTCCACGCTGGCTGGGGAGTGGGCATCCTCATTTCCACGCTGGCATGTGTCAGCACATCATTTGATGTACGTTTTACATTCCCATCTCTTCCCTCTTTGGATTTGAGGGCCTCTTCCCAGTAGCCATAGAATTGAAAGTGATGTTCTATTTTGAGTTCTACTGGTTATCCTAAGTTAGCAACTCTTGCAGAATAGTTTTTCTGTCAAAACTCTTGGTTCCGCTTCTCAATAAGACTGAATTCCAACTGCCAGTTCTTTGTTACTGTTAGGCCAGAGATTTTGACAGGTTCAAGCCAAGTAGATTTACTTGCTCTGTTCAATTTTTCATAGCATTTGTATGATAACTGTGTAAAATACCTTTTCGATGCATTCTTTCATTTGAGCTTCAAAGTAAGTGTGGCAGATGTTTTTATCACCATGTTCAGGTAGAGGAATTTAGATTGAAAGGTATTATAACTTGTCCAAGCAGTGTGACCTTCACTCCAGGTCTGTTAGATCAGATGGTCTTCATTTTACGTCTTCATGATAACGTCTTCATACATGTGCACTTATGCTTGTATGTGTTTATGCAACCATAAATGAAAGTTGAGCTTTCATGATAAGCTAGAAAACATTGTCTTGCTTAGTCTTAATTAGTATTCTTGGTCATTTTTATTAATCATTGATTTCTTCACTGCCTATCTCCTAAAAAGATAATGACTGTTTATCAGAGAAATGCTGTGTGCTGGGTGCTAAGAATCAAACAGCTTATGCCTAGAAGGATCTAAATGAGGCACCCCAGAAAAAAAGCTTTATTATTGGGGCTATGACTAGGAATGTTATAAGAATAGAGAAAGGGAGTCATGGCCATGCACTGCTTCTCAGAGTTAACATGAGTTGTCTTGAAAGATAAGCAGGAATTAGCCAGGCAGAGAGGGAAGGGAAGGAAATTTCATATGAGGGAACAGCCATGGCGAGTCATAGATGCATGAAGAACCATTGCACATTCCAGCCTCAGTAGAGTGTTTTCAGTATGTGTAGCATCATAGTTTTTATTGCAGGGGGTAGAGGAGGAAACCAGGGAAGCGGTTAGAATTCATTGACAAGAAAAATAAAAATTAAAAAATCAGAAACTATTTAAAGAGACAGAAGAGAGTTACTGCTTCTTATGACTCAAAACAAAAGGCTTGATTCTTAGTAGGTTAATTTTGTTGAGTGAATGAAACCAAACAAGGGCAGCATTCTTGTCACTTTCCCATACACTGTGCTGCCACTGAAAGAGGTCCCAGGAGTTCTTCACTGTCATCTGAACATCACTGGCCATGGGCTTCCTGCTTCCATTGTTCATAGGTTCAGCTCCAGCCAGCTAAGATTAAGCCAGAAAGGCTAAAATTATCCTAAAGAAGACGACAGCTTAGATACCAAATTTGAAAGGACTGTGGGCAATATTATATAGGTAAAGATTAAACTCCCACCTCACCAACTGAAGTTGTAAAATTATCTATATATATATAAAGAGCCAGGGTCATAACATCCAAAATGACGGAAGGCTCGACTGAATGCCAGGCTGTGCACGCAGCAGGCGAGCAGGCTGAACTGCTGACCTCTTGTAGAGAGAGAGAGGTGAGGCACTGCCGAGGCCCGGAGAGAGAAGCAGGGTGATCAGACCTTGCTTCTCTCTCTCGGCCTCGCCAGTAGCCAAGCCTGCCTCTCTCTCCCAGAGGTCAGCAGTTCAGCCCACTCACCAGCAGCCTGGGGTGGCTACTGATCAGCCCTGCCTCTATGTTCAGGCCCAGAGATAGGCCCGGAGATGCTGACTGGCATGGAAACCAACCAATCAGAACCTACTCTGGTTGAACTGCTACGAAGGCAAAACCTAAGGTGGGGGCTGAGGAGGGGTTTTAAGGGCAACAGCTGTTTGGTGTAAGGTAGTGATTCAATTTTTTTTTTTTTTTATGGCTCTCTTACCAGTTTTTTTTTAATTGTTTTAAGTATTACAAATAGTAGTACATATGTCTCCTTTTTGTTCCCCCCCACTGACCTCCCCCCGACCTCCCCTACCCCCCAGTACATGCCTTCACCTGCCCGCCCTCCCCCCCCCCAGTGTCTTGTATCCATTGGTTATGCTTATATGCATGCATACAAGTCCTTCAGTTGGTCTCTTACAGCCCCCCTTGCCCAACCTCCCTTGTCTTCCTTATGTAGTTTGACAGTCTGTTCAATGCTTCTTTGCCTCTGTATCTTTTTCCCACCATTTCTTTCCTTTAAAAAGTTTTGCCTTTGCAGACTAGAAATAAACATATAATAACAAAACAAAACAAATTTTTTAATGACCAGTTTGGCAGTATAGTGCATATGGCTGGCTATCAGTCCAGATATAGGGATTATGTGTTTTTGTCTGCCAAGAGCATCTCCTCCTGCTGAAAAAGGCTCCCCCAGCCCTCATTTAAGCAATCCTATCCTATATAATCTATCTATACTACTAAAAGGGTAACATGCTAATTAGACCAGGACGACTGGCCATCTTCCAGATATCTGACTTCCTTCCGGACAAAGCCATGGTGGTGGGGGCCAAGGGGTGGTGAGAGGCAGTTAGGGGCGATCAGGCCGGCAGGGGAGGGAAATTGGGAGCGACCAGGCCAGCAGGGAAGGGCAGTTGGGGCGAGATCAAGCCTGCAGGAGAGGGCATCTGGGGCGAGATCAGGCCTGCAGGGGAGGGCAGTTGGGGGAGACCAGGCCAGCAGGGAGAGCAGTTAGGGGTGAGATCAGGCTGGCAGGGGAGGGCAGTTAGGGGTGATCAGGCCGGCAGGTGAGTGGTTAGGAGCCAGTCATCCCAGATTGCGAGAGGGATGTCCCCCCAAGGGTCCCAGATTGGAGAGGGTGCAGACTGGGCTGAGGAACCCCACTCTGTGCATGAATTTTGTGCACCAGGCCTCTAGTACTATCTAATAAAAGAGTAATATGCAAATTAGGCATCACTCCAACACACAAGATGGCTGCCCCCATGTGGACACAAGATGGCTGCCACAAGATGGCCAGCAGGGGAGGGCAGTTGGGAGGGACCAGGCCTTCAGGGGATTGCAGTTAGGGGTGACCAGGCCTGCAGGGGAGGGCAGTTAGGGGCAAACAGGCTGGCAGAGGAACAGTTAGGCATCAATCAGGCTGGCAGGGGAGTGGTTAGGGGTTGCTCAGGCTGGCAGGCAGAAGCAGTTAGGGGCAATCAGGAAGGCAGGCAGGTGAGCAATTGGGAGCCAGCAGTCCTGGATTGTGAGAGGGATGTCGGACTGCCCGTTTAGGCCCGATCCTGGTAGGCAACAGCTGTTTGGTGTAAGGTGTAAGGTAGTGATTCAATTTTTTAATGACTGGTTTGGCAGTATAGTGCATATGGCTGGCTATCAGTCCAGATATAGGGATTATGTGTTTTTGAGGGGTCCCAAATTAGAGAGGGTGCAGGCTGGGCTGAGGGACACATACCCCTGTGCATCAATTTTGTGTATCGGGCCTCTAGTATATATATATAAAAGCCTAAGCCTAAGTATTATGATGGAATGACTGGCCGATATGACGCACACTGACCACCAGGGGACAGACCTTCAATGCAGGAGCTGCCCGCTGGTGGTCAGTATGCTCTGTGGGAGTGCCGCTCAGCCAGAAGCCGGGCTCATGCTGGTGAGCGCAGTATCCCCTGAGCTGCACCAGTGGCCAGCTCAGCGGGCTGGGATGAGTGCGAACAGCGGGTCAGGCTGAGTGTAAGCAGCACGGTGCCCAGCCCCAGCTCAGGCTCCTCCCTGGCCACCTGTGGCTTGGCGCACTGCTCATTCGGGCCTAAACTGGCAGTCAGACATCCCCCAAGGGGTCCCAGATTGCGAGAGGGTACAGGCCAGGCTGAGGGATCTCTGCCCCACCTCACCCATGCACGAATCTGTGCACCGGGCCTCTAGTGAAGTATAAAGGACTTACATTTAAATAGTATCTTGTATTTTACAATGTATGTTCATATATTCACAGCTACTTTCGGAAGAAGTTATTAATGCTTTTCCCATTTTTTATACACTGAGACTCAGAGAAGTTAGGCCATTTGTTTATAATAACAGCCAGCAAGGGACACATCCCTAAACCAGACATTCCATTCTGGATCCTTCATCCATGTTCAGAAACTTATTTACCAAACAACCAGCTATTGAATGTATCATGCACCATGGTAGCTACTGGGAATGCTGACATAAACAAGACCCAGTGCTGACCTTGTCAGAACTTATAGAGTAATGAAGGAATCAGGTAAGAAAATAAAATATTTTAATAAGGCGCAGTAAATGCTGTAATAGAATTAAACACTCGATGTATTTTGGTTTAGTATATACAATTACTAGAATATAAGGTAAAATAAATACTTCTCCAATATTTTAGCAGCTCCTTGAGCGTATATTCCATGTTTTCCTATTTGGGGACGTGGACTTGAATTATTTAAAATCGCATGGCAATGTAATAAGTTTGTTTATTATTTATTATTGATAAACATTAAAATGTATACATTGTCTTCTGAAATCTATAAGATATCTTACATAGCTTTAGAATTCCAGCTTTCTAGATATTATTTTCTGAGCTCAAAAGGGTTACATTCATTTTAGGATAATTTAGGTCCTAATTTTGCCTTTGCAGTGGGACTAGGTTTGATAATATTGTATGGTTAGACGCATAGGTATGGAAAGATAGTATTCAGTCTCAAAGAATGCCAAAACGTTAGAATTACCCACCTTAGTCAGACCCTTACATTGGAATGTAGGCTACGATAGTCAGAAATAATTATACCACCACACTGAGAACAAGAAAGAGTAGAAATACCACAGACCTCTGAATTAAAAGATGAATTAGTCTTGCTTTCGTGGTCTTCTCTTGCGTAAGTAACTGATTTCTTCTTTTTGAAATATGTGTTTGAACAAGTGAGAAAGTACACCTGTCAAAAGATTAACCAGCTGAGAACCATTGTCAGCATTAATTTTTCCTTTAATAAATGACTCTCTGAAACTATTTAGCAGTCTGTAATCTGGATACAAAGCTAGTGACCTATGATGGATAGTGCTGGATTTGTTTGTAAGCTTTGACTTAAATTGTCTGCCTAATTTCTCTAAGTCAGATCAACAGGATTAGAAGTAAGGGTGGTTATGTGGTTTAAATAAAAATGGCTATAGAAATTGAGAAGAATATTTGCAAAACATTAACAATCTACCATCTTGGTGAAATAAATTAAAAACTAAAAAAATGATAGTCACTTAAATGTCAATGTTATCAGAATGGTCAAATGACACAGATTGGCTAATTAAAAGCATTTTTTATAATTGGGGTTTTGTACATAATCAACTCGGAAGTGTGTCTGAAAATATATTGAAATAATGTAATTTAACTATATGTATGAGCCTCTCAGGCCTTCACCACATGTGGCTAACCCTTCTTCCAAAATTGTTTGGCTAACATAATGCTGACTTCTTTCACTTTTAATAATTAGTTAAAAATAGCATGACCTATAAAATAGAAAGGCTACTTGATTTGGCAATTGCAAAATATTCACAATTTGAATGAAATAGGGCTCTCCTCACTTGGGCTTTTTATGTATAAAAACTGTGTATTTCATTGAATAAATTAAATTCAAAAGTAGGCCATTACTTGCAGCAGTCCATTCTAATGGCCAGATTTGATACATAGTGCAGACAATTAGGGTTTCTTTATTCCTAGCTGTCCTATAAAATAAATTGTAAAGGTAAAAATTGTACTAATGTAGCTCTTCTAATACTTTCCTGGATTTGAACAACAAAACCTAACTTGAAAACTTTGAATTAAGATTTCTGTAATACCAAAAACAGTAATAATATCCTTGGTTTTATTTTACAGTTAATAAAAATGTGGATAAATAAAGCTCCCTCCCCTGCCATCCCCTTTTCCTACCCTTTTAGGGTAAGTCTAGGGCATATCTTCTGTACTAAAGTAAAAGTTGTTTCTTCACTCATTTTCAATTAATGAACATACATGCATCAGGCGCTTGTAAAAAGATGCTAAGGACTGGCCAAACCAGTGTTAGTTTATTTATTCTTCCTGCTCTTATCAGTAGGAATGAATTGCCCAAGAGGTAGTTAGCAGGAGGTAAAAAAAAAAAAAAAAAATCAAATAATATTGGAAAGTGCACATCATTGTAATCACTCTAAGCAACTATTTTCTTACTGAAATGCCTACTTTGTTTATGGGAGAAAGAGCCAGTCGCTCTTCGTGGATCTCATCTGTAGATAATGTGTGGAGAGCAAGTGTGTGAGCCAGAGACCCAAATTCAGACTCAGGCAGTAAACTCCTCTGGATGCTCCCATGCTGGTTGGGGCACAGATGACCTTTTTCATATGCTTTCGGTTTGGGAATTGTCTCTCATTTTACTCTCCCTTTCCCCCCAAACCATTCAGGTGTTGGAGCTGCTCGGTCTGGGAACCTCACGTTCATGGTGGGAGGAGTCGAAGAGGAATTTGCTGCTGCCAAGGAGTTGCTGAGCTGCATGGGCTCCAATGTGGTATACTGTGGTGCTGTTGGGACTGGACAGGTAACGTGTTCATTCATATTAATGGCCCTGGCTTGTGGTGTAAAGTTGGCTAATGTTCATTTCTCATTCCTGACCATGTTGTTATTCCTGCTTGCTCTGTTCAATCTGTGTATGTTTTGTTGGCCCAAGTATTTTTAAATTAATTTGAAATAAATTAATTTCCCTTCATTCGTGTTGGAATTAAGCAGACATTAGTCAGTGTTTTTAATAAAAAAAGATATCAAGTTCCATTCTTCAGATTTTGACCTATCATCCCAGTGACCCAGAAATCATCCTTTAAAGCTGTTTCTGTTTGTAGTGCTCATGTTATCTGAGTTGTTGTTATCCTCCTTCTAATTTTCTAATTACATGCTATAACTCTATTTGCAGTATAGTCAGGTAGATATAATCTATGCATTTTAATCTGTTTCTTGAAAACCAAATAGTTTTCATTTAGAAATATGTTATATAACTTTCTAGTCAGACAGAGGTGAATGAAAATTCAGAACTCTGAAATTAAGCTGCTCATCTCCCTCTCATCCAAGACACACTCCCTCCTCTTAATGTTCCATCCTGGTCACTGGTCCCCTCGTGCTTTTACTCAAGACTGCATTGAACAGACTGTCAAACTACATTGGGAAGACAGGGGAGGTTGGGCGAGGGGGGCTGTAAGAGACCAACCGAAGGACTTGTACGCATGCATATAAGCACAACCAATGGATACAAGACACTGGGGGAGGGGGGGAGGGCGGGCAGGTGAAGGCATGTACTGGGGGGTAGGGGAGGTCGGGGGAGGTCAATGGGGGGAAAAAAAAGGAGACATATGTACTACTTACTATTTGTAATACTTAAAACAATAAAAAAAATGTAGTAAAAAAAAAAAAGACTGTGGTATTACCTTAGATATGTCAGTTTTCTCCATGCCCTTGTCTAGTCAGTCTCCAAGTTCTATTGATTCTTGCTTCAGCGGCTCTCATTGTTGACCATCTTGTCTATTCCAGACCAGATATTTCCTGAGGCAATCTTTCTTGCATTGTCTCACACCTCGTTTATTGCTCAAAGCCTAACAGCCTCCCAAGTTCACCACTCTACCCAGCACTGTAAGCGAAACCAACTCTATCAAGATGCTTGTATCATTGTAGTCCTTCCCCATTCTGAACCTTTGAATAGACTGCTATTTCTTATCATGTCAAATGAATTTTAACCCTCCAAAATAACCCTTCCTTCGCTTTCATAGCTCTTCCCTTGCCTTAGCCATCAAATTTCTCACCATTCTTTAAAACTTAAGCACACGAGTCAGTTTTCTTCCTGTTCTCAAGAACATCCCATGCTCTTACATATTTACCTTTCCCCTTGCTCTCCTCCTTTCTCTCTCCTGCATGATTAAATCCTGCCTGGCCTTCTGAGAGTGGTTTCAGGTTCCACTTCCTCTTTGCTCCTACCTCAGTGATCTTATTTCTTTGAACAGCTATTGTCTCTATCTTACAGCCTCTATCGTACAATTTACCACTTGTTTTCATTGGTTTGTTCATTGCCTTCTCATTCAGTGTCATTCCCATTTCCCTAATTAGAATGTAAGCCCCATCCTTCTGAGAGCAGGCGTGCCACATAGATCAGTATTCCCTCTCATGCTGAGCCCACAGGAGGAGCTCTGTGGGTTCTTACCTAGCGGGAGAGATACCACGGCCCCCAGCCCCTGCTCTGGGATAGTGTGTTAGGCTCAGAGGGAAGCATGCAGCACCATGTTCCTTTCCCAGTGGAGAGAAGTCACTGTTGAATGTTCTTACTGTTAGAAATATGTGGAATTGGGTGAAGAAAAACTTCCTGTGAGTTATAACTTGAACATGAAGGTATTTACTATGTACTCCATTTCTTTTCAGGCTGCAAAGATCTGCAACAACATGCTGTTAGCTATTAGTATGATTGGAACCGCTGAAGCTATGAATCTTGGGATCAGGTTTGTTGAATAGTGCATTTTCACGTGCTAACAATTTTTATGAGCTTTCCTCTTTGATTTTTCTGATGTTGAAAAAAAATGTTCATGAGATAAATGAGTTGATCCAGGAACACTTTGAAAGTACTTCATTATTGAACTTTAATAGACTTTGCTTATTTGACAACCAATAGGACCCTGGAGAGCATGAATATTCTTTGCCACAGCCATAAACTGCATTGTGCTGTATATTCGAAGCCACATTATCCTTTTTATGTGGAAGCTCCATTTCTCCTGTTATGTTGAAATGCAAGAAACACTTTTACTATAAAATTTAAACATGCTTTGGCTGTGTGGGACCAATTTATATAAAACACGGCATTAATGTGTAGTGAATTCAAGTGTTATGCTGCCCCATGACTGATTTTATGTATCTATTTTAAATATAATCCCCAAAACCTACTCTATAAGGGCTTGTAGTTGCTTATTCCCTGGATCAACTGGATGGCATACATCTTTCATTTTAACTTGTCATCGGTTTTGTCACTTTACATTAAGGGTATATCTTTCCATTAAAATAAAATCACATTCATACTTTGCTTAAAGTGATTCAGGAATTCTGTTTTTCAACCGATGATGATCATCCCTTAGAATGCTTAAGGTTAATGTCTTAATTTAAGCCTGTAGTTTTTTGGAGGTTAGGAATGCTACATTTGATTAATCACTTAATTTTTTAATGTTTTTATTTAATGAATTTAATAAATATATATTTCTTTAGAAAATGCTTGAAGAGCAATAGGCTTTATTCAGATGTTTTTTTTCTTCCCAAAACTACATACCAAACATATAACAGATCAGAGTGGTGCTTCGTATCACAGCTTTTGATGAAAGCAATATAAAGAACCTAAGTATTTGAGATATTTTTTAAAACATAGTAATGGATTCACATTTCCTCTTAATTACCATATCAAGATGCTGTTGTTTTATTGAATTGCCCTTGTCTCAGATGTTAAACTATCTTGACCTATTAAGTTGTCATGTTGTAATTGAGATAAAAGAGGAATTTGCTTTGCATCAGCGCTAATTGGTTTATCAATATCCTGTACCATTTACATTTTAAAATTGAGTGTCTGTAAGATGGTAAACTTAGCATATCTGTACAAAGCTTTAATAAAACTGGTAGTGTGGAGAGGAAGTTATTCATTGTTATTTCTGTATTGTAGTCAGTTTTAGGCTATGGGTCACTTATCATAATTGAAAAACTGGTTAGTATTAGGTTGTTTATATGTCTAGACTAATTTCATGGAGGAAGAAAATATAAATTTCTGGCACCAAAATTGCATACAAAATTAATTGGTGTTGACAGTAAGATTAGAGCATTAGTATGCATATTCATCTCTAGAATTTTATCTCCATTTTTTCTGGATATAAATGAAAACACAGTAAAAAGTAAAAGCCTGGATGAACCTAAGTTATAATGTACTGAAATTTCCCTCTTTATGTGTGCCTGTTATTTAACATTCTGCTTCTTACCTTGAGCATTACTGAGTCAGGATGTTCCTTAGGCATAGTGATGTAGCCTCTGGCATTTCTCAAATACTTTTCCCAGCAAAACTCTTATTAGATGGTCATTTGCCGTTCTCAAATGAAGTTTCTGTATGGTAGGTGCTGGTGGAAGTCCAACTCCAAATACCAGCTAATAAAGAATAGTATGGCCCTGGCCATTGTGGCTCAGTTTATTGGAGCATCTTCCGGTACCAGGTTGCAGGTTTGATCCCTGGTCGGGGCAGGTTCAAGAGGCAACCAATTGATGTCTCTCTCTCTCAAAAAAATAAGAGTATGAAAACCAAATGAATTGAATGAAATGTATACACTAGCTACTAGAGTGGTTTATCAAATAAAAAATGAAAAGCGATAAAATTCCAAATAGAAATATTAAAAGCAGAAGCAATAAATAAAATTTTCCTTAGCATTGGCCTTGATCCACAATGTCAAAAATAATATTTAGAAATATGAACTTTTAAATATTTAATTTTTTCTCAAAATTCTATAGATATTACTGTTCCTGATATATTTATATTTGTGTGTTCTTCTTGAACACAAAGAACTCGTTAGTTTTACCGAACTGTTACAATGAGCTGTGTTTCTGGTTCTTCAGATTGTATTAATGAATTGCTTCTTTTCATAGCATTAGGATTTTATCAATTTATCTTACAAAGATTCTCAGTGATTTGAAAGTCCTAAAAATGATTGCCTCTGCTGTTGTCTTTCCTCCATGGTTTACAGACATGCTTTAAAAGGACAGGATTGTTCTCTCATAGAGTATAGGGAGCAGCCACAATTTATGGAGCTTTGCAAGGTGAAAGAGAAAATTGGCATCAGTGAGCATAAATTCCCAAGTAGTAAATTCCCACATAGTATAGCATCAAAGTGGTTCAGCCACATTTATATTCTGTTCACTCCAAAGTGAACATTTTTAGAGCATTAATGTCAACATTTACAAATTGAGCCACCTATTCCTGTGAAGTGATCATTTTTGATTAATTTTGTTCTCATAAGTCAGTGTTTTTCCTAAACACTGTTTCCTTTTTTTTTTTTTTTTTTTTAAAAAGGAAGAATAAAATCTTACAGTTAAAAACTCTTATTGACTATGATCTTTTACAGTGAGTCTTTATGGATGTTAGTGAAAGTTTAAAATGCTATAAAAAAGTAATCTATAAAAAATATTGGTATACAAATGTATTTTGGGGTTCTTTTTTACTAGACCTTTCTTCCTTCTGATTGGGTTCTGGTTGGGATGCAGTTTTATGGCCCTCGCAGTGCCCTGCTTGCATTAGAGAGCTTTTGTCCCTGTGCACCACATAGCAACAGCCTTGATAGGTGAGTTGTGTTGTGTTGTTTTTATATTTGCTCCACCGGGAATTTTTATTATTATTACTATTTTCAGTAGTGGTAGTGGAAGTTGTTTGCATTACCAACCAGGGCCCAGGCCCCTCCAGCAACAACCATATTATCTTCTTCCGCCAAAAGCTTAACAGTTGAACTTCTGGAAGGCTGTTCAAGATGAAAACTTTCCCAGGAGAATAATTTTGGTTTCTGGACTCCTGCCCTTAGAAGATGTTGCCTGTTTTGTGTTACTGTTGTTTTTGTGATGACTGAGGCCTTAAGTATATACCCTAGTAGATTTAGCAAATGGCAAAAGGTTTAGAGTAAAAGTTGGACCCAATTTCTTAATAAGCTGATAAAATGCCATTAGATTGGCTGGTTGGCTATCAAGTTCACTACCCACATGGGCCAGTGAGACTCAGAGGATGGTGAGAGTTTGGGTGTCAGTTGATGTCTGCATCTCTGCTCTGCCATCGACTTAAGCTTTTCTTATCTATAAAATGACAAAAATAATAGTATATTTACATAGGGTTGTAGTGAAGGGTAAATGAGTTAATCCATGTAAATCTTTAAAAAGAGATTCTGGTGCATAATAGCTAGCTGCTCAGTACATGGTAGTGATTGATGTGATGGGGGTGGTGGTTAGTATTTGAATTGAATATACTTGAATGCCTTTTCTTCATAATACGTCTCACTAGATGGCATTTTATATACATAAGACAGATATATACATACACACACACACACTGAGTGGCCAGATTATTATGACCACCTGACGTTTGTAGGCAAATTAGCCGTACACTGCATCGTATGGGATATGGAAGCCGAAGGCCTGTTCGAACATCTTTGCTGTCTGCAGTTACCAAATTAAACGTCTCCAATTCGCGCAGGAACACAAGGATTGGACAGTCGAGCATTGGAAAAAAGTCACGTGGTCCAATGAATCACGTTTCCAGTTGCATCATGCAGATGGCAGAGTGAGAATTTCGCGGAAACAGCATGAAAGCATGCACCCCACATGCATGAGTACAACCTTTCAAGCTGGTGGGGGCAGTGTTTTGGTTGGGGGTATGTTTTCCTGGCATGATTTGGGTCCTTTAATTCGTGTGGAACAACGTCTGAATAGCACAATATACCTAAGTATCGTTGCTGATCAAGTTCATCCTATCATGTTGATGGCGTATCCCAACGGAGATGGCTTCTTCCAACAAGACAATGTGCCATGCCACGGTGCATATTGTGCAGGAGTGGTTTCAAGAACGTGAGGGAGACTTTACCTTGCTTAGGTGGCCCCACAATCACCAGATCTCAATCCAATTGAGCATTTGTGGGACGAAGTTAAAAGAGCCATCCGTCAGCTGGTTCCACAACCATCAAATCTCACAGAACTGGACAGTGCTATTCATCAGGCATGGTGTCAGATTCCTCACATCACCTTTCAACATCTCGTGGAGTCAGTGCCAAGAAGAATTGCTGCAGTATTGAAGGCAAAAGGTGGCCCAACGAAGTACTGATGGGGTGGTCATAATAATCTGGCCACTCAGTGTGTGTGTGTGTTTGTGTGTGTGTGTATGTTTGATGGTTTGTTTATTGTGTCTTCCCAACTAGAACATGAAGGGGAATGGCTTTGTCTGCTCACTGCCATATCTTAAGAACATACTTAGCACATAGTAGACATTCAATGAAGATTTGTCAAGGGATGAAGAGAGGAGAGAGGGAGGGAGGGAGAGAGAGAGGCAGGCAGACACTTCTCCTGCCTCAGGTCAAAGGTATCTGGGTGTGTGTCTTAACTGGCCCACTCCTGGAGGGCAGTCACAGGACTTAGCTCCTTTACTCTGGTCTCCTTGGCTCCAGGTACAGCAGGTACAGCACCTGCACATGGAGGATCTGTGTGAGCATTAGATGAGTCACTGAATGATTGACTAAGATTGACATGGTTTTAGATGTTTCACTTCTAGAGCTGTTCACTTTAGTGAAATCATTGGCTTTGTTCTTACGTAAAACCAGACAGTATAGATAGATACAGAGACTGTAAAGTGAACAAACTTATTTGGCCCTTAAAAGCCTTGGTTACAGCGAAGGTAAACATTTGAATTCTCTAATTTTTTTTTTTTTTTTACAATTTATGCATTTTTACTTCTCTCAATAGTTCATTTAAAATTCTTGTGTTGTAAAGGTGAGTAGATTTGACACAGTGATGTTTATATGAGTTGCATTATATATGCGGTCAGAGCAATGAATTCATTCTGTTTATATCAGAGAATATTCCAGCAACTGCAATGCCACATGCATGCACGCGTGCACTCACGAACCACATCCAGTGGCAAGTTATTATGGGGACTGACAGACTGTCATCCTTTTGACGGCTTGAGCTGTATATCTCCTGAACAGCAGTGGGGCTCTTATGCAGAAAGTATCATATGTTCCCAGCCAATTTACAGGGAAACAGCAATAACATTTTATCATGGTTGAGAGCCCAGTAGCTGCTTCCTATTAAACTTGCCCTTTCAGATACCTGTCTTGGATTAATTTGTTGATTTCAGATGGAAACTCAGTCTTCTCCAGTGAAGCATGACGTTCTAGGATAGACTCTCTGAATGACAATTACTGTGTATTCGAGCTGGTTTCAGTGGAAGACAGAGGACTCCAGCAACTGATTTTAATATCATGTCTAATTTTAACTGTCAGTTATGTATGTGCCAGTGAAAAAACCTGCAGAAAGATGAGATGCAAAACACTTCTAACTTGCTCTTTTTAATGCTGGGGCGGGGGGGGGGGGGGGTTGGCGGGAAAGGGGAGAGGGAGTCGTCATCTCCTAAAGGGAATCAGCATGGTGGGAGGCAGCTGATTGAGAAGCGAGCACACAACTGCCGCCTCGTTTTTGCGTGCCCCTCAGGGTGCTCCTAAACAGTAACACGTTCACCAAAAAGGACTCCATGAATGAGTGCCGGTGTTTTTCCTTGAACATTCAAGAAAAGTGAAACTTAGGGGTTGACAAAGGATAATAAGCGTTGCTCACCATTTTGGTGAGGCTTACAGACAAGGCGTGAATTTCTTTTAGCAGTACAAACTGTGGGGAGGTACTGTTACCTGTAACCTGGTGAGTTGTAAAGAGGGGAGCAGCTCTGCTGCTTTAAATGTGATAAACCATTTTTAAAAAATCTAAATTAGGAAACCCCTAAATTATATTCCAAATGGAAGGGAGAAGCGATGTTGTGGGGTCTTTAAAATATTCCTGCTCATGGAACACATTAGACGTTGTGCCTAGAGAACATATTGTTAGTTGCAGCAAATTAACTTGTTAATTTGTGAGTTTACTCTTCACAGTTCTTCCCTGAGCACGTTGGCTTTTTCTTTTCCAAAGTCGCCTGCTGCAACAGTGTATTGAGAGCCTAATTTTCTTTGAAAGGGGAAAGGAAGCATTGGTAGCAAACTATACATGTAACAAACTTTGACCTTTATAAAAGAATGAATGAAACTGTTTTGTTTTTTCCCAGCAGTCTACAGGTGGACAAAATGTGTGATAGCCAGTTTCGACTGGGTCTTTGATATCTTTTATAATCCTTAGGCAAAACCTCTCATTATAACAGGACCCACCATATGAATTCATATAGATGGCATGTCATGTAATAATACATAACAGTTTTATTACATGACAAGTCCATATACATCTTGGCTATTAGCCCAAGCCCCCTGTACTAACACAGGCAGAATGTGTACTGGTCATGATATTCAGCTTTGGAAGTAAGCAGACATATATGTTGAACACACTAAATAAACAAGAACTTAAACATGCCAAAATGCGCAGCTTGTCTAACATTTATATGTGTCTCTTTCCAGTCTTTTTTTATTATTATTATTCTTGAAGAGATTGGTTTTAAGAAAAAGCAGCGGGTTTTATCTGAAACTTGATTTAGTGATACTTAGCAAAACTGTGCTTCCCAAACTGCATTAGTTTGCCTTAGGATCAAAGTAATACAGCATTTGATTCTTTTTTTTTCCCTGGGTCCACATTGAACAGTCGTTTATGCCATCAGCCCAGTGATAGAACAAATGATGTTTCCGCTTGGGCAAGCTTTGTTTTATCAGGATCAGTAACCTTATCAGCAGTTGACCCAGAACTATAATGCATGTCTCCGAATAGATAGCATATGTCACAACTCGGTGCAGACTTGCTTCATAAGCAAGATTGTCTGAAGAAGATTTAATAAACAAGGAAAAGTTTGCAGGAAGAAAGGGCTTCTTTGATAACGATAACTTCTCTTAAGCTCACTTACTGCCCGTGGCTCATCTCTTGCATGTGTTCTCAGAAAAGCTGAAAGAATAAACAGACATGAAAATGCACACAGACTCCCATGATGCATAGCTTCTCTGTCAATATTTCTTTCTGAAATACATCATTTATGAACAAAGAATGTAAAACTTAGATGATCATATTCATTTAAGGTTCTTTTGTGACACGTAAATGCATGGTGTCCAAAAGAGAAAGACATTTCTTTTAACATAGAAAACCCACGTGTGATAAACCAGCAACACTTCTCCGCGACTGTTACTTCTTAGAAGTAGAATAGTGCGGAAGGTTTTCTCTCTCTGCAGAATGTCTGGCTCAGAATGGTTTGATCACTAGCTCTTATTACCTTATAATTTAAGATTGGATTCTTCATTCTCATCCATCTGCTTTGATTTTTGAAGACATAAAATAAATGGAGAGAGAAGATGGAGCATGCTCATAGTAAATAAGTCACACATGACTTGTACAGTTTGATACTTAACACTTCTTTTCTTTGACCTTTGACAGGTTAGGGCTTGACCCAAAACTATTGGCTAAAATCCTAAATATGAGCTCAGGACGGTGTTGGTCAAGTGACACTTACAATCCTGTACCTGGGGTGATGGATGGAGTTCCCTCGGCTAATAACTATCAGGGTGGATTCGGAACAACACTCATGGCTAAGGTATGGTAAATGCAGAGGCTTTCCAAGAGAGGGGAAATGTGTAATGGTCTAATCCTCCCTCCCTCCCTCCCTCTCTCCCTCCCTCATTCCCTCCCTCCCTCCCTCCCTGCCTCCCTCCTTCCCTCCCTGCCTCCCTCCTTCCCTCCCTCCTTCCCTCCCTCCCTCCCTCCCTCCCTGTATTTAGGGTTGCACATCCTCCACACGGGCTTTCACAGTTATGCTATGGGGCTGTCGGTGGAAACAGAAGGTAGCCCTCTAGGGTGTCCTGTTTCATCAGCTCTGCAGGGGGATTTGTCAGTGCACATGGAAGAATGAAAGAGTCACACTTAATGCCCAGTTTCCTTTCAGTATCTGTATGAAGTGGGTTGTGACCTGTTAGCTTATTTAGTTCCTAAAATTCTGCTAAGGGCTCCAACAGAGGAAGCAGCTAACAGGTCAGGTGTAGGAGAGAGGAGGCTTCTAATCAAAGGGGATGGATTTGGGCAGCCCCCATTCTTCTGCAGGGCTGGCTCTATTCGGGAACTCTTCTCCGGAGCTGTCCTCTACTCAGCTGGACACCTTTTCTTGAGTCATTTTCTCCAGCGTCCCTGCCCAGGAGGAATCTGCCACTTTTCTTTTAAAGGTCCTTCCTTTAAAATGACTTTTTTGATATTAAAAGATAGCTTTTTCAACTACTAGCATAAGGCAGCACAGTATGAAGCACATGGATACTACTGTTTTATTCTTGTTCTATGAAATGCAGTTGTCATTTCCCTTATAAGGAAGAGTACTTCTTAATTTTGCTTAGAATGAGAGCACTTAGAGAGGAACTTTTAAAAATCTTTCATTACCTCAGAGAGCTGTTAGCAAAAACACTCCACAGCCAGTTAGATTTGTGCAGATAAATTGACAGAGATTAAAGAAATCCCCCGCAATGCTACAATGACTAAAGCCATAGTAGCTTGCTGGGCAGATCGGGGCTTTACTCCCTAAGAGACGTTTTACTTCACTGCCATTACATCTTGTGCTAGGGAATATGGTGCTAGCAGGTCATTGACATAGAGGCTTATACATTTATTTCTAGGTCTTATCTCATAAAATTCTAACACATTGTATGTATTTACTCAGGACATAGTCAATACAATTCGTGCATGGTGGGGGCCTAGGCCCAATCCTACTGAGATTGGGCCTAAATGGGCAGTCAGACATCCCTTGAGGGGTCCCAGATTGGAGAGGGTACAGGCTGTGCTGAGGGACCACCCCGCCCCACCATGCACGAATTTTGTGCACTGGGCCGCTAGTTGTTTTATATTTTTCCTGAATCACCCACTGAGCTCATGAGTTTGTAAATACTTTTATTTGATGAGTGAAGTGGAATATTCATTTGTTTAAATTCTGTACAGGAAGCTTCAAAGGACGCCTTCTTTTTCTAACATTTAGGATTACGGAACTGAAGGGCCACCTCTTCCTTTTAAGAATGTTCATGCTTTAAGGAGCAGCCACCAAAGCATTTACATTTCCCTTTTTTGGTTTTATGAACTCTTATTTGGGATAATAATTTACTTGCTCCTTTGAAAGACTCTCATTAGAATTTTTTTTTCTCAATAGTGTTGTCTTCTCAATATGTTATTTTTGCCAAGTTCTTATATTCTAGTTTTATTACTAGGTTAAAAATTAAGTGCCATCTTCCTATGAGATTTTCCTCTGTCATTTAAAAATAAAAACATGTTACAGGTGTGCTGCTCAATGGTGTTGACAAGAGGCCGGCCTGCCTGTCAGCGCATGAGCACTCCCACGCTTGTTAAGTGTGTGAGTGATAATTCAACTTGCTTTTTAGTCGAAGCTATAGAAGAAGTTAAGGTTAAGTAGATTTTCCAGATCTACCCTTTACATGTGAAAATTATGCAAATAAACACAAAATATGCTTGTACCTGTGACATCATACATATTGAAGAAGCTAGAGGTTTAATTCATTCTTTAACATTTGCTTGTTTTTTCTTTGAACCATTTTCTCTCTTGAGTGAATGGTACAGTGATTGCTCAGTTATCAAGTATGTTCTGCAAAGAGTAGAACTAGTTGTCATCTTGCTTCCTGCCTTTCCCCTCTCCCTGCTCGTTGACTTGCCCTTGGTGGGGGAAGTGAGCGTGGTAATGGTAAGGAGAAAATCAAGTTGGTTTTGCCACTTGTTTGCAGCTCTAATAAAATCACACGTAAATGAAACAAGGGGAATATTGTTTCAATTATCCACACCTGTCTTGTCTGCCATGTACTCCAGGTATTTCAAATTTAAACAAGATTCCATTTTTATGGTAGTAGATATCTGTTAGCTACAGTTTAACTATAGAAGATTTATAATGTTACCTTTGTTTTCTAACAGCCATATGTGTTTGGAAACTTTCAGAGTGCAGGATGAGGTCTGTGAGACGCTAAATTTAGGGCCATTGTGAAGGTGGTTGTCCCATTGCACTTCTAGTGCAGACATTAAAGCTTCCGTGCTCCACCTCTGCCATCCGGCCTGTGCCCTCCCAGGCCCTTGGCTTGCTCTAATTCAGCCTCATTGGCTTCATGTTATTTCTTTACTGTGCACACCATGTCCCACCTCAGGACCTTGACCTTGCCGTTCCAAATGCCTGAAACTCTTCCCCCAGCTCTCCAGAGCACTCACTACCTCCCTAACATCCAGGTCTTAGGGAAGTAGTGAGTGCTCCCTTAGGGAGGGTCTTGCCTCAGGGAGGTCTTCCCCAAACATTTCCTCTGGCAGAACTCCCTTCCTTCCCACCCCTACCCCCTTGCTGCCCATCACTTGCTAACCCCTCACCCTGCTTTCTTTTTCTTCACAGCACTTGTGGTCTGGAATCTTAGGATTTGTTTTGGTGTCTGTCTTCCCCCGGACAGTAAGCATAGAACAGTGACTGGGTATCACCAGCACTCAGAACACTGCCCAGCACATAGTGGCTGCTAAATATTTGTTGAATAAGAGATTGAATGGCTATCCAATAATTCCACAGTGGGGTTTGGCTTAGGCATACAGGCTTCTGCAGATCCTGAAAAAGCATTTGCCCGTGTGATCTCACCCTTGTGCAAAGTCAAAGTAAAACAAATTGGTGTGGTGGAGGGCGGAGGAGTGGGGCGGCCGGGGAGAAGAGGGGACAAAGTTTCTGGCTGGAGCAATTTTGCAGCAGTTTATAAGCGAAAGCACTTATAAAATGTATAGATACATATAATTTACCATAGTGCTTATAAGTATCTTTTGTTCTCAGCCTTCATTTTTTCTTCTTTGAAACCAAAGCCTTGGGGAGCCACAGTTCAAAATGAGCCTTCCTCCCAGTCTCAGCGTGTCCCTCCTGCCCTTGTTTGGTTTAGGATCTGGGACTAGCACAGGACTCGGCCACCAACACAAAGAGCCCGATCCTCCTGGGCAGCCAGGCCCATCAGATCTACAGGATGATGTGTGCAAAGGGCTACTCGAAGAAGGACTTCTCGTCCGTGTTCCAGTTCCTGCGAGAGGAGGAGATCTTCTGAGTTGGCACTTTGGCCCTGGACACTCTTGGAAACCAAACTCTGTCTCGGAGCCTCCCCACCGCTCACTCCATAAGTAAACGAGTGTAATCAAAGGTCACTGTCTGCTTCGGTTTGTCTAGGTCACAGTTAAATGGGTTTTCACCCATTTTTTACTGCTTAATTTTATCTGTTTAGCAAACATACATTATCTGAATGTTTTTTCTGCAAGCCCCCAATGGTCTCTGTTAACTAGCTGATTGACCTTTTTCAAAAGTTTGATCCTTGAGCATCTTCAGCTAAATCATTGATTACTTCAATCAGGATATTATTTATACCACTTTACAAACAAAACAAAATATTCTCCAACAGGACAAAATTGACCTTAAAGGAAAAAAAGAACTCAGTGCGCGGAAGGAGTTAGAGAACGGGGGAATGCAGCGAGTTACTACCTGTGTCCCTCAGCAATCTTGTCCTGTTCACCAGGTGGTGGTGTTCTTGCATTACTGAGGTTACTGAGTTGTTTTCTGGGGAGTTGATAAAGCAGAACTCCTTGCTGTATGTTTTCTAATTTGGACTCTGTTACAGTATCTTAGTGTGTCCCTCTCGTAACAATTCCCGATACTCAGCAAACTTGTTTTTATATTTTTCCTTCCTTGTACATTCTTACTACATATTTTTGACTTCAAAAGAATGACATCTTTAGACCTGTTTCAGAGCCAATGATGATACTTGCTTTAGATAATTATTATAGTATTCTAAATAGAACCATATTATTTTGAAATTGAATAAATTTCTATGCCGGTAATTCTTGGAGTTTCTGTGTCTTCCCAGCCATTCAGTGAACAATCAAATGGCCTGAAACACTGGTGTAGCAGAGGAATGGGGAAAAAGGGAGGGGAATTGGCCAGTGCCAAGCCAGCGCCCTGCTGCTCTACCTGAACCCTTAGTCACAGTGGTTTGAATGGTTTCTAGGTTGTGGGTGCCGTGGAAAACCAGCTGCATCAAACGGAATACAACAATATGGAGCACAGTTGCCACTTTCCCCACCTCTGCTTCTAGAAGTGTCCCAGGTGATAACCCTAGACACCAGATTTGGCAGAAGGACAACTTCCATCATTTTCCTGATGATAAAAAATTCTAGGCACTATAGCAAGTGCTGGAGCAATGGTGATGAACATAACTACAAAATCCTGCCCTTGTAAACCATAAATTCTGGTCTCTCATGTGTGTGAGGTGTTGGGACAGACAAGCAATAAATGTTTAATGCATATGTCAGGTGATAATAAGGACTAATGGGGGAGGGGGACAAGGAAGATGGATGGGATTGCCAGGGGTACTTCATCAGGGTGGTAAGGGAGATGTTCTTTGATACGGTGACATTTGAGCAGAGAAGAAAGTGAGGGAGCACACATGCAGGATGTGAGGAAAGAACATTGTAAGTGCCGGGAACAGTGCAAAGGCCCGAGGCAGAGAACACTAGCTATGAGGAATAACCAGGAGGCTGTAAGTGAAGGGTCATGAGATGGGAGTGCAGACGCTGATACACTGCCACCTCCAATTTATTGGCTTAAAATAACTAACGTTTATTCTTTTTCAAGATTCTCTAGCTTGGCTGTGTTCCTCTACTGGACTGGGCCACCTCCTTTGGAATTGGAGGGTCTACTTCGGCCTCACTCGCTAGGGCTTCCCGAGTTTGCTCACGTGGTGGTGCTCCCAGCAACAACACAGCACTTTGCAAGCCCCTGCTCACCTCGTGGCTGTACTACCCCAAGTCTCCTGGCCAAGCCCAGAGTTCGCATGGGAGGGGACTGTGGAGGTGTGGGCACGGGGAGGGCCATCGTGTCATTTTGTAAACACCCTTTCACAGCCATCCAGGAAGGATCTTGTGCAGAGTTGATGTGCTCTGACTTACTTTTTAAAGGGATTGTGTGGCTGCTGGATGGAGAATGGGTTGTGGGGGCCAGGTGGAAACAAGGAGCCCAATAGGAGGCGATCGTAATAATCCAGTTAAGAAATGGTGGCGGCTGGGACCAGAATGTTCGTGATGGAGGAGGCAGGGAAGAAGTCAGATTCTGAACATGAAAGAGCCACCAACGGCCCAGCCAGCATGGCTCAGTGGTTGAGCATGACCCATGAACCAGAAGGTCACAGTTCGATTCCCGGGCAGAACACATGCCCGGGTTGCAGGCTTGATCCCCAGTGTGGGGCATGTAGGAGGCAGCTGGTCGATGATGATTCTCTCTCATCATTGATGTTTCTATCTTTCCCTTCTTCTCTAAAATCAATAAAATATAGATATAGATATATAGATATAGATATAGATAATTTTAAAAAGAGCCACCAACAGATGAGAGAAAGGCAGGAATCCAGGATAACCTCAGGGTTGGTAGAGAAGATAAAAGAAAGGAGTTTACATTTACTCTGGGGAAGATGGTGAGAGCTTTAGGAGGAAAAAAATCAGTTTATTTTTAGGTGCCTCAGAGCCATCTAAGGAGGGAAAAGCAGAGGTCCAAGCACAAGCCCTGTGTTACTCTATGACTTTTAGTGGTTGAGAAAATGAGGCGGGACTGGCACGGGGCCCTGAGAAGGAGTGATCAGTCAGGCAGGGAAAAAATGGGAGTGGCATCCCTGAAGCCATGATTCTTTGTATCAAAAGCTCCTGATAAACTGAGTCGTCGAAGGGCTGAGAATGAATCATTTGGATTTGGCAAAATAAAAGCCATTGGTGACCCTGACAAGTGTTTGGATGGAGTGTTGGGAATGGGATTGAAGATGGGAGGAGAGAAATTGGAAGTGATGAGGAGAGAGAACTCCCAAGGAGTTCTGCTGTAAAAGGAACAGACAAATGGGATAGATAACTGGCAGGGAATATGGTGTCAAGGGAAGTTTTCTTGGTTTTTAAGATGAGAGATAGGGGTTGTGCTGATGGAAGTGGAGTGATTAAACAAAGAGGGAAAGATAATGGTGCGCAAACGAGAGAGGACACTTGCTAAGTAGCTGATGTCTTTGAATGGTTGAGCAGGGAAGAGGGCCAGCGTGAGGGTTTCTCTGAAAACTAAAACCAGCACACGCAGGTCATGTGTCAGACTGCCAGTAGCAGCGTTGAGATTGATCATAGTTTCGCAACATAGAATAATGCATAATAATGCTGGAAAGGACTTGACTAACCTCTAAGCATGACCTGTTTGTCACTCTCCTCTGACCATTCGTTTTTTCATCATTGCAGTAGTCATGAACAGTGTAGCCTAATATTAAATGCCTGCTTGGAAACGTGAAACAAAAAGTATGCGTGAAGGACAGTCCCAAGTGTTGTTGAGCACGTGGAGAAGTGAAAGCCCTCGTACAATGCTGCTGCCGGGGACTGTAAAACAGTGCCGCCACTTGGAAAAGCTGTTTGGCAGTTCCTCGAAAGGGTAAACGTAGTTACCCCATGATCCAGCCATCCTCCTAGCTGTGTGCTCAGGAAAAATGAAATGTCTGCACAGAAACTTGTGCATGACGCTTCATAGCAGGGTTATTTGTAATAGCCAAAGGGTGGAATCAATCCAAATGTCCCTCAACTGCTGATGACATAAACAGACCGGTGTGTCCACACAGTGGAAGACTGGCCATGAAAGGAACGAAGCACTTTTATCATGCTCAATGGGGATGAACCTTGAAAACACACTAAATGAAAGAAGCCAGACCCCAAAGGCCACACACTGTGTGACTCTGTGTGAAATGTCAGGAATAGGCAAACCATAGAGACAAAGTCATGATTGGTGTCCAGGGACCAGAAGGGTAGAGGGAAGTGGGAGTGGGTGCTGATAGGTTTCCTTTTGGGGTGATTAAAATGTCCTGGAATTTGCCAAAACCAGTTTGGCTCTGGATAGAGCGTCAGCCTGCGGACTGAAGGGTCCCAGGTTTGATTCCGGTCAAGGGCATGTACCTGGGTTGTGGGCACATCCCCAGTAGGGGGCGTGCAGGAGGCAGCTGATTGATGTTCCTCTCTCATCGATGTTTCTAACTTTCTATCTCCCTTCCTCTCTGTAAAAAATCAATAAAATATATATTTTTTTAAATGTCTTGGAATTTGATAGTGATAATGGATACACAGCTTGGTGAATGTATTGAAGGCCAGTGATTTGTACACTTTCATTTCATTTTTTGCTGCAAAAAGCTTTATTGTTGTATTTGGTCCAAGGCATGGGAGAGGGCGACAGGGTGGTTAAAAGAATGGCTGGTTGTTTCAGGGAGAGGCCAGACACTGGGGGATGCAAAGGGGCCTCTCAAAGGGCTTTGGGCTCCAAAGGCTCCTAGTTGTGCTTGAGGGTGAGCCTTTCGAAGAGATACTTGCCCTGCCCAGCCTGGGGCCGGCAGCCTGCAGAGGTGAGTCAGGCTTTGCCCATCTTCTTCATGAGTTTCACCTGCTCATCCAGGAAGTGGTTCTCCAGGAAGTCACAGAGATGAGGGTCTGTGCGGGTGGAACCCAGGGCCTGCAGCTCCAAGAGGGCCTGGGTCAAGTTCCTCTCCAAGGCCAGGGCGGCCTCCATGGCGTCCTGAGTTTTGCCCGCTCGTCCTGGGGAGGCTTCAGCATGTCCTGGAAGAGAATGCGGCCACCACGCTTGTTTTGCAACTTGAAGAGATGCTCGGCACCCTTGCTCTTCTTCTCCACCAACTCGCAGAAGAGGTGGCCCACACCCTCGAGAGCCACATGGTTGCAGTTGAAATAGAAGCCCAGAGAGAGGTAGGTGTGGGAGGCCTGCAGCTGCAGGTTGGCCAGGTGGTTGACTCCACCTCGGTGGAATAACTCTGGCCAATTTTGGGAGCTTATGGTTGTTTGACAATAAGAAGTTAAGGTAAAAAAAAAAAAAACCCAGATGTGTTGGCTGGTCCCAGAGGTGGTTCTGAAGGTGGTGACTGGATAAGACACAGGAGGGTGGCTGGAGGCTGGAAGAAGGGGCGTACCTGGGTCTATTCCGTCCAAACACTGTTGAAGCAAGAGACAGATCCGAGACTGCCGAGGGCACTGCTGAATTGCACACTTTTAAATGGTGAGTTTTGTGGTATGTGAATTACATCTCTGAAAAATAAGGGGGGAAATGAGATAAGATCTTTCTCTCTTGGTGAGTGCTTCTCAGCTGGGACCATTTTGCCCCAGGGGACATAGGACAAACTGGAGACAGTTTTGGTTATTATACTGGGGGTGGGGGATGCTATTGGCATAGTGTGGGTAGAGGCCAAGGATGCTGCTAAGCATCTTACAATGCGGAGGATGGCCCCCAGAATTATCGGCCCCCGTGTCTATGATGCAGTTTGATAAACCCTGCCCAGGTATGGGTTCCACAGGTACCTCTAACTTGGCATATCAAAACCTAAGCTCCCCATCCTCCCCAGCAGATCTGCTTCTCCTCCTGGTCCCTGTTCCTTCCAGGTTCCCAGAAACCCTCCCTGACTCCTCCTTCTCCATCCATTCTCCATGGCAAATTCTAAATCTCTAGCACCTTCCTCAGGCCCTCATCCGTTCTTGTCTAGGCTACTTCAGTCTCTGCGGTTGCTTCTCTTTTATTTCTAAGTGCTTCACTGAGATACAATTTACATACAATAAAATGTGCTCGTGTGAACTGTACAACTCGATGACTTTCAGTAAATGTACAGAGCTGCACCGTCATCACTACAATCCAACCTGAGAGCATTGCCCTCACTTCCCTTCACCCTGAAAAGTCCCTAGTGCCCATTTACACTCACTCTCCGTTCTCTCCCTCCCCTGACCTCGAAGCTGTGGGCACCCACTCATCTTGGTCTCTATAATAGAGTCCCAGCTGCTGCTTAGCCACTGATTTGGCTCCTCCCCAATTCATTCTTCACATCAGTGTGAGAGGTCCTTCCAAGACCGGAATCTAAACCCAGTCATCCCCCTGCGTAACACCAGAGCCTCGGGTGCAGTCTGAACTCCTCAGCACGCTGTTCAGGGCCTTCGTGGTCTGCTCCAGCTTTCCTTCGCCAGCACTGGTCATGTCCCAGGCGTGCCCTGCTTCTCACACCTCAGCTCCTTTGCAATGCCGCTTCCTTCACCTAAAATGGCCTCCTCCTCTCCTGGCTGACCAGCTCAGGGCCCGTGTTCTCTATAAGGCCTTCCTCAGCCACCTCAGGCTGAGTCGTTCCCCCTCTGTCTCTCTCCATAGCTCTTGGTTGTGTCTTGTGTCATGGCACGTATCCTATTAACATTGTATTTGCTAGTCTGTCCGTCTGTCTGCCACGCCAGTGAGCTCTGACAGCACCTGGCATTGAGCAAGAGTTCCATCAAGGTGTGAATGACTGAGGGGTTGGAAGCTAGGACATGGGGTTTGTGGTAGGTGACGTACTAATGGCCTAAACTTGGTTCTTAAAGATTCTTCCTTGGCAGATCCAGTTTCTTTTACCCTGAGTTATGATACACAGCTGCCCAAGAAGTCTGGTGGGTCTTTTACAAAGTTTTCTTAACAAAGGGTTAGCTTATGCTGTTTGCCTGAAGAAACTCATGGGGAAAAATAGGCATTTTTGGTAGTAAGCTTTTGTCTCATTATTTATGTACTTTAAACTTCACCTTGCATGCAAATAAGCACACACAAATTTCCCTTAACCCGGCACAGCAATTCCAAATGCAGTCTTTCATATCCTGCTACATAGACCTTGAGGTGTAAGGTGAATCTCATAATAACACAGGTTTGATTTCTTCGAGGGATTCCGTGAAGTTAGGTGTTTGAGAGATTCTTCTACAGTCCTATTAACCTGACATCATAATGATGGTGCTTATGCGCAGCCACAGCTGAGCCCAAATGTAGGTGAACCCCACATTGGCCGAGGCCTCCTCTTTAGCCATCTTTCTCATTGCACGGGTTTTGATCTTGACTTTTATGCTAAGCAATCAGAAATGTGTGTGATCTGTCCACTTCCCTGCGGGGCGTGGGGGAGAAAGGCAGATCTGAGCAGCGTTACCCATGTGCTTAAATCCTACCCAGGCGGCTGTGAGGAGCCCGCTGCTCAGGAAAACAGCACCATTACTACCAGCCTCAGCCCCAGTAACTGTACCCTGGAGCATTCTCAGATGGCCAGCCAATGGGAGTCGGCTGCCCGAGTGGGGTTTTTAACCATCTTTCAGCTCAGTTGAAGAGGGAGCTTAAGGACATCATGGGGATTTGTAATGTTCCATGCAAGGTGTCAGACCCATAAACTAGCGTGTCCGTCTCCGCGACGCGCACAAGGAAGCGTCTCTCACTGGTGACAGTGAGGTTGCAGATGACCTTTTACTGTGTAATTGTTTTCATCACTTAATAATTCAAGAATACCTGAAAAAGATGCAGGCCTCTTTATGCAGACGAGAATTTGACTCTTGCGGAATGTTAATAGGAAAATCCGGGAAAGCAGAAGCACTTTGCAGCCAGCCTGCAGGGAAGGTTCTGAGTGGCCTGCTTACCAGAGCCATCCCTGCCTGGGAGGCAGGGGAGCTGGTCCAGCCCTCCGTCAGCACCCGCCTGTACAGTATTGTGGGTCACTTCCCTTCTCTTTAAAAGGAGAGCATTGCGCTGACCTCCAAGGTTTATTTTAGCTCTGAAATTCTGCTTCCTCTTAGTTAAGGGTTTAAGAAAATGTGAAGCATGCGCTCCTGACAGTTTTTGGACTCTCTCTGGTTGGATATTATTTATTGCTCATGTAGCCATCTCATTTATTAGGGTGTTTTGGTTTTTTTTTTAATAGCCGGGAACAGATTCAGGGATCAATACGTTTTTATTAATGATAGTCCGTCATGCCGGGTAAAGAGATGGCAAGAGGGCTCATCTAGAATGAGCCACTTGAATAAACCTGACACACAAGCTTAGCTACGGGCTGCATTTTGGCAGGCTGCATGGTAAAATAATGACATTGGCAGAGTGAGCGACTGTGGAAACCTTCCTCACAGCCAGACTCATAAAATCAAAGGGCAGGTTTGGGGTGTGTTTCTCAGCCTTGGCTGTATATGCAAATCCCATGACTTTTTTGAATGTAGCATTTTATCTTCAAAAGGACAGATTTTGGCATTTGCTGCCGTCATTAAAAATGATAAATGCCTAAAATGCTTTCGAGTTGGGATTATTGGAGGTTAGAACAAATATTATTTCAGTACCAAACAGGATCTGAGTGCAGAAAACTCCTCGTTGATGTTGTCACATTCAGAGAAATAAAAAGTCTTTCATTAGTTTCCCTTTAAGTCCTATGAAATTGGCATAATTGTTACCAGTTCTCCTTATAAAAATGAACGGGCGGTTTGGAAGTGAATTACTCCCCTGACACTGTTAGGAGACAGCCTTGTGCCCTGAAAGAGTTAATTTGCTTCCAGATGGAGTTTTCCAGACCCTCTGAGCAGCCTTCACATGGCATCAAGTTCATGATTTTACATATGTTTTATGCCAGTTAAACTTAGTTTTCATTCCATGTATGGATAGAATTTGAAATATTCTATGGTAACTCCATGGAAAAGGACTATTTGAGGCCTTTTCCAGAAATTTCCCCTTAAGAGTTCCAATCTCAGAGACCCTAAGAGTGAATGTAGCTTTAATCCCTGCCTCTCTCCACCTCTTAATGACCTTAACCCTGACCCCGGGCCTGCTCTCTGTAAGTGCCAAACATGATTCATTCTCCTTGCTTGGTTTAGTTTTGTCTCTTTAATGAGCCAAGATGACCACGGAGACCTGATAGCTTATTTGTGCTAATGTAGTATGCTCTACTAGCTAGCTCCTAACTCATTTATTTGGTCTTTCCTTTTGCCTAGAATTGACCCTTTGTCTCAGCAATGAAAAGTCCCTATTTTAGACAAAGGAGATGCAAACAGTTAACAGAAACCAGCCAATGAAGAGACACACTACACTAGCATGAGAAATAAAGCGTGCATTCTGGGCCTCAACTGCCACATTACGGAGACGGTGTGAATGTTCTTTAAGGACACATTTTATTATGTAATTACAGACCTGATGCTCAGCACCATTTTCTCCCAAGTTCTAGGAGTTCTGATGTCTCCAGGTTGGACTTTTTTGAGTTTAGACTTTGTGGTCTGAATGTCCTATTTCTCCAGCCTCTCTCACACCACTTTGATACTGTTTATGTGGGCAGTGATGTTTTTTTGATGACTTGGTGCTTAATACATATCATCTGTTTGGTTTTTTTTCCAAGTTGCAGTGGCAGAACTGAGCCATCAAGGACACTTAGATGGCGATAAGCAGAAAGGGACTTAGAAGATTTACGGTGGGTGTAGTTTCCCTGTCGTCTGGCCTACCACTCTCAGCCCGATTCATTTGGGGTTGGTAGGGGTCTGCCCGTGGGGTTCTGACAAGTGTGTTTGTATCCCTGTGAATTTATGCTTGTGTCAGCGTCAGGAAACCCCGCACACTATTAAAAAACTGATATGACTTTGAACAGTGGCTTGATCCCCGATGATGGCCTTTCCTGGCCATCCCATTTAATTGCTGGCCGGTCCAACCAGGGACATTAAAAGCTACCCCTCCCGAGGTTGCACGTTCCCTGCCTTGCACTGCACTCACGGAGGTTTAGTCTGGCTCCTTTTATAGGTCAGTGACACCCTCCAGCTTGTATACCTGTATCACCACAAATCTTAACAGATACCGTTTTCTTGGCAGCTGCATCCTCCTGAGATGAATTGGTGGGAGTGAAGGGCAGGGCTCTAATCTCTGCGTTAGGAGCAGGCCCCCGGAGACTGTGGCTGGAGGACTCTGGAAGAATTCAGCGGTATTAGTCACAGGCTGCAATTCGTGTTTCTATTTTTTTTAAATGATCTGCCTGCTCTCCCTGACAATACCTGGTGGTGCTCCTCCTGGACCAGTGCTGGTGGCATCCACATCAGGTTACCGCTCTACATACTTGATCTCTTCGGGAGAAATAAAATGTAAACTTCAAAGAAACTTCCCTCCATCAGAGTTATCTCATCTCCAGCTCTGTGGAGCGAGGGTATCTTCTTGTGTGAGCCCTGGTATACCAGATGCTTTCCTCTTTAAAAAGCAACAAAACTCATAAAGGAATTCTGCACAGTCAGGTATTGTCATCTTTGCAGAGAATTTTCTTTGCCTAATGTCCTATCTGATGGGCCATTCTATGTATTATAGGCCGCATAATCTCCACAAATGTATACTATGCTCCATAAAACTGCCATCCTGTTTTCAGAAACTAGTAAGTCACAAAGCAAACCTGAGACAGTGCTGTTAATAAACACAAATTGCAAACAAGAAGGTAGTAAGTGGAAATAATGCACTCATTGAGGACTAATAAAGCCTTTGATCTTACTTTGAAGGAAAGGGTCTATGCTTAAACTACCCATTCAGGGACAGCCAGATGCCCATTAAAGAGCAGTGCTTTGCTTTGATAGAAAATCACGGAGGCCTGTCTAGCAGGTCTGGTTTGTAAACAGATTAGTTAAGGCCTCATCAGGACTGATTTGCATAGGATTCAGCGAGCCCCAGTCACTTTTTCAACCTTAATGAGCAATGCCGTTTCCAGGTTGGAAATTACACCATTTTTTTTTTTTCTAGCTAGAAATCTTAGGTAATTACTTTGTGGTGAAGGGAAAGAATATTCATATAAAGTGAACCCTGGCTGTCCTCAGCTAATGGGAAAATGATGACCTGAGGCTTGTTTTGCTCTAAATGGTGAAGGATGTAATGAAGGAAATAGGTTCTGAGTTAAGAATTATGTTTAAAAGGTTTTCCTCCCTTCTGTTATTTGGGAGGTAAAGGAGGATTATTTTGAATTATCATGGAAAAGGTAACAGGGACTGCAGATTCCGACCACAAATATTCATCCACAAATGTTTATGGAGGACCTCCTTGGAGCCGGCCATGTGTGTTCCAGGGCAGAGCATCCCTTGGTGCTCAAGGCAGACAGAAGCCCTGCCCTTATGGAGCCTACCTTCCAGGGCCTTCCATTACAGAGAGAAGGGAATGGTAGAGGAGGGGGAACTGGGCCAGTTTCAGGACAGGTTCTAAAATTTCTACCAGTTAGCAGCCATTTGCTTGAGAGATGGCAAGACCAGTATTTCCAGAGAGGAAAGACACTCTGCTCTGGTCTGTGTAATCGCACTCTTATCTGATTTTCAGAACCATCAGCAATCTCTTTGCCATCAGTAATCTCCTCTCAAATTTCAGAGTGAAGAAAATGTCAAAAGAAAACCTTTGCTTAGTCTGATCACTTAATAGATAGATAACAAATGGAGAGCTTAGTAAAGACACGGGGTAACTGAAAATAAACAGCCCCTCCATGACATGAAATGATATTGGAAGTTTTCCACTCTGACCTTCAGAAGGTGCAGGGAGTTGGTGGTAGACAGTGGTCTGTTTCTCTGTCTGGCTCACAGCAGCCTCGTTCTGCCTGTGAAAGATGTTCTTAAGTACTGTCAACACTGGTGACACTGAGTTGCCTGATTGGGAACTTGCGTTTAAATAACAACCTTCAGGAGAAGAATCCAAGATGGCAGTGTAGGTAAACACCTAAACTGCTGCCTCGCGCAACGATTTCAAAAATTCAACTAAAAGACAAAACGTCTATCACCCAGAACCACAGGAAAGCTGGCTGAGTGGAAGTTCTACAACTAGAAGGAAAGAGAAAAGAGCATCGAGACGTGCACGAGCGCTGAAAAGCTGAGGTACGGAGGCGCGTGATCTGGGCTGGTGGCGGGTGTTGCTTTTTTCAACCCAAAGGGAGACAAGCCCCCGACTACTCTGAAATCCAGTTTCTGGGGAGACGCGGGGGACCCAAACTCCTACGGGGAGAAGCTGGACTGTCTGCCAGTGAGGGTGGCTTACTTGCAGAGCTGCGCTCAGGAATAATTGTTTACAGGACTGGGGCACGGGACTCCGGGACGCCCTTGGGGACACAGAGCCGGCTAACTAGCAGCCATTGCTGTTTGCCACACCCTAGCCTAGTGACACCCTGAGACCCCGCCCTGCACAACCTACAAACCCACCCAAGCTCCAAGCAGCAGCGTTAGCAGAAGAAAGCCCCGCCCTATCGCAGCTTAACCTAGCAAACGTGCAGCCTGGGTCAGACAGCTCCAAAACCTCCAAACCCCAAGCAAAGAGGAGAAAACTGTAGCTCTCACTGTAGCTCCTGCTGGATGGCCTCAGACAGTAGCTGACCTGCACCCCATTGGAGATCCAGAAGCCAGTGTACCTAGTGGTCAGAGTGAGACACCAGATTTCAACTCCTCACATCCATAAGTGACACATTCAAAGGCAGACTCAGCACCAAAGCCCCACTGAAACAAGTCCTGCACCATAAGTGTGTCTTCAGCACAGCAGTTCTTCCATTATAGACACAGTGAGTGCTCACAGCTAATTGGCCTGGAGGTCAATTCCTCCCAGTATACCAATAGCAATTAAGGCTTTAACTGCACCAAGTCTTTGCACTCAGCCCACAAAGGGGTGTACCAAGAGTGTCCACATCAGGTGATTGGGGAGGCTGAGCTACTGCCCCCTATAGGTCACCTACCACACAAAGCTACTCCATCAACACAGGGAAGCAGCCAAAATGAGGAGACAAAGAAACATGTCACGAATGAAAGAAATGGAGGAAAGCAAACTACTGGATGACATAGAGTTCAGAACCACATTTATAAGGTTACTCAAGAATCTTCTTAAAACCGCTGAGAAACTTGATGAGACCTTCAAGGAGCTTAATGAGAATGCCAAAAAAATGGAAAAGGATCAGTCAGAAATGAAGCATACACTGTCTGAAATAAAGAATATACAGAAACTCAACTGTAGATCAACGTACCCCAAGAATCAAACCAAAGATCTGAAATATGTGGAAACAAAAAACATCCAATCAGAAAAACAAAAAGAAAAAAGAATCCAAAAATATGAAGATAGTGTAAGGAGCCTCTGGGACAACTTTAAGCGAAACAACATCCGAATTTTTGGGGTGCCAGAAGAAGGGAGAGAGCAAAATATTGAAAACCTATTAGAAGAAATAATGACAGAAAACTTTCCCTGCCTGGTGAAAGAAATAGATGTACAAGTCCAGGAAGCGCACAGAACCCCATACAAGAGGAATCCAAAGAGGACCACACCAAGACACATCATAATTAAAATGCCAAGGGCAAAAGACAAAGAGAGAATATTAAAAGCAGCAAGAGAAAAACAGTTACTTACCTACAAGGGAGTACCCATACGACTGTCAGCTGATTTCTCAACAGAAACTATGCAGGCCAGAAGGGAGTGGCAAGAAATATTCAAAGTGATGAACAGCAAGAACCTACAGCCAAGATTACTCTACCCAGCAAAGCTATCATTCAGAGCTGAAGGTCAGATAAAGAGCTTCACAGACAAGAAAAAGCTAAAGGAGTTCATCACCACCAAACCAGGATTACATGAAATGCTGAAGGGTATTCTTTAAGGAGAGGAAGAAGAAGAAAAAGGTAAAGATAAAAATTATGAACAACAAAATGACATCAAATACATACCTACCAACAAGTGAATCTAAAAATCAAGTGAATAAAAAATCTGAAGAACAGAATGGACTGGTGAATATAATAGAATCAGGGACATAGAAAGGGAGTGAACTGACGATTCTCAGGGGAAGCAGGTGTGAGGGGTGCGGGAAGAGATTGGACAAAAATCTTACTCCTATGGATGAAGACAGTGGCGGGGGTAAGGGCATGGGGTGGGGTGGGGAATCAGGTGGAGGGGAGCTATGGGGGAAAAAATAGAGGAACACCTGTAATAATCTGAACAATAAAGATTTATTAAAAAAATAAATACATAAATAACAACCTTCAGCCTTTGCGCCCTGCCTTGTCAAGGCCAAGGTCTTCAGCCTTACCCCGCTTCCTGGAAGCGAGATCAGCTCAGCACACTCCTATAAATGTCACCTGGGATAGATTCCACCCCCAAAAATGGTCCAGCTCTGATAAGTGTTAGAGGAGAGGCTGGGACAATCTCACCGTGACGTGGGCAGGATCCCAGGGCCTGTCCGGGTAATCCAGATGGATGTGGGTGTAAAGGGAGGCCATGCCCTCTGTGCCTCCAAATGGATTTGGTTAGACTGAGGAGAAAAAGGAGGCTTGCTCGGTTGGGTGCTTGTGAAGACTGCTAGGAAGAGGCTTCCAGTAAAATCCATTTGAGGCCAAGTAGGACACCTGCACTCCTTAGGGGCCCCCGGTCACATGAATTCTATATTGCTCAAGGGAACGTGTGTGAGGCCCAGGAGGGCCTCGCCTTTCCCCTTCCTGCACCCCTCCCACTGCTTCCTAATGGGCAGCTTTCTCTCAGCTTCCACATGGGAATGTACCTGACAACCTTTTCTAGGCAGGAGGAGCCTTCTAGATGAGCAATGACAAGGGGGCGGCACCCTGCCTCTCAGGAGGCCTCTGGACACGTGGCAACACCTGCATCTTTGACGCTCAGCAGTGGGAATCTGGGATGTTCTCCCTCTCCCCTCTCTTCCCATAGACATCTCTCCAGTTCACTTCTTCCCAGTCGGGCGGGCATGAGGCTGGTCAGCAAGACCGCTGCCTGAGAACATGGTTAAAAGGGAGCTCCGTGCAGGCGAGGACCTTCGTTTGGTCCCTGATGTATCCCAAGCTCCTAGCACAGTGAAGACTCACTAAACACTGTGCTTGTTGGGAAAATGAATGAGTAAGCACACGAACAAAAGAATACATGAATGGATGAGATACCAGTTTTTCTTATAAGCATCCTCAATTTTTATTAGTAATACTTTTGACACACACCACGCCTCTTCATCAGCCCACCAGGAACAGAGCCAGAGCTCCCATGCGCTCCACTCCCATGGGCCCCAGGGCAGGAGAGGGTGGAGGGAAGGGGACTTCCATGGTGAGGCGGTTTGCCACCCTTCGGGAGCCTGGAGTGGCGCCTGAGGGTGGTGCCCCATTTCCATGTATGGAAGCTTTCCTGAGTTAGAAACAAAGAGCACTTGGCGCCTGTTGTTGTGGGTCCCAGGGCCAAGTTCAGGACATCAGGAAAAGACCCTCTAAACAGCCAGCGCCCCGTGGAAAGCTGCTAGCGCAGGCTCTGACCTGTAGTCATATCAGCACGTGTCCCCGTCTCCTGGCTGTATCTGAACGCTGGCAGGAAAGATCCGCCCGAGTCCCGGCCCGGTGCATGGAGACACTGCTTGTGCCCGCCAAGCTGCAGGAACCGAAGCCGCTGTAGCGGGAAGCAGAAGCTTCGCTTCATCTTGTTGGCCCGGGGTAACCGAGATGAGTGAGATAGGTTTGAAAACCAACCTCATTCTACAAATTTGTAACCAGACTTTAGAAAATCATGCTGCAAGCCATCCTTCCCTCTCCGCTCACTTCCTGCTTCCTACACTTGAACACACAACGCCGAGGCAGTGTCGTTGGGCCAGGAAGCCGTCAGGCCCCCTTTACCGCGCCCCACTGTGTGGCCTTGCGCAAGAGATAGCCTCTCTTGGCCTCCTCACCTTGCGGCAGGGATGGCCTCAGCACCCACCTCACGGGGGAGTTGCAAGACTTTACCAAGATGCATGTTTAGTGCCACAAGGTAAACTCAGTCATTTCATTTCTGGAATCTATCTTAAAAACGGATAGAACTTATTTTTTATAACTGAACACAGAGATACATTCACAGTGTACTCACGTGGCTCAGCTTGTTTATAGTATCGGCAAGTGATTCGGTTCCTTTTCTGTGCCTGGGTCTCCTTATCAGGCTCTTTGCAGCCGGGCTGGGCCAGGTGGAGTCAGCAGGTGAGAGGTTTGCTTTGAAAGTGGAAGAAATATGAGAAGAGCTATCCCAGAACTCCGGGAACCCCTGCGTGTCCCCCACATCTGTTAACTTGTCAGTGAAGGCCTGGCCTGGCCAGTGCAAATTATCCATCCATCCTCACTTCTGGCCACCTCTGGGCCTCCTGGTTATTAGGGAATACAAATGATTGTATATAAGCAGCCGAATATGACCCTAGCATAACAGAGCCCTGGAAAGCAGAATAGAGCTACTGCGTGCAGCCAGGAGAACACAGGTGGGGAGAGGGGGAGGAGAGATGATTAGAGAGAACTGCCATTATCTGGCACAGTGTCTAGCGGGACAGGGAAAAGAATAGGAGCTCTGGAGTATGGGAGGCTTATGTTCAACTACCAGCATTGCCAATAATTGGCATGCTAACATTCTGAAGCTTAGTTCTCTTTCTGTAGAATGGAGAAGCCATTCATAGAGCTGTCAGAGAATGAAATGAGATGCAAGAGTTTTCTATATAAAGCATCTGACCCAGGGACGATACTCAATAAGACTGAGTTCCGCTTTCAAATACCTTGTCCTGCTATCTCCCAACAAAAGCCTGTGTGCTGTACAATGCCTGTAGATGTCAGACTCACAGGACATGATTGATGTGACATCTTTAAAATTACCTTATGCCCCCGATGTGAATTGTCTGGTTGGTAGTTGGCATCGTTTTAAAGACTATGTGGTTGATTGATTCAAGAAGTTGGTTGAATAGTGAAGTAGGTTAAAATGTGGTTACATGGAATGTGGGGGTTAGCCCCCACTATGCACTTGTGTTTATCGTGGAGAGCTGTGTTCATGTCTGTTGCAGACTGACAGAGGCTTTGAAGTTCACTCACAATACAACTAACCAGGCGAGTCAGATAAAGGATGGGGCTGATATAGAGCCCGCTTTACCCAAGTGTCCCATACAGCACGCAAGTGTCCCATGCAGATAAACACCAGGTAGAGAGAGAATAAGAAAAAATCCTCCACGCTCGTTTCACTCCCTTCTGTCCAGAGCACTTGCTAAAATAAGTTGCTGTTTGGGAAGCTGTGGTGTCCCTCCCCCAATCACTAAACGTGAGGCTCCCAGCCTATCACAGGCAATAAGTGCTCACAAACGGTACTGGACTGAAAGCACCATCGCCCACGTTTTAACTCAGATGATAATACCACTGAGGCAAAGCCTTCCCCGCCCCCTTTAAAAAGAACGTCCACGCCACTGGATGTTTTCAGAGCCGACAGGTTTATTTGGTGCTTTTTTTATTTCATTAAACCAGAGCCCAGGTTTCCTTTCATATTGGCGGTAACGCACCCCTTGTCTTCCCTCCATGGCCCATCTCACTATTACCTCTACCCTGGCGGGGCTTTGCTAGTGTTTGAGAGGGTGTGTGTGACAGGTCTCGGTTAGCACAGGAAAAATGCACGCAAGGGAAATGATGTTTAACCTTCGCATTCAATCAAGAGTTAGCCTTCTAATTTCAATAGCAAAATATGCATCCACAGCGTCAACAGGCGTCGGCAGTGATGGAAAGCAGGGTTGTTGGGAATGGCACGGTAGGAAACGTACCTGCTGAGTTTAGAATGAGGACCAAATTCCATCATACTGCCTTCTAGTGAAACCTGACAGTTTCTTGTCAGAGTCAAAGAAATGTATTCAAAACCTATCCGTTTAGCAAAATAAGTCAGCTTACTGATGACAGAGAACAGATTTATTAACACCCCAGAGGTCTGCTCTTTAAAAAAATTAAAGAAAAAAGATTGCCTTAATATATTACATATCCGGAAACTTTGGAGGCCCTTGGTCATGTCAGTTTTGAATATCTCCCTATGGGGCACAGGAAACCATTGCTTCTCATGCTTCCCTAAGTTGCCAGAGCGCATGAAGCTCCGCCCCCAAGGACCTTGACTCCACCGCGCCCACCTGCTCCCCTGACCTCCTTCTGGCCATCAGGAGCCCTGGCGCGGGAAGCACCGTTACAGAATGCCACCTCGTTCTCTCTCCTTGCAAAGGCTGTTCTTAAAATCAGCTCAAACTGGAAAATAATAACTGTGATAGACTTGACCTTTGAGAAGGAAACATTAGATTCTCTCTCTGGTAGCTGTGAAATTCAGTACCAGCAACAAAACTGTGTGAATCACTGACAGAAAGGAGGCCTGTAGCTATAACTCTCACCAATGCAAGTGAGAGGTGGGCAAAAGGCAAATTAAAATATTGTCTTGTGGCGACTTCAGCTTTGATTCCCAGGCATTGGGTGTGTGGAGTCCAAGGCTGTGTTTTCCTCTTCCTCCAGCCCCAGTGCGTTAGAATTGCTTGTGGCTGGCTTTCATCCCTTGGCCAGAACGAGACCTCGGGGAGGAAGAGGCAGTGTGGTCTGTACCGAGGGAGACATCAGAAGCCAATCTCCTCTCGGGCCTTGACTTACCAACCAATATCATGGGTCAGTTTCTGATGAGTGAAGTGGGGAACAGTAGATGAACCACAGGAGGAATAATCCTTAAGCCATTATCTGCCACTAAAATCATCCCAGGCAGAGTACTTTTCTGCAGTTTTTACTGGTAAATAATTTGAGATTCAAAGGAACAAAGAATAACCAATTCAATAATAACGATTAAGAAACAGACTGTGACCAATTAACCAATGACAAGGGTAAAAAAAAAAAAAACAGGAAGCCTTTAAAAACTGAATTGCATGATGGGTGACAGGCTTCTGCTTTCAGTGGTGGCAGACTAGGAAATTTGGATCAATCTGCTTGTTAAGGACAATTAGAAAAATTGGACAGGATCATTTTTTAAAATCTGCTTAAAGGCATTGAAGAACTAATAAGGCAGAAAAGAATTACCAGGTTAAGATTTGGGAGAAGATAGACACTCTGTGGCATTTAGGGTCACTTCTGCCAATTACAGGAAAGGTGGTTGAAAGTTCGAGAAGCTAAGCAGGACACGGAGAGATATAACTAGGAGTCTAATACTTCACAAGGTAAAGAGAGATAAAACTGGGAGTCTAAGGCTTCCCAAGGTGAGGGATCCTGATGAGCCTTCCATAATTGGATTGACAGCCCTAAATACCTGTGTCCTGGAGGTAAAGATAACCAGAAGTAAATGAACTCTCAAGGTGCCTGAAACCCAGCTTCAAATCCTCCCGTCTCTGAATCTGGACCCAGGGGATCCAAGATTGCTAATGTCCTTGGTTATCATCCAGAAGCAAAGATAAAAGGATTTATCTTTGCTTTTTTGATGATAATATCCTAAACTTTAAGGAATGATGATATCATCCTAAACTTTAAGTTTTTTTCTGTTATTTTTTAATAACTAATTTCAGGCACTCAATCAAAAACCAGCACACAAGGGAAACACACACAAATAAAAATAAAGAGAAATGACACACAGGGATTCTAGACAATGGAGGTCTGAAAAATATTTTTAAATAATCATATTTTCAAAGATATAAAATATAAAGTTGAGATTTTTGACAGAAAAATGGAAACCGTAGAACTAAAAATTTTAGTAACTGGAATTAAGAACTCATTGGGTTTAGTAGAAGATTAGACACAGCTAAATAGAAAATTAATGAATTGAAAAGCCATGAAAAATACTTGGAATGATAAAAAATACAGAAGAAAGAATAAAAGACATGGAGAGTCTGTGAGAAGTTCTAATTAGAATCCCAAATGTAGAGAAGATAAATTGGGCAGAAGCAATATTTGAAGAGACAGTAGCTGAGAATTTTCAAAAATCAATGAAAGACATCAAGCCACAGATTAAGAATTACTATAAACTCCAAGCAGGACTAACAAAAGAAAAACCAAACCTAGGCACATCAGAGTAAAACTATTAAAAACATCTTCAAAGAATTGACAGAAAATCTCTGCCAACTTAGAATCCTATATTCAATGAAAATATCCTTTGAGACTAAGGGTAAAATATAAACTTTTTCAGCCAAAAATGTATGAGTTTATCACCAGCAGTATATACTAAAGGAAATACTAGAGAGTGTTTTTTTTTCCATAGAAGGAAAATGATCACAGATGGAAATAAGAGGTGTAGAAAGGAATAAAGAACAGTGGAAAGTGTAAATATGTAGGGAACACAAATATTGATTATGATAATGCTTTATGGAATCTATATACAGTAGGTCCTCAGGTTACGTCAGAGATCCGTTCCTACAGCGCAATGTAACGTGATTTTCACTGTAAGTCGGAACCCACCTACATAAGCACCTACGTCACTCACATGGACCTCATACACAGCAGTAATGAAGTGAAACAGTAAAAAAAAAGTAAAAAGAAAGATAACAATTCCTGACCTTTACTTGTGGTAAATAAATAATAAAAAACATAAAGCACATATGTACATACATTGAAATGATGGAAATTTCTTTTTTTATAAATAAATGGGAGATGGCGATGTAACCATGAAACAACATACATCAAGTCCAACGTAACCCAAGGACTGCCTGTATATAAAAGGCCAATATGCAAATTGTCCCCTCAGGAGTTCGACCAGGAGACCGGGAGTTCGATCACTCGCTATGACATGTGCTGACCACCAGGTGGCAGTGCGGAATGAAGGAAGGCCCCGGTCGGCCCTGATCGCTGGCCAGGCCTAGGGACCCTACCCGTGCACGAGTTTCGTGCACCAGGCCTCTAGTTTATAATATGTATAGAATTGAAATGCATGGCAACAATCTATACTAATAAAAGCCTATGTGGTCGTCACACCCTCATGCTATGATGCCCTCACACTGTCACAATCCATCACCAGGAGGCTGCGTGCGCAGCGAGTATGCACGGGTGGGTGGGGACTTGATGCTGTGTGCGTGGCGTGGAGGCGGGCCCCGGCAGCTCCACGCAGCAAGGCCTGGGGGTCCTGCAGCTCTGTGCACTGTGGAGGCGGGGCCCCTGGCTCCAGCCTACGTCTTTGGGACAATCCATCGAAGAGCCCTGGATGGGTGGGCAGGGCATATTTATTTGGGGCGATCGATCACAGGGTTCCCGCACTGTGAGAGGGCACAGGCCAGGCTGGGCACCCCCCTCCCCTGAGTGCACAAATTTCGAGCACCAGGTCTCTAGTATTATATAAGGTCAGAATGGGGTGGGGGAGGGTAAATTAGAGTCCTAAGGTTTTTGTATTATCAGAAGCAGATAAAAATACAAAAAAATAGACGTTTATTTATCAATCGAAGAGTGATGTATTGTAGTCTCTAAGATAATGACTGTAAGAATAGTAAGAGTATACACATATGAGACATGCAATCCCCCTGCATAAATGTATACTCACAGAAAAAAAGATAGGAGGGGCTCATCAAAATGCTAAGTATGGTTATATGTCGATGGAAGCAATCTGGTAAATTTTTCCTTTCCTTTGCTTATCTGTATTTAAAATTTTTTCATCTAACATCAAGAAGAGACCATTGCCCAACAAGGGAGCTCTGGCCTTCTAACTTTATGACTTATCTATTTCCTTATTTTAACTCTTCCGTGCCAGAGTGAGGTGATTAAAAGTAACATTTGCCATTAATTTGAAGCCTTTTTTTTAACTTAATATAATCTGAATAACTTTCCCTGTCATTAAATGTTATTATATAATGTCATTTTTAATGGCTGTAGAATAGTCCATTGTATAACTGCTCTATAATTTATTCTGCCATTTTCTTATTGTTGGACATTTGGATTATTTCCAATTTTTAGAAGTAATAAATACTTCTAATGTGCATTCCTCTATACATGATTTTTCCCCCCTGCAGATATATAACTATACGTATAATTGGTGGGTCAAAGGGCCTACAAAATAATAATTTTTTATTTGTATTTCCAAATTGCCTTTTGTAAAAGCTATATCTAGTTGCTTTTTAATTGACCAGGTATAAGACTACTGGGGATCCTATATAATAAAGAGCTAATATGCTAGTTAGACCAGATGGCGGAACGACCTTCTGGAACAACCTTCCAGAATGAACAGTGGGCGGGGCGGTGGGGCTGTGAGGCAGCCGAGCCCCTTGCACTAATTTTGTGCACCGGGCCTCTAGTATATAATAATAGTTTTAGCAGTTTGCATAATCTGTCTATGAAACTTGTAGCTTGTTGTCCATCTGCTGTGGTCACTCCTGGACACTATGCCCCGCAGTGCAGGGGAGCATGGAGTCCACAGAAGGGGAGTAGTCGCATGCATTTGTGTTAATCGGGGAAAGGTTCATGGAGGTGAAGCTTGAGGCAGGTAATTGATAGGTCCAGAGGCCAAACAGCTGGTTTGAAGTAGATAGTCAACTGGCGCAACCAAGCAAGGCGTGTCTCAGGGTGGCTGGAGGAGAGGTGCTGTGGGCTGCCCAGGGAGCAGACGCAGGCTGGCTTTGGGCCAGCTGGGGACGGGTCACCACCCATGCTGGGCGGGTGAAAATGGGTCCCCGCATCCCGGCTCTGGAGCAAGGCGATGACTTGATGAAAGGGACATATCTGTGTCTTCCTTTGAGCCCCACACTTGATGATGCCTCAGAAATGAAAAGAAATGGGGTTTTTTCCTCCTTTTCATTATGCTAGGGGGGAGGGGGAGGAGAACAGACCCAACTCTGCCAATTTGCTAGATATTCTTGAAAGGATAATAAAAATGAAACTTTCTCCCTCTCTCAGCAGAACAGCATTAGACTCACCTTGTTACAGATTGTGCTGCAACCAATTAAAGAGAGAAAAGAAACTCTGCTGGAACCTTCCCCGCTTTCCAGCTGCTTGTATTTAATCCGTGTAGTTGAAATTCCCCCAGGACCTTACACTAAATCGACCACCAAATATTGAAAAATAAAAACACACTGTTAATTAGAGGGATTGCGAAGAATGTTTTCTGTTTCGGAAAGTGAGGGCTGGAG
Source organism: Corynorhinus townsendii (assembly GCA_026230045.1). NCBI lineage: Eukaryota > Metazoa > Chordata > Mammalia > Chiroptera > Vespertilionidae > Corynorhinus > Corynorhinus townsendii. The sequence goes on along the minus strand of JAPDVU010000004.1, from coordinate 176,006,829 downwards.
ATGTCGGGGGGATTCCTTTACAGGTGAGGAGGAAAGAAGTTGAGGGCACCTTTCTTTCTCTCCGGGGATTTCAAAGCAAAGATTTGTAAAGACTCCAGGCAGCCCCTGGACAGCACGGGCTCTTGTTAAAGCCGGGAGGGACCCCATTAGAGACTGATGAGCACGGGGCCTGCGGCCTCCCTGCCGGGAGAAGGTGCGGGAAGCCAGAGGAGCCTACGCAGGACCCGCCCTGGGCGGAGGCGATCGGCGCTGGGCACCAGGGGGATAGAGAGGAGCGGGCATCCCGAGCTGAGCAGGCCTAGCCAGCCCGCGGTCACCTGAACACAGCCATAGTCTGCGTGTCTCACTCAGGCAGATCACCCGTCCACGCATCTCCTTAGCCAGAGGAAGGGCTTAGCCAGAGGAAGGACGAGGAAAAGGTGCGTCCCTCGGCCGGGTGACCGCGGTGCCCTCTCCCTGCCTGCGCCCGGTGCCACTACAGCCAGAGGCTGTTGATCTCCTCCACCCTGTGCCACCTTGGGCTGCGGGGCCATGTCACTGAGATAAAAAACAGGACTTTGGCGGGGAGGGGGAGGTCAAGAACTGGAATCTTGAATTTTCACCTTTTGAGTTTCTGTTGTTTCAAAAACTCCTAAAAGAGCCTGAGGCGAATCAAGTGACAGCGCCCCACTGCCCAGGTGAGTTTAGGCGACCCGCCTTTCCTCGGAAACCTGTCTCCTCTCTGTGAAAGGGGCTAAGGATGGAGCAGCCCTCGCGGATGTCGTGAGGATGGGGTGAGATGATGCCCTCACCGCCTGTCAGGGTCCTGGCACCCAGGAAGTGCGGGCAGGTTAGGCCCAGGGAAGTGCTTCCTGGGTCGGGATCCCCATTGCAGTCAGGAATCAAGTAAAAATCACAAACTCCCTATTAAAAGGAAAACATCTTTCTTTTAAAAAAAGTCTTTATGTAAGGCAGATGCAGTCCTCCTGGGCACACATGCCGAGTCTGTGCCAGGTCTGAAGCGGGATCCCGGGGTAAGACAGGCGCACAGCCATCTGCAAGGATGCCCAGGCCAGATGAGCATCCATCGGAGGGAGCTAGGCCCCAAAGAGACCCAAGGAGCTGGATTTTATCAGCGGTTTAGTGCCGTGCCCTGCTGCTCTGGTTCAGGTCTGTATTTCCCAATTTTCTTTGGCTCAAACGTGTGTGCTTTTGTGGTAATTTCGGCCCATGTGGGACGCCTGCAAACAATTACGTAGGCACCGAGATGGAAGACATTTCCTGATCCAAGGATTTCTGTCAAGGGGTCCTGTCCTATACCAAGAACTGCACCCTGGGAGTTAGAGGCCTTGCCTCACCTTTGCCCGACTCAGGGTCTCATCGCTGTCCTGAGGTGGCCAGCGTCCAGCGTGGGTGCTGCCTCTGCGCCAGGGGCCTGCTGACTCAGTCTGCCAGAGCAGGTGGATGTGGGCGGGGGTCCTCGGCTGTGGCTGCATCGAGGGAGTCACCGAGAACCCTGGTCCATTGCAAAGGGGCTGCACTAAGGATGCCGTGTGGCCCTGGAGACTCAGGGGCCCCAGGAAGGCTGGCCACCTCCACTTGGCTCCTGGAGCCCAGGTTAAGCTTCCACTGCGCTGGGCAGCATCCTGGTGGGGCTCACAGAGCCCCCTGCAGTGCAGGAGTTGCTTCTGGGTGGCCCTCCTTCTCCTTCAGAATCAGAGGAGCTGTGTTGGGGTGTGGGGTACATCAGGCTTTCAGGGGTCCCTCAGAAACCTCTCATGCTCTCCAAGCAAGGCCTCGCTTTCCAAGCCTTTGAGACTCCCTCACTCTCTCTGAACCCTGAAAATGCTCCTGGTTTGCTAAAACCTGTTAGTTAACTGACATCCTGGAGCAGAATGAATGGGCTAAGTCTTCTAAAATTCACATCTAGTTTGCCAGTTGAGAAAGTTCAGGGTACTTTTTCCATTTGCTCTTTCCTTCCGGGCTGCAGTCTCTGATACCTTAAATCTTGACATCTGCTTCTTGCTTCAGGCCACTAAATCCCAACGATTGCTTCTACAGTTTGCTCTAGACACAGTCTTTTCAAGCCGAGCCTTTAATTTTTTTTTTTTTTAGAGGACTCTGCTCCCCCCACTGTGCTCGGTAAAGCTCTGGCTCTGCCCGCAGAAGGCCGCTGTCTCTCTAAACGTGGGGTGTGTCTCCATTCCCCCAGGAGGAACCAGCGTTTCTCTGCACGCTGTGGCAAGAGGACCGCCTTTCGGTGCAGTAACTTCTTCCTTGCCGCAGGGGCACGTGGCCCTCCCCTTCACTCTGCACAGACACAATGATCCTGTGCAAAGCCATTCCCTAGCTCCCCATGGAGGCCTCTCTTGGTGCTATTCTTTAATCACTTCATGCCGATTACATTTTCCAAGATGGAAGCAGTAACAGCTCTCATCTCCCGTGCTCTTCTGGACTGTGACCTTGACACTCTTCCCAGGTAGGGCTTTTGTCCCCTTCCTCCCCCTCTGGGATCTGGGTGAGCTCGTGATTGCTTCTATTTATAGAACGGGGCAGAAAGGACGCGCTGGGACTTCTGAAACAAGGTCGGAAAGGGCCATGTGGCTCCAGCCTGATCTTGGAGTGCTCACCCTCCAGACCCCTCTGACTCCTGTCAGAACCTGGCCACCAGGCGGTGAGAAGCCTGAGCTTTGTCCAGTCCATGAGGCTGTTTGAGCCAGCCTTCCACGTATCCCACCTCAGGCACTAGATGATGAGTGAAGAGCCCATCTGGGAGGTGGATCCTCCGATTCCCGCTATCCTAGCCTCCAGCCGTCCAGCCCTTCCCAGCGGAGGCCCCAGGCATTACAGAGTAGAGAAGAATCATCCGCACTGTGCCTTCCCAATACCGGTCCCTCCGAATCCATGAGCATAATAAATGGTTGCTGTCTTACATCACTAGGTTTGGGGTGGTTTGTTATGCAGTCATGGTAACTGGAACATGAGTGGTAACTGGAACATGGGCACACTTCCTAGCCAACACTGTGCGGTTACATGGAGATGGACTGGCTGATTCATTCAGAAATGCGCAACTCCCAAGGCCCAAACTTGAAACCACAGCCCCTCTCCACCTCTATTTTAGAAGGAGGGGGGGGATCATGGAAGTTGAGCTTTCCCCCAAACATCAACTCAGTGATTTGAAACAAGCATGGGTACTTAAAATCCAAAGGATGCTGTAAACATGAACTGCATTGCTCAGATGCCGGTGCTATTTCTTTGTAATGTGAAGTTGCACATTTTCTTCCCTTTGCTGCAGCTATCTCTCATCTTTACCATCCATCCCTGCTCTGATGAAAGGAGAACACCCCCTGCCTTCCCTCCCAGGTTCCTGCTCAGATTACATGCTCATGTTAGGTTGAACCATATGAAATTGCCACTTTGTAGGCCATAAATGGTTAAATCTCAGCAATTTCATGTAGTACAACCTAATGTAACCCCCCAACTCTTCAAATACCTGTGCCTTTGAATTGTATTCTTAGGTTTCAACCTAAATGGGGCTTGCTCTTTGCTTTCCTTTCTGGCCTGACTCCATCTAAATTGGATTATTCTGTATCATAGCATCTTGCTCTTTCCTCCACAGCACTTATCACAATTTGTAATTACATGTGTGTTTATTATTTAACATCAAATACTCTAACTAGACTTGTATAAACTCCTTGAGCACTGCACATCACTGTATCCCAGCCCCTGGCACATGGCCTGGCACATCATTGACACTCAATAAATGTCAGCTGAATTCATGTATGTTCAGTGTGGCTCTCTTCATATGCAGACAGTGTTTTTATTCTGTTGCCAGAGTGTCCTGTACACGCTGGTCCCTGTCATTATATCTGAATCTGAACGTAAGCTTCTAGAGCTGTGGGTCTCAACCTTTCTAATGCCGTGACCCTTTAATACAGTTCCTCATGTTGTGGTGATCCCCAACCATAAATCGCTAGCAGAGAACCGCTAGCAGGGTCACCTAAGACCATCGGAAAACACAGATATTTACATTATGATTCATAACAGTAGCAAAATTACAGTTATGAAGTAGCAACAAAAATAATTTTATGGTTGGGGGTCACCACAACATGAGGAACTGTATTGAAGGGTCGCGGCATTAGGAAGGTTGAGAACCACTGGTCTAGAGAAACGAGTGATTCCTAATCCTGACTGCCCATTAGAAACACCAAAGAAGCCCAGCCAGTGTGGCTCAGTGGTTGAGCGTTGACCTATGAACCAGGAGGTCACAGTTTGATACCCAGTCAGGACACATGCCTGGGTTGCGGGCTCAATCCCCAATGTGGGGGCGTGCAAGAGGCAGCCAATCAATGATTCGTCCTCATCATTGATGTTTCTATCTCTCTTCCCCTCTCCCTTCCTCTCTGAACTCAATAAAAAAAAAGTGTCACTGGTTCTATTCCTGGTCAGGGCACATCCCCAGGTTGCAGGCTGCGTTCCCAGTAGGAGGCGCACAGGAGGCAGCTGGTCTATGTTAATCTCTCATCGATGTTTTTATCTCTCTATCCCTTTCTCTAAAATCAATAAAAACTTTTTTTTTTTTAAGAAAAAGAAACACTGAAGAAGATTTTTAAAAATACTGAGGGGTCTGGCCTCAAATCAATAAAATCGAAGTCTCTAAGGAACAGAGTGCAGGCTCTGGAAAACAGACCTCATCTACAGAGGTGTCCATGCTGTGAAATCAGGATGCTTTCCTGCTGTTGCCCCAGTGGTATCGTTTCCAACCCCATCAGCTCATTCTGTCCTCAGCCCCAGCGGACTGCTCTGGGTACACCAGGTATTGCCACCAACCACTAACCTTTTGAGAACCAACCAAACTCATTTTGCAAGTAACTTTTCCAGTGCCTATACCAACGTCAGTCTTAGCCTTTCCATAAACTTGAACAGTGTCCCCCAAATCTACCCCACTTAACTATGAAATCTAAATGAAAAGAGCTTGTGCCTCAAATCAGGCTCTCCAACCTCTTCTTCCAATGGTACCCACATGCTGAAGCCCTTCTTCCTATAAAGACATCCTCAAGCCACTACTTAATTTTTCACATCCTATCTTTCCAATTCTTGGGATTTTCTGTGAGTCACAATTCAAGGGAAGTCCACAGACCCATCTATTTAACCTTATTTCTATCTTTCCACCCATTTACCCATTTGAATACTGAACACCCACTATGTAGTTGTTCTACATTCCTGGGACCAAGTCTTACCCATTTGAGGGCATACCACATTGAATAAGGCTTAGTCCTGCCCCCAATGAGCTCATGTAACCAGTAATTGAAACAAAGCAATAAATGCTATTTTAACAAAAAGTGTTATTGGGAAATGATTAGTTATTGGTAGGAGAAATAAAGGAAGGCTTCACAGAAGTGATGCTAAGTGGACATTGATAAGTCGGAGTCCACTAGGTTGGAGGCAAATGGGCAACTGACAGATGCTTGGGCAAAAGCAGAATCTAAAAATTAGAATAAACCCAATAGTCCTGAATGTAATGAAAATAAATCAAGCAATAGATAAGTATTTGTTAACCCTTTGTTCTGAATGTGGCCCTCTCATTTCATAAGTATGGAACATGCTGTGCATTTGTTACCCACATTCACACACAACGAATTCCATTTTCATAAACTTTAAAGATTCTACTGTGTTTTTCATAGTTACTGATTTTTATGTACTCTTCTCATCAAACTGCAAGTTGATTATTTCACTTTGTGCATATTGTAGTAATTGGATTGCTTGCTTAAATGGCATGGTCGTTTTTTGCTCACTTTGCCAGCGACACTGCTGATATAGCACAGTTTATCTCACTTTACTGCATTGTTCTAATTAATTCTTCCACAGCCAACTAAGTTTTTCTCTTGGGAATTGCCTGGGAGGCAGAAAGTCTTATTTCTGTATCACTTTGGTATTCCTAGGGATGAGCAGAATTTTGAATTGGCCTCCCTTTGTGGTAAATACAAACTGGTTCCAAATCAGGGTTGTTTCACTTATCTATGCTGCTTAACAAACCACACCACAACTTACTGGCTTAAAATAACAATGGCCGTATATTGTATTTCACAATTCTGAGGGTTGCCTGGGCTCAGCTGGATGGTTCTTCTGCTCCGTGTGGTGTTGGATGGGGCTGCAGTCATCAGCTGGGGTCTTCCCTGATATGGCACTTGGAAACTGGCTCACCGACAGGGCTGGAAATTGGCGATGGTGGTTTGGAAGTTCAGCTGGGGCTGTTGACCAGAGCACTTTAGTTTTCTCCATTCAGTTTTTCCACATGGCTTGAGCTTTCCACATAGCATCGTCTGGTTTCCAAGAAGGAGCATGTCTAGCACACCAGGGCAGAAGCAGCTTTTCTCTCACAGCTCAGCCTTGGAAGCTACATGGTCTTTTCTGCTACATTCTATTGGCCCGAAGAAAATCATCAGGCCAGCTCAGACTCAAGGTGAAAGGATATAGTCTCCACCTCTTGATGACAGGAGCGGCAAAGAATTTGTAGCCATCTTTACTTCACCACAGGTGTTTTCCCCTTAGGGATCAATTTGGTTGCTAAGGACACAGTGTACCACAAAATGTATCTCTGGCCCTGCCAACTGTTTCACACAAGTACAAGTCTATGCCATTTCTGGGAAAATCAACTCAAAGGCCAGCACTCTCTCCTCTCCTTTTGTAAGTTTATCTTACTGCTGTGGAGAGTAATTAGGTTCAGGAGCTACTCTTCTGTTTGCACTTCTCGCACACTGCTATTGGTGACCATCCTATCCTATATAATAAAAGCCTAATATGCAAATCAACTGAACAGTGGAATGACTGGTGGGACAACTGATTGCTATGACGTGCACTGACCACCAGGGGGCGATGTTCAGTGCAGGAGCTGCTCCCAGCCCGCAGGCCCCAGACCAGCCAAGGTGGGTGCCAGGGGCCCCCCTCCATCACCCTGCTAATCGCCCTGCAGAGAAAGGTGAACAGCAGTGGCAGAGGGAGGCTGGGCTGGCAAGCGGGGGTAGGTGGGACACCAGGCTGGCCAAGGTGGGTGCCAGTGGCGTGCCTCCCTCCCCCCAATAGCCCCGCTGGTTGCCCCACAGATCGGTCCTGATGACCGGCCAGGCCTAGGGACCCTACCCATGCACGGATTTTGTGCATCGGGCCTCTAGTTGGTAAATAAAAGCATGCTTTCATTTTATTTTTTCATTTACATTTTGTCATTATTGCATTTATTGGTTGAATAATACTTATATATCCTTTATGAACTTTAAGCAAAAGAAAGCTCCAATCAAAGCAAGTCTAAATAGGTTTAAATAGGTTTTCTTGAGAACAAAATTATAAGCATAAGCATAAGCACAATATGCCAGTTGTTCTGCTATAACGTTGAGATGAACTCTTAGCCATAACATTTGTCCAAGGCAGTATTTCTCTAAATATTGCCAAATTGGTCTGGTATTAATTGTGTAAATTACTTATTGATTCATCTACCCATTCGTTTGTATATTACCTTGCTACATTGCCACTTGGATAACCTATTCTGGCACTGTTGATACAAAGATGAATGAGACAGCCACTATCTGCAGAGACCTCACAATGTGAGAAACTGAAATGTACACAGCTTTGCATCTAACGTGCTAAATGATGATGAGGGAAATAATAGTGTAAAACAAGGGGTGAGGGACACAGGCAAAGGGGCAATCAGTTCTGCTTAGAGTCAGGGAAGGCTTTGCAGAGTACATGAGGAGAATGACAAATGCCAGGGAAAGGGGTGGCAGAGGAGCTGGGAAATGCGGTTGGTTGGGTCAGGTTGGGAACAACATCGAACACTGCATGTTGGCGCCTGCTTATAAGTCATGATGAGAGGGAAAAGGTTTTCAATGAGCAAGTGACACTGTCTTGAATGATAATGCCTTTGGCAGTGTGGTGTGGAAGTTGGAGGAGGGTGATGGAGAAAACAGCTTACAGAAAAAGCACATAGGTGGAAGAATGGGCAGCTAGCTGGCCCTGGAAAGCCAGTGTTGGCCCATGAGGCCATGCTGGTGTGTGCCAGGCACTCTCCCTTATGGTCCCCCATCCTCTGTGGTCTGTCTGGGTACCAAGGCCCCCCAGTGGGTATCTGTATCCAGCTGTTTCTTCTACCTGTGGCATCAGGATGGGATTGGACTTCCTTCTCAGCCTACCAGTCCTTCTTGACTCTTCGTCCTCCCTGCATTGTGGGGCCCCCCAAATGTGTCCTGGCAGAGATGTTCCCTCTATCGTGCCTCCTGGTGAGCCCCTGATTGCTTGTGCAGAGTCCTGGCTGCTGTAACTCTCAGCTTCTGAAGAGAGAAAGAGAGAGAGAGAGAGAGAGAGAGAGAGAGAGAGAGAGAGAGAGAGAGAGAGAGAGAGAATTGCATTTCAAAGCTCTTTATAACCTGTGAAGTTGTGTGCAAACAGTATGATTCTATCATTACTAGTTCCAGAATCTGCAAGTCCTTGGTGGTAAGAAGCCAGTGTGTTTTTCATTTCCTCCAAGGCACATGGTACAGTCTTGTGTTGCTATATATGTCCTGACTAGGTCATCATATGTGATGAATAGGAATGCTGTATAGTTTATTCAATATCTGTGTTTACTCTTTTCAAGTACTGGATAAATTTTCTTCCAAGAATTGAGGTCTGTGGACAATTTTAAAAAGTGCACCAAAACTCCAGAGTTCTTTGTTAATTCTTTCCTTTCCATTTTGGAATTTTAATAAAATAGCTGCCGGCCATTAATGCCTGCATATCATGAGAGTGTAGGAACAAAGTTAAAGATGAGAGATTGTTGGGGCCATGAGATAACACGTGATGCCCGTGAGGGTGACTGTGATAAACGACAGGTAATAACGAGTGTTGGCAAAGATGGAGAAAAATTGGAACCTTCATATATTGCTGATGGAAATGTAAAATGCTGCTTTTGAAAACCATTTGGCAATTCCTCCAGATGCTTCTCGCCGTTATCACGTGACCCAGCAGTTTCTCTCCTAGATATGTAGCCAAGAGAATTGGAAACATATGTTCACATTGAACTTGTACATAAACGGTCTCTGAGTATTAAGAACAGCCCAAAGCGGAAACTGATGAATGGACAAACAGAACGTGGTCTGTGCATACAGTGGCATAGTATTCTGCCGTGAAAAGGCATGAGGCACTGCTACCTGCTGCAACATGATGCACCTTGAGAGCTTTGGGCATCATGAAAGAAGCCAGTCGCAGAAGACTGTATATTGGATGATTCTGTTCATATGAAAAGGCAAAGCTACAGAGACAGAAGGTAGAACAGTGATTGCCTAGGACTGGGTGTTGGGTAGGGAAGGGGAAAGGGAGTGACTGCTAAGGGGTATGGGTTTTATTGGGAAGTGATGAAAATGTTCTAAAATGGATGTTTGCACGATAGTGTACATATACTAAAAACCAGTTAATTTTATACTTCAAGTGGGTGAATTGTATGGCATGTAAATTCTAAATCTCTTAATAAAGTATTGCCAAGAGAGATTTATAAGCATAAGACTTTTGTCGTGTACATCTGTCTTCTAGTTCTGATCACTCCTTCATGGTGAGCTCCTCACCTCAAGAGCGAAGCTGTGGCTCCCGCTACCACTCTCACCCTGTCCCTTCCAGGGCCTACCAGCGTGGTTTGCATCTGACTCTTCGCCTTCCTTCCTTCCCAGAAGCCTCAGTGGGCCATTTCCTACTTCCACAGCCTTAGTCCTGATCCCTCAGGCTTTGTAACTCACACTCTCCATTCTGCCCTCTCACTTTAAAGTGACCTGAGATACTTTGTATAAAGGATGAGGCAGCACATAAAAATAGCTAGTACTGCACCGACTGGTCTCAATCTGGTGGTTTGGGGGATTTGTATTTGTGAAGTCCTAGCACATATGAGAAGCCACAGAAAATTGCCTCTCGTCCAGATGGAGGAGCTAGATTTTTTATTTTGTTTTATTGATCAGTGAAGGTGCAATGATATTTTACTTCATCGTTTTCCTGCAGGAGCGACACCCACCCAGCCTGCGGGGACTTCCAGGAAAACAAAATGAGTCAGTCATTCTATAGTGCGCCGGAGCAGCCTCAGAAAGTCAGCTCTCTGGGTCCTGGGCTGGCCTCCTGCGTATCCCCAGACTGCAAACGCAGCTTGACTTATACGACTTACTAAGGGAGCACTTCGAGGCAGACAAGTTGGAAGAGTCTGTTTGACAGTTGGAGTCAGACCGTTTTGATTTTTACATAAAGACAGTTAAACATTGTCTTGACAGGTTTATTCTAATTTGGGAAAGGCAATAATTTTATGGGACGGTAACTGTTTCCTTGCAGTCGTGATTCCTGCTGTTAATCTTGCAGTTGCTCCTAATTGGCAGATTGATGGGCTCCCAAGAATTTGCTCCCAAAGCCATTTGCAGAGGAAGAAAGACAAACCAGAGGGGCTCGCTTTCGCTCCTGAAATACTACTTCTAATAGTGTGGGGGAGGGGCTATTTTTGCACACAATGTACAGATTATTTCTGGCATATTAATGGACCTTTTGCCATTGAAGTTTAATTTGTATGATAGTAAAATAAGTGTGCTTAGTTTAAAAGTCAAATAACTACTACAAGACTTAGAGGGGGAAAAAACACAGCATTTTTTTTCACTCCGTCTTCCGATTCCTGTTTCCATGAGATTCCAGGAAATTGCTTTCATCACTTTAACTGTTTCTCTATTATTTACTGTCATATTTCTAAGTAACGATATTCTATTGCCTTTTTTTATTTTTCAGTTGTGGGTGTTACCCATTAACTTCCTGCCGTAGAAGACCAGAACTCAGCCCTGTCACATCCCTCCACCTTCTCATCCTTGGAATTCCTCTTTCTTCTCCTTTCTTTTGGATCCTGTAGTTTTTGTTTGTTTGCATGTTGTTATGGTTGCTAATGTCATACCTTACTCTTTCTTTTTTTTTTTAATTTCATTTTTATTGTTGATACTATTACAGAGGGCCCCATTCTGCCCCCCACCCCCACCCCGCCCACCTCCGCCCAGCCCCTACCCCCTCCCCTCTGGCCATTACCACACTGTTGTCTCTGTCTAGGGGTTATGCTCTCTCTGAACTGCATTTTTTTGGTGGAGCATATCCTCCGCCAAAGATAACGTTTTGAAAATGATACATGGAAGATACATTTTGAGATTTTGTCTTTCTTGTCAAAGCTTAGCTGGGTATGAGAATCTAGTTTTGAAATTATTTTCCTTTAGGACTTCAAAGATATTTATTCTTTATCCCCGGAACGCTACGATATCATGATGATAGACTTTATTGCGGGTCATTTTCACTCATTGTGCTGGCCTTTGTTGAGTCCATTCAATCTGAAAACGCACATCCTACAGGAAAGTTTTCTTGTATAATTTTTGTACACACACACACACACACACAAATATATATATATATATATTAATAAATCTCTGGTTCATTTTATCTGTCTTACCTTTCAGAAATTAGACTTCCTACATTAATTCTCTAACTTCAGTATAGTTTTGCCTATGTATCCTATTTTCTGGAAGAGTTAGTCAATTATCTCCCAACTCCATTACATTTAAAATTTCTGTTATCATGTTTTTAATTTCTGAGAGCTTTGTATTGTTCACTAGATATTCCTCCTTTTCTATCATCTTGCTGTTTTACTTACACTTTGAGGCTATCAGTCGTTGTCCCCTGGAGATTTTCCCTGCTCTCTTCATTGCCTCTCTGTTCTCTACTATACTCACATCATGGGACAGATAACTCAGTGTACAGCTCACATGGCTTGAGCCAAATTAACAGGATAAAATCACTATTAAAATTGTCTTTTTGTTTCTGGAGATACTGCAACATACTGAGTCTTTTACTAATGCATTTGACCTCTCCTCTTTCCTTTCAATGCATCCTCTTCTCTCCTTTAATTGAAGGGCCATTACTTGATGGATCGGCTATTCTTGTATTTATAAACTTATTCTCACAGCTTCAACTATTACCTCTGTGTGAATCTATACTGCTTCAGTCTACATTTCTAAACTGTCTCATACACAAGATTTGGTTCTAGGTCAACGACTGCCCATTAGATATTTTCCATTGAAGATTCTGGCACACACCAAATGCAACATGTTTACACCAAGCTAACTTAAACCAGTTGTTCACAAAATCAACTTCTGCTCCCAGCAGCATCCCCTTTTCTCCGTTTCTCAGACATGAACCTTGGGAATCACTTATTAGTCATTCTTGACTTTAATCCCACTAGCTATCAACACTGAGCTGATGCCACTCAGAATCCCTCTTATTCACATATCCCTCCCCATTCATTGTTATGCTTTCCTTGGGGTGGGGGGGGGGGGAAGCATATTTGCAAGTGTTCTATGCATTAGCAACTTTGGTGAGACCCGTGCTATGAAATGCATAAGACATGGTCTCTGTTCAAGGAGTTTACAATCTGTAATTTGGAAGTAAGATGCAAGTTAGGGGTGTGTGTAGGCGTCCTCTAGATCCCTACTGTTGTAGGTTGAGTTCTCCAGGAGGCAGACTCTGAGGTGGAGGTTGAAGTGCAGAAAGTTTATTGGGGGAATAGGAGGGGGGTTGCTCTTGGCCTTAGCCCCAGAGGAAAGGAAAGAAGGAAGCAGGATTGGGCTGTGAAGTGGTTTTCATGGCTTCAGCAGACACTAAGGGAACTTCTGAGGCTGTGACAATCCCTCAGAGCTGTCTGCATTTGGGGAACTGGGGCCAGGGCTTTATACCTCCAGGGACTGGATGCAGGCCATCGTGGGAAAGGCATTGACATTGGACAAAGCAGCTCCCTTTAGAGAGACAATCCCCAAGTGCTTTTTGTCAGCAGGACTCCAGCAGCTGGGAGAGCCAGGCCTTCACCCCTGAAGGGGCACGTGGCTTGTGGACTCACACTTAGTCTCGGACAGCTCAGCAGTAGATAACAAATAGTCAGGGGTTGGTTGACTGAGTGGAAAATTCAGGAAGAGTGAGGTAATCTTTCACTCATTCATTTTATGATATGCTATCCAAACAGGCTACCTTAGGTATTGGATATAAAATGATAAAATTCCCAGGTCCTGCACTGAATAAGCACATAGTCTGGTAGGGGGTACCAAAAAGTAAGCAAACAGTATATAATACAGTGAGAATCATAAAACAGAGGGTTATAGTCTAAAAATGCATTTATAAAAAAGTTTTAGGACATAATAAAATGCCAAAAAAGGAGAATACAAACTATATAAGCAGCTTTGTTTAAATTCTAACTTCCCAGCACATATTTTTGTTAAACTGGTGCTAACACACACACACACACACACACACACACACACACACCCCTTACAATCTGATCTTTATACTTTCTGAACTACCTATTAAAGTTACCAGCCACCTAGAAACACTGTATGCACTGAACTGTTTTCATTCAATATTCTCTTTGTCTTTTTAGCAGTATTTGATTTTTTCCCCTTTTCTGAGTATGTAAAAATGTGTAAGTATATGCATAAAAATATGTCTGGAAAAAATTCATCAAAATGTACTTATAACCCCAAGTTATGGGCTTACATGTGATTTTTTTCTCCTTTAAGCTTTTCTGTATTGTCCAAATTTTCTGTAAGTATGAGTGACTTCTATAATATGGAGAAAAAATGTGTTAAAACACAGTGTGAAAGTGTTGTGACCAAGCCATAGTGAACACAGAAGAAAATTCAGAGCAGTGGGTGAGAAAGAGGCTCTGGGAAGAGGTGTCACCTACCCCAAGTATTAAAGGTAGTTTGGAAAGGGGTGAAGCAGGAGGGGTGCGCATGGTGCTGGCCCTTGACGGACACTTAAAGCAGAAAGAATAAAATGTGCCCCTGCCTCTGGGTGTGAAGAAGCAGAAAGTCTGGGACATAGCAAGCCCTTGAGTGATAAGAGGTGAGGCTGAAGGGCAAGAAGGGGACCCATCACAAAGGACTGGAGGGATCAGCAATGTGGACTTCATCTGGAAGCCCAAGCCAGACACTCACACGTCCCCTTATTCCAGCCTAAAGGGACCTATGGCTGAATAAGAAGTTGGACTGTGGCTGCTACTTCATGGACCTTCTAAATAGAAGCAAAAATTGAGTTAGAATGAGAAGCTTTGTGCTCGACCTGGAGTTTCCTGGCCATTGCAAGATGACCGGATTCAGGCAGGGAAAGCAGTCTACTGAATGCGGGGAGAAGGCGATTTAGACATGAACACACACACACACACACACACACACACACACACACACACACACACACCATGACCCTGAAGACTCCAGCATGTACAATTTAAGATGAAGAGCAAAAGAAGTGAGCCAGCCAGGGTCCCCTTGCATGCTTCTCAAGTAATAATGAAGATTTGCAGGTAGCCCTTGTCCCCGGATCTGAAGTCTCCACAGGTCACTAGTTGTGTTAACTGTTAGGAGCCCAGGAGTTCATTGCAAACACATGTTTGGGCCTTGCTGTCTAATGCGGCAGGGGCATGTTTTGCTGAGCCCTGTCTTACCTTTGCAGAGCTCAGCACCTCTCTGTCGTGTGTGCCAGCTGGGCTGGGCTTGTGGGCCAAGCCTGTGGATCTGCTCTTTCCAGGGCACCTTGGGGAGCGCCCACACTGTTTTCCCGTCCCTGCCTCCATACTCTGTGTGTGTGTGTGGACTGGTGAGCACTGCAGGTCACACTTTCCTCCTGCACCAGTCCTTCTTCCTCCATCCCCACCAGCACTGCCTCACGGGCTCATCCCTCTCCCTCAGACGGTTGCCATATGCTCTGACTACAGCCCTGCTACCTCACCTGTTCCCTCTCCACCACCTGGGCAACCTGTGAGGCAAGGATACGAGGGACTCACTATCTGCTCAAAACCCTAATGACTCCCATTATCTCTGGCAGAGCCTGAACATCACCGCCATTTTTTTTGGTAGTTGCCTTTTCCTTGTTTTATGTTGTTTTGTTGCTTTGTTGTTGTTTTTTGTGTGTTGTTTTTTTCAATTACAGTTTACTTTCAATATTATTTTCTACTAGCGGCCTGGTCCATGAAAATTCATGCACTGGAGGGGGGTCCCTCAGCCCGGCCTGCCCCCTCTCACTGTCTGGGATCCCTCAGGGGCAGGAGGCAACCCAGCAATCAGGGAAAGGTGATGCCCCATTACATCTCTGCTGCTGCCACTGCTGGCAGCACAAGCCTTGACCAGCCCTGGTTACTTAAGCCTTGGGCAGCCCTGGGCGGTTAGGCAGCTGCCATCTGAGGCTTGCCTGTGCCTCGGGCTGGCCCCGGGCAGGCCCCGGGCAGCTCGGGGGCTGAGGGGACTGAGGGGACTTGTGGCTGTGGGCATAGCCATCTTTGAGGGCGTGGCGGTCAATTAGCATATTCCCTCTTTATTGGCTGTGGGTGCCACCATCTGTGAGGGCGGGGCAGTCAATTAGCATATTCCATTTTTATTGGCTATGGGCGCCACTATCTTTGAGATGGCGTGAGGGTCAATTAGCATATTCCCTCTTTATTGGCTGTGGGCACCACTATCTTTGAGATGGTGTGAGGGTCAATTAGCATATTCCCTCTTTATTAGGTAGGATTTGTTTCAGGTATACAGCATAATGATTAGACAATTATAATACTTTACAAAGTTTTCCCCATGATATTTCTAGTATCCCCTGACACCATACATAGTTATTACAATATTATTGACTACATTCTCTATGCTGTACTTTACATCCCTACAACTATCCTGTAACTACCAATTTATACTGCTCAATCCCTTCACCTTTTTTCACCCAGTTCCCCCAACCTCCCTCCCCTCTGGCAACCACCAGTCTGCTCTCTGTGTCTATGAGCCTTGCACTCAACAATTTTGTTTGTTGGTTTATTTTGTTCATTTGATTCCACACATAAGTGAAATCATATAGTATTTGTCTTTCTATGACTGACTTATTTCACCAAGCATAATACCCTATAGGTCCACTCATGGTGTCACAAATGGTCAGATTTCATTCTTCTTTATGACCGAATAATATTCCACAGCTTTTTAATCCACTCGTCTATTGCTCCCCCACCATTTTTAAATGCACATCCCACACTCAAGGCCCTCCACAATCCGGCCTCAGCCTTTCTCTGCAGACCTGTCTCCCACCACCTCTCAAGTGATTTTTACGTCTAGGCTCCCTGGGAGCCCTTGCCATCAGAGGCAGAGCCACCGTGTGCTCACCTCCACTACCCTGCCCAGGCTATCATATGGTGTCTTCTTGGCCCAGGTTAGGTGGGAAGAATGGGCTTTGGAGTCAGACCAACCTGGGTTTTAATCCTGTAATAGCATTACTCAGTGTGCGATCTGGGATAAGATATTGAATCTCCTCACAGTTCCTCATTTGTAATGTGCAGAAATCTTACTGTCTCCCTAGGAGGGCTGTTTTGAGGATTAAGTTAGATAATGTTTGTATCCCAGAAAGTGGGAGAGGATTTACCCTGTTCTCTCAGCTTTTAACAGAATCTCCAAGGTGGAGCCATTCTGTGATAAGAAACCAAACATTTGAAAGAGTGGAACAAGACATCCCTCTGGATTTACAAAGAGGGACCAAGCAATCATGGTCCCAATGGGCGGAAAGAGGAGGCCAGAGATTCCCTGAACTTCACAGGACTTACATAGTTGCCCAGTAGTCCCGCCTTATGGAGGTGAGAGGGCAGAATGTCTCTCATGATCAAGGGTGAGACTTTCGCCCCAAATACCCTCCGCAAAAAACAAAAACAAAAACAAAAAACAACAACAATCCCTTTCCCCTGACTCTTGGTGCCTGGTTGAAACTTCAGCCTCAGCATCCCTTCACACAAACAGATGATAATTAAAAAATCACAACACGTGAGCTCTCCAAGGGTGAAAGGTAGAGAAAGGCCGCCAGTTCCTGCCGGAGCAATTGGGTGGTGGCCAGTGAGGTTGCTGGGTGGTGGCCAGTGGGGTTGCTGCTGCCAATCTGTCTCGTTTCTCAAAAGCTCTGCTGAGAATTTATTGCCCATCTTCTCCCAGTCAGGGAAGAGTGGTTGTAAGGTTGCCAGCTTGCGCAAATAAAGAGAGGAGGGTATTGAGCAATTACGGGGACAGCCCATGAAGTCAGGCACAGCTGGTCTTCACGGGGATTGCAGATGGCAACTGGGA
The DNA here is from genome assembly GCA_026230045.1 of Corynorhinus townsendii. Classification (NCBI taxonomy): domain Eukaryota; kingdom Metazoa; phylum Chordata; class Mammalia; order Chiroptera; family Vespertilionidae; genus Corynorhinus; species Corynorhinus townsendii. The sequence goes on along the minus strand of JAPDVU010000004.1, from coordinate 175,989,700 downwards.
AGCCATTAAGGATCCAGGCAGATTTAAACCTGATCTGAAGCTCAGAGTCTAAAGCTCTGTCTTAGTCTGGACTGGACTTGGTCAGACCTGAAATCATTGAAAGTGACCAGGAGAGACAAGTCTCTGATATTATCCCATTTCTGACAGACTGTGTTTAAAGGAGATAAAGATGTTTCCAGAGGAGAGCCTACTACATTGGGCCTATTCAGGAAATAAATATATTGAGTGTGTAAAAACAGTTAGCCCAGGGTTTGGCATATAATAAGTGCTCAATAATTATTAGCTATACTAATAATGGTTATTACAGTATTATCATCTAGTACCTGGCACGCAGCATTATTATAAAGTTCTTTATGTGCAATATTATTTCTCCCTCAATAGACCAACACTCCATCTGTAGAACTAACTGTAGCAGGTGGAGGAAGAGTAAACTGCATAAACATGGCTTCCTTGCACCCAACGGGGAAGAGCCTTGCACCCAACAATGAAGAGACTTTCACCCACAAGCACACGCAGAGAGTGCTTGTCGCCCAGCCGTAGAGCATTATGTTCACTGATTCTGACCAACCAGCAAAGACATGCTGGAATTCTAAATTCTTTTCCGATATGACTTCTGAAAAGAAGCAGGGGCAACAAGATAGAAGCAAAAGAATGAGACAGAAAGAAGAAGGACATTTCTACATGGCCTACTATGTGCTAGGGACCATGCTGGGCCCTTTGCATTTGTTATCTCATTTAATGAGATGAAGTAATGCAAGTTGTGGCTTGCATTACCCTGAAAGAACATGAAAACATTTTAAAATGTGAAATGCTTGTACAGAGAACTATGAGCCCTTTTTCTTCCATTATAATTTTTGTGTAAACAAAAAATGACAAGAGTTTAAAGATGGAGCATCCCTGGGCACAAGCCTAAGAGTTCCTAATATAATCAAAATCCTCTTATTTATTTTCTTGCCTAAGTGGCTTCTCCCGGGGGGACAGCAGTTGCGTTTCCTTCATTCTGTACAGCAGTGGTTGCAAATTAATGTCCTCTGCTATCAAAACAGCTATGTGCACCTCTGCCAAATGTAGTTATCTCATCCAGTAATAGGTATAGCCCAGAGATGTGGAGTTTTAAACCCCAGATCTTAGAAATCTGGGCAATTAGCCACTCCCTTGCAGAAAAGAGCAAGGAAGGGCAAGGCTGCAGTAAAACGAAACCTTGTTGTGACAGCTGCTGATCCGAATAAGATCTCCTTTATGCTTCTAGACACTTCTCCCAATCTATAAGCTAGAGCGAGGGGATAGACGTGATAAAGAGGAGGAAAGACAAGGTGAAGAATGGGCAGGTGATGGATAATTAGCAAGTTCTCAGCTTAGAGTAGGTTCAAGGTGGTGGGTGTTGGCTGGAGAATGCCTTTACTTTCAAATTGAGATAGGAAGATGTAAGCCTAAGAAAAAGTCATAGAAATGTAGCTTTAGAGGAAATTTTAGAATCAAGTTACATTTGAAGCCCATTAAATGAATAATGTCCTACAAAATTAATTATATATATATATATATATATATATGCATATATCCGAACATACAGAATTAAGTTATACCAATATAAAAATCTGTTGCATTAAATAAACAGGTTTTTTCCCCTATCTAATACTTATTAGCCAGAGTATATCTTTCAGTTTAGAAATTGTTTGTGTGAAAAACTACCGGTTCTAGAATAAACATTTCTTGACATGGATCTTGGCCTAGTTGTACCTGGAAAGTGTCTGCTGGGGATCGGGGTGAGTGCAGCCATAAATACATCTCCATGCCATGGTGCAGTCAAAGCTCCACGGGCCCTGTTCAAGAATATTACTTCATCTTTCACTTCTTGTGTTGACCAATTCTAAAACAAATAACTGTCTTGTTGACTGGCTTTTGGGTTTATATGGGGGGAATGTGCATAATAAGTCTAGTTAGCACCAGCTGATGGGATTCTGGGTTAGAGTCCCTCAGTTAGTATCCCAGATTTGCCCCGACTTCCTCTGGGAGTAACATCTCCCCAGCAGGCCCGGTGAGCTGCCTACTGGATATTCACTCTTTTTTTTTTTTTTTTTTTTGCCCCTGATTTCAGAAACACCATTCTGCCTGGAGAAGCAATATGTCCAAGTCCAAATACTCACTTTGCAAGTCTCCCTTCCAGCCAGGACTGATACCTGTTGAATGCCTATGTCTTGTTGTACTGAGAGATCCCTCCAATCGCATGCATGGCTCTGGATGCTATTCACAGAGTATTACATTACAAAGGAAATAGCGCTTTAACCAAGGCCCCAGTGAGACGAACCATGCTGGACCAGCTTGTGCCCACGTTCTCTTGTCCGCTTTTGGGAAGAGGAGTCAATGTAGAACTGGGAGCTGTGGCATTTGATTTGTGGCATCAAGGAGCCCTGATGCTAGACCAAGGTTTGTCAGAAGAATAGAGCAGGGTTTAAATGGGAAGGCATTTAATTCAGAAAAAAGTAAGTTTTATAAGATTTCAAAGAATGTTCAATACCCTAGCCGGTTTGGCTCAGTTGGTAGAGCGTTGGCCTGCAGACTGAAGGGTCCTGGGTTCAATTCCAGTCAAGGGTTGCAGGCTCCTCCCGGCCCAGGCCCTGGTGGTGGTGCATGCAGGAAGCAACCAATCGATGTGTTTCTCTCACACTGATATTTCTCTCTGCCTTTCCCTCTCTCTTCCACTCTCCACATCTGATGGTCTTAGGCGACACTGCTGGCGGTTCTCAACCTGTGGGTCGCAACCCACAGGTTGAGAGCCGCTGGAGCCTAAGACCATCGGAAAACACAGAGATTTACATCACGATTCATAACAGTAGCAAAATTACAGTTATGAAGTAGCAACGAAAGTAATTTTATGGTTGGGGGTCACCACAACATGAGGAACTGTATTAAAGGGTCGCAGCATTAGGAAGGTTGAGAACCACTATTTTAGAGGAAAAAGCAAAGGCCTCATAAATATAATTTTCTTAGAGAATAACATTACATAAAATAATATTAATAAAAACAATAGAGGTGGTCCCCAATTTACAATGGTTTGATTTTATGATGGTGTGAAAGTGATACCCATTCAATAGAAGCCAAACTTTAAGATTTGAATTTTGAGCCCAGCCTATGCTGCTCAGTAGTTAGTGTCAACCCATGAACCAAGAGATCACGCATTTGATTCCTGGTCAGAGCACGTGCCTGGGTTCCGGGCTTCATCCCCAGTGGGAGGCATGCAGGAGGCAGCCAACTGTTTCTCATCAATCTTTCTATCTTTCTATCCCTCTCCCTCCCTCTCTCTCTCTCTCTCAAATCAATAAAAACGTATTTTTTAAAATTTTGAATTTTGATCTTTTCCCGGACTAGCAATATGCAGTACAAAGTGCTTCATGATGCTGGCCAGCAGCAGCGAAATTATTTTGTTCAAGTGCAAGCTAATGTAAATGTTCTGAGCACGTTTAAGATAGGCCAGGTGTATTAAGTGCATTTCAGCTTAACGATTCCAACTTCAACTTGTGATTTTCAACTTCTGGATGCTACTCCATTGTAAGTCAAGGAGCATCTACATGCGCATTAACATTTTCACCAACCATATTTTGAATGCCAGCTACAAAATGCTTCTGTCATATGTGGATGCCAATTAAGTAAACTTTTTAACATTCAAGGATTTAATAAAGTTCTTTGCAAAAGTCCCACTGATCTAATAGTTTTTCTCCTTCGGGACAGATAAGAAATTCCCATTATCTTCCATGCACGATCCTGCTTGCAGAAATGGCCTGAATCTTGGGGCTGGAAACAAGAATTGAGCAGAACTAAATAACTTCCAGCTCTTTGGTTGGGGAAGATGTCCCAGGAGAAATGTAAACTATTTGAAAACATCCTGTTACTAAAACTTGAGCATAAGAAGAATGACAAATGGACTGGACTCAACAATTTAATTCTAAGCACGCATGAGTGTGGATCCTGCGAATACATTTTTAGCACATTATTTTTCACGTTCTCTTATGTGGATCGCATCCCTACCGTATGAAGAAAGACCAATGACATTTATGACGCACGGAAGAACAGGTTGGAAGCAATCAGCACCCTCACTCCTGGCCTGGGGTCCAGCCGAGTGAGTCACAGAATCCTTGATCCTTGCTGGAGTCTCTAGTCCAACTTCCCTCCAAAGCTCACCCCTGGGGACTGATTACAACCATCTGCTAAGAGCTATTCCTCTGACCAGACAAATTAAAAGCTACAAATGATCAAACAGGAAGAATATGAGAACAACAGGGCAACATGACCAGATCTTAAGCCACGCTCGGAATTTTTAATCCCCAAACAGCTGCAGATGCATCCCGCTGAGCTCTCCAAAGGTGTGGGTCAAGTGTCCAGGGACGGGCAGGCGGAGGCTTCATTCCCACTGGTGTTGGGCCAGTCAACCTGTGGCTCCAGGAGCACCAAGGCAGCGTGCGATTGTTATTGCTACATTTTCTCTGCTTACCGTCCAGCTCCGTTTGGGAGAATTTGTGGAATGGCTTTTTGGTCTGGGTAGTTTATTTATTGGCAGATTTATTCTTTCCAAACCGGCAGCATATCAGGAGTTAGTTACTCTCTTGGAAAAAGTGGAATGATTAACTGAACGCTTTGAAACATGCAATGTGTGATCACTCTGTGGAGAGGGAGGATGGAGTTGAGGAAACCTGACCTGGAAAGAGACAGCAGAGGAGGATGTGACACCAAGTGTTCTGTTGGTAACGAACTGTGGCTACAAACCACAAGGGAGAGCCGCCTATTGCTTTTTAAAAAAATAAAAAGATGAGGATGTCTAGACAAGAAAATTATTCAGGGTTATGTCTTCAGTGTCCCTGTACTGGAACACAGGAAACCATATCCAGTGCTTTCTCACTTTCCTGCCTTTTCACAACCGGAGCCCAAGAGGTGAAGGAATTATGGGAGAAATTGCCTGCGACCCAGGGCCATTCCCGCATAAAAGACAAGCAGGGACCTCCACGTGACTGCAAGATTACTTACGTTATAATAAAGACAGTCGGTGCTTTGATGGTCTGATTTATCTGATTTTTTACACCCTCTCCCCCCAAAACACTGTGTTAGCCACAGAGAAGTCACTCATAAAAGCTAGGTGAATTGAATGGAAATTGTAATAAAGGACTTTTGTTGACCTTGTTCTTTAAGTCATGTTTTCTGTTCGTGGCTGCTGTTTACATTTGAGTCTTAGCATGTATTGTACACAAGGCTTAGGACAGATGAAAGGCAGAGAATGAGAACAAGGCGTTTGGGGTAAAGAAAAGTGAAATGTGGCCTCCATTGTCCCCTCTGTTAACAGGGGAAGATGGACAAGGATGACCTCTCGGTTCCTTCCAGTTGTAACACGTGAGCCTCACATTTCATGGACATTTTTGCTTTTAACACCTCTCAACTCAAACCTCCTCGGAAATATTGCATTGGTACTCATCCCATCACTATTCCTCTAAAATATTGGACTGTCCAACGAAGAGGAGCTTTAAATAAAGTATTTCTTAAATAAGATAGGAGACATCTCTCTGTAACAGCACCCTATTGACAGTGTGGCTGGTAAGACACTGGCAGTGTCACCAGAGGGCCTCTGGTTATGTGGAAAGTTGTTCCCAAGGAAAGAAAAAGTTGAAAACCATGATATTATAGTAAAAAAAAAACAAAAACAAACAAACAAAAAAAACATACCCTGGAAGGAGATTCAACAGATTATCTCCAGATGGTGGGATTGTGAGTGACTTGGGCGGGGAGGAGTTATGTATTTCTAATATTTTTACAACAAACATAGATTACTTACTAGTATGCTATAACAATGGAGAAACAAAAGACTGCATCTCAAATCATCCTTAAGAAAACTGCTCCAGCTATTCTTAAACTGTTCTGGAGTGGGGGATTCCTCCACCTCCAGTGATCCATTGAGGGCCCGGAGCTTCTTATTGACTTCCCAGCACAACTGCAGCTTCCACTCGACTAAATTTGTCCTCCAGTTTGCATTCGCTCCACCTCTACCAGGCTCTTCGTAACAGTGCCTCTCCCCTGATTCTTCTGGACCCGATCCAGTCAGCTTCTTCTAGGTCCCTTATTGTGTCATGGAGCTGGGAAGCTCTGTTCTAGACTCCTTGAGGCTGTGGTTCTGGATGCAACTGAGGTTCTGCAGTGAGATGCTCTTGCATGGAGATTAGAAGACGGAGGAGGCAGGGGCTGTCTTCCTGCAGTGGTGCTGTCTGACAAGCAGACACTGGCAGATGTGGTTGCAGCCGCTCAGCTGCACCAGCTTACATGCAAGGTGGCTGTGGAGTTGCCACAGTGGTGGCAGTAGAGTTTCTGGCAGTTTCCTGTCCTCTGTATCACAGACACTGTGGTGTGACCTTGAAACCAAACTTCTAGCCTAAAGACCCCTCTGGCTTACACACTCCAGCCCTTACAGTGCTTTTGGAAGGCACCTAATTCTCTGCATTTCATTCCTTTTTGCTTGATGTGCCTGGAGTCGTTTCTTTTTCCTGCATTGGACCCCGAAAGACACATCACCCAGGCAAAGTCTACTGGCCATGCAAAGCCTGGTTCAGGTCCCATCTTCTTCATGAAGATGTCACTAAAGATTGAGTGGATCTAACTAAAAATGACTTCACCTCATGGATTCCACTAGATTAGAGCAGTGATAACAGACTGCTGAGGACCCCCTTGGATGGCTTTCATTTGTTTTCTATTTGGGGTTTCATGTTAAGATCTCCTTGAACAAAGTATTCCATATCAAAAAGAGCTTTGGAACCCACCAGGCTACCCTTAAGACAAGGATCTTCTTGCACAAAATAGGCTATTTCTTATAAAACCTCTGTGATGTTGCAGGAATAGAGACAAGAATAGGGTTCATTCTAGGCTTTCCTTGAGGTGAGGGATTTGCACATTTCACTTAGCTCCTTTCAGAGACATACAAACCCACCCTTCCATTCAAGTCGAACCTGGCCCCCATCTTTAGTGAGCTAGAGCCGCTGCTCACCATTTTCTCTTTCTCATCCTCTCCAGTCTGTGCGATCTCTCCCCAATTCTATTTTCAAATTTGTGTCTATCCCAAGTGAAATTTGGAACTTTCTACGGAAAAGATTGGTAGTTTACATCATTTGATACAGAAGGCTGAGTCTAAAACAAACAAACAAACACACAAACACACAAACACACAGCCTGCCTTCTAATAAGAACCTTACTGTGCTCTATCCCATCACAGTAAAGCTCAAAAATGGGACATCAAAATAGAATTCCATTTTTCACCCATACAGTAGAGTAGTTCGTCTGTCATACACACAAAACTAATAGTTGTAGATTTCTCCATAAATACATTTTTATGTAAATCTGGACTTGAAGACCCACAAAACATTTTTGTCTGTTCTGCAGCCCCTGTAGAAGTGGGAATTCCCTCTCAGTCCCCAAATACGTAATAAAGGAAGAACAATATGATGATAATGATTCATGTTAGCACACCTTTCATCAAAAGTGTTCTAATAACGTTTAGACTCCATGTAGGGAGAAATTGGAATGATCTTTAATGATGATCATAATGTTGGGAAGCGCTGAAGAAGCATCAAAATGCTGAGAAGCATCAAAGTAACTCTGGGCAGTATTACACATTTTCTGGGGCATGGGAGTATTGTTTCAAATGTCATGGGCTCTTTCAAAGTATCTAGTGAATCTTGTGTGTGAGAGGGCTTCCTTCACTCCTATCCCCCTAGCTTTCTGGAAGCTTTTGTTAGGTACCAACTCAGAGGAGGACTGTTTCATTCCAAAGAGGAATCTCATGTGAGTTTGCATTTAATAGGCTTGGGATTTAGGTGGCAGACACACACCAAATAACTAAGTCAATGGGCACTAAGAGACTTGAAAGAATTCAGCATTATTATTATTATTTTAATTAAGTGTAATTGCCTTATTAATCCTCATTTGCATAATACTGGGTAAAGCACTTAGCTAATACATGGCTATAGTTGCAATTTTCTTCACCCAGAATATTTCTATTCAGCATTTATATAGCACCTATTGGTTTATGATGCTAATATAGTAGATTCATGTTTCTGTTAAGGCTTAAATGAAAGAAGTTGAAAGCCAAGTCCATTATATTGCCTTCTTTATATAGAACCTTTCATTATGAAGAATTCCAAATGGCTTTCTGAAGCACAGGGAAACCCTTTTACAATGAATTCCTAAGGGGACAGCTACAGCTGGGGCATTTCTTCATATCTGAGCATTAGATTCAGCATTAAGGGATTGAGGGGGAAGTGGCAGATTTTAAAATCTTATAGCCCTTGGGAACTCAGATTGTGTTATCTGCCAAGGTGAATACAGTCCAGAGCAAATGAAAAATTAAATTCTGCTATTGACTTATTATTAGATGAAATTTTAATCTTACAATGTAAAGAAGGTATGGACAAGGAAAATATTTCATGCAAAGGAAAAAACACCTTAGTACAGTGAGAAATACATCATATACAGAGAATGTGCTAGTAAATAATGAGTATTTGATAATTAACACATTTTCTCAAGAACACAATTTTTCTTCTTTTAAGAGTGTATTCAGGTATAACATTCAGAAAAGTGAAAAATACACAAATTAACACCTCAATAGATTTTCACAAAGCGAGATCATTTGTTTAACCAATGTCTTGTTGGAAAAATAGAATGTTACCAGGACCCCAGAGGTCTCCATGTATGCCCTCCCAGTTACTATCCAACATCCTAAAGGGAAATCCTGATTTTTAAGGCAACAAGTAAGTTTTATCAGTTTTTAAACTTTATGCAGGTGGAATTAGATGGTGTTTACTATTTATGATGGCTTCTTTTGCTCACTAGTATGTCTGTAAATTTATGTACATAATTCTATAGTCCCCAAATTGATCTACAGATTCAACATAATCCTTTTCAAAGTTCCAGCTGACTTCTTTGCAGATGTTAAGAAATTGATCCCAAAATTCATATAAAAATGCAAGGGACCTTGAACAGCCAAGACAGTGGTTGGCAAACTGCGGCTCGCGAGCCACATGCAGCTCTTTGACCCCTTGAGTGTGGCTCTTCCACAAAATACCACAGCCTGGGCGAGTCTATTTTGAAGAAGTGGTGTTAGAAGAAGTTTAAGTTTAAAAAATGTGGCTCTCAAAAGAAATTTCAATCATTGTACTATTGATATTTGGCTCTGTTGATTAATGAATTTGCCGACCACTGAGCCAAGACAATATTGAAAATGAAGAACAAATTGAACAAATCCACTTGTGCAAATTTCAAAAATTACTACAAAGTTATAGTAATCAAGACAGTGAGGTATTAGAATAAGGACAGACATATAGATCAGTGAACTAAATTGATGAACCAGAAATAAACCTGTATGGAAAAAAGAACATAGGTAAACGTTTCTGTTAGTTGATTTTTGACAAGGGTGCCACAATGGTACCCTTGGACAATTAGATGTCCAGGTGCAGAAGAATGAAGACGGATCCCTACCTCACATCATATACAAACAATAACTCAAAATGGATCAGACCTAAATGTGACAACCAAAACTATAAAACTCTTAGAAGAAAACATAGGGGTAAATCTTTGTGACCTTGTTATAGGCAATGGTTTCTTATATATTACACTACAGCACAAACAAAAAATAAATAAATGAACTGGCATTATCAAAATTAAAAATTTTTGTGCTTCAAAATAACACCACTAAGAAAATGAAAAGACAACCCACAATATGGGAGGAAGATTTGTCACATCATATGTATGATAAGGGACTGACTTGTATCTAGAATATATAAAGATCTATTTCACCCTGGCTGGTTTGGCTCAGTGGATAGAGTGCCGGCCTGGGGACTGAAGGGTTCTGGGTTTGATTCCAGTCAAGGGCACATGCCTGGGTTGCGGGTTCTGTCCCCATTAGGGGGTGTGCAGGAGGCAGCCAATCAATGATTCTCATCATTGTTGTTTCTATCTTTCTCTCCCTATTCCTTCCTCTCTGATATCAATAAAAAAAAATTTTTTAAGATCTATTTCAATTTCATTTTTAAAAAAAAACAATTCAATTGAAAAATAGGTGAAGGTTTTGAATTGGCATTTCTCCTAAGAAGATATACAAATGGCCAACAGGCACATGGAAAAAATGCTTAATATTATTAGCCATCCTAACTTTTCTCTTCCTCTACCTCCCATGAAGACTTACCTGGGGCACCTAGGAGGCATTCTGGCCTTGGCAGAGAAGGAAGCAATAATAAGAGCACTAAAGTAGAAGCCTAGGAGCAGGGAGACATCTTTGAAGATAAGTCTTACCTATTTCAGTGATTTTGCATAGGGCTAGTCCAGGATTTAACAAAAGTATGCCAGTAGCCATGTCTATTAGACCTCCCAAGCATTAATGTTATCACTGGCAATAACCTCTACCCCTTTGGATAGTATGGCAGACTGCGTTTCCCAGAGATGTCCCCATCGATACATTTATCCCAACCCACATGTTCTTTTCACAATGTGCCTGGGGCTTTCCCACCACGAGATGAGGTCTTTCCTACCCTGGAATCCTGGGTGACTGCCTTAACCAGTGGAGTATGATGGAAGGCTTGTGAGGCGAGGTCACAGACAGGATATAGCTTCCACTTCGCTCCTTGTCAGCACACTTTGCCCTTGGAGCGCAGCTACTGTGGCTGGAGGAAGTCCAGGCCACACGGAGAAGCCATGTGTGAGCATTCCGACCCTTGGCCCCAGCTAGACCTTTAGCCAACAGGGCGGAAGCTGAGAAACCGAGAGACGCAATGGAGCAACGCAATATGTCAGCGGATCTCCTCTGTCCTCCTTCTATGACAATACTGCCCATTTTGAGGAAAGAAGCCTAAAAATATCTCATTCCCCCACGCTTTTTACTTCCTCAGCCAGATCTAAGGAACTGAAAATTATCTCCAGTGGTTCTCTGAGCAAAATAGCAGCTTTTACAACTTAATGTGGAAGCAGATTCTGAAACAGTTTTATAATCTCAGCTTATACCTAAAACCATTCTCTTATTGGACCAGTATCCAATCATTTAAACCAGTGTTAAACAAAACTTAACACATTTTAAAATGGAAATTTAAATAATGTTCCTGCCAGTTTTGGGGGAAAATAAACAGTAGGCAAGATTACTGGGGTAGCAAAGATCATTCTAACTCGCCCTTGATCCAGGGTTCCTCTGGGGGCAAAACAAAGTCGTGTCAGAGTTGATGACAGTAACTACAAGGACAATGTCAGTGTTGGCACTTCTGGCCTCTGTAGGGAGGCCTGGCATTGTCCACTCCTAACGTGGCTGGTTGCCTTGGTTATTTCCCAAGTGGAGATTTAATAGAATATACAAACAATACTATGTAATCCTCAAAAGACTCTTCTTTTAACTTTTAATTATATCTTATAAGGACCTACACAGAAGGAGAAAATAACTTAGTATTCAGTCCTGTTGCTCAGCAGCTGAAGTATTTACCCTGCCTCCTGGCCCCCTTCCTCTATCCATCCTTCATTCCCTCTTTTTCTTCCTCCTTCCCTCTCTTCCTTTTTTTGAGAGGGGTGTTATAAATGTGGGGACAAGCTATATTTATATTTGATTCATTTTCAGTCGATGACCCTATTACTGAGTTCCCTTTCCGGAGTATAATTCTTGATGGATTGGGAAAAAATCACTCTTTCTAATACTATTTTTCAACTTCAAAAATAATTGAAATGAATCGCTAGTGGTATTCTTAGTTATGCTTATTGTAGAATATCTCTATTAAGGAGAGAGTAATCTTTGCAAGAATCTTGGTGTGAGTTTGTGACTGCCCTCACCACTTCAATTCCATTGGCTACACATGTATATTTAATATCTGCTCCTGTACAGGTATCTGTACCAGGTACCATGCTTGCACCCTGAAATTTCATCTGTAAGGAACTTACAATGTGGTTGAGAAAAAACAAAAATAGCAGCAGTTGGAGTGAGATAAGTTGTAAATAAGATGTGAGTAACATGCTTTTTTTAAAATTTATGATGGTGGTGATGGTGTGTGCATGTGCTACAATTAGAGAACTCTCCCTTGTAGGAAATAGCATTTAATCTGACAGTTCGTTTTTCCACTGGTCTTGGGCTAGCATTCGTTCTGGGTGAGAATGCATGACTACCAATATGCTGTGGCCTGAGGGACTCCCAAAAGCTCCTGGCCTTGCAATGAACAGCTCCTTTGCCCCAAAATGTCATTTCTGGGGGCCTGTCGTGATGCCTGAAGTTCCATTAGTGGGCTCAGTCCTTTTAACTCAAGATCCTGCAACTCCAGAGGACACTAGTTAAAAGTATAGATTTGGTCCTTCTGGGGGGAACACATTTCATTGTTGGGCACATATGGTATCAAGTAGTTTTTCAGTTCAGCTAGTTGTCAACATGGAAAGTGAAACACAAGATAAGTACATTTTTTGGGTCCCCCTCACCCCCCAAAAAAGCATTTGGATCTTGGAGGAACATAGTACAAATGGTAGGGGCAAGGAAGAGCATCCATAATGTAGAAGAGGGAGACTGGAAAACTTACTTCACCCATGAAACACGAATGCCCAATCTCTGTCTTACCTCCTTTATTGAGTGGATTATGAGTGTGCATGTGTGTTGGGGGCGGGGGTGACATCACCAGAACCTTCTGTGATTGTGAGGTTGTCAGTGTGACCTTGCAAACACAGAGGAAAAGCTTCAGGGCATCAAATAACCTAAATTGGCAAGAAATGCAGAGTCAGCCCACATCTTCACTAACTCTTGTAACAAAAAGCTCTGTTGATTGTCATTCTTCTATGCCTCCTCCTATATATTCCGTTTTTTATGTTAGCCACTTCTTGCCATGGAGCCCTTTTGCTTCAGAGACCTACTACCTGGCCCAACTTGAGCCTGGTTGGCTTAGCAAATTTCATATATTCCCTTGGCTAATGGGTGAACATGTGAACTTGGCTGGTGCAATCAGGTTGACTTTCCAAGCTTTGCTTGGCAATCTCTCACTTACGGGATAAGAATGAAGAGACAATGCCCTAGCTGATTTGGCTTAGTGCAGTGGTTGGCAAACTCATGAGTCAACAGAGCCAAATATCAACAGTACAACGACTGAAATTTCTTTTGAGAGTCAAATTTTTTAAACTTAAACTTCTTCTAATGCCACTTCTTCAAAATAGACTTGCCCAGGCCATGGTATTTTGTGGAAGAGCCACACTCAAGGGGCCAAAGAGCCACATGTGGCTCGTGAGCCACAGTTTGCCGACCACTGGCTTAGTGCATAGAGCATCGGCCTGCAGACTGAAGGATGCTGGGTTCGATTCTGGTCAAGGGCATATGCCCAGGTTGTGGGTTCGATCCTTAGTAGGGGGCGTGCAGGAGGCAGCCGATCAATGAGTCTTTCTCATCATTGATGTTTCTATCTCTCTCTCCCTCTCCCTTCCTCTCTAAAATCAATAAGAGTTTTATTTAAAAAAAAGAATGAAGAGACAAGACCTGGAAGCTATTATATGAACATTGTAGCCAGCAGTGCAGAGCAAAAGACACTGGATTCTTGAGGACAAGGTACAGCCTCTGGATAAGGAATGCTGAAGCACCTTGTCTCTACATTTGTCTTGTGAGGGGCGTGGCCTGTTGAATACTCTCACAAGTATAGTCTGAAACCTCAGCATCAGCATTACCTGGGAGTTTACTAGAAGTGCAGCATCTCAGGCCTCACCCCAGATTTACTGAGTCAGAATCTGCCTTTTAATAAGACCCCACCCCCCAGTAATTACTGCACACTTGAAAGTTTAAGAGGTCCTGCCCAATATAGTTTAATCCCATTGACTTGAGTTTCCTGCTTCTCCCAATTGAACAAATCTCAACTGTCCCAGGCTCCCTCACCTGGTGACTCTGGGCTCCTCTGGTTCTGTGGTCTTGATTAGCCGCTTTGTGTCTCACCATAACAACCCCACCCACCCTCACCCCCGCTCCTTTCTTCTTACCATTTTCCATTTAGACAACATCTGGAGATGTCTCCTTTTCCCTGCTGACCTCTTAATCTATTTCTTAAACATCCAACAGATATGTAAGCTGGACCAATTCCAAATGGTTTTTAGAGCAGCAAGAGGGAGTTTTGTACTGAGTAGCAAAAGACAACTTTACTATTTGTTTATTGCAAGGGTCAGAGGTTAGCTCTTAGCACACCAACCCTATTCTTTGCAAGTGGTTTCTTGCTCAGGCCACCAGAGGTGTAGAGTTTCTAAAATCCTGGGGAGATGAAGATTCATTGGTTAGTTCTGTTGTTGTGTCTGAGATTTAGAGGAAACTTTTTAGGCAGAATGGTATGAAAGGATCCCACTCCTCATTTATTTGGGGAGGGGGGGTGGGGATCCCATTAGAAAGCTTACAGACCAGGGCAGCACCTGACAGATGGCACATGCTTAATAAATGTCATATCATCAGTGCCCTCTTTAATACAGACATGACAATGACGCCCACTTCAAGAGGGAATGGCCTGACCATTTGACCATTAGCTAATGCTCTTTTTGAGAAACGGACAGTAAATGCTGTGCAACCCACCATGTGTCAAATTTAAGGAGTGAATTGTGAATTTTGCATTGGATTCCACTCGGCACTTAAGGCTTTCCAGTCCGGGCTCTTGGGCTGACACTCAGAGGCTTGCTTTTCTCTCTGGTCCTGCCACAAACTGACCCGACGGCCTGGGGCAGTCACTCTGCCTCCCAAGCCCTCAGTCCCTTCCACTGTCTAACAGGAGACTGGACAGCAGGGCTGTCCAGGTCCCTTCCAATACCCTAGGGACCCCAAACTCTGCTCAGGTCTGTTTCTATAGCAGTTTTCTCTATAGCCCTCCTTTTTTAGAAAACTCCATCAAGTGAAGGGACTGACCTGAGGTCTGACTGAGGAATTAGAAGCAGAGCTAGAGATGTCCTGCTCTCCCTGAGGCCAGTGGGGCGTGGAGCTTATCAGGGGATTGCATTTGTCTCCAGCGACTCCCTGGGACCAAAAACATGCTCATAGAAGAGTTCAGCTCCTGGTGATATGTTGATTCCATTTCATGAACTCTACTTTTTAAATTAAAAGTCTAGGTAGAAAGTGGTTTTCTTGGCCTAAAAGGATTTTGTTGCGTAAAGGTTTGAATGAGGACAGCCCGGCCACCTCCCTAGGTCTGAAGATGCTGCCTCAATTCAAGGGTGGTTTTCCGATCCTATATTTGCATAATAAAACCAGTTAGCAGACCAGCCAGTGAGTTTGCTCTGGGGGCCTATTCATCAAAGTTATAACGGAAGGCAGAGCACCTGGTAACATTACAAAGCAGACTTTATTTCCCTTTGTAATTACAACTGTAAAATAACTTCCAAAAACCCAAATTGCTATTGAGAACCAGATAAGGCAATGCTCACGTTTCCACCTCGTGAGTGACAGTCTCATTTCTGCTTAATTGAGCAGCAGTCAATTACTTTTTGTAGCCAGGGTGGTAACACAGCTTTGTCACCAGGGTGAGCTAGTTAGGACGGTGGGAGCTGCAGTGGCCTCACTTGGCTGCCTGGCAAGTCAAGAGTCAACTGTCTACTCGGACAGACTGGCTCAGCAGAGTAATTTGTAATTTCTTAAGGAACACAGGAAATAATCACCCAGAGTAACTGCATTATACAGCATCCGATCTTACAGCGGTCAATTACAAACAGCAAAAATTCCATAAATGGCCCTCCAAGGCTGATACAAAGAGATAAAAGTTTTTCTTTTCAATTGCTGAAAAATCTCAGTATTAAATTTAATCAACATTAGTATATGACATGGTAAGATTAGACAATTGTTGGCCTTCACACATACTATCAAATGCTGTCAATTACCTTCCCATGTTCTCTTTTTCTCATTAAAAAAAAAAAGGAGGGAGCTGTTACTACAGAAATAAGTTATTGTAAGCTAAGGGATAGCAGCTGTTTAATTTTCGTCTGAATTTTAAAATTCCAGCCAGACTGCCATATAAAAAATCAAACTCGGAGTTAACCATATGTAGATAACTTCTTAAGTTAGAACAAAACACACATGTATATGTTTCTTCAATGAAAATGTTACTACATGTTTATTTATCTCCTTGAATTCCAGCTGTGCTCTGTCCCAGTTGGACGTCCTTGAGCAACTTCCTGAGTCTTGCTATATCTCAGTTTCTTCATTTGTCCTGTGGCTCCCGTCTCATAGGATGGTTGTGGGAGTTAGATAATGTCTATGCCTGTGGGAAGTGTCCCGTCCAGTGCCTAGTCTTACTGTAGTAAGTCTCTATTACGTGTTTGCTGTTATTATCACTACACATTTCCCACTCATTAAAAACTCCTAATTGCAATAACTAAGACATGTGATGCCCAGGAGGATAGATTTATCCTTTCGTCTTCCTAATTGGGTTTAGCACTTAATGGAACCTTTAGGCTGTAGATTGCTGCTCTGGTGAGCTTGGCTTAAGGCAGGTACTTTCCATCCTCTGTGCCCTCAGGGGAGGTAAAAGGGACTGGAGGAAGTGGAAATTGTTGGAGTAAGCCAATTCTGCTGAGGAGCTTGTGTAGAATAGTCTCAGTCTAGCTAGGAGTGGTTCTCAACCCTAGATGCCCATCAGAGTAACCCAGGCTGCTGAAGCAAGGGACCCAGGCATCGGTATTTTGAGGGTTCCCCGAGTGACTCCAATGTGCAGCCAGAGTTGAGAACCGCTATACTAAGAAGTAGAGGAAGGTTGAGTGAGTCCTTAGTGGAGAAATTTTCAAACTGCTGCTGCTGTTTGGAAAAGAGAGTTATAGTGATGGACCATCTGAGATTAAGTAGCTCAACATTGTAGAAGTCCTCATAGGTGCTTCTTGAGGTTCCTTTGGTTTGTAGAAGGTAGACATGCACTCTGGCCAGCCTATGAGAGAAGAATTTTTTGGAAAGACACAAAGGTATCTCAACAGAAGCCAAGAAAAGTGAGGGAGCAATGCCTGGGGCCTGAGCGTGAATAGGTCAGGGACCCTCTCTCTAAAGTTCTGCCATCAGTAAGGCTCAAATCAAGGCCTCTATTCCAACTTCCTGGGAGAGAGAATGATGGGCCCAGCATGGGCCAGTAGTCTATTCCTAGGCCAGTCAGCTACTGACAGGGGTCAAAAGCTGGAAGCCTACCTTTGTGTATCAGGGACAGCTCCAAAGAACAGGGATCATAATGAGCTGAGGGATACACCAACAGGTGTCAATGACTTTATCTTTCTCTAACAATACTTGACATCTTAACAGTGAAGTGGAGAAGACCAACTTTGGGGGTCTCTAGGGCTGCAGAAGGCAGGTATGGCAGACCGGCTGTCATCAGTCAGGAGACCAGGTAGCCATACAGTTGGAGATGAACTCTGAGAATAAGGAGCAATTACTGTAAGCAGAGCAAACACCTGCAATAGTATTTAGCAGCCAGCTTCTGTTCTCGGTGCTTTGCATGCATTACTGAATTCACTTAATCTTTACACCAACCTTCTGAAAAAGTACTATCATTATACTTATTTTTCAGATGAGAATACTGAGGCACACTGTAATCAGGTGACTTACCCACACAAACTCAGGAGGTCAGACTCCAGAGTCTATGTTCCTATATGCTCTGAATCACCACATTTGTCTGAAAAGATGGCAAGTCCTGGTGATGCTAACTGACCGTGGGGTACCGGAAAAGTAGACAGTGATGGCGATACAATGGGGAACTGAACCTAAGATCGGAGTCTTGGAGGAGAACAGTTCTAAGGGATGAAGAAGTGATGTTGTCGGGTGGTTGAGGTGATAAATTCAAAGAATAAAAAGGAAAATGGGCGTGGAAATTTTTATTTAAAATGTCTCTATCAAATGGCCCTTATGATAACCAACCTGTAATTATCATATTATCCAGGTGGTGCTCCTAACACCATAGATGAACTCCATTTTGTTGTTGAACTTTTGACCCTCATGAGTAAGTATATAGGCTCCTCGATGGCAGAGATTACCTATCTCTCCACAGCTTCCCCCAGCCTTCTTGCCACCCCCACTGGTGCTCTAGAATCTGTAAATATTATATTTAAAATATATATATATATTATTGATTTTAGAGAGGAAGGGAGAGGGAGAGAGAGATAGAAACATCAATGATGAGAGAGAATCATTGATGGGCTGCCTCCTGCATGCCCCCTACTGGGGATCAAGCCCGCAATCCAGGCATGTGTCCTTGGCCGGAATCGAACCTGGGACCCTTCAGTCTGCAGGCTGACACTCTATCCATTGAGCCAAACCAGCTAGGGCTGTAAATATTATCTTGGTGGATCTAAATTAAGAGCTTATTTCCTTCTACCTCCATTTGCTCGTATGGAGTAATTAGCGTGATGAAAGAGAAATTTACTAAAATTCTTCCCCTCCGTACTCCTCGTTGTATTCGTGCTGTCTAACTCTTCCTGCAGTGATTTGCTACCATTGGGACCATGATTTAATTATGCAAAGTGTGACAGATCACTTGAAAGTTGTTAGTTGCTGAGGAAGCACATTTGTGATATGGGGGGAAAATTCTTTGCATTTTGCTAAGTTTCATATCTTCTATGAACACTTCTTAGTGGGAAAGAACTTAAATTCTAAATGATTACCCTGCAGATTTATGAAATGCCTCAACTAGATGTGACAATGAGAATGTGCTCAACTGTCTGCAGGGATGGAAAAGAAAAATGATGTACTCCGAGACCTTGACTCCATCGCAGATGCAAAGAATGTAAATGCCTTACCTTCCTTCAGCACCCAGATTGCATCCACCATCTTGTCTCTCCTATACTCCTTAGGGCACCTGTGCTGGGAGGCATACACACTGGGACTCAAACACGTCTGGGGATATATGATCAGGGCTAGGTCTATACATGGGAGGGTTCGGACTCAGTTTGTTGACAGAGTCATCCTCCCCCTTTGCCATGACGCAATTTGATGTGCCAGATGCTTTGTTCTTCAAAGTGCCACAGACCAACAGCAGTAGCATCAGCTGGGAGTGTGTTAGAAATGCAGAATCTCAGGCCCTGCTCTACTGACTGAAGCAGAATCTGCATTTTAACAAGATCCCAAGGATTCATTTGCACATCGAAGTCTGAGACGCACTGGCACAATACATGATCAGCCAAGAGTTCTTTAAGGGCAGATCTGCGCCATTTGCCCATGCTCAGTACAGTTAGTGGAAGCTCAATTAGTTTTGTATTGAATAGAGTGGTTCATATGCAAAGGCACACATTTATGAAAGTATTAGGGCTTCTGAAGAATGCAGAGTGGCTATAGTATAAAAGAAAAGTGAGAACATCTCTTTAGTTCACTTCTTTAACTCGTAGTTTTTGAGTACCTACCACAGGCCAAGTGTTATTCTAGGCACTTGGGGTACAAAGATGAGCAGGACACACCAGTGCCTGCCCTCAAAGAGCCTCCCTTCCCAGGTACACAATGAATGAGTGGCGAGAATTTCTCTTCGAACCACAGGTGAATAGAACCTTTTGGTTATTTGGTACTGGAACCTCGACCATTCTTTGCTAAAAATTAAGTCAGTTACATTATTTTTCATCTGTTCTTCCTCATTTTTTCTCTCTCTCCACCTAGGAGAATTGGAAAAGGCATGTTTTTCATTCATTATCCTTATTGGCAGCAATTCCACTTCTTAGTTGTATTAAAAGTCTAAAGAGGAGTTTATGATGGCTCCTTTAGACCATTAACACTTCTCAGCTTCATAGCTCCATTTCCGATTTGCCACAGGCCCAGTTTTGTGTCTTGCAGACTGGAAGTATGTGATCACTATCAATTGTACCATCTCAGGGTATTCCTTCTGGAACAGTTGTATGTCTGACAATCACAAGAAAGGTGAAATTGACTTTAAAATGTCCTCTCCTTTTTTCACATTACCTTCCAAATCTTGGGACCCTAAAACATGATACATACCTGCATTGCATGCACTTTTAGTATTGAAAGTGTGTCACTTTTTTCTTGGCAAGAAGACATGGAATCCATCTTTTCACAAACATGGTAGAGGAAACATCTAGGTTTGGGGGAAAACCCAAACCTATAACATTATTAAATAATTTTTTTTTTTTTTGCTTAAACTGGCTAGAGAGGTTTCTGTTGCCTGCAACCAAGCACACTAACACAGCTGTCTATTCAGATGGTTTTCATTATTTTATGTAATTCTCAAACCTTTTGGTTTTAGGATCTCTTTACTTGCTTAAATATTGAGGATTCCAAAGAATCTATTTTTATATAGGCTATATTTATGAATTTTTACTGTATTATATCTTAAAATTTTAATGTCAATGAATTAATTTAAAATAAAAATAATAAGCCCACTTCATGTCAACATAAATAACATATTTTTATGAAAAATTACCAGTTTCTGGAACAAAATATTAGTGAGAAGAATAACATTATTCTTTTTATTTAAGCAAATCTCTCTGATATTTGAACAAATAGAAGTCAGCTTAATTGTTATATTCCACATTTAGTCTGCTGCAACCCATTGTTTGATTGAGGTATATTTAA
The DNA here is from genome assembly GCA_026230045.1 of Corynorhinus townsendii. Taxonomy (NCBI): domain Eukaryota; kingdom Metazoa; phylum Chordata; class Mammalia; order Chiroptera; family Vespertilionidae; genus Corynorhinus; species Corynorhinus townsendii. The sequence continues at coordinate 175,969,173 of JAPDVU010000004.1, read as the reverse complement.
AAATTGGTTTTATGCAGACATTAGTAGCCTTTCCTATAATTGTGGATATTCTTCTATACTACACCAAAACTTGGCAAGTAGCACTTTCTTAAATGTTATTTGCAATGTGGAATCTAAACCCATTATCAATGAACTATTACATTATTACACTATTATATTAACATTCATTGATATCTCTCTGTTTGATTGGATCTTTTACTCATGCATGATTTTGAAACATCACAGGTTGGTCATTTGGAAAATGGACATTCAATATTTTATTGCATGATATTTCATCAGAAAACGCTTTAAGTATATGGAAGCTGTCAAACTCCCAGAAACCAATACAACTTTTCTGAAATTCTAATTTTCACTTGAAAGACCAAATTTTATCATTGGCAACAAATACTGTCACTTGTCTTCCTTGAAGTGACAGTCTCACTTTGTTCACTTTCAGGAAGAAACCTACAAAATTCCCGAGTCTAACTTGTTTTTGGTTGTTCTTTCAAGTCAAAGGTGGTATTCCACGGAAAAAGCAGCCCGTTCAACTTACCAGTCAATTGCTGGAGTGCCTTTCTTCACAACTGTCATACTTGGTTATGCAGAAGTGCTTTATGTGAACTCTCCATTTCACCGCACAGAATGTTAAAAGGATGTGTACTCAAGAGTTGGATTTAATAAAACAACTTTTACAGCAAAAAATACAAAATTTGTGATTCATACTGTAGCAGCTGCTCGTCCTGTGCCGTCCTTATCCCTCCTCTCTACTGTGTCACTGTGCGCCCAAGAACAAGTGACTTCCTACTCCCAGTACCTGCATCTCCAAGCCCAAGAGCTCTTTCTGGAACTAAGCAAAGCTCTCTGTCAGGAATTAACAGCCCCCAGCAACCTTCAACCAATGACGGACTGGAGTTGGTGTCGAACTACCCCGGTTCACCTGTCATCTGGTGGGCTCGCTCTGAGGCCCACGTGTCCTACACCATTTCCCAGATTCAGCTCCAGTCGCTCACTGTGACACTTGGCTAAATTATTCACCCATTATTGGCCACCTTCCCTTTCTTACTTCTCCTTTCCCTACTAGTGTTCCCTACCCCTCCCAAATAAATGACTTGGCATTTGAATCCTTGTCTCTGGGTCTACCTCTGAGGAAGCTCAAACTAAGACACAAACTATCCTGTATTATGTAAACCAAGCCACACTTGGAGTCCGGGGAATGCCTAGGGTCAGTTTCAACTGTGTCCTGAACCATGAAAACATTAGAGGAATTTGAACCAAACAGGGCATATGTCCTGACCACACCTCATGGGTGCTGGAGTCAGGATCAGTTTTGAACCTGCTGTTCACATTTTATAAGATCTCTTAAGAGAGTTGTCATCCTCATTAAGAAAACTCCCTCTCACCCCCCAGGAAGTTAGGAACCTATGGGGAGGAAGGTAGGGGCAACTCCAGAGACGTATTTGTAAGAGCAAATTAATATAGTGCAAGCTGAGTATGTATGAAAACTGGAAAAGAAAAGTAATTAAAGTTGGGAGTGGTCCAATGGCTCTGTCCTTAGGAATATGGACTCCAGCTAGTGTCTGACCCGGAAAAGGATTTTAGAGCGTGTTCGCCTGGTTTTTGACTAATTAAGTGCAAGAAAAAAATCTGAAGTCAATAATAAAGTGTTGTAAATGCAGAAGGAAGAAAATCTTTAAAACCTTTTTATATGACTTTTGTCCAATTTTCCATTTCTACTCATTGTTTTCTGTGTCTCACTAAGGGAAGCATACTCCTTGTTAGGCATTTTACAGCAGTTCCTCACTCTCTGAAGTGTGTTGCCATCTTTTATTTTTAATCAGTTTTCCCCATAGCCGTGGTAGGTTAGGTCAATATCATTTTCCCTGTTTGAGGAAGAGAAAAGTCAGATGAGAAAAAGGGGAGATGCCATTGGCTAGGTCAAACAGGAAGCTATGAGAAACATTGACTGACCCACCAGCCTGGAGGGAGGAACTCTGGCCCTCTGTAAACAAGTTCAAACAAATCCAGTTACTTCTTTAAGACTACAAACTACTAAATTGGAAAATTAAAAAAAAACAACTATCACTACAATACTGAAGTGGATATTATTCAGACATTTATGTATTATAAATTGTGATACCAATTAATTTTCTCCTTGAAGTTCCCTACCTTCATCTCTTCATCTACCCGTTTTCTCCTTAAATCAAACCTCACTTTTTACAGCAAGTTGTCCAAGACTATGCCAGCCTTCAAGAATTGACCTTCCCACTCTGCATCCAAAACCACTTTGTTATCATGTCACAAGTGTTTTGCTGTTCAGTGCTGTTTGCCTAGTCCCTTTCATGATCTCTGGCACATAAGAAGTTCAATAGGCATTATTAAGTGAATGAATACAATTTTGTAACAAACATGGTGTGTGTGTGTGTGTGTGTGTGTGTGTGTGTGTGTGAAATGAGGAAGGTCCAAGTTATGCTTAACTAACCAGCAAAGGCAGGCAAAGTCTCAGGGACAGTTAGGGTATTCCTTGAAGAAAGACTAGACTCCCGTAGTCACAAGGTGCCTTTTAGGGACAACAAAACGATGTCACTTCCTGCACATTCCTAGCAAAATTAGAATTTTGAAGTTCTGACTGTTCCTCACTGTCATAGCACGTGGAGTTATTACAGCTGAAGGCTCTCCAATGAGCCCGTCCACCCGGTTGACCACCCAACAGAAAGCCCTATTTCACTGGGTCCTCTGGGAGGTGAAAGCAAGCATTACGCTGCACTATAGAGGTCAGCCTTCTTAAGCAGGTGCTCGTGTGCAGAGCTCAGCCACATCAAACAGATCCGAACTCTTTTCTTTCTCTGGCTCTTAGGTTCACATTTGGCCACAAATCATTCATTCAGTCACTCACACGTGTTTACTGAGCAGTTATCATGTGCCAGGCACTAAACGAGGAAATGGATATATAGAACACCTCTACTCCACATCACTAACGTTTCAGGTATTCTTCAAAATTTCTGGTCAACTGATGATGACTTATCTTCCCAGAGCTGCTATATAGTCTTCATTGTTATTTTTAGTGATTATTACTATAGATTATAATGAACAAGTACAGGTGAACACTCCTTTTGAACTTGATCTGCATCATCAGCGGACACTCCCTGCTGCCCAGTGGAGGAAAGGCAGCAGCTAAAGTCATGAACCCATTTGGTCCTCAGTTTTCTGAGCTGGAACATGACAGCACCCTGGGCAATCAGCAGAGGTCCCCCCCAACCCTCCCTCCCTCTCCCCACCCCCCTCCACGGCCTCAGCAGCAGAATGCTCAATTTAGTCTCGACTCACAGCACAGTTTCCTTTTTTTTTTTAATCCTCACCTGAGGATATATATTTTTTAATGTTATGTGTATCTATTTTGTTTAAAAATTTATATGTCTTCTTTTTTTCCCAATTAACACCCCCCCCAAAAGAATATTTTTCCATTGATTTTTAGAGAGAGTGGAAGAGAGAGGAAAAACCAGAGAGATATATCGATGTGAGAGAGACATATCAATTGGTTGCCTCCTGCATGTGTCCTGACCAGGGCCCCGGGCCGGATTGGAGGTAGGTACCGAGGTAGGTACCCTTGACCGGAACCAAACCCCAGGATCCTTTAGTCCATAGGCCGACGCTCTATCCACTGAGACAAACTGGCTAGGGCTTGACTCACAGTTTCTTAGCTGACCTGCACTGTCCTCAGGGGATCTCCCTCTAATGGTTAGAGTCTAACCCACTCAGGAGACACTTACATTGAATAAGATAAAGAAATCACTGTGCTGGGTGCTTCTGCCCACTGAGCGCTTCATTATAACCCAACAGGAAAGAAGTTTCAACAAATGCTCTCTTTCCTTTTCTTCCCCCCATCACTCTCTGCCAGCTTGATGGAGAAAATATGGCTGTTAATAGGCTACAGTGGAACAAACATTTGCATAACTGTTAGCTCAGAGCTCATAACTCTAAGTTAATTGGCTGATGGTGATTAAAATGATTAAGTGATTGTAATTTATATGATTAACCAATTAACCCATTCTCCAGTGATTGGCTCAGGGTAGGCCTCGAGACGTGTGCTTGTCTCCCAGCGTGAAGGCCACACTGAACTATGTTAAATGTTCGTTCAAATGCTGAGTTGTTCTCCAACCAGCAGGGAACATGCTTTGCACTAGATAGTTGATTTTATCATGTTAAGTGAGTGGCTACCAGAAAGCCCTGTGCCTGGCATAAAAGAAATGGGAGGCTGGGCAGTGATTCTCTCATGTGGAGGGGCAGGATGGGTGCGCTGTTGCCCGAACCACAATTGTTATTTGTAAGTAACCCACCTTCCACTAAAATGAAAGAAAGGCGTGGTGAAGACTTAGACTCCGGAGCCCTGTGGCTGGCTCCAGCCCTGCTCTGACACTCACCAACTGTGGGGTGTGATCCGGGGACTTAACCTTTTTAAGCCTGTGGATTCCTCTCCTATAAATATTATCTACCTCTAAAGGTTATTATGAAGATCAAATTAGACTATGGATATTAGACTCTTGATAAGTATTAGCTGCCATTGTTATTGTTATTTCTATTGTAGTTTTATCACTACTCCACTGGCATATAAACTACTCCTGCTGTGCAGCATGGTGCCTGGCACACAACAGGTACTTAAAATACAGTAGTCCCCCTTTATCCTAGGTTTCACTTCACACCTGTGGTTTCAGTTCAAAACATTAAATGGGAAATTCCAGAAATAAACAATTTGTAAGTTTTAAATTTCATGTCGTTTTGAGTAGTGTGATGAAATCTCATGTTATCTCACTCTGTCCCACCTGGGGTGTGAATCATCCCTTTGTCAAGTGTTTTCATGCTGTATGTACAGTAAAATATGTTGCAAGAAAGACCACATTCACATAACTTTTATTACAGTATATTGTTTTAATTGTTCTATTTTATTAGTTACTAGAGACCCAGTGCACGAAATTTGTGCACTGGGGGGGGGGGGGGCAGGGGAGGGTGTCCCTCAGGCCAGCCTGCACCCTCTTCAATCTGGGACCCCTTAGGTGATGTCTGACTGCCGGTTTAGGGTTTGGGCCTAAACTGGCAGTCGGACATCCCTCTCACAATCCGGGACTGCTGGCTCCTAACCACTCACCTGCCTGCCAGCCTGATCACCCACTAACCACTCCCCTGCCAGCCTGATTGCCCCCAACTACCCTCCCCTGCTGGCCCAATTGCCCCCAACTGCCCTCCCCTGCAGGCCATCTTGTGACAATGTGGGGGAAGCCATCTTGTGATGATGTGGGGGCGGCCATCTCGTGGTGACATGGGAGCAGCCATCTTGTGGCAGCCATCTTGTGACAACATGGGGGTGGCCATCTTGTTATGTGAGGGCGTGAGGGTCAATTTGCATATTACCTCTTTATTATATAGGATTGTTATTAATCTCTTACTGTGCCTAATTTATAAATTAAACTTTACTATAGGTATGTATGTGTAGGAAGAAACGTAGTATATATACTATCTGAGGTTTCAGACATCCACTGGGGTCTGGAACCATATCCCCCTCAGATAAGGGGACTGCTGCTCTATGTGCTGATGATTGACATATAATAGTGGACACAGAGCACTAAAGTCATGCAGGGCACTTTTCTAAGTGCTTGCTGTTCATTAATATGGGTAATCCTTGCAACCACTCCATGAGGTATGTAGTATTACCTTCTGCATTTTAGAGGAGAGGTAAATGAACTTGCTCAAGGTCCCACTACTACTGAGAGGTGGGATTTGAGAGTGAAGACTGCTTAGATATTTTCCCCATCCAAGGTAAACCATCCTTGCCAAGTGGAGATAAGAAAATAATACTGTTCCTCCCATTGAGAGAAAAAAATAAACTGAGTTCCTTTACTTGATAACAGATTTCAGGGACTTAGGAAATTTGGCAAATGCAATAAGCAAGAAACAACCTGAGTTCTTAGAAACAACTAGGCAGGCAGAAACTGGAAATCGAACATGTTCTTTATGGGATAAAGTCAAGTTCGCTGTGATTCAGCATTTCCACTTCACCACTCCCATCCCTTTGCTTCTACCAGCAACCACTTCACTCGCCCTACACCCTAGGCTACACACATTACCTTCTTCCCGAGACTTCCCAGGCTTTTAGCTGCTGGGAGCTTTGAGAGACTCAGCTGGTAATAGATGTATGGCTGTTGGTTTTCAGTTTACAGTTTGTTAGAAATTGGAAGGAGAGGCAATTGACAACTCTATTCTGGAAGCTTCAGCCAACATTCCAAAGGCACTACTTGTGGATGTCTTTCTCCCAGGCCTGTTCTGGTGATAAAATGGCAGCATAAGATAGCTAGCAAGTGTTTTACTTCCATTTATAGAATAACATTTAGTTGAGCCATAGATACCACCAGGGATGAGGGGTTTGTATTGCTGCTCTACTCATGCAGTAAACTGGGTGTGAGGGGACCAGGATTTCCCTATGCTGACCCCAACACTTTCTTGGTTCCACAGCCATCTGACTCCATTCACTTTCTTTTTCTGACTCTTCAGCTCCTCTTCTTTTTATTCCCTTTCTTCCTAGCCAAGGACTTTATCCTTTTCTTCTCCCTCTTTTCTTCCCTCCTTTCTCTCCTTCCTCCTTGAACATGAATGCTTAAGACACCTATTTCCATGGGACAAACTGAAGTTCATTGTGATGACTATGGCCATTCAGTAGTGGTTGGTACGTGTGTGTTTCCTTTAATAACTCCCATGCAATGGAAGTGGAATTTTTATTGTTAATCTGATGCCAAAATGAATTCCACTCTCTTTCACCACAGGTTCTTGGTGTCTGTTAGTGTGACTTTACCTAAGTTATTTTCTTTTTTTTTTTAACTTTACATTTTTCTTATAAAATGAATACATTTTAATATTATAAATTTTGGGAGAAACCAAGATGGCGGCATAGGTAAACACCTGAAATTGCTGCTTCACACAACCACTTCAAAACTACAACTAAAAGACAAAACGAACATCATCCAGAACCACAGAAAGGCTGGCTGAGTGGAAATTCTACAACTAGAAGGAAAGAGAAAAGCACACTGAGACTCAGAGGAGGTGCGGAAGTAAAGGCAGAGGTACGGAGGTGCGCGTATGCGAGGAAAGCGCTGGTAACTGAGGACGGACATGGTTATCTTTTTCAATCAGGAGGGAGACACAAGCTTCCCGACTGCTCTGAACCCCAGTTCTGGGCGAGACTCTGGGGACCCAGACTCATACGGGGAGAAATCGGACTGTCTGGCAGAGGGTGGAACTCGAGGGCAGCTTTCTCTCAGAGGTGCTTGCAGTGATTACTGAGGGACACTGAGACCCAGGGGCCTCTTATGGCAGGGCTGAGGATCAGCCATAGCTGTTTACTCCACCCTGTTAATTCCCTGAGACTCCACCCCACCCAAGCTGTGCGCAGAGGCTTTTGCATATGAGTGGCCTGGTCCTTTGCACTCTAAAAGTACCTAACAAACTACAGCTGTGTCAGAGAGACCCAGAACATCCAAAAGGAGGGCCAAGGCCCCACAGCAGCTTGCATTGCTTCACAGCTGGGCCTCATCTGGGCACCTCCAAACCCAAAACAAAGAAGAAAAATCTGTAGATCTCTCCGTAGCTCCTGCTGGGTGGCCTCAGGCAGAGGTTAAATTAGCACTTTCTTGGAGATCCAAGAGCCAGTGTACCCAGGGGTCAGAGTAGGACCATCCAAATTACAACTCCTCAGATCCATAAGGGACACACTCAGGAGGCAGACTCAGTGAGCACCAAAGCCCCACTGAAGCAAGTCTTGTCTCATAAGGGTATCTCCAGCATAGAAGTTCTCCCATCGTAGACACAGCTGATTCTCACAGCCAATTGGCCTGGAGGCCAATTCCTCCCAGTGATACCAACAACAGTCAAGGCTTAACTACAACAAGACTGGGCACACAGCCCACAAAGGGGTGCACCTGGAGTGTCCACCTCAGGTAACTGGGGAGGCTGAGCCACTGGGCCCTATAGGACACCTAGCACACAGAGCCACTCTATCAACACAGGGAAGCAGCCAAAATGTGGAGACAAAGAAACAGGTCACAAATGAAAGAAATGGAGGAAAGCGAACGACTGGATATAGAGTTCAAAACCACGGTTATAAGGTTTTCATAGAATTTTCTAGAAACTGCTGATAAATTTAGTGAGACCCTTGAGGATATGAAAAAGGACCAACTAGAAGTTAAGCATACACTGACTGAAATAAAGAATATTATACAAAGATCCAACAGCAGACTAGAGGATCGCAAGAATTAAGTCAAAGATTTGAAATACGAAGAAGCAGAAAAAAACAAAACAAAAAACACTCAACCTGAAAAGCAAAAAGAAAAAAGAATCCAAAAATACGAAGATAGTGCAAGGAGCCTCTGGGACAACTTCAAGCGTACCAACATCTGAATTATGGGGATGCCAGAAGAAAAGAGAGAGCAAGATATTGAAAACCTATTTGAAGAAATAATGACAGAAAACTTTCCCTACCTGGTGAAAGAAATAGACTTACAAGGCCAGGAAGTGCAGAGAACCCCAAACAAGAGGAATCCAAAGAGGACCACACCAAGACATATCGTAATTAAAATGCCAAGGGCAAAAAACAAAGAGAGAATATTAAAAGCATCAAGAGAGAAACAGTTAGTTACCTACAAGGGAGTACCCATACGACTGTCAGCTGATTTTTCAACAGAAACTATGCAGGCCAGACACGAGTGGCAAGACATATTCAAAGTGATGAATAGCAAGAACCTACAACCAAGATTACTCTACCCAGCAAAGCTATCATTCAGAGTTGAAGGTCAGATAAAGAGATACACAGATAAGAAAAAGCTAAAGGAGTTTATCACTGCCAAACCAGTATTATATGAAATGCTGAAAGGTATTCTTTAAGAAGAGGAAGAAGAAGAAAAAGGTAAAGATAAAAATTATGAACAACAAATACATATCTATCAACAAGTGAATCTAAAAATCAAGTGAATAAAAAATCTGATGAACAGAATAAATTGATGAATATAATAGAATCACAGGCATAGAAAGGGAGTGGACTGACAATTCTCGGGGGGGGGGAAGGGGTGTGGGGGGTGCAGAAAGAGACTGGACAAAAATCGTACACCTATGGATGAGGGCAGTGGGAGGCGGATAAGGGCAGAGGGTGGGGTGGGAACCAGGTGGAGGGGAGCTATGGGGGGAAAAAAGAGGAACAACTGTAATAATCTGAACAATAAAGATTTATTTAAAAATATTATGAATTTTATGGAATACAGAAAAGACAAAGAAGAAAATTAAAATCAGTTCAGTATATCTCTCCCAATGTTTTTCTTTCCTTTAAATCCTCCTGTACCACAAAACAATGATAAATTATTTTTAAACCCAAAAGTCTGTGCTCCAAAAGGTATATGCATGTACGAAAGAGGGATGGGTTTTAGCGAAAGCCCTTTGTGAGTCACTGTGCTTGAAGAAATATATCACAATATTTGACAAGTTCAAATTATGGCTAGGTCCCCACAGCACTAACCTCTGGCTCCCTGATCTTTTCCAGGGTTTAGGGGAGTCTGTCTCTGGCTATTTCACAGGAGAGAAAGAAACCCAAGCTCCGGACTTGGCAGGTCAAAGCTACTCAATTCATCTCTAAATCTTTACAAATCCAAGAATTCCCCTGAAGTCATCATTCACTCTGAACTTGCCGTTGCTTTTTGTGAAGGAGAGGAAAGAACCTCGCTTTGGTTAAACATCGGCTCCCGTGAAACCAAGCGTTGAAAGGGGGCAGAGTCCATAATTGATTTTCTGACAGGTTATAAAATATTAAAAGATGGGAAAGTTTTCAACCTAATTTTTAGGTATCCGTCTGAAGCCATGTCCAGTTGGCCTGCAGGATCAATGAAACAACATTACACAGAAATGCTGAACTCATACTCTCCTGGCTAATCTATATTTCAGAGATGAGATTGAGCTCTTAAATGACCTACACGCAGAGCAGGCTGATCCCCAGTTTAAACCTCCCACTTGGAATCTTGGTTGCAAAGATTAACTATTTCATGGAAATGAAAGGCAGTACATCCCTGAATCCTTGGCAGGAGGGGGAGAAAATTCAGACCAACAGGGCCATTAAAACCCACAGGGTCTTTCTCTCAATTTAATGTCGACTTCTCAGAATGATTTTTGCCTTTTTATTTTACGTATTCTGGTTTACCTCTCACTTCTGGGGAGGGAGGCATGGGAGACAGCCTTTATTATCCCTGAATGTTCCCTCAACAGTGGCATTATGGAAATTTGACCCATGTGCAGGTGAGGTCTATCCTAGGGAGGATGAAGGTGTGCCGTTTCTTTAGCCCCGCCTACCACAGGAAGTCCCGCCCCATGCGAGGGGCAGAGGAGTTCCGGAAGTGGTGGTTTCGAGAGCTGGACGTGAGTCTGGAGTGTGGCCTTCGGCTTCAGTCCTGTCTTCACCACTTGTCAGCTGGGCTTGGAGCAAACGGAACAACTTGGCCTGAGGTAAATGTGAATGGAGATTTTATCAAACCATTTCTAGAAACTGTTCCGTTTTTTTGTTTTGTTTTGTTTTGTTTACCTCTGAGGCTGGGCCTCCCTCAGCTGCATTCTGCCCTGCAAATGCCCTACACCTCTTAGAGGGCTCTCCGGAAGCTTCCCCAAGCCTTCCGGCGTGTCCCAATGACCTCTCTGTGATCGTGGGGACCCCTCACACTTGGGCGTAGTATTTAAGTGCTTTTGCCTCCTTTTCCCGCCAGCCCCCCACTGCTGCTCTCCCAACTCTTACTCCCTCCAACCCCCTGATCTCCCCACTCCCATCATCAGTGGCTCCTTGAAAGCAGGGGCTGGGCCCAGCTCATTTCTATTCCCAGAACCTTGTGTAGCACCTGGCACCATGACCGGCTGACATCTGTTTGGTTACTTATTTTATTTTCCAGCTCCCAGTGCAGAATGTAAGCTCAGGGAAGACATAGCTTTTTGTCAGATTTGTTTACATCTTGATCCCCAGAGTCTAGAAGAGTGGCTGGCACATAGTAGGTGCTAAACAAACATTTGTTGGTTGGATGGATGGATGGACAGACGAACGAGCTGAGATACAATCCAATAGTAGAAGCATGTGATCAAGGTACTATGGAGAATTTTCGGAAAGACTTAGCTGAAGGGATGAGATTGGAGGCTGAGCCTTAAAGGAGAAGTAAGTCTTTGCTATTTAAAAGTGACAAACTAGAGCTGAGGTAGAGTGGAGAGTGTGGTTAGGGCAAGAGGACATGACCTCATTTGAGACACACAAAAGGGGAGGTTGGAGCATTAGGTTGAGGCAATGCAGTGAGCAGATTAGGCGAGGCAGGTAAATTGAGGCCAGCTGTGAAGGGTCTGGGACATTGTGATGGGCTGTAGGATTTTATTCTGTAAGAGTGTTGAAGGCTTTTAAAGAGAGGAGTGATAGCATCGGATCTCTTTATAGAAACTGTGTGGAGGGTGGATAGTATGGCAGGGAGGCAAATTAGTGGCAGGGAAGCCCAAGAGGAGGGACCTGCTATGTATGGATAGGTGGCAGAAAATGGATGTGAGCCAACCTGGAGTTTGATCGCACTGCACCTGGACCATGGGAGTGGTTCACCAAAGAGTGGCTGAATGAATGCTGTGGAATCGGTGCCGAGGGATCTTGAGTTTCTCTCAAATACATGTATTTTCTAGGTTAATTCAGTTCACATTAGATTACTGGTTCTCAACTGGGTGATTTTGCCCCTTGGGGCAAAGTCTAAGTCTGGAAACATCTATGATGTAGAGGCCAGGAATGCTGCCAGACATCTTACAATGCACAGGACAGCCCCACAACAAAGACTTAACCAGTCCAAATGTCAATAGTGGCCAGGGTAATATAATCAATTTTTTTTTTAAAAAAAGAATAGAAGAGAGGTAGTGGGTCCAGGGAATGTGTGTTTTTGCTCTGCTGAACGCAAGATCTTAATCCAAGAGTGACTCATCTAAGTCATTTAGATGAGGGCTTCAGAATTGGGGTGACAAACACCCTGAGGCACTGGCCCAAGTATATTTGACCTTGAGCCCTAACTTGTTGCAATTAGATGAGTGCCAACAAAAGGCACTATTAAAGAGATAACATAGGTAACATGGCTAACATTGTGCCTGTCACAGGGTGGCATTTCATAAATGCTACTCCTGTTCCTTCTTTTAAAATAACTTGTCCTGATATTTCCTCCTGATTCCAGTTCTAGTTCTTCTAGTCCACTCAAGTGCCCCCTTCTCAGGGTGGCCTTTTCTGGCTGTCCTAGCAAAACCGAATCTACCCCACACATACTTCCTACTCCCTACATTATGATTTCCCCTCTGACACAATCATGTTTTGCTTATATGTTTATTATGTGTCTCTCTACTGGAATGTAAACTCTATCAGCTTACATGCCTGTCTTGTTGGTGCAGTGCCATGCCCAGGACAGAGTCTGGCATGTAGCAGATGCTCAATATATACCAGGTGTACCAGTTAATAATGCGGATTTTTTTCAATAGACGGAGTTACACATATGTTGATATACATGCGATTTGATATGTATGCTCTTTTGTTGTATTGACAACAAGCTTCAAAACTTCATATGTCAAATTTGCTGAAGGCATTAACATCATAGATATTTTTACACTTAAAAATGTCGAATTTCGTGCCAAAAAAAGAGCATTTGTGGGAAGTTTTAATTCATTATTTTGAAGAAAAGTGCTGCTAGATACTTCGGGAAGCTTATGGTGAACATGCTCCATCTCAAGATACTTGGGAACGCTGGTTTAAACGCTTTAAAAATGATGGTTTTGATGTGAAAGACAAAGAGCGTCTTTCACATCAAAAAAGTTTGAAGACCTACAATTAAAGCATTACTGGATGAAGATGCATGTTAAACTCAAAAACAACTTGCAGAAAGATTAAGCGTCGCTCAGCAAACAATTTCCGATTGTTTACAAGCAATGGGAAAGCTTTTAAAGGAAGGAAAATGGGTGCCACATCAACTGAGCGAAAGACAAATGGAAAACCAGAAAGTCATCAGTAAAATGTTGCTTCAATGATGAAAGCAAGTCTTTTTTGCATCCAACTGTGACTGGCGATGAAAAGTGGATTTATTTTAAGAATCCCCAATGCACAAAATCATGGGTTGATCCGGGTCAATCATCAACATCGACTACAAGGCCAAATCGCTTTGGAAAGAAGACGATGCTCTGTGTTTGATGGGATCAGGAAGGTATGAGCTTCTAAAACCCGGTGAAACTGTTAATACTGGTTGCTACTGACAGCAAGTAATCAACTTGAACCACGCTTTGATCATGAAATGACCAGAATGTGCCAGAAGACACGGCAAAGTAATTTTGCTTCATGATGATAAACCATCACACACTTCAAAACCAGTTAAAGACATGTTAAAAGATCTTGCCTGGGAATTATTAACCCACCCACTGTATTCACCAGACCTTGCTCCTTCACATTATCACTTATTTCAATCGATGGCACACACACTTTCTGAGCAGCACTTCAAAATGTACAAAGAAGTGGAAAATTGGGTCTCTGAATGGTTTGCCTCAAAACAAGAAAAGTTCTATTGGGACGGTATCCACAAATTACCTGAAAGATGGGGAAATGTGTAGCTAGTGATGGACATTACTTTGAATAAAGTACTTTTGATGTTTCTCTTGAAATTATCGTGTTTTCTTTTATTACAAAATCCGCTACTACTAACCGGTACACCTAGTATTTGTTGAATGAATGAAACAAATCTCAGTTGTAGTAGCTAGAGAAAGTTGTTATGATTTGCTATGTGAGAGCCAAGCATTTTCCTATGCTTGGTTTACAATGAGCGTTTCATCAACCAGCAGAAGGGAAAAAATTCCATGAACCACCGAGGCCATTTTTTCTCTTGAATAGAGGCAACTTGTAACCCGGATGGTTCTGAATTCGTCTGCATGTGAAGGAAAGATGTTCCAGGCTGATTTGCTCCCTCTCCCCTCTCTCACCTGGGTCCCTCTGCAGGGAGGTGGCCATCAGGCCCTATCAGTGCTGTTGGGCTCATAATCAGATTTTAATGACTGTCTGCTTCCCTTCCTACATGTTTATAGTCCTCTGCACTCTGATTAGGCTTTTGGTCCCACAAGATAGTTAAAAGCCCACAATTTGTGCTGGGTGTGTTTTTTCCCGAAGTCAAGTGAGTGGATGAATGTCCCTTTGATCTTCCCCCTGGGGATGAGAACTGTTTGTTTTTAAGGCCTTCACCAATTATGTGGAATGGACACAGGACGGGGCCTGAGGCTGGCCTTCTGGGTGGTTCAGAAGTCCCTCTAAGGCAGTGGTTCTCACCCTTTCGCCACCCTTTAATACAGTTCCTCATGTTGTGGTGACCCCCAACCATAAAATTATTTTCGTTGCCACTTCATAACTGTAATTTTGCTACTGTTATGAATCGTAACGTAAATATCTGTGTTTTCCGATGGTCTTAGGTGACCCTGCTAGCGGTTCTCAACCTAAGACCTGTAGAGCCTAAGACCATTAGAAAGGTTGAGAACCACTGCTCTAAGGTTTTCATTCTTTCTCCTCCTGTTTCCTCCACATCCCAAGTGCTGAAGGAACAGGGAAAAAGAAAGCAGTTAGAAATGTAACTGGACAATCAATGGGTCCGGGCTGCCTGTCACTACTTGAGTCAATTCAGTGGAGACAGGGTTGAGTCATATTTGAGCAATTATTCCAATAATGCTGACAGTATGGGAGAGCAGCAGCTCATCCACAAAAACCTGCTCTCCTCTCCAACATAAGCCAGCAGCTTACATTGGGAGGGCGAAGATTACTTGGGGAAGTAGATAAAAGGGATAAGGATGGGTATGCAAAATGGGCAGTTTACAGGCCGTGTGGGCTGGGGGTTTGCAAAGGCCTGGGGGCATGCAAAAGGCTGGCACCTCTCATTTCTGCAACAAGGTTGTTAATCTGTCCATGATAACGGGCAGCTCCTGGATGTGGAGGATGGGCCAAGTTTCCAGGTGAGCATGTAACTGCCAGCCAGGTTAGAATAGGTTTTCTTTAATCCGAACAAAACAATCACGGTTAATATTGATCAGGATTAATATTTTTTAGAATTATAGTCGGTCCCCAATATTCTATTTCTACCCCTAACAGGAGCTCTGGGAAGAAAAATGAACAGATGGTCTAGGCCAGTGGTAGGCAAACTTCGGCTCGTGAGCCACATGCGGCTCTGGGGTAGGGGCTTAATCACAAGGAACAACAACAGCCTGTAATTATTGGAATCGAGAGTCTAGGTCAGTGGTCGGCAAACTCATTAGTCAACAGAGTGGCAAACCACAGCTTGCGAGCCGCATGTGGCTCGCGAGCCGCAGTTTGCCGACCACTGGTCTAGGCCAGTAGAGGGTCAGCTTTCCTAGCTGATGTTCCAGGAGGCCACAGGCGTTTTCTCTGTGGGCTCCCCTCAGCTTTGATTGGGTAGGTTGCCAGTGGTGGGGAACGCACATTGCTCAACTTGTCATCCCTGTGGAGCTTGGTAAGCAGTTCCCCGGGCAGGCTGACGAGGAGGAGACAGTCGCTACCATTTTCGGGCTGGATTTGTAGCTGAAACAGACCTCCTGTCATTGCACTTATTCCAACAATTATGTGGGCAAGAGGGATGGGAACTGTGGGCCTCACAGGCAAGGGAGGGGACCACGGGAATCACACACATGTCTCTGGGGCTACCGGTTGTGTCAGGTTTGAAATACGAACGCCATGCTGGCTGGTGACTTCCTTGTGGCACGCATACATTATCCCACCCGAGCCACAACTAAGTTGCACGCAGTGGCACTTCATTATTTTAATTAAGTTTATTGGAAGACTAATCATCATTGCCGTCAGCATCCATCATCAGTGATTTTTCCGATTATGGCCGTGAGCGGTGACAGTTCCTGTTAACAATAAACGATAACGCCTCTGGCTTGAACTGACACTTCCCTGGAATTTGCAAGGTTGCTCTGAGCACTCCTGGGCTTGCTATGTAAAGAACTATTTATCTATGACAAAAGCTGGGTCTAGCCGATATTTGTTTTTGCTTCCCAAATGGATAAGTTCATAATATTTGCAAAATTCATCCTTTAGTAGATGACAGCCCCCGAGTCCAAAACACATTTAGAAAGAAGTTATATGCTCTTAGCGCAGGCCTGCTGCATCCCAGCCATTCCCCAACCTGTCCTAAAGGCGCATTTGGTGAGTTATGGCTTTCTTTCAAATGGACATGGGAATGAAGTTGTTTCTATTGCAAAAATGGCTCTTGGCTGTTTCCTCTTTCTAAGTGGAAGGTTGGGGGGCGGGGGGCGGGGAATCGGAGGGAAGACAGCTCCTCTTCCCTTTATAGCTGGTCCTTTCTGGCATCTGACATGATTAAAGTTCTTCCCCATTTAAATAAGACTTGTGAACAACAGTGACCTACTTGCTTATTATTCTTGTTCCTGCATATCCCCGATTTAAAGCACTCCCTGGTCTCAGCCATTGTGCTACAAATAATTTTAATTGAGTCGAGAAACCCTTGACATTTTACTAGTAGAAATTACCTTCTATTTATAAGACTTTAAGAAGGAATATTCCTGGCAGTCCTGACCTCAGTGTGATTTGACCTTTTTCCCCCTCTACTTTGAGGGTTTTTTTTTAAGTTTTTATTTTCATTGAACCAAATTACTTCCGTTTCTAATTTAATTTTTTTCAGTAGCAAATACAAAGCCAATCTGACATGTCTGCAAAATCCCACACAGGCTATGCAATGCCTGGGCTCCTTCAGCTCACATGTATCAGGAATCTGTTCATCTGCAGTCCATGTTGTTAAGGTTGATAAAATGAATCCTGGGAAGATCACTAATGATGAGGATCTGAAAACAGAGGCTCTTTTGGATTCTAAAATATCCTTTAGGTTCATGTAGATTTTCTAAATAGTGAACATTTAAATGTTATCTGTTTTCTCCAAATACCACAGGTCCCCTGGGGTAGGCCTGAGATAAATTTCATTTTGATGTCAATAATAAAATACTGTACACCTGTAGAGTACTTTCACATTCATTGTCTTCCTTGATCTTCAAAAGAACTCATTCATTCATTTGTTCAGTAAATATTTATAGGCCACACACTGTGTTCCAGCCACTATTTTAGGGAGAGAGAAAACCACAAATAAGCAAAATAAGTTTGTTTGGAGTTAAGTAGTGCAAAGTGTACTGTAATATAAAACAACTAAGCAGGGAAGGGGAAGAGGAAATGCTAGGGTGGGAAGACCTCACTGGTAAGATGACACTTGAGGAGTGGTGGAGCTGAGGGCAGGAGCAACCTTCCATGGAGAGAGAACAGCAAGTACAGAGGTCCTGAGACAGGAATAGAAAGAAGACCATTGGGTGTAAAGTGAGCGAAGGGGCTGGTGGTAAGGAAATAAGATCAGAGCGGAAGCAAGAGTCCCATCACGTAGGTCCTTGGAGGCCACTGTAAAGACTTGGCTTTTACCCTAGCTGACATGAGAGCTCCGGAGGGTTTTGAGCAGAGGGGTGGCATAATCTAACTTCCGTTTAAAAGGACCAGTCTATGGCATTGTAACCATCGGTTGGGGAGAGGGCAAAGGCAGAAGGAGGGAGACCAGGAATAGATGACAGTGGCTCGAACCAGGGGGATAGCAAGGGAGGTTTGAGAAGCAATCAGTTTCTGGCTATTGAAATTAATCAAGGAAAATGCTACTTCATCCCATTTTAAAAGTGAGAAAATTCAGTCTCAGAATAACTGAATTTCTCAAGAATATAGAGCAAGTGTATGACAAAGTTGGGTTTGAAACCAGACCTGTTTGTGGGAATCCCTCCCCAGCACTTTGTGCAGACCACCTGCCCCAAATATCCATCCAGGAGCGTCTGCCTCAGAGCTGTGGTCATGTTCTCATTAACATCATAAATAACCAGGAAGAGCAAGGGTGCTCCAGACCCTTGGGTGCCTGTAGACTAATGCTACCTGACAAGTAGCAGGTTGGAGCCTAATGAATGGCTGGGAGCAGGAGCAGGAGCATTTGCTTCTGGGGGAGGAGAGGCGCCCAGTAGTGGTCTAGTTGCTCAGAGGGTTCAGGTTCTCCTTTCAAGCAGACCCCTGCACTGCCGACTGTCTTTCTGGAAACAAACAACACTATTGCTTTGGGGCCTCACGGTGGTTGTTTTGTTTTTAGTTTTTAATGAGGTGAGATTCATTCATATAACATAAAGCTAAACCTGTTAATTTGAAAGTGAACTATTCAGTGGCCTTTAGTACATTAAAATGTTGTGCAGCCCTGTCCAGTTGCTCAGTGTTCGAGCTTTGGCCCACAGACCAAGGGATTGTAGGTTTGATTCACTGTCAAGGACATGTGCCTGGGTTGCAGGATTCCCATCCTGCCTGGGAAATGTGTGTAGGCAACCAATCAGTGTGTCTCACATCAATGTCTGTCTGCCTCTCTCTCTCTCTCTCTCTCTCTCTCTCTCTCTCTCTCTCTCTCTCTCTCTCTCTCTCTCCCCCTTCCTCTCCCCCTCCCTCTCCCCCTCCCTCTCCCTCTCCCTCTCTTCCTCTCTCTCTCTCCTTTCCTCTCCCTCTCCCTCTCCCTCTCCCTCTCCCTCTCCCCCCCTCTCTCTCTCTCTCTCTCCCTCTTCCTCTCCCCCCTCCCTCTCTTCCTCTCTTTCTAAAAATCAATGGGAAAAGCATCCTTGGGTAAGGATTAACAACAGCAAAAATACATTGTGCAGCCACCACATCTATCTAGTTCCAAAACATTTCCATCATGCCAAAAGGAAACCTCAGTAAGCAGTTACTCCCCATTCCCCCCTCCTACTTCCTGTCTCTATGAATTTACCCTCTATAGATATTTCCTATAAATGGAATCATACAGTAGGTGACATTTTGGGGTCTGACTTCTTTCATTTAGCATAATGTTTTTGAGGGTATTCCAGGTTATAGCATGTATCCGTACTTCATTCCTTATTATGTGGCTGAATAGTATTTTATTGTATGTGTCTGCTACCATGTGTTATCCACTCATCCATTGATGGACATTTGAATTTTTTCCGTCTTTTGGCTATTGGGTTGCTATGAACATGTGTGTACATGGATTTGTTTGCGTACCTGTTTTCAGTTCCTTTGGGGTTATGCTTAGGAATGGGATTGCTGGATCATGTAGTTAATGCTGTTCAACTTTTTAAGAAACCACCAACCTGTTTTCCATAGCAGCTGAATCATTTTCATTCCCACCATTAGTATACAAGGATTCCAATTTCTCCACATCCTAGCCAATACTTGCTGTTTTCCTTTTTTAAAAAGTTATAGCCATCCTAGTGGGTATGAAGCGGCATCCCACTGTAGTTTTGATTTGCATTTCCCTAATGACTAATGATGATGAACACCTTTCTATGTTGGTCATTGATGATATCTTCTTTTGGGAAATGAATGTCTATTCAAGTTCTTTACCCACTTTTTAATTGGATTAACTTTATATTTTGGAGCTTTAAGAATTCTTTATATAGTCTGGATACTAGACTCTTATCAGACATATGATTTACAAATATTTTCTTCCTTTATGTTATCTTTTCACTTTTGTGATGATGTCCTTTGATGCACAAAAGGTTTTAATTTTGATGAAGTTCAACTGACCTATTTTTGTTGTAGTTATTGTTGCCCGTGCTCATATCCTCTGGTGGATTTAAAGCAATAGTAATGGTAACAACAGCAGCAGCAGCAATAATAGTGGCAGTGAACACTGACGCAGAAGGAGGAAGTCACTGGAAAGTATCTGAGTTTTTCCTGTTTTAGGGCAAGACTGAGAGCAGACATGGAATTTTCCAAGCTCAAAAGAATGAAGCCATAGGCCTTGAAGTATTCCTCTTATAACCTCACTGTGATATATATCAGGCTACCATCCCAAGAGACCCACAAATATAGTGACTTAAGCCAGAGAGAAATGAATTTCTCTGTCTCGTGTCAAAGGTAGGAGGGCTTAGCAGGATCAGGGCCCCAGGCTGCTTCTGGTGTCTTGTTGGCCATTACTGACACATGGCTCCCATCTTGTGATCTGAGATGATTGTTCCAACAACCACCATCACATCAAGGTTCCAACCAGCAGGAAGGGGAAAAGGAAGGGGAGTTTGTGTTCCTTTTCTGTATGCAAATGCCCCAGAATTTGCACACGTCACTTCTCATCTCCCAGTGGCCAGAACTTAGTCACATGGTCACATCCAAGGGAGGCTGGGAAATGTGGTCTTTCATTCAGCAGCCATGGGCCCAGTTAAAAGCCCTGATTATAGAAGAGAAAGTACATATTGGGAGACAAAAATCCGATCCCTGACATAGAACCCCGCGTTCAGTAACTTTCTGAGTAGCAATCTGAGTAGTGTTGCCAAAATTAGGAGAAACAGAAAAAAAAAACTTCATTTTCATCCTGTGGTTACGTTCCCATCCATTAAATGGTCTCTCTCAAGGTCCCTTCAGACAACTTAGGAAGGAAGACTAAAGTTTGGTACAAAGGTAAGTCCTCAGGAAAAGGACTCAAATAAGTGCAGGGAACGGGGAAAGGAGAAGAAAGGAATTACATGGTGAGCTAAGGAGGCACACAGCCGATGAGGTAATGGAGAAGAGTCTTGTGTTTGTATCAGGGTCCCTTTACTGTGGAAGGTTTTATGGACAGAGATTTCTGTCTGGAAGATAAACCAACAACAACAACAAAAATCCAAGCAGATGTTATTTTGGTGCTTTTAAAATGCTTTCATAAACTTTTTTCCACTGGGTCATTATAGCAGTACCAAGAATGGCAGAAAATGCTACTTCCGTTTCACCTTTATGATAAAAGGGAATCTCAGAGGTTAGAGGTTTTTGGTGGCAGAAGCAGGATTCAAACCCAGCTCCCCCTGACACCTTTAGGGGACCATTATCCTGCCTACCACAGACAGGCCAGAAAGGAAGAAGGCACTTGTTCTTCGTTAGCCCTCATCTCTGATTTCTAGCACAATGTTCAGTGGTTCTCAACCTTTTCAATGCCGCGACCCTTTAATCCAGTTCCTCGTGTTGTGGTGACCCCCACCATAAAATTATTTTCGTTGCTACTTCATAACTGTAATTTTGCTACTGTTAATGAATCGTCATGTAGATATCTGTGTTTTCCGATGGTCTTGGGCTCTACAGCAGCAGGGTTGCCTAAGACCGTCGGAAAACACAGATATTTACATGATGATTCATTAACAGTAGCAAAATTACAGTTATGAAGTAGCAACGAAAATAATTTTATGGTGGGGGTCACCACAACACGAGGAACTGGATTAAAGGGTCGCGGCATTGAAAAGGTTGAGAACCATATTGACTGGTTTATCTATGATACTGGTGAACAAACACAACAGCAAATGCCACACTCTCCAGACATCAGGACGCAGGGGGCCTGTATCTTATTTGCTGAGCCACATCAGTTTCCCTGGCTAGCAACAGTGTGGGCAGCATGCTGACTCCCACTGGCAAACTCACATATCCTTGCAGAAAGGGCTTTCATCATCTGCTCTGTTTTCTCAGATCTGCTTAAGTAGAGAGAAGACTCCTTTTAGCTGCAACCTCATATCTCTGTTTAGAGTATTCTTCCCTTTTGCATGGTACTTCACAGTTTATAGAACACTTACACATACTCTCACTTGACCTTCATGAAAAGTGTTGGGAGGAAGGACAGGGAGTACAATTTAGCAGTTAGCAACTGAGCTTCAGATGGCAGGCATGATGTGTCCAAGATCATGAAGCCAGGACTTGGACCGTGTTTTCTGTCGCCAAAGCCTGCACTCTCTCCATCACAATGTGTCATCCTCAGGAGTCATTTTTCTTGGTTCAGGACTCTGGGGTCCTTGGACCATGCTCTATCCTCAGTTACACAGTTATCAAAGCCATCGTCGTCGTCATCACCATCCTCCTCCTCACATCACCATTGTCATCAGCATCACTATGAATTTGCTGTTACTCTTCAGAAGAAATCTCTTCCGAGTGTTAGTAACCACCGTCAGCCCTGTCCATGAGGGGAAACCATGACGGCTCATAGCCTCACTTTCTGATTCCAGTTATCAACCTGTCAGGAAGTTGTTCTGAATCATCCCTTTCCCTGTTCTCTCTGTGGACACCCAGACCCAGTCCCTAGATGGTTGAAAAAAATTAGGGTGATGTCCAGTGAAGATCACCAGTACTATCGGCAGCAGCATGCATCCCCAAATGTCTGTTTCACTCACCTACGGCTTCAAACCAAACCACTGCAAAGCCCAGTGGCTTCAAACAACCACCATATTATTTGCTCATGATTCTGTAGTCTGAGCAGTGTTCAGCTGGGCGGTTCTTCCCTCAGTCCAGTTGATGGTCATTTGTGTGAGAATGAGAATGAAAAAGACATACAGTACCTTGGTATTATTAGGAAAGTAGCTTTGACCTTGTATACCAGCTGCAAAGACCTCAGGGACCAACCCCAAAGATTCCCTGTTTCACTTTGAGAACCGTTAGCCCACCTACTTTTTGTTCCCGTTTTCAGACTGGACTATGGCTTGTCTGGGAGGAGGGACCTCAGTTAGCTCCAGGGACACTCTTCAAAGTCCCGAGGGTGCTGGGAAACTTTTCTGACTGCGTTCTAATTCAAACAATGAGCAGGGGTCATGAGTGCCCTGCCTGCTTCCCATCACTCAATCCAGTTTCCGTTCTCCAGACCTACTTAGCCTCCGCTGTGCTCTTACATGAAGACTAGGTAAGAGCATGTCCTGGGCAGAATTCCTATCATTTTGTTACGAGGTAGAGAGGATTTGGGGGGGGGGGGGGGGAGATCCATTTTTTTTCTCATCAGAATTTTAAATTTCCACGATCCAGCCCAAGCCTTGCTCCATGGTATACCTCCCATGACATTAGCCATATATTCCAACTGTCCCTCATCCGCATCACCCTTATATTTATAAAAGAGAGGAGGGGTTGCGTGAGCAGTGCTTATTAAACCCACAGCAGCCACACTGCTTTGAAAATTTAGTGGTTGGCTAATATAAAAGTCATAAAAGGTTTGGGGTTCTGGGGACTTCCATAAACTTACAATTTTAGGTGCCCTGAGATGCAATTTCTGAGCAATTTCTTTGATCTCTGGCTGCCCTGGTAAATCATTTATTAGGGCAGCTTTTTTAAACAGAATCCTCTCAACCTCTCCCACAAGATATATAAAAGAACGTACTCTGCAAACAGCCATCTACCCTCTGCACTTGTAGTATTCACTGATTACAAACCGATGGAGATGTTAGGAGTTTTTATGGTATTTGTTTTAGCCAATTCTTTTTATTCTCCAAAATTTGCAGAAGAGACAGTGATGATGTGCTACGTGATGCCACATTGTAGCTGCCTGAAATTTCCAGGATGAGGCGTGCTGTTCTAAGGACCCTTTGGCAGTATTTGTTTTTTAAAGGCTGTGATATTTACAGCAAATAGAGTTCCAAGCCTTGCTGTGTCATTCTCCGGGTCAGCTGCTCATATCAGTTTCTCTAGCATCCTTGTGTTTTCCTTCCCCTCTTTCCCTAACCTGCTCGGCCATTCTATCTGGAATGATTTTTAGGGACTCCTAGTGGAGAAGGGAGTAGTCATCAGATCTCTATAACCAACCCACCTGCACCTCTCTCTCTCTCTCTCTCTCTCTCTCTCTCTCTCTCTCTCTCTCTCTCTCTCTTTCTCTCTCTCTCTCTCCCCCCCTCCCCCCCTCCTCCTCCCTTTCCCCCCCCCCCCCCATGGGATGACAGGAGAAGTTAACCAGGAAGAGAGCTCTCGTCAGAATCCAATCTTGCTGGTGCTCTGATTCAGGACACCCAGCCTCCAGAACTGTGAGAGATACATTTCTGTTGCTTAAGCCACCCAATCTGTAATATTTTGGTATGGCACCCAAGCAGACTAAGAGAGAGGTCATTTTTATCTGCGAGATTGTAAGCTACTTTAAATGTTTGATGGTACCTTTGTTGGCATATGTGAAGTGAAATAAGCATTCTCCTACCTTCTTGTTGCAACCATTTTGGTAAACCACATGGCAATGTACATCAACATCTAGAACCCATTTATCTTTTGACTCAGTTCCCACTTCCAGGAGTTTATACTGCAGACCTATTTGTACATAAACACAACAGTTTATGTACAAAGATGCTTTTAAGGTGCTGTGTAACACCGAAAACCAGAGGAAGCATAGATGTACATTAGTCAGGAACGAATTAAATAGTTTGTCCTTAGGTGGGCTGCCTTACAGCTCTTTTAAAAGAATGTGCTAATTGTAGATTTGAAAAGGTGAGCACACAGATGTTCACTGTATGATTCCTTAAACTCTTCTGTCCATTAGAAAATTTTCATCATAAATAGTTGGACAATAGGAAAAGAATAAAATAGACTTATAGATGCTGTTATGGAAACCAAGTGGGGGAAAAAATCAGTTTCAGAAAGAGGACTATAGTAGTATTCAGAATTTTCCGATCTTTGATCCATGATTTTTATAGATTTTAATCCTCTAAATTTATTTTTTCATTATTACAAATAATTCCACAATGAACATCTTTATTTATCATCTTTTTGCACATCTTTGTTGTCTCAGAGTAAAAGTATAGATGCTTAGAACTGGGGCTTATGGTTATTATTAAGGCTATAGATATATATTTTCAAACTGTTTCTGGAAATATCTTTCCAATTTGTTCTTACTAGGAATTCCACGATTTCATAAACACCTATTCCGTGTCCATATTATTGAAAATACTAGGGAGAACACCTTGTCAGAATTCCCACTCCTCCTAAGCCACTAATACAATAACTAATATTTATTTAATGCTACCAAATGGCAGGCCTTAGGCTGGGGCTTTTGCAGGCAATGCCCACTATGATTCTGAGGCTGGAATTTGTGTCAATTATTTCTTTGAGGAACTGATTTTTAAAAGGAAAGCTAATTTCCCTGGCCTTTCCAGCTCTTCACTCCCACCCTAATTTAGAAAGAAAATAAAGGAAGATTCCATTCCTTTGCCTATACCCAGCTCTTCTCTTTGAAAAGACAGGCCAGTCAACATTCCAGCCCCAAGATAGCCACCTGTGAGAGTTTCTGCCGGAGGAGCAGCCACATCCTTCCACCTAATTGGTATGAAGGTGTCTGGTCAGTGAGGACTCCGTGGACTTGCTGGGCCTGACTCAGAGT
The DNA here is from genome assembly GCA_026230045.1 of Corynorhinus townsendii. Lineage (NCBI taxonomy): Eukaryota > Metazoa > Chordata > Mammalia > Chiroptera > Vespertilionidae > Corynorhinus > Corynorhinus townsendii. The sequence continues at coordinate 175,943,968 of JAPDVU010000004.1, read as the reverse complement.
GGATTGGTAAACTGAGAATGAGCAAGATCACAGAATATCACTGATGGGCAGATAAAAGGATGTGGATGCTTTCAGGAAGATGCAAGTGGAACACGTTACGCAGTAAAATTCAGCTATTTTTCCTGCCTTTGCTGAAAGACCATTGTCCATTACGTCACTTACTGACTTCTGTTACGTCAGAGCCTGCTTGAGACATGTATTTAGAATTTAGTTCCAGGATAATCTTGATCTTGCTGAGGAACTGGGATGCTTTCTTTCTGAATAAAAGAACTAGGGAAGTTCAGAGTCAAAACTGGTGTTTAATCTCAGCAACTCTATTAATGTTCATGATTTGTTTCTTGTTTCTTTTCTTCCTCTTAATTTTCCAATTTAATTTCCGTTTTAGTGAGGACATTATATAGATTCCTTTAATATATTTTGTTTCAAATAATTTTTAGAAGGGAACCTAAGATACTAAGTGCTCTTGGCTAATGGGCACTGCCTTTGGTGTTCATGCACTGACAGCACCCACAGTAGCTGTATGTTCCCCTTCATCCATTCATTCATCAGATATTTACAAGCACAGGGGAACAGTGCAGGGTAATGGGAAGGTCTCAGGTTGCAGAATCAAACAGGCTCCGACATTTACAACCTTACAATGAGCCAGCAGGTCATCTCATTTCTCTATGTCTCAGTTTCCTCATCTGGAAAATGGAATTGATAACCCAATGACACCCTTAATCTTAATAGTGAAGAGTAAAATAATACAGGAAAGTACTTGAAACAATGCCAAGTACATAATATCTCTCAATAATATTAGCTTTCATCATCATCACTTTTTTTTTAAATTAGTTGCTGTTATGGACTGAATTGTGTCCCCCAAAATTCATATGTGGAAGCCTTAACCCCTGATACCTCAGAATGTGACTGTATGTGGAATAGGGCCTTTAGAGAGGTAATTAAGTTAAAGTGAGATCATTAGGGTGGCCCCTAATCCAATATAACTGGTGTCCTTATGAGGAAGCAATTTGGACACAGACATGTGCAGAATGAAAACCATGTGAAGACCTGAGGGAAAGTGGCTGTCTACAGGCCAAGGAGAGAGGCGTCAGGAGAAACCAATCCTCCCAACACCTTGATCTAAGAACCTCCAGCTTCTTGAGAAAAAATGTTCTGATGTTTAAGTCACCAGATCTGTGGTTTTTTTGTCAGCCCTAGCAAGCTGATACAGATGCCTACTGTGTGCCCAGTTGTTTCCTAGCCACTGAATATACAGTGTTGAAGATGACAGACTAGGGCCCTGCTTTTATGGAGGTTACATTCTAGTGGAGAGAACATGTAAGCAAATCTATGAACATCATCATTTCAAGACAATATTGTGCTATGAAGACAATAGTAACAGCCCTAGCCAGTTTGGCTCAGTGGATAGAGTGTTGGCTTGCACTGAAGAGTCCCAGGTTCGATTGCAGTCAAGTGCACATACCTTGGTTGCAGGCTCAATTCCTGGCCCTGGTCGGGGCAAGTGTGGGAGGCAACCAACTGATGTGTCTCTCACATTGATGTTTCTCTGTCTCTGTCTCTCCCTCACCCTTCCACTGTCTCTAAAAATCAATGGAAAATACCCTTGCATGAGTATTAACAAAAATTGAAAGTAAAAAAGGCAATAGTAACAGTGACGTGACAGGTGGCACGGAGTAATGCTGCATCTGTTTAGATGAGGTGGTTGGACAGCCAGGAGGGCCTGCCCAGCCAGCCTGGGAGCAGCAGCTCCCAAGCATTCCGGGCAGAAGGAACATGCCTGACCTGTTTGAGGATCAAAGAGGCGGACACAGAGGTCAGAAGACAGTGAGGGCAGAAGAGGAGGTTAGGAGGTCTGCAGGCCAAGGAAGGACAGTTAGGCTCACATTTTAAAAGCTTACTCTGCTGGGAGGAGAATGATCGAGGGGCTGGAGTGGAAGCTGGGAAAGCAGAAAGGGGTGCACGTGAGAGTAGTGGAGACAGAAAAAAAGAGGGTGGCTAGATGGGTTCCAGATGCATTTTGAAGAAAAGTTTATAGGACTTGCTCATGGATTAGATACCAGGTGGGGGGCAGGTGACTATCAGAGAGGGATTAAAAGGGTGCCAGGTAGTTAACTGAACAAAGTGGTGCCATTTGCTGGTTTGGGGAAGACAGCAGGGGTTGGGGGAGTGGGGAGCAGATTGCGGGTAGAATTCAGAGCGACATCATGGCCAGACCGTGACTGAGATGTGTATTATACATCTGAGTGGAAATGCCAAGGAGCCTGTTAATGTCAGAGTTAGAGCTCAGAGACTGAGCCTGAGATACACATGTGTGAGGCAGCCGTGGTGATGGACAGGATCACCTAAGAAAGAGGCGAGAGCAGCAAGCTTGGGAGTAACGCAGAGCCTTTGTGGGCTCCAATTGAAGAGCATGGGAGGAGGAGACTCAGAGCCATCGTGAGGTAGGAAGAAAGGCAGAGACTACACACATTGATACCACATTGACACGCACACATGCTATCAAGTGTGTCTGAGACGCACGTGTGTTCCTCGAGGGCTCACACATTGTGAGGTTGTCTGCCGGTGTATATAGTCATGAAATCCAAAGCTTCTAGGGTTTGAAGCGCTTTTAAAAATTACATTTTACACGTCAGTACACTTGTAATGCAGGAACTGCTTGCTTAGGGTTATTTATATCCCTGGGTTGCAGAAGGGTTTGTCAGGAAATAATATGAATGTTATTTATCTGACTGTTCAGCTTTATTGACTGCTACATTTCACATCCTTCAGTTCTTTTTGGCAGAGGAGTAAATAACACTGCTATTAACCTCTAACACCAGTATAAAAATAGGCAGTTATTAAGGGGTAAATATTACTTTGACGATTATCGCCCCAGTCTGCTTTCTCTGGGAGTTGTAATAAATAAGGCCTCTCGTGGGGTCCACAAAGTTCCCAATTTTGTGGAGGGAGCTGGCAGCTCTCCTGGCCACGGCCTGTGACGTGGAGCCGATAGAATCCGCTCAAACCTGGGCAGCGTTAATGCCCAGCATGGCTGTGCATGTGGGCGCTGAAGGTGTCAGGTCCTCAGGTTTTTACTGGGGCCGAATCAGAGAGGACAGAGACCCCTGTTAAGAGCATGGGAGCTGGGTTTGGGAGCAGGAGAGTCCTTAGAAGCCTGGCGTTGGTTACGTCGACCTCTTGAAGAACCCAGGCCAGAGTTTTCCACGGTCACTCTTCATTCAGAACAGGTTCACTGGCAGGTTAACTGATAGATCCTCCCTTCCCCCAACTGATGGACAAAGAATGACGTAAACTCCATTCCTGAACACCTAACCAGTCACCTTATATGGACTAAACATTGAACCACCAATCAGCACCTGCCAAATATCTGAACCCCGATTTCTAAAGTCCCTAATTGTGTGCCTTACATGAAACCACCAATCAGCGTGTGCCAAGAAGCCCCATCCCTTCCGTTTCCTCCCCTCAAAAGGTGCCTCCATCCCGGCACGTGGGCTCTTTTCCACCTGGAATATAGCCCAGCAGGGTCTTCTCTAATAAAGCCTGTGTCCTGGACTCCGGCCCTCTGTCTCATCTATCATTAACTCCCTGGTGGACCCCACTCCAGAGATAAAGAGAGGAAGGGTTATGGTAACAGGTGGAGCACGAGTCTTGGGCTAGAAGTCAAGAGTACAGTCTCAACTCCAGCCTTCATTTGTGTTATGAACCTGGGTGAGCTATTTGCCTTTTCATCCAGAACCAATGAGAGGACTGAGCTACGTGATTTCCTAGGACCCCTCCAGTCCAGCAGTGCTTGGTCAGTCACCCAGTTCGGCCTGGTTGGACGAGTTCTCCAGGCCTGGGGGAAATCCTAGTGAGCAGGGAGCCATTTCACATGGTAGACATAATCACAGGTGGCAGCCTGCTCCCCCCCGGTCACCCACAGGAAGCTCCGGCAATAGTGGGACCTGTGTGCTCAAGCAGGCCCCCGCCGATAGCCACCCACCTCACAGCCCAGCCCAGGACTGCGGGAATGGGCAGCCATTGTGTTCTTGTTCGCTATCCAGGACTAAATTTTCTTGACTCCAAAGTTGGTTTTCATTTTGTTCTACACTCTGATTACAGATGTAAAAACGCAGGGCTTTTATCTCCTTAGAAAGCATTTAAATTCCAGCCACATGATTAAAAATTAGTTAGACTATTTCATGCAGAATGAGAGGCATGCCTGCCGCATAATATGCAGATTAACTTCTGAAAAGCTGCCTTTATGTGAATGAATTCCAGGAACCCACTGTGTAGAGAAAATGTTGTAATGAAGGATCCAGCGTGAATTAAATCTGTGTGTTTGGGAAGTTTGGGTGGTGAAGGTGGTATTTACCGTGATTGGCTTTCCTACATCTAAACTATGCTAAAATAATTAAATGTGCTGTCACTCAAGCTACTTACCTCTGTAAGACAAAACTTTAGAGCATGTGATTATCTGGCACCTCCATTCCACTTAGAAAGCAGACGATGCTTATTCCAGCGAGTTTTATTTATGGAACAATAGAAATATGCACAGCCCTAGCCTGTTTGGCTTAGTGGATAGAGCGTCGGCCCGCAGACTGAAGGGTCCTCAGGTTGGATTCTGGTCAAGGGCACATACCTCAGTTGCAAACTCAATCCCTGGCCGCTGTTGGGGCATGCGTGCTGGAGGCAACCAATCAATCTCTCTCTCTCTCTGTCTCTCTCTCTCTCTGTCTCCCCACCTCCCTTTCACTCTTCTAAAAATCAATGGAAAAATATCCTCAGCCGAGCATTAACAAAAAAATAAAAAATAAATATGCACAAATGAGTGAAATATATAATGTTAAAGGCCCATTTGGCATAAGTATCAGCAGAATGGTTTGGAAATCCAGGCCTCATTTAACTTTTCTAAGAATTTGCCATTTTATACTGCTGTATTGTGAGACTATGCCAGTATTTCCTGAAGGTTGTAAATTGTTGCAAAGGGACATTTAAAATCAGCATGAGGGCCACGTCAACTGGCTGGTAGCCCCTTGAATAACCACAAATAATGTGCCTGTTGCCTCAGGGCCTTCGCAAAGAATGTTCTACGCTTTCCCTGGGTGACTCCTACTTTTTCTTGAGGTTTCTATTTAAATGTCACTGCTTCCAGGAAACGTTTCCTAAACACCCCCCCACCCCCACATGAGGTCAGATACCCCAGTTCTATGCATGTATAGCACTCTGAACTTCTTTCTCCCAGCACTTACCATTCCTGGGATTCCTGGGTTTGCTGATTAATTCACTTCAGTTGTATGTTTTATGTAGATGTTGCTCACCAGATTGTAAGCTTCATAAGGCAGAGCCCATTCTATCTTGTTCAACATTGTGAACTGAGCACAGTGCCTGCTACATAGTAGTCACTCAGTAAATATTTGTTGTTCTTGTTCATAAATAAGGGGATAAAGTGACATTTTAATCTTAATGCTTGTCTCCAAAGGACTCTAACCATCTCACAACATATGTGCCCAGAAAGGAGAACAATCAGGGCCATCAGGATAAATGGGAGCCTTTGTGTGCAGCCCAAAGAGTACAAGTAGCTTTAGAAAGAATCGTGGAAAAATAATGGCTTTCTCAAAAGCGGTATGAAGAAGGGAAAAAGGAGAGAGAAATCCCAAGTGTGGAATTAGTGAGGTCGTGCGGACGTAGCTGAACTTCTGCGTAGTCCCTGGTACAGGCTGCGGGAAGAGTGCGAGGGAGGGGTCTCTGACCGTGGCAGAGGGGCGGCTGAGAGCCTCGGACTCATGGGCACAACACATTCACTCACCTGGGTCAGGGAAAGCCCAGAGCCATGTCTGTGTGCTAGAGAAAAGGAGGCCTTTCTGATGCCAGGCATAAGCACTGCCAGCGGGAGATGAGATGAGGAAGAAAGAAACAGAATTGTGGATATACCTGACTTTAAAGAAAGCGTTTCCTAAATAAGCCTGATGGATTTCACCGAAAGGCCAGCCTTGGCATAAATGTCAAAAGGCCATTTGTGTTTCCATATTGCAAAATGTGAATCACTAAATTTGCAACATGAATGCTCTATTGTACTTTAAAAATTCTGAGTTCTGTAGGCTCTTCTTTTTCTGTTCCAAAAAAGCTATTTTAAAGGCCCTCATTAGAATATTTTATAACTCTTTTATCCCTCCTGAACATCTGTGAACTGGAAAGAATATAGTGTATTACAGAAACGATCCATTTCAAGGAAAACAATTAAAATGAGAACTACTTCCATTCCTGTGGCATAAAACTCCAATTCTGTCCCCTTTGCAATTTTATCACTACCCTGACATAATACAGTCACAGCTTCGCTTACGCACAATGTTAATTTCAGTCATACTCTACTTAATCTTCAAAACATTGCAGAATAACATTTTTCTTCAGTAATTTATCATTGGCTATGATCAGGCAATGTGTTTAGAGGATGTTAGAATTTTTTTAAGTTTGCATTTATCTCAATGCTGAAGTGTGCTCAGAATGCTATTAAAATATATCATTTATACACTTTCACATTTAACTATATTAACTGTACCTTAACTCGACATTTATTAAGAGCAGCATATTTATTTCCCATTCAGGACTTTTTAAATCGGTGGAGTCAGCTTTATGGAAATGAGCAATCTCTGCCAGCCTTACACTGTGTAATAGGCTAACCCGGGCAGAAGCCCCAGGGCTCCATTGTGGTGGGCACACAATGGCATGTGTTTTCTGGGCTTCCTGCAGTTGGTTTCTGGTGCAGGCCCTCTCATCAGTCCACCTGGGGTGTTTTAAACTCTTAAACAAGCTCACGACAGCTTTCATTCTCATTCGTTCGCTATTGAATAAATATATGTGGGTACTCCAACGATGAACACCTCTAACTTCAAAACCTTTCCCTCGAGATGAGTAATAAAAGCGTGAGTTCCTCTTGTTAATTTTTATTTATATCCAAATGTAACATGTGCACAAGCTTAGCAACCCAAGGCTTATAGGTCTTATCATGAAAACCTACAGTTCCTGTCTCACCCCTCCCTCCCCTTCATCCTGCTTTCCAGAGGTTTTAACCATTTCTTGTTGTTTTTATCTCCATAGTTGTAAATATGTGTCTCCTGCTATTTTTTATTTTTTATTTTTCTGTTTTAGATCATACCTACAGACTCCCAGCTATGGAAGATTCAGGTTTTGGTTTTTTTTTCCTGTCACTTCCTCACATACATCAAATACTTGCCCTCCCCCACCACCGTCTCCATGTAGTATTGTGATGACTAAGTAAATAGTATTTGCAGCTGCACCATGTTCCAAGACTCTTCCATTCCTCCTTTGTACAAGTTGTTGTTTTCCCTGGAGTTAATAATTGCTTTTCTTGTTTAGTTTTTCTTGTCCCTGTAGCGAACTGAACCCTAAATCTTCTGACAGAACTGTAAAAATCTCCTTTCTGTATGTTCAAATAAGCCAAGTTACCGATCAATTTCTTCTTTTTTTTTGAAGACATCAACCTTGGAGTCTTTTGTTCTCCTGCTACAATCTGGGCCGGTTGCTCCCTGAACCTGCTAACCATCTGTCAGGCCGGGCCCTCCCTGGACCTCTCTTCTGTTCTGTAGCCCCATTTCATCCATCCTCGATCTTTTTCTTATTGAGTACATCCTCTAGTAGCTTTCTGAGAAAGGTGCATAGGAGGTATAAGATCATACCTTACATCATCTCTGCCCCCAAATCCTGTGCCTGTGTGAGGATCCTGGTACAGTTTCTAATAGTTTCTAATTGTTTCCTCTCCTACAGGCTTATGTTACAGCTTTTTCCATCCCCACAAAATAGTTAAGACTATTAGCCATCAAAATTTTGTTGAAATCTCTTTTATGCTGCTGTCTCTTCTTGTTCTCTTAGTCCTTATGAGTTTATGCCTTTCATATTCTTTTAGAGGGGGTGAAGATAATATACACATGTGTTCTATTTACACATTTAGCCTGCAGTATAATAATTTTATAATACTAGAAACTAGTTCTGCTATTTAGATATGGCCACTTATTCTTTCATTTATTTAACAAGTAGAGAGACAGAACCCCTACTATATGCCAGGCATTATTCTAGGCTTTGGGTTACACCTCTAAACAAAACTGACAGAATTCCTTACCCTTATGGATCTTACATTCTTATGGAAGGAGGGCTGGAAAACAAACCAAATAATTAATGATATAAATCACGTAAGATGGTGGTTTTGTCAGGGGGAGGGGAATCTATATATATAAAAGGCTAAGTGTCCGTCCGATTAGTGGCTATGATGCACACTAACCACCAGGGGGCAGATGCTCAACACAGGAGCTGCCATGGTGCACACTGGCCATCTACCTAATAAAAGAGTAACATGCTAATTGACTGTACCTTCATGATGCCCACCAGCCAATCAGGAGTGAGTATGCAAATTAACACAACAAAGATGGCAGGTTCATTTGCATACTCAGGCACCGAGCTATAACGCAGGTGTTCTGCACCAGCCCAGCCATTCTGGGCCTCTGGGTAGCGTGGGAAGGTGGAAAGGCGGCTCTGGGCCGGAGCGAAGGCGGTGCCAGCAGCCAGGGGAAGGAAGGCCCATTTTTGCATGAACCTTCGTGCATCGGGCCTTCCCCCAAGTGGGACACAGGCCCCACCATACCCCAGAGTGATGCCCCACCAAATAGCAGCCAACTCTGCTAAGACCCCATGGTGCAAAATGCAGCCCAGAGCCCAGCCCAGCCTGGAAACAGTCGCTGTGGGTGCCGGTAATGACGTCACATAGCAACACCCAGCTTCCTCTCCCTAATAACTAGCTTCCTTGGAGTTTCTTCAGCCTAGGAACCCGACTTGCTTTATAGCCAGTTGCAAACAATCTCTTGCTGGCACCGATCTCATGCGTGTGTTTCAATCTGTCATTGTTGACCATGAATTTGGTTGACACTTCTATTATAGAGAAAGGGGATATTAAAATATTTCCTTTAATTAATTTCCTTCCACTGTGCACGAATCTGTGCATCAGGACAGTAGTAAATAAATAAAAGCCAGAGTGGGAGCAGGGCATTCATATTTAAGTAGGATGTCCAGGGAAGGCCTCAGTAAAAAAAGGTGGTACTAGACCAAAGACCCAAAGGACATGAGAGAGCAAAAATATGTGACTCTGGGCAAGAGCTTTGCAGACAGGAACAGCATGTGCGCTGCCCTGCGGTGGGAGCATGCCTGAATGTTCAGGAAGAGTAAGGAATCAGTGTGGCTGCATAGAGAAAGCCAGAGGAGAGGAGATTGGCGGGGTTAAGCGGGAGTCAGGTTTATATCATCTCTGGTTGTAGAAGCCGTCCCTGTGAGGACTTACGTTCCCTCACTAGAGCTTTGTTTATGAACTCTGTCTGACTGGTCATTTCTTCTGCATCTTCTTAAGCTCTTTCAGAAAACATGTTTCTGGGGTGGGAGTACTTTTCCCTTTAAAGAACATCAATATTTTAACCTCAGAATGCTCTTGGTTCAAATACCTTATTATTAGGCATCCTCTTGGCACCTCCTCAGACCGTAGTACCCTCAAATCTCCCCAGGCATTCTTCCCACCCCCACCCCCATTTTTTAATCGTTATATTCATCTGTTTGTTGACTTGCGCTTTGTTTTCCTTTTGATCTCCATCTGTGAAAACGAAGGTTTTGTAGAACAGACAGCATCCAATTTGCTGTATCTTTTGCACCCCTGTCCCCTCAGTGTCCAGATTGGATAGGGATGACTTTTGAGTAAACTTGGGAATGCCTGATAATTACAAAAATTTGGGTCTTTTCGAATATCCTTCTTTTATCCTAATTCTTTAGTTTTGGTTAGCTTTTGTTGTTGTTAATTCTCACCTGAGGATATTTTTCCATTGATTTTTAGAGAGATTAGAAGGGATGGGGAGAGACAGAGACATATCGATTGGTTGTCTCCTGCACGCGCCCCAACTATGGCTGGGGATCGAGCCTGCAACTGAAGTACATGCCCTTGACCAGGGTGGAATCCAGGACCCATCTCTGAGGGCTGACTCTCTACCCACTGAGCCAAACCAGCTAGGGCTAGCTTGTACTTTTAATTGCAAAGAGGCTAATGAAGAAAAAATGAAATGTCTTGAATTAACACTTCTAATGTATTCTCAGGTTGCATTTCCCTCTTCATTGTGTTTTATAATCTTTATTTCATCTGCTAATCTATATATATAAAAGCTAAAGCAACTGAACGAACAACCAGTCAACCGGTCGCTATAATGCGCACTGACCACCAGGGGCCAGATGCTCAATGCAGGAACTGCCTCCTGGTGGTCAGTGTGCTCCCACAGAGGGAGCACCATTCAGCAAGCTTTCTGAATGACAGAAGTGGCAGGCGCAGTGGGGCCATGATGAGCAGAGTGGCACAGGCTCCTCCCCGGCTGCCTGCCATTTCTCACACTACTATATCCCTCGGGGGATGTCAGACTGCCAATTTTGTCCCAATCCAAGAGGACGCAGGCCAAGCTGAGGGACCCCACTGGTGCACAAATTCGTGCACTGGGCCTTTAGTCCTATATAATAATCCTATATAATAAAAGGGTAGTATGCAAATAGACCAAATGGCAGAAAAACCGAACAACCAATCAAAGCGTAATATGTTAATGATATGCTAAGGCTGCTCAACCACTCTCTATGATGTGCACTGACCACCGGAGGGAGAGGCAGACAATCAACTGATTGACCAGTCGCTATGACCTGCACTGACCACCAGGGGCAGATGCTTTGACCAGTAGGTTAGCTTGCTGCTGGGGTCTGGCCGATTGGGACTGAGCAAGATGGGGTGGATATGCCCTGGAGCCCTCCCGTGGTCCCTCTGACCCGCTTGTGCACTGGTGGGGTCTCTCTGGCCTGCACCCTCTCGCAATCCAGGACCCCTCAGGGGATGTCAGAGAGCCGGTTTCAGCCCAATCTCGCAGGCTGCTCCCCTTGGGAGGGCACCAGACACAGGGCTCATGGCTAGCGAGTGCTGCTGTGGCAACACGAACCTCTCCCATTTGGGACTGGTTGGGTACGAACCCGCGGCAGGCACAGTTGGGCCAGGATGAGTAGGAGCAGCAGGTAGGAGCTGCAGGTGACGTTGGACTGTGGGTTTCAGCCTGATCCCTGCAGGCCACCCAGAGGGACCCCACTCATACATGAATTCATGCACTGGGTCTCTAGTTTTAACAATAAAAACCATAGGTTGTGAGTCTAGCTCATGTATAACTTAATTGAACGTAATAAGTTCCCCCCACCCCCCAATTCAGATCCACATCTTTAATAAGCAAAATTCCAGTTTTCTTAACATAATAGTGTCTACTGCATTATCACTTTGTTCATTTTTGAAAGCTGAGATTGGGAGGGGGAGGGTATGAGGATGGATGGGGAAAGCTGAGTAAATGCTAATATCACCCATAAAGATCTAGAGCCAAATGAGGGAGGAAGAAAAAGCTGCAAGAGTTAACAAGAATTTTGGCCAGAGATCGATAGGAGCTGCTGAGCCCCCTACTAAAACAATGATATGCTAATGACCACATGAGAATTTGATGGATGATGCTAGGGGTCAAATAAAAGTGAATTAACACAGGCAGTAAACAATACGGAAGAGGCAGCAGGCAGCAAGAGAAGGGGGGAAAAATCTACATGGAAATCTCGGAGCAGCAGTAGACCAGAAGGAACAAAAAGGGAAAAGGGGAAAGAATGGTTGAGGCCCTTGGGACTCTCAAACAATGACACCTAAATGTTGAGCTAAAATTGGCTTCTTGGATGAAGTCATCATTAGTTCAGCCTAAGTCTTTTCAGAGAGGAAATTAAGATGTTGTAAAATTGTTTAACATGTTTGTTTCTTATTATATCCCTGTATCCTTTAGAGCTTTTTTTAAAAAAAGGAACATAGGATAAATTCCTGTAAATATCAGAGGTAAACTCACCTGGCCCAGACCTCTTTTTTTTTTTTTTTTTTTGTACTTCAGGAAACTGAGGTCCAGGTTAACTTGGCCCAGGTTCACACAGCACAGTCCTTCCTAGTTATTTGCAGCTCTGCACTGGACAGGTGGCAACTGATTCACCTATGGTGTCCCTCCCGTTAACACTCACAGAGTCCAGCGTACTATTAAGTGCTCCATACATTAGTTGAGTGAGTTAGAAATGACAACTCACTGTTTCTATTTGGGCTTATTCCTCATGGGCCTGTCTCCCTCTTATTCTATTATTTCTAGTATACAGCATAATAGTGGTAATGGGTAAGGGAACAAATGTCTGCAGTGTGGTGACTGGGAATTTAAAGAAATGCATCCTGTAGGTCTCTCCAGAGCACCAAGGCTCCAGCCACACTCACAGAGGTGGCCCCCAGTGCTCCTTCTAACAGCTGCTCATCCACAGAGTTGGCCAATGACACCTGTAGCATGAAGTTTACGACCTTACTTCTTGATGACTCCACTTTTTCCCTCTAAGTGAAAATCCCAGTTTCCAAGTCATAAGGTGTTATTAAATACATTTAATAGAGAATTTTGAGAGCTGACAGAGAAACTGACATGTTTCTAATTGAACACAAATGATGATATAATGGTAGTTCTGTTTTCCAAATGGTCTAGACCTCCGTGCCAATCTTGGACAACCAGTAAGGTGTTGTGGTCAACTGAAGTACATACCAAGTGGCAAATTCCTACATACGGCTCTACTGAAATATCCCATCAACCCTCTAAAGTGTATGACTCCACTCTGTCCACAGCTAAAGAAATCAAGGCTTGGCAAAGTTAAGCCATGCAGATGCCCAGGTTCAAACCAAGGACTATCTGAGCATAGCATTCATTTCCACTAGTGAGAATACAGTCAGGTTGAAAAAAATGATCAAGGCCAAGCAGGTGACTTCGGGATCAGAAGAAAGATTTACCGACCTGTTTTAAAGGCTGGTCTTTGGAATTGGCAAGATCTGTACTGAGCTTTTCTTGGACGTCTCTCAGACCATATATATCACTATATAATCTATATAGTGGTACTTTAACGGACAGAGCTCTTACCTGTAATAATTTTCTTTGAACTCATATGCTCTAAGAAATGCCAATAAACTCAGTTAAAGTAATTTCTTACCCTCAGCACACGCATTTGTGCAGAAGGACCCCAGATCTCGTCAACAAGAGAAGAACACCCCGTAAAGTCTACACAGAGCAGCCATTACATGCAAAATGGACATTTGAAAAAGAAAACATTTGACCCGTCCATTGATTGAACTTTCCTTCAAAGTGCCCTTCAGGGAGTACTGTGCTGGTTGCCAGGAAACAGAGATTCTTTTCTGGAATCAATTCTTGCCATTCTAAGTGTCTTTGAGTGTGTCACTTATTAGAATCTTGGTTCCCAACTTACAGTGGAGTATTTTCCCTCTTGCTTCCTTAATCAAGATATGTCAGGAAATTCTGTATATATCTGTAAAGAGTTATGAGGTTATTGTGGATGTATGAAATTATGATCCTTTAACATTGTATATTATAATGGAGCTATTTTCAAATATCATGTTATTTAGAAGGTGCTGAATGATGGCAATTGAAATAACAAAAAAATTTTTTCACATTGGTTCTGTATGAGTGTGAACTTTCCCATGGTGTTATGATGTAAACTATACACTGAGTGGCCAGATTATTATGATCTCTGAACACATAATAATCTGGCCACTCAGTGTGTGTGTGTGTGTGTGTGTGTGTGTGTGTGTGTGTGTGTGTGTGTATTAGAGGCCCAGTCCATGAATTCATGCATGGGTGGGGTCTGGCCAGCCTGGCCAGTGGGAGGGGACATGGGTGGTTGGTTGGCCTGCCTGCTGGTCGAACTCCTGGTTGAGGGGACAATTTGCATATTAGCCTTTCATTACATAGGATATACACTGAGTGGCCAGATAATTATGCGTTCAGAGATCACAATAATCTGGCCACTCAGTGTATATTTCGGTGCATTTTAAGGGAGCCTGGAGTTTGGAAACAGTCTTGGGTGAGCAGATCTGAGTTCTGGGCCAGCTTCTGTTGCTCATAGGCAGTATGATGTAGGGCCAGAGTGGAGCTCTTTTTCTTCACTTGTAAAGTGGGCGAGTTGCCTAAGGTGATCTCAAAGGTCCCTTATAATGCTTGCTCACCTCTTTTTGGGGGGCACTCTTTTTTATTGCCTCTTCTGGATCACACAAAAGCATACCAAGCTTTTGGCCTTAAGTATTTTATAGTCCGCTGGGGGAGTAGAAGAACAAACAAACAAATAAATAAAATAATTAGACATTGTAATAAGTGCCAGAAAGAACTAAACTGACAGAGAGCATAATGGGTGAGGAGAGCTAATACTCAAGGACAGGAACATATAGAGGGCAAGAGGCAGTCTTGCTGTTTTCCTCATTTTCACAGCAGGATGTCAAAATATATTGTTTGAAATTGAGAATCAAGAGTTTTCAATATGTTATTAATAGTTACTAGGTTACAAAGACTTCAGATAGGTACATATGAAAATGTTGGAGGTTCTAGGGAATCAGCCAAGAAGTCAGAGGTGAGGAGGAAATTCATCTTTTCATTGTATACTATTTTGTGTTATTTAAAGAAGTTATTTCACTGTGTGCAAGTGTTATTTGAGTAATAATAAATGTGGAATTTTAAAATAGCGAAACAAACAGTGATTTTACAAGGGACTTGAAGTATAGGAAGAACTCGTCTACCATGAACTGTGGCTAACCATTCCCAATTTCCACGGAAGAGATCTCCAGCAAGAGGGAACAGGAGATTTAAAAGGAATATATATTTTTAATTGGGGGAAATAAATAATTTCCTGGTGGAGTTGGAGGAGAGTTGTAAAATTTTCTGAAAGGCTTTGGAAATAGAGTTTGAGTCTAGGGTGGGTGGTGAGTGTTTGGGCAGGAGAGGACCATGGTGGCCTGGGGGAAGCTTCTTTCCACCCCAGGATGCTGTGACCCGCTTCCCAGGAGCAACACCTCTCTGCTAGCTGACAGTTTAATGCGCATTCTACCTAAGGCATTCACTCTGGTAGGAAATCCTGAGATTTACAAGTGCCCATTAGTTACAAGTCCTCCAGAGCTTCTGTGTAGGGTTTCTTTTTGGGACTTCCAGTGCTGAATACCCAGTGCAAAGAGGGCACACCTCTGGGAACTTGGTTCTTCTCTTGTCCATTACAAACAGCCATGGGAGCAAATTTTGAGCTCCTCATACTTGACAAACTACAAACCCTATCCCTCACCCACAAGGAGTGCCAGCCTAGAGGGCAAAAATGGGTTCTCCTTCCATGAATGAGTGACCCAGGACCCTTCAATGAAATGGGGAGCATATGAAGAATAAAGGAAGCCAGAGTAGAAAGGAAGCTAGCTGAGTTTGGGCAGCTGCTGGTTTCTCTTTGCTGCAAAACACACTCCACCGTCTGTCCCCTAGGCTCTCGATTCCAATAATTACAGGCTGTTGTTGTTCCTTGTGATTAAGCCCCTATCCCAGTGGTCGGCAACCTCATTAGTCATTCATTCATGGAAGGGTCATTCATTCATGGAAGGAGAACCCATTTTTGCCCTCTAGGCTGGCACTCCTTGTGGGTGAGGGGTAGGGTTTGTAGTTTGTCAAGTATGAGGAGCTCAAAATTTGCTCCCATGGCTGTTTGTAATGGACAAGAGAAGAACCAAGTTCCCAGAGGTGTGCCCTCTTTGCACTGGGTATTCAGCACTGGAAGTCCCAAAAAGAAACCCTACACAGAAGCTCTGGAGGACTTGTAACTAATGGGCACTTGTAAATCTCAGGATTTCCTACCAGAGTGAATGCCTTAGGTAGAATGCGCATTAAACTGTCAGCTAGCAGAGAGGTGTTGCTCCTGGGAAGCGGGTCACAGCATCCTGGGGTGGAAAAAAGCCTCGCGAGCCGCAATTTGCCGACCACTGCCCTAGGTCAGTAGTTCTTAAAGTGTGGACCGGTTGCATCAGTATCACCTGGTAACTTGATCAAGATACAAATGAACCCACATGTCCTGGACCGGAAACTTTGGGGGTGTAGCCCACCGATCTGCGGCTTCTGGGAGAAGATTACCCACCGAGCAAGGAGTGAACAGTGACTTGCTCTGCCTTCTTCCCTCCAAGGGAACCCAAGGTGACCAAAGTCTGTTGTCTCTGGACAAGTTTTAAAATTTCCAACTCAAGGGGCCTCCCCAGCTCTGGGTGTTAGCTGAGCACTTCCGCGCCTGCCTCTGCTGAGTGGAGCATCATCTGGGGACACTGGCTGCCCCACAGAAGCCACCGCCATGGCAACTCCTCTGCTGTGGTGTGGATGTACTCCAGAATGTGCAGGGGAGCGGGGCCGGCCGTATGTCCTGACGTCAGCCCTGACAGCCGGACATTGGAAGTCCACCTCACACGCCGGTATATGTCAGTAACTATAGGGCACTAAATCTCACCGTTAAAGACTGGGACCTTTGTAGGTCAAAATCTCCCATCAGGATTGATGTTCCCTTAAAAGAAATCATCAAAAGCTTGGCTGGATTAGCTTTTTAACTTAGGTGATGATTATTTCTCTTCTTCTTATAATTTCTCTTAATCAAATATCTGTTGTTTTATCACTTTATTTGGTACTTGTTGAGGACATCATATATCTCTTATGCTTCTCTGTTAATATATGCTGGTTTATATCTGACTTTCCACCATTTTTATATTGAATTAATTATTGCATACTGCCCAAAGATCTTCAAAAGGACTTTTTTTCTTCATATTACAAATGTTTAGCCCAGCTGTTGTGGCTCAGTGGTTGAGCATTGACCTATGAACCAGAAGGTCATGGTTCAATTCCCAGTCAGGACACATGCGGGGTTGTGGGATTGGGTTTCGGGCTTGATCCCCAGTGTGGGGCGTGCAGGAGATAGCCGATCAGTAATTCCCTCTCATCATTGATGTTTCTATCTCTCTCTCCCTCTTCCTTCCTCTCTGAAATCAATACAAATATGTTAAGAAAACAAACAAATGTTCATGTTCATAATTTTTTTAAAAAGAAAGAAAAACATAACAGAAACATTCCATCTGGGTGAATACATCAAAATGAGGAGGAAGATATGGGGGAGGAACAAAATTTCCTCTAGTCTCAAGGTTCTTTTAACTGGTCTAATAATCATAGACATGGGACAGATTAGCAAGAGAAAATAACCAAATGTAATACCTATATATGTACGAGAACCCCATATATGTGCGAGAGTCAGAGACCCTGCATGCAGGAGAGGTTCAGAGACCGAAAGGGTGGCATAAGGGATGAGGTGATGCACCTTGGGGGCTGCAAAGGCTCGATGCAGGATAAGAAAAGCAGGTGTTTAGTAAATAAAAGTTTGCCCTGCCCCACAGGGGAGTAAAAAAGAGATTATGGCTGATAACCTCGTCTTATGAGCAGGTCTCCTAAATTCAAGTTCTGGGTAGTTAAAGTGAGAAGCACAAGTTTCTCTTGACCTGGAAGCTAAAATTGCCTTGAACTCCAGCCAGTCTGCATACCACAGAGGCAATCTTTGGGTGGCTCCTTCTGAATCCCCACAAAGGCTTCTGTCACCCTGCCCTTCATTCTGTGCTGGCCCCAGACACTTCTAGACCGAGGTGGGGGCTTTCACATATATCCCCCAATCCCCCTGCCCAGGGCAGGCTTGTACTGACTGAGAAAAGTCAAAACAGGCGTATAGTCTTTCTGCAGGTCACCTGTCGTCAACTATTTCTGTTATTCCTCAGCTTAGTTCTCTAGCATCTCTGGCCAGAGAGAAGCCCAGATAGGCTCATCTAAGGATTCTGTAAAACTGAGATGCAAGTAAAAATGCCTACATGACCATTAACTTCTTTGTACTTGTAGCCAGAGTTTTGAGACCCTAAGAACTAATTTAAAATATATTTGTCCTTCAGGTTTGGACTCTGAGTCTCCCCGGGCTTAATCAGATAATGAAAAAGAATCCAATACCCTGTCAACCGCAGGGCCTCTGCTACCCGGCTCTTGCCTGTCTACCAGTAGGAGACTTTGATTTCCACAAATTCCCTAAAATCATCTCAAAGGCAGAAAAGAATATCACAAAATGCAGCTGCAGCTACTTAATGGCGGGAAGGCTGGTGAACCAGGCACCATGTGGAGACAGCACTCTTTGGCTTCCTGACTGGGGTCTCAACGCGAGTGGGTGGGGGTGGGCATCTCAAGGGTGCTACATGCCACTGCAAAATGAAACAGGATATTGCCAGATACCCCGTAGCAGGTAACAGTGAGGGCGGGTGAGAGAGAAAGTTACGGGCAGTCCTGGTGGAGGGTCTCTCTGCCCAAAGCAAGTGTGGACAGGGAGGCACGGCTGCCTTTTTATGGGCTGCGTGAAACAGAAGACATCAAAACCATTGCTTTATTTCTGGTCTAGCCCAGAGCCATAGCCACATTCCCCTAATAAGGAACCCAGGGCAGAGATATTTCCAACCGCTTGTGGAATGTGCGTCCCCAACCCTCTCAATTTAAGGGAGGCCTCGAGCTACCGAACACGCAGCTGTTAATCTGCATGATTACTGAAGAACAGTAAAACCATCAACTCCCCGGTCCCGCTCTGCAGGGGGCAGGAAGCAGTCACTGGTTGATCTCTGGGAAACCACAGAGGAAAAAGGCCTGGCTGGGAACCTGGCTGGAGAAAGGAGGCCCTACACACGGATGATCTCCCCCCACTCCCTGGACGCCCTTTCTGGGCCCAGGCTATGGAAACTTCAGTGAGGCAGGGAGAGCACCACAGAAATGCTTTGTAGAATCCTTGGGAGCTGCTAATGATTGGGAGGGATGTTCCGAACCAGTTCATTTTTACTAGTATTTTGTGGTTTTTCACGATCCATGTAATTAAATGAGAGAAGTCAGAAAGAAAAACACTCTAATTATGTTCACCAACTTAGGAAAATAGGGTCGCCTTTTCATAGAAATGAAACAAACAAAATAGTGTCCACTAATAGGGTCTCACTCATTCATTTACTAAATATTTATTGAGCATCTCTGAATGCGTCCCTTTACTAGGTAGGACTAGGATTCATTGAAGGGCAAGGCAAGGTCGTTGCCCATAAGGACCTGCAATCCAACAGGAGGATGGAAGCCATGCCACTCAGCAGGATGGGAAAGTACAAGATACCTGGAGAGACATGAGGAAGACACCTAACCCAATTTGAGGGCATCAGGGAAGGCTCTACAGAGGAGGAGATGGCCAGGGGGAAATTAGACAATAATAATAGCCAGGGATAGTCAGAACCAATTAGGAAGACGTTTCAGACCAAAGGAACAGCAGGTGTCCTGTTGCCTGGGGTGATCCCTGTGTCTGTTTCCTAATCTTGTGCCCAGAATTGCTCTGGGTGTTAGGAATAATGAGGAAAGCCCATCTCCTTAGCCTGAAAGCCAGGCCTTATCCCACTCCTTTCAGCGGCTCTGAATGCCAAGTCTTTGAAACAGGTTCAGTTGACTGTTTTGACTTCCGTTTGACGTTATTCTATTTTTATTAGTCCACATAAATAAACCTGAAAATTATTCAAAACAATAGAAAATCTTTTTACTCATTATATTTAGAAATGTTATAGCAGCCTCAAGAATAATGCTTGGCCGAGTATTTATGTAATGTGAACTTCTGAATAGAAGTGTATTGCCTGGACGGAACGGAAGCAGAGCATAGGAGGCATTCCTGCTGGTCTTGGAAGAGGCAGGACCTCACAGACCTTCCTGAAGGTCTACACTCATATTAGGTTTAACAGTTTTGCCACAGTGGAAGTAATAACCCAGGAGTCAAACAGCATAGAAACAGGCTCCCAAATGTGTTTACTGCTGGCGTGCAACTAATGAAAGAGACACACACACACACACACACACACACACACACACCCACCCACCCACCCACCCACCCACATTCACAAACTGGGAAAGAGCTGGGAAAAACTACAAAAGCAGCTGGGTTTATTTGAAGAATAAAGGAATTACTTCAAATATTAAAAGAAAGTAGGTTGTCAGGGATTTCTTTCCTTATTTTAAGTCAACACGGTATTGGAGTTATGCACATGGATACTGGAGTCAAACCACCTGGCCTGGAATCCCTGCTTAACCACTTATTAGTCATTTTATCTTGGGACAATTACTTAAAACCTTGTATCTCAATTTTCCTTATATATAAAATGGGGATATAAGAGTATCTACCTCATTAATTTAGGGTGAGGATTAAATAATGACAGACAATGACAGACATGTAAGTATGCCTTGAACATAGTAATGCTCAATAAATTTAGTTACTGTTTTTCTTACCCCCCCCCCCCCCCACACACACACACTTTTTTACCAGAAAAGAACAAGGGGGAAAAATGGGCTTAATTACAAAGAAAGGATGTTAGTCCAAATAAAAAGGAATTTCCCAAGAGCAAGTATGTTTATCAACATAACAATAGTTTCCTTAGAAAAAGCAAGTCTCCGAAATGAGATTGACCCTGATCTGCTGAGGATGAGTGGCATGAAATGACAAGAAGGCCTAAGAAGAGGCCAGTAATTAGAGACAAAATACTCGGGTTCGAGTCTCAGCTTCACCGTGCTAAAAACAAGACCATAGGCCCCAAATGGAATCGCTTGTGCTAAGTCCCACATCACCAAACCGAGATTTCATTACAGCTTCGACTCTTGGAAATGCAATTTTAAACCAGTCAGGAATCACCTGGTCAGTATTAGTTAGGTAGTCTATCCGCCTGATAGACCCCCAACCATCCCCTCTAAGACAAATAACCTTGAAATAACCTACATTTTTGCCCACTACAACTTCTTGCTTCTGCTGCTCCCTTCTGCCTATAAAATCTCTTGCCTTGTAGAGCTCATCGAAGCTCCTTGCTATCTGCTAGATTGTATGCTGCCCTATTATGAATCAGTGAGTAAATCCAATAAGTTCTTTAAAATGGATTCAGTTTAATTTTGTTTTTAACCACAAATCAAATCCATACTGTTTTCCATAATGGCTGTACCAATTTACATTCTCCCCACGGTGTACAAGTGGAAACCACTGTCTTCACATATACCATATGCCTCTCTGTTTGCAGATGAGACAGCTTTTATTTTTTTATTTTTATTTTTTAAATGTATTTTATTGATTTTTTTTTTTTTTACAGAGAGGAAGGGAGAAGGATAGAGAGTTAGAAACATCGATGAGAGAGAAACATCGATCGGCTGCATCCTGCGCACTCCCCACTGGGGATGTGCCCGCAACCAAGGTACATGCCCTTGACTGGAATCGAACCCGGGACCCTTGAGTCCGCAGGCCAACGCTCTATCCACTGAGCCAAACTGGTTAGGGTGATGAGGCAGCTTTTAGCAGCTTCTGTTTTTATTTTTTAAATCATCGATGATGGGTGTTTTTTTTTTTGTTTGTTTTAATACTGTGTTTTAATATTTTGATTTCAGAGAGGAAGGGAGAGGGAGAGAGAGAAACATCAATGTTGAGAGAGAATCATTGATCAGCTGCCTCCTGCACGGCCCCTATTGGGGATCAAACCTGAAACCTGGGCATGTGTCCTTCACCAGAATCAAACCTGGGACCCTTCAGTCTGCAGGCCAACACTCTGTCCACTAAGCCAAACCGGTTAGGGCTTAATGATATGTTTTTATTGATTTTAGAGGGAGAAGACGGAGGAGAAGGAGAGGGAGAAAGAGAGAAAAAAAAAATCTCTGTGAGAAAGAAACATTGATCGGTTGCCTCCTGTATGAGCCCTGAACCCACAACCTGGGCATGTGCCTCTACCTTCCTGGGTACTGGAGGACGCTTCAACCAACTAGGCCACGCACGCTGGCCGGAGCCCTTTCAGCAGCTTCTGGGCTAGGCACCAGTGTCTGCTCTAACATTGCATGTGCACGTGGGAACGTTGTTGTTATTTTGAAAGACTTACTATGGAAATGTCGAAATGAATTTAAAACTCAGATTAATAAAAGAAATTTCAGCATTGTATTTGTCAGTGAAAGTAAAGGAAGATCCTCGTTCAATGTTTAAATACATTTGCAACCTCAGAAAATTTCTGAATGGTTGTAAAAGGGTTTTAATTTTTTTTTATTACCTACTTTGAGAATACAGTCTTTGTCTGGTGACCTAAAGTGTGTGAAGGCATCATTGGTAAAAGTCTTGTTGAAGGTAGCCATTTCCAACATAAAACCAGAAATAGAAAAATACTCTATAGAAGCAAACTCAAGTGTCTCATCTTAACACTTAAAAAAAAAGGCCCAGCAGGTGTAACTCAGTTGTTTGAGTGTTGTCCCGAGCACCAAGAGGTCTCCTGATTCGTGGGGGGAGTGCAGGAGGCTGCTCATGGCCCCGTGTGCCCTTCTCATGCAGGAGGCAGCTCATGGCCCGTGTGCCCTCCTCGTGCGGGAGGCAGCTGATCTGATGTTTTTCTCCCTCTCTCTTCCTCTCTCTAAAAAAATCAATAAAAAACTTAAAAAGCAAGTTTTATACAAACTCAATGTTAATATCTTTGTTATTTTATTTTCCTCTCATAATTATATAACAAAGAAAAAGTAATTATTATTTTCACCAAGCCCTATGTAAGCTGCCCTATCCCCTCCAATGTATTCCAGCGTGCCATGCAAGTGTTAGGATTTTCTATGTGTGGTGTGTTGTGGAAAGCACTGCCTTAGAGAAGGTGGCGGGTCCTGTTGATGCCTCGACAGCGAGAATTCACTATCTTCTTCTTCAATGAACTCACATCTGATTCAGATATTGAGAGAGTCTGGGCTCCAAAGGATGCCAAATCTCTCCCCAACCCCACGCCAATCATGTAATGTCATTCTCCTTGCCAATGATAGGGTTTGGAACAGGCATGTGATAGGGTTCTAGCCAATGAGCTGTGTAATGAAGATTTTCAGAATGGGGCAGACAGAGAGGCTTCTGAAAAGTTTTCTGCCAGTTAAGCAGAGACATAAAAAAGGGTTGTTCTTTCTTCCAGCCTTATGTACGTTGTTGAATGAGTCTGTGATACTTGGAGCAGCTGCAGCCATCCTGTGACCATAAGGAATTAATCATGAGGACAACCCAGCATGTGGGGATGGTGGAGCCAAAAGGCTGAAAGGACATTGGACCCTGATAACCATTGAGCCACTCAGTTAGCCAGCCCTGGAGCTCTCTCTCCTCTGGACGTCATGTTATATGAGGTAATGAGTTTTCTTCTTCTTTAAGTCATTTTTATCTATATTTTCTACTACTTGCATCTGTAAGTATCTTCACTGATGACACACAGTGGATTCGGTGCCCTCAGATGGGAATCTCAATTCACAGTGCACCGGTAAAACATGAGCATGCTTGCTTCCCTTTACCAGCATTACAGTCATTGTAATTCCTTGCCAGTTTGATAGGCAGCATTTAGTTAAAGATTGATAGGGCCTGCCCATCTACTTAGAAGGAAGAACTGCTTTAAGGACTTCCGCCTTCTGGCTGCAGTCATGGGCCTCCGCTTTAATCACAGTGAGTCTGTCTGTTGATTCAAGCTGGCCCAGCAGGAACCCTGCTTTCTAATTCCAGTCATAAAATATGCTTAAAAGTAATATATTTGCACTTAAAGGGAACGCATTCTTTAATTTAAACTTGTCATTGATTGCCACCAATCTTCTTCCAATTAGTTGTTTTAACCATACTTGTGGTTACAACCATGTGTTGTAAAATGAAAATCAGTTGAAAGTAATAAACTAATGTATACCTCCATCATGCACAACAACTTGCTGAGAGTAACGAGTGTGTGAGTGTGTGAGAGACAGAGACAAAGAGGATGAGCCAGAGAGAGACTTGGGGACACACAGCCACATCGGATCTCTCCTGTGAGAACGGGTCTGTCCCAGCCTAGCCCTCTGTGAGACTGGGAGGTGTAATCACAGTGAACTTTGTCCTTTGACATTACTCAGGGTGAAAGGCGTAAGAGGCATAAAATAAGGCCTCTGTAAACTTGACTTTCAGTGCTGTGGCTGAACTCAATTTATTCATTCAAGTAGGCTTGGCACCACTTACGTAGATGATCTCATTAACTTCTCACACAGCCTTACATGAAAGATATTGTCCCCATTCTAAAGACACAAAATTGAGACACACTTGATTGCCATTTTTAGCCACGAGAAAAGCCAGGCAGAAGACAGTCAGGAGCACAGAGGAGGAAGGAACTGCAGAGGAAGTCAAAAAGTGAATGGAACCAAGCCTCTAGCCCACTCCTTCTGACCTTCCCATTATATAAACCAGTGCAACTCTTTATTGTTTAAGCTTGTTTGAACTGGCCTTTCTACTGCTTGGAGCTGAAAACCAAAAAAATGACTCTCCACACCGGAGCCAACTTGGGATCTGGAAGAACCTGGTTTGAGGCTCCAGCCTTGTCAACGTACTTTGTACAGATCCCAACTTCCCCAAACTCCAGTCTTCTCATCTGTGGAACTGGGCATCATAATACCTGTCCTGGTTACTGTGGGGGAATATCGCTAGGGTTGAAGAGACAGAAGCTACAAAAGCCCTTTGAAGCATGTCATTGTTATGTACGTCTGAGATAGGCTTACTCTTAGGACAGGTAAGTTTGTAATGTGCTCAAGAAACCTACTTATTTTCTGTCTATGTACGCATAAGTAACAACGCGTTAGTTTGGTTTCCATTTTCTTTTTCATTTCCCTTCTCTTCCCATTAGCCTCTCATAGACGTGTGGGAAGCAGTGACAGAGCTTTCCAGCGCCATTTTTCTCCTTACTCAGCAGACTCCCAAACAAAAGGATACAGTGACTTCTTTAGAACACCTCCTTGAAACCCCTCTCTATTCTGTGCTCAGAACAGGAATTGAGATGTGGCAGTGACGAGACCTTTTGGTGGCCAGAAAGAAACTTGTCTAATCCCAGAACAGAGTGGGACATTTATCCTCCTACATGGTAAATGAAATTGTCAAAGGCATTTAATGGATTGGCAGAATTTCAAATGGAAACCGTGTGTTTTCAGAAATGCACTAACTTGTGATCATTCACTGCAGAGGGAAATTAAATTGAAGTGAGGAGAGGAAAAATCTAGCCTGTGAAAAACACAAATGCAGAGCAAGGAACCATCGAGAACCTGGGAGGCCCACTGGTCAATTAAGTACCACGTAAAGATTTCCAATTTTCTTGTAGTAAATTATTTATTTAGCTCTTACATACCATCAATATATTTTACAAGTTTAATACCCAAATTATAGCTGGCCCACCCATTTATGGCCCCATAAATGAGTCCTGACTTACCAATGTGAATTCTTGTTCCTGGCCGTGTCAGATTTAGATTGGATTTGGATCTATTGCTTTTATCCTTATCAGACATTTCGAGGCTGGTATTTTATTGCTATATTTAAAATGGAAAGTGCTTTAAAATAGACTTGGGAGGGAGCACAACTGATTCCTGCCCGATATGTCATTTCCTGACTTAACATCCTACTATAATCTAGGATAAAGGGTTGGAAGTCCACATAAGACCCTCTCTACTGACAATTTCCCCCCACACAGAGAATTTCTTGCAGGAAAGTGAGTGATAAAAAGAATGACTTTAATCTTAAGTAGGAGTAGCTAGAGCTTTCAGTAGTAAAACTGACAGGCAATTTCCATGCCTATATACTTTGTAAGTCAAATGAATAATAAAGAATATAAATGAAACACATCTAGCCATTTCATAAGTTTTAAAGTGTATGTGGAACTGAATTACTAAGGCTTGTTTTTCAAGGGGTGGATTTTATAAAATATGTAGAACAAACCAATAAATTAATGGCAGAAGAGAAGATTAACAGAGCAAACCCAGGGAACAGCTTCCACGTACAATTATAAAAAGGTATTTATAGCTCTGAGATTAGTATACCCCAGTTACAAGCATGAAAGCAAATGCAAGCTGTGACAAATGACACCCCAAATTATAATAATATTCAATTGTGAGTTTTAGGCCTTTGGAAAAAAGTAACCAAAAAAAATTGTTTTAGACCTTTTCATGTCACTTTTAAAAAATTTACAATGTGAATGTTCTTTTGAAGATTTTTATAAGAAGTTTTTTAATGGACCATAAAATGATGAATTTGAACACAGGATTCATAGGACCCAGCCAAGAACAGAGGGACGTGAGCTCTCAGGCCTTCCACCCGCCTAGGGAGGGGACACCAAGGATAAGCCACTCTTGGGAACTTACTGTTCTCATCTGGAAAATGCGCCTGTCTCAGGGAAAGACAGCCGGACAAAGTGCTTTGGAGAAGAAACATGGCATTTGATATTAAAGAAAATTATTAAGAAAAAAGAAGGAATTGTCTTTCCAAGGAACTTAGAGTCATTTTAAAAATAAAATTAGATCAGCTTTGCAGTTCCAACTACACCTCTGAGGCTTAGCACTACATGCCTTCCGCTGGGCCAGCCACGTAACTTGTGGGGCTCCTTGTTCAAACAACAGGGGAACTAAAAGTACTAAGTTAAAAGTTTTTTCCTCTTCTTTCTGGGTCTCTTGACTTGTCGTGGTGTGCTCTTATTTGCCACATACTGAATTACATAGAGAAATTTCAATTTTTAAAATTATTAGCATGAATTTTACTGTTCACCTTTATAGTGTGCCATGCCAGTCTTAAATGACAATATAACAGCATTGAACTTACATGCAGAATCACCAGAATAACACAATTCTTACTTTGCACTTCAGTCATGTGTATGTATTTTGTTCTTCCCAAAGCAGTGAAAACGCTACACAAAATCGTTTGGCCTGGCTAACTGATGAGGAGGGAGGGACTGATGGAAAAGGAACTGCTGTTTGCCCTGTCTTCCCCTTTCCTTTTTCGTCATAATTTTCAGTAGATGTGGTGACTACTACAGGGTTCAGTGGGTGGTTAGTGTTTTCTAGAACTCCATGTCTTCCTGCACTGGAAGCACATTTTGGAAAGCAAGTTTCCGAGTGGAAAGCCTGGCCCTGCGGGGCTGTCAGCTCCCTGGCCTGGCCCACCAGAATTTTGTGCTCAGGAGACATCACCAGCCAGTGAACGGGAATATTGCGTGAATGCTCAGCCCATGCTCCATGTCCCGTCAGACTTTATATACAAAACACAAATGCAAAAAGAAAATTATTAAGAATGTCAAGATGTTGACAGAGCCTTAAACCAAGTGTGGGCCTCTGATCACCAGGCCTTGTGACACTGCACAAGTCACACACCTGTGATGCCATCTTGCCTTTCACCAAATCCCTACCTGTGGTTCTCTGGGATTTCCGGTGGGGGAGACAGTCAGTAGCCTGCAGTGAGGCTCGTCTCTCTTCAGATGCTCATTACCTGTCCTGGCCCAGCCCTAGGGAAATCCCTGTAGACTGCCCTCCCCCTTCTCCTCTTCCTCATCCTTTTGCCCTGGGCACACCCACTCCAACTTGCTCTCTTATTTCTAGACTTTGAGAAAATGCAAAATTCAAAAGCAAGAAAACAAGCAAATTCCCATTTGCTTGTACCTCTCCTTTTCCTCTTAAAACAGTGTTTATGCCCCATGCAGTGAAGCAAATTTTGGCCAGTCCTCACTGTTGCCAAATTTTAAAACCCAGATGGCGGGGAAAAAGAAATAGTTTTTCCTCATTGTATTACCTGGGCAATATATGATTTTATAGGGGAAGGCAAGTTACTTTACAAAAAACATCACGGGCTGGAAATGTAAACATTTTGATGTACAATGCTACTTTACTAATGCTTCTTAGGTGAGTCCAAAAAGAGTTCACCTAAGAAAAACCACAGGTTTGGGATGAAACGCGTGCATTTCTCTATGCATTGCAACTGGCACTTCACTGTAGAAGGGGGAAATGACTAGGCTGTGGAATAATAAGGAAACGGGGTGAGGTTATTAAGGTTTCTTAAATAATCCTGGAACACACACAGGCCTCTGGAAACTCTTTTCACTCCCTGAAGAATAATGCCTGAGGGGAGAAAGACCTTTTTTGCGGTTTTTTTGGTTATTTTTCCCTTTCTATTTCCAAACTCGCATTCCTCGCGTCCCCAGGTTTGTAAAAGAGTTCATGAAGAAGCAAGGCCGCAGGCGCTCTTGTTGGTTCAGGGTTTTGTTTCTTATTTTGCGCCTGTACAGAAATATTTCCACTTCAACTGGAGGACTTGGCACTGTCCGAGTTAGGAGGAGGAGAGGTAGATGATTTCTTCTTTGGTTCCTGAAGCTTCAGAATGGCTCCCGAACAGCGCCTGCTAACCAAGCCACCTCCCTCCCAGATTTAAGATCAGAGTCGAGTGTCCAGGTTCCCACAGATTGAAGCACTGACTTTTCCGAGAGCTCAGCTTTCTTCAATGCTGAACGGATTCAATTTGTTGGACGGAGCACAAGGGTGTCCTTTTGAGAAGTTAGCCAATTCACAGGCCAGACTGACCACATTGATAACTTGGTGGCAGCCAGGAGCACATTCCTCACTTAGTTCATAATCCCCTTGAATGTGGACAAATTCCAACTAAAAACCATGTATTTGGCCCTCCCTACGCCTTTCCTGGAACCCTAAATGGACAGCCTTCTTCCCCCGGCTGGTCAGCAGCTCGTTGTGCTCCGAGTTGGTTGTGATTCAGGGGAGGAAGCTGGGGGGCCCCGACAGGTAACTATTTAATAATCTGCTCTCTACCAGATCCACGTTCTTTCCCTTTATAACCTTTAGGAGCTGAGTACTTTGGAATAAAACTAGCTACTCAAGACTTAAAACACATCCGGGAACAGAAAGTCAATGAGGGAACCCAGGAGATAGGGAAGGGACAGTGAGGAGCTATTACTAAATGGGTGTGTGGTGATCATTTGGGGTTTTGGAACTAAAGAGAGGTTATGATTGTACACCCTTGTGAATGCGCTAAATGCCCCTGAGTTGTACACTTTGAAATCGTTGTGTGTTACATGAATGGCACCTCAGTTTCTTTAAAAAGTGAAACATTGTTCTACAGGTTTTATTCATTTTTTTCACTCTACGGGCAATTCTCTTGTGAGTTTCAGAAATACATTTTGTTTTGTTTTTAATAGGTTTTTATTGATCCCAGAGAGGAAGAGAGAGGGAGAGAAAGATAGAAACATCAGTGATGAGAGAGAATCATTGATTGGCTCCCTCCTGCACGCCCCACACTGGGGATCGAGCTCACAACCCAGGCATGTGCTCTTGACCGGGAATTGAACCGTGACCTCCTGGTTCATAGGTTGACACTCAACCACTGAGCCACACCAGCCAGGCCAGGAATACGTTTTGAGAGAAAATGCACATCACCAAATGAGTCTGTAAGAAGAGAGCTTCGCAATTAGCCGATGGGTCTGTCCAGTAGTTATTATTAGAGACAAAAGAATGGTTTTCTTCTCAGTTTCCTGGAAAGACTTCCTCTATTCTTGCCTAAGGAAAGGCGGAATATGTCTCTCTTTAGATGAGGTTGTTTTCTCACACAGCAAGAACCACGTACATTAGGGTGGAGATGCCAGAAGTGGTACACTGTCCAGTGCTGTGAGCCTCCTTGCTCGGAGCTCCGGTGTGAATGGCTTTGGCTGGAACATCAGGGCTCAGTATGATGCCCAGTGCTCCATCCCCAGTCACTGCCCCACCTGTGCTGTCCAAGTTCAAAGGCACAACAAACATTAGTGACACCCTGCATCCTTCAGTGTGAGGTTGGCGCCCTAGTCCCACAGCGCTCCACTGCAACGCAGGTGCCGCATGAAGCAGTAATTAAAGAAGTCGCTCACACCAGACTATTACACAATCCAGCCCCGCCGGGGGCTTAAATATAGCTCCTCATGAATGTTCCACCCTGTCAAATGCATGCAAAGCAGAACTGCTAAGGTATGAGCTAATTGATTTGATCAATGTTCTGGTTCTCTCCAAAACGTGGTGTTTTTTTTTAAAGAAATAGCCGAAGTGTGTTTATGTTTTAAATGTGTATATTCAGTTTGACTCTTTCGTCACACCAATTGTGACAGATGCATGACCCCAACTGGCTTGGTGCCCTAGTTGCATGTGCTTCTGGGTTTCCATGAACCTTTGTTTACAAACTCATGACTGCCCAGCTGCTAAGTCCTTTTGAAGTTTCAGATTTGCCTGGTATATAATTAGTGCTGAATTGTTGGTTTGTTTTCCAGTAAAAACATAAACAGTAAAATTTAGAAAACTCGTCCGCCCTTTCCGTACTATCACAGAGGCGTAGAACCAAAGAGGCTACAGAGAGTTTATTTTCCAAATGTCCTCATTTCAGAACTGAAGCCCAGAGAGGTTGAGCGACTTCCCCGAAGTCCCACAGTGGGTTAGTAATGGTATCAGACTAGCAGCCAAGTCTCCGATCCCTCTTCACTGTTGGGATCCACTGCTTTGCCCTTCCTCACTGAAGAGGACCTGAAGACAAGGGATGATGCAATTCCAGAAATATACCATGATATCATATTTTAAATTATTTTTCCACACATGGTAGAAGGAAAAAACCCCCAAACCACAACAGTACCTTAGAAATCTGCATCACGTCTCACACATGTGGCTCCCTGGTGGTAGGCAAACCAAGCAGGCTAGGGCCTTGTTGAAACCTTAAAACAAACCAGGCCAATTCTGAGGTCTAGACAGGCCCCAGACAGGGTTTCCAGAAGCTTTGAAACACGATTTTAGAACTGGGTAATTTAGAGGCACTTTAACCCAGAAACCAAACTGACATTCAGAACATTTATTTTGAAAACATTTCTAAAGCATCTCCTCACCCCTTTAAAATACAGTTTTGTGTTTTACTTGGGGCAGACCAACCTGAATTGCAATGATTAAGGTTCGGAGTGGCTAACGCTTAGTAAGTCCTCAGCACAGAAAACGCAGCCTCCTTCCCCGGTGCGCTGACCCACGACCCAGGAGAAACTTGCTTTGTCGAAAAATATTCCAAAAGTCACGTTCAATTTTTACATTGCTTTTGCAGCAGTAGAGGGTTAGTCTTTTAGATTCTATTTATATATTAAAGAGACTTGGGAATAATTTCAACTATAGCTTGTGTTCAAGGCAGCCAAATTATTCATCTATACAAAAGCATCCTTGCTGCAACACTCGGTCTAGCAATTTAATTAATAGGCGCTCCCCATTTTGCTTTCAGTGACACTTCTTTCTAGGGCGCATAGACTGGGCCATAACCTTCTTTTTTTTAATAAAATAACCAGGAGCCATAATTACAGAGATGCCAGAAATCCTAGCACACTCCAAAGGCTTTGTATTAAGTGGAATTCCCAATGTGTGGACAAACAACCGTTTCTAGTTCAGACCTGTTTTCCTTTGTGTACCCTGCTCAACATCAGGAGTTTATTTTGTTGTTGTTTTTTTCAAATTAGGGACACTGCCGGATGGAAAAGGTATCTGAGAGAATCAGACCATGCTGTGTCTCACACGAGGGTGAAAGCGTGGTTCTTAAAGTTTAGACCTTGGGAAAGCACCATCACTCTCTCTCAGCCACGTATGATGGTTGGTAATTTACCTTGAAATGTAACCAGGAAATAACACCAGGCCGTGATGGCTCTGCAGCCTCTGGGTTTCTTCTCTAAATCCTTTTTAGTCATTTTGAATTCAGCTTTTTAAAAGTCTTAGTCCAGTTGCCCTTCGGGAACAATAAAGTGGCAATTAGGTGTGACAAAGGCATGGAGTAGACACAATTACTTATTGCCACAGTAAAAGAAAAAAGATGACTCTATGAACCTATCAAGCAAACCTGCAAAATGGAATGGGCTGCTGGACCTTATGAAAAATGTATCCAAATATTTGCAGAATGTATTTTTGGCTAGTTCTCACTTGAGATATTAAACCATTTTCTTTTATCGGAGAATTTACTGCCATTACATTTTATATTAATTTAACAACTTGATCAGGCAATCATCATTTATTTGCCTAAATTACCAGTCCCTTAGTACTTCATCAGCAAAGGGAAATATTTCATAGACCATGAGGCAAGGCCTCTAATTACTATTAGAGCGTAATTTAAGGGAACTTCAACAGGTATTATAATTTTGGCCAATTGAGTTACTAATTTGGAGAATCAATTATCTCCTGGACCCCTTCAATTTGCTGCCTTGTTTAATTGGTAGAGGCTGTCCAATTACACATCTGAGATAGCAGTAATATTTGCATCTGCACATCTTCAGCCAATCAGCCAACTGAGCCTGGTCGTCAGGTAATAGTTGTGTGGGTTTGAAGAGTTTGATACACTGTGTATCAAATTATATTTATAATTTGCATCAAATCCACTCAAACTTTTCTCCCCATATAATTCTTCCTCCACCATTCATCTAAAAATGTAAAGCAGTTTTATTCACATAGATCGTCTGCTTTCTTTTCTTTCCTCTGACCCCAATAAAGATACTCAGTCTCAAAAAAAAAAACACACAAAAATCAACGGGAACAACTTACGAGTGGCAAAAAGAAAATTAACATCATTGAATGCTGCAAGGTGAAATCATTACAAACCTGTAACTACAATGCCAATGTAAATTATGCAAATCCTTGAAAAACAATAAGATCATAGGCGTCACAAATGTCTCTGCATTTTGATCTTGTAATACCACTTCCAGGTTTTACCCATATGAATTATTTCCAGAGAGGAAAGAAATCTATATCGCAAAGATACTAGGTGTACCAGTTAATCGGATTTTTTTCAATAGATGGAGTTACACATATGTTGATATATATGCGATTTGATCTGTATGCTATTTTGTTGTATTGACAACAAGCTTCAAAACTTCATATGTCAAATTTGCTGAAGGCATTAACATCATAGATATTTTTACACTTGAAAATGTCGAATTTCGTGCCAAAAAAGGAGCATTTGCGGGAAGTTTTAATTCATTACTTTATTTTGAAAAAAAAGTTATCGATTACTTCGGGAAGCTTATGGTGAACATGCTCCATCTCAAGATACTTGTGAACGCTGGTTTAAACGCTTTAAAAGTTATGATTTCGATGTGAAAGACAACGTCTAGGTCAACTAAAAAAGTTTGAAGACCAACAATGACAAGCATTATTGGATGAAGATGTGTGTCAAACTCAAAAACAACTTGCAGAAAGATAAAACATTGCTCAGCAAACAATTTCCGATTGTTTACAAGCAATGGGAAAGATTTTAAAGGAAGGAAAATGGGTGCCACATCAACTGAACGAAAGACGAATGGAAAACCGAAAAGTCACCAGTAAAATGTTCACTTCGTGCTTCAGTGGCATGAGAGAAAGTCTTTTTTGCATCGAATTGTGACTGGTGATGAAAAGTGGGTTTATTTTAAGAACCCCCAATGCACAAAATCATGGGTTGATCCAGGTCAACCATCAACATCGACTGCAAGGCCAGATAGCTTCGGAAAGAAGACAATGCTCTGCGTTTGGTGGGATCAGGAAGGTGTGGTGTCTTATGAGCTTCTAAAACCAGGTGAAACCCTTAATACTGATTGCTACCAAAAACAAATAATTTGAACCACGCTTTGATCATGAAACAACCAGAATGTGCCAGAAGACACTGGCAAAGTAATTTTGCTTCATGATGATTCACCATCACACACTTCAAAACCAGTTAAAGACACGTTAAAAGATCTTGCCTGGGAAGTATTAACCACCCGCTATATTCATTCACCAGACCTTGCTCCTTCAGACTATCACTTATTCCAATAGATGGCACACACACTTTCTGAGCAGCACTTCAAAACGTACAAAGAAGTGGAAAATTGGGTCTCTGAATGGTTTGCCTCAAAACAAGAAAAGTTCTAGTGGGACGGTATCCACAAATTACCTGAAAGATGGGGAAATGTGTAGCTAGCGATGGACATTACTTTGAATAAAGCACTTTTGATGTTTCTCTTGAAATTGTCGTGTTTTCTTTGATTACAGAATCCGCATTATTAACCGGTACACCTGGTATTCTTTCCAATGCTGACAGAGTCAAGAAACCGTGAAGGGAGACCCTGTAAGGCTGGACCAGGGTGAACCCATGTTTGGTGTGGTAGGAAGCTTATAAAATTAGGAGTTATTTTGAAACAATAAAATATTCAGTACAAAAGTGAATTTTTTTAAAACAAGAAATTGAAATGACAACAAATTATAAAATTGAAAACCTGACTACCACTAGCATAAAAAAAATACCCTTTTTTTTTTTTTTTTTTTAATGAACTGCCTGATGAATGTCTATGATTCTTGCTTGTGTATATTTCTGGCTATATACTCCTTGACTGCTTCTTCACATGACCAATATTTTATTAATACAACTTTCTATAGAAAGAATGGAAAGAAAAGTCTTTTCTCTAGCCTGGTTGATAAAAAAATTTTTTCTATTATTGCTAGTTTAGAAATAATTATTGGCACATAACTAATTATTGGTGAAGTTATTTAAGATATTAGGATTGTTTTCAAATTGAGAAACATTTCCATTAAGTTCCTTTCACATGTGAGTTCCTATGGACATACTTACTATTGATAGTCTGGCTACAAGCTGATAAAAGAAAAATAGATGTATGGTGAATTCACAATTGTATGTGTACACTGCATTTTGGAATTTTTTCCCGATGGGAGAGACCTAATATGTTGACCAGGTGTTAATGCTTTCAGTTTTATATGTTTGAGAAGCTGAAAGAACTTTCCACAGACCAGCTCTGGTCTTCCTTATTTGCATCTTGTTTCTCCTCCACCTGCTCAGCATCATACACCCCAGTCTTGCTTCTTTGTGGTTTGAAACAAGTGATTCAGCACAGTGGGCAGTACCAATATACTAGAAGCCATCCCCTACATTGTGACAACTAGCAATAACTAAATATAAACGGAAGTGCAGCAAAACACATAATTATGTCCCATTAAACCCAAATAAATGTATTCTCAAGCTCAAGTGGCAAAGGATACTTGCAACATCTTATTTTTCCAAATTTTACAAAAACACAATGCTGGGCCCTGGCAGAGCCTCAGAAGAGAGACCTGTACACAGAGGGGCCTTGAACTTAAGCTTCATCTGCTTCTTGGTAAATGTGTGTCTTTCAGCAATGATTGGATACAGTAAGTGGACAGAGAAACAGGAAGTAAGATTATGAACACCAGCAAGGGGAAAAAATTATGGTGCAATTAAGGCAAGAAAGAAAATCAAGATGAAAAGGAATAGGGTTAGTTTTGTTGTGTTATGGAATGGTTAGGGAAGAATATAATCATAAGTCTTATCTTAAATATGGTGAATTTAAAATGCCTGTGTGATCTCTGAATAGAGATGTCAAGCAGGCAAAATTGCTTCTTAAGTTCTAAAATCAGAGATTCTCTGATTAACTGAAAATAGTTCTCTGAGTTCTCAACCTGCACCTGCAATATTCTTGACCCTTTCATTCATTCCTGACTTGACCATTCTACCTTTTACTGAAAGTAAACCCATAGCCTGAGATTACTTTGGTTGGAATGTGGGTAAAGGGACTTGACATAAAGCTTCAGTAAAATTGCAAAGTCCTACTTTCTATTCTCTGTCTTAAATAATTCACAGTCCCTGCCACGTTTTGAAAGAGTCCTATGACACAGAACCAGCAGGAATCTTCATTTATTGTTCTCTTTCTGCCAATTTGCTTAGCTTGGAATAAGAAGAAAAGAGATGATAGATAGTTCACTTATTATCTTGGCCTTCATTTAGACCATTTGGTCTACTGTACAAACAGAGTAATCAGAGAATGAATCAACAATGAGAACCATTGTGCCCCCTGTACACAACTTAAATTCATGCTCATTGAGGCCGATGCTGCTTGACAGACTATTTTTCACGTGTATTGCTTTTGCTATCTATTTGTGTCCTCATCCATTGATAGTTAATGCATCTTCTGTTATTGTTCTGTGTAGTGATTGTGGTTATCTGCTAACAATACAATGATATAAGAAATTAAATATTAATGGGCAATTTATAAAAGGACTGAAAATTTAACATTCCAATAGATAAAATTGAAAAATGGAACATGTAAAAGGCTATAAGCATCAGAAGGCTGTTTCTCACTGAATGTGTAAATCAGAAGCTCTCTGGATGCTTTTAGTGTTGTCTAAGGATTCACAGAAGTTAAAACCTAAATGTCTACAGTGGAAAATGGGCTTCGCCAGCTGGTATGTAAAGAACAATGTTAGGCAATCTTTGTTTTGCTCTTTTGGAGAAAAAGACTCAAGTCACTGGACTGATTTCAACTGACAACAAAAAGTAAATTTGGGGGGAGGAAAAGATCTGAACCGACTTCAAACAAATCAATCTTAGGGACTTGATCCTGCTCATTTTTTAGAACCTCTTGTCTTCCCTGTCATTGTTTCCATTCTGATGGAGGCATATATCTCACCCTAGCTCTTGGATTCATTGGGGTTGGGTACCAGCAACTTTACAATGGAGGGAGAAATCTGTTGTCACAAAATTCTTGCCCGGCTAGATTTAAGATCCTAATCTTGACCACAAAGCCTATTCTTACAAAGTTGGCTTTCATTCAGCCAAATTTGTTGATTGGACCCCTATGTGCCAACCCCTGGGACAGACAGGGTGGTGAGGACCTGACATAAGGTGGTGGTGATGGGAAGGGAGAGATGGATGGGAACTATTCCAGTTTCTATTGATATGTTACAGTTTACCCGAGAAATCAGTGGCTTAAAACAAAAAACGAACATTTTATCACATCTTGTGGTTTCTGTGGGTTGAACTTTGGGAAGGGTTCAGCCAGGCAGTCTATCTAGGCAGGCCTATCATAGTTGAAGTTTGATGATGGCTGGAGCATGAAAAGCAGAGGGGTTGGGGCAGTGGGAGCGAGAGCCAAGCATCTCTATCGCTTCACGTGGTCTCAGGGCCGCTCCATGTGGTTCATCCACATGTGATAGTTTGAACTTCCCCATCACATGAAGGCCTTTTGCAGATGAGCTCCAAGGAGCATGGTGGGAGCTGGATTACCTTCTATGGGTTAGCCTTGGAAGTCACATAGTGTTACTTTCACCACGCTATTGGTCAATACAGCCAGAGAAGTCTAGTTTCAAGAGAAAGAGACATAGACCCCACCTTCAATGGGAGGAATATCAAAGGATTTGTAAATACAGTTAAAATTACCACAGTAAGGGATTAGACTAGACAAGGCTTAGTGATTGGATTTTGGGAGTGAGGGATATGGAGTGGAAGATGACTCCCAAATTAATCACCAGATATCTTAGTACTATGTTCAGGATGCTCTAACAAAAACATTATAGATTAGGTGGCTTTAGACAACAAGCATTTATGTCTCACTCTTCTGGAGTCTGGGAAGGTGCGAGAATAAAGGTGCTGTCAGATTCAGTGTCTGGCGAGGGCCCACCTAACTGGTTCATAGGTGGCCATCTTCTCGCTGTGTCCTCACATGGCAGGAGGGATAAGCGAGCTCTCTGGAGTCTCATTTACAAGGGCATTAATACCATTCATGTAAACTACATCTTCATAACCTAATCACCTCCCAAAGGCCTCACCTCCTAGTACTATCACATTAGGGGTTAACATATGAATTTGGTGGGGATATAAACACTCAGACCATAACACCTGGGTCAATGGAAATGTTACCAACCAAGATAAGGAGTTCGGGAGAAAGAAGGAGATTGATGAGTAAGGTAGATTTAGGACATGTTTAAGCAAAGATGGTTAGCAAGGCAAAGTTATGTCTGGACCTCAGGAGAAAGTTGGAGCTAGAGACAGAAATCTGGGAGTGACTAGTACATAGGAAGGCCCTAGTCTTGAATGGAATTTCCCAGAGAGAGTGTGTAGATCAAGAGTAGAAGTCTATAGACAAAGGGAATACAATTTTGAGGCCATTTGAGTGTCCCCAACCACTAAGTAGACTATATCTACCCCAGCAGATACAAACATGACGGAATCCACATGCGTCCCTTGGTAGGTGAATGGATATTGAATAGGACTGGCAGCTGGGGGCCATCCTGATGGAGGTGAAGAAGGATTGGACCAGGCTGTCTGATCGTGAGGCCCATGCTCTTGCCCTACTAGACCACCTCACTCCTTGCTGTGTGTTCCCTTTTCACCGGAATGTTCAACACCCAGTTGCTGCTTATCAACTGCCCACCTGTTCCACCTCTTGGTTTCTCTCTCTTTTGCTAAAATCTAGACTGAGACTGTCCCTCTAGACAGAGACACACTACTTTTTTTTTGCCTTCATTTAGGCAAATTTGGGTAGCCCAAATGCAAAACGGGGTCTCCTGCTATGGCACCATGATGCACTGCTTCTCCTCGGCCTGTTATACAGGACTTCCATTATCATGAAACGTGGAATAATTTTTAGGTGACAGAATTATTTGTGATGGGATAGACATTCTGAAGAATCGATATTAAATCAAGAGGGTATCAGCCAGATGGTGTCATGATCCAGGTTCCATTAAGGTACTCATTTGCAGGATTTTGTTTGGTTTTTTTTTAGGAACAGCATGGCCACCTTTGTTACAATCATTTTCTGAGGATGTGCTGTCTTGAGGCATTTCAGTGTAATAGCACTTTATGAATCACTAACAGAGTCCTGGCTTTCATTTTAAACATGCATCCAAACATGGAGGGGAAAACTGAGAATTTAACCTTCCAGATTCTCGTGGCCAACTTCATATCCTGTTGTTGAAACAACTGCTTTCTGGGGAGGCACCATGAAGGCAGAAGGAGGACCCTATTGGCTGCAAAATGAGGTGGAGGGACTTACGCCACTTTTGCACAAGGCCTTTGCTGGCCCTTCCTTATTTAAACACACTTTCTCAACCTCCTTTGATTTACAGTGCTACAGCTCAACTGTTTTGAAAAGCTGATGTTGTGGAATCCTTAAGTCATCTGTGACCTAGGTCACTAAAGACAGGAGCAATTTAGTAAAAGTATTAATTGAAACTCTCCTGACAAGCCCTACTCCAGATAAAGTTACATATCAAACCCACACAGGCTGCTGGGCTATTCTGAGCAGCCTGAGATTTTCAATATCTCATAAACAGGCCCCTCAATCACTACAATCTAATAAGGCTATAATCATCATTGACACTATAATGATTAAAATGAATAAAACCCATTAAGAAAAGTCATGTTGAGTTATTAAAAGTTTCGCTCTGTGTGATATGTAATCTTTTATCCATTTTTTATGATGAAATCTGTAACCATCTATCCACAAAAGACCATTAATTTACTGCTCTGTGGATGTTACCATGCTCTTTAGTTTAACAGCTTATCATTGATTTCTTGAGGGAGATATTATATTTGGAGAAATACACATGGAACAAAAGCCCGAATGTTGCTGTAAATTTCCCACTGACAGGATGATCAGAGCATTTTGGTCTGGTCTGCAGTCCGGGGGGTAGGCGAGCAAGTTTCCTAAAGCAGAGAGAGCCCCGCGGCTACCAGGCAGCAGATACGTGTCTGGGGGCACTGTGAATGCTTCTGAGGGAAGGTCATGTGCATGGCCGGGAGAGAAACAATAAAATGTCCATTAACTGGAGCCTAGTTAACTGGCTTATTGGCATCTATTAGAAACAAATTGCAAACAAAACTGATCCTATTATAAACTTCTCGTCATCCCCTCCATGGAGGGCAGTCCTGATTGGCTCAGAAGAGGCCCAACAAATACAATGCTGGCAGATGACTCTTTTATTTGTAAAGGGGAAGATTGGGTTTTGGCCAGTAGCGGCCTGCAACGCCAATCAGCAGAGAACTACAAAGTTGGGAGCAACTAATGTAGTCTTGCCCACATTCTTTCACCGGGGACATTTTTTCCCCTAAGCAAACAGCAATAAAAAAAAATCTGAATGGAAGAATGTGGACAGAGTGCTGAACTAAGTGGTGGGGGGCCAGATCCTTAATGTGTGTTTTTTCTCATAATAAACTCTGCTCCAAGATCTTTATTGTCCATCTCTTATTTAACCTTATTAACAGTCAAACCTAAAAAGGTTCTGTGAAGCTAAGAGGGTGTTGTCTTTGAAGGTGTTTTTCATTTTTCCTGAAAGGGTTAATAAGTCCGTTTGCCAATCCCTGTCTGAACAGGCTTGCCAGGGTTCCCCAGCAAGTAATGACAAGATCCCACACAGCAGGATGAGAATGGGCGCCTCATGTTTTATCAGAGATCCTTCTTTTCCAGATTTGCTTCCCTCAGTGACATCCTGCTGGGGTCTCCTCCCCACCCCCACCCCCTGCTTTATCTAAATAACATTAGGTTATAAATGTCATTTCATAACATACCATCTCTTTTACTAAGAGAAGCCTGTCTTTACCAAAATGATCAAATATTCTTTATGATCCTCCCTTTCAAAAGAAAACAGTAAACTCCATTTATGAAGGTTGAAGTACAGTTCAAAGCATGGCGAACAGACATCAGTTTTTATCAATCTTTGGAGAGTTCATTTAAATCTACACCCTTCTATCATGGAAGACAAAGTGGTTGCTAAATGAAATTAAAAGGCAAGTGTGCCAAGAATAAAAGAGGAAATCGTTCTTTATATAACACATCATTAACCTGTGGAAGTAACCGCTTCAGGGCATGTTGGAGGCTAATAGCTTCGTACAAATTTGTAAATGATGTAAAACTCCTCAGATCAGAGTGGCATGAGTAACTGGTAACTATC
This sequence comes from Corynorhinus townsendii, assembly GCA_026230045.1. Lineage (NCBI taxonomy): Eukaryota > Metazoa > Chordata > Mammalia > Chiroptera > Vespertilionidae > Corynorhinus > Corynorhinus townsendii. The sequence goes on along the minus strand of JAPDVU010000004.1, from coordinate 175,903,448 downwards.
AATCCTCACGTTTCTGCACACACACTCAGACCACAGTGGAAGCCAGAAAGACATTTCACATGCCCTCAACATACTAACAATAGTTGGTGAGATTATAAATACAGTGGGTTGGGTGCACAGATAATTATCTTTTCTGCTGTTCTCATACTGTCCTCTCTCCTTAACCATATGGATGTCAACTGTGGTGCAGGTGAAGAAGGCTTTGGGTGAAATATCTGTCCACTTCTCTGTGACAAGTCATTATTCAAAATGTACTGCAGCCCTAGCTGGATTGGCTCAGTGGATAGTGCTTCGGCCTATGGATTGAAGGGTCCCAGGTTCGATTCCAGTCAAGGGCACATGCCCGGGTGTGGGCTGGATCCCCAGTAGGGGACATGCAGGAGGCAGTCAATCAGTGATTCTCTCTCACCATTGATGTTCTATCTCTCTTTCTCCCTTCCTCTCTGAAATAAATAAATACATATATATATTAAAAAGATGTGATGCCATATAAATGGTCATTTCACTGTAGCTAAAGGCCCTTAAGAGAGATACCAGTCACTTAAACATTCCAATAAAAAGGGACTGCTATTTAGAAGAAAAGTGTGTGTGTGTGTGTGTGTGTGTGTGTGTGTGTACAACATAAAGTAAAATAAATAAGCCAGAGAAGGGAGTAAGGAAATAGGGAAGAAATCCCTTCAAGAAGTCTTCTTTTAGTATATCTTCAGAGAAAGTGAAATTGACTGTTAAAATACCTATAAAAATTTTAAAGACATTCATGAATTTTAATTTATCATCATGGAATTAAAAATATAGCCCTTTCTAACCATGGAGGCATGGTTAGAAACTTTTGTGGCACAAAAGTTTCCCTGGTGTTAATTCGAGTCTTTAATTAATTATAACCTTGTAGAAGGGGGTTGTTTAACTGCAAAGGGGGGAAAAAAAAGGTTACACAGAATGATGAAAAAAGCCAGACTCGGTGCGGGTTTCAGTGAGGCCGCATCTCGCAAAGCTGGGGTGCAGGACGATGAGTCAGCACTTCTGTGATTACAGGTGGAGAGAGCAATAAAATCTTGCTGAGTTTAGTTATTGAAATTATATGGTTTCATAAATAGTATAATGTTGTTCTCAGCGGGTAAATGTTATGTTTTAATGACATCCGTATTACAACACATACAAATTCTCGAGCTCAAGGTCAACAGGGCCCCGCTCTACGAGCAGCTGGAGTCCAGTTCTGCGGCTGGAGCTGAATGATTCAGGCGCGGAGAGAAACTGAGATCACAGAGACGGATTCGTTGAGAGGAAAAATATTTTCCTAGTGGGCCGTTTGGAAATGCGGGCAGAGTTGAGCCAGTGAGAACTTGCTAGGTGACCACGCTTTCTCGGGAGGTAACAGAACCTTATGCGACCTTTGCCATAGCGAAGGCCGCGAGCCTGCTGCGGTGGGAAGCAGTTCCCCGGCCTCGCTGTGTTCGCGTACAGGTCCACCAGCTCCTTAGTTAGTCTCAGACCAGTATCCCCCTGTGTGAGCCCAGAGCTTGGAGGGACAGGTGACACATTTGTGCGTCTAAACCCCCTCCTAACTTTTAAAAAACATTTGAAGAGACTACATGTGTCTGGGCTGTTAATAAATCAGCGTTGTTTCATTTAAAAACTATTCATTCGCTGTAATCCTTCCAGATGTTTTCCCTTTGAGCCTGCTTCCTCCAGTCTACTGCCAAGATTGGTATGGATATTTTTGCTTGAGTAAATGGAACATTATTGTTTCTCTTTTTAAAATATCTCTCAGGTATAGACCATGTAGTAATTTACAAAGCACTTTCCCTGGCATCAAATATTTAATTGGCACAGTGAACTGTGAGATACTGTGAGGTAGGTATCTCTATTTTAGAGGTGATGAATCTAAGGCTCAGAAAAGCTGAGTCAGACAGGTAATTGTTGAACTTGGGGAACACATTTAGGTCTCTGTCTCCAAATCCATTCCTGTTCCTACCTTACCAGACCTACGTTAGGAATTTTGAACACCACATGGTGCTCAGTAGCTATCTCAGCAGTCACAGCATAAAATAGTTCATCGCTGCTAATCCTACTATGGGTTTTGTTTCTTAACCCCCAAAAACATGACAGAATAAATGGCTTTAAGAACTGCCGTTCATTTACTCTGGTTATCCCAAAACAGTATGAGAGACGGTCACAGATCTGAGTGGTTGTCCATCCATCAGTTATCCCCTCTTAGATTGATTTCCCATTGTCATTTTCAAGAATGTTCCTAAACTGGGTAGGGAGTAAGAATCAAAAGGCGGAAATTCTTTAACATGTATACTTAATGGGTGAAATCTTGAGTATCAAGCAGCTTAAGAAATAGGAGTTTTTCTGGAAGCTATTGAACCATGAGGCAGTTAATCAGTGTAGAAATGTCTTTGGAATTGAGCTAAAAAATATTGTGTATCAAGATCCCCATTTATTTCTCTAGGGCAGAACTGTGGAATTGATTAAACTAAAGCTCAGGAAAGATCCAGTTAACATAGATGTAGCTATCAATGGTCCATCGGTCATTGTTTAAAACCAGTCACTGTCCTCTGTAATAATATTAAAGGGTCATCTAACCCTGATGACTCAGATCTAGTAGAAGCTAAACAAGAGAACTTGGTAAGCAAGAGACAAATAGGGGCAGTGACCATTTCAGCATGTGTTAATTGTGCTCATTTACTACATTGAATATCCTGTGCAATTTTTACTATTACATATATATCCTACATCAGATTGGAAATTGAATTGAAAAAGATTCATTGTGTTTGCTGTGTGTGTGTGTGTGTGTGTGTGTGTGTGTGTGTGTGTTGACAGAGACCAGAGCAGGAAGACGAAAAAGTATAAGCACTTACTTGAAAACTTACACCTCAACTATTATGACCTTAAAATAATTTAAAATGCATCCTCTTGAGCAAGTAAGTCAAATACAAAAGGTAGCCTAAAATTCTATTTACATGAAGTACACAACAGGACACATTAATCAAGAATGTTAGGAATTAGGGTAGTGGTTACCCTGAGACCGGGGAGATGACTGGAATAAAGGTCACACAGGGGGACTTCTAGGGTGCTGCTCGCAATCTTCTTAATGTGCTGGTTACATGAGTGTGCTCAGTTTTGCACAAATGTATCAAGCTGTACACTGGGACATGTGCACTTGACCATCAGTTGGGTCAAAAGCAGATGCTGAGATGGAGAGACAAGTGCAAAAGACTTATTAGAGTAACATTTGTGAAAGGAAGACGGGGAGAAGCAAGATGGGGCAGGAAGGGCTGTCAGATCATCAGCTCATTGGAAGCCCACAGCCAAGGTCACTCACTGGAAGAAGTGTGTGGTAGGTAGAAATGACTAGGCCTTGCCCTGTCATTGGCTGGGGCCATCTCAAGAAGAGCATGACTGAAGGAATTAACTGTGAGAGGCTGTCAACAAACCATACTCCTTGCCAATGGGCAATGAGTTCTTTCTCAAAGGGGGTTTGAGCAGTACATGGGTCCTTGGAGCGCAAGGAGGTAGACTATGGGTCTATACTATTTAACATGACATATAAATGTATTGTATTTCATTTAAAAGAAAGAACATGCCATCCTCTCTAAGTGTTCTTGTCTCCTCTCACAGAACTCCAGTGTTACACAATTAAATCAATAAAAATGTTCCACTAATGAAAAATGAAAAGATTATTATTTTTTCCATTTTCACAGAACAAAAACCTAAGATAATACATAACTTTTTCTTATTTTTAATCTCAAATTTTTCTTAAATCTTTGACACAACTCACTTGATGTCTGTACAAGAATCCAAATAAAGTGACATCTGCTTTAGCACAAAAATTATATATGTATTTCTCATACCAATCGTTTATGAAAGTTCACAAAGAACATTGAGACAAGTGTCCTACCAGAGGAACAAGTTTGAGCATCAGCTAAGCTACCTGGAAAAACTGGATGCTAGAACTGAGAGGAACTTACAGAGCATTGATGCTCTGATCGCTAGCCACTGACAAAGAAATGGTTCATCCTCCAAGGTCACAAGCAGTTAGGGTGCTGTGTATGTCTCCCCACATGTACTAGATACTGTGCTCTTGTCTCTCATCATACAGGACTTATAGAATAAGGTATCTGTTTATTCCTTTAAGCTCAGTTTACATTGTACCTGAATGCCTAGTCTCTGATTCTACATGAGCTCCATCAGTCTGCCTGTCTGGGTACCAGAGACACCCCAGGCCTACACCTTAATCATGCTCTCTGGATTCCAACACACACACACACACACACACACCTTTCCAACTATCCTTTCTGAACCTTCTCCCAGAGGCCTCTAGGCTTGCCCCATCTTGTACCGTTCTTGGTGCTAAAATATATTAGGTATAAGAGCATTTTTAAAGAGTTCAGAATAGACGCCACGTGTGTGTATCAGTGCTGTTCCATTCTCCTGATAATAGAATGGAACAGCGATCATCTAAGAATCCTAACATTAGAAATGCATTACAGTATAAGGAAAAGTGAGCAATAGTCATTTACCTGCAAGTCCATGCTATCATGAGCCAAGAAGATTTCAGCACAAAAAACAAAACAAAACAAACCAATAAACACCTTCATAAGAAAAAGACATTTATTGTTTTGGCTGCACAGAATCCATCTCCTTTGTTTGATAGAGTTTGCCTGTTTTCTTTTGGAGCCTTACCTTCCTGTCACTAAGCGGCTTTGAGAGGACTGGACCAATCGGGCTCTTGGATTTTCCATTTTTATTAAAGGGGAACAAAGATAGAAAAATAAAATGGTCAGAGGTTATCTGTTACAGCCTGGTCTCCTAACAAAAGGTCAAATAGTTGCAACTTCTTTGCCCTTAGGAGCGACTGTTCTTCCCTGATCTAGCTTTTTAAAGAACAACAATTTTCAGTAAAAACAAAACGTAAAAACTCCCACAATTTTAATGAACTCCCATCGCAGGACAGGACGGAGTTCATTCGTCCATTAAAGATTATTTATCAAATTTACTGAGGCTTATGCTCTGGCCATGATACAATAGCAGGGATCTAATTTACCCTCTGCCTGAAACAAACAAAAAAGCAAAACGTAATTTTCAAGTCATTAGATAGAAGACATTGAAGAAGAGTGATCCCTGAAAGATGGGAAACATACAAGATGAGCCCTGCAATGACCTCAGACCTTCCAGGCTGGTCATAGGGAGCCGAAACCCAGGAAAAGCCCCAAGATCTCCCTGCACTGGGGAGAGCTGGGAACACAGGTAAGCCAAGGCAGCTAGAACACACAGAGAAAACTGCCCGAGGAACTTCCCAGATTTGCAAAGGAGTCGGATAAATAAGTATGGAGGAGAGCCTGTGGATGAGGAAACTGCCTGAGGCTGGCAAAAGAAGCCCCTGAAAGGATTAGAGGAAACAATCCTTAGAAATCCTTCAGGGCTAGGAATAGTTCCTTTTCCCACCAGCCAGAGAGGGAAGCCTCCCAATTGCCATTTGGTAGAGTGCTCAGAAGTGCTTTGCCTCAGTAATGGAAAAATTAGCCCTGGGCTAAAGCTCTGGTCCTGCCTAAAAGAGCTGAAAAATAAGACCTGAAAGGATCAAAGAGTTCCAAATTCTCTAACAATCTTTGCAACTCTTCTATAAATCTAACATTTCAAAATAAGTTTTTCAAAAGTGACATTGTGTGCCAAGAAAAGATGATCTAAACCAAATTTCTAGAGATGAAAAGTACACCGGATGGAATTAATAGCGGAGTAGAAACCGCAGAAGGTAGAATTAGTGGACTTAAAGATAGAGCAACAGGAACTTTAAAAATGAAACACTGAGAGAAAATACAAAAAGAAAAGAAAACAGTATCAGTGAACTGTGTGACAACTTCAAGAGGCCTAATATACATGTAATTGGAATCCCTGAAGGAGGGAGTGGACAAAAAAATGTGAAGAAATGATGGATGAAAATTTCCAAATTTCATTACCCACAGATCCAAGAAGCTCAGTAAAACCAAGCACAAGAAACCCAAATAAAATTATACCAACGCATGTCATAATCAGATTGCTTAAAAACAATGATAAAAAGAAAAATCTTAAAATCATTGAGAGGATGTGGTAAATATAAAAGACTTTTACTAAGAGCCTTCCATGTTCCAATGCAAGGAATAACTTCCTTTCCTCTCCCTTCCTCCCTCCCTCCCTTCCTCCTCCTTCCTTCTCTTCCTCCTCCTTCTTCCTCCTCCTCCTCCACCTCCTCCTTCCCCTCCCTCCCTCCCTCCCTCCCTCCAAAGAATATAAGGTCTAATAGAACTTATATATGTTTTTCATAAATCAGATACTCTCCTTGACTTGAAACTAGTATAAAATACTCATTATTCAAACGTTCAGACTTCCACTTTATTTTTCTTGAGGACACCTATTGTCAAGTACTCCTAAATATATAACAAAGATGGGTGTTCAAAGTTACTTACAGATAAAGATTTCACAAATGAAGAAAGTCCCATCATTGTAAACGTGTTTTGAAGGGAAAGGAGTTCCGAAGTCAATTATAACTGGCAACTGTGCTCACAGAGAGAAGGAGAAGGGCAATCTGAGAGCAAAGGGAAGGCAGGTTGCCAACCTCGAGGCTTTTGATATTTTTTAAAACATAAGAGATGGAAAATCATAACAGTTGTGAGTGAATGTGTGTGTATGGGGGCGGGGGGAAGGCAGGTTTTAGAGATCAATCTCCTGTTATCCATCTTACAAGATATATCTAAAGATTTCTTTATGCCAGACAAACTTCTTGGTTTATAACCAGCACTGTGATGTGCTAGAAATGTTCCATTTGGGCATTCAACATGACATGTGCTGCATGTCATAGAAGATGTTTAGCATGCTGTTTGGTATTTATTTGGGCTATGTAAGCACAAAAATCTACTCTGTCTTTTCCCTTTGCCTCCCCGCCTCCTTTCCCTCTTCAGCTATTCCTTTTCTTTGTGACGAATGTGTCCATTGCTTCAAAAAGAAAGAAAAAGCTTGAACTAAGAGGATTTTCTATTCACTTTGGTTGTTCTTCAAGTCATTATCCCCCAATTGACCACTGGAGACTCTGCTGCCATATATTTAAATCACCCGAGACATTAGCTGGAGATGAATTGATCATGAAACTTCTATAATAGAGAGGGCTGCAAAGAGGATAGTGCTTCTAAATGTCTCCTCTCGTGCAGACGGTGATAACTTCACTCCCCAGTGAGTCCCTGCTGCTTTACTATCACACTCAGATGTGTTTATTCTAAGGAGAAAATATTATGGATGAACATAAAGTTTTAGTATTTGGATGGCTAGATTGCACACCAGGTAGTTGGGTACTTTTTCTATCTTTAATTTTTAAGATCAGTTTTATTTAATGCTTCTGAATCTAGCTTGTTCCCAAGACAAACGGAAAAAAAAAGAGTCATAGAAAAAAAAGAAACCTACTTGAGTTTGAATGAACTGCTTTGCCCAAATTTCTAACCAGAACATAAATCTCCTCTATTGCATTCTTAATAGCACCAACCTTCTCAAATGAATGCGAGTAGTATTTGGGGTTTTTGTGAAAAGTCAGTTTAGGATCTGGACAAAAGATTGAGAATCAAGGGCTCTTCTGAGTCACAAAAGGGTAAGACCTCAATAAAGAGGTTGGCAGGAGCAAGGCCACTACAAAAAGTTACGCAGGCTGTGCACGGCACACGGCACACGGCACAAACTACAATGAGAGGTGTCCCTTAGAATGCACAGTATACAACCTGAACAGATTGCAATGGCAGCCCAAAGCAAAAGTGAAACTAACCTAAAACCAGCAATGAGACAGAGGGGAGGATCAGGATCTCAGGTAACAGCCTGGGCAAAAGAGTCCAAGCCAAGAATAAATTCTGGATTTTGGATGGTGGATTCAGGCATCCACAGTAACTCTTTGCCTCATCGGAGTCTACCATGGCTTTACCTATATTTACCTTCATATAGTTTTCGCACTCTTCATTACCCAACCCAGACCCATGGTCTCAGTAACCAAACCACTTTCCTCCTGTTCCCTCTCAGGTCCTCACTTCTTTCAAGTTCCCACTGCGGTGACTCTACCAGCAGAACCCCATGCTTTATGTCTCCAGTATGAATACAAAGCCTTAAAAATTGACCTGCAAAAAAGAAATGATCTAACAGTTCTGCTTCTAGGAATTCCCTCAAAGGAACTAGTCATTACAATTTTTAATACTGGGATAATATGAAACATAGTTACCCAACAACAGTGAATTGTTTAAATCAACTATGTTATAGTTGTATAATGGATTACTAGGCAGTCATTTAAAATTATTTTGTGGACAAAATATTAGGGATGTAGGAAGATGCTTAAGATATGAGGGTAAGTTTTAAAACAAGATTACAGTACAGTATGATTGTAACTATATTTTTGAAACTCTATACATAGGAAAGAAGACTTAAACAATATATACCAAAATACTGGCACTACATCTTTCTGAGTGGTGGAGTTAATTTTAACAATTTTATTGTGAAATTGTTCTATCTCAATTATAAAAATAGCATAGTTTTCATTGTACAAAAATGGGGGTGGGGGAGGGGAGAGAACATTTTAAATTACTCATAATCCTACCAGCCAAGAAAAAAAGCTATTAACATTTTAGAGTATATATTTCTGAATTTTTTTAAAATTAAAAATAACTTCTTTCTCATAAAAATAATAGTGTTGCCTGGCCTGCATAGGTTGAGCATTGACCTATGAACCAGGAGGTCATGGTTCAATTCCTGGATGGGGGACGTGCAGGAGGCAGCCGGTCGATGATTCTCTCTCATCACTGATGTTTCTATCTCTCTCTCCCTCTCCCTTCCTCTCTGAAATCAATAAAAATATATGTTTTTTTTTTAAAATAATAGTGTTGAGCCATGGCCAGGTGGCTCAGTTGGCTGGAGCCTGTCCACCAACATGTTGCAGGTTCAATTCCTGGTCAGAGCACATACCTAGGTTTCAGATTCAGTACCCAGTCAGGGCAGGTTCGGGAGGCAACCAATCAGTGTTTCTCACATTAATGTCCTCTCTCTATCTCTCTCCATCTCCATCCTCCTCTCTCTCTAAAATCAATAAAAACATATCCTTGAATGAGGGTAAAATAATAATAATAGTGTTAAAAATATAGAGCAGAAGGAAAGCATTTATGAAATTATTTTTATTTTCTTAAGGTAAGCGAATGTGAGTGTGTGTGTGGGGGGGGGGTGGAGGAAAGACAGGTGAAGGAGAGGAATAAAGCTGGGATTGAAAATAGGTCTCGCCAATGTCGCGCTAAGAACTGAGATTTAGCCATTTGGTTGCTGGCTGTGTGGGCTAGCACCTTCAGGTCTTGGCCAGGTCGGAAATGGGTTTCGGTCTCTTATGATATTTGGAGGCTTTCCATGGTTGCAGATGAAAATGAATTCTGAACTCCTCTGGGTATATTTCATGAAGTATATCTGCTAAATTACCAATAAAACTTAACTGAGTTCATCTCATGTCAGGAGACCCTTAAAGCCGCTCTCATAAAACTCTACTGATGAAAGCATTTCTTATTGATTGCAATCATTATTGGCTCAGCCTGCCCAGCAAAAAGCAAATAGGCATTACGCCGCTTGAGAAAACACATTTCAGAACCACACCAATTTTATGAGACAGGCCTAAGAGATGAAAGCATTTATTCAGAGTCCCATTGTGATTTTTCAGGAGACCTGTCTCAAACCAAGGAGGACTATGTAATCCAGAAAACTCCAGAGCAGCCGCCTCTGTGATTCATGCAACCTGGCCACAGCCATGTAGTCAGACTGAAAAGATGGGCCCAAACTCAAGCAGTCTAACTTGCTATTTTATGCTCTATTCACATTTCACATCTATTAACTCTGCACATCAACTATTGATCTGAAAGTAAAATTAGATCTTGCTTTCCCATAACAAAGAAGAATTGCAGCTTATAATGAAAGAAGTGCTCATATTTGATTGCATAATAGAATCATATTTCCTTTTACAAAGGTGCTTAATTAGCAAAGATTTTCATTTTTCCCTGATTTCAGGGGTGGGCCAATCACTATTCTAAACGCATAGCTGTCCCGTAGGAGCGTCAAAATTTGCATCTTACAAATTCCTTTTGAAACAATGCCTTTGATGCAACAGAATGCAGATTTGACATGAGGCTTTGAAGAGGGGAGGATAGAGAGATCTATTAAGTGGCAATGGTATTCCTCAGGAATCAACCAGGGAATTCTTCTCCACAATTTTTCACTCTGCCTATGTAAAAACATTCTTTAGAATTCTGAGCATAATAAATAGGATATTTTGTATTTTCCCCTGCTGCTTTGTAGGCCCCTACAGAACATCAAAAATTTAAGTTATACTAAATATAATCCCAGAATTTATGGTATAATTAAATTTGTAAATAAAACAATTTTGATATTAAATAATAGCACCCGACACTGGTAAAGGCATGGCTAAATTGGCACTCTTGTGTACTACTGGTTGCATGATAAGCTGGTACCCCTCATGTGGAAAGCAACACAGTAATGTGTGTCATTACCTGTACAAACATTTAATATTCTGGACTCATACTGCCACACCAGGAGCCTCAGGGACAGGGTAGCCCTGTATAAAGTTCGGTTTTTGTTGCAAGCAACTACAGTGAATTGGCAAAGTTAACAAGAGGGTAAGGGGATTCAGTGGGAAAATCTGGAAAGGCTGAAGGACAAGGACTGGAGTATCTCCCGGCTGTAAGCATAGTCTTCTCAGGGCACCTCTGTTGGGAGGAGTCAATAAATGCCACCTTTGTCTTCCAGGCTCCACTCAAGATTCAGATTTCCCATCTGATTGGCTCTGCTTGTGTCATGTGATCATTGCTTAACCAGGGATGGCGGGGGAGTCCCACCAAATAGCACACAAAAGAGGAAAGAGGGATCCCCACTCTCAAAAGGGAATCAGGTTACCAGAAAAGAGGAAAGTGGATGCTGGGCAGACAAAAAGAGTAGGTGCCCATTGCATGCTGGGAAGCAAGAGCTTCCTGAGTTGCACATGTCTCCAGGTATAGGCAGAGGAGTCGTGCTGAGCCTTACAAGGAGGAAAAAGTGACTCTCCACTGCTGAGCCTTCAACAGCTCTAGATTCAGTTATATCACACGTTACAGTATCATTAGGCAAGTAGCCTGTGAGACCAACTAGGAATATTTCATTTTAAACTTTGCTGATTATTCAAATTTGCCTTGCATTCTTGGTAATGATTTCTTGTTCTATTTTTACGTCTCTTCCAATACAGTGCTATCATACATGATGTTAGCCCCATTAGACATAAAGTAAGAATTATTTATTATTATAATCAGGGTTATGAAGCATAATAGGAAAGAAATAGGAAAGAAAAATCTTTCCACAGACCTTGCCAACGCCTTGAAAGTTGGGGTTTAATTTATCAGACTTTCACTTTCTTCATGCCATGGGGTAGTGAGGAGAGTTGGAGTAAAGCTGTTCAATAGCTCGGGATTTTTGGCTCATGGTAATACATTAAAGTGCTTGGGTATTTCCCCAATCCCACCCCAGAAAGGTGGGACCCTAGTAAACTCAGCCTTCATTGACAAGTTGAGTAGGAGTATGGCTTCACATATCAGGATTTTAGACTTATGGTTAGAAGGGTCAACCATGGTAAATTGGAATTCAAGGATAAGACAGGGTACAGACCAGATGGGAAATGAGTAAGACTAAATCAGTTCAATACTGTATCTTAACAGCATGTGAAATATATGTTCATACTTATGTAAAACCACTGTTGGGAGAGGAGTGCTCCTCCCCCTCCCCCCCTCTTCTTCCTTCCCTCTCCTCCCCCTCCTCCTCCTTCTCCTCCTCCTCCTCCTAATGTTCCCAGTACTCACCTGTAGAATACACTGTGAGGCCTAGGTCAGTATGGCCCAATGTGCATTTCTGTGTCTGATGGTGCTCTCATAACTGTTTATCTGATTTTCCTCTTGTAATCCTTCAATATTAGTAACCTGACTCAATAGACAGTGATGAGACAATAAAACAGTTGAGAATGGAGGTAGGGAGGAAGAAAGGGAAAATGGGCTGAAGGAAGAAACCCTTAGATTGCAAAAGAACATTTTCCAGTTGCCTGAGAGGGCTTTTTTGTTAGATGCAAATACAGCTGTGACCCCCACTATTTCACAGATGCGCTGTTTACCCAAATCCTGACAGAGACCCCTGGCTACCGTCATCACTCCACTAAAAAACAGAGAACAGTCTGACAGTTCCTCAAAATGATAAACATAAATATGACCTAGCAATTCCACTCCCAGATATGTACCCAAGAGAAGTGAAAACACACATCCGCACAAGAACTTGTACAGGAATGATCACTGCAACATTATCCACAATAGTCAGAAAGTAGAAACAACCCCAATCCCATCAGCTGAGGAATGGATAAATAAAATGTAGTGTATCTGTATAAGGGGTTATGACTCACTAATCAAATACCTGCTACCACATAGATGACCCTGGAAAACCCTATGCCAAGGGAGAGAAGCCAGTTCCAAAAGACCGCATACTGAATGATTTCATTCATGTGAAATGGCAGAATAGGCAGACCCACAGCTACTGAAAGTAGATTAGTGGTTGCCCAGCCTGTGGAGTGATGAGCATGTTCTACAATTACCTTTGGTGATGGTTGTACAATTCTGTCAATATACTAAAAACCGTTGGGACTGTCTGCTTTCAATTGGTGAACTATATGGTATATATCTCATAAAACTGTTAAAAAAAAAAAAAGAAAAGAAAAGAGGAGTACTTAGATTTCTAACCCCCAAAACACACTACAAATCGAAGACCTGAGATAAAACTGCAAAAAAGAAATACTATTTCCAAGCTTGAAACAAACTGTATTAGCAAATATATTAAAAAATAAAGAAGATCTAAACTAATGGATAACTCTCTTCCCAGGAAACCATAACTAATTATGGTTATTAGACATCTGACTGTGACTTTGTCATGGAAGTCCGTGACCGTGGGACAGTAGGAGGCAGCAGGGACAATGACCACAGCTGGAGCTCTGGAGGCCCAGGCCCACTGCTTACCACTGAGGCCCTGCCCCGGCCTGGCAGTGAGTGCTGTTACAGATACACCATCCATTTTAACTGCAAGAGCCCAAGTCAAATCATAAACCTACATTTCCATAGATCCCAGACAAAAATAAACACAGACTATTCTTCCTAATCCTTCCCCTCTGCTTTCCTCGGAGTACTGATTAGATTGCATTTTCTATAAAAGGATGGATGAGTTCAGTCTTTTCTAAAGTATTTCCTCACGGGTTCATCCATGATTAAGGACATGAGTTTTTCCCATTTGAAAGATGCATGTTCCAGCTGTTCTCTGTGCCTGCTGCAACTTCTTGTTAACCTTTCTGGAATTAAGGAGAGAAAAACGATGTTTAATTATCGTGACCTGACCATGTCCCCTCCCAAATGAGAAGAGAATCCTTTGTATGTACATCCAAGATAATAGTTTCTATTAACCAGTCATCTGTCATTCTAATTCTTTGTTTACAATTTCAAAGGTTGGTATGTATTTTATCTTTTAGGTCTTTAAAAAATACAGTCGCTTTGGCTAACGTGAAATGTCATACACTGAGGCCTGATAAGTTGAGACCTAAATGTTTTAAGACCTCTAAAGTAATAATTGCTAAGTGCTTAATTTCAAAACACACAGCACTCCCTTGCTTCCACAGGATGAAGTGCCCATCACAGAGTCACACTATGGGCACCAGGCCAGACTTTTCTTCCGGGGCCTTTTGAACATTGAGGCTCCTAAGGCCACGAGTTAATATCTCTGGGCCTCCCAGTTTCTGCCTTTCAGGGTTGCCGAGGCCCATCATATGTATGAACAGGGCAGAGGGAGCCCTTCTCCTTCTGCATGGAAATCCAGAGCTGCCAGTTCTAAATGAACGCACATCTAGGTCACCTCCAGTGCAGTCGAAGCTGTGTGAGGAGTTGTGCCGGGACCCTTCCTACAGCCACTGCTGGAAATGCTGCCCAGAAGGCCCTAAGGGATTCTTGGCCACAGGTCCAGACAACACTGTCTGCGTCCTCATTCACAGTCTGGCTGCTCTCCAAGAAGTACCAAAGCTTGCCCCTGTCCTAGGGGGAACCAATTTAATTTATATCAAAAAGGGGGGGAAAGCTTGTCACATAATCCAAAATAATCAAATGACATATGGACTTGAGTCAATGAATCGGTTTCATGCAGGAAATAGGACAGGCAGACCTATGACTGGCTGACACCCAGCTGGGGTCTGGCTGAAATCTGGATCCCAGTTTAAAGGGCAAATCAAGTATTTTTCTCTGTTAAAGGACAGGCAGGTCAGGGCAGTATTTATTATGCCATGGATCTCCAAGTTTTAACCACAGAGAGAGAACGTTCAAAGAGGAAAGCAAAAATCTTAGACAAGAAAGTGCCTAGACAAAGAAACTATTATCAAAATGCGTATAAGGTTAATTAAATAAAAAAAGAGAAGGTGCTGAACAGGTGTCCACGTGTGTCAACTTTTTGTAAGAAATAAAATATAAAATGAAAGCTTGGGTAAGAAATATATATTCCTACTTGCTTGATTTTTGCATAAAGAAACTCTAGAGGATATAACACTAACTAGAAAAAATTAAATCCTTGGTTTGGGAATTAAAAAAACTGGGAGCACAGAGGACAGGAGTGAGAAGTAGAGTTTCACTATGTATCTTTGCATATGTATTTGTATTTATTTAATTTTTTTGACATGTGAGGAACTGCTCTCTCTGCTTAGAAAGTATCAAGAAACAAAATTGCTTAAGGAGCTAGTGAGAGCAAACAAATATAAACACATAAAAATAAGTACATTGTATGGTACATCAGATGGCCATAAAAATTAAAAAGTAGATAAGGGTAAGGAATACAAGGGAGTTAAGAGATGGACAATTTGCATCTATATATATAAAATCCTAAGTGACCGAACGACCGGTCGACCATTCACTATGGCATGCACTGATCACCAGGGGGCAGACGCTCAATGCAAGAGCTGTTCCCTGGTGGTCAGTGCGCTCCCACAACCTCCTATGGTCCCTCCCCACTCCCTGCTAACCCCCTTGCCCCCGGGCCAGCTGGTCCCGGTAGGCCCTGATCAGGACTGGGCAAGACAGCCCTGCTAGGCCCTAATTGCCGACCTGGCTGAGAGACCCCACCCATGCACAAATTTGTGTACCGGGCCTCTAGTTATTAAATAAGGTGGTCAGAGTAGCCTCAATGGGGCACAAGCTGCATTGAGATTTGAAGGAGGCGAGAAGATAGAAATATGGATCTTTGGGGAAAGAGCGTGCCAGGCAGGCAGGACAGCTATAGCAGTGGTTCTCAGGGGACATTTGTCAATATCTGGAGACATGCTCGATTGCCAGGACTGGGTGTGGGGAGGCTACTGGCATCCAGTGGGTAGGACCCAGGGATGCTACTAAACAATGCTACAGTGAACAGGACAGCTCCTCACAATGAAGGCTTATCCGACCAGAAATGTCGTGAGTGCCACGGTGAAGATACGTGGAGCTTGAGCAAAGGCCCTGAGAAGGGAAGATGTCAAGTGCCTTCAGGTAACAAAGAGGCTGGTGAAGCTCTAAGAGAAACCAGCTGTCCTGCCTCTGTCTTCTTAAGACTGTTCAGCAAGCTACAGTTGACTCAGACTCTCACACAGCTTTCCATGGCAAACATTAATTCTAACAACGAACCCCAGACCCTTAAGAATGTCTTCTTCACAAGGTTACTGCTTTGTAACAGTGCTGACAATCCACTTATCCTGCAAAGCAGCGTTAGTTCCTTCCTTCCTTCCTCCACCCCCCCAGCACCGGTCCCATCACAAAACCCAGCTCCACGAAGACTGCGGAAACAGCCGCCTTCTTAGTGAAGGATGGCGAGAAATCCAAAATGAGAATATTACTGTGTAAAACGAGAATGATGCCTCGGGTTAAGAAGCTGGAAGAGAAATAGGGAAGATGGAAGCAAATTTAAAAAGTGAAGAGGGAGGTGGTTTTCTTCCCTTTTCAAAGGGAAAGAGGCCCTGGGGTGTCCTGCAGAAAGTACAGTAAGAAGGGAGCCCCTCAAGTCTGTTGATTCAGCCAATGAGTAGAGACTCAAGACACAGCCACGCCCCAGAATTTCCCATCATTCTCAGTCTCCTTGTTACTGTTTTCTCTGGCTACCAAGTCATTGCTCTATAAATGTTTGTTGAACTGAGCTGTTGTAAAACAGAACTGGTGACATGAGGGCTTCCCTCAGCATTTCTAGAGCCAAAGTATATCTACCAGTAGACAGGAAAACACAAGGTGTGTTTAGGTAAGAGTGACTGGTTGGTTTAACTAGAGTATCAGTCAGGTTTAGGGGAGCAGTGAGTAATAGAAGCTAGAATGATAATATTTAGTAACTGGTATGGTTATAAAAATTAATATGTAAATTGATATATTTCTGACACTTAAAAATATATCCTCTTATAATCACTAAATAAACTGAATTATATGTGTGTGTTTGGAGGCATTATGGCAGTTGTTGGAAAACAGATTTTGGTGTCCCCTCAATGGGGTTTGGGTCCTGGCTCCACTAATTCTTACCAGCCTTGAGACCTTAGACCAGTGATATACGTGCCCTGAGCCCCATTTGCTATGGCTCTAAGAAGGGGGTAATATCAACCTCATAGAAATGCTGAGAGAATAAAATCTATAATTTATGGTGAATGCAAGGTCTGGCAATAGTAAACATTCAATATCAGATATTAAGATCAAAATAATTTTTTTGTGTTCTTTGTATGCCAGAAAGACAATAATCTTCTCAGTAATTTCCTATCTCATTGTCATTACCAATACTGGCTTTTACAACAATTACCTGGGCAAGGACTTCCTGTCTGAAGTATCTGGGTAAGTATTTGGCTTTGACTAGAAAGGCCTGGCTGAAAAGGGATGCATGCTCACTGTGGGCATCTCCAGGAAGCAGTATTAAAAGTGAGTGTACCTTACAAACTTAACCCTTCCCACTCTCACCTAAAGAAATTCTCCAAGGAGGTATGAACAAATGTTCATAGCAGTCTTATTTATCAATAGCAGAAATTAAAAATAACCTAAAGTTTAATTATACATTGGAATATTACATAGCAGGTAAATGAATGTACTAGATTTACATATATCAATGTGAATAAACTCAGAATCATATGTTAATTTTTAAGTTGTAGAACAAGCTATTGAGTATACCATTTATTTTTAATATATTTTATTGATTTTTTACAGAGAGGAAGAGAGAGGGATAGAGAGTTAGAAACATCGATGAAAGAGAAACATCTACCAACTGCCTCCTGTACACCCCCTACTGGGATGTGCCTGCAACCAAGGTACATGCCCTTGACTGGGATCGAACCTGGGACCCTTCAGTCCACAGGCCGACACTCTATCCACTGAGCCAAACCAGTTAGGGTGAGTATACCATTGATGTATCATAAAACACAAGCATCCAAAATGATCCTCTATATTATATAGAAACTAGAGGCCCAGCACAAGAAATCATGTAGGTAAGGTCCCTAGGCCTAGCCTGCCACCCGGGCGGGTAGGTCGCAGGCACGCCCCACACCTTCCATCAGTGCCGCAAGCCCCAGCAGCAGCGGTCGCGGCAGCACCTGCGTGAGCGGCCCCGAGCAGGCAGTGCGTTCCATCAGCGGCCAGCCCGGTGCAAGCGCATGGAGGTGAAGTCGTCGGCACCTGCTTTCCCCGCTGGCCTGAGCCCCCGAGGAGCGGGGATGAGCTAGGGATCCCAACGGCCTGACAGCCAGCCACCCCAGTTCCTCCATTCACCATCACTGATCCATCGGGCCGGGGCGTGGGACCAAGAGGTCAACCATTCTGCCTGCTCGCCAGCCCCCAGTCCCACCCCGCTGCCACCCACCCGCTTCCCCGTGTCTCCCCCTTTTCCTGCAGGTGGGGGTGGGGAGTAGGGAGATGTGGGAGGGGAGGGACCAAGAGGTGGTCAATGCACCTCATGGTGACTGGTTGAGGGGTCACTCCGGTCGTTACACTTATGGTCCCTGACCTTTTATTATATAGGATATACATTCAAGGGGAAAATACACCCCAGGCCTCCTATGACAGTAGCTACCTAAGGTGGGGAGGGGAGCAGGGATGGAATAGACTGGGAGGGGGGAGGGAGTAAGGTGTATCTCTAAATTCTTATAGTACAATCTCAACTAGGATCTGTGAGGCTGGGCAGGAGAGAAAGTTAATACATCTGACCCCTGTTTTGAGTGAAGTCCTGGTTGATTTGCCCAGAAGCAGGTAAGACTGGGGGAGACCGTGCACTGCAAGGCACAGCTCTGGGAGTCACGTCCCAGCTTGTGTCGGCTCTGTGTCCCTTTAGGAAAGTTACTGAACCCCCGGGGCCTCCATTTCTCCCTGTGCAAAATGAAACTAGCAAAAGTCCTTCATGAGATTGATCTGTAGGTCCGAGGAGAAAATAAATGTGAAGTCCTTAAAACAAAGCCTGGCACAAAGTAGGTGCTCAAGAAAAACTAGCTCTTGTCCGCCAGCCGTGGGCCAAGCTACGAGCTCCTTCCTGCTCACCTCCTTCCTGGGGAAGAGAGCAACAGCACACTTTCTAAGAAGGGTCCCAGAGGGCAGGTATGTTCAGAGGTGACCTTCCCGGAGAGAAAGCTTACACTCCTCCAGCGGCCTGATTTAGTCCACCGCCTTCAAGGAAGGCTGCATAAGGAAAGGACACTCTAGGCAGCGAAGTCAGCAAGTGAAAAGGTAATGCTTGTGGATAATGGGCCCAGCTTGTCCCAACACCTCTAACAAATCATCAAGCAAGAAATGAGCCACTCTTAGGGAAAGAGCATCAAAACAGCTTTCTAGTGACTTTACACAGCTTGTTTATGAGGGAAACAGTTTTCACCTCTGTTGTAAAAATTCAGTTCTTAGCTTATGAGATAATGGGACTCTGGGAGGGGTCCACTGTGATATTTAGTTCATGAAGTTTCTGAACCTCTGGAGGCTTTGAATATTTCAGAAAGTACAATCATTATAGTCTCCAAGACTACGTTGCAGCATCCTATTATAAGACAGCCCCTGAGGCCCAGATTTGGGTGTCCTGCTGGTCAGTCAAGGACAGAGCTAGGTTCTAGGGAAAGGGAAACTTAGAAATGAGCGATCTGGGAAAGAATAGCAGTAACAGTAAAACTAGTATCTGTGGCTAATATTTACTCTGTACCAGGCACTGCACTAATTATTTTGGGTGAATTGTCTCACTCAGTCCTCAGAACCTCTATGACAGGGGTGGGGAACGTCTGGCCTGTGGGCCGTATGAGGTCCACGAAATCACTTGGTCTGGCCCTGCCAAGGCATTAGGGGTGAGTTAATTAAATGTTTGACCAAATATAGCAGGCTAATTTTTAAGTTGATAATTTTGTATGGCCCTTGAAATACATTATAAATATTCAAATGACCCTTGGCAAAAAAAAAAAAAAAAAAAGGTTCCCCACCAGTGCTCTATGAGGAAACTGAGGCCATGAGCGGTTTAGTCACTTGCCTGAGGTCCAGGAGCAAGTACTTAAAGCATGGAGCTCTTGGGCTGGTCCCCTCACCTGTCTGGACCTCCCTCCACTGACCTGTAAAACTAAGGATGGACTGGATGATCTCTAAGGACCCCTCCAACATTTGGATTCCAGGTTTCATGAAATTACGTCACCTCCCCTCCACCAATAAAACCACAATTTGCAAAGCCTTTTCTAATACAGCTTGCCTAAAAAGGAGTAGGCTCCTTCCCTAATATTAAATAAAGGTTGCAGTGTTTTGGTCAGGAAATGTAAGGGCTGTGAGCAGCCCTATACAACAGTGTTTGTGTTTAGGGGTTTTTTTGGGGGGAGGGGAGGGGTGGTTAGGGAGCAAGAATGGGGCAGAGTGGGCCACGTGCAGGAGGAGCCAGGTACTGGCTCTTGGAGAATCAGAAAGCATCTCCTGCTTGAAGTCATCAGTTCCACGAAACCAGGACCCCTGCAAACCAACCTCGTGACCTTTCTGCTGGGAATACTAAATGAGCCCCCGAGGTCTTTAGAAATATGGGGCTTACAAATAAGGCCAAATATTTCACCTCTGATTCCGATGAAAGGTTTATGAGCCCCAGAATAGTTCAAGCACGACATGTCTGGATTGAATATTTGGTGCACACTTAACACCAACAGGTTTCAGAGGCTTCGTGTTTCACAACCAAACTTTGGCAGAACCGTGTGAGTTACCTGATACCCAGGGTAGGGGACATTTTCTCACTTCTCGGTGCCATAAATAGTACAGGCTCCTGTCCGGGGCAGACGGGGTTTCGTTAGGCACGTTAAGCTTCAGAGATTTGCCGGCATTGCCGTCCCTTGCGTTTGTGACTATAGAAAATAAGGCTAAGGAGATGATGACATGCGGCAGTGGAGGCTCTAATAGGGTGACTGTGGAGGGGAGGGTTCCAGAAACGCCGTCTGGCCATGTGGCTGGAGATGTGGCCGGTCCTGGTCGGATTTCTGAGATCGGGCTCCCTTCCCTCTGACATGCTAACTGAGCTGGGTCTTAGTTAGAACATGAAGAGGGAGAGAGAGGAGGACATGACCGGAAAGGAAGTCCTCTGTATCTCAGAGAAGATTCGGTTCTATTTGGCGATAAAAAAGCGGAACTGACCTGGTTTGTTCTTAAATCACTCTCATTGATTGAGATCTTTAGGAAACTCACAAGTAGGAATTAAAGGCAAACAGCATAAAGGCGAGAAACACAACAGATTGTCTTTTTTTATTATATATTTTTTAAAATCTTGATTGTTGAAAGTATTACATAGGTCCTCCTTTTTCCCCCATTAACCTCTTCCAGCCTGCTCCCGACCCTCCTCCCCCAAGGCCTTCACCACCCCATTGTCTGTCCATGGGTTATGTATGTATCCATACAAGTTCATTGGTTGATCTCTTCCCAACCACGCCCCCCTGCTTCCTGCTCAGGTTCAACAGTCTGTCCATGCTTCTGTGTCTCTGGGTCTATTTTAGTTCATCAGTTTATTTGGTTCATTAGATTCTACATATGAGTGAGATCACGTGATATTTATCTTTCTCTGACTGGCTTATTTTGCTTAGCATAATACACAACTGATCCTTAAAAAGAATGACTTTGAATCTGCGTGGCATATTCTGGTTTACAAAGTGCTTTCTCTCACACAAAATAGCCTATTTAGCTATCAATGGAGAGATAAGAACAAATCTCTAAAGGTAAAACCTGTTTCATTTTTAGAAAGTGAAGTATAAACTCATCAATAAAACTGACCACATACTGGCCATAGGGATACCATCTCTTGAAGAAAGGAAAAATGCTATTTACTGGCTTTGTGACCATAAGGATACTTAATCTTTCTGATCTTCAGTTTTCTCATCTGCAAAATGGGCATAATAATAGTACCTACTTGCTTCAGTGTGCTCTGGCTGCTATTAAAGAAATATCACAGACTGAGTGGCTTGAATGGCAGAAATTTATTTTTCACAGTTTTGGGAGCTGTAAAGTCCAATGGTTTCTGGTGAGACTTTCTTCCTGACTTGTAGATGGCCTCTTAATCTCTGTGTGCTCACATGGCCGACAGCGTGTGTGTGTGTCGGGGGGGGAGGGGGGGGAACTCTCTGGTATTTCTTCTTATAATGACACTAATCCTAATAAATCCAGGCCCTACCTTTACCACCTCATTTAATCTTTTTTTAGAATAACTTTTAATATGTTTTATATTGATTTTATTTATTTTTAATTGATTTTAGAGAGAAAGGAAGGGGGGGGGGTATCAATCGTCTGCCTCCTGCATGTCCCCTACTGGACGGACGCTGAGCCCTAACTGGGAATGTAACCAGCGACCTCTTGGTGCATGGGTTGATGCTCAGCCAGTGAGCCATACTGGCTGGTATCATTTAATCTTAATTACCTCCTAAAGGTCCCTTCTCCAAATACAGTCACACAGAGGATTAGGCCTACAATATATAAATTTGGGAGGACACAATTCAGTTCACAGCATTTCTCCAGGTTTTTATAAAGGTTCGATAAAGTAATACATGTTAAAAGATTAGTTGGGGGTTGGCATTTAGTAAGAGTGCAATAACAGTAAGGAGTGTTGCCTTTTGACTTATTAACAAAATATAAAGAGCACAATCCTTGAAGTAAGAGGACTTACTTGTTTGATCTTAAGTAAGCTGCTGAACCACTCTGGATTCGGTTTCCTAATCAATTTATTTGTTTCATATATTTAGTGTGTTGGCTTCTTTCCTTGCTGGTCATCTCATGATTGCAAGATAGCTGCACACCTCCAGTCATGTCACCTACATTCCACACCAGAAGATAGAAGTAAAGACACAGGCCAGCTCAGTTTGTCTCTTTTTACCAGGAAAGCAAAAGCTTTCCCAGAAACTGTATCCAACGGACTTCCACTTACATTTCATTGGCCATAACCGTGTCACATGGCTACCTCTCACTAGAAAATAATTAGAGCAGCGTCTGCCATAAAGTGGAAAGGTTTCCTAGAGTGAAATCAGTATTTGCAAACCCATGTTAGTGTTGCACTAGAGATGACAAGGTAGCCTTATTGTGGGGTCACCAAAGATTGTCGTCTTCATCATATGTAGTCACTGGGAGCCTCCTGATCCACAGAATCAGGACTAACTTGGGGAAAAGAGAAAAGGAGACATGTACACTCAGACAACTCTAAAAAGAAAAATGCTACAGCGTGTAGGATAACACACAAACAAGAGAAGCCAGGTGCCTTTGTCTAGGTAGTGTGGACAGCTGCTTTCTGTCCACCTTCCTCCTCGCGTACCCCATTTTCAGAGACCATTCAAGCAGTCACAACAGAGACATGACTTCTCTTAGGTTCACATCACTCCCCAGCCAACAAGCCACTGTGAGAAGCCCCACGTCCTGACCTGGTGCCTGGTCCTCCCCCAAATACCAAAAGGCTTTTTTAATGAGGCAGGCAGGCAACTAGACCTCGGCCAGAGCATCTCATTCCCCACAAAGGAAAGATCAAGGTCACCGAGGACAGGGGGAGCATTCTTTAAAGCACAGAATCTAGGCAGAGCGGGGGATCTTTGTCCTGGGGAGAAAAGCCCATCTACATAACACTGCAGACATTCCA
The DNA here is from genome assembly GCA_026230045.1 of Corynorhinus townsendii. Classification (NCBI taxonomy): domain Eukaryota; kingdom Metazoa; phylum Chordata; class Mammalia; order Chiroptera; family Vespertilionidae; genus Corynorhinus; species Corynorhinus townsendii. Next base: position 175,880,276 of record JAPDVU010000004.1, on the reverse strand, counting down.
AAAATCTTCCTCTCCTAAGGGCTAGAGAGGAGGTGGCCAACCTGATGTTTTTCCTGCGCACTGTCATGAAGGGTCAAGTGAGCTGCTCTTTCATCTACTGGCAAAGCAAACCAATCACCGAGCCCTGTTTATTCCTGGAGGTTTCACACAAATATTTTAAAATTCAAATTTTGTCAAGCTGGTTTAACTCAGAAGGCCTCGTTGGAAGAATATGCTAATAAGTCATTAAAGTGCACTCATATCATGCCATATGGTACACTTGAAACATAAAACACGGGCCCCTATTCTGTGGGCAGGGTCGCTGGATAAAAGGGAGCCCTGGGGAAAAGATTGTTGCTCTGTCCACCCTCGCTTTGTATGCTAACTCTTACGAGAGGGGCTTGTTTTGATGAAGCCCGGCAGATAGCCGCGAATGGACTCTGTCTGAGAAAACCATTGCCAATGTGTTTGTGTACATCCCAGCTGGCAGGAATATGCTGGCAGTGAGCTCAGTGGCCAGGGTGGCGTTTGTTTTGCTAATTATTAGTACGGTTTCTGATAATTACATTCTGAGTTCCATGTCAAGTGATGTCTGGCCTTTTAAATGGTTATTTAAAAAAATAAGGTATACTTGGGATCAGGGCAGATGACAGATTACACATGAACTTGGGTGTTTCATGGATGTCTTTAACATGCAAGTCAGGCCTTGGGTGATGTACATTCAGAAACTGAACTTGGCAGTTTTGGGGCATTTAATTGTGCCGTGGCCTGTGCACCACGTTGGAAGAAACTACAGATAGATGCAGAAACCCAGTGATCAGTCTCTGGCTGCAGCAGGACCTCCACACCCCCCTCCCAGCTGGCAACTCCGAGAGGGGACACGGACTCGCCGTCACCAGAAATGCCATCAGAGTGTCAGACGTGAGTGAGTTTCGTGTCAGCGCTGCGTTACTCAGAAAAACATCTATTTCAGGACTTTTACTTTTGCTTGAACCTCAGTGCTAAAACTCCCTTCACTCCCAGCACTGGGGCACTCGATTAATAGACAAGTACAGTGTCGCAACATCTCTTGACATATTGGTGGGGACATTTTTTTTTTTTAAGTTATTTTGCAAAAAAGGTGCTATCTCCTAGTCCGTGGAAGCAAAAGCTGGGACAAAAGAAAGAGAGCCACTGCCCAGCACTCCGCCCGTGATAGGAATAAGCATCCTGAGAAGGCCCACGTGCCAGAGTCTCCTGGGCCGCTGTCTGGTGGGCTAGTCGAGGCCAGAGGCAGGACAAACCAATAGCAGGATTAAGACAGCACCTCTGGGTTCCCAGAACAAAACAGCACACAGATTACTTGTCTAATGAATCATAGAAGCCTCCTACCCATCAACTAGGAAGAAGCATTATTTTTATTTTTTTACCTCCATGATTACAATCTCTAGGTGATGACTATATACAGTAACTAAAATTGTTTTATAATTGCATAATGCGTAATAGTATAATATTGTATACAAAAATAGTTAACGTTATACTGTTATGTAATTATAAACGTATTTTGTAAACTTATAACACATTGTATTACTACAAATAATTTTTGCTTTATAATAATTGTATAATAATCTATTATAACTATAGAACTATGCCTATATAGTAATTATTTCACTTTCTAAGATATATTGTTAAATGAAAAGAAATTAGAGTGTCTAATAGGGATGCCATTTGTTATCATTATTTTTAGTCACATCTGTATCATTTGGGTTGTTTTTTCTGATCACAAATAGAACCCATGCCAAACAAATTCAAAGGCAGAGCAAGGTAACACTCAATATTGGCTTCGGGTAATCCCCTCCCTCTACCGCTACCAAGGTTCCGTCTTGTGGCCTTTCTATGTTAAATTGAGATGGAGGTTGTATGTGTGTGACTTGATGAACATGTAATGCTGTTATCTGAAAACAGAGTAAGTATGTAACTTAAAAAGGAAAAAATTTCCATCTCAAATTGTTTTGGGAAAAGGGGCAGAACAAAGGAAGTATTTTTTGAGACATCAAAATGATCTGTTAATCGTCTGGGTAATTCTGATCCCTTGCTTAACCCCAAGAGCTCAGCAGAGCATTCAAAAGTCCCAGAAACCTCAAAGTTTCTGCCTGACCTGGTGCCTGGGACTCCTTAGAACTTAACTGCAGGAACCAAAACATTACAAGATCCTGTACCTCGCACCTTCCTTCCCAGACAGACAGGGATCTGCAGTTCTACTCTTTGTCACTGCCTCCTGGGGCCTTTACACCAGCGGCCTGCCGTCTTCCTGCCCAGGACACTGTCTAACAGGGGTCCTCAAACTACGGCCCGCGGCCCACATGCGGCCCGCCGAGGACATTTATCCGGCCCACCGGGTGCCGCTGCCTGTCCTTAGCAGCCAACTCATCCCGGGCCCGCAGTGCGCATAGGAATTTGTTCATAGTTTTTTTTAAACTATAGTCCGGCCCTCCAACGGTCTGAGGGACAGTGAACTGGCCCCTGTTTAAAAAGTTTGAGGACCCCTGGTAGCACATGCGCATTGTGATGAATTAGTCTCCCTGTTCCCAGCCTCCGCCCTTCAAGTCCTCTCATTTTTCCCCGCTGGATGAATTTTAGAGGGCGATGGGAAGGGTGGCCAGAGCACAGGTTTGGAATCAGAGAGGCCTCAGTGGAAACTCCAGGGCTTCTGCACTTCCTGACTATAAAATTGCTTAAATTAGAAAACACGCCACAAAATACACACCATCATCTGTAAGTATCCTTGCCAAGAAACATACTTGTAATCTGAGCCAGCGATCCCCACCAGTTCACAGGAAGTCAAGGGACAGGAACATGTCATGGAACAAGGGGACAAATCAGCAAAGTCAGAATGTGGAAGCGTCTAAGAGACAAAATCTGGTTTCCTCAACAAATAAATATCAAGAAAAAGAGGAGGGGGGTGGGGAGGTTTGTTTTTTTTCTTGTTTTTTTAATAAAAGAGACTTAAGAGACATAGGAATCCATTTCAGTATATAGACTTTATTTGGTTCCTGAGTGAGGCAAAAGAAGTTATTTGTTTTTAATTTATGAGACAATCAAAAAAGGAACAATGACTATTTGGTGATATTTTAAAAATTATTACTTAATTTATGTATGGTGATAGTATTGTGATTATGTGGGGGTTTTTTTAAGTCGTTGTCTTAAATATTTATGAAGTGATATAATGACTGGGATTCCTTCAAGATGACTAGTGGTGGGTGGAAAGTGAGGGGTAAAGATGAAACAAGTTGGCCACAACTGATCATTGCTGAAGCCGAGTGATAAATACATAGTGGGTTCAATATGCTTTCTTAAAATTTTTTCTCTAGACAGACTTTTCCTTTTAATCCCGCTATTTCACACATTCTGGAGTCTGTTCGCATTCTTGTGTAGCATTTCACATACTCCTCCGCCCTCTCCTGTAAAGGATTAGCAGTAGCTAGACTTGATCACAAGAAAACCCACTATAGGCAAGATTATTTCATAGGCGATTTTCCTACTCTCATCAGGGGGCATAATGTCCATAATAAAATAATTTTTAAATTAGTTTTCGTAACTGAAAAATGGGGATGCTTCCTGGAGAGGTCGTTTTGAGATTACATTATTTGTGTAAGTAAAGGACCAACACAGAGCCTGACACATCATCACAGGTGCTTTACAAATGTGCTTTACAGATTTCTTCCTTCGAGCCCTCAATGATCTCTCTCATAATCTCCATTATCTACTGGATCAAATCTTAAGTACCCTTAAAACTGCAGAACTCCTACGATCTATTCCTAGTCTGCCATTCTAGTCTTATCCTCTGCTTTAAACACATGCATGTGTGTGCATGTGTGCACACATGGGCACAAGCACTGCAGTCCTCAATCCCAACCCTTCGGTTAGACCAATTCCCCCACCTGACATATTCTCCTTACCTCCTCTCTGCCATCCTTCAAGACTCAGTTCAAGTCCCACCTCCCGCAGGGGGATCTCGGGCTCATAGACAGCCTGTGAGATCTCCCTTAACGCTGCCTTGAACTGCTATTCACTGCTTATGTTATGTAACTTCCCGTGATAAGCTTTCCTCCTCCCACAGCCCAGGCATGGGTAGGACACCAGCCTTCCTTCTCCTGTTATAGCACACAGTCCAGCCATTTCATGCAGGGACATACCACACAAGTTTGCCAAAGGAAGAGAATGAAAGAATGAACAAGAAAATAGCTTCCAACTTGAATGGAAGAGAGCAAAACTTCCCAGTCACCTCGAAACAGACACTCAAGTTGGGGAACGGGCAGAATACATGAAGATGCTTTTATTTCATCTGAAAGAAAATATCTGCCAAATGTATAATCCTTATTTTGCTTATCTTATTCTGATATGAAGACACCAGAAATTTTCCAGACCCTGATACCACTATGATCATGGGCAAGACTTAATAAAATCAAATGACAGACTCAAGTGTCAGAACATACACTTTGGGTCCTCAGTTATGATTGGGTAAGGAGGAAAAGGGGCAACTAAATCACAGCTATGCGACCATATGAACCACTGATAGGATCATTTCAGAGCTAACCCTGTTCCAGCAAGATATGCCTGAAACCAACCTAAAAGTTGGCTTTATAAAATGAGTCATGACTGCTTGAGTCCAAGTGGCCAAGAGACTCTGGAACATTGTGTGGCTGAGAAGTAAAAATTCCACTCTCTATTCTCCCAAGACCTCAGAGAGGTCTCTAGGCAGCCAACAGGCCCCGATGGACAATAATGACCTTGAGCTGAGCCTGATATCTCCATAGCTCTTTGCTTCATAATTATGAAGAAGAACTCTGTGATATGGTAATGTTTGCTTCACCACTGGGTTTTATCATATTTTTTTCTTATTTACCAATATTAACAATAGAGCATTCTAAGTCTCCTACCTGGAACTCTTCCTTGGTGCCTGGCATCTTTCTCACATTTATCATAAGGCTCAAGGGCAGAATCTGATGAAAGCTCTAGCTCTTCTCCTAAGAAAAATGCACATATACATGCAAAATTTTGCATGGTGTTTCATATGTTTCTAAAATGCCATTTAAACAATTAGTGTATTCCTTCACCACTCACAGCAAACCTACTTCTAGAGATAGAAGGTGTCATGAAATATTTATTTTAAAAAATTAAATGTCCCCAAATCATGCCATGTTCTTTCAGAGAAGCTACTTGCTTTCACGCTGTAACAATTCTCCAGCATTTCAGGAACTGCTTGAATCAATGGTCAGGGTCAAGTGGCTTTTGTGAGAATCTGGGGCAATCTTGGATGATTTCTTAATAAGGCAGTCACCGTTTCTTCAGGGGGAAAAAGAAACACCACCTAAGAGAACATGTTGAGTAGAGGCCTAATAGATTGTAGGTCTAAGATAGCGAGGCTGGAAATCGTGATATTGATTTGGGGAGCGTTTCAAGGGGACAGAGCAGGGCCCTCTCTGGCTTTATGTTGCTCTGGACTTGACCCTTGTGCTCGCCTGATGCGTCTGGGAGAAATGTTTCAGCAGTCACAGTCAGTTACTAACAGAGTGACAGAAAAAAGGGGGCGCAATTCACAGTCATTTTCTGCTGTGCCCAATTCTCCATTGTAAAACCGCTCCTTGCCTCCTAGGGCACTAAATTCACAAAAGATTCATCCATATCCTTGTAGCCAGGTTTTTACTGCAGTTCCAAAACAAAGCGATCATGTTCCCTATTATCTTAACTGCCCAGAGTTGATACCTTCCCTAATTAGCATTATGCATGTTTAAGTCTCTCTAATTATTTAATGATAGTCACCAGGTAATCCATAATAACAATTACTTATCTAAACTGTCAGGGACTATTGGACAAATATGTAACGGGGCATTTTACAGGCATTTAAAATGTGATGCTAATTAGAAAGGTTATCAAATACAATACTTACCACAATAGGGAACATGTTGGAATTTTTGTGGTTAAAAAAAAAAGCAAATGGTGTTTATTAGCATTTAGATTTTGTGAATATAAATAAGAACAAAATCAAAGGATATGGAGAATTATCTGGAGCCATATATATATACATATATATATATATATGTATGTATATATATATATTTCTCATTTTATTTGTCCACTTATTAGATAAGCATTAATTAATCACCTACTGCATTTTTCCTAAGCATTAAAAGCTAGTACCACAATATTAAGAAGGATATGTAGCTTGCTCATGCCCTTGAGAAGTCTGAAATCAGGTTGGAGGGGCAGGCCATGGAGAAATGGAATTACCAGGGATCAGTTAACCCAGTGGTCGGCAAACTCTTTAGTCAACAGAGCGGCAAACAGTGGTTCATGAGCCGCGGTTTGCCAACCACTGAGTTAACCAATTGCAATTAGTATTATCATCATAAAAAGCAATCTGTAATGACCCAATTCCAACTATATACAAAGCACTGAGGAAACAATGACAGACTCCTGGATGAGGCAAATTTCCAGAAAACTCTTGAAAGGGGTGGGGAATAAATATTGATGTGTACTGACAGAAAACCAAAGAGAGAGTATTAGAAATTGAGATAATTGAAACTGTGGCTTAAAAGCCAAGAAAGGACACTGGGCTTGTAATCAAAAACTTAGATTATAGGCTTGTAATTAAAACCCTGATTCTGCCTCTTATCAGCATTTGACCTTGAATGAGGCAACCTGCATAACCCTTAGTTTTCACACCAGAGGATAATAAAACCTAATTCACGGGTTGGTGATAAAGATGAAATTAGCCTGGCCAGCGTGGCTCAGTGGTTGAGCATCCACTTATGAACCAGGAGGTCACAGTTTGATTGCCGGTCAGGGCACATGTCTGGGTTGCAGGCTCTATCCCCTGTGTAGGAGGCAGCCAATCAATCATTCTCATCATTGATGTTTCTATCTCTCTCCCTCTCTTTTCCTCTCTGAAATCATTTTTAAAAATAATAAAATAAAATAAGTTGAGCACCCAGAACGCTAAATAACAAACTAGTTTAATAATACTCCAGCAGATAGATATGTATTTGAAAAAGGACCCAAAAGAAGCATGTTCATTCTTCTCCACCAGAAAAAACTATTCGCTCCATATCATTCAATAAGCTTTCCTCCACCGGAAGTGTACTCCACCTTACATAACTTTCATACACAATTATCAGTAGTGGGCTGGCAGAAAAGCCACACAAAATAGTTTTGAATAAAGAGACTTGGAGAGTAACTGCCCCATAAACATTTATCTTTTTCATTTAACTGTGTGATATGGTTCCAGTCATTACCAGAGAGAACACAGACAATTCTGAGTCACGGCCTATGAATCATATTAGAATAGAACTTGGTGACATTTAGGAAAGAGTATCTTAAGAAAAGCAGAAACTTCCTGGTGCTGGTCCTTCCAATTATTCTCATAGTACAAATCCATGGGACTATTTCCATTATATGTCCATGAACTTAAAAATAGTACTTTACTTGTTTTTAGAAATAGCAATGGAAATAAAGGCCTCGCCTTCTGTATATGTGCTGGCAAAGTGAACATAAATGCCTTCGCTTCTGGTCTTCTCCAGAACCGGGTTGATTTGGACATCATCAAAATTGTTTCTTGTGAGTAGCCCGGTAGAGAGGGGGAAGAACATGATCAGAGATAAGGTAGCCAAGGTTTTATCATACACTTTTGATGGTAATGTAAGAGATATAACCTTTCTGAAGAGCTATCTCACACTACCTAGCAAATACAAAGTGAACATACCCCATACTGAATCATCCCACCTGTGTTTTTAAGTGCACATATATAAAACATATATTATTTTCACGTTATAAGAAGATACTAAGAAACTCTTAACCATGTAATGTGGGTGTGGGGAGGTCAGAGCTTGAGAAGGGAACTTGTGCTTTTCACTTTCTGTACAGATTGATTTTTTTAAACTTAAGCACATATTTTCTTAAATGTGCAAAATTAGTTCATTAAAAATGCACACACCCTTTTACCCAGGGATTCCTTTCTAGGAAGTTACTCAACCATCCAACAGTATACATGTACATATGTGGATTGATAATGATGTAATGAGCATTCTTATGAATAGGTTTATTTTAGGAAAGAAAGAAAAAACCATAAACTACCAAAAATGTCCATCAATATGAAATTAGTTCATAAATGAGTACATTCTTAAATGGTATGCAATTAAAAAGAATTAACATGATCTATATGTACAGATGTAGAAAGATGAAGCTTAAGACACTGTTTACTAAAGAAAGCAAATTGCTGAACAGTATTAGAATCACATTTGTTGAGTTTTTTAAAGGATATAAATACATATGACAGTGCACATTGCTAGCAGGAAATTTTAACCTTATTTACCTCTGGCGCAGGGAACTCCAGTTGTATAGTTTTAATTTTTTTCCATGAACATATATTGCTTTTATCATTTGAAATAGAAGTTAACTTTTTAAAATTGTAATAAATGACATATGTAAATATGTGTGCATGTACATATTCATACCCACATGAAGCTGTCCCTAGTATGTTAAAAATATCAAATGGTATGAAAGATCAAAATGCTGATTACAAAAATACCACATTACCACATGGCATCGTTGTTCAATAATTCACAGTTAATTGTCAAGCATTTTTACCTTGGTATTTTGGGATACCCTCTTGTACCTTCTGTAACTAATTACTCAATACTAATTGTTTCTCAGAAATGGATGGCCCCACTGGGAAGCCCAGTTGCAGGGCACATATACCATGCTGGATGACATTCCTGCAGAAATCTTCAATATTTTGCACAGCATTTGAGAAACATTTAAAGCGTGATATCTAGAAATGAAAAAATCAATTTGATGTGCTCTGTGTAAAGTACAGCATCTTGAAAATCTATTGCTGAGCAGTTTCATTATCAATTATATCGACATAAGTAAAATCTTTTAATAATAAGGATAATTAAAAAGTCTCACTGGGTCTGTTAGACCCACATTTTTATTGAAAAGTGCACGACTGATAATATAGCCACCTTACCTACATATTCAATAGCTCCCTTCTTAGTATCTTCCTATTATTTGTCACCTTTCTCTTTTGCAAGTCTGTTAGATTCCACAAATCTTGCTCATATCTCTCTCCAATGGGACACTTATCTTCAGTGATGAGAGATAAATGTCGTTAATACTAGAGGGAATGTTTAAAGCACAGAAATGGAAGAGTCCTATAATGACATAATAAGCACAATGCTCAGAATAAAGATAAATCTTTAGAAAATTAGGTTCTTTCATCTCATTAGTTTCTCAGGCTCTTTTTATGAGATCACATATACAAAACAAGTAAATCAACTTCCTTCTTTTTTTTTTTTTCTTTCACTTGTACACTTGCTTCTTGCTCTCATGAGTGAGGAGATAATGATCGAACCAAATCAAACCAAGTCTACTTTTATCTGCTATCATTGGAAACCACCAAGTGCCTATAGAAATCAGCTGATCTTTCAGAAACCTTCCCAAATATTTGGAAACCAATTCTCAACATAAAGACCAAGGTGGTCTGTGATAAGCTATGATTCATGGGCAAGCTTGCTGGATTGGAGTCACATGGGTGCAAGTTCTGTTTTCTCATTTTCTGTCACTGGGTGCTTTAGAAAACCACAAAGATTTCTCAGAATCACTTTCCTAGTTTATCAAAGAGAAATGCTAAGTATGCCTATCTCCCATCAAAAACGTTCAATAACTATTTGTTGACTCCACAACAGCACGATTATGTGGAGGAGATGAAATAATATACTTGCAAGCAGGCAGCAGGTAAAATAGTATGAAAACATTAGGTTGTATTAGCTTGTGCCATTACTGCCAAGAGAAGCAACAGAATATAGACATTAGGGTTCCCAGCTCTAGCACCAAGTTGCCTGAATTCCAATTCTGACTCCCCTCTAACTTAAACGCTCCACGCTTCCGCAGCCTCATCTGTGACATGGAGATAATAACCTTTCCTGATTCATTAGCTGTAGAGAGGATTGTGTGAAATAAGGCATGCAACCATTTAGAACAGTATCTGCCATGTGGTGAGTACATGTTTCCTGTTTTTGTAACTACATTAAAACAGCTTTAAATAGTGACATTGAAGACTAACTCTAAACCCAGCACAGCTCACACCTTCTTCCCTTATGGGATCTGGAAATACTGATTGTCTATATATCCCACATATTATCTCCTTGAACAAGGACCCTTCTGGCTTCTCCCACTACATACATCAATGGAATCATGGAAATTAAAACATTGCATGGTTGTCCAGAAGCCTTCAACTTCTTACATGCTATAGAGGCGGTCTGACCTAATCCTTTACAAGGACAGCCAAACCCAATGCAGACAAAAAAGTTACAATGCTAAAACCCAGCAGGGTCTTAGTAATACACTGGCATTCACCCAGTCTCCAGGAAGGTGCTTGTCTAGAGTAGTGCAAAATAGATACTGCAAACTTAAGATTTTTAAGATGTTTGGAGTCATAGATTCTTTTGAGCATCTGATAGAAAGTGTGCCATGCCGGCATGACTCAGTGGTTGAGCATTGACCTATGAACCAGGAGGTCATGGTTCGATTTCTGGTCAGCGCACATGTCCGTGTTGCAGGCTCGATCCCCAGTAGGGGGCGATCAAGGGGCAGGCAATCAATGATTCTCCTCATGGATGTTTCTATCGCTCCCTCTCCCTTCCTCTCTGAAATCAATAAAAATATATTTTTTTAAAAAAAGGAAGTATGCCTTCTCCCCAGAAAAAGAGTTTATATGCCTCTGTGTACAAACAATTTTACATATAATTTCAGGGAGTTCAGGTGTTCCCTAAAGTCCACCCATAATTAACCTCAGCTCAGCATATAATTATGTATGTGCCAAAAGACACATTTTTAAAGATCAATAGATATAAAAAAATTTAAATTTGAAAAGGAGCACACTAAATATTAATAATGGAGATTTACATCCTTTTTGCCAGTTTTCATGGTTTCCCTGGATGAGCCTATTTCATTTTATGATTTTAAAAAATTTAGTTGTATGAATATTCACATTGTACAACACAGAACAAACAGATTCAATTTGGAATCTAAATTTGAACTGGATTCAAAGGTAAAGATTCCTACTTGATATTTGGAAATTTTCAAGTGAGTTTGTTGATACAGGCAGGATGAATTCAAGAGAAATGTCCAGAAAGTAAGTGAAGAGTTCAACAGCCATTCTCACTCAATAGAGGAAAGCTTCTGGAAGAAGTGGATGCTGAGTTCTTGAGGAAGGAAGGTCCCTGGTAATCAGTATCATTGAAGAGGGTAACCATAGCAACGGAGCCTGGTCTTCCCATTCCCAACCCCAGTGCTGACCAGTTAACACTGGGAAAGTCTGTATGGGCAGAGCAAGAATGCAGAACTTCCCCCTGCCTGGGACCCCAAGGGCCTGGGGTTCAGCTAGGCCATGAGTCATAACCAGTTAGAAAGGCAAGGAGAAGGTCAGTCTTTGAATGCAAAGCAAATGAGAACACTCACCCACAAAATTTATCACCCCATGGCAGTGCCAGTGTGGGCAAGGACTGGTCCAGGTAAAAGGTCAGCCTGTAAATGAGCTGCCAGGGTGAAGGATAGGCATAGAAAGTGTGAGTAATCAAAAACTGAAATGAAGAGAGGTCCTGTTTGTCCAGGCTTTTGTAACAAAGTGCTTTTTCTTAATTATACTTAAAGTATCTCATTGGTCATTAGCTTACCCTTCCTGGCCTCAGTTTCCTTCTCTATAAAAATGTGGGCCTCAAGAAAGTCCCTTCCAGCCCTAGCTGGTTCGCCTTAGTGGATAGAGCATCAACCTGTGGACTGAAGGGTCCTGGGTTTGATTCCAGTCAAGGGCACATGCCCGGGTTATGGGCTCGATCCCCAGTAGGGGTTGTGCAGGAGGCAGCCAATCAATGATTCTCTCTCATCATTGATGTTTCTGTCTCTCTCTCCCTCTCCCTTCCTCTCTGAAATCAATAAAAATATATTTAAAAAAGAAAGAAAGTCCTTTCCAACCGTATGTCCATCGCTTTGTGACCCATATGACCTGAATCCTAGAATGGAGCTGTCAATCCAGTCTGGAACCTTCTGGGCTCCCAAACAATAGAAAGCATATGAATGGCCCTCAAATGCCTAATCAAGGCCAGTCTTTGTGGTCAAGATGTGGGTTAGGGTTGGGGGCAGAGTGGTAGGGAGAGTGAAGCTAGGGCTGCTCTCTAGTGTTTGAATCTTCTCTAACACACCAGTGTCACGGAGGACAGGTTGTCTAAGGCTAGTGCTTTTCAAATTGTGGAACCAGACCCTGATGAGTCAAGGAACTTAGGGGGCTACCACCAGCATGTTTTGTTTCATGAGTAAGTTTCAGAGTTCATGAGTAAGTACAAATACAGTTAGAGCACACTTTTGTTTGGGGGCTGTGTGTGTGTAGTAGGTTATGATATCAGATGTCTTTCATTACTGTGACAAACATTCAAGAATTTGAAAAACACTGACCTAGTTGCGTGTGGAGGGAGGGGGATAAGAAGGTGTGTCTTCCCAGACCAGATGGAGGCCTAGAAGAGGGTAGGAAGCAGAGGGAGACTGGAATCATTCCATGACCCAAACCCCCAAACTGACCCTATGAAAACTCTCTCAGGATTCCTGAGAAAAGGGAAGGAAGGAAGCCTCATATCCAGAAAGTGGCCCTGGCCTTGGCTGAGCTCCCTGGGTACTTACCTATGCCTGTTCTTGTTTTTTGGTTTTTTTCCCCAAAGAACTCACCAGATGCAGAATCAACCATGGATTCTTTTTTTTTTTCCCCCAATCAATATTTCTTTCCCCCCCCCCTTTAAAATTAAATTTATTGGGGTGACATTGGTTAATACGATTATATAGGTTTCAGGTGTGGGTTTCTATGTTAAAAGATCTGTATATTGCACTGTGTGCCCACCACCCAAAGTCAAAGCTTCTCCCTCGCTATATATTGGGAACCATGACTTCTAAAGTCTTTGCACTTGCCATTCCAATTTCAAAATGATCCAACAGGATTTTAAGCTTATCTATTTAGTGGTACAATTTGGCATTCTCACTGCAAAAAGGTTTTAATACATGGCCCCCAGGGCAGACCAGCCCTGCTGCCACAGTCTGCACTTCGAAGCTTCCTACCTTCTCTTCAGGTGCGGGTGTCGTTGGAAGGAGGTGTGTTACTAATTACTCGTCTTTAGGGGGAGGCAGGAAGTTTGGGCATTGCTATCAGTTTTACATTCCCCTTCACAGAGGAGCTGGGTAGGTATTCTTCCTCAAAGGCCTCCCCGGTTTCAAAGTGGCACCTTTTCCATTACATCAGGTTGCCTCTGTTGTTACTGAGTAAGCAGCTACTTCTCTTATGCATCCCAATGGACTTCCACTTGAGCTGTTTGAGGAAGTGTTCATACTGCTGAAGAGTTCCAGCTGCTGTCTAAAGCAGGGCCGCCTAAGACCATCGGAAAACACAGATGTTTACATTACGATTCATAACAGCAGCAAAATTACAGTTATGAAGTAGCAACGAAAATAATTTTATGGTTGGGGGTCACCACAACATGAGGAACTGTATTAAAGGGCCGCGGCATTAGAAAGGTTGAGAACCACTGCTCTAAAGCAACAGCAAAAACCAGTGTTGCAGATTCCACAGAATTTACAGTGAACAGGGATCGTTGTGAGGGTAGTGTTCAGTGGGAATTGAAAACATATAGGTTGATTGTCCATTTTATCACCTTTAAAGAAACAGTAGGAGAATTAAATGCACAGAGACTAAGCATGGAGAATACTGCTTGACATGGATACTGGAAGTCTAAAACTATATTTCCAATGTTTTACATCAAAATTGTTTATATAGAACGTATTTCCAAAATAACAGAAATCATTAGCAAAGTATGATTCAAAATACACAATTCCTTTTCATAGAGCTTTCTTCTCACCAAGTACATAAAATTAAGTCTATTTATATCAACTCCTTATAAATGTATAACTAGTGCTTATAAAATCCTTGAAATGAGAAGGTACTCTGTTAAGATTTAACTCTTTGAAAGCCATTTAACACTCTTACATGAATATTCATTTTAACTGGGCTCATTTTTAGCTTCTGAGGTAAACATTTTCCTCTGAAATAAACAGACTGAAGAAGCTTAAGTTTTCACCTTCCAGAAAATCAACATTAATTTTTCACCTTCCACAAAATCAACATACACACTGACCTACTGTTCTGTATCAAGTAACTGATAAACAAAATTTTGGAAATAAATTATCCTCACTCCATCCATAGAGCACTGTTAGGGCCCAGTGCCATTCACTGTGTATCTCATGATTCAAGGTGATGGGAGATGAGACATGGCCTGAAAAATGGGATTAAGGGCAGAGTGCCTACAACGAGTCAAAAATAGGGCTATTTCACATACCTCTTCTCCCAAAAATGTGTTGCTTTGCCCTGAGATTGGAATAATTGACTTTGAAGGGAGGAAGGAATAAAGCACAGAACTTGTTCTAATCCCTGTAAATTAGCCAATAACCAAGGCAACTTCCTTTAACCAACAAGATTATCCATCAGTGAAGCATTTAAACACTCACTGTGTAAGTCATAGCAATTTCTTAGGCACAATCTCTACAAATTGCATTGTAGAAAAAGGGCGAAACTAAGTCTTTATGAAACTGGGACTTCACAGATGTAGAGAAATATTAAGGGGTCCACAGTTGGTCAGTAAAGATAGGAATCAATCTAAAAATCATCACTGATATAAAATACCATTCACCAGTAGGCAAACCTATACCACACATCTGAAAATGTACAGGGAGGGGCAAAAGTAGGTTTACAGTTGCGAATACATGAAACACCAAGTTTACTCTTGTGTTATTGTTTATTAATTATTGTATTATTTTTCCATACCAACAACTACAAACCTACTTTTGTATATACCAAACTGTAAACCTAATATTGTATATGCTATATTAAATATTGGGATGTTCACTTAGTTATGTAATGTCTAATCACCGGGGTATACACCTGAAACTAATATAATAATGTATGTCAACTGTAATTGAAAAAGAAAGAGTGTAGCATTCAGTTAAATGCACAACTATCCTTCAGTAGAATCTGCCTCTGAAGAAGCTTCTAATACCTTTGAAAGGGTTTTGTGAAACCCATCCTACTATGGTGGAAACTGCTTTGGAGACTGTTACTGGTTGGTATTGTGAGGAGAGGGGTCATGGGAAGTGGATCTGAACCTCAGCTCACTGTTGGAAGGTTATAAGAAATGCAAAGTTTTAAGAAATCAAAAGCCTGACACAGTCCTCCCCACAAATAGCCCAGAAAACCAGCACATGCCAACCAACAAAACCCAGAACCTCCCTGTGCTATTTCTCAGAGCCTGTGTAACCCTCTCACTCCATCCCTTCAAACCAGAGAGAGGCAATTCTGTAACACACAAACAGAACAGTCCTTTAAATGTCCACCCTCCAACAGGCAGTCATGTGACGTCACCTAGCTCTCTGTGGTGCTCCGGCTGTTTTATCCACAAGCCTAATTCCTCCACGAACGGGAAATACAATGAAACTAGGGGAGCACCCATTGTCACATCTTACTAAAGCCCTGTTGTGGATAAAATAAGAGTGAGATTTTCAGCAGGCCAAATGGTAATTCTAATTTAGTAAAAGGGCGCCAGATCTGGGAGAGAGTCGTCAGTATATTCTAGGGGTATGATCAGTGACTTTCCCCTAGGGAATTCTAAGGGACCAAGAGCGTGCACACTTTACACAATGAGCTCAAACCCAAAGTGTGGGCCTCCAGACCCAAGTGGTCTTTCCTGTCTTCCCAGCCCGCTCTATGGCTTGAGTGGTTTACTACGATTCACAGTTATACTCCACTTGTCCTTCCTTTCAGACATCCCAGCAAGGGCAAGCCTCTGGCCATGGCAGCAGAGAGAAAGCATCCTTACCAAGATGTCTCTGGTACTTTAAGAATTACTGTGTATGCATTGAATTAAATCTATATCTTTTTTAAAAACTTTTTTCCTGCAGAAAATAGAATTATTGACTGTTTTGCACAGGTGTCATGGCAGTTCAGAAGCAAACCCTACTCAGACAGTGCTAAGAGCACTTTCCTGGAATTCCAGAGATTCTCTTTGGAGGTGCAGGATTATTTTCACACATATTTCTTTTACAGTCACTGCCACCCCCAAACCCTATCTCTGATCTTAAACAATCATGGTTCCCAAAGTCACTTGGCCAGTTCTGGTGGCACTCGCCCAGGGCCCCTCCCCCACCCAAACCTCACACCAGGCACAATGTGCAAGCTTCCCTCTGGAGCCTGCAAGGGAGCTTGTGACTCCTCCTCTGTACTTCCTTCCCGGTGGTTTAGTGAGGTAACATCTAGATAAGAGTGTCCCTTAACCTATTTTTCTCAGCACCTTGCCTTTCACTAATTTCAATGGCTGACCCCAGGGATGTGCAACTGGAATGACAGCCTCCAATGAAGGCCCTGGCGTGCCTTTAGGAAACAGCTTTGGCCTTCGGATCTGAACGTGTTAGCACTGCCCCAGTGAAATACAAAAGAAATGTGCAGTCATTCCAACCTTGACATCAAAATAACTTGAGAACAGAGGTGGCATATTTCCTATGCAACAGCCTGTGTCTGCTCTAAGTCCACAGTAGCCAGACCAGGTCCATTTTACCTACAGAAAACTAAAAAAACCCACGAAGGGAAATAGCTTGGCTAAAAGACCTAGAGGGTCACTCCTGGCTCTGAAATGCCAGGGTACCTCTAGTTACGTAGTATATCCAAACTATTAAAACTTGGCTTAGTCCGTGGGTCATGTATATTTAAAGATAAAAAAAGAGACCCAGCTTCTTTCCTATTAATCCCAACCTCAGTTCAGTTACAATTAACAGAATTTACTGAGTACTTACAAGCTTGTGCTTTTTGTTCCCCAGTGGCTCTCGGTTTTCACTTACACCAGTGAAAGGGACCACCTAAGGGAACATTGAAAACTACAGATGTCCAGACCTCCACTTCCAAGTCAGATTCAACTGGTTTAGGGCAGTTGATTCTAATGTGAAGCCAACACTGAAACCTTCCATGACTAAAGCCACCATCACCACTACCACCACCATCACCACTAGTACCATCACCACTACCGTCACCACCATCTCTACTACCACCATCACTGTCACCACCATCTCCACCACCACCTTCACCACTACCACCACCATCACCACTAGTACCATCACCACTACCATCACCACCACCATCACCACCACCCCCTCCCCCACCACCACCACTCAGGGATATACAAATGGATATTCTTCTCTCACAGCTAAAGAATATACATTGCACAGTGACTGGCCTGTAGTCGGCTCTCAAATATATGCTGAACAAAATCCTCCTTGACTGAACCCTCGGAGACTGGGTGGAGACAGCGTTATCTGACAGGTGCTCACATCCCTAACACTGGTGTGAGCTGAAGGAAAGAAACAGAAATGTTACACGTCATCTATATCAAGCCCTGCCTCCTGCCCACCTTCTACTGGAGGAAAATGAAGCTAGGGAAACAATGCAACACAGACGACACCGCTATTCAGGGGCAGAGCCCAAGCTACAACTCTATCTTCCAATCCGGTGTTACAAATGCGGTACAGGCGGCCCTCACTTCCCAGATGCATGACATGGGGAGGCCTGGGAGACTGCAGAGAGCCACTCCTCCAAGAGGGGCCCTCGATTCAGACCCGGGCCTCCATTTCTGATCTCCAAGGTCGGACATCCACACTTCACTGGGGCTGGTTCCTTCGTGGTTTTTCTGTTCAGCACACCTAGGGGTTGGGCCTGTGCTGACTATGGGGACACCCGGAAAAGGGAGCGCAGCCCTCCCCTCGCTACGCCAGGGGCTCCTTGCGGGCTGTTTACTCCCACCTTCCTCCGGGCTCCAGCCCGCCTGTGGCTCTGCACAGGTCTGTGCTCGGCGCTGCTCGCAGCGTCTCCAGGAGGCACCCTGTTTAATCTTCCACCCGGATTGTTTAACCTCCGCATCCTTGTTAACAAACAGCCATTATTAACGAGATGAGCGACCACATGGAGTGGGCTTCTGCAGACAATGCTCTCTCCCTTGGCCTTTCTGCGAGCAGATTCATAATCCTCAGCAACGCAGCCGGGGAGCCCTCCCGCCAGGCCCCACTGAGCAGAGACCCGGTGATCTGGACCCTTACCCACTATCCCCTGGGCTGGAGGGTCTGGGCTCGGCAAGACTGAGCTGTAGCTCTCCCTTCCTTCCCTGCCTTCCTCTCTGGCGCGAACTCCCAAGGGACGGCTGCAGCCCGTTGTAAATTTTACCTTTTCAGCGTGCAGAAGAGGCGAGAGGAGGCTGTGTCCCAGCTCCGGGCAGCCCGTCCCCGAGGACACCAATTAAACGCACTAATTGGACAGCAATGCATCAAAGTCGTTCCCGGGAGTGGGTCCTCGGAGCGCCAGGAATCCATTAGTTGGGCTTTTGTTTCAAAACAGAAATACAGAGGAAGAAGAAACAACGAAAAAACAGCACCTCGACGCTGCCGGGAGCGGCGCGCGTGCGGTGCCTCGTGGCCGCCGCGCCGTCTTCGCCGCGAGCCTCTTGCTCCAGGCTCCACGCATCCAATGCCCTTTCCCGCTTCCCCGCTCCGAGCCCACCTCACCCACATCTCCGGAGAGCGCCTCCCGGGAAGGCTCCGTTTCCCCTGGACCCGCGCCCGTGTAGATGCGGCGCTCCGTTATAGCTAAGCACGCGTGTACCGATGGGGGGGGGGGCGCGGGGGGCGCAGGCCCATCTCCCGGCGCACACTTTTCTGGGTCTTTGCCTGACCCGGCTGAGGAGGGGGAGGCACATGTCACCCCGAAGTCATGATGGCCGCCTCGCCAGCAGCGGGCTACCTCGAGGCGCGGGGTGACCACGGCGGGGAACTGCCTCACGGGGGCGGGGGGGGGGGAGGTATCTCAGGAGATGAGGGCGCTTGATTGGGGAAGGATGGGGCGCTTCTTTTTATTTTTATTTTTATTTTTATTTTGGAGAACGGGACGCTGCTCAAAGGCCCGAGGGCGCCCCGAGAAGCCGGCCTGGAAGGAGTCTAGGCCCGCAAAGGTGCGCAGAGCCCCCAGGCGCGCTTTCCGTCCAGGAACGGCGGCGAGGGGGAGCGCTCTAAGGAAGGGGGGTTCTTCCCTGCCTTCGGCTTAGAAGGCCGGGTCTGAGAGGCGGCTGGGCCTCGGAGTCCAGAGACCTCCCGGTACCTCCGCCCCTGCGCTCCGCGAGGCCTCCCGACCTCCGTGACGATGGCCTGAGCGCTCGGACCGGGGTCTGTGCCCGGTGGTGGCCGAGACCCCGGCACCGAGGGCAACGCTCTGGAGCGGCTTGCGTGGGGCGCTGCTCCTGAGAGACGCGGAAGGGCCACATGTGCCGCCGGGGGCCTGGCAGCGGTTTCTGCTCGACTGGGGCCACGAGGTCGAGGCTGGCCGGGGGGCGCAGGCTGGCGCTCCCCGCAGACCCGGCCTCACCTGGGCGGCCCCGAGCGCCCCTCGCCCCGCGGGAGCCGCGCCCGCTCCCTTCCCTCGGGGAGCCAGATTGGAATGGCTGCTTTTGATCCCATTTGTTTCTAACCCCGGCATTTGTTTTCCATTTTATAAACGCTTCCCTTTAAGTAATTGTCCCTGTTAACAGCGTATACCTTTCAGCAGCCCTCGCTGCGCTATAAATAATCTGGATGAAGATGCAAGGATATGACTTTCACAAGATTGGACAATTGATTCAATCTGTGACCCGCAATCGCGAAGAATATTGGAAGGCTATTTAAACAGATGAAGGCCTAAATTGTCTTGCTTGTATCTGAATTAATTTCTCATTCATCATCATTATGAAGTGATTGGTCCATTCAAGCTCTTCAGCCTGCTGGAACGGAGGGGATTTAAATGAGATTGTAACACAATTTAAATGCTTGCCGACTTTAACGAGGCCAATTGAGCAGCTGCAATAAATACAAATATTTTTCTAAACAGCCTTGTTTTAAATAATTACTTAATGCTTTCATGTTATTTTTAAGTGGCAATCTTTCTCTCCCTCCTGCTCCTGCTCAGAATATCACACACTTATTTGCTGAGAAGGCGATTTTGGCAACGACTTGGAGTTTCTGTTTGCTTTGTAGATGGGAGCACGCGTTTTGCCGTTGGCTTTTCCCCCCCTAAGGGTCAACATTTTGGGGGCCCCTCAAGCTGGCACACATGGCGAGCTGGGCCTTGGCTTCGCCCTAGTGCAGGACGCGCCTGCCCCCGCAGAGCCAGGGAGGAGCTGAGTGCCGGCAGAAATTTGCCGTTTGGATCAAGTCGCTTACCCAGCATTCTAGCTGGGTCTTGCCAACGAATGCGTGTGATTGCACTTGCAAATGACCCCCCGAAGAGTGGCATCGCGTCTGACGCGTCCCGATGACCGCCTTCATCTTGAACAAATCAGAATCCCCGCGTGTCCCAAAGGTGGCCCTTAGGAAGTTCAATCTGCCAGCAGTTTGGCTCCCCGGCAAGTCGACTGGAGTGGGTGGAGGCCGGCTGGGAGTGTCTGTGTTAGGCACCAGGCACCGGCGGAGAACCTGGTCACCACGACTGGTTGAGGGCCTAGTAATCAGGAGAAAAATCCCCATTTTTTGCCCCAACCCCCTTTCCCTCCCCACCACTCATAACTCCTACCCTCCCTCTCCGGCTCCGGGGCGATGTGCATGGAGAGGGGGCTAAGAAAGGAAAGCTCTTCCCACTTGGAGGGTGCCATCCGTCTGGCCGTCCTCGACAACTGTCCGCTGTGACACCCATGCTCTTCGGGGGACATATGGTGGCGGGGTTTTCTCCGCGGAGGAATAATGGAAGCAACCGAGCGAGCGAGCGGGAGAAGCCTGGGAAACAAAAGGGTCTTTTAAACTCTCGGGAAAGGTGGGGGCGGGGGCAGATGTGCGATTTGCTGAGGGGACCTGAGCTCCCGCTCCCGTTTGCGGTGGCCGCCTAGGGCCACGTCCCCCTGGGAGGCCCAGGGTGAAAGGGTGGTTCCGAGCCACTCGTCCCTCTGCCTGGGATGCGGGCAGGGGGCCTGGCTGTCTGGGCTGTGCGGGTGCAGGGTTCTTGGCTGGGAAGACAGAGCCCCTGCGGTCACTAGGGAAGCCATGCCTGGGGCACACCACATTGCGGGATTCATCAAACTGCAGGGCGGGGGGGGGGGGGAGGGGGGGGAATGGGGACCAGGGTATGATTTGCTACGTAACTGGGCAATTTAATGCCAGAGTTAGGGAGCTGCTGGCCAACATCATTTCGTCTGCCGAGCTCATCCTCCATCCTGTTGTTTAAAACGAGCATTACCCCAAACATATGCAATGCAATCAGTTTGGTCACACTTACAAGAGCACGCTTTAATAAGGCAATCAATCACTCGCTAACAAGCGAGCGACGGCCAGCGCTGAGCACGCACAGGGGCTGCGGGCCGGCTGGTGTTGCGGGCTGGGCCCGGCTGACCAAGATGGAGCGCGGGGCGTCTTTGCTAGCAGAGCCTGCCCTCCCGGTTCCACTAGGCTGAGGAGCCCAGGGAGTGGGATGGGAAGTGAGGTGTCAGGCTTTGTGAGGGGTGACCGTGGCCTATGGGCCCCCAAAGCGGCTCAGGACAAGGGACAGGAAGCCGGAGTGTGAAGCCCAAAGCTGCATGGGCCGCTCACTCACAGCTGTGGGAGGTCAGGAGCCTCTGTTTTCCCACCTGCGAAATGGGACGGAAATGGGGCAAAGCTAGAGGCGTTCAAACCATTTTACAGGTGGGATGGCTGCGCTGTGGAGGGGCAGCGTCTTATTCATGGTTCTCTCCCCTCCCCCTCCCCCCAGTGGAGGTATCAGGCCACTTGTGGCTGCAGACGCAGGCGGCAAACCTGTTTCCAGGTGCACGCGTGGGCGAGGGAGTGGGAGAAGCGGTGCTCCGCGCCAAACCGCAAACCTTGGCAAAAGGGAACTTTCATTATGAAGCAATGAGTAATTCCTCCTGGCAAGATGTATTGTTACGTCTCCCACTTCAATTTGGAGGAAGAGAGGCTCAATTACCCAGAAAATACAGTCAATTAAAGGCTGCTGATTGGACACGAGGCCGGATCATCGATCTTGTACTTTCCAATATCGCTGCAGACACCTCATTTTCCCTCCCTATTAACTGAAAATACGCCTGGCATTCCGGCAACCCGCAGCCCATTTACCTGTCGCAAGCAATCTCTTGGCCCAACTCGAAGTAACCGCGGGATTTGCCGGGATTTGGCACCGGGAGCTTCCAGGCTGCGGGGAGCTGCGCAGGGGCGGGGCGGGGAGAGGAGGCTGCTGGGAATCTCAGCACAAGGTGGTGTGGGGAGGGCAGGCGGCACTGGGGGCAGAAAGGTTGGCTCTGGGCCTCAAAGGAGGATGAAGGCCAATAGAGGAGCCCACACCTGCCAGGGATCCCCCACGGAGGACCCAGCCTGCTGGAGCAGGACTTCAGAGGCAGCCACTTGGCTCTTGTGTGGTGACAGAGGACAGGAGTGAGGTGGCTGCCGAGTCTGGCCCTGACAGCCCAGAAATCCATCCTTGGAGACGACTGCCAGTTTGGGGATGGTTCAGACCCTTCCATCCCTCATCTCCTCGACCCCTAATGTCCCGACCCAGTTCCACGCCCCCTGCGTCATTCATCTCTACTTGGTTGGCCACAGGGCCCAGGAAGCTACAGCCCAGAGTCGCCTTTCCTCAAAGGGTTGGAGCAGGTGGAGAAGGAAGCATCGCAGGGGGGAGCACCAGGTGGGGTCAGTGCTCTGCCAGTTTCGCCCCCGGAAGGCTCCCACCAAGCACAGAACCAAGGGCGGTTTGGCCCCTGCCTTCTCCACCCCTGTGCAATGCCCACGAGGAGCCTGCCAATCCCAGCAGAGGTTTGAGGGACGCTGTCTGTGGGTCCAGCTCTTGGTCCCTTCCCTGCCCAAGCCTTAGGTGGCTGAACTAGCAACTCAAAAGGAGTTGAGCTACTGCCTGCGGCCAAAAAATTTAAAACGCTAAAGTGAGAATCGTGTCCAGCTTTTATTGCAATGTGGCCAACAAATTGTAACAGCAAATTCTTTGGGCTTCAAAGGAAAACCAAACCAAATGAGCCACTGCCTCCCAGCCAGAGCAAAGCTTGCATTGGGGGTTATAGGGTCTCCTACCCCCCAAACACTGGCTGCAAGAATGAGTGTGGGAGTGAGAGTTTGGGGGTGGCTCCAAGCAGACCCTGGCGAAGGGGAAAGACAGGTGCCCCAGAATGGGCAGAAGCTCCCACTAGTATCTGAAAGTCAGGCTCCAGTGGCAACGTGGGAGGAGAATGAGAGGAAGAAGGGTGTGAAATGCCAAATACAAAGGGAAGGGCCAGGAAGCTCCTGGTGCAGGCCAAGGCTGGAAATCGCCTCTAATTTGCCTCCAGATACTGAGGGAGGGGGGTGAGGCCCCGCTCCCTAAGCTCTTCCCTGGGCGCCTTGTTAACAGCTCAGCCCTGGCTGGCTGCATGGTGAGCATGATTATACATTCAGCATTCAAAAAGCCTCCTCACACACACATCACGCACTAACCAGGATGTGTTGGGCCAAGGGGTCCTGGGGGGTCTGCAGCCTCCCTACCAACCTCAGAACAAAAAGTGCGGCGGGGTGGTGGCGGGGTGGGGGTTTGGAGATGGAGTTGCAAGTTGAGAGCGATCCGGAAGCTAGGAGTGAGGGAAGAGGTCAGGTGCTAGTAAGTGAGGCTCCAGGAAGGCCAGAGAGTCCCCAGGTGCCATGGAGGGCCAGGATTCCCCGTGGCAGCACATGTCTCTCTTACCCCCCCCCCCCCCCCATGGCTGGTTCACTGCCATCCACAAGCCCTCGCCATGCCTCCGGAAAGCTGGCCAGGATGAGTCTCTACCTGCACTGCACACACAGCATTTTGTCTAGAGAAACAGCAATTCCCCTTCCAGTGCTTGGGCTTGACTTGGGGGGTGGGGTATCCCAGGTGAGGAAGGGTGTGAGGGCGGGGGACTGAGGGCTGCTCTTGCTGCTAAGTCGGTTTAGCTTTGGAGCCAAGGCCGCCTCCCGGGTTAGGGGCAGTGGGTCCGATGACGAATGGCAAAGAGGGGCGCCCCAGAGGAAGGTCCTCAGCCTCTGCGCCCCCCACCCCCACCCCAATCCCACTCCTGCTGCCCCAACGGGGCAGCCGAGGCCGCTTCCGGGAGTCCCATCCTCCAGGCGGAGTCCTGTCAGTACTTTTCGGGCTCCTTCTTTCCCCCTTGGCGCCCAGGGGGCGGGGAGGGGTGCTGGCTGAGTCCCCGGTCCCCCCCTCCCCCCACGGGGCGTCCTGGAGCCGGCAGCCCGCGGGCAGCCCCTTATCTGGTTAGGGGCACCTCCTCTCTCTGGTCCAGCGCGACGGAGGACGCTTTGCTGAGCACGGAGGGCGCGAAGGTGAGGAAGGAGTCCGAGCGGGACGTGGAGGCACAGGTGAAGTCCGAGGCGGCGGCGGCGGCGCGGGGCGCCAGCCCGTTGGCGGAGCCGCCGTGGCAGGCGAGGCAGGAGCAGGGGCCGCCGGCCGAGGCGCCCAGGCCGTGCGCGGGCCCGGGGTAGAGCGGCGGGTGGCGGAAGGCGCACAGCAGTTCGGGCCGCGGGTAGGGCGGCGACAGCACGCGGAAGGTGTCGAGCGGGCGCAGCGGGCCGCCGAAGGGCGAGGCGGCCGAGGCGGCCGAGGCGCCCAGGCCCACGGGCGAGTAGTAGGGCAGGGGCAGGTGCGACGGGAAGGGGTAGGGCAGGCCGCCCGCGGCCGCCGCGTGGCTCATCATGTACGTGTAGAAGGCGGGGTCGGCCGGGTGCGGCCACGTCATGGCCAGCCGCTGCCGCTTGTCCTTCATGCGCCGGTTCTGGAACCACACCTGCGGGCGGAGAGGCGCAGGCTGGTGGCCCCGCGGCCCGGGGCGCAGAGCCGATCCCGCCACCGCCACCTGGAGCTGGAACCCCCCGGAGGGGCTCAGAGAGACCCCAGGCCGGCCCCGCCTCCCCGGCTACCCGAACCCGGCCCCGTGCGCTAGTGGGGGGGCTAGGGACTCCACGGGCCTGGGGCGGCGGCAGCGCTCCCCCAGAAACACCCCCTCCCAACCGCTCTCCCTTGGGACACTTCCTCGGCACGTCGCAGGCACCCGCCCCTGCTGTGTATTGGGCTCGGAGGGGACAGAGCAGACCTCTGGCCGCGCTGGCCGCCTAGGGACTGTCGGGAGGTAAAGCTGCCACCCTTTAACCTGGCGCCTGCACCAGGCCTGGCACCCGCAGCCCAGCCGCCGCGCGGGCGGGGAGACCACCGGCCCGATTCCTGGCCCCGCACACGTAGGGCCCGGGCAGGGGTCGCTCTTCCTGCTGAGTGGGCGCGCCCCCTCCCCGGGCTCCGGAGCGCATACCTTGATGGTGGTTTCGGGCAGGTTCAGGGCGGCAGCCAGCTCGCACCTCCGCGGCCTGGAAACGTAGTTCTCCCTGTAGAATTCCTTCTCCAGCCGCGCAATCTGCTCCCGGGTGAAGGCGGTGCGGTACCGGCGCATCTGGTCGCTGGCGCTGCAGGCCAGGCCGCCCTGCGAGCCCCCGCCGTTGCTCTTGGGGGCCTCGCTGCCGCCGTTGGGACTGCCGGTCAGTGCCTCCGAGCCCGGCCCTGCGGGGAGCCCAGAGCCAAGGGCACAGCACAACACAACAGACAAAAAGGCCGCTGATGTGGGGCTGTGGATTCGGGGTGCAAAGGGACCCCCCTCAGTCACTGCTTCTGCTGGGGTGCTGGGGACTTCAAGAACCAGAAAGGGAGGACAGGGCTCACCATTCAGAGGCGCACACAGCGGCCTAGGCCTGAATGGCCTGCGGGTACAAGCCCAGACCCTTGTCCGCCCCCCCCCCCCCCTTTTCCAGGCACCTGCCCCGGGGCACAGGGGAGATGCGGCCGTCTGAGCGCTCAGCCCGCCATTGCCAGGAGCGGGCCAGCTGTGCGTGTCTGACGGGCCAGTGGACTGGCGTGCCCCATCTGCCGGAGCGCTGTGGACTCTGGCCTTAGTGCATTGTGGGATGCTGGGCACGAACTGTTCTCGCGCTTTTGTGTGGAGGCATGTGTTGCGTGGAGGGCATGGGAGTGTGCTCGCTGCTCGGTTAACTTAGAATTGCCGAGCGGAGAGGGAGCTGTTCTGAGGCCATGCTGTGGCAGGGAGTCTGGTGGAGGTGGGAATGGGTGGGTGTGCGCGCTCAGCAAGGAGTTGGCGCCAAGGCCAGGGGGTGGTGTTCCTTCCATAGCAGGCTCTTCCCGCCACCGCAGCAGCGGTGTGGGGGAGTCTGCTGGTGGGCGCTCCAGCTTCCCACCCTTTCAGGGAGACTCCCCTCCTGGCTGTTCACCCCCCTCCCCACACACACACGCTCGCCCCTGGTCAGGGAGGGGGTCTCCAATTCAAGTGGCAGCCCCCTCCTTTGGGCCTAACCCAGCGGAGGGCGGGGCTCCTGCCCCCCGCAGCTCCCTTTCCTTTGGGTGGAGAAGTGGGACTGGGAAGGCAAGGGGGAGGGGGCGGGCCAGAGCTCTGCCTTTTCAAATGCAACCGGAGACCAAAGGCAATTAGATCATTGGGACCATTTCCGACCTGGCGCCACCGAGCCAGGGAAGTGACAAGGTAATTTGGACCTCTGACCGACGTGCAAACTGGTCGAAGGGCCCCAGCACCAGGCGGCCCGGGTCAGCCTCGATTTTACGGTTTTTTATGGACTCCCCGCTTCCGCGCCTGGATGCGCCTTACACCCCGCTAGCCCCAAACTGCCGAGACCCGCGTTTGATCTCACTCACGCCTGGGGAAGGTATCTCCCAGAGGCAGTTGAAGCAGAACCACAAAACTCTGGGGGGTTGGGGTGCATTTTACATCCCTCTCAAGCCCAGGGCTTTCGTCTCCCTCCTCCCCCACCCCCCAAAGCCGAGCTGTCACCCTCAGTCCCGCCAATGCCAGAGCGCAGAAGACCCCACGAGGGCGCAGATAGCAGGGGCGCATTGCTCCAGGGGGCCCCCCCGCCACCCTGCCCGGGGAGAAGGGAGCCTCTTCCTTCCCTCCAGAACTGAAGGGGAAGGTGGGCGCGGCGGGAGGCCCGGAAAGGGGGCGGTGGCTACCTTTGCTGTGCTGGTACTCGGCGTTCCCCGTGGCGCAGTCCGGGGTGCAGCTCACCTCGATTTCTTCATAGAAATCCGATTCAGTGTCCGAGCTGCTGGGTTGCCCCTGGCCCGAGATGCTGTCGGCGGCGGAGGGGGCCGGCGGGCCGGGGCCGAGCGCGGCTGCCCCGGCGGCCCCAGCTGCCCGCGGCTCGGCGCCCGGCCCCGCAGCGCTTCCTGCTAGTCCGTCCGCCGGCTCCTCCTCCAGGCCTCCCCCGCCGCGCTCCCTGGAGGCCGCGGGACCGGCCCGAGGGCTCAGGCAGCCGCGGGGCACCATCTTCTCGGGCGGCTCCGGCAGCGTGCTGCCCACGGCTTCGGACAAATTGGAGACCCTCTTGCCAACCAGAGTGCCAAGCTGTCCCCCATCCAAAAACATAACCATGTCCTTGCGGCTCTCCATCCCAGAGACCTCAGGAGGGAGGAGGGGGAAGGCCCCCAGTGAGCTCCCAGCCCCCCCGGCCCCCCGGGTCCCCAGAGGTCCGGCAGATCTGGGCTGCGAGGGAGAAAGAGAAGCCAGGCGACTGGGTGGGCGCGGAGCGGCCGGAGCGAGATGCGGTCCGTGGCGGCGGCGGCGGCGGCGGCGGTGGGGAGCTGGGGTCACCTTGTGATGCGCCCGCTCCTCTGCGCCGCACCGCCTCTGGGAGGAAGCCCCATGGCCCTCGTCTTCTAAGCTGTCATCCTCCCGCTGCAATCGTCATTACAGTACCGCTGGTGACGCCACTCGGCGAGCGCAAGTGGATAAATAGCAACGTCTGCCACCGCCGAGATGAAAGGAGGCCCGCAGCTAATGGCTCGGCAGTGATGCGCCAGGTGTGGGCCGCGCTCGAATGGGGAGGAGAGTGTGAAACAGAGAGACGCACACACTGAGCGGGAGAGCCCAGGCGGAGGACGCAAATGGGAGCCCGCAGACAGCGGGCCGCGCTGCGTGCCGGCGAGTACCGCAGGGCTGCGGGCTCGGTAATTGAATACGCGTTTGATTTTTTTTTTTTTATCGTTGCTTCGGCTTTGGTTTTCTTAGGTTGGTGCCTTGATCTGACACAGATAAGAGAACCCATAACCCTATTTTAGGCCGAGTCACCAGGCTCGCTGCCCCGGGCATTATTACAAGCGCCCATCCCTGGCGAACTAACCTCAAACGGCTCCAGAGTCTTTTTACAAGCGACCGAAAATCCTAGTCCGCCCCTCCCCAAGCTGTCTGGAGAGCTTGAACCTGGGGTATCCTCTCCTCTCTTCCCCCTCCCACCCCCTACCCCAGCTCTCTCCCTCCTCCTGGGAACCACCTTTGCTATCTTTCTTCCCCACGGGGCTAGAGAGGAATCTCTTCAGTTTTTTCTTTAAAGACCCGCCTTGGCTGCTGACTCATAGTGTTGGCTTATTATTTTTTTCTTCCCCCCTCCCCTTCTAGGTGGCCTAAGGTTTCCACTGCCCGGCTGGACCTCCAGGCGCGTTTGTTCTAGAAGAAACCGCTTTCCCACTTGCTTGGGCCTCGCCTGCACTTCAGGTATGTCGGGTGGGGAGCGGGTCTAAGCGTGGCCTTTTCTTGCCCTTCTTTTAAGGTATTCATTCAGAGTCAACGAATTCCCCCCAAAACAGGTTTTTCCAGCGAAGAGGCGCCGACTGCTGCGCCCCTCCGGTGGCCGCTGCAGAGGCCCTGCTGTGAGAAGGCACTGCTCTCACCAGAGCCTGGGGCAGGGGTGCAGAGCGCTTGGGCGGCAGTATTGGGGTCCGCAGAGGTTTCACTCACAGGGTTCCCTCCTCCCTGCCTTTGGTCCTGAGAGAGACGTCACCAAAAATGCCCAGAAAGAGCAAGTGGCTAGTGACGGGGCGCTCTTATGAATCTTTGAGGACAGAGGGGGCCCCCACGCTGAGCTGGGGAGGGCCGCGTTGCACTTGGTGTCTTTAGGAGCGGCCACCCACAGCCCCTGCCCTCCTCTCCCAGGGCAGGGACGCCAGGGCCTTAGGGACCAGTGGCCGCTCTGAGCCAGCTGTCAGGCCAGGCAGGTGAGCTGCGTGCCCCCTGCGGAGGGCGGCACAGGCCTCCCGGGACCTGAGGCCCTCCCAGCTCCTTCCTTCACCCTCAGCCCTCCCAGCGCTAAGCCACTGAGGGCTGCCCCCTCCCCGCCCCAGACAAAGCCCCAGGTCCGGGATTCTAAAGAGAGGTCCCTGGGTCTGATCTGTTTGTCTTTCTATCGCCTGCTTTTCTCGCCTCCTCCTGTTTCTTTTTCTCTGCCTCCCGCCTCCCTGCCTCAGTCTTCCTGTCTGTGGGCCAGTGGGGGAGGTGGAAGGAGCAGGGCTTCAAGGAGAGGAACCTTCCCCTCTCGCTCCTCCTTCTGACTTCTCCCCTTATTCACAGCTGCCGGTTAAGGGGGTAGGGAGGGATTTGGGGGTGTTGTCCACATTGACATCTCCTCGCCCTGGGACTCCCAAGGCCGCCATCTGCTGAGCCCTCCACCCCCAAATCCTGGGGGTGTTTACAAGGGGAGAGGAGTGGCTGGGAGCAGAGGGACCAGATCCCCGAGGCTTTTGCTGCGGTGGGTTGTGAGGGTCCTGTCCCGCCCTTCCCTTCCCTTCCCTTCCCTTCCCTTCCCTTCCCTTCCCAGCCAGCAGCCAGCGCCTGGGACCATCTGCTTGCCCTCTCCCCTTCCTGTCACCGCCAGGCCCCAGCATGTGTGGGAGCGGCCCGTTGCCCACCTTGGGGTGGGCCCTCCCTAGCCTGGGCCTGGGGCGCCCACCCCCTCCTTCGCCTAGAGCCCTCCTCCTTCTCACAGAGCCCCCCACTGAGCTCACCTGGGTGGGGCGCCCTCAGAAGGACCGGCCCCGCCCGCCGTTTTGCACACAGTGGGAGTGCTGTGCGTTTGATCCTCGACCCGGGCTTCACTGCCAGATGAAAGCGGTGGGATTGAGAGATCAAGAGGTGTCACTGGCATCTTCTCCCGGTCGGCCCCACTGAGGGGGGCTTCCCCTGGCCACTGGGAGGAAGGGGGCCCCAGGCAAGACACAGCCTCTCTGGGGAGGGGGCTGCCTCCTCCGGACTCGGATGTGAAGCTTCAGTGCCCCAGCCCCACTTCCATCCCACCCATTCCCCACTCCTGCCTCCCCCTTTCCACGCAGCCTCAGTTTCCGGGGTCCTGAGGGGCCTATGGCAAGCCCGCACAGGAGGGGAAATTGTAACCAAAAGTCACTTCCCCAAGCATCCTGCCGCCAACATCAGATGAGAGAGGGGTTTTTAGCTGGAGGAAAAGAAAATGGGGGAGGGGCGATAGATGAAAATACTTTCTGAGGACTTTTTTTTTTTTTTTTTTTTTTTGGCTTAGGGGTAGTTTCATAGCGTGGTTATCAGTGAATTGAAGGCTTTTCCCAGCACGGATCCTGAAGGAAGGTAAATTCATAGCGGGAGTGTCGCAGACAGCTGCCAGACCTGGGCACCCCCATAAAATTGGAGAGGGGGTGATACAGCAGCCCCCAACGCTTCTCACCTCCCTCGGCTGGGAGGACCCCTGCCCGCGACGCCGGCCGCTGGCCCCTCCCCACTGGGTGACAGCTTAGGTCCCGGCGGCTCCTCTGGGATTGAAATTCTCGGGACTTCAAAAGCCCGCGGCTCCGCTTCCTCCGGGGCCGGGCCGGGCCGGGCGGGGGAGGGGCGGGGACCTCCGGGAGGCGACGCGGAGATAAGGTGCTCGCGGTGAGTTAAATGGAATCAAAGCCCGGCCTGGGCCACCGCAAGCGCCGATCCGATCCGCTGGAGTCGCTCGCTTCCCAGGAAAAGCCGCTCCGGAGAGCAGAGCCGCGGCAGGGGTGGGGCGTGATGCCTCAGGGGCCTGCAGACCCGCGGACGCCACAGTCGGTGCCTGAGAACCTGCTCCAGCCAAAGGCCGGGCCTCCCAGAGGCGATCGTCAGTCCCAGCCAAACGGAAGGGGCACGAGACCTCGCACCAGGGCACAGGGTTCCAGGAGCTGATCTGGCTGCTTCAGTGCCAGCAAAAATTTGATCACAAAGAATTTGGTTTTGCTCTTCACTTGGTAAAACGCCGCCACAAAGAAGCTGTTCTTTAAACAATAAGCATCGCCCGGCTGTGGATCTTGATCTTGGGCCCTTGGTCATCTTTCAGCCCTGGGGAGCCCCTCAAAGTTGCCCCCAACCACTGTCTCCGCAGCGGGCATCATGGGGGGGGGGGGCGGCGCCGAGGGGAGGAGAGCACTTCTGGAATTGGTTCTGGCAGCTGCCCAGGCCCATCTGGGAACCCAGAGCTCAGAGGCACTGCGGGGTGGGCCCCTCCAGAGGCCTGGCTTCCCCAGCAGGACAGCACACCGGGACGCTCCCCATCCCCTTGCCCACCTGCAGAGCAAGTTGAAGGCTGCGTGGGCCTTTGGTGGGGACCAGAGCGCAGTTTCTCCCTCCGGCAGGCGGAACCTGCGGCTTCTGGAACTCTGGTTTGGACAAGTGCCCCCTTGTCTCTGCACCTCCTGACTGAAAGGGCCAAACTTCTGGGACAGGAAACTGGATGCTTCCTGGACCCGCCTGCCTCCTCCTCCTCAGGCCCTTGGAGTCAGCCAGGCCTGCAGCTGCTCTTCCTGCTTCATGTGTTGGCCTGGCTCCTGGCAGCCCAAGCCTGCAGCCTCCCCAGTCTGAGCCGGGGACTAAGGCCTGGGCAGCCCCCATCCCTACACCCATCACATGCCCATCCCAGAGCTGGAAGACCCAGGGCAGGACTGGAGCCCTGAGGACCTCCTCGAGTTTGAGGCTTGCGCCTGCCCCAAGTCACCAAGGAGAAGGGCTGCGTTCTGGTCGAGGAGCAATTCCCCACCCCTGAAGTCCCAGGCATCCCCTTTCCCATCCTAGCAGAGATGATGTAGGTTTTTCCTTTCACCATTGCTGTCCTGAATTTTGCTCTTATTACAAAGTGCGTTGATGCCCATTTCTTGTTTGATCTACATAATATTCCTTTAAGAGACCTCAACCGGCTGCAGTACCTTTTCGCCCACCGTGATAGGGTGAGCAGTGGTCTTGATCAAACAGCCAGGGCCTGGCTGAGTGTCAGACCCGGGACCCATGCTTCTTCCAAGGCCTTGTCCCTCCCCGGCCTGCAGGGATGCCTCACACCCAACAGTGCCTTCACCCTCCATAAGGCAACCCTCCAGCCCTTTCTGGGAGCTGGGTGGACCCAGGAGCATCTCAGAGAGAGTACAGACCTGCCCTCCGAAGAGAAAGCTCCAGGCCCACACACATGGACTGTCCTCACCTGCCCCACCTATGATTTCCCAAGTGGGCAAAGAGAAGCTCCATCTAGGAGTCCGGGAACCCCACAGGAAGAGAGCAGTCACTGTTCTAGGCATTTCATCTAGCTTAGCTATTTCCATCCTCACACCAGGCCTGAGAATATATTACACGAATCACCCCTATTTTGCAGCTGAGTAAGCTGAAGCCCAGAGAAGAGGCCCATGGAACACGACCGAGTGAGGACTTAACCCATCCCTCTAGCTGCCATTGGAACTATTAGAAAAGCCCAGGCATTGCACTGGGAGCCTTTCCTTCCCAAAACACTGCTTGTGGTTTTTGCCAAAGCCTCTCCTCCTCCTCCTCCTCCTCCCCCTCCCCCTCCTCCCCTTCCCCCTCCTCCCCCTCCTCCCCCTCCCCCTCCTCCCCCTCCTCCTCCCCCTCCTCCCCCTCCTCCTCCTCCTCCTCCTCCTCCTCCTCCTCCTCCTCCTCCTCCTCCTCCTCCTCCTCCTCCTCCTCCTCCTCCTCCTCCGATGAACTTACAGACCTGTGGTGTGCGCAGTGCAATCAACTAACCTCTGGTCACTTGCTTTGGGCATAAAGGAGAGTAAAGAACAAAAATGGCCCCCACACCACTCGGAGATTTCCCGGAGAAGACCTCCTGGCCTTGCCCTCTTGAAACAGAGCTCAGGGGCTGGGGGGGATTGTGCGGGGAGGCAGGGGCCACCCTTAGGGATGTGGGAGAGGAGGGACCACCTGCTCTGCCCAAGCAGGTGGGGAAATATAAAAAATGTCGCTGCAGCAGCGGATACTGGAGACCCTAAAAGACAAAGTGCAGATGGGCTCTTTGGCCGTCACAAGCCACTGAGAACCAGAGCACCTCTCTGGAAAGGGGCAAAGCTCTGCAGGGTTCCCCAGCCAGCGTTAAGCTTCTGAGTCACGGCCCCTTCAGTCTCTGACAAAGCTCAATGTACAGACGCATTGAGGTTAGCCTTCCATTTCCCAGATTCCCCTACCCTCTACAGCCGCCCCCCCACCCCAGCCCGTGGTCGGCAAACTGCAGCTCTCGAGCCACATGCGGCTCTTTGGCCCCTTGAGTGTGGCTCTTCCACAAAACACCACGGCTTGGGCTTGAGAGAGTCTATTTTGAAGAAGTGGCCGTTAGAAGAATTTTAAAACATTGGGCTCTCAAAAGGAATTTCAATCGTCCTGTTGACATTTGGCTCTGGTGACTAAGGGGTGTGCCCACCCCGGGCCTAGAGCATCCCAACCCCAGGCACAGTTGCCTGACCCCTTTGCTAGGGGGTGTGGCTCTCCCAGGTGTTTTCCCTTCAAGGATTGATTGGCCCAAGTGATCAAACCTGAGGCCTGGCCGGCCTCCCACACCGACTCCGGGGCTAAGCACACCCTCCGACCCCACTGCGCACCCCTCCTCTCAGCACCTCGGCCCTGGAGGTGCATGGGGCAGCGAATGGCCGGTCTGGAGCTTCTCCTGTGCAGCTGCACTGACCGTCCCTTGGGATAAGGGGGATCCGGAGCGCAGGGACTAGGTGTTATCACGGAGTCCCGGCACCGAGGGCTCCTTTCC
This sequence comes from Corynorhinus townsendii, assembly GCA_026230045.1. Taxonomy (NCBI): domain Eukaryota; kingdom Metazoa; phylum Chordata; class Mammalia; order Chiroptera; family Vespertilionidae; genus Corynorhinus; species Corynorhinus townsendii. Next base: position 175,846,298 of record JAPDVU010000004.1, on the reverse strand, counting down.
TGCGCGGGGAAGCGCTGCAGGCCGGTTTCCGGGTTGTTTGGAACAGGCTTAACTCCGCACGAGCCCTTTCCAAGCGCTGGTCTGCCTAAGGCCAGGGAGCCTGGCAGCGCTGCTCCTTGCCTCCCTCCCCCGCCCCCCCTCCCCGCCTAGCGCTGGAGGAGGGAGCCCGCCCACTGCTGCACCCGCAGGCGGTCCCCCCCCCCGAGACCCCCAGCTGGGCGCTCTCTACCGGGCGGGATCTCTCGTCCACGACGTAACTGGCCCTGAACGTTCCCTCCCGGGTGCGGGGCTCTGTGAGTCTGTGTCTGCGTGTTCACTGCCCATATGGCTGTCTCTCCTGGTTCCCGGGCCAAGGAGGAGGCCGCAGCCCCTTCCTCTCTCCCCACTCGGCGTGGCGGGGCCGGGAGACGCGGTGGCGCCGGACTGCGAACCCCGCACGCGGGGGAGGGGGGGAGTGAGGGGGGGAACGCCCGCGGCCAGCGAGTCCGACCGCTTGGGCGGGCTAAGCCGCTCCCTCGGGCGAAACGGGAAAACCCTCGTGTGAGCAGTTTTGGGGACTGGTTTTTACCGAGCTCCCTCCTGTAGGGGGACCCCGACCAGCCCGCTGCCTCTCATTGACGTTCAGAGCCCGGGTGCAGGGGAAACTGGCCCAGCGAGGCCGAGGCCCGTGCCCCGCGTCACGCCGCTGGGAAAGGCTGTGCTGCGGTTTTAACCCAAATCCCGCGGCCTCCGGCCCTCTCGCTGACGTCAGGCTGTGCCCCGGGGCCGAGGGTGACGGTCCCTAACGCGGCACACACCGTCCCGCGCCCTGGGCGTTGCCGAAAGGCGCCGGCGGGGCCGCCCTCCTCCGGCGCGTTTGGTGAACGCGGCACCGGCGAGCGGAGGGCGGGAGCCAGCTTGGGCGGCCACCGTGAGTCTCCGGGGAGCAGGGCGCGGGGAAAGGGCGGCTGCCAACAGGACGGGCCGGAGGGCGCCGCGACGTGGAGGGGCTGTGCGCACCGTGCCCGGGGCTTGCTGGGGGGGGGGGGGTGCGTGCAGTGCCCGGGGCTTGCTGGGGGGGGGGGCTGTGCGCGCCGTGCCCGGGGCTTGCTGGGGCGGGGGGTGCGCGCCGTGCCCGGGGCTTGCTGGGGCGGGGGGGTGCGCACCGTGCCCGGGGCTTGCTGGGGGGGGGGGGGGTGCGTGCAGTGCCCGGGGCTTGCTGGGGGGGGGGGCTGTGCGTGCAGTGCCCGGGGCTTGCTGGGGAGGGTGGCGTGCGGGCCGTGCCCGGGGCTTGCTGGGGCGGGGGGTGCGCGCCGTGCCCGGGGCTTGCTGGGCTTTGGGCGAGTGAGGGCGGCCTGCGGCCGAGAGGGTCAGAGGGTGGGGACCGGCTTTGAGATGCTCCTCGCGACGGAGGCGCAGCAGGAGGGATGTGGGTGCAGGACGAGGGTGTCACCAGCCCCGGGCTGGAGCGCGCGCAGAGACCCGGCCGGGACCTGGAACTCCGTGCCCAATGCAGCCCGGAGCGTCCCTTTCCGACCTGCGAGCCTGCCGGCGGCCCCGTCCCGGTTCCGGGGCCCTCTCTGCTCCCTCCGCCCCTCCCGCCCCTGGCCGCCGCGGTGACAAAGCGCAGCTCCCCAACTGCTGTCTTGGTGCGCCCCCCACTGCCGAGCGCCAGAGGCGGAAATGGTGGCGCGTCCCAGCATCCACGCTGGCTCCCATCCCGCCACTGCCCAGGCGGCAGCCCAAGCCCCGGCCCCCAGGGCCGCCCACCTTCCGGCTGCAGGAAGCTCACCTGGTCCTGAGCGCCCGCCAACTCCGCTGGCCCCCAGGAGGGTGGGGTGGCAGGTCGGCGCCCCTGAGCCTCGGCTTCTGGGGACCCGTAATTAACCCAGGCTGGCTGTCAGGAGGGTCACATGGCTGCGGTGCCTTATAGATGCCCCTGGTCAGTCTGACCAGTCACCAACCCAACACACCGCCTGCACCCCATTTGTGCTGGAGGCTCGGGCGTCGTCCCCACAGACCTGCCGCGGTTCTTTCTTGAGCCTCCTTCAGTTCCGAGGCCAATTTACACACAGTGTGGCAACTCCTCCCGGCTCGCTGTGACCTTGCTTCTTGAAGTGCGGGCCGCCATCACCTGGGAACTTGTTTCCGGCAATGGTGATTCTGGTGCACGCCCTCCAGGTGATTCTGGTGCACGCTCTGGTGCTCGCACGCTCTGGTTTGGGATTCATTTCATCACCCTGGTTTCTGAGTCGCTGTGATTCTCACTATGCCTGGAATAGCTTTTTTTTTTTTTTTTAATAATGGAATAATACAAGACCACCCAACCGTTAACTATTATTGACAATAGTGGTAGTAATGCCTGGTGAAGTCTTTTTTTTTTTTCCCCCTCTGCTACAGAATTGTATGCCTCTGTTACAATTCTGTTCTTTCCGCGTTATGGCCTCCAAGTCTCTGTGCACGCAGGTGGTACCTAAGGGTGTCATTGTCTCGTTTAGCTCCTCACTCGTCTCCTTCACCCACTAAGGGCATGCCTCACTCGTGGCAGACCAGAGACTGCTCTGGAGCTGAAGCAGCAGGAGCAGGTGGGAAACTTGACCGGCCCAGAGATTTCTCTCACAAAGGCAGTCGGGGGCCTTGAGATGGGACTGGCTTGCTAGCAGCAGAGTGGAAAAGAGCAGATTTCCGTGTCTGGGCACCCCTATCCTGCCAGAGAACAAATAGAATGGGAAGAAGGGCCTGGGAACAAGGAAAAGTGGGGTGTAGTTACAGGTTTTCTATGGGCTCCAAAGGACTATGTGCAGGGACCCTCAGGGAGTTCTGCCAGCACCCCCTGCTTGCAGACTTTTAGGCTTGAGATATGTGAGCATTGCTGAAACTGGTTTGGCTCAGTGGATAGAGTGTCAGCCTGCGGACTGAAGGGTCCCGGGTTTGATTCCAGTCAGGGACATGTACCTTGGTTGTGGGCACATCCCCAGTAGGAAGTGTGCAGGAGGCAGCTGATCGATGTTTCTCTCTCATCGATGTTGCTAGCTCTCTATCCCTCTTCCTTCCTCTCTGTAAAAAATTAATAAAATACATTTTTTTAAAAAAGATATATAAGTATTTTTCTTCTCTGCTCTCTCAAGATAGCGATTCAGGCATCTGCTGTAGCTGGTTAAAAGCAAGCAGGTTTAGTAGATGCTTTTTCGTTCTGTCAGATTTTTCTAGTATCAGACATACTCTGGGATGCTATTTAATAAGTTAACTTTATTTTTTAACATATTTTTATTGATTTCAGAGAGGAAGGGAGAGGGAGAGATAGAAACATCAATATGAGAGAGAATCATTGATCGGTTGCCTCCTGCCCGCCCCCTACTGGGGATTGAGCCCACAACCCAGGCATGTGCCCTAGACCAGAATCAAACCTGTCTCTATCCACTGAGCCAAACCAGCTAGAACAATAAGTTAACATTATGGCTAATGTTATAAAGTAGGCAGCATGAGGCCGAGGTGCCACCAAGAATACCCACATATAGGAACTGTTCTAAATGCTTTGCTGGCATTGTATCACCAATCCTCACAATGCCATGAGGTAAGGTGGAGAAGCCAGGTCAGAGAGGAGTTCAAAGCTTACATAGGTTCACACCGCCTGGTAGGGGCAGGGATGCGATTTGAATCCCGGCAGTGTGATGTCAGAGGCCAGGCTCCTCCTCATTGTCTGCAGAAGCTAACAGGCCACACCCTGTGATCTCACAGGATCGATTTCGTTTCCAGAGGTGACTGAACTTGTCGAAGCCCTGCAAATACTGCAACTTCACCAGGCGTTACTACTGCTATTACCAATAATAGTTAATGGTTGGGTGGCCTTTTATTATTCCAGTGACATTTTCACATCCACTGTCCCATGTGATACCATAATCCTGTGTGATAGGAAGAGCAGCTATGAATAGAATCCCCATTTTACAGATGATAACACTGAGGCCTAGAGAGGTTAAGTGCCTCCTCTTAAATCACTCAGCCGATGAATGGCAGGCAAAGCAAGGAACACTATTATTCCTTTTGGCATCTTTGTTTCTTATTTTTTCCTTTCATTCTCACTTGAAACATCTATTCATGCATCATCGTATTAATCCTTGACATCCCTCTATTACTTTAGGTTGCTCCAAAGGACTTCTCTGTGCAGCATTTCCTTTGCCCCTCCCACGCCCCTAATGAGGTAGAAGAGGCCAGAGTTTTTCTTTCTAGTTTCCAGTTGAGGAAGCCAAGACTCAGGGAGTTCAGAGGACCTGACCAAGGTCACAGAGCCACAATAAGGATCAAAGTCTCAGACTCTTCACAGGCAAGAGTATGACTTCTGTGGAGAAGTCCACGGAATGAATGAATTATCCTTTGTTGCTGCCCCATCCTTAAAGCCTAGCAATACTGACACCCGCGTGAAGGAGAGGCAAACGGTTGTGAGATACTACCAACATTTTAAAAGTATATATAATATAATGCGCTGTCAATGCAAGTTTTTATTGTCATGGACCTAAAGTTGTTTCATAACTCCCATTATTGGCAATATGTCAGCTTTGGAATGTTTCCCTGATTATTCTGGAGTCAGCCTTACTGTTCTTGGAAAGAATTAGAAGAGGGAAGAAAGGTCACTGTTTTAAAAATAGGCACAGAAAAGGCCAAAGGAACGCAGATCCAGGATGTGACTCTGCCCTGGTCCTAGGCCCTCAGGAGTGGGCCTGCGCTTTTATAAGCGGCAACGGTCAGGGGACGATTTTAATCCTAAATGTGGCCCATCAACAAGCGAAGAGCCTGAGTATCTCCAACAACTGGCCAATTTTCCTTTTATCGGAACCTTCCTCCCATCACGATCCTCATCTTTTCCTAACACAGGCAATGGAAAAGGAAAACCCCTCTTGCTCGGATCTAAGGCTCACCACCACCCTTAGAGGAAAGCACGGGCCCCCCATTTTACAGTGAGGAACTGGCCAGAGGTCACCCAACTAGTAAACGGGAGAGGCAGAGGACAATCCGGGCTTGTGAAGAGCACATTGTACTTCCAATGACCATGAATCCATTGTCTCCATGGATATAGACTCCGAGATTATTTTCCTTTGTTACTGTTACTTTATTTTTTCATTACAGGTTACATTCAATATTATTTTGTATTGGTTTCAGGTATACAGCATAGTGGTTAGATAATCACATACCTTACAAAATGTCCCCCCGATATTTCAAGCACCCACCTGGCACCATAGTTATTACAATACTTGACTGTATTCCCTCCACTGTACTTTAACATCCCATGACTATTTTGTAACTACCCATTTGTACTTCTTAATCCCATCACCTTTTTTACCCAGCCCCCCAATCCTCTTCCCCTCTGGCCACCATCAGTCTGTTCTCTGAACCTGTTTGGACTGAGGTTTTCTGATTCAGCAGGAGCAGAGCAGTAAGGCGCTGATCTGAAGTGCAGCGAGGGCTGGAGGGCGAGCGACAAGTCCCAGGGACCTTTTGGGAAGATGGAAGATCATCTGTAACCGCCCTGAGAACAGAATCAATGGGGGAGGAGTGCTCCTAGACTTGTCCAGCCAACGTGTTCAAAACCAGCTGGTGACAAGGTAAGAGCATGCACTTGAACACCAGACAGACTTGAGGCTGAACCCCAGCTCTGGCACTTACTGGCCTGTGACCTTGAGCAGACCAAAGCTGTAGGAGGTCAGATCTAAGATGCAGCTGTCAGGGGGAATAATACGAGGCCGCCGCTCAGAGCTCTTCTCAAGATTTAATAGGATGTCAAATGGAAAGGGCCTCGCAGTGTCTGTCCTGCAGTGGGTTCTCAATACAGGCAAACTCCCTCTGGTCCCCCCTTGACAGCGTCCCTGCTTCACCCTACTATGTCTGTGGTTCTCCTTTCTCAACAGTAGGCTCTTTTTTAAAAATATTTTTTTTATTGATTTCAGAGAATAAGGGAGAGGGAGAGAGATAGAAACATCAGTGATGAGAGAGAACTATTGATTGGCTACCTCCTGCATGCCCCCTACTGGGAATCAAGCCAGTAACCTGGGCATATGCAGCCATGACCTCCTGGTTCACTGATTCACACCAGCCGGGCACAACATTATACTCTTGAGTGAGAGGCAGCAGTGACTCTGAAGTAAAGAAAAATGATACCAGGGAAGCAATAATATGTTTGCACCCCTCTTCCTAGGTGGTGGTAACATTTCCCACAAGTAAATAAGCGTGTAGCAAAGCTAGGGTGCATTCATGCACTTGTTGGAATTCAACAAATGTGGGCATGGCAAATGCATAACTGAAGTCAAGAATTTTCTGGCTGGCATCTTTGCAGTACCATCACAGATAGCGTCCATGATCCTGTGTCCTTTCTGTAACTTGGCTCACTGGGATCTGGGATAGTGTGAAGATAATCAGACATAACCTAGTATGATCATGGAAGGGTCCCTTTGTGGTGAAGGCATAGCCAGGTGATCTGTAAAATAATAAGAAGGGCCTGGCCAATTTGCTCAGTGGTTGAGCGACAACCTGTGAACCAGGAGGTCCCAGGTTCGATTCCCGGTCAGGGCACGTACCCAGGTGGCGGGCTTGATCCCCAGTGTGGGGCCTGCAGGAAGCAGCCGATCAATGATTCTCTCTCATCAATATCTCTGTCTCTCTTTCTCTTCCCTTCCTCTCTGAAATGAATAAACATTTATTGTAAAAAAAAAAAAGGATAAAAAATAAATAAAATAATAAGAAGGTACCATTACTGCCCTCTTGACTGTAGGGGCAATTTAGCATAATGTTAAGTGCACAGACTCAAGTTAGACTGCTTGAGTTCTAATATCAGCTCTGCCACTCACTATACCAGCCGCATGATGTTGGGCTGTCAGCAGAAATGTCACATGACCATTCTCAGGCACCTTCTTTTAAAGAGAGCAATGTCCAGAAGGGGTGGGCAAAAGTAGGTTTACAGTTGTTTGGATGGTGAAATAATACAATCATTAATAAATAATAATACAAGAATAAGCTGTGTTTGGAGTACTCACAACTGTAAGCCCACGTTTGCCCGCCCCTGTATAAAGCCTTTGCACAGGGTTTATTTTTCCCTGGTCCTATGGCTGGAGCTTGTCTACTGACCTCCTGGACCTCCGTAAGGCAGAGCAAGAAGGTGGAGGAGCCTGGGTCTCTGCGTCATGGAGCAGTGCACGAAGGAGCCGAGGCCTGAAAGAGAATGGGAAACTAAGGAGTGGTGTTTCCTAAGTTCAAAGCAGAGAGCCAACAAGAGGAGAGAGGGAGGGAGGGAGAACACTCTAAGAAAACGTACATTTCCCAAGTTTTTCTGGGGGGTGGTAAAAGGGTGTGTGTGCGTGTGATATTTTCCACTGACAAATTATACAACATCTTCATAGAACTGCAGGGTACACTAAACCTTTTTCCAGGCAGGCAGCCGAACCAGAGAAAATGTTGCTAGAGCACAACCAGCGACCTAATTATTTTTACACGCACAACATGCCATTAAAAAAATAAAATAAAATCATTTTACCTGACAGTGATATCACCTAAGTGCGACGTGGCAGAGGGATCATGAAGGGGGCACCTGAGAAGTATTTCTGGAGGAAGAAAGAAAATGAACCAGCCTTTCTCAGAAAACCAATTGAGAAAAACAGCCAGCTCTTCTGTTGCTATTTCTGTTCTCAATTTGCCATGAGGCCATGCGTGGGCTATTAAATATCTTGGCCCTTATTAAAATGGGGTGGTAATTTCATATAGAGTGGGTACTGTTAAGTCTTCTTGATTGCAAATCCAAATTGAGCCTCTCTCTCTCACACACACACACACACAAAAGTATCTTTTGTAAGCAGCTCACTTAGGGCTGGGAGGTAAGAGGCTGTGTCTGAAGAGCTAATGCGGTTACAGATGCTATTCCATATGCTAACTAAACAGAAATGCCTCGAACGTTTATTTCCTTGATGGAGGCACATCATGGCCCCTGGCTCTTTGACATGCTTTAGTCTTGGGTGGGAAGTGCCTCTAAGTAAAATAAGAAACCATTTCAGCACAAGCTCTCCTTTCCTACCCCCGTTATTATCTCTACCAGCTCATTTTCCGTCCACCGCGGTTCCCTGTGCCGGCTTTCTGCCAGGGAGTCTCCACCCCTGGAGGCCCTCTGCTAGTCTAGCCCATTCTGCCTGGCTCCCCCGTGAAAAATGGGGACAGAACTCAGGATTTTGACAGGGCTGGCACGGTGACGTGGCTGTTACTTTTCTGGTCTCCGTCCACCCTAGAATTGGCAAGTATGAAGGTTTGGGACAATTCCCTTGACGGCGAGATGCATGGATTTTCAATGCGATCAGATGAGCACATTCGAGTGTAATTGCTATAGTGCTGGCCAGGCCTGTTTTCAGACTGCGCACGAGGATGGGCAACAGCTGCCCACAGTTCTGTGAAGTTCCTGAAGGCAAGACACGTGCCAACTCCCTTAAGACTTCTCTCCGTTCTGCAGGTGCCGCGGGAGGCAAGCCAAGCTTGGTTGTTCTGACCAATGACCAACTCAAAAGTCCGAGAGCCCGGGTCACGGTCATGTGCCACACCTTTGGCCACTGGCTGTGTTTCACTGGGGTCCCATGGGCAGCCGGGAGAATGGGGCCACGGTCAGGAAAGCTGGCTCTAGTGCTGCCCCTGCAGTTACCTGGGTGACCTCGGACAAGTCACTTCGCGCTCCTGGGCTTTCCTCAGCGATGAGAGTACCAATCCCAACTCTGCCACTCGCTGGATGACCTTGGCCAATTCACAGCATCAAGTATCAGAGGAAGTAAGAGGATTTGCTTTCCAGGGCGCCCTCACCATGGCATGTGGTGACTCCGTTAGGGGACAAACGCCGATGCCTAGGGGAGCACCCTGGTAGTAGCAAGGAGAAAGACGTTAGAAACCGAGCAGACCGGAGGCAGAGTCTCAGCTCCAGCTGGTAACGTTGCAAGATATTTCATTTTCAGTGTTTTCACATGTTGGCAACTAATCTGAATCGCCATGAAACTCTGAATTGGCTAATGACTGCAGGTCAGAAGTAGCCTACTAGGGCCCTGGGACACATCTGCAGTCCACTGACTCAAGGAGGCGCCGGACTAGCTGGGGACCTGGGGCTGGAGGGGAGTGCAGCGTCCCCCCCCACCCCACCCCCCGCGTGAAGGACGGACACAACTGTCACAGCCTTGCTGCTCCGACCCCAGCCTCAGTTTCCCCAGCGCGCCTGAGTGGTATAAGTCAGCCGGAGCCTATTGTCCTCTCCCCACGGGTGGGCCTGCCCGTGGCAGGAGGAAAAAAGAGTAAGCAACAGGCAGGAATCGGATCCTATGGGTCTCCAGCCTCCTGAGTCCTGCCACATCTGAGACACAACTTGGAGGTCCAGGCACACTTGAGATGTGGGCGGGGCGGGGGGGGGGGTCTGCAGGTTGCAAACAGCGCCGCCAGCAGGCGCAGGTGCAGGATGCCTGGGTGCCTGTGACATCCAAGAAGCCCCAGAGCGCGCCACTTCCTGCCCGCGGGCGGACTGCGGGGCCTGCGAAAACTAACAGGAATTCATTCCTCGGGAGGAAACTGGACTCTTGAGCAGCAGTGGAAGCCTCTTCCTGCTTGGGTTTAAAAATGGATTCTCCATCTGCTGAGAAAGCCCTGGGCTCCAGGCGGCGGTGTTGGGCCCCTGTGAGTTGTGGGGAGCCCTGCAGACATCCTGATGGGGGGCGAGGCGGGGCTCACTCTGACCTGACCCTCCCCTTGGACACACAGCAGGGGTCCCAGACAGCATCCTTTCCCCAACCCCTCCTCTATCCTAGCCTGCCTGCCCTCCACAAAGGTGAAGCTCTGTCAAGTTCAAATGAAGAAGCCTATTTTCCATATAGTTCAGTTTATGCAAAAGAACTTTTGAAGGCAGACGGCAGCGTATAAGGACACTGTCAGGCTCACACTATTGGTGAGACCTTTAAAACAAGATTAAACCTCTTGGGAGGCAATTTTGACATTTATGAAGGTACTGTTATTATTTCGTTTGTCGCCTCTTCAATTTTTTCCCATACAATGTATTAAAAAATGTTTACAACAACATTGTAGTGGTAATGAGAAAGTGGGAATAACCCAACTGTCCATCAACATATAAATAAAATAGTTAAGTAAATATCAAGTATGAGAAATACTCTATATTAAAGGAGATCTGTTTGTTCACAGGCAAACAGGGTTAAGCTTACCTTAAAAGAAAAAAAAAAGTTGTAAAAAACATAGATGGTATGATTCCACATTTGTTAAGGAACTTAAATGTCTGCAACTCACCCAGATATGATTAGCAACTTTTTATTTCATGGGTGATGCTATAGAAAACATATGTATACTTACGTACACATCCATCTGGGGACATGCACCCAAATGTTACACTATCTTTGGGGTGATGTTGAGAGGGGAGTATGGGGAACATTAGTTTTTACAGTTTGCTTTCTTTTTAAATAAGCATGCATTCGTTTTGTATCTCCCCCACACAAAAATAAGCAATAAAGATTTTTAAAAATCATACCCCTCCCCCACCCTGAGACCACCAGATAGTTATCACTTGTTCCCTTCTCTCTGATCTTTTTATTATTATGTTAATTTGCCCTTCCATCTCTTCTCCCTGAACTGTATCCAAGAAACTTGCATTCTTTTCAACTTACAAATTGCCTGTTTTATAAGTGCAAACTGCTTTTAAATCCTTTCAACCAGAAGAATGAAAGAAGTGGGAATATTACTTCCCTTTAATCTATTCATACGATTCAGATGAAAAGATTACGTACAGTGTTTTTTGGCCCTTGAACGCTTTGCAGTTCTGAGTCCATTACTTCTCCAGTTCTGTGTAGCTGTGGCCTGCTTTGTCCTCTAGCTCCACAAATTCTCTCCCAATGCAGCGAAGCACGGGAGCAGATCTCTAAAACATGGTTTTGTTTCTATTTAATCCAGAAAGGCTTTATACTTGATGGAGGAAAAGCCTTAGAAAGTCAAACAGGATTTTCAGGGACAGGAACTGGAGTGGGGTGGGCAGTCTGACTGAAGAAGGGACACCGCGGACGAGGCTGGGAGGGGACTGTGAGTTAGGCTGTAATTCTGGAATTGTTTAAATCAGCCTGAATGTTCTCCCGGAAACATGAGCTCAGTTCATACTCTGAGAAATGAGCATAGCCACACTTCAAACAAGCAGAAATGAAGGAATTGTCTGGCACTTGAAAATAACCATATAGCAAAATGGCACCCAGCAGCAATAAACAGGACCCACCCCCGCCAGACGGCTGGTATGGTTCTTATTTATACACGAAACAGCATCCTATTTCCTTAGGCGAAGTCCCAGGCTCTCCCAGACCCGGGGCATCCCTCTCCTCTTTGTCACATGCATCAGTGGCATCAGAGGAAAACGCAGGCCTTGGAACGGGCTGCCCGGGTTCCTCCTGACTCCGCCATACAGCACTAGCCGTGACTTCAGTCAAATTGCTTTACTTCTCTGTGCTTCACGTTCATCGCCTCAAAAATGAAGATAGTATGAGTTTTACAATACATTGTGCAGTTTAAATGAGGTGATTTATATAAAGCTTTTAGAACACGAAGGTTTTTAGAGTACTAAAATATAGCTTTAGAATATAAAGCCTCTTAGAATTTAATAAAATCCACAATTATTATGCAGTCTTTTACCACCCCCCCCCAAAAAAAAACAGGCAAACAAACAAAACTCTTTATTCTTCTCCCATTCTCCTCCCCTTAGACACTAGGATCTCCACATTCTTCCAATGGTCTTGGTTCCATCATTTATTTATTTATTTTTCTTTGGGGTTCCATCCCTTATTTAATGGAGATTCTAACAGTAACTCCTCCCCTGATGGTTGCCTTCTCTCTCCCACCCAATAGCAGGCAGCTGACTGCACTAGAGTCTAAAGAACGCCTCATTGGAAACGGTGTTCCCTCTTCCGTGATACTTCTGAGTTGTTAAAACAATTTTATGGACCTGTTTTACATATATCATAAAACTCACCTATTTCAGGTGTACGATCCAGTGGTCCTTAAGAACTTTCTTCAGTGGTGCAAGCACTGCGACAAACCCATTTTCAAACAGGTTCATCTCCCCAGTCAGATCCCCCATGCCCTTCTTAGTTAATCTCTCTTTTCACCTCCAGCTTGCGGTAGTCACTAATCTGCCTTCTGCATCCAGAGGTTTACCTTTTTTGGACATTGTGGAGAGACGGAATCACACAATAGGTGGTCTTCGTGTCTGACTTCTTTCACTTAGCGTAAGTTTTTAGGTTCATCCAGGATGTCGCACATGTTAGTAGTTTCATGCTTTGTTCTATCACTGTAAATCAGAAAGATTTCTGCCATGCATATAAGAATTATATTACAGCCCTAGCTGGTTTGGCTCAGTGGACAGAGCACCGGCCTGTGGACTGAAGGGTCCTGGGTTCGATTCTGGTCAGGGGCACATGCCTGGGTTGTGGGCTCGGTCCCCAGTAGGAGGCCTGCAGGAGGCAGCTGATCAATGATCCTCTCATCATTGATGTTTCTCTCTCCCTCTCACTTCCTCTCTGAAATCAATTAAAAATATATAAAAAGAATTATATTACATAACAGAATTAATGACATGTAATTTAAGCTAACCATTGTTATACCTATATTAGTCTAGGTACTGGGCTAAGTGCTTTATTTGCATCAGAGAACTTAAACTTCACAACATTCTTATTGGCTATCTAGGTGATATTATGATAGCCATTACTGACTTTAAAAAAAAAAAAAACACAAAACTTAGTTTTAGAAATGTCAACAGACTTGCTCAGGGTCACAAAGCAAGTAGGTGGCAGGGTGGGGACTCAAATCTAAGTCCGTGTGAGTCCAAAGTTAAAGCCACAGTCAATTTGCACTTCAAAATTTACATGTTCTGGACCCTTCCATCATCACAAAACAAAACCCAAGGAAGTATTCATAGTAAACCCACTAAACAGATGGAGAAAAATGGCCAGTGCTTTGTCAACTGTAAATCTCCACTCCTACGTAAGGAGTTGCTGCTCTACCATTTTCTCCATACCTGATGCTACTCCTGTCCTGAGGACCTCTAGCTCCCTCAGGGGGGAAACTGGTGGCTTGAAGGACTCAGTTCTGCCGGAGTAGGGTTTCCGGTCTTTGCAGAGGTTGCCTTGGGTACTGGCTAGGCAGCCTAGGAAGAGAGGCTGGACTTTCCCCATCACCCTGTGTAACAGGGAATGAACAGGTAGGCAAATACCCTTCGGGATGATCCATGCCCCCTGCAATGTTTCGGTTAGATCATGGCAGCACATTGTACCAACGACAATGGAGCATTCCAACCTGCCACCTAGAAGTACTTGAGGAGACAGTTCAGTAGGAATATTCTGCTTGCACAGGTAGAAACGCTCCCCTCTAACGATTTCTAAAGAAATCTCCAGTTGTTGTTTAAGGTAGCAGAACCTCTTTGAGGTTTTATGATGAACCCCAGCCCCAAATTTATGATGAGCCTCAGGCTGGAGACACTCACCTTGTTATGAACGTATTAGCATTTGCGGTAGCTGGGCCAGTGTGGCTCAGTGGTTGAGCATCAACCCATGAACCAAGAGGTCACCAGTTGAATTCCCAGTCAGGGCACATGTCCAGGTTTTGAGCTCAATCCCCGATAGGGGGTGTGCAGGCGGCAGCTGACCGATGTTTCTATTTCTCTACCCCTCTTCCCTTCCTCTCTCTCAAATCATTTTTTTTAAAAAACAACATTAAAAATAATATTTTAGTAATCATAAATAGTGCAACAAGCCACACTCCAAATGCATCCTATTATTTCTGAGATACACCCAAGCCACTCTCATTAGCCACAGGAGGAAGGGTCCTCAGAGTCAAAGCCAGCCCCTCTTTCCTTGAAGGAGACCAGAGACACAGGAGGCGCCTCCGTGTTCTGTGAGAGGACAGAGGTAAGAACCCAGGTGTCTAGTCCCTTGACGATCCAGGAGAAGCAAGTGCTCAGATACATCCCGAGGGCTCAGCAGCAAGCAGCTAACTTAGATGAGGGGCCTCTTAGCCTCTTATTCACAGCACTCTTTTGTCTGTGTGCAGTGACCTTTCACAGCACCGTTTATCTGCTGAATGAAAATGCTATTTGAAAGCACCGTGGCGGGTAGTGAGGTGCTGCTTATCCTGGGATTCTTGATCTGTGGCCCATATGTGTTCACTTTGTGATATTTTGTTGATCTTATGATTTATGTACTTTTTTATATCTAGTATTTCAATTAAATGTATCCAAAAAGGCACCAATAGAAAAAATTAAGTATTTTAGAATGAAGAGAGCCTAGCACAGCGCCTGTCCTATAGTAGGTGGACATCACATAGGCTCATGGAAGAAATGACTTCATTTGATCCTGTCACGTAGGGAATAGTATTGTCAGTGCTGTCATCGACCTTTCTTTACAGCTTAGAAGTTACGCGGCTTTGCCCGTCACACGTCACACAGCTGGTTAAGTCGCAGAGCCCAGGGTCAGTGCCACCCCCCCACCCCCCGCTGGAAGGAGGAGGATCACTGCTGTCCCCCTTCGCTCCTGCCGCTGTGCCTGCTGTCCTGACCTAGCCGGCCGAGGAGGGCGGAGGAAGCCGGCGCAGGAGGCGGCTTAGCCAGCCTGCAGCCCCCAGACAGCTCCCGGCCCCGGCCCAGGTCGGGAGGGGGACTCCCGGCGCCAGGCCCAGCCCTCCAGGTCCCTGGGTCCCACCCCCTCGCTCCCTGGGCTTGGGCATTCCCAGGTGCTTGCCCGCCCGCTGGTCCTCCCGGCCGCCCGCGTCCGTCCCTCTGTCCGTGTGTCCGTCCCCCGACGCCTTCCCAGCTTCCTCACCGGCCTCCACCCCGGAGTCCAAAGTTAAAGCCAGGGTTGGGGACCAGGGGGTGGCTACGGTGCCCTGCGGACCCGCCCCCGAAAAAAGACCCAATTTCTCATCACTATTGGCTGTCCTTCCCAGGATGTGATGCTGGAGGCAGGGGACACAGAGCCGTGAGAGCAGCTTTTCCTTCATGGAACCACGAACAGCAGCCCTCCGCGGGGGCCCCCTTGAACTGCGCAAGGCCACCTGTGCGGCCGGGGGCTCCCGCGTCCCCGCAGGGCCTCGGCGCCAGCTGCGGGGGCCTTGCACCAGTCACTGCTCCTCTGCCTCGGTTTCCTCATCTGCAAAATTGGAAGAACAACAGTGCCCGAGTCATAGGAGAGCTGTGAGTGCTGAGAGGATCCCTACAACGTATCGCGTCTAGGAGGTAGGGGTGCTGGACAATTCTTCCCCCGCCCGCCCCTGACCTGTAGCCCAACTGAGCCTGTGCTTATTCCCCACCTGCCCCTTGCATCTCCACTGGAGAGAACCCCTCTGACCCTCCGTCCAGGACAAGCACCCCAGCCTCCTCACTGCCTGCCCCAAGCAGACCCCCACTCCCCACATTTTTTTTAAGAAGTAGTAGCTTGCTTTATTTGTTTGTTTGTTTTTATAGTAAAGGTGGAAATTTAGTGAAGAACAAGTACAGACTCCCATGTGGGGAAAGGGAAAGAGTCCCACAGAAGCGACTCCCAAGTAGGGAGGGGGAAAGGGTCCCCTATTTATTTATTTTTTAATCCTCATCTAAGGATGTTTTTCCATTGTTTTCTTAGAGAAGGTAGAAGAGAGAGGGAAAGACAGAAACATCAAAGTGAGAGAAACACATCAATTGGTTTCTCTCATGTATGTGCCCTGAGCAGGGCCCTGGCCGGGGAGGATCCTGCAACCAAGGTACCTGCCCTTGACCATAATCAAACCTGGGACCCTTCAGTCTCCAGGCCAACGCTCTATCCACTGAGCCAAAGCAGCGAGGGCTGCACACTCTTAACACACTCTCCATGCTACTCTGTCCCTGGGTTCTCGTCTCAACCTTCAATGCCATCTTTGGTATAGTCACCCCATCTTTCTCTCACACACAAACCCATTCATGCCTAGACTGTTAAGGTTCCTTCCAGATAAGTGCCCCTTCCCGTGTTAAGTGCCAAGCCGTGCCCGGCAAGGAGCCTTGCTGGCTCAATAAATGTCTGCACCAGGGCTGTAAGTAGAGGCCTACTCCCCCTCCAGCCTCCCCCTCCCAGTCCCACACCACAGCCCCTTCCCCCTTGCCTGCAGCTGGTGGTGCTAAATACTAAGCCTCCACCCCCTCCCCCCAACTCAGAAGCCATATTCACCCTAGCCGTGGTGACAGGTTGATGACTCCTATAACAGGCCCCTTTCCTCCTCTGGGGGTTCCTGCCTGCATGGAGCCTGGTGGAGGGGCCACCAGCAGGGCCGGAAACCTGGGAGAACGTCTCTGGCTGCCACTGACTTCTAAGTAACTAGAATTGGTGTTTCCCTATAGTTACAGCCTTCCCTCCTCCTTTACATCTCCTGTGTTTCCGAGGCAGTAAATATTAGGGATATGCATTACATTTCCCATAACTTACTTGCAACCATCAGAAAAACATCTATTAATAGACCCATCTAGTAACAGGGACTCGGGCTCTGAAGGTCAGAGAGAGGCTTCTAGAGCAGTGGCTACTTGCCTAGCACAGAGATGCCCACCTCCCCAGCTTCCCTCCTGGGGCGCTGTCTCTCCCCAGTGCATTAACAGGAAGCAGCAGCGATTAGCAGTTGAAAACAAGGCCTCTGGATGCAGTGCCTGGGTTCAAGCCTGGTATTGCCCCTTCGCAGCTGATGACCTTGGGCAAATCACTGAGCCGCTGTGCCTCTGTTTCCCCTCTGTGACACGGGGATAATGATAATGATAGTTCCTACAATTGTTTGGCGAATTAAATGAGTTAATATTTGTAAGATGGTTTAGAGTCTAAGCACTCAATGAGTGGCTTTTTTCAAATGCCTACAGCTTACTGCATCTGGAGACCCTGCCTCCTGGGTGCCTAGTTAGCCTTGTTTAAGAAATAACCTATTCCAGAGAGAGACTAAGGGTGCCTGTGATTATATATATTCCAATCTAACCCTGTTCTTATTATTGATAGCCAAGCCTGATAGAACTGCCTTGTGAATTAAACATTTTCTCTCAATCTTTACTTTCTTTTATTTGTGTTTAATGTGCACATGTTAAGGAAGGAAACCTCAAAAGAGAGGAAGGGAGGAAGGAAGGAAGGAAGGGAGGAAGGGAGGAAGAATCTGACTGAGATTATTTTAAAAATCATTTTCCATCAGCATTATATAATGCCAAATGTTCAATAAATTATGCCACACTCATACTTCCCTGGATCTTACAGTTTCCAGAACACCTAGGTGAGAAGAGGTTGCTCAGAGTGAGGTTGGCTGGGTCTCAGACGCGGAGGGAAAAGATGAGCTGTTGGACCCCTTACTGGCATCACAGGGACCAGCTCTCACCTCCACATCTGCAAGAGGCTCTCCACGCCCAGACACACGCAGGAGCACAGGGTACACAAAGGCCAGCCATTTCCCACTTGAAGGCCAGGTGTGCTAAGAAAAGGAGCTTTCTTTCACTCAAGGCTGGATCCACCTCCCCCAGCATCTCTTATACACACACATTCATCCTAGATTAGTGTGTCAAAGGTTTGGATTATATGCCCTGTTCAAAGGCCTCATGAAGGTGTTTCAGTGGAAATTCAAGACAGCCCTGAGAAGGTGCTCATAGTCCAGCTGTCCAGAGAGGCCACAAGAAGTGGCCGCCCTCCACCCTGCTCCCCAGGCTCTCCAAGACCCTACAAAGATCATTTGTTTTAAGCAAAGTACTCCACTTTTTTTTTTTTTTTTTTTCTCACAGAAATGCCTGCCTCTCAGGGGCCTAACCTGGTGGTTCTCACCTGGGGGCAATCCCTGGCCTCCAGGGATAGTTGGCAATGTCTGGAGATATTTTTGATAGTCACAGCTGGGGAAGGGGCTACTGGTATCTAGTAGAAAGAGTCCAGAGAGCCTGCTTAGCATCCTACAGTGTACAGGACACACTCCGCAGCAAAGCCTTAGCCTGCCCAAGACATCAATAGTGTTTAGGTTGAGAGATCCTGACCTCATCCAAACTCCTACTGCCTGGGACCAAGTAGTCCCTCCAAACATCTCAGGCTACTAAGCAGACAGCAAACTGGAGCATCAGGAGGGGAGCCCAGGAGGAACCCTTCTCAGGCCCCCCACTAAGAATGGGGAGGTCCCAGCCAGCTCCTTCCTCCCTCTGCTTTGCCTCCGGAACACAAAACCCAGGCATCTGAAAAGATTAAATAAAACCCAGGATTCCCAGCCCCTCAGGCTGCATAACCCTGCCCCTCATATCCTATTTCCCTTCTGCACCAGCTCACTCTTGGAGCACAGTTGGAAATTCGAATTGCAATCTTTACTGTCCAGCCCTCAAAGGCCCGGCCTGCTTCCTCTCCCAGGGACAAAGTCTCCTCAACGTCCTGCCTCCCTTCGAGATGACCCCCCCCAACCCTGCCTCTTTCACCAACTGTAAGTTTTTCTTCCTCACCTCCCTCCAGCCCTCCCCTTCTCTTTCTAATTAAACCACATCCAGGGTGTCGGGAGGGAAGGGGAAAGGATTCTGAAGACTTCCGTGCTCCAGGTTCTGGGGCCTACAGCCTCATGTTTTTTTGTGAGGTGCCAACCTCGCTGTGATCATTAAACTCCACAGTGGTGGGGCGTTTTCTCGTTGCTGTTAACCTGGGAGCCAGCTACATCTTGTTTATCAGACTTGTTTTAATTCAGCTTGGTCAGGTTCCAAGTGTTGAGGTGGAGATTAAAGGCAACTGAAGAATCCAATTAGCCGCCCAGTCTTCTTTAAGCCAAAAAATCAGGTCACAAACTAGATCAAAGTGAAATTATTTCTCGACAGCACTGTTCATTAAGGGGAGGGTGGGAGCTCACACTGCTAAGCTGGGCTCATTACGGGGACTGGCATTTTAAATACAGTATCTCCCCCAAATTACATGTTCCAGAGGTCGGAGGGAGAAACCAAGATTATCTTACGTGAAGTCTCTGTTTGGCTAATAGAAAACAGAAAGCTGAAGAATGAGTCTATAACTTCTAGGAAAAGATTTAAACAAGGCCCCAATTTTCCTGGGCCAGCAAAACCCAATCTGGGAACTGGAATCGGCAGCAATCACTCTCAGGCAGAGAATTCCTCCTCCCGGGGATCTAGACAGCTGAGAAAACTAGGTTTTCCAGGTGGCCCTGTTCACCCACTTTCCTGAGAGCCCACCCCGTTCCCTGACTGGGCACAGCTTCAAGGGACGCCCCCTAGCAGCCCAGCCCAGCCCAGCCCAGCCCCAGCCCCAGGACCCAGACAGAGAAACCACTCACCATTTCTGGGTTCTGGGTCCCAGGTAGAGTCATTTCCAAAGGCAAGAGTCTCCCCCTGGGCCCTCCTGTGTTTCTGTGGGCTCTTTTGAGGGGCTCAAAAATAAGCAGAGGAGAGCAAGGAGGGGCTGATCACAGTCACTTCCCAGAGGGAGGCTCAAATATTGGATTGCTGTGTGGGCACTTAGAAACGCTTGATTCTATGACAAATTACATTCAAAAGAGCAATAATAAGCCCTAACCAGTTTGGCTCAGTGGATAGAGCATCGGCCTGCAGACTCAAGGGTCCCAGATTCGATTCCGGTCAAGGGCATGTACCTTGGTTGTGGGCACATACTCGGTGGGGGGTGTGCAGGAGGCAGCTGATCGATGTTTCTAACTCTCCATCCCTCGCCCTTCCTCTCTGTAAAAAAGTCAATAAAATATATATTTTTTAAGAAGAGCAATAATAAGACACATGGCCTTCTTCTATCAGCACTGATTTTACACTGGGCTAGGAAATCTACGGAAACACTGGCTCCCCACACCTCACCCCTTGCCCCCTCCTGCTTGCAAAAATTCTGCTTAGCCTCACAGGCAACCAGGAACCTCCGTGTTAGAAGATAACCTTTTTAAAGGCCCGTAGGCCACAACCTGTGAGGCACTGAATGTGGTTAAAGTTTCTTTGGAGGTGGGGGGTGGGGGGACGGGAGGAGGGTTGTGGTCACTTCTGGGAGTCTGAAATCTGAACCACTAGTGAAACTCTGCCTCAAACTTCCCCGTCTCTCCATCCCATCCAGCTAGGGCCTGGGAGCAAAGCCACTGGTAATCGGAGGCCCGACCCCCTTGAGTGGGAAAAGATGTGAAAGAGAAAGAGAGACACAAGGGAGAGAGGAAGAACAATGGGAGGGAGTCTCAGAGCTTCAGTCTTCACCTCCCCCCCCTCGGGTCTTGCTGTCCTCAAATTTCTAGCTGCTGCAAAACGCCAGGTCTGGGAGCCTTGGCAACTGCATTATGCCAGGCACCAAAGGCATGGGAGTTTATTTGGGTTGCAGCCACCCAGGACCCCCACTAGGCTTTTTGTCTCCCTTTCATCTCCTGTAGCCAGAGCCTGCACCCTTAAGGAGGAGGTCGGGAGGTCACGTGTTAGAAACTTCCCCCACCATTGCTGGATCTGAGGACCCCAGGCGTCTGAGCGCGAGGAACTGCAGCCGGATGGGATTCTCCCTGCATGATTCATCCGGAGCAGGAACGGGTCCCTCCGGTGGTTTCCCCCTCTGGGCGACTGTTCCCCTCCCTGAGATCATCTCGCCCTCCCGGATGCTTCCACACCAGCCTGCTGTTCCCCGTGCCCCGGGGCCAGCAGCGGCCTGCCAGGCCTCCGGCGCCCACACAGGTTTTTTTACGCGCCCCGCAGCACCAAGCGAGCGCCACATGTTTTGGTTTGGTTTGGTTTCAAATCGGCGGCCTAACCTGAGTTTCAAACTCTGGTTGTTTCCTAAGGAGACATGAGAGGACACAGGCCGGCGGCGGGACTTGCACTAACGGGAACCTGACGGGCGGTTCCCGTGCGGAGTCCGGGGGCCTCCGACCCGCCACCGCCCAGGCGATCGCCCAGCAGCGGCCGAGCGGCCCGGCCTCGGGCGGAGCGCCGCCCCGCACCACACCGCGCGCGGCCTTGTCGTTTTGGGCCCAAGAGCCCGAGTGAATGGAGGTGTGGGGAGGGGAGGCTGGCAGACGTGCGCCTTTGTCCCCCAGGGGCCGGGCACCGGCCAGGACGGCTGTCCCTGCACCGGCCGCTCTCATGGGCGGGTGGAGCCGCTGCCCGATCTGGGGCGAGGTGTCCGTGTGGCGGCTGGGAGGTGCCAGTGCCGGACCTTCCCCGCTGCCCGAGAGGCCGGGTCGGCGTGGGAGGCGCTGGACCTGCCCTGGGGCGGAGGCGGGGGTCCCCTCCTAGCGCGACTCTTGGCCCCTGCTGCACCCGGGACCCAAAACAGCACGTTCCGGGGGGTGGGGGTGGGGGTGGGGGTGGGGGTGGGGGTGGGTGGGTCAGCCCTGTGAGAGCCGACCCCGCGCCCCACGCCGGCCAGGACTCGGCCCGAGAACTGTTCCCGGGCCCAGCGCCTCGGCCCGGAGGTCGCATCCCAACCCGGAGCAGCTCGGATGGGGTCTGCGGGGCGCGGAGGCGGCCTGACGGGGAGGCGGGGACCGGAGAGCTAGCAGCCGGGAGAAGGGGGAGTGCGGACCCTGCCCAGCCTGGGCGCCGCCCCGGGCCGCCAGGGCTCCAGCCACCAGCCCCGCCGCCTCCCGGTGCCCGGCCCTGCGCCAGGCCCGGCCTCGGCGGCCCCGCGCCGGCTGCGCTCCGCTCCTCTGCCGCCGCCTTCTCCCCGGCGGGACCCTGAACTTGGCCCAGCAGCCGCCCAGCAGCCACTTTCGAACGACGCGGGAGAGCAGAAAAACGCAGTTGGTCCGCGTAAACGCTGCGAGCCCCTCCGAGGCCTCGCGTTCCCGGCTTCTCGTAAAGGCGGCGGCCGGTTACAGTCAGAGGGGAACCATGTTTGCGACTGTACCGCGTAATCACCTCCAGACCCGCCGCCCGCGCCCGCCCGGCGACGCTTTTCACGAGCGAGAGCGGCTAATGCATTTGCACACACTAAACATCTTGAACGCATAATTACAGGCTGCAGACGGGCCGGACAATAAAATATCTCGGCTCGATATTTTTGGAAGCCTTTTGCGACTGTGCCTGGAATAAATAACCGCTCTCTAGGTCCTCAGCCATCTAACGGCAGCCACCCTTCTTTCAGAACACCCCCACTCCTTCGCCCTGTGCTTTTGAGAAACGCGGGTGGGGGTGGGCTGGGGCTGGGGGTGGGGGCAGCACCCGAGGGAGGGGGCGGCTGCCTGGAGGGGTCTCTAGGCCGCCAGGCTCGGCTGCAGGGTGCGCCTGGACAGCGGTGACTGGGATAAGACTGCTAGCCCCAGAGGCCTTTTTCCTCTTTAGAGGGAGGAAAGTGGGGCCCTCTAGGCTCCACAGCCTCTGGGCACAGCGGCCTCCCCATGGTCTCCCCACTCAAAGGCTGAAGGGTTTGAGGACAGCTGCCTCACAGCCATCCTGAGAAGAGCATCTGCAGCCTGAGCTGGTCCCCGCTCCCTAAGAAAGCTGCTGGAGAGGAAGGAGCTCCCCGTGGAAGCCGCTAGACTCGGGGGGAGGGTGCGGGGAGGGCTCCTTTTCACCCCCAGGGCCGGGCCGGGCTAGCTGCCCTTGAGTCTTAGCTGCCTCGTCGGGGAAAATGGAGACGATTATAACAACCTCGGGACCTACTTTGCAGGTCGTTATGAGGAAGCACTTTAAAATTTTTTTATTGCCATATAACTTACATATAGCAAAGCATAAAAATCGTAAGCACCCAGCTCGCTGGATTTTTATATGTGTGTGCACTCGTGTAACTACTACCCAGGTCCTGAGAGAGCATTCCCAGCCCCAAAAGGCCCCCCGAAGAAGCCCTTTTAACACTAACTTTAGTCAGTGGTCACATTATCTCTAACCCAAGTGAGTCAGGACCCCAGTCGAGTGTGTGGAACTTCTTGAAACTCGGGGACAAGCATTGACACAGCAGATACACATAAAAACGATTTGCTATTCACACCGCGGCTAGGGCTGTGGAACTCTAATCTGAAGGAGCAGGTAAGGGCCTCCTCTATAAACCCTCAGGTGCCCAGGGCTTGGGGGGGTGGGGGGTGGGGAATGGAAGATTAGGTTTTGCCCTAGCCCGTTTTGTTCAGTGGGTAGAGCAGAACGTCCGCCTGCAGACTGAAGGGTCCATTCTGGTCAAGAGCACATGCCCGGGTTGCAGGCTTGATCCCCAGTAGGGGGCGTGCGGGAGGCAGCGGATCAACGATTGTCATCAGAGATGTTTTTGTCCCTCTCCCTCTCCCTTCCTCTCTGAAATCAATAAAAATATATTTTTTAAAAGAAGATCAGGCTGCAATTCCTTCTGAGACAATGGAGTTCTCCTGTTGCTGTGAGTGGGTGGGGATTTTACAGACAGGGCTGGCATGTTCATCTCCAGGTTAGGGCCAGCCCAGCAGAGAACGGCCTGAGAACCCCTCCCAGGAGATGGGAATCTGACTGCACAGCCTGTAAGTTTGGGGTGTCTTATTTCAGGGACTCCCCAGAATCCAGGTCTGATTTGATGTGTGGACGGAATTTCCCAAAGGGATGTTTGGCCCTGAGCCAAATGGGCCACTCTATTTTGTGCAAAGTGTTGCTTCGATGGCTAACACATGAAATTGGCACATAGTATAAACAATACAAAAGAATTTATAGCAAAAAGCGAATTCTCTACTGGACCCGCTGACCCTCAGTTCTCCCCAGAGGAAGCCACTTCTACTGATGACGTGTGGAGCCTTCCAGCCTCTGTGCACATCCCCTGTTTAAGAGCACACGGTAGCCCTCACTCTGCATGCTGCCTTGGCCGTGGATTGTAAATAACTGCCCAAGACGATTCTCCATGATGACTATATTGCTTCAGACAATTATGTCCAGCCCTGGCGAGTCAGCCAAGCTGAAATTTAGACTGACCTGGTATGTCCTCGCACAGGGCAGGGTCACTACAGCCTGGGTTTTCGATGCTGACCTCCCTCAAACGGGCTGACTTGGCTGCACTGTCATTGCCAGCAATTCCCCCACCCCTCCTTGGGCAACCTGGGGGAAATAATCAAGGCTCTGACCATGACTTTGGATCTACAACCATTCTCTCTCTGGAGTCAGGGGAAATTGGAAGGGCCTCTTGGAATTTTTAACTATTCTGTCTAGTAGCTATAAAAACTGCGCAGGTCATTAGCCCACCCTGGGTGTCTGCCTCCGACCCTACTTCCTCAGTCCTCTTTGGAGCTGGATGGGATGGCCCGGTGCTGGCCCCCACCAGCCTGGGCAGGGGCGGGAGGGCACAGTGGGAGCCGTGGCCCCAGACTTCGGGCCCCCGCAGTGTCCGCCAGGAGACGACAGAGGAAACGCGTTTACCACCTGGGTGACCTTGACTGCTGCCGATTAAAGTTTAATCCGAGGTGTGGACTCGGCCTTGCTATGTTATTTAAACACATCAAAGGTCATAAAAAGATTCCAATGGTGAGAGTGGTCCCGACGCAGGCCCGCGGGGAGCCAGAGTTTGATTCCGGCGGATTTCCAGAGCCAGGATTTAGAGTGCGGGGCGAGGAGGGGGCCGAAAAAAAGAAAACTGCTTTCCCAACAGAACACCACACTTCCAAAAGCAGCGGGGGAAACCGAGTCTCGGGCACGGGGAGCTGAGAGCCCCTGCAATTCTGGGAAGACATCTAGTGGGAAGAGGATGGAACTGCAGCACCCTCTGCCTCTGGCTGCGGTCCGGAAGCCTCCGGATGGGGTGGGCATGGGAGGGCGCAGAGCAAAGGCCCCGCTCCCCCTGCTTCCCCTGCTTCCCCTGCCGCCCCTTCGCAGCACGGCCCGGCTTGAAGATCTCAGGGCCCAGAGCGACTTCCTCCGGGAGGGCAAAGGTCCAGCTCTCTCAGGTTGAGGAACTGGTAGGCCAGCTGAGGGCCCAGGGGCCCAGGAACCCGGGATCCTCCTCCAAATCGCCCTGGGCTTCCTGAACCCAGAGCAGGCGGAGTCCTGGAGCGGCCACATGAGGGTTCTCCTGAGGGTCCTGAGTCACCCTGGGGACCAAGAGATCACCGCAGACATCCAGGGGAGACCGGAAGACCCCTCGCCACCTGCCGGCTGGTGTGGGCCAGGTGCACTGCAGACCTGGAGCCGGCTTCCCAGGGACTGCAGGCGGGATTTTCGCCCATCTCCGTCGTGGGGCCATCGGGCCTTGCCCTGCCCGCTTGCTCTTGCCCAGGCTACCTAATTTCTCTGAGCCCTGGCGTCTCTCAGGACCCTGGGGAAGGAGCCCCACGTGTGGAATGCTGTCTCTTACCTCAGCTCTCTCTGCAGCACCAGCGCCTCTTTCTAACCCGAAGGCAGCCGAAAAGACAGGCGGTCTCCCTGCCGGCTTCCCCATCTGCCTCGGAACTGCCAGTCGCAGCCTCTCTCCTGGCGCCTCTCACCTGCACACAGCGGGTCTCCCTCCTCTGGGCCTCCTGGGTGACCACTGGGGCTGGGGCTGTTTCCCGTCTTGTTCCATCTATTGCATCATCCTGGGAGAAAGAGCAGCACTGGGAAGCCAAGGGATACATATGGGTCACATTCGGTGCGGGAATCCCAGGAGCCCCCGCTGAGCCCCAGCAGTGGGCCTGCAGCTCTCCTGGTGGAGGGCCCTCTGGGGTGGGGGCTGCAGGGGACAGCGATGACTGCTGAGAGTTCCCTCTGTAGGAGGAACCAGCCTCAGGCTCAGCCCACGGCTGTCACAAATGTCCTCCCCCTCCTCCTTTTGCCCATCACGATGCTTTCCCCACACCTACTCACACTCTAGGCTTGGCCCCTCCCTGATTTTCAAAGGCGAGCTCATGAGCCCTCATTTTTTGGCTTTCTGTTATCCTCTGACCACTCTTCTACCCGCCCCCAACACACACACACACACAACACCCTGAAAGTAACTGGAAATAGTGGATGTGGCCATTCTGGGCAAATGCCTGAAGCCCAAGATGTTTAGTAAGACCTATCACACACCGAAGCCCATCCCCAAAGGGACATAAGGTTGTGGCCCCTTCTGCCCACTCCTCTTTGTCACCTCTCAGCTGGGGTGACTCTTGTCCCACAGGTGGGCAGGCTCCCTAGCTGTTATTGAGTCTCGTCTAGACCGCAGGATCAGTGGCGTGTGGGGATGAGAGGAAGCCGGCAGCGGTGTTAGGCAGCTTGAACTTTGGGGAATGGAAAGCTGAGCTTTGGATTCTGTAGGAGATGAACCTGAGATCCACGGGCCTGGAGTAGTCAGGGTCTCACAGGCGCTCAATGGGCTGATGCGCATGCCTGGAGCACAGCTGGCCCCCTCGCTTCCCTACGCCAGCACACAGCACCCAGGAAGTGCCCTCCCTGCCCACCTCGCTAAGCCAGCATCGGAGCCAGCCAGCTCTGCTCCGCGGCCGTCTCAGGCCTGTGGGAACGTCTACTCCTCGGGGTGACAAACGAGTCTGCTTGCTCTCAATGACATCAAATTACTTTGCACCAGCCAAGGGTCCCATGACCCGACATAACCCCACATTAGGTCCTAGAAATGTAGAGAAATATGGCCTTTTTAAACGTGGCTGAGGGCACGTAATTGCTAGCAGGCTCCATTGGTTGTCCCCAGTCGGGCTCCAGCCCTGTGCCGGGACAGCTGACAGCAGCCAGAATGCCTTGTGTGGGTTCTCTGTGGGCGGAAGCTCAAGCCCACATTGAATCCTGGACTCCGAACGGTTTCTCACGTCACGGATGCTTGTTGTGCCGTTAAAGAAGTCACTGGGAGGCTTGCAGGCTTCTCCAGCGAACAGGCTTCCGCAGAGAAGGAGTGTCTGCAGAGCTTTCAAACCAGGCCTGCCGTGGGCTGCCCTGGCTTCCCTTTGTGTTGGGAATGACGCTTTCCCTGCTTCTTATTTGTCGCCTTGCCACCCCTCCCTTCCTCTGTGTCTCCCAGCTTCTCTGTGATGGCATCACCTCACTTCTGCAGTCCCCAGCCTGGCCCTGACCAGAACCCTGTGGTGACCTCCATCCTGGAGTCAGGAGATGACAGTCGTTGGAAGAAGTGGCTGTGCCCAAAGCCCCGGTAGGGACCCATCTTGCTGATGCCCCTCAGGCTGCATGGCAGGGACTCCCGGGGCTCCTGCCGTGGGAATTGTTCCAGAGTGATAGCAGCTCCCTGCACGTTCCTCTCCTGTTTACTCTACACACGCCTTAGGAGTGTAGCCAAATAGCTCTTTTCTAACAGGATGAGCGGCTGCATTAGCACATCTGAGCATAAGGGCATCCCAGGTATTTAACAATGCCTCAAAAAAGGGGGGGAGAGTGATTAAGGAACCATAAACCATCCAAATGCAAAATAGCCCAACATTTGGCTTCCGAAAGGCTGACAAATATTATCCTCTCAGACGAGTGGGGCTCGAACTTACGAAGGGGGTGGGACCGGTCAGACCCAATGGTTCGCTACTTTTCACTTTCGCCTTTTTGCTTTCTAACATTGCCAAGGCTTTTCGTTAAACCACATGTCAGAATCTGCTGGGGAGGATTATACTCATTGTCAATCAGACCACTGAATTAAAACAAAGTAAACCACAATGATTTTATTTATTTATTTTTTTAAATCCTATTACCGTTGAGGAGATTTTAAGGAAGTACACTGCATTGCATTTCTTTTTGGGCACTGTGGTGGCTGTGAATGCTGACAATCGCTCCCTCCCTGGCTCACTCATTAGAAACCTCTCTGTGATGTCCAGCAGGGGAAGAGGAGTGCTGAAACACCGCACTGCCACTGTCCAACAGTGAGCGAGCCACACGGGAAGGACTGAGCCATGGTTTCCATCTCTCCCCCACACCCTGATGCAGCAGCAGAAATCCCCTATGAAAGGATGGCACACCGGAGGGTAGCATGAGTTTCCCTGTATGTGTATTTGAGAAAGAAGAGACATACAATTTCCAGAAAGATGCCTCACCCCCAACGCCCCCTTTTGTCCAGATCCCCTTGGGGTGGACCCTGAAATTCTCTCTAGACTGTGATCAGAACAATTCAAGTTCAAACACACTGACCTCTTACCCTCAGCATAGGAAGGATTCCTTTTTATGGAGCCATCTTGCTCAACCTTGAAGTGTATCCTCAAAACTCTGGTTGAGAATGGAATGATTCGGCTCCCAGCTAGAATGTTTTCTAAAATACTTCTCAAAAAGTGGACGTGGGTGATGAAACTCGAAAGACAAAGTGGTAACCGTGGGAGTTGGGTATATAGGGGTTCATTCGACTTTTGCGTGCATTTGGACAATTCCATAATAAAGATATTTTGTAAGTGCTGTGTTAGGCAAAGGTGGAAAAATTATCCCTGCCCGGAGGCTCAAATAAAAGCACAGTCCAGTTGGGTAGCACCTGGAGGTACCCGCTTAACCTTGTTTCTCAAGAACGGAAAGCGACCTCGCTCCCTTTTCATTTCCCCGGGATCAGCCGGCCGTCCCCACGCTTTCTTTCCGGCAATCTCCCTTTCCCAGCCCATAAACTGAGCATCCAAACCCGAGGCTGGGGGGCTGATTAACGGAGCTTCCGTGCTCAGCTCCTCGGACCAGAGTGCAAATGCCCATAAAAACTAATATCAAAAGTTTTTATTGAGCTGCTTCGTTTCCCTGAGCCTTGGGCTGAGCGGGGCCCGCAGCAACGGGACAAAGGCGCTGTGACTGCGCCCTGAGCAGCGTCCGCACCCCATCGGCTCCGCGCCGGGCCCCGGAGCCAGCCAGAGCTTCTGGGGAGAACACCCGCACCAGGTAAATGCCCGTCGGGGCTCGCCCGGCCCTGGGGACAGGTGTACTTACACCGCCGCTTGGGGAGGGGACGGGGAGTGGGAGGAAATATCAGACTGGGCAGGAAGACGCCAGCCACCCCAAGTATGTCACCAGGCTGGTCCGACAGGGTGAACTATTTCTCCCTCGGACTGATGCCTGGGTTTCACCCACGAGACGCTGGGTGTCGTTTCCACGGAGTGTGGGCACTGGACGTGTGAATCTGCGTGTGCACGTCGAGGCACACACGTTGTGGTGACAGCGTGGAACGCGCTGGGGCCAGTGGGCGCACACCTCCGTGTTCTGTTCTGACTCCCCTTCCCCGGGGCTGCGCTGGTGAGTTTCCCTCCTTCCGTGGCTCTCAGCGTTAAGAATTCGCAACCGGCTGGGGGACGTGGGGGTGGGGGGAGGGCATTAGGGTTTGAGGAGAGAGGGACTCACGCGGGCCCAGGCGCCTGGCTGCTGCACCGGTGTCTCCGCGGGAAAAGCCGGGGCTCGGCGGGCCGGCCTTAGCCTACAGCCCCAGTTCCTTCAGAGGCTCCACCATCTTCAGTTTATCTGCTGACACAATGAATCCCAAGCCCGGCTGCTTTCCTGCTTGGTGGCGGGCGGGAGGCTCCGACGAGGATGGGGGTGGAGGCCGCCCTGCGCTCTCCCCGTGCCCCGGGCCCAGTGACGGGGAGCTCACTCCCTGGGGGGCGTGGGTCCGAGTCCAGCGGCCAGCTGAGATCTTCGAGAAGGCGATTCCCCCTTCGGGGCGAGCGCTGCCCCAGGTGCCCCTGCCTCCGGCGCTTGCTCTGGTCTTTTGACCGGAGGCTGTGTGTCCAGGTCCAGTCCGGGGCAGAGCAGCAGCGGGCCCGTCGGGGCAGGCAGCGCTCCCTCACCATCACCACCGCCGGCGGACTCACCCAGGCCTCCCTGAGCCCTCGGGCAGGCGGCCAGTCTCAGAGGCGAGAAGGCGCCCCGCATCCAATTTGCGCCAAACGGGGAGGGGGTGTGTGTGGGTGCGCTGGCTGGCCTTGCGCAGAGGTGGCTGCTCCTCAGAGGAGCTGGGGTGGGGGGCGTCCCTCTCCCTGCTCAGGGACTTTCTGAGAACAACACTGCAACTGAGGTCTTCCCTGGGCTCCTGCCACCTCCTTTCCGGGGCGCTGTGCACCAGTGTCCTGGCAGGCCTGGCAGGCCTGGCACTGAAGGACCCCCTCCCCCCCCTCAATCTGGAGAGCTGCTCCTCCCCAAACTTGCTGTCCTCAAAATCCACGGAGCGAGGAGATCTGAATGGCCAAGTGCTGTGTGTGGGGGTCTCCCTGGAGCCTGCACTTCCATTTTCACTGTTAGCTTCGGGTCACCATGGAGCCAGATGATTTCCCAGAGCCCAAAACTGTCCCCACAGCCTTGGGCCTTTTGCTGCTTCATTAAGGCTTCAAATGCGCAAAAATCTAGAACCAAAGCTTGAGCCAGTGACTCAGGACAAGCCATTGCCCTGCCCGCTGACCAGCTTCAGCTCAGGTCTCTTCAGAACTTACCCTTTCTCCTTAAAAAAAATAAAATAAAAAAAGTGCAGCTTTCACCCGGTGGGAATAAGGGTGGGGAAACCCACAAAGCCCACTGCGACCAGAATGGCCCTCCTCTTGTCTCTTCCTCAGGTGGGCTGGCGGGCTGCAGATTCCGGGTTCTTTCCTGTCCAGTTGTTTTCCCCCAAATCTCTCTTTCTAAGCTAGCCTCGGCCTCTCTGCTATTTCCCCCTCCATATCTTCCTTCCTTGGCCATTATCTCTGCAGCCCCACCCCTCCTGCCGTGGGAGAGAGAGGGTTAAGATGTTCTGCAAATGCCGCTGGCTCGTAAAGCTGCTTGGATACATTAGAAACACATGAATATCTTGAAATACAAAGTGTCTTTAAAACCAACCGAGGAATGTTTATCCTAATGCTGGATGGATGCAGAGGAAGAGTGCCAGGGAGCAGTGCTGACAGCCTCCTCCCAGCTAGAGTGAGAGCAGGTAAATTTCATTTGCTAGTGAAAATCAAACTCGATTAAACCCCCTTCTCCTTTGTCCTTTTCTCCTCTAACCTGGAGAGCCCAGCTCGCCATGGCCCGGGCTGGTAAGGAGTCCCCCACCGTCTCCCCTCTCCCCCAAAAACAGCCAAGATCTCTTTCTTCAGAAGGAGGCTCCAGGATAGCGAGGCCCACAGGCACCCTGGCTGGCCCTAAGAGGCTAGAAGCCATGCCTGCCAAGGGTCTGGCCCCTGGAACAAAGGCCAAGCCCCTGGCCGGCCACCACCCTCCCATCTGGCCCCTGCTGCCTAGTCAGGGCCCCCTTGGGGGACATCAGGGCGCACCTCCACCCCTGCCACCCTCTTGCTCAAGGGGCTACTTCCTCCCTCCGATCCCATTGGGTGCCCGGGCTTCCTTAACCCAGCTCACAAAGGGATAAAATGGTTATTGCCAGGATTCAAGTGGAGAGCACCTCTCTGCAATCCCATAGGAATTCCTGACCGAGTCTAGTAGACACCGAAAAACAGAAACAGAAACAGAAAAACGGAGGGTCAGGACCAGCTAGCTGAGCAGGCAAGAATCTGGATCTTGCTGCTGGGAAAAAGAAGAAGTGCGCCAGGGTCTGTGCCCGCTTCCCAGGGCACACTCCCGTTCTTCGTTGCCCTGCCACCTTCCTTTTTCCACAGCAGGTCAGTGTGGTGGCTGCCGGGAGGGCTAAGAGGCTAAGAGATGGTGGTGGGAACCATTCACAAATCTCTTACGCCCCCGGACAAAGGACAAGAAGGGGAGAGAACGAGATTTTCTTGCTTCAAAGTGGGTAGAAATCCTAGAAGCTGAGACCCAGAATTATTCACGGAGCTCATTCACATTCTATAAACCAACCCCACGGGTGAGTGGCTACAACTCTCTATCTAAGGGAGCCTGCAGACTGTTAAAAACAGTGACGGCATGCCAGGACGCCATGGACTTGCCTGATAGAACAATCATTTCATATATTGAGATCCAAGACAGGAAGGGAAGGACCACAGATTGCCTCCCTCCAAGTAACCATGTCTGGAGAGTGTTTGAAAGTTGATAGAGAACTAAGAAACGATCGGATAACTTGATCACTAAAGAGCCACCACAAAGCTCAATAAATAATTCAGACTGGAAGCCCTACCATGGCGGGAGGGGGGGGGCACCATGAAGGGACAAAAGCCTAATTTGAGATGCAACCCAAAGCTTTTCCCGGAGAGCGCCGTCCCTCCCAGACAAACCTGCTCGCTCGGGCTCCTCAGCATCTTGTCTCACCATTTTTGGTGAGGAGAGACCCAGTCGACTTTGGCAGTCTGTGGAGCTGGGGCCCTTCCTCTGCACGCAGGGCTCGGTCTCCGGTGAAGTGGGGAGAGGGATTGAGGAATGTGGAGCTGGCCTTGGCCTTGGCCGCTGCGTGCACCGGCAGCTGCGCCATGGCCAGAGGTGAGCTGGCACAGGCGCCGGCTTGGTGGGGGCTCCCCGAGCTGTGTTTTCGTTATTCCAGGTCTGGCTAGAAAACAGAAGAGGCTTGAAGCTTGCGCCAAGAGCAGGGCGGAGGCAGAGAAGAAGAGTCTGTAAACACGGCCCGGAAAAACTCCACAAAGGCAGCAAAAACTGCTCCATAACCAAACAGAGCCAGAAACAGGAATTGCAAAAGAAAAGAGTCAAGAGTGAGGGGAGATGGGCGGTGGGCCTCTCACAGCTGCCTGGGTATCCAGGCTTGCATGGCAGGTCTCAGATTGGCTAGACTGCAACTTTCAACTTGACCTTGGCCTCCAGCCCTGTCTGCCCCGTATGTAAAATAGCCCTCAAGTCGTCAGGAACTGGGGCCTTGAACCCTACCCTGCCTCTTTGTCACCGTGAGTTTTACTGTGCCACTTGGAGGAAGGAAGCGGGGAAAACAGGCCCCGGAAAGTAACACAAAAATCTGGTCCCTGCAGAGGCCGGTGTTCTAGTCTGCAAATGGACAGACAGGGAGGAGGTAAACTGGGGGCAAATCAATATTTACCCGGAGCTAAGGCAGCAGGGAAAGGACACACTGGTTGTGTGTATGGTGAAGGGGGTGGGAGGGGGGGTCACAGAAGGTTTTATTGGGCAGCACTTACATTGGTCCGGGCAAACCTGGAGATCAGAATGGATAAAAGCCGGGGCCCAGCCTTCTTGGTCTGGACCTTGCAGGAAGACCAGGAGCCTTCGAGAGCAGAGAGGCGGGATGGGAGTGGGGTCGCAGGGGCTGGGGATATTCCAAGTGCCCTGAGTTTAGGGCTGAGTCTGCAAGCTGGGATCAGACGGCAGGTCCAAGCCTGGCAGCTCACCAGCCCACTTGGGGTGGAAGGGATTGTAGCCCTCTGACACCCCTAAGTTCCTGTGGAATGCGCCCACTTTCACTTTGAATGCATGTTCCCCTTCTGGGCTTCTGACCAGATCACAGCCTCGGAAACAGAAGCGAAGCACGTGCTTCCCAAGCGACAAGACCCCCAGAATTCCTCACCAAATTATGGCGGCTGCTTGGCTCTTCGGGCACCAACTTCCCACCGGGCCCTCAGAAAGGGGTCTCATTCCCCAGGCACAGAGGGGGAGGCTTCTCCTGCTGCTCCTTGGATGCAGGAGGACTGGGCACTCCGCGTGATGGAAACAGTGTTCTCAATCCTACTTGGAGGGAAGGCATGAAGAGCCCCCTTTTCCTGTCCCAGCACAGAGTGAGCTAAGGAGTGCCCAGGTACCTGGCGAATCAGCTCCTGCCCAGGCTCTGTGAAGTTCATTCAGGCCTCAGAAGGGGCGCTCTTTTGAGTCCCAGCCAGCACCCCACGAGCCTGCTTCTTTTCAACTCCTTCCAGGACTGGCCAGCTTGGCTGGAGGCGTGGGGGCCCTGGAGAACGGGCACACAAATTTCTCTCCCCGCCTCACAGTCTCTGGAGAAGGAAGAGTTGTTACTGGTGCCGAGTGAGGAACGGCCTGTATACATACGTGTGAATGTGTGGTCAGGGTGCACTGGACTGTGTGTCGGTGTGGATGTGATGGGTCATTCTGAGTGTGAGTGCACGAGATTGCCCGCCGACACTGTGGTCAAGGAAGGGGAAGGAGCTCCTAAGTGCAGTCCAAGCTTCCCAGTGGAATGTCCTGGGACTCAGGAGCCAGGCGCATCCGCCACCGCCCAGCCACTGTTTCCCTGGAAAGAGGGCCAAATCGCCAAGCTCTCGAAGCGGAAAGCGCTGGTGTCCATGAAAGACGCGGAGATACCTGAAAAGAAAGCAGCGCCTGCGGCCCCAAGAAACGCCCTGCCTGGCCTGTGCCTCGCTCCGCCGCCATCCCCAGACCGCGCAGGTTTACCTGACCTGTCCCCACCGCCTCAGCTCGCAACCCAACAGCACGTCCCTGCCCCTTCCCCGCCTCACACGGCTCTGGGCCCCACTGGGATAAGGGAAAGGAAGCGGAGCGGCGAGGAGGCCGCCCTTCCCTCTCTCCTGCACCGCCCGCCCGCCCGCGGCGCCGGCCTCTCCCCTGGGTGAATGGTGCCCGGCCGCTGGCGCTGGGGACCTCGCGGGCGGCGGCGGGGACCGCGGGTGCACCGCGCAGGGCCAGGGCAGGAGCCGCCCGCTTTGCATACGCCGTGGGCGGAGCGGAGGGGGGCGGGCCAATGGGCGGCCGCCTGGCGCGACCCCGCGGGGCGCGATCCGCCCCCCTCGCTCGGGCCCCGGCCCCGCGCGGCGCGCTCTTCACTTCTTGGGGGCTTTTTAAAACAGCGCCACTGGGGTCTTCTCCATGCGGCTCGGGCTATGACAGCCTCCGTGCTCCTCCACCCCCGCTGGATCGAGCCCACCGTCATGTTTCTCTACGACAACGGCGGCGGCCTCGTGGCCGACGAGCTCAACAAGAACATGGAAGGGGCGGCGGCGGCGGCGGCGGCAGCGGCGGCGGCGGCAGCAGCCGGGGCCGGGGGCGGGGGCTTCCCCCACCCGGCAGCCGCGGCCGCGGGGGGCAACTTCTCGGTGGCGGCGGCGGCGGCGGCAGCTGCTGCCGCCGCGGCCAACCAGTGCCGCAACCTGATGGCGCACCCGGCGCCCTTGGCACCCGGCGCCGCGGCCGCCTACAGCAGCGCGCCCGGGGAGGCGCCCCCGTCGGCCGCCGCCGCAGCCGCCGCCGCCGCCGCCGCTGCCGCAGCGGCCGCGGCTGCCTCGTCCTCGGGAGGGCCCGGCCCGGCGGGCCCGGCGGGAGCCGAGGCGGCCAAGCAGTGCAGTCCCTGCTCAGCGGCGGCGCAGAGCTCGTCGGGGCCCGCGGCGCTGCCCTACGGCTATTTCGGCAGCGGCTACTACCCGTGCGCCCGTATGGGCCCGCACCCCAACGCCATCAAGTCGTGCGCGCAGCCCGCCTCGGCCGCCGCCGCCGCCTTCGCGGACAAGTACATGGATACCGCCGGCCCGGCGGCCGAGGAGTTCAGCTCCCGCGCTAAGGAGTTCGCCTTCTACCACCAGGGTTACGCGCCCGGGCCTTACCACCACCACCAGCCCGTGCCTGGCTACCTGGATATGCCGGTGGTGCCTGGCCTCGGGGGGCCTGGCGAGTCTCGCCACGAACCCCTGGGTCTTCCCATGGAAAGCTACCAGCCCTGGGCGCTGCCCAACGGCTGGAACGGCCAAATGTACTGCCCCAAAGAGCAGGCGCAGCCTCCCCACCTCTGGAAGTCCACTCTGCCCGGTAAATGGCGCCCCCCCTTCTCAGCTCTGGTCCTCCGGCTCTGCTCCAGCTTCTCCTCCGCTTGCTCCCGGGCCACCCTGGGACCCCGCTGCTGTCTCTCCCTGACCTGCCCTTGCGGCGGCGCCCGACCCCGCTGACTGGCGCTGCGCATACCGCCCTTGAGTGGGACTGGCTCCTGGCTCTCCCTGGGTGAGGGAAGGGTGGAATAACTTATTGGGACCCAGGCTGCTTTCCTTCTCCCTTTGTGCCCCGCCCTCCCCAGCCCTTGACATCGACTTAAAGCTGGGAAATTGACCTGGAAACGGTTTACTAAATTACCCGTATTCCATGCTCTCAGAAAGGGGTTCATTGTAGAAGCATCAAGTGTTAGGGGCTGGGGGATACAGAGAGGAGCTAGGCGTCGAACTGCTGTCCCCTTAGCCCAGTGCTGTGGTGTGGGCCTGTAGGCCAGCCGATCAAGGGAACCCTGGCGCGCTGCTGGCCTGGCTGGGACGCTCATTGGAGTCCTGGGCAATTAATTCCATTT
The DNA here is from genome assembly GCA_026230045.1 of Corynorhinus townsendii. NCBI lineage: Eukaryota > Metazoa > Chordata > Mammalia > Chiroptera > Vespertilionidae > Corynorhinus > Corynorhinus townsendii. The sequence goes on along the minus strand of JAPDVU010000004.1, from coordinate 175,810,377 downwards.
CAGTGCAGAACTAATCACTCTCCCCACTGACCCTCCAGGTTTGGGCAAAAGACTGGATTTGCAGCGCGTGGCAAAGAGTAGCCCCGCGCTGCAAAGCGGAGAGCTCAGATCAAGCTGTCCCCTGTGTCCTGGTCCGCGTCCCCTGTGTCCTGGTCCGCGTCCCCTGTGTAACTTGCCTTCTCCCCTGTCTTCCAGACGTGGTCTCTCATCCCTCAGACGCCAGCTCCTACAGGCGGGGGAGGAAGAAGCGCGTCCCTTACACCAAGGTGCAATTAAAAGAACTCGAACGGGAATACGCTACAAACAAATTCATTACCAAGGACAAACGGAGGCGTATATCGGCCACCACGAACCTCTCCGAGCGGCAGGTTACAATCTGGTTCCAGAACAGGAGGGTCAAAGAGAAAAAAGTCATCAACAAACTGAAGACCACTAGTTAATGGATTAAAAGTGGAGAAAGAAGGCAACTTGGAGAAATGCTTCGGAACTCATTGCTTTGCCCAGATCATGATTATAATGCTTAATAATAATTGAAGAATGGGAAAGAGAAAGAGAGACACTGGCATTTCGCTTTCCTGAGGGGGGACTCTCTTTCTCCTTGGTGGAATCAACTATTTTAAAACTTTAAGCAATGGTAAAGACTGCCAGTTCTTCCGCCTACCCCACCAGACCATTAAATGACAAACTCTGGTGTCAAATGTCAACCCCCAAATATGCATTTTCAGATAAATTACGCATTTACCGAAACCTTGTAAGTATTTATGTGACCGTTATGTTTCAGGACATTGTGTTGTACGGCACTAATCCGAAAACTGGTTACAAAAGCAAGAGGCTGTTGTAAACATCTGCTTGTCCTTCGCCATCACCATCCCCTTTGCATGTTAAGTGACGGCTCAGGTAAATCTTCGTGGAAACCCTGCCAGTGTTGTGTATTCTGCAGAACACGTCGTGTACAGATTTAGAGGGGGGAAGAGAAGAAGGTACTGACATAAAGGCTGTGGACTATTTTCTGTGAAGGGAGACAGGGAGAGGACGCTCCTCCAAGGATCACTTGTCTTGGTAGTAATACAACCAGCAGCCCCAAGTTGGGACTGTCCTTCTGATAATAATCTTCATTGGCTTATAGCAAGCATACTTTGTAGTATTTCGGCTCTGTTTTCTGCCCTCATATAATTTACTTTCCAAAGGATTTGACCTCATTTTTTAAAAAAATATTTAAAACATCAGACAATTCACAGAATTCACTTTATGTCAGATCTCGAGATCTAAGAGGTGCCACCCGAACATGGTGGACTTTGTTTTAAACATAATTAATTTTTTTCCCCATTTAAATGGCTGTTTCCCAATATTTGCTAAAGATATTGCGGAAGAAATTATTTTTCTTTTTTGGAACCCTTGGAATGAAAATCCATTACCCCAAACCATTTAGATGTTTACATTCTATATGGTGATCTGTTAAGGGATTCATATTTTCCCCTTGTTTATTGTGTTACGAAACCGCGTTAGCAAGTTTAGGAATTCATCCTCACGGCACACTTTTAATCAAGCAGTTATTTCAGCCAGCACAGCCGTTTGTTCCTATTCACTATAACATGCTACCTTGTAAATAAAGACACTCCGCACACTGTGACAATGTATTTGTGCACCTGCTTTCCAAATATTTCAACCGAAAATAGTAATGACGGAAACCTTAGACCTGTAGACAGTGCTATAGTGGTGTTAATTGTGTTAATAAAGCAGTCACTGCCATTACAATCTGAAGGAAATACTCATTATTTTCCCATGCTAAATGTGCACAGCACAGACAGAAAAGGAGCAGGTTTGTCCTACACAAACCGAGGACCATTCTTTTCTGTTTAGCTTTCACCCCCCCCCCCTGCAATTTTTTAAGCAAAGGGAGAAATCCCTTATAACCAAGAACCTAAAATTTTAGAAACGTGCTTCAACAAGGTTAAAATGCCACGGATTCTGAAAGGGAGAAAAAAGAAAGGAGGAAGAGATAGTGTACATTCTCAGGCCCCGTGCAGAAAATGAAAACCAGTTGTTGAGTATCAGCGGTACCAAGCTGTCGTATTTTAAGATCTGCTGTTGGGTCTGCATGCGTCGGAGAGGGCAGGTTTTGATATTGGTTGAAATGACAGGACTAGGAAAGGCCTTAAACCTTGACCTTGACGAAAAAAGACAATTTGTGACCTTGACTTTTGACAGCTCATGAATTGGCCTAGGCTGGATTAGTAGATCAAGGGCGCCACCTGGCGTTGACAAGCTTCCTTGTAATTCTTCAGCTTCAAGGGAATCAAAAGGTCTTACCTTCTTGACTCCTTTGAGATTTAGTGCTCATTTCTTTGGCTCCAGATGGAGCAAATTTGAATATATGTAAGTTATACATGTGTCTGTACATATGTGAATATAGATCATATATGTGTATACATATATGCCTACCAGTGCTTGTATATATATATATATATTTGTAGAATCTGTACAGATATAGTATCATTAATTGCTGATGACCTGAGATGTTGTAATTTAAGGTAATTTCTAGAGTTGAGGTGCAAAATGTCCTTTACATGATGAAGTTTTCTCCTTTTCTTTCATGGCTAAGTTCAAGTTGTTTTCGTAGTCACTTGCTCTGCGTCAGACTTCTGCAGATCTCCTTTAAAGCTGTACATTTTTGTTACAATCTAAGAGGTGTTCTTAAATAGCCATTATTTTCCGGCCCTCACCCTCCAAGGTGGTCTACCATCCTAATTACAGCTAGAGGGGAGACTATATGGCAAATAAAAAGGTTCAGATGCCTCACTAACTCTAGAGTTCTAGAGTTACAGTTCAGAAATTCAAAGAAACCCACCTCTTAAGAGGGCAGCATGGAGAGCTTAAAGATCTCATGTCTACAAAATGACCATAATACAGATGCAGGAGGAGAGTTATCCTGGAGAGCTCAGAGCTGGGTGCTGCTCCTGGGAGGTGGGCAATCTTATACTGACGTTTGCAGAGCTGCCATTTGATTTGTGGAAGAAATATATACATTTAATATGAACAACCACCATCAAAACTATAATAATAATAAGTATGATATTTACTACTTCTGACCCCTAACAACACATCAGGGCTGTGGTTAGAGTAATAAATAACACATATGTATGTTTATATATTTATTATACACATACGGTAACGTGTTTTTGTGGAATCCATGCTATGCACATGTGTACTGCAATGTTAGTGGAACCAGGAGCCTTCTGATGCCGAATTTTGAGTTGAGGTTAATTTTATTTTTATGTTAGAAGAACGCCATGGTGGCCAGAAGAACTGCATTCATCATTTTGTGGAAAATCATATTGGTTGGTTTCAAACCTGATGGAAACCTTTCCAACCGGAAGACTTGGAGCTTGTTTATTGATGGAGAATTCTAGAATCTCCGAAGTTGTCCTCAAAAGCAGCATGGTCTTGAAACACACATACGGAAAGGCCTTGTGAAGTGCCATCAGATTTTGCTGCCCTGGGGACTCTACTTGTGGAAACAAATGAAAACGATGCTTCGGACCGCCCTCCCCAAGTTTTGCGCCACAGCCCTCCATTTCTGAATGAGCTGCCACCGTTCCAAAGTAACAACTTTCGCCCCAAGCGTTTAAAGTGGTGGGAAATCCCCCTCAAAACTGGATCACACTGTGTGTTTACAAATAGCTCCAAAGGGGACTCTCCTGTTGACGGGGATGTTTTTCCTTAGAGGTAAGAAATGTTAGGAGCCTCAGGCCTAGGAAGGAGGCCAGCAGCCGCTCTGCCGCGGGATACCGCCCCTTTCCCAAGCCCTCGCCACTGCAGGAACTCTGGGTAAAGTAGTCATTTTTTTCTTCTCTCGCTCTGCAGTTTTTTGAAACTAATGACCGAAGATATTTCAGAGTTTGTTTTTTTTTTAATTACCCCCTCCTCGTTCTAAAATGGTCGTTGATAATGTTGATCTTCCCTAATTCCCCTCTTGTTTAAAATTCCCCGGGATCTACCAGACAACCTGAAGTAAGCCTGGATTATGATGGCTCCCTAATGCCCGCAAATCAATTAGTCTAAACCTTTCGGAAAAAAACTAAAAGAGACATCCAGGAGGATTCCAGCCACCATATAGGGAATGTAACGCCAGACCCCGGGAGAGTGCTGTTGAGTAGCTGATTTGAGTATACTTCTTTAAAGGGAAACTTTCCGAATAAGACATTGTAAATATGCAAACGCCTGGACACTGTTTTCCTTTATTAAGCTAGCAAAGATTTTAAATCCCGCAATGGCCTGTCATATTGCCATTAAAATTTGTACATATGGAACTCAGGGGGTAAAAAAAAAACTCCTACTTTTCCCAGCTGCTCTTAATGTTGTCAAATTTATTAAGGTGTTTTAAGTGGATGATTGTAAAATGTCACTTTTCATTTCACTGCTCTTAATGCCTGATGCAGAGCTGAAGCCATGCATTTAAATTGTGCGGTGTGTTTTTGTTTTTTTGTGTTTTTTTTTTTCCCTGAAAAAAATTTAAGAAAGAATTTTAAAGAAAATCTTAACCTAGTTGAAATGCTTTCTTAAAAATTACGGGGCAGTGCAATGCAGCTGAGGGTGATGGTGCGTGTGCGGGTAGTGACAGCGATTTCACCGTGTAATCTGTGCCGCTTACACCCTGCTGAGTGTGTTTGGTGAAGATGCGGCCTCTCCGGTCCTCTGCGGATTCTTGAGACTTTGAGGCTCGAGGCTCTGAACGGAGACGGGGGCTGCCCGGGGACCGCTCGGCTGCAGCCTCGGTGGGCTCAGAGGCGCCCCTCGGATTCGCGGGCCTCTGAGGAGGAGCCGGCGGGGCTCGCTGATTTACGCGCATTCCTTTCAAGCTGATCGAATGCGGGTCGGCCGCCCAAGACCCGAAGAAGCAGAGAAACGCGCAGCGAGTTGCTCACATGCCATTTTTCCGATGCGAAAAGGCAGCGTCATCCCAGAGGCCGGCGGGGCTTTTTGCCTGGGGTGGGGACGGGCCCACCACACTACGTTTTCACCAGCGGGGCCGCCGGGGGGACGGCAGGCGACGTCCTTCTTTCGGAAAGCACCCACTTTCCCGACCGGCCTGCTTCCGTCCTCGCGCATCTGCCCACCGCCCGCCAAGGCCGAAACGCTGTTCGCTGTTTTCCATTGGCTTTTCCAGGGAAGAAAACAGGCGCTGGCGCAGAAACGGTCTCGGTTAATGCAGGCAAGGCCCTGCCACGGTCCATTTCATGTCTGCACGGCCCCGTGGCCGCTGAGGACCGGGGTCCCCCAGGCCCAGGTTCTGACAAAGGCGCCCCTGAGGCGGGCAAGCCTTGGCGCGCGGCTCTGCGGCGGCGGCGCGGGGCTTCCCGGGTGCGGGGACGCAGCCCCGCGGGGAAGCGCCCCTCGGGGACAGGGTCCAGGCTCCAACCCCTCCACGCTGGTCCCTGAACCCTCTACTCAAAATGGAGGCTCCAACCCTGCCCGGCCGGCCTCGCTGCGGGCTCGCGGGCGCGCCCAGGGCCGCAGGCCGAGGTCCAGGCCCTGGACCCCCAGCCCGCGCCGGCGGACCCGGGGGCGCAGGGCCGCCGCGTGGGGAGTCGCCCGCAGCTGCCGGCTGACGTCACCGCCGCCGAGCGGCCCTTCGCGGGCCTCCCCGGGCGTGATTTGACGAGGAGGAGCCGAGTGAAACGAATGTTTTGTGCGGGTGCACCCTTCCCCGCCCCGCCCTGCCCTCCCCAAGAGAAGCATCGGGTATTTAATCTGCCCCGGCCTTAATTCCTGGCAGCGTGGAAGGTGGACTGCAACGGGAAATAAAACTTGACAGGAGCGTTTTCTCGAAAAGGGGTTCTGAGACGGGCTGAGAAGAAACCGGGTTTTTCTCCACCAAACACTTCCGTTTGCCGAGGAGCCGAGGGGTGGGGTGAGATCCGAGGGGGCGCGAGCGAGCTGGGCGCAGCAGGGCCACGTCGTGGCCCCCCGAGCAGCCAAATCCGGGCGCCCGGGCAGCCGCGGGTCTCCGCCTGGGCCCGGAGGCCGACTCCGGCCTGGCCGCGCCCCGCGCCTCGGCGACGCTCCGCTCGGCCCGCCGCCGCCCGCAGCCCGAGGCCAGGACCCCGCGCGCGCAAAGCTGGCACGACCGGGGGGGGGGGGCGGTTGGCACCCGCAGGAGTCCCTGGCGCTGGCCGAGGGCGGGTGGGGTCCGGCGAGAGAAGAGGGCGCTGGGGAGGGCCTTGGGCTGCTTGGCTTTTTCTAGGAGCCTTTTGGCCTCGGGAGTTGGGGACCGGAGCTCGGGAAGGAGGTGGCAACACTCTGCTGGGGGCTTTGTTCAGGCGGAGGGTCTGCGGACCCTGCGCGAAATGGAGGGGCGATGTGGGTGAGCGGTGCTGCAGGGGAGGATTGTCCAGGCTGCTATTGGGTGGGAGAAGCTGGAAACAGCCGAACCCCCCGCCCCCCCTTCAGCTCAAAGAACGACCTCCCTGTCGGCCTGCAAAGGTCAAGTCCTCCGCGCCATGGCCGCCTCCACGGTCAGGGCCGGTGGCAGCGGCGGCGGCCCCAGGAAGGCGCGGGACGCACAACTGGCCGGCGGCAAGCAGGTTCTGACGGCCTGGGCTCCAGCACTGGGGGCGGGGGTTCTTTCTCTCCATCCCCCCAGCCCTACTGAAAAGTCCCCGCCGCCGCCAGCGGTGGCCCGGGCTATGCCACATGGAGTCCTGGAAGAAGGCTGAGACGGTGAGGCCTAGCCCTGGTGAGAGGCAGCAGCGCCTGCAAGGTGGAGAGATGGAACATGGCTGGATCCGGGTTCTGAGTCCTTAGAGTCCGTAAAAACCAGGGGCGGGTAAGGCCATCAGGTCAACTGGGCCCAGAACAGGATGCGGGAGCAAGGACCCTGCTGGGAGCCTTTCTTGAGGTCCCGCAACCTCAATGCTTGGCAGGCCTTTGGTGAGACCTTGGATGCCTTTCCTCTTCTGCCTAAAATCTGGGCCAAGAAGTGAGGTGCATTTTGCCAAAGGTAAAAACCCCTGATCTCGGGCCCCAAGACCACCTCACTGTGTTCTCGAGGGGTGCAAGCCCCTTCCTTCTGTCATGGCCTGCTGGAAGCAGGTCACCACATCAGGCCTGGCGGTCAGCAAACAGTGCAAGTTTGGTCTGCCGCTGAGCTTGTTGCTCCAGGTGAATCAAAGACTTGTCTTTTTGTCCCCACAGAAAACAGGAAAGCTGGGCTTTATCTCCAGGGCTGCTTGGTGGAGCAGGGCCTCGAGGGGGACACTCGCCACTGCAGAGTCTGCCTGTGGATGGGTCCCATCGCAGAACTGCCTTGCAGGCCATGTGGTGGAGCTCTTAGGGCAGGGCTGGCCTGGCCTGGGGCTCGCCCTTCTCACGTCTGGAATATGAACCATGAATTGTGGCCGGGGAGAAACAGAGGAGCTTGCGGAGCTGTCTCCTGTGGGCTACAGCTGGGGGGACCAAGACTGCAGTGCCAGAGCTGACCTTCTGGTTGGGCCGCCCTCATTTGTCCCCTTTATTGCAGACACAATCAGCTGGGGAAACCCGTTTGAGCCGCAGCTCCAGGGAGAGTGGAAGGCACACGCTGAGAACATGGGCTTTGCCCTTCAAAATCCGCCCCCCCATCCCATTTGTTCCCACTTGGTAGGGGCATATCTCTAATGAGTACACAACAGTAACAATAATAGTTCTTGTCAAAGAAAGTAGCCCTCTTCCTCCCATCAGTTTGGATCCACTAAACTAAATAACAACCAGATTGTTGGGGTGACTGAGGCTTTCAGCCGAGCCCTATGCCCCACCCCTTAGAGGTCAGGAGAAGGACATGGACTTCAGATATTTAGGCACCTCTGATGATTGAACCTGTGGGTCAGAACCAACCAAAAGGTCAAGTTCAAGGCATTACCTGTGTCTGCTCTTTTGGGAAGGGTAGAGGAGCTTGTGGACAGGTGGGGTGCCTTGCCAAGCCAAAGGGATAAATGAACTCCTGCCTCCACCTAGCAATGACAGAAAGGAGTCTCCTGCTATTTCATCTCAGCCTCAGGGCCCACCTCAGCGCCGCCCCCGGACAGCACCTGGAAATGATAGGTTGGCTCTGATCTGCCAATTAACCAATGACCCATTTCCCAGGCTCACCAAGGAGGACAAACAAACCTCCAGCCAGGATACCTCCCACTGGGAAGGAGAGAGTTCTTGGTAGAGGCTCGGCTTCCTCGAACCCCTCCCCCACCCCCCAAAGCATACTGTGGCCATTTCCACCCTGGGTCCTCCAGCTGGCTCTTGCACCTGAGTGCAGCATGGTCACCGGGGTTGAAAGAGTCTTCTGTGTAGCTTTCTAGAAAAAGGTGTGACATTTAAGTACAGAGGAAGGTAGAGGCTCAGACCAGCTAGAAGAAAAAAATGGGTGCCGCCCATAAGTGATCCACAGATAAATGACTGTAGATCTTTGGGAGAGAGTTTCGGTCCGTCAAGTGGGCCTGACTCCTCCCAGGCCCGCCGTCATCCAGGATGGCTGGGTCTAGAAAAGCAGTAGCTGGGTCCTAAGAAGAGAAGGCAGCAGAGCGGGTAAGAAAGGGAGGGAGAGTAAAAGGACGAGGTAGGGCCTTGGGATGGAGTGTGCAGAAGAAGGTGAGAAATCCAGTTCGGATAGATCTCGATGGAGGAGGCCTGAAATGAGGAAGAATCTGGAACCTAACAGTGCCCTTCTCTGTGCTTGAGTATTGGGTGCCCTCCAGTGGCACCTCAGCTCTTGCTCAGCCTATGAGAGGCAGCAGAAGAGGCAGGAAACTGAAAAAGGCGAAACGGGGCTGGAGAGAGGCAGGACGGGAGACAGGCGGGCAGGAGGTGCGAAGAGACGCCACTGGCTAGGGTGGGAGACGGGGTGAGCGCATCCTGGTACTGGCATTCACTCTGTGGACTAGGCACAGAGCAGTCAAAGGGTTGCAAGTGCAGGCACTAGGGACTTTGGGTTCTCAGATTTGGGGGACAATGAGTCACAGCTGGTGCCCAAGCCAGTGCCAAGAAAGAAGGGAGCCTAGCAGCAAGGCCGATTGGGGCTGGGAACTTCGGAGTCCGGAGGTGTTCCCTGCCCCCAGCTCCGTCCTCCCTAGGAGTGAGCGGGCGTTAAGCCACCTATCAAGTGACGGTCTTTTGGGCTCCCGTCCCTAGAATGATGGCTGGAAATACCCCCAGCACCGCAATCCCAGCGAAAAGGCCTCACATTGTCCCGGTGCGCACTGACCGCGCCAAGGCTGCCCCATCCCAGGCACCGCCAACAACCGCCCTCCAGCTGCTGCCCAGACCCATCGGCTGCAAGAAGAAGCGGAGGCGGCCGTGCTGGGCAGAGGCACCTGGACACACTTTATTCCGACAGCCCGCCTAGGAAGGCGCGTGGAGCGCGGGCGCACGAATTACCCTATCACCGCCAGGGCGCACTCAGCCCGCCCTGGGAGGATCCGGAGGCGCTGCGGAACCCCCAACTGCCCCCTCCAACATTAGGCCCAAATCAAACGAGCCTTGGAAAGGCTTGGTCTGCTTTGCTGCGCAAATCTCCTCGTTAGCCATTTCCGCCTGACGAGGTTGGCGCGGGCGCCAGCCTTCTCCTCTCCGGGTGGCCATCTCCAAATGTTGCGCGGGGAGCGACGGGGCCGGCCCTGCGAGGGCTGCCTAGACCTTGAAGTTTGGAAAAACAACAAGAAGAGAAGTTGGGAAAAACAAGAGATTGAAACGGCTCCCTCCCTTCTCCGCAGGCACACGCGCACCGTCAGTCCGCCGCCACTTCCTGCCTTTGTTTTTCTTCCTCCAAAACATTTTTGGCCTCTTGTATTAGCTGCCGTGGGGCTCCGGGTTGACGATAAAAGGAAATACACGCTGAGGACTGTTTTCTGGAGATGGCTCCGCGCTGTGGAGCTCTGGAAAAAGAACAGCTCCTGGGAAACCAGTCTCCAGGGCCAATGTTACAGCGTTGCCTGGCTCAGCCTCTTCAAGAAATGCAACTCGGACTTGGACTTCCAGGGCGGCCTTAGTCCCTACTAGCTCTTCCCCGGAGTCGGGTGGGCTCAGCTCTGCTGTCGGGCCTCCTACAAAGCGGAAGAGTCCATTAGGCTTAGAGCAAAGTCCGAACCCCGCAGCTCTGCTTCCTCTGCTTCCCCAAGATTTGGCCTGATCCTCAGAGCTGCGCCCACACTCACCCCCCCACCCCCAAACAGTCACACAGTCATTATGTTCTGGGTAAGAGGGGCAGGAGCTGGGAACAGTGCACAGCACTGGGTATCTGAGAGCCCCATCCTGTCCCTGCTGGGGAGCTAAAGCATTCACCACCCCACGAATTTTCCCTTCTCCTGGCACCAAAGCCTTTGCCCTCATCATCTTCCAGGCAGCACCCCTACATCCCCCCTTCCAGGCAACACGTCCCACCCGGCACCCCGCTTCTGTCCAGCCCTTCCAATTGCCCCGCCAGCCGCTCCCGGAGCGGAGCACCTCCTCTGCTCCAGCCTTTCCTGGGGAACCCGCCTTTGTCTCCTGCGGACACCCATGGGATCCAGACCTGCGGCACCCTCTCGGCGAGGCTCTCAAGGACACCGGAGGCATTGGTTATGTGGAACAGAGCACAGCCCCACACCGACCTTCCTGTGGGGACCCCTTCTCCCTGGCACCAAGGGAAGCCGAGCTAATTAGGAGAGGGGCTGCAGGCAGCTGGGGGAGGCAGCCTGGCGTCCCCGCTGGTGGGCCACCGCAGCCGGTCTGCTCAGGCACAAGCTGAAGTTGACTGCCAAAACTGCTATAAAACCCCAGGTCTGTCTAGAACTGTTTTCGGTTCCCCTAGACGCCCCCAGGTTCAATTATGGTCTTAAAAGCCCTAATACAAGTGCAAGAATTTGTTTGCCTTCACCCAGGGGCGGGGCGAGCCCCGCAATGGTGGCGCCTTTGTTATGGCACAGTCACCGAAACCCCTCAGGCATTCCTTTTGTTCCAGGGTGGGGGTGGTGGGGACTGGGTGGGCTGTTGGGAGAGAGTCTGGGAGAGCCAGCATCCAGCCAGAGAATGGCTCCAATACTGCCATTCGAAAACCTCTCCTTCTCCCTTTTACACGACGCCTCCAAGAAAGAGATGGTGTAGAGAAATAAATACTTTGCCTTGTTGGTCGCGCTGGAAATCCAAGTTTTTTGGTGTGTTTCTTTTTTTCTTCCTTTCTTCTGCTGTAGGGCAACCCCATAATTGTGATTCCCAGCTTTAAGAGGGCTCAAGCTGCCTCTCCCCAATAACCTTCCTTCCCACCAGACCTTCTCCCTCACACTGGTACTGCCCTCTGCACAAGCCCCCGTGCACAGATATGTCAAGCTCAAGACGAACAAGTAATTTTGAGTTCCGTTCTCAGAGATTCAAGGAGCATGAAAGTTCTTGCAGCAAGCCCGGAATAAAGAGTTCATTACACCAACGTGTCTGCGAAGTATGATTTGTGATAAGCTACCCTTGTAAACGAGGGGAGTAGGAGCCACATAAACATTAATGCTAATAAATTAGTTTACTCCACTGCAGAGTAATTACTCGATATTATTGATATTTACAGCGGACATTCAAATGCAATGTTGAGGCATCATTTGGGGAAAATACATAATGAGAATATTCCTTTTCCGGGGCAATACATGATTAGATTTGTTACTGAGTCAGTTACAGTCAGCTCAGCAATAAATAAATAAATCGATGTTGACACTTAAATACCAAAGATCTTAGAGTTTATACGCTAAATCTCCCCAAGATATATAAATACCTTCAGCTATTTCCTGGATGGGGAAAGGGAAAAGGTTATTCTTTTTAATTTTCCACTTTGCTACAGCGACATCCAGCTTCTTCCAAGAAGATAGGTGTGGGGAGGCTGGGGAGGCCTCGGGGCGGGCGGGCCCCTCCCAGCTCCGGCCATGCCGGGCTAATCTACTTCTTCTTTCGATTCTCCCGAGCATTCTTCATTCAGCCCTGCAGGATGGTGATCATTTTCCACCATCAATGTTTTTTCTTTCCTCTTCCCAAGAAAACGAGACTCCCACTGGTCCCTATGGCCTCTGCCTCCTCTCTTTACCGTAAACCTAGCCTGTTCCAGGCGGCCTGTCACCCCAGGTGCCGCGAGCCTGGGGAGCACACCTCTTTCCTTTGCATTGTGTTTCTCCTGTGGGGTGAGGAGCAGGAAAGCGCAGAACCATCTGAGTGTCTGCCCCGCACACCCCTGGCTTCCACGCTTTGCGCGGAAGGAGAGGAGGCATGTCAGTCCTTTCTCAGCCGCTCCCTGGCCCTCGCTCCCTCGTCGCTGGTCCCACCACCCCCACAGCCCTGGAGTCCACTCGCAGCCGGGCGGGCCCCCCAAGGTGCAGCCTGCCTAGGAGGAGACCCCCTCGGATGTCACCGCCTCCGAGGCAGCTCAGGCTCGCCTCTGCTGCGCGGCTCCCCAGCCTCCGCTCCAGAAGACCAGGCGGCGGGCAGACCCGTGCGCGGCTCCGCAGCCCCCGCGCCTCGGGCGCTGCCGAGCGACTCCGAACCCCGGCCGGCAGCGAGGAGGAGGGGGCTTCTCCGAGGACAGGGGGTGGGGTGAGGAGGCCGGCAGGGAGGGTGGAGGGGAGGTGGATCCCGGGTAAGGCGAAGGCCCTCCGGGACCTGCGGATCCCTGACAAACCGCGAGGGAAGCCGCCCCGGTTGTTGGCGGTTTAGGGACGGAAGGCACTAAAGCGGTTCGGAAGTGACCATGAATGCGAGCGTGTAATCAAGTCACCGTGCAAATCGGGCAAGCCACGAGGCAGGCACATCCCCGGCTGCCTCCTGCCCTGGCCCCGAAGGGCGTCCAGCCAGGGCAGGAGGCAGCCGTGGCTCCCGGAGCAAGCCTGTGGGAGGGGGGCCGCGGAGAAGACGGCGCGAACGTGATCCTCCCAGCGGGCTGAGTCCCCGAGCACGCACGGGACACGCAGCGGCGAGCTCCCGCCCGGCCACCCCCAGCCCGGGGCACCCCTCACCCGGGGAGTGGCGGGTGACCGGAGTGGAGCTCTCTCGCCGCCCTCGGCGCACTGGAGGGCCAGGACCGCGCCGCTGAGCGCACTGGGGCGCACCCCGGCCTCGCCGCGCGCCGGGAGGCCCCCCAGCCAACATGAGTTACACCGGCGATTACGTGCTTTCGGTGAGAACACCGAGTGACGATCTGTTGCTTCCCCTGAGGTAGCTACAAAGAAAGGAAACCGGGGAGGGAGGGCAGAGGGGGGGGGAAAAGGAAAGAGAGAGAAAAAAACGGCCCGGACTAGCTCGCAGCTTGTCAATTTCAACATCGGGTCACATGACCAGCACCTCCCTGCTAAGGATGGGGATAGATTTCCACGTCAGCTTACGTCTCCAAATTTCTACTTCACGGATCCGCTTCAAAGAGGCAGCTGCAGTGGAGAATCATGTTAAGCTCGGCTACTGCGGAGAGCCCAAGGTAGCCCAATGATGGATTTTGATGAGCGTGGTCCCTGCTCCTCTAACATGTATTTGCCAAGTTGTACTTACTACGTCTCCGGTCCAGATTTCTCCAGCCTCCCTTCTTTTCTGCCCCAGACCCCGTCTTCGCGCCCAATGACATACTCCTACTCTTCCAACCTGCCCCAGGTCCAACCCGTGCGCGAGGTGACCTTCCGCGAGTACGCCATTGAGCCCGCCACTAAATGGCACCCCCGCGGCAATCTGGCGCACTGCTACGCCGCCGAGGAGCTCGCGCACAGAGACTGCCTGCAGGCGCCCAGCGCGGCCGGCGTGCCTGGCGACGTGCTGGCCAAGAGCTCGGCCAACGTCTACCACCACCCCACCCCCGCCGTCTCGTCCAATTTCTATAGCACCGTGGGCAGGAACGGCGTCCTGCCGCAGGCTTTCGACCAGTTTTTCGAGACGGCCTACGGCACCACGGAAAACCTCGCCTCCTCCGACTACCCCGGGGACAAGAGCGCCGAGAAGGGGCCCCCGGCGGCCGCGGCGACCTCCGCGGCGGCGGCGGCCGCGGCCACGGGCACGCCGGCAACTTCAAGTTCGGACGGCGGCGCCGGCGGCTGCCGGGAGGCGGCGGCGGCGGAGGAGAAGGAGCGGCGGCGGCGCCCCGAGAGCAGCAGCAGCCCCGAGTCGGCTTCCGGCCACACTGAGGACAAGGCCGGCGGCTCCAGTACGTATAAAGGCAGGGCCCTGCGCCCTATGAAAGGGGAGTTGGAAATCTAGCGCAGCGCCGCTGTTAAATTTTTATATGCTGTTTTATAAGCATATAAGGTTTATGAAGGGCCTTTAGGTTTCCCCCAACAAAACTTCGTTATAAAAGGCGGGATCACGTGGCGAGTGCTGAAATTGGCCGTGAAATACCCACCGGCCAAGGCCTGCCTGGGAAAAACACCCTCCCTTCTCCCCCTGCTTCCCCTGCCCCGCGCCCGAGCCCGGCAGCGCGACCCCGCGCGGGGCCAGCAGGGGCTGCGGAGCCGGAGGTGGGCGCCTGTAAATTCCCCCTGCGAGGGCTCCGGGAGCCTTTGATAGCGAGGTAATCCGGAGATTTTTATAAAAACCATGTGTTGCGCCGGCCCTGCAGCCCGGGCCGGGATTCAAAGGCGTCGCTGTTTAACGATGGCGCTGGAAGCGTGTTCCACAGATAAAATAGCCCGCTTAGCTCGAGCAATATATTAACAGAAACAAATTAACCCAAAGTTGGCCTTTTTGTCCAAAGGAAGCCATTTTCCTCCTGCGCGGGGGCAATTACGCGCCGCCTTCTGTCCAGCCGCTTGTTCCTCACAATTGCTGTTTGGTCTGTCAAAAGCGGGTTTCCCTTTAGGTCTCGGGGAGGGTTATCCAAAGCGGGGGAGCCGGGGGAGCCTGGCCTCCCGAAGTTGGGGAACCCCTCTTCCCTCCACCCCATCTAAAGCAGCCCTGCCCCGGAGGGGGGGGGCACGATGGCTGTGTGGCCTGGGGCTCTGAGAAGCCCGGGGTAGGGGCTCCCACCGCCTTCTCCTGACCTCGGAAGCCAGGAGGCTGGCCCAGGAGCTGAGGGCCCGGACTCGGGCTGACAAAGAACCGGCAGCCCCAGATGCTAACGAGGGGGAAGCCCGGGGCCGGGGCCGCCTTTGGAGCCTCCTCCCAACCGGCCACCAGGTGCTGGAAGGTGACATGTCCTCGGGTGCCTGTTTGTTTAGTCTGGCCAGGCTGGAGGCAGCCGGCAGCCCCCACTCGGCTGCTTTGAAAGCGGCCTCCCGGCTCACACTTGCCTGTTGCTGCGAGGAGCCCTCCGTTCTGCTCTGGAGGCAGCCTCAGCAGCCTCCCTGGGGGCCTATCTAGGGAGCTGGCTTTTATCTGGGGCTGAGCCTCCGCCTGCAACCAGTCCCCAGACCACAGGAGAAGCTGGAGGTAGGGGTCTGGGGAGCCCCTGAAGGGGCTTGGGCAGGGCTTCCAGCCCCTGGGGCCAGCCCCTTCCCTCTGCTCGGGGCCCTGGGATGGGTTGCAGCCCCCACACCTGGCTCACTCCTGCCTCTTCCTCCCTCCACAGGTGGCCAGCGCACCCGGAAAAAGCGCTGCCCCTACACCAAGTACCAGATCCGGGAGCTGGAGCGGGAGTTCTTCTTCAGCGTGTACATCAACAAAGAGAAGCGCCTGCAGCTCTCTCGCATGCTCAACCTCACCGACCGTCAAGTCAAAATCTGGTTTCAGAACAGAAGGATGAAGGAAAAAAAAATTAACAGAGACCGGTTACAGTATTACTCGGCCAACCCACTCCTCTAAGGTTCCAGCCAGCTGGAATCCGGGTGGGGGGCTTCATACACGGGAGATTATATGCAGATTTTGCCCTTGACAAGGTCAAGGCACACCACGCGGTGACTTTGGAAGAGAGGAGGTGTGCAAGACAGGGGCCACTACAGGGAGAGAGCCTCAAAGGAGGCGGCCCGGGACTCTCTTGGGCATCCGTGGTTAAGATTCCTAACAATAATTGGATTCAGAGAATTGTGCATCAACTGGGATGAATGGTTTGGGACCCCTGCTGGTTCATTCTTGGAGACTGCGGAGCTTCAGGCTGGGTGTGGTCTCCACCAGGGACTGGGCCCCCTGCCAGGCCCCCTGGGGATCGACCCCCACTCAGTAGCCTCCACTTGGAGCCTGCCCACCCCCCCACACCAGAGCCCCTGCATCAAGAAGCTAGTCCATCTCCAAAACCAGTTCAGCTTGGGGACAGGAGCAGGAGGAAAGGGGAGGGTTCCTAGATGTCCAGAATGGGGCTGCTCTCCAGAGCCAACATGAAAGGTGACTGGACTAAGATGGCTATGAGGTGGGAGAGGGCTGCTGATCCTTGAGGGAAAACAAAAACAAAAAAACCCTACGATTCCAGGTGGCATTAGTGGCCCTCCACTCCTCTCAGCCTCTCACCGCACTGTCTCAATCCTGAGCTGCTTAGCAGCTGCCTCCTGCAGCCCACCTAGCTTTTCCTAGCCAAGAGGGCCTTCGCCCAGGCCTCTGCTCAGGCAGGCCTACAGCCTGCTTGCAGAGCATTCTATTCCCCAAGGTGGAAGACATCAAAAAGCAAAGAGGCTGTGCCTAGGCGCTGGCCCCGACATCTCTGCAGGAAATGCCTGTGGAGCGCAGCAGCTTGGCAAAGCTTCTGCCACACTGAATGGAAGTTTGGATTTGCTCAGCAGAGGAGCCGGCCCGGCCAGCAGTCCTCAGCTATGAGGGGCGCACGTCCCCCCAGAACACCCGGTTCCAGCGCCACACTCTACCCTTCAAGGCCCCGGAACTGAGCTTGGAAGCTTCCAGCAACCTTCCAAGAGCTGAAGAGTGATTTGGAATTATTTTAAAAGATAAATATTATATTATATATATATTTCCCTGCAGGAACCAAAGCGAATTTTAAAAGATGCAATGTAGAGAGAGAGAAAGATGATGAAAATATTTAAAGGCTCTATCTGTTTACAGTGTTCCACGGTTAAACTCACTCACTGCTAAGAATATTTGAATGTACGCTTCATACAGGGATGGTGTTCAAAAGACTTGTAAATAAAGAAACCATAACCTATTTTGTTTGAATACTTTTTTTTTGGCCATTAGATGATTTCCTCTGGGATGTAGGAGGGGGCAGGAAGGGTGTTGGGAATGGTCTTCTTCATTTCTTGAGATATTTTGAAAGCATTGGGGGTTTTCTCTGAGGTATTTCCGCCCCACAGCGTCGGGGGACCTCAGCTAAGAAAGCCAGCCCCCGCCCATTGGACCTGCCTCCCTGGGCTAGGAAGAAGCGTCTGATGGCTCTGCTTGTAAAGGAGTGTTGGCCTGTCTGTTCTCGCCCATCGTGGATGTCGCAGCATGTATACAAGCGACAGGGCACAAGGAAAATAAAGACTGTGGAAACCTGAGCATTGGGTCCTGGTGTGACATTTCTCTCCTTGCTCACCTTTTACTGCCAAATGTCTACCCCATCACCCCCCACCACCACCACACACACACACACACACACACACACACACACTCCAGGAAAGGGGCAAGTTACCAGGCCCCTGAGGGGGTGGGGAGTGACTTAGGATTTAATTCCACTAGAAGCCAGGCTCAGGAATCCAAGGTGACTGGCCAGGTCCTTTGAGGAAACGGGGTCCCAAGAATAGGGTATCTCAGGACTTGGAATATGGGGTTTCATCCTCTGACTGCCCCAGCCCTGGGAGAAAACCTTGGGCCTTACATGGTCAGTGGATCTGATCCCAGGCTGGGCTCCCTCACCTCGGGACCAGTAGGACTGAAGTGGAACCACTGTAGGGTGCCCTGGGGAACCCTTCAGCAAGAGGGAGAAGGGTCTGGGTACGAAGACAGAGCAGACTCTCAGAGTCTCTAAGGGTGCTTTCTCCCCAGCTCCCAGCTGACATGGCTTTTTCCCTTTGGGGAAAGAAAGATGCCGCTTCTTCGCTTCTTCTTTGTTTCCTGCCTTTGAACTTCTGCCTTAAAATTGGACATCACCATCACCATAACCTTGAGGGGCAGGGCAGAGAGGCCAGAGCCTTTTGTTGCCACCCCACCCCCACCCCACCTTCTCCCTAGCCACCCAGGCAGGGCCAGAGCAGCAGACAGGATCCAATTTGGAGAGGGGCCCCAGGCCCCAGGCTCCAGGCCCCGCTTTGTTTATCTGTTTGTGTGTTTGTCTAACTGGCGCGACTGGGAAGCTCGAGCTCAAAGGGGAGTGGGGACAGACCCCGGAGATGAATGTCTAGGTTGATAGACAGACACAGAGGTGAACAAGGACTCTCCAGAGGGGCAGGGAGGGGGTGGGCAGGGAAGCCCAAGGTTTAAGGAAAGACTTCCTTTGGGATGGTTAAAGATTAACCAAAGTCTCCCAAGTTGCTAGAGAGAGTCTAGCCAGAAAGACTTCGCGGGCGGGTGGCGAGCGGGGCGAGGGTTTGATTTCTGAGCCCTATAAAAGCCCATCCTCCGATGGCTGTGACAATGTGGTCGTAAACCCGTCCGGGGCCGGCCAATTTGCATATTTGGAATGCGCCGCTATAAACCCGGCTGGGGTTTTGCAGCAATTTCTTAGATGTAAAAGTGAGATCTCTTTAGCAGCGGGCTGGGCACATTCTCTCGCTGTCTCTGCCTGGAGCCTGCTTCCCACTCCCGGCTCGGGTCGGAGTTCGGGCCCGGCGTAGGCGCTCAGCCGCCACGAGATGGCGCACTTCCGATCAATGTCAAAGCCGCCGGGGAGCCGGGAACCCCAGCGCGGTTCTTGGCCTTTGTTCGCTTCTGATACTAAGAGCTGCACGTTACATTATTTCACTTGTCCCGCTCCCTTGCATCTCAAAAAAGGGGTGCTCACCTGCAAGATGCGGTTGGTGCTGTCATTGAAAGCAACGCGCCTTCCCTAGGCCTCGCGGGCGCTCTTGGCGCGGAGAAGCCAGCTGTCCCTTGGCGGGGATTTCTTCGGAGATGTGTCAAGGTAAGAGGCCACAAGTTTCGCGATTTCAAACGGGCTGGGGCGGGAGTAGGGAGGTGGCCGATGTCTGAGCAGCGCCGGGGACAGTGGCTGGGTTTGTGCGCTCCGGGGGGACGCTATAGGTGGTCAGCCCACCTACCGCCGCATAGCTCCCTAAGGTTGGAAAGGGGAGGCCTCAGTGGAAAAGTTGACGGTTTCAGCTCCTTGCGCCGCTAAAAGCCCAAAGCAATCCTTCCATTTTGTAAAAGCATTCAGAATGGATCAGCCAGGGAGGGGGGGGGGGGCGGGCATCTAAGAGAACGAGTCTGAGCTGTGCCGGAATAGGGGTCTGTGTTGGGGAAAAAGAGACGGCGGGACTGGGGAAAACAGAAAGTTTCTCCTCCAGACAATGAGGTGCTCAACAACCGTGGTCGCTGGGGCGGCCTTATTCCCTGGGGCAGAGGCGGTGGTCGCTGGCTTCCAACTAGGTGCGGTCCCTCGGTCTGCCTAGCTGCCAGGGGGGAACCTTTGTTCCCCCAAAGGCCAAGTCAGAAAAGTGGCATTTGATTTTCCGGGCTCCCAGATCAGTCTATGTCACTCATTTGGACGGCACCGCTATAAACCTGGCTGGGATTTTGCAGCAATTTCTTAGATGTGAAATTGAGCTCTTTTGCGTATTTTGCAAGGATGCAGCCATTGTACTGCCAGATGCCTGTGTATTTTAAAAAGCTGGCACTGAGGACAAACTAGGGTCAACCATCCCTCCACCAGGGTTGTCACAAAACAATTTCAAAATGATCGTTTCACTTCCATTTTGGAGGGCAGATTCAAATCCCCCCTTTTCCTATGTTTACATCTGTATTCCAGTATGTTTTCATATGGTTTCTTGAGATGGTCATTTTTTTTTTCACAAGCACGCAGTGCATGAGTGAGCGGGCGAATCTTAGAGAAAGTGAGTGCTGCCTCTGTGTGTGTGTGTGTGTGTGTGCGTGCACGCCTGTGTATACATATGTGTACATTTTCACCTTCAAAGTCACTAGACTTGGTTGAGCAGAGGCTCCCAGAGTCTGCCAGCATGAGGCAGCCAAGCAGTGGGCGCCCACATGGCACTCTCTGCTGCCTGAGCCACACCTAAAATCCCAGAGCCGCCTGGAGTTTCAAAGACAGAGGCAGTTTATTAGGGACAAAACTAAGAATATTGCCGTTTAGGGTGTGCGTGAAAAGGCCCCAACACTTACCCACTTCCCCTGTCAGGAGAACAGGACCAGCTCAGTGGCTGGGTTTAGAAAGAAAGAAAAAAAAAAAGTAAAATGGGTTGTTTTGCACCTGATTGATTCAAAGCAAATACATCAAATATCCCTGGAAATGTTACTATTGCTAAAGACGAGGGGGAAAAGAATGTCACTGCTTATAAAAATGTTGTCTGGTTCTGCAGTAAATGCAGGAATCAGAGCAGTCCAGAATTGTTGCTGAAGTGGATATGTGGACGTAGCGTTGCTTTTTCCTCTGCGGGCCGAAGCCCTACTCTATGGCCGGTCTGAGTCTCAAAAACATTCAGATAAAAACTGTCTACTGCCTACCCAAATCTCAGGAACTAGTACTTTTAAAGGAACTTTTTGTAACAACAGTTTGATTTTCCCGGTGGTTTGCAAGGGCTTTCTCCGGAGGAGGAACCCGCTGTCCGTGAACTGCTTCGCCAAAGGGTTTCTTCCACTCTCCTGGCTGGCCTTTCCTCTGGCGCCACAGCCACGGGGGAGGGGTATCATTACCCAGGTAGAAATAGGCGATGTTTGCTCCTAAATAAACCTGGGCTCTGGCGAGGTTCACATAACTCTGCACAGGCCTGGTTGAAGCCAGCAGTCACTGAGTTTTAGGTCAAAGGCATCCCAAAGGCAAGGGAGAAATCCAGCAGCTGGGAAGGAGGGGGAAAGGAAGAGAGGGAAACCGAGCCAGAGGTGAGAGTGTGTCTTGCAGCCAGCCTTGCTGCAATTGAATCGCTTTTCTTAATCTCTGGCAGGGGCAGGGGGCACCTGAGGGGAGCCGAGGCTTTCGATAAATGGAATATCCTATTGAGTAAGCTAACACCTCGGTGTTACAGTCTGGGGAGTAGTCTGGGGAGTGTGGAGCCCTGGGGGCCGTCAGGGATGCTGAGAGCTCCAAACGGGACCGAGAGGGCTTAACGTGAGCTTCTGCTGCGTTGCTACCTTCTTGTTCCAACCAGCAGGCCAGTGTGCGTCCCAAGCTTACCCGCAGCCACTCCGGCTTTCGGCTTTCGGCGCTGCAGGCCCAGCTTGAGGTTGGGCAGTGGTCCTAGGTCAGAGAGGGGTTCTCATACAGGTTTACACACTTAAAAAAAAAATAAAGCAAGACACAGCGCAAAGGAAACATCCCAATTGGTTTATTACAAGGGGCGGCGTGGAGGAACGATGCTGGAGAAAAACATCCAGCTCTCCCCACAGATCAGTGAAGGCCCAAGTACCAATGCCATGGTCTGGGAGCCAGGAGCCTTCTAGCAGCAGATGCAGCATCAAGCTGACTTCTGTAGCTTGGATCAGCACGTGCATGCTCTTGGATCCCATCCAGCTTAGAAGCCCATTTGGTCACCCTACCCCGGGCCCTGATCAGACCAGGCCGGAGCTGCTTACAGCAGGGCACCGGGCTTGTCTTACCAGTCAGATCATCAGGGGCGCTGAATTCCGGGCAAGTCCTGAAACATTCTGGAGGGCCTTGGCTGTGAGGGGTCTCCGAACTCCTTGAAAATGAGGGGTCAAATTGTGGGAATGCACAGACCACCATTTTCCACAGGTCAAGAGGCAGGACTTGGCCTTTGTTTTGCAAAGGGGGCCTTCACTTCCGAAAAGGCTAAGACCATAGTCTTTCACTTTATTTTCTTAGCCGCCCACCTCAAGCATTCTCTCCTGTGGCCACTGGCCCTTCCCAACCTGTGGCCTGGGGAATTGCCCTCTGCATCTCATCCGAAGAGGCACTAAGTCCTGGCCCACGGGCCTGATGGGGCTCATGTTTTCCTCAAGAAACCCTCTCTCATTCTTGTGACCTGCTTTCCACTTGGCAGAGCTCTCCTGAGAGGCATGAACAGCACTGAGGGGAAAGCCCAAGCGCAGGTAGCCCTCGACTTTGTGGCGTTTCTCCGCAGCACTGCGGGGCACCACGTCCTGTGGGCTCCACCCTCCTGGCAAGGCAAGTCGGCCAGGACCGGGCCCGGGGAGAAGGGCCCGAGGCTGCGGAGCTCTGCCACCTTTCTGTGCTCAAGTTCGTTGGCCTCGGGGGCTTAGCCAGGTTAGAATTTGCCTTGGTCTTGTGCGGGAGAGCGACGTGTGGAGAGCGAAGGGTAGTTCCTCACCTTCCGCGCTTGGTTCTGCCGCGTGGATGCCGCAGCCTCAGGACCCTGTCAGATGGGGAAGACCTGGCTTTCTCTACCACCTTCTCGCTTTCCTCGCCCTCCGTTCTTCTCGCCTTCTGTCCCTCTCGATTTTTCTTCCTCCACTTCCCCTTTCTCCGTCCCAGATGCCTGGTCCGCAGAATCAGTAACCCCGGGTAGTGGAGGTGGAAGTGGTGGGAGCGCAGCGCCAGCGTTGGCGCGGCCTCCGGGGCTCTGCGCGCCCAGTAGCTGCTGCCCACAGAGACCGCAACTGCTTGCGTCTCAGAAGCCAGCTCCGGGGCTCTGTCGCCTGCTCTCCCGAGAGCCCTCCCTGGGTCCTCTCCGGCGTCGCTTCCTCCTTGGACTTGGTTTATAGTTGGAAGTACCAGGCCACATGCCTGACCAATCACCCGGGATGCCAGGGTCTCCCCGCGGCGCAGCGGCCTGCGCGGTTGGCTGCCTGGGCTCTCCGGTGCAGCAGCCCCAGGCAAGGCCTCTGCAGGGGCTGGAGCTGGTGGGGCAGGCAGGCCTGCGGCATCCTGGAGAGCTGCAGCCCGCAGGCCAGGGGCAAGGCCGCGACCTCCCGGGCTCCACTGGATCCGGCCGGAAAAGGTCGAGTTTCCTGAGACAAGTATGAGGCCCACACTTGGGGGCTAGCGCCAAGGGCCCGCCGTCTCCAGTTGACTTAGAGCAGGTCCTTGCAGCCCAGGGAGAAGGAGACCTTGGGGTCTGCTGAGCCAAGGGCCTGTCCCCTAAAGGCTCCCATCACTGGGCCAGGAGCCCAGCCCTGCCTCGCAGGGAACAGATTTCCTCACCGTGGGCCTCGTTAAAATGCGGATTCTGCGGGAGTGAGGGCTGCTCCAGCCGGGTTCGGAGGGGAGGGGGAAAGAGGGAGGGGACGGAGAGGCAGGAGTGTGGTGACACTGGTTCCTGTCATACCTAGCCCCCGGGAGCATGCGAATGCCAAGGCTGAAGGGAGAAGGCGAGAAAACTGTGCCAGAGGTGTCTGCTGGCCCCCCTCCTCCAAGTCTCCCCACCAGGTCCTCCCCTCAGGGCGAGCCAAAGACCCTGCCTGAAGACCAGTGTTCCTTTCACTCCCCTGCAAGGGCTGGGAGCGTGGAGCCTGACAGGGGGATGGGGCTGGGGGTGCCTGGACCTGGACTCAGAGTAGGGGTGGAGGAGTCCTTCAGGTTGCCAGTTCCTTCCATAATTCCCCCCCCCTCATGCTAGCCCACCAAGGTCCGCCCAGGAGCAAGCTGGGTATGGGCACCAGAGGCCAAGAGCCCAACTAGATCCACAGACTGGCAGAGGAGAGCATAGGGCCCAGGGCATCACATTTGGGGGGACATTCTGTGTGGAATGCAAAAATTAAGTGGCAATTGCCAGCTTCCAGTCCGCTCTGGGCTTCAGACACTCTGAGGGTCCTGGTGGCCTAGGACCAGGTCTGCCACTTCGGGGAGACAACTCCAGAGCTGAATGGGGAGAGCTCGAGGCCCTGAGAGGACCCCTTAGTGTTCAGAGTGGACGGGGAGCTAGTGGCACATTCCGAAAGAAGGAAGGGGAGCACCCCAGGCGGGCCAGGGTGCACGCCATAAACACCCCGCCGGTTAGCAGCGCGGGGCGGAGGACCCTTCCAACACAGCTCAAAAGAGGGTTCATGCCAGCGCAGGGGCTGGGCGAGCCCAAGGCCAGGTCCCTTCCCCGACCCCAGCCACTTCGGGGCGGCCCCCGCCGCCGCTGGCCTTTGGGCTGAGGGATGGGGTGTGCGTCTCGCCGTCCGTCAATACAGATTACATATTTATATCAATCGCGGGCTCGGAGGGCGCCCTCCGAGCGCGGCCCCAAGCCTACGAAATCAAACTGGGAGTGGTCGCGCGGCAACCCTGGCTCGGGATTGGCTGCGGGCGCCCGCCGCGGTGCGGGGGGATTGCTAATCGTATTCAGCATGTTTTGCACAAGAAATGTCAGCCAGAAAGGGCTATCTGCTCCCTTCGCCAAATTATCCCACAACAATGTCATGCTCGGAGAGCCCCGCCGCGAACTCTTTTTTGGTCGACTCGCTCATCAGCTCCGGCAGAGTCGAGGCCGGCGGCGGCGGCGGCGGCACGGGGGGCGGCGGCTACTTCGCCCACGGCGGCGTCTACCTGCAGCCGACCGCCGACCTGCCCTACGGGCTGCAGAGCTGCGGGCTCTTCCCGGCTCTGGGCGGCAAGCGCAATGAGGCGGCGTCGCCGGGCGGCGGCGGCGGCGGCGGGGGCCTGGGTCCCGGCTCGCACGGCTACCCGCCCGCGCCCATAGACCTGTGGCTGGACGCGCCGCGCTCCTGCCGGATGGAGCCGCCGGAGGGGCCGCCGCCGCCGCCGCCGCCGCAGCCCCAGCCGCCGCCGCCGCCGCAGCAACCCCAGCCCCCGGCGCAGGCCACTTCGTGCTCTTTCGCGCAGAACATCAAAGAGGAGAGCTCCTACTGCCTCTACGACTCGGCGGACAAATGCCCCAAAGGCTCGGCCGCCGCCGCCGAGCTGGCCCCCTTCCCGAGGGGCCCACCGCCCGACGGCTGCGCCCTGGGCACCTCCAGCGGGGTGCCCGTGCCCGGCTACTTCCGCCTGTCGCAGGCCTACGGCACGGCCAAGGGCTACGGCGGCGGCGGCGGCGGCGGCGCTCAGCATCTGGGCGCCGGCCCGTTCCCCTCGCAGCCCCCCGGGCGCGGCTTCGACCCGCCACCTGTGCTGGCCTCCGGCTCGGCGGACGCGGCCCGGAAGGAGCGAGCCCTCGATTCGCCGCCGCCCCCCACGCTGACATGCAGTGGCGGTGGCGGGGGCTCGCAGGGCGACGAGGAGGCGCACGCGTCGTCCTCGGCCGCCGAGGAGCTCTCCCCGGCCCCTTCCGAGAGCAGCAAAGCCTCGCCCGAGAAGGACTCCCTGGGTAAGCAGGGGGCGCCAAGGGCCGCAGTCTGGCGGGCAGACTGGCAGGCCTGCCCAGCGACGGGAAGGAGCGCAAGCCAGGAGTCCGCGCAGCAGCCGAGCGGCCTTGGCCTGAGCTGCAGGCAGCCTGACCTTGTGAACTTGCTTTTTAATATTTGGGCGTGGGGACGCAGTAAAAATTCATGTCCAGTTTCGTGCCCCACACCGAGACGTCCTCTGCGCTGGCCTCAGCTCACCCCGCCTGGGGGCGAGGATCCCGGCGAGCAGCACCCCTCTTGTGCATGTCCTCCGTGGGCCGGGGCACCCTCACCCGTGGTCTGGGCCCAGGCTGCGAGGCGCGGCCCACGCGGGGGAGGGGAGGGAGGGAAAGTGGCTCGCCCGCAGATAGCACGGATGTTTGTAAGGCATCCAAAATAAGCAGCCGCCAGCACCAATAAATAAGCCCATTAACCGGCGAAGTTCGAGTTTACGATCCCCCAAGCTTTTTTCAAAGTTGCTGCAGGGGCGGGAATCCTTGTTGCGGGTAGAAGAAAGGCAAATCCGCCCGGACGCCTGGGCCCTGAGCTGAGAGGCAGAGAGGGACCTTTTCGCTCTCCCTGGAACTCAGAGTCGCCCAGACTGCGCGTCCCTGGCTCCTGGAGAGACGTGAGGGCAGCAGGCCCTTGACCCCAAATCAGTGTTGGGTTTTTTTATGCCTTCCCCAAGTCCCAACTATGGTCTTCCTCTCCTCGCCAGGCCTTGGACAAGGAGGGGGCTGCAGTGAGACACAGCTATGCTGCCCACCCCCCTTCCAAGTAAGCACCTGGACCCCAGGCTAGGGGGCTACAGGAAATGCTTGTATGCCTTGGGGCACGTAGCAAAGAAAAAAACAAGGCATTACGTTCAAGGGATACAGGCCTGTCCGCCCAGGTCCTTCGTTCTGCCAGCACCTGGCAGCTTTGTGCTAAAACAGGTGTTTGGAAAGAAGTGGGTGAAAATGTGACTTGGGAGGGTAGGTGTGTCGATTGGGGGCCCATTGGATTTTGCACGTTCCTCTTGGAGGAACTGCTCTTCCTGGGCAAGCTAGCTAACGGGGATCGGAGAGCGTGCCTCTGTGTGTGACTTAGGGCATCCGTCTTGTGGCAGAGGCGGCCCCAAATTCACCCCGGTAGTCAGCCCACATTGCCTCGATTTAACCTTCTCCCCTTTATTCCCTTTCAATGCCAGGCAATACCAAAGGCGAAAACGCAGCCAACTGGCTCACGGCAAAGAGCGGCCGGAAGAAGCGCTGCCCCTACACCAAGCACCAGACGCTGGAGCTGGAGAAGGAGTTTCTGTTCAACATGTACCTTACTCGAGAGCGGCGCCTGGAGATCAGCCGCAGCGTCCACCTCACGGACAGACAAGTTAAAATCTGGTTTCAGAACCGCAGGATGAAACTGAAGAAAATGAACCGAGAAAACCGGATCCGGGAGCTGACAGCCAACTTTAATTTTTCCTGATGAAGCTCCAGGCAATGCCGTTTCGTTTTTTGTTTGTCTCCCCCCCTGCTTCCAGAGAGCCATTCTCCTCCCTCTGTCTTCGGCCTCTTCCCAGGAACTCGCACCTGTGCGGGCGCCCGGTCCTCCCTCCCACACGCGCCATCTCGCTGGCCATTACATCAGTGCAGGGCTGGTTGGTTCTGACGTTTTGTCTCTTTGTCTGTTTGCGAGGTGCCGGTGTTTTCTGTTGTGTTCTGGGGGAAAAGCCATATCGCTCTAAAATTCTATGTAGATAAAGATGGTCCTAAGTGTCAAGTGCGAACTGGGATGGTTTGTTGGCTGGATTACTCACTCACTGCTCAAAATGGCCCCTGCGCTCCCGGTGGAGCTGGTTTCCTGCAGGGGGCCGGGCAAACCCCGCCGGAAGGCCCAGGTCCCATTGTAGGCGCTGAGGTGTCTGGCCTGAGGTCAATGGTGCACGGAGCCACCAGCAGCGGGCTCCCTGGCCTGAAGCGCTGGGCTGTGCTTAATCAGGGGATACAGGCCCTCAGTTTCTTTTCTCTGTCTTCCTTGGCGAAGAGAAGGGCTGATGGGCATGGGCCTACAGGTTGACAAAAGGGCTTGACTTTGGCTGATTGGAACACTGAGGGAGTCAGGAAGATGACATTTCCCTTCCTCTGTAAGATATCCCAGCTTAAAAAGAAAGAAAGAAAAAGAAAAAAAATAAGACCAGGATAAGGAAACTCCTCTTCCAGTTTGTGTAAGGTCTTGCATTGTGGGACTAAATTATTTCCCTTTCCTCTGCATTTCCATATCCTCTGGCTGTCGATAAATAATCTGATGTAGTTCTGTTTATACATGTGGGTTTAGTAGACTTTTGTCATAAAGTAATCGTTACCACTGGTAACACACGACAAGCACACCACAACTCTCCCTATCTTGTGGAGGTTTGTTCCCCCCCCTTTTTTTTTCTTCCTGTTTTTTTTTTCTTTCCCAAATTCATGGAAGCCAGGAGGACTGGGGCAAGCGGAATAGACTAGAGAAGGGAGACATTGTTTGGTTTCCTTTATACTGTGAAGTTACATGCATAAAAGGGTCAAACCTGTAGGTGCAGAAAAAGAAAAAAAACTATAAATGCAAATCTGTATAAATGTCTATTATTATGAAAAATTGCCAATCTTGTTTTATGCAAATGCATTCTATCGTTATTATAAATGTTAGTTCTAGCTCTATTTACTTCTAATCTTAAATCAGAATAAATTAATATTGTAATGCTGCTGTGCGTGGAAAAAAAAGATGATGTTTATGTTCTTATAGAAGAATAAAAGCTGTGGAATGAAGCTTTTTAATTTTACCTCTTTTTTTTGACTTCTTATCTTCACCTTCCACTTTATCCCGTCCACCACTTTTACAACAGGAGGACTAGCCCGCGCCCCCTGCAATTACTTTAGGCATCTATTTAAATATTACCTAGACAGTCGTAATTTGTCTGGGCCCTATAGCCCTGGTGCCGTAAGGTTTGTCGGCTTTTGTTCAGTTTTATGACTTGCTAGTATATCTGGATTGTGGCTGTCTTGGACCGGTGGTTTCAGTTGAGAGGGGAGCTTCGTAGACAGAGGAAGCCAAACAGGATTTCTTTCGGGAGCCCCAGGGAGGCTCGCAAAGGCTGGTTATTTTGTGGGTCCCCTGGTCCTAGATGACTCCCATTCTAGGAATCCCGGGAGCAGGCTGGGCCCACAGCGCCTCACTAGCGTCCGAGGCAGCGATTAGGTAGCCCGCGGCCGGGCTGGGCTGCCTGGACCCCCCCCTCCCCCAGCACAGCCTCCCCCACCTGGTCGCCCTCCGCGGGGCCACGCGTTTCCTGCTCGCGGGAGGTGGGGGGGAGGCGACGGCAGGGGGGAGGGGGCGCGGGAGCGCGCGCCCCGGCTGGCTGCCTGGTGGGGAGGGAGAGAGGGGGAGAGCGAGCGGTGGGGAGCGAGCGCGGGAGGCCGAGACCAGACAGGGAGCCGGGCTCGGGGCTGTCCCTGGCGCTTCTGAGTCTCCCAGCGCTGCCGCCGCTCGGCGCCCGCTCGCTGAGCTGCAAGATTTGGGAAACCAGCGCGCACGCTGCTCGTTCTCTCGTCTCGCTTTCTCCCCTTCTTCCATTTTCCTCTCTCTGCTTTAACTTACTTCCCTCCGTCTCCGAGGTTTACCTTACAGGGGCCGGTGGCTTCTCCCTCCGTAATGCCTTAGCGGCAGCCCCGGACACTGGCGGCGGCGGGCGCAGGTTGGCGAGGGGCCGGGCCGGGTGCGATCGCAGGGTTCTCCCTCGGCGGTGGCGGCGGCGGCGGTGGCGGCGGCGGCGGTGGCGGCGGCTGCAGTGGCGGCGGCGGCGGCGGGCGAGCACCAGAACTGGTCGGTGATTTAGGTAGTTTCCTGTTGTTGGGATCCACCTTTCTCTCGACAGCACGACACTGCCTTCATTACTTCAGTTGAAATCGTCTCCAGGTACCTGTGCGCGCGGAGGCCGGGCCGGGCGGGGCATCCAGGCTCCGGCCGTGCCAGGCCTGTGGTGGCAACCTCGGCTTTTCCCGCGCAAGAGCCTCCTCCCTGCTTCCTTCTCAGAGCTCTGCCAGGCTGCTGGCCTCACCCCCATCTCCACCTGGCCCCTGCAGGTATGGTCAGGTTAGCTGTGCCTTAGCGGACGCCGGGGGCGTGGTAGGAATTCTGGGCCCGGGGCCATTCAAGGTCAGGGGCGCACACTTCCATCCCGAGCCTCTTCTGCGCCGGGCCCGTGCCTAGCCAGGGACCTCGCCATTCTCCTGCAAAGCCAGGACAGCGGCAGCCCCAACCTAGGGCAGGAAATAAGAAAAGATCCCTATATCAGTGAAGACTCCGGACAAACTAGGAGGAACAAGGCTGGGATCCTGGCCTCGTCACTTACCCGTCTCTCTTGTAAGCCGCTTTCCGCTCCCAGGAGTCGCCTTTGACTCTTTCTTTCTTTCCTTCCCTCTCCTCTCTCTTCTCTATCTTATTTCCTTTACCTCTTCCCTTCTTTCCTTCAATTTTGTTTATTTTCTTTGATCTCTCTGTGTCCATTTCCCTCCCTATCTCCATTTCCTCTGCTCCCTAGCTCTTCCTTCTGGAGGGATCTAGGGCTGGCTGGGGAAGAGCCAGGGTGGAGGCTGTCTTATTTTTCTTCCCTCTGTGCACTCAAGTAGAGATCGCGTTCTGACCAGGAAGGGTGCGCTGGGGCGTCCGTCGCAGGCTGCGGATCTGAGCGCAGACACGGCCTCGGTTACGATCACGACCGGTTGGCGGCGGCCTTGGGTTCCTACTCCATCGGTCAGCAACAGCAGCCTGGCAACAGCAGCCTGGGAGATCCGAGCGGGGAGCGTTCCCGATGTTGTTGCAAGGACGCCTTCGCCACCTTCACCGGAGGCCTGCGCTGAGGCTCAGCCAGGCTCTTGGAGGGCGCTCTCCCGAAGCTTCCTAGGCTCTGGGGCCCTGTAGGTCTCAGATCCGGCTTTCACCGCCATGAGGGAGCCCCGCCAGGGCAAAGATGGGCTGCTTGCTTGCCAGTAGCTTCTATCAGGTGCGCGGAGTCAGGGTATGTTGGATATGGCATACTTGTGCAGAAGACTGCTGGCGAAAGGGACCCTTCTCGCAACCGTGTTTCCAATAATAGGGGGAAGGAACGCTGAATTCCTGAACCGTTGGAATACAAAGTTGAGTGCGTGTTCCAAGTTGCACTGGAAGCCAGTCGGAGGAGTGGGGCCTTCAGACTGTTTCCCTCCAGCAGCACTGCTCAGCTTTGGGCCCAGGAACTGTCTTCCCTGCTTAGCCCCGGCTCCTGGGTCCTGTTATCTGAAAAGCCCAGATGGTGTTACCCTCAACGCCTCCCTGTCATTTTCAGGACCTGAGTACTGGATTTGTCTTGGAGGCCCAAGGTTTTAGAACGCTGGGCAGAAAGAGACAGTTTGTAACCACTCCCATTTATTCTTCCTTTGTGCACACACAATCCCTTCTACTTCCAAAATAAAAGCAGACACAAAAACCTGAAGGTCTCTC
The DNA here is from genome assembly GCA_026230045.1 of Corynorhinus townsendii. Lineage (NCBI taxonomy): Eukaryota > Metazoa > Chordata > Mammalia > Chiroptera > Vespertilionidae > Corynorhinus > Corynorhinus townsendii. Next base: position 175,779,660 of record JAPDVU010000004.1, on the reverse strand, counting down.
CTCAAACCTCTGGGCTGAAGAGGGTTACTTTTGGTTTTGGGATTCCCCCCACCCCATTGTAGGCACCAGTGAGGATCAGTTAACACTTAAGCCCTGCTAATTACTTAGTAACTGTCCTATTTTGGGGGCTAAGGCTATTCATAGGACGGCCTTTTTATTTAAAAATACTATAAATAAGTTGTGTCTTCTTTGGGTACAAAAAAGTGGAAAAGGCAGCGCCTTTGCAGACAATTACAATTAGGAGCGAAGGTTTCCTCTGGGTTAAGTTTCTTAATGGAAATCTCAGAGGTTCCCCAAACTGCGGGATATGTGGGGCACCTTGGGCTGTGGAGGGGATGGGAATGGCGCGGAGGACTTTATAAGGAAAGGACAAATATTAGTAGGGGAGGGATCTGAGGTGGCCAGGGCCGCCTGGCCAGCGGTAGGAATTTATTGTGTTGGTCACTTCCCTCTTCCTTCTTCCGGCGGCGAGGGACCCGGTTGGTCTCCCCGTGGCTTTTCAGCTGGGGGAGAGCCTGGCATTGGAAGGTGCCCGCCACGGGGTAGGGGTGTATCAGGGTTTGGGGAGGGGTTACTGGGACTGTTGGGGAGGATGAAGGCAAAAAAACAAGAGATGGAAGCAGCCCAGTCCCCCCTCGCGCCAGGGAAGTGGGCTAATGAGAAACACACTCTTGCAGGCACAGTGTTCACACGTGAATTTAATTACCCCGTTTTTAGGAGTCGCTGCTTTCCGTTTGTATTTGGTGGGTTGTTTTTTTCTTCCTTCCAATTAACGAAGAGGCCGAGGCCGGTTAATTTACCCCCAAAGGCTCTGAGGGGTGAGAAGCTCCCTCCTCAATTTGGTCAAGCTGAGGGATGGGATTAAAGTCAATGCCCCTGCCCCTCCCCGGTTTGATTTCTGGCCCTGGACTTGAGCTGTGGCCGCCTCACGTTAGGTCTTGTAACTCCGCTGAGCCGCCCGGCCTGGGCCGCCAGGGACAGTGGCCAGGAAGGAAGGAAGGAAGAAAAGAAGGAGGGAGGGAGGGAGGGAGGGAAGGAAGGAAGGAAGGAAGGAAGGAAGGAAGGAAGGAAGGAAAGAAGGAAAGAAGGAAAGAAGGAAAGAAGGAAAGAAGGAAAGAAGGAAAGAAGGAAAGAGGGAAGGGGACCTGAAGGCTTCATACTGGGCCCAGAGGCCAGCCTCTCCAGAGCGGCCTCCTGGCTTCTGAGCCGCCAGGTCTCCTAGGCCGAATTCGCCTGCTATTGATGCTGCCTCGTAGGTTTTGTTTTGTTTTGTTTTGTTTTGTTTCCAGCTCGGGTTGGGGGAGTGCAACTAGCAGAACTCAGCGTTAGGGCCTCGGAGGGAGGTCGGAGCACGGGGCTGGGGCGCCAGCCGCGTCCAAGGGGGAGGGGGCAGACCGTGGAACGCGCGGCCCAACCAGGCCCCCAAACACTGGGCTCGGCGCTGGCCGGCTGCTCGGCGGTAGGACGCTCGCTGGAGGCTCAGCGGTATGTGTGGGAGCTGCCCGGACACCCTGCGACCCGGTCAGGCAGATCCTAGGGGCCCTCGGTCGGCTGTGTCCTCTGGGCGGCCTGTCCCTGCCCAACGCGCCGGGCAGGGGCCGCGGCGGCTCCGTTTGGGAAGGCTACTGCGTTGAATTTGACTTTCTGAAGCCGCTCCCTGGCACACTCGCCTCTCCGGGGACCGCGGGGGATTATTTACAGGGAGCCCGCCAACCAAACACAACCGTCTAATTTAACCTTTCCAAGCCCTCGTAAATTTTTACAACTGGGAGCCACGGCGAGGTAAACGAATCTGTTGGTCGTTCCCAACTTCCCACCAGCCTGTGTGGCTTCTGAAACAATAACTCCTTATGAAATATAAATATAGATTTAAATACAGTAGAGCGAGAATGCGATTTGGCTGCTTTTTTATGGCTTCAATTATTGTCTAATTTTATGTGAGGGGCTCTGCCGGCCGCACTCGCACGCGGGGACCCGCGTCTTGCTGATGGCGTGATTAATTGTGATATAAAATAGTCCGCTTAAGAAGTGTGTGTCTGGTGGCGGCGGTGCGAAGGGGAGGGAGTCCAGAGGCAAGGCCAGATTTGATCTTTTAATCTTCGTTGGCCACAATTAAAACAAACCCGATCGTTGAGCGCTGCGATCTCTTTGCATAAAAACATATGGCTTTTGCTATAAAAATTATGACTGCAAAACACCGGGCCATTAATAGCGTGCGGAGTGATTTACGCGTTATTGTTCTGCTGGGCGGCCACGTGACGCGCGTGGCCAATGGGGGCGCGGGCGCCGGCAACTTATTAGGTGACTGTACTTCCCTCCCTGGTGCCACCAAGTTGTTACATGAAATCTGCAGTTTCATAATTTCCACGGGGCAGGCCGGCCGGCAGGGCGCGGGGTGCGGCGATGGCCACCACTGGGGCCCTGGGCAACTACTATGTGGACTCCTTCCTGCTGGGCGCTGACGCCTCGGATGAGCTGGGCGCGGGACGCTACGCTCCGGGGGCCCTGGGTCAGCCCGCCCGGCAGGCGGCGGCACTGGCCGAGCACCCCGACTTCAGCCCATGCAGCTTCCAGTCCAAGGCGGCGGTGTTCGGCGCCTCATGGAACCCGGTGCACGCTGCGGGCGCCAACACGGTGCCCGCGGTCTACCACCACCATCACCACCACCCCTATGTGCACCCCCAGGCGCCCGTGGCGGCGGCGGCGCCGGATGGCAGGTACATGCGCTCCTGGCTGGAGCCCACGCCTGGTGCGCTCTCCTTCGCGGGCTTGCCCTCCAGCCGGCCTTATGGCATTAAACCTGAACCGCTGTCGGCCAGAAGGGGTGACTGTCCCACGCTTGACACTCACACTTTGTCCCTGACTGACTATGCTTGTGGTTCTCCTCCAGTTGATAGAGAAAAACAGCCCAGCGAAGGCGCCTTCTCCGAAAACAATGCTGAGAATGAGAGCAGCGGAGACAAGCCCCCCATCGATCCCAGTAAGTGTCTCCTCCCTCCAAGCTGGCTGCCGCCTCCACGCTGGCCACCCGGATCTGCCAGCCCGCCAGCTTTCTCTGGAGCCCGCCTTTGCACGCCTGGGAGCCTCCTGAGCAGAGGCCGGGATCCAGAAGTTGCTGTTTGGGATGCCTCGGATGGAGGCCCCAAGTCCACAGCGCTTTGACAAGCGGCCCGCTGGGCTGGGGGAGGAGGTGGCTGTACCGAGAGAGGGGGGCGGGGCGGGCGCTGCGGGCAGAGCCAAGACCGGCTACCCTCTCGCTGCTGCCCCGGACCAGGACCCAGATACTTGGGGCCGTTCTTCGAAAGCAGCGTCGCAGAGTCTTTTGTGACTAAATTATCCCGGAGCGGTGGCTGCCTGCTGGGGAAGACGGCCGATTCCCTCCACTTCTTGTCTTCAGCCGGTGGCGGTGTAAATCCTGCCCAAGATGAGGCTGCAAGCTACCGGGCCATGAGGGTCCCAGGCCGGATTATTCTAATAAACTGGAGAAGTGATCAACGGCCTTCGGGAGTCTAGGGGCCAATGCTGTATAGGCCCGCCCGCCCCCACGCCCTCCAGGAAGGTCAGACGCGTGGGGAGAGTAGAAGGAGAGGCGGGGAAGGGAGGACACACAGAGTTATGTCGAGGGAGCAAAGAATAGAAATCTTGCTACACGAATACAGGGCAGCATGGTTCCCCCTGCCTGGCAAGAAGGGGATCTATTTTCAAATTTCACTCCCCACACAGTGTTGGGAAAGTGGGTGGGGAGAGGAAAGAACAGGAGCACCGAGGAGGAGAAAGGAGGCCTTAAAAGGGCGGGGAGCGGAGATTTTACTGCCCGCAGTTGTAAGTGACCGTCCCCGCGTCTGTCTGCCAGGGGTCCATTGTGTCCCAGGCTCTGCCGCCGTCCCCAACCAATTCAGCAGCATCCTGCCCGGTGGCCGGAGGCCCCAGGAGATTCCCCAGCCCCCAGCCGAGGTGTGTGTGTGTGTGGGGGGGGTGTGCTTCTCCTTCTAAATCCCATTTCTCCACCCCCGCTCCCACCCCCGCAGGCAACCCGGCTGCCAACTGGCTCCACGCTCGCTCCACGCGGAAGAAGCGCTGCCCCTACACCAAACATCAAACGCTGGAACTGGAGAAAGAGTTTCTGTTCAACATGTACCTCACCAGGGACCGCAGGTACGAGGTGGCCCGGCTGCTCAACTTGACGGAAAGGCAGGTCAAGATCTGGTTCCAGAACCGCAGGATGAAAATGAAGAAAATCAACAAGGACCGAGCAAAAGACGAGTGATGCCGCTTGAGTTCATTTCGAAAACAGATGGAGCGAGAGGGCAAGAGAAAGGACTGCCCGTCCCCTTCTCCCACCCCCATCCCGCCCGGGCCTCCCGCACCCGCACAACGCGGCCCAACGCCAGCCCTCCTCTCTCCCCCCTGGCAAACCTTTCTCAGGCCGGCCCCTGGGCCTGCCGCGGTCATGGAGGAGGTATTGTAAGCTTTCCGTGTTTTGTTAAGACAAATAAATAAATAAGAAGAAGAAGAAGAAGAAGAAGAAGGGGGCATTAGCGCTGATGGCTGTGTGTACGCTAGCTTGTATATATTTTATAAAACCTACCTGTTCCTGACTTAAAACAAACAAACAAAAAAAAAACTACCTTTTTATAATGCACAACTGTTGACTGCGGGCTGTAATAGATTTTAGTCTGTGTAGCTAATTTAATTTTCTCTTTGTTCGGCAGAGCGATCTGCCCAGATACTTGAACACTGTGTTTTATTGTGGTAATTATGTTTTTGTGACTCAAACTTCTGTGCTGGGTGACGCACCCGTTGTGATTGTGAAAGCTAGAATTCAATTTGATCTCAGGTTGTTTATGAGGGGGAGACAATTGCATAGAGTATAGCTCTGTAGTGGAATATGTCTTCTGTATAACTAGGCTGTTAACCTTTGATTGTAAATTAGCTGTAAGGATTTCTCAGTGAAATAATTTTTTTTTTTAAAGAAAGGGTTCTCTGGGATGCATAGATTCACGGTTTTCTCCCTTTTGAAATTCAGGCATTTTAGTTTTACATGCTTATAGACGTGTCTGGTCCATTGCATATAATCCACATATGAAAGAAAAAGCAATCAGACCAGCTTGAATATTTGTGTTTGCACCAGACAAACAGGGAGGAGATTCGGAGCTATACGTACGTGCAGAAGGTTACTACCTACGGTTTATGTTTAATTTTAACTGGGGGGAAAGGATGCTGTAATGGAGCTAATTTTATTGATAATAAATTATGCATTGTGAAACTGCCACTGGGCTACGGTAAATTTGTATTCTTGATGAATCTGGGGTTTCTGTTGGGCTGAACGTACACTGTATATTTTGCAATAGTTACCTCGAGGCCTACTGACCAAATTGTTTTGTTGAGATATTTAACTTTTTGCCAAATAAAATATATTGATTATTCTTTTTTTATTTTATTTTTGCGGGTCAGCTCTTTGCATCTTCTCCTGGAGCGGGGGGGGGGGGGAGGCTTGATCGTCTCTGGGGGGAGCCCTGCGGGGTGGGAGAGGACAGAACCTCAGTTTTGTTCTGCGGGGCTTTGGGGAGCTGGAACCTAAGGCAGGAGCCCCGGCTGGCCTCAGGCCTCGCACAGGCCGGCTGCTCAGCAGCACCAACAGCTGAGTAGAGGAGGAAGGCGGAGGAAAGCTGGGGAACACGGGGCAGCGAAGCTGGGTCCCCCACGTTGTGTCCATTAGCCAGAAGGCCAGGAGGTCTCTGAGGAGCTGGCTGGCATCTGGGGTATCGCTGGCCAGCACCACTCTTTTATCTTGGCGCCCCAAGAATTGCCCAAAGGAAGACTGCTGGGCCTTCCCTTGGGGGGAAGGAGGGAGCAGGGCGAGGAGGGGGCAGTGGGATCCTGAGCTGAGGGCCTGCTTTCTAAAGAGTCTCCGAGGAGGGAACCGGGAGCCCGATCGCCCCCACAATGTGGCTTGGGGAACAGATGTTTGGGAGCTCACCAGCTCTCGGGGCCTGAAGACCCGCGCCCCCGCACCCCCACACCCCGTCGGGCCGGCCCCGGGGATGCTGGGCCTGTTCCGCGCGCCCCGCCCCGAGCACAAGTGCTGGCAGAGGCAGGGCCCAGGCCTGCGAGGAGCCGGGGCGCCATAAAAGAAAATGAGGGCTGTTACTGTTTATGGGGTGTAAAGGGCTGCGGGGGACGGCACAGCCTCGGAGCCCGAGCGCCTTCTAGATGAGACGGGAGGGTTCGGCCTCATCTCCCCCTTTTCTTGGCGCCCCTCCCCCGCCGCCCCCGCACATCCCCCGCGACTTCTGTAAAGGTATCTGGATTCGGACACGTAAAAGGGGAACCAGGGCGCCGGGGACAGGGCGCCCCTCACACCCCCACCCCCACCCCGCCGCCAGGTTGGACGCCCTGTGTTGTTGCAGACAGAAGGGACTTCAAAGAACGGGCACGCAGGGTGCGCCATAAAGGCCGGGTCTGCGAACCGTCTGGAATTCGGCCCTTAATGAGTTTACAACTGTCCAGCCCCAATTAAGATTTTCCACCAAAGCCCTTTCATTTGTTTGCTCTGTCTGCCGCCGATAAAGCGGTTGCGGAAACAGCTCTCTTTTATGGGCACTGCCCTCTCGGCAGCGCAGATTCCGGACCCACGCAGACCCCCCCCCGCATCCCCCACTTCACCCGGGACCCGGCCTCGCGGGCTCCGGGAGTGGGGCGGCCGGCCCGCGGCGGTGCCCACGAAGTGCAGGCGCGGCGGCGAGGGCTGCAGTGGTCCGGGACGGCCAGCAGATGGCAGTGTGACTCCACGCAAGAGGCGCCCACGCCGCCATCTCCCGCCGCCGCCACCCTGGGAAGTTCCTAAGATGTCGACTTGATGCGAGGCTTTCTGGAACGGGAGCCCCAGATTTGAGGGCGCAGCGGCGGTGTATTTCGGTGTATTTTCCCGTCCTGCTCCCGCCGGGATGGATGCCTCACGGGGAAACAAGCGAGCGGCGCGGCGGGGGCCGGCCGGACCGGCGCGGGCCCAGCCCTGCAGGGCTGCAGCTCCCGGGGGCGCGGGGACCGTCCTGGGGTCACGGTCCCCAGCCCCGGACACGCCTGGGTGCAGCGCGCGCTCGGAGAACCCGGCTGACCGGCGGACAGACACCGGGACTAATGGCCTACAGCCCCCCTGGACCTGGTGGGCCCCCCCCCAGAGGGTGTGCAGAGGGCGCAACCGTGCCAAAGGTCCTGGGGCCCCCGGAGACCCCCAGAGGCTGCGCCCTGGTAAAGGCCCCAGGAGTCAGCACCCGCGGGTGAGCCAGAACCCGGGGACTCGGCGGCCTTGAATACGTGACAATAAAATTAAGCGGCTGGAAATGGGGGGTACAGACATTCTTGGTGATGTCTAGTGTAGGTCGGGCGGCCGAGTTGCCTGGGAATGGGCATTCTTGGGGACAGACCAGGCACTGCTTTGGTTATTCTAAAATAAAGGTGATGTTTCAAATAATTAAAATAACATCCCCGCTCCAGAATAGGCGCTCACGTCGCGAAAGCCGCTCCTGCTTCCTCTCGCCGCTGAATTTCCTGGGCAGCGGAGAGACGGAGGCTTCTCTGGCATCCTCTGCTTGGGAGCCAGGAGGTATGGGAGGGGACCCCACCAGGCCCATCCTGGCCCCCGCCCTGCAGGGAGAACCTGTCCGTCTGGAGCCTTCCAGGAGGCACCCCGAGAGCGAGGATCAGCCCCGGGTGCAGAATGGTTTCCCAGAGAAAACGCAAAAGCAAACAGGACTCTCCGAAGAAGCAGCACGGCCAGCCTGTGAACACGGCACCGGCGCATTTATGTGGATTGTAACCGTCTCTGCCAAGCCCACAAAATGTTTGCAGCCTGCGTCTCCGGCTGCACGCGCTGTAAACCGGGGACTGGGTTTGGGCTGACATCTCTGGCGGGCGTTTCTCCCTCTCCCGCCTGTGCCCGCTCCCCTTTCTTTTCCTCTGTCTGTGTACACACGTTGGCATTACCGACACACGCCTTCAGTCTATTTCATTACATAACTCGGTGTTTCCCAGCAGCCGGTTGTGAGGAGGGTTTTAAAGCTTCCCGAGAGCTGTCCGTGGCCGGGCACCCAAGCAGCAGATGGAAAGGCCAGGTCATGTCGCTACAAATAAATGGCAAAGGAGCAGGTCGGTGGCCACTGCTTCTCTCCCCAGGTCCCGGAGCCCAGGTAGGTGCAGGCCGGGGTATCTCAGAGGCCTCCTGGATTGCCAGGCGGGAGGGACCTCTCTTGCCCTTGGCCTGCCGGTGGCTGGGAAGTGGCTCTCCCGGCTCGGCTGCCTGGCCCAGGACCGGCTTCCCCCTAAGCCGCCTGGAGGACGTGCCCTGGCAGCCCCAGCTCCTGGGCACTCCTCGGGGGATGGGCCTGTCCCCCCTGCCACGACTGGGGGCCTGCTTACTGGACGGAGAGCCCGTGCCCAGGCCGCTCGAGGGGCGCGCAGAGAAACCGCAGCCGCCGTCTCTTTGGAGAAGCCGCAGAGTTCTGGCAAGCTCCATTGGCTGCCCGAGAGCTGGGTGTACGTTCTTGGCTGGATTTAAATGTTGAGGACAATCTGATAACACGGAGTAGGGGAAACACAGATTGCCTGGCACACGGGGACCCAGCCCCAAGGCCGCAGAGGCCCAGGACAGCCGGGCCACGGGAACCCCGCCTCCACGTGCCGGCCTGGGGCCCGGCAGGCAGGGAGCGATTCTGTGGCCGTGATCACGAATAACCCAGGGCAGTGGTGTCTTTTCAGCCAGATAGGTAGGAAACCAGTGGCTCCGGAACACGCGGGGACACAGGCCTCCCGGAAAGCCCGGCTCTGCCCGGCCTTTTCGTTTGAAAAGGCCGGCGGGGAGAGAGAAGCCAGAAACGAAAGGGCGGTTCCAGCCCCCGCGGGACTTGGCCCGGCTGGCTGACTCGGGTCCCGAGAGGCCAGGGCCTTGCGGGAAAGTATCCGGATCCTCCCTGGCCCAGGCGGAGGGGCAGCGCGTCCTGCCAGCACCGTTTAGACAAACGCCCGCCGAGATGAGCCTGCGGCGGGGACTGTCCGCGCCCTGGGCCGGGGCTGCGATCCTGCCCGCGCTCCCCGAATCGCTGCGCTGGGCAGGTTCACGGGAAACGCCGCTGCTGCTTTAGCCCACCCGCGGCCGGAGTCCTCCTCCTTGCGTCCCGCTGTGTCACGCGAGGAACAATTTATTGGTCGAACGCAGTCCACTTCCTCCTCTTTGATCTCCTAGCCCCCTTCTTGTTTGTATCATCTTCCTTTGACTTTCTGGGGCTTTACTTCCTGCCAGAAATGGATGCTGTTTGGAATATGTGTGTGTGTCTTCTCCCCTTCCTGACTTACCCCTCCATTCCCCAAGCAGGACAGCTAGCATCCTATTCTGCCATAAAGGGTATCCCGGATATTGCCCCCCAGGGTCCCTGTACCTCCAGGGAACACCACCCTGACCCCACCTGCACCTACAGCCCCCCCTCCCCACCCGCACCCTGGGTCATCCACGAGGCCAGAGCTGGGGCTCCTTCGCATCAGGGTCTGAACCCTCCGCCGCCTTTTGTGCTCCCAGGACCCCCTGAGAGGGTATTGGTGAACAGGGGCGGCCTGGACCCTCAGAAAGTGATGGGAAGCGCTTTGTACAAGAAGAACCAAACTCTATAATTTAGAGGAGAATTTCCGGGGCCATTCCATTGTGAGGTCGGGTTTATGGTGTGCAATAGAGCTGAGCAGTAAAAGGCGTCCTGACCTGGCGGCCAGGCTCCCAGCTCGGCCTGGGCAGTTTACGAGGCGTTTAGGGGGAAGGCTTCGCCCCATCACCCTCAAAGGAGCGGTGAACGGCAGGGACTTTGTCTGTTCCAACCCTGCCCCAGGGGGTTGGAGGCTTGGGAAGGTAAGCTCCAAGCGTCCGGGCCTGGGTGGGAGGGAGTGACCACTGTGCGCTCCACTCTCGGTGAGCTGACTTTGGGAAGGTGAAGCAGCCAGCGCTGGGTGACCTTTGGTGGGGGGCGGTCTCCAAAAGAAAAGGAGACCCAGCGTGGGCTGCAGTCGCCAGGTGCCTGGGCCTCCCTCTCTCCTCTCCAAACCGGCTCTACAGCATCTCTTGCTCCCAGGCACCCAGGCCCATGAGGAGTGGTAGAAGCCCAGGGGTGGCCGCAGGGAAGGCTCCCAGAAACCTCAGGGTACAAGTGGTACCCGGAAAGCCGCAGGGCCTGGGGTTCCTCCAAGCTGGGGAAGACTTAGTTCCACTGCAGCCAGGGAGAATCCAGGGTTGCTGGGGGGTGGGGGTGGGGGGACAAAAGAATGTCCAACCGTTTCTGGGGCTGCCAGAGGTCAGGCAGGTGCCCAAGAGCGAAAGCACAGAGCCCGAGGGGCCAGCAGTGTCCAGGAGGAGGGAAGGGAATCCCACGTTAGTAAATCTGTTGGCAAAGGAGGCTCATTAATAGGTAAATACTTCACCGCTTCCTTTAGGGCGGATAAACCGTGCGCCCTGATTAAGGAAAGGAAGCCGGGAGACCTTGACTTTATTCGAACCACATGGTTCCAGTTTGCAGTGGCCTTCTCGCTGCCGTTGGAAACGACGCTGCGCCGGCCCCGTCTGAATCGCAGTCTAAGCCAGCCCATTGCCCGCGGGACCTGGGCGGGAGGAGACTCGAGCAAAGAGTCGATTTACCCCACGCAGAGACTTGCCCACGGGGCCCCTTTGGGGTGCGCGGGGTACAGAGACCCCCCCCTCCCCTGGGCGGGGTCAGTGGGCAGAGAGGACCCGCAGGCTTGGTCCAGGGTTCGGTCGCGCCCTGTCGGCCCCGCGCAGCCTCTGCAGGCCAGGCGTCCAGGCTGGCGGCGGTCTGAAGGGCCCCGCGGAGCCTCGGGTCCTTTCTCCGCAGGACGCGCCAGGCCGGCCACGCGCGGGCAGATGCGTGGGCTGCTCGTCTGAGCCCTTTCCCCTTCCATTCTAGGCTGCCGCGGGCCCCGCGGAGCAAGACCACCTGTGAGGGCTGCGGAGATTGGCGGAGGCGGTCATGTGGGCGGTCACGTGCTGCGGCGAGCTCCGTCCAAAAGAAAATGGGGTTTGGTGTAAATCTGGGGGTGTAATGTTATCATATATCACGCTACCTCGTAAAACCGACACTGAAAGCTGCCGGACAACAAATCACAGGTCAAAATTATGAGTTCTTCGTATTATGTGAACGCGCTTTTTAGCAAATATACGGCGGGGGCTTCTCTGTTCCAAAATGCCGAGCCTACTTCTTGCTCCTTTGCGCCCAACTCGCAGAGAAGCGGCTACGGGGCGGGCGCCGGCGCCTTCGCGTCCACCGTGCCGGGCTTGTACAATGTCAACAGCCCCCTGTATCAGAGCCCCTTCGCGTCCGGCTACGGCCTGGGCGCCGACGCCTACGGCAACCTGCCCTGCGCCTCCTACGACCAAACCATCCCCGGGCTCTGCGGTGACCTCGCCAAAGGCGCCTGCGACAAGGTGGACGACGGCGCGCTGCACGGTCCAGCCGAGGCCAATTTCCGCATCTATCCCTGGATGCGGTCTTCAGGTAGGCGCAGCCGCTGGGCGGGCCGGCCGGCCGGGCGGCTGGGAGCCGGGAGCGCGGGGCTGGAGCGAACGGGGCTGGGAGCCTGGCGGCTGCGGGCGGGCGGCTGCGGGCGGGAGGCCCCCTGACTTCTGGCGGCGCTGCCTTTCTGGTTTTAATTAGAGTCGAGGCGCCATAGCGTGGAGAACCCGTAGCATTGTATGTAAATGAGGCTCATAAAACTTTTTATGGCCCAATTAATGGGTTCAATCCTCGTAAATTTATTTAACTCCATTTGCCTTGGAATTTTAACGTTAAGTTTGTTTGGTCGCTGTTCTCTCTCCCTTGCCCTTCTCTCCCTCCCTCCTCCTTTTCCTTTCAGCCTGGTTTTTCTTTCTCAAAACCTGGGAGAGCCTAACCCTTCAGGGCCCCCTCGCAAGCCCCCGTGCCAGGGGCCGCGTAAAGGCTGGGCTGGAGGGCTGGAGCGGGGACAGAGGGTCGGAGTGACCTAGGAAGGTCCCGGAATGGGGGCGCGGGCTGCTAGGGACGAAGGGGGCCCCTGGAGTGTGGGCTTCCTAGGGTCGCCTACTGGCCTAGCCAGTCAGGGAAGCGGCCCCACTGGTCTTTGAATGGCCAAAGCGGGGCGTCTCCCACTTGCCCGCACTCTATATTTACAATTTCCCTTTGTCAGGGGGAAGCAGGACATTGTGGAAGCCTAGCCGGCTGGAAAGCGCGGTTGTAAAGTTGGGATTCTGCGCCTTCCCTCCTCAGGGAGCTGCCTGCGCGTCTAGCGCGGCGATTGGGGTCTTCCCCTATCCGTCTCGCTCCTCCCCCAGCTCAGAGCGGGGCGCAGGGCAGAGGGGAGCGCGCCCCGGTCCGGGCCCCGGAGGAAGGGCCGAGCTCTGCGATGGTGGCCTGATGAATACACTGTCCTGACTATGGTCCCATCCGTTTGTCTGTCCATGTGTCCGTGTGTCCACACGTCTGCTTGCAGGGCCTGATAGGAAGCGGGGCCGCCAGACCTACACGCGCTACCAGACGCTGGAGCTGGAGAAGGAGTTCCATTTCAACCGCTACCTGACCCGGCGCCGCCGCATCGAGATCGCCCACGCGCTCTGCCTCACCGAGCGCCAGATCAAGATCTGGTTCCAGAACCGCCGCATGAAGTGGAAGAAAGAGCATAAGGACGAAGGGCCGGCAGCTGCTGCAGCCCCGGAGGGGCCCGTGCCTGAAGCAGCAGCCACTGCCACCGCAGCAGACAAGGCCGAAGAGGAAGAGGAGGAGGAAGAGGAGGAGGATGAGGAGGAGGAGTGAGGGGCCGGGCAGGGCCCTGGGCTGCACCAGACAGTCCCGAAAGCGTCTTTAGAGACTCGTCGATTTTATTTACAAAAGTTGAAAAATAAAAAGAAAATGTAAAAAAAAAAAAAGCAAAAAAAAAAACCCAGTCCCCAACCTGTACCCCACCTACCCCGTTATCTACTCCAATTCCCAACTTTTTTGGACAGCAGCTGCCTAGACTGGGTCCCTTTGGGGGGTTTCCCTCTGCCTCAGAGGCCCCCCAGCAGACACCCCCCCCCAATCCCTAAGCCGGCTGGCTCTGCGCTGGCATGGCTCAAATACTACCTAGCACAGGCCTCAGAGAGAGGCACCCCAGACTACCTATGGGCCCAGCCCAGTGGACCTCCACTCCCAGGAAACCCAGAGTGTCCCAACACTGGCAGACACCCAGCACCTCCCTCTAGGCCAAGGACCTGACTCTCAATACTACCTATTTGTCCCAAACTACCTATTTTGTGCTCGCTGGCTCGCCTGCTACCTAGTGCCGGCCCCTCCCAGGCCAGGCCCCTGCTGCTTGTGGCTGGCAGCCTTTGGGGTCCCTGAGGCTGTGCTGAGAAGGTGCTGGGGTCCGGGGACCAGGGCATTGGCTTCTATTTAAATTGAAAAATAATATATTTATTCCAAAGCATTCTAAGTGCTGCAACCTAGAATCCCTCTTTTCTGGCCTGGATATTCCAAGTTCAGGCCCGTCACCCCCCACTTCTGGAGGGGAGCATTCCCGAGCTAGCTGCAGATTTCTGAGTTAGCTGCTGCTTAGTAGGACTGCAGAGATGCTCCCAGCCTCCCTGCCCCTGTGTCCTACTGCCCAGCGGTGTTGAACATGTACACCCTGACTTTTCCTACAATAGCAAATATTGTATATTTGAACAAGATTTTTTTTTGTCATTTATATGGTCTTGGAGCTCATTTGTAAGGCAATGTCTTGACTTGGGAAGGATGTGTTAATGGGGTGACCTTGTAGCATGGTGTGTTGTCTTGAGCTAACTCTATAGCAGGTGGGGAGAGCCACTGCCCTCCCCGGTACCCTTCATCTCCCGTGTTGTCATCATCCCTCTCAGCTCTAGCCTCGGGTTCCAGGAACAGGAAGGTATGCTTTCCGTCTTGCCCAGCTAACCGTGTTTTATGTAACAGAAAAATAAAGATGCTTGATGACAAAGACATGTGGACTGCTTTATCTGGGGAGGGAGGCTGGGGAAGAGGGTCACTATGGCCAGGGAGCAAGCCCTGGCTCTGTGCGTGTTCAAAGCGGCTTTAGGGAAGCAAAAGTGGAAGGACAAATAGGGTCCAAGTGTTGGGTGTCCGTGGATTGGTGTGTACGCGTGTCGAGTTCCTTTTTTGTGTGGGTTTGTATAGGTATGCGTGTAGGCGCTCTTTGTATATGTGTTTATGCATATTTTTATGTCCACAATTGTATGTATTTCTGTGTCTGTAATTGAGTGAATGTGCTTGTGTGTGTGAATAATTGCGTGTATTTCTGTGCCCATAACTGAGTGTGTGCGTTTCTGTGTGCCCCCAGTTGTATATGTGAATTTCTCTGGGTGAAGATTTTTGTCTGGTTTGTGTGTGTACCTTGAAAACGGAATCTTCTATAGGTACATTCTATTCTATGAACCTTCCTAAAAACCCCCATAAATTCCCAGAGCGAATGCAAAATTCAAAATCCGCTCTTTCCTCTGAGGCTGCGGGGTGGGCGTGCAAAGGGGTTATCACCCTGCGACTGATGCCGAGAATTTTCCATGAGGCCTGAACCTGGCGCTAGGAGGTGGAATTCAGGGCCTCTGACGCGGTCCCCCGACCCGCATTCAGGCTAAGCGAGGGTTGCTCAGAGCCCAGCAGTGCCGCTGAGAAGGGGCAGGGGCAGGGGCAGGGGCAGGGGCCCGCAGACCCGCTGCAAGCCTGGGCGGGGGTGCCTGGGTGCGGGGAAGGATGAGGGGCTGGGGAAGGGGCGAGGGGCGGTGGGAACCGCAGAGAGCAGCGTGAGCTGGGGGGTGGGCGAGGACCTCGACTCCAGGCTCCTGCCTGGGCTGGGCCCCCCTTCTTATTGCTCTTTGAATAAAACCTGGCTCAACTGGGTCTGTAAACCCTGCGGCCCCAAGTTGGGGCGGCTTCGGTGGTAAGATGGCGCCGGTGTAAGAGCTGCCTCCTCTTAGAGATGGGGAAAGGGTCATAAATCCGTTGTTGTTTATGAAAATTTACAACTTTGCAATACAACTTTATGAGTTGTTCGGCCCTTCCATTGGCCGTTGTCGGTCATGTGGATGGGAACCGTGAACATGAACTTTTTTATAATTTCCCTTGCGAGAATAGAGCTGCATTCTTGTGCTCCGCTCCGTCCTGCCTGCTTCGGAGCTCTGCCTTCCAACCGGCTCGGCTGCGCTTTGTCCGGCGATGGCGAGCGAGGCGAGGCCCCGGGCCGGCCGGGCCCGGCCCTTCCCGCTGGAGGTGGGGTGCGCCCTGCTCCCGGCGCCGCGGCGGCCTCTGCAACTCGCAACCTGGCTAATTTCCTGCGTCCTCTGGCACCAGGAAGGAGGGCGATTCGTCTCCCCGGGCTGCCCCAGCGACAGCTGTCAGAGGGGCAGGAGCTTCTGGGAGCCGCCATCTGAAGGTGAGACATGTGGGGAGACAGGAGCAAAGGTGGTGAGATGGCAGGCGGCGTGGGCGAGGGCACCAGGCTGGCTTTGGAGAGGGGCATACTACCCGTCACCCACCCTCACCCGTTCACATGCGTCCCCTCACACACGACACGACAGCTCCCCACACACACACACACACACACACACACACACACACACACACACACACGCTCCCTTCCTCCTCTCTCTGGCTCCCGGTGGCAGGGGATGCCCGCCTTTCGCCCGTGGCACCGCGCCCTGGCACGGGCGCACAAGCCCCAGCTCCCTCCCCTGCCCCAGCAACCTGGCCTGGCCCCAGAGGAAGTGGCCCTGCACCCTGCGCTCCCCCCCGCCCCCCCCCCCACTCCCGCCTCTCGGGTTTGGTTTTTTTTTTTTTTCCTTTTTTTCATTCATGACCCAATTGGTTCGATTGATTCCCCAACCACTGGGGACAGTTCCCGACCTGGAAAGGTGGGACGAGATGAGAGCCAAGTGCCCTTATGGACTGGCATCTTAGATCAGCTCAGCACCTTCTACTCCCTGGGATTTGGTTTGTGGAGAGAAAGGTGGAATGAGGGGGGTGGAGGATAAGCAAACAACTTACTAATGCGGCCAGAGTCCTCTGCTGATCGACTGCTCCCCTCCACGCGGTTTTCCGACGAGAGAGGTGTCAGGAACGCAGGGAGAGGGAAGAGGTGCGCGGATGGGATTCTGTGTTGGAGGAGAGGATGGGGTTAATGTCTGGGTGCTGCTTGGCGGGAAGTTTCGGTGGAGTGATGTTATTGCGAGGGGCAGGGGCCCCTCAGCTAAGGTTGAAAAGAGGACGCAAACCGAGTCTGGGCTATAGGGGGACCCCCACCCACCGACCTCGGCGCCGCCGGGCCGGCGACCACGGGCCCACCTTCGGGAAGCGGGGAGGGGACTGTGGAGCCTCCCGGGTGGAGGCGCGGAGGGAGCCGCGGGGTTCGCTGTACGTCGCGCGGATGCACAGGCCCGATCACGGTTTGGTCTGGGTGCCTTTTGGCCGGATTGGCCCCGAGAGCTTCCTGGGACAGCAACCAGAAACCGCCCCGAGGCTCTGCGCTCGAGTTCTTTTTGTTTTTGGTTTAGGCTGTGGATGTTTTCCCATCTTAAGAGACTACCTTGGTGTGCGTTAGATAATGGAGAAGGGGCCGTGGAGGTTCGGGGCGCCCTCGGGCACTGTGGATGCACTCAGGGTGCACTCGGGGAGGATAAAGCGGCGCATTTGCACCGCAGGGCCGCGGGCGGCCTGACTGCGGCTGCCGCGGGCCCATTATTTATTGCGCCCGAGCCCGGGCGGCTCGCTGCTGCCACGCTGTGGCCGTCGCCGGGACCGACGCCGCCGCAGCCCCGCGTCGTGCAGCCTGGCGCGAGGAGTGCTCGGGCCCCTCAGAGACTCCCAAGCAGGCCGTGGAGAGGGGGGCGAGGGAGGACTTAAGGGGCGGTCTCCCAGGGCCTGACTGGCCGGGAACCTCCCCCGTCTTGGCCACCTGACAGGAGCTGGACGCCCGACTAGACTCGGGTTCCCCTCCCCCCAGCACCATGGAGACTGGTTGCACAGGCCGCCTGGCACGTCATGGCTGCTTCTGTCCAAACTGCGCGTCCTAAGGCGCCCTGGGGGCGCACGCTGGTTTGGGGAGCTCAGCGCTTTGGGATTTTGAAATCACAGAGACCACTGGTAGCCTGAGGCCTGCGGGCCTGGCTGACCCCGAGGAGGACTGGCTATGGCAAGGAAGGCGGGCTTTGGGTCCAAGCGAGAGCCCGACAAGCACAGGCCGCACCTGTGTGCTGTGGGCTCTAGCCTGGGCTAGAGATGAGGGTGGAGGAGGTGGCCTTCAAGGTCCCCCCACACCGGCAGGCCGTCCTCCAGGCTGGCCGAGGTCAAGGAGCTCAGTGGGCAGCCCAGGGAAAGGGCGGATTGTGGGGCCCTGCTCACCATCCTGTCCCCCTTGAAGAGCAGCTGAAAGGTAAGTGGACTTTCTGTGTGGCTTTGACCGAGAAAGAGAGCCCTGGTGGCCATTCTCACCATCCCAGTAAAGGCTCCCTCCACCGTCTGGGGCTCCTATTCTTCTCTCTCTCTCTCTCTCTCTCTCTCTCTCTCTCTCTCTCTATATATATATATATATATATATATATATATATATACAGTCACTGGTTGGAGAAATATATTTGGGCGGCTGCCAACATGATATGTACCAGTACCAGCCTTGGCTAACATGTGGAGATTTTAGTTTAATATATTTTCTCATCTTAATGCCTACAGAAATTAGAAGTATAATGTTTTGTTTTGTGTTTTGGCTCTGAGCTGAGAAATCAAATTCTCTTGTTGGCTGGTAGCATTATTAGATTGAGAATCCAGGTCAAACCATAACAAATAATAATAAGAGTAGTGAACTGCCACCGGCCCCAACATTGTGTGGGACCTGGAGGAATGAAGCAGAATTATAAATGTAATCATTTATCAATATCTCCAAACGGTGTTCTTGTTGTTGTTTTTTTATCTTACCTAATACCTTGCTTGAAATCACTGTCCTCTGGTGGTCTTGTTGAAGAAACAATAATTCAAACATGATTTTCTTGGAACATAGCTTTGAAAAAGAATTCCCTTAAAAATTCTTGACTCTTTGGAGTTTTTATTTTCGTCAGTCTAACCCTTTCCCTGAAGAAATGCAAGGGAAATGTAAATTTCTGTCCTGTCTGCCAGGCCCTTATTTATATATGCAAAGGAGAAACTTTCCCAGCTTGGATTGACTGGGGCGCACACAACCAGAAGGCTTCTGGGCACAGCCCCCAGAGGTGGGCAGCAGCCGCTTTCAGGGGTGCACGCTGGGCTCTGTGCACCTAACTGACCTGAGCCTAGCGTTTTTTTCCAATTTTTTCCCTTTGGGGAAGTAAGGGCAGAGGGAAAAAATTAAAAAGCAAGGAAGAGATTAAGAAAGTCGTTTCTAGATTCCTAAGGGGCATCACCACCCCCAAGCACTGAACCCCCTTTCTCTTCATTTGCCAGAGTTTTACAGAGCTGATAATCACCCTCTGGGAATTCAACCAAATCATATAAATAGTCTTTCTTCAATCTCCACAGAATTGAGGATTTTGAAGCTAATTCAAGGGGGTTTTACAAGCCCCCAAAATACAGTCGTAAAAATGCCATGGGGGGGAAAATCACATTTTACAAAATGAGATTGATCCATGCCTTGTAAAAGTCAACTTTCTCCAGGGCACACCTCTCAGCCAAGGGAGCGCAGCTCAGACTGGCTTTTCTTGTCCTGTTTGGGGAAGGCCAGGCCTGGGGCTGCCGTAAACGCAATTCAGACGATTTCCGTGAGCTCCCCAGAATGCCTGTCCCCGTTCTGGAGCGACTGTCCCGGGCAGGCCCCAGACCCGTCCCAGGGAAGAGGACACACCCCAGGACAGGGTGGGCACCCCAGACACCAAGCTCACCAATTATCCCGCAGCCTTGGGCCTAGGCGAGCTGCCCTCTAAGAGCGACTGGGCCAGGCACCCTGGGTCACCCGAACCTCTGGAATGAGGACAGAGATTCCGTAGCTGGATCTGTCTCAGTTCTGACCAGTCCAGGTGGTGGAGGGCGATTCCCTGGGCTCTGCGAGAGGGAGCCGGTCCCGCGGGCGGGCGGCTGCAGAGCTCAGTCTCAAGGCCACTGCTCCGTAGGTCCCTTTCTGGTAGTAACCAGTGGTTTCTGGCCTCTCGGTTCCTGGGTTCACAGGCGGACCGGGGCCGCACAGGTTGTGGGGGTGCTTTGAGGCTAGGCAGCCGCTGGCCTTTAGAGGGGAGGGAGTCGGGCACTCCAAGAAGACGTGTTGTATGTGGGAGGAGGGGCCGGCGGGTAAGCGACTACCTTGGGCCGCGTCCGGGTCGGCTCCAGGTGAGCCTCCCGCCCTCTGCGGCTGCAGGCCCGAGCCCTGGCTGGGAGTGGGGAAGGGGAGGAGGAGGGGATGCACTGATTCCTCGGGCGCCGGGGTGCGGAGCTCGGAGCTCGGGCCTGGTTTCTCAGAGCCGGTCTCCAGCTCGGGACACGCACCCTAGGGTAGGGGAGTGCAGGGGGAGGGGCAAACTCCACCCCGGCCGGGAGGGCAGGCCGCGGAGAGCCAAGCCACACTCGTCACCGCCCCTCCGGGCGCGGGGCTGTCAGGTTTCCTGTTTGGAGAGAAAAACCAGCAAAATCCAACAAGGCAAAGGGGGAGGAGGGAAGAGCGGGCCTGGCGGGGCCTGGCCGGGCCTGGGCGCCCCTACCCCGGCCTGAGGGCCGTGCCCGCCGCTGGCGTTGGGGAAGGGAGCCGGGCCGGCCGGCTGTGCGCGCCCATCAATCTGCCGGAGGGCGGCGGGCGGGCGGGCTGGGGGCTGTTTGTAACTTTGCTGCCTCGGTCGCCGCGGTCCCCGGGGAGCGGGCTCCGGCGCTCGCTCCCATTGGCCGCCGCCGCGTCAGCTGGTGCGATTTGCTGCTGTCGCTTTTGGCGTTCGGCCATCCAGAAACAAACCAGTTCGATGACTACTAATAGTTATAGCCGGATGTACTAATACACAACAAATCACAGTCCTGCAGAGGGGCGCGCAAATGAGTTCCTATTTTGTGAATCCCACTTTCCCCGGGAGCCTGCCCAGCGGCCAGGACTCCTTCTTGGGCCAGCTGCCCCTCTACCCGGCCGGCTATGACGCGCTGAGGCCCTTCCCGGCCTCGTACGGGGCGTCGAGCCTCCCGGACAAGACGTACACCTCACCTTGTTTCTACCAACAGTCCAACTCGGTCCTGGCCTGCAACCGGGCGTCCTATGAGTACGGGGCCTCGTGTTTCTATTCTGATAAGGACCTCAGTGGCGCCTCGCCCTCGGGCAGTGGCAAGCAGAGGGGCCCCGGGGACTACCTGCACTTTTCTCCCGAGCAGCAGTACAAATCCGACAGCAGCAGCGTGCCGGGCAAAGCCCTCCATGATGAAGGCACCGACCGGAAGTACACGAGTCCTGTTTACCCCTGGATGCAGCGGATGAACTCCTGTGCGGGTAAGACATTTCCCTGCAGCACCATCCCCCCTAGAGAGTGGAGGGAGAGGGGGAAGGGGGCAGGGAAGGAAGGAAGGAAGGAAGGAAGGAAGGAAGGAAGGAAGGAAGGAAGGAAGGAAGGAAGGAAGGAAGGAAGGGGAAATAGACAGGAGGAAAGAATGAGCAAAGTTTCTTTAGCTTTAAGAAAAAGAGATTTAAAAAAAAAATACCAACCCATTCCCAATGGAGCAATCAAGCTGAGGCAGAGTAAAGGCAGGGCACTAGTGTCCATGTAAGGTGACACCTTAGAGGAGTGTGTGTGTTTGGGGGGGGGGCGTCATTGCTATGTGAGCCCCAAGACAGGGCAAACTAAAGAGAGAGCCAGGCTGGGTGGGAGGGAGCTCCTGCCTACACTGCACCCTGGTCGCACCCTGCTCAGATTCCCAAGCCCAGATGGCCTTCTGCACCCATCACTGATGATTCCCCTTCACCTGCCAACCCCCTCTCCTTTCTGCCCTTCATACACTCATATAGAAAGAGGCCCTTATTTAGCCTCTTCCAGGGTTACCCCACAGCCTTGGAGGGCCACATCCCCAGCTGCAGTATCTCCTCTCTCTCTCCTCCCTCCCCTCCTCCCACTTCCACTCAGCTGCTCGCTCACAGCCAACTTCTGCCTCCTTCTAAGACCCTGCCCGCATCTCAGCCACCCAGCTTGGAGGGAGCCCCCACCCATGGGCCCCTTTGGCACCAGAACAAATAGCCCATCACCATCCTACATTTCCAGGAACCCCAGATGGCCCATCGCTCCATCTCTTTGCCCCTCGTTTCCAAAAACTCCACAGGGAATCCTCTGAGCAGGACAGTGCCTAATGCGAATTTTCAAACTTACAGTGTTTTGCTTTAACATCCACTTTTTTTTTTCAAGGAAGCTTCACATTTCTCAGATGGGGCTATACAATTTGGGGGAATTTGCAAAGATCTGAGAAGGCTGACCATTCTTAATTTCCCCAAAAGGAAGGCCGACCATTCTTAATTTCCCCAAAAGCACCCTGAGTGCATCACCAGCCATCCTGGGATGCCTGGCCACAGTAACATCTTCACAGACATCCATGTGTGGATGCAGCGTGTCTACCCTACTCATGGGGTTCCACACCCCCACTCCCAGACATACACACACTGCACTCCCACAAAACACGACTTCGCTATCCCAAATTAAGAATGCCCACTATATTATTTTGCTTGTAATTTTTTTTGTATTGAGCAGGTTTTAAAAAAACACAATAACTTCCCACCCCAAGTCATTTTAGGTGGCAAACATCTTGCTTGGTATGAAATAATCTTCTCCCATCAGAAGGCTTTTGGCCCAAGACAGTGGCAGAGGTTAGAGTGCAGGCGGGTGGCTTCCAGCCCAGAGGCTTGGGGTGCCGGGTTGACTGGCTCAGCTGCCCAGATCCAGGCTCACGGGCGCCTGGTCCTTTCTGCCCGCAGGTGCTGTGTACGGCAGTCACGGGCGCCGAGGCCGCCAGACCTACACGCGCTACCAGACGCTGGAGCTGGAGAAGGAGTTCCATTTCAACCGCTACCTGACCCGGCGCCGCCGCATCGAGATCGCCAACGCGCTCTGCCTCACCGAGCGCCAGATCAAGATCTGGTTCCAGAACCGCCGCATGAAGTGGAAAAAGGAAAATAAGCTCATCAATTCCACACAGCCCAGCGGGGAGGAAGCTGAGGCAAAAGCGGGCGAGTAGGCGCCCAGGCAGGGACCAGGCCAGCGGCGCAACCTCCCTCGGCTTTGCTCCCTTGCCTTCGCCTGCTCCCCAACCTTTCTCCCTGCCTGCTACCATCTGGGGGGCTTACGCAGCTTCAGGGGAGCCCGGAGCTTTGCAAACGCCTGAGCATTTATTTCTTACAAAAAAAAAAAAAAAGCAACAACATAAAAAAAACCAACAACACACACACACACAGCCAATCCCAGCGGAGGAGCGGGGCGCACTGCACACACAATCCCGCTCTCCAAGGCTGCCCAAGCCCGCTCCGGATCCCAGCGCGCGCCCCAAATTCGTCCCCGACTCTTGTGTAGCGCCTCTGCACGCCTCTGCACGCCTCTGGCACGGGACTGGGGGTTGCTGGAGAGGAAGGAACCCCGGGACCCACCCTCTTTTGGTGTCTGGGCATTTTGGCCCCGGTCCCTCGCCACGGAGTCCCGGAGGGCACCACATCGACTGCAAAGAGGGGACCACTGCAAAGAGGGGACCTCAAGGTTGGGGCCCCGGCACTGCGGTGGCCTCCCAGGCTGCCCCCAGACAGGAAGAAGCTCCGGGAACAAAGGCCCCCCTCCCCCCCCAGAGAGTCTAGCCTCGCCGCCCCGCACAGCCGTCCGTGGAAGAGGAGCAGCCTCAGCCGAGCCCAGTCAACCTGAGCGCGGGTGGAACTGTGCAGCCCGGGAGCGGCCGGGCTCCCGAAGGCTCCGCACTCGGGAATCCAGCTCCTCGCCTCCGGCGGTGCCAACAGCGCTTTCGGGACCTGAGGAGGGGGCCCAGGGCCGTGGGAGCGGCAAGAATCATGGTTTCCAGCCTGCCAGGGGCGCCTGCGACGCAGGGCCTCCAGCGGGGAAACCCTCCCTTGCCTTTCGGCTGTATTTGTGGTTTACTTTCATCTTTCAGAACCAGGAAAATAACGACGGGGGATACTAGGCACTGTCTCGAAATGCTTGCATTAGCGCCCTCAATTTACTCCTGGAGGTCTAAGCAAAACCCTAATAACTCGGCCCATAAATTGCCAGCCCCCAAGCAGCTTCTGTAGCGGCGGGGAGCCTCGGCCCGCTCACTGGGTTCACCTAGAACCCCTCCGACTCGGGGCCCGCCTGGCTCCAGGAAAAAGAGCCAGTGGTGAAGATTCTCCAGGCTGGATCCTTAAAGCAAAGCAAACAGCAAGCCAATGACACGAAAACCCAAATTTACATGAAAGGAAAATCGAATCTGGTTATAAAAGTGTGTGGAATTTGACCTCGCCTCGGAGAAACACTACACAAAAGCTATCTTTAATAGACGCCTGTCATTTAAGAGCGGCTGGGATACTGTCCCTCCTGCACTCGCAAAAACAGAGCCGTAATTGTAGCTACTGCCGAGGGCAGGATTTATTTCTCCAATTGGCTAAATGGCTTCCCCCCACTCCCCCGAAGGTGATATCTGTATTTTCAAATTTCAGAGCTGCCGGCATGACGGGCAGAACCGACCCCAACCTCGACATAAAAATAAGAGGGGCTGCACAGCGGGGAAATAAAGTTGTTGTAAATAAAATCCAAGTCACCGTCTCCCCCCAGTCCTCTGCATCCTCGCCGGGCACGCGATCGGCAGCTGACGGCCTCACAATTGGTACATCCTAATGGAACTGCGAGGGAAATGCAATAATTTTGCCATAATGGGCTGTAACCTCAATTCGACCCCGGCCCTTGCAGCCCCGGGTCGGAAGCGGAGCGATGAGCCCTGCCTCCAGCGGGTGGCGCTCGAGTCCGACTGAACGGCGGCGGCGGGCGGCGGGCACGCGCCTGGGGCGCGCGCTCCACCCCTCTCGCCTCCACCCAACTCCCCCATTAGTGCACGAGTTTACCTCTAGAGGTCATCAGGCAGGATTTACGACTGGACAACAAAAGCACGTGATTCGAAGCCGTACCCCATATTTGGGTGCCTACGTAGGAGGGAACCAAGTACATGTCCCAGTCATTTCCATAATTCATCATAAATTGTGCAAGGGTGCTATAGACGCACAAACGACCGCGAGCCACAAATCAAGCACACATATCAAAAAACAAATGAGCTCTTATTTTGTAAACTCATTTTGCGGTCGCTATCCAAATGGCCCGGACTACCAGTTGCATAATTATGGAGATCATAGTTCCGTGAGCGAGCAATTCAGGGACTCGGCGAGCATGCACTCCGGCAGGTACGGCTACGGCTACAATGGCATGGATCTCAGCGTCGGCCGCTCGGGCTCCGGCCACTTTGGCTCCGGGGAACGCGCCCGCAGCTACGCGGCCGGCGCCAGCGCGGCGCCTGCCGAGCCCAGGTACAGCCAGCCGGCCACGTCCACGCACTCGCCTCCGCCTGACCCGCTGCCCTGCTCCGCCGTGGCCCCTTCGCCCGGCAGCGACAGCCACCACGGCGGGAAAAACTCCCTGGGCAACTCCAGCGGCGCCTCGGCCAACGCCGGCAGCACCCACATCAGCAGCAGAGAGGGGGTTGGCACGGCGTCCGGAGCCGAGGAGGACGCCCCCGCCAGCAGCGAGCAGGCGAGCGCGCAGAGCGAGCCGAGCCCGGCGCCGCCTGCCCAACCCCAGATCTACCCTTGGATGCGCAAGCTACACATAAGTCATGGTAAAGCCAGCCTTTTTCTAAATCCACGCGGCCGCGGGGGCGCGGCTCCCGGCTCCCTCTCTCCTTTACCGCCCTCTCTCCCCGTTCTCCCTCCTGGTCTCGCCTCTCCCAGCCCCGCGGAGCCTCTCCCCGCCGGTCTCCTTCCCTGCCTTCCTCCATCCTCCTCCTCTTCTTCGCAGCGCCCTGCGTTCTCAGGGTGGGGGTGGGGGTCGGGGGAGCCGCTGGATAGGCAAGTTTAGACGTTGAAAGGGGTGGGAGGGAAAGGACAGAACCCATGTCGAACCCCAGCGCCCCGGAACGCGCTCCCGGGTCAGGCCAGCCAAGCAGGGCGCAGAGGTGGAGGATGGCAGTCGGGGCTGTGAATCGGGCTTGTCAGGACGGATAATTTATGAGGAGGGCTACGCTGGGGAAACGGCGTTACTAATTAGAGTCCCCGAAAAGGGGCTTGGGGGGAATAACCCCTGCGAGAGGCGGCGGGACTCTGAAGTTTGGGGGCAGGAGGAAGAGCAGGAAAGGAAAGGGAAGAAAAAGAAAGCAGGCGCCCCACGCGTGCAGGCTGGAGCAGGCGGCGGCTCTCGGGGCTGGAACTTGAAGGGAGAGTGATCTAGAGTCCACTTGGGCGCTCAGAAAAGGGCCCTGCTTTGGTGGGTGGCGGGGCGGCAGCCTGGAAGGGCTGTGCCCTCGCCTCGGGGCACCAGGGCAGGGCCAGAGGGTAGGAGAGAGCTGGGTGGGGAGAGCGAGGGAACCTCAGGGGCGCAGCTCCAGCCTCAGATGGCCTGATTGTTCCCAGAGTCCAAATCGTATTGTTTTCTCTCTAGAAAGGAAGAGGGAAGGAAATTGGGGGTGGGGGGGGGGAGGGAGGACTTGTTGAGCTTTTTCTCTCCTGTTCCCTGCTCAGGACCCTGGCTCGTCCAGCTGGCGGACTTTGGTGGCCAGGGGCTGAGGAGTTGGTGGCTAAACCGCTGACTTTTCTGTTGCAGACAACATAGGCGGCCCGGAAGGCAAAAGGGCCCGGACGGCCTACACGCGCTACCAGACCCTGGAGCTGGAGAAGGAGTTCCACTTCAATCGCTACCTGACCCGCCGAAGGAGGATTGAAATAGCACATGCTCTTTGCCTCTCCGAGAGACAAATTAAAATCTGGTTCCAAAACCGGAGAATGAAGTGGAAAAAAGATAATAAGCTGAAAAGCATGAGCATGGCGGCGGCGGGAGGGGCCTTCCGCCCCTGAGTATTTGAGCGTTTAAAGTACTGAGCAGTATTAGCGGACCCCGCGTAGTGTCAGTACTAAGGTGACTTTCTGAAACTCCCTTGTGTTCCTTCTGTGAAGAAGCCCTGTTCTCGTTGCCCCAATTCATCTTTTAATCATGAGCCTGTTTATTGCCATTATAGCGCCTGTATAAGTAGATCTGCTTTCTGTTCATCTCTTTGTCCTGAATGGCTTTGTCTTGAAAAAAAAAATAGATGTTTTAACTTATTTATATGAAGCAAGCTGTGTTACTTGAAGTAACTATAACAAAAAAGAAAAGAGGAAAAAAAAAACACACAAAAAAGTCCCCCTTCGACCTCGTTTAGTGCCAATGTTGTGTGTTGCACTCCAGTTGTTTAACTGTGCATGTGAGTGGAAGTGTTCCTGTCTCAATAGCTCCAAGCTGTTAAAGATATTTTTATTCGAACTACCTATATTCCTTGTGTAATTAATGCTGTTGTAGAGGTGACTTGATGAGACACAACTTAACTTGTTTGACGTGTAGTGACTAGTGACTCTGTGACGAAAACTGTGACTCCGAGCGGTGTGTCCCTGCGTGCCTTTGTAGGACCCTTTGCACGAACTCTGGAAGTGGCTCTTATAAGTGCAGCTTCAGTGATGTATGTTTTTGTGAACAAAGTTACAAATATTGTCCAAGTCTGGCTGTTTAAGCAAACTGTGATCAGCTTTTTTTTTTTTTTTTGTATTTGTTTTTAAGGAAAAAAAATACTGACTGGAAACAAAAAATAAACTTTCTATTGTAAGTTCTCTTGGTCTGGTTTGTGCCAAAATAAGTGAGCGGCTCTTTCTGCTCTTCTGTCTGTCTGTCCAGTCCTGGAGGCGGGTGAGTCTGAGGCTACCTGAGCAGCCTGCCTGTGCCAGGAGACCTCAGACTGACACCCTAACCACAGCCTTCCTAACTCTGACCTTTCAGGACGTTCAGGGCAGGAGGCGGAAAGCTGTAGGTGTTTCCCGAAGCGTGAGTCCAACCTGCCCATCTCTGAGGAAACCAAGTAAACTTGCTGGGTACAAAACAGAGGGAGAGAGAGAACGCAGGGAAAGCCCAGGGTTTTGTCAGCGGCCCACGGGGCCCACACAGATGCTGCCTGTTTCTGAGGCCATCCTGGGCCTCCACCTGAAGAGACTGCTGTGCCCAGCTGTGGCCCCCAAACTCGCTGCCTCTAACCCACCCAGGCACCCCTTCCCACACCTCACCCTGAACCCAGTTGGCTTCTTTTGCTACAATTAATTTGCTACAAATGGAAGGTACTTACCCCATCCTAGCTCGATTGGGAAACTCCTCAGGGCAGCTAAAGCGCAACTAGAGATTTGCACATTTACCGACTGCTTACACGGATGCCGTCTTTCCTTTTAAAAGTTATAAAACAGTAAACTTTATAAGCCCCAGTTCCGGCTATATGACATTTGGGTGCCAAATGAATAGGGTTTTGTCTATGAATTAGATCGTAAAATCATCCATAGCCCAGACAGATCGGCTCACTGGCTATAAAACGTCACGTGGGGCCATTAAAGTAAGTTTTATGGTTTTGGGGAGTTGACATCCAACATTATATACCACATAACATATAATCTCACTGACGCTGGACTCCATTTGACTCTTTTGCAGGCTACGTGTGCCGCCTGGTCATTCAAATTGTCAATTTTAGGTCCAGAAGTGTCCAAACCACAAGTTCTCAAAACTCTCTGAAAAAATGGCTCCCTCCGAATTAAGGTAAGCTCGCCCCCTGAGCACTTTCGAGTGTATTTGTACTCTGAAAACTTTCTTCCTGGATTTCTCTCTCTCTCGCTTTCTCGGTCTCTGGGTCAGGAACTCTGAGGTTGCCCTGAATTCAAAAAGGTGCGGGGGAGGGGGGAGGCCCGCAAACTTGCCCTCTGCGCCCCAGCAGCGCCAGGAGCCCGCTCTGCGGGCCACACGGTGAGCAGCGCCTGGGCCGGCGCATCCCCAGGCCTGCCTCCAAGTGCTGCACCGCGGCTGCTAATGACTTCCGCCGCTCTCGCCCTGCAAAAAAGATGATTTTTGTGCGCGGATGGGCCTGTGTGTGGATTCTTGGCTGGGCCGCCCCCCATCCCGGGCTGGCGGGTCCTGGTTCCCGGGGGGTCGCGGAGCCCTGGGGTGGGGGCTGGGAGGCAGGGGGGCGCGCTCGGGCGCCAGGGCCGCGCTGAGCTCGGGAGTTTGAAAGAAAGGCCCAGGCAGGGCCCTGCCGAGGCGGACTCGGGCGGGATGCCTTGTGGGGCGGTGGCAATATGTCTTCGCGGGGCCTGGGTCATTTGGCAGCACTGAATTGAGGCGGCCGCCTTCGGGCCGGGTTTCAGGCCGGCCCCAGAGAGCCAGAGGGTGGCAGAGGGCGGCGGGGCGCGGGCCGCACCTCCAGGCTGGGCCCCTGGGACGCTGGGGACCCCGGATCCCCACCTGGGGGGGGGGGGAGGCTCCCCTCCCCCTCCCCTGCCCCCGGGCCCAGGCCCTGAACCTTGCTGGCCTGCACAGTTCTTTTTATTTCGGTGGGACGGTTCTCACCCGCCTGTGAGTCTGAAGCAATAAACTTTATGGCCGGATTTAACTTTAGTCTTTGAATCCCCAGGCTAAATGAAAGGAGTTAGGGCGCTTTCTTTTCTCCCGCCTTGCCTTTCTTTTCACTCTCTTTCCTTTTTCTCTCCTCTTTTGTAGAATTTAAAACATCCATGCGCAGGGCCCTCAAAAGGCAGCTGAGGCATCCCCACCACCTTTAGATAACTCGAAAGACAGAGAAACGCGCTCCCCCTCCGCACACAGGGGGAATGCTTCCAAACGGCGCCCTAAGTTTGGGGGGAAATCGAGGTGTCTTCAGCGCCCAACTTAAAAGTCCCCAGGGCCATTAGGTTGTTTTCCCTGACACGTCATAAAGGGTAGTTGAGGGAAGAAATTGGTCGTTTGTCAGTAGGAGATTTCCGCCTTTCTTTTGTTAGCTGCTCTTTCTGTTTGATCCCAGGAAATTTACATAATCTATGATTTCCCAAACAGTCCCCAATATTGCACCAACGGGTGAAGTAAGGTGAAATAAATGTTTCCTGGGTACAATTGCAGCTTGGCCTCAGCCACCCCTCTGGCCCCCACCCTCACATTCTTCAGTGGCAGAGCGGTGACTGGGGATGCTGTGGCCTGTCCTGAGGTATGCCTCTGGATGGGTACCCACATGGGACCTTGCGGATTTCCCCCTATCCCGACTGAGGAATTAAGCCAAATTCTCCAACTTAGAAATGAAACAAACAAACAAAAAAATGGGATCTTCTGTCTCCAAATGCTTTTCTCCTTGTGAACTGGGTAGCTTTCTGCAAGTGCTCATTGGGAAAGATGTTTACCAAGTGCTCAAAGTGAAAAAACTTAAAGTTTTGGAATTTCAACCTACTTGATGGTGCACAGGCCACTCCTACCCAGCATTAGTCCAACAGATGTGCCCAAAGACAGAAGTCCAAAGAGCGAAACCTGGGAAGTTTTCTGAAAGATCGAAGCCCTCCTCCAGGTCCCACCACTCTTGACTAGGGAGTGGCAAGGAAGACCCCTGAGGCCACTCTTGGTGCCCTGTGAAAGTGAGCATGGCCGTGCCAGTGCTCAGGGAAACGTGTCTACACCTTGGTGGGGACCAGGATAGAAACTCTCTTTGGGCTCTCTTTTTTATTTCAAGCGTCTGCAAGGATCCCGGAGTCTTTGTTTCGCGGCTCTGAGTTTTGGGTTCTTTATTGGAAAAGGCTGGGTGAAGGTTTGATTTTGGTGGCTCACTTGGTGATCTTGCTCAAGTGACTTCTTGGTGATTAAATCAGTGGCAGAAAAAGGAGTGATAGGGCTGCTGGCCGGTCCACTTGAGTAACTTGCATGGAGGAAGTGGCCACACCACCTCCGTGGCCACATCCCTCCCTGGGGTGCAGGAATGGGCAGAAAGGCTGTTGGACCCATAGCCAGCATCACACGATATAGAGAAACTTTCCCATGATTTAAAAGACTTAGAGGCTATAAATTGTCAGCTTGCTTATTTCTGTCTGCTGTAATCTTAATAAAACTTTAGAGTTTAAGGAGCAGGCCAACTCACATGGAGTTAAATGACTTAAAAAAATACACACACACACACACACACACACACACACACACACACACCATCCAGTCAGACCTACGTGAGCGTTCCTGGAGGAATTTTTTTCTTCCTATTTTCACAGGAAGCATAGTAAAGAGGATGGCTGGTTATCTGCTCATTTTTGTAGATAAGTTCTTTGTCCTGCATTCTTTTGGGTTGTTTTTGCAGAGAAACTTCTTTAGGAAATATCTGTCATTTGAGGGCTTTATGAAGACATCCAGCCTCAACCGGTGGCAGAAGTGTCTGTCTGTGCTCCTTGTCCTGTAAAAGGAGAAGGTGTGCAAAATGTGCAGGGCCCCGTTTGTTTCTACAAGCCGCAGAGACAATATTTCCTGGACTATAAATATAATAGGAAGCTTCTGGTCACACTCACTTAGGGGTTTGTGAGGGTTTCCATGGTCTAATTCCACAACATTATGCCAAGATTCCCTTTCTTCTGCTCTTTCCCTGCTTCATTGTTGGCGGCTCTGGGAGAGCAAGACAGAATTTTCTACCAGAAATGGAGTCATGTTCATCTGGTGAGATGTGAAGAGTATTATATCCAAACAATTAGTGAGGGGAGAGCAAATTACATCCATGAAGATGGGCTTATTAGAGAGGAAAACAACCCTTTTAGCTTAAAAGATGCCCTTCGAAGCCTCTCCCTGCCTTAGCTTGGGAGTCTGCCTGAGGTTTGCCCACTGTGGAGAGTGCAGAACAGAATGGTGTGGCTCTATCCCTTTGGCTTCTAGGGCAGAATTTCTTTCTAGTCCATGACAAAACTATAAATGGGGCTTCCAGACGGGGGTAAGGGGGTCAACGAAGGCTCCCGCCCACACAGGAGTGGGGCGCCTCAGTCCTGGCCATTCAAAGCCCAGGACTGGAAGCTTTGCCCAGGTTTGTTTTGTTTTTCACAAAGAAAGGTTCCTTCCCCACCATGTCCCCTCCCCACAAACTGGCCTTTTCAATAATAATATTTGTTATGAAGGTTATTGGGTAATTATTGCGATTTTGTGAAGCAGCCCTTGCTAGAGGTGAAGTCTGTCATCACCTAACAAATGACGCCCGCGCAGTTCACTGCCGGGTTAAGTAAATGCAGAGAAGATAAATCTGCACACCCTAGGAATCGCCAGCAGAGCACGCTTTAGTACAAGTTCACAGTCAACTCGCCTGCCTGGGCCAGCGCGCCCAACAATTAGGGCTGCGTCTTTATTTTTAAATAAAGGGAAAAAATGTCTCCAACGTCCATTACCTGCTTTCCCCATCTTCTTTTTCCTTTTGCTATTTGTGAGGCTCCCCTGCCCTGCTCCCAGTTTTCCTTGTAAATGTAATGAGTGATTTCAAAATAATCTCTTTCCTATTTTAAGTGCTAACAAAAAGAGGTAGGAGGCTGGTTTGACAGGAAATACAGACACACACACACACACACACACACACACACACACAAATCGAGTGCACCCTCTTATTCTAAAAGGCTGAGGCAGAAGTAGGGCTTCCCTGAGATCCTGGGAGGGGCCGTCCCCTGAAAGAAAAGGCACAGCTTTGTATATCTTTGTGGTTAGTGCGTTGCAACTGCAGGTCAAAAAGTTGAGGGTCAAAAGTTTACGTTGTGCAGCACTCTTAGTCATCTGCCCAGACAGAGTTTGATGTCAATGTTAGAGCTGCGATCTTGACTATCAGCACAAAAGATAAAATGGCTTGGAGTGACGCGTGTATCACGGTATGGACTCCAGGTGAACCCTAGTGGTTGAATGACCTCAATTACGGAGAAAAGGATAGAAAATCCCTCTTTTCAAGAGTAATACATGCTGTATTTCATCTTGAATTATCGCCTCCATTCTGAGGGAACAGCAGCAGGTAAATAGGCTAAGATTACTGAAAAACCAACACCTTAGATTGCTGGAGAACCAGGAGTCTTCGGGTGTGTCACAAAATAAAAAAGCTCAGAAGTCATCAGTGGACCTTTAAGGAATAACGTAGCAAGTTTCCAATGCTCCGTGGTACCTTCAAAGGCAAGAGAACTGGCAGGAAACTTCCTTTATTTGAAAACAGTGATTTTGATTTGCCATTTTTCTCTTTTTAGTACCCATAACGATCCCTAAAGTGAGAAGAAGGGCAAACACAGGCATTTCTTGCAAAATGTATCCTTTGCAATTTTCAAACACAGAATGCTTTTTCTGAAATTGCCACCCACTAAATGCCAAGAGTTCTTAGAGCTGGGAAGGGGAGGAAGGAAACGGAAACCCTCCCCCAACGGGACAGGATTCTTCCACCCCTCCACCAGCGAGAAAACGCTGTTGTCGGAGATTTTTCATTACGGTTATTGTTAACCCTACATTGAATGGGAGAGAAATGCCACAATCTATAAGTGAACAGCCAAAACGGTAAAGAATATGCCATCTGAGCAGGAAGATGGAATCCAGAAATGTCAGAGCACCATGACAGACTTCTGTTCTCCAGAAAATACTCTTTAAAAACACATTTGGAATAAAAGCTAAGGAGAGGAGGAGCGAGCTAAGGAGGAAGGGTGGGAGAGTGGGAAAGAAAGGGAACAGTGCGTTAAGGAAGCCAACTGGAACCATGCCTCCTGTGTGAGTTGCCACTGGAGAGCTCAACACTATTTTATTTCTCATGCACCTATATTAGCTGTAAGTGTTGGTGCCATTAGAATCTATTTTCTGGGGGACGTATTTTCCTTTTCCAGGTATCGATCTTTAAGTAATCATTGAAGGGAAGCAGAGAAGAGAAAGATGAAAATTTTTTTCGGGGTTTTTCTTTTTTAACTATAAAGATGTTAATTCAACTACTCAGAATGTAGACTCTTGTTAGGCACGTGGAAGACCATCCCAATATATCCTGGCTGATTGGATTTGCTGGGGCCAGGGACATTCAGCGGTAAATATTTCCCAAACAGTGCCGTAGTGGAAGTAATCAGATTGCTTCCACTGCTGGATGTGTAAAGTTTTCACTCTGGCCAAGAGCTTGAAGCCAAATGGGGGTGTGCCAGATGAAAACAAGAAAGGGAACAACTGTGGTGATTGCTGTTACAGCAGTGAACACTTCACCACATCTGGGCTAGCAAAATGGAGAAAACTGAAACCCCCGCTATTACTCACCAAGACAATTATGTGTCCCTTTGAGAGAAGCTTGTTATTGTATTATTGGTTAAGAATGTCCCATGCCTTAGAAACATGTCAGATTCAATCATCATAGACACCTCTTAGCCAGTTTTTAAAGTAAAAGGAAAAGGTACCTGAAGAAGTTATTGCTTTTAGAGTGCGTACGTTTTTATTTGGAGGATTTTGATTGTTAGGCCTCTTACACAATCCTGGTGAAAATTTATATATAATGCAAGTATGCATTTCAATCTTTATGCCTGGGTCACGCTCATTGCTGTAAACTCCTGCAAGGAAATTACCCCCAAACAATTAATGGTTCAAATGGATGATAAAGAATTGCTTCTCTAAAATCATGTGCCTAGTGTAGGTGGGGGAGAGCCCTCACATGCCACCATCAGGCATTCTGAAATTCAGCCATTCCCGCGTGCGCTCCAGAGATGAGCAGTCAGCCTGGGGGACTCTCATTCTAAAGAACAAAGGACAAATACAGTCAATACATTCCATAACGTTTACATTTCCTTTGCTCCCCCGCCCCCCTTTGGTTTTCCCTGAGAAGGAGTGACCTGGGCAAAGACCCTGCTCTCTAAAAGACACTGTATAGACCTTTTAGAAGCGCAAAGTCCAAGGGCGAGGTGAACTTCAGGTCAGCGCGTCTAACAAATATGAAAATGTCGGCTGGTGAAGGGCGCGCCTTGTGATTTAACAAAGACTGTCAATGTGTAAGATTAATAAGAAACAAAATGCACACGGTGTCACTGTTCGGTCACTTTGAATCTTGGGACAGGGTTGCATTCAAGAGGGCAGGCTATTCCAAAGATATTCAAAATGATTCAAATCAGATTCAAACTAGGCTGCAAACCCTGCCTTCCTCTCGCCCTCCCTCTCCCTTGGACTCCCTTCGCTCTCCTTCTCCATCTGGGATCTGAGGACATGATGAAAAGTTATTTCATTTGAGGGGATTGTAAGAAAGCCTTTGTTGGGAATATATGTTATCCCTGCACGTGGAAATGAGCAAATGTGCTTACCAAGAAAAGGATAACGCTTCCACCCTGCTTGGAACTGGAGCCAGTTGGTGTGCGAAGATTAGCACACTCCCTCTCTGCTCCATTTCAGAGCATCCCATCTTTTTCTCGGGCGAGATGCTGCTGGTCAACTTCGGTTTGTGTATTAATTAAGTTAGTTTCTTTCTGGCTTCACTTTGGTGTCTTGGATCTTATGTAAAGGCAAGAAGTGGTTTTTTAAAAATGTTTTTCAAAGGATTATTTGATTCAGTGGAATGATGCTGTGGCTTGCACAGAGAGATTGTGGAAGGATCAGAAAAGGTACTGAGATTGTTTATTACAGCCATAAATCTTGCAGTAAAATGTCAAAATGTCGGTGTGTGAGATAACACTTGGTGGTCCTGGCTCCGTTTGTGTTTATGATAGGAACCACAAAGACAAGTTACAGGCCTTGGGGGATTCTGTGTAAGCCCATCTTCCTAAAGTAATATAACCACAGGAACACAGGCGCAGTTAACTCGTTTAGGCTAACCATATACAAAACAGTGCCCATGCCTTGTTAATACTTTAAAATAGAAACCCGGTAGAAGGCTCTGAGGCTAAACAACATGAATTTGGTGTTTTAGTGTCTGTAAATAACATTAAACAAACATGGTTAAGACCCTAGTACTCAAGGCTGATGCCATGAGAATGACGGCAAAATTTCATTGTCATGCCACCCCCACCCTCCTGCAAGCTTAGAGAGCCCAATTTTGAAAATTATATTAGGTATATATTATTCAGGTTACATATTCAGTGTGTGTGTATACACACACACACACACATATATATTTCTTACTGTAGAGAGATATTGGTTTAGGCAGCTATATCACAGGCTAGATTTCCCCGGGAATCTAAAGAGAATATCTAAAGATTAGCCTCAGCATTGATTTCTGTCTGTGGCTCAGATTTCATAAAAAAAAAAAAAAAGTCAGGGTGCCCCATGTGGATGGACAGCCCTCTTCACAGACACACAGCCAACGTGGAAAGCCTCTTTGTACCACTTCAGGGTGATTCCAGTTAAAAAGCTAACATGATCCCCCTTTAAACCTCTTTTCCTAAATGAGTTTAAAGATTAGTCCCATATAATAGGCTTTCTGTGGCTAAGCATTAAATGACTATCCATCAAACGGATATTCCAGCATTGAGTAACTCATATGAGTAACCGATAGAAATGAAGATAGAATTGACATTCCTTTTGAAGTGTCTCCAGGTTTAGGCTAGAACTTTCCTTGTCTGCCTTCCAGACTCAGTTGTGAGAAGGCTGTTTACACTGCTCTTTGAAAAATCAAGTAAGATGGACCAGCTGAAAAAAATCCTGGCTGTTACATGCCAATATGGAAGTATTTTAGAAGAGTGACTATTCTAGCTTGTAGTGCTGTAAGCTAGGCTGGAAAGTAGAGGATCTAGGTGTGTCTGTTACCCAGAAAAGGAAAGCACACAACATGAGTAAGGCATCAGTATTTAATTCAAAGATCAACATTAGGTGGAATTAATAAGTAATTTATTTGTTAATAATGGCGTAATTAGTTTACCCATCAAATTTCAATTACCAAATGGCAGGCAACAGTCCTCTCTCCCCCCCTTTCCAGAGCTACTATTATCGTTAATATGCTAATTTTCAGCAATGCAGAAATTATAGGCTATCCTGCAAATAGAACTTTACCCTGAAATTCAGTCTGAGAGAGCAGCATCCAAAATACAAAACAAAATCTTCTTAGCGGGAAAAGACTCGTCGGCAATCAGACTGGGCAAAGGGCACTCTCTCCGTCGCTTGTTTCTGTTTGGGAATTGTTCTGAAATAGGACGTTGCTGGTTTCAAAGCTCAGTTTTGTGGAGGCGCCGCTTCTATCCATCCCCCACCCTTGGACCACCTCCTCTCTCCCAATCGCGCCTAGAAAATGCGAGTGTTTAACTCTCACATCAACACCTCCATCAAATGAGATGCTATTAGAAGGTTCTGAGTTTTCTTAGGACCCCCCTCCCCCCATCAGATTTTGTCTCTAAAAGACAGACGGCAGGAAAAGCGCCCGTCCGGTTATACTGGGATGGCCTAGCTGTACATTTTCAGGCCGATTTCTCTCGGCTGCTCAGCCGCAGGCTCTCGCGGCTCCTGCCGGGCTTCTCAGAGCGGGGACCCAGGCGCGGGAGCGGCGAGCGGGTGGGCAAGGGGATCAGCTGGGGAGAAAATAGGTCTATCGACCTCATTCGTTTTATTCCGGGGACAGGATTAAAATGAGCATATTTCCTTGATCCCAACCCATTCCCTCCCCTAGCCGGCCTCGAACCCGGGAGGACGCCGGGCCGGGCGAGGCGGGGCCCGAGGTCAGCGCTGGGCCGCGGGCGCCTGGCAGCTCCGAGGCCTAGGCCAGGACTGGGGCGCTCACAGGGCACGGCCGGGGCGTCCGAAGGGAATTGAGGCCTGGAGGGCCCCCAATTCCCAGTGGGACTCAAAGTTGGGGGGTTAGGGGGACCAAAGCGCCAGCTCCCTCCCTCCGCCCGGGACCCGACCGCAGCATCCATCACCTCCCGCGCGCTTCCTGATCCGGGTCCGCGCGCGCCGCGCTCCCATTGGCGGGAGCGGATCACGTGGGCGGGGGTGCGCGGGCGCGGGCGGGGGAGGAGCGGCGCGAACTTTGGTGGCATTGGCGGCGGCGGGAGGGGGAGGGGTGGGCGCTTGACAGCGGGGGAGGGGACGGGAGCGGGGGGAGGGGATGGGAAGCGAGGCAGGAGGGGGAGGGGCCTCGGCGAGCCCAGAAAAACGACAACGCGAGAAAAATTAGTATTTTTGCACTTCACAAATTAATGACCATGAGCTCGTTTTTGATAAACTCCAACTACATCGAGCCCAAGTTCCCTCCCTTCGAGGAGTACGCGCAGCACAGCGGCCCGGGCGGCGGAGACGGCGGCCCGGGCGGGGGCTCCAGCTACCAGCAGCCCCCCGCGCCCGCGGCCCAGCACCTGCCGCCGCCGCAGCCCCAGCTCCCCCACGCGGGCGGCGGCCGCGAGCCCCCCGCCTCCTACTACGCGCCGCGGGCCGCCCGCGAGCCCTCCTACCCCGCAGCCGCGCTCTACCCCGTGCCCGGGGCCGCCGACGCCGCCTACCCTTATGGCTACCGCGCTGGCGCCAGCCCCGGGCGGCCCCCGCAGCCCGAGCAGCCCCCCGCGCACGCCAAGGGTCCCGCGCACGGCCTGCACGCGAGCCACGTCCTGCCTCCCGGGCGGCAGCCCCCGCCGCCTCCCCCGCAGCATCGCGCGGCGCCCCCGGCGCCCCCGCGGCGCTGCGAGGCGGCTCCCGCCACCCCGGGCGTCCCGACAGGGGGCAGCGCCCCCGCGTGCCCGCTGCTCCTGGCCGACAAGAGCCCGCCGGGCCTGAAGGGCAAGGAGCCCGTGGTGTACCCCTGGATGAAGAAGATCCATGTCAGCGCCGGTACGTGGCGCCGCTGGGGAGGCGCGGGAGGGCGGGCTGGAGCCCGGCCGGCCGGAGTGTGAGGGTCTGGGCGGGGGTCAGAAGGCGAGGACCTGGGGAAGGGGCCTGGGAGGGGAGCCCCCATGTGGCCCCAGCTACAGTGGGATGTGGGTGTGTGCGCGCCAGCCAGCCTGATCCCAATGTGAGAACCCTTTTGTACCCGGGGTCCCTTTATCGGGAGATTTACGAGACGCCAAACTGTTAGGGCAGTAATTACAGCCCCCATAAATTTAATTGCCCTGGCAGAGGCTTCAGGCCATGTGTCTTTGAAGCTTTTCTTCAGCCCCAAGGCCCAGCTCCATTCTTTATGGCTCTCGGGTGTTTCCCGTTGTCAATAGCCTGTGAAACATTTTCTTTGCCGTTTTATGTATCTTGCGTGAACTTGGTGTCAGGTTATTATATAATGATGATGTCCCATTGCTCTTCCCCACCCCACCTTATCTCTCCTCCTCCTTCCCCTCTCTTTCCACTCCCTCCGCCTTGGCTTTCTCCTCGGGGTTATGGGCTTTCAGTCAACCCCAGTTATAACGGAGGGGAGCCCAAGCGCTCTCGGACCGCCTACACCCGGCAGCAGGTCTTGGAGCTGGAGAAGGAGTTCCACTTTAACCGCTACCTGACCCGGCGGCGCCGCATCGAGATCGCCCACACGCTCTGCCTGTCGGAGCGGCAGGTCAAGATCTGGTTTCAGAACCGGAGGATGAAGTGGAAGAAAGATCACAAACTGCCCAACACTAAGATGCGCTCCTCCAACGCGGCCTCGGCCTCCGCAGTCCCGCCAGGGAAAGCACAGACTCAGAGCCCCCACCCAAATCCGCACCCCCACCCCCACCAGGGGGCCTCCACACCCATTCCCTCCTCCATATAATCTTCTAGAGATCTAGACCAGTTTCTGTCCCTCATCTGCTTTTCTCCTCTCTTCTGCCCCTTTCCCCATCCACCCCTCCCCGTCTGTCCGTCGGGACCACAACAGACCCCAAAACCAAACCCAACTTGATGAAAAGTGTAATAAAAAGAAGAGGACATTATCCTGGTAAGAGTGTGTGCTGGTTGCCACCCAGGAGAGGACAGTGGCCAGGATGCTGGCTGGTGGGACAACCTGCTGGCCTAAGGCAGGCTTCCAGGGTTGGGTACCTGAGTAGGACCACTTGGCCTCACATGCTTTTGAGATGGCTGAAGGACCTGTGTATGTATGTTTGCTGCAAACAGAAGAAAACAGACCCTTTCCTACCTTCCTTGTCTCCCCTCCCTCCTTAAGGCAGCTCATACAAGCTTGTCTTGAACTAAATAAAGGAGTAGACATTGTGGACCTCACAGGATTATTTAATTCCCAAAATGTATAGACCTCAATGGTAGATGTGTCACACTCGTTTCCCTTCCTTGCATTTATTTAAAATATCGTTGTAGAGATATTGTTGTCCTATTCTGAGGCACGGTCTTTGGGGAGAGGGGAGTGCATTTAGACCCATGTGCAACTGTACAAATCGTGGTGTGGCTATATAGAAAGCCTTGCTAAGAATAAACTCTGTTTCCAAAAACATTAAAGTTCTAAAACACGTTTGTGTGTTTCCTACTTTGAATTTTTTTTAAGTGCTCTGGGTGGAAGTGCTTGACCTTGCATATGAGAAAACCTTGTAGATGGCTCCAGTTGTGTTCACTTGGATTCGGACTGCGCATGTAATTTGTGTGAGTGTGTTCAACTTGAGCTGAACTCTTGTCAAGTTTGACCCACTGTGGGAAAAGTTCCAAAGAGCATGAAGGCTCTTGAGCTCTGAGAGGGCTCCTCTTCTTCCCAAACTTGGCCAGGCTGTCAGGCTTCGAGTCTCTGGAAGGCATGGAAACGTGTCCTTCTCTGCAGTGAAAGGTGAAACCGTGCAGTGCTGCGGGCCCAGAGTTCCTGCAGCTGCTCTTCCTCGCTGAACTCTGAGCACACTTGGAAAGAAGTGGTCCCTTTGGTATTTATGGCACCTTCGCACTTAATCTGCCTGTTTCCCTGGAGATAAAAAATAGTTTGTGTGAAGGGTTGAGATTGCTTTTGGTTTCTTTGCTGTTTTGAAGGCTCTCTTCAGTAACTATAGCTTGGGAATTTTTATTTGTTTACTTCTTTCTTTTTGGAAGCAAGAAATTTTAAAGTAAACTGGATTTTCCCAGTACACCCTCCAGAGTTTCTTCTGAGGAAATAAAAGGCTTAATGACACCCCAAATTGCACCCCAAAGCAAGGTAGACCTGGGAGTATTCAACACTGGAGGAAAGCCAAACTCTGAACTAGGGTCACTTGCCTCAAATGCTCCCAGATTTTTCTGCCCAACCTCGAAATCTAGATTTAAAAGGTTGAAAATAAAATCTACTTCACAATCTCCATAACGCTAGTATTTGTTTACCGATTTACTAATCAGTCAAGAGAATTTGGACTTGGTTGTCACTGAAGGGACAAGATACAAAAAAAACCAACACACACTAGCCCCAGAATATTAGAATTGTCACCTACACTTGAGTGAGGGCAATGTTTAGTTCATGTAATAATTTTAGCAGAGATGGGAGGGGGTGCTCACCTACCTCTGCAATAACAGAGGAGTTTTAAACACATTTTCCCATCAGTGGTGAACCCTTAGCTAGTGGTCAGTGCTGTTACTCTACTGCCTGGTGTGTAACACAGGCGGAGGGGAGCTGCTGTCTACCTATGAACAGACCAGATCTGAGAGGGAAGCGATGGATCCCAGCCTCAGAGGGGCCTCCACCTCTCCCCAAGAAAACCCAGGGGCAGACAAGTGCCCGCCTTCCCCAGTTAGGCCAAACCTGGCATAAAGTGCATTTTATAAGGTGTGAACG
This sequence comes from Corynorhinus townsendii, assembly GCA_026230045.1. Classification (NCBI taxonomy): domain Eukaryota; kingdom Metazoa; phylum Chordata; class Mammalia; order Chiroptera; family Vespertilionidae; genus Corynorhinus; species Corynorhinus townsendii. The sequence goes on along the minus strand of JAPDVU010000004.1, from coordinate 175,738,993 downwards.
AGTGCCAGGGATCTCTGGAGTCACTGCAATTGCTGCTGAGACTTATTAACCCTTCCTCTACTACACGCACTTGTAAAACGGAATTAAATCACGCTGGAAATAGCAATTTTCCCAGGAATCATTAATCACCTCATACAATAAATACTTCTTTGTGATTCAACAGCAATTCTGAAAGGCATTCTCTGGGAAAAGTCTGTGGAGAAGCAAGGGATCTTCTTGCAAATAATGTGGTCTCGGGCAAAGACGCAGCATCTTGCCTATCTGCTCAAAAAATGCCTAGACTCTTGGTGGAAATTGAGTGTCGAGCTGCAAAACCTCACGTGGCAGATTGTCATCAATTAAGGTAAATTCTTATATTTCTCCTTTGTAGCAGAGGAGGGGGATGAGGGCATTAATTAGCTACATTCTAGAGGCAGTTGTATGAGGTTGAAAGGGGTAATGAAGAGAAAGGATGGAGATTGTGTGTGTGTGTGTGTGTGTGTGTGTGTGTGTGTTTATATTCCAGTGCAAAATGGCATTTTTACCCAAACTGTGTTGATTATTAAGGTATTGGTAAGTTTTACTAAGTCAAAATGCTTCAAAATGATCCAGATGATTGTGCCATTTCTTTGGTGTTTTGCCTGTTTCAGATTTGGTCTTCTAAAGGAGCTTGTTATAACAGCTTAGAAAATCCCACTTTGTGCTTCAAAATCGTGCATTGTCTGCCCTTTGCTAGGGCAACCATAAGAGTTCACCCAGAGGACAAATTTTCTATCTCATTAATTGTTTTTTTTTAAAGCAAACTCTATTGGCCCCTCAAACCCTTGACCTTTAAAGACAGTAGTATTTTGTGTGAGCTCTATACTTCTGCTACCAAAATGACCCTTACACATGCTCTCCTCTTCCTTCTCTCGTCCTCTCTCCTTCCCTCTAACACACACTCATCTGCTTTAGTCACATAGCCAAGCTGTGCATGACTCTGGAGAGATAAAAGTTTTGTCAACATCTGAAATCAACCTAAATCGGATAGGAGACACTTTAATGGTCACAGTTTGAATTAAGTACTTAAGAGTCTCCCCCCCAAGAAAAATGGCACTTTGCAGGCTCTCTTTCCTAGTTTTGCTGAAATCTACGATATACCCGGTGTTTTATTACAGGAGGAATTCAACTGTGACAGGCAGAGTAGAGTACTTAATACCCAGGATGGAGCTCCTGGGAAGATTACCTAGATATATGGGGAGTGGGCCCGCTGCAAGCATCTCCGACTTTATATTCAGCTGTCACAGGGTGCCCACATCCTCCCCCACCTCCCCATGGGGTGGGTGTCACCAAGCCACCTAGCTCTCCCTGTTTCCCTAAGCTAGCAAACTGTGCTGTTCTCACCCACCACTGCCTTCCCTCCAGCAGTTCAACATGGAAACAGATCAACCATTCTTTAGAATGGAAAGAAAGAAAAAACTCCAAGAATCAATGCAGCAAACAGAGACCTGGGGCTTCCCATTTGAATGAGTGGATTCTGTGCAAGTGAAAAGCTGTTCTTGACACTCGCTTGGTCTGCATCCCTAGCCCAGGTGAGGTCCTCTGTTGGAGCGCACAGGCTCACCCTGCCCAACCGCTGCTCCTCCGGGGGTTGCTCCTCTCTGTATTATCCAGTATATGGACCCAAGACTCATGCTGCTGCTTCTCTCAAAGAGTATGGGCTAGAAAAAATAGGAGGAAGAAGAGAGTCCTGTGTTTTAACTCGTTGGTAGCACCTAGGAGGCTGCCGGGGCTGTTGTGAAATATTCTCATGTGAAATTTCTGTCTTGGAACTCTGTCAAGTCTTATCCTCAAGGCCCCAAACCCATGGAGTAACCCCTGCCCCCTTTCAGGTCAGCCCCAGTCTCCCTGGAATTGATTTCTGGGGGTAAAAGAGCCCAGATTTGAAAGAATATCTCAGGAAAAAGAGATCTGGAGGCCATTTTGGGCCCATCTTAGTTTCCTGATGAGGAAATTGAGGCAGCTAAATGCTCCCCCTCCCATTTGTCTTTATGTTAACGAGTTGTAGATTTGGTCTCACCTTGGATAGGGGTGAGTGCACAGGCATCTTTCCTCGGCCAGCGAGTCTGGGTTCACACTGGACATAAAGGGCCACAGGTGTGCTCCTCCAGGTTAGAAGGGTGCTGAGATAGGTGGGCTGGCCTCTGAGCTCAGGAGGTGACAGATGTCAGGGTCAGGTGCCTGGGAGAGCAGTGGACACCCCACTGTCTACAATTCTCATAGTTCCAGACGGACTCATTCTGCTATGCTTGCCCTGGAATTTCCATGGCGGTTCCCTTGCCCCAGAGCTGGGCAAGGGGGTCTGCATTCTGGAGGCCTGGGAACTGAAAAGCCAACCAAGGACCCTGGTGGCAGCAGATAAAGGTGTAAGGCCTGTTCGAGGGAGAAATGGAAATTGTAATCCTGGGGGGGTCACGTGACTCATTAAATAATTAATGCCGATCATCAAGAATGGATGGAGTCAGCAGGGCCTCGCTAGGAATGACTCTCTCAGAAGTAAGACCCCCAACTTCCTATTTGATTTTTTGAAACACACACGGTCAGATTTATTTCTCAAGGCTTTTAACTCCTTCAGGAGGGTCGGAGAGAGCCCTTCAGCGGGGAGGACCGAGCTGGCGGGCCCATGCTGGGTCTGGCAGGGTTTCTGCGAGTCCTGGGAGTGCGCCGCGTCCGCGTCCGGGGCGATGTGAGTGGGAGCGCGGGTTTTCTGCGGGCGTAGCCCGGCTTCGGTGATGAAGTGGGACGGATGCGCAGACAGTTGGTAATGTTCTGATTCACACCGGGGAAGGCTGCGGAGATACCACAGGACGGGCGCGCGGCTTTGTTCAATTTTCCCGGTGTTCATAAATCACCCGCGCCGGGCGGGCGAGCGCCAAAAGCGCCGAGAGAGGCCACAGCGGCGGCGGCGGCGGCCATTGCGAGCGAGAGACCTGGGCAGCATCTCTGTGTGACTCATTAGTCTGGACGATTTATGGGGAGCAGCAGCCATGAATATTTGACTTGGGGATAAGGAAATAGCAACAATAATAATAACCATAATAATTACAATACGCCTAAGCGTCGCCGAGCGGGGGTGGCTTGGCAGATGGTGGCATCGCAGATCTTTCTGGGACGAAGTTGAGTGGCAATGTGCAGTATGGCTAAGCCCCACCTCACTCAGGGTCATGCCAGGAGCTCCAAGGCCACAGGGGCACTGCCTTTGGGGACACAGAGGGCGAGTTTGAACAAGAGAAAGGGGCCCAGCATGGGTTCTGCGGCCCAAGGGCCTGGTGGAGGGTGGGGGCTGCGGGTGGGGCGGTGGGGGCTGAGGGCAGCCAGCTTCAGGTGTGCGGCCACTTGTTCAGTGTGCTAGGGGGCTGGGGAGCCTGGGTGGGGGTCAGGGGGCCTGTCAGGTATTTGGTAGCGGCTCCTGGCACTATCAGCAGGATCGCATGGATGCCAGACAGCCACTGAGGGCTGGTGTGGGGCAGGCCAGAGTGTGGAGGGCTACGCGGGTTTGGGTGAAGGGGTAGTGGGGCAGGGACAGGGCTGTGGAGGCAATCCGCTTGGCAGGGAGCCAGCCCAGCGGAAACGTTCTCCAAGCCAGAGCTCATTGACTAGGACGATTGTCGCGTCTTCCCCAGCATCTTCCCCACACCGCTCAAGTTGGCTGACCAGTTGCTAGTTAGAGAGCAAGAGAGGGCTGCAGAGATCTTGAGGGACAAGGTGGGAGCAGAATTAGGGCATCTAGGAGCTTGTCCCCACTGTGCAAGGTGAGGCTGGATAGGGCCCCCAGATTGGGTATTGTCCCAGCCCATATCCTTCCCAGTTTCCCCCATTTCCAGCAGCCATGGCTGGCCTGCTGTGAGGGACTGGGCAGCCCACTGGGGCAGAGCAGTGACGCGCCCAGGGCTTGAATGAACCAAAATACAAAACCTCTCAAGGCTGCCCGTGGCCTATGGGCTGAGCTGGAGTTTGATTTCGCGCCAAACAGAAATGAACACTATTAGTGAGGTTTCGGGAGAGTCTGTGATTGAATGCTCCCAGACAAGGCTTCCCTTTGTTAGCAAAAGAAAATAAAGCGCGCATTCACATTCCCCAAGTTGAGGTGCGTGAGGAGCTCCGGAGCAGAGCAGGCTCCCACAGCAAAGCCCCTTCCACCTTCCCATCTCGCTCCGCCTCGTCCATTTTCTTCCCCCTTCCCCCTGCCCACCCCCTATATAAAGAAAGAAAAGGAAGAGTGTGGGTGCGGAGATGGAGTATGTATTTATTTTACAAAAATAAATCACCATCTTCAGGCCATTTGTAGACGGGAACCTTTCGAGCAATGAGTGTGCCGTATGGACGAATGCCCTGGCGACTCCTCCGTGTCCGCGTCACCCCGGGGGCCACCCTGGCGCCCGGAACGGCCGCGCTTCCAACTCTGGTCCTCCAACTCCCTTCCTTCGCAGCCACCGCTCACCCTCTGCTGTTTATTTATCCGCAGAGCGCCCGGACACCGGAAAAGGCGATTCCCTGAGCGCTCCGGAGTTGGAGACAATTTGGGGTTCAGTCTTAAATATCTTTCGAGGTAAGCGCTGCGCCCACACTCGTCACCACTTGGGGCTTTGCACCGGGCCTCTGGCAGGAGTTTGCTCTCCCCAGGCAGCTGCAGCCCTTGGAAAGAGGCTCTGGTCAATATTTAACTTCGGAAGAGTTTTGGAGCTGGGTTATTTTCCGCTGCAAGGCTTCCGGCAGACAAAGAGCGCGCAAAAGCCGGCGTTCTGCAGAAAGCGCGGTGGGTCGCAGAGACCAAAGATATATGTGCTTGGGGGGCGGGGGTGTCAGAAGGATGTATTTGTTTCTTCCAGCAAGTTCCAAACAAATCGCTACATGGAACAGCAGGGCAAAAGCCAGCAGAGGCCACGGAGGCGGTGGCCGCTGCGTGGGCCGTTCTACTTGTCCACTGTTGGCGGCGCCTGCGGAGACTGTGAGTTCGGAAATTGTGGTTAGTCCAGCTCTGCATGGAGGAAACGGGTCTCACCGCCTCGCAGTTTCTCTTGTCCGTTTGCTTTTCCTTGGCGAGAGGGAAGTTGCTGTGTTTCCAAAGTAGAGAAGGTCGCAGGCAGCAGGACTTCTAGGTTCCTTGAGCCAGGCTGACCGGCTGTTCTTCCTACAGGAAAAGCACAGGTTTCCTACAGCTCAGCGTTGTATTCTCCTATTTGGAACAAGGGAAAACTCTTTAGAATTCTTTCCCAGTTCTGGCTTAATTTGTTCTCTTAGTTTGGGATGCAGGGAGGTAATTACTGTGGTTTATGACCTTGTAAAAGATCCATAAATTCCGTGCCTATTTGGGGGAGGGGCTGCTGGAGTAGCTTCCCGAAGCTTGGTATGAAGGCATGGGTTTGCTTTGTTCTTTGAGGGATTACTTGTTTAAAAAAGTTTTCTGAGATTTTGTTTTCTATTCCCTAGGCCTCGGTCTTTCCCAAAATGTTCTCCCCAAATAGATACTAGGTTGCTAATTTATTGCAACATGCTGTTGGTATGCTCTAAGGCTGGTATGGTGTTTTAGATACAATTCTTATTTTATTAGCTAAGAAGTAAACAGAGCAATAGTAAAGTTGGGTTACTTTCTCAGCTACTGTATGTCTATTTATATCAAGTATAGACAGAGCATTTCAGGAATTTGCAACTCAGTGTGAACATTGGATTTGCATCTCTGCACACAACACCATCATTGCGTGTATAAACAGTTGCAGGAGTTTGAGACCATGTGTATAAAGTGATATACACATTCGTGTGTGTCCAGAGAACTCGGAGCCCATTTGTAGTGCAGTTGCACCCACAGGAAATATCTCATGTTAAATAATGATCTATAACCTCCACCAAAGAGAAGTGGGCTAAGAGGGCCTCACCTGACGCTGAGTGGAAAAACCACTGGAGTTAACTAAGGGGAGAAACATGTTAAGTGTGTTTTTGACAGAGAAATCAGATTGCAGTGTTTGAATACAGATATATCTAATCTGTCAACAGCCTTGCAAATATTGACTAAAGCTCTGCATCCTGAGTCACCTGCTCCTTCCTAGACAACTTTCTGCCTATTTTGGCTCTGGTGGCCTGGATCCAGGGCATGTGTCCCCAGCCCAGGCTCACCAGGTTGGGGGCTGAGAGAGTGAGTGGAGCGGTACTGGCAGCTGGGTTTCCCAGCCTGTGCCTAGATTTCCCAGCCTGTGCCTAGATACCTGAGCATCTTCATTCTTGGTCTCTGGAATGGGAGTTTAAGTGGCCCATAGCCTTGCTCCAGGAAGGACTTCAGAGTGGTGAAGGAGGACTCCCAGCTGCGGTCCACTCTCTCTGGTGGCTTGCCCAGCCCAAGCTCTCTCTTGGGGAAGCTCTTTTCACCTCAGGAGTGAAATTTCTTTAGACTCCCTCAGATATGTTCCTTTATGACCAACAAAATCACCTTATCCTACCCCAGGTCAGTAATGTTAATTGTTAAACAGCAGTTGGAGCATTAACTGGGCTGTTAATAGCGGCATGGAGGCTCCTGGCTGGAGCTGAGATGCCTCTAGGCCTTGCTGGTGTTAAGGCATTTCTCTGAAGCACTACCAAAGACTTCGCCCATTGATTTATGGCCTTGGGAATTTCAGCTTGCTCCAGAGGGTTCTGAGAGTTCTGAAGGGGGCCCCTTCCCATCATTGAGTTGAAACCCCTACAGAAACTTTGGTGGGGGAGAGTGGAGTTTACCAACGACCAGGCAGTACTTCCAGGTCCTTTCTAGGCTATCTGGAGAGCTCAGTGTAAAATATCTGGGGGTGGTGGGTAAGAGGAGCAGAGGACAGTGTGTTTCTGGCCTGAGTCCCTGGGGAGACTGGGGAGTGCTTTGTGGAAACCAGCTTTTGGTCCTGTCCACCACCCCAAAACCTGAGAGAGCAGGTTTTCACGTTAGATGCTTACTTTCCAGCTTGTGGCTTAGGTCAGAGCTGGGAAAGTTGACATAGAGGTTCTCTCCTAGCTATACTACAGACAGAATCTCATGGGAACACTGCCACCAGCTTAGGGCAGGGCTCCCTTCCAAGGGGTGTGAGGTCTCCTCCTTTATTGCCATTCTGATTTGGATACCCTCATGAGCAGGCCCCCTTCCTGAGGGCCTTATAGTCTCACTAGGCCCCTCTGTTCCCCTGCAGGCCAGGAGGGGAGGGGCAGGAAGAATCATGCACAGCCTCCTGCAGCTGCTACAAGTTCGTCCTCAGGCTTAGAGAGGCCTGGCTAACAGAAGACCCGCTCTCCAAGAACAAAAGAATATGGCATAAGGATCTCTCCACCTCAGAGCATTCCCAAAGTTTAGAAACTAAGATCCAAAAAGAGGAAGTTTTTAGATAGCCCTTGAGAGGGTGAAATGTTGAAATCAGTGGAGACTATCACCAAGCAGAAGGCAGGGGTGTGTGTGTGTGTGTGTGTGTGTGTGTGTGTGTGTGGTCTTACTTATTTCAGCCGGGTTCCTTCTGAGAGGAGTTGGTCCAGTTCATTTTCTGCTGGTGGACACAGAGCTGTCTCAGGGGAGGGTGAACAGAAAGCGTTCCAGATTACCTTGTAGTAGGTTAGTTAATTCAAGGGAAGCTAGGAATTTTTTTTCTCTTCTTGCAAAGACAATCAGATCCCTTCCCCTTACATTTTTCATCATTAGAAGCCTATAATTTCATGTATCATTCTGCTATGCACTGAGGAAAAGTGTAAGGTCAGGTTTGGCCCAGGCACTGGGTCCTTCCAGATTCTACAAAACTCTGACCCACCCACCACTCTAGAGCCAAGTACCTATTTCCTACGGGGGCGGGGGGGGGGCATCCAACAGAACAAAAGCAACTGGACTTGAGCCTTCTGTCAGGTAATTATGGGCCTTTTGCATTTGTACCGGGGCTGCGGTGTGGCGTGGGTGTTAGCACATGCCATACAATGGCAGGCCATGAGAGAGTCAATTGACTAGGCCAACCATTACCGGGTTTTCTTCTAGAAACAGGGCCTGGGCCTTGACTTTTGATGTCTCGGCCACAGAGGCGAGAGTGCTTGGGTGTGCTGGGTTCAGCAGGTCTGTGAGTGGAAAACCGTAAGGAAAGTTGTGTGGTCTCTAAGGATGGGGACAGCATTGCTATTTTCTTATGTTTGGATCAAGAGCAAAGAAATATAAGAGAGATAACTGGCCTCGTGTGGCACATGTTGGGGGGGGCAGCTGCCCCCAGCATCCATCTGCCCCAGACAAAACTCTTCCCGACTGCTGGTCACGGTCCCTCTCTTCCCCGCCTCCCCCCCAAAGCTAAATGTTCTGCTTGGAAACCTAGTTCCTTCAGTGATTCCCTATTTCAAATAAAAGGATTTAAGTTGACGTATGACCACGTGAGCACATAATACAGCACATTATTGTGGCATTTGGAGCTGAGACCCGGGCGGCTTCGCCTGTGATTACGTTTTCTAGATTCTCTACAGAGAGAGCTTTCCCCCCCCCCCCCCCACGCACCCACCTCCTCCTTCTCCTTCCCCTTCTCCGGAGAGTGCTCTCCTAGCGGGCTGCAGTTTTCAGCACTCATGGAGCGGCTCTGGGCCAGCTAGCCGATGGGACTCGAGGCCACGCCAGGAGGATGGAATTTATTTTAAGGTATTTCCGTTGATTGTTCATATCTAGAGTGAGTTATGGCTGTGAGAGACAAAGGTCAGGCGAGGAGACCCTGGTTCAGGGACAGGACCCTCAGCCCATCTCTTCCTTTGTTTCTCCTTTAGAACCAAAACCATCTGAAAGAAGCCCAGTAGCTCCTCAGACTGAGTTTAATTCCCTGAAAAGTGCTGGGGGGTGTAAAGGAAGGGGCACTTGGGTGCTAATTGGTGGGCCTGGTCGCCTCCAGTGCTAGTGTGGCTTTGTCCACTACGGCGGGGCTTGGGACCCGGAGAGGAGCCCTAGGCGGAGGGAGGGTCCCGAAGTGCCCACGCAGGTTAAGGTGGCCAGCGCTGCCCTCCCGGGCGACACTGCCTGGAGCGGGTGGGCGCTGAGGGAAGGAGAAAGGGAATCGCTGCTCCCCCCGTTGCTGCTGTTTGCCGGTGAGGGATGGCGGGCGAGGGCTGACCGGGGCAGCAGGAGCAGCTGGGAGAAGGAAATCAATGAGTGTGCAGACGCGCTGCCATTTTATTGATGATGCTTCAGGCCACTTTGCTCAGTGCTGGGCTGCAGGATGCGATTTCTCACACGCGGGATGGAAGGAGCTGGACCCCGGGACACGCCTTTGTTTCTCCACACACCCTCTGCCCGGTTAGGGGCGGAGGACAGCTCGGATGTAGGAGAGGCTTGGGGTGGCCAGCGTGCTGGAGGCCCGAGAGCTCTGTTACTCTGATGTTGGGGAGACAGAGGGAAGAGGGAGCCTGAGCTGGGTCTGGGCTCGGTAACGAGTGTGGCCCGGCCGCCCGCAGCTGGCTGGGAGAGTGGGAGGACTGGCCGGTGCACTCTGGGCTGGAGGGAAGTCCGGAGGCAGAGTCCGCACGAAGCAGAGGCAGACTGCCTACGGCACCAGCAATGGTGCCGTAGGCAGAATGGAGGCCGACGAGAGGGACACTGTGTGCTTCCAAATGACTGGGGAAGCCCTCGCGGCTAATTGGGCTTTGGGGACCCAGTGCTCCCGGGAGATGGAAACTCCGGGGAAAGGTGAGGGAAACTTCGCTCTCCTCCACTCTCAGAGCTCTCCGAGGAGAAGAAAGGGGTGCCTACTGAGAGTCAGGAAGCAGGTTTGCCCCCTGACTTTAAAAAAAAAATCTTATTTTTTCTTTCTACTTCAAAATAATCAAATCAGCTTACCCTACTTGAGTGGGACTCGCTTCCCTGGAAGGGACGGGCTGCTCCACCCTCCCCTCTGCCAGCCTCGGCAGTAACATGTTTAACGGAGGCCATTTCAAGTGCTCTAAAACACCCCTTAGAAATAAAATGTAAGCTTTAATTGCTGTTCAATTACTTGTCAGCATTTCATTTGATTTATGACCCAGTTCTGGCGCATTTTTGACCCAGTTAAAGACTCATAAATAATATAGTTTCACTAGAAAGAACAAGAGAGGGAATAGAGGTTTGTTAAAGGCATCTTTTTATTGTTGCTTCAGTACTAGCCAGCAGAGTAAATATCTAAGGGAGGACTCTCCAGCTGGTTCCGTACAAAAGTGGGCAGTGAGAGGAAACCAGCGGCCACAGAGAGCGAGCATGGGCTGGCTTTCCCTCCACGCAAAGAGCTAGGGCTACACTGCAGCTATAAGAAAGCTTAGCCCCTTTTCAGCCTCCCAGGGCCAGCCTCACCCTCACAGGCAAGCCTATTTCCTCATGAACTTTCCTACCCATTTGGGGGTTTTGATGCATCTTCTTGCCAACAGTCGTTCCTCACCTTGGTCCCTGGCTGCCCAGCCAGCGCTCCCAGCCACGGTGGCCTCTCAGACACTTCACAAGAAGACCCCTGAGAAGGCAGCAGCGTGCCTTCGCTGTTCCAGATATTCTTCTAGTGCAGAGAAAAGGGTTTCTCCTGGTCCCCGTGGGCGAGAGGTTGGGAGCACGGGGACTTGGGCGGCATTTGGGGAGCCATGGGGTCTTCTTAGCAAAGAAAACCTCAGTGGTTTTGGTGCAGCCGGGCGCATGGCTGCGGGATTTGCCTGGAAAGAGCACAGCAGCAGCCGAGGGTAGTTTCTGGCAATGGAAAATCGACAGGAGGAATTTTTGTCTTAAAAAAAAAACAATAAACAAAAAATGACCTTTAGCTATTAGAAATTATTATCTTTTAATCACCCCGCCTGCCTTGTTTCAAAAACCAACACTTTGGATTTTAGCAGAGAGGTCTGAACCCAAGGCGCCAGACTCCAGCCTTGAGGTCTGAACCCCGCTTCTGCCCGTGGCAGCCTGCGCCCAGAAGCCACCTATCGAGGGGGGCTGGCCGTGGCCCCGGCCCGGTTCCTGTCCCAGCTCTCCCCGGCTCCCCCGCTCCACCGCTTGGCGGGTCCAGCGCCCGCATTTTGCCCAGTGCAGGGTTGGCGCTGGTGGAAAGGTATGCACCCCGGGCGCTCCAGCCCTCACCTCGGTGCCCTCGGTCCCTTGGCCGGCCATCCCTTCCCTGGCAGGTCTCACAGAGAGCTGGCCGTCCCTGCGGGCAGCTGGCTCCGTTGAGAAGCGTGAGAGTCGCGTCAGCAGTTTGGAGGAGAAAGTGCGGGTTGATTATTGACCCACGCCTTCTTTCTTCAAATGCCACACCGGACCTGGACAGTTTGAAGAGAAAATGCCGCCGAGCGGATTTTTGTGGCCGGCTCTCGCCTCCTACGCCGCCCGGCTCCCCCTTTCAAGTTGAGCTGCTGCAATATGCCATAAGGAGCAAGTGTTTGCTGTTTTGTGCTCTGTTTACAGCTTTGGGGCGCCGAGTCATAAATCTTGCCCAGCCATAAATGACAAAAACCATTGGTATGCATGAGGCCACCCTGGCCGCGAGTGCTTTCTGATTCCTCCCTTCTCCCTTGGCTTTGTTTCTGCTCTAAGGTGACACTTTGGCTCCCTGACAGTTTAAACATACTACTTATATTTTTAACACCTTCCTCTGAGAAGGACCGGCCGTTGACACCTTAGAATTGCACGAAAGCGCCATGTCTCCCTTGTTGTCACACACATACCCTTGCAGGGTTCACTTCTGAATCTGGGGAGTTGAGCGAGGCCATAGGAGGGAGGGACACTGTCCTCCTTAAAGTTGTGGAAATATGCGGGCACAGTCAGGCCTTTCCTCCGCTCAGCTTCCCTGTGTACCACCAGCTAGGGTGGGGGGTGGATACCGCAGATGTCGGCGGCTGGTGGGGTCAGAGCTTTATCAGTCCTTTCCTGTGAGTGACCTGCATGTTGGTCCTGTGACCCCGCACACAAGAGCTGGAGGCCCAGGTTTCTGGAATCTTGTGCGTACCTGAGCCTGGGGCTTCCTATCCCCCCGCCCCGCCCCCCCCCCCCCATCTCCCGGCTCCTTCTCTCCTGGCTGCCAGGATTTCAGTGTTTCTGCCTAGAAACACAACCACAGGCAGCCCTGTAGGCTCTTGGGGAGGTCTCTCGAGAAAGGAGGCCCTATCCGACCCCCCCAAAGATGGGCTTTGTGGTTCTTGATTTAGGGGTGGCAGGTGAGGGCAACTGCCCAAAGTCTGGGGAACTCTCTCTGGTTCCTGTTCTCCTCGCCCCTCAACTGGAACTGTCTGGGGGCAGAGGGTGACATGGTTTCTCAAACGGCTTCCTAAGAAATAGAACCCGGCAAGAGACCCCCTTTGTGAGAGCCCGTTGTCCTCATTAGCATAATTTTCCTGGACTTTAGTGACGCCCAGGAGCGAGGAGAGGGAGGGCGTGGGGTTTGGGGGGGAGGCTGCCCTCCTCCCGCCGCCGCTGAGCTCCCCACCTCGCTCCTGGCCCTCCCCTCGCTCAGCCCCATCCCCCACGCCGGCCCGCCAGCCCCAGCCCCAGCCGCCTCGGTCTCCCCTCCCGCCCGCCCCCAACCCCCCCCCCCACCGCACCCCCAACCAGCCGCTGCTCCGCGTGTAATATTCATAAGAAACATACCCAAGTCGGTGCCACTAGCCCAGGCGGAGCCCCGCGCGGCTAGCGCTTATCTCCGGGCCACGGCTGCTGCCCTCGGGAAGGGCAGGGGGCGGGGGTGTGGGGGAGGGGAGGGTGGGTGGGGTGGGTGGGAGGGGGGGTCCAAGCCGCCCCAGTCCGCCCTGGGCGAGCGGTGCCGGAGCAGCGAGGCGGCCACGCTCTGCGCCTGGGCGTCTGGGCCTCGGGGTCTCCCTCCCGCCCGCGGTCTCGGCTGATGCCGAGGGTCGGTGCCCATCCCGCGCCGAGGGGACCCGGCCGGGCCGCCGAGCCGGGCCGGGGCCGGAGCCCGAGCCCAGCCTGCGCTCGCGGCGCTCGTCAGAAGTTAAGGTAAGCGGGGCCGCCGCCGGCCGCTCTCGGCGCTGAATGGCGGAGTTTACGTCTCGGTGATTTATGGCCGCAGACTTAAATCTCGGTTCAAGAAGAGTTCACAAGCCGGAGCTTCCTTCCCGGCAGTGACTGATACCCTTACACTTCGAGTTCAGGCCGCTTTCCCATCCCCGCCCCCACCTCTTCCTACTCCCCTAGCCCAGCCGCAACTTTACGGGGTTGGGAAGGGAGGGAGGGGTGGACAAGGGGAGCTGGGGGCTCTCACCCCGCGTTCGCAGTTAAACTCGGGGTGAGGGCAGGCTAAGGAAGGGGCGGGAGTGGAGAGAGAGCGCGGGGTCTGAAGGCAAGAGGTTGAAATTTGGGCAGATCTTCCAGAGAGACAATAGGGCTTGCTTCCCGCACTCAACTCAGCCTCTTCAGCGCTCTCAGCGCTCGCACCTGGGGGTTACTGAAACCGATCTTCTCGGAGGAACCTCCTCTCTTCCCAGCCCGTGTTTGGGGGTGCAAAGCAAAGTTTCCTGGCTGGCAAATCGCCAACTTCTTTACTAGGTTGTAAACTTTGGGGGCTGGGTTGGGGGCGGTGGACTGTGTGGGCCCCAGCTGGTTATCTGCTGACCTTAAACAATAGGAAGCACTTTAGTGGGGTCTGGGAGGTGAATTCATATTTTAAGTTTATGTGGGTTGGTGTTTGCTCTCTGATTTTAAAAGGTATTTTTGTTATTTTACAACTTGACAAAAAGACTTAGGTAAACAGCAGGCCGGTGTAGCTTATGATAATGGGTTAGCAATTCACTTGAAATAGTGCACATTCAAAAATCAACTTAATTTTGTTTTATCTGATATCTTGCTGTTCAAGTGTCTGGAGTAATTTTCTTAACCTGACGTTTTATTTTACACAAGCCTAGTATCTTAAAAATTTATGATGGCAGACATTAACACTGCCAAATGTAATAGGAACTGTTTTCAGTGGAAGAACAGGAAACAGACATTAAAGGCTATTCAGTTTTAAATTTTATTTTATCATGTATTTACTTTTGATTATGGTATCTGTAGCTTTCCATCTCCAAAAGAGAAACAATACTCCAGGGCTCAAGATCACGCAGAATAACTCTGGATAAGGGATGCTGTAATTTTTAATTGAGGTTCTGGAAAATTAATTGTGCTTGTTTTCCAGATGTTGGTGAGATTGTTGGTTTAATAATGAAATTCAAAGGAGTTCGTTATTAAAGACAAAATTACAGTGTAATCATCCACTGGTAGATGCTTATTACATTATTTCTTTTTTCTGGTTAACAAAGTGTCTGCTATTCCTGGAAAACTTGAATAACTTCAATACTCAAATACACAGAGTTGGGGGTGTGAAGTGTAAACCATTTTCTTCATGAATTTGTCACTGTAATTTTCTTAAGTGGTCGGACACTAACATTCGGAGTGTGTCAGAGTGTGACTGTGAACATATGAACTCACATGGAACTTTTCTGAGCAGAACCTGAGGTTGACCATGCAAAGGTTGGGGTGGGGGTGGGGGAGGGACAGATTTCACTTCTGCAAACTGCTTTCTCAAACACAAAACAAAAAAAGACTTGAGAAGGCTTTCCATTGCTTTGTAGATTTCCAGGGTTGCCCTTTGCTTGGTGTCTCTGAAGCAGGTAAATAGGCCAAGTAACACATATCAACAACAGCAGCACACAGAGATCAGGGAACTCTGGCAGGATTTTATGGCTTGTGCTTCCATCCCTCGTCCAGAGCCAAATGACCCCCATACATCAAATTACATAGCAGTTTCTAAGACAGAACCTATTATCGTTAAGTTGGAAGGAGAGTTCAAGCCGTGGTCATGGAGATGAACGCTGGTTTTTCAGGTTCCTGGTGGGTTGTTTTTTTTTTTTTTTCTCTAATCCATCATGTTTTAACAGGTAGAATTTGATAGTTGCCTGAATAACAGCACCTCAGAAAATTCAAGGCAGGAGGGTCTGGGGACCTTTTTCTGCAGCGGAGAAGAGGTGGGAGTGGCTTGCTGAGACATGCCTGAGAAACAGGAAAAGGAGAAGAGTAAAAAGCTGTCCAGGATTTGAGTTTGATTTGCTGGAGTGGGTGTTGGTGGTGGTCCCTCCTCACACAGGATGTCCCATCTAAAGTTTTCTCTCTCCCCTTCTCAGCCACAAGGGGCTCATTTGGAGGTGGGCCATATCCCTGCAAAGGGAGAATAACCGCCTAACAATCCCAGCTTCTGAAATTCAGTAGGGTCGAGTAGGGCAATCACCTGAACATTTTTTGTGCATACCTTTTGGTTCTGGAGCATCCAAAATGGGGGTGGATGGGATACCACTCCCTGGCAAATACAAGTGGTAAAGCGAGAATTGGAGGGAAAAAATCGGCGACTCCCCTTTTCCTCCTTGCCCCTTCTCCAAAATGTCCAGAGGGAGGGGGACCTGGGACTCGCTGGAGGAGGTGCCGGGGCAGAGAGGAAGGGACACCCTGAATTTCTTCTTCCTTGGAAAAGAAGGATCCCGACCCTGTTCCTTTCTAACCCATCAGGCCTTTCTTCTTTTGGACTCCAGCTCCCAGCCCTCATTCACTCTCCTCCTCTCTCCCCGGAAAACCCCCCAACTCCAGACGCAAGTTAAGCAAATATTTGTAGCCGCCAGTAAATTCCAGCGGCTTTTTATAGTGCGGCTCTCTGCGCCCGGGGCCAAGTCGTGCAGCTAAATATTGCTGACCACTTTTTCTTTTATGGCTTTCATGTCACTTAGCTATTGAGAGTAAGATGGATTTGCGCGGAGCCCTCACCGCGCGATTCTCACCCCCCAGGTCTGCGCGGGGCAGCCATTGGCGGCGGAGCGTCACGTGACCGCGGGGGCGTGCCAATGTGCGCCCTCACGGGTGTCAAGCCCCTGTCAGAGTGTGTGATCAAGATCGTGAAACAACGCGATGCAAAAAGCGACCTACTACGACAGCTCCGCGATCTACGGTGGCTACCCCTATCAGGCAGCCAACGGGTTCGCTTATAATGCCAGCCAGCAGCCATACTCGGCGTCCGCAGCTCTGGGCGCGGAGGGCGAGTACCACCGACCCGCCTGTTCACTCCAATCACCCTCCAGCGCTGGGGGCCACCCTAAGGCGCACGAGCTGAGTGAGGCATGTCTGCACACCCTGAGCGGGCCGCCCAACCAGCCCCCAGGCCTGGGCGAGTCACCCCTGGCCCCGCCACCGCCCCAGGCTGCGCCCCCTGCCCCTCAGCAGCCTCAACCACCACAGCAGCCCCCCGCGCCCGCTCCTGCAGCGCCCCCAGCCCCATCTTCAGTCTCCCCACCTCAGAATGCCAGCAGCAACCCCACCCCTGCCAGTGCGGCCAAGAGCCCCCTACTCAACTCGCCCACCGTGGCCAAACAGATCTTCCCCTGGATGAAGGAGTCTCGGCAGAACACAAAGCAGAAAACCAGCGGCTCCAGCTCAGGTAAAGGGGTGCCTTCTGGAGGAGGGTCCTCTGGCCTGGCTCCAGGTTTCCCAAGCCAGCTCCAGGCACAGCCAGCATGGTTTGGAGCACTGGAACATTTCCAAGGACCCATTGCTCCTCCTCTCTATCCTACACAGGTTTCCAGAGTCTTTGCAACTAGGGAGGTGACAGGACTATGTGCACAGGAAACCCCAGAGAGACCTAATGGAAGTCTCTCTGGACTTCTCCAAGAGCGAGTGGGCCTAGTGAGTTTGGAATCACTTCTTCTACTCTTGGAGTTAGGACCTTTGTGCAGAGCAAACATGAGCTCCACTTTCTTTTTCATACGGTTCTTCATTTTTAATGAAATATTGACACCCACCCCACACAGAACTGTGTCAGAGTAAAAGCAGGTCTAATCACCCTCCAATTCAGAATCAATGCTTTGCTTATAATCAGCCTATTTTTAATTTTGCTCCAGCAGATGGAGCGGCTGCCTTGCCTCTGGGAAGGCCCTACTCCCATTTAGCACAATGAAGGCCGCCAGGATCTCCTGTGGGAGGGGATTCAGATTTGTCATCCTAATGGGAACCACATGGGCTTCCTGGAACCCGACTCCAGTGGATGATAGGCCCTAGGCCTTGGGGCTTCCCAGTATCCCAGTTACCTTTGCCCCTGCCTTCTCCAGTTGCCAGTGCTCTATCTGAGAATCTGGGACCTTCCTGCACTAGGATTTGGGGGCCAGGGAGGACACAAGATTAGTAAGCAAAGCTGGGGCCGGCTGCTTGATGACATGGAGAAACCTAATTAATAGGGCCCAGCATCAGGGGCCTGGGCCTCGCCACCAGAAATGGATACTGTTGATGGGTTCTCTTCCTTTGAGCAGAGAAGGCTTCCAGATTGGGGCTTCTGCTCCACCCATCTCCACTGGGGAAATTAAGTGTCCAATTGAGGCAACTGTCCAATCTCTCAGACAGACTGTGAATGAAGGAAAGGGTTATTGAGCGTATATTAGGTGGCCCACATTCCGGCCAGTGTAAAAGAAATGAAGGTGGTGAGACCTGCCCACAAGGAGCTTGCGGTCTTATAGGCCTGCAGGACCAGGAGTCAGAAAGTGAATAGCTCAGGAAGGAAATACAGACCAGGATGGCAAACTGGGGGTTCTGCTTTTCTGCCCGTTGGAGAAGCCTATGATTTGCAACTTGACTGACTAAGGGGCTACCTACCAGCAGTCTCCCACCAGGATGGAGGAAGCACGCACTTCCTCCTCACCCTTTCTGGGCCCTGACAAATAGAGGGCACTTTGGGGTTTGTAGCAAGGAGGGGTCTGGTTGGGGAACAGCCCCTGACACCACTCTTCCTCTCTTCTGTCCTGGCAGGGGAGAGCTGCGCAGGCGACAAGAGTCCGCCTGGGCAGGCGTCCTCCAAGCGGGCACGCACGGCCTACACCAGCGCGCAGCTGGTGGAGCTGGAGAAGGAATTCCACTTCAACCGCTACCTGTGCCGGCCACGCCGCGTGGAGATGGCCAACCTGCTGAATCTCACCGAGCGCCAGATCAAGATCTGGTTCCAGAATCGCCGCATGAAGTACAAGAAGGATCAGAAGGGCAAGGGCATGCTGACGTCATCAGGGGGCCAGTCCCCAAGTCGCAGCCCTGTGCCTCCGGGTGCTGGCGGTTATCTGAACTCTATGCATTCACTGGTCAACAGTGTCCCCTACGAGCCCCAGTCGCCCCCGCCTTTCTCCAAGCCCCCTCAAGGCACCTATGGGCTGCCCCCTGCCTCCTACCCCGCGCCTCTGCCCAGCTGCGCGCCCCCGCCACCCCCACAGAAGCGCTACACAGCTGCAGGGGCAGGCGCAGGGGGCACACCCGACTATGACCCGCACGGGCATGGCCTGCAGGGCAACAGCAGCTATGGGACCCCACACTTACAGGGAAGCCCCGTCTTCGTGGGGGGCAGCTATGTGGAGCCCATGAGCAACTCTGGGCCGGCCCTCTTTGGCCTAACTCACCTCCCCCACGCTGCCTCGGCTGCCATGGACTATGGGGGTGCTGGGCCGCTGGGCAGCGGCCACCATCACGGGCCTGGGCCAGGGGAGCCGCACCCCACCTACACGGACCTTACCGCCCACCATCCTTCTCAGGGAAGAATTCAGGAAGCCCCCAAGCTCACCCACCTGTGATGGTGGACTCGGGGCTGCGCGCCAGGAGAGTTCCCCCCCCACCCCCACACCTTTCTTCTTCGTTTGCTTTTTTTGTTTTGTCTTAAGGTTCTCCCTGCACCTCCCTTTTCTCTCTCCTCCGCTCCCTCCCCCTCCCCCCGTTTTGTTTTCTTTGGTAACGCGTTTTTATAGTTTATGTGACGTAGCAATCTTGGTTGCTGGAATGGCTGTCAGTATCAGTAGCGATATTTATCTCCTCCCGCCCCAGCTCGGCCGCTGGCCCGCACCCTTTACCTTCTCTACTCTTTGATCAGAAACAGGGTATATGAACAAATTTTCTAGCCGAGTTCTTCAATGTGAATTTGTTCGTACATTATGGCTCCCGAGGGGAAGCAATTACTTTT
The DNA here is from genome assembly GCA_026230045.1 of Corynorhinus townsendii. Taxonomy (NCBI): domain Eukaryota; kingdom Metazoa; phylum Chordata; class Mammalia; order Chiroptera; family Vespertilionidae; genus Corynorhinus; species Corynorhinus townsendii. The sequence continues at coordinate 175,720,061 of JAPDVU010000004.1, read as the reverse complement.
TTTTTAATTTTAGGTTTTTTTTTATTGCACTTCTTGTAAAGAGCGAGAAAAAATCCAAGGCGCTTTGAAACAGGGGCTCCCTGTGTAAGGATGACTAAGTGTACGTCTTTCCGTGTGTGTATGCTGGTGAACAGTCAGATTTATTTATATTTTTTTTGCAAGCATTGAATAATCTAAGTTTTAAATATTATTTATCCCCATCCGTTCGTATTTATATTAAAGGAATTCTGTACCCTGGTTGTTCAGAAGGTTTCGTGGGCCTTTTGTTCAATGGTGCATTGGCGTACATAGGAAATTTTTTATTTGAAAGGGAAATGTAATTTCTTTATAAAAAATGGTAATGATGCAATAATACCAGAGAGGATCCAGCTTTCGAAAACAGTGATTTAAGTTTGTAACATCCGGCGAAATTGAAGCAAACAATCTGTAAACGCGAAAAATGCTAGATTTGTTTTGAGAGTTCTACATTCCTTGCTGCTCACACTCTGAGAAACAGAACAAAAAAATAAATAAAGTTTTTATTCTGAATAATATCCGCGTTCGGAAGGGGTGTTTTTTTTTTTTTTTTTTGGCCGAAGATGGGGTTCCGAGTGGAACTGAGGCAGAGGCGACTGGCCCGAGCAGGCCGAGGCCTCCCGGCAGCCGGCTGGGGCCTGGCCGGGCCGGGCCTGGCCCGGGAGCGCGGCGAATTCTCGGGCGGCGGCGGCTGCGGCTGCGGAGACGCCGAGCGGCCAGCCCGCTGCGCCGCCTGGTTCCCAGCTGCCACGGAGCCCGCGGCGGGCGCTGGGGCTGCGGAGAGCCGGTGCGGGAGAAACAAAGGCAGCCGACCCGGCGCGGCGGGGGGCACACAGGTGTCGGGCAGCGCCGCCCGGGACTAGGCGGGCTGTCTTCCTGTCCACGACCATCCTCCGTCAAAGCGGACCAGCTAAGGCCTTAACCTGGGAAATCGCCAGCCACGAGGATGCCGAGCGCTTTCGGGGACCAACCGGACTCTCCACGGATGCTTCGCGGCCCATTTTCCGGCCGGAGGGAGGAAAGAAGCACTTCGAAATTTGCCATTGGGAGCGAGGCGCCTCGGAAGAGACTGAGAGGCTCACCCAAGTCTCCATCACCAGAAGGGCTGAGCCCTTCCCTGGTCTCCTGGAGCCCCAGCATCAGCTTCCTCTTGGAATTTAGGATTTGGCATTCTCTGGATTTATTTCCTCTCCTTCTTCCCTCCCCGCTTTTTTTTAATGGCCTCAGGGGGAGGGGGAGAGAGAAAGGAGATTAATATCTTTCTAATAAAAATGCATTTTTAAGTACTTCTTTCATTTGATGCTACAGGAGCTAAACATTACATTTCAATTCCTGGGCTGCCTACTGGCTGGCCGGCCAAGGCAGAGACAGGCGCAGGGAAGGGAAGCGTTTTCACCTCCAGATTAAAGAATTGCTCAGAGAAGGAACCAGATTCAGAAAGTGCAAACCTCAGAACTGCATCCCCATCAGCATCCCACCTCAGAGCTGGAAGCGAGGAACCACCTGCGTCTGGGGATCAGGAGCATCTGCTGTGAGAAATAAGTCCCCCTTCTCCTTGGATTCTACGTTTCTGAGGCAGAGGTGGGAAATGTCGCCATTTTGTTTGCAATCCAAAATATCCATCTTCTGGCCTCTATCTTCCCCCTGAGAAGCTCACTCAGATGGTCTGTGGAGACAGGCACTGGAGCCATTGCTGGGTACCTGCAGGCCTGCAGGAGCTGCTTGGAGGGAACCTCCTCGCGGTTTTTAAGAAAAAGAAAAGGGTTCGGAAGATGCAAACCTGGGCAGCTGTAAAGATCTGGGTGTTTCTCTCACAGCCAGGGGTGCTTTCCCCACATCTGTCCTGGGGTTCCTGAACACACACACACACACACACACACACACACACACACACTAAAGAGTTTACGGAAGAAGTGGATTAGCACCCCACTTCATGCCTACCTCCCTGCTGAAATATGGCAAATCTCAGAAACATGGAGGCTGGAAAAGCAGTCTTTGTGAGGAATGGGGCTTCGGCCCTTCTGTTCATATCTGAACTAAGCATGATGAACAGCTGCAAGAGTCCTCTTTTAAGTAACAATTTAAGAGAAGCGCATAAAATTAAAATTACCTGGGAAAACAAGGAACAGTGTGAAGAGGAGAGGGGGAGGGAGGGAGGGAGGGAGAGAGAGAGAGAGAGATCCTCAGAGAGGAACAGTGTTCTGAGATACCACCATTGGAACCCATTTCTAAAATCTACTCTTTAGCTGAGGGAGGACTGGTCTGGAGGCTTCCTCCTTCCCCCAGGACAGAGATTTTTAAATGAGTCTCCAATACGATTTTCCACATCTTGCCAGAGACATTCATTGTGGCTTTCAAAGAAAAATATCGATCTCACCCTTAGCTTCCTAGATATTAAAAAGAAATCCTTATTAAAATATCTCCCGAGTTAAAGTAATAGATTTGGAGAAGATTCCTGTGTTGAATGGTCAGAGAAAAGGGTTTTCTTCCAGATGGTATTTGAATTAAGGCCGCTGAGGCAGCAGAAACCTCTCACCCACGCAGCCCCTGACAAAGCCTCGGTGATGTGGGAGCAGCTACGCTCCCTCTTGGAGCTGCCCCTCCCCTTAAGTCCTCAATATTTTCTGGTAAAAGCAAATGCCAAAAGCTGCCACCCCAGAGTCCGAAAAGCACTTCCCTAAAAGCAGCCTTATAACTCTTTCCGCTGCCAGAAAATATCTTTTAAAAGACTAGTTTTCCTTGTTTACTTGCGTTTCCTGCTCTCCTCTTTGCTGGGCCACATTTGATCTTGGAAAGAGCTCGAAGCTGAAATGTGTTCTTAAGGGCCAGAAGCTGTCAAGGCTTTTGGTGAGCAAGATTGATCGCACCCAGACTTCCTTCAGAGCTTTGTTTGGAATAAAAGCAAGAAAACCGAAAAACCTCACATTTTCCAAAACAGCGTCTCTATCTGTAAGGCCATGCTCTGGGCTGGTCAGCGACGGAGGGCACTTTATATCACTTTCCAGCCCAAACCCCCTCCGATGCCGGCCTCAGAGATGGAATCCTCGGCCTTGCTTCTTTTCTCCATAGGGCTTTCTCTCCCGCCAACCTCTCTCCTCCCAGTCATCAGAATGATTTATTTTCCTGCCACTGGTGCCTGCTGGCCTGGGGGAGTCTGATCACTTGGTCCATTTCAAAGGAAGCAAAGGCGGATCCTCCTCCTCAGGGTTTGGGGGAAAGAGATACCCTCAGATTTCTCTCTCAGCCCCTCCCTTCTCTCTGGCTTGGTGACTTTCTAAAAAGTTAGTGTTTGGTACCTAAAGGTGTTGTCTTTTGAACCCTCCAGCACAGTCCAAGATGCGCTCAGTCTCACATCTCCGATTTGGGGGGGGGGGGGGGGAGGAGGAAGAGAGAGAGAATGAACAGAGAAAGAGAACCTGTATAATCCCTCCGTGGGTCGCCCTGTCTCACCTGCGGTGCTGTTTCCCACAACAGAACCCGAGTGCCAACATCCCTGGTGGCCAAGGAGCGGGAGACAGTTCGGGCAGCTAGAGCACTCACTACTTCGGAACCAACACGCTCCCCTTCAGAGCGACAAGGAGAAGAAGGGAAGGAAGGAAGGAAGGAAGAAGGAAGAAAGAAAGAAAAAAGAAAGAAAAGAAAAACAATTGCCTTCTCCCTCCCTGCTGCTAACTTCCAACGGACTTCCTGGAAATACTCACCGCACCCGAGCCCTACGGGTATGAAACCCAGGACGCCAGGAGCCGCACGACTGCGCTGCTCGGCGCTGCTCTGCGCTGCTCGGGGCAGCATTTCTCTGGCTGGCCGCCGCCCTGGCTACAGGGATTTGAACACATGGACCTGGGGTTGTTGTCTCGCTTGGCACATGCATCTATCTCTCGAGCCACTCCTGAAAAGTTGATGGCGCAGGAAGCTCGGGGAGCAGCTCCCGTTTTCCGCTTCCCTCTGGAGCCAGACGCAAAGCTGCCGTGGAAAAGCCAGCTAACAATGGGCCGGGTCGGGTCTGGGGGCGCGGGACTCCGAGCTGGGCTTTTGGAGGGGGGCGAGGGCCTGCGAGGGTGGGGGGGGAGAGGAGAAGTGGACAGAGGAGAGAGGGAGGGGGAGAGGAGGGGGAAGGGGGAAGAGGAAAAGAAGGAAAGAGAGGAAGGAAGACTAGGGCAGAGAGGAGATCAGTTCTGAGATCCAGGAAACGGTTTGGGAAAAGGCGGAGGAGTAAAAGGGAAATAAAAGAGGGGGACCCCAAAATGGATCTCTCTCTCTCCTCCCCCTCCCTCTCTCTCTCTCTCACCTCCTCTCCCTCTGCTCCTTCCTCCTGCCTTAGCAGAACTTATGTGGCTGGGATGGGGGCCCTCGGGTGTCAAAACTTTGAAGATTAATGGATTACTTTGTTAATGACTGCAGGCGTCAAACTGAGGCGTTTATATGATTTGTGAGGTGCGAGGCGTCTTCCCGACAGTCCCAAACAATGCGCGGAGTGTGCGGGGGAGGCAGAGGGCGGCCGCGGGCGGGCCAGCAGCCGGCTCACACTCGCACACACTCGCACACTCACGCGCACCGCCAGGCGCACACACCAGGTCGCTGCGGCTCGGAAGGCAGGCAGGCCCCCTCGCCCCCACGCCCTCCCGGGCATCCCCACCCACACCCACATATATGTATTTTTGCCCAGAAAAAAAAGTGTAAATAAAGCCTCGCTGGCCCCCAGTGAGGCGTTCCTTCCCGACTTTTTTGGATCAATCAAACAGACAGTGGCTTCTTTTGATTAAAGCCCAAATTGTCATTGGGCAGAAGCAATCATGTGACAGCCAATTCGGTCCAATTTCAACCTTGTCTCCATGAATTCAATAGTTTAATAGTAGCGCGGTCCCCATACGGCTGTAATCAGTGAATTAGAAAAAAAACACCCCAGCAGCGATCTTCTATGATAGATTTTTTTCCCCTCCGCACTCGCCTTTTTCCTGGGCCTCGCCCCCCCAAAGCCCCTCCAGAAGAGGGAACTTTTTCTCCGAGGGGGCTCCAAGGAGAAGGCCATGAATTACGAATTTGAGCGAGAGATTGGTTTTATCAATAGCCAGCCGTCGCTCGCTGAGTGCCTGACATCTTTTCCCCCTGTCGCTGATACATTTCAAAGTTCATCAATCAAGACCTCGACGCTTTCACACTCGACACTGATTCCTCCTCCTTTTGAGCAGACCATTCCCAGCCTGAACCCGGGCAGTCACCCTCGCCACGGCGCTGGCGGCCGCCCCAAGCCGAGCCCCGCGGGCAGCCGCGGCAGCCCAGGGCCCGCCGGCGCCCTGCCGCCGCCCGAGTACCCCTGGATGAAGGAGAAGAAGGCGGCCAAGAAAACCGCGCTGCCGCCCGCCTCGGCCGCCGCCGCCGCCGCCGCCGCCGCCGCCGGCCCTGCCTGCCTCGGCCACAAAGGTCAGTCCACAGACCTGGCCCCAAGTCCCGGGACCCCGCTCCCCTCCGGGGCTGCCCGGGGAGCGGTTCTGGGGGGAGGGGAACGTGGGCTGGGAGAGAAGGAGGAGAGATGCTTGGCTGCCTTCCCTTCCTCTGTGGGCTCAGGAGTGGGCTTGATGGAGAGAAAAGGCATCCCGCGCTCCACAACGAGACACATATATTTTTAAGAAGGGGGGAGGAACTTTCCCTAACTTGTAATGTGGGATGATTTATTTGAGTTGGAACTGACCTCCTCTTGTCTAGTTGTCCTAGAGTTTGGCTTTTTGACAGTAATGAAGAGTGATAGATCGCTCTTGCTCAGCTAAGCAGCTGATGCATTAATTATAAATTGTGGTGTGGCTAATATAAAGTTTGCTCCCGGATGGAGAGGTTGGGGGGAGCTCCAGGCGGGAATCGGGCGGAGGTGGGAGAGATGGGGTGTCCCCGGGCTGGGCTCCCAGGAAAGGCAGCACAATAGCTCTGCTGCATCCGGGGGCGGCCATTTTGTTGCCGCTGATCTTTTCTGCTATATTTATTCTCCAGTGGACTAACCCCACTCGGACCCCTCCGCCTCCAACTGTGCGCGTGTCTCTCGTTGGTTTCCCTTTCCGCAGAGTCGCTGGAAATCGCCGATGGCAGCGGAGGGGGCTCGCGGCGCCTGAGGACGGCGTACACCAACACGCAGCTTTTGGAACTGGAGAAGGAATTTCATTTCAACAAGTACCTCTGCAGACCCCGCAGGGTGGAAATCGCGGCGCTGCTGGATTTGACTGAGAGACAAGTGAAAGTGTGGTTTCAGAATCGCAGGATGAAGCACAAGAGGCAGACCCAGTGCAAGGAGAACCAGAACGGCGAGGGGAAATTTAAAAGCCTGGAAGACTCGGAGAAGGTGGAGGAGGACGAGGAGGAGAAGTCGCTCTTCGAGCAAGCCCTGGGCGTCTCGGGGGCCCTTCTGGAGAGGGAAGGCTACACTTTCCAGCAGAATGCCCTCTCTCAGCAGCAGGCTCCCAACGGACACAATGGCGACTCCCAAAGTTTCCCCGTTTCGCCTTTAACCAGCAATGAGAAAAATCTGAAACATTTTCAGCACCAGTCACCCACTGTTCCTAACTGCTTGTCAACAATGGGCCAGAACTGTGGCTCGGGCCTAAACAATGACAGTCCCGAGGCCCTCGAGGTCCCCTCTTTGCAGGACTTTAACGTTTTCTCCACAGATTCCTGCCTGCAGCTTTCAGATGCAGTCTCGCCCAGTTTGCCAGGCTCCCTCGACAGCCCTGTAGATATTTCAGCTGACAGCTTTGACTTTTTTACAGACACACTCACCACAATTGACTTGCAGCATCTGAATTACTAAAAACATTAAAGCAAAACAAAGCATCACAAAACAAAAACCCCTTTGACCAGGTGGTTTGGCCTTCTTTTATTCTGAGAGTTGATTTCTTATTTTTTTTCTTGACCTATCCTCTTCCTCCTCTAAATGTTGAAGATTTTTCTGTTTAGTGAGTCCCCTGACCCAGTTTCAGAGGTGTCTTTTACAGGTTATTTTGGAGTTTTACTTGTTTTAAATCTAATCCAACAACCCCCTATGTGATTTACTGAAAGCAATATATGAGGCCTGCAAGAAAGTGATCATACAGTTGTATCACTTTCTTTTTATTTTTGTATTACATTAGGATGCATTGTCATGCGTATTTTTGGTAGAATAAATTTTCCTTTGCTATAAGCAGCTTTCTTATTTTTTTCTCCCCCTCTTTCTCAAAGCTCCTAATGGTTTCTTTTTCTTCTTTTAGTCTAACTTGGTAAATAAAATTCTGGTCACAATTCATCTTCTTTTTCAATTTTAGTATATTTATTAAGGGGGCATGTTCAAATTTTTTCAATAGACAGCATCAGAAAAGAAATCTAGAAAATGGTTAGGGCATCTGAGAAGTGTTTCTTTCTTTCTTTTTTTTTTTAGGGGAATGGATTTGTTTTTTTCATTGCAGAGGCTCAAGCCATAGGTTTAACTTGGTCATAGAAACAGGATTGGGAAGCCTCAGAGTTGGGCCCAGCCCACGCTTTTGAAAGTGGAGAAATAAAGTGCCTACAGAAACCCCCAACTCCAGGGACATGGACTTTCTTTAACAAGCTACCAATCTCCAGGTCAACAATTCATTTATTTATACACATTTGTTTCAAACATCTACATTCCACCCCTCCCCCACCAATGTCGGACATTTTCAGTATGGTTGATTAGTCTCCCAGCTGTTGATGGGTCCAGCAAACAGTCCTAAAAGATAGAGGGGGGAGAAAAAAACAACATAAAAAAATGATGGTCACTAGCTGGACAACACACTTCAGAAAGGCTTCTTTCCAATCCTCTGGTTCAGTCATTCGAGGATTCTTTTTATTTTATTTTTCCCAGGGTCAGAAAAATCAATATTTCATTCTCAAATCTGTTTATATGGCAAATAATAGAGCATTAAAGCTTTGAAGTCAGGTTAGCAAGTTGAGATTGAGAACGAAGTGTTTCTGCACCCTGGGTTATAAATTAGTCCAGAAAGAGAAAGAGTACAAGCACTTTAAATGCAATATCAATAAAATGTGAACTGGGGTATGTTCCCGGGGGGTTCTGTCGCCCCCCTGCTCGTGTCTCCCCACGTATGCGGTTCTCTTACTGAGCTCTGTGCTGGTGGCTACTTACCGTGAGAAAACGCGGCGTCTCAGCAACATGTGTGGGGGCGGGTTGATTTAAGAGCCCGACTCTTACTAGCGCCGGCTTGTAAAAGCGATGATGAAATCGGGATCTTTCTCCCGGGGTTTGCTCCCTACCTTCCCCCACCCTTTTTGCCTCCTAAATCCCGGTAGCAGCGGAGGCTGGTGAGGACCCCGGCGGGTTTCCTGCCTGCGGCGCGGCGCGGCGGCGCGGGGCTGCCGGCACCGGCCTGGGCTGAGCCTCTGCTGTTTGCGATTCGTCCTACGCTCATAAATCAAACGCTTTCTATGAATGAGATTGTCATCAGAGAGATCAATTGCAGGAACACATGCACAAATAAAAATCCTCTTACGTATCTGCCGGGGATCCCCGTCCGAAAGCATTAAGTTAGAAGGCGTTTAGTCATAATTCATTTTTATTGCTCTTTTAAAACAACGGCTTGGCTGAGCCGCGGATGCCATGAGCCGCTCGCGGCCTCGGCGGCGTTTTGTCTGCTCCTCGCTCCTGCCCTTCCCAGGAGGAGAGCCCCGAAAGAGGCGCTGGGAGCCGTGCGAGCCGCTCGCAGGCGGTCATTTAAATAGTGACCAAACTCGCCTTGCACCCACTCTCCCTGGGCGTTTAAAGGGACGTTAGCGCGAGTCCGGGGGCGCTGGCTACTTGCCGGAGGACTGAGGGTCTCGTACCCGGCGGAATGAGCCCCAGGATTTTGTGGGGGTGGGGAAGGACCGGAGCTACGGAAGCCTGCGGGCTGGAGGCCAGGGAGGCTGTCTTTGTGAGAGCAGCTCCGGGGAGAGCAGCGCGCCGGGCGGCCGGCCGGGGCGGAGCCGGCTCGGCTGCGGAAGCCGGGCCTGCGTGGAGCCGTGCGCGGAGGCGGATGGGTCGCCCGCTCGCGTGCCTGCCCTTGTGCCAGGGCAAGCCTGCGATTCCAAGAAATGGCACCCACCCCTACTGGCCCTGAAAAGTGCCGCGCAGGGAGGGAGAGAGGGGAGTGGAACAGAGAGCTAGCAGAAGGAGGAGACCGGCTGTGTGCCGCGATGGCTTTGTGGCACAAGCCGTGCGGCCCAGGGGGTCGCGTAAACCCGGGGCCTTGGAGGCCAACAAAGGGGCAGAGAGGAGGCCAAGGGGCAGAACGTACCCACGAGCTTCGAGCTGCGGCTGGGAGAGCAGATCACCCGCGCAATGCCAGCACAACCCCCTCAGGTCCCGCCTCCTCCTCCCCCACCGGAGCCCCTTCCCTCCCCAGCGCTGGAGGCCTTGGCGCTACCAAGAAAGCCTCCTCCAGGAGGGCCGCCTGGCCTATTCCCTTCTCCAGGATGACTTTCCCCAGGTGCTGAAATGGGGGCAGGAGTGACTTGGCCTGCCTGAGCTCCCTCTTAACCGTGATTGGGGATGGGTCAAAGGTCACATAAAATACCTTGTCAAATGTTTAGGGGAAATGCTTTCTTGCTACTGAAGGGAGTCCATAGTCAAATGTCTGCAAGTTTTCCTTTGGGGGGGGGGCAGGTTTGGGGGAAACCTCTCTATGTGGAGAACAGAACGCAGAAACCTGAGAGGTTCAATAACACCTCTGAAATGCGCCTGCCTTAAACAACACTTCCTTCTAACCGGGTAGGCGAAGCTAGAGGGGCGTGGGATCCCCACACCCACATGCAATCCTCAGATAATATTTATCTGTTGGACTCTGATGAGGTAAACATGGTCGGAGTATAAATCTATACATCAGTGGCTGCAAAGCTTCCTGGATGCTCTCTGGATTTCTTTTGCCTAAGAATGCATCAATTCTCGGCCTCTGCTTGGCCTTTTCTCTTTAGAAGCCAAGGGTTGACACGAAACGTAACAGTAAACAGCAATTAACGACCCGTCAGCATCCGGGTAGGATGAGGGTGATGGAGAACAGGACCCCTGGCCTGGGATGACGCTCAGATCTGCACTTGTCTCTCTAGGGAAAGCCTCCAAGGTTCACACAAGGAACTAACTACGCAGTCAGCTACACAGAAGAGGAGGTGGTGCTGGGGAAGAAGGTCCTATCCACCATCGGCCATCTGTCCACCGCCCCTCCCACCGGCCAGCTCACATCCCCACTGCAGACATGCTGTAGAATGGGGGTAGGGGTGCTGAATAAAGGAGCCTCCACAAAGTCCTAACGTTCCTCCCTAAGAAAACGAGAAACTGCGGAGGGGGGGGGGTCAGCGTACTTTGTGGGAGCTGTGGTCTCTCCTTTGAGCCCCCCCCCCCCCCAAAAGCGCAGGCTCCTGGGTCCAGCGGGGCCGGCAGATGGCCTGCAGCGCGCGGCCCAGCCCCCACGCAGGCCACGTCTGCTAGCGTCATCTCTCTCCCCCGCCTCCTTCCCCTCAAAATCCAGCAGCCGGACTGCCCCGGGTCCCGTAGGGCTCCTCGAGCAAAGCTGAGTGGGGAGGAGAAAGGGGCGGAGAGCGCGGAGAGAGGGCGGGCCGGGAGCCCGGCCAGTCCGGGCCTTTTTCGGCCACCTCAGCTCCGAGGGCTCCCCGGCTGCGGGGCGTCAAATTACAGACGCTCCTCTGCGGCACCGAGGCTCCGAGTGGGGGAGGGGGTGGAGGTCGGGGGCTTCCGAGACCCTCGTGGAGAAGGGAAGTTTCTTTTCTTGCCCATGTCTCCTCCACCCCCTCCGGTTCCTCCGAGTCAGCCCCCCTTTCATCTTCATTGGAGCCTGGAGAGCTGGTGGCCCAGCCTAGTCCTAGGCCGGGGCGCTCGGCGCCCCGCACCGCCCCGAGGCACCGCAGCGGGGACAGAGCTGTGCCCGCTCCCGGGGAGCTTGGGCTGCGATGCCGGCTGGGAGCCTGCCCTTCCTGCTCGGCGCGACCCGAGCTCCCGCCCACTGACTCCCCACCCGAGAGCGCACGGAGCCCTCTTCCCTTCTCACCTCTCGTCAGTGCCTTTTTCTGTGCGCGGCGGGGAGGGGGGCTGACCCGGGGAGGGAGGGGATGCTTCCCAGCCCCCACCTCCCGGAGGGGGGGCGAGCGGGGCCGGCGCGCGCAGAAGACAGCCTCCGCTCCCCTTCGCCCCAGCGCTGGGGATCTGCCCTCGCAGCCGCCGCAGCTGCGGCCGCCGCCTGGGCTGCCTGGGGGGGCGACTGCGCGTCACCCAGACTGAGGAGCGCCGGGGATTTAAATGCCACCGAAACGGTGATCCATCACCGCGGGAGCTAGCAAACTTTCGCAGGAGGCTCCGCCATTGGCTGCTGTGGTCACGTGCCCCTCGCAGCGCCCTCCGCCCTCCCGCCCCCCCCCCCCTCCTGCGCACTGTACATTCATATCATTTTTCTTCTCCGGCCCCATGGAGGAAGTGAGAAAGTTGGCACGGTCACCTAGGGCTTCGCAGGACCCGGTCACTCAGTGACAGATGGACAATGCAAGAATGAGCTCCTTCCTGGAATACCCCATCCTCAGCGGTGGCGACTCGGGGACCTGCTCAGCGCGAGCCTATCCCGCAGACCATGGAATTACAACTTTCCAGTCGTGCGCGGTCAGTGCCAACAGCTGTGGCGGCGACGACCGCTTCCTAGTGGGCAGGGGGGTGCAGATCAGCTCGCCCCACCACCACCACCACCACCACCACCCCCAGCCGGCCACCTACCAGACTCCTGGGAACCTGGGGGTGTCCTACTCCCACTCGAGTTGTGGTCCAAGCTATGGCGCGCAGAACTTCAGCGCGCCCTACAGCCCTTACACCTTAAATCAGGAAGCAGAAGTAAGTGGGGGGTACCCCTCGTGCGCTCCCGCTGTTTACTCTGGAAATCTCTCATCTCCCATGGTCCAACATCACCACCACCACCAGGGTTATGCCGGGGGCGCGGTGGGATCGCCTCAGTACATTCACCACTCATATGGACAAGAGCACCAGAGCCTGGCCCTGGCCACGTATAATAACTCCTTGTCCCCTCTCCACGCCAGCCACCAAGAAGCCTGTCGCTCCCCTGCACCAGAGACCTCTTCTCCAGCGCAGACCTTTGACTGGATGAAAGTCAAAAGAAACCCTCCCAAAACAGGTCAGTCTTGCCATTCCGCGGACGCTCCGTGATGATTCTGGAAGGAGTTATAGTATGCTTAGTTCCCAAGGAAAATTAATAAATTGTCTCTTAAAAAGTCTTGCTTCCCACCGGTGTTGTAGGGCAGTGGGGGATTGCCCAGGTGTGTGCCGGGGCAAAGGAGCCTCTAGGACTGTTTCCACAGGGACTGAGATTGAGAGATTCTGGAAGTAGGAAGTGGGTAGGTGTGTGTGCGTGGGGTTGTTCTGGTAATATCTCTGGGCTCCATTAATCACTGGTCTGACCACACTAATGGTTGACTTCAGATTAACACTTAACACCTCATCACTCAGCCTCCCCAGCCCGGTGTGTGTGTGGAGACATTCTCGGCTCTCCCCCTTACCTGAATATTGCTCTGAACCTACAGGGGATCTCAGATGGATTGTTAAATATTTACCCTGTTCTCTCATCGCTTCCCACCCAGGAAAAGTTGGAGAGTACGGCTACGCTGGCCAACCCAACGCAGTGCGCACCAACTTCACCACCAAACAGCTCACGGAGCTGGAGAAGGAGTTTCACTTCAACAAGTACCTGACGCGCGCCCGCAGGGTAGAGATCGCCGCGTCCCTGCAACTCAACGAGACCCAGGTGAAGATCTGGTTCCAGAACCGCCGAATGAAGCAGAAGAAACGAGAGAAGGAGGGCCTCTTGCCCATCTCTCCCGCCACCCCGCCGGGAAGCGAGGAGAAGGCCGAGGAGTCCTCAGAGAAGTCCAGCTCCTCGCCCTGCGTTCCTTCCCCGGGGTCTTCTACCTCCGACACGTTGACTACCTCCCACTGAGGCCGGCCCGGCCCCAGACTCCGCGGCCCAGGCTTCTTACTCTTCGGGCTGGGACTTCTCACTCAAAGCACATTCTTAGCTTATCTTCCTTTCCATTTGCAGTCTCTCTCTTTCTTTCTGATCCTATCTGGGACGCTCCTGGGCAGGAGAATGTGTTTACTGAGAATTCTGGAGTAGATGCTTGATTGGGGAGGGAGGGGTATGAGTGTTAACTTCTTAATGCAGATGGGGTGCCAGCACCAATTTTCTGAGGGCCCCCAATTTTAGGAGATTTCCACAGAACCTACTGTTCCTTTAAGATGCCCTTTGGAGAATTGTCTCCTTTGCCAGCAGAAACATGTCAAAGGGAGGCCTCCCATCTTCTCTCTATCTGTATATTTACAGATCTCCCCTACTTTGTCTTCAAAGTGGGGGAAAGAGAAAGGAGAGAGTCCAGGAGCTCATGAAGAAGAGATGCACTATGAGCGTGTTTACACAATGAGTTCACCTTTTAATTTAATTCATTCTCGTGGGTGAGTTTGCTGGTTGTAAATACTTTGTCCTGAGAGATTTATCTTTATACAGATTTTTCTAGAAATGTTTAGAGTAAGTGATTCAAACAGGGTGGGCAAACTCTCAAAGCTGGTACAATTTTATATGTGATGCTAGGTTAAAAAATAAAAGCCCTCATTTAAACTCAATCGGATGCCTCGGAGGGTAGCCTCAATTTGTTCTTTCCATGAGTTGAGAAGGCCTGCACACCACAAGGTTCAGAAACCTTGCTGCCTGTGCTTAAGTCTCTCCCCATCCCCACCCCTTCCTTGTTTCTCTGGCCACACGCTGTTTAAACTTCGTGCTGGATTATTCAGAACCTAGAGGTATTAGTCAAACCAGCTTCTTCCTTCCTCGGTTACCTTCGCTGGATATGATGTATTTTCAGCTCAGTTGTTAATGTGATGGATGGCACAATGAATGTATATTTTGTGTGATTCGTGAATAGTCTTTTGCATGTCGCACAATGTTTTGATGTCCCTGAAGTACCACACTGAGTTCTATCAGTTATCCTTCGTGAGCCTACAATATTCCCCATGTCCTGTACAATCATGAACAGCTCTGAGATCCTGGAGTGATGTGATCCAGAGCAGAGTTTACGGGTCTTAAGATGTCTGTAATAAATATATTCAAGTTTCAGGTATGCTTAAGGATCCGTGTATTTGGCTTGGCTACAGTTTGTTGGTTCTTACAAAATTGAGTCATTTTGTGTGGGGAAGGAGAGAAGGACGGTGTGCATTTTCAAAGAGATGGGACTTTTCTTTGGAAAAAAAAAAGTGCTTTCCACTATGTAATTGAAGCTTCCCCTAAGAGTGTAATTGCACCTAACCAATGTCTATAATAGGTTGATTTTTCTTTAAAATAACAGTAGTCCCCTTATTATAATCAAAGCTCATAATGAAAAAAAATGGTGAAGAATTTTATAAAGCAGATCTATTTTTGAAACAAACATGGGTACTTCCTGGGTCAAGTGCTAACCTTTTCACCTCCAACTGGATGTTGACGTATATATAAACAGAACCCCCTTTAAAAGCTGAAACTCTTCAGTCAGTCTTTCCTCACATCAGTGAACCAAGAACTAAGAGATTCACATTTAATTAGCTCCAGTATAAAGCTATTCACCGATGGGGACTCCACCCCACCCTTCTTCCTCCTTTTTGGATTGTCAGCGCTCCAATATATTCCACCCTTTAAATGGAGTGTGGTCTGTTTTCAGTAAACCTTACAGCCCTCCTCCCATTCTTCTGTCTGTCTATCCCTTCCTGCCACCCTCCACATCCCACCATCCCCTCTAAGTTGTACATCTCATTCCCATCACATTAGGATTTGATTTCAGAGCCGTCTTGGCTGTAATGGTCTTCAGATCTTAATTCCATGTCACAAAACCCTGGAAAATAGTGGTGATTTTCTTCTCTGGGCTCAACAGGTTCTCCCAGGATAACTGGCGGAAGCCGCCCTGAGGTCTTTCCCTGTTCAAGTTGCTTCCAACCAAGACGTGTGTTTCTCCAACAGAGGAGGCCAACAAATCAAAGAGGTCCAAGTGGCTCTCCTAGACTGCTTCCCAATTTCCCTGGACTTTCACACAATTTTAGAGGCTTTAACTTAGCCCCAGGGTAGAGCAGAACATTTGCAGCATCACAAACAAATACAGACATACGACTTCCTTCCTCTCCAAAGGCTGTTTTACAAAGGATGGGCTGGGAGTCTGGGGGAGGGAATCCTACAAAAACTTGAAATTCACAGGCCTCCTAGAGCACCTATGAGATTTCCTGTTCCTCCCGGTCAAAGGGGGGAAAGGCCTGGCCTTTGCAGGCGTAGTTACTTCGGCCATATCAAGGGCACCCTGTGCCCTCCCTCGGCTCCGGGGTTCTGGGGTTGCTTCTAAAAGATTCAAGTGGATGGGTGAGAACTTCAAAGTGAGCCAACTCTTTCTTTCATCCCCCCTGCCTTATACAGTATCTTTTGTTTATTAGTGTAAGGCCACACAGCAAAACAGATGGCTGGTTTCCAAATACTTTAATGTGTTAAAGTGTCATTTGCATGCCACTGCCGAGATTTCAACATCTAAAAGCAGGGCCCAACGGGCTGGAATCCTGGAGATTCCAATCTGTAAGGTGCCGGTTTTAATGCAGAAAAGAGAGAGAACGATAAATTATGGCTAAACATCCCAAGCCTTTTCTAGGTCGTGGAATAAATCAGTTAATAAGCAACACATTTAGGAAACATTAATATACCTTTCAACAAGAAAAACATTTGTATCTTTGTAGTCGTCCCAATCGATTAAATCAAAGGCGCTTAACACAGCCTATTTCAAGGTCTCTCTCTTTTTTTCTGTTTCGGTCTCTGAGGAGCATAGTTAGCATCTTGAAAAAGGACAGTTATGGTAACTGAAATGACAAAAGAGGAAAAACAGAAAATAACATTTTATTGATAGATTTAAAAAGGACAAGAGGACTTGGGATAAAGGCAATATAAAATTCCAGTTTTCAAATGTTTTTCCCTCTCTTCGCTCACATCACATTTAAAGTACTCCCCAAATTCTGGGAGTCCCCAAACTAGGCTGTGTGCTGTGTTGAGATCATGCAATGGCTCCGAAGTCTGTTCTCAGCTTCACCTTTGAAAGTTTACTTTTGGAGGCTATTCAGATGCTGTGGTGTTTTCCTCTGGGGCAATCAGATTCAAACCGATCAATATTTACTCAGTCTGAAAGGGTTGTTGAAAAGGCTGCTAACAACAAACTGCTTAGCTGCTCACCCCTGTTTAATCTCAGGTTCACCGAAAGTTCAAGAAGAGATGAATGCAGTGATGGGTCACTTTAGAATGAGTCCCAGCGGTTTATCTGAGCTCTCCGCTGAAGGCAACAATTATAGTTCCATCCCTCTTTGGGCAAGGGGCAACTTTCCTATTATTCTTTTGCTAAACAGTGTTTACTAGAAAGTTAAAGCACTTTCATCTCCCTTCCTGGCTCTTTTTTGGGGGGAGGAGGGAGCGGAGCTTCCAGCTGCCCTTCTCCTGCCTCCTCCTGTTAGCTTTCTGCCAATCCACTAGGTCTCATTTGACTTAAAATAAATTACATTGAATATTTAAAAAACGTTAAATTAGCCCGACAGAAGGGATCCGATTTATTTCAGATGCCACAAGCTATGAAATGAAGCTCTTTGGGCCATTCGAGTTTATCTTCTTTGCGAAAGTACCGGGCAAGATTGAATTGAAATCCATTTGCGTTTGAGTAATATCGACAATCAGAGCCTCAATATCCATCTGAAATGGCTGTTTGGACAGGAGGGAGGCGAAGAGGGGGAATTGAACTGTGCCGAAGCAAATACCTCAGGTGGAAAGTCAACTTTAAAATTTTACACTCTCCTGGTACACGAATTACTGAGATGAAAAAGGAAGACCCAAGGTAGCCAGCGGGGAATGGCGGGAGAAGATGCTGGACACTGAAGCTAATTGCTACAGCTCTCCAGAGGTCAAAGTTCATGTAATCACTGCATAAATGCATACTAAATAGGGAGTTATTAAGCTTTTCTGATGGCTGAGCACGTCTGTGAAAACAAAGCAAAACTGGGCATTGCTGTTCGTGTTTCTTCCTGAAGAATAATCTATTTTTGCAGTAGAAGCTCTAGGAGTCTGAGCCTTCAATTTACTATTTTGAATGATAGACAAACCTTGTTTTAAAATTTGGAAATTGGCACATTACGACATCTTTCTTTATATTGGATGGGACTGTAAAATATGTCTCTTAACTCTCAGAAATGCTGTAGCTTTTTCAATACACACAAGGACACAAGTTAACAAGTCCCTATCAGATAAACTACTCACTAGTTTGGTGACCCTCTGCTGTAGATAAGCCTAGATTTTGCCTGACTTCCCCCCCTCCCCCCAAGTTCTGAGAGAACATAATAGTTCTTCCATAGGACTGCTTATACCTAGATGCTCAGAACTGAAAGGACCCATTACCCAACCTCTTATTTTATGAATCAGAAAGACATCCGGAGTGGATGGATCTGAATTGGAGCCCATAGTAAAACCAGAGTGGCTTAGAACCCGAGGCTAGTGCACTTCTGAATTCTGAATTCCTGATTTGATTTTGCCCTCTCTCATTTATTCTATGTGATTTGCTTCAGGCTGGACATTGTTTATGGTTTTCCTCTTCTGGTGTACTAGCCGAGACCTCTATTTTGAGGCCATCAGGATTACTGAATACCAGTTGAATGTTTCTTGTTTGAACAATCCAATGCTGGGCTACTTGCTGTTGGATACGTATGTTCTTAAAATATGAAGACAAAAATAGAGCAGGTAAGATTCGACAGATACATTTGTTGTTGTTTTTAACTACAGATGGGGGAGAACAAATGAGAGAGAAGTTGCCTGCACCCAAGTTCATCTCCATTAAATTGTCAAGAGGTATCAGCTGGAAAGGGCTTAGAGATGCAAGAAATAGGCCAGGAGGTGTCTTAGCCCTGAATCTTTTTTTTTTTTTTTTCCTATTTGTTTCTGGTTGGTTTGTGGCACAGCATAGCCTCCTGAACTGTTCTGGTCCATATGTGTTAATTTTCTCTACAACCCACTTACTGGTATGTATCTAACACACACACACACACACACACACACACACACACACACACACACACACCAGCCCAAACAATGAAAATAAAGTTTCCTTGCAACACGACTTTCTACATTTCCTTTCCTCCGTGGTGTTCTACTGATGGCAGCAGACAGAACCTGCTGCCCATTTGTGGCTGTCAGTATTTGAAAAGCTAAGCTGGAATCCCTGGAGTTATAGATCCTTATTTTTAATAACACCAGTCATCAACTGCAGCTGACCTTGGATGGCAGAACTGCAAACCAAATATCAATCAAGCAACTTTGCTCCGCAGACTCCAGCCAATGAACACGGTGGCCTTTTCTTGGTGGTGGTGGTGGTGGTGGTGGTGGTGGTGGTGGGGAGACATCCCAACCCCCCTCACATCCTGCAAACTATTCCCAAAAGACTGCATTTTGAGCTTATGGGCAATCAATGAAAAGACCAACGTCTCCTTTTCAACATTTCCAGCCACAACCAAAATGTTTCCAATTTTTTAAACTGTCCATTAGTATTGGAAATGTGTTCAGAAAATACCCAGTCTCAAAGGCTAATCTCTAGAAATCAGGTTGTTTTTGCGTTTTCATTTGAGGCTCGAGTGGAAAGCAATAACAAAAACGCAACTGCTTGCAACAGAAAATAACAGGGGAAATTATCGAGTGACTTTTTTTTCTTTTTAGACTGGGATGCTCTTTAGCTGTTTACAAATGACAACCTGCTTCCTTTTGCGAGAGAAATCGCCACAGAACCGTAAGAGCAATGCAGGAAGCGATGGTTTGAAACCGCGGGGACGCTCCTCCCTCCTGAAACAGGGCAACACGGTTCGGGGGACGGGCCATCCCGAGCAGCACGCGGGAGCCGGGCTCGCGGGGCCAGCGCGGCCGCGGGAACTCGGCGTCGCGCGCGATCCCGCGCCGGCCTCTCGGCGGCCCGGCCGCTGCGCCCGCCCCAGGAGGACGCCCGGTCCTGCGGGCCCGCAGGATGGAGGGAGCCGCGAGGCCAAGGTTAAGACCACTTTCCTTCCTCGGCTTCCCGCCTTCTCTCTCAATCCCGCAGCGGACGCCGCTCCCTTTCGCGTCCCTCCCGGACCCACGCGCAGCGGGGAGGGCGCAGCATCAGGGCCGCCTCGGGGTGCGGGCCCAGCGAGCCGGGTGGGATGACGGTGAATGGAGCCTGAATCGGGGCTCCTCCCAAGGGGCCACGAGGCCTCAGGGTTCCCCAGTGTTTCCCGGGAAGGGGAAGCCGGGCTGGGAGGGCGGCCTGGCTCCCCAGGTGAGGGCCTCCGGCTTGCACCCGCGAGCCCAGCGCGGCGGACAGAACGCTTCTCGCCCCAAGATCAAACGTTCACGTCGGAAGCCTGGACCCTAGCTCAAGTTCTTCAGACCTGAAAGCGGGAGGGAGATTTTCCTCTCCGCCGGCCCATCCTCCCAGATATTTTCAAACTCGGTGTAATTGGGGACCATTCATTCCCCTCCCAGTTCCAAGGAGATGCTTGGGCGGGTAGAGGTGGGTTGCGAGTGTGATGAGTAGACGTTTCTGAACGCTGGGTGCCTCTAGGAGACCAGGGCTCTAGTCTGGGCAGCATCCTTCTCACTGTCCTCTCCCTGTTCCCTCGCAGGGGCGAACCTGGCCTTGCCTCCAGGCTCGCTTCTTTCTAGGAAGTTCTCTGCACTACTTCCCACTCCCTCAGCTGAGACCCTCCTCGGAACTCACCTTTTCCACAGGGACCAGGAACCAGACTGCTAGTCTTGACTCCCCCAAAGGATCTTAAGCTTCTTGAGGGCAGGGCCCTTGACTCCCAGTAACATAATCCTTTCCCTACGGAACCTTTCTATCCCTTCCTCTACTTTCAGATTCTTAAATTACAAACTAAGGTAGTTGTTCTTGTTGCCTTTTAAGTTTTAGCCTCTAAAATGTATGTGGTTTTTCAGGATGCTGAAAATCTGGCATTTACTCAGGACTACTCCAAGCCGAGTAATTTCCAATGCTATGCCAAATACTTTACACACATGAAGTCATTTCATCGCTAGTCAGCTCCAAGAAGAAGGCATTTTTATTATTTTTGATTTGACTGATAAGGAAATGGAGAGGTTACAAGATAGTAAGTAACTTGTCCACTGAACCCAGGGCCCAGCCTCTTACCCCCTTTGCTGTAGGGCTTCTCCACAGGGCCAAACACAAGCCCTGTGCAAGAGTGAGCAAGCTGTCATTGTTGATGGAGGTACTGGAGTGGGTCATTGCTTGCTGGCAAAGAATCAGAGAGCTGGAGACACTGACTGTTCAATACCAGACTTACATGTAAACAGTGACTATGCATTCTTGGGGAAATAAGCAAATGACAAATATTTGAGTGAAAACAAAGCTAGAGAGAGGTCAAATGTAACAAAGTCAATGAGGGGATTACTTGAACAATAAAAGGCTTTTTCCATATCTGACACTAATGGATTAAGGGAATTCTTTGCAGAGAGAAGGAAGAAACCATTTATATTCACTCACAAGTTATGTCTGTAGCACACCCAATATGTGGATAAAAATGGAAATATTCATTTTTTTAAATTTGCCATATTTTTATTTTATTTTCACCCGAGGATATTTTCTTCATTGACTTTTAGAGAGAATGGAAGAGAGAGGGAGAGACAGAGAGAAACACTGATGGGAGAGAAACACATCGATTAGTTGCCTCCTGCAGGAACCCTGACCAGGGCGCCAGGGCCAGAGAGGAGCTTGCAACCAAAGTACGTGCCCTTGACTGGAACTGAACCTGGGACCCTTAGGTGTGCAGGCAGACCCTCTATCCACTCAACCAAACTGGCGAGGGTGGAAATACTCAGTTTTTAACACAGATATGTTGTCTTTATGAAAGCTAATGTCCATATGGCTGGAAACATCTGAGTGCATGACATTCAGCCCCGCAATTTTCATTCGGTTATTTTATGTACTGCAAACCTAGTCACAATCTACATTTAATGAAGAAAAAACCCCACAACAATTCATGTTCACCCAAAAGGACTAGTCTTCAGAGTTTACTTCTTAGCACTTATTGGCTGAAAATAAGCAGAGGAAGTGGCTTCACCAAGAATTTGAAGGAATATATTATGAGGCCTAAAACGGGACAGTCTTTAGAAGCCAGTTATTCTCAGAACTCAGTTGACACAAAGTCAGATTAAGGGTTGTATGTAGAAGAGCATAACTTTGCTTCCTTCTACTTTTCTAACTTTTATAAGTGAACAAGGACTTGGCATAATTATAAACATTACAATATTTCTAATATTATTTAGTTATGGATGACAGAAAGTAAGACAGAAAGGGACATTAGAAGTCACCTAATATGGTTTTTCTATTTTACAGGTGAAGAAACGGAGTCCCAGCATGGTGCCAGCAGCAATAGTGGTAAAAAAAAATTTTCATTCATCTTTAATATAAAGGTAAATGGATATTAAAATTGCAGCCAGCCTGGCTGGTGTGGCTCAGTGGTTGGGCATCAACCCATGCACCAAGAGGTCACTGGTTGAATTCCTCTTCAGGGCACATGCCTGGGTTGGTGGCTCAGTCCCCAGTGGGGGGTGTGCAGGAGGCAGTGGATCAATGTTTCTCTCTAATCCATGTTTCTATTTCTCTCTCTCCCTCACCCTTCCTCTCTCTCTAAAAACCAATAAGAAAAACATTTTAAAAAAAGAATTGCAGGCAAAAATGAATCTCAGGCTAGATATATTAATAATATTAATAATTAATTATTGTCATTACAGTAATTAATTACAATAACAATTAAATACTGAAGATCTAAAAGTTATTAAGAATAAGTAGGTTTGAATAATGAGATATATATAGCCAGAGGGTTTCTTCCCTCCTGCTTACCTCCCTGAATTTTACAGAAAGGGTAACTGACTGCTCAGACCCCTTCTAGCCCATGGGTAAAGAGAAACTGGCCAATCCATTTTATTTCTTCCATTTCAGAAATTCTGTATATGGTTTGACAGATGAGATAGAGACAAAACCAAGAAGAAAGCCAAGCTTCTTAATTGCCCTGCCCCAGACACTCCGAGGGCAGGTTAGCTCCCTTGCTGCTGTTGGATTCAGAAGCCATGGAAGTTGAGGGAGCATTCTGGCTTCATCGGTGCGTTCCCTATGGACCACAGGATTTAACTTGCAATTCATTATCTTAGATAAAAAAAAATATTCCTTCTACGAGAGAGATCCAGACTTTAGCAAGTTGTGACAACTTATTTAATGTTTTAAAATTACAGTTGACGTACAATATTATATTAATTTCAGGTATACAACATAGTGATGATACACTTTCTAGTATATACCTTATGAAGTGGTCACCCTGATACCCTAGTACTCCTCTGACACATACATAGTTATTACAATATTGCTGACTATATTCCCTATGCTGTACTTTACAGCCACATAACTCTTTTGATAAGTGACAATTTCTACTCCTTAATTCCTTTCATAGACCATATGATTTCACTTATATGTGAAATCTAAAAAACAAAAGAATGAATAAACAGGAGCAAACTCATCAATACACTTATGTTATATCATAAAGAATATCTGTGTTTCTGTGGCATAATTTTTAGTTAATGATTGGTTAAAACAGTGGATGTACCATTAATTATTGCATCAGATAGTTTTCTTCTTTATTTCTCTTTCATTCTTTTTTTTTTTTTTTTCCTGTAGGATTGGCCAACATCTGAACTTTCACATTCAGGGAATTTCTCACTGTGAGTCAGAAAAGGCCATAGCTTTGCTCTCAACAGCCTCACCTCTCTCTAGCACAGCCCTGGTGAAGGTGCTGGAGAGGGCGTCTAGCAGCAACCAGTTCTAGTGGTTTGGCAGGGCAGGTGGCAGGGCTTGGGGCAGGGACAGTTGTCTACTCACCAGACTGGCTTTATGATTGACATTTAACTCTCGCTGCCCAGCTTTCCATTTTTCAAGCTGGATTTCCAGTCTTCCTATCAATTTTCAGGCACTCAAGTGTTCCTTTTTCAATTACATCAACAATAGTCAGTCTCTTTAGTTTACAATTAAGAATCCTGATATGGCCTTGATGGGTTTGGCTCAGTGGATAGAGCGTTGGCCTGTGGACTCAAGGGTCCCAGGTTCGATTCCGGTCAAGGGCATGTACCTTGGTTGCAGGCACATCCCCAGTAGGAGGTGTGCAGGAGGCAGCTGATCGATGTTTCTCTCTCATCGATGTTTCTGGCTCTCTATCCCTCTTCCTTCCTCTCTGTAAAAAATCAATAAAAATATATTAAAAAAAAAAAGAATCCTGATACGTGTGCCAGGTGTTACACCAAATGATGGTGCTTTGGCATTTTTAGGGCCTATGGGCTGTGCCCTGGAATTGTGCAATGAAAGTTGGGCTATGTGATTTAGCAAGCATCTGTATGAGATGGGCCAGATGACAGGTTCTTCAAATTCCACTTTCTCTCCTTCCCCAGCCCTAGGCTCTTTTCATGCACACCCTTTTGCCTTGTTAAATCTAAACAAATACATGAAAGAGCTGAAGATGGCTCTGTTCTTTGCCCACCTAGAAAACACAAATTTATCTAACAGGGTGGTAGAAGGGAACTTATTTTTTATTTTATTTTTTAGCTTTCCCATCTTATAATCATGCGTAGTTATTCTCCTGAAGCTGAGCCTATATGTACAAAAGTAGTTGAGGCTTGTTGATAGTTGTATGTTGTGCTAGGCACTGGGCTAAGCATGTTGCATGCAATGGCTCTTTTGAATCCTCTCCACAACACTATTATAGGTGCTATTATAATCTCCCTTTTAAAGAAGAGGAAACTGAAGGGAGAGGTCACCAGACTAGACAATGCTAAAGCTTACTTTTAAACCTAGCAGTCTGGCTCCTGAGCACTCATTCTTTTTTGTTTGTTTTATTTGAGGGTTATTTGATGTGAAATTTCAATTAAGGTGAAATATCTTTTTTTAAGGTTAGTTGTTTGTTTTTATTTTTTTAATAGAATTTATTGGGGTGACATGGGTTAATAAAATTAAATAGGTTTCAGGTGCCCAATTCTATAATACATCATCTGTGTATGGTATTGTGTGTTTACTGCCCCAAGTCAAGTCTCCTTCCATTACCATTTATCCCCCCTTTTACCCTCTCCTACCTCTTCCCACTCCATCTTCCCTTTGGCAATCACCATGAATCTTTCTCTCTTTTTTAAATTTAATAAATCTTTATTGTTCAGATTATTACAATTGTTCCTCTTTTTTCCCCCATAGCTCCCCTCCATCTGGTTCCCATCCCACCCTCTGCCCTTACCCCCTCCCACTGTCCTCATCCATAGGTGTACGATTTTTGTCCAGTCTCTTCCTGCACCCCCCACACCCCTTCCCCCCCACCCCGAGAATTGTCAGTCCACTCCCTTTCTATGCCCCTGATTCTATTATATTCACCAGTTTATTTTGTTCATCAGATTTTTTTATTCACTTGATTTTTAGATTCACCTGTTGATAGATATGTATTTGTTGTTCATAATTTTTATCTTTACCTTTTCCTTCTTCCTCTTTTTAAAGAATATCTTTCAGCATTTCATATAATACTGGTTTGGTGGTGATGGACTCCTTTAGCTTTTTCTTATTTGTGAAGCTCTTTATCTGCCCTTCAATTCTGAATGATAGCTTTGCTGGGTAGAGTAATCTTGGTTGTAGGTTCTTGCTATTCATCACTTTGAATATTTCTTGCCACTCCTATCTGGCCTGCATAGTTTCTGTTGAGAAATCAGCTGACCATTGTATGGGTGCTCCCTCGTAGGTAACTAACTGTTTTTCTCTTGATGCTTTTAAGATTCTCTTTTTGTCTTTTGCCCTTGGCATTTTAATTATGATGTGTCTTGGTGTGGTCCTCTTTGGATTCCTCTTGTATGGGGTTCTGTGCGCTTCCTGAACTTGTAAGTCTATTTCTTTCACCAGGTAGGGAAAGTTTTCTGTCATTATTTCTTCTAATAGGTTTTCAATATTTTGCTCTCTCCCTTCTTCTGGCACTCCAAAAATTCGGATGTTGGTTCGCTTGAAGTTGTCCCAGAGGCTCCTTACACTATCTTCATATTTTTGGATTCTTTTTTCTTTTTGTTTTTCTGGTTGGATGTTTTTTGTTTCCACATATTTCAGATCTTTGGTTTGATTCTTGGGGTACGTTGATTTACAGTTGAGTTTCTGCATATTCTTTATTTCAGACAGTGTATGCTTCATTTCTGACTGATCCTTTTCCATTTTTTTGGCATTCTCATTAAGCTCCTTGAAGGTCTCATCAAGTTTCTCAGCGGTTTTAAGAAGATTCTTGAGTAACCTTATAAATGTGGTTCTGAACTCTATGTCATCCAGTAGTTTGCTTTCCTCTGTTTCTTTCATTCGTGACATGTTTCTTTGTCTCCACATTTTGGCTCCTTCCCTGTGTTGATGGAATAGCTTTGTGTGGTAGGTGATCTATAGGGGGCAGTAGCTCAGCCTCCTCAATCACATGAGGTGGATGCTCTTGGTACACCCTTTTGTGGGCTGAGTGCAAAGTCTTGGTGTAGTTAAGCCTTAATTTCTGTTGGTACACTGGGAGGAATTGACCTCCAGGCCAATTAGCTGTGAGCACTCCCTGTGTCTATAATGGAAGAACTGCTGCGCTGAAGACACGCTTATGGGGCAGGACTTGTTTCAGTGGGGCTTTGGTGCTCACTGAGTCTGCCTCTTGAATGTGTCACTTATGGATGTGAGGAGTTGAAATCTGGTGTCTCACACTGACCACTAGGTACACTGGCTTCTGGATCTCCAATGGGGTGCAGGTCAGCTACTGTCTGAGGCCACTCAGCAGGAGCTACAGTGAGAGCTGCAGTTTTCTCCTCTTTGCTTGGGCTTTGGAGGTTTTGGAGCTGTCTGACCCAGGCTGCAAGTTTGCTAGGTTAAGCTGTGATAGGGCAGGCCTTTCTTATGCTAATTGAGCTGCTTGGAGCTTGGGTGGGTTTGTAGGTTGTGCAGGGTGGGGCCTCAGGGTGTCACTAGGTTAGGGCATGGCAAACAGCAATGGCTGCTAGTTAGCCGGCTCTGAGTCTCCAACAGCATCCGCGAGTCCCATGCCCCAGTGCAGTAAACAATTATTCCTGCACGCAGCTCTGCAAGCAAGCCACCCTCACTGGCAAACAGTCCAGCTTCTCTCTGTAGGAGTTTGGGTCCCCCGCGTCTCCCCAGAGACTGGATTTCAGAGTAATCGGGGGCTTGTCTCCGTTCGGGTTGAAAAAAGCAATGCACCCAGTCGCCCGCAGCCAGCCCGGATCACGCGCCTCCGTACCTCAGCTTTTCAGCGCTCGTGCACGTCTCAATGCTCTTTTCTCTTTCCTTCTAGTTGTAGAACTTCCACTCAGCCAGCTTTCCTGTGGTTCTGGGTGATAGACGTTTTGTCTTTTAGTTGCAGTTTAAATTGTTGTAGAGGCAGCAGTTTAGGTGTTTACCTATGCCGCCATCTTGGATTCTTCTGGATTCTTTTTTCTTTTGCTTTTCTGGCTGGGTGTTTTTTGCTTCTCTGTATTTCAAATTTTGACTTGATTACTGTGATCCTCTAGTCTGCTGTTAGATCTCTGTATAATATTTTTTATTTCAGTCAGTGTATGCTGAATTTCTAGTTGGTCCTTTTGCATATCCTTGAGGGTCTCGCTAAATTTATCGGCCTTTTCTAGAAAATTCTTGAAAAACCTTATATCCATGGTTTTGAACTTTATACCCAGTCGTTTGCTTTCCTCCATTTCTTTTATTTGTGATCTGTTTCTTTGTCTCTGCATTTTCACTGCTTCCCTGAGTTGATAGAGTAGCTTTGTGTGCGAGGTGTCCTATAGGGCCCAGTGGCTCAGCTTCCCCAGTTACCTGAGGTGACACCCTTTTGTGGGCTGTGTGCATAGTCTTGTTGTAGTCAAGCCTTGATTGTTGTTGGTATCACTGGGAGGAATTGACCTCCAGGCCAATTGGAGGATCAGCTGTGTCTGCGCTGGGAGAACTGTGCCGGAGATACCCTTATGAGACAAGACTTGCAAAAGCCTCTGTACTCAGCAGAGTCTCAGGGCAGAACAGATAGCATTGGTTTCCCATCAGCCCTTCCCTAATAGGCCTCAGTGTCTCAGTGTCCCATGATAATCGCTACAAACACCTCCGAGAGAAAGCCGCCCTTGAGTTCTGCCCGCCAGACAGTTCAGTTTCTCGCCAAATGAGTCTGGGTCCCCAGAGTCTCACCCGGAACTGGAGTTCAGAGCAGTTGGGAGCTTTTGTCTCCCTCCTGCTTGAGAAAGCCAGCCATGTACTCAGTTGCCAGTCCTCTCCGTGCATGTCTCAGTACCTCTGCCTCCTGCAGCTCCTGTGAGCCTCAGTGTGCTTTTCTCTTTCCTTCTAGTTGTAGAATTTCCACTCAGCCAGCCTTCCTGTGGTTCTGGATGATGTCCATTTTGTCTTTTAGTTGTAGTTTTGAAATTGTTGTGAGAGGCAGCAGTTTAGGTGTTTACCTATGCCGCCATCTTGGTTTCTCTCGAATCTTTCTTTCTTTTTTTTTCTTTGCTTAATTCCTTAACCTTTCTCACCTAACCCCTAACCCCCTTCTCTCTAACAGCTGAGTACTCATTCTTAATAATGTTAAGCATACACTGACTGAAATAAAAAATATTATACAGAGATCTAACAGCAGACTAGAGGATCACAATAATCAATTCTTTCCTCCAACTGGTTTGACTGACCCAGTTTTTCCTTTTCTTTCTCTCTCTCAGTCATTTTTTCTTTTTTCTTTCAGAATGATAGGAAGGCATCCAGTCCATTTCCTGACTGAGCATCTAATTTGTGTGAGGTGGGTGATGCTTCGGTACCTATCAGCTGCAGGTGCCCTTTGGAAGAACCTAGAGATTTGCTCTTCTGGCTCTAGGAATTCCTTCTGGCTTCACCTCTTCCTGACTTCCACTAACCTATCCCTTCCCCCTCTTGGAACTTCCCTCATCTCTTTACTCTGCTTTCTTTCTTGCTGCCTTCTATTTGAATCCTGTCTCATGACTTTGCTCCTTCATTAATGAAAACTTACTCAGGGATGATGTAAAATTTTGAAGAGAGAAGATACCATCCCTTTTGAAGGAGTGTACAAATAATTATGAAACATAATGATTGCTAATTTATGCCACATCACATTATTTATTAGTATCTTTATTAGAATTTAGTTAGACATTTAAACTTTTAGAATTTTATTATCAAAGTCCTATAGAGTAATTGGAGGTGGATATTTCTTTCTCTCCAACTTACCTTGAGAGTAGGCCTTTAATTATGGTTGGGACAGTGATCAACATGTGACTTGAGTTTTATGACGACTTTTGCTGCAGAAGACGGTGTCTAGAAATGCTAACATAAACTTCATACCCCAGCTTTCCTGTGAAGATCAAGGGAATGAAAAGAGAAGAGGGTAAGAATTATAGAAACTCAGGGGCTTTCCAAGTGTTGGTGATCAGAAATGATGAAAAAGGAGGACACAATAGATGGAAACGACCCTGGGGAGATTGTGTGCTT
This sequence comes from Corynorhinus townsendii, assembly GCA_026230045.1. NCBI lineage: Eukaryota > Metazoa > Chordata > Mammalia > Chiroptera > Vespertilionidae > Corynorhinus > Corynorhinus townsendii. The sequence goes on along the minus strand of JAPDVU010000004.1, from coordinate 175,691,420 downwards.
AGGGAAAAGGGGATCTGAAAGTCTAAGGATGCTATAACTCAGACAGAGTTCTTAGGGTCTCAAAATTATCAGTTTTTCCAGATTCAGTGCTGGAATAAGTGCAAGACTAGAGGAAGTTTCTGGTTCTAAAGAGAAAATAGAATTAGAAGCAACTATAAAAGCAAAGATAATTTACGCATACTTAATTCAATGTGTCTACGCTATTATATACATGTATGTGTATAACACACACACACACATGTTTAGGAAGAGCCTTTCCTCATAATGCTACACAGCTCACATTGTTCACCTTGACTTCCATCCAAAAGCCAAGCTCTTTTTTGCCCCATTGACCTTGCAACCTGGGATGAATCCCCTCACTCCATTTTTCCCTATGACCTTGAGCTTAGCTACATGATGGTTCCTCAGGGAGACCTTAACTTCGAACCCTCTTTATTTCCTTTACATACTTACCACAGTTTGCAAATGTAATTTTACATTTTTGGTCTCTCCTTCCAGAGCATAAGCAACCTGTGTCCAGAGAGCTTTTCTGTCTCTTCACATTTTATATGGTATTTCCCCCAGAAATATAAAGTTCCTGTCACAGAGTAAATGCTCAATAGACATTGAATGAACGTTTATATTAACTAGGGTCTGGCTAAGTGGCTGTAACAAAGAAACTTAAAAATTAGTGGCTCAAATATGGCTGAAGTTTCATTCTCTTGCATGTAAAATTTCAGAGGAATGTCAGAGCCCACACTGGTGGGCTGCCTTCACCATGAGGTCATTCACAATCTGGGTTTCTCCCATTTTTGCTTTTCCAACATTTCTTAGGTCTTGTCTGCATGGTTAAAGCTGTGTTACTTCCATATTTCCACTCAAGCTTTTAGGAAAAGGGATAGACTGAAATCAAAAGACAAGCAATTTCCTATAAATGACTTGTAAGTGGCATACATCACTTCCACTCAAATTTTATTGTGGTAAATGCAGTCATATGGCCACACCCAGCTGCAGAGGATACTGGGATATGCTGTCTCTCATGGCTGGCCATGAGCCATTTAAAATGGAAGGAGACAATGGGTACTGGGAAATAACTAACCATATGCTTTACTGCTGGATAAATGCTTGTAAAAGAATGAATATTCAGCCATGGCCAGTTTGGCTCAGTGGATAGAATGTTGGCCTGTGGACCGAAGGATCCCAGGATTTACTCTGTGACAGGATTTGATTCTGGTCAAGGGCACACACTTCAGTTGTAGGATTCTCCCTGGCCCAGGCCCTGGTCAGGGCACATGCAAGAGGCAACCAATGGATGTGTTTCTCTCACATCAATATTTCTCTCTATCTTTCTCTCTCTCTTCCACTCTCTCTAAGAAATCAATGGAAAAATAGCCTTCTGTGAAGATAAAAAAGAAAAAGCATGAATATCCATTCTTACATTCTCAGAGACTGGAATAATAGGGGCTTGAGGGCTGTGTTTTAGAACCCCAGAAAATATGGGTGTGATATAAAACTGTTAGGCACTAACTAAGATATGTTTTATGACACAACCTATTCATCTGCAAATGTTGGGACAAGGGGAGAGTTAAAAAGTCTACTAAAGCTGCTTAGGCCAGTAAAATGAACAAAGGGGGTGCAGGGCAGCTCTGGGTATTCTAACACCTGGCTTTGTTAGAATTTAGGGACAAAGTCTCTGCCTTCGGCAAGCTTCCAGAACTAAGCCTTCAACTGCTACAGGGAGGCACAGGCATTACTTGACTACCACCCTTTCCTATTTGTTATTTTAAATTTTACACTAATGAGTCTTTGACATTTTAAGACCCACAATAGAGCAAAACAAACGATAAGTATTTTAACGGATACAGAGAAAACTTACGTTCCACTGATGCATCCTGATACAAGTGTAGTCTGAGTATGGAGTTGTATGACAGCGCTTGCACCTGTCCTCCCCTACAAGTGGCCAAGGGCATCTTGGCAAGGCTGCTCATCAACTGACCTCCCCACATGACTGCAGATGAAGGGAAGGGGCCCAGCTGCTGCCACAGCATAAGTTGTCTTTATGTTTGTGGCTGCAGGAGAGACTGGCCGTGGTGTTAGCCCCTGCTGCCTTAAATTCCCTCTGCACAAGAAAGGTAATCATCCCTCTCCCATTTGGCCAAAAGACTAGGGAACCCATTTTGGCCCCTTCTCTGCCTTTGCCTTGTCACATTCCTACAAGCTGAGCCATGGGTCTGCGCTCTGTGAAACATGACCCAGGAAGAGGGAGAGTGAGTGCCGGCTCCTCTGTCCTCTAGCATTTTCTGTTTGTCAGAGCCCCTCTCATTTTGGGACTTCAAATTCTATTACTTTTTAAATTCTATTTGTGACTCTTCTTTGTAAACTATTTCAGGAAAGTTACCATATTATTAATCATTTATTCTTTCTGTTTGTATTTCAGGAAAGAGACCATATTATTAATCATTTATTCTTTCTGTTTGTAATACCTAGCACATGTAGGTACTTGATAAATGAATGCATGAATGAATGAATGAGTGAGTGAATGAGGGAACAGTTCTTTGTTGTTTTTTTCTGTAGCCCGTCAACTATTCTACTGTGGCTCATGACTCCCCAGGGTTAGGAACACAAAGTGTGATTTCAAGTTCTTCCTTGTTTCCAAAAATATTTTCTTATTAGCTTACTAAATTGAAGCTCAAAACTATTCAATGGAGAATTGATCTTTCATTATACAATGAGGTGTGAAATGGTTTAAATATAAATGTTGCTTGAATTAACATACTGACTAAAGCTCATTGAAACTAAAGTGAACCAATCAGTCAATCAAAAAGTGTAAATAAGTGATACTAGAGTCTTTTCTGTTTTGACAGGGGGTGGGAGGTCAGAGAAGAGTTGGTGCTTGGGGTTTAGTGGGGGTGAGAGAGGATGGGAGGTCAAAGGGTCTTCTAGGTAGAAACAGAACATAAAGGGGAACTAGGGGCTCCTTTAAAGTCTTAATTTTAGAGAGAAGTATGGTACAATGGCTCATGTTGGAAATTTTGTGAGAAAAATGTTGTGAACTATGTCGCACTGCTTTATAGGATTTGTTAAGATCCAAATGTTTTTACATGTGTGCACTTTATTTTTCTTAGTCCTCACCTAAGAATATTTTTCCATTGATTTTTAGGGAGAGTGGAAGAGAGAGGAAAAGACAGAGGGAAACATTGATGTGGGAGAAACACATTGATTGGTTGATTCCTGCATGAGCCCTGACCAGGGCCTGGGCCGGGGAGGAACCTGCAACCAAGATACATGTCCTTGACCAGAATCGAACCCCAGACCCTTCAGGCCAATGCTCTATCCACTGAGCAAAACTGGCTGGGGCCACTTTATTTTATTTTAAAAAAATACTTTTTATTGATTTATTGAGAAAGGAAGGAGAGGGAGGGAGAGATAGAAACATCAATGATGAGAGAGAATCATTGATCAGCTGCACACCCCACACTGCATGCCCAGGATCAAGCCCGCAACCTGGGCATGTGCCTTGACTGGGAATCAAACCATGACCTCCTGGTTCATAGGTCAATGCCCAATTGCTGAGCTATGCCAGCCAGGCCATGTATGCACTTTAAAAAGTTGACTTCGCTGCAGAGGAAGTACATTTTTCAGGGAAGTTAATTAGATATAATCTAGATCTCCCACTTTCTGACTTCCACCATTGTATTAGTCTTATCTGTTTTGTATTTCATATCAATGGAATCGTACAAAAGCTACTGTATGGCTTTCCCCCCTTAATGTAATATCTGTAAGATTCATTCCTGTTATGCTTAGTAATAATAACTTATTGCTTTTTAAAGTCACTGTACAGTATTTAATTGTATGAACATACCACATTTCATTTGTCCATCCGGGTGATGGCATTTGGATTGCTTCTAATATTTGGCTATTTTGAGTAAAACTGCTATGAACATTCTTGTTGATGTCTTTTGACAATGTTCTTTCAAGAATATGCATTTATATCTTTTGATTCCTAAGAGTAGAACTTCTGGATCATAGGCTAGACATATGTTTAGCTTTATTTATTTTATTTTATTTATATATTTGTTACTGCTGCAAAAAGGTTTATTGTGGTATTTGGTCCAAGGCATGGGAGAGGGCTTCAGGGTGGTCAAAGGAATGGCTGGTTGTTTTGGGAAGAGGCTCAGGAAAAAGCCAGACACCGGGGGATGCAGAAGGGCCTCTCAAAGGGCTCTGGGCTCCCAAGGCTCCTAGTCGTGCTTGAGGGTGAGCCTTTCGAAGAGATACTCACCCTGCCCTACCTGGGGGCCGGCAGCCTGCAGAGGTGAGTCAGGCGTCGCCCATCTTCTTGATGAGTTTCACCTCCTCATCCAGGAAGTGGTTCTCCAGGAAGTCACAGAGATGAGGGTCTGTGCGGGTAGAACCCAGGGCCTGCAGCTCCAAGAGGGCCTGGCTCAGGTTCCTCTCCCAGGCCAGGGCGGCCTCCATGGCGTCCTGAGTTTTGCCCCATTCATCTTGGGAGGCTTCAGCACGTCCTGGAAGAGAATGCAGCCAATGCTCTTGTTTTGCAACTTTAAGAGATGCTCAGTGCCCTTGCCCTTCTTCTCCACCAACTCTCAGAAGAGGTGGCCCATGTCCTTGAGAGCCACATCATCTCCATTGAAATAGAAGCCCAGAGAGAGGTAGGTGTGGGAGGCCTGCAGCTGCAGGTTGGCCAGGTGGTTGACCCTACCTTGGAATAATCCTGACAAATTTGGGAGCTCATGGTGTACGGCAATAAGGAGTTAAGTTAGGAAAAAACCCGATGTGTTGGCTGGTTCTGGAGGTGGTTCTGAAGGTGGTGACTGGATAAGATGCAGGAGAGTGGCTGGGGATTGGAAGAAGGGGCATCTCTGGGTCTGTTCCATCCAAACACTATTGAAACAAGAGATGTATCTGGGACTGCCAAGTACACTGCCTGTTTAGCTTTAATAGATGCTGCCAAACATTTTTCTAACTTGGTTGTACCAATTTATACTCTCACTATCATGAGAGTTTCAATTTTTCCGTATCCTTGCCAACACTTGTTATTGTCTGTCTGTTTTTTTTAATAGTAATCATCCTAATGAGTGTGAGGTGTTCTCTTGTTATGGTTTTGATTTGAATTTCCCTGATGATTAGTGATATTGAGCATCTTTTCATGTGCTTATTGGTCATCTGTATAACATCTTTGGAGAAATGTCTATTCAGGTTTTCAACCATTTTTTAATCGGGTATTTTTTTTTTACTGTTGAGTCTTAAGGTTTCTCTATACATTCTGAATATTAGTAATCTGTACTTTTTTAAAAATTGATTTTAGAGAAGAAGGGAGCAGGAGAGAGAGGAAACATCGATTGGCTGCCTCCTACATGCCTCCTCCTGGGGATCAAATCTGCAACCCAGGCATGTGCCTTGACCAGGAATTGAACCAGCAACCTTTTAATGCATGGCACTACCCCAGCCACACTGGCCAGGGCAGTGACCTCTACTTTTAAATAGAGTGAAATTACATGTGCAATTCCAACACCGATAGTGCAATTCAGAAGTGTAGAGAATCTGGGGTGGTCAGTAACAAGACAACCAACAGGGGCAAGCGGGAGGGGAGTCACCTTTTGTTGTAAAAAATACATGAGTTGTTGTTTTTTAATCCTCCCCTGAGGAATGAGGATATTTCTTCCACTGATTTTTCAGAGAGAGTGGAATGGAGGGGGTGAGTGGGAGGGAGGAGAAGGGGGGTGGGGAGAGAGAGAGAAAGAGAGAGAGAGAGAGAGAAACATTGATTGGCTGTCTCCTGCTTGCACCCTGACCAGGGGCAGGGATTGAACCTGCAACCAAGGTATGTGCCTTTGACTGGGAATTGAACCCACGACCCTTCAGTCCACAGGCCGAGGCTCTAACTACTGAGCAAAGCCAGCCAGGGCAAGACATGAGTTTTAAAAATGTATCATTCCTGTAGCACTAAGAAATAGTGGTGGTGGTGGGGATCCCTCCCTGATTCAATATTTATTTAATCCCAGTTTCCCTGGAAGAAAATCTCTAGGGCATTAATTGGTGAAGATCCTCTCTTTCAGTCTCATCAGAAGAAATCAGTGCGTTTATTCTCTTTCATTTGAGACAGCTTTTGGAAGCCTGTAGGACACTAATTCAAGAATGACAAGGTGGTTGCAATCTACAAATGGAGTATGGGTCCATTTGCATGTCTGGAGCAGAAATGTGCTTTATATTGTCAAAGATAGCTTCCAGGAAACAGAGTGAAGCCAATGGATCTGTTTGGGATCCAGCTATTATTCTTGATGTTGACAGAAGCAAGCAGGTTTGTGCTGGTGGGCTACGGGTGGGCCTTGCAATGTGTTTGTTCATCTAGTAACATGCCTATGAAACTACAGCCCAAACTGCCAGGTTTTTTATACTCTAACCCTAATGTATAATGCATAATGGAGTTTTTATGTGTACTCAAGAATCACTATGCCTTTATAGAGTATTTCTGGCCACTGTACAAAATACATGAATCAGGTTAAGGAATAGTCAGTCAGACTTGAATTAAATATATATTCCCATAATGGTGATTATCTTTTTTTCTTGGCTTGACATCATTATAGCAAGCTAAAATAATAGGAGATAAGTAGCTATTATAAATGGACCACTAAAAGCAACAGCAAGCCAAAGTTATCATTGATCTTTCTCTGCCTCTTTAGAAGAACGAATGTAGTGAATTGCTGTGGAGTTACCTACTTTAATAATAAATCTGTTGTATGAGGGCAGTGACCTGATGTTTTCTTTTACATATAATTTATAATCTATTGATTTAATCCCCTATCTTACCCTATTGGTTTAGCATAAAACCATGTCTTAATTGAAGGAATCTTGGGATGAAGTCACATGGTATAATATTTTTATTGATGATTTCGACTTGATCAATAGCCAAATAAATGTGAGCCTATTTTCAATGACAGTTTCAAGCTTAAAAGGCCGAAGAAGGAGATGCTTTGATTCATCTCATCTATTTGGGTAATCGAATTATAGATGTATTTAGAAATTTGGACTTTTTTCCCATGGACAGAGGAGGGAGGCTTATGGGATTATTTTAAGAAGACACTAGCTTCTTTTATTAGTGAGTCATAAACGAGAATGTGGAAAATAAACTCAAGTAGCAGACAATGTAATGTGGCTCCATACAACATGGATGTGCTGCTGAAGCTTTTCTTTCAGCACGTGGGAGAGACAACCAGCACTTGATTCTAGCTGGTATCTGGCCCCTTTCTCTTCGGCAGCACATGCCAAGATACCCGGCGCTGCACCATACCCCTCTCTCACTTGAAGAGAGCTGCTGACTTCTTCTTACTGTGTTTACCATTTCTGGCATACCCTGCCATGCCGCCTAGCTAACAAAAAAAACCCTTCAGTTTAGTGTCCAGATCCTGAGCTTTCCCCCCACATGTCTCAGGCCAAAGTGTAATGAGCACCATCAAATGTTGCTGAGAAAAAGCTGAGAAATAGCAACTATAATAGAGATGAAGTGCAGGATTAATTTGGCAGGGGCTATTCTCTATTTTTGTCCACTTGTCCACTTATTTGTTTGTTTATTATTCTTTCGATGTCACAGATCTTACCCAGGTAAGCCAAGACGTAAATGACCATGCATCACTGTCATGTGACAGGCATAACTCAGTTTGGAAGGAAGCAATTTGAGGATGGCTATCCTATTACCATTTATTTTTTTTCTTCACCTGACGCAGATAGCTGTACAGAATATGAAAGAACACCTTCATACTCACCCCTGGAGGAGAAGGCAGTGATTTTTCAGGGGCTCATAACTCATGCCATCAATTTTATCTGTGGTAGGTCCATGTCAAAATCAGAGTAATTAAATGGAACGACAATCCTGTTAAATGTGTTCATGCCATTGCATTGCAGTAAAGCATGCGCAAATTTACAATTAAGACTTGTCTTTCTTCTTAGCCATAGGGAGTTGCGATAAACATTAAGTTGCGCAGCCGTAGGGATCCAAAAGGGTATTCATCAAAATAAAAACACCAGGTGGATACTCTCAGGATCATAATGGCTTCTTATGCAATTACTCTTTTCACTGCATATTTTTGACTGAGTAATAATTACTTTTGCATTGAGAAAAGGCAGGATCAGCTAGTTTCAACTTGTTTTATCACAACCTCCCCCCCTTTTTTAAATTTGCAAGGCACCATAGAACCATAACTGTTTATTCAGGTGAAAGTATATTTGTTCCAGTTCTTAGCTTTCCAACGGCAACAGATTCTTTCAAACACAGCACACCGGGCTTTTAATCCAGTCACTTTGGTGCTACAAAGCACACCATCAAGGTGCATATGGATGGTGTGGTTGATTTCCTAAGCTATCAATAGGAATCAGCAATATAACAGAGATAAAGGAGACTTGAAACCGAGCCCAGGCAGTGCATTGACAGCCATCTTTAACCGCCATGACCTAAGAATGACCCTGAGCTCTGCTGGGTGCGGGAGTGAGACATGTTGCAGAGCACAGGAATCAGATATCTTACAGGCCTGGAGGCCCCACTGTGTGGCAACTGCGGAATCACTTGGGAGGGCTATCTACAGAGGTGATGCACAGCGAGACCCGCTCCATGCTCTTTTATTTTATATTTCAAAATAGAGTTGTGAATATTTAATGTTTATTTCAGCTGCTCCCTGTTTGGCAAGTTCAGATTTATAAAGGAACAATTTATAAGTTGTTATGCTATTTTCAATATTTTAATTTGGCCATGTGTTGAAATATTGGTACTGTGCGTATATACATTTTGCATATACACACACCCATCAGGAATTAATTTTATGGCGGTGGATCAATATATTCTAAAGTCGTTAAAATCACACGCAACATTTTATGATAAGATGTAACCTTTGTTTTGTTTTGGTAGCTCTTTATGTCTAAGTCTTGCTTACATTTTAAATTTCTTGCTTACATCTTTATAATTTGGTCAGCAGTGATAAGCGTAGGGAAGCACACGTGCAGAGTTGCAGAGTGTGGATTTAGGCTCCTTGCCACGGTCTCTTGCTGCGGAAATACTATGTGAAGTGGTTATTTTAATAAAGCACAATTGTTAATAAGAGGAGCTAAGCAATAGGAATGCAGGTTACCTCATTAGCTTTCTGCGACTAAAATGGAGAGTTTTGGGTTGTTTTCTCTTTTGTAACACTTCTCTTCCTAAGATTTTCATGAACGAAAAATGGACATACTCACCTTAAAAAAAAAAGGTATAAGTCAAAATCACATTATTTGTACTTTTAGCATATGCATAGTGGCTACAATTTTAGTCATTTAGTGAAAATGCAAATAAGATGAGATCCATACAATCTCCTCCAAGTGTAAAATACATTTAAGAGTTTATTTATAAAGCCCTGGTTGGTGTGGCGGTTGAGTATCGTCCCATGCACCGAAGGGTCGCTGGTTCAATTCCCAGTCCGGACACACGCCCAGGTTGCGGGTTTGGTCCCTGGTCGGGGTGTGTGGGTAGGCAACTGGTCTTTCTCACATTGATGTTTCTCTCTCTTTTCCTCACCCTTCCTTTCTCTAAAATGAATAAAAACATATAAAAATGTTATTCATAAACAATAAATAATCATAACAATCCTCTGTTTCTCTGAAGTTTCTGTGATTTTCAGTGTTTTAAAGGTCCCTACAGCTTGTAAATAGACCCTGCACTTGGAATAAATATGTCAGCCACTTTGTTGGTTCCGTAGGAATGGACTCCCAGGTCTTTTTTTGGGGGGTGGGGTGGGGGGCTATGACCCTGAGGCAGTGCTAAACACAGGTGAGAGCTGAAGCTCCCACTTTGACTTCAATGGGGGGGGGGGGAAGGGAGGAAGAATCCTTTGCCTCCTATTTGCCTTGCTGAAAAATGAGAGGGGCTTTTGAGTAAAATCTTTACAAATATCAAATTTCAGCTGACTCTCTTTCCTTCTGTTATGGAGTGGCACATTCAACTGCTGCGTTTACTTTCAAGGCCGTGCTTTTCCAGGGATGGCATTTCGTGGTTGTTATTCCTTGCTGTGCTTTTAATGAGAGAAACAGGTAGTCATCTGCATACACCAGTGGTCGGCAAACTGCCGCTGGGATAGGGGCTTAATCACAAGGAACAACAACAGCCTGTAATTATTGGAATCGAGAGTCTAGGTCAGTGGCTGGCAAACTCATTAGTCAACAGAGCGGCAAACCATGGCTCGAGAGCCGCATGTGGCTCGCGAGCCGCAGTTTGCCGACCACTGGCATACACCAATTGGTAACGCTTTCTAATAATGTTGTAATCTGGGTTTATGTAATAGTTTTTCTCTGAAGACTATGGAGGGATCTCTGGCTAAGGGAAGAGTATTGCCTCGATGGCACTGTGACAAATGAGGATTTTTAATCTGATTCATAACCTTTGCAAATAGCTTCATTTCACCCAGACCACTGTATTTGGAGACCTATTCAATGTATTAACGTTTCACATTGGGTCCAAGTGCCTACCATGGGGAAATGACAGTAAGTGAGTCCCGGTGACCTCATTAACTTGGCTAACACTGCTAACCAGGTGGCTTGTCATTGTGGAAGTGTGTCCCATGGAAACCCTTCTACCTAAGGACAGACAGTAAGACGTACCAGCTGCTGCAGAGATCTATCTTTTCTGCTGCTTTGCTTATTTGCATGTACCCCAATGTATTTTCTTAAGCACTGTCTTTTGTGCCCAAAAGACACCTCCCTGTAAATGGGATTCATCTTTGGCTTGACTTGTTTATCATCACAAATCTGTGATGCTTTAGGGAGTGGAATCTTTTTCATGGTTCACGTTCAGAACGCAGAAACCATGCTAGTCCTTTTAAGAAGAGATTGAAATATAAGGAATGTTGTTCTTATAAAATTGGAGTCGTGAGCTCAGTGTTGGGCCTGCAGGAGTAGCTCCCAGAACCACACGGCTGAACCGGCTTGAAATTTTAGCTGCGATTTGACCAGGAACATGGGGAAATCAGGAGGCTGCCATGGAAAGGTGAGGTTCAAGCGTAGCCTCACAAAGCTAGTGACTGGACACTGCTGCTGAAAAGCCCAATCTCTCCCCTCCCTGACCCTCCATGTCAGAGCAAGAGAGAGAGAACAGCAGGGAGACTGCTCTCACCTCCCTTCCAGCTTCCAGATCTCAAGTGATTGCATCTACTAGTACTTGTTGGGTTCTGATTCCAGAACTCTTGCTGCAGGGAAATATAGGGAAGTGGTTGTTCAGCATTTCAGTCTCTGCAGAACTGGAAGACACCCTGGAGGGGAGTTGGAATGGTGTTGATTGCTAATCCGCCATTTCCATCTCACAGCCTAAAGGAGCGAAATGCGTAAGAGGATAGGAAATCCGTGGGTTCTTTTTCTCTTCCTGATGCCTTTTGATTTCCATTTAGACAAGTGAATTTTTTTTCACTAAAGTAGTCAAAATAATGATGATTCTTTAAAAACATATATGTATTTTTATTGATTTCAAAGAGGAAAGGAGAGGAAGAGAGAGAGAGAGAAACATCAATGATGAGAGAATCATTGATTGGCTGCCTCCTGCACACCCCCCACTGGGGATCGAGCCCACAACCTGGGCATGTGCCCTTGACCGGGAATCAAACCTGAGACCTTTCAGTCCGCAGGCCGACACTCTATTGACTGAGCCAAACCAGCCAGGCGATAATGACGATTCTACAGTATTTTTCTTCTGTTTGTCTGAAATAGCCCGGTACCTTCACAGCCCTTTCCTACGTGTTGACTGAAGACTTAACAACTGAGTCTCTGAGATTCTCCGTCTTCTTAAGGCTTCTGTTCCAACCAGTTGCTCCTGATTTCCCCAGTGGCTCCCACTTGTTTTTCTTTCACTCTGTACCCGTACCCCTTAAATTATTGCCTTAGTGAGATTGTTTTGACTGGCCTCCGCTTTCTTTCTGGAAGTTACCTTTAGGATCTTCCTTGTTCTAAGCTCAGGATCCAGGGGAAACCTTAAGCAAATCCCCACCCCTGTTCTAACCCCAGCCTGGGTGTGTCACTTGGACCCCCCAACGATCCAGAGGGGGTTGGGCCAGTAACAGTTATGTTACTGAAATGCTCTTAAAACTTGTTATAAAAGGCTCAAACAGAGCTGTATATGTCAATTGAGCCAATGGAAACATTTAGGGACTGCGTTTATTTCCCATGGCTGAGCTGCCCTTGACCTTGCTGTAACTGGCACCTAGCACAATCACACAGGAGGCATGCAATATTGGTTGATTTAATCACAGCATTTAATGGCCATGAAGCCACATTTTTCAGAACTCATTCATGTGTTTTGATAACTAAGAGTTCTGCTTTAAGTTTATGCATCTTCCTTTGGAGTGCAAACCTTACAAAATGCTATGCTGTCAAGCCATCTGACAGTACAGTGTAGCTTCATTATGAAAGGGAGCGATTCAGCGACATTCAGGTAATTTACAGCTAAAGGCCAGGGACAGTCTTCAAGGGCAGCTGCTCAGGGCTCTCATGATGTCATTAGAACCTGTCTTCCTTCTTCGTTCACCTCCAGTGGCTATATGGCTACCTTCTGCTGTGTTAAATTTATGGCTATACATGATGGTTTCAAGCAACTATAAGAACATAATCAAATTTCAAATATGGTGGGAAAGAGTCCACTCCGCTCCCCCCCCCCCCCTCCCCGCTGAGCACAAACAGAAATGCAAGACCTGAACCTCCTTGGCCCTGATTGGCCTTATTTCAGTTATGTGCCTATCTAGGAACCAATCAGTGGCTGGGGGGGAGGGGAGGGGATGGGATGCTTTGATTGACTTAGTCTTGGTCTTAAACTCTACCCCCAAGTCCAGTGATAGAATCAGCTTCCTCATGGATTGAGAATGGGGCTGGAGTGGATCCCCAAATGGAAATTCAGGAATTCTTGTCCTGGGAAGCAAAAACATGTCTACCACATGTAGAAAGCAAGCTACCTCTGCCAAGATGGTACTGTGTTGCCAGAAATTTAGAGAGGAGATATAAAGTAAAGAAACTAGGAATGACTTAGCCAAAAATCCAAATATTCTGGAGCATCAGGAACTTGAACTTCTTTCTCCTAAAACCATAGAGGCCAAATCTACCTCTGACCCAGTACCAGGCCTAGGAGTAGTCACAATCTTGAAAGATTGCAGCGTTCTAAGCAAGAAAAAGGAATTAAAAAGACAGGTGTGTTGTATGCCGACATGGACAGGACTTGGGCTATCTTTCTGTGGAGGCAGTTGAGACATTTGCAAGCTATCACAGCTGCCAGCTTTTTGAATCTGATCATCTCTAATGGTTGTCTTTTTATTGGGGAATTAAGGTTTTCACCTTTGAGATTTCAACATATTTTCTAGAAATTGATCTTCTTAGAAAACTACCTATAAAATGAGTGTGAAGCTCAAAATGTATTTTAATGTTATTAATGCTATCTTGGGTTCAATACAGGAGCTTAGACTGGTGAGCTTGAGCCGTTTTCTAGGTACAGTTTGATATGCAGGGATAACTACGTTCCAAAAGAAACCTGTGGTTAGAATTTTGATGCTAAAAGTTCGATTAGGATTGTTTCCAGAGAGGTTATAAATCAAAGTTTAGACATGTGCTTTCGCAGTATCTCTTTAAGTAAAATATCTTGTATAGTTTCTACAAAGTTGCCAGTGAATCTTGTTCCCTAACCTATTATTCAGAAGGTCCCATGGGTCTTTGATCTCTGGCAGCATTTCCATGGCTATTGATCTAGGAGAAACAAGGCAGGGGTGGAAAGAGCAGCTGGATATAGCTATTGATTTATTCATTTGACAAATATTTATGGAGTTTCTGTTACATGCCAGGCACTGTGCTAAGTATTGTGAGTAAATTATAGAAGAAATGACAAGGACCCTGGTTACAAGGAGCTTATAGTTTACTGGAGAGAAGACCTTAACACAATGTGGAACATGAAATAATCCTAAAGGAATATGGGAATTTTGAAGAGGAAAATATTTGTTACTTCCAGATTCTGTCATCTGAGATGGCTGCATGGAGAGATGGCAGTTGAAGTGAGCTGGGGAGTATATTTTGGACTTACAGACATGGGCAGGAAAGAAAATAAAGGCCCTGCAGACCATTACAAACCCTTGTATCTTTTACAGTACAGCCAAAGGGAGGCAGCTGTCAGGGTCTTTTGTGTGTAGGGCAAGCAAGTGGTATTGCTGTTTGTCATCTTATTACTTACGTGTTATGTACAAATTATCTATACAATAAAAGCTTAAGCGACCATTAAGGCAGAATGACTGGAACGACCGGTTGCTATGAGGCACACTGATCACCAGGGGGCAGACACTCAACACAGGAGCTGCCCCCTGGTGGTCAGTGCACTCTCACAGAGGGGAGCACCACTCAGCCAGAAACGGGCTCATGGCTGGCGAGTGCAGCGGCAGTGGCGGGAGCCTCTCCCGCCTCCGTGGCAGCACTAAGGAGCAGCAAGCTGAGCAGTAAGGAGCAGCAAGCAGGCGGGTGGTAAGGAGTGAGGGCTCCTGGACTGCAAGAGGGCACAGGCCGGGCTGAGGGACTCGCCGCCCCCCTCCAGTGCACGAATTTTGTGCACTGGGCCTCTAGTAATTAATAAATGATAATATAAGAATAAACTCTGTGTTTCACTTACAACTGTAAACCTGCTTTTGCCCCACCCTGTATATCTGGGTGCCATCCCAAAAATGTCTGATTTTAATTGAACTGAGCTGAGATTGGGTCTCCATGTGTTTAAGAGGCCACACAGATGATTCTAATGCCATCAAGGTGTGAAATACTGCTGAGGACAGAGGCTTGGTCCCAGTGGCCAGATATTCCTTTCCAAGCAGGTTCACTCAAGAAACCACAAGTACAGTACCCTGGAAAATTTCCTTGAAGATCAAGGCTGGAATCAAACAGCTGATATAGTGCCCAGAAGTTCACGCTCATAAAGAATATGTTAAAGGGAAAATCACAAAGCCCAGACCAGGTAGCTTGATGAGTCTTGTGTAAATTTTTTAAAAAATTAAATTAAGTTAAAAGAGCAACATTACACCCTAACCGGTTTGGCTCAGTGGACAGAGCTTCGGCCTGCGGACACTCTCCCTTCCTCTCTGTAAAACTCAATAAAATCTATTTTAAAAAAGAGCAACATTACAAGAGAAAAATGATACAAGAAGAAAATCAGAGGTAGCATATGTATTTTAGAAGAGAAATAAAAAATGAAGCTATCAACTTGACAGTGAAATTATTGAGTCCTGATGTTTAGCCACTATTTGATGTTCTAAATAGTGTGAGACATCTGCCCTACAGCAAGGGACGAACAAAGGGAGCTATGGAAACGCTAGCTTTTTGAAATGGAACCTTGGCAGATGCTGTTTTCTACGATTCAGTGATTCATTCCATGACTTGTAGGACTGTTCTTGGTACATTCCCACAAAATAAATAACAGGGTTTATCAGTCTTTACTTTTTTTCTTCTTTATTCTCTGAGAAAGCCAGGACAGTGACAAATCACATTTGGGTTAGTGTCACAAATCAAAATTAAAATTGGAATACTACTAATACCATCTACAAAAATATTAAGTAAATACTAATACATTTTAGTGTCTTAAAAAAATTCGAGACAACACTTCAAGACTTATTTTTTTTTTCCTTAGAGTTTGTGAATAATAGAGTTGAACAGGCTATGCATAATCTATTGAGTTGATCAATATGTAATTTTTTTCTAGATGACTTCTAGAACAATGGTCTCTAAACTTTTGGATTTCATGTACTTATAAAATTTTAAAATAAAGAAAAATGATCTGAGGTTGCAAAGCGGCCCAAGTAAGGCCATGAAAGAAAATAAATACTGTCTAACAGAATTACCAGTTCATTAAAAAATGTCAACTCCGAAAAATTAAAAAATGACTCCTTTACTATTCCTTCTAATCTTAGAGCTCTATTTTAAGTGCTGATTGTACAAGATGATAGTTGGTGATAGTTGCCTCTCCACATTCCTCTATAATAACCACCATAGTTAGCAGAGTATTAAAAACATAGGTGGTTCCCAGGAAATGTTTTAAGACCAATATTCTGGTTGTTCTACACTCACATGATATGTGACACAGCAGTAGCTTCTCCATAAAGAGTTACTGAATGAGTCAGTGAGTAAATGAATACACATTCTTTGTTAGTATACCCAGAGTTCAGACACTGATTTCCAGCGAGTCAGCAGATAAATACGATCACCAAGCCTGATGCATGAATTCTTCTCTACGTGTCGTTGTGCTGCTGTAAATAGCCATAGTCAATGAAAATATAAACTTGGTTACAAATGGTTGTGTTTCTGCGATTGATTAATTAGTTCATCTTGTGTAAGTAATTTTTAATAGGTACTTAACATTTTCCAATTTACTCTTCATTCTTATCTTGAATGTGAGCTGAATAACTTTGCAAGCAGTTTATTATCTTTCATCCTATTTCCTAAGTACAATAATCTTTCCTTTAACTGCCCAACATTTAGACATTGAAAAGTTGATGAGAAAGGTCAGGCAACGTTTTAGGGAGATGACATATGTGTTTAAATGTTTCTCAATTCTGCTTTGATCTGCAGGCTGCATGCTTCTATTGACTACTAAATTGGATACAAGTGAGTTAGCTCATTACTCTTTCATTGAAAGTTACAGCAATTAGGATCGAGAAACCACAAATGGATCTAGGTCTCATCCCAATTAAAAAAAAAAAAAAAGATGTAAAAGTAGTATTGGCTCACTGAAAATATTGAAATTACACAGAAGTAGTTAAAGGATAAAAAGTCCCCTCCTGACCACCCTCTTTCCCTACCTCTAAAGGAAAACTCTTGTTAACGATTTGGTATTTATCCTGATACACACCCACACACATACCAAATTTCATAAAATTATTTCTTTTCAAATTGTGGTAAAAATGCATCACATAAAATTTACCATTTTAACTATTTTTAAGTGTACAGTTCAGTAGTAATACTTCTATTCACATTGTTGTACAACAGAGCACCAGAAATTTTCATTTTGCAAAACTAAAATTCTATGTACATGGAACGACTACTCCTATTTCTCCCTTCCCTCAGCCCCTAGTAGCTATCATTTTACTTTCTGTTTTTATGAATTTGCCTGTACATTTTAAAAAACAGAAACAAAAATAGGATCAGTGTACAGTGACTGTTATGTAATTTGCTTTAAAAAATGTTGACCACGTATTAAGAACTTTCTTTCATGCCTCTACTTTTAAAAAAGAAATTTATTTGCTTTTATTTCCCAACCTATTAATTTTTTAATATACATTTTTATTGATTTCAGAGATGAAGGAAGAGGGAGGGATAGAAACATCAGTGATAAGAGAGAATCAGTGATTGGCTGCCTCCTGCATGCCCATCACTGGGGATTGAGCCCACAACCTGGGCATGTGCAGTTGACTGGAATTGAACCCAGGACCCTTCAGTCCACAGGCTGATCCACTATCCACTAAGCCAAACTAGCAAGAGATGGAAGGGACTTTCTTGATGCCATGTTGTTGATGGTTTCCTTTCCTGGGCAAAAATCTTTCAGTTTGCTTCATCCCTTATTTTATTTATTTTTGTTTACTTGGCCTGAACCGATATAGCATAAAAAATATTGCTATGAGAAATGTTCAAGATTTTACTGCCTATGGTTTCTTCTAGAATTTTTATGCTTTTGAGTCTAACATTTAAGTCTTTAATACATTTTGAGTTTATGCTTGTGTATGGTGTAAGAAGGTGGTCTAATTTCATTTTTTTGCAAGTATCTGTCCATTTTTTCTTAATACCTTTTGTTGCATAGGCTATTTTTACCCCATGGTATGTTGTTGCCTCCTTTGTCAGATATTAATTGACCATAAAGGCGTGGGTTTATCTGGACTCTCTTTTCTGTTCAATTGATCTATATGTCTGGCTTTAGGCCAGTCTCATGCTGTTTTAATTACTATGATCTTGTAGTATAGTTTGATATCAGGCAGCACAGTTCCTCCTACTTTGTTCTTCCTTCTCAAGATTTCTGTGGCTATTCGGGTTCTTTTGTGGTTTCATATAAACTTTTGAAATATTTGTTCTGGTTCTGTGAAATACGTCTTTGGTATCTTGAGAGGAATTGCATTGAATCAATAGATAGCTTTGGGTAGTATGGACATTTTAGTGATGTTAATTCTTCCTATTTATGAACACAGTATATGTTTCCACTTATTTGTATCTTCTTCAATTCCTTTCTTCAGTGTCTTATAATTTTCTGAGTACAGGTCTTTTACATTCTTGGTTAAATTTATTCCTAGGGTTTGTTTGTTTTTAATGCAGTTGTAAACAGAATTGTTTTCTTAGTTTCCCTTTCTGATAGTTCATTATTGGTGTATAAAAAAATGCAACTGATTTCTGGATATTTATTTTATATCCTGCTACTTTACTTAATTCAGTTATCAGTTCTAATAGCTTTTTGGTGGAATCTTTAGGGTTATCTGTATACGGTATCATGTCATGTGTTGTATCCTATCTTTTTCACTTAGCATTTTGACTTTTCATTTAAAATATTTGTATTCATCATTTTTAATAGCTGTAAAACATTCCGTTTTTTCTATTATCATAATTCGCTTTAAACATTCCTTTTGTTGGGCTTTAGATTGCTTCCAGCATTTTGCTATTATTAATAACTCTGGCACAGTGTTGGGGGTAAATAGTCAACATTTTCCATTACTTCTTAGATGGACTGTCGGATGCAGTAATCCTAAGTCACAAAGGGTGAGATTATTTACATGGTTCTTGATATATAACCAAGTTATTTTCTATAATGGACCAATTTATTTTCCAAAATTAAGTGAATATAATATCCATTGCATTGCATTCTGGTCAGCATGGGGGATGAAAACAAATTTAAATATTTTTCAATTTGATTGAAAAATTTTTTTATTATTGACAGTATTACAGATGTCCCCCACCTGTGTTCTTTGCCCCCCTCAACCCAGCCCCTGTCCTTCCCCAGGCCTTCACCACACTATTGTCTATTTCCAGGTGCTATTTGACTTTTTGATGTGGTATTTCATCATTTTCAAATATTTTAAAATTTAGAGATTGTGTTCTTCTTCCCCCATTTGATGTTTTTATATTGACAAATATATTTTATGTTTATCAAATTCCTAACATCAAATCTAGCAAATATGGGAAGAAAGCTAATAAATTTAGGATGTAAGTTCCTTGAATGTAAATAGTTTGTCTAAACTTGAAATAAGTAGCTAATAGTGCTATTAATATTTGTGGCTGGAAAAGAGTCTTAATGTATCTGATTGAGAGATATTGTATTAATTTAATACCTCTCCATTAGTCTCTACAGAAAAGAAATTGGAATATAGAAATTTAAAAATATAAAAGCCATCTGAAATGGCACAACCAGAAAAATTTTGCATAAATTCCTATAGTAAAGAAGCTAGCAAAAACAAGTTTTATTGTGAAGTAAAGAACAAGGACTTTTATTTAAGTGGGTGAAAACATTTCCATTCAATTTTAATGTCTTTAAATGACGCATTTCCTACTGTTAATAGCAGTAATCCCCATGGAGAGTAACGTTCTTGTTAAAGTCATAATAGATCTCTGTTCACTCATTTAACAGCTTGAATGTACACTTTTTAGATAGTAGAATGGTAATTAATCTTTGCTGCAATATTTCTGTAATAACTTGTGAAAAAGCAGGATCTTTGAGGGAGTATCATTACAATTGGTGAGTTTGTGGAATTACGACTATACATCTTAAATTTAAGTTTACATTTTTAAATTAGAGATACCACTTACATATTAAGAGTCATTTTTACCAATTAACCATTCCTCTTTTTCAATTGTAAATCCTAACTTTGGGCCATGGAAACAATTATATGTCATTACATGTCATTCTATATTTCTCATTGAAAATTTATGTCAAAATGTTCTGATATTTAACAAAATATTTTAATATACTCATAGTCAAATTTGCATTCCTTAGCCAATAGTCATATTTATAATCTAAGAGCACATTTTTATCAAATTAAAATTGTATGTATTATATTAGGAAAGAAGGCTGGCTGAACTGGGTCTTTATAATATACTAGTGACCCAGTGCACAAAATTCATGCACATTAAAAAAGGATTAATTAGAGGAAATAATTTAATATTGCTATTTGCCCTTTCTCTATAATAGAAGTGTCAGAGATGAAAGAAAATTAGTAAAATGTATATGAAAACCTTCTTCCTGTCAGAGTCTGGGGCTCACCACAGGACCCAGAGTCAAGTCCCCACCCACTCACATGCACCTCAAAATCACATGAGACCCAGATCCGGCTATCCCCTGCCCCTCCATTGGGCTAGATCCAGACCCGGCCAGTCCCACCCTTGTCAAGCCCTACTGGGCAGGGGGCGTAGCCTCAGGTCCCCTGGTCCGGTGCCAGGATGGGGGGTGTGGCCTGAGGTCCCCAGCCCAGGTGTGTCTTGAGGTCCTCTGTCAAGCCCCACCAGGTGGGGGACACGGCCTGAGATCCCCTGTCAAGGCTTGCTGGGTGGGGGGCACAGCCTCAGGTCTCCTGGCCCAGCACTGGGAAGGGGGTGCAGCCTCAGGTCCCTCGTCAAGCCCCGCTGGATGGGGGCATGGCCTGAGTTCCCCTGACCCAGCCCTGGGGGTGCACCTTGAGGTCCCCTGTCAAGCCCTGTTGGGTGGGGGGCACTACCTGAGATCACCTGTGAAGCCCAGCCAGGCAGAGGGGCGCAACCTCAGGTCCCCTGGCCCGGTGCTGGGGCCAGGGGCACAGCCTGAGGTCCCTTGTGAAGCTCCGCCAGGCAGGGAGTGCAATCTGAGGTCCCCCGGCCTGGCGCTGGGGTGGGTGGGGGGGGGCGCAGCCTGAGATCCCCTGTCAAGCCCTGCTGGGTTGGAGAGGGCATAGCCTCAGGTCCCTGCTGATTGCTCATTAAGGCTCCTTATGGGAACTTGGCCTCAGTTGTGGGTGCAGCCATCTTTGTGACGGAGTGATGGTCAATTAGCATATTCCAGCTTTATTAGATAGGATTAGTTTATATTCATTTCTCATTTATCACTAAAGGCTATTAATATACTTTGTAGGTACTTTCATAACTCAACAATTATTATTCATTTTGAGAGAAACTGAGGTGATAGATGTTAAGTGGCTTGCCAGGGTCATAGCACTAAGAGGAAGATATTAAGATTGCTGAATCAGTCCTTAACCATTAGACAAAACTGTTAGTATATAATGATATATAATAGTTGTTAACCTTTTGGGGCCTCTGGAAAACACATATGTGCATATGAAAGGGGGCATGTTCTAAATCAATACACAGCTAAACCAAGATTTGATTAAGAAAGAAATCATTAAAAAGGAATAATTGATAACTACAGTATTTGTCATTGAATTATCTCAGCATACTGGCAAATATTATTTCATGTTATCATTCCTTATATTACACACTCATGTTCCTTATCAAAATGCAGAAGTGAATATTTTTGAAAAAAGAATCCCATAATTACGTTACTCTGACTTAACTCTTCACCTGTGGGTAAATGCATTGCTGTTTGTAGGTTGTTTTTCAGGCTTTACTCACATCCATAATGTTTTTTACATAGTTGCAATCATCATATACATACAATTTTTACTTGGATTTTTATCATTTTATTTTACATTGAGATTTAAATAATTCCCTAAAGACCCATCTCAATTGAAAATTCTCATAATCTGTCATATACTGAAATTATTTTGCAACACAGACCATTTTGTTAAACTTCCTTGACTTCATACTGAGAACCCAAGGAATCATGTAACTAATTCTTTAGGTATAGTTGTGAAATACAGAAATTCTCTAAGGATTTCAGAATAGAGTCAGGTACAACCAGGCCCCCTGAGGCCGAAATGGCCTCATCCCACGAAGGATAAGACTGTAATTCATCTGAGGTTTTTGAAATGATCATTATCACGAGGCTGGGTGGGTCTAGAGAGGACATGGAAGCTGTTGGGCTCTCCATACAGATGAGGTGAAAGATATGCCAATACCATTATATATATCGTGACAGTCTCATGTGGGGATAATGGTGTTCTTCAGCAGGCAGAGACCGAGAATCCAGGAGCTTGTGGTGTTTGAAAATTGGCAAGGCCAGATTGATACTTCAAAACCCTTGCCTTGGGATTTAGGATCTGCTGCAGGATCCTCTTCCCCGAGAGGGGCCTGACGAAGGCCTGGCAGGCTCATGACCCCCAGGACTGCAGTACCAACTGAAATTCAGGGAATGAGACCGTCAAGGATTCACGTACCATACACGGAGATTGGATCTGTGGAATAAGACTAGAGTACACGTGACGAAACTGGACTAGTTGGGCCAGTCCGAAGGGATAAGTTGAGCTTGGTTCCATAGTATTGAGTTAAAACTCATTAAATCATTATTGTCTAAGGTCAGGATTGATTGTAGAGACAGGGGTCAGAGTTGACCCCAAGGGTGAGAGTGTAGGTCAGTGGTCGGCAAACTCATTAGTCAACAGAGCCAAATATCAACAGTACAACGATTGAAATTTCTTTTGAGAGCCAAATTTTTAAAACTTAAACTTCTTCTAACGCCACTTCTTCAAAATAGACTTGCCCAGGCTGTGGTATTTTGTGGAAGAGCCACACTCAAGGGGCCAAAGAGCCGCATGTGGCTCATGAGCCGCAGTTTGCCGACCACGGGTGTAGGGGAAGGAGATGAGGAGAAAATGGAATCAAACAGCTTGAATTGTCTGGAAGGGTGAGAGAGGATAGAGAACCTGGCAGGAGTGGATTGAATGGATGAAACTAAAATATACTAGATGTTTTTAATATCTTTTACAACTTAGAATGGAAAGTCAGAAAATTATTTTTTAGTTTTAGGGATACTTGGAGCAAAAATAACTTGAGGTTTTTCACCAAAGCTGCGCAAATATTTGAGCAAAATAATATAAATGTTACATTAGCTATGTGATAGCTTCAGGTGCCATTTTTAGTGGCTTGTCTTAATGATCAATCCAATTTTTAATTTTTCCTAAATAATCTCATTCTAGATAAGTACTTGAAGTCCCTTTTATTTAGTGATTATTAAAATGATGTACATGATTTGACACATGGCCTCCATTTGTTTTTAAAATTGAGATATGACTGACATATAACATTATATTTGTTTCAAGTATACAACATAATTCAATATTTGTATATATTGATCACCATAGTAAGTCTAGTTAGCATCCATCTCACACCTAGTTACACCTTTTGGTGTATGGGATGACACTCCAACCAACTGAGCAACCTGGCCAGGGCTCTTTAATCCATTTTGAGTTAATTTAAAAAATATATTTTTATTGATTTCAGAGAGGGAGAGAGAGAGAGAGAGATACAGACATCAATGATGAGAGAGAATCATTGATTGGGGCTGCAACCTGCATGCCACCACCTGGGGTTCAAGCCTGCAACCCAGGCATGTGCCCTTGACTGGAATTGAACCCAGGACCCTTTAGTCTGCAGGCTGATGCTCTATCCACTGAGCCAAACTGCTAGGGCTTGAGTTAATTTTTGTGTATGATGTTAGCCTCCATTCTTATTTGGTTGACCTAAATCTTAACTGTTTAAATCAGAGGAATTTCTTAAGAATTTCTGGTCCAAACTGGGACACTTGTGAGAGGGAAAGGGGTGCTATTAATAATTAAGCTGGGACAGTAGATATTAGTCAGGGCTGTCACAAGCAAACCAAGATATATGGTCATCCTAGTGTTAGGACATCATTCTCGTTGGTTCCCTAACATTTCTGCCTGGCTTGTAAGCATAGCCATTGCCAACCTTTTGTTCAATACGATTTTTTCAAGACTGTTGGTATAGCAAGCAGCCTCAGAAGAGAGAGTGCCTCTCTCTGAAGCAGAGGGAGAAGATTGTGTTAGGGTCCCTACCCATTAACACAACCCACACTGCGTGTGCAGGTGTGTCCTGGCCCTTGCTGTGTCACCTTGTGGGGACTGGGCTTGGAGAACTGGCACAGGAAATGATGCTGTTCTGTCAGTAAGAAACGATCCTTTGTCTCTGATCCAAGAGTCTGGTGTCTTCTGCCAGCATCCATGACATTGTGGCGGGCTGACTTTCAGTTTGTGAATAGGGTAAGGTCTCAAACCCCTCACCTTCTTGCCATTTAGTACAATATAAATCACTGTACAAATGTAAGGTATTACTACTACTACTACTACTACTATTGTTATCATTAATTCAGTTGAAATTTCATTCTGTGTATTTAAGAATTTCTCTCCCCCAAAATATTCTAAGATATTAACAGCAGCCAAAAGCAAAGATAGGCATTATTGGATCTGGTCTTATTGATTTCAAGATAGATTGTTTCAATGAATCAGATCAAATATACAGCTATTATACTTAATAATGAAATTATTAGAAGTAAATTATAACTATCTCAATGCATAATTTAATGGCTTAGTTCTATTGAAAATTGATTTCTTAAAACTGTATAAGCACATTTGAGCTAAAAATGTGTGTGGATAAGAACTTTTCTTCTAGAACAATGATCCACACTTTTAAGGAGTATAAGCTTTATTTTGGTGTGATGGTGAGGTTGGGTTTATTTTATAATAGATTTATTCAACTAGAATACACATACCATGCAACTCATCCATTTAAAACACACAGTTCAATGGTTTTAGTCTAAGAAACATGTAACTTGATGTGACAAGAAAGATGTAATAAAACATGCCAAATTCCAAATTTCTCTTTCTTCTACCCTAACTTAGTCCATGTACTTTTTTTTTTTTTTTTTACTTCTTGAACTTTCCTTAACCTTTTGTAAGTATTCCAGGAGTGAGGCACCCTTGCAAGCCATAGAATTTTAAGTTGGCAGATAATTGCAAAGAGATATACAGTGCACACTAATGAAAACATTAGCATTTAGGCAGTGCTTTAAGAACATTAACCAATTAATTCGCACAGCACCCCCTGTGAAGTAGTAAGTAGCATTATCTCCACTTTCACAGTAAGAAAATGTGCAGACAGGAGCTAGTTGACTTACCTGAGATACTAAAGCTACTGAGATCTTTAGAGAAGTTAAAACTGTCCTGTATTTAAATGTCTGAAACAGGCTCCATTCATGATAGAAATTTAATTGGGGATCCTTGAAAAAGGTATATTTTTAGGCTATCTGTCTTGTATATGTTCATGTTATTTATTTTACAAAGTATATTGTTAAAATTCTTTTACTTAAAAAATGGTGCCACTGGTTTAACAAACATTTATTGAGCACCTACTATGTGCAGGTAATGTTCTAGATACTGGGTAGAAGAGGTAAAAGAGACACCATTCTCACCCATGAAAGATCTAGATGATTATCTGTAGCTAGCAGGTAATTTCTGAATCCCCTAGTTGTGAATCAAAAAATCTGATTTTATTCTTAACTGTATTTTTATTTTAAAAGGTATGATTTAAAAGGTATGAATGCATACCCATAGTCAAAATAGCCAAACGCTAGGAATGAGCTGCCTTTTCAGCTTATCACTGTTTCTCCTACTGATGAACAGGTGTGTGCCAAAGAAATGGTGCGTTTTGACAGAATAGGAGCTGGTCTAGCTTCAGTGCATTTGGTTTTCTCTTAAAATATCATCACTAGTAGCTCATATCCTTGACCTGATTTCGGCGCTTAATGAGGCATTTGGGTCAATTAGATGTGAGTGGACAAATTCAATGAAAAAGCATATTAATAAAATTCGCTTGGGAAAGAGTCGTGGTATAGTCAAATGAAGCAGTTTTCTTATCCAGGTGCTCTAAAAGGAAGGTTTGGGTTTGGAATACACACTAGGGTTAGATTTCTTTCTTTCTTAGTAAAAACTATTCTCTATCTAAGTTAAGTCAGTATAGATACTACTAGAAAGAGGATGGGAATTACAACCTTCAATAAGAGATGTGCTTTAAAAAAGATTTCATGAGAAGTTCCTGAAAATGAGAAGCAAATAAATAGAATTTTATATTTAAGGTAGCAAAAGCCATTCACTTTCAAAATGTGACTTTATGGAATGAGATTTTTGACAAAAAGAAAGTAGACACTTTCTTTTTTTCCCTCTCTTCTTCTCCTTTTTGAAAAAATAAAATAAATTCTCCCCAGTATGGAAACATTTACTAGCCTGAACTACATTTGGAAAAATTTGTTCCCCTTGGCATTTGACGATAACCAAGAAAAATACTTAAACTTGCTGAACACATGAGCAAAGATGACTCTTTCAAACAGAATAACTATTTAAAAAAGACAAGGTTCAAAAGTGAAAGTAAAAAGTAGGTTTGGATTCTAAACTACTCTACAGGCAACATTAGCACTGTCGCTCATCTATACAGTTAGAAGACAGAAGGCCCTCACAGTGGCTGCCCACAAACATCTGAGTAACAAAAGGAGAGGAGTGAATCTGTATTCACTGGTTAAAAGTGTTGAGGTTGTTTTTGAGTATCGGCAGAGTAAATCCGAGTAAAGCCAGAAAAGGTTGCTGAAAATACAACATACCCTAATGTAATTATTTTTTATTTATTTAAGAAAATGATCAATCCCACAGCCTGTACACAATAATGAAATACTGTAAGCTAAGGACACAAAACTATTCAAACATTTTCTTTTCAAAGTAATATGTGTTTATTATGCAATATTTGGAAAATGCAAGGGAACATAAGAGGAAAAAATACTCATTATCCTTTTATTCCCAAATATTATTAGTATTTTGGTGTACTTTCTCCTAATAACTATTTTTGTGAGTAGATTTTTTTTGCACATACTTGTCGAATTAGATGTGCAATTCTGGTACTAATTTTTTCTTCTAGTACTACATTTTAAATATTTCTCAAGTTATTTGTTATGTCATTTTAAAAAATAATTTTTTATGATTAAAAATGGTGTATAATGTTTATTGGGTCAATATGTAGTAATTTACTTAGCCTTCTTTGTTGGATGTTTACATAATTTTATTTATTATTATAAATAATATTTGAATTGTGTTTAAAATTATTCCATATTTACAGTTTTTCCTTTGGGATTGATAACTAGAAGTATAATTAGTGAATAAGAAAAAAAATGACAAAATTTAAAGCTCTTGGTAAATATCATCAAATCACTTCAAGAAACATGTGTAGTACTTTTTAAAGCTTATTTTCACATGTATTATCTAATTTGACGGCATCGCGAACTCCAGTTAGGCAGGACAGATATCGCTATGCTCATTTGCTAGATGAGGAAACTGAGGTACATAATGTGTGAATGTATTAACCCAGGCTCACTCACCTGATCATTAACAGATAGGGACTATGGGAAATACAAAATGAATAAACTCAGAGTTGAGTTGAAGAGAGAGAGAGACACCAGTAACTATAAAAAAAAAAAAATGACCTGAGAGAAGCTGCAAGAGGTCAGAAGGGCATTGAATGGGCACCCAGAGTGTGCTCAGTGCTCAGATTCATCTCAGCCAGGGCTATGTGAAAACACCCTGGGGTGGTGTGGAGACAGAGGAGGAGATGGAGGGGCGGGGGGGTCTTCCAGACAGGCTAGGACATGGATGGGGAGACCGCAAGAGGTGATATTTTAAGAAGAATGTTTAGCTAAATAAACAATGACTTCTGTATTTTAAAAATAGACTTATCCTCTTCTTAGGCTCTATTAGAAAGCGTTTGCTAAAAATATTGTCTCATCCTAGCCTGTGGTTTATTAATTAACTCCTAAGCATGATGCTAATGTACTGGACTCATTCTGGGTACCGGGTGTCCAAACTCTCACGTTCTGAACCACTTACCGACGTTCTTGAGGCACGTGAAAGGCAGACAATCACCAGCACAGTGTGTGCTCACAGCAGCTCACGGCCTAACAAGTGCTGTCAGGCGGCAGTGCATTTCAGCTGTTCGTTTTGCTGAAGGCAGATAATTTATGCTGCATCCCACAGCACAGTCAAGTACATAAAACCAGAGAGGAATGTTAATGGAAAATGTTACAAATTCTTAAAGTGACAGAGTTTGGAATATTTAGCTGATTTCATCAGATTGCAATATTATCAGATCATACAAAAATCTGAATGATATGTAGATAATGATAACTGTAAGAATGTTGCAAGAGTGAATACATATGGAATATCTGATTTAAAACAGAGGGCAGTGTCTGGCACATAGTAGGCATTCAGAAACATTGACTGACTAGATGAATAGGTGTATTTATATCTTCTGATGTGCTTACTCTCCATTTTTAAATTGTGCATCTACTGAATTGTACTGAGTTGGCAAAATTTTAAAATATGCAGAATGAATTTTATAAGGCTGATAAACCTTTAAGCAAATGAGTTTGGTTTTATTTTGCTAGAATTTTTGAGACATTTGCCTCATTGCTTTTATGTCTATGACTTAATTATAAAACACAACACATAAATATGGGAGGAATATTAATCATAGCTCCCAGAGACAATTCAGAATTTTCAATTACCTCAGATAAATTTTCTGCTCAGTTTAGTGAAAGCATACTAATGAGAGCCAGATTGCATGGTAGGCCAATCTAAAAGTATTCTAATGCCCCGAGTAAATTGCTTCTTTCTAGGAAAGGCTGATACATCTTTTTATTTTTATTTTTATTGATTTTTAGAGAGAGAGGAAGGGAGAGGGAGAGCGGAAGAGAAACAGGGATATGAGAGCGGAATGCCCCCTACTGGGGATGGAGCCCATAACCCAGGCATGTGCCCTGCCTGGGAATCAAACCTGCAACCTCTTGGTGCAAGGGATGACGACGGCCAGCGACTGAGCCACCCTGGCCAGGGCAAGACGAATAAACCAGAAAAGAGAAAGTTACTTCTGATGACAGTGAGAATCGATTCCCAATAGAGAGAATATTTTGCTTCTCTCCTCTGAAAGGTGGGCTTTAAATTAAATTAATACACAGCCCTGATTCTTTTTTTGCCGTGGAGGAAGCCATACTAGCCATCAATGATTAAGCACTTTCCATCTGGCAGGGCTGTATGTCCTAAGGGCTGTACTAAGATATGCATCGTCTCATTTTATCGTCACTCCAACACCATGAGACGGGTACTATTATTATCACCCCATTTTACAAATGTAGAACAGAGGCAGACGCTTATAGGACTCATCCAAGGTCACAGAGCTAGTGAGAGCAGCAGCTGGAATCCCAACTGAGCTCCGATGCTAGGTGGTCCCGGGGACTTGCTGCTTTTCTATGCAGATGTTCAACTTGTTATCTAACATAGCTCACAACACAAACACTTGAAACTTTTTTTCAGTTGTCAATGAGTGTGCGAGGTCCGTTCTTAGGTTTGATGCTACAGGAGAGGTTTCACTGCCTTCCACTCTAACGTCCTAAGACTCTAATCTCTAAGCCTAGGGATGGGGAACCTTTTTCCTGCCAAGGGCCACTTGGATATTTATAACATCCTTCGCGGGCCATACAAAATTATCAGCTTAAAAATTAGCCCGTTATATTCAGTCAAACATTTAATTAACTCGCTCCTAATGCCTTGGACCAGACCACATGATTCCAAGGGCCTTATATGAACGTTCCCCACCCCTGCAGCCTTAGGAACTGAGGTAAGCTAGCAAACTTGCCTCTTCTAACAACACCATAATACTAGCCAACATTGAACTACTTGCTAGATGCCAGGCACTTTCTAATTGCTTTGGAAACATTATCTTCTTTAATCACGGCAGCATCCTGAGGAAGGGACTATGATTAGCCCCCATTTCATGCATCAGGAAACTGAAGCTTAGCCACATTAAGCAGCTTACAAAGGAAAGCGGTTCAAACTCACACAGGTCAAGTACTGAGCAGAGGAGCTGGGATGTGAACCCAGGCAGGGTGATTGACAGCTGGCTTACCTAACTGCCTCGCTCTACTGACTTCCTAAATCATAAGCAGCAGGCCTGTCTCTGAGCAGGTTCAGACACCACCTCCCCTCCCTGGGAAGCGTGCCTCCTGCTGACATTCCCAGTCCAAGCGAGAAGCCCGCAAGAAGCAAACTCCCAGAGAACATTGCTCTGAGCTCTATCAGGCCTCCACATGTTGGAATATATAGATTTTTTGTTTTCTCATGGCTAGAACATTGACAGCCTTCACAATCCCCCTGCGGGAGGACAAACTTCTCTTCTGACATGTGAGCCTCTCTGCGATTGCAGATGGAGGGTGTGGATTGCATCTGTCTTGGGGCAGTTTCTCTCTCTTTCGCTTACCAGCTGAAATGCCCCAAGCACTTGCTTGCTTCTTTCATTCTCCCACGATTTCCCACAGGTTTTTTTTTTTTGTTTTTTTTTAAGGTAAAACAGATCTTTCTGTTTCATGTAGCACCAGCTGTCTAGTTTGCTCTTCCCTCCTCCCCCTTCCCCCATCTTCACCTCCTACCACCAGTTGGAGCAAATGGAAGGGAATACATTTGCTAAAATGGGATTGACCCATGCTGACTACCCCTGTTGGCTCAGTGGGTACCCTCCACAGGGGAGACAGCGTGAGTTTTTGTACTCTTGCTACTCTCCCTGGGAGGTCTTTTAAGGGTTGAGGACCTAGGGATGTTTTCCTATCAGGTCATCTTTTTTTGTTTTGTTTTGTGGTTTGTTTTTTCCACCTAGGTTTGAACTTGCATTCCACTGCTAAGTCCCATAGCAGTACCTAATATCTGCTATGGAACTTGACAGTTTACACACTTCTTTTATGTCCATGCTCTTGTTTAACCCTTACAACCCCCTGGTGGTGTTATTCATACATTTAGGGATGAGCAAAGTGGCTTGGAGATGTTGTCCGTTACCCACGCTCAGGAAACCCAAGATCTTTTGTCAGGGAATGCCGGGTCCTTTCTGGTCCACGATGGTACAGTAGCTTTAAAGTAGCATGATCATCAAGTTGAGTGCAACTCGGAGAGATGCTTTATACCATGAAGCTGTAGCGAAGAGCATTTTGGAATGTGGAGGTCAGCACAGTGCCCAGGCTCTAGCAGGTGTTCAATAAATTGCTGAACCGAGCTAGTCAGACATCGTCACTAACTTGTAATGTGCAGTTTAGCCTCAGGCCCCCCTTCTAACCTCCTTTGCCTTTTTATTTAAAATCATCCCTGATGGTCTCAAGAGTTGCTATGAGGATCAAATAAGGCAACGTATAGCTTTACAGAGTGGTTTAGAACTGTAAGGAGTTAACTTTATGTCCTTATTCTGAATCTGAATTTCCCCACACTTGGTCTCCTTTACGACTATCTTTCTCTGGGATGATCTTATCTCAGAAACGCTGTGGGAGTGTTTTAGTGATGGATTAGATCCTTTTATTAAAAAGAAAGGAGGCCCTGTTGGCGTGGCTCCGTGGTTGAGTGTTGGACTATGAACCAGGAGGTCACGGTTGGATTCCCCGTCAGGGCACATGCCTAGATTGTGGGCTCAATCCCCAGTGTGGGTTGTGATCAGGAGGCATCTGATCAATGATTCTCTCTCATCATTATTGTTTCTCTCTCTCCCTTCCTCTGAAAAAAAAAAAAATCTCCAAAGAAAGAAGGGAGGAAAAAGGAAACAAAAGAACAAGGGTTAATGGGAAGGGGAAGTATCGGGCCAGGGAGGCAGCACTTTTAAAGAAAGGTAAGCAGCAAGCAGGTGAAGCAGCCGACATTTCCACTGTTCTCACTGGAATCAGGCGCAGTTCCTTCGGTCTATCGATTAATCCTTGCAGTGACCTTGTGAGACAGATACTATTCTGACGCCCTCTGTGCAGATGAAAAGCAAGGCACCGTGCAGTTTAATAGTGTGCACAGGACACACAGCCACCAAGTGGTAGAGCTGGCATTGGGGTTAGCTTTGCTCCAGGGCTCAGGCCTTTGCACTTCACCTTCTGCCTTTGGAATCTGAAGTGCGAGAGAGGCAGTACATCGGGTGTCTTTTACAAAACTGAGGAAGATGTCCAAGGAGAGCATATTCAATCCTACTATAATGTAAGTCCTCTTTCGAATGCTTTCTGCTCACTCTTAAAACATGGGTGAAAATCAGTGAAAAGCTACAGGATTAGTAGATAATATTTTGGAGGTCTTTCAGCCCATTCTTCAACCAGAACCAATCCTAGCTTCTTCCACAGGTACTTTTCTAAATTTCGTTTGTTAATTTCCTGATCATTTATTCTCTACCTCAGACTACAGATGCTTCTCGATTTATGATAGGATTATATCCCAATGAACTCATCGTAAGTTGGGAATATCGTAAGTCAAAAATGCATTTAATACACCTAACATACTGAATATTACGGCTTAGCATGGCCTACCGTAAACGTGCGCAGAACACAATACACAAAAAACACTGGCAACGCATACACTGTAGAGCAGTGATTTTCAACCAGTGTGCCACAAGAATTTTTAAAACATGCAACTCCTGAGTATTTAGTTAGGGGCACTGACCTCTTTTCCTTGAGATTGTCCAAAAAACACACAAAAAAAACAAAAAAATGACAACAGGGCTGGCCACTGTGGTTCAGTTGGTTGGAGTGTTGTCCTGTAATCCGGAAGGTTGCAGGTTCGATCGCTGGTCAGGGCGTATATGGGAGGCAACTGGTTGATGTTTCTCTCTCTCCCTTCCTCTCTCTCTAAAATAAATAAATACATCCTTGGGTGAGGATTTTAAAAAGCTGCCCAGTGTGAATGAATCAAAATCTTACCTTTTTTTTTTTTTGTCAGATCGGCAAAAAATATAATTTTAGTAATTAGTTTATGTGTACCATGAAATGAAAAAGCTTGAAAACCCGCTGCTGTAGAGTATGAGTTGTTTACCCTGTGGTCGTGCGCCTGACTAGGAGGGCGGCTTGCTGCCGCTGTCCAGCATCACGAGGGAGTGGTACCACTCGCCACTCGCTGTGGACAAGATCAAGGTGTGTATAGCTTTCCTACAGTCGTAAAGGTGAAAACATTCAGTCGAACCACTCTAAGTCAGGACTGTCTGTATAGTGTCAATAGGCTGACTAAGAATGAGACTTTCTTAGTGTTTTTTTCTTTTAGCCCCTTTGCACTAAATAAAGCCACTATTTCTTTCTCTTTAATTTAAATTTTTGAATAGGCAGTATGTCATGCAGTTTAAAAATAAGTAAAAAAAGTTTAAGAAGGTATTTCATGGAACTTGTTCTCTTACCTGTCTTTCATCATGCCTAGTTCCCACACCCTCAACCCCAGTAACCAGTGTTTGGTTTTTAATATATCTTTTCAGAATTTCTTTAGGAATATACAAGCAATCATAAATGATTTTTCTTCTTTAATGCAAAAGGTAATGCTATTCTGTGTTTTCCTTTTTCACTTAATATATCTTTAAAATCTCTCCATACCAATACATAGAGAACATTCTCAGTGTCTTTTCTTTCTTTCTTTCTTTCTTTCTTTCTTTCTTTCTTTCTTTCTTTCTTTCTTTCTTTCTTTCCTTCTTCCTTCCTTCCTTCCTTCCTCCCTCACTCCCTCTACCCTCTCCCTCCCCCCTTCCTCCCTCCTTCCTTCCTTCTTTCATTTTCCTTTGCGTAGTAATTCATTTATGGAGTCTCATAATTTCTTTAACCAGCCCACTACAGATGGACATTTGAGTTGTTTCAGTCTTTTCAAAGCTGCCTTAGTGAGGGGTGTGTGGGGCAAAGGTAAAACTAGGACAAGAAGCAAAATCTAGAAAATCTCCAGATGAGAAGCCGTGACCTGGGAGGCAGGGAAGAAGACACGTTGGCTGCACTGTGACAGAGCACATCTGGAATGCCGGAGGCTTGCACTCTGACTACACCTGTCCTAGTTGGAGAAAGGAAAACAATTTATTCTTGTGAAGCTTCAATACACCTGAGCTTGGTTTGCTGCAGAGTCTCGGGGTGAGGAAAGATTGACAGCCGGTGTATGAGCTGCCCAAAGGTAAACTCCTGGAATAAAGAAATTGATAGCATGATAGATAGAGGTGAGATAAGGACTATTATCCACAGGTAAAGTTCTTTCAACAGGCTGCTACCAACTCTCATATATAACTTGCAATAGAAAAAAAATAGTTCAACAGCTCTGTTCTTAAACCTTTAAGAAAGCTCTGGCATCTTATCAAAGAGCAGGGGAGAAGATTTATCATCGTACCTTGGACACATGTCAAATAAAAAATCTCAGTAAAGGGTAAAGCATTTAATAGAAAGGACATATCTTAAATATATAATATTTAGCAGTTTACTAAATGCTTATGTTGATGGCAACATCAAGAAGCAGGTTCATCTCCTGTTTTCTCAAGTTAATAACCATATATGTGTGATTTTGTGTCATAGTTTTAATATGGGTCCGTTTTCATCTGTTAATAAATAGGAACAGATTATCACTATACTTAAAAATGAAATATGTAAAAGATACAAATGTATAGCTTATGTGTTACACAAACATTGTTTTGTGGATTGATAATGAAATGGAATATACTTTTAAACTTGTTATTGTTCAAAAGAATTTCCTGGTTTGCATGGTTAAGGAAGGAAGAAAACTTGCTGGCTGATAAATTTCCCCCATATATTCCCATTAACTTATTAACTTGCTCTCCCTCTCTCTCTCTCTCTTAACTTTTTTGGTCATTTTGAATGTCCTAGATATAAATAGCTTGTCCGTGGCTGCAAATAACATAGCACTTTCCTTACACGCAGAATGTGTGCCTATGGTAATTTAGAAAAAGGCAATTTAGCTCCCTAGTATAAATTGCCATGACTACCGTGGATCTGCTTTGTGGAATTAGAGACAGATAAGATTGAGATGATTATGAAGTCACTAGTTCGGCCTTATTGAATTAGGTTTACCTGAAAGGATTAAAAAATTGAGGTGATCATTTAGCCTAATTGGAGAATAGTTAACAAGAACCCCATAAAATCTCACGGAAGTCTTTGTTTAGTGTGGAATAACCGCTACAAGGATGGTGAGCTAAAAGAACCACAGACGTGGGCATTATAAATGTATGGATTTATAATGTTTGAGCTTTCTAAAAATTAAAGATCCAGAGACTGGGCTGCAAATCACGGATATGGAGTAATCTTAACGCAGAACCCAGGCTGCTTTTAGAGATCACTGCCATGTTTCCTTCAGCTTCAGAAACCAACGGGCAGAATGTGATCTCCTGTCTTCCCGCCACAGGCAGCAACAGGAAACACAGGCCTTTTACACGATTTAGGCCTCCCAAGAGAAAGAAGGGAAAATAACAGAGCGTTAGTGGTTAACGTGGCCTTAACATTTGAATATTGTCCTTTTCTGAGCCTTTTTTTTTAAACCAAGCACCAGTAATCCATTTTACAAAATCAGATTTTTATGGGAAAGGTAGTGAAGAAGGATAATCGGGTAACAATTGTTTAAAAAACATATAAAATGTTTTCTTGCTTGTGAAAATCCATAGGTAACCAATTTGTATTGTACGAAGTTTTATTTATTTATTTCAAAAATGCTTTGAAACGGGATTCTAGTGTATATGTAAGTTTATGTGTATTCCCTTTATTGTTATGTGTCTCTGAATTGACCTGCCACCTGTCTTGGCAAAGGACACGCCAAATTGCTTGGGCTGTAGCCAAAAGGTTTCCATCCTGAGTTAGCCATTTTTTTGCCTCAAAGAGAAATATCTGTGGTTTTGTTTACATCTTTTTTTCCTGTGAATCAAAACAAAAATTTGTCTCACCATTGGTGTCTCTATCTCCCTCCTCTCACTTCCTCGCTGAAATCAATAAAAATATATTTTAAAAAAACACATTAAAAAACACACAAACATTTGAACTCAAAAGTCCTTTTAAGTGGTAAGCCTCTTTAAAACGAGTATGGTTGTCATGACATTATATATACTGTACTAACACAGATCATCCATACACCCATGTATGTAATTCCCAAAAGCCAAATCTGAAATAATGTGTCCCTCTAGATTTTGTTGGAATTATCAACTGTAGACCTCTTTCCTTGATGGGCTCCAGTCCCTGGATGTGCTGAGCCCTCCTTGAGGAGCACAGTGTCACTGCTCCTGTTATTGATGCTGATGGCAGAGCCTTCTAATTCTAACCCCTGCTGAGTCTTTAGAAATCCTGGTAGATTGTTAACATGGTGAGCAGGAGTTCATGAACTCTCCTCCGTATAAATGCAAAATCCCCAGGACTTTGCTATGGGATTGGCATAAAAAGATTTCTCTTCATATTTTAATAGTTTACATTTTAAAAGGATAAATTTATAGAAGCTTGTCGGGTTTTAATATTATAGTTTCCATTAGATAAATAGTGTATTTTCAAACATAACATGCTTAGAAAATTGTTATAAAGCTCATTTTTTAGCCATATGCTTATAACCCTCTCCCCAGTCATTTAAAAATAAATAGCAAATGTTTTCCTAACTGCTAATGGTGCAATTTAGAAATATTTAGTTATTTACATAAAGGAAATGTATGTAGCAATGCAGTGAAAATCAGTCATTTGGAAATGATTAGAACCTATAGTCGTTAACGGGTGTATTTATCACTCATGTAAAATTAAGGACATATCTAAAGGAACAATCACTACATTAGATTTACAGTTAAGATACCCAGTTGTATATGTTGTGGTTGTAAATCTAGTGTATTTTTCCAGAGGGTCTTGGAGTGTAGAGGCTAGAAAAATTTCCCAGTGGCCACTTTAACTTTTCTCTGCTTGCCGGAAATGATCTCAGCTAAATAAAGAAGGGAGAAAATGAGAGGTAGAGAGGTAAAGAGAGACAGGTAGAGATGGGGGGGAGGGGGGGAGAGAGAGAGAGGGGGAGAGAGAAAGAGAGGGAGAGAGAGAGAGAGAGAGGGGGGAGAGAGAGAGAGAGAGAGAGAGAGAGGGGGGGGAGAGATTGGAGAAAGAAAAACTAACATGAGAAACTCAGTTTTTAATTTTTAATGCAAATTCCCAACCAACTAGATACCATTTATCTGTATATTAATTTATTCAAGTACTTTTCAGTAGCTACTGAAAACAGAGCACTGTGGGAAGGTTCTGTTTAGTCCTCAACTTTGTAACCATGGAATCAGGTCTCTTTGTCTATGTGGGAAAAGTACACTGAGTCATCAAAGGAGTGGCCATCCATCCCTCTTTCCCTCCCCCTCTCCCTCTGTCTCCTACCCTCTCTCAACCCCTCTTTTAGGCTGAAGGAAATATGCTGATCTTATTCCAGCTGTGGGCTGCTACCCCAGGCTGACTCCATGGGCCTGAGGAGCTCTCTCCAGGAAAGGGCAGCACTTTCTGGGGGGTCCTGCAGTTCTTTTCTGTGTGGGAAGCTGGTTCTCTTGATATCCATTAGCCTTTATTGAGGGTTGAGTGAACAGCTGGGGACACCAAAAGGAGGAAGAGCTGATACCTGTTTTTCAGGAGCTCACAATCTTCGAATCACTTATTCAGGGAGATAAATAGATAAACCAGTCCTTGCAGTGCATCTTGAAAAGTGCCCTGGTAAAGGACCAAAGATGCCACAGAAGATGACACTTCTTGGGCAGTGAGGGAAAGCTTTACAGAAGAGTGACATTTGAGCTGAATATTAAAGAAGGAGGAGGGCTCACCAGGCAGGAACAGCTTTGCAAATAGAGGGACTAGAACATGTACAAGCGAAAAACAAGGATCACGTGTTTGGGGAGTGGCAAGCAGCTTGGTGTGGCTGAACTGTAGGGCTTGAAATAAGGGTTGTGCGATGTTGTAGGGGGAATTGCAAGAGATAGGGATGTTAAAGAAGTCTGAAGTAAGATTATGAAGACCTTTGGATTTTTATTTTTGGAAGCAGAGAGGATCCATCAGAAGTTAAGGTTATTAAAAGGGAAAGTATTAGATTTATATTTTAGAAAGTTCTCTTCGATACAAAAATTGTCCAGAAAAGATACCAGAAGCAGAGAGGTTATTTAGGAGGCCAGGTGGGAGGTGATGAGAGCTTATCTAACACAGTGGCATTGGAAGAAGAGGGTAGATTGGAGAGAGATTCATGAAGTAGAGCCAACAGCGCCTGGTGACAGGATGGACTTGGGAGCTGAAGAAGAAACAGGAATGACTTCAGAGCTATTTTTAGTGTGGGAACTCGTAGAGAGGTGTGGATGGTGGGAAGAGTTTTAGGAAGAATAGAGAGAGCCATTTTTTTTTTTACAGAGAGGGAACGAGAGAGAGAGAGAGAGAGAGAGAGAGAGAGAGAGAGAAGGAAGCACCGACGTGAGAGAGATACATTGATCAGTTGCCACCCTGAGTGGGGATTGAATCCACAACCTAGGTATGTATGTGCCCTGATCAAGAATCAAACCCATGCTGAACAATAAAGATTTATTAAGGGGAAAAAAAGAATCAAACCCACACTGAACAATAAAGATTTATTAAAGGGGAAAAAAGAATCAAACCCACACTGAACAATAAAGATTTATTAAAGAAAAAAAGAATCAAACCCACACTGAACAATAAAGATTTATTAAAGGGGAAAAAAAGAATCAAACCCACAACCTTCTCATGCATGGATGACTCTCCTACGGACTGAGCCACACTGGCTAGGGCTGACTGGGAGTTTGAGAAGAGAGAATGGGTTTAAAGATGTGTATTCGGGAGTTGTTATTTAAGTGGCAAGAGAAGCTAAAGAAATAAGTAAGATAGTGCTTCTGGAGTGAGAGGTCTGAGGACTGAACTCTGGACACTGACCAGGGAGGGTGCAGCAGGAGGAACAGAATAAAGATGTGCCCAGCAAGCCAGGGGCTGAGGAACTCCAGGAAGGAGGGAGCCGGCAGCAGTGCTTCCCACTCTAGGGTCCCTGCCCAAATGCGTTTCTCCAGCTGCCCACTGAGGGAGGGCTCCCTTGGAGGCTAGGAAGAGAGAGAACCTGCTTCCCCTTGAGTAAATGTTTTTTTCTCTCTCCTCCTTCCTCTTACTCACTCTCTCCTACACCTTTACTCTTTTTTTTAAAAATTGTGATTGCTTTCTGAAATAAATTTGGAGTGCGTTCTCTGACACCTATCCCACCACCTTTGAGACACACACACACACACACACACACACACACACACACACACACACACACGCTTCGCAGTACTTATATTTCTGGTTCAAAACTAACGCTAGATATGAGCTATGATTCATTTCACTTTGAACACAGAACTTATTATCTATGGATGCAGTTCACACTTCTCTGCTCTTGAAACTTGCTTTTAATAAAGCAGCCCGCCCCCGCCAGAGCCCCGGTCTCACCACTACAGAGGAGGGGCTGCACAGCCTGTCCCAGGAGCTGGGCTGAGGTCTGTCCAGGGCCTTGGAGCCTCTGCTTGCTGCCGTAACGTTGCTTGAGAGGGAATCCAAGTATAACACGCTCTGGTTAAGAGGAGCCGGGCCTTGTTTTCTAATTCCCAGACTCTCTGAAACTTCCTGTTATGAAAATGGTTCTCCATCAGATCAACAGGAAACGGAAGTGTTTTGGGATTCAGACAACCATGAAGGCCATCAGCCCTTTTGACTGGACATCCTATTTACTCTAGGGATTGGGAAATTTTTCTATCCAAGGTTACTGACCCATAGAAAGTGAATGATGAAGTAAAGTGTCCAAAGTTTTAGCAGATGTGAACGAATGTTAAAAAAAAAAAAAGAGGAATATAGATGAAAAGAGTAAAGGAAGGAAAGATGCTAACACTTTTAAGCACCCACTATGAGCCAGACACTTGCTGAGTATTTTATGTTATCTGATTTCATCCTTACAACAACTCCACGAGGTATCATTCCATCTATCTTATAGATGCAGAAGCTGAAGTTCAGAGCTATTGGGTAAATTATCAAAACCACACACAATACGTGATGGACTAGATTTAAACCCTGACACCGTTTCCAAAGCACATGTTCTCACTAGTGGAAAGATAAGGTGACAAAATGACTAAACGGAGAGAAAGATATAAAAATGAATGAGAAACGCCTGACCTGTGGGGCTCAGTGGTTGAGTGTTGACCTATGAAACAGGAGGTCACAGTTCAATTCTCTGTCAGGGCACATGCCCAGGTTGTGGGCTCGATCCCCAATGTGGGGCATGCAGGAGGCAGCCAATCAATGATTCTCTCTCATCACTGATGTTTCTAGCTCTCTATCCCTCTCCCTTCCTCTCTGAAATCAATAAAAATGTATTATTTTAAAGAAAAAGGATGAGAAGGGAAGACCAGTATTTCTCCCCTTCTGAGCTTGTACTTTTGGTAGCTCCAGTTGCCAGGCTTTCAATCTTTTCCTTCCTTCTTGTCAGCCGTCAGAATCTTCCCTTTTCGTGGCCCAAGAATCCCTACCAATCTGCCTAGTATCTTCTTTTACTGGTTCAGGCTGGAATTTACCTTTGCCTGCACCTCCCCACCCTCTGCTGACTCAGAGGATTGTGCACATGCCTGACAGAGAATTCCCCCAGGAAGGGCCAGGGCAAGCATCTTACCACAGGAACACACATTCCTGCTGTTTGCACAGCTGTATTTGTTGCTCTTAGTGGTAGAGAAGGGAGGCTCAAAAGACACTTGGTTTTAGAAAACGTTTCTTGGTCTAGCTAGAAGAAATTAAACTGAGGACCAGAGGTTTTCCATTGCTTTTTCTAGAGGTCACAATTCTTTTCTTCTTGCATTCTCTCTTGTCAATGAGGAAGCGTTATAGCAACTACCATAGAAATGTTACCAGTTTATTTTTGAGATCTGCCTGAAGGAAGTTTCTCCCTAAAGAAATCGTTTTTCTCTCTTTCTAAACAATATTTAAGTTCTCTTTCTGAAAGGAGCATTTGTGACTTTTCCTCGCCCAGAACTAGGTCATTGTATTCAGCGACTACATTGCTCACCAGTGTCGAACCAGCCTCTTCCTTTGGTCTCCCCCCAACAACTCTGGGACTGTGTTTCAATTTAAAGCAACTGTTCGTAGAAATCCTCCCATGAAGGAAAATATTGTGAGTCATTACACTTTGGGCCAGGTCCAACCCTCAGAAAACACAGCAGTAGTACTTGTGCAAGAAGTAATTTGTCCCACGATAGTAATAAATCTGTTATTTGTATGTCATAAACATAAATGGCTGAGCGAATTCCGAAGTCTTGCTTGAAATGAGTTAAATGGATTTCCTTGTGCATCCATAACTAATTTAGCGACTATTTGCAGAACTATTTTTACTTAGATCCCAATTACTAGTGAGTAAGCTTTATTTAAGGACTAAAATAGGGAAGAGAAACTTATTTGTAATCTGTGTAGAGCCTCATCAATATTTGTTTGTGTTGCTTACACACTCATGCCTTTTGGGGCAGAGGTGCTGATACCTTACCTTAGGTAACTCAAGGGACAGGCTGAGTGATGAATAGTGAAAATATTGGATTATTTAGTAAAGGAATGTTAATGTTGCAATGACTAGAAAATTATTGGTGTCCTTGTGCGATGTTTCTGCAAAGGTTCTTTCCAGCTAGGTGACCAGTTTATGTGCTGTCTCCAAACTAAATGGATCCCAAATCAGATGCTGTGAAGTATAAACCACATTAAAAATTATATTTGGACTAAAGTCCATTCTTTCCACAGGAATTACAAGTTTGATCAGATCAATGCTGAACAATATTACTTTTTCTTCCTTGGTATGGTGTGTCTAGAAATGGTTTGTGACAGAAAGTCTTTTTATAGCTTTGCTTTCAACATGCATTTACGTTTTAATGATACATTCTCCGCCAGTAAAAATGTAATTGTAGCGCACAGAAAATCAACCCATTTTAAGCTTTCTGAGTATATTTAAACTGTCAACAGTGTGCTATGTGACATACAACATTGCTGTTTCCGCCTTTAATGGCTAGGTTGTTTTCTAAAGACAGTCTAATGACACAAGACTCCTAAATCCTGTCGGACAATGTGAACTATGAATGACCTGAGTGGACAGGGATGCTTTGGCCATCTGTCATTGATAGCCATATTGATCTGGAGATGGTGGCTGAGGGCACTGTGTTACTGAGGGTATAGAATTTGCTGAGGTGATGATAACCATCACTGATACCTTTGTGATGGGCTGGATTTCTCATTGTCTCTTCCCCATCTATGGAACCCTAGGGAAGTCAGCAACCTGGTTTTGAAAGTACACTTTTAGGTCAAAAGGGTAAATCAGTCCCCATACATTATTCTCCTAGGTCATCCTGTAGCATGTTTAAGTACAAAAAAGAGCTGCTTTTTTTAGTTTTTATTTTGATAAAATTTAAAGCATATAGGAATTTATATCCTTCACTGAGATTCATTAATTGTTAATATTTTGGCTTATTGCCTTTATCTATTGAACCATCCCAAATAAAGTTTCAGATATCATGACAGTTCAATCCAATATACTTTAGCAAACACTTTCTAAAAGTAAGGAAATTTTTCTACCTATCCACAATATCATTATTATACCTAAGACAATTAGCAATATTTCTCAAATATAATCCAACAACCTATCCATATTCAAATTTCTCTATTTGTTCCCAATATGCCTATAGTTGTTTTGTTATATTTGCATGCAGAGTCTATTTCTGAGTTTGCTCCTTGAGTTCTAGTCCTTCATTTTATAATAGAATCATATAATATGGTGTCAAGCAAAAAAGGACCTGAGAAGACAATTGGTCTAACCAACTTTCTTATTTTATTATAATTACTAGTGCCCCAGTGCATGGATTCCTGCACATTGAAAGGAAATTAATTAGAAGGTGGCTGGTGGGGCGGGACTGGGTAAGACAGGCTGGACACACCCTGGAGCCAACCGCCCATGGTCCCTCCCCAGCCGGCCACACCTGGGGTGGCAGCAGGACTCGAAGGGTGTCTGGAGTGAGTGTGGTCCCTCCGGCAGGTGGGGTCCCTCGGCCTAGCCTGCAGGGATTGGCCGATTCAGCTCTCCAACATCCCGAGGGGTCCCGGATTGGGAGAGGGTAGTTCTCGGCTGACGCTCCCCAGAATTGGTGATGCACCCGGAACCAGAGAGGAGGGAGCCCTGGAATTGGTTCTGGGTGCATCACCAGAGACTGGCAGCTGCCAAGTCACTAGAGCTCAGCAGCTCCTGCATTGAGCATCTGCCCCCTGGTGGTCAGTGTGCATCATATCTATCGGCAGGTTGGATGGTCAATTAGCCTTTTATATATATAGATTTTTAAAATCCTCACCCAACGCCGAAACTGGTTTGGCTCAGTGGATAGAGTGTCAGCCTGTCGACTGAAAGGTCCCAGGTTCGATACCAGTCAAGGGCATGTACCTGGGTTGCGGGCACATCCCCAGTAGGGGGTGTACAGGAGGCCGCTGATCGATGTTTCTCTCTCATCGATGTTTCTAACTCTCTATCTCTCTCCCTTCCTCTCTGTAAAAAAATCAATAATAATAATAAAAAAAAATCCTCACCCAAGGATACTTTTCCATTGACTTTTTAGGGAGAGTGGAAGAGAGAGGAAAAGACAGAAAGAAACAGCGATGTGAGAGAAACACATCGATTGATTGCCTTCTGCACGAGCCTCAACCAGGGCCAAGGCCAGGGAGGAGCCTGCAACCAAGGTACATGACCTTAACCAGAATCAAACCCAGGACCTGTTGGTTCACAGGCTGACGCTCTATCCACTGAGCCAAACTGGCTAGGGGTGACTTTCTTATTTTAGAGAAAGATTGCTGAGGCCCAAATTTCAGTGACTTGCAAACCTACAGAGTTAAGACTATAATCCAGTTTTCCTGATTGCTAAACTAGTGGTTTTTCTACTTCACCATATAGCTTCTTCATAGTGTTTCATATTCAGAGGCAGTTGAGTCTTAAGGTAAATGAGATGCCCTTTGGTGCCTCAAATGTGTCAAGTTTTTTCTAGAATAGTACTTCAAAATGAGAATGAGCATGTCCCCTGGCCTAAAGTGAGCGCAGAGCACTTTGTCACTTCAAGTAAAGATGTAGTACAGCCCTAGCTGGTTTGGCTCAATGGATAGAGCATCAGCCTGTGAACCAACGGGTCCTGGGTTTGATTCTGGTCAAGGGCAAATACCTTGGTTGCAGGCTCCTCCCTGGCCTTGGCCCTGGTTGGAGCTCGTGCAGGAGGTAATCAATCGATGTGTTTCTCTCACATTGATGTTTCTCTCCGTCTTTTCCTCTCTCTTCCACTCTCCCTAAAGAATCAATGGAAAAA
Source organism: Corynorhinus townsendii (assembly GCA_026230045.1). NCBI lineage: Eukaryota > Metazoa > Chordata > Mammalia > Chiroptera > Vespertilionidae > Corynorhinus > Corynorhinus townsendii. Next base: position 175,647,338 of record JAPDVU010000004.1, on the reverse strand, counting down.
TATCCTTGGGTGAAGATTAACAAAAAACAAAAATAAGGAAAGAAAGAAAAGTACATATACACAAAAAAAGATGTAGTTCACTTACATTAGTGCTGTCTTTATTTTCTCAATGTGTATATGATTTCAAACTTTTTAGAGAGATAGCCTGGCTTTAAGAATGGTTACCTGTAAGGTGGATAGAGCTTTGACCCCAGACTGAAGGGTCCTTGGTCCTGGGTTCCATACTCAGTTGCAGGCTCAGTCACTGGCTTTAGTTGGGACAACCAATTGATGTGTCTCTCTCACATTGATGTTTCTCTCTGTCTCTCCCTCTCCCTTTCACTCTCTCTAAAAATCAGTGGAAATCTTTGGGTAAGGATTAACAAAAACAAACAAACAAAAAATGGTTTACACAACCTGCACTCTTGTGCAACACTCATTATTACCTGAATCAAGCAATTTATAAATGAATTTAGTTAATCAGAATTCTCTCTCTCTCTCTCTCTCTCTCTCTCAGAGGTGTGAACTGCCAGTGATTCTGTTTTTCTGGGAGAGTCAGGGCAGTCAGTGCCATTGATCTGACATTTTAGCTGTGTCTTGAAATCAACATTTTGCCAGAGATATGTGGGGAAGTGTCCCAGGCAGAGGAAACAGCATGTGAAAAGGCATGGAGGCATGTTTTGCTCAGAAAAGAGGGAACCCTTTGATCCTCAGACCGTCGCTTGGTTTGGGGCGCCCTTGGAGTTTGAGCCTGTTCTGGATGGGGTCGTGCATGGCTGTCACAAAGACTCCTTTTTCGCACCACATCATCCTGCCCAGCGTTCTTCCTTGCACTCTCACTTGGTTCTCTGTTCAGACGGGGGTCTTGGCAACTCTTACTAACTTAGCCTCTTGACATCCCTTCCCCTCAACGTCAGTTGGATTCTATTTAGATCCATCTTCACTGTCTAAACCCTTTGCACTCCATTGACCACAGTGATTTTTCATGTAGTGTGGGTAGGCCATAGAAGAAATCTAAATAGAATTTTTTCAACAATTACTAATAGTTCTCAAAAAATATGCCCAGTAACATTATTAACAATTTTCTGTGTTCTTACAAGTTGCCATATGGTGTAGTGGTTAAGGGAATTGGAATCAGACAGACTTTGGTTTGAAACTTGGTTATGTACTAGATTTATGACCTTGTTTGGGAAACATTTAAAAACTATGAGTCTGTTTCTTCAAGTAAAGCATTCAGTTTAGTGACTAGCATTTCTCTCTGTCTCTCTCTCTCTGAAAAGAGGCTTTTTTACATTATTCTGATCAGACCCCAGTGAGACACTGAAGAAAGAGAAAAGCTACACAATATGGTATTCATTTGCTCTTGGGTTGTTCTCTGAATGATTTCTGAAGACATTTTCCTATGTCTTTTCTGATTTTTCAGTTGAATTGGGGACATTTCAAGGTTGGGGACTGTTTTTCTTCTTCTTTTTTCCCCTCTTTTTTCTCGGTATAGCAGTTAGGACTAACTGTGCAAAGGAGAGAGCCATATACATATTTTTGATTAGCTGATATCCTGGACTTCCCAGGGCATCCTGGATGTGTTTTTGACCTTTGCTCTCCCGCTAGAGCCACCTCGTCCAGATTTAATCTGGTGGCAGTGATTAATAGTGAAAATATTGGATTATTTAGTAAAGGGATGTTAATGTTTCAATGATTAGAAAATTGCTGGTGTCCTCTTGAAACGTTATTGAAAAAGTTCTCAGAATTCAACTGCATTAGAATTCAACTATGTGTAAGTCCTGAGGCTTTGGAGTATGACATTTAGATATGTTTGTGAGTGGTGTTTATGTATATATGCATGCATATATGCACATGCATAAATATACACATTTTATATATACATAAATACCTTATGTATATGTGTATATATACACATATGTACTTAGAATTTCCTACATATGTATAATGAGTTCAGCATTGGTGTTAGGGAGAACATGCTTACAAATTTGTCTTTTACTTAAGCCATGGAATTAGGACTTTGTATTGATTAAAATGGCAGTCATTTTCCTGTTTAGTAAGATATGCCAAAAGTTCCACAGTTATGTCTCTCACTATAATATTAAGTACCCAGATTGAATATTTTTCTCAATTAAATAATATCCTTTATTTCTATAGGTATTTGAAATTTACAAATTGCTTTGATATCCATTTTCTGGCCTAGGTTCTAAATATATGCCAGTAAATCAACAAATGAGTACCATCAACTCCTCAAATCAGACCTATATGGTAGACAAAATGAGTATTAATATTGAATATTATTATTTCCAATAGCACATGAGAGCTATTGAGTTAAACCATCTTACCCAGAGTCATAGAACTAATAAATAGAACAGTTGGGATGCTGCTTAGGTCTACTACTGTCACTGATTACAGAAATACATTTCAAAAATTCTAATATTTAGGGAAAAATCATATTATTACAATTAATTATCCTGTTTTCATCCAGATAATTGATGCTTCTAATTATGGCTTATTTGTTTATCTCTTCTGTGTGATAAGTTTTTGACTAAATTTAGTCTTAACTGTAAGATAATTCATGACCCATGAAATATTATAAAAATAGAACATAGCTATTGATCAAATCCAATGCCTACAAAGTAATGCATTCAGTATGTATTACATCTGTTAGGCAGATAGATTAGTATACATGCTATCTTCTTAGCTTACACCTGTCTCTCATACTTCACTGAAATTACCAGTGAAACTCTGATTAATAAAATTTGTTTAGAACCAAAATTCAATAAAAACAAAGTTAATTACGTGTTTGTAAGAGAATAAGCATACAGTTAGATCAATATGCAAATTGTGACCTTCAATGGTCTTTCTGTCTTCTTGTAAGCCCTTAGTCTTGCAAAGATTAATTTACTACCTAGAACTTCATTTTATGAAGCCACTAGGAGTCAGATTACTAGATTTTTAATTGTTTACATATCAGTGATATATATGCATATCTGTATCTCAATCTCTATATCTTTGTAGGGGAGCCCTTTTCTAAAGCAGAAATAGTGCAGAGAGCAATCCAGAAAATTAAGTTCACATCAACGTTCTCTAGGCACCATTTTTGGGAAGCACAAACCTAATTAAGACATTTTATGGCCCTTAAGGGGTTTACAATTCAGTAGAAGAGATAGTAGTCCCTTTCACAAATAACTAAAATACAAGTTAGCATTTGCTTGTTTGTAAATACAGACACAAACAAAGGCAATAGGATGGAAAACAGATGGAGAGATTTATTACATACTTGGGAAGGCTTCATGGAGGAGATGGTATTTGATCAGATCTTGTGTTAAGAGTTTCATTGGAGGGAGTGGGAAGGCAAAGCTCGGTAGAAGAAATAACAAAAGCAAAGGAATAGAGGACATAGTGTGAACATAATTGGGGAACAGTGAGTAGTACCTTCCATCATACTATCCAAATACAGGGTGAAACATCTGGCCCTGCCCCTTCATGTCCTGACATGGTATGTGTTTGCACAGTGAGGGGTAGATGTATTCCTGAAAGTCATTCTTATTTTGGGAACAGCTGGTAATAACTTCCTTCTACATGGATGTGAATGCAAATCACATAAACATCTCACTTAGGCCCAACTACATTTATCACCAACTTCCCTTCCCCTTGGATCTCAAAATGTGTGTAGCTTCTCTGAGATACCTTCATACGAAAATGAATGTGATGAAAGGAAAGTCAGTGTGGAAAGAGAGAGTGGTCTTACCTTATTGAAGATTCAGTATCTTATTTTTGCGAATTTTACAAAAAAAAAAACCAACAACACATTGCCAGAAGCCTAACTTCTTTAGTTTTGTGGTCAATTAACTTGTTTGTGACCCTGCTGCTAACCCCCTTTCTACACATCCATGAAGTGCTTTTGCCAGAAGTGCTCCTTAAACACCTGCCACTTGGTAAGAGCAGACTTCTCAACTGTTGCTGGAGACCCTACGCTGTAAACAAAGTGGTTAGCATGGAGATGTGCAGGAGTAAGCCTGCAGGGAACTCTCAGCACACCGTTTGCACTCAAGCTACTGAACGCTCAATGCGAACTAGTGTAGAAAACTACTTATTTATAGGCTCAGTAAGACTGGGCTGCCTGAGAGGAAACGGGGGGAACGTTTCTGCTATTCCTATTGCATGTTGTCTGCTCTTAGGCAGTCTGAAAAGCTGAGATAGCTGCTTTAATTCCCAGATAATTGGAGATCCTTTTTCTTGGCTCCCTTCCTCAGTTTTGTTTTCTCTATTATTTTCTTTTTAAACAAATGAAAACTTACATTTTGTAGGTTAAGATCCCAAGGTCATTTTTCTTTCAATGCCAATTGTGTATGTAAAATGGAATAAAGAACTTCTGTCTTCAGGGCTGTGAACTGAGACCCTTTGTGTTATGGAGAAACGTTGCTTTTTGAAAGAAACAAGTTATTTCTGTGAACTTCCTGCTCACTGGCCAAGGCAGACTCCCCACTAGTGTCCATTTAGGCCCCTTTGGCTTACAGGGTCATTCTACACCCTTGCATCTGTAGCCATCACATGACTTATGCTAACTGATCTGGGACATTCTAGTTGAAAAGAAATGAAAAGAAATTCATTAATGCCGTCAACATGTAGCGAACACCTATTTGAAGTGGGTGCTATAATTAGTTTCTGGAAATACAGATATGAAAAAGACACGGTCCCTGCTATCAAGAAACTCAGAAGCTAATAAACAGACAAACACAGTATAACAAGGTAAATCCTATTGAGGAGAAAAGTGCAGAGCATGGAATAACTTTCCTTGCCCCGTGGCAATAGGGACGGCTTCACTGTGGTGGTATCATTGAAGCTGAGGATGAAAGGATCCATGGGAGTTTACAACGAACAATAGTTAAGACATCAGAGGTAGAAGAAATAGCATGTGCTAATATCTCTTTTTTTGGAAAAGTGCCCCAGCAAGTGAGAAATGTGGTATGTTTTCAGGAATGGCTGGCAGGATAGCCAGGAAGTTAGACTGAAGTTGATTATAACTAAAAAGGCCTGATTATATGATGTATGAAATAATACAGTGTGAAAGGCAGAGGAAATATAAACTTGAGGACTATTTAAAAATATTTGTTCCAGATGGTCCTTGCAGATTTTAAAAATTGATAGTAGAGAGAGGGAGGGAGAGAGAAAGAGAAAGAAATATGGGTATGAAAGAGAAACATTGATCAGCAGGGCACACGCCTTTACTGGGGATCAAACCCACAACCTGGTTATGTTCTCTGACCAGGAGTCAAAGCCCCCACCTTTTGGTATTTGGGACTAACTGAGCCTCACTGGCCAAGGTGATCCATTAAATTTTGATACACAGAATTAAAATTCGGTCACTTATACTTCAAGTGATGCTTTTGGGTTAAAATAAATAATTTTATTGCATGTTTTCAGATTATCTGCAGTTTATTACAGTAAGGGACATATTGACGGCAGGCTTTATAGACCTTAGATACAAAACAAAACATTCTCTTATTTTCCTTAGGTTAGGAGAATAATTACAAGTATGAATTGTTCAGTGAAAAGGAGCAGGCCAAATGTTTGGAAAAAGCAGTAAAATTTTGTGTTAAGGCAGGAGCCTTACCCCATGATTTAATTCACGTTCCATATTAGATTGAATGCCATTTATTGATCGGTAAAGTGAAATTATACTTTAGCTTGGACAAAGTAAAGGGTGTGTTTTAAACTATAGACAAATACTTATAAGGAGGTACAAATGACCAGTCTGAGAATTTTTTTTTAATGTCCTTTTCTCCCAGGCCACATGGTGAGTACGCAACGGAGAAAAACATAAAACAAATAAAAGTCTCTAAAATAGTTTTTACTAAGTACTGTAAACGAATACTAATAATCAGTAAGTGAGAAATGGAGCAGCAGCCTTTCTGTATAATGACAACTTTAAAGGTTGTACAACAAAAATGGCATTGTTTTTCTCTTATGAAAAGAAGGTGAATAAACATTTATATAAGATGACACATGATTCTAAGCCTGTTAAAATAAACTTTCGAGAATTACAGCTGTGACCTTTTATCACCAGTCTTACTATGCGTAAAAGTATTTGTGTAAGTAGTATTCACTGAATGCTTATTCTGGGCATTCCTGGTGCTATGCGGGTTTCTGAAAGTATACTTAAATGAAAAATTAACTACTAGTGTAAGATACCAAAAAACAAGTCACAAGATGACTCACGATTATGTGCTAAAAATGAGGGGCAGACACAGGTGCTGGGATCCATAGAAGATTCCCAGAGATGAGTGCTGATGTTGCTTTACATCAATGACATATTTCACATAAATGATATCATAAGGTATATTCATTCTGTGATTCTTTTTTTTGCTCAGCAGTATGTCTTAGAGATCTTTCCATGTTTGTGCATAAAAAAATCTGAAGTTGCCCTAACCGGTTTGGCTCAGTGGATAGAGTGTCGGCCTGCGGACTGAAGGGTCCAAGGTTCGATTCTGGTCAAGGCCATATACCTGGGTTGCGGGCACATCCCCAGTAGGGGGCGTGCAGAAGGCAGCTGATCAATGTTTCTCTCTCATCGATGTTTCTAATTCCCTATCCCTCTCCCTTCCTCTCTGTAAAAAAATCAATAAAACATATTTAAAAAAAAATCTGAAGTTGCATAGTACTTTCTGGTATGTAGGAGCCATCGTCTGTAGCCACCCTCCTGTGCTGGTTGGCATTTAGGTCATTTCCAATAAGCAAATGAAGTTAAAAAGGTCTGGAGCATCCAGAGGGTTGAAGTACATTTTAGCTTTATTGCTTACGTTTATTTTTTTAAAATAAGGAGACCGCATGATTGTGCTTATTTGTATAATTAAAAGCTAAATCCTTTAATAACATCTATTTTTGGGCCACCGTTTACTAACATTTGCCCCCACTTCCATCATCCCTCCAACACGCCGGTCTACTTGCCCTGCCTCTGATATGTAGTCAAGCAGCCAGCCCGGCCCCGTGTCTCAGCTCTCTGCCGGGCACTGGCACCCACTGTGGTCGAAGCTGTCCCTAAATCCCAGGCCCTGTGGCTGCAGCTTTGTCCCCTGCCCTCCTTGCTGACAACCCCTGTTGCTTCCAGGAGACAGTATTTTAATGATCGAGGTGGCTGGGTTACTGAAAAGCAAACCTTGATTTAATACTGTCATAGGCTTATTTTAGATTGAGCTTTCTAGTTCATCTCTTTTTAAAAAAAATTGGAAGGCATTTCTTATTTTATAAATCTTAGTTTTTAATAGAAATTTCATCTTGAATGGTTTCCATTTAGAAACATTTGGCCTTTAAAGTATTCTATGAATCCAATTTAGTATAGTCTATATTTAATAGCATATTAAGAAAACAACAAACCAACACTGTAAACTGCAAATAATAGAGCTGCAATTAAATAATATTTTGGACCAGTCTCTTTCCACACTATTTTTTCATTCATCTAGTTTCCTGTGAGGTAAAGATGAAGAAACTAAAAGTAGTCATTTTATACAAATTAGTACATACACATGTTTCTGAGCTTGTCTGACATTTTTCAGAAGAAAAAGCAGCAAGTCTATTGTAATCTTTGTTAAAAAGAAGTAGCAGCTAGTTCCTGTAATCTCATTTTACTTTAGTAAATTGAGATTGGCTAATAAGATTTGGAGTATTTTTTCCAAGTACAAGATAAAATGGTCTCTATAAAAGGAATTTTAGAGCAATGCCATTTCAAATCCCTTCAGAGTATTTCTAAAAACTAGATTCTATTTACACAATAAATATCTGAGGGAGAAGATTAGCAGAAACATTTATAAAGTAAGTACTTAGAAGAATAACCTCATCTGCTCTTTGCTGTTTTGGAAATGCCCAAGTCGCCAAGCAGTGCTAGAATTTCATACGCGTTGCCAAATGTTAAGCCATAGTAATCCTGACCGTTTACTCCATGGCTTTGCTTCCAAATATACTCTTTAGAAACTGTGTTTGGTGTCTTTGTCATAATAGGAGCATACTGTGAAAGACTTTTGCTTCTTGAAAAATATTCCTTCCAGGTGATGGTTGTGGGAATTGCAGGGAAAGTGTGTCTAACTTTTACCTCTCCTGGCAGGATAAATTTCACGCCATGCCTTCCCATTGCTGTGTTTATAGATGAAACAAGGAAACTTGTTTCAAGGTAGAAAAGGGGGTACATGCGACAACTAACCTAAATGAGAAATACAAGGCCATTGAAATCTAAAAGGCAGGGAGAGTTCGATCTTTGGGCTCACCTATAATTTGTGCACCATAAATGTACAAGGAAGTCAGCAGGGACTTTTTAATGACAGTGCTGTCTATAACAGTATCATCAAGCAAGACATTGGCATAAATCATTGGCACTTTGCAAAGTGTCACTTCTGTCAACCTTCTAGTGATGTGATCTTTAGTCTTTCAAATCCATAGACTGGCATTTGGATCAGCTAAGCATCTTACATCCTGTCTTGAATATTAAAGCTGTTTTAGCCAATATTGAAATGCTGAAGTAATGCTTGTTCTAAAAATATTTGTAAGCAACTAACCTAATAACTAAGCTTTGCTCTGGGTATAGAGCTTGCAGAATTTCCTGTTTGCAAATGCAAAGTGAGGCTGTTACCCATTTTAGGAAGTTCTCCAGAAAGAAAAAAAAAAAAGGTAATGAAGCAGGGGTGATTTTTATATCACTTCAAAGGGCATTTATTTTAAGTTCAAAGGCAGCTTTACTTTTGGTTTAAGTTCAGTTTGCAAAATAAACTTCTTATTAAAGTGATTAATATGCAGTTGGATGAATTTTATAAAACAACAATAATAACATTGAGAAACATAATAAATTGTCCTTGCCTAGATAGAAATAAAATTATTCCACATTTGTACATAGTAAGATGGGACGTCTATGCTTTACTCCAATTTAATTTGAATGAATACTTGTGCTCAGCAGGATCACTATTTGAATCTATGGAGTTCAAGTCTGATAGAACTTGCATTGGTGCTTAGTGATTGTGAAGTTAAATTGGAAAATATCTTGAGAGGCAGAAAGCTTATTCATACCTCCTTATTAAATTTGCATCATCATTTTCTTCCTAAACTTTATGTCTGAGTGCAGTGTTTTGAGAAGACTAAGTTTGGGCCAATAGACTTCTAGTAACACTAGCTTAGTGTTACGGTTTGAGGATCCAACACTCATGTTAATTTCATATTAAATTCTTTCATCCATAGATATTTATCACTTCTGGAACTATAAAACATGCTCCCTGTCTTTCCAGATCTTATGTTCTTACCACCATCATCATTACTCTCTACCCCCTGGTTTAGTGCCCCAAGAATCTAATAAACCTGTACTGTGAATTCACAGTATCTCAGTGTCCTTGGAACAATCAAATTCCCTTTGTCCAGCTCCCCACACTCCCAAGGAGAGCAGAGAAGGATCCTTCAGGGTGGCTCAGGCAAGAGCAGTAGCAGTATAGTCTAAGATCTGCTTTTCCTACCCACACTAAAGGAACTTCCAAACTTTTCCTGGATTCTCAGAGTATTGCCAAGTCAGCCAGAATCCAGTTGACTCAGTCACACAAGACATAGAATAAGAGGCTGTGACATTCCCTGGGGTCCACTCAATTTCTAGGGGACTTTTGTAATAGAAATACTGTTTAAGATGCTACATGACTCCTAGAAAGACAAGATATATTCTGAAAAAGTTGCTAGATGTTTCTTTTTTTCTATCTGCTTATATGTGGCATCTTGTAATTTGAGTCTTGGCTGCCTATGTCCAGAGTGACCGGACATTAGCAGAAACTATAAAATATTGGCTCCTCTGTTTGTAACTTTTGTTTGTTTTCTTAGAATGGGTGGACCTATTGCTTTGTTCAGAGCAAATCCCGGCTTTAAAGGAAACAATCAAACTACTATTTCCAAAGCTAAGTTTGGCACAGGAATCATTTTATTGGACAAGGCACTACGTTCCCAGTTTTAGTTGTAACTCGGTCACTGATCCTCTGCATAATAAAATGGCGCAAAGGTGAAACAACAGAAAATAGTGCTGCAAACAAAACCGGTTCTGTCTTTCCTACAGCCCTTCTCTGGGATCTCATACAAACAGCTCCATTTCAATCTTCCCCTTATAAAATGGGAACGATCATTCATGTTTACCACAGAAGGTACTTCTAAGAAAGGTTTTAGAAATTCCAAATTAAAAAACCTCGACAATCTGCCGATTTTACCCAGACCCAATTGTGCATCGACCTAGAAATAGTTCTAAAGAAGTAGCTTAATGTGCGGATCTGATTGCTCCAGGTTCATCCCCAACCTGCCCTGCTTTGTATTACACAGGAGGGCAGGCTTTTGCAGGCTCCATCTCCCTTGCTTCTGAATGAACGAGGGAGGCTAAAGGGTAAGAGGAAGGAAGGAGCCACCGTATTTAGCTATTGTGTTCTGCCTCAGGCAGCAACTTTCTTCAGCTGCGGTTCTAGCTTCTGTGAGGTGACCCCACTCCCCAAGCCCCAGTCACTGCCTCCTGTCTTGGCCTTCTAGGCGAGGGGGGTGGTAGGGCAGTGGCTTCCTGCTTTTGTGTGTCTTGTTCTGCCTCACTGTCTCCAGTTTGCAGGTTAGCTCTTCTCTCACTTATGTTACCAATTTCTTATGTTTCAAATACTTTTAATGGCTTGCTTACTGGATTAAACTCTTAAGTCACATATCTGTAATATTAACAATAATAATCTTGCCTTACATGGTTTGGCTCAGTGGCTAGAGTGTTGGCCTGTGGACTGAAGGGTCCCAGGTTGCGGGCTTGGTCCCCAGTGGGGGTATGTAGAAGGCAGCTGATCAATGGTTCTCTCTCATCATTGATGTTTCTCTCTCTCTCCCTCTCCCTTCTTCTCTGAAATCATCATCATCATCATCATCATCATCACCTTACCTTATCCTTCTTCAGAGAAGATAAGAAAGGAGACAAGATGTGAGGAAAGAAGGAAGAGCCTTCAGTATATTTTTCCTTCTCTTAACACTTCCCCCTTGTTCTGTTTCTACTTAAAACCACAGGGTGGCCTGTAAGTAGTGTCTTCTCAGGACTGAGACCAGGACTGAGATGTAAACAGGCTGGGGTTGGGGCGGAATGGGAAGGGGTACTAGCATACCTTGTAGAAGGATCCCAGGGGAACCCAGGCTACTCTGGAACTGGGAACCCTTTGACTTCCAACTGGATTCAGGCTCCTCTTGAATGGCCCCATACTTCCATCCTCTCATTTATTTTCCATCCCACTGCCCACTAACTTCTCCAAACTCTTCACGGCCCTTGCTATGTGTTTTTGAATAAAGTTTTAATTTTATAATAGTTTAGATTTACAGAAAAATTGCAAAGGATAGAGTCCCATGTTCCCCACACCCAGCTTCCCCTATTCTTTGCCTGTTACGTTACAGTGGTACGTTTGTCCTAATTAATGAATAGATATTGATAGGCTATTGTTAACTGAAGTTTATACTTTATTCAAATTTCCCAAGTTTTCTCATCATTTCCCTTTGCTGTTCCAATATCCTATCTAGGATCCCATATTACATTTAGTCACGTCTCTTCCTTAGATTTCTTTTGGCGGTGACAGTTTCTCAGACTTTCCTTCTTTTATTTTATTTTTGACGATCTTAACAGTTTTGAAGAGTACTGATGAGGCACTTTGTAGTACATCCCTCAGTTGGGGTTAGTCTGATGTTTTCTCATGATTAGACCAAGGTTATGTGTTTTTAGGAGGGAGACCACAGAGGTAAATTTTTATTACTTTATATCAAGGGTATATACTATCGACATGACTTATCACTATTGACAGCCTTCATCACTTGGCTGACAGTGTTCGCCAGATTTCTCTACTGCAAAGTTCATCTCTTTCCTCATTTCCTTACCGTATTCTCTGGAAGTAAGTCACTATGTATAGACCACATCGAAGTAGTGGGAGGTTATCCTTCGGGAGGGTGGAATATTTATATAAATTATTGGAAAGTCTCTAGTCAGGAGGTCTGTCTATTCATCTGTATGTATTTAATCCCTTATTTACATTAGTATGGACTCATGGGTATTTATTTATTTTTGGGGTTTATAATTCAATACTATCTTTTATTGCTCAGATTGTTTCAGCTTTGCCCCTTGGAGACTCCTTCAGTTGGCCCCTATGGCTTATTGGCATACACAATCATTGTGATTTTTTTAGTATTTCCTTACTTTCTGGCATTACAAGATACTCCAGACTCATCTTGTATATTTCCTGAACCAGTCCTAGAACCAGCCATTTCTCCAAGGAGCCCTGGCTCCTTTTATTGGAGGACAGTATCAGAAACTAAGTTCTGAGATCTACATGTGCCCATTGTCCCCACTTCCCTTAATTCTGTCCATTAGCATAAGTTAACCAGTGATTCTTCAATACAAGTCTCCAAGTTCCTTTTGCTTTCTTTATTCCTGAAGATAATTTGCATGGCAGTAAAGCTCACTATAAAAAAAAATTAAAAAGCAGAAAAAAATAGGTGTTCAGGTCTAAAATTAGGTGTTGGATCACTTCTGGGAACAATTGTATATTAGGAGATTAGACTGAGTGACCTCAAAAATCATGCCCAATACCAAGGTTCTATGATATCTTATTCTAATGGCTTGATATAGGATGATGTTCCATTTGTTTTCCAGGTAGCCCGAGATAAGTGAGATGGGAATGTGCATGGGGATAGGAGTATGCTAGTTTGGCTGGAGTAGAATGTTTTCATAGCAAGTGCTGAGAGATATGGTTGGAAAAGAGGACTGGGACTATGTGTGTGTGGGGGGGGGGGGAGGGGGGGAAGGGGCTGGCCTTGAATACCAGGTTACATTCTAAAGCTGTGGTAGCCATTTCATTTAAGAAACCAGGTTTCTATGCCCAATGTTTTGTAATATATATAAGAGAACTATTGCCCTGGTGGGCATGGACCAGTGGTTAGAGCATTGGTGGTCTCACCAGAGAGTGATGGGTCTAATTCCCCGTCAAGAGCACATACCTGGATTGCAGGTTCAAGGGTGCATGTGGGAGTCAGCCAGTTGATGTGTCTCTCTCACATTGTTTTTTCTCTCTTTCTCTCTCCTCACCTCCCCCACTCCCTTCCACTCTCTCTAAAAATCAATGGGAAAAATATCCTCACTACTTCGGTGAAGATTATAAAGAAAAGAGAACTATTATTCAGTATGAGGCTGGCCATGCAGGAGCAGGGAAATATTAATGATTTACTATGCAGGTTTTTGACTCCAGTAGGGGTCATGGCTGGGAGTGCCAATTCCCTTTCTGTTCCTTAGTACATATTAATCATTCTCTGTATTACCTAGTGACATAGATATTCAAATGAATAATAGGAGCATTTTAAGTACACTATATGGAATTAAGTCTGAAGTGGACTGTACAGACTCATTTTCCTTCATAACATTTTGTTTCTATTAGATTTCAAGCACTGCTAGGAAACCCTAGAGGAAATAGGAAAATTGTATATGTAACCCAATTGTCTCACTGGATGATTGTACATGTATATGTAATCTCATTGTCTGAAACTAGAAGATTATAGGGGAGTGAGAACAATTTTGAAGCCTGGGGCAGGAAATATTAATAGGTCTTGGTCTTTAAACAGGCATAATAAATATTGTCCTGCTTACCTTTTCCTTCTGAGTTTGTTACTTATTAATTCCCCTATCACCCTGTACCCTGAACTTTAACATTGCATATAATATATTTTTTTCATTTTCACATATATATTTTCTCCTTATGATTCATCCTTCTGTATCTGAGTTTGGATTAGGTGGTTAACCTATTTAATAGGGTGATCACTCTGTGACAGCATAATAATTCATACAGAGGCAGTTTACCTTGCCCTAACCCTCCACGGAATTGATAACCTTGAAGAGGAAACACTAATTCTCACTTTTTAAAGTTTTAAGTATTTTATTATCTGATCTCCCCTTCCTTTTCTTAACTCTGTAGTTAACTGTTTTCATCTAAACTTTGACCTGAGTATTTATATTGATCATCTGCAAGGGATAGTGGTTACAACTCAGAGTTCATTATTTTCACTAAGAAGATCAAGTCTTAGGTCTTTGATCCACTCTATAAGTCTTGCTTATTGAGATGTGGGTCCTGAGATGGTCTCTTCAACACCATTTAGAGGATTAAAACATTTTAGTGGGTTAGCATCATTTTTCAAATATTTTAGGAGCGTTGTCCAGTAGGGTTTTTAATAAGCAAAACATAACACCTCCTTTTGCATCTGTTGTATCTCACACAAAAACAAATTGGATTAAAATTAAGAGAGAGAGGAGAAACCAAGATGGCGGCATAGGTAAACACCTAAACTGCTGCCTCGCACAATATCAAAACTACAACTAAAAGACAAAACGGACACCATCCAGAACCACAGGAAAGCTGGCTGAGTGGAAATTCTACAACTAGAAGAAAAGAGGAAAGCACATTGAGACTCAGAGGAGCTGCAAAAGGCTGAGGTACGGAGACTCGCACATGGAGAGGATGGGTGGCAGAGTGTGTGGCTGGCTTTCTAAAGCGGGAGGCAGATAGAAGCTCCTGACTGCACTGAACTCCAGTCCTGGGCGAGACCCTGGGAAACCAGACTCATTCAGGGGGAATCTGGACTGTTAGGAAAAGAAAAAGCACACTGTGGAGGGCAGAGATCCAGAGGTGCGTGCATGCAGAGAGGACTGACTGCTAAATGCAAGGGTGGCTGAGTGCAGAGCTGGCTTTCTAAAGCGGGAGGGAGACGGAGGCCCCTGACTGCACTGAACTCCAGTTCCGGGCAAGTTTCTGGAAACCCCAACTCATTCGGGGAGAAACTGGACTGTCTGGCAGCGGGCGAACCTTGAGGGCAGCTTTCTCTCAGAGGTGCTTGCAGTGATTACCAAGGGACACTGAAACCCAGGGGCCTCATAGGGCAGGGCTGAAGGGAAACCAAGGATGTCTGCTCCGCCCTGAAACTCAGCCCCATCCAAGCTGAGCACAGAGGCTTTTGCAGTTTTGCAAGTCTTGTCTCATAAGAGTGTCTCCAGCACAGAAGTTCTCCCAGCGTGGACACAGCTGATCCTCACAGCCAGTTGGCCTGGAGGTCAATTCCTCCCAAACAACAATCAAGACTTAACTACAACCAGGCTGAGCACACAGTCCACAAAGGGGTGTACCAAGAGTATCCACCTCAGGTAACTGGGGAGGCTGAGCCACTGGGCCCTATAGGACACCTACCACACAAAGCTACTCGACCAACTCAGAGAAGCAGCGAAAATGCGGAGACAAAGAAACAGATCACAAACTAAAGAATGGAGGAAAACAAACGACTGGATATAGAGTTCAAAACTACGGTTATAAGGTTTTTCAAGAATTTCCTAGAAAAGGCCGATAAATTTAGCGAGACCCTCGAGGATATGAAAAAGGACCAACTAGAAATTAAACATACACTGACTGAAATAAAAAATATTATACAGAGACCTAACAGCAGACTAGAGGATTGCAAGAATCAAGTCAAAGAATTGAAATACAAAGAAGCAAAAAACACTCAGCCAGAAAAGCAAAAAGAAAAAAGAATCCAAAAAGTTGAAGATAGTATAAGGAGCCTCTGGGACAACCTCAAGTGTACCAACATCCGAATTATGGAGGTGCCAGAAGAAGAGAGAGAGCAAGATACTGAAAACCTATTTGAAGAAATAATAACTGAAAACTTCCCCCACCTGGTGAAAGAAATAGACCTACAAGGCCAGGAAACACAGAGAACCCCAAACAAAAGGAATCCAAAGAGGACCACACCAAGACACATCATAATTAAAATGCCAAGAGCAAAAGACAAAGAGAGAATATTAAAAGCAGCAAGAGAAAAACAGTTAGTTACCTACAAGGGAGCACCCATATGATTGTCAGCTGATTTCTCAACAGAAACTATGCAGGCCAGACGGGAGTGGCAAGAAATTTTCAAAGTGATGAATAGCAAGAACCTACAACCAAGATTACGCTACCCAGCAAAGCTATCATTCAGAATTGAAGGGCAGATAAAGAGCTTCACAGATACAAAAAAGCTAAAGGAGTTCATCACCACCAAACCAGTATTATATGAAATGCTGAAAGGTATTCTTTAAGAAGAGGAAGAAGAAGAAAATGGTAAAGATAAAAATTATGAACAACAAATACATGTCTATCAACAAGTGAATCTAAACATCAAGTGAATAAAAAATCTGATGAACAGAATAAACTGGTGAATATAATAGAATTAGGGGCATAGAAAGGGAGTGGACTGACAATTCTCGGAGGGGGAAGGGGTGTGGGGGGTGCGGGAAGAAACTGGACAAAAATCGTACACCTATGGATGAGGACAGTGTGGGGGAGGTAAGGGCAGAGGGTGTGATGGGAACCAGGTGGAGGGGAGCTATGGGGGGAGAAAGAGGAACAATTGTAATAATCTGAACAATAAAGATTTATTAAATTTAAAAAAATTAAGAGAGAGAGAAATAATTCCCTGGAGGCAAACCAGAGCCCCAAAGGACTTGGCTGACAGGATACCAGGGATGCAGAGGATACTTCTGAGAGAAGAAAAAGGGATTGTGAAAGAGGGAGAGTGATGGAGAATTCTGACTTGAGGTTGCCTCTTTTACCTTTTGCTGGAAAATGTCACAAGTTTTTAAAAAAATGGAAGTGGATAGTAAGGCCAAAACACTTTTTGGCATTCAAAATGGTGAGGGGTGAAGGAAAACGAAAGTTCATCAAGCCTACTAATGAATTTAAGTTGTGTTAGGTCAGGACAAAGACAAGACTCCCTAAGGTAAACTACCCATTATTTCGTGTTTTTATATAGATGCATATTTTCAGCAGTTTTTCTTCAAAAATTATGACTACCCCCCCCTTTTTTTTTTTTACAGATGGGGAATAGGTGCCATTAACTTTTTACAGGTCAGTGGGAGAATACGGGACAGAAAGACTGATTTTTAAGTTCGCCTGCAAGGACCAAATTTTCCTTCAAATGATGGTTTCCCTTGGTCATTTTCATTATTGTTTCTACTGGCTCACCTAACTATTGGGAAGATGACATTTTAAGTGGCTGTGTGATATGGCTGGAAAGAACTAGGCATTTTCATCACTTCCCACTTCCCTAAGCATCACAATGTAAGTCTTTGCCAAATGCTAGTGGAAAGAAAGGAGCCATGCGGACATTCTCCGGCTGGCCATGGACAATGCTGACAGCACACATCAGCCACTCAGCACTTTTCCAAGTAGCAGCTAATGCCCGGCTACTCAACTTTAACCTGGGAGAAGAAGGTCAACTTAGGAAAGAAAAGCGTGTCAGAGATTGTGCTGGTGGTCTGCTGGGGAGGATCACAGTCTGCTGAGGATGGTAGTCTTCTAGGATTCCCTTCAGCTCACTGTCAGCACCCTCTTTGGGGGTAGTAATGCAAGTGCTTATTTGAGAGGGAATGAACTATATGTAGATTCATCATTGCCAGCCAAGGGAAAGAAAATAGTTTTTATCTCAGAGAATTGGAGGAAATCATAATAATTAACAGTTTTGAGCATTT
Source organism: Corynorhinus townsendii (assembly GCA_026230045.1). Lineage (NCBI taxonomy): Eukaryota > Metazoa > Chordata > Mammalia > Chiroptera > Vespertilionidae > Corynorhinus > Corynorhinus townsendii. Next base: position 175,629,805 of record JAPDVU010000004.1, on the reverse strand, counting down.
ACTAAGTGTTAGACACTATGCTTAGTGTCTTACATAAATTGTTTCATTTAATCCTTAAAATAATCAGAGCTGCACCTCATTTTTCTCCTAAGATTAACTTCTTCCTTTAGTAGACATTGTGATTAAAACACCAGTTATTTAAAATTACATCCTGTCTCTGACCTAGACTTTATAATAATTGCACTATATTATGATATAGTCGGTCTCTGACCTGAGTTTCATTTAAGCCCAAATATGCCTTCTTTTTCTGTACAGCTCCTCTTATCTTATTGTTTTGTTTTACCATGAATTATGGAGATTGAAGATGCCCATTTCAGTCTCTGCCCCTTGCACACTAAAACCATGTGTATGTGATTGATAGAGCTCTACAGCTACATGTAGAGGAGACCCTAGCTTCCATAGCCTCTTCGTTAGTCCAGACACCCCTAGCCAAGTGTAGTAGGCTAAGTAATCATCCCCCTGTATGTCCATGGCCTAATCCCAGAAACCTATGACTGTGACCTTGTATGACAAAAGAGACTTTGTAGATGTGATAAAATTAAGGATTTTGATATGAGAAGATTTTCCTGGATGGTAAGTGTGGGCCTCAGGTAACTGCGATGGTCCTTAAGAGGAATGCAGGAGAGACAGAGACCACCAGGTGATAACAACAAAAGCAGAAGTTGGAGGGATGTGTTTTGAAGATGGAGGAAGGTGCCAAAAGTCAGGGAATATAGGTGGCCACTCGAAGCTGAAAAATCAAGGAAATGGAGTCCCCTCAGAGCCTCCAGAAGAACCAGCCCCGAGGACACCTTGCTTTGGCTCAGTGAAACTGAGTTATGATTTATGAGCTCCAGACCTATAAGAGAATGAATTTATGTTGTTCTAAGCCATTACATTTGTGACAATTTGGTACAGCACTAATAGGAAGCTAATGCACCTAGTTAGTGTAAAATTTAAGTCTTGTGAGACAACAATTATATGGAGCAACCTGCAGAAACGGTTGTGCACACAGGTTAAAGCACAGGGTGTGTAATTCTGAGTTCTCAAGCTTAGATGTCGCTGGGTAGCACCCCACCATAGGACCCCTTGTCCTTGTCCTACCTTACCACTGCTAGCACTTCCCAATCCCCATAGACACACACACACACACACACACACACACACACACAGGAACAACTAGCTTCGCTCTGGGTGACTAGTTAATCTTCATCCTCAAAACAAGAATCATTGTACATTGTTTTCAAGGGAGGTGTCAGGGAGAAAAATATCTTTGATTTAATCTCAATAGCTCTTAGAGTTAATGTTATCTTTACTTGGGTGTGCTGAGGGATTCATTCAAAGAGAGAGCTGGGCTGCCAAGGGTAAGAGGAAAGGAAGATCTATTTGTTTTGCCCTGTGTTATCTTAGGATAGTAAACATAATTAATTTACCCTTTGGTGCCTTTTTATGAGGGAAACTTCAGAGCGCTTAATATTAAATGCTATTTGGAATCTCTGCAAAGAGGAGCAGAATAAAAGAATCCTAGGCATTGTGGTACAAGGAGAGTGATAATCTCAATTAGAAGCGGCATCTTAAGAACTACATTAAAATGATAGAGGAAAAAGGAGAATTTTAACGGAGCATCAACTACCAAATTTTAAGGAGCATTTTATTACAAACAGCATCTCTCATACTGGTAGGCAGTTAGAAAATAGAATATTCTGATTATTCAAATATTCATAAATTGAGAGTAGCTCTATATCAACAACTGATTTTCAAAGAATATAATAGATTACAATTCAGTTAATGCTGAAGCTAAATTGCATATAATTTATTCAAACTCCAGTGATTCAGATTATATGTATTTATTGATTTGAGAGAGGGGAAGAGAGAGAGAGAGAGAGAAAGAGAAACATCCATGATGAGAGAGAAGGATCGATCAGCTGCCTCCTGCACACTCCCTACTGGAGATTGAGCCGGCAAACAACCTGAGCATGTGACCTGATTGGGAATCGAACTGTGACCTCCTGGTTCTTAGGTCGATGCTCAACCACTGAGCCAAGCTGGCTGGGTATGATTCAGATTTTATGCAGGATTATGTCATCTACCTAAAATATCACTAATATGTAAATGGTACAGAGAAAAAGGTCTTTCTTTACATTTCTGCTCATGACCACCACCAGTGGCAAATTTAAGAGCCTTATTGGCTCCAAAGAATCCAAAATGTTGAAAAATATTTCCTTATCATCACTGTAGTTACCAACTTAAATTGGTATAGTTACCTTTCCTTAGAGAAGAGTATCTGAGCATTATAGCAAATTCCAAAAGAAAGAGCAATTGGAGTAAAATTATTAGCCTCTTCAGAGTCTGTGCATGACTTTTCCCTAAGCGTCCATCCTTCACAGAGGGGTAAAATAGCGAAGTTGAGCTAAGGAAATACTCTTGTAAATTTTCAATAGCATCTTAATTTGAAATTGCAGTGTAAGAAGACTAATATTCACACTGCTTTTAAGAAATGTTCTGTGCCTACACATACTCAATTAAAACGCCTGTATTTAGGCCAAAGCACTTCGTTGTGGTTAATATTCCTGGAAGTTCTCTCATTCCCCTGACTAGCATTTCCAGGAAGAATGTTATTGCTCTGGCCAATCAGAGAAAAACAAATGGAAATGGCAAAGTATTTCTACTAATTGCAATAAACAGTTAAAGAAAACACAAGGAAAGTAAATGACAAATGTTTACGCTGAACGTGAGCTAGTAAATGAGTTCCTGTTGTTATCCCTCCTAAAAGCACAATTTAGTATCGTTCAGTCACCAATCATTTAGTCATTGAAAATCTGTAGGCAAGAAATTGCACCGATTCAACGTCTTCAGGAAATATAAAATGGGAAATGTTGGAATAAGCAGTATATATTATATGTGGGAAATATTAGAAAGTAAACTATACAGGCAAAATTCTCTGTCACTGTTTGTTTCCTTTGGAGTGGAAGTAAGTATTTCTGAGTATACTATTCTAAACAAAACAAGACTTGCATTTTTAAAAGTCATCTTTATGGTTTTCTTCTTTGATAATATTATTTTTAAAAATAACTTGATCTGGAGATTAAAAAATGTCAGAGTCATCATTATCATTGAATACTTCTGTGAAAATCCTGCCAGTTCTGAAGCTTGTCTGTTGCAGAGAATGTCATCCATATCTACTGGGATCATTATTGGGGGTTTGACTATAAATGAACTCCAACATCAAATTTATTAAAAGGTCTGAATATTTTTAAAAAATATATTTTCATTGATTTTAGAGAGAGGAAGGGAGAAGGAGAGAGAGAGAGAGAGAGAGAGAGAGAGAGAGAGAGAGAGAGAGAGAGAGAAATAGGTTGCCTCCCCTGATCTGAGGATCTGAATGGCAACCTGATGTACCCTGAGATTCTGGTGACTATTTGGTGCACAGAACACACTCAACCAATTGAGCCACACTGGCCAGGGCAAAAGTCCGAGTATTTTTGAGAGGTGTTCATATAACAGTCCTTCATAATAATTCTAATATTTTATTATACAAATGTGGTTTAAAAAATAATTATTTAGAAAAGTGCCTGTTAAAATGGATTTTGTTTCTTTTTGTAAATAATTAATTCAATTTTATTGAAAGACAATAATATATAAAATAATATATAATAAATGTATACACTATATATTTGAGCTTGTGTTCTCAAATGCTGAAATAGTAGGTCTCTTTATTGAGTTCATTTAGCATTGTTTTTTCAGACGATATCATTGTAATTAAGCTATTCTGTAATAAGACAGGCAGATTTAAAATTATAATTTATATCTGTGTTCTTCAGCTTATTGCTAATTTTAGGGATAAATACATAGTAGTCTAATTTTACATGTTATTTTTCAACAGTATTGGAATGATCAAAGTAACAGTTGTTACTGAAAATTTCTTTAGGAACTTGAGTAATTTAAAATAATGTACCTAAAGCACCAGCTTTCCCACTTAGTTTGGCCTCAGCTATGACTCAGGCAGACTCTACGTCTGTTTTTCAAAGAGAGAAAACAAGTTGGTGTTTTCATATGCCCTTATAGCTTTTACTAACACTTATACTTATATTTCAAGTAAGCTAAAGAGGAAAAATATTGTTCATGTTCTCCGTTGAGTTTTAAGAAAACTTAAAATTAACATCATGTTTTTCTCCTCCTGTTAAAACAAACCTCTGAGATTTCACCCTCGGGCTTTGACAGTTAACAATTAACAAGAGTTTGAAGAATGCTCTTACCACCATTTTCCCTGGAGAACTTTGTAAGCTTTGCATGTAAATGCAAACAAAAATTTTAAGGCTTTTGATCTTGGAATTTGATGAAATCTCCAAATCTCCAGAGCAAATTTAAGGATTACAGGCTACAACAAGTACACATATGAAAGCGTGACAAATTAACGGTAAATATGTAGTATTGATCCTAAACAGAAATATGATGGATTTATTTCTTATGATGACATTCTAGTCTGAGTCACTAAAAAAATAAATGTCACTGGGATGGGTGGGAGTGGGAGGAAGATGGCAAAAGTCTGTCTATTGACCGTATTTATATTCATTGATATGCAAAAGAAAGAACACGGCTCACTCAAAGGCTTCATTTGCTTTCATCCTTTTTCTTTCTTTTCTTTTTTTTTCCAGACTTGTTCTAAACAGGGTGAAATTCAATTTTGATCAGACCTGAGTCACCAGGGAGTTGATATCCCAAAGGTCTTTTTGTTTCCCTTGTGTCAAGATCTGAGTGAGCTGGTATTTAGCTGTGGGAGCATAGGAAGCCTCTTGCTAAGCAAGACAATACCAGGGCTTGTGGAATTACCATAGCTCTACATAGTAATTGTCATTCTGAGAGGTGATCTATGCATTCCCTCTCCCACTTGGTAGCAGTGGTAGCAAGTTGACCTGGTCATCCAGGTTCAAGTGTCATTGATTGGCTGATGATGGACAAGGCAAGACATGAATCTACTTGACATTTCACTCAACAGGCATCTTAGATGTGTTATCTAAATCAGTCTTTCTTTTTCCTTTACTTTGCTCACAGTTTAGTAACAGTTGCACTCAGGGACATATCACCTTGTTTGTATCTGCTAGTGACTCTAGAAGGGAAAAAAGGTCTCCCACAATCTCATGTAGATATTTCACATTCCACGCCTGTTGAAGTTGATTGAACCATAGCAGGTACTAAAATGATAAAAACGGATGCAGTTGTCTCTAAAGAAGAACAGAAAATGAACCTGGTCCTGTTTCTTTCATATTATTGTGCTTTTTTCCCCTTGTATGCTTTAAATACTGAAGAAATGAAACTGAGTGAAGTGAGAGTTCCTATTTGGAGTTCTCCGTGGAATTTACACAAATCCAAATTTGTGGAACTTGAGAAATTTCTTTAATTTCAATATGAAAACCTTGTGAAAAGGACATATTTTGTTTATATGCCAGATGCATACTTTTGTTGGCTTCTATACGCTTTGATGTCTAAACTGAAGTGAAGACTTGCCCAGGCTCAGTGGTAGATAATAAAAATGACAAAAAAATGTGGAAAATGAGATTTATATGGAAATGATAAGGGAAGTGAGGATATTTGGAAAGAGGCCAAAAGCATAAACAGGGAAATTCTCAGCGAGATGGTAATCACACTCTTTGGCTTGGACCTAAAGGAAATATCTATAGAAATGGAGGGACTTTGATCTCAAGTTCTGTACCCACTCTTCTGGGTGATGTGATTAATAGCACTTACAGAGCAAACTAGATAGAATTCACATATTTTGAAAATTTTCCCACCTACACATATATCTTCAATTTTCAAAAATGTACAGAAAGTTTTGCTATGTTGATTTATATTGTAAATAGATTTGAAGAGAACATTTCTTGTAAATTGTAAAAGAATATCATCCACAGAATTCTACAGGGTATAATTCCACATGATTGGAGGAAGGTCATAAGACAAAAAACTTTCAGCATGGAAGTTCTCAGTTCAGAGTTTTGTCTTTGTGTTTTCACTCCTTACCAGAGGGTATTTTTTCCGTTGATTTTTCAGACAGAGTGGAAGGGAGGGAAGAGGGGGAGGAAAACATCAATGTGAGAGAGAAATATCCATTATTTGCCTTCCACATGGGGATTGAACCCAACACCCTTTGGTCTTCAGGCCGACGCTCTAACCACTGCCCTATAAAACTGGCCAGGGCAATTCAGAGCTGTTTTTGGTTTAATTTTACTTTTAACCTTGGCTAAGACCATAGTTCAAAACTTTCATCTTAAATAGGCATTCCCAACAATTCTACCTATGTAATATGAAAACTTTTAGAGAATCAATTGTAAATATTGAAATTAGAGAATAGAGGTAAACCAATACCTAAGTTAGCATTCAAACTGAACACATACCAATTTATGACTAAATAATGAACCTCAGGTTAATGCTTTGTATATAGAATGAGGCTTACTATTTAAATGTCACCCTTAGGATTTAGGCCAGATATAGCCTTACTTCATGCATTCCAGTTATTTACTGGGACTAGGGAAGAACTTCTTATGAGGGAAGGAACTTCTCAGGCTAGCTTCAGAACAGTCAGAACTGGAGTCACTTGGAAGTTTGAGGCCCTTTGCTTCCTATTGTAGAGACGAGAACATCTAGATTCCTAGGAAATACTCAGGCCACAACCCGGGAATTACAAATATAATCAGGCAGGGGAACAGAATGAAAGAACCACTCACCTACAAGTCTTCATTTTTAGCATATAGAAGATCTCTGGTAATCCAATAAGCTCAGTGAATATACAGCAAATGGATAGAAATAGAAACAAAGTTAGGTTACTAATCCTATATAATAAGAGAGGAATATGCTAATTATCTGTTACACCCTGAGGCATAACGAACTATCGGGTAACGACTGGATCACAGATTTGCAGGAGGATGGGGCAGCCAACTACAAGCAGGCAATGGAAACACAGGAGGGGGCAGGGCAGCAAGTTATGGAGGTGGGAGGGGGGCCGGGGGAGCTACAGGAGGACAAGGCAGTGGGCGGAGAGCTACAGGAGGGCGGCAGCGACCTACTGGCGCACGGATTTGTGCGCAGGGCTACTAGTTATTTATAAGTAATGGTTTTGGAGCAATATCCTATTGTGGTTGATCATATTATTTCCCCAGTAACTTATGAGAGAACATCTTTCTGTAAGCAGAAAAGCTATATGCCAGATCCTAGTTTAAAACACACTGTATGTTTCCAACAGCTCTTGTTCTTCTCCCTCTGCCATGAGAATGAGATGACCCCAGGCATGCAGCAGATAGGGGCCATGGCCTCAACCTGGGCCTTGGGATGAAGATTATTGGAGCAAAACCACAACCAGTCAGCAGCTCATATAAAAAGTAAGCAAGAAGCCATCTTTTTTTCTTTCTTTTAAGTCCTAAGATTTTTTTTAGAGTTGTTTTTGCTGAATAATATGGTAAAAGCTGATTGATATACTTATAAAAAAGAATGTTTAAGTAAAATTCCTCTGTAATCTTCAGTACTCTTTCATCCATACATTTCATAGAGTACCTTCTATGTTCCAGGAACTTGCTAGGTCCTGGAAATACAATATATCTCATAAAGCTTCCATTGCTAAAGCTTTCAGGGGAGGAGAGAGACAGGAGATTAGAGAGCAAGGGCGCAATTAGAATAATTACGGCTGTAATAGTTGCATGAAGGAGATAAGCAGAGTGCTATGATGGATAATAACTAGAGATGGGGGTTCAGGGATTCATCTTCATAAGGGATGGGAAGGCTAGATATCTTTGAGAAGGTGACATTTAAACAATGACCCAAAGAACAAGAAGCTGGCTCATTGAAGAATGTTCTGGGTCAGGGAACAACAAATGCAAAGGCTCCATGTCTTTCTTCAGCTCCCAGGTCCACCAGTGTCTAAAAGATACTAATGCTATTCTGAGAGATTGTAATCACCTCAGGGATTGCACTTCCTTAGGAAGAGCAGACTCTAAGAAGCATCTTCTCATCGGGTTATAGCATCCTGGGTATAGGAATATAAAAGGGATAATGGTGGCATGTGTACAAACCAGACTAAAAAGCAGTTTTACTTTCTTTTTCTGAGCAATAATTCCTCAACTAGCCTACCTGCTAGCCATTTCTTAGTTAGTTAGAGCATTTTGTCCTACCAAGAATACTCTGGACAGAGAAACCAAGATGGCGGCATAGGTAAGCACCTAAACCACTGCCTCGCACAACAATTTCAAAACTACAACTAAGAGACAGAACGGACACCATCCAGAACCACAAGAAAGCTGGCTGAGTGGAAATTCTACAACTAGAAGGAAAGAGAAAAGCTCACGGAGAACTGGAGGAACAGCAAAGGGTTGAGGTGTGCGCGCAGAGAGGAAGGGTGGCTGAGAGCCTGGCTGACTTTCTCTGGCAAGAGGGGGAAGTAAGCCCCCAACTGCACTGAACCCCAGTTCCAGACGAAACCCCGTGGACCCAGGCTCATACAGGGGGAATCTGGACTGTCAGGTAGAGAGAAAGGCACTCGGAAACTCAGAGACCCGACCCAGGGGAGAGCCGGGGGAGCCCCGGCGGGCAGGGGTCTGGGAGCACATGCGCGCTCATGTGCGAGTGTGCACAAAGACTGCAGAGGTTGCCACAGGCTTTCCCTAGCAGAAGGGAGTCAGAAGCTCCTGACTGCACTGAACCCCAACCCCAGTTCTGACTGCACTGAACCCCAGTTCCAGGTGAGCCCCTGGGGACCCACGCTCTTGTGGGGGTGGGGGGAATCTGGACTCTCAGGCGGAGGCTCGGGAGCCGGGGAAGCCAGAGGTCTGGAGGCGCATGTGCGCGCGCAAGGGCAGGGCTGATGGGAAGCCAAGACTGTCTGTTCCACCCTGAGACTCCACCCCATCCAAGCTGAGCACAGAGGTTTTTGCAATTTGGCAAGTCTAATCCGAACTTCTCCCAGCGTAGACACAGCTAATCTTCACAGCCAATTGGCCTGGAGGTCAACTCCTCCCAGTGATACCAACAACAATCAAGACTTAACTACAACAAGGCTGTACACACAGTCCACAAAGGGGTGCACCAACAGTGTCCACCTCAGGTAACTGGGAGGCCGACCCACTGGGCCATATAGGAAACCTAGCACACAAAGCTACCCTACCAACTCAGGGAAGCAGTGAAAATGCGGCGACAAAGAAACAGATCACAAATGAAAGAAATGGAGGAAAACAAATGACTGGATATAGAATTCAAAACCACGGTTATAAGGCTTTTCAAGAGTATCCTAGAAAAGGCCGATAAATATAACGAGACCCTTGAAGATATGAAAAAGGACCAACTAGAAATTAAACATACACTGACTGAAATAAAAAATATTATACAGAGACCCAACAACAGACTAGAGGAATGCAAGAATCAAGTCAAAGAATTGAAATACAAAGAAGCAAAAAACACTCAACCGAAAAAACAAAAAGGAAAAAGAATCCAAAAAGTTGAAGATAGTGTAAGAAGCCTCTGGGACAACCTCAAGTGTACCAACATCCAAATTATGGAGGTGCCAGAAGAAGAGAGAGAGCAAGATACTGAAAACCTATTTGAAGAAATAATAACTGAAAACTTCCCCCACCTGGGAAAAAGACTTACAAGTCCAGGAAGCGCACAGAACCCCAAACAAAAGGAATCCAAAGAGGACCACACCAAGACACATCATAATTAAAATGCCAAGAGCAAAAGACAAAGAGAGAATATTAAAAGCAGCAAGAGAAAAACAGTTAATTACCTACAAGCGAGCACCCATACGATTCTCAGCTGATTTCTCAACAGAAACTATGCAGGCCAGACAGGAGTGGCAAGAAATATTCAAAGTGATGAATAGCAAGAACCTACAACCAAGATTACTCTACCCAGCAAAGTTATCATTCAGAATTGAAAGGCAGATAAAGAGCTTCACAGATAAGAAAAAGCTAAAGGAGTTCATCACTGCCAAACCAGTATTATATGAAATGCTGAAAGGTATTCTTTAAGAAGAGGAAGAAGAAGAAAAAGGTAAAGATAAAAATTATGAACAACAAATACATATCTATCAACAAGTGAACCTAAAAATCAAGTGAATTAAAAACCTGAGGAACAGAATAAACTGGTGAATATAATAGAATCAGGGGCATAGAAAGGGAGTGGACTGATAATTCTCAGGGGGAAAGGGGTATGGGGGTGAGGGAAGAGACTGGACAAAAATCTTACACCTATGGATGAGGACAGTGGGGGGGAGGTAAGAGCAGAAGGTGGGGTGGGAACTGAGTGGAGGGGAGCTATGGGGGGGGGGGAAGGAGAAACAATTGTAATAATCTGAATAAAGATTTATTAAATAAAAAATAAAATAAAATAAAAATTTAAAAAAAAGAATACTCTGGAGCAGGCCTCTAAGAATTCAAAATTGTATCAACGAAGCAATACTTAAAGAGTGTCAACTCTACCCAAATATCCCATTCCAGTGTGGACCTATACTTTCAGGGTCTGGCTCCAAACTGCTCTGAGAGGAACAGGCCACTATTTCACTGGTGTCCTCCTGGATATTAATGATTTAACCACGTCACAAATGCTTCCAATGGAACCATGTTCATCCTGTAGCTGGACCAAAGCTAGAGAGCCGCCTGGATATCTAACCTGATTTCCAAATTTTAGGTTCCTCTTAAGTTCATGCTGATACGGATCAATGGGGACATAAAGGATGCTCACAGCCACCTGTGCAGGCAGAGAGATCCACAGGAAAAGCAATTAAGTTCATTTCAGTTGACATGAAAAAAAAAAAGGCGACCTCCCCCCCCCCCTTTTCTCTACCCTAAGGCAAAAGGTGCAGGAAAACAATTCTTGACTTGGCGTTTTAAAACTCTAAATTCTGCATTTCTGTGATTCCTAAGTCGACAAGTACATTTAGAAATCAAAACTCAAAGCTGGGTTGGGAAGACAGCCAGTTCTTTGCCCATTGCACCTGGTCCCTTGAAAGATAATTTATATGTGAGGCAAAGAAGGCACTGGGAGTGTTCGCTCTAAAAGGAGAAAAATGCTTTTATCTTTTACAGACATACTCTATAGACAGCACAGGCAATTTATGGATATAATTCCCCAATTTGATGTAGTAGTTAAACTATTTTATCTGACTTTTGCAGTGATAGAAAACACACTCCTGTAGAGCTCCCATATAACAACAACATAAAGCAGAAGTAGAATATAGACAGATAAAATAGCATAATGCTCTCATGATGGCGATTTGAGAAGCAATTGCTACATTTCACTTGGAACAGGTAGAGTGCCTGCAGCCTTCTTAGAAACGCCATTCCAGTCTAATTAGGGTTGCAGGTAAATACTCCTAGCCATTCTGATTTTTCAACATTTTTTCTAAATGAATTCAAGGCACAATTTAAAATAGAGTTAGAATTAAACAAAATAGCAAAAAAATATTTTCTCTTTAGAAAGTGGATGTAAAAGGGAATAGTTTATAATCAATTTCCCTGGCTAAAATGCTAGTTGCCACAAACTGATCATCATTTGAGCCAAAAATATGAAAACTGAAAACCAAAGAATACCAATGTAAGTGTGTTAGGGAATAAAATCACAAATTAAGCGAACTTTAAATACGCAAATAAAATCCTATCTAATAAAAGAATAACATGCAAATTGACCATCACTCCAACACACAAGATGGCTGCCTCCATGTGGTCAAAGATGGCTGCCCTCATGTGGACACAGATGGCTGCCACAAGATGGCCGGCAGGGGAGGGCAGTTGGGGGTCATTGGGCCTGCAGGGGAGGGCAGTTGGGAGTCATTGGGCCTGCAGGGGAGGGCAGTTGGGGGGAACCAGGCCAGCAGGGGAGGGCAGTTAGGGGGAACCAGGCCAGCAGGGGAGAGCAGTTGGGAATACCAGGCTAGCAGGGGAGGGCAGTTGGAGGTGATCAGGCCGACATGGGAGGGCAGTTAGGGGTGACCAGGCTGCGGGGGAGGGCAGTTAGCAATCGGGCCAGCAGGGGAGCAGTTTGGCATCGATCAGGCTGGCAAAGGAGTGGTTAGGGGGTGACCAGGCAGGCAGGCGTGCAGTTGGGTGCCAGCAGTCCTGGATTATGAGAGGGATCACAGATTGGAGAGGGTGCAGGCTGGGCTAAGGGCTAGGCTAAGGGACACCCTCCCCCCTATGCACAAATTTCGTGCACTGGGCCCCTAGTCTATATCATAAAAGGCCTGTGGTTGTGGCACTGTAAAGGTGGAACAACCAAACAACCGGTCACCAGAAGGTGCATGGAGCACTTGTTGCGCGGGCCGGGACTTGCGGCTTGCGCCATGAGGCAAGGCTCCTGCAGGGCTGGCGGGGCTGGTGCAGCGGAGGTGGGGCCTGCAGCTCACACAGGGCGGGTCTGGGTCCTGCTGGTGTGGTGGGTCTGGGTCTCACGTGATTTTGTGCGCTGGGCCTCTAGTCCTCAAATAAAAGCCCTGTGTGCAATTCATACAAGTTCTAGGACATTTAAAAAATAGGCACCATGCCCTAGCCAATTTGGCTCAGTGGATAGAGCATTGGCCTGCGGACCAAAGGGTCCCGGGTTCGATTCCGCCTAAGGGCATGTACCTAGGTTGCAGGCTCCTCCCCGGCCCGGGCCATGGTCAGGGCTCATGCAGGAGGCAACCAATCGATGTGTTTCTCTCATATTGGTGTTTCTCTCTGTCTTTCCCTCTCTCTGAAAACCCATGAAAAAAAAAGGAATCCTCAGGTGAGGATTAAAAAATAAATAAAAATACGTGCCAGGTTTGAGTGAGCTGGGAAACAATATGGAAAAATATATTTGGGGTGCACTGAGTGTCTAATTGCTAGCAATATTTTTATTATTTTTTATAATTGTAATATTAATGTGTTTATCTTACATTTGTTTATATGTTTAAGCTAGAACCCAGAAGTACTTAGTATATGCCCTTCTTAGAAGACCTATTTAATAAGATACCTGATTCTTACATTAACTATCTTATTATCTTTCATAACGTAAACACTCTTCCATTAGATCTTTTAAGTAGTTTCTGTGATCAAGTGAAGTGCTTAGTATTTAGATAAATTCTTCTCAGTAGTGATTATCTAAACAGAGTCAAACAGTGTAAAGGAATTTTGAGTACTTTAAAAATAATCAGTTTTTAAAAACTCCCTTCAATCTGTATCTCTCAAACAGCTTAAAATTCTCAATCAGGTGTGTTCATAAACATTATTCAAAAAACTTACCTGGTAAAGCATGCCTTATGAAAAGATATTAACTTTTTAATATATTTAGTCATTTGGTTTATAAAATATGGGGCGTGAAGAAACAGGTTTATTCTCAAGTGGGTAATAGTGAGTTCTGACAAGTGCCTAGAGTTATGTGTCCTAAGTTTTTACATATTTTAAATGTGCAATAGGGAAAATCTGTAGGAGTTGTTCTTACATAGTACATAATGTGTTATTATATTGTTATGAAGATAGTCTACATTTATTAGCAAAACCCCTTAAATAACAGTGGTTTACATAATATACGAATGTATTTCTTTCTTATATAAATGAAGTCCTGAGGTAAGCAGGTCAGAGTTTGTAAGGTAGCCCAAGAACAATAGGAGCCCAGACCCTTCTATATTGTTGCATTAGCATCCTCAACATGTGGCTTCCTCCTTGTGGTCTCAGATGGCAGCTTGAACGAGTCATCATGCTCGCATTTTAGCCAGCCGGGAGAAGGAAGGGGGAATAAAGGCAAATCCACTCTCTTTAAGGACACTTTCCAAAAATTGTATGCATTACTTTCCTTACAACCCATTGGCCAGAAATTAGTAATTTGGCTCTATCTGGTCGCAAAAGGAGTCTGGAAAATGTAACCCTTATTGTAGATAGCCCAATAAAAATGTTTATGTTCTATTACAAGGAAGAAGGGAGGAATGAATACTGGGCGATAATTAGCAGCTTCTATCACAATATCTAAGATTTTGTATGTAGTAGCTGGGCCTAATGAGGGCCTGGTGGTTCCTGGAAGTAGAGTGCTACTACAGGTCAAAAATAGGAGAAACCAGGTGGAAGAAAGTAGTATTTGAGGAGGGAGTGAAGAAGACCTCTAGATTAGGGAAGGAAGGATGAAGAAAGCTCTGGACAGAAGGACCAGACTGAAGGTGCTAGCCTTGCTAAAATTAATTCTGTTCTCTTAGGTAAGTCCCGTACCTCTTTGTACCTTGTTTCTTCCTTTCTTCTTCTTTTTTTAAAATCATTTTTTATTGATTTCAGAGAGGAAGAGAGAGGGAGAAATAGAAACATCAATGCTGTGAGAGAATCATTGATTGGCTGCCTCCTGCATGCCCCCTACTGGGGATCGAGCCTGCAACCTGGGCATGTGCCCTTGACCAGAATCGAACCTGGGGCCCTTCAGTTCGCAGGCCAATGCTCTGAGCCACACCAGCTGGGACTGCACCTTGTTTCTTTATCAGAATATTGAAGACCATCCAGTAGCGAATGCAGACAGGAGTTCTCTGGGAGGTAGTTCCACAGGTTTACTTTACAGATTCAACATCTGTGGCATCTCGTTAAATATAAGGACATGGGCTAAATTCTTAGCATTTTAAACACACCTTCTTGTTTTGAATTAGCCTATAATTAACTGGATGATCTTAGAAATTTTCTTTAGCAATTCTTGGTCTCACTTTGCTAATCCACGAAATGGGCTATTCGTCTAGATTCACAGTTCCCAGACTATGTGCTAAGGGGCCTTATGGTGCTGCAATGAGCTCATGGAAGAGTTGCAAAGTATCTGAAAATTTCAAAGAAAATACAGTAATAATTTACATATTTAATATACTAGGCAAAATGCTAGCTTGAAATAGTTCACACTTCAGCTCACACTACATTTCTTTATGTCATATAGTTTTGCAAAGTTGTCCTTGTCATATAGTTTTGCAAAGTTGTCCTTTGCTGTGATTTAAGAAAAAAGTACTATGTGAAAATCAATGTAGGGCAGGAAAGGAGGGTGGTGGCATACAGTTTGATCCCAAGATTTTAGATGTGCAGGGACAAACAGGCACAGGCAGTAGGAAGAAATTGTGGCCGTTTAAGAATTAAATAAAAATATGATTTTCTTTTAATTTGTGTATTTAATAAGACAGCCACTAAGTTGTTAGGACATAAATACTTACTAACTGTTTGGGCCTAACTACTTAATAAATAAGGCTATTATTTATTGTTTTATGGCTAGAGATATCATGAAAAAAATTACTAAGACACTGTTAGTATTCTGAACTGGGCAAGTTTGAATACCTCTGGATGAGATTATCTTTAAGATGATCCCGATTGCCTGTTTCTGTGACCACATTCTGCCCTAGAACCAACCCTAGCCTATGGTTATTAGTGTGATGTCCTATACCTGAATGCTATAGGGATGAGAAAGCTCTGGTATGACTCAGAGGCGTAGTCAGGGCTGCCATGTACTCCGAAGAGTAAGGACACCCATCAGACCCTGGCCAGGTAACTCAGTTGGTTAGAGCAGTGGTCGGCAAACTGCGGCTCACGAGCCACATGCGGCTCTTTGGCCCCTTGAGTGTGGCTCTTCCACAAAATACCACGGCGAATCTATTTTGAAGAAGTGGCATTAGAAGAAGTTTAAGTTTAAAAAATTTGGCTCTCAAAAGAAATTTCAATCCTTGTACTATTGATATTTGGCTCTGTTGACTAATGAGTTTGCTGACCACCGGGTTAGAGCATCATCCCAATATGAAAAGGTTGCAGGTTCAATTCCCAGTCAGGGCATGTACAAGAATCAACCAGTGAATGCATAAGTAAGTGGAATAACAAATCAATGTTTCTCTCTCCTTTTCTCTCTCAGTAATAATAATAATAATAATAATAATAATAATAATAATAATAATAGAGTAAGGACAGCCTTGTTCTAACTACTCTTATGCAGGCGTTTATGGAAAGTCTGTTCCCACACCACCATTGGATCACAATTTGTATCATCTTAGGGTAACACATGCCCTAAAGATTTTTCTTCCCATTTTAAATTTAGAGTTCGGGTACCAGTTCCCAAGAATATCTACTCTTGCTGAGGGAACTGCTTTACTGGGTCATGAGATAGATTTTTCAGCCAAGAGGCTGAGCAGAGATGTGTTCCTGGCAAGCTGAACTGGAACTTGGAATTCATTTCCATAAGGAGCAATTTTATGAATATTTTGATATCACGTATTTAGTCCAATTTTTAGCATTTATGTAATGAGCAAGAATATATTTGTGGCATTCAGATTCTTGGCATCTTATAAGTAAAATACCTAAGTGACTGACCAAAATCTTTTCTTGGAAATACTTGGTAAACAAACTCATTGCATTATCAGAAACTTCCTTACAGCTCCTTTCCCAAACTCTGTTAACTATGAAAGTGGCCAAATAACCCAGAGCAAACAACCAAACTCTGGGAATATCAAACAAGCTTTAATGTTCAGATGTGCTGACTGATTAGAAAAAGGAAATTTTGTTTATGTCAAGAACGCTTTGAATGGTTTAATAAAAAAAATTACCAATAATGAGTTGCTAAGTGGCTGCAGGTTTAAAAAGCATTCCTTTGAATTGGTTTCTCAACCGTGGAATGCGATTGAGAATCTCACTGTGAATGGAGAAGCTGCTCTCTTGTACATAGCAGCTTAATGAAAAAAACAAACTAGAAAATTAGCTGTCCTTCTCCAGATTATGCAAATAACGCCCAGTGGATTTGCATGGTGCAACCCTAAGGAGACACAAACGCAGGGCAAATGCTTTCAACAGGACAATGCTTTGGTTTGTTTTTTTCACCCTCAGCTGAGGATATGTTTGTTTATTTATTAGGGGGGGGGGCGGGGGAGGGAGAGGAAACATTAATGTGAGCGAGAAGCATCAATGGGTTGCCTTCCGTACGTACCCCAACAGCAGATTGAACCTACAACCTAGGTCTGTTCTCGGACCGAGAATCAAACCCGCAACCTTTTTGCATGCAGGAAGATGCCCCAACCAACTGAGCCGCCTGGCCGGGGCAACCATCTTGCGGTGTTTGATTCTGGGTTGGCATTTTGGATGTTATGGAGGAAGCATCTTCCCTCAACTGAATTAACGTGTCTAAGAATAATTTTTATTATCCACAGGTCGGGTTCAGATGATGTTTATCTGACTTACAACTACTTTAGTATTTTTCTTTTGTTTTTTTTTTTGGGGGGGGGGGGGATACATATAATAAACCCGGTATTTTCTTATACTAAAAAGAATGACATGAAAGTTTAATTGCTATAGTGGCAAATGTCTTGGTATATGTGTAACATGATTTATACCTTATGTTGGACAGAGGATTTTTTAAGGAGAACTATGTTACAGTGGAAATCAAAATCACTAAATTTAGGTCAGCTCCATGGTCTCCTCTGCCACATACTATGACCTTTGTCAAGTCATTTAACTTCTCTGTGCCTCTGTTTCTTCATCCACAAAGCATTAATAACTTGCTGCATGTAGTACATATCCCATCTCCTAGGTCTCAAAATTTCACATTCCTAGTATTCAGGGATTCAGTATGAAGCCAGATATTCATATATTTTTTTTATTTCCTGGGTGTGTGCTTTCTCAACCTTTTTCTTCTTAGTTTATTCTTGTAGAAAATTGCTGGCCTAGATGTAGAATGGGATCTCAAATGCTACCGGTTATATGAAGGCCGTGTACAGGCATAGTGGGGTCGAAGGTGAAATGTGTGACTCAGGGTAGCAATTCTGTGGAACGCGTCCCGCACAGGGAGTCTTGTCACACTCACTGGTATGCCTTTAATTACGAGGCTAAGGTTTTCAGAATTGCCAAAGAAATTACTTATTCAGCAATTTTCATGGGTAAATGTACCCGATGCTGCTACCCCCTCCCAACACCCGCCCCCTTATGTTTCTAACGGCCTGTCACTACTGACCTCAGTAATAACCTCACATCCTTGACAGTTCGGCAGCATGTGAGAAGTAATGTTTGGGGAGGAAATCAGTGGATTCCAAAGGCTGGAAACATTTCCGGACATATTGCAAGCTGCAACCAGTTGCACAGTTACTGGGTCCTTGAAAAACAGTGCTACAGAATAAGGGGCAAGATCTACCCTAATCCTAGGGTACTGCAGAACCCAGAAAAACAGAGATCTCAGTTTCCAGCAAAGCAATACACACGTATAAGGAAAGAGTGATACATATCACTGGAGCATGCCTTTCACTAAAGGACAACACAGTGATGCCCGCTGAAATGAAAAGTAATGGTTAAAACACAGCCATTCTCTGTAAATATTATGAATTGGATTCTTCCAGGATCAGGAAAAATCTTGGGTTACATCTCCCGGGAGCCCCTAAGATGAAAGCTTTAGCTCTCTCGGGATCACTGAAGGGTGACCACTGGAGGGTGTGACCACACCCTCCAATGTTTTCGCTGCGCGTGTTTTTAGAGGGATTTGCCTTCTTGCCTTACCCGCTGTGTTTTGCCTGGTTTTCCTCATTCTTTACTGTGTCTTTAGACAGGGCCGCCGCTGACAGCAGGCTGGGTGCATCATCAGTTGCATGCTGATGAGCTGGTTTGCCTTCTTTTGCCAGATTAAATCAGGACAGCCTTCCAGTTTAGAAAAGGAGAGCATGGTGTGGGCCATGCTTCTGACCTTCCCTTCCTTTTCTTTTATCTGGGACGTTTTTCTCTCTCAGGCACTCTACTCCTATGGCCTCAATGTAGGATACTTTCTTTCCTTCATCTTTCCTGCCAGGAACATAACTGTGTTATTGCCCTGTCAATTTGTTTTCTTGCCTTTTTTTTTAAAAAAAAATTGATTTTACTTTGTGTTCCTTTTCATAAGTAAGTACACAACCTTATGAAAATCTGAAGGGGACTTTATGAAAATTTCAAGAAGAGTCCAAAGTGAAGTAGAAAGTCTATTCTTTGACACTCTGAGCCAAGAACCAATATTTACAAACTTTGTTTTCCTATAAGATGGCAATAGGGAAAAAAAGACCTATATGTTAGTATTACCCAAAGCTGTTTGGAGAAACACATTCCAGAACCTTTGATATGCTGACGTGCCTTGTAAATCTCCAAGATGCTGCATTTGCTGAATTTATTAGATGATGACTCCTTGTTTCCAAAGGATTTTCCATGGAGTAGTGTTCCCAGGAATGCACTCTTGAAAATGTTGTCGTATTCCATTTTCCTATAACTTATTTTATAATCCAGCTTTATATGTAATTTGAATACTAGTCGGAATTTCAAAGGACCACAGACTTCGTATCTTTTTTATTTTATTGATTTTCGAGAGAGAAAAAGTGGGAGGCAGAGAGAAACATCGATGTGAGAGATTAACAGCAATCGGCTGCCTCCCATATGCTATGCACCCTGACTGGGGATCAAACCTGCAACCTGGGCATGTGCCCTGACCAGGAATTGAACTGGCGACCTTTAGGTGCACAGGACAACGCTCAACAAACGGAGCCACACTGGCCATGGCAACTTCATATCGTTTTAATAGTGATCTTTGTGAGGAAAGTTTGGCGTGAGAGTGGATAAGGATTAAATGCAATTTGAATATGTTAAAACATTTTAACATTGTAGGAATCTTTATGTATCTATTTATATAGGAAAGCTTCTTTCTTCAGTTTAATTTTCATGTTTACTTTAAGAAAAAGTGTAGAAAGAGGTTTGACTAGAGTTCAGCTCCCTTCCCCCCAATATTATTTACATACTGTATGTACCAAAAGGAAGAAGTAGCTGAAGCCAGGGATACAAACACTGAATTTACCTGCCAATATGAGTCTTCTGATTTGTCAATATTTCAGAACATTGCTCTTGGGGCTCAGCATGTCACATTAGCATACAATGAAGCCTCCTTTCTTTCTCAAAATATGTTCTGTATGATGACTATGCTCCAGTGAAGGCCCCAGCCATCAACTTTAAACCCACAAGGTCACTTGGTCATCTTGTGATTACAACAGCAGCTTTACTGCTTGTAATTGTCCTACAGCTGTGGCAGGTCAATGGAAAAATGTTCTTTAAACACCATAAGCATCTGATTGTGCAATACCTAAATGAGTGTCATTGATTATTCACACTGCTGGCTGGTCAAAGCTGGGGAAGTAATTAGGCCTTTTTGTGTGGATTATCCACTGAGAAAAGGTCAAATAACTACAAACAGTGCCAGCAGAGAGGAGCCACCAAGGACCACAGCATCCGTGATCAGTTAAGAAATGCTAAAGCGAGGCTTAATAATGATGTGCTTATGCCAGGTTCTGCAGAATGTGATCATTCTGTCATAGAAATCCAATGAAGCATGAACGATGGCTACTTTTTCCCTGGAAGCGCTGCTTCAGGTCTCTGATGCCCATCAAACAGGTTTGTCAAGGAAGCTAGACTGAGAAGAATTTAAAAAGCAGGGCTTTCCCCCCTCTCTTTTCTTTAAATCAAGAATAAAGAACGTCAGCTAGCAGCCGTCCTTTCTATTTTACTTTTTGAAACACTGGAGCAATGTTGTTTTTTAAATATTTTTGGATAAAACATCCCATCAAATGGTCTATGCGATGGGGGGTTGAAGCCATTCATTTACTGATTTAAATTAGGATTATGGAAAAATTCTCTCTGAGCCACACTTTTACTAGTATTTCTAGTGATACAATTCTGAAAGGCTGTATCAGTTTGCTGAAGGGTCTTTGATATTTTCCAAGGTTAAGATATTTCTTTTAAATCCATTAGTCATACTTGGGACTAGCCTTCATCCTCAATAGTGCCTGAAATTCTAAGGTTAAGTCTTCATTGTTTTAGTTTAAATTATTGATTTTTATTAAACTGAAGGTATTCAGAGAAAGCCAGCAATTTATTCATTTTTCACCTGGGTAAAAATAAAGCATCTGAAAGTCATGTTTGAGAATTCATTTAGGGAAATAGTATTCAGAAAGTCAAGTAAGTAATTGGGGGTACATCAAACAAAACATCCTTAGGTTACTTCCTAAACTTTGCTTGGAAATGTATTACTAGGGTGAGAAAAAATACTGGGTGGTAAGAACACTGTCTTTGTGGGGGTTCAAATCCTGGTTCTGCCACTTACTCTGATAGTGGGCAAATCACTGATCCTTAGTAAGGGATGGACAGGAGTTGCCAAAAGTCTTTTGTCGAAGCCAGTGAAATAGCAGGTAGGAGATGAATTAGCAAGAAAACAGAGCCTCTGAAAGCCACCCTGACCTTGTAGAACACAGGCTTGCCTGGGTCTCCTAGGACAGCTGTCGCGGTTGGCAAACTGCGGCTTGCGAGCCACGGTTCGCTGCTCTGTTGACTAACGAGTTTGCCCACCACTGTCCTAGGAAATAGGAGTTATGACCAATGATCCTCACATGGAGACAGCCTTTTGGGCCAAACTGCAGGATTCCGCCTCGGGTTCTCTTCTTTTTAGTCTGAGTTCCCAGAATCAATGAGACTGAGATCATGTTTGATTATGGCTTAAGGAGGATCTGCTTTCTAAAACCAGACAGAAGAGCCTTTAAAACCCAGTGATGGAATTTCAGGCAGTCTAGCAAACTGAGAGGAAGGTACCACTGACTCAGTCCCCAGATGACGGCCCTCTTTTTCTACTCTTGGTCCTTGCCCAGACTGGACGTCTCCTGAGTTGACCGAAGCATTGTAATGAGAATGAAATGAGAAAATATATTGTCAAGTGCTTGGCATGCAGTAAGACAACCACCAAAGCCGAGGAGAGGCAGAAAATGGCTGTTAAAATATTAAAGTACTTATTTTCTGAAATGTTATTTTAAAAAGTCTGCATGTTCTGAAGGATGGAGTCGTGAGAGTTGTCTGCTGTTCTGTACTAATTCTCTTCCAGCCATCATTTAAATAAGGGATTATCTTGCTTTCCCCTTTCTGACGGAGGATTAGTTGTTGAAAAGCAAAGATGGATATATGGGGCTCTGAAAGGTAGAATATCTAAGGAACATTGCAAAGACATCTATATTTTGTAAGAGAGGAATTTTCACTGTTCAGCAGTAAGAGGAAAAAAAATGAACGTTATAGTTTAAATGGCACGAAAGTAAAAAATTCATAACTCAGATTGCCATTATCTCTAAGAATATATTAAAGGCCAAATGAAACATTTGTTTTCGTTCAGAGACAACATGAAAATATTTGTATTTCCTGTTTGCATTACTGTGATTTATGAGGAGAAACTGTCCTAGACAAGGCCAAGCAGAGGCACAGTTCCGGGGGCAGAGATGGTCTCTAACTTAATTGGGACCCAGTAGTGGGAACTCGTAAAGTGATTTTCTGCTGCCTTTGTACCTGTTACTGTTTCTGGGGGCTGATGGCGCAGGTGAGTGCCTGGGGGTGGCAGTGACAGAGTGATTGAGTACTGGGGAGACCACTGGGGGAGGACGCAGAAGACAGAAGTTTCTATCTCAGCCTCATCTTACATTAGTCTTCTCGCTCTAAAAACACTGTGAAGAGAAAGGTGGTTTTGTTTGTGTAACAGCTGTATGGAGATATGATTCACATATCAGAAAATTCATACTTTTGAAGTGTTCATTGCGTAGTATTCAGTATATTCACAGAGTTGCACAACTACCACTCCTATGGACTTTCAGAATATTTTCGTCACCCCAAGAGAAACCTTGTGTCCATTAGCAGTCATTCTCCATTCTTCCTCCCTCAGCCCCTGACAGGCAGTAATTTATTTTCTGTCTCGATGGATTTCCCTCTTCTGGACATTTTATATAAATGGGATCATATAAGCTGTGTCTGACTTTTGTCACTTAGCCTAATGTTTTCAGGATTCGTCTATGTTGCAGTATTCTGTATCAATACTTCATTTGCTCCTTCATTTATTCATTGTGGTAAAACACGCATAACAAAATTTGCTATCTTAACTATTTGTAAATGTACATTTTGGTAATATTAAGTACTTTAATGCGGTGCAACTGTTATCACCAGCCATCTACAAAACTGTTATCCTCCCAAGCGGAAACGATACCCATTAGACGAGAACTCCCTTGTCTCTGGTGGGTAGCATATAGTTGGACCATGGGTTTTTGTTTGTTTGTTTTTAATCCTCACCGAGGAGGGAAGGAGGGGAGGGGGGAACTAGAGATAGAGTTAGAGTTAGAGACAGAGGTAGAGATAGATAGATGATAGATAGATAGATAGATAGATAGATAGATAGATAGATAATAGATAGATGATAGATAGATAGATAGATAGATAGATAGATAGATAGATAGATAGATAGATAAAGAACATTGATGTGAGACACATTGATTGGTTGTCTCTCGCTCAAGCCCCCAACTGGGGCCAGGGATTGAACCTGCAACCCAGGTGTGTGCCCTTGACTGGGAATCAAACTCAGCACCCTCTGGTGCAGGTTGACACTCTTAACAACTGAGCAACACCAGCCAGGGCAACATGTGAAAAGAAAATTTAAAATATATTTTTCTTGATTTCAGAGAGAGCGAGGCAGAGGGGGAGAGAGATAGAAACATCAATGATGAGAGAGGGTCCCTGGTCAGCTGCCTCCTTCATGCACCCTACTGGGGATCAAGCCTGCAACCTGGGCATGTGCCCTTGATGGGACTCGAACCCGGGACCCTTCAGTCCACAGGCCGACACTCTATTCACTGAGCCAAACCGGGTAGAGCAATGTGTGAATTTTTAATTTGCTGCAGGCAGCAAGACTAATTCCAGAACCAAGCAGTTTAGGGACTGGGCCTCTTGCTTCTGGGTCATAATTGGCTCAGGAGTGGAGTGGTGCTCAGTGGATAGCAGGAGGTCGGTAGTGCCTGAAGCAGAGCTGGACGTAGAGAAGAAAAAAAAAATGACATCTCTCTTTTAAAATGAAGATTTCTTCCCTCAGAATCTCTGCAATACTTTTTATGGGGCTGGTAGGACTGGTGAGCGGCAGCGTTGTGAACCTTCAGGGAGAGAATATTTATGGAAGCACTCTGAGATATTGTCAATCAGCATCCATATGTAAGGCATTAGAGTAATAAGGATGATGATTGCTTGTGGCAACTGATGGCTGAGAGGGTGGTGGCAGATGACAGAGGAGAAAAGGCCATAGATACACAAGTGGCTCATCCCACCTTGCTCAAGGAACCCAAAGAGTTACAAAATTTCAGCATATTTTTACATCCCAAATGTGGTTCTGTCAGAAATGATGGAGTGGCATTCCTTTATGTCTCTTTGAAGCTAAATGCTGTGGAGGGAGAGATGAGAAGCAAAGAGATAAGAGACTATTTGGTTTTACCTTTCTGCTTAACCTGGGTTTTAAACTGAGAAACCATTTGGGTGCAAAATTCTTATTGCAGGATATGATTAGTTCTTCTACATTAGAGCAGCAGGTCAACAGACTGGTTTCTTCTGGCTGGTTATTAAAATCCTTTTCAAATAAAGTAGAAAGCATGGCTTGAGCCCATTTCTTAGGTGGTTCAGGCAGTGATAAGAGATAAGCAGACAAAGCACTGTATCGGAGTGCATTTGGCTGTAAGAAACAGAACCTTCATCTGAAGAGGCCTAAACAAATGGGATTTCACGTTTGTTATGTGAAGTCTGGAGGTAGGCAGTTACCTGTGCTGATCTAATGATGTCAGGGCCAACTCCTTCCTCTTTTTCCTGGCCAGAATACCGCTGCTGTGGTGGTAGCTATCGCATCCATTTTTAGGACAGAAAGAAGGAGGACAGGTAGAAATGTCCTCCTTCTGGAATCTTATTTTTATTTTATTTTTAGGAAAAGAGCCATTCCTGGTGGACTTACACTATGTCTCATTGGCCAGAATTGGGTCATCTGTCCACTCTTTGGCCAATCCCTGAAGAAGGGGAAGGGGTTACTATGACTGCTTTAGACCTATTTCAGCTCATTCCCGGTGGCAGAGGTAGGGAGGGACCTAACCTTCCTGAAATCCAGGTATCTCTGCCAACAACCTGAGCAAAGGTTGGAGTTTTGTTACCAGGGGAGAGAGAAACAGCTGTAGCTCCGAGAAAACTCAATACCTGGCTGATGTGCCAATGGATCCCCAAGTGGCTGCACATCCAGACTGGGGGCAGGGGGCGTCCTGGAAACTCGATGTAACAAGATCCACAGGACTTCGCCACCTTAAGCTGGAAGGGTGTCCCTGGCTAATCATTTGCTCTAATGCATCCATTGCAGAATCCCAGTGGTTCTTCTTTCTCACCGTAAATCAGAGATAAAAGATTCTTCAGCCAACACACACCCCACTGCCTTGGTTGGTCTCCTTCTCTCTTCCTGCTGCCAGATCCTCATAAGGATCTAAGAACAAAAATAGATAATATCTATCAGGCTCTTCTTGTGTACCAGGCATGTGCTGAGTACTTTATATGTTTATCTCATTTAATCCTCCTAAAAACTCTTCGAAGTAAGTACTACTAGTATCGTCCTTATTTTATAGTTGAGAAACTATGTTGACCTTCCTAGACTAGGGCCATAAAGACCCGGAAACTGTGGACTGCTCCAATTGCCTGGTGAGTAACTAGCAGCCCATCATTTTGTTCTTCCTTTGCCAATAAGCTCAATGTCTGTGTCTGTCACTTTTACAGTGTTTCCCTAGTGTCCTGGGAAAGGCTACTATGTAAGAGCTAGAGGCCCGATGCACGCAACTTGTGCAAGAGCAGGCCTTCCTTCCCCCAGCTGCCGGCACCGGCTTCCCTCTGGCACGTGGGACCTGGGCTTCCCTTGCAGCCCCAGCTTCTTCTGGACGGACGTCCGGTCTAATTAGCATATTATGCTTTCATTATTATAGATAAACTGACCAGAGTCACACAACTAGTTAAGTGAAGACTCCAGAGTCTGTGCTCTGAAGAAATGTGTTTAGCTATCTAATCTCTCCAAACAGAAGGTGAGTAAAATGGAGACCGAGAGGGAGGATCCTAATATTTAGCACGTGGTGTCAATCTTTATAGACTGCATATGTATATGTAACAAGGGCTTTCTGAAGACATAATGTCCCCGTGTAATGGGAATAGGAGAGTCTTCACATGCCAAGGAATGCTTATAGGGTAACTGTCTGGGGGACAAGCAGGTTCTTAGACATCCTCCAGTGACAGCCACTTCGGCTCTAAGAGTGCCCGTGATATGGCTGATCATTCATTTTTAAAATATCTTCTTTGTCTGAAGCCCGAGGACCTAGCAGAACAGTGCCTCAAGAGAGGAAAAAAGACCTGGGAATCTCGCATTAAGTTGAAAACCCTGCCTCTTACAAGTGGCATAAAACGAAACACAACTATTTGAATGTTATTTTCGCCCTTATTTTGTTTCTTGGATATTTTTGTTGAAGTTGAAAAGCTTTTTCTGAACAGCAAGTGACCTTGACAAAACCTGGCTTTACTCTGCAGATGTATTAAAGTTATAGCAGCCAGATGGATATACCTGATTAATATTTTTTCACACCCAATTCTCTGCTGTTTATTTTAACTTGCGTAACTTGCTTGCATTAGCTTGTACTGGCTCTAACTGCCAGTGGAGCATTCTGTAGTAATTTTTTTTCTTTTTATGGCAGCCTTCATACAAAACTAATTCATGGCACAGTTTGAGCCAAGTTAGTACATGGAAGACTAAAAGGACTGTTGTTTAAGATCGAACTGAAGGAAGACTCTGGAACACTGCCCTTCCAATGCCAAACACTGAACCAATCTAAAATAAACACTCTGCCATCATCGCATATAAACAAACATCATCTAATGAGTGCTCTTGTTATGCATAAAGAATATGGAAGCATTCTTTTTTTCCTCTTCCTTTTTCATCAGATCTGAAAGCATGGGAAGGTTTGCCAGATCAAATATAGTCTTGTTTTTGCTGGCGTATTGATTTAGGAGTAAATGAATAACTTGTTTTTTTGGAGAGAATTTCTTAGCATTTCATCTTTTGTTGAAATACCATTCTTATTCTATCAGGTTCAAGTACTATGACAACTTTTTGTTCACAAGGGTTTTGGGATGGGGTGAGGAGGGGAGAGGACTGAACAGCATATCAGAGGGGGTATGTGCTTGCCTTTTCTATACAATCTCAAATTAGACCCTTGTTCACAGATTAATTTTCTTGATGGAGGAGATACATTTGAATTTCCCACATATACTTTAAATGACTTTTGTTTCATATGCAAAATATAGCACATAACTTAGAATAAAAATTTCCATTTTGCAAGCTGTGTGTCCACGTATGCAAAGCCTGGCTACAGCTAACAGAACCAACAATAAGTGCCTTTGTCAAAGGTCACCTGTTGGAGCTGGCGATTAAAAGAATTCTGTTATTGCTGCCACGGATCTGAACTCGCCTAGACATGCTGCACTAGTTATGAGTCATCTTAGTGATAATGACGGACAGCAGAAATCGGTAATTACACATAAAGTGCTTTAACTTCAAGAACCTTTTCCTCCAAATGTTCCCAAATATAATAAATTAGACTACAACATAACCAGTTTAATTCTAGAGGTAATAGAAAAGGAGAGACAATATATACTAGTATATATTTTCCCACAGGAAGTTAGCCACTCAGAGAGTAAAATATACTCACTTTTTTTCCATTTTTTTAATTAAGGTATTATATGTGTACATATCTTACCATTGTCCCCCGACCCCCACCCTACTCCCATACATGCCCTCACCTCCCCCATTGTTTTGCATCTGTTGGTTATTCTTATATGCATGCATATAAGTCCTTCGGTTGATCTCTTATTTCCCCCACCTCTCCCCAACCTTCCCGCTGTAATTTGACAGTCTGTTTGATGCTTTACTGCCTCTGTATCTGTCTTTTTGTTCATCAGTTTATAATGTGTTTTTTATTATCCACAAATGAGTGAGATCGTGTGGTATTTTTCTTCCACTGACTGGCTTATTTCACTTAGCATATTGTTCTCCAATTCCATCCAGGTTGCTACAAATGGTAAGAATCCCTTCTTTTTTATGGCAGCATAGTATTCCATTGTGTAGATGTACCATAATTTTCTGATCCAGTCATCTGCTGACAGGCACCTAGGCTGTTTCCAAATCTTAGCTATTGTAAATTGTGCTGCTATGAACATAGGGGTGCATATATCCTTTCTGATTGGTGTTTCTAAAATATACTCACTTTTAAATTTTATTAAATTGATCTGAGAGAGAGGAAGGAGAGGGGGATATATATATATATATATATATATATATATATATATATACACACACACACACACATATAGATAGAGAGAGAGAGAGAGAGAGAGAGAGAGAGAGAGAGAGAGAGAGAAGAGAAAAACCTTGATTGGTTGTCTCCCATATGTGCCCTGACCAGGGATCGAGCCTACAACTTTTTTGGTGTACAAGACAGTGCTCCAACCAGCTGAGCCACCTGGCCAGGGCTATACTCACATTTTAATTAGCCACTTGGTGATTGCTGGTTAGGATGTTTATTTCTGGAGAAAGGCTTCCAGTATTCTCTAGTACAAGAACAGAGACCCCCTTAAACTGGCAGTGTTGAAACCACAGGTGAAAACTCCTCCATTCTCTGAAATTGTTCTAAAATTGGATTGTAGTGATGGTTGTACAGCTCTATGAATATATTAAAAGTCAATGAATTGTACATTTTAAACGGGTGAGTTCTATGGTATGTTATCTCAATAAATCCCCTGCCTTGTCTTTTCTGGTTTTATTTTTAGTGTCCTGTTCTCTTTTTCTCTTCAGATATCTATTTACTAATTTTCCTGCTGTATGACAACGTAATTTTGTAATGACTGGTTTGACCTTGGAAGTAGATAATGTGGTAGTTGTCTATTTGGAGCATATATATTTTTTAATCTTCATAATTTCATAGTATTTAAAATGTGCTTAGTTCTTTCTTTTCCTCAGTTCACATGCATTCATATGGAGTCACTTTAATGTTCTAGTGCAGTGGTTCTCAACCGAGAGGTGGAGGGAGTATTTCTGGCAATATCTGAGATATTTTTTATTGTCACAGTTTGTGTGTGGGGTGCGACTGGCATCGAGTGGGTACATGTCAGGGATGCTGATAAACACCCTATGATGCACAAGACAGCCCCCCCACAACAAAGAATGATCTGGCCCAAAAGGTCAGTGGTGCTGAGGTTGAGAACCCTACTGTAGGGAAACTGGGTGGCACGCCGCAAATCTGCCCCGTCTGCCCTGTGGGTAAATGGAGGCCTAATTCTGAACTCAGTCGTGGAGTAGCTTACTTGTCCAGAAAACAAAGCTTCCTGTCCTCATTTGACAACTGCTTTGATATTGGGTCACAGCTGGCATTTCCATGCCCACTAGTGAGTAAAAATGTTGACAAGTGAATGGAATGATTTTCTGCTATTAAACCAGCCATAGCCCTAACCGGTTTGGCTCAGTAGATAGAGCTTCAGCCTGCAGACTGAGGGGTCTCAGGTTCGATTCTGGTCAAGGGCATGTACCTTGGTTGCAGGCACATCCCCAGTCAGGGGTGTGCAAGAGGCAGCTGATCGATGTTTCTCTCTCATCAATGTTTCTAACTCTCTATCCCTCTCCCTTCCTCTCTGTAAAAAATCATTAATATATATATATATATATATATATATATATATATATATATATATATATATTAAACCAGCCATATACCTTCTTGCTTGTAGAGATGTCTCTTTGTACCCAACTGTTTTATTTTCCACTTTTAGACCTATCCTTCCATTTGTAAAGTACTTTAAAAATAACTCTAATCTCTATTATCTCATCTCGCCCACACAGTTATACTGTTGGACATACAGAATGGAAGCAGTTCCTCTTTCTAGCAGTGTCAGGACACTGAGAACCAGAGAGGTGGTGACTTTCCAAAACCGTGTTTCAGGTTACTATGAAAGCTGGTGCTAGAGCTCAAGCATCCTTTCTACTGAGTCATCACAGACAATATTAGTAACGAAGGGCTTATGCTTTGATTTTATTCAAACCTAGGGATTTATTAATTTCTGGCTCTTCTAGCTGAGTGATCTAAATGGATATTTTTTCTTCTTCTTATAATAGGACTTTTTGGACAGGGTTGTTGTGAGGGAAGAAAGAAATAATACAATTAGTGCTTGACCCACCGTAAATGTTCAATCAGAGTTTACAATTATTGTTCTCTTGTTTCTGAATTAAGACAGAAGTACCCTTACTATATATGGCTGTTAAATATTGTCAAGTCTAAAATAAGGGGATTCATGGAACAGACTGTCGAATGTCAGAGGGAAGGCAGGGGTGGGTGGGTGGGATGAGATCAACCAAAGAACTTGTATGCATATATGCATAACCCATGGACACAGACAAGAGGGTGGTGAAAGCCTGGGGTGGGCGAGAAGAGGTCAATGGGGGAAAAAGGGGGCATAAGTAATACTTTCAACAATAAAGGTATTTTTTAAAGTTTAAAATAAAAAATAATAAAATAAGGGGATTGGATTAAATTATTTGATCTTCCCTTTTAGCTCCAAAACTCCATGATTGTTTATTGCTCAGTTACCAAGAGAAGACATACTTCAAAAATAATATAGCAAGGTGTTTTGAGGGGTTTATCAGAGTGGCTACTTCTTAGGAGACAATGGAATTCCCTTAGTTCTATTACTGCTGCTCTTACTAGTCACATTTTTAGGTCATGTTCACTTTGAAGATCATATATGGACTCTATTTTCAGCCACTTCCTATCCCATCATGTACAGAAAGAACACTGAAATCACTCATTCAAAAAATAAATAAATGAAAAGTAGCAAATATGAAAACCCTGTAGGTCTCATGGGACATATTATAGAGCATTACAGGCTCTATTTCATGTCCAACAGTTCCCTTGTGGGAACACAAATGAGGCAAAAGAGCATATGTTTCTACTAAACATCTTCAAAGGTCGTTATTAGACTACGTTAAGCTCTATTCGTAACATTTTAGGAATTATTTAACAACAGGAAAAGAATGCCTCACTTAACCAAAATATGGATCCAACATATTGGAAATACTATCTCTTACCGGAAAAAGTACAGGTGTGTGGATGACATATTCCTCCTGTCTTCTCAGAGCCATTATTTCCCTCTGTTTGGTTCACTCTGACCCATTTACATCCCCCTTCACCCCCTGTTCCATGCTCTCTATCTTTTGGGCCCCTTCCATTTGGCCCTTGTCCAATTCCCCCCTTAATTCTCAAGATGCCAAATATTCTTTGCTGCTTTCTCCTCCCTTGAACTCTTCGTAGGGGCTCTTCTCTCCATAGTAAAACATAAGGTCTCATGCTTCAGGGCCACATATCGCTGTTTTATGAGAAGTCAGATGGAAGTTTGGTGGGATTTAAAATTTGTAGCCCTCCTCCCAGCTTTGATCATGTATGTCAAATGAATCCTCACAACAACTATTTCACAATAACAACCCTCAGAAATGGTGACAATTGTTATTCCCATCTTAGCCCTTGGGAAACTGATCTAGATTGATCATACAACTCTCCCAGGCCACACATCTAAGAAGTACTAGTATACGAGCTAAGATCCAAGCCAAAAAGTTGCATAGAGTCCGTGTTCCTATAAGTCCATGATACCTCTTCAGTAATAACATTTATGGAGTTCTTCATATGGACTAGCTTTGGACTAAGTACTTTGATATAGTTTCTGATTTAATTGTTAAAACTGCCCTGTACTATTAATATTAACATTAATATTAATACTACCGACCAGCTTCCTTTTCTGTAAAATGAGGCTATAATACTGGTAACCCCGTATTGCCTCGGTACTTCATCATGTCTGCATTATAACATGTTAGATGATCTAAGTGGCTTCCATTTTACACTTCCACTAGAAAGTAAACTTGCTGAGAATGTGTCTTATTCACCATAGTGTGATACCTGGCATCTACTAGGCATTCATGAACTATTTGAGGCGTGAATGAATACATACCCTCCTTCATATGGGAAATGAGATAGTACAGTGTATATGACAGTGCCTTGCAACTTAATTGCTATACATATGTGGTATATGGTTAGTAATAATCATCTGCTTGACTCTGCTTAACAGGTAGTAAGATGTTCTTCTTTTCCTGGTGATATGTGCATTTTCACAGCGGTTGCTTGAATCATCACTCTTTCCTATGATGCTTGACTCAAGGCAGACTCTTTTCTGAATATTTCCAGGGAAAGAAAAGACTGCTTTGTTTTGAAAATCTATACCCTGTTTAAAAAGTAGATCTAATCTAATTTTTAAAAATCTTAAGCCTCCCGATCATAAAGGCCAGTAATGTTAGGTCTTTATCTATAGGATAAGCGTGGAGAATAAACCGCCAAGTGATTTGTGGAGAGCTGGAAGAGCCTCAGGTGACAGGCAAGTAGATCAGAAGAAAGTGTTGTTAATGATTCCCCCAGATGCTCTAAGAAGAGTGCAGAAGATCAATACATCTACTGAACACCAATCCCTCTAGAAAGTGTGAACATCCTAGATTTTATTTATTTAAGATTGATACAATTGAGTTATAATTTTGAGAATCGAATGGAAGAATAACACATCATCTCTCAGGAAAGCAATTCTCCCAGCTGCAGTGGCCAAGCTTCATCTGTTAATCCTTCTGACCAGTGAGGTAGTTGGTGTAGCCATGTGAACTTTCTGGAGGCAGTCTGTTCATATTAGGCCTGAACTTGACATAGTTAGAGAAAGAAAGGAAAGTTCAACAGCTGCCCTTGCAGCAAAATAATACAAGTGAATCTCATTTTAATGAAACCCTAGAGCATAGTATCACCTAACAAGAAACAGGTACTCAATAAATGCTCTTTGAATAAATGGATGAAAATTTAAATCTGTGAACTAGATCGATAAAGATGTGATCATTTGCACTCCCGGAAGACTTACTTGCTTTTGAGTGTTACTTTAAATATGGAACTTTTGCACTACTATTAAGGAATAAGAAGGTGAGATTTAAATTTGTGAACTAGATCGATACAGATGTGATCATCTGCACTCCCAGGAGACTTACCTGCTTGTTCGCTTTTGAGTGATACTTTAACTATGAATCTTTTCTACTAGAATAAGGAATAAGAAGGTGAGATCCTCCTTTTGAGGTCACTTAGTTCTCTTCCCGTCTAGAGGAACATAGCAACTACCTCGGCGGCTTATCTCTTTACCTATCACATGTATGATGGAAGAGAGGGCTTCTAGTTTCTTCATTTTCATAAGTACCAATATCTAATTTTTTCAAAGTAAAAACCTGCTGGACCACCGTGATTTATAGATTTAAAATGTGCTGTAATGTATTATGACTTAGCCTACATCGCGCTTCCTCCAACATCTGTATCCTGATTTGTAGGCTAATAACCCTTCCTGTGCAGATGGCGTGTGCATAGTTGTTCGGAGGTGCAATACATCAACACAGCATTTCTAAACACAGAGCAATAATGTATTCAATTAAGGGAGGAAATAAAACATCGAGCCGTTTCTTCTAATAAATCTTTTACTAAGCTCCCCACATCACATGTTTGCCGAGGAAATAATACATGTCATTCAGACTAAGGGTTATTGTAGACTGCTGAGGGAAACATGAAATTCTGGAGGTTTCAGCAATCCTGTGAAACCCTGAAACATGGAAAGTGTACAAATTAGAAAAGGATGTAATATGTGACTAATGATACCTCTTGGGATACCTTTGGAACCCATATTTACTGTTATGATCACTAGATTCATTTAAGCTACAGGAGTTGAAAAGCAATACCCTCGTAAGTGAAAAGCACCTCCGAGTTCATTAGATGTGGTTGTAATTTAAGCTCTAAAGGCTTTTTTCCTTGCTGTCATTCTTCATATTTCTGGAAATGTGGTACTTGAGCTCCTAATAAAAGTGGTCTACATCATGACCATATAATCGACAGTTCCTGGAAAGCACATTTACACCTCCACATCTGTAGCTAAAGCTGGGACTGAACAGAAATCTAATTCACCCCAGATGTCACTCAAAAGAAAGTTCTGGAGAAAGGTTGCCATTCTTAAAGTGTTCTAGCCATTGAACGTGGCCCAGGCAATGGTATGAATGTGCAGCCCAGTTCTTCCAAGCCCAAGTGCAAAATTAACCGAATCCCACAGAGTAAATCCCAATTCCACTCCACTTATGGAGGGAAGCAATGGCTATTTTGACATTATTTAGACAAATGATTTCAGGTCTTTCTGTCTGAAGCATCTTAACAAGAAATTTTGCTCTTCTTGCTTTAAAGAAGCTTACATTACAATTTAAAAAAAAATGTATATATGTATGATATGGGTTGCTAATCACCAGAATAGCATTTGGTGGGTCCATATAATCAGGCAATCCATTTCTGTCTAGTGAACTAATAAAAATCTTTCTTAGCTTTGGGTTTCCCTGACCAGTTCT
Source organism: Corynorhinus townsendii (assembly GCA_026230045.1). Taxonomy (NCBI): domain Eukaryota; kingdom Metazoa; phylum Chordata; class Mammalia; order Chiroptera; family Vespertilionidae; genus Corynorhinus; species Corynorhinus townsendii. Next base: position 175,595,503 of record JAPDVU010000004.1, on the reverse strand, counting down.
TCTTTCCCTCAGTGATGGACTAGTTGGTAGGAATTAGTTTCCTCTTATTCCCAGGTCATATACCTGACTGATAAACTTTACTTATCACTGTAGGATTATCCCCAGTGTGTAGAAACCAAGACAGGCAAAACTTCAGTCCCATTCTAACCTATTTATAGCTTTTAGTTCTCCTAAATGCATGTATTTCTTGGTGCCTTACTTAGAGTCACCTTCCTTCCACATGAAGCTCTGCCCACCAGGTGTGTGGGTCGGTGAATCTGTGCCATTTCCCAGGAGGCCCCACTGATGCTGAAGCTTTTCGGTTCAGGGAAGGCCACGGCAGGCACATGGGGCCTTAGGAGCCTTGGAGCTTTCTCTAGAGGAAAACTGCTCACTGCTATGTCAGGTCAGACACAGACGCTGGGTTACCTAGGCTCAGTTGGTGTAACTACTCGTAAAAATGACTTTTTAATAAGGACTTCCTCAGGATTTATTAAGGGGACAATGTAAAAATGGCTGTGTGAAAAATAGTTTTGCACCTTTGCAAAACTGCTGTTAAAGACATTGTTCATTGGATATTTAAAAATTAATTAGAGATCCATGCACCTGAAATTTCTTCTTAAAATGTGTTTCCTAAAAACCCGGTACACATTCAGATCTATAAAACCCACGGAATTCTCTATTTCATTTTAGCTCAACAATTAGAGCCAAACTCCATGCTTAATTTTACTCTAGTTTCCCATTATACACTCTCTTTCCTCATTCTCTGTGGTGATCTATGAAATAGTATCGGTGGTCTTCAAGGACTTTTTATGCAAAAGTGTTTGTTGTATGTGTATGTGGAGAAAAAGCCCTAAGTTTTCATCAGATTTTCAAAGGGGTACATTACCCAGAAAAAAAAAAAGAGTAAAGATCATAACACTATGTGGTGTTTTATATCTTTGATATCACCTATTTGTTATACTGACAAAGATATCAGCTTTGTCTGTATAACAAATATATTTCAATTATAAATAAATCCTTCTTGTGGTGGGGGGAGAGGAAATGAAAAGCTAGATAAAAATTACATAAACATCAACACAACAGCGCATTCGGTGGGCAATTTTTGGTTTGTCTGTTTGCGTTTTTCATAAACAGTGGACTGGAAAGACTAGCCCTAGGTGGCATATATCTGTAGGAAAATACAATCTGGTGTCTTTTTCTCATCTTATTTTTCTCCTATCTTAAAAACAAACAAATAAACAACTCTCTAGACAGATCTATCTAGAGCCCTCTATATGTAAAGGGTCTCCTGAATGCTACAGGGAGATGATACATAGAAAATTCCATCAACATGTGACATTGATACATATTGACCTTGGGACTGAAAAAGTACACTGTGTTGTGCATATTAATGTGGGGTTTTAAAGAAAACCCCACAGGGGTTAGCTTGCTAATTTGGAAACTAGATAAGTCCCATAAAATGAAAACTTGTACAGGGATAAAGGCTTGATGAGAAAAAAAAAAATCTCAGAGGATCAAATAGTAACACAGACCATTGGAGGGAACAGATATATTTCCCCCTAGAACAAAATATCTGCCATCTTGATTTTTCCAAAATAATATTTTATGAACATGTTATGAATTAAACAGGACACCAGCCCTGCTGTGTTGGGAGCAAAAAGACAGAGCTGACAGATGTAGTTATTTGCCAGGAACAACCAAGTGAATTTATAAATATTTCACAAATGCAGCTTTGAGAAGAGTGACTTTCACTGCCATATTAATGCAACTTGCGAATTTATAGTCTGGGCATTTGTGGGTTATGAATGTCCAGTATTCGAGGCTAGTGTCGAGAACATGGTTTATGTTTTGAAATTCTTTTTTTTCTCTGAACACAGACTTCTTGGCTCTTAAGGTCTGCATTACAATTCAGCTGCACATGAGGTGCAAGGCTACATAATACATCAGTCCCCACTCCCAACGGCTGGGCCCATAAATATACTCATTACAACACACTGCATGTGACAGAATGACACACACAGCATAAACATATCTCTAAAGAATAGAGAATTGGCCATAGTGGAAGCAATCGTGGAGTGATTCCATGCCTCTGGCCGGACCCATCGTATGTGAACTGAAGTCATACTTATGTGCCATAATATAAAGAAAACGGCAATCATATGATTTGGGAAGTAATATTTTTGTACATATTAGATCCACATACTGATCAGTGTTGCCAAAGTCATCGAAGGGTCCCCTGCTGAAAAGACCCTGCTCTACTCCCCTTTTAGCAGGGGCCTCACCAAGGAAGGAGCAGCACTGCCACGCTTTCCTTGTAAATGTGTAAGTTGCTTTTCCCACTGATCGTGTCCAGGGTGAAACCGTTTTCCTCCAGATCTGGATAGAGGAGCAGATTATTCTGTACTTCTGCAATCTTTTTATTTTATTTATTGATTTTAGGGAAAGGGGGAGAGAGAGAGAGAGAGAGAGAGAGAGAGAGAGAGAGAGAGAGAGAGAGAGAGAGGAGCATCGATAGGTTGCCTCCCACACGTGCCCCAACTGGAGATTGAATCCACAACCGGCCACCTTTTGGTGTACAGGGTGACCCTCCAAACAATTGCACCACTCCAGCACAGCAAGGGCGGGGCTTGAGCAATCTTAAATTGGCCAGCCTTTGCTTACCTGTGAGAAAGTCCTCCTCTTTCCAGATATTATGACTGAGGCAGCATCCTTGGCTGCTGCTGAAAGTCAGCACGGTGGCCACACCCTTCTTCCTGCCACCAGGTAGCTCTGTTGTCTTGAACACATCGCTTCACTTCTCAGGCTCTCATTTCCTCTTCTGTAAAATCTTCAAGTTGTGCCACAGGATTGCAAAGTCCTTCCCAGCTATGATGATTTTTTTTCTAATGTCTGTGTGCCAACCTATGCAGATATTGATCAACGATATATTCTAATTTATAATATTCATTGTTTATCGAGGTGCACCTATTCCATTCCCTAAAAACTGCAGGTGGCAGGATGTTTCACTGTTTCCCATTCATGTCCACCATTTCTTGCTTTGTATTAAAACTGTATATTACCCCTAACACAGTTCATTGGAAGCCTAACCTTAAATAATGGAGGCCCTTGTGTTCTTACAAAAATGTGTAATTAGTATCGTGAGGAAAGGTCTTCTGAATTACCAAAGCTAAACAAGCAAGCACACGAACAGTCCCTGTTCATGCCAAGGCTTAATCCTACTGAAGCCCCACCCTAACTGGCCATGTGGCTGGCAGCAAACTGCCTGTTATTGGCTGACGCACACATGTCAATGAAATGGACGACAGCCTGTGAAAAAGGGCACATGCACCCAAGTCCCATGCAGTCATTATATTAGAAAATACTTTGTTAAGGTTTTACAGACAACCTTAGCCTTAAGAACAAGATCCTGTCAAGAGCAAATCCTTCTTTCATTTGCTTCTAACTGAAGAGATAGAAGTAGTCAAATGCTTGTTGTGGTCACCACGGGAGAAGTCAGCTTTAAAACTGATTGGATCAATTTGCTTTATCTTATTATCTTAGATCATAGCCATTAAAAAAAAAAAACCCAAGTAGAATGATAGCAGTCCACGATTTGGACAGTCTCATATGTTTTTTGTTTTTCTTTTCTTCCTTTCCCCTTGATCTTTATCCTGACATTTCCTTTCTATCCTCCCCTAAAGGTGAAACCTAAACGGAAAACAAGTAGCTATTTTATTCTTTTCTAACACAGCCACATGCTCTCATGATAAATGGAACATGACCACACAAAATGACTAATGTGACATCCTTATTGCAAGCTCAATTTACTTAATTTTGTGTCTTTCAACTATTAAGACAAGGGCTGCTCCTTCTGTAAAAATTAATGGCTGATATAAATTTAGAATAAAAAAAAAACAAGGAAAATGTTTCTTCACCCAAGGTATGGCCAACCTGTGGGATTTACTACCCTTGGAGGTTATAGATTTAGTCAATGGACAGATTAGAAAGGGCTAGGTAATTTTATGACCAGTCATAATGCCGTAGTTATGGATACTAAGAGGTAATAGAATCTCATGCTTCACGCACAAGCTGATCATTTTATTTTATTTATTTCTTTTTCCAAGAAGACATAATCTTTTTAAAAATTCTTTATTATTTAAAGTATTACATATAGTATTGCATATGTCTCCTCTTTCCCCCATTGACCATCCCCTCCCGCCCCCTGCACATGCCCTCACCCTCCTAGTGTCTGTGTCCGTTGGTTATGCTTATATGCAAGCTCACTATTTTAGGAGCTCTGCAGTGTTCTCTTATTTCTGAGCACGTGGCTCCATTCATCTGGAAGTTTTACCTCTTTCTGGCAGATGCTGTGAACAGAACACCACATTCAGTTCACGTTGTTTTTGTTTTGTTTTGGCAGTGAAAGCCACATACAGCACCGAAGAAACATGAAATAACAAAATAATGTATTCTTTAATTCAGTGAATATTTATGGAGGCCCTATCATAAGCTTATCACTCTTTTGGGTACTTGAGACATAACAATGAGAAAAACAGAGGAAAATCCCTGCTCTTATTAAACTTACCTCCTAGTGGGGAGAGAGAGAGATCATAGCCAAACCAGTAAGAAAATAAGTTACGTAGGAAGGCTTTAAGCACAGAGAAAAATAAAGCAGGGAAGGGAAACAGGAAGCGGTTTATGATTTTAAAAGAAGGCAGAGCACCCAGCTGGCATGGCTCAGTGGTTGACCGTGGACCTATGAGCCAGGAGGTCACGGTTTGACTCCTGGTCTGGGCTTGTGTCCAGGTTGTGGGCTCGAACCCCAGCGTGGGGCGTGCAGGAAGCAGCTGATCCACGATTCTCTCTCATCATTGATGTTTCTCTCTCTCTCTCTCTCTCTCTCTCTCTCTCTCTCTCTCTCTCTCTCTCTCTCCCTCTCCCTCTCCCTTGTTCTCTGAAATTAATAAGAATATATTTTTAAAAGAGATATTCTGGGTACTATGGTTTAGTTTAAGCTAGAGTTTCTAAGACACTTGAGAGATTTTATTGTGCTTTGGGCCTACAGAAATAATTGAAATAGTCCTTGAAGTTTTTAGTTCATTGTAAGGGATCCTTATTCCTGGTGCCTCCAAAATGGCCATATTTGAGAGGATAAATGCTTTGTTAACAGCTCTGGAAAAATAGACAATACTTGATGATAGAAACATTGAATACTAATAAGAAACACAGAGGCACTTCAGGTACAAGGCAAAAATATTTAAGTTGTTGATGCCAAATTTCAAGTATGTTTAATTTCTAGGCTCCAAGGCTGTGGCTGGTTCTGAATTCTGTACTCCCAAGCCAAAATAAAAAATAAAAATAAAAAAATTAAAGGGAAACTGTATTTAAAAGGATCTGAAACTGTCTCCTGCTTGCAAGCCAAGAAGTTAGCCTGCCCCAGTTTCACGAGCACTGACAGAGACATGCTACTTCGGAGTCAGAAGCCACGGACAGTTTATCACTCAGCGCTAGTAGTATCGCCATGTGTGCCAGTTCCCCGAGCCTCAACTCCTGCTGGGCAATGTGAACAGGACCAGGTGATAAGTGCACCTGCAATGACGAGTATTATAGGTGAGCAACCCTGAGTGTAGGGAGCCCAAACTGTTTATAACGGGCAGTAAGCAGGTCTGCCTTTTCCTCCAGAAGGAGACACCATCTTCTAGGACTGAAAGCAAAGCCTGCTCTTTGCTCCAGAGTGAGGAGTTATCTGTATCTCCTGTGGCTGTTTGCTACACGTGCTTCCTAAAAAAGGTAGTTCGGAGTGCTTCTGCTTGTACGACATGCAGAAATGTGAGAGAGCCATGCAGAATTGTCTCCCAACACTCAACTTTCTGGAGTCCCAAGAAACTTTAGGGAAAGGATGGGGAACATCCGACCCCAGGGGTGAAATCATTTGGTCTGGCCCTGCAAAGGCATTAGGGTGAGTTAATTACATGTTTGACCAAATATAGCAGGCTAATTTTTAAGTTGATAAGTTTGTATGGCCTGCAAATGATGTTATAAGTATCCAAATGGCCCTTAGCAGAAAAAAAGGTTCCCCACCCCTGCTTTAGGACATGCTACCAGCTTGTCATACTGAGTAGAAATAGAAGTTATGCCCTGTGATTTGAGGCATTCTGTGCTTCAAATTAAGTTACATATCATAACTTATTTTACTATTATTACTTCAATCCTTTGACTCAAGCTTTAGGTCTACCAATGAGCCCTTTCTCTAATTACAATAATTGCTGGAAGTAATTTCATTTTATCCTCTCCATACTTGAGTAAATAGAGGTTGGATATTATACGGGAAGAATATTTCTGAACTTGGAATTAGAGAGATGTGATCTTGAGGTCTGGTTTTGCCACTGTCTGCAATGGCCCTCAATTTCTCTGTCTATTAAATATTAAACACTAGAAAACAATGGATAAATGCTATAAAAACTTAGAGAGAAAATACTTACCAAGTTAAAATTCTGTATGTGTCAGAACATGAGGGTAAATGTGTTTTCAGATATGTGAGATCTCTACAGAATTATTGCCCCTGTACTTTTTTTAAAAAAAAAAATTTGGATGGCTATGCTCCATGAAATGTATAAGTAAAATGATAAAGAGGAAGGCATGAAATTAAAAAGATTAAGGACCTAACACAGGAGGGAGGCAAAGGAAAGTCCCAGGATGATGGCGAAGGGAAACCCCACAATGGTAGGTGTCCAGCAACCGAGAGAACAATTAGTCCAGATCACAATGGAAAGACAGAGGAGTCCATAGGGATGTCTCCAAGAAACATATTACACTGACAGATTGCATGAGGTGTTTGGCTACATTGAGAGAAGTTTTCCATTCTAATGGAGAGTTTGAGAATGAGTTGATGATAGGTATGTAGAAAATCAAGCAACCCCCCTCCCCCACAAAAAATAATAGAAGAAAGTAAAAACTCTTAGGAAATAAAAAGTTATACAAAAGATATCATTATAGTGCATGATTGAGCTCTCCTATATAATAAGAGAGGAATATGCTAATTATCCATTACGCCGTGAGGTGTAATGACCAACCGAGTAACTACAAGCAGGCATCGGAGAGCTACAGGAGGGGGCAGGGCAGCAAGCTATGATGGGGGAGGGGTAAGAGGTAGGGGGAAACTACAGGAAGGCAGGGCAGTGGGCGGAGAGCTAAAGGAGGGCGGCAGCAAGCTACTGGCTTCAAGCAGGTGGTGGAGAGTTACAGGAGGGGGCAGGGCAGCAAGCTATGGGGGGCGCAGGGGGAGCTACGGGAGGACAGGGCAGCAGGCGGAGAGCTACAGGAGGGTGGCAGCGAGCTACTGGCGCACAGATTCGTGCGCAGGACTACTAGGAGATTCATAATGATGTAAACTTCAGTTATGGATTTAACCTCAATGTGTGTGATGGTTATGTTGGGAAGATGGAGAAGGGAAATGTGTGCATGTTTTCAAAGGAGTATGGGGGTGCGTTAAGAGAGGTGGTTTCTCGTGTTCCATAGAAGGAAGTAGATAAATAATGTTTAAAATTCAAAAACCAAGGGAAAAAAAACAGTATAAGCACTTTATTAATAAAATAGATACAAACATCAAAAGAAATAGCTAAAAGAATTGAAAATGGACAACTCAAGGAAACAGGACTAAGAGGTTGGGAAGGGGTGAGCTGGAGGACTGCTTTTTGTCATGTTTTACTTTTTAAAACGATGTGCATGTATTACTTTGATCAAATTAAAATTAACTTTAACATGTAATGCATTAATTGGCCCATGGCCAGCTAAATGTTTAGCAGAGATTAGTTGAAATTAGAAATGGGATGGAGCCTGGTGGAATAAAGGGGCGCATACCAGAGAGCAGAAGGTGACGCTATTAGGAGAGGCGAGATTTATATTTCTAGCTCGGCTACAATCTTTTTCTAGGGCCAACCGTGGCTACATCTTTGATCTCACATCACAAGTTCTGTTAGCGCATTAATCACCTTTAGAAGCTGTGCTAACTTGTATGGGACACTAAGGTCTATATGGCAAGTCACTACTCCAGCACACCAAATGCGATCACAGCAGCCTGCACAAGTTAATGCATCTTTGCTGAGTGCCTCATTCAGTATCCAGGGGCGCTCCTTACATTTCTTTCGGTCTGTAGAATTTAAATTACCAGTCTCCTGGGTAAAGATGATGTCCAATTCAACATTCTGAATTGCATTTAGCAATTGTTATTGCCCAATAAATATTATGGCAGTAACGCTTGGAGGGTTGGGATGCTTGTAGCTTCGACAAAACTGTTGCCAGTTGTGTGGAAATTAGCTCAAACCATGGTCGTATTTCTAGCTGGCTCTCAAGCGCTGAGCCTGTGTTAGGCTGCTTACCATGTGGTACTTCTTCTGCCTCACTTCTCAGGATAGCTCAGCTAACACAGGCCTCGGAGCGCTGTGATCGCCACAGCGTCTGCTTTATGGATTATATGCAGATTTGTAATCTGTACAAATGAACTGGGGAGGTGGATGGAAGGAAGAGAGATTGGTGTACTCTATTAGAATTGTCAAACTTCCACATCCTCTTTTCTGTTTATCATTAAAGAATTTGAACAGCTACGATGCACAGAATACAGTGCTAGACACTGTGGAGATACAGAGCTACAAAGAAGGCACAACACAACATCTCAAGGAGTTAACAGTTTTGATGGAGAGACAGTTTTAAATATTAATTGTAGTATTAGGCAGAATGCTCTCTGGAGTCCAAGGATCTAGATTTCAATTCCCTGCTTCCCAACTGCCTGGCTTTAAATGGATAAATCTTGTAGAGGCTTGTGTAAAATGGAATAATAATGGTGATGCTTAAGGGGGTTAATGCTTGCTTAGAAAGTGTCTGGCATATCGTAAGGCCTTAATAATAACAATAATAATAATAAAGTATCTTAAATTTTATTATAAACAATCAAAATATCATGGCAGCAAGTTAGAAGTTCCTACTGATGGTGTTGGAGAAAGGTAACAAAGGAGCGCCAATTGGGCTGAACAGTAGAAGATGAACAGGAAGAAGGAAAGGGATAGTATTTTAGCAATTCAGACTCAGAACCGTGTGAAGGATGGCACAGCGATATGAATGTTTTTATGCTTGGGGGAGTCTGGAGTGAGAGAGAATGCTGGAAAGTGAAATGAATCCAAGTTGGAATGCACCTGGAATGCCATAGGGAAGGAACTCAAATGTATGCTGTTGGTAGGGAGAAAGGTTAAGAAGCTATTAGTTGTTACCTCATTACAAGTAGATGAGGAGGGCACTCGTGAGCTCTTCTGTGGACACTGGAAATGTGGAGGAAACAGTAGATACCCGCCCCCCCCCCCCCCCCGCCCCCGGCCGCCAAGTGCCTGGAAGTATTGTGTCACCATGACTAACTTGGAACCCAAGAGGAACGTCTGGTTTACAAGGAAAGCAGTGATTTCTGTTTGGGAAGCTGGTGATTGTTTTAGTTCTTAAGCCTATTAAAAAATTATTTTCTCAAGAACAGGTTCCTTAAATCAATGGTTATAGGAAAGCTAAGGCTCTGTGTCGCTCCAGAGCAATAACATGAATAATATGACTTTCAAGTGGTCTCCTATGTGCCATGCCAGGAAGTCGTATAATATGTAATGAATTATGTTATACGCTTTCAGCTCAAGGATCCATTAGCAATATTAACATGCCAGACACTCTCTAAAACCCTCAACGTCCCCTCACACCTTAGCAGGAAGTATAGTATCTAAGGTATGATTACTGACATTTTAGGGGAAGAGTATCTCTTCACATTTGTGTTTACTTAGCTCTGCATTTTTGAGAAGTACCTCCTATGCATATTTTAAAAAAATATTACTGGCTTATCTATAAGGCATGCACCAAGAGCTGTTATTAAACATTAACATAATGCTAAATTTGGTTGAAAAGTCAGCAAATTGGATTTAGAACAAGATCTCCCTTTTAGATGGCAGCTCTTCTACTCTCCTCACCCACAGATTGATTCACCCGGGATGTACCCTTGAATTCAGTGGGTATTCATGCCTCAGGCTGCAAGGAAGAGAAATAACAATTCACTTACAACATTTGGGATATTCATTGTTACAGTTCTAGTTAGGGTGATTTCCATTAAGGCCACCAACTGTGATTTTGAACTCTGAAGGTTAGAGGAAGATGAGCTGGCCAGGAGTTTGGATGAAGGGGTTTAATGGAACTGAGTGGTACCCCACTTCTAGTGAGACACATATGCCTGCATCTTGAATAAGTCCTCCAAGATTAAATGAGTTTAGATAATAGTCAGATATTTTCCCACCAGGTTACAAAACATCTTACCCCCTCCCCCTCAAAACTTCTAAGGTCAATGTGCAAACACCTGAGGCCTTTCTGGTAATTGTCAAGTATCTTATATTATTTTCTTGCTGGGCTCCTTTAACACGAGAGTTACTGCAGAGTTGATCATTCACTTATTCATTCAACATTTTTTGTCTTCTTCCTCTGAGTGTCAGTGTACTGGGTGCTGGATACCAGCTGCTGAGGATACAGAGGTAAACAAGGTCTCTGTCCCATGGGACTTAAATTTCGGGAAGGCAAATCATGAAGACAAATAGCTGATTTCAAATAATAATAGACTATGGGGCGGGGGAGAGGTGGGAACAAGATAAAAGATAGTGCTTGTATGAGAGGCTACTTACATAGGGGCGTTCAGGAATGGCGTATCTGAGGAGGCAACATTTGAGCAGAGACATGAATGATAAGAAGGAGCCAGTCGTATGAAGATCTGGGAAAGCATAAAACTTAGTCCGGTGACAAGAGCAGTAGCACTACGTGCCTGATTTAAGGGACTAGTTATTCGATAAGGATAGGTGGAGAGCATGCAGTTAACATGTGTTTGAAAACAACTGCAAACTGATTTCCATACCTTTAGGAAAAGTTAGGAGTAGTGAGGCAAAAACAGCCTAGTTGACCCCCAACATCCCGTCTCTCATTCGCAGTAACAGGATTCCCAGGTAGCACATAGTTTAGAACCACCTTCTCAGCTCTGCATAGCTTATATTTGGGTTGTAATGTGACAGAGAAATGAGCTGAAATCTTGTTTAATTTGCCAATATGTTGGATCTTGTTATGCAGCTGAGTCTATTTGCTGACTGATATAAGTTAAAATAATGCATGGGATAAAAATAAGAATGAAAGAGATTTTGAGAAAAAGAAAAAAATATTACCTGAAATCCCGCTTACTAATGCAACTACTTCATCCACATGCACATTTTTATATAATTATAAAGTGTTTATATACCATTTGACGTTCTGCTTTTTTATATTTATATTTTATACCATTTGACATTCTGCTTTTTTATATTTGGCAGCTATGTTAAAACATAGTTGCCAAAGTTATTTTAGCAGCTTTATACCATTATAAAATGATACTATAGTATGTTATACAAATCTATTCAAGAGTCACATTTTTAAAAATTAGGTTTATTAGTGATCTGGTTGTATTTATGAGTGCCTCCTAATTGCTTAGCTTAAGCCTGAAATATTGGTAGGATATGAGTATAATAAACAATCAATAAATGTTAGTTGGAATTATTATTATTATTATTTTTAGATTGGACTCTATTGTCTATCCCTAGAGATGGGAAAGTAGAGAACAAGATCTTGTTTGAAATGGCAGTTGGAGTCCGTTGGAGGACAGGGATGCAAACAACTCTTCAGTGAGCTATAACCAACCAATACTCGTGTGCTCTCTGTAAATCACCTACTTGCTGGCTTATTCTTCAGATGTTCTGGGCTGGAATGATAACTTGGCCTCCTTTGTTCATCTTTAACTGTCTCCTCTCCCTTTACTCCGATAGCTTTAAGCCATCTTGGGCATTCATTGTTTCCTCGATATGGTTTCAGGGTCAGTCACAGCTTGCTTAATGTTTAAAGATGTCCTGAGAGAACTGGATCACGATAAAGAGCATTCCACAGAAAGGCTTTTAAATTTCTCATTTAGTATTGTTGTAGCTAAAAGGCTAATATGGCATATAGTGAAGATGGTAGGGGTTTCTCACGTTGGTGGGTTCCTGGTAGAATAATCAATTAATATGGGAGTACTTCTGGTAAAAAGTATATTTAAATTTTTAAAATTAAATTTATTTTTATTGAAGTTATATTTTAATTATAATTGTATATAGGTAATATAATTACATTATCTTAAAGACCAGAAAGTATAAAAAGTTTACAGTAATATGTTTCCTCCAATATCCTCATCTGTTCAGGGCCCCTACTCCCCTTGAAATTAACCATTGTTCATAATTTCTTCCTTTCAGAGTTTCCTGATCAGATATAATAACATCCTATCTAATAAAAGAGTAATATGCAAATTGACCTTACCTCCACTATACCCACCAACCATGCCCACCAACCATGCCCACCAGCCCATCAGGAGGGAATATGCAAATAAACCCAACCAAGATGGCTGCAGCCACAGAGAGCAGGAGGGAGGCTTGGGTTTCCCTGGCAATGGAGGAAGCCAAGCTTTCCGCCTGCCCTTGCCCGCCCAGGCCTCCACTCAATGCTACAAAGTTTCAATTATAGAAGATAAATAAAGCCCAACAGAAATGGCAGCAGCCACAGAGCTGGAGAGAGCAGGAGGCTAGGGTTGTTCACAGTGATGGAGGAAGCCAAGCTTCTGCAGCCCTGGCCTGCTTTGGCCTCCACTTAAGGCTACAAAGTTTCAATTATAGAAGATACATAAATCCCAACAGAAATGGCTGCCTCCATGGAGTGAGCAGAAGGCTTGGCTACACTCCAGGTTACAAAGTTTCAATTGTAGAAGATAAATAAATCCCAGATCCCAGGGCCTCTGTTTGGGTCGCTGGGGAGCATGGCCGGCCTGCAAACCACCACAGGCCCCTCACCTAGGCCACCCCACACCCCAAGGGAACCCCCACCCTGATCTGGGAAACCCTTCAGGGTAAACCAGCTGGCCCCCACCCGTGCACCAGGCCTCTATGCTCCTATCTAATAAAAGAGTGATGTGCAGATTGACCATCACTCCAACACACAAGATGGCTGCCCCCATGTGGTCAAAGATGGTTGCCCCCATGTGGACACAAGATGGCCACCACAAGATGGCCAGCAGGAGAGGGCAGTTGGGAGGAACCAGCCCTGCAAGGGTGGGCAGTTGTGGGCAATCAGGCCAGCAGGAGAGGGCAGTTGGGAGGGACCAGGCCTGCAAGAGAGGGCAGTTAGGGGTGACCAGGCCTGCAGGGGAGGGAAGTTGGGGGGACCAGGCCTGCAGGGGATGGCAGTTAGGGGAAAACAGGCTGGCAGGGGAACAGTTAGGCATCAATCAGGCTGGCAGGGGAGTGGTTAGGGGGTGATCAGGCTGGCAGGCAGAAGTGGTTAGGGGCAATCAGGAAGGCAAGCAGTTGGGAGCCAGCAGTCCTGGATTGTGAGAGCGATGTCCAACTGCCCATTTACGGCATCCCTCGAGGGGTCCCAGATTGGAGAAGGTGCAGGCTGGGCTGAGGGACACCGCCCCCCACCCCCCCGTGCACGAATTTAGTGCACTGGGCCTCTAGTATATATAATAATCTACATTTATATTTACATATATATTATGTGTTATCTATATATTATTATTTTCCCACTCTTTTGTTTCTTAAGAAGCATCTTTTGAAGAAATGGATTTTTAATATATTTTCAACAAATAGTGCTTAATAGATAATAGTAGTTTCTGGTAATATAGGTGTGATTAAATTTCAGGGGCATATTCAGAGACTAAAATTTGGAATTGTTTTCTTTAATAATTCATTGAAATAAAACTATGAGGAATGCCCTAGCTGGTTTAGCTCAGTGGATAGAGCATCAACCTTAGGACTGAAGGGTCCCAGGTTCGATTCCAGTCAAGGGCACATGCCCAGGTTGTGGGCTCAACCCCCAGTGGGGGGCGTGCAGGAGGCAGCCAATCAATGATTCTCTCTCATCATTGGTGTTTCTTTCTCTCCCTATCTCTTCCTCTCTGAAATCAATAAAATATTTTTTCAAAAAACTATGAGGACATTTTATCTCCTGCTAAAAACAAAACAAAAGAATACAGTCACATGGTCAGGATACAACTGGAAAATGTGTCAGATTTCAAAGTCTAAGTTTCCATGCTACACAGCACTTACAGCCCGAGTGTTTATGCCACTGAGACAAGATTATCGTTGCTGGGTACTCCATAAAAGATGTCACATTTCAGGTTTGCAGTTTGTCATTTCTGAAGTCTGATATCAACAGATAAGATCTAAAACCACTTATTTCAAGAGCACTAAAGAGTGATAATGAAATAAGATAGTCTTTTGGCTGAAACAGAAACCCCGGCTCAACATGGCTTGAATAATAAGTAAAATTTCTTGGTTCATATAACCTGAAGTCCAGCGGTAGATCAGGTTTCTGGATTGATAGATATAATAAATAGTTCCATTCACCAAGGACCCATGTTTTTCTGTCTTTGTTCTCTGCTATCAGTGGTATCTACTTTATCTTCTGGTTGATTTTTCTCATGTCTGTACTTCCAGTGGGATCTGGGAGATAACCTACTTTCCCAAGATGGAGTGGCGTGGAGTGGGGAAAGACCAAGGAATGCTGAATATCCAGGAATTCTGGGGAACTGCCCCTCATTTATGACTTAGAAATGAACCACCACGAATGGGCTCGGAGAGTTTTATAGTGACTGTATGGAGAGCAATGTGAGCAAGCATGCTTATTTAGAGTCTGTAGTATATCAGACTAGGTCAAGGTCAATAGTTCTCAACTGAAGCTGCACATTGGAATCACTGGGGAGAGGAAAGTGGAAAATTCTTATGCTCAAGTCCACTTCCCAGAGATTCTGATTCTTTTGTCCAGGACTGGAGCCCAGATATTAGAATTTCGTAAATGTTCTCCAGGGATTTCTAATGAGCAGCCAGGATTGAGAACCGTCTTCTAGGAATGAAAAGAGTCTAGTTGCCCTTAGGAAGACTAAAACAGAGAAGTCATACATAGGATTAAATTTTATTTTGATTCCTAGTGAAATAATAAACCGCCCACATTTATTAAGCAGTTAATTAACATAAAGCTAAAAATAGTCATTATTCTAATGAAAATAAAGGCAGAATCAGACAGAACATACATTTAAAAATGTATTTTTATTGATTTCAGAGAGGAAGAGAGAGAGAGAAACATGAATGATGAGAGAGAATCGTTGATCAGCTGCCCCCTGCATGCCCCACACCAGGGATCGAGCCCTCAACCTGGGCATGTGCCATGATCAGGAATTGAACCATGACCTCTTGGCTCATAGGTCGATGCTCAACCACTGAGCCAAGCCAGCTGGGCCAGACAGAACATACATTTTTTATGGGGTAACCAAAGAAAGCTAGCAAAGCTATATCACATTACCCTCATTTCTTTACGAATTAACAGCATATTTGCTAATCTCTGTACGGTTTTCCTCCCCAACTCTTGAATCTGCTCCTTCCTCCTAATTCCTTTGCTCTTCCCATAGACCAGCACATTGCAGTCTTCCAACTGGATTTGCTGTTCCTTCCCTCTACTCTTCCTTTCACAAAGCTTCCAGATGAACTAGTTCTTAGTAAAGCTGTTATCATATCAATCATGTTATCCCTTTGCTGAAGAATCTCTTATTTCTTTTTTTTTTTTTAACATATTTTATTGATTTTTTTACAGAGAGGAAGGAAGAGGCATAGTTAGTTAGAAATATCGAAGAGAGAGAAACATCGATCAGCTGCCTCCTGCACACCCCCCACTGGGGATGTGCCCGCAACCCAGGTACATGCCCTTGACCAGAATCGAACCCGGGACCCTCCAGTCTGCAGGCCAACGCTCTACCCACTGAGCCAAACCGGTTTCAGCAGAATCTCACATTTCTTACCCTGGCCTTCTAATGCCTCAGCCTGCTCCAATTCTACCTTTTTTTGGTCTTATCTCACACTTCACCCTTTCATCCAATTCATGCTTTAGTCAAATTGAATTAGTCACTATCATAAATGCAAGTTTGCCAATTAACCCCTGCTTAAACTTAGCTTTTCCACATAATATTTTTCTGATAATTCAGCTGAAAGAAATATTTTCTCTCTCAAAGTTCCAGAATACTTTAACTCAGAATATCTTGTGGCTTATACCTTGTTCTACTGTGCAACATGGGCTGATGTCTTTGCTTCCTCTTTGCTTATATTTTTGAATGGAGAAATGAACTTGCCAGTTTTTTTTTCCTTATGAAATGTATGTGCCTATGGCTCCAGGCCACTTGACAGAGCTTAGTAGGAGGGACTGGTGATAAAAATGCCTATGTCTCAGCTGGCAGCTGGGTACAGTTTACTGTTTTCTAACTAGTTCTACAGTGACTCTTTACTGAACGCCTGTGGTGTGCCAGGCATACAAATGTATTCTATAATTCCCACCACAGTCATCTTGTCTTCATCTTTCAGATGAATAAGCTGGTACTCAGGGTAACTTGCCCACGTTCTTTCATAAATGAACAGAACTGAAATTCCAGACCTGCTCTGTCTCTCTCTAAAGCCATACAGGACCGGGTTAAACTGAAAATAGAGGTGGAGGCTAGATATCAGGCTACTGATTTTCGCCTCCAGCTCACCCAGACAAGGTCAGGCTCCCATCTGCTCATTCACACATCAGTCTATTCTGACTGTATTCCCAGTTCTACTAGTGAAGCTGCTCCTCATCCAAACGCACAACTAAACAAAGAAAAGCCAAATCTGCGTTAGATACCTTGAATCTCGCCCAATCCAATCCTGCAGAAATCATCAGAAACCATTAGGATTTAATAATAGAGATGGAGAAGCATCAAAATGAGAGAATACAGAGCTGTTAATGAGAGCTGAAACTTCATGGGGTCAACAAAATCGGTATGAAAGCTCAGCCGCTTTCTTGCTTCTTACATATTCATATGAGAACATAGAGGTTGTGCCTACAGGACCTCAAACGTTCAGTTTCAAAGTGAATTTGAATTTGTTACCTGGATATCCCCCCAATAACCAGATTTGTTTTTAGCCTTCGAGATATTTACCTAACATTTTTACTTCCAACCCAGACACAACCTTGCAGGAAACCATGGGCATCAATTGAATAAATACAATTCCAAACCTCTAGGTTTAGACCTAGAGAATGAAATGTAATGGGAATTTGACAATCTAGTTCTAAAGCTGCTACTAGAACAGGGTTATTATTTAGTTTAACAGAGAGGAGGGCATCCATTTTTCTTACTCAGAGGTGTTCCTGTACTATAAATTCCTAAGTCACTCTAGTGAAGGCTACGTGTGAACATTTAAGAGGTAATAGCAGCAGGGAAAGAGCCTCATTTAAAACATTGGAGTGAGAACTGTGGGCACAATGTGAGTCGACAGCCTAGGGAACATTAGGAGAGACAGTTGTGGCCATCAGATTTTATGGCAGAGCAGAGCTGTAACTTTAATCCTCAGGTAAGTTTTTTCTAGTTTCTGGATAATCTGTAGAATGCCTGTCACCACTGAAGTCAGGACCGAGCCTTCCAGAGTCAGACTGCTCCACACCAGAGGGACCTCATTGTCTCTGAAGTAATAATACGAAACTAGACACAGTGCCTGCCCAGGTACCACAGAGATTCCGTGATGAGATGTGAAACTAAGGAAAAAGCATTTCCCAGAATCTCTAAAATACAGGACTGCGTTGTTTCCAGTGTGCTACGCCTTTTATTAGTCTCCATACTGTGGGCTAATACGTCCCAATGGACACATATATAGAAAGGACACCAAATTGGTCATAAATGTGGCTTTAAGTCAGAGAAACATTCGGTGACCAAGATAGTTGGCTGATATGTGATGCATACCGGGTTCTCAATATTTAAATACCATCTAATAATTTTCTGTAGGCTTTACTTTGTTTCTTTTCCAGCTAGCCTGAGAGTGAAGGTTAGTGGCTAGATAATGTTGCCACAAGGTAGGAAATTTAAATTCAGTTCCTAGCACCCCATGGAGTTACTGTTGAACAACTTCAAAACGCTTTACTTCTGTTTTTTTAATTTATAAAATTAGGAGATTAATACCTTGATCTCGTAGGAAGGCTGTGAAACTAAATAAGATGAATAGCTAATAAAGATGGAAAGGCTCCGAGCAAATGAATAACACATTATTAAGTACGTTTGTTTATAACTGTATTTAAAGAATTGGGGTTTACTTTTTATTTTAAAATGGTAACATAGCAATGGGTCAGTGTGCCATGACAACAGTTTCAACATAGACTGTTATATTCTGTGTTCTGAACATAGGACATACTAGCTCAAATAAAAATGCTTCTGGTCAGCCTTAAAGCACTTTCAAGAGACCTTTGAATGGCTGTCTTTCTGTCTCAGATTTCTTTGCACTCTAATCGCTAACGCCAGGGAGAGCAACAAGAACCAGAGCAAAATACAGCTTCCAAATCTCTGTTAATGAGGTGATAAGTAACTTTTCGAAAGCTTCTACCATTACCATTACAGGAATTGTTGGAGAAAATCTTGAGGGAACAGGTAAAAAAAGAAACAATTAAAACCAGCCTAAGAAAGGGCCAGCCTCAGCAATAAGGAAATAATAAAATGTTTTAAATCTCTGCTTCAGTTCTCTGAAAATACTTAATGCTGGAAAATTCTGCTTTGAGTATTCTGAAGGTCTAACTCATCTTTTATTAGGGAGCACTAATTAATTTTTATAGAAAAATTTATAGCTTTTTTCTATTTTAAAATAAGATAGTTTTGCAAAACTCTCATCCAGTTGTTTTGCATCATGCATTCAAAATGCAGTTGGATTTTATTGAGAATATGTGAAGTTCAAGTCAATTTCACTTTCTTTGGTTAGTCAGTTGATCTGACAATGCTCTGCTTTGAGCTAGCAGAAGTGGATTCTACACCCAAGCCCCTCTAAGAAAATGCAATAATAACAATTATTATTTGGTTTTGTAAGTATTGCAAACCCTTTTCTGAGACTCTTGGCATATTAAAAAAAATATGTAGATTAACTTTCCCATTATCTAGAGTTTGAACCAGATTGCTATTTTGCAAGTTCAGAAAATACCACAATTAAATTTGTAAAGAAAGGTTTCATCAAAACAAAACAGAGAAACGAGGACTTTGTAACAGACAAGAACATTCAACCAGGAGAGAGGAGGTGCTAGCAGCATGTTTCAAATGAAAAGTAGAACTATTTCCTGAAAACTTTACAAACAAAACAGAACAAAACGGATTCACTGAGCTATTGCTGTCATCGATTTTGTTCTGCGTTATTCAGCCAGAAGCAGCATCCCCAACACCTATGCTAGGCAGCGAGTCAGACCCTAACATGTTCTCTTCTTCTAGACTAACAGTTTTTAGTTGATACCAGACTGCCCCGAGTAAATACTCCCCAGGCCTCTTTGTGCTCGTGTTGTCCTGTAACTAAGTTGTGGCCAATGAGATGTAAGTGGAACCGTCCTGTGGCTGCTTGAGAAGCTGCCTGAAGACAAGGCTAGTCCATGCCTTTTGCTGCTCTCCTTTGACATTTCCATCTTCCTGCCTGGAACACAGCTGCTGCCATCTTGGACAATGACGTTGAAACTTCACATTTTGAAGGAACCAGAGAAAAAGAGCGAGGATCTCTGCACCTGGAGCAGCCGTACCAGCCCTGGACTGCCTGCCTGGACTTTAAAACGAGAGAGGAATAAACAACTATCCTGCGTAAGCCACTGCACTTGGAGCTTTCTGTCATTCCCCGTCCAACCTAAACTAACGAAGACACTGGCTTTAGGGTTCACTGAGTCCAAGTGGGGAGCAAACCACTACCTAGTTAAAATCCAATTAAAAAGACAGGGACTGTTTTTTTTATCACATAGATAAAAAAAGCAAAGCAAACAAAAATACACCTCACAGTAGAAAACATTGTCTACAATACAAATGTAATATAAAGCGAGGCCAGAGTTCTCATCCCAGTTGCATTACTAATTTCCACCTCTGTATAATGAAATAAAACAAATACATAAATCATGATAGATACCAAGTAGCAATGATTTGTTCTCAGGAGTGTGTGTGAATAGTTATTTGGTTGTATGATGTCATAGAGTACATTTACCTTTATTTATCTATAATAATAAAAAGCATAATATGCTGATTAGACCGGACGTCCTTCCCGACGACCTTCCGGACAAAGCCTGCGGCCAGAGGGAAGCCCGGGTCCCGGGTGCCGGAGGGAAGCTGGTGCCGGCAGCCGGGAGAAGGAAGGCCTACTCTTGCATGAATTTCGTGCATCTAGTATAGATATAAAAGTACTCCCATTCCAGATTCCTTGAATCAAATTGAGTGCTAGCCAAAAGCTAGCTGAAGAGGAAGGTATTGCTATTGTTAAACTAATCTTTATTAAACATTAAAAAAATCAAACCGGCCATTCCTCCTCTTTCCTGCCACCCCTTCCTCCGCTCCACACACTCTCAGTAGATGACCTCACCTCTTCTCAGAGAAAATAGAAGGCTTCAGATAGGAAGTCCCTCCAGATTTCCTAACCCACCCATGTTTCTATTCATCCCGTCCTGGCCTCCTTCTCTCTTCTCACCCAGGGTCTGTGCTTTGAGTCCCACACCTCCTGCCTTCTCAGGAAACAAGTGCTATTTACATATTTTAAATGTCTTCTCCATTGGGTGATTCCCATCTGCCTTTAACAAGTTTGTTTCACCCATTTAAATGAATGTTTCCTGCCCGAGTCCCTCCTTCCACGGTAATGTTTAGGTGAACACTGTCAACTCTTGCCTTCGTGGTTCCCTCTTTTCTGTGCTTTCACAACTGATCTCAAGGCTGAGAAATGGGTTCCCGCATTTAATCTGGTCACAGCCAGAGGAGATAGATATTCTGTCTCTTTTAAGTGGTTGCATATATCTGTTCCTGCCCCACTTATGTGTTGAATTCTTGGTTTAATTCTCAGAATGAAATCTTATGTTCCCAATTTCCTTATTCCTAGAGAATACATTCCTGTGACTACAAAATACACAGTGCTAGTTTTCACAGTATTTTCCTAAGAGAATTCCTCAAAATCAGTGTACATGCTTGCACTACCCAGATAATAGCAGATTTTGTCTCCTGGTCATGTAGTCTTCAAATTCCATATACTAGTATAAAGCTCACTGAGAATTGCAATGTTAATTGAGCAGTTCCACTGGGGGGGGAGGGGGGGAGGGGGTGGGGAGGTGGATAAAAATGAAGTTGCTCTTAATAGACTTTATTGAAATAATTTGCATTTACTTCAAGAGTTTACAAGATTTCCTCTTTCACCAATTTGTATTTAGCTACTTACATAGACCCCACTGCATGGAAGTTAAAAATAAATTCACTAAAACTGGAGTGGATCTTTGTAGAGAAACAATAAATGTTTCCCATTTATTGAAGTGTTTCATGATCATGTGCATCAGTAAAAGGAAATTGAATGTCTGACCCACATGGAAAAGATGTTAAAGCAATGAGAAAGGATTATATACTTCTGAGTCAAGCTGATCAGAAGATTATTTATGTATTTTAGGAGCACATTTTCATTTCCACGTTTCCAAATACCAGTGCTGAACCCAGGCAGCAAGAATGGCGGCTTCATCTGAATACTATGATGGCTTTCTGATTTGTTGTTACTTAAAGCAATCACATAAGGGCAGCAAATCCCCAAACCATCAGAAAATGTAGTATTGAAAATGTCCAGTATTAGTTTCCTTCAGATGAAACTTCCTGAGGAATAGGAATAATAAAAGACAAGCCTTTGAGTGTGTGATGAGCAGTTAGGGACACTATGATTAAACTGGGTGACTTTCGTTTAACTCACACATGGTAATTAATTCTTAAGTGGCTTTTCTTCTTCAGAGATTCAGTACAGCATTCAAAGGCTCTCATTAAAAATAATTGAAAATAATTTTCAATCGAAATTCACTTTAAAAAAAACTAAGCCTTTTCAAAGACTGAAGTTTGGTTTGCTTCTATGCATTTTATAGAACCACAACATAATTTAAAAAGTTTCCCAAAGTATTGTGCAATTCAATTTTTAAAATTATGTATATATTTTACTTGGTATATTTCTGAATTCTACCTACAACTGTCTAGATTATATGCTGAGTAACACTGATATGAAAATCAAGAATGTGAATATATTTGAATGCACAAAATTTGAGGACTTTTGTTAATAATTCATGTGTCAAATATATTGTTTTCTTACATTAGCTTTTATTTTTTAGAAAAATGGTATATGAAATGGGATATGCTTTCTACTAATTCATTCAGGTACATATTATAATACATGTCATGTCTTAGAAACTGAAATGACTAAAAATTTCAAAGCGATTGAAACTTTAAATTGTGAAAAATGTCTTTCAAATATTTTCAGTTGAGAAAAAAACACCACCCACCATCACAACAAAAAGGTGAACCACAAAGATATCTAGAAAAGATAAAACACTTTGTTCTGTAATCTGCCAGAGGAAATTATTTCAGGTAGTATCTAAGATGGGCCCTTTGGCAAATTATAGCTGAATCAATTTTGTCAAGTTTCTCTAATTAACATTGGTTCAATGTAAGTGCTTCTCTTTTGCAATCACAGTGCTGCATAATATTTTTTACAAATATTGTATTTGTAAATAGCTTCAACAGGAATATATTTTGTTTTAGACAAAATGCATTTTTTAATGTTACTTGAATGACTTTAAAAATGTTTAACCTTGCCATGTTGATGTATGGCCTAAATAGTTCTCAATTTATTTAGGTCATAGCATGATAGTATAGATATTACAGATATGTAATATATTTTTATGTAGAAACTAGAGGCCTCGTGCATGAAATTTGTGCACGGGTAGAAATTTGTGCACTGGCCAGCGATCAGGGCTGATCAGGGCCTTCCTTCCCCTGGCTGCAAGCTGCTGGCCAGGGCCTTCCTTCATTTCACACCACCCCCTGGTGGTCAGCGCATATCATAGCAGGCAGTTGAACTGATCACTTGACCACCCAAGGGGGCAATTTGCATATTAGCCTTTTATTATATAGGATGTACAAACTAAAATATTTTCCTCAGGTTAGTTAATGTAAGCAGTGTGCTTTTCACTTTTGAAAAAGACAGTTTCCTTTAAAATGTTCCATATGAACACTGTTCCCCAGGTAGTACATGGCTATATTTTATTTGAAAATATGAAAATGAGGACTATGCTCTCCTAATGCATAGCAGTTAAGTACTATAATAAAAGCATGTAACTTGGGATGCTTCAGGATTTCCTTTTTTGTGTTCCACCAAGTTAAAGCAATTTTTCTAAGATTTTAAAAAGTATGCATTTTGATAGTACTGCATATAGATATAATAATGTTTTACCTCTTAGAAAAAAATTAAGATGACTTTAAAAAAACAAAGCTGAATACTCATAAACTAAGTATAAACTAAGCAGGTTGGAGAGGAATGGAGTTTGCCAGTGCTTTTTCTTCTAGTGTGTGGTTCTCGGGGAAGGCACGATGCTTTCAGGATCAAAGCCAAGAACTAAAATGAGGAAGCAAGGTCCTGATAGACAGTAATGTGTTTTCAGAATGTTGAACAAATGGACTGAGGGACAGCAAAGCCCATCAGTATGGTAAATTGCATAACCCTCGATGTTCTTCATTGTGCTATAGTCATGTTGTTGCGGGCCACACATTGTGAGGACTGGGTCACAATTTGTCAATAGCACTGCCTTCCTCTGCTTACCAAAATTTAATCCATGAGATCACATTAAAGTAGTCATTCAACAAGTAAAAAGTAAAAGGGGAAGAATTAAGATCCAGATTATCAAGGGAAAACATCATAAAATTATGCTGCTGGGGTGAAAGTGAAAATTGTATCATGAAATGGGATTGGACATGGATTTGATATGTATTTTTTATACAATACTCTATATTTTAATATGTAAATGTAAATAATATTATCTGTATATATAATATTCCTATCTCCTCAATCTTTTCTTTAATCCTTTGAGTTAATATTTGCCTTTTCTTAATCCACATTGAATTATTGCATGTCCAGGCTCCTGCTTTGGTCCTGGCTGAATTGTAGCTATCCTATGAGCAAGTATTAACAGACCACATTAACAATATTGAAAACATGTTATGTTGCTTTTGAAAATGTTTACTTCCATTTTCAAAGAGCAAATGCCATTGATTCAGTGTTGTATTTATATTTTTAAACATAAAATATAGTAGATCAACTTTATTTCCTCAGCTGAGCAAATAAACTTAAATAACTGCAAACAAGAGCTAGAGTTCTTATTTAATTCTTGAAGAGTGACGCATCAGCACAGAATCTAAGACTTTATTTTGGTCCATTGCTTTTTTTCTGGTGTGCCTGGATCACTAAAAAGCACATGCCCCCATGTGTTAACTAACATTATTGTGGTAAACACTTGGCATTCTATATCAAGTCATAACATTGTACACTTTAAACCTATACAATGTTATATGTCAACATTGGGAATTGGACCAAAACCGGCTCTCTGACATCCCCCGAAGGGTTCCGGATTGCAAGAGGGCGCAGGCCAGGCCGAGGGACCCCACCGGTGCACGATCAGGGCTGGGGAGGGACCGCAGGAGGACTCAGGGCGTGTCTGGCCCGTCTAGCCCAGTACCGATCAGAAAAGTCAATAAATAACAATAAAAAATAAAACAGCCCACATGTGTCAGCCTCTTGTAGGAGAAAGAGGTCAAATATACTTAATTTTTCGGTCACTAGTTAAGGTTGTTTATACTTAAGTGGACCTACCCAGTAGTTTTCCAGATTAGGGTGGTTTTTTTTTTTTTCTTCCCAACTAGAGCTGTGATATAGAAACAAGGACAAAAAATTAAATGGGGGTGGGGCTGAAAAGGGGAAGGAATAGAAGAATTTCTGGGTATAGTAACATACCATGCAAATTATAGGCAAATATTCAAGGCAGTGCTTCAAGTCTTGTAAACATGTTTTCCTTTTCTTTGCTTAGTAGTGGGACACCATAGGAAAAAGGAAGAATTTGGTTGAGCCTTTTAAATTTTATTTATTTTACTCTTATTGGTCTTAAAGTAGTCATTTGTAAAACACTACTGTTTGATATTGACAAGTTTGAAAGTCACTGAAAAAAATTAAATGGCAGTTTAATGTTAACAGCTGCTTATGGTTATCAAATCCATCAAAGCCCTTCATGAATATATTAGGCGCAAACCCACTGAATTACTGTTGCAGCAGACAGCTTGGTATTTTGACATTGCTTTGTGAGAATAGATGTACTATAAGAAGAAGACCATTTCAAGTCTGGATAGGGAATATTAATTTCAGTTAAAGGGAAAAGAGGGCTGTTACCTGGAAAGAGAACCAGGTAGCATTGTTGACAAGTCTGAAATGGGATGGTCAGTTTCCCCTTATCTTATTCCTAATTCCTAGAATCCTACAGACACAGAATTTTAAGAACTCAAATCCAGTCTGTATTAAACTGCTTATTATTCTTATATATAAACTAGAGGTCCAATACACAAAATTCATGCACGAGGAGGTGTGTCCGTCAGCCCAGCCTGCATCCTCTCCAATCTGAGACCCCCTCGAGGGATGTCCAACTGCCCATTTAGTAAGACATCCCTCTCACAATCCAGGACTGCTGGCTCCCAACTGCTCTCGCCTGCCTGGCTCCCAACTGCTCTCGCCTTTCTGATTGCCCCTAACTGCTTCTGCCTGCCAGCCTGATCACCCCCTAACCACTCCCCTGACAGCCTGATTGATGCATAACTGCTCCCCTGCCAGCCTGTTTGCCCCTAACTGCCCTCCCCTGCAGGCCTGTTCCCCCGCAACTGCTCTCCCCTGCAGGCTTGGGTCGCTTCCAACTGCCCTTCCCTGCAGGCCTGGTCACCCCCAACATCCCTCCCCTGCTGGCCTGGTCATCCCTAACTGCCCTCCCTGCAGGCTTGATTTCCCCCAACTGCCCTCCCTAGCAGGCCTGGTCCCTCCCAACTGCCCTCCCCTGCTGGCCATCTTGTGGTTGCCATCTTATGTCCACATGGAGCCAACCATCTTGTGTGTTGGAGTGATAGTAAATTTGCATATTACTCTTTTTTTAGATAGGGTAGAGGCCTGGTGCATAGGTGAGGGCCAGTTGGTTTGCCCTGAAGGGTGTCCCGGATCAGGGTGGGGGTTCCCTTGGGGTGTGGGGCGGCCTGGGAGAGGGGCCTGTGGTGGTTTGCAGGCTGGCCACGCCCCCCTGGCGACCCAAGCTGGAGGCCCTGGTATCTGGGATTTATTTATCTTCTATAATTGAAACTTTGTAGCCTTGAGTGGAGGACTGGGCTCGCCAGGGTTTGTGGAAAGCTCGGCTTCCTCCATTGCTGGGGAAATCCAAGCCTCCTGCTCGCTCCATGGCTGCAGCCATCTTGGTTGAGTTAATTTGCATACTTGCTCCTGATTGGCTGGTGGGCATGGCGTGTGGGTGTAGCAGAGTGATGGTTAATTTGCATATTACTCTTTTATTAGATAGGATGATTGGCCAGAGCAGCAAAATGTCTGAGTATATGTTTGTGTGTATGCAAATGAGATGCAGAACAGAGGAGAAAGAATTGTTACCTTATCTTACTAAATTAATAAATTATACTAATAGGCTTAATAATAATTATGACCTAAAAACTCAAAAGGTAAGTTAGTGAACCACATCTATCAGGATCTATTGGTTCTGAATCACATCACTTAAGGGTAAATGACTTCATATGAATTCCAGTGAGAATATATATTTTTCCTGCTGATTGCCACTCAATGATAAATTTACACTTACCAGCCCAATAAGTTTCAAATGAAGAGAGGAATAAGAATTTAAAAATAAAAACAAGTCTTCATTTCTAAAAGCTTTTAAAAGAGTCCTAGCTAGATGACTTGAAAGACGGAATAACAGCTTTAAAGAGTTGTAAAAGCAAAATTTCAATTGCTGCTTCTATCTCTTTACATATGATAGCACAGGTGTATATGCTCAGTGGCTTCGAAATTTGTCAACTTACATTTCCTGGATTTCCCTTTTCTGTCCGTTTCTGCTTAGGGTGGGCAACAAAAGAGACTTTATGTGAGATTTGCAGGAGGCATTTTTATAACTCACATTTGATTTACATCGTATTTTATAGCTCACATAGGAGTCACATTGTTGCATCTCTGCTAGCTCACCTCTCTGGCATGGAGCAGCAGCTGGGCCTGCAACTGCTCCACCTTCTGCTGGATTCACCGTTCAGCTTTCTGACCAGAGTTGAGTGTGTGTTAAGCTCTGCAATGAAGGAGCTTGGCTTCTGTAGGACATCCACCCCATCAGAGTGAGAGGCAGCAAGAGCGAACTTGGCTTTCAGGTTGTCCTCATGAATTGTGGCATGTGCTTCTGTGTTCCAGCTTGTCACAAATTTCCTCCCTTATCCCTTCCTGACTCTGCTTTGTGGAATTCAAGCTCCAGCATCAATTAACCCCCTTCCACAACTGTGTAGGGTCAAATCTCTGTAACAAATTCCTTTATATTATATCTCTCTATTTACCTTCATTCTAGAGTTTTTGATTCTCTGGTTGAACCCTGATACACATCAGGATAGTGATAATATAAAATGAGAAGCAGCCTGGCCGAGGCAGCTCAGTGATTGAGCATTGACCTATGAACCAGGAGGTCACAGTTTGATTCCCAGTCCGGATTTATGCCTGGGTTGCAGGCTCGATCTCTGATCATGCAGGAGGCAGCCGATCAATAATTCTCTCTCATCATTGATGTTTCTATCTCTCTCTCCCTCTCCCTTCCTCTCTGAAATTAAAAAAAAAATTTTTTAAGTGAAAAGCAGATTGAGAAAACTACACAACAGAAAACATAGGCTACCTTTCTTGGAAAAGGAAGGATGAATCAGAGGGCAGACCCAAGATCCATGGAGAAGTTATTCCAGGTGGGAGTAAAACTGTTCTAACCAAAGAACTTCTACATTTTCCTACTTGAATTTCATAATTGCTATGAACCAGTGACCTCTATATACTTCTTATTGCCACCCTTTTTGAACAGGAATGTCTGTAATGGTTATCCTATGCCTGTCCCACCATGTATGTTATGTGAGGGAGCAGACAACTTATCTTTTTACTTCCTGGGTTTTCAGATCAAGAGAACTGTACTCAAGCAGCTGTATTTAAGAAACATCATCCACACCTGGACTTGATTTAAATGAGAGTTTGGACTTGGAGCTGATGAGACTTCATAGTAGGATAAGACTTTCTGGGTGGCTTTGAGAGGAGGTGGCTTTATTTTTCACTGGGAGAGATGTGAATCATTGAGGACAAGAGAACTAATTATGATAACTAGCTTTCAATACAGCCCCAGTGATTCTTACCTCCTAGTACAGTGGTCAGCAAACTGTGGCTCGCGAGCCACATGCGGCTTGCAAGCCGTGGTTTGCTGCTCTGTTGACTAATGAGTTTGCCGACCACTGTCCTAGTACTCATAATCTGTGTAGTCCCTTTCCTCTATATACCAGGTCTGAGTGACCAATGGAATATGGAAGCAGTGAAGTTATGTTACTTCTGATATTAAGTCATGAAGACACTGCAGCTTCTGTCTTGGTTGTCCTATCTCTTGGATCATTCCCACTGGAGGAAGCCAGTTGTCACGTTAAGAATACACTTAGGCAGCCCTGTGGAGAAGTTCATGTGGTGAGGAACTGTGGCCTTTTGCCAACATTCAAAGAGGAATGGAGGACTTCAACAGACAGTCTTGTGGGTGAGCTGTCTTTAAAGCAGATCCTCTAGCTATGGTCAAGTCTTCAGATAACTGCAGCCCAGTCTACAGCTTGATTGTAACCTCATGGGAGACTCTGAGCTAGAGCCATCCAGCTAAACTGCTCATGAATTCCTAACCATCAGAAACTGTGAGATATTTACTGTTTAGGGTGGGCAACAAGTTTTAAGTTAAGTTTTGTTATGCAGCAACAGATAACTAATACAATACCTAAGTATTTCTTCCATAGTATTTCTATGAAAGCCAAACAGAAGGAAGATAAGAGAAGCAGAGGAAAGTAAATTGTGTTTTAGCTCACTGTTTTTCTTCAATGCTCATTAAGATTTTTTTAAACCTGGGCCTGTGGGAAAATACTTATTCAGCTAAGCTAAATTTGAAACATGGCCCAGGCCACGTGGCTCAGTGATTGAGCATTGGCCTATGAACCAGGAGGTCATGGTTCAATTCTCTGTCAGTCACATGCCCAGGTTGTGTGTTCAATCCTCAGTAGGGGGTGTGCAGGAGGCAGCCGATCCGTGATTCTCTCTAATCATTGATGCTTCTATCTCTCTTTCTCCCTCTCCCTTCCTTTCTGAAATCAATAAAAAATATATTTTAAAAAAAGATGTAAGGAAGGGGGTTAGCTTTATATACAGTCATGTGCTATGTAAGGATGTTTTGTTCAACAATGGACTATATACACAGGAGTATACCATATATCCTACGTGTGTAGTTGGCTATAACATCTAGGTTTGTGTAAGTACACTCTATGATGTTTGCACAAAGATGAAATTGCCTAACAACACATTTCTCAGAATGTATCCCTACTCTCAAGTGGCGCATCACACACACACACACACACACACACACACACACTCTTTGAACTGGAGGATTTACTTTTGAGAAGATAGATCATGAGATTTCCCCCCCCCCCCCCCCGAGTCTAGAATCTTCTTTGCACAATGGTTGGGCAGCTGCTACTTCTCTTGGGTTGAGATTTAAAGTTTCATTTATTATTCATTTTTATCTAATATGACTAGTTTAAGAAATGTAAAGTATGATTTGATTTCCTTCCTAGATTTTGTTATGGAAACAAGAGAAATAAGAATATATTTTTCCTAGCCTCTGTTTATTTCTCTTTCTGTCTTATAATCAATTTCAGTAACTTTAACAATAAACAGTAAAAATGATAGAGTATACAAAGCCTTGCTCAAGTGAATCCATCATGAAGCTGTGTCTGAAAATGGTTTCCTAAACAGGGGAAATGTGTTTCATACAAAAAGTCCATTTTCTGTTATTGCCTCTTTCATTTGGACTACTAGATGCTATATATTTTAAGGCCATCTTAATAGTTTCCTGTCTCTCAGTAACAAGAATGACTTGTCATAATGAGCAGTATAGACACTGTCCATTTGATACACTCCCGAAAGCTGTCTATTTGATACAAGAGTAAATCACCTCAATTCCTTTGTGGAATGAGTTGAGTATAAATAAATGAATGAGACACAAGAATAAAAAAAAAATCTGGCCAAGTCTATCAGAAGAAAACAAAAGGTAGGAACACTTGGAGGCCTAGTTTAATATTTAAAAAAAAGTGACAAGACAAAGAATTATATGTAATAACTGTAAAGGGAGAAAGAATCCTCACTAATACAAAATGCCCATGAAATAGTTTCTTCCTTCTTTAGAAAGAAAGATAATTTTGCAGTTTAAGAATAATATTCTTTGAAGTTGGAGGGCCAGTGTTGTAAAATGATTCTATACTCACCTTTACCTCCACTGAAAAGAATTAGAATTTTCAGCACTCTTTCTAGAATTCATCACATGTCTAAATCTGAGTAGGAATTTCAGTTTTCATTTTAGGAATGGGTTTGTTTTGGGGGTGTCTTTCTGTTGTTATGTTGTATGTTTTACTTCAATTTTTGATTTTGTTTTTTGTTTTAGTTTAAGAAGACTCTAAAATGTTCTAATTTTTCCTTTTACAATTAGTGTGTGGTATACCTCTTAGAGAATTATTATACAAAAATGTTATTGCATTTGACTAATTTTTTTTTTTACTGTTACTGAGACTTTTTTGGTATGAAATATTAATAGAGCTATTATTCTATGTCAGGTTTACGGATGAAAGTTATGACAAACTTTGTGCCCTAGGATTCTCAAAATCAAATCTCAGGACGTTTAGCATTAGAATCCCTAGAAGGCTTGTTTAAAATGCAAATCATCAGGCCCTACTCTAAATTGTCTGAATCACAATCCCTGAGAGTGAGACTTCAGAATCTGCATTGTAATAGGTTCTTTCTGTGGTTCTAATGCAAACTAAAGTTTAAGGGCCAATGATCTAGTCAATAGGGTAGAGGAATAAACAATTTACATCGTGCTTGGAGCCCACTACTATCTTCAAATTACAATAGTAACATCTAGGAAAAAGCTTCTCCATGGCAGTTCCTAGCGAAGAAATAGAAATATGTATTTTAAACTCTCTCTCTCTCTCAAAGCGCCAGAACGTGTCTTTTGGGATTTTAGAGAAAACCTGAGAGAAGATTTACAGATAGAAGACACTCAGTAAGTGTTTGTTGACTAAAGGATCAGGTTGGAGTGAACATATTTTAAAATTCTACTCTTCTAATCACTAGCAATTGGATGCTTATAGATGGACAGTGGTATCCATCCATCTACCTACCTACCTACCAACCTACCTACCTACCTACTTACCTACCTATCATTTACGTATGAAGTCAAAATGATAGTGACTAGAATTCCCCACTCTTCGTTCTTGTGGGGGAAATCAACTACTCCCAAGAATCCGAATTAGGCAGAAAATAACGGAAGGGCCAATCAGATCGCTCTCCGGACTGGCTTCTCAGGGAGTACTGGCGGAAGAGGGAACATAGTTGCCTTCACGCCATCGGACAAAGAAGGCCATAATAGCTCAGGACGGTGGAAAATTCCTTATGGATTACCAGGCGAGGTGTCAAACCTCGGTGGTGCAGATCGTTGGCCAGGTCTCCCAATCGGAAAACTTGGATGCACCATGGATTCGGTGTTTTCCGAGATGTCAAGGAAATGGACAGCGGTTCTGGCGGTACCAGTAACAAAAATGGCGGCCAGAGCTTCAGGCGAAGGTCAGGTGACGCAGCCCCTTGCTCCCTTCCCACCAGTGGCCCCGCCTCCCACTCGCTGACGTAGAGGGGGGCGTGACTGCCCGGAGACTGTTCGGAGGTTAGGAAAACCCAGGGCTACACATGCGCAGTGGGGAACCTCAGGCATGGGTCTCCGGCCCGCCCACCGCCCCGCCCCGTTCTGCGGGCGGGGCAGGGCCGAAAGTCCAGTGCTGCGGGCCGGCTTCAGTGACTTCCTTGTTGGGATCCCCGGCCCGGAGTGTCCGGAATCGTAGCCCCGCTGTGCTCACCGGACTGCTAGCCAGAGGCTAGGTCGCAGCCGCAACCCAAGCAGATCCTTTCCCCGCCCGCCCCGCGCTCCCCGATATGCCCAACCCCAGCAGTACCTCCTCTCCCTATCCCCTCCCCGAGGAGATTAGGAACCTGTTGGCAGGTAAAGAACGGGAAGGGGGCGGGTAACGCTGCGGGGCGGGGGCGAAGGGACGGCGAGCCGATGGGGACAGAAGCTTTCACTCCGTACCCCACTTCCCCGCGGTCCCATGTCTCCTGGCCAGTGGGACAGGGTCTGAGAGTGGGAGTGAGCGTGTGTAGAATGTGGGTGCTAGGATGATGGGGAGCCCTTATGGATGACTTATACTCTTCTGTATGCATCGTGTGTGTGTGTGTGTGTGTGTGTGTGTGTGTGTGTGTGTGTGTGAGAGAGAGAGAGAAAGAGAGAGAGAGAGAGAGAGAGAGAGAGAGCGAGCTGGGAAGGGATCAGTAATGAAAGTAGTTTTCTGGTCAGTGGAGGAGAAGAAGGGTGTAAAGAAGCAAAGAGAGATGTCTGAGCTACAGATGTTAGGGGTTATGCCATGAAAGGGTTTGTCATTTCTAAAACTCCCATTTTTCTTGAACATCCAGTCCGCTCATGTTGAAAACTCAGAAAGGACCTGGTTCTCAAATGGCCACTTGTCTTCAGCTTGAGTAACCTATTAAAAAGGAAGGATGTGTTAAAGTCCAGCTTCCTGTGCCACGATGAGAGTACTTCATCTTTGCACCCTCATCTTCCCTTTTTCAGTTTTACCATTTATAGGAACTTACTTTAGGAGTTAAAGATGCAGTTCTTCAAGGCTAGATGCTAGGTATGTAGATGTGGATTGTAGCTAAGGGCCAATGAAAAATTTACATTTCTTCAGAAGGCAGAAAATAGGGTAACACAAATCTTACCTATGCTCTGGAATTCTTACCATTACTCACTTTGTCATTCATGCATCAGAATTCTGGAAACTGAATTTTGATAGTTTTACTTTAGTTGTCTCTTAAGTATTTATTTTTCAATATTGGTCATGAATATCCTGTATTAAGAGTTTCTCTTAGATGCCTATATTATAAGTGGGTTATTTTAACTTGTAAAAAGCAATATCTAAAATGTGACGTTTTAAGTAGTAAGTTACAGTTACAGTGTGAGACCAAATCTAATACTCGGCTATACTGTTTTAGAGGTTAGCATCATGAATATGACAGAGAAAATAAAATCAGTAGTGTATGGATGCAGACTTAGTTTGTGTGACCATGAATACAGTGTGATGAATGCATTTGTGGTGGGATAGTATTTTACTCTAAGAAATGTTTGTTGTCAGTAGGGGGTACCACTAAGGGAAATATTGAAAGAACTGAAAAGACATCTTTTATTCCATTATATTATTCCATATTTCACATGAGTACTATTTTGTTTTACTACAGTTAATGCTTTTTGTTATTACAATGTTGGAATTGCTTAGCGTATTCTTGTTTAGAGTATTATTTTAATAATCAGATCAGAGTAGTATTTATCATTACTCCAAAACAGATGCTACCATTTTCAGGGTGTTCCAGGTCTGGAACTGAATCCCCCCCCCCCTTTTACGAAGGTATGAATTTTTGAATTTAAGAAATAAAGTACAGACCTTGGGGTGCCTGCTTTTAAAGCTTGACAGCCCCCCACAGTAGACAGTTTGCTCTTTACATCTATAAGCATACATTTGCAGATAGTATGTACTTTATGAGACCCTTTATTCTCTGATGCCCATATATTACCAGTGTTTCATATGGCCCTTATTTGAGTAACTTAACTGAAAGCTTAGAATTACATAATATTTAAATTATCTACCAATGCTAACTTTCTGTATACATTAGCCATCTCTTTCTTTAGACAGGTAATACACTTGCATCATGTCTGAAATCAGCATTTAGAAAGTTATCTTATTGATATTTTTGATATTTCATATGATTGAAGCAAATTACATATTAAAACACATGAAATGTTAAAACATTACAATTTTGGAGATTACAAATTTGCTTTACACTTTATTTTCAGAAGGTATTTTCAAGGTGTATGGCTCTGAGAAAATAATATATCTTAAAGAAATAAGTGAACCAGTGTTTTTTAGTTTTCTTTTATTAACTTATTCAAAGAAAGCTAACGTTTTATATTTGACTGTAGTTACAATCTTTTTTGAGGTAGGGAAGTTTTCAAGAATAAATGCTCTCAGGTTTCCCCCCCGCATTTTTCATCCAAAACAAATCTTTTGGAATTGTTCATGATGACTTGTATTGGGTAATAGTATATTGTTAAATATAAAAAATTACTAAAACTATAGAAGAATTGGTATTGGCTTGAAATTTATAGATATTACTGGCTTACCTAGTTATTCTTTGAAACTAAGAACTGAGATATTGGGGGTCGTGGTTAACAATTGAGAGCCCTTGGGATGCATGGCATTGTGCTAGAATTCCAAGGTAGAGAAGACAAGCACCTACACTTCTCAGGCGTTTTAAATCCCTTGCCCTCAGAAACAAAGAATATAAAGTCAAAAGATAATGCCTTTCAAGATAAGAATGTTTGGACATTTTCCTTTGTATCCTATGTGTCTTACTCAAGCCATTATGTGTCATGTGTTTTAAATGTTTGACATTTCAACTGCTTGGTAGAGGTAGGTGCTCAAATGTAGTCTTACCCACTTATTATTTTCTTTCTTGTTATTTTTCTTCCTGATTATAAAACTTTTAGGCTCTCCCCTAACCCCCTTCTCATTCCTTCCCACTTAAAACAGCAACAACATTCTATAGAAATATAAAACCCATAGAGGATATCATTCTTAACTGGCATTTAATGGTACTCTTGAAAAAGTGGCTGTATAATTTGTTACTTATTTATATTTCTATGGAATCAGTATTTAAATCTTGAAAGCCTATACTTTTTCTAAAAGTGTTTGAGCTATTCTTTGTTTCATGAATGGAAAAATGTTTACAGATTTCTGTTGTTAAAAGCAAATTTTGAACTGCCATATACAGGCAGTCGTTAATATTTTTCTTTTTAAAATTCCGTTAAAGTTTTTAAAATTAAATTTATTGGGGTGACATTGGTTAGTAACATTATATAGGTTTCAAGTGTACATTTCTCTGACACATGATCTGTATATTGCATTGTATGTAATTTTTTTTCACAACAATGGAAGAACAGGTTTAGCCTGGATAATTGGAATCAAAGGATAATCCCAAATCTTGTCCATTTAATCTTCTCCTACATCCAAATATTTTGACTAGGACTAACAGCAAGAATAATCTTGATTTATGTGAGTTTTTCCTCCAGGCAGCCAAGAAAGTGAGAGGAGCTGGAACCACTAAGCGCGCCCCCCCCCACCCCCCCCAACCTCCACATGTTTACTCGCCCTTTGAATACTGGAGTGTTAGTATTTTGCAGTCAGATATTCTCATTCATTTGCTTTAGGACAACACATTAAAAAAGGAAAAGTGTAAGAAGATGTTAGTGTCTTTATGAAATTAGAAAATGAAACCATATTAAAAGAAGAATACAGTGGATATCAATGCTCTGAAAAATCAAAACCAGACCAAACACACAGTAAACAAAGTGGCTATGTGCTTCCTGTAAAGTGACCTTGACATTTTGTTCATCTGGCAGTCTTGCATGGAAATACTGCGTTTTCCCCTATGGGGGATCTCCAGGACACTTTTTTTTTTTTTTAATTTTCACAAATTATAATCAATAATCCCTTAGGGGGCACTAGGTAAAGAATGCAATTCAACTGAAATAGAGCCAGATTTTCTTTTTTATTTATTTTTTAACTGCTAGTAAAATATGGTTTGATTTCCACCTTTCCAAAGTTCCATTTATAATTTGGTCAACATTTTGGTTTTATTTTTCCTATGGGAATTATTTATGGTATATCTAGTGTCCCATAACTTTCTTCCGGGGCATTGGCTGAGTATGTAAAGGGAAGAGTGCCACCTACTGAGTCGCCAATAGTCACCTATTTCTCGAGCACCTGGATTTTTCTTCCGAGCAAGAACAAGCCAGCCCCCTTTTGGCAGTGATAATTAATGAGCATAAAGTCGACATGAAAACATTTTATCTCAGAATGAAATCAGTCTGTGACAACTCTTAAGATAGTCTCTTCCAGAAATAAGAGAATGTGTTTGTAAGCCAAGGGGCCAGAAATTCACAGTCCCTATGTGAGTCAGATTAACAGATGAATGAAGGTGTGATGTTAGGAAAATTATTTACCTATCTGAAGCATATGATGTCCCACTTTCTCTTGGGAGGGGATCTTTGGTGCTGGCTTGTTTTGCACATGGCTCTCCATTGGAAGTGTTCTCATTTCAGATTACTAAGTAAGGCTCTTGATAGTACGAACAGTTTTTTATAGTTACTCAATCCAAATGATCACTGGTTTTCTGTTTAAAAAGTAGGGATTCTAAATATACTAAAAAATGAGCAGTCTATAAAAATTTTCCAAATGAGTTTATCTCTACATTATCAGCACTAACGTCTTACTGGAGAGAAGATAGAAACAACAGAGTAGGAAATTCTCTGGTGATTTGAAGCAGTTGAGTTGTCTCTCATAAATTTAAGATTAAGTGTCATATATGGGTGATAAAAGTGGCATAGGCTAGTTTTTATATACTCATTATTCACTTAGTTTGTCTTTTTCAATTAAAGCCAGGTCTATTTTTTTCATTCCACTGAGTTTACATTTCTTTTTCAATCACATACTGAACACATGGTAATAGATGCTGCCTACCAGTGAATATAGTGTAAATCTCAGGCTAATGTGTTAGTCACTGCGGCTCCTTTGAAAATGCGTGGTAAAAAGATTTTGATTATCATAAGGTGCTGTTTATCAAGAGTCATCTTTGAGAGGTGAAAGATGTGCATCTCTGTCCTTCAACAGCCTAGTTTTCTATCAAAATAAATTATTTAGCACTCAGAACCAAGTTTGAAAATTTTATCAGACGATAGGATATAAGGCTCAGGTATGTCTTCTGTAAGAACTCCTGTGCTTGTTCATGCCTCTTCTTCCATGTTAGAAAAGTCCGCAGTTCAACCATAACCTGTAAACGTGCGAGGCAATCAAGAGAAAGACATTGATTAAGGCAATCAATAACTTTTCAATTAACCATTTTCCAACTGTGGGCATTTGGCTCCATGATGTACATGTGCCCAGTTTAATTTTTATGTTTCACCCTTACGTGTGTGTGGTCAGCCATAGCTCCTTTTAACAGAGAAGCAAAGCATGTCTTTTTGTTCCGATGCCAGCTTAAAGTTTGGCTGGGATCCTTACCACATTAAGTTTGGTGATAACACCTCAGTGAATACAAACGGAAACTTGGCCCTATTCATAAAGTAGAGAAAGATGTGGAATTAAGTAGTAAAGCCATTTGGGGTGTAGTGTGGTTGGTTTTACACTTACTGATCTGGTGCTGAGCAAATGGTAGTTGATTCAGTTTAGTTCTTGCCTTCCTCTTCTATACAATTGAGACCATCACAGAGGCTGTGTGTGTGTGTGTGTCTCCATTCAGGGAGGTATTGGGTCGTTGGAGGACAGCTGAAGCCACCAGGTGTTACCTTTGTGACTTGTTTACAACCTCCAGCCTGGAGTCATATTCCGGGCTGTTTGCTGGTGGAGGATGGTAAGGGCAAGTGGTCAAACATCCGCTTTCTTCCAGAGTGGGAACCTGTGCTGTGTACTCAGCGTCAAGAAGCCCACAGTTTATTTTATTGTTTGCACGAATTTAAAGACTGTTCTAACCTCGTGTGGTTTCACCTTTTCATTATGTGTAGAAGTTGGTAGAAAGCAGTTAGCCTTTGTGTGTGTGTGTTAGTTACCTGTCCTAGCCACTCAGGTGGCAGTTTTTCTAGTGGGGGCGGTATATATAAGCACAGAAAAAGAAAAGAGGACAATTGGAGTACCATTCGGTGATTTGGTGTGTGCTACGTGTTGGCCTCGTAGGGGTCGAGATGGCCTGTTGAAAGGTTTCTCAAGTTAAACTGCTCGAAGATTGCTGAGCCAGTATATGATGTCATCTTTTAATTTTGTTTTCAGACCTTACCATTTATCTACAGAGCTATGATAAGCCTGATCTTACAGAGGCCCTCTCCCCCAGATCTCTGCAGTCTTACTGGGCGATGTTTACTCTTGACAGCATAGAGGAGTAGCAGGAGCAAAAGGCAGCCCATTTACAGTCCAGTCCCTGGGATAACTTCTTCCTCCCTGATGACTTGAGGGCAAAGACTGATGGAGATGGGGCTAATTCTGGGGATGCCCGGGGCGCTGATCTGCAGGGGGCGGGGGAAAGACCTAGTGCTTTGGGGGCCTCTGAGAACCGAGTTTCTCCTCTCCCGTGGCGAGCGCGCCCGTGAGTGGAGACCTCCTTCCGAG
This sequence comes from Corynorhinus townsendii, assembly GCA_026230045.1. Taxonomy (NCBI): domain Eukaryota; kingdom Metazoa; phylum Chordata; class Mammalia; order Chiroptera; family Vespertilionidae; genus Corynorhinus; species Corynorhinus townsendii. The sequence goes on along the minus strand of JAPDVU010000004.1, from coordinate 175,556,985 downwards.
GAGGAGGAATTCTGACTCACCAGGCCCACAGGCAAGCCAGAAGGCAGGCTGACCTTTTCTTGCAATCGAATTATGGCTGTTCCCCGACCTACAGGCGGCCCGGAGCCTGAAATCCGCCTGTTAACCCGGGGACACGACCCCTGAAGGAAGGTGGGAGAGGGCTGCTGCCTCCCTGCGGTACGGTGCGCAGGGCGATTCCGAGCACAATCAAAAGCTTCAGATCTCTTTTCCAGCCAGCCAGAGGAGCGCTGGGTTCGCCCAGGACTTTTACGGCTCGCTTTTGAAATATTACCCCGGCTCCGAGCCACAAAGCCGCCGCAGATCCAGTCCCATTTGTCTGGCGAAGGTGCTGCCCCCCAACCCAGCGCTCCCTTCTCACGGCTCCCACGGCGGGGACCCTGGGGTTTAACACTCCGCGCGTCGAATGCCTCGGACCCAGAGCCCACGCTTCTCCGGGGGAAAGCCCAGCAACTTTGCAGCGCTGGTCGCCCCCGTCTCTGCCTGGGACCCGGCGCAGGCCCCGCTGGTCCGGAGGGTCTCCTGTGCCCGGAGAAGCTGGTTTCGTTGGGTTTGAAAATCAGTGGGCACAGGGTGGTTGTTCAGAAAACACACACCCAGGTTGCCAAAACTTAAAAACCTACCCGCGTCAGTGGGCACCAACAAACTAAGGTTATTGCAGGCATGGTTTCCACTTTAAAGCTCTTATTTGTTACAAATGAAAAAGAAAGAAAGAAAGAAAAAAACCAGCAAAGCAGTTTCTACATCTCCCTGGTCTCCTTTGAGAAGTATTTTTAAAAAATTAACGTTTATTAAATCACTTTAGTTGCCGTAAACCTCTTTCCTGGAATAAGTTTAGGAATAAATACAGGGAGACTACCCTAAAAATACAGATCTTTTCCCCTGCCCAGTCTCTGAACCTCCCCACCTGCACCCTGAAAACAAACAGCAGCCTAGCTGGTCCCGCAGCCTCCCCCTCTCACAAGCACTTCCCCCTGAAACACCAGCAGGGACCCGCTTCTAACAGCGTTTTTGGAGAGTGTTGGGAAACACCGTGTAGAGCATCGCAGCTTTTGATGTTTTGGGGGTTTTTTTTTCTGGAACTGAAACGACCTTTTAAAGAAAAAGCTCTTGGGCTGTAATTCGTTCTGTTATTGCTTCCGGAGATAGAAAATAGATCCCGTTTGTTTAAACTTGGATTGTATAATGAAAATGTAAAATAGGCAATTAAATACTCGGGGATGAGGGCATTAAAGACTGACTCGCAGGGGGAGGAACATTAAGCAGACCCGTCACCAGTCATGGTGCCCGGGATTCTCGCAAGGGCCGAGTGGGGTTGGAAGAAGAGGCAGTGGAGATGCTGCTGCTCCCCACTCCACTGTCTCCGCAGATCGATTGTGACCATCTCAGAGCAGCCAATGAGCGTTTCCATTTCAGCGAATACTTGAGTGTCCTAAGTCTGTGTGCTCCTGTGGGTGCAAAATGGAAAGAGCGTAGAGGAGAGCACTGTTAAAAAAGGGTTTTATTACTTTGAACTCACCGTAGAAGTCTGGGTCTAATTTGCATTGGTACCGGGTTATGCCCCTCTGTCCTCTTCAAAACGTGGGCAGCTCAAACAGAGTGAAGCGGTGACACTTTGCTTTCAGTTTGTCTAGAGACTCACTTTGAACATTAATATCAGAAAGCTACTTTTACAAAAGTATATCAAGATTACATTTTCATTCTTTCACTTATCACGTTGATTTAGGGAAAAATTACTGTTACACATTTATTGTGAACATAGAGAAGAACAGCTTATCAACTTTGCTCATGGTCTCAAGATACTTTTGTAATCAAGAATTTAAAATCGATTACATTCTATCTCGAACACTAGGTTTTAAATGGTTAATTATAAGTACAGTTGAAAGACTCTTGTACTGCTTTGCAGTAACACATGTAACATTATTGTATGTCCACCTTTTTATCAGTGTGAGTTAGGAGACAAAGTAGTTAAGTAAACAGAAAGTAAAACATACATACTTTTCTTTGCTATGAAATATGGATGGTTTACAGTCATACCTACTTGAAAAATTTTTATGGTATCCTCTGTATTAGAGATCTCAAAATGGGATTTAAAATTCTGTATATAAAGTTAATTTAAAGTTGTACAATATTTCATGAACAATAAGAATGGAGCTATTATAAAATCATACCGGTAAGGATTTGTTGGAATTTTATACTAGAGAGAACTAGATAGCAGAATAATTTAGATGTTTATTAATTTTTTAAAAAGAGGATATATGGAAATGTTATATGAGGCCATAGAAATTTTATCTCTAGGTTACTATATTTTTAAATAGTGGATGAATGTATTGTTGCTACTTATTCCTTTATTTAAAGAAATGTTTCAGGTAGTAATACCAAGGCAAGAACACACAAAACCACACAATTGATTATCTTTTTTATTTGAGGGTGGCTGGCCAGAGTGGGTGGGGCAGGTAGGAAGGAGGAGGTTTGATTTGGGGAATCTTGGCTGAGAAGGAGATTTATTTTTTCCCTTTAAAGCATTGAACACCTGAAAATAGATTACAATGGGAAAAACAGGCCTTGCCAGAGACATTAGCTTATACTGGCGTAATACTGAATGACCTAGTCATACAGGAACTCACAAAATACTATTAAATGGTAGTAACACATGGATAAAAGCTCTGTGCTTGCTTTTGTAGGAATTTGTTTTATGGGGCACCATACTTTATTAAAACTTGTATGCTTCTTCCTGGTTTAATGATGCCAAACATCCAAATAGCATTTGCTGTGCTAAGCATAAGTAGAGCATACAAATTTTATTAGCTAACTGGTGAACAAATTTGTCCAACTTACTATTTGAAACATACTTCAACTGTTATGCTTTGGATTGATAAATAACTGTAACAGATTGCACAGATATTAACACTTATGGATAGAAACAATCATTGTCCTATTTGTCTTCACAAAAAAATGATTCTTTCTTACAATTTGTATCCTGTTTCTTATATTTTGTGGTTCAGATGTTGAAGCATTTGTAGCAGACACACTGAAAGGGGAAAATTTATCCAAGAAAGCAAAGGAAAAGAGGGAATCTCTTATTAAGAAGATAAAAGATGTAAAGTCTATGTAAGTCACTTACTTGCCTTTTATTATTAATTTTTTACTTAGAAGCAACTTTGTAATGTTTTAATAAAGAATTGATTGTCATTGAATTAAAATTGTAATGTTACTTAATTGCTGTTAAGTATTTATAGAGGACAATATATATTTTCACTATAATAGCTTTTAAAAACATTTGCTTATCATAACACCCTTTTTTGTGAAGGTTTATGAATATGTATTTTTGTAAACATTCTAGCAAATTCAACTGTTTATTTTGCTTAGGTGAGGATATATTTGTTTCAAATGATAAGACACAGTTAGGTTGAGAATTTTAACATAAATATGGAAAATAACCACCAATACTGAAATGAATTAATGTAAATTGTAGATATTAAAGATATGTTCTCATTTTACTACTGTAACTTAGGTTTTTAAAAATCCTTTTATTATAAATCCATAAATCTTTTGGGATTATCATTTCAGGATAAGAGGTGGTTTTTTTTCTCCAAATATATGTTTATAATATACATTTTAAAATAGCTTTGAATTACTGTCACTTACTAGATCTTGTTTTGATTTGTCAGTCCTCATTTTAAAATATAATGCTCTTGTTTTATTTTGCAGCTATCTTCAGGAAGTTAAAGACAAAGGTAAATTTTCAAGTTTGTCAAACTTGAAATTATTTTTCTTTGTGGCTGATCTGACACATAATGAAATGTGATAGTTGGAATCAAAATTTAAATATCCGACTGTATAGACTTTCAAGATGAGAGTGCTAGCTCCCCCTGCTGAGAAAAAAATTAAAAAGTATATCCAGAATCTACTCGGCACAAATCTTCTGATGAAGAAATCCCCGTTAGTTCATTCTTAGGTTTTATGTGTCTTAGAATCCATTGTGACAGAAACGGGTTAAGAAAGGTCTGTCTTTGCGGTTATTCGTAGAATAATTTGGCGAAGCAGAGGTGAGATACCAATCCAATACCATTTAACACTGCAGAGATGATTTCAGAGTAGTGATGGGAGCAGGAGGCCCCAGGGCTGGGTACTTATAATGTTTTAAGGATAATTGTTTTAAAAACAGGATCAATTTTTGTCAAGAACATAAGTAAAATATTTTTCAGATGCTGGTTTTTACTATCCTTTTGATATGAATAAATGTATGCCATAGAAATTTTCAAAGAAGGAAATTCAATTTTTTTTTCTTTCTTTTTTTTTAAAATAAGTGGGACTGTGGGTTACCTGATAGTCTTCCTTTAGATTTGAGAAACAGCTGCTTAGCACACTGAAAACCAAGTCAGGAGAGGCGGAGGAAGTCCCTGCATTTTCACATCTTTAATTCTGTAAGGCCCGTGCTTTGCATGATGCTAATTCATAGGTCATGACCTGAGTCCTGTGAACGCTGGTATGAGGGTCACAACATGAGGTCAGTTAACCTACGCAGAGCTAGGATCTGTGTTTGGGCGAAAACAGTATGCCATCTTCTAACTGGGGTTAGCAGATATCACAGAGTAATTCATATCTCTGCCACCTGATAAGTGAGAGAGTAGTGACAGTTTCAATAAACCAAGTACTTAGCCAGACAAGCCCAAAATCAAACAGTTAAAAAGAAACCATGGTACTTTTCACGCTAAATCATTAAGGTTGTTGTGATTGGAGGGAATGAGATTTTTTTCCATTTTAATTTTTTAACACTGTTACAGAGAAGAGCAGGGACACTCCTCCTTCCCACAAATACCCACTTTTTGATAGTCTACAACAAACCCTAAACTATGGGTTTAATTAGGCTTCATTTTGCTTAGTCGAATGTAGAAACAATAAATTTATACATTGTAATTATGATAACTTTTATACAGTGTACTGATTATAGAGGAATATTAGATTTTGCCTTTCTTCTTAAAAGCACATTTTGTACTAGGGATTATTTGTCACTCTCTCATTGTGACTTACACATTAAGAAAATTTGAAGCTAAGAAAGCATGATAATATGAAGTCATTGTCTGGTTGCATATGATTCAGTAATAGGGTAGGAACTTTCCCTTCGGTATTCTGGTTTAGGACTTGTTCAGGTGTGTGGATATTAAAATTACATTACTGAGATATGTTCTTTGTCTCTAAAGAGAATGGAAGTTTATATAGTATTTGATAGAAACTGAAAAATGAGCCTAGAATAAGAGTTCAAATAACACAGGATTCAGAGATTCCCCATAATCATTTCCCTCTGAATAAGTCATTTGTAGTTCAATACTGCTGTACTGAGTTAACTAGTCACCAGGAGTGCCTGCTCAGAAGTGAGCCTGTGGCTAAATTAGATGTATACCTTGGAGAAATATGAGAAGCTGAGCAATTCCATGCCATCTTACCCCAAAGTACATTCAGCTTTGTTCTAACAGGACCATTCCTGTAGTTTGCTAGGAATGGTAAACTGAAGTGCACATTTAATAGTTGCAAAGTAAATATTCACGATACTTTTAAAACAAAAATAGGGATTTATTAATGATCAGATTCTACATCGAGTAAATTCATGCATCCATGCGTGTTTTGAAAGGGCTGCTTTTCCTTTTTCTCGTACATTTTCCCCTTGGGGGTTTGGGTTGTCTTCACGCAAGGTGACCGGGCAAGATTCCTTTCAGCTGTTTTCCTGTTCTTTCTCTTTCCCTCCCTGTATTCTCTCAGGTCAATATGGGGTCACAATGAAGTGAACAGGGGCTGTTTTCCTCCTTGTTTCCTTTGGACTCCTATTTGTTTAACATACTTTATTATTTTTTTCAAATGACAGTTAATTACCATGTTAATAGCATTATTGGGAGGAAAAAGGACCAGGTAGTGAGTTCTGAAGTAGAATGAATTAATCCAGGTTTATTCATTTCTATTAAGTGAGCTATTAGTTTCTCCAAGGTACACAACGGTTTAATGCCCTTCCTGACTACCCTTTACATCGCCTCCTCCCTACACTGTAGATCAGTGGTTCTCAACCTTCCTAATGCCGCGACCCTTTAATACAGTTCCTCATGTTGTGGTGATCCCAACTATAAAATTATTTTCGTTGCTACTTCATAACTGTAATTTTGCTACTGTTATGAATCGTCATGTAAATATCTGTGTTTTCCGATGGTCTTAGGCTACCCTGCTAGTGGTTCTCAACCAGTGGGTCGCGAACCACAGTTGAGAACCACTGCTATAGTTGGGATCACCACAACATGAGGAACTGTATTAAAGGGTCGCGGCATTAGGAAGGTTGAGAACCACTGCTGTAGATGCTACCCCCAATCGTGAGACTGAACAGTACAGACTTGACTGTTAGCAGTATTTCAGTTCTTAAAACCATTTGAATTGATACATTAAGCTGCGTAGATCTCAGAGTAAGATTTGTTTTTAATTCCAATTTTTTGGATGAGAATAGTTGGTATTATAAGAAACTTGTCCATTAAGTTAAGTTTTTACTTGCTGTTTATATCCATTTCCATAGCAAGCTGTGGTCTTAACACTCCCTTTTCAGTTCTTTACTTCCTTAAGGTCCTCATTTTTATCTTTTCATATCCTGAACTCTAGATTCTCCATTGAGGAGGTCTGACAAATTGTGACTTTAGAATAAATGATCAGTTGGTGTTCTAAATTCCTTAATTTTGCTTGTAAATGAGAAAGATTTGAATCTAAGCAAGGAGGACCTATCTCGCTGAGTCTAGTCCCTATTACTCACTTGAAATATTGCCTCTTCTACTTAGACTAGAGTTCCTTTTTGTGTCCTTTAAATAGTGTACATTACAGAATTATGGGCTAACCCTGGATTCCTAGTCTTAGTTGCCATATAGCCCAGTAGTACAAAGTATATCTGAATATAGGCTTTATGTACCAGAAATATGTTCATTTTAGAATTATTTTAGACTAGAATTATGATTATTTTAGAATTCGTTCTGTGTCACATAACAAGGTCACAGGTCTCTTAAATATAACTTGAAATAACTGAGTAAAGACTGTTATTGACTGAGTATTAAGTATAATTTTCTAATATATATTAGGTGACAAAAAACTTTACTTATAGTTGTATCTTGCCCTTATGTTAGTCTTGTTCTACTCCCGTGATGACTTAGGTGTGATTATTTTCTGTATAGAATGATTAAGATAATGTGAAGATACCTATGCATGACACATAGCAAGTGTTCAGTAAATATTATATTCTCAGATTCAACTTCATTTATCAAGAGGATTTAAGTAAATCTTGATTTATAATTCAGTTTTCAAATAGTTTTTGAGGACTTTTTAAAAAATATATATTTTTATTGATTTCAGAGAGGAAGGGGAAGGGAGAGAGAGAGAAACATCAATGATGAGAGAGAATCACTGATCGGCTGCCTCCCACAGGCCTCACACTGGGGATCAAGCCCGCATCCCAGGCATGTGCCCTTGACCGGAATAGAACCTGGGACCCTTCAGTCCTCAGGCTGACGCTCTATCCACTGAGCCACGCCGGCCTGGAGAGGAAATTTTAAATTACTAAAAGAAGAGCATGATATTCACATGAGAAATACTTCAAGAGAAGATTTTTCATATTTGTAAGTTATCAGTGCTTTAGAAAACGCGACTCTATTGTTTTCAGTTCCCCCAGCTATTCTCCTTTACAATAGTTCCCTCTAATTAAAAAAATTAATTTTGTCCATTGATATTGTTAAATATGTATAGATTTACTTAGCAATTTTCATTGACCTCATGGTATTATTAAGTTAATTAATGGAATAAACGAATAGCAGGATTGGTAGGGAAGAAAGGATCCATTTTAGTTTGTCCTGATGGGATCCTTAAGAACGGCAGAAAAGTCAGGAGTTTGGGTGACCTTTAATTTCTTTTCTTGTCCCTTTCTTGACTTGGTGTACGTTCTGTTGAAAGTTAGCTCCTCAGTGAAATCTGAGCAGGTAACTTGTAGCCCTCCCCCACGCCTGCATCTCTGGCTTTGTACACATGTGTTAAGCATGTTGGAGGCTGGGGACCTGTGGTAGAAGTATATGGCAGAGGCAGTGCTTGAGAAATGCTATTCTTATTTGAAAACTCTGCCTCACATCTGCACACCATGAATTAGTGCTCCTATGGTAGAAGAGTTATGAAGAGAGTCTTCTTATTGGTGGTGACCCAAATCTTTCCGAGATTTTAGAATTAAACTGTAGATTCCCTTAAGAAATGACAAGTTAAATGTGCAGTTCCGTCTATTTAGCTGTATTTTATTACTTCTGAAATTAGTTTGGACAAATGAACTGAGTAGAGAATTAGAAATTAATTTGTTTTCTCTCAAGTAATTCTCCATTGCCCCCACATTTATCTTCCATGCTTTGTAAGTTTTAGGTATATTATTTAGTTTAAGGTTTACCTGATTGTGTTTAAAATAAGACTGTATTTGACAGAAGAAGCAGTACATTGGTTAAATAAACATCACTGGTGGTAGAGATCATGACTGTTTAGTTACTCCTGTTGGGCTTTGTATCTAGGCATTTAGGGAAATGCTCATTGCTGGGGAGCTGGATAAAACAGAAGGCATAATAGTGATTTGAACATGACTATTATAAATTTAAAATGTTTTTCCGAGAAATATGTTGCTGTGGTACGATTAAGCCTTGGTTTTGCTGTGATGTGTTAGTTGCCACTGAATCGGGAAGGGAAGTCTCGGATCATTGTTTTTTAGACTGTTAACTTTGTATCATTAATTAAACTTTGGAAAGTTGTGGGATAAATCAAATGCTCTTCTAGGGAAACAAGAAACCGTATTAATGCGCAACAACCCCGTAATTATCCTTGTGAGTACATAACAGGGACACATTCATGCCTTTTCTTGGTGCAATCACTTTTACAAAGAAGTATTTTTAAACTGATCATTAATTTTATGACCACTGAAATGAGATGCAAAATTTATGCTGTTGTCACTGGCACAGGCTCAAGGCACCACTGACATTATGTGTGATTGTAATAGAATGGCTGCCAACTAATGATTCTGTAGACATTTCGTTCGAGGATGCTTTTCTTTTAGATGTCTGATTAGTCTGTAATGCTTTCAATTATGTCTGTAAATTGTATCGGATACGTTTACCTGATGCCCTTCGTTACTTTGGAGTTCAGTTTTCTATTACATAAACTCAAGTTGAACATTTTCCTTTGCAGGTATAGCTGCAAATACTCAGCCCATGGGGGGAAAAATACACTGCACTACTCAACAGCGACCCCTGTGTTCAATTAAAGCTCCTTATAATGCAGCAGGTCTTTATTGGGTTGAAAACATAATTAGGGAGGGGGGAAGGGATAGATCATCACTGGAACAACAGTAAAATGCAGAAGACTATATTGAAAAATGATGTGGCCTTTCAACTTAATGCAGGCTAAAAAGGGAATAACCCTGTATAGATAACACAGAAATCCTTATTATTTACTTTCTGAGCTACTTCAAGGAAAGCTTAAAAAAAGGGCAGGGGGAGGGGGAGGATATGAGTCCAGTAGCAACACTTAATTCACATGGTCTTAGATAAATATAAATATCACACTGATTTAAAAAAACAATAACATTTGAGATGAGCTGCAGAATGGGTACGTTTAAGACAATTTCACACACACACACACACACACACACACACACGTTAGTATATATAATCCAAAAAATTTTTTTAATAAAACAAAAACCGCAAAGGTCTTTAATATGCCATTGACCAATTTTGTGTAGAATATTCATAACTCATATTAAATATTGAATTTATAGCTTTAATAATGATCTTTATGTTGTGTGTGTGCATGTGTGTATGTATGTATATGTGTATGGACATACACAAAATATATAAAGGATATTATTTAAGGATAAATTAATTCTGATTTTTTTCTTTTAAATTTCCACTTTTCATTCTTCTACCTTCCCTATCCCCCTGATTTTCAAAACTTTTTAAGTTTTATTTTTTCAGCTTATTTCCACATAGAGCTTAATAGACTTAAGCCCAAGCATATGAATATTTTTCAGAATCCTTTCCATATATTCATTAATTTCAGTGTTGTATTTTTATATTTGTAATATGCTGAGTGCAAGCTCTGGTGATGTATTTGCAGTGTCCTAATACTTTTTTTTTTCACAGCAAGATTTATTTTATAGTTAATGATATGAAGTATCCTTTGAAAATTCACCTTATAAAAATTCTTACTTTATTAAAAATATAAGGGTACTCTAGCAACTAAGAGCAATTGAGAATTTTGTGATCTTTACTACCACATATTCCATGAGCTGTCATTCTATGGTCATACATATTTTTACTAGCACTTTATGAGGTTCTCTCTGACCTTATGTTTTAAATCAGAGCACTTTCTTTCCACAAGGAGAAATATTATAAGGTATCACTAATGTTCTGGAAAAAAACAAAACACATTGAACGTCTTGTAAGAAAGAGAGATTAAGATTCGAAGAATGAGTAGTATTTGTATGTGCTCCTTGCCATTTTAACTGGGGAGGAAGTCACCATACATGGTGCACCTAGTGGTGGAATCACTGAGGGCAAGAAGTAGTCTTCTCCATAGTCTGCTCTTAGTGTCTTGTTGGAGATCCCGTCTTTTCTTCCAGGATCAGGATGACAAATGCTGATGAAATATCAACATGATAAGGAAGTAGAGATGAATATTGATTTTTCAAGTTACTTTGATGGTTTTGTCTTGAAAGAGGCTATGTTCCGTACCAAAACTATGCTGACAAATAGTGCTACCTAACGAATGGATGTCAGAGGAAACAGATACCCCTTGGAGTGACGGGTAGCTTTAATCTGGGTCTTTTCAAAAAGGAATTCTGTAGGTGTTCTAGGGATCCCAGGGAGATTTTTACCATGCTTTTTGGCTAATCCCTAAGGTAGCTGGTTTTCTCTTGAATTATTAACAGAGAACTAGAATTGGTAACAGATAATTGGTATCTTATGAAGTATGTATTTTTCTTTGTTGTTGGCTATGGGCACAAAATGAGTGCTTATATATAACTGGGCTAGCAAATATCTGAAACCCTCTTTTAAAAAAATCATTCTAATGAGTATGTGGGGAAAATCCAAACCACAAGATTTAATTGTGGGGATTAAATGGCTTCAAATTAGCCAACCAGCAAACCAACCAACCTAGGATTTGGAAATCATGTAGAAAACTGGCTAGAACATTAGGACTGGCTAGAACCTTTTACAGTAGATAAAAAATAGTTGCATTTTCAAGAGCAGGAATTCTGTATGGGAAAAACTGCTTTGAAACTCATAAATCTTTTAAATTTCAACAAGGTTATTTACAAACTAGGTAACTTCTATTTTCATTCAGTGATAGCTCACCATTTTAAAATTTATTCTAATGTTATCCTGTGATTTTTTTTAATGAAAACAAAAATGTTCACATGGCTTTGGATTATGAATTTTTCAAATATTGAGTAGGTAAATGGTAAGTTGAATAATTTCTGTGTGCTTTCCGTGTTGTGTTTGTCGTCCTTGTTATTATTATTTTGGCTTCATTTGTTTGTTTACTTTGGATACACACACTGTTTTACCCTGCTTCTTACTTTTTTATTCATCTTTGTGGAGACCATCATAATTTTAAAACTTGAATCCTTTTGTACCTGAAATAAACACTTGTATACTGACCTTCAAAAACTCTTAACTTTATCTAAATTACAGTGGATCTACATTAAAATAGGACCTGTTCTTACAGTTCAAAAGTTTTCTTTGTTTTTTCTTTATGACAGTGACTGACTTTAATAGGAAAATTTACCTCTTCTGACAAGTAACGTTTTTAAGATGGCTAAAATTATAAAAGGTTTTTCTCTGATTCTTTTACAGGTGATGCAGAAGATGGGGATGAATATGATGATCCTTTCTCTGGGGCTCCAGACACTATTTCATTAGCCTCAGAAAGATACGATAAAGATGATGAAGCTCCCTCTGATGGTATGTGATATTTTCCCATAGAATATACCTTTTGACACTAACACCAAATAATGCAACGTGTAGAGAGGGTGGTCTTGTCAGAAAGCAGATAAATGCCCAGGCTTCAGTTAACTTATCTTTACCGGAACCTTTTAAGGAACAGAAGAGCTCTCTCTAGTGGTTTTCCTAAGTATGTGGTTCCTTCATTTCCTAGGAAATTTTCTTTACTGGAATCTTGAGAAGAGTGCTTGCATCATCATATGAATGTTATTAGTAAGTTAGTTGGTTAATTTAATATTATAAGATTCTTGCTTAATTTTAGTATGCTGCTAATGGCTTGTTGTATTATTTATTTTATAAATAATGAAAAAGGTTTTTGATCTCTTTTTTCCCCCCTGAAAACTATATAATTAGTTCATAAAATATTAAATTAATTATCCCTACATTGCCTTCTCACATTGAGACAGATTTTCATCAAATGCTTCTTTTAATACACATTTTCATTTTTCTGATTGTCACCTAAAACTGCCCCACACTATGCAGTAATATTATAGTGCTTTGTATTAATTGGATTAGCAATGAAATTGAATGTTTATCTCTTAGTAATTTTTTAAAACTTGCCAAAGTTATGAAACTTGTTTTTTGTGTAGTGTGTGCTTTCTCTGTTACAGCCAGTTGAGTGCATCTGTATTATAGAGATCTCGTCAGGGTGATATGTAGTTATAAATTAAGAATGTGTATCGATAAATTAGCCATGCATATTAATTTGTGGCACTCAAAGTTTCGCAGAGACATAGAAATGAGTAATGCCTTCTGCCACTATATGATGATCAAACTGTGCAGTTCCATCTCTAAATACAATTGCTGAATGAAAATATGCTTCCTGCAACAGAGCACTCCACATTTTATGGTATCCAGATTATTCCCTTTGGAAACATAAATTGCTTTTATGAGGTATAAAATTATGTCTATTGCAGAACAGGGATAAGTCAAGTACATGCATAAGTGATAAACATTCTAACCACTGATTCAGAACAACACAATCTTTTCTTTATATTCAGAACTTTGTACAATGTGTAGCAATAATAATCATATCCATTTGATATTGAATTTTACATTTTGGTAAACATTTAATTTCTATTTTTAAAGGGATTTTTCCCCCCTTTTATTTTCTATCTGTTTTTTAAAAAGATGCTCCCTGCTCTTTGGTCACACTTGCTATCCAAAAGAGAGCATCACCCTTTCTAACCTGATCTTCAAAAGCATTTCTACTAGGAAATGTTTTATAATTGATAAAATAATACTTTCAGGCAAAATTATGAATTATTATTTGAGTTGAACTATTTTCCAGGTACATTACAATGATTCGTTTTGCTTCTCAGTAAAATATGGATAGAAATGAGTATGTGATGTGTGTGTGTGTGTATACATATACAGAGACAGAATATTTATGCTCACGAGAATATATATATGTACATGTGTATATACATGCACACATGGAATATTCATAGAATATATACACTCAGGATTTCTCAAAACAGTATAAATATTTTGATGTATAAGGGGAACTTATATTATATGCATTCTTAAAAATATTCTTAAAAACCTAAGAAATCCCACAATTAAATATCTATGAGAGCCAGTGCTTTTGTTCGAAAAAGTAAATTGTTATTAATTCCCTTGTTATAGAGCATTTACATGATGATTGTGTTTTCTTTTTTATGAGTAAGTTATTATGTTTATTTCATAACCAAATGAACAGGAAATACATTGATAGTATAAATATTTATTGTTAAAAGGTTACTTTATCAATACTTGAATATTATTTAATAACATATTTATAACACTAAATTTCTTATTAAATATTGGTGCATTTTCATTACTGTTTATGAAAGCTATTCTTAAGCAGAATTAAAATTTAACTTTTAGTATTATTCATTTTTTGTATATAAATAATACCATTTTGATATTTTACATTTTCTTCTGAGACTAATATAAATTAAGTTTAAAACTACCACGTGGACTTTTATTTCCATTCTTAAATATCATCTAGTCATATCAGTTTTTCTCTCTGCAACTTGGATTTGTATGTGTTCTCTTTCCTTTGCTGAATAAATTTTCCTTCATTACGTGGTCTCAGTCTAATGATATATTAATTATGAAAAGATAATGCATTTAACAATAAGTATAACTAAATTAGCACAGGTCACCAAAAGGCCTTTTGTCAAATCATATTGTTGTTTTGTCCTTTTGACTTTTACCTTATGGTAGGCACTAACAAAATATCTGAACTCTGATGGGTGATAAACTCTAAACATGATATGTATTTTTCATAATGCTAATGCAATTTTCAAGGTACCGAAAGGTCAAACCTGCACATCTCTGTGTGCATTCTAAGTCTGTCTTTTCCTTTAATATTTCTTTTTCTCCGTTTCTCTGGTTCAAAAGTTCACTCAGTTCCCAAATGGCTACCTAATTTTCCAGTTATTCCCTCAAGCCATATGTGTTTTGGTTTCTTTATGGTTTATTAGGTACTGTAGGAAAGTAGCATAAGTTATATCTTCTAATGAAATTCAAGCACACTTCAGTGATGCTTCGACTTGATTGCTGGTAGCAATTAAATCACAGCCAAGGAGGATAATGCATACTCTCACAAGGTCCAGACACCCTATGGAAATTGAAAGGGGATGGAAACAGAAAACAAAAACAGTCTCCCCACCCTGCCAGACATGTTGTTTGCAGCCTGCTTTTTTTTTTTATTGGCCAACTGCCTGATTGATAGCAGAATCATAACTTGCTGCATGCTAACAGGCAGAGTTCACTTGTAGGTTATTGTGAGCTGATAAAGGGTTAGATGGAGTTTTGATTTTCGCATTGGACCTTGGTACACCAGATTAATGGAATTTCAATGAGAGACTAGAGTAGCCACAGCTTTGTCAGAGAAACAGATGGAGATTCTATAGTCATGTCTACTCATTAATACTAGTTGCCTGAAAGGTGTGCTGCTTCTCTATACAAAAGAGTTGATATAATTGATCTTTGAGTGGTGCATTGAAAAAAGTACCTTATTGATGACTAGAATCGTAACATAGATGGTGACAGATTTTTGTACAGCTACAGGCTTAAAAAATATCGTATTTTGCAATTTTTTCTTCTCTCTCTTTGGACATGCTTTTTATTTATATTTTTTTGAGGAAAAATGCATTTTAAAGACCAGTAGGAAAAAGAAAAGAAAAAAGAAGAGAGAGAATGACATGCTAAATTACCTTTTAAGAAAAAGAGGAAGAGTCTGTATATTTATCAATGATGGCATGACTGCTGTTAGTTTCATGATGATGGTAACATTTATTTAAAATCATACTTATTAGCAGTGTCATTTTATTAGCTTTGTGCTTTATTTGTTCTAGAAAATTTAAAACAAATCATAATGGGTTCTATACTATTATAGATCACTGTTGGAAGTTTTATGCTATTGTGTGTCTGGATATACTGAAATGTTAATATAAATGGTACATATCAGTAATCAGATAAAAATTAAAGATAATGAAACTTAAAACCTGATAGAAGAATATCCCTTCGTGTATACTTGTTAGAATGTGTGTCTGGGCACTAAGGTGGTAGGTGCAGGGTAACCATTAGATGCTACATAATGACTTGGGCATCCATTTTTTCTATTCGGAAATTATTTTTCACTCATTTTCAAGATTTGTGAAAGAAAGCTTCTAAGCACAGAGCACTGTGGAAGGTCCCTGAGGTGAGGTGAACGGGCTCAGTGAGCTAGAAGACATATTTGCTCTGCCTGTCGATGATGGGTTGAAGGATCCCAGTGGACATTGGTTACAAATCTGATTCTGTGCTAGACCATAATCACTTTGTGGATAAGAATCTGGAACCTCTAGGGTGTGAATACAGCAAGGCTAAAATGAAGCTAAAGAGAAAAAACAGTCATTTATTTTTAAAAATTTTTATTTGTATTGAATTTATTGGGGGTGATAAACAGTTGTTTATTGTCCTGGTATCTTCCTAACTAAGAATTCCAAGTAGTAACATAGGTTACTGAAAACTGTGCATTTCAAGGACATGAATTTATATGAAAAAATATTGGTTTAGGAATGGAACTATTTTTTAAAGTTTGGAGTTTAAGAAAAAAATTGTTTTGATCATAATTTATAAAGAGTAAATAATGATTTTCTCCTTTGGGCATACCTTTCTTTAAGAAAATTCAGTATATAGAAATTTTGATTTATAAAACATATAAATCACTTATTTCAAAGGAGTGCTTTAAAAAGAATTATCTCCGGGATGCCTATAAATAATGAACTCACTTAATGTCTCTAAAACAAATTTAGCTGTAAACCCATCCACACATAAATTTAATATGTAAATTTTTACACTTTATAGATCAAGCTTTGAGAAAGATTTTTTCCCCCATAAAATTAGGTGTAACACTAATCACTTCTTGTAAAAGCCAAATGATAGATATGCTCTACTTTTCTCTGGGTTCCAGCAGAATTTGAAACAATGTTTAAAACCAGGAAAAAGGGCTCTTTCAATAACTTAGCATTTAGGGTGTCTTTCTATAGTATAGTATCATGTGGTTGTTGATAATTAAAATCATATATTTGTGTTTTATTCTGATAACTTAGATTAGTTTGCAACTTGCACATATCTTTATGTATATGGCATATATTACTGTTGCACTTGTGTTTTTTTAAAATCTATTTTAGTTATTTCGATCTACCAACTGCTAGTTTGTGTGTTATAGCAGTATAAGAACAATGATTGCTTTAGGCCTTCCGTAATGTGTATAGCATAGCTGCAAGTACTTTGGTAAAAGTGAGGGGTTATAGTTTGGGGAAATGATAAAAGTAGAAGACATGTTTTTAACACTCAAGATATATGTTGTGTGATCGGAGGTATAAAGTACACAGATGTGAAAAGTGTTTATGATACAAAGGTATATATGAATAAATAAAAACACATAACCATTGAGAATCATCTTTCTAAGTTTTATGCCATTGAATTAAACAATGTATGCAAATAAGACTGTAACAAAGTGGGTTAGATAAAAAATGTCGCAAAGGTAATAAAACTCAACATTATGAAAAATAATGCATCTTTAATACAGTAAACTAGCAGTTATTTACATAGTACATGAAAAAGAGCGCAATGTAGGGCAATGGGGAATTCAAAGATGAATATGACAAAGTTCTTGTTTTCAAGAGACATGTAATCTAGATAGAAAGAGAAGACAGGCACCTAAAATAAGATAATCAGCAGTCTAAGTTCTAGTAAGGCAGACTCCAAAAACAGTAACTAGTATGTATGATAATATTTAATTGATTTGATCTATACCAAGGCAAATAATTGGTTTCATTCATGTTATTCCTTAATTTGTTGACCCAGTCAATTGTATGTTATGGCATCATGTCGAATAAACCAAAGCACAAACTTTATACTTCATTCTAAGAGGTTATGGAGTAAATTGTGGAGGAAGGACCTTTTGTTTTCTAAATTTTTTTTAATGATTTCAGAGAGAGGAAGGGAGATGGAGGGATAGAAATATCAATGATGAGAATCATTGATCAGCTGCCTCCTGCATGCTCCCTACTAGGGATCAAGCTGGCAACTGGGCATGTTCCCTCATTGGAAATCAAACAGAGACTTCCTGGGTCATGGGTCGATAATCAACCACTGAGCCACACCGGCTGGAACTGGAGGGATCTTTTATTTAATTGAGTTTTCCATGGTTCATGGGTTTGCTGGAGAGAAAGTGGGAAAAGATGCAGGAAAAAAAAACATTTGGAGAGGAAATCCAAACACCAGATTTTCATACTGATTGGCAATAATTTTGTTGTCAAGGCTGAGACACTTAACCTCTCTGGATTTTTATTTTGTGAAATGAAGAGTTTGGACCAGGCGATTGCTTGGAAGTTCACTAGAACTCTAAATGCTTGTGACCACATTTCAGAATTAGTACATTTAATGGTGGCACAGAGGTGATTTGTCTGGAGAAGATAATAACTGGAAGTGATGTTGAACAGGAAGGAGTAGAAGGGGTATAAGGGATAAGAGTGTGATTGGCAGTAGGAGCTGACTACCTAGTGAAATTAAAGAGTTGACCTTTGATTTCATAGTCACTAAAATATCCCTGAAGCAATATACTGATGTGATGAATGCAAACTTGAGAGAGATTGTCCTGATAGTTTAAATGTAGGATGAATTAAGGCAAAGAGACCATCTAGTGGAGGCAGCAAGCTAAGTGCTCTGCTACATTATTTATTTTTATTCTTGACAGTCTTTCTGTGAGGCAGATATTATCACTATTTGACAATTAGGGGATCTCAGGGATAGAGAAGTTTAAATGATTTGTCCAAGGTCATGTAGTAAGTGGCAGAACTGAAATTTTATCTGACTCTGAGGATCATGCTCTGCTTTCAGAACCATTATATGTTGCCTCTTCCCCAGCTAGATTACTGTTGTTTTTGGTTCGGGGGTATTGACGAGAGCCAGGGTTTAGAGTAGTGGACATTGATAGCATTGGACAGGAAGGGCTTTGCTTGCCCCTTTCTACCCCAAGTGTGCTGGCAGACCAACAGCATCAGTGTTGCCTAGGGGCCTGTTAGAAATGCTGAATCTCTGTTCCCACCCAAGACCTACTGAATCTGAGTTAGCATGTTAACAAGATCCCTGGGTACATATTAAAGTATGAGAAGCTCTATATCTATCATATTGACCTTTGCAGCTAGAAAGAAAGGTGAGCCATACCATGCTGCTGCACTTGGGCTGCATAAGCAAATGTGTGACCAGGCATGGCATTAGGCCATGAAGTAGGTAAAAAATATCCTTCTCTGTGTACACCTACCTTCACTTCCAACACTCTTCTGTGGTCCCTCAGCACCCTAACACTGTGACTTCCTTGGCTGCTCGGGGCCTCTTCCTGAGACTGCTCTCTGTGGGTAGTTGCCCCATTTTTTAACCTGTTGTCAGAGCCTCTTCCCTCTCAAATCGAACTCTGAGCCAAGTATATTGGAAAGGCTCTGATAAACTATTGCTTAACCCAAGGGAGTTCAAGCCTTTACAGATCTTTAGGTATCAGCACCAGGCCAGTGGCAAAATGATTTTGGCTGTCACAGAGCACCATATCTCATAAGATTTAGACACATACTGGCTTATCTTTATCGCTGTAGATACACACACACACACACACACTAATAAAAGAGAAAGATGCAAATTGACCGTACCTTCACTATGCCCACCAGCCAATCAGGAGTGAGTATGCAAATTAACCCAACAAAGATGGTACATTAATTTGCATACACAGGTGCTGAGCAGCTGGGGGCGGGACGCAGGTGTTCTGCACTACCCCAGCCGCTCCAGGTCTCTGGGTGGGAAGGTGGAAAGGCGGCTCCAGCCAGAGAAAAAGCGGTGCCAGTAGCCAGGGGAAGGAAGGCCCATTCTTGCACAAATCTTCATGCATCGGGCCTCTGGTATGTGTGTGTGTATGTGTGTGTGTGTATATATATGTATACATATATACATACATATATATACACACACACACACGTGTGTGTGTGTGTGTGTGTGTGTGGATTTGGCCTGCAGTCTTGGGAAAAATTGCAATGTGTAACTTCTTGTTTTCAGCGGTGTCTACTCTTTGCGACCTCAATCCAATTTGACCAAAGTGCAAATTTAGAGGCTGAAAATTGAAAAGCAAAGGTTCTTTAAGACACTGGATGAAGCCGAAACCGGTTTGGCTCAGTGTATAGAGCGTCAGCCTGCAGACTGAAAGGTCCCAGGTTTGATTCCGGTCAAGGGCATGTACCTGGGTTGCGGGCACATCCCCAGTGGGGGGCCTGCAGGAGGCAGCTGATTGATGTTTCTCTCTCATTGATGTTTCTAACTCTCTCTCTATCTCTCTCCCTTCCTCTCTGCAAAAAAAATCAATATAATATATTAAAAAAAAAAAAGACATTGGATGGACCCATTTGATTTTAGAGGAAGACATGCTAGCCTGGCACAGGATTCCAAGGAGAGCTTCCTTCCCCTGAGACAAGGTGGCTGTGCTGGTGGTGATGGTGGCATCTTTAAGGGATTAAAACAACCTTTAATTAATATTCATTGAGAAATAAGCCTGACTCTTAACCAGATTCTTTCAGAGTCAGGTTGTTTTCTTTAATTGGCTCAAAACTACTCTGGGATGGAGACATTTTTCCTATTTTGATATTGTGAAAATTTCTTCAGAAACGTTTCGCTGTCTTAACTAGGATATCCAACTCATAAGCAGCAGATTTCAGCTCCTTTGGTCCTCTCTGCCATGCTACTAAAACTCAGGCGGTCTCTCTTTCTAACTACAAGAGACATGCATGTGGTTAAGAAATTAAAAGAACATAAAGTTTTCAATAAACAATAAAAGCCTCTTTTCCACCTCACCTCAACCCCTAGGTCTACTTCCCAGAGGCAGCCACTTGTCACAGTGTCTTCTTAGTTACCAGAGTAACTAGAGCCACTTGACTTTTAGTTCTTATTTGGTGAACCTTGAATAGTATGTTGACTTCCTCTATGATGGTTGGATGGTTCCTCATACCTCCTCTCCCACTTCTGCCTCCCAATTTTTTGTTATTTTATTTTTAGTGTTTTTTTTTTTGTGTGTTTGCTTTGGGCTTAAATAATATCCTTCTTGTTTTGTAATGTGCCAACCTCAGATAGTGCCCATGCGTCTTTGTTATGAAATATGTGCAAATTTGTGCACCTAGCCTTCCTTACATCTCTCTTCCCTCTGCTCAGTTCCTATTTCATCACATTATGTTTTCATTGTTAAGGCCTATATGATACTTATATTTGGTTTTCTAATGTAAGTTGACTATGCTTTGTCTACAAGTTGAATTTTAAACGTTGATTTTTTTCATTCATGTTTATTGGTTTTCCTCAAATGTCTGAAGAACCTCGGCTATCAATTAATGTTCATGAATGAAGGACCCTGTTGGATAATGTATGTAGGTAGCTTGTGTGGGGTTCCTTTGCTTTTGAATGTCTATTATCCTGAAAGGTTTTTCTTTGAATGGGATGTCTGATTGGGGGTTGTGAGAGAAGTGGGCAAGGCTTGCTTGGAGGTAGCCTGCCTCCAAGGCTGGAATCCGCACAGTTGTCAAAGTAAGTAGGACGTTACTCAGGGGTTTCATTCCTAAACACAGGTTTTTAACCCCTTCGTCTTTTGAGGGGCTGGGCTGGGGGCAGTCTGGAACTATCTGAAGCTCTGCTTAGCTTTTCAACCCGGGAGCCCTCCTCAGAGTGGCTAGTGCACTTATTTAGAGAGAGGAGTTCAGGAGCCAGTTCAAGCACAAATGCCTTCATTGCCAGCTGCTCTGGAGGTCAGACCCAGCTGTTCCAGCTGCTCTGATTGCAGTGCCTCAATGAACACCCTCCTCACAGTCCTGTAACTGCTGCCGCATTTCTGAGGCTTCTTTGGGAAACTAACCCATACTCTGCTCGGGGTTCTGGGCGTTGGTGTCCTCTGCTTTATCTTTATCACTCCAGTCTCATCTGCCATCCAGTTGCTAGGAATTACTCAAAGTTTTTGACCCATTGAAGATATTCTTTTTTGATTACCAGTGTTAAGATTTTATTCTTTCAAAACAAACAAAAAATGTCAAGGGACTTTTCAGAAGAAAGGTTGGTATGTTTCTTCTTTTCTTTTTCTTCTTCTTTTTAAAATTTTTACTCAAGGATATTTTTCCCATTGATTTCTAGAGAGAGTGGAAGGAAGAGAGAGGTAAGTGCCCTTGACCAGGAATCAAACCCATGCTCTTTCAGTTCAAGGGGCCGATGCTCTAACTACTGAGCAACACTAGGTAGGGCCCTGTTCCTTTTTTAGTGACACCAAGGGAATGCTTTATCCTAAAGCATTTTCACAACTATTTCACAACTATTCCAATTATCTGTTGGAATCATCCTTGGGGAATAGCTATTTTCCTGGCTACAGGTCAAAGGATTCCAAATGAGGATGTTAATCAAGCCTTAGCAATAGCGTAAGTGCTAGCTTTCTAGAAGAACCCAGATGCTGTAAGCAATAGAAAACAACTATCCCTCACCCCAAAAGTATTACAGTTTTATTGTGGGTACAGATATGCATACCTGATAATAGGAAGCCATATAAACTTTGATCAAATACAAAAAGTGTACCATGAACACGAAATACTCTAGGAAGTCAGAAAAGGAAGAACCTTTTCTGTTAGTGAATGTCTTATGGAAGAAATTGGAGTTTAAACTAGAACTTAACAAGGATGGGTAGGATTTTAATTAGTAAGAGTGGAGGGGAGAATGCTTTTTAGATAAACTGAGGGAATGGGAACAAAAGGAACTGGGATGGGAAATGGCCATAGTTTGAGAAGATTGAAGAAGATCGGGAGGTGAAGATTGGCAAGAGTAGCATGTAAAAAGCACTAGCTCCAGCTTCAGGTCATGATTCTGCCAATGAGTTAATCTGGCCTTTATTGATTGGTTTCTGTTTTTAAAAAGAATTCCATTATTTTAAACAAGGTAGAATTTAAATATTGAAAACTTTAAATTGTGTCATAAGGAGTTGATTTAGTAAGCAAAAGTATTCATTTTAGACTTTTGAGCAAGAGAATGTTACGATGAAAAGTATTTTAGAAATATTTAGCTGGTGTGTGATGTAGATGGATTGAAGTGGGTGGAAACGTTTAGTTTGTGAGATAAGTGACCCCTCCTTAAGCCAGATGTGGAGTGATCCGAGACTCAACCAGGATGGGGAAAACAAAACTGAAAAGGAAAGGATACATTTCAGGAAGAATGGATAGGATTTGGGAAGTGGGTATGTGTGGAATTTTTAAAAAGAGAGAAGCCAAAGATGGTTACAAAATCCTGAACTTGGATGACTGGGAGAGTTAACTAAAATGTGAAAATGGAAAAGAAAACAGGTTGAAGGAAAATGAAAATGTTGACAAGTTTGTGGTAATTGCGGACGTCCAAACTGCCTAGTAGTTATCTAGCAATACAGGAATAGAGCTTAAATGATTCTGAGCTTTTCCTTCTCTTTCTAGTTTCATCCCTTTGGAGACAGATTTGGGGTGAGACCCACCTCAATTATACTAAAAATGTAACACAGTGACTGAGAACAGTTTCTATAATTATACTGCTTGGATTCATATGTTGCTTCTTAATTACTTATCTCTGTGACCTCCAGCAAGATGCTTAATCTAAGCCCTGGCTGAGTAGTTCATTGGTTAGTGTTGTTCCCATATGCCAGGGTTGTAGGTTTCATCCCCATTCAGGGCACACACAGGGGTCAACCAATGAATACATAAATAGGTGAAACAACAAACTGATGTTTCTCTCTCTCTCCTTTCCTCTCTAAAATAAATAAAAAATTTAAAAAAAGATGCTTACCCTATTTGAGTTTTCTGATCTATCAAATAAGAATAGACCAACCATATCCTATGCTTATTATGAGTATTAAACGTGATAAAGCATATAAAGAGTTTAGGATATTTCTGGCCCATAGTAAGGACATATTAAATGCAAGGTATTATTGTTATCTAGCCTATATTGGGGATTGCCTTAAATAAATGTTTCTTTCTGTGTTTGACCCAGCTGTGTGCCTAAGGTGTTGTCTATCTTCTGTACGAAATAGCTCTTCCGTTTCATTGGCTAAGTTGGATTTTGTAGGATTTTCAGTTGGAAGGTTAAGAGATTTGAAATAAATAATTCTATAAATTCCATTTATATGAATTTATACGTTTTAAATTAAATATTCTGTGTTAAAAACTGTTAGTGGTTAAATTTTTGGTAGCAAATTTGTCTTGTCTTTTCCCAGAACCATTCTACCTTTCTGCACCTTAGCTTTTCTCTATTGAGTAAATAATGCAAATATTAGCATAAAGAAATTTTATACCTGGAAAAATTTTGTGGATTGGTATCATGAGCCCATGGAAGGAATCACTCATTTATCCATGAGTTCAATAGCCAGTGACTAAAATAATTCCAGATTTTTAAGAGTATTTGAAGAGTTTGAATTATATTAAAAGATTTTTAATTGAATTTATTGAAAATTTTTATTGAATTATAGGGGTGATGTTGGTTTATAAAATTATATAGGTTTCACGTGTACAATTTATAATACATCATCTGTATATTGTACCGTGTGTATGGAGTTTCCTCCAAAAAAATTAAAAAATGGTACTGCCTTATGACCCAGCAATTCCACTTTGGTAATCTATCCGAATTCCACTTAAGTAATATATCCAAAGAAACCCAAAACACGAATTCAAAAGAATATATGAACCTCTCTACTGGTTGCAGCTTACAATAGCCAAGATTTGGAAGCAGCCCAAGTACCCATCAGATAAGTCGATGAAAAAGCGGCAGTGTAGTTGCATGATGATATACTACTCGGCTGTAAAAAAGGAAGGAGATCTTACCTTTTTCGACAGAATGATTGGACCTGGAGAGTGTTATGCTAAGTGAAATAAGTCATTTCACTTTCTTGATGGTGTCCTTTGATGCACACAAGTTTTTAATTTTGATAAAGGCTAGTATGTCTATTTTTTCTTTTGTTGCTTGTGCTTTTGGTGTCATGTCTAAAGATTCATTACCTAACTAAAGATTCTTCAGGTGTTCTTACGGCTAAGGTTTTTCAAAATGCTGACTTCTTTTACTCTAAAGAATTGAGAGTAATATACTAATTAAAACAAGGACATATTCTAGCCCTAGCCCACCTTTAATGTTATTGTTGCTTCCTTCATTCCTTAAAAAAAAATTGTGCAAATGGAAAAAAGTAATTTTATTGCTGTGCTTTTTCAGCTCAGTGAACTCTCAAATTCTATACCCTTTAACATCATTAAAAATAAAATTCTTGCTTTTTGTGTTGTTGCATATGATATCACTTCTCTCATTTCTAGCAGTATCATCCATGCCTTTTGAAATGTAAATGAAGTAAGGTTTGTTGCATTACAAATATGTGTATAATTACATAGCTCTTCTTCGTGTCAGTTTTACTTTAACATAGTATTTCAGAGAACAGATAGTCTAAGATTATTTTGTTGATTTTCTGGCTTTTTGGGGCTAAGCTTTGTTATGGTGATGGAATTTAAAGGGGGCTGGATGATCACCTTAGAAATATGGTTGCTATTTTTAGCTCTCAAAAAAAAGTTGATTTCTTTGAGTTGTCTCTTCTTTGTAGGAGCATGTGTGTGTTTGTTTCATTTTTTTCTACATGTCAGTGGCTAAACTGAGCAGTCTTGCCATGTAAGGGACAGACACAAGGAAACCATGGAATATTGCTACTCAGTGTGTAGTCTATAGACTGGTCTGGGTCTGTGATCTATTTGTTACTGACCTGCATTAACATAATTACAGAAATTGAAAGTAAGTTCTTAGAAATGTTTATAGCATTTTGTTATTCCTCACTATCCAAATATCCAAAATGGGTGAAAGATGGTCTTTTATCACAGCTAGAAACATTGATCTAGGGTTAGATGAAGAATTAATTACAGTAGTCTTCTGATTTTTGGTTGTTTTGGGGGAGAGTCCTATATTTTTCTCTGTATCATCAGTCATAGTGATGATAGTAATGTTTTCATTTAAATATTAAGTTCATTTACATATGGAGACATTTTAGTGATTCTAAATCCATATTTCTTGTCAAATATGCGTTCAGGTCTCAATGTCATTATCAGCTATTTAATTATATTTTCATATGACAGTTCTGAGAGCAGTCTCTGAGTTTGGGTGCTATGGAGCAATAGAGCAGCCTCAAAGCTTTTCATTCAGAATATCTAGAGCAGTGATTTTCAAGCATTGTGCTGCAAGAATCTTTAAAACATGCAGTACCTGACCATTTATTCAGGGGTACTGCCTCTTTTCCCTTAGATTGTCAAATGAAAAAATGACAATAGCCAACATAACAATAGTCATCTAAATGCCCTGTCTTGATCCCTAAATATATAGGTAATAAAATAGAGTTGCATCTTATTGATCATGTCACATAATAAGGTTGTGTCTGGTTAATTCTTGGTACCAGAAATCCTTATCTATCAGTATTGGCAACTGATTTTTTAAAAAAATTTATTTTGGAGCAAAAAGGGTAAATAATTACTATTATTATTTTTTGTAAATCCATTAAAATTAGACCTATTTTTGTCAGATCAGCAAAATTATATTTTTTGTTGTGCCACGGAATTTTAGTAATTAGTTTATGTGTGCCATGGCATGAAAAAGGTTGAAAATCACTGACCTAGAGAAAAGGTTAATATAATTTGAATGCCATCTAGTCCTCTTTCGTGCCTAAAAAGCAGAAACAGAGCTTAGCCGTAAGAACACCTGAAGAATCTTTAGTTAGGTAATGAGTCTTTAGACATGACACCAAAAGCACAAGCAACAAAAGAAAAAATAGACATACTAGCCTTTATCAAAATTAAAAACTTGTGTGCATCAAAGGACACCGTCAAGAAAGTGAAATGACTTATTTCACTTAGCATAACACTCTCCAGGTCCTAAAAACTCTATCAGAAAAGTAATTTCCTCTCAGAGACACGCTTTTCTGTGATTATGTTTAAATGTCTGCTAAAACTCCTTCCCACCTGTAAGCTTTACTATGTTGAACATTCCCATCACTTTCTTTCATACCAAAGGAGGTTAATGAAAATAATATTTTAATATAAAAATAGTAAAGTGTCTAATCATGGGGAAAAAGAAATACACACGTATTTCTTTCATTGCCTAGGACTTGTTTTGGTATTGGTATCCTGGGATCTGTGTCCTGGGACCTGTGTCCTACAATGTATATATGCTCTTTACCTCTAATATGCTTAGAATAGGATTTCTTTCCTAGAAGAACATGTGTCTTATAGGAGGTGAAGAATTGATTTTTTAAAATATGTGTAGTGAGAAAGGGTAGTGATGTTGATGTTTTAGGCAAAGTGCTAGATGAAATAAATGTTTATTGCTTTTACAGCTTTTACTTAGACTGGGGGTACAAAACGTTTCATAAGCCATGTTACTGCCTTTAAGGATCTTACAAAGTAGTAGAGGAAAGGGATTTACATATCAACTCCAATTCACAGCAGGTTGGTATAATCACTGCTGTAAGGCATATAAAGGGAGAAAGAAGATGGTAATTATGATTGTGATTTAGACGGTCTGGATAACGGAGGTGGCATTTGAGCCAGGTCTGGGAGAACAGAAGAAGGCTGCTGGCATGTGAAACGTGGAGGGCACAGCATTTCAGATTTCTGGGACAGGCTGGTAAAGGGGTGTTTAGGTTAGGACTCTGCCTGAGCATGGCACAGAAAAGAACTGCAGCTCCAACAGCTTTAAGCAGAAAGCAGAAAGGGGAACTTACTGGTTTGCCTGTGAGAGTTGGATTCCTCCTTCATGCCCACCTGGATGCAGGTGGGTGTTCAAACTATAAAGAGCAGTCCCACTCACATCCTGCTTTCCTGTGTGTCGCTTCCTTTAAGATGGCCACCAACCAGCCGCTGGCCACCAGCCACCAGAAGCTTCTTAGGTATTTTCTACCAACTTAGCAACCCCCATGGAAAGATGTCTCTTGATACTTGTAGCAAAAGTCCTTGACTTGGTCATGTACTTATTCTGAATCACTTACTATGGTTTGGGCAGAGAAAGTGGTTTAGGGGACTGGGAGTGGTGTTCTAATTGGCCAGGACTGGGTCACATGCCCAAAAAGGGTTGGGAAAGGGTCAGGGGTGAGGTCAGTCCTACCTGAACCACATGGAGATTGGGAGAGGTGTCATTCTCCAAAGGAAAACTGAGATATACTCTTACTGTTACAAAGAAACAATTCAGGGCAGGCAAAAACAGGTATAAACTACGAGGTAGTATATTATAAAAGTATGACTAAGCTTGGGCATTATAAAAGCATGTATAAGGAGATAGGCAAATACAGGGCTGGGATAGATAATATTTTCAGATCTACGCACAGTGGGTATTTCAAGTTGATTAGAGGAGAGCAATGTCATTACAGCTAGGTTAAAATCATTAGTTAGCTTGCTAAATTTTGAATTGATTTATAGAGAGAAGACCTGGAGGCAAAAAAAAAAAAAATGTTGTTAAAAAGCCTCTGTCTAGACTGTTAACTTTTATTTTTTTAAATCTCCAAACCTTTCTTAAAGGCTGATTTTGCAGTTAGTGAAATTTTAATTTTTTAAAACCTGTTTGTTGTTTGGCTGTCCTGTTTTTTAAATCTCTCTTTTTTTAAGCAATATATTAATATTTGTATCTCAAATGGGTACCAAAAATATTCTAGACTTTTGCTGGAGATCAACCACCAATTTGCCCCGAGCTTTCTATCAGCCAGTGCAAACGGGAAAACTGATCAGCTGCACGATTTATAGTATCTTTGATATCAAATAAATGAGGTACTCAAGAGAAATATACCTCTTGGTAGTAGTGGAGCCTAGGAAAATTTCTTTCAAGGAGGCTAAAAAAAGGAAATAGATTAGGAAGTCCAGAATAGGATATCATGTGATGTAATGAATAAAATCCTCTCCAGAGTACATTCAGCAGCTCTTTGGAGTTCTTTCTTAAAAGATCCATCAGCATAGGTATGTAGCATAATGCCAAAACACAGTTTAGGGCCAGTCATTTAGTGTGGGGCCAAAATCAGGGCTTGGCAATCTATGGCCCATAGGCCAATGCTGCTGTTTTTATAAAAACTATCAGAACGCAGCCACACCCATTTGTCTACACATTGTCTATGGCTATTTTATTTTTATTTTTTTGCTACAACAGCAACAGTAAATAGTTGTGACAGAGAACAAATGTCCAACCTGCAAAGCCTGTAATATTTTCTATCTGACCCTTTTCTGAAAAAGTTTGCCAACCCCCGGTTTAGATACACAACTCTCTGATGGATTGGTTTAAAATTAAGATAGCATGCTAAGTGTGGAGAGTAGAGGTCACAAGTTATAAATTTGGCTTATAGGTGTATTTTGGCCAAATCAGTATTTATTTTTTGAAAATTTAGACCAATCCAGAAAAATTCAGATTTATACTTTCTTTGGCAACACTAGGTTCACATTGTACTTATCATCCCCTTTAGATGCATCATCTCTTTCCAATTTGCATTCCATACTACTCTGTTACCTCCCAGTCCTAGTCTCCTTCACGTACTGTTTTTGGTGACTGGAGAGATTTAGATTTTCGCCTATGATTTAGAAAAATAGCCAAGCTGTACATTCGTCAGCTATGTTCAAAATTTTTTTGAAGTGGTATTCGACAGCGGAGACATTTAGGATACATTGTTTGATTACTACTTGGAACATTCTCTGTTGCTACTTATAGTCATATCTTTTTAGCCAGCATAATTGGAGGTAGGGTTGATATTATCTTAAGATGATGGGGAGCTTATCAAGGATATGTGCCAACATAGAATACCAGCACACCTGTATGTGAAAGTGGGCTAAGGAATTTGGCCCAGAGGCAGACCAAATTTTCCTCAGAAAATAATTCTAGTTCTATCTCAATGTAAAGACAGTTGGGTGGTTGAAAACCAATTGACATGTATTTATTACTTCAGTTCATCTGTTGTCATATTTAACAAAGGTGATAATGAGTAAGCTATTACCATAGAAATAAAAAATAAAGATCAGAGATGGCAAAGAAATTATCAGATTAATTATTAACTATTTTTAAATACCTGACAAATGTTAGTTTATCAGATTAAGCAAGTAGAGTTAAAGGTTGTCAGGAATGCATCATAAGACAAGTAGGAATTTAGTTTATTGGGGGAGAGGAGCTGGAAGTGAAGAGAGACAGAGATTGATGCACTTCTGGGGAGGACAGGTCTGAGAAGGTCTGACTGAAGGTTCATTGGTCACCTTAATGGGTAGGCACAGGGAGGATAGGTACCTGGAGGGAATATGAGGAAGAACCAAACTGACTTCATGATTATGCCTGAGGTAAACCCTGACACTTAGATTCTTTTCTCCATCTGTAAAGAAAATGGGAAAGTGGATAAGAAAGATCAAGTCTCTTGAACTTGAAGACTTATTGAGGAACTCAAAGATATTTAAGAGGGAGTCTGAGATATGGGATAGAGATATAGAGAATCATTGATTGATTTGCCTAAACATGTTGAATGTCATGAGAAAGATAAGGCTTGCCAGAGATTGTAGAAGTAGATAGATTAGGAGGTTCAGAATAGAGACATCTGCCCCAGCTTTCCTCACAGGTAAACCAGAATTGCTGCTTTTGCTTCTAAACATATGATCCTAATTTATACAATTTTAGAAGCCATTAATTACTTTCATTCCTTACTAAGATTATATAGATATGGGGATACATTTTATCTTGATAGTTTTCTTTGACATTCATTTGAATTCTGATTTGATCTTAGGCTTTCTTTTCTCTTTGTTTTATTATCTAATTATTTTTCTCCTTGTAATTCAGGTATCATGTTTATTAACTATGTTTGCCCCAGCAGCTTAAACAACTTAAGCAATCTTCAAAGCAGATCATATATACTTATAGTATCAAATTTTATTTTTGTAGTTAAGTGCACAGATGACATATACACAAGGTTCAATACTAGTTTGACACTATGACTTTGGAAAACTTATTTTCCCTCTAAACCTCAGTTACTTAATGTATAAAAATAGTAATAATTGTAGCATCTCATAGGATGGTTGTAAGAAAAAGTGACTGAATAGGACTTGTCCATTGTTAGCTTTTGTCTCTTGTGATGTCACAAGATGTCTAAGGGATTGGATGATTAACTTAGTTTTAGTATATATTTTCTCTGGAATTTTACCCCGTGTTTGAACGTAGGTAGTGTAAGTTGTGCTAAAAGGCATTTTATTTAATCATGTCATGTTGTGAGTAACTGAAAGATGAATTGGTAAATGTAGTATGATTTGATATTCAACTTTTTACTATAACTATGGCAAGCAGTTTAATGTGGTGATTCACACATGTCACAACCTATGTTAAATTCCAGTGATCTGTTTCCTTTTTATTTGGGTGAATTGTATTTAGCTCCCCATCTCTGCTAGAAAATAGAAAAGCAAAGAAACAATAGCATATGAATTTGATTAAAATGAGCTTTAAACCCCAAGAACCAGTAATTGGATTATTTTGTCAGAAAGAACTATATAACATATAATAGAGAAAAATGCTAATTAACTGGGACGCTGTAACAGGTCGACCGTACAGGAGGAGGTTGCGCGTACAGCCTTGGGGGCAGGGCCACAGGGGCCTCTGCACACCTGCGCTGGGGGAGGGCCTGATCAGCAGCGGCCCGGCTGCTTCAAAGGCTGGAGAGTGAGGCAGGGCTGAACCAGCAACCAGAGGGTGGGCAGTCTGGGCTCCTAATGCGAATATAATAAAAATGTGGATAATTGTGAAATTCTAATGGCTCTATTCCTTGGTTGGGTAATTTTATACTTGATGAGCAAAAAGCCAAGGTATATAGGCATTTTAGAGTTATATTAAGACAAAATTTTATAAACCAAGTTACATTTTAAATGTAACCAGGGGGTAACTTTTAAGAAAACTTGTTAGTGGATCCTGTTTTATAAAAGAAGGAGTTATTTTTGTGATAATTATTCCCTATATTTTTTCCTTTTAAAATATTTTTATTTATTTCAGAGAGAAAGGGAAAGGGAGAGGGAGAGAGAGAGAGAGAGAGAGAGAGAGAGAGAGAGAGAGAAACATCAGTGATGAGAGAATCATTGATCAGCTGCCTCCTGCACGCCTCCTATTGGGGATCGAGCCCACAACCTGGGCATGTGCTCCCAACCGGAACTGAACCCGGGATCCTTCTGTCCACAGGCTGACGCTCTATCCACTGAGCGAAACTGGCAGGGGCTATTCCCTGTTTTTAAAATTATGTATTTAAACATTTGATTTTTTAAAAAGAAATAAACCTGTATCATGCAACTATATGTTTCATAGTTAAATAAAAATTAAAGTCTTAATATTGGCTTGAACTTTATCAACTGGAATTTTGTGAAGTTGTCCTTTGGATGATAAAAATATATGAAATATAAGTTAATGTTGTTCTTTATATTTGGACCAATAGTTGGATTTTACATAGTACTAGCTCCTTTCGTTTAAAATTGTTCCCCGATATAGTTTTTCTTGCCCTGTTTTACTACCCATTGAGCTTTAATAAGGTGTCTGTTATCATGAGCTATTTCTTCTCTGTTGACATTATTTTAACTCCTCTACTCTTTCTGTTCTGATTTTCATCTAACATGAAAATAATTTAATGCCTTTCATGGATCTTTATGGATACAGGAGCCCATTGACCTGTGTGAATACAGACACTTCTGTGAAATAGCTGTATTCCTTTGAGACTATAAAAACATCGCTACTCTGTTATTTGGTCCAGAAATATGAAAGTTCAACAGCTACTTATCCCAAAATGACAGTGAGGGAATGTGTCCTAAGAAGTTGAAATGTTGATGTCCATTTTAAATGATATAAAAGTGTTTTAAGCAAGCTATTTGAATTATACATACACATTTTTAATTCGATAAGGAAAAGTGAGTTAGGTATAATTTAGATCAGTGATTTTCGACCTTTTTCATTTCAGGGCACACATACACTAATTATTAAAATTCTGTAGCACACCAAAAAATATATTTTTTGCCGACCTAACCAGAAAATAGGTATAATTTTGATTCATTCTCACCAGACAGCTATTATTGTGTTGGCTATTGTCATTTTTTTTTATTTGACAGTCGAATAGAAAAGAGGTCTGTGCTCCTGAGGAGATAGTCAAGTATTGTATGTTTTAAAAATTCTTGCGGCACACCAGTGTGCTGTGGTGCACCAGTTAAAAATTGCTGGTTTAGATAAAGCATATCCTCTGAGATTAATATTCTATCACTGTGGTTCTTAGTGCCCACAACATGGATTTAGATAGTGCACTGAGCAATTCATGTTAGCAATTCATATCCTATCCTTCTGCACTATACTAGAAAATGTATTAGAAAAGGTTTCAATGAACATTGAACCAATTAGTGTGTACCTGTGATTCGATTAATCATTTTCTAGAACATTTATAAATTCAATTCTTGCTTTTACATTTATAAACTAATTAACCAAAAACTTTTTTGCCTTATTAAATGTATTTATTAATGAAATCTAATTGGTATGTCACTGATTGGTTTTTGAGACTAAATACAAAGGCCATCTGTCCACATAATTGCTAATATATTAAGTGAATCAACACATATTTATATTGTGTGATATATATTCCTAGGATTAAAAAATCAAGTCTGATTTTTTCTCTCTAATATCTTAACATTCTTAATTTGCTTATCTTATCCAACCTACTTAAGCTAGAATAATACGAAACAGCTATAAACATTCTTAGGTGAATGTAGGCTAAGGAAAGGTGGTAATAAAAAAAACAAAACAATCTCCTTCAGTATAAGCTTGGCCAATTGCTTCTGAATGTATAACCACCTTACATTTTGAAGGTGTGACTAACACTGATATTAAATTTCTCATAACTGCATAAATTCACAATGCACATCATCTTTCCCTACTATAATTTGTCTTCGGACATATCTTGTGATGTTACTGTATCTTTAGCATTCTTTAGACATTACAAAGTGGGAAGTGCTTTTTTGTGTGTGAATAAAAAAATAAATAAAATATTTTAATAAAATATGTAAGTCAATTATTTAGTCATGAGACTATCATATGTAACAATCATCTGTCCACAGTTCTCTTTTTGGAAACTAGACAGAATTTTAACAAGTGCCCTCATTGAATATAAACAAAAAGAACTATAAAAATGTGTAGCTTTATTTTTCACAACAAAGCTATAACAAATACTTTTTGTTGCACGTGGCCCTTGTGCAGTAGGGTCTGGTGCTCAGTGTCCTTTGCTAGGTGCCTTTGGTAAAAGGGTGAGATAATCTTCTACTTCGTGCTAGATTTTAGTTTGTCATTCTCCACTAATAGTAGAGCTCTTTAAACCTTGACCAGCTCACTGGCACGGTATTTGGAATCTGTTACCGGGTGTGCGAGGAGGATGTAGTGAGTGGTGTAATTGATTTATCCCCATCACGCCGAACCTCCCGCTCTTCCTCCATTTTGTCCTCCCTTGGGCAATAATCACAGGGTCGAGCTGCCAATCTGTAGACTTAATTTTTTCCAGCAGTACCATCTGGCTCCTTGGCACCAGAAGTTATATTGGTTCTTTGTGGTTGCTGCTGAATTTATCATATTGTTAGACAGCTGATGGGATGCTTCTTGCTATTTGATCCTAATTTTCTTTTGACTAATTATTGATTTTTATTTAGAGAATCTTCTTTAGAAATCTGCCATTTCTGAGAACATGGCAGAATTTTATTGTGAAAAGAATAACATGCACCTAAATAAATCCTGTGTGTCAGCTGGGAGAGTCTCGTCTCTGTGTTGTATTATCTATCTCGTTTGTAGTAGCCCTCCCTTTTAAGAGAGATTAATTTAAAGTGAATTGTGGAGGCTTTCTGATTCATTCAAAAACGTGTATCTGTATTTAAAAATTATTTGAATGTGTATTTAGAAATCCCGTTATGACTGCTGTCATTTCCCAATAATGAATATTTAGAAATCCTGTCAGTGGCACAGATAACCTGTCATCCAGACATACTTTATCCCCTTAAAAATGGCCATTTGTGTATATTTTGTGTTTTATTTTGTAGATGAGACGGTTTTGCTGTCATGTCTAATAACATCCATAAATAGTTTGAAAGGATAGTTGTTAAAAGCACATGTGAGTTTCATTAATTAAAAATTTTTTTCTAGGCACGTTTCTACACACTTAAGCAGTCTTTTCATATTACAAAGTAAACTACACATTTTTTGATGAAAGCAAAGAATTACTTGACCTATTTGTTCCTAAAATAAAGATCATAAACAAAGATACATGATTTCTCAAACTCTTACAGAATCTGCATATAAAGCAGTTCATTGTGGCTTGTATTTACTTTATCATACTAGATTTCATTCATTTTATTGGAACAAGATATATCTTTTAGAAAGTTTTTAGAGGTGTTATTCCTATTCAAGTGTTTTTCCTGAGTTTAAACTAAGTAGATGTAATGTAATCAATGTTAGTTATAATGACAGGATACAGAATTGTTAGAAAGATTTATTTCAGATCTTTATTGTTGCTGGTATGGGAGTGATTAAACAGTGATTTAGCTGGGATTATTTTAATACCACCATATTAGAAGACTACTACTAACTGAAAACTGGACTTTGCAGGACACTTTAATTTCGTGTTAGATCAAATATACAGCTAAACAACTGCAATTTGCTCATGTTGTGATGTTTTATCCAGTTGTTTATAATTGTTTTGGTATAAAATATATAGAGAAAAGGAGTAATAAATGTCACTGTAAGAAGAGCTAAATCAGATGTCAGTGAAATGATGCATATGCTAACTGGAATAGTTAACATGCATTTTATTCTACTGTCTAGCAAGAGGAGGTGGGCTATAGAAAAATGAATTCTTCACTAAATAATTTATAACAATTATATCAAATTTTAATAACTTTAGCTAAGAAGGCATACATATGATTCATGTTCTCGCAATCACCTATATTAGAGATTAATTGTGCTTTTCTGAAACAAAAATGTACTCTTATAAATGTTTTTAATTGGTAAATCATGATTAGTTTTATCTTTATAAAGTAGCATCATTTGATCAGTTTTTAACTTAATGTGAAGCTAAATATTACACTTCATCTGCTGTGTCAAATGCTAGCTCATTAGAATTTTCCCCTAATATCAAAAAATGCCATGAATTGTTTGTTGGCTTTATCTTAACTCAAATATGTAAAGGGGACAGTAGAACATTTTTCTTTGGAATCACAGAGAGTTCAGTGACCTTTTTGTGGCAAATTATGTAGAAAGAAAATATTTATATTCATTTAAAATAACCTCCATGAAGAAATAGTCTCATTACCCTGTTTGATCAATTTCTTGTAGCCTGAGCTGTAGCATGCTGCTATTGCTATTGGTTGATGGAATACACTGAGTAGTGGCTAATGGTGATGGTGCTCATCAGGAAGGGTTCAGCCAGCGGTCAGCAACAAATAATTCAAGACTGTTTCTAAGTTTGTGGCTGGTGGAATTTGCTTCTTGCCCCAAGCCAGCAGCATTGCTGAGCTGGGCTATTTGATTAGAAGAGAGGCATATTTGCTTCTTAGCAACTGCACATTTGCACAACCCATAGTCCTCTACTGCCGCCAAAGGTTTTCCTTTTGTGATGGTAGAATAATACTTTATTGTTGATTGACAGACAAAAGAAGTTCTAATACGAGGCAGGCTTATAACCATTTTTGTTGTTGTTGGCTTTAAAAATTTTCACCTACACAACACATTTTTTGAAAAAACAGAGAGTAATTGAATGGATAGTGTAAATAGGCGTGGAAAAATCTCACTGTGATAGAATTTTAATATGCATATTAGCAAAGAGGTTTGTACAGCATGAATATGATTGCATACTGTTACATTTTTGCCCAGTAGGTTCAATGATAGGAAAACAATTCTGACCCAAGTGTATGCATGTGCAGGTATTCATGCTCTGGCTATACCTTCCAACTAGAATTAATGCTAGAGAAAATTTAACTAATGTTGAAAGAAAAATTAATGTTAGTGGAGTTTTAATATAGTTTTGTCAAATTTAAGAACTAATCTTTACAGAAGATTAGAAGTCAAATTTTAAATTCTTATACAATGTGGATATAGAATTTGGAATGTATTTCTCATAGGAGTCAATCTGCATAGGAAAACGTGTGTCTTCAATGGGAGACAAAGGTATTTATAACCCAGCAGTTAAGAAACAAGTGAGAAAAGATAAGTTTGGGAAGGACAGTCTGTTTTATGATCCTGGGAAGCCAGGACCGGAAAAAACAGGTTTTTGTTTTTGTTTTTTTAACATGGTTTTATGGCTTTTCTCACTCAAAATATATGGTTAGGAATTGAGTTTCAAGATTTTAAGGAAGATGATGTTAAAAGTGATATGACCACAGATGATGTTAGTTTTACTCTTGCATTATGCTTGGTAATAAAAAAAAATTCTATACCTTAAAGGACTAATATAAAAACTATAAGAGGCTATATATTTTGATATACATAATTTAAATTCGTTATTTTGTATAAATTGTTGACATAATTCATGGTAAAATGAAAGTCCATGTGTAAGATTCATTTAAGGTTAAATGTTTTGTGTTCTGTGATGTTATGTTTAGAACATATTCCCCTTTTTTCCAACCTAAGGGATGGGTTTTTTTCTACTTTTGTCTCCTAAGGTTCATGACAGATATGAGAGTTTCACAATTTAAAAGGAAAAACAAAAAAAAAAGTGCATTGGTGTGAAATTTTCCAGTTAACAAATCTTGAAACGTGTTTTGGGATTTAGGGAAAGTTAAAGCAAGTGCAGACATTAACATAGACATAAAATGTATATGGGCAAATACTCTCATTTCCCAATAAAAGGACCTTAGGGCATATCAGTGTGCATAATATGACCATCACTGTATTTACTTACTAATAAATAGCCACTTTAGTGGCAACCTGGAGCCCAAGACAGGAAAAGGAGTGAGGTTGAGTGATTTGATATTGCAAGGCAGTAATATGCCCCATCGTATCAAGCAGCTGTCCCTTTGCAATTTCAGTTAACATCTTTGAAACAATCCCTTTAAAAACAAATTGGAGCTCTAGGAGGAAATGGAAAACACTTCTAAGAATGGTTTTAAATTGTTTAAAAATTAACATGCCTACCAGTAAATTGCCAAAGTTAGGATATGAGTTTGATATTGTATAAATTAAGATAATAGCTTTTGCAAACATTTTATTTATAAGGTAAATGATGGGTTTGATTTAATAAGGAAATGCTCTTTAAATTACTAAACTTTCTTGCAAATATGTACAAAAATGGAATTTTAAAAGCTCTAGTCTACTACATTAA
The DNA here is from genome assembly GCA_026230045.1 of Corynorhinus townsendii. NCBI lineage: Eukaryota > Metazoa > Chordata > Mammalia > Chiroptera > Vespertilionidae > Corynorhinus > Corynorhinus townsendii. Next base: position 175,519,026 of record JAPDVU010000004.1, on the reverse strand, counting down.
AATTACTTGTATTTATTAGACGATAGCATTAGGTGGCATCTATTGCTAAGTGTCCTCTCTCCTATTAATGCTTTCCTATTTCAAGGTATGTAGTAAAAGGCAGTTTTGTTAGTGAGACCTTGTAACAATTGTCAGCTATAGACAGGGAAATCTATTTTATTATTAACTAGGTTATTCCCTCCATTTCCCATTGTGACTATGAGAAGTACAAAGTAATGTACTAAGTGATGTTCTTTTGGACTTCACTTTTTACACATAGGCTTTTGTTGGGGGAGAAGATAAAAAGGGGCTGATAGAGCTTTATGGTGCTCTTCTTCTAGTTCAGGAGGATCTAGAAGTAGGGAAGGAAACAGGTGGTGAGGTTGATGATGGAATTTTATTCTCAGTTCATCAGAAATTTCAGTGCTTAGGTGACTTCCTCAGGTCTTTAAGGTAAAGTCTCTAGAGAAATATGTCAGAATAAATTTCAGTGGCATGCATCATGAATTATTGTTTTGTCATTGAATAAGCTACAGCCCAGAGAGATTAGGTGATTTGTCCTAAGCCACACAGCAAGTAATGGTGGAGCTGAGGTGGAAGTTTAGGTCTTTTTCCCCCCTCCAAAGCCTATGACTATTTTTCCCGTAGAGCACTAATAACTGTCCTGTTGGCTTGTAGTGTTTAGGAATATGTGCTTTGGATGCTATCAAACAGGAAATGAAATCTCTGATACTAGCTTTGGACCTACCAAACTGGCTTCTTTAAAGTTCATTTTCTAGTTAGATTAGTATTAGGATAATAGTATCTATTGCATGAGGTTAGTTGAGGCCCAAATGAGATAATCTATGCAAATTTTCTTGGATATTGCAGTATCCTATGTAATAAAACCCTAATATGCAAATTGACTGAATGGAGAACAACAGGCAGAATGACTGGTCGCTATGACGCATACTGACCACTGGGGGGCAGATGCTCAACGCAGGAGCTGCCCCCTGGTGGTCAGTGCGCTCCCACAGGGGGAGCGCTGCTCAACCAGAAGCCGGGCTCACAGCTGGCGAGTGTAGCGGTGGTGGTGGGAACCTCTCCGCCTCCACTGTAGGTGGACAGTAAGGAGTGAGGGGTCCTGGATTGCAAGAGCCCCAGACTGCAAGGGGGATGTCCGCCTGCCAGCTTGGGCCCGATCCTCTGGGGCCCAAGCTGGCAGGCGGACATCCCCCAAGGGGTCCCAGACTGTGAGAGGGCACAGACCAGGCTGACAGACGCACCCCCCCCCACAAGTGCACAAATTTTGTGCACTGGGCCTCTAGTTTTTTTATAGTAAGGAATTATTGTTTTCCTAATTTAATGGTGCATGGTTTGAAGAAGTTGAATTCATGTTTCTTGATTTTTAATCATGGAAATTATATAGTCTTTTTAGTTCTCAATGGACCTTAGAAAGTCATTTAGTGCCCTAACTGGTTTGGCTCAGTGGATAGAGCATCAGCCTGCAGACTGAAGGGTCCCAGGTTCGATTCCACTCAAGGGCATGTGGTTGTGAGCACATCCCCAGTAGGGGGTGTGCAGGAGGCAGCTGATCAATGTTTTTCTCTCATTGATGTTTCTAACTCTATCCCTCTCCCTTCCTCTCTGTAAAAACTCAATAAAATATATATTGTTTTAAAAAGGAAGTCATTTAGTATGCTACTTCCTCATCTTATAGGTGAATACATAAAACTTAGAAGGGTTAGTTGACTTTTCAAGGTCATCATAATTAATGGCATCACTACCACTCTAGCACCAGGTATTGGACTTGTATATACGAGGCATAGGCTGGATTTTTTTTCTTTTTTTTTCAGAGAGGAAGGAAGAGGAAGAGAGAGATAGAAACATCCATGATGAGAGAGAATCATGAATCAGCTGCCTCCTGCACACCCCACACTGGGGATCGAGCCGGCACCCTGGGCATGTGCCCTTGACCGGGAGTCGAACCTTGACCTCCTGGTTCATAGGTCGATGCTCAGCCACTGAGCGACACCAGCCGGGCCATAGACTAGATATTTTAATGTACTATTTCAAACCCTCATTACATTCTCATGTAGGAAGTATTATACCCATTTTGTTGATAAACAAACTGAAATTTAGGATGATCACACTGCTAAGATGTGGGAAGCCAGAATTCAAACCAGAATCGGAATAACTATAGTGTTTCTAGTATAATATAATCTGCTTCCCTTGAACACCAGGTCCCAAATCTCAGCCTCCTGCCTCTAATTAGTGAAACATGATCTCCTCACACCACATCTATATTTTCGTTAAAGTGTAAAATTTGAGTCATTTAAGTAGTCTTTTGTTCATCTGCTTTAAAAAATGAATCTCTTTTTTTCCAGTTATGTGAGAGAATTCAAGATTATAGGAATCCCATGTTGGTTTTTAGGAGGAATTCTTTTGCAAGGATAGGTATGAAAACATATTAATTGACATAGGTATTAGCAAAATAAATTTCTAAAGCTATAATCATCTAATTATTATTTTTCTTGAAGAAGGGAAGTAGTGGCAATCTATATAGTAAACTATTCCAAAACTAGTGGTATGTGCTTTTGAAGTAGATGATTTTTGTTTCCCCCATGGAAGATTTAGCTTCTTAATATATTTTTGCTTGGGTTAACAGTGAAATTAGTTTGTACCACAAAATTGCAAAATGCCTGGGGAATAGGTGGTAGGAACTTCACAATACTCAGTGCACTGGGAGAGGCTGGTCAGTATAAAATATTTTTTAAATGGCTAAGATAAGAAACACCTATTTGTGGGTTGATTTATTTTTCCAAAATGGCATTATAATTTCTCCTTCACAAATAACTGTGTGGTAACTTGTCATAATGCATCTTTAGGAGCCTTTACAATGGGATTGCCTTATAATAAGACCGCTTTACAAGGATGTTCTTTTGTTACTTCAGTAACTAAATTTCTTTTTCTGGTGTCTAACATTACCTACCTACCTTCCAATAAATGAGTTTTATTTTATAGCTAATAGTGTTTCAGTAAGGATAGACTACTATATAACTGGTATATTAAATGGTGCTTTTATAATAGATATTTGTTTTTTTATTTTATAGTAATTTTTAAGTAACAAAATTTTGAAATAAATCAAGGAAAATACAGAAACCTAGAATATGTGAGTAGTTTGAAGAAAATGCTGTCAGAATAGATAAGGTTACAATAAGAATGAATTATTATCCTGTTAGGGAAACACAAAGTAAGACAAGGTGCTTGCCTGCCTGTGGTCATATACATTAAAAACTGTGCAAAAAAAGCTAGTGGTGATATAATATGTACTAGAACATACATGAGGAGACTTTGTTTAACCAGAAATCAATTAACCAGTTTCTCTTTTCAATAGCACTTTTAGGTGATAAGACAAATAAATCCATATAAGTACATTTTTAAAAAAGATCTCTCTGTTGGGTCTAACCTGAAATTGGTGTATATTATCTTAAAGGCATAATTTATATGTTTGCATTTATAATCAGGACTGGATGCACTATAAGATCTGGAAATATAAAAATTCACAGTGCTAGTAAACTTTACATGGAGGTATAACAGCATGAGCAACAGCTTGGAGTTATCCATGAGGATGATGGGACTGCAATTAAGGGGTTCAATAGAGCTTGAGATACAAGGTGCTTCCAATGTGGATTAGCCAGTCACCAACAGATGACTTCAAGTTCTAGACTCTGTTTAGATTACATGCAAAGGAGAGGCTGAGGGAAGGTGAGCTAGTATTTTATTGAAAAGTGGACTGTTCACAAGCAACACAATAAACAAATACACAAGTGAGATTACATTAAACTGAAAAGCTTCTGCGCAGCAAAGGAAACCATCAGCAAAATGAAAAGGCAACCTATTGAATGGGAGAATATATTTGCAAATCATATATCTGAAAAGGGGTTGTTATTCAAAATATACAAAGAAGTCATACAACTTAATAGAAAAAAAAATCCAATTTAAAAATGAGCAAAGGACCTAAACAGACGTTTTTCCAAAGATATTCAAATGACCAACATATACCTGGAAAGGTGCTCAACATCACTACTCGTTAGGGAAACGCAAGTCTAAACCACAATGACATATCACTTCATGCCTGTGAGACTGGCTAGCATAAAAAGACAACAGATGCCCTGGCCAGTGTGGCTCAGTTGGTTAGGCATCATCCTGTGCACCAAAAGGTTGCCAGTTCGACTCCCAGTCAGGGCACAGGCCTGAGTTGCCGCCTCGATCCCCATTAGGAGGCATGCAGGAGGCAGCCAGTTGGTGTTTTGTTCTCACATCAAAGTTTGTCTCTCCTGTTCCCTTCCTCTTTCTCTAAAAATCAGTAAAAAAAAAAAAAAAAAATCTATATATCTATATCTATATTGATCCCCTGGCCTATGGGGATCGGGCTGAAACTGGCAGTCTGACACCCCCTGAGGGGTCCCAGGTTGTGACAGGGCACAGGCCAGGCCAAGAGACCCCACCGGTGCACAAATCCATGCACCAGGCCTCTAGTATATATATAAAAAGACGGCAGATAACATCCTGGTGCAGATGTGGAGCAAAGGGAATCCTTGTGCACTGTTGGTGGGAAAGTAAAGTGGTACAGCCACCATGGAAAATAGTAGGGAGGTGCCTCAAAACATTAAAAATAGAACCATGATATGATCCAGTAATTCCACTTCTGGGTATATATTTGAAGGAAATGAAATCATTATGTCCAAGAGATATCTACACCCCCATGTTCACTGCAGCATTATTTACAATAGGCAAGACACGGAAACAATCTAAGTGTCTATCCACAGATGAATACATAAGGAAAATGTGTTGTATATACAAAATGGAAAGAAGAAAATCTTACCATTTGCAACAACATGGATGGACCTGGGGGGCATTATGCTAAGTGAAACAAGCCAGACATAGGAAAACAAATACTGTATCATCTCACTTACATGTGGAATCTAAAAAACAAAACAAAAACAAAAAACCAAACTCATTGAAAAAGAGATCAGATTTATGGTTACCAGAGGCTTTTAATGGCCTAAACAGTACAAGTCAGCTCTTCTGTAGAATGTCCCTCATTTGGGGTTTGTCTGATATTTTTCTCAGGTTTAGACAAGGGTTTGGGGGTATTTGGGAGGAAGACCACAGAAGTAAAGTGCTGTTTTTACCCTTTTGTCAGGAGGCAGATGAAGTCTGTTTGTTGCCATATTGATGATGTTAAGGTTGGTCACTTGGCTAAGCTAGTATCTTCCCAGTTTCTCCACTCTAAATTACTGGTTTTTTCCTTTGTAATTAATACACAAATAAGGGGATACTTTAAGACTATCTAAATCAGCGGTTGCCAACCAGGGGTCCGCAGACCACTGGTGGTATGTGAGGTCTGAAAGGTTGGCAACCACTGATCTAAATAGCCCATTTCTCATTGCATGTTCACATTAGTTCAGCATGCATTAATGCTTTTCTAATTATGTTTATTAGTTGTCATTCCACTAAGAAAAAAGTTTCCCTACTCATTTATTTACTAGAGGCCCAGTGCACAAAATTTGTGCTAGCGTAGGGTCCCTAGGCCTGGCCAGCGATCAGGGCCGATCTGTGAGGTGACCAATGGGGCAATTGGGGGGCCCCCACTGGCATCTGCCTTGGCTGGCCTAGGGCCTGTGGGCTGGGGGCAGCTCCTACATTGAGCATCTGCCCCCTGGTGGTCAGTGCTCATCATAGTGATCGGTTATTCCACAGGTCATGTAGCCATTTGGTCAATTTGCATATTAAGCTTTTATTATGTAGGATATCAGTATAGATTTAATAGATTCTTTTAAAAAATATATAATTTATTGATTTCAGAGAGGAAGGGAGAGGAAGGGAGAGGAAGAGAGATATAGAAACATCAATGATGAGAGAGAATCATTGATTGGCTGCCTTCTGCATGCCCCTATTGAGGGTCGAGTCTGCAACCTGGACATGTGCCCTGACTAGGAATTGAATCCATGACCTCCTGGTTCATAGGTTGATGCTCAACCACTGAACCATGCTGGCCGGGCTAGATTATTATTTTATTCAATGTGTTTATAGTCTACTAGAGGCCCGGTGCATGACTACGGGAGGGCTCCAGGGCATGTCCGGCCCATCTCGCCCAGTCCCGATCAGCCGGACCCCAGCAGCAAGCTAACCTACCCATCGGAGCATCTGCCCCCGGTGGTCAGTGCGCATCATAGCGACTGGTCGAATGGTCAAACGAACAGTCAGAAACTTAGCATACTAGGATTTTATTACATACAATTACTTTCTTCTACTATCGTGATTTTGATGCTAGAAATTGTCCCAGATCTGGCCAGTAGGGGAACCCTTTCAAGTTGATTCCTGTGTCCTTATAATATGATGCCATTACTTTTGAATACTTCATTTAACAAGGTGTTACAGACTCATTTGTTCCTGGAATCAGCCTTTTCTCTAAGAAGCCTTGGTTCCTCTTTGTGGAGAATGGTATTTAGAAACCAAGGCCTAGGTGCTTGATGTGCTCATGCTACTGGTGTGTCATTGCTTCTAGGCTCTTGTAGTAGACAAAGCTGGGAAATATGTGTATAAATGCTACACATACATATCTCTTAGTGTTCACACCCTCTGTAGCCCTCTCCTCCGGAGTCTCGGCTGGCCCTGTGACTTGCTGCTGACCAGTAGGATGTGATGGAGGTAATGCTTTGTGACTTCTAAGGCTAGGTCATAAGAAGCCTTGCACTTTTGTTCTGGGCCTCTTCGAATTTTGTTCTGACTCACTCTTGGGATGCTTTTTCTTGGAAACTGTCAAATATGAGATGTGTCAGACTTCTGTAATTGTCACACTAATATTTAACTATTGTTATTTCACAGGGCTTTTTCTTTATTATACATCCATTCTGTCTTAAGGAATCTAAAATATTATCATGTAGATTGTAAATACTTCTTCCTTGCTTATAATTTGCATTGATTTAAGAAAAATCCTATATAATAAAAGGGTAGCATGCAAATTGTCCCCTCGACCAGGAATTGTCCGGGAGTTTGACCAGCGGGTGGGGCTGGCTGGGGGAAGAGAGGGAAGCCTTGGCCGGCAGTGGCGGGGGCAGGTGGTGGGGGGAAGGGAGGGAGGCCCTAGTGGTGGTAGGCAGCCGGGGGAAGGGAGGGAGGCCCCAGCCTGTAGCGGGCAGCCATTAGGGACCCTACCAGTGCATGGATTTCATGCAGTGGGCCTCTAGTAAACAGTAGAATTTTAGAGGTAGAAAGATAGCAAAGGAAATCTAGTCCAACACGTCTTTCTTATAAAGATGCCTTATTTTCTCTTCCTCTCTCCAGATCTCTCTCGCCTTTCTCTCACCAAATATTAACCTGTTATTCTCACTACCCAGCTAATTCTGTGCTCTTCTCATGGAAAAGGGAATAAAGGATATGACTTATTAGTTGCTATTTAACAAATAAGGATTTTATAATAACCCCAAACAATTAATCACTGATGATGTATTAGGTAAGAACCACTAGCTAGTAGGAGAGGATTTTAAAATATATATTTTTATTGATTTTTAGAGAGAGAGTAAGGGAGAAGGATAGATAGAAACATCTATGAGGGAGACACATCATCGATCGGCTGCCTCTTGCATGTCCCCTACTGGGGATGAGCCTGCAACTCCTGGATGTGCCCTGACTTGGAATCAAACCAGTGACCTCTTGGTTCATAGGTCAATGCTGAACCACTGAGCCATACCGGCCCAGCTGTTGTTTTTTTGTTTTTTTAAGTTAAGCAACTTCATAGGTTTCTCTAATGGTACTGCTTCTTTCACCTCTTTATACGACCATATCTTGATCATGCAATTGTTTGTTGCCCAGTAAATCTAAACAGAACACGGGGACCTAAATGACACACCATTTTTTTTATGCCATCTCTTTCCAAATGGATTTGAAGTAACTAAAATGTTGTTATTCCACTTATAGTGCTGAGAGCTGTACCTTGTTAATAAATGTTGATTGAATAAATTCATACTACGTTTAAAGTTATCAAAATGAGGTACTAATAGAAGAAAAATTCAAAAATCTACTTATGAGTTTATCCATCCTATGATCTAAGATAAGGTTAAAATATTTAATACTTAGATAATTTAATCTTATTAAAAAGCTTAGAGCTTTCTGGTGGGAAAAAGTGGTATGACTTAATATTAGGATATTCATCAAAAGGAATAAATTATTTACTGGAAAGGACCAACATTGGAATCTTTTACATTCTTCCTCTCTGGCTGTATATAATTACTAAAGTGTATCTATCACAAGTGATAAGAAAATGGGCCCGAGTTCCAGAGATGGGGGACTTTATATAAACTGAAGTAAATACTGTTCCCCAAGAGGAATATTGGATTTCTGTGGACTTTTTCTGTGTATGTGATAAAATAGCTTGTTGTGTCTACAAATCCTTTACCCATTTCTTCCTACCACTAGGATTGTATGGAACAAATTATTATAGATAATATATATTGGCTTTGCAATTTCTATAAGTGAAAATTCAAATTTTACTAATCCCTGCATTTAAAAATATAAGAGAACATAAATTACATTATTTCAAAAAACCTTTTAAAAATGGGCTACTGCTGGAGATAGCAGCTCAATTGCTTATAGAACCAGATGACTTTAGGGAATTTTCTTCTTTGCTTCTATCTTATTATGACCATTTCCAAATAGAAGAATTTGATAAAGCAGTTTCAACTACTGTATCAAATACTTCATAGACACTTAACCAATCTCCTGTTTTGGTGTTGCTTTCTTCTGCACTTTAATTTCCTAAGGCAGGTCCATTTCCTGACAGCCAGGCACATTAATTGTTCTTAAAGCCTGGATCTTGCTGCTTTAAAAAAGTCTGTCAATATTAACAAGTGTAAAACTTGACTCATTTAATAATAGCTCTATATTTCGTTCATCTGCTGTTAAAAATTAGTTATTTTTATTCTGATATGTGAGAGAAACACCACCTGCGAGACTTGAAAGTGGCCCCAGAGATCATTTTACAGATGAGGAAACTGAAGTACCATTGTGTTAATGACTCAGCCAAGGTCACACAGCCTGTTAGTGGCAGAAATACTTCTGTAATTTAGATTATGTCTCTCTTTTGGGGCTAAGATCTTCTATCTCTTTCCCTTACTGGTCTAACTTCCTTGCCAGGTCATACGCAGTGGTAATCACTGTGTATACTGCCCAATAAGAAATAGCTTCAATACTCTGAGTTAGGAAAGGAACCCTTTCCTAGAGAATTTGGTGATTCCAGCTACTATGTGGTGTCTTCTCCCCAGGCCGTGGAGGAGAAGTGGCTTCTCTTGCTTGGATGCTGAGCTGTGAGGGCTTCTTTGTAAGGACAGTAGCCGTGTTTTATTCTAGGCCACAGTTAAGGAAAGAGCCCTCTGAAGGATCCCTGAAACTTTGTCTCCTCTTGGAGAATGAACAGTTTAATTTCTGGTCAACCTAGTTTCGTTGAGGACAATTGGCAATTATGCTGTTGCCTATTTCACATGCGAAAGTTTCAAGTCAGGTAAAAATAAGCCTGTAGGACCTGGGGAGGGTTGTGCTGGAAACAGCAGGCAGGTGAAGAGGTTTAGCCTTTCAGAAAGAAGCTCCTAATTTCTAGCAAACTCCGTGACCCTGCTAGTCTGGAGGAGCCTAATCGCCATTAGGAAAGAATTGGTCTCTTAAAAGGGAAAAATAATGGGGAAAACTTCTTAAGAGCTTTATTACATTCTTTTTCATGAAATTATTTCTGCAACAAATTGATTAATATCTAACTTTAAGAATTTTATGTAGGCATTTCACCATTACGATTTTGAAATATGGAAAGTTCTTGCAAATATTCTTAGATTGCCTTCTGTCTGTCTGCCTTGTAAAAGATCCTTTTAGTTAAATGGCCCGTCCTCCTCAAATGATGTCATTAGCTCAGATTGAAAAGACATTGCCGGCAGGGAAATCATTTAATTGAACTAAAGTGCCTTATTTCTGTAGATCTTGGAGCAGCTCATTCACTCTTATCTTCAGATTAGATAATTTATATCAGATAATTTTTTTCAACTCTATGAATGATAAAATGTTAAGAAAAGTAATCTCCCTTTTAAGGTATTTTGGTGTTTCATGGTTTTCCATTTATATCAGAGTTAGAATTGATGGTTCTTAAAATGTGGACTAAGGTCTTATTTTCAGATAAAAAGTGCTATAGTTTATCAGACTAGATTATTAATGCATTGGGTTATACATACAGGTCAGTGGTTTCAAAATATTTGTGACTGCTACAGAAATGAGTCAACCCATTTTGTTCTTGAGATCTTTCCCCACTTTTACTGTTTTTATGTTTTATTTTGTTTTAAGTCAGGTTTATTGGGGTATAATTTGCATACAATAAAATTCATTCTTTATAAATGTATAGTTTGATGAATTTTGACATATGTATGGAGCTGGGTAACTGCTACCTCCATCACAGTTGAGATAAGATACGAATATATTTTTAATATATTTTATTGACTTTAGAAAGAGGAAAGGACAAAGGAGAGGGAGAGAGAAACATTGATCAGCTGCATCCCCTGTAGTGGGGATTGAGCCCAAATCCCAGGCATGTGCCTGATGGAGAATTCAATCAGAGAACTCTTGGTGCGTGGGATGATGCTCAACCAACTGAGCCACTCTGGCCAGGCAAGATACAGAATAGTTTTATTCCTACGAAGAGTTCCTTTGTGCCCCTTTGTAGCCAACCCTATTGCCTTCATTCCCAGATCCTGGTAACCACTGATCTAATTTCTGCCCCATAGTTTGCGTCATCCTGAAGATCATCTGATAAGTTTATAAGAAACTCTCAAACTGTTTTCCAAAGTTGCCATACCATTTTGCATTCCCACTAGCAATGAGAGTAGCAGTTGCTTTGAATCCTCTCCAGCACTTGGTGTTGTCTGCCCTTTCATTTTAGTTCTTCAAGTAGGTGTGCTAATGATTGTCCTATCTTTTAACTCTACTACTTTCTTATCTTTATTTTAACCCTTGATTCCTAAGAATTTAAAGTTGGAAAACAACCAAGTCATAATATTTCCCTGCTTATTAGTTGAATCTGTTTTAAATATATTAGATTGGTTTGGTGCATTATTCTAAGATGTATTATAATCATTCCAGTTTTTAAAAATTGTATTGAGTCCAGCTGGTGTGGCTCAGTGGTTGAGCACTGACCAATGAACCAGGAGGTCACGGTTCAATTACTGATCAGGGCACATGCCCAGGTTGCAGGCTCCATCCCCAGTAGGGGGCGTGCAGGAGGCAGACAATCAATGATTCTCATCATTGATGTTTCTCTTTCTCCCTCTCCCTTCTTCTCTCTGAAATCAATAAAAATATTTTTAAAAATTGCATTAAACTCAGTGCATTCTAATCACTATTGTTATTATAGGGATAAAGCCATTATTTTCATATATATTGGTCATGTTCCTAAATATATGACATGATAATGCTAATTGAAGCAACACATGACTCTTAATCTCTTAGAGTTTTCTCTATTAAAAATATATTATTGAATTTCCTTGGCCACTGTATATAAGCTAAACATTTTTTAAAAGTTGAGACAATTTTTAAGTCTCAAGTTGATAATAAAGAGTTATGCCATTCTTTTCAAATGTACTTCTTTAAGGAAGACATTTCACCATATGTAATTATTAAAATATTGGTAGTTTTCTACTGTAGAGTCATCTGGTGTCTTAACATAATAGAAAGTTGCTATGCTCAAGGCTTTTTACACAGTATGACTATTTAGTAGTAATACTTCAAACAATAAAGAATTTTTTAAAAATCCTGCTATGTGGTTTCTACTTTTCTTTTTGGATTAGCACTGTTTTGAAAGGGAGATAAACCTATCTAATAAAATAGTAATATGCAAATTGACTGTCACTCCAACACACAAGATGGCTGCCCCATGTGGTCAAAGATGGCCGCCCTCATGTGGACACAAGATGGCCACCACAAGATGGCCAGCAGGAGAGGGGAGTTGGGAGGGACCAGGCCTGCAAGGGAGGGCAGTTGGGGGTGATTAAGCCTGCAGGGGAGAGCAGTTAGGGGTGACCAGGCCGGCAGAGGAGGGAAGTTGGGGGTGACCGGGCCTGCAGGGAAGGGCAGTTTGGGGGGACCCAGGCCTGCATGGGAGAGCAGTTGGGGGGGGATCAGGCCTGCAGGGAAGGGCAGTTTGGGGGGGACCAAGCCTGCAGGAGAGGGCAGTTAGGGGCAATCAGTTAGGCATCAATCAGGCTGGCAGGGGAGTGGTTAGGGGGTGATCAGGCTGGCAGGCAGAAGTGGTTAGGGGCAATCAGGAAGGCAGGCAGGCGAGCAGTCCTGGATTGTGAGAGGGCAAGATCGGGATCATGCCAAAACGGGCAGTCAGACATCCCTCGAGGGGTCCTAAATTGGAGAGGGTGCAGGCTGGGCTGAGGGACCCCCCCATGCAAGAATTTCATGCACCGGGCCTCTAGTTATTTATATAAAAATTAAGGGTGAGTGAATGCTGTCCTAAGTTTGTTTGTTTGTTTGTTTTTTTACAATCAACATTAGTTATTTTATACTGGATACTTAAAAAAACTTAGAAGTGCCTGGATATTACTATAAAGCAATTATGAAATACAAAATGTTTTCTTAAAATAATTAATATATAAAGGCTCTTCTTGAGGGCAAAGATAGTACCAAATAGAACAACATATTAAATCATATCAGTAATTGGATTATAATTGGTAGAACCTTCTTTTGGTATTTCTCCTGAAAACTGGTTTGCTCTTAACCGTACCTCATATTTTGCTGTATCAAAATCTTTCATAACGTGTGTTGTAAAATTCTCAGGTAGGACTTCTACAAGTTTCCCTTATTAAATTTAGATGATTTCATGTTACGTAGCTCTTCTATCAGTCATTTGATGTGAACCTCACCAAAATCAGTGGCAACAACATCCAATTTTCTCCTGGTCTCTGGGTCACCGCTAGGTCAGCAAACTTTTATGGAGAAGAGAATGAAAGGGCAAACTGGTCCGAAAGAGGTAATAGGCAGCTTTTTGTATCCAGGTGAGAAGGTTCTTTGCTTCCAGACCTAAGTAATTAGGGGGGTAAGAATCCTCCGATAATTCAGCCAATAAAGGTGTTTAATGATAGAAGGAACCGTTAGAGGTGATGATTAATTAGCCCGGGCACTTTGGGCTGGCCAGTGTGCGTGCACTAGTACATACTGGCCATCAGCTGGTAAGCATGCCGTCTTGTAAAGGGCTTTCTGCTCTGACACTGGTCATATATCATTGCAGCTGTGCCCTTTGATTACTGGGAGGGCTTGCAGAGTGATTAATAGCCAGGATCAATGTTTCTGCCCAGCACATGACATTTGGTCACAGAGCAACCATATACTTATTCCCCTTTGGCACAACGCTTAGGAGGAATGAAGGATGAGACCTGCCAATTTATAGCTGAGGAGCTTCCAGTTTATAAAATGAGTCAACTTTGACTGTACAAAATTATTCCCCATTGAAATAATTAGTGCAGCATTAAACACAATTAGAACTAAAACTACAGGAGCATGCTTGCTGAATTCAAGCCAGTTGACAGATGGTTAAGACCTGATATTTGGCTGCCTGTGATGACCAAGAGTTATTATTTTGCTGAGAAAATGAAAAAGCTTGAAAGTGAACAGTGGCTACTTAAAAAAAAAAAAAGATTAGGTGATACGATGAAAAATGCACATTGAAAATACACCAGAATGTTAGACTGTTCAGTGTGACAATTCTATAAATGTCTGTAATACAAACAGTTGAATATCTTTGTGTGAAGAATGCCTATTATTAATACCATGTACAGCCACTTAAAGCAGACCCTGGCTAAAACAAAATTGGGTTACAGGGAGCTACTTTAATATGATATGGTCTTATTTTATGATGTATGTTGGGCCTCAGGTTACTTTTAGTGGCACTTATAAATCCTATTAGAATGGAAGGTTTGTAGGACATCAAATACTGTTAAAAACTTAACTATATGTGTAGTGAAAATGTTTGAGTTAAACAAAATTTTAATTGAAACCTTTAACTTGAAATATTCAGATATCGAAATTAAGCTCCCTTATGTTATGTCAGCATAGTGGGAAAAGATTATTTCCCAGCCTCCCAGCTCTTGCATAAAATCCATTCTAATAAAATAAAACATAGATACTGTGGTCTTTGGTTTTGATAATAATGCTTAACCAATCGTGGTTCATATTGCATTTAGTTCCCAGTACGTTTTACTATTCTAACCCCAATGCTCGATGTTCTGAGTCATAAGTACTCCAGAGGCTGCACTCAGAAAGTTGTCAAGGTCTGTAGTATACCCCATGTAACTATAATTATTTCCACAATATCTGCGTGTGTGTGTGAGTGTGTGTGTGTGTGAGTGTGTGTGTGAGTGTATGTGTGTGTGTATGAGTGTGTGTGTGTATGTGAGTGTGTGTGAGTGTGTGTGTGTGTGTGTGAGTGTATGTGAGTGAGTGTGTGTGTGAGTGTGAGTGTGTGTGTGTGTGTGTGTGTGTGTGTGTGTGTATGGATTTAAGTACGTATATACGTATATGCTTTTGGGGATAGAAGAATTTAATATTTGGCAGAAATTCCAAGAAATTGATATGAGTAGAATTTTAGTTTTCCAACTTACACATGATTAGAGTTGCATTTTGTATTCATAGTAACAAAAAGTCAGTTTTTTTCCCCATGTTTTTTCTTACTAAATCATTATAAAGAGATGTAGGACTAATGTGCTATTTGGTATTTATATGCCCCTTAATTTATAGTTAGAAACAGGAGGGACCAATTTAAATTCTGGCAGTTTGGGGTTAATCACTTAATTTATGACACGTTTACATTTCTTAATTTGTAGTGTAAGAAAGATATGCTAATTATTGCCTGGATTTATATACTACCCTTTTCCCTTAGAATTCTGAGTGCTTTCTGATTTCTCTATACGGAGAAATTTTTTTCTTTTTTCTTTGTCTCTTAAGCTCTGGGAAGATAAGGGGTACAAAGTTTCTGTGGCTTATTCAAGATCTCGGCCAGTGACACTACTGCTATAAGAAAGCAGAGCTTGTTTCTAATTGTCTACCTACTCTTCCGTTACTCTAACTTTGTAACGATATGAAATGGTCCCAATCAGCTTTCATGAAATCGAATGAAACATCTTGGATAGTATTTTATACATATTCAGACTGGATTTTTGCTCTTGTTCCTTGAGCCTGTGGTGGTTCTCTTCTTAGCTATCCATGCATATTTTCTCTTGACCAATATAAGTTTCTGAGTTGATGGGAGTTTGAAAAGAGGTGGTTAAAAGTTATTTATGGCTATGGATCAGAGTAAAATTCCGAGCTCACACTAAGGAAGTTGGCTTTATTCTTACCTAACCTGAGATAGCTGGGCGGCATGAAGACATTGGCAGTTAGATATGGGTCTGGAGCTCAGGAGAGCCATATGAAACCATAATATACACATTTCAGGGAAGGCAGAATAATTTGGTACATTCTAGTGTTCTTTTTGTGCACGTTTCTAAAATGCATTATTTATTAGAATCTTTTTAGTTAACTTTTTTTTTAGTAAAAATAAAGACAGACTTTAGCCAACCTCTTCAGAAAATGCTGAAGTTAATATTCATTTATTATAATTTGATGTAGTATATGGTGATATTCATCTGACTTTGTTCTGGTAAATCAGACTTCATGACTGATGGACACTTACTACTACCTTTTATTAACTATCAGTTAAGATAAAAATTCCTCCACATGTAGACAAGTGGCTTCGTGTCTTATAGCATACAGTAAATAGCCATCTGTAAAATCATCAAGTTCCTGTTATGTGCCAGGCATTTGGGATTCCATCAGTGCTGCCCCTGTAAAACTTAATGCCCATTTGAGAAAACCGATGTTAATCACGCAAGGACAGAAACATATAAAAGCAATATTACCTACAAGTTCACGTGCCATATAGGAGAGGTCCATGATGCTGACAGTGGAATCTGACCTAGTCAGGGGGTGGCTGCAGTGTGAAGAACAGTGCGCAGGAGCGTGGGTGCAGTGGGTGTTGCTAAGGGACTGTTTCCACAGTCTGGGGAGGAGGGGACAGGGGCTCCATGTAGAGAAGTGACGGAGATGATGACCTAGACGGAGGTGGTGGAGATCCAAACCATGGGCTTGGTGATGGATGAGCAGAGAGGGAGGTATCCAAAGTTGAGTTTTGGCATTAATAAGTCTCCTTTTCAACTAAGAATTTGTTGCAAAATTCATTCATTGATGATTTTAGTAGCAGGTAAATATGTAAATATCTCTGCCAAAAGCAATAAAATCCAGGTTGGCATTTGCGGTTTCATCTTCTTTTGACAGGTATATAGAATTTTTGCTGATATAAATTGTAATTATATGCAAAGTGAGCAAATATAACTTTTTAAAAAAAGACTTTATCTTTTTTTACTAGAGAAAAATCCCCGTAAAACGTTATTTTTCCATGGGTTTCAGGAGCTCCCTGCTCTGTTCAGAGCTAATGTTATGTATGGCACTGTTTTTCAGGCTGTAAGAGGATCGCATTTGTATTGATTGTATATTGCTGAGGGTGAAGCTTCCATCTTCCTCTTTTATTAAACGTATGTCTGTTGGCAGGGGTTTAGTGAGTCGGGATAAATATCTTCTTTTGTTGTGTTAATGAAGACTGGCAACAGCTCTAGTTATCTTGTAAAATGAGCATTGGTAAATAAAGGTGGTATCATAATGGAAATTTTGTTACAATGATCTCTGTAACAAAGCAAGCTTTCAGTTGTGTAACCATATGCTTAACACAGCACAACTTCAGAACCCAAAAACACGTTTGCATTATTTTAGCCATGACTTTTTTTGTGGTATGTTTCACTAGAGCCAATTGGAGGGGAAAATATTCCTTATTTGAAAGAAAATTTTGCTATCTGAACATGTAGAAGTTAGGAAAGCTGATTACATTCACTTTGGTTTTAGAGAGAGAGAAATTATGACTGAAAGGGTCATGTATTTAAAAGTATTTAGATGGTAAACTATGGCCTGCCAGTGATTTATATATTTTTTAAATGATTGAACAAAAATCAGAGGAAGAATATTTGGTGACTTAGGAAGTAATATGAAGTTTAAATTCCAGTGCCCAGTTGTATGAGCTACAGTGGTAGGTTGAGTAGTTGTGACAGTCTATATGGCCTAAAAAGAACAAAAGTATTTACTAAGCATCACTGGTCTGGATCTCCCCTATGCAAGAATGGAAATTATTTAGGTCATTCAAAACCAACTGCATGATTTTGAAAGCGGGGTGACACAAGTATGCATTGCATTAAGCAGAGAAAAACATCTCTACCACAATAATAAGAGCAGCAGCTAATGTTTATTGGGCGTTGGTTTTGTGAGGAATACTCTTTTGAGTGTTTTATACACCTTGATTCATTTTTTTAAAAAATAAATCTTTATTCAGATTATTACAATTGTTTATCCTTTTTCCCCCCATAGCTCCCCTCCACCCGGTTCCCACCCCACCTTCTGCCCTTACCTCCCCACCACTGTCCTTGTCCATAGGTGTACGATTTTTGTCCAGTCTCTTCCTGCACCCCCATACCTCTTTCCCCCTGAGAATTATCAGTCCACTCCCTTTCTATGCCCCTGATTCTGTTATATTCACCAGTTTATTCTGTTCCTCAGGTTTTTAATTCACTTGATTTTTAGGTTCACTTGTTGATATGTATTTGTTGTTCATAATTTTTATCTTTACTTTTTTCTTCTTCCTCTTCTTAAAGAATACCTTTCAGCATTTCATATAATACTGGTTTGGTGGTGATGAACTCCTTTAGCTTTTTCTTATCGGTGAAGCTCTTTATCTGCCCTTCAATTCTGAATGATAGCTTTGCTGGGTAGAGTAATCTTGGTTGTAGGTTCTTGCTATTCATCACTTTGTAGATTTCTTGCCACTCCCGTCTGGCCTGCATAGTTTCTATTGAGAAATCAGCTGACAATCGTATGGGTGCTCCCTTGTAGGTAATTAACTGTTTTTCTCTTGCTGCTTTTAATATTCTCTCTTTGTCTTTTGCTCTTGGCATTTTAATTATGATGTGTCTTGGTGTGGTCCTCTTTGGATTCCTTTTGTTTGGGGTTCTGTGCGCTTCCTGGCCTTGTAAGTCTATTTCTTTCACCAGGTGGGGGAAGTTTTCAGACATTATTTCTTCAAATAGGTTTTCAGTATCTTGCTCTCTCTCTTCTTC
The DNA here is from genome assembly GCA_026230045.1 of Corynorhinus townsendii. Lineage (NCBI taxonomy): Eukaryota > Metazoa > Chordata > Mammalia > Chiroptera > Vespertilionidae > Corynorhinus > Corynorhinus townsendii. The sequence goes on along the minus strand of JAPDVU010000004.1, from coordinate 175,500,772 downwards.
TGGCACCCCCATAATTCTGATGTTGGTACATTTAAAGTTGTCCCAGAGGCTTCTTACACTGTCTTCAACTTTTTGGATTTTTTTTTCTTTTCAGTTGAGTGTTTTTTGCTTTTTTGTATTTTAATTCTTTGACTTGATTCTTGTGTTCCTCTAGTCTGTTGTTGGGTCTCTGTATAATATTTTTTATTTCAGTCAGTGTATGTTTAATTTCTAGTTGGTCCTTTTTCATATCTTCGAGGGTCTCATTATATTTATCGGCCTTTTCTAGGATATTCTTGAAAAGCCTTATAACCGTGGTTTTGAATTCTATATCCAGTCGTTTGTTTTCCTCCATTTCTTTTGTTTGTGATCTGTTTCTTTGTCGCCGCATTTTCACTGCTTCCCTGAGTTGGTAGGGTAGCTTTGTGTGCTAGGTTTCCTATATGGCCCAGTGGGTCGGCCTCCCAGTTACCTGAGGTGGACACTCTTGGTGCACCCCTTTGTGGACTGTGTGTACAGCCTTGTTGTAGTTAAGTCTTGATTGTTGTTGGTATCACTGGGAGGAATTGACCTCCAGGCCAGCTGGCTGTGAGGATCAGCTGTATCTATGCTGGGAGAAGTTTGGTGCTAGAGACAGCCTTATAGGATTAGACTTGCCAAATTGCAAAAGCCTCTGTGTTCAGCTTGGATGGGGTGGAGTCTCAGGGCGGAGCAGACAGTCTTGGCTTCCCGTTAGCCCTGCCCTTGTGCGCGCGCGCGCCTCCAGACCTCTGCCTTCCCCGGCTCCCGAGCCTCCCCCCACAAGAACGTAGGTCCCCAGGGGCTCCCTGGAACTGGGATTCAGTGCAGTCAGAACTGGGGTTCAGTGCAGTCAGGAGCTTCTGACTCCCTTCTGCTAGGGAAAGCCTGTGGCAACCTCTGCAGTCTTTGTGCACACTCAAGCATGCGCTTCCAGACCCCTGCCCTCTGGGGCTCCCCTGGCTCTCCCCCGGGTCTCCGAGTCTCCAAGTGCCTTTCTCTCTACCTGACAGTCCAGACTCCCCCTGTATGAGCCTGGGTCCATGGGGTTTCGCCCAGAACTGGGGTTCAGTGCACTTGGAACTGTGGTTCAGTACAGTCGGGGGCTTCCTTCCCCCTCCCACCAGAGAAAGTCAGCCAGGCTCTCAGCTGCCCTTCCTCTCTGCACGCACACAAAGACCCTTTGCCGTACCTCAACCCTTTGCCGTTCCTCCAGTTCTCCGTGAGCTTTTCTCTTTCCTTCTAGTTGTAGAATTTCCACTCAGCCAGCTTTCCTGTGGTTCTGGGTGGTGTCCGTTCTGTCTTTTAGTTATAGTTTTGAAATTGTTGTGCGAGGCAGCGGTTTAGTGTTGAGTGTTTTTTGCCGCCATCTTGGTTTCTCTCCCACCTTGACTCATTTAATTTACACAACAACTCTAAACAATTGTTTTGTCTCATTTTACAGGAAACAGCACAGAGAGGTTAAGTAAATTGTCCAAAGTCAGTGCTGCAAACAGGCTAGTTGAGCAGACTTTCAAATTTATCCAAGTGGTTTCTCACAAGTATGTATCTTATAAGTACTTTCTATTGGTATTACATTTCTTGAGTAGGAAGTAAGGGTATTTTCCTTTGTTTGATGCCAATTTCTTAGTGCTTAGAGCAAGCACTCCTGGGTTGTAATATGTTTGTACTAGCAAGAGCTTAATCAGTGTAATTCATCTAACTTCAATTTCAACCCATTTCTAGTGATGGCTTCATTAGATTGCATTATTATGCAATAAGCTCTCCAGTTTTAAAACACAAATTAGTTTTTTTTTTTTTTAAGAAAAATGGATTTCAACTGTTTTCCTCATTGTTCCTTTGTAATTTCTGATCAATCAATTGTTTTTTACTTAAAAACACACACATATATTTTATGTCACTCCCCTGGTCACGATCCTTCAGTGGTTTCACATTGCACTTAAAATCAAGTTCCAGTTTCTTAACAAGGCTGAGGTGTCAGCTCGAAGCCCTTCCCTCAGAGAGGCCTCTTTGAGATCCTCTCTAAAATGAGTCTCCCTCTGCCCTCCTGTGTTAGTCTTTATCCCTGTTTATTTCCTAATAGCATTTATCACAATTTGTAATGTTTGTGTTTATTTGTTACTTGTTTTTCTGTCCACCTCCTCCATAAAGGAAGGGGCCACGAGTCTTGTTTACCACTGTCCTCTCCACCCTTACCACAAGACATCTAACAGGCTCTCCGGGAAAGAAATGAATGAAGGAGGTCTGCTTGCAGTGCTACCATTTAGTCTGAGACCTCATCACCAGGAATTATTGTGGCTGCCTCCTAAGCTAAAAGACCTCTTAAATTTCTTTTATGCTCTCAATCCTAACCTGCCTGACTGATTTTATAAAATACTGTCTTGGTAGAACCATTCCCTTTCTCAAGATCCTACAGCAATTCATGATTGCCTCCCGAGTCAAGTTCAGACTCCTTTGCTTGTGTTTTAAGGCTCTCCACAATCATAGTCTTCTCCTCTTTTACAACACCCTTGGCCTTCATGAGGCTGGCCTCTTTCACAAGCCACCAGTATTTGCCTTTATGTATACTATCTTCCAACATCCTACAGCTTCTGTGCCTTCTCCAATAAATCCAACCCTTCATCTGTAAATCCCACTGAAACTCTTGCCAGCTCACACTTAGAACTTAGATCTTGATCATGTTCTTGAATAGATTCTCCAATATAAATCTTGTTTGTACAATGGTATTGAACATCCATCGTGAAAGTTTTGCCTCAGAATCTAATGAGAAGCTAATCCTAATTTTAGCACAATATATTATAGAGAATGATATGAATGGAGGTGCTTTGTCATATGGTTGTCAATTTTGGGATTAGAGAAAGATTAAAATGATACCATTTATGTCTTGGATATTAATTGGGATATTTGATATCAATGAACAAAGTTGCATTTTATCTTTATTAAATTTCATTGAGTATAGCAAGGCTTCAGATTTTTCTGATCTATGGCATATATAGAATTGCTTATAAATTTAATGGAATTCCATTCCATTAATTCAGAATTTGTGGTAATAGGGCAGGAGGTTGTATTCTCTCTATAAGAAAAAGTGGGTTTATCCACTGTGTAAAAAAGGTTGTAGAGAAAATATCTTCTTAGAATTACTCTTGTATTTTATAAACAGTATTTAATGACACACTATAGTAATCCTTACTACGTTTTTAAAAGCAAGAACCCCGCGCCCAGAACTTTATTTAGAATTATCAATAGATTCAAATTTTTATTCACAATAAAATTAAGAACACTTAATATCACTGTGTTTTATAAAAGCTTTCTTTTTAATTTAGTTTTGGTGTTTTGTTTTGTTGTTTTTTTTTACTTATTCAGATTTATTGCCTTCTAGTTCATTTCAGTAAGCAGATTTAACTTCCTGAGTCCCTGGAAATTTTAAACTTAAGTTTAGAATGTCCCAGTTATTAAGGCAGACATATAGTTTAGAAAAATTATCTTTTTTAGTTGCTTTTGATGTTGACAAGGCAGATGATTGTAATTTATTTATTTGCTTTCTGTGTGTGTATTATATCAAATATTTGAAGGAAAGGAAGTTTACTTTTGCTTTACACTTATTTTATATATACTAATGTTTAATTAATCACAAAATGTATTCCCTTTAGACCTATTAAGAAATATATGTGTTTAATATAAGGTGTTCCCTTCTCTCCCAGAAAAGTAACTTTCTTGAGGTGACCCAACCATTGAAGAAGGACTTGAACTGGGAAACCCAGCCCTGTCTGGTTCCTGAGCCTGTGCTCTTCACAGACATACCGATGAAACAATGCAGAATAATTACTGCAGTGATAGAGACGTGCTCATCGGCTTAACGTTCTCTGATGTTCTTAATGTCCTTTTTATGAACTTAAAGGACTGAGTATGTGTATAGAATCACAGAACATGGAAGCAGAAGGGCCTGGAAAACTCAAATATTGTTCTAAGTACTTTACATAAATTATTTCATTTAATCTTCAAGACAATCATATGAGATCTGTGCTCTGATTACTTGCTTCTGCAGCTGGGGAAACCCAGGCTAGATAGAGGTTAAATAACTTATGTTCCCAAGTTTTTAAATATTCTAAATTCTGTCCCCCTGAAATGTTTTTTCCAGCTCATAGTAAGGGCTTTCTTACTCACCAGTAATGTTTTTCCTGTAACAAACAACTTTTAGACTTGTCTCTACAATTCTTACAGCATGGCAGTGTTCTGGCTTAGGTCTCAATGGTCAGAAATAAAGTCAGGGTCACCCAAAGGGTTCTGTGCTACCTTTCCTTGTCGTAGGACTTATATGACATGTACTTAATGATATTGCCATGTCAAGATGCACAGTTCATAGAATTTTATATTTCCAGTATTTTATTAAAGATTAGAGGCCCATTGCATGAAGAGATTTGTGCAATAGGACTTCCTTTCCTTGGCTTCCAGCACCGGTTTTCCTCCGGCACCCAGGACACAGGCCTTTGCTCCGTCCAGAGTCTACCTTCTTCATTTTTGCTGAAGACTCAGGCCGGAGTCTGCCATCTTCGACTTCGCTGCAGACTTCGGAGTCTGCAGTCTTGTCTGAGCTGTGGCACTCAGCTCCTGTAGATGCCTTCGCACGCCACCCTTCCCCCCCTTCCCCTGCCCCCCCCCCCCCCCCCGCCCCCTCATAGTAGGCATCCTGCCGGGCCTGGCCACTCCACACCTGGAGCAGCTGGGTGGCTGCCATCTTTGTCCTTCTTTGTCCTTCTAATTTGCATACTCACTGTGATTGGCTGTGGGCATAGCGGAGGTGTGGTCAATTTACATGTTTGTCTATTATTAGGTAAGATATGCAAATTAGCTCATTTATAGATGTGGAGTTGTAATACAATGGATATATAATATTTTACCAGGAACTGGGTCTATTTTTCTGTTTTTAACTCAAAATACCTTCATGCTTCTCTTTGACATGTTTTCTTATTACAAGTATTTTGTTATTTGTTAGTCTTGACACCACACTCTGGACTTTTATCACAGCCTGTTGCCCTAGTATTCTTATGTTTGCATGTGGACCAAAGAGGACCAGCTGCCTTCTGTAGACAGTTCAAGTGCGCATTGATGTTCCCACAGTGGCGAATGGTGATGATATTTTGAAACACTGCTGCCCTGTGGGTAAGCAGAAGAATATACTGCCTGGGGGAACAGATTGATCAGTCTTGAAATGGATTGATCACTTATCAGTGCTTAAAGTTATAGCAAGAATAATGAAAAGATTAAAGGAGGGACATGAATACAAGTGTGTGTGTGTGTGTGTGTGTGTGTGTGTGTGTGCGCGTGCAGGGGGAAGCTGAGAGAGTTTCCTCTTAGTGGTGTCTCTCCCCTACCCCCATCTCTATCTCTGTCTCTCTGATTCATAAAAAAATGACCCATAAAAATTGCAATTATTTTTTTAATCAATGACTGTGACAGACTTGGGTATTCTGACTTTAAAAAGGTCTCTTCAAAACAAAACCTATTCCCCTGGCCGGTTTGGCTCAGTGGATAGGCCATTGGCCTTCGGACTAAAGGGTCCCAGGTTCGATTCTGGTCAAGGGCACATGCCTGGGTTGCGGGCTCCATTCCCAGTGTGGGGTGTGCAGAAGGCAGCCGATCAGTGATACTCTCTCATCATTGATGTTTCTATCACTCTCTTCCTCTCTGAAATCAATAAAAATATATTTAAAAATAAAATAAAGTAAAATAAAATAAAACATACCAACTCTTTATTCCAAATCCACATGTGTGATGTGGTACCATTTATCCACAAGAGGCAATAACAAATGAGGTATTTGTAAGTTTATGTGAGTAGCATCCTGCTCTTTTTTTATTATTATTATTACAATCGCATTCTGATCTAACTCAAAATATTTTCAAATATCCCTATTCTTTCTGAGCTATAATTTGAATCAGTGCCACAATGCACTGATTTATAGTGCATTTATACTATTTATAGCATATCTTGAGACCCAAAGTTTTAGAATGGTATTGCTTGCTTTTTAGGCTTTGGCAAAAGAAGCCAGTGGCATGATTCATATTCATTAGGGGAAAGAGTGATCCAGGATGGTCACCCTGAACTAAGGGGCGCTAAGCTGCTAAGGGATTGGCTCCTCGCTGGGAGAGATCCTTTGACTGGCAGCATAGTAGGCATCTGTATACGCATGTACAGCTGTCCTTGTCCTTTCCTCCAACACACAATTCAGCAAGCAGAGACTCTGGGAGTCCTTCTCCCCACTTCATGCCTTTCGGGATGCAAGTTGCTCTTTTTGAAGCCAATCTCTCTTCAAAGTTCTCCTTGACGTGCTTTTAACATCAGTTTTACCTGTACACATGATTGACATGTGGAAGAAAGTGAAGTGTACTGAGCAGTAATTTTCCAACCCTGCTTCTCTCGATGGCACTGGGCCTCGCATGCATACCTCACACCAGCCTTATCCCACGTATGGCAGTTTTGGTTACATTTGATTAAGTTTATATATTAGGCTTGTGCAACACTTACTCTTCAGCCTGCTGTTGATTTTCAAGTGGAAGATATGAGCCCCTTAGAGGCAGAACCTGTGCTGCCTTTGTCATCGTCTCCCAGGGTCTAGCATATCAGGTTCATAATAAATGTTTATTACTCCTTGAATATTGACTGTCACACCTTGTTGACATGTGATAGAGACTGTGTGAAAAAGGTTATATTTTATCCTGAAATAAAGTTTATAATTGAAATTACAAGGGTTAGATGGAGAAGCGAAGGGAGAAATTGTTGGGAGGTAGCCAGCACTTTATCCTGCTATCCAATTGCAGAATCACAGTATTAACCGCGTGCTTGTTTATGCTCCTTTGGAAATGTATGAGCTAGAAGATGCAGAGCAAATGTAACTGAGAAAAGCCTGTAGCATGCCAAGGCATACGTAAGGAGAATGCTAACTTAGTACAGATTATCTTGCCTTCATCCTCAGGAGGGCAATAAATCTCAATTCATATAACCCGAAATGGGGGGGGGGGGAGAGGGAGAGGAAGAGAGAGGGGGGGTTCACCTTTCTGTCCTTAGTCAGGGGACAGGGAGAGAATAATGTAAGATGGCATCTCATTCCATTCTTCTGGCGCCCTCAGCCAGTCTGCAAGTAGCATCCATAGTTAGGGGGCAGGGTGTGATGTGTGTGGATCCTAGTTGTGGGTTTACAGAATCACATGCCTGAATTAGCCCCCTTTGTCCAGGAGCAGGGGAGGGGATTTGAAATGAGTCTAAACTTTAAATCATACAAAGTGTATTTCTAGAGAATATCTTTCTCATCCCACATGGGGATGCATTTTATAGATGGCAGATCGAGTTGTTGAGGCCATCAGTGGTTTGAGCGAATAAAACTGCATAAAGGCTGCGTAGAACACACTTCCTGTTATTTCTGGTCCAGTATTATCCTAAGAATGCAAACTTTCCCATTAGTGTTCAAAGTTTATTAATTCAACATTCTGGACTCTAAGCAGAGCTAAATGAACATGTAGTATAGCTATAAGGTGATATTTTATATCTGCCACCAATTAAAGTTACATGCCATAAAAATAATTGGCTCCCACAAAACAAACACACACATGGATTGAGTTTCACTTGGAATTTCCTCCGGCTGGCTGAATGTAGGCCAAGTGCTTTGTAAAGTGCTGCATACAAAAAATCCAATAGGCCTTGTTTTTTTTTTTAATATTTACAAAGTGCGTATGGACTTCAGTGAGAGTTTTATTTCCTTCAGAGGCCGTTTTATGACTTTATGGTTCACCATGGTTACTCTAATTTCACATAAAAAGTAAAAATAATCCTTTGGTGTAAAGGATATATCCCTATAATGTGTATCTTTATTTAATAATTCTTATTTATTCAACATGCATTTATGAAATGATTCTGTTCCAGGCACTGTGCACTGGGAATAGGAAGAAGAATAAAACTTCAGTGGTTCACCCTCAAGTAACTTATGCCCAAACCATTTTGTTATCAAATATTATTTTCTATTTGCTGCTTTTCTGGTGTCATCTTATAGCCACATATGGAAAGAATGACCTGAATAAAGGTGCTTCAACTTTTACTTTGATCATTTAAATTAATAAAAATATCAGTATCTGCTTTATGCACAGTACTTACTCATTGTTTTCAGAATCTACTAAGTCTACTTTTGTGAGGTTTGTACATTTATTGACAACCAGTTTGTTAATTCCCATTTTATAGGTGAAGAAAGTAAATGTTAAGTCACAAATATATAGAAAGCTGGCTACATATGTTTTCATTACATTTTAGTACTTAGATAAATATTCTATAAATATGTGTACATTTTCCTACTAATTACACACATAAGCATGCATATTTTATGTAAAATATACATATGCACAGTCGATCGACTCCAGCCTGTTTTGTACCTATCCCCTGATATTACAAGTTCACTGTAGCTTTGTGAGTGTCAGTACATCACCACCTTATCATTAGATGTACTGCTAGTAGTCTGTTGTATCCTTGAACTCCACTTGTTGACTTTCTTTCCTTTGAACCATCAAGGCAAGTTTGGGCAAGAGTTCAGATTTGTTTTTTCTGTTGAGTCTGGGAGAAGAGCTTTAAAAACCAGGCTTTTTGATTACCTTTCGGTTGCGTCCTCAGGTCCCAGACTGAGTATTATTTAAAAACCTTATTATCGCTAGCTATACCTAGGGGTAAGTTGGCATATTGTAACACTTATCTTGCAGAAGCAATGCTTTCTTTCTCTTTGTTGGAGGAAATTTATACCATCTACTATAAACAATAGAATAATGACTACTGTGTTATAAATCATAACCAGAAGGTTCCTGAGGGGAATTATGATTGTATTTCCTTTGGAATATCATTGGGTAAGACTTACCTAAACAGTTATTGTACCTTCCTCCAGTTCTGGTATTATTTTTCTTTTTCGTATGGATATAAATGGTGTGTGGTAAAGATAAGATTTTAAGAATCATCTTTGCATAAATCAACATATTTTAGTTTTATTAGAATGTAGAATACTAGAGTTGGAAGGAAGCTTACAAATTTTCTAGTCAATGTCTGCTAATTTACACACGAAGTATAGAAAGATTGAATCATCTGGGTATGCACAATGAAGTTTAGGGTCTGACAGGATTAGTCTTCTGCTTCCTAATCTCTTTTCTTTTTCTTCTATCAAGTATGACTATGCTATTGCTATTTATCATTGCACAATAATGTTTTTTGCAGTTATTCTTTTTTTAAAAAAAATCTTTATTGTTGAAAGTATTACAGATGTCCCCCTACCTCCCCATTGACACCTTCTGGTCCTCACTCCCACCCCTGCTCCAGGACTTCACCAACCTATTGTCTGTGTCCAGGGGTTATGCACATATGTGTATAAGTTCTTTGATTAATCTCTTTCCACCAACCCCTGTCTTCTCTCTGAGATTCTACAGTCTGTTCCATGCTTCTACGTCTCTGGATCTATTTTGTTCATCAGTTAATTTTGTTCTTTAGATTCCACATGTCACTGCACAATTTTTATCAGTGTATACATTATGAGATGCTATACCAGGGTGTTGTGTAGTTATAAAATATTGATATAAACACGCATGTATGCACATACATATGCACACACACAAAGTCATGTTGGCAGAGTCTACCAGGGCAAGAATCAGCTGTTTTTCTTTCCTAAATATTCAGTTCCCAAATTGTCATCATTTGTCTAGCTTTGAGCTTTTCCATATAAATAATATCTGATCTCTTCATTTATTTTTTAAATTGGTAACATCACTATTTGCAATCATGGTAGTAATAATTAATTCAAGGCAAGAACCATCAATGAATGCTAAAACTTAGTGGGAGAAAATTTGAAAAAGAACCAGGAAATTTACATCATCTCAAATAATCTCCCCCATAAGATCCTTACTAACTTTGAAGTATAAAATAGTAATCGGACAGCAGAAAATTGGCAGATACCACCATAAGTAGGTATGAAAATTAACATCATTTGTGATGGGGTAAGTTGGCATCATGTGCCTCCTGATAGAGTGTGCTGTGCCATAATAATGGGGTGAAATTTGAAAAAAAATGGTGTTACCTTTGTATTTTGAGATTGCTTAGAATAAAAAATTCAGACTTTATATCTTTAGGTCTGAATCTACAAAGAAATGTATGGTGTTACTAGATCACTTTCAGTATGATCATTGATTTTCCTTCTTTGAGATTTTCTTATATGGAAAATCTTGATACTTTGATTTATTAATATGACTAAAATCACAAAAATGATACTCCAGCAAGTAAATATTTGGTAATATTAAAATTTAAATGAAAATATTTATAGAAATCTGAAGTCTCAGACTTGAAGATAACATTTTCTTCAGAATACATAACTTCAATTGGTCAATGATATGCAATGCTGCTTCCTCAGTATTTCCTAAAGAAGAAACTGATGCTTGACTAGCTAGTTAGTTCACTTAAAATGTATTGTTAAGGAGGCCAGTGTTACATGTTTGGTCTTATATGGGTGTTAATTTTGTTCTCTGGCTGTGCATATAACATTGGCAAAGTGGCTTGCAAGTTTATGATTTTGGTTACTTGGGTGTCTGAAGAGTGTAGAAAGGCTTTTTCATTTTTTTTGAATTTTTATTGATTTCAGAGAGGAAGGGAGAGGGAGAGATAAAAACATTAATGATGAGAGAGAATTATTGATCGGCTGCCTCCTGCATGTGCCACACTGGAGATAGAGCCTGGCAACCTGGGCATATGCCCTGGCCAGGAATTGAACCATGACCTCCTGGTTCATAGGTCGACACTCAACCACTGAGCCATGCTGGCCGGTGAGTCAGAAGAGTGTGAAAGGCTTTTGAAAGAAGTTATACATTGCCATCTTTTGAAACAGTCAGTTACCTCATCTCACCTAATAATAAACAAACATGTAAATTGACCGTACCTCTGCTATGCCCACAGCCAATCAGAGTGAATATGCAAATTAGAAGGCCAAAGATGGCGCCCACCCAGCTGCTCCAGGTGTGGAGTGGCCAGGCGGGGCAGGATGCCTACTATGAGAGGGAGGGCGGGGGGCAAAAGGATCTACAGGAGCAGAGTGTGGCAGCGAAGACAAGACTGCAGACTCTGGAGTCTGCGGCAAAGACAAAGATGGGAGACGGCAGACTCTGGCTGGAGCCTGCAGCAAAGATGAAGAAGGCAGACTCTGGCTGGAGCAAAGGCCTGGGTCCCGGGTGCTGGAGGAAAACTGGTGCTGGAAGCCAAGGGAAGGAAGGCCTATTGCACGAATCTCTTCGCGCAATGGGCCTCTCGTCTTGAGATAATACTGTTTCTTAGAAAATTGTTTTAGTTGTAATTAAACATATAAGCTGTTTATAAACATCACTGTGATTTAAAAACTATGTCAAACATTAGCTTCTCCAGAATTTACTGGGCAGCATTACATGTGTTTGTATGAGCAAGAATGTTGAAATAATTCTATGTCCATTGGTGACTATGACTTCTAAAGTAATTTTTATGGTTTGAAAGAGATTTGAAATTTATTTTTCTTAGCTGTTGGCAAACTTTTCTACTTATCTATTGTGCCATATTCTTCACAGGGACAAATCACCCATAATATCAAATTAGCATTGCTGTCTTTTATTCACTCTATATATTAGCTTCTGTCAGTAAGGCTAATTAGAACCAGTTGTCTTGTAAGATTCAGTGATGGTGATGTGTATAATTCTTCTTATAGCAAATTCAACTGACTAGCAAGTTATTTTGCTTAATATCTGAAAAGCAATTAGATTTTAAGATCAGTCAAAATAAGCAATACAGTATGTTAAGATATTTTTGCATTACATACGTGACTAAATTTTCAATGCTAGTTATTATTTTTAACCTACTATTCGTTTTTAACATCACACATGAATGTATTATTACTAAGTGCTGTTTAAAATGATCAGATTTTAAAAATTGCAGTATTAGCTCTTAGTTATTTTGAAGACTAGGTGTTACATTAAACTGGACTTTGATATGGAAAAGGGAATATTGCTACAAATATTGAATTAGAAAGTAAACTGGCTATTGTTTCCTCTCTTCCCCACCCCATTCACTACTATGTTTTTTAAAAGACCAATTATCTTTACTTGATTCCACTTTCTCCCATTTTTAAAAAAAAATGTTTTTATTCATTTCAGAGAGGAAGGGAGAGGGAGAGAGAGATAGAAACATCAATGATGAGAGAGAATCATTGATCGGTTGCCTCCTGCACACCTTGAGCCCACAACCTGGGCATGTGCATGTGCTCTTGACCGGAATCGAACCCGGGACACTTCATTCCTCAGGCTGATGCTCTATCCAGGGAACCAAATCAGTGAGGGCCACTTTCTCCCATTTTAATGGAACTCTGAAGTAATAATAGCTGAGGACAAGGACCTTTACTTCATACGTAAGAAATTCTCTAAATGGTTCTGTACATATGAGCCTCTTTTCTTGGGCCAGAAAACTTACATTTACCATGATTTAAAAAATGTAATAACAAAACTAGCTTTATGAATAAGCATTCTAGAATCAGCCAGAAGACTTTTCAAACCAAAAATAGGGATACATTTCCCAAGGAGTCTGAGCTCAGTATATCAGGTTTGGAGTTGGGAAGGGATAGCAGTGAGCCTATTTGTAAACTGTGGGATTCTGAATGTTAATTTCAAGCTTCCTTTTTAAAAGGCCAGTGTTTGTAGAGCTTATCCTGTCAGCAATATCCTGTGTCAATTGTCAGGTCATGTGTAACGGGCGGAGATGTATTAATCTGCCATAGCTAGCACTGGAAGAGGCTGGGATAAATAGAGGGCTCAAGCAGATGAAGAGGGATTAACTGTGTGGATTGAGCAAACTCTTCAATCACTGAACCAGTGATTCTACAAAGGATTAGCTGTTGCTTTTACAAATATTGATCACTGATTTGCTACTCTGAATGGAGATGACATAACTTGTGCAGTTGCTGTGTAGTATGCTCTGGGAAGTGCACATCATTCATATTAATGGATTTGTCATAGGCATTATAGCAACTGACAGATTTATTGTAGCAGCAGTTGCTAAAACTGCTATGGTCCAGGTTGTGTCAGCATATCTATTAAAACTTCAGGATTTTAGAAGTTTATACTATAGCCATAAAATTAATTTCCCAAATGGATTTTGGAATACCAGTTATAGCCTGGCACAATTATTTTTACATGTATCAGTCTGAAGGCACTTAATTTGAAGTAGGACGAAAAATGCATTATTGTATTATTTTTTTAGTACCCCCCAAATTAGATTAATTTCATTTTTTAAAAATTTAAATTCATCTTCAATGCTTGTTTTCCAACCAAGAACATGTCTAGTTCATGTGGACTTCTAGAAGTCAAGCAGTATTTTTTCCAGAACAGAGTTTGTCTTAAAGGTTTTGGTTGTTTCTGTAATTAGATGGAAAATTTTAGAAAATGTAGAAATATCTGGATAATTAAAAATCAGTGACTATTTTGTTTCATTTTAATGATTTTTTAGAACACTAAAAATCAATAGTAAGAATTATCTATATCAGAGAAAATATTTCCCTTTAATCTTTTAAAGAAAGTAATTTTCTTGCAGATGTTTTTATTAAGTCACAGAGGGAAGGCTTTTTTGAGAGTTGCGTCTTGAAGGCTGAGCTGGAAGCTTCTAGACAGTGAGAGTAGGAGGGATGCCACAGTGGGATAGGTGAGGGGTGGTGCATTCCAGGCAGGGTGGTAGCTATGTGAGTACATGAGACTTGGTCTGTGTGAAGAATACCCAGGTAAGTGAACATTCTTCAGAGGAGCTGAGAGGACAGTTTTCAAGTTGTATTATTTTACCATACAACTATACATATTGCTACATACAAATTCCATATGAAATTAGATCTGGGTTAATGGTTGAAGCTTTTCTGGGTATGATATAAATACTATAGAATATTTAATTTATATATTTAAATCTACTTTAAAACCTACATACATTTTGTTTTTCTTTTTCATTTAAAAATTCAATTATGTAAACTTTTAAATGTCATACATGCTTGTAACAAAGAAAAAAGTTGTTTTCTTCACCAAAAATAGCTCCCTAGAAGTTAACAGTTTCTGAATATATCCTTCCAGACTTCTCCCCTCTGAATTGTGCAAATGTATTTGTGCTTGAAGAAATATGGAATCATTTATTTTTTTAAATGGGATATGACTACATGTCACCCTACGATTTATGTTTTCAACTAATATCATGAACATTTTTCTACATTAGTACATACCCTTCTACACTGATACACATAGATCTACATATATATATTCAAATAACACACATTATTTTAAATGGTTTCATAATGTCCCTCTTGCTGGATATTTTCCGTTTTCTGCTGTCACAAATAGCAGTTAAGTGACTATTCTGGCTCGTGCACCATTATGAACTTGTGCTTTAATTACTTGTTTGTTTGTTCGTTTATTTTTGTAGGGTAAATTCTTAGGAGTTGAATTCTTAGAGTCAAGCTCTCATCCACAGAGCTGCAGGAAGTTACACTCCCAGAAGCAGTGCATGAAAGTACTGTCCCTTTATGTCCTCCCTGCTACTTGATGTTATTACTTTTTTTTTTAGTTTTTTTGTTTTGTTTTGTTTTAACTCTGTAGTTAAAAAGTAGTTTCCTGTTTTAGCTTGTTTCTTTAGTTTTTGTGACGTTTGTTTATTAATGCAGCAGAACTTATGAGTGCTAACTGTGCCCCCAGCACTAATCTGGACAAGACAATCATGACCTCCAAGCCCATGGAACCTGTATCTCCTTACGTAGAAAAGGGGAGAGTTGGGAGAAAGGCAATTAAGCAGTAAACACTCATCTTTTCTCATGTTCATTAGCTTTTGTGCTTATTCTATAAATTGCCTGGTTCATATTCTCTACCTGATTTTCTGTCAAGCTGTTTATCTTTTTCTGACTGATTTGCAGGAGTTCATTGTCTATTTTGACATCCACTCCTTGAAAAAAGTCATTATTTGGTAGATTAGTGTTTGATGAAGACAAATAGTATTTTGGAAGGATCTCCTGAAAAATATGCAGGGTGTCTGTTCCTGGAGGCAGTCTGTGATCTTATCCTGGAGTTTCCCAGCGCTATTTGGGAGCTGTGGAGAGTACTTGGCGGCCTGGTTTTGTACTCTCCAGAGTTGCTTTTACTGAAGTTTGCTTTGGCATTATGCTGTTGGCTTGATGTGAGTGATGCTATACAAAGCAGCCCTATAAACTTTTATTTTACTTACTGTAAAAATGTTATTGTGGACATTGAGAACACCTGGGAGAAATTTCTTTCTCATTTCAGTACCAGGAACCAGGAATAGCTGTTGTATGTTCCTCCCTGAGCAATGATTTATATTTATCTCATGGGCAATGAATCACACAATTTATTATTTTTGCTTCATGTTGGTTTGTTATAAAGCTTATAACTGAATTCTTGGCCCACCCTTGCTACGTGTAAATGACTTTGTAGTTTCAACTTG
This sequence comes from Corynorhinus townsendii, assembly GCA_026230045.1. Classification (NCBI taxonomy): domain Eukaryota; kingdom Metazoa; phylum Chordata; class Mammalia; order Chiroptera; family Vespertilionidae; genus Corynorhinus; species Corynorhinus townsendii. The sequence continues at coordinate 175,485,270 of JAPDVU010000004.1, read as the reverse complement.
TTTTGTGTTCTACCCTGACTTCTAGGCTTGCCTTTAATTTTTTTACTTATATATACTTTTACATTGGAAAATGTCATTTATAGAAAAGTCCAAGAATAACACAAAGAATTTCCATTATACCCTTCACTCAGATTACCTTAACAGTAATGAATATTTTTCTACATAGGTATTTGTGCTCTCTCTCTCTCTCAAATCAATAAAAATAAATAAATAAATAAGTTTTAAAAGATTTGAAAACTAGTTAGAGGTCAAGTAACTTATCTAAGTCACAGTAGTGATCAAGCTGCTATTTGAACCCAGGGTTTAACCACAATTTTAAGATGCAAAATCAGATCAGCACACCTTTATTGTGTTAATGAAAAATATTAAATTTATATACAGTTCATAATTTTATATAAAATTTTAAATTATATTTTTATTGATTTCAGAGAGGAAAGAGGAGGGAGAGAAAATGGTGAGAGAGAATCATTGATTGGCTGCCTCCTGTAAGCTCCACACCGGGGATCGAGTGGACAACCCAGGCATATGCCCTGACCAGGAATCAAACCGTGACCTCCTACTTCAAAGGTCAATGCTCAACCACTGAACAACACCAGCTAGGCTATATTTAATTTTATATTATTTAGAGCATCTGTGAAATTTTTCATTTATTTAGAATTTTATTTTAACTTAAAGAGAAAACAGTATTTCATTTTGAGCTTATATCTCATTTTCTCAAAGTGGTTATTTATCATAGACTTTTTTAAAAAAAAGGCTATTGTTTTTCTGAGTTAAATTAATATTTTTGCTTTAGAGAAGGTGTTATAGGCAGATACATACATGCATATACATAGAAAAATTAGTAGCCAATTGTTATGTATATAATAAGGGGTAAAATAGACACAATAATAGTCCCCCACAGAAGTGCACACCCTAGCCCTTGGGACCTGTAAATGTGTTGTTGCGTGGCAAGGGGATCTGAAGGTGGTAGGTGAAATAAGGTTGCTAATCAGCTGACCTTAAAATAAGATGATTCAGGTGGGCCCACTGTATATACAATATTCCTTAAATGGGGAAGAAGAGGGCAGAGGAATAAGAACCAGAGAGAGGCCTTTGTGAGAAAGACTCAACTAGCTACTGCCGGCTTTGGAGATGGAAGGGGCCAATAGCCAATGAACTAGGTTAGCCTCTGGGAGCAGGACAGCAAGGAAATAGATACTGCCCTAGAGCCCCCAGAAGGAACACAGCCCTGCTGACACCTTGATTTTAGCTCAGAGAGACATTCTTTGGATTACTGACCTCCAAAACTATAAGATAATAAATTTGCATTAAGTCACTTAAAAAAAAGATATAGGCAGATACAAAGTAACTGAGAAGTTACTCTATATGGGAGATAAATTTTTATTTAAATTTGTATTGTGAAATCTTATGATCTATTATTTAAAAGTAGCCTTTACCAAAACATAAAAGTATAAAGGGTACCCTGTATTATAAATATATGAAATAGTAATCTTGTCTTTAGAGTGAAATTTCTCATAGTGAACCATATTTTTTAATGACTGATTCAGTATATTCATATGCTTCCAACCCTGTAGATAATTGAGGGATTATTACAGGGGTTTCTACAAACAAGTAATTCTGGAATTTTTAGGTAAAAAGCATTCTTTAATTCTATAAGGAGTAATTTTTATGTATTATAAAAATGTGATATCTTGTGGACTATCATTGGACCAAGAAATGAGAAATCTTTTGTATATCTAATTTTATGAGCTAAGGATAGCAGTCCTATATTAAAAATTTATCTTAAAAAACAGTCTTCAGAAATGTAATTAGGTAGTTCAAATTCTGGTCATACACTTAAGCACACTCTAAGGTAAAAGAAGCAGTTTTAATTGGAAGAGAAGGAAAATATAACTATGGATAATACTTTTGATCCATGCTTTTTTACTATTATTTAGTGGATATTGATGAACATACTTGATTTCAGATTCTTCTTAATTCTGACTCTTAATTATTCTCTTAATCGTTCTATTATTGCCATTTGAATTTTACATATTTTGGTAGCCTTCCATGAAAATTGGTAGCAGCCACAATTATATACATATATTTTTTTATTAGACTGAGAATAGACCTTTAATACATCTTGGATCATATACATAAAGCATTTCCTACATACACATAGTTATAATGTTAATAGCTAGTATCTTCTTTGGCTTCAGACAGTCCTGTTTGAAGACATATTGAAACTCCCATGAGGCATTAGGAATTCCATTTCAAGAAGTAGAGCTAATAAAGGCAAACTTGATTTATCCTAATAGTTATTCAGTTTTTGCTTGGTAGCTTTCAAAGTGACTTGTCACTTTATAGAGCTGGGAGAGACGAACAGATGGCAGACCTGTGAGTTGCAACCTCTGGTTTTGCCCTCAGTGTCATTACATGGGTCACTGTATTAGCGTTTAAAGCCTTGTCCCCAAGGCTTAACCCCTGGGAATTCTGTGGTCCTACTGATTAGAAGTTGACCATCTTTGTGTCTAATCCCACTATGAGCCTTTCTTAGTAAAGGGCATATTATGATAAACTTAGACATCACCAGAACTAGTTAGTATATTCATCAGTTAATACTTTCTGAAAAGGGTAAAAGTGATAAGTGAGAAAATAAGCTCTGTGAAAGAACTATGCTGAAGTAAAATAGCCACTAGAGTTAGTAATCTTTTACTGCCTGTAGTGGCTATTTTCTTATAGGTTACTAGAGGCCCAGTGCATGAATTCGTGCATGGGTGGGGTCCCTCGGCCTGGCCAGCAATCAGGGCTATCAGGGCTGATTGGGGCTGCCGACCCGGGGAGGAGGGGCCACGGAGGTTGGCCGTGGGAGTGCACTGACCACCAGGGGGCAGCTCCTGTGTTGAGCACCTGCCCCCTCGTGGTCAGTGTGCGTCATAGCAACTGGTCGTTCAGTCGTTCAGTCATAACATGGTCGCTTAGACTTTTATATATATAGATTGTTTCATATGTCCATTGAAAATAATTTTATTTTTGCTACTAAAAAAACTGATAAAAAGATGTGAAATTCTAAATTTTTAATGTAAAGGGGCAAATTAATAGAATATGAAAAATATTAATTTATGCATCTATTTTCTTTATGGATGTTCTAGACCAAGGTCTCATTAAACCTTTAAAATGACATAAAACAAGTAATTATATGCTAGATCTCAAGGAAGTTATCAGTTGCTTTACAAAAACTATATTGTGAATAGTTTCTACATTTGATATCTTTGAAAGTTGAACCCACTGGGGATCGGGGCCATTTGTTAATGAAAGTACAAGAAAAAGTATTAGTGTGGATATATTTCATGAAATCCTAGAATTTGGAGGGCCTTAGAGATAATCTAACCTAATTTTTTTATGTTTTAGATGAGGAAACTGATACCCAGAGAGGCTTAGTGACCTGCTGAAGGTCACAAATTTGTAGAACTGGGGTTTTATCACAGACCTCTTTAACCTATAGCATGCGTCTTGAAATCAGTATTAATGTAAAACTGAGATTCTGGATATCTGCTATATCACGAAAGCATTTTATTTAATATTTGAGTTCATTAAGTTTAGGTTTCTCTCCCTTGTTAGGGCATAGTTTCTCTGTTTTGTTCTGCAGGCATATAAGTGAATTTTTGCAGTTAAAATCTTTTAGAATAGTATAAGTGTCAGCAACTTTGTGTCTTTGTATCTATTACAGAGTCTTTCGAATCAGGGAAAGTGACACCCAAGTTTGTGTGTGCAGACGTGAAGTAACGTGTAATTAAATTGCACTTGTGGGAATAATGAGTTCTGAGTCAGGAGTGGCTCTGGGAACTGAAGTTCATTTACAAACTGTTTTCTAAAGCTAAGTACCCAACATACCCTCCAGGCAGAAATGTCTACAAGATCTTGGACATGATCTTGAAATATATAGGAGACAAAACAGAAAGCATTTTTCTACCTTTATGCAAAATTATAATGCATGAAATATTGGAAATAATGGAACTCTTCTCCATTTTTCAGATTCTACAATTTATTCTTTAACGTGCTGGTGGGATACATCCCACTATACACACAGTTTGTTTTTAAGACAAAAGTTTCAAGAGATTCTAGAACTCTTGAGTTATCCTTTAAAAACTGTCCTTGTGAACAAAATACCAATCTAAGAAAATTTGGATTCCACTGCTGTCTCCTCCCCCACCCCCAACCTTACCAAACCCCCATCCCCACCTCAGAGTTGCTAGGAACATAGTAGGCACTTGATTCTTGCTGATTTGAATCTCATTTGAATTCCCTGTGATCTTCTTACCATTGTGCATGTTTCAGACTCCCAAGTTGCAAGTTGGAAGAAGACCCATTCCTTGCCTGCTCATGCAAGGTGCTTTAGAAAGTAGGACCACTAGAGAACCAATACATGTTCATGTTATAGAAAGAAAACTAGTCTTGGTCAGTATGTGCTTCTTTCCTTAGGGTACTGAACACTTGTGGCCGCTTAAGCAAGCCCATGTAGTAAACCTCTGCAGCAGAAACAGTCTGTCCCACACTAGGAGTTAATTCTTTCTCTTCCCCTAGTTATAATTTCTCTGTCAACTGCTTTCACCTCACCAAAAGAAACTCTTTGAACTGCTTTTAAAATAACTACCATGCTTAACTTGTGCAGTTACCAAATCATGCTTTTCCCCTCTTTCTCATTAAAATTCTCTAAGCAACATTGGTCTTAAATTTACAGTGGCATCTATTCATTCAAATGAATAGATACAGTTACACTAATATATAATATTTAGTTATAACAATAAAACCTACATTTGATCAAATGTCTGCTATGTGCCAAAGGATTAAAGTTCAGAACTAAATTTATTTCGGGGGACAAGGGTGTGACTTTTGTTAGTGAAACAGAACTGATAAGGTAATTGTGAATTTGTTAGAATGTTGTATAATTGGCTTGTTGCGTAGTTTCTCATGGTGAGATAATATAATTGTGGTGTTTGGCAGCTCTTCTTTTGTTACCTGCCAGATAGGTTTATATTCGCCTCCATGAGTCCTTATACCTCCATCTGAATAGTTAATTCTCTGAGTTACTGTGAATCTTCTTAAATGGTGGTATACTACTGATCATTGTAGGTATAGTGATATGAGGTCCAAATGATGCAACAATTCATGTTTTTTAAAGGGAATTTACTACTTTTTACGTCTTGTTACAAAATTGCAATTTCTATCATCCAAAGTATTCAGTGTTTATATGTTTATGGTGCTATACAAATCAAGTGGGTCTTTTAAGAACTTAAAATCTAGGGGGTTCGGGGGAGGATGAAGAGGGTAAAGGGGGTCAAGTATATGCTGATGGAAGGAGACTAGACTTAGGTGTTGAGCACACAATGTTCTATAAAGTTGTACACCTGAAACTTATATAATGTTATTGACCAATGCTACTCCAATAAATTTAACTTAACAAATCTAAAGTATCTAAAGGGATGACTCATACTAATCTTTTTTTTTAAGTTTACATGGGTATTAAACAAACCCTAGATATTGGACAAATAGCAAAAAGGTTTAGACAAATGAATTTCTCTGTGAGTACAACCAGGAAGAGAGAATTTGGCTATGGGCTCAGAGAAACAAATTTTAGCATTTGCTTTTTGGGGAAAATCATTTTATGTTTTGCTTGATAAGAAGAGGGACATACAGGTAAGAGTTGGCATGTATAAAAATTCTTGAAGAGTTAATCCAACATAAATATAAAGAAGCTTACATGATTTATTTGAAATCTCTTTCAGGATTTCATTTCATTTATTTATAATGGTTTCCTAGTCCTTTCCTTAGACTATGGGTCAAAAAGTATTGATTGCCCTTTAGAAATCATTCTGTTACATAATATTGCTGTATTTGGGGGAGCATAATATATTAAGATATAGGAGTATAGAAGTATTTTTTTAGGAGGGGAAAGGGACTACGCTATGGAGTGCGTCTGAAACAAAGCTAATGAACTTGGGTTGAATTTATGTGGGTAATTAAACGTACACTGAATCTAATGGTACTTGGTTTTTCTAAAATGGGCTGCTCACTACTTTCTCTTCTCCTCTCCTTCCCACAGGAAACCAGTTTCCTCCAGTGGCAGCACAGGACCTGCCTTGTGTTTTTAAGGCTGGATACCTCGAAAAACGCAGAAAAGGTAAACTTAAGATTCCGATGAAAAATCTAAAAATGGTTTTATCCTTGGATAAAAGATGCTTGCAGTGTACACGTGGAGCCAGTGTTCTCGTTAGGTGATTGAAGAGTTTTAAGACTCTAAGAAAATCTGGATGACATTATCCAAACCAAAAAGTACAGCTTTTAGCTCTAAATAATTTCTATAACCAACATTTGCTAGGTTTTTAGTTATCAACCCCAGTTATTTGTAATGATGCAGGAGCTGTCTCCTGCCTGTCAGAGGAAGGCGCGGGCCATGACTGTAATCTCAGGGATGGGACTTCTCACCGCTGTCCGACCACCGGGCAGCAGGTTCTCCTGTGCCTCACCTGGCGTACAGCGTGCCTGCAATGGTCCAGCCCAGCCTGGCCTGTTTTCCTCCATTTTCTATTACTCACTCAGTGTTCCTCTCCATTGGCTATGATAATTGGGAGGTGACCATATGGTCTCACTCTTTCAACACCAATATATAATGGGAATGAAATACGGAGGAGGTGTGATGATATGGGAAATGAAAAGCAGAAAGTCTCTTTATTTCCATTCTGCTTATCTCTCAGGGACTCCCTTTGGGCCTTTCTATTTATATTCCATTTGCTTTCCTTAGCTTTTTAAGCTGACTTTTAAAGCTGAAAGAGATAATAGAAATAATCTAGGCCAGCTCCTCCTCCTCCTCCTCATAACAGATGAGAAAATGAGACCCAGATGAATCCATTATCTGCAGGCTGTAGAGTCAAATGCTGTGTGGACCGTCCCCACAGGAAGGTTTTGTTAGCATTCTGTGGACCCCATAAACATGGCAGCTCCAGCTCTGCCTCACTTTATTCCTTTTAGCTTAGTTTTTGTCTCTTGAAAAGAAGATACAAATGAATTAGTCCTAGAATTTTAGAGCTAAACAGGAACCTTAGAAATCGTATTAACTAACATATCCTTTTACAATAAAGAACTGCCTGGCTGGCGTGGCTCAGTGGTTGAGCATTGACCTATGAACCAGGAGGTCAGGGTTCGATTCCTAGTCGGGACACATGCCCAGGTTGTGGGCTCAGTCCCCAGCAGGAGCCGTGCAGGAGGCAGACAATCAATAGTTCTCTCTCATCATTGATGTTTCTCTCTCTCTCTCCCTCTCTTCCTCTTGAAATCAATAAAAGAAATACATTTTTAAAAAGAACTGGTATTATGTTTACACATGTTGTGTATATTATCTAAACTGTTTCCTTTCCCCTTTATTGTAGATCACAGCTTTCTGGGATTTGAATGGCAAAAACGGTGGTGTGCTCTCAGTAAAGGAGTGTTCTATTATTATGGAAGTGACAAAGGTAGTATTGGTGTTCAGTTATTTAAACTTCTATTGCATGAGGGCTTGGGAGCTATGCTTTACTGCCCCCCCCCCCTTTTTTTGGTACAGAGTAAACTGAAAACAGATGGAGAGAGAATAACTGAGAACTTTAATAATTATAGTCTAAGACTGATTTATAATTCTCTTTCATTATTTGACAAATTCTCCAAATTCCAGAATGCTCTAAAAGTTAATACAATTATGTTTTATTGAATTAGCAAAGAGAGTAAAATAACTCTCTATGTGGACTTTCACCGTAGGAAATATTTATCATCCAAGCTATAGTTGTAGAATCTCTGTAGAAGTTAAGACCATTAGGATTATGAGAATGTAACTGTTTAAGCACTTCAGCTATATTAACTTGTCTTTGTGGTAAGGTACTATTATTACTCCCATTTATTTTACTCTTTGAAAAACTGAGAACAGAAAGGTTAAGTAACTTATTCATGGTCACAGAGCAGGTAAATGGCAGATCTGGGCTTTGAACTTAGGCATAATGGTTAGAGTCCATATTATTAACCACTATTGTCACTATATTAATTTAGAGACAAGATATACCTTGTAACTTCATTTACTAATTAACAAATCTCTTAGTCATAGTTTAGATAATTTTAATGTCATTATTTGAACAAATAAAGTCATTAAATATTGAAATTTAAACAGTATAACTTTTTATTTTTCCTAGGAAAAGAAGGTCAGAAGTTGAATATTGTAGAGTAAGGGTCATACAGAAATAGCTAACATTCATTTCCATAAAGGACACTTAAGGAGAAAAGAGACATAAAAGTTTAATATCACTGAATATAAGCTTTCCCATGGAATTCATATCAGTGTTGTCACTTGTGTTGTTTGGAAATTTATGTTTTATTTGACATTATTTGCATATTTTAGTTTTTTTCTTATAATACTGGAGGCCAGTGCATGAAATTCTTGCATGGGTAGGGTCTCTAGGCCTGGCCGGTGATTAGGGCCGATCGGGGCCTTCTGGCTGCCAGCCAGGGCCTGCCTTCGTTCCGTGCCGCCTCCTGGTGGTCAGTGCATGTCATAGTGAGCAATTGAACTCCTGGTCTCCTGGCCGAACTCCCGAGGGGACACTTTGCATATTAGACTTTTAATATAGAGATTAGGCAGATATAATGAGTCTATTCAGATAAGTTTGAAATACATGCATGATGCTAGAAGTTGATCTCACCTTTTGACTAATAGAATTAACAAATTAAGAATTAATTTAGTTGATAGTTTGCATTCTGTCATTAATTTACAATATGTTCAAATGTAATAATGGCATCAATGGAATCCTATCTAATAAAAGAGTAATATGCAAATTGACCATCACTCCAAGACACAAGATGGCTGCCCCCATGTGGTCAAAGATGGCTGCCCCCATGTGAACACAAGATGGCTGCCACAAGATGCCAGCAGGGGAGGGCAGTTGTGGGCAGTTAGGGGTGACCAGGCCAGCAGAGGAGGGCAGTTGGGGGTGACCAGACCAGCAAGGGAGGACAGTTGGGGGTGACCAGGCCGGCAGAGGAGGGCAGTTGGGGGAGACCAGGCCAGCAAGGGAGGGCAGTTATGGGGGACCTAGGCCTGCAGGGGAGGGCAGTTGGGGGAGACCAGACCTGCAGGGGAGGGGAGTTAGAGGTAACCGGGCCAGCAGAGGGCAGTTGGGAAAGACAAGGTCAGCAGGGGAGGGCAGATGTGGGGGGACCAGGCCTGCAGGGGAGGGCAGTTGGGGGGGGACCAGGCCTGCAGGGGAGAGCAATTGTGGGGGGGGATCAGGCCTGCAGGGGAGGGCAGTTGTGGGCGATTAGGCCAGCAGGGAGGGCAGTTAGGGGTGACCAAGCTGGCAGGGGAAGGCAGTTAGGGGCAGTCGGGCTGGCCAGGGAGCAATTAGGTGTTGATCAGGCTGGCAGGGGAGTGGTTAGGGGGTGATCAGGCTGGCAGGCAGAAGTGGTTAGGGGCAATCAGGCAAAGGCAGATGAGCAGTTGGGAGCCAGCAGTCCTGGATTGTGAGAGGGATGTCCGACTGCCCAGGAGCGGGCCTAACGGGTGGTCAGACATCCCTCAAGAGGTTCCAGATTGGAGAGGGTGCAGGCTGGGCTGAGGGACACCCTTTCGTGCACCGGGCCTCTAGTATGAACTATAACTATTAACAGGCAGCCTTCCTTCTTCTGCTAAGGCAGTGGTTCTCAACCTTTCTAATGCCGTGACCCTTTAATACAGTTCCTCATGTTGTGGTGACCCCCCAACCACAAAATTATTTTCGTTGCTACTTCATAACTGTAATGTAGCTACTGTTATGAATCGTAATGTAAATATCTGTGTGTCCCAATGATCTTAGACTCTACAGCAGTAGAGTCTAAGGGTTATGACCCACAGGTTGAGAACTGCTAGCAGGGTCGCCTAAGACCATCGGGAAAACACAGATATTTACACTGTGCTAAGGGAAGTAGGTGATTTTGTCCAAAAATTTAGAGCCCAAGTTTAGTTATGATTATCATACGTCATTTATGTGCATTACTATTATAGAAATACTAGAGGCCCGATACACGAAATTCGAGCAAGGGACTCAGCCCTCACAGCCCCAGCTTTGTCTGGAAGGGCATCTGGAAGGTCGTTCGGCTGTCCGGCCTAATTAGCATATTATGCTTTTATTATTATAGATAATTTTGTACAGCATCATGAATTGAGATCAAGATCTTACTTTTCTATAAAGAAATACCCTCGATTTTATAAGACCAGAGGAGGAAGGATGCAAAACCTTATGGTTTGGTTCAGTTAGGCTTCTCTTTCTAATTTCTTTCGCAATCAGTGAATACTAATGTCTGTTTCCTCCACCCTAGTCCTAACTGGTATATACCGACTGTTAGGGCAGGGATTCAGCAGAGTTTCCCAAAAACCTAAGGAATGGTTATGTTTATTTCAAAGGCTAATGCTCATTAAATAAATTCTAGGGCTTTTTTGGGTGGTGGTGGGGGAAGAGGCTATTGGTTAAATTCCCATGTCTAGTCTTATTTGTTGAAACCTTTTGGTAACAAAATTCTTTGTAATTTGTGTTTTCAACTACTTTGTGATCCATTTAGCCAGCTCTACCACCACGGCTTTTTTAAAATTACAATTCCAGCATTCCTTTCTTATGTGGATGCTTGAAGATCTGGTTTATATTTCTTTAAATTCTTTCCTGTCTGTTACTATGAAGCCTCCTGTTTCCATGGAGATTTCAAATCTGCTTTTAGTGGTTCTTTTCTCTGTGGCTGCTTCCTTTGGAATTCTTGGCCAGTTCTTTTCCTTTTAGGGACTTGGGGGAGGGAGACTCTATCTTTAGACAGTTTTAATTGCTTGTTTGTCATGATCCTAATGTCCTTCCTTTGTATCTTTTTCTTTCCAGGAAAATGTGTGTCCTATGAATTTTTTTTTCTCATGTGAAATTGGGTAACCAATCTGTACAGTCTTGTTTACCATTTGTGCGAACCATTTACCTAAACTTTGGAAAGAGCTATTTAGATATATGAGAACTATAATCCTCCAACTAAGTAGGATTTAGATAAATGGATTAGAGAGGCGCAGAAGGAGTTGATACACTTACTAGGTTAAACTGTACTTGGTTACTGCTTGACAGATACATTGTTCATATTTGCTAACATACTGTGTGCGCCAAAAACCATTTTGACCCATCAAGATAGTAATGGCTTAGAAAGAGTAGTTCCAGTCTCTAGGGTAAAAAAATGCACTTACCTTTATATCCATAAATATTATCTGTATTTATTATTCATGGCCATTTGGGGCCCTTAAGTAATAAATATATATAGAGAGAGTACATATTTCATCACTTCATAAAATGGCATCCATCCTTTCATCTCCTTCCTCTTCCTTTGATCGTTCCAATCTCATTCATCAAAATTGTTTGGTCCTACATGCTGATACCGCCATCAAGGTAGTCACTCTTTCACTCATTCATTCATTTCTTTATTTGATAAACAGCTGTTGGATACTAGGCACTGGGAATCCTAAGATAATCCTGCCTTAGAGGTACTCACAGTTTAAGTGAGAGGAAGAGAGGAAGTTGTGTGATTAGAAATGGGGGGGGCTGGATGGATAAACGGATCATTCCAACCAGGAGTAATAAGTGATTTAAATAAACTACCTTTGGGTCACAAAGGAGGGGTGGCTAACTGCCTAGGGGAGTTGGGGAATACTTCCTGGTAGAGAGGACATTGGGCCTTAAATAATGAGTAGGAGTTTGTCAGGTCATGAAGGGCACAATGGGCATTCCAGGCCGGGGAACAGCGGAGGTTGTGAGTTGCAAAAAAAGCCTTGGATGAGATCAAAGAGATCAAAGCTGGAATCAAGGCAGAGCACAGAGTGGGGGGGAGGGGGGGTGGCACAGACAGCTAAAAGAGCGGGTCAGGGTCTGATTAAGCCTAGGGCTCTATGGCCAGACTTCGTTTTTAGGAAGCAATGGTAATAGTATTGTGGGGATGGATTGGAATGGATAGAGAACAGGTCAACAGGATCATGTCAAAGGATTTTGAACTAGAGAGACGAGAGAGGTTATCCCAGGGCTGCTGAGAGGCAGACCTCGCTGGCTCCACAGTCATGCTCTTGCCACCGCCTGGTTATTATCAGCCCCTTCAGCGTGCCTGTAAGTGATGGCTCACTGAGGAGCCTGTTGCAAACTCACGTTTTATTTTGGTGTTCCCTTTTTCTTTGTAACCTCCATATGATCTTGAATCCATATAATGAACCTTACCTATCTCTTCTCACTTTTGAAAGGGGAGTGGTTAGTTTGTTATATTCTCTCTTCTTCCCACTGAAGAGGTTTTGCTGTCCCTACCCTCCACTCTCCAATTAAAGAAACTCAGGGCCATCCAGTATGCAGCAGCTGCAAGTAGCCTTGGTCCTATCAAATCATCCTAAATGCATCTCAAAAGTTATTTATTACACCAGGTGGGTGTAACTTTGTTCAGTGTTGTATCTTTTCTAATGACTAGAAGTCATTAGAAAGCTGGGCTTAATACAGATAATTTAAAATAAAACATTTAGGTTGACAAGAAAATAAAATTTTTATTGAAATTGACTTCTGCTCTCTCCCTTCCTCCACAACCTCACCATTGATAGGAAAAATAGGATATATCTGTTCAGTTTGGACAAAAATTATAAAGTGTCTTTTGATGTTGAAATAGCATCAAAGTTCTCTTTGAATATTTAAAAATATTGTTAAAGGACAGAGTGTATGTACAATTGGAAGTTCTGTTGTCTTATAACGACAACTTTAGTAATAGCCATAAAAGCTAACCTTTTCCCCTAACTTATTTGATAGAGGCAAATTCCTGGGTCAAGGCACCAGCATGTTATAATTATATGATAAATATGTATAAAATGTGTAAATGAAATATTTTTAAAATTTATAGTATCATTTTGTTTGTGTGAAGAAAGATAGTACCTTTGTTATTCTTTAAGACAGGGGAATAGTTAATTCTACTTTTTATCAGAATTGTTGCAATTTTATAGGCTTTGAAGCCTTTAACATGTAAATATTAACTTTATAATTTATCACAATAAAATGTGAAATAAAAGGCCTTTATTTCTGCCTTTATATGTAGTTAAGAGACCTTGTAACAGTACAGAGAAATTAAAATGTACACCTGATATTCGGTAGGATTTTATCAACATGCAGAGATATGCAGGTACAAATTAAGTCTTATGAAGGGTCTGATGATAACAAATCATGTTGGTTTGCAATAAACAGGATTCAGTTTGAATTAAAATATATCTACTTCCATATATAGGTTGAAGATATATAGAGTAGATGAAGGTAGATATATTTTAAATCAAACTGTGCACTGCTATCAGTATTATGGAGATACGGATATATGGATGTTGCTGTCCCTCTCTGTGTATACAGAGAGATAGATGGATACAGCGGCCAGTAGACTTGCTTTGAACATCTTTGTGTCAGGTGTTATTAATACAAAGCGGCATCATACGTTGGCTCAGAGGAATGGGCACAGAGGACCCAGAAAACGGTATGATATGTAGAAGCTGGCTCACGGGGCAGTAGGTGAGTGAAGGCTCTCAGCCAGGAAGGGATGGGGTCGAGTTGTTACAGTCAGGAGTGTGGCCTTCCCTGTCTAAGGGACAGTTCAAGTTTGTAAGCGTTGGAGGTTAGTAGATGGCCTGAGGAACTCTGATTGGGTGTTGGAAAGATCACACTGACAGCTGTCAGGGGAAGGTGAGGCTGAAGGCAAGCTGTGTTCCGAAGCTGAGAGGGTGTGCCAGCTCATGCGTGCAGGAGCTGCAGGTGATCGGAACCGTGTTAGCCGCTCTCCCTTGCACGCGGAGCGGCCGGACCCTTTATCCTCTCCTTATCGCAGGCAGGGTACGGAGATGTCCTCTGTGTAATGTTCGTCGTAGCAACAGCTGTGTGCTGCGATCATCTAATAGACCATATCACGATTATTACCCGAATTTCAGTTGTAGAGAAAAACAATAGGTATGGTCGAAAAAGGAGAAACAGGGCTTTAAATTCCCGTTCTACAGAAAGGCCTATAACGTATTTGTTCTCTTATTTACACATGCTTCATACTACCGTGTTATCGATCATATTTATGCCTGTGGTTGAAAATGTGTGGCTGTATATAAAAAAAACCAACCCACTTGATTTTTATTTTAAAGAAATAAAAATACTTGGGAAATTCCTAAAATTTCCTCTACCAGATCGTATGAGCCAAACTCTCAATTCTAACGAACATGCTTCCCTTTGAGCCCATAAATATCATCTGTGTTTATTATTCAGAGCCATTTGGGACCTTTAAGTAAAAATGTATGTAATTTGATATTTCCTCACAGTATAACTCAAAACATCACAAGTATCTTGCTGAAGTAACATTAGCAGCTGTATTTCTACGAGCTGCATAAACAAGGAAAATGCTCATATGTCTTTAACTGAGGGCCTAGAACGGCTTGTTAATCGGTTTGGTAGAGTTTTGGGGAAGGGTTTAGTATTAAGGTGTGCATTTTCCTCTTGCCTTCTGATTAAATGAGCATTAATACTTATGGAAATAGCATGAGTTACTCACTAGGGGGCAAGGCCTCAAATACAAGAAGCAGACATTGGAAATTTCTGAACACATTGCATATCTTTCTGTTCCCTAGTCATTTGTCCCAAGGTAGCATTCCTGGTAAAAATAACAGAAACTAACTAGTTTTAACTACGTAGAAAAGGAGATTATTGGGAGAATATCGACTCTCAGACAGAATTGATGAGAAGGCTAAACAACCAGGCTCAGAAAGGGAGCCTGGACTAAGGGAGGGATGATGGCCAGGACTTCAGCCCGGGTGTGGCCTCTGGGAGACACAGTGCTGGGACACACGGCTGCCCTGTGATGTGGCCATTGTGCACCTGCTCCACTCAGTGAATGCCACTGCCCTAAGGATGGATTCTGAGCTCCTATCAGATTCTTCTGTTCCTCTGGGTGTAGGTCCCAGGCTGGAGTTTCTGCTTGGCTGATTGGATCAGGGAAAATCGACCTCATTCCAGCATCTGTGGGGGAAGCTGGCTGTGCCCTGACAGTCCCAGGACTAACATGGGAAAGCTACCTGGATTCCGGGGATCCTCAAATGACGAATGCCCCCTACTTACAGGAATGATAGGTGATTTGGCATGATTTAGTTATGTTTATACTGTAGGTAAGATGGTAGGAAAATAGTTGGTGTTTTAAGCATATTTTCTGAGAGCCAATAAAGAAGAGAAAAAGGAAATATATATGCAAGAAAAATAGGACTGATTGGATTTTGGTAGGTGGTAGTGGGGTGGAGAGAGGAAACATGGGGACAGTGGATGAAGAATGATGTTTAGTTTTCTGGTTTGGTGGCTCAGTTAATGGAGGTGCCACTTACTGAGAGGGAGGACAGAAAAGAAGGATCACAAGTGTTCTTTCTTAAGGTGATCTCCACTGTGGGCACGGTATATTCGTTGTGCCTACAGGACATTTTACGAGATAGTGAGCAGATGAAGATTTGGATGTGCGGTTCTGAAGCTGGACTAACATGGGAATTACGAGTCACAAGCATACTGATAGGAATTTAGTTTTTGGGATGGGTGCGGTGCCCAGTGAAAACTGGGAAGTGGGGAAGACAGGGATTTAGAGCATAACCCTCATGGTTGCGTAAGAGATGGGCACAGGGAGAGGAGCCCATAAAAGCAGCTAAGGAAGTTGAACCCAAGTTGCAGAGGAAATGCAAGATAATGTTTATCTTCTCTACTGAGACTTCCTAAATTACATGTTCTAGAAGAATCGTTTTTCAAGCATTAAATGTCTATCAAAATCACCTGGTGTGCTTGTCAGAAATTTGCTTTCCTGGACCCACCTCCAGAGATTCCTAGATAGCAAGTGCAGAGTGGTAGCCATTTCTGCACTGTTAACCGGCATCCAAGATGATGGTAACGTAGGTAATACTGGAAATGTACCTTCAGACACGCCTTTCCAGGAGACAGTGTGACAGCAAGGCTTTGGAATCAGACTTACGTTCGGGCCCTGGCTTTTACCACTTACTGGTTGTGTGGCCATGAGCAAGTTGGTTACTTTCAGGCTTGTTTTCCCGTCAGTGCTGGAGATATAATAAAAACCTCGTCTCTCTCAGAATTATTCCAGGGTGGATAGGAGATATACTCCATTAAATTCCTGGCATACAGAAGGAGCTCAGTAAACGTCAGTTGTCTTTTCAACACTTGAAAAACCCAGAACACAGCTGTAAACCTAAAAGCCAGGGGAGAAAGAAGAAGGAAATAGCTATCATCAACCTCATGCATTTTGTTTTGTAAGAGATCAGAGCCACCTGCTTTTTACCTTGAGCCTACTGAATTAGAATTGTGTAAAATTAAGTTACTGATTTAATAGATTTCATTATCTAGGTCTCTCCTGGCAGCCTTTAGTTCTGTAGACATTAAATTCGAACAGCATGACATAGGCAAGGTTAAAGTGTGGAATAGAAGCTGAGGGAAATTTAATAGAGGGACAAACACCTAAAAGTCTTGAGGGCATCAATGTGTTGTAACAACATAAAAACTAACATTCAAGTTAATGCTACTAGATCGTCAAGGAAATGTTACATTATGTTTAAAAGAATTGTTTGAGAAGTGGGGAGATACATATTTCAGAAAAATTTCCATGATAATTACTAACATTTTAGAGCTTGGGCACTTAAAGGAGTAATCTTCTGCTATTTGGGAAGTTCACTGAAATGAAATATTTTATGCATCTTTTAAAGTCTGGGTAGATGAACTTACATGACCTATTTCTCTGGTGATTGGCAGATTACTATTTTTAACAATCTGCCTCAAGTCAACAGGTGACCTTGAAGCTATCCCTGCACTGGGGAACTAACCTATTTATAAATTATTATGAATTGCCATTGAATGTTAAGGTTTCTCCTTTGTCTCTGTCTCAAAGAGAGGCTGATGTGAAGGGAGAAGACCAGGGTCTTATCATAGCCATATTTTGCTCATTTCATGTCTTGAGCTTCCTATCTCACACTGGTTAATTGGAAATATGGCTACTTTTTGGTTATGGATTTGCAAAAGCTATTGAGAAAGAGTAATGAATGCCCCTCCATTTTCTTCAGTCTTTCTGGTACCTATACTCCTGCCCCCACTTGGATGTTTGTATGATTATTTATTCTCTAATACTCAACAATCAACTGAATAGGTCTAGGTATAAGTTGCTTCTGACTACTTTCATATCTTATAGTGAAAATTTAATCCATTTGCAGTCTAGTGGATCATTAATGTTTCCCGAGCACTTAAATATGTATTGAGTGTGTGTGTGTGTGTGTGTGTGTGTGTGTGTGTGTGTGTTTCAATGAGAAGGCAGGAGAGGTCTGGTAAGGTGTTACTAGCTTCTGTCTCCCTTTACCTATAATGCTACCTCACTTGTTTTAAGTGTTCGATATAAATTTGTTGAATGAGTGAATGAATGACTTGTCTTCTTTGAGAATATTAGAAGAACCAACTGTGCTTAACTATTTATTATTATTATTGTTGTTGTTGTTGTTCCCCAATATTATTGTTCTAGTTAGGTATTTTGCAAAATATGTCCTGGGAGTACCATTCCATAAAATGTTCTGTGAAAAAGGGCTCCATGGACAAGTAATTTTGGGAAATGCTGCATTCTACATCTTTCTCCCAGAAAGTCAATTAATATGTGAATGTATTAAGGACCTCAAGAAGGCCTGCACTAACAAAAGCTGTTTAAGTTTATTTAATTCAGGATTTCCCAAACTTACTTGATCATAGAAACCTATTCATATCCCACAAAGCATGTTTTGGTAAATGCTGCTTTAATTTTTAGAATTTTTCTGAGTTCATTGTACACTGTTTCCACAAAGCAAACTTCACATTTTTGAATCTGAATTGCTTATTCAATCACCCAAAGAGATGTAAATTATGAATAAATATGATTAGAATGTCCAGATTTAAGTCAGGAATTGCTAACTCAGATGATTTTTCCATTTGATGTTTTGAACAAGATGCAATCCCAATAACCTTTTAAAAATGTATGTTACTTCAGGCATTAAATTTGTATATTTAAGAAAAGAAGATATTATTTAATACATCGAGCTGAGAGAGCCCATCACCCCACGATATGGAAGCATTTTTATATTTGCCCTGAGTTCATTAAGGAAGACAGCTGTCCTTATTATTTAAACTAGGAAATAAACCTATAGATGCACAGCTTTTCTATAAAAATGACATAACTTGGTGAGATAGGAATGCTAATTTTATTAGATCAGAGTACCAAATCCGTTTTGTATTCCTGCTTTATTTTTCTTTAATATCTGACTGAAGTTCAACTCATCTTTTCTTTTGATGCTTCGTCATATGAGATTCAAACGTGCTTTATTAGTTTAATTGTTCACTGACTGGTTAAGAAACCTACTTTCTTTGGTTTGGTTTTAGTAACTAATGGTCTCTACTTTCTTTACCACTCCTCTCCATCCAAATACTTTGTTTTCCCCTCACATCTTTTCATTATTAATTTTGTTTTGTTCTGCTTTGTTTTTTAAATTTAGAGTTTGATTCATGTGAATTTGGGAATTTTTAAAAAGGAAATTTGCATTTTAGAGGCTTTAGAGGGGTGGTGAGGGAGGATGGTGCTGAGAAGAGATAGTGGTAAATAAAGCCCAGCAATCTTCATCTAGTCAGGTTCCCCACTGGCTTACCAAGTCTGAAAGAACCATGGGTTTGTAGAGGAAATTCGAGAGTTCCAGTTCTTGAAATTTTTGTACATAAAAGTGTCTTATTTTCATAGATGCTTCTGAAATAAGACCACTATCTTCAGACCTCTTTCTCCAGTTCACTAATATATCCTTTTTAAACCCAACCATCCCAAGTACTTATGTGCTTTTAGAATTAAAAGTGATATCTAGAAACATTATTTAAGCAGTATGTTACAAAAGCAATATTACCAAAAATGACTCCCAGAATTGACAAAGAAAATCTAAATAAAAGATAATCGGCCATTTGTACTCAACTGTAATAAGTGAAATTTTGCCTTTCATTTTATCTTCCACAGACAAACAGCAGAAAGGTGAATTTGCAATTGATGGCTACCACGTCAGGATGAATAACACTCTTAGGAAGGATGCAAAGAAAGATTGCTGTTTTGAAATCTCTGCTCCTGATAAACGTGTCTATCAGGTTGGAGTTTCTATGTTGTTTTGAAATTAAGGTGATAAAATGTTCTGATTTCATTTATAAAGACATTAACGTTTTGTTGAAACAACTCTCCCTGACATGTTAATAATAAAAAATATTGGTTTTTATACATTGAACATTCATAGAAGAGGTAATACATTTTAAAAAATTCAGATTAGTTCAAGTGATATCTTCTTGAAAGAGAACAAGCGACTATGTAATTTATCAGTTACCTCACGTGTTGCATTTTATGTCTCTTTTAATAGAACTGTGCGATTTCTTAAAAGAATTACATCGCAGAAAGAGTAAAATTATCAAAAGAAAACTATCAGAGTGTTAATGCAGAGTGCATGGCTTTGGGTTGTGGGAGAAAGTGAAGGTAAGGGCACGAATCAGCTCTGCAATTCAGGAGCTATCAGTGAGCATCAATATGGAATGTATGTTTAATAAGTTTTAAATATCTGAGATTGCAGTTGAAAGCCAGTTAATTAAGTTGTCAGATAGTGTGTTGGAATCTGACAAGAACATTTTTAAGAAAACTATACCCAGCAGTCTAAAGAAATTCATGGGTGTCTTCTAATTGTCAAGGGCAAATTTTGTTCATCAGTTCTGTCTTTGACATTGATGAAGAGAAGCAGCTTTTTTTTCCTGCACAGCTGCCAGCTGCTGATCAGAGTTTCAAATCCATCATCCTCTGCTTCAATTACGTAAATTTGTCAAAATTAACTGTACATTATAAGAAGCATCCTTGCAAGAAAAGTAGTACTAGACATGAAAAGAATTACTAATGGTCTTCAAGAAATGATAAGAATGGGACATACTTTCTTTTCTACTGTGGTGATTTTTCTTGTTATTGTTTTTTTTTTTTTTAATTAGTTCACAGCAACTTCTCCCAAAGATGCCGAAGAATGGGTACAGCAGCTGAAATTTGTATTACAAGGTAAGAGCAATCAATTGAACAAGTTAATGTAGCCTTTAAATACTGAATAACTGAAGGATTTGGATTTTCCTATGTCAAAAGCTTATTGAATTTCTGTGAGAATGACCAAGGGAACATAACTGGTATTAATACAGACCATTGACCACAGATTTAGAAAAGTATTCTGTAAATTCCAATTGGCAATTTGAAATTCCCATATTTATGCACAAATCAGTTTTTTTAAAATGTTTTTAAGTTAAGGATATAGCATATAACGATATTGTGATTTTGTAGGGCTACATTCATTTAGAAAATAGTGTTTTGAAAATCTCTTTTGCGTTTTTTATAAGTCATAAACAAGTAAGAATTAATGAATTTAATGGCATTATACATTCAAGATGTTTGCTTCCCAAAACGTGTGTTGTAGATATGGGATCTGATATTATTCCTGAGGAGGATGAAGAAGGAGGAGAATTATATGATGATGTTGATCATCCTCTACCAACCAGCAGTTCACCAGCCAGCAGCCAACCACTTGATGATGAAATTTATGAAGAACTTCCAGGTATTTATTGTCTGGTTATTCACTTAGGATTTGGGGACTTTTATTTATTTTTAATGTCATCAAGTTGACAACTTAAGTAGAAAATGATGAGCTATTAAGAACAAGGACAAAGAGAATCTTTAAAATTCTGTTTTACAAAAAGGGCTCTGCTTGAGGTATTTCAAGTGAGTGGATATACACTTATGAAAAGTGAACGGAATGTTAAAATGAAGCAGATACAGTCCTAATCTCACGGGACTTTTGGCTCATTAGCATTGTTTATGCTACATAATTTTTTAATTAAAAAATTGACTTGCTTTACAGTTTTTTCCACCAACTCACACATCATTTTTTATTTGTACATCTTGGAATTTCCATTAAGCAGAAGTTCTATGCACACCCCATATGTCAACAGCTTCTGCCTCACATACTCCTCCTCACTCTAGTGTTTGGCATTGTCTTAGAGGAATATTGTTGAACTATAAACAAAGGCCCTTTAAAGCTTGCATTTTTCTTATTTCATATTTTATCGATATGGATGTTTTCTTATTCTACGTTTTTAAGCATGCTTTAGTGTTTGTATGCCTTGGTATCTGTTACATAACAAAATTAATTGTCTATCACTTACAGTTTTAAGACCTAAAATAGAAAGATAGGCATGTGGAACCTAGGATACTTAGAATATGAAAACATTCAGGGAATTATTGCATTACTCTAGATGAAATGAGCCCTTTTTCTGGCCATTAAAAATCTGCAGAGAATGAAAAGGATTATAAGCAGTATAATCCTTTAACATCATCTAGAGAGGCTATTTTTCTCTGAATAGAACAATTTAATGACATAGTGCAAACCTTAAAATTGATTTCAAAAATACTTAAAATGTTCCAAATTAATGTACAAATGTCATTTTCATTGAAGTCAGTAGAGTATAGTAACTAGCACATGGACCTTAGAATCAGAAAGTTTAAATTCTGGCTGTACCGTCTAGCCCGGTGACTTTAAAAGTCAGTTTCTTCACTTATAAATGGGAAGAATATCATGGCGGGGGCAGGGGGAGGGGAGCTAACGTATCTAAAGCCCTCAGCACCGTGCTTGAATCATAGGACGTCCACACTAAATTGTACATCACTATTATTTTCATTATTGTATCTGGTAAATTCTTACCAATGCTCATCTGAGGTCGAAGAATAATTTTCTGAACAAGTAAGAATTAGTGATTTTTAAAAATATAATTTTATTGATTTCAGAGAGGAAGGGAGAGGGAGAGAGAGATAGAAACATCAGTGATGAGAGAGAATCATTGATCAGCTGCCTCCTGCATACCCCACACTGGGGATCAAGCCCACAACCCAGGCATGTGCTCTGACTGGGTATCGAACCGTGACCTCCTGGTTCATAGGTCAACGCTCAACCACTGAGCCATGCAAGTCGGTCAAGAATTAGTGATTTTAACGGTATTATACATTCAAGATATTATAAAAACTACTCAAAATATATATCTGCATATTGTCTTTCCCTACCCTAGAAGAAGACAACTAGTATAAACGCATACTTTTGTGGGGAATAGTAATCTGTATATTTTTGTTAATTTTAATGAGCTATGTGTTTATAGCTCCACCTTTCTGATTTATCCTAAGGAAATAACATCTGCTATAGCATTAGTCATCCTCAAATAGGGAAGAATATTCTCTGCTTGCTTTTATCACACCATATCATCAATACAATTACTTTAGTTCAATAATGTTCTTAAGAGCTTATGAGAATGTATACTGATGTCAAATGGAAGAGTGTAATCTCTTTAAATATATTATTGTCATGTACATTTCACTCCTTTAAAACCCTGCAATGAATGAGTCACATTACAGTTGTTGATTAGCTGTTAATTAAGTTGTGTTTCTTCAACTTGATCATTCTCTCCTCACGCTCCCAAATAAAATATTGGTAAAGAAGAAAGATCAAATATTCATAGTCATTTTTGTAATCAAGCCCCAGTGAAAATCTCCTGGAAGTAGCTTAAAAATCTTAAAAATATGAAACATCTTTTATTTTCTCTCACTACAGATGTTCTTCTTTCCCCCCCTTTTTTTTGGCCTGGGGCCATATGATTGTTGGAAAAAACCGGTTACTCGTTAGTCTTATTTCTTGCTGAGGTACTGGAAGAAACCTAAGCTGCTCTGGGATCCCGCGGCCCCTGCCTGGGATCCATCCCAGTTGCTGTACAAAGTGATTGAGCTTGTAGGGCCTGCAACTGTGCCCCCGGGAAGGAAGCTGGTGCAGCAGCTGAGGAATGTCTGTCTTCTTTCTTCCCCAGTGCCACCCCGCTTCAGCATCGGCACCGTTCAGGTTTGTCAGGTTTCGGCCAGTTGCTACAGAAGGGGGTTTTCTTAGTAAAAGCCCTAAAGTTGTCTCTTAGAGTTAGAGCTTTTGTTTAGTAATTAAATAATTACGTATCTAAATTTAATTTAATAATTAAACATCTAAACCTAGAAAGGTAACTTTTTTCCTTTAAAAAGAAAAAAATCCTGCCTCCACGATAAAAATTAAGCTAATTGCTTTCACTTAGGTGAATTAGGAATATAATTCTGAGAGGAAGTGAAAACAGTAGAAGAGCAGTGAATGTATTTACAAACTGTTGGTGTTTTTCCAGTTCTGTACAAAGAACTGCATTTCTCGGAAATCTGACTGGTTAAATTCCCAGAATTAATAAATATGACCGTTTCAACACAACTTTCTGTCAATTACATATAGTTGAAAACTAATCCCCTTAGTTGAAAGATAAAGCCTATATAGTATGTTTGAAGAAAAATCTAAGCATTCAATATATATTACTTTAAATCACAGAGTTCTACCGAGAAAGTACAGCTCTTATTCTAATAAATGTATTTTAATGTAAAATAACCTGCAGAGTTTAAGTCTCAAGAGTAAGAAGAAGAAAACACTGTTTAAAAAATTGTATTGCAAAATATCCCTTGAAAAATGTTTACAGTCTATGGGAGTGTAAGTAGTTTCATTGTAATTGTTTTTCAGTTAGAATATTCTAACTTTATTACAGCAGCTTCTCTTTAATTTCTTGTTCATTAATTTTTAACTAACTTCATAAAAGAGTAAGAATACATCTTTAAGATTTCTTTGCATTTAGATTTTACATATGTACAGAAGAGTCGAGAGTGCGAGATTTCTGGGGAATATTAAAAGTATGTGCCTTTTCTTCAAATACCCTACTGTTTTGACACCTTTTATGTATGTCTTCGGACCTATTGGCACAGGCCGAGTCAGGTTTGCTGACATTGTGACATAACTAGCATGTTTGTGTTTGCACAGCTAATGTATTGATCAAAGGGCCTTAAACTGTTCCATAACACAGTAGCGGTCATTGGGCTTAGCATGAATTTCAGAAGTAATTGCTCATTTTTGCCATCAGAAATGTGGAGGAGCATTTTTATCTGGGTTTTGAATCTTGAAAAGAGAAAACATACATGGGAAATTGCCGCAGAAATGAACCCAACTTGCTCACCTTTTCTAGTTACCATGTCACATGCTTTCTTATTTTTTATGTCAGGAAATTAGGCATAAGCAACAGAAACAAAAAAGATTTTTCTAGCTATAGACTGGATAGAATTAGCCCAGTAACAAGAATGGAAACCACTCATTAGTCTATTAATCTGTAGCTTCCAGGGGAGTTGCATTTGAAATCCTCCGGCCAGTGGACTAGAGGGGGAGGGGACAACATTGAGCAGGAAGACAAATTTCCAGTTCCATTAACCTGTTTTTTGAAAGTGTTCATTCATTCCTTTTTAAAAATTTTAATGACAGATTGAACTATTCTGAGCCAGAAAAAGTTGTTTTTCTCCTTTGATCATTCGATTTCATTTTAAATTTATTCAGTCCAACTGTCTGTATTGAAAATGGAATATGAAGCAAAAGGCAGCTGTTAATTTTTTTTTTTTTTGCAGTAAAACTCTTCTGTATACATAAAAAAGAACAGCTTGGGTATTTAAATTTGGAGTATTCTCCAGCAAGTGGACACAAATGCTAACATCATCAATAAGTACTTAAAATCCCTAAAATACATTTCAGTTCTATTTTCTTGCTGAAAGATGATCAGTCATATTACCAAGTTAATATAGGCCTCTGGTATTAACATCATTATAAGTGATGGTAAGTTCTGGTTTCACCAAAGAATTTTTTTCGTTCCTTCTTTAGAATTCAATGGGAAGATACCAGTTGACTTTCATGGAGCCACATATATTCATCATTTTAATATGTTAATTCAGACAGTCTGCTGGCATTCTTTTTTCTAAACTATGGTACTGAATGATAAAGTTATAATATATGGTGTGATTCATTTTTTTCACAAGTAATTAACTAGATGAGAGTCCATTTTTTGGATTGTTTTAGCTCTGAACTCTGCTGAGAGGATTATCTGAAGTTATAGAATATAAGGAAAACGTTCATAAATTAGGGTCACTGCACACATCTAATTGTTTATATTTTTATCTTTGTTGAGTATAATGTGGTTTTAGTGTTATTATAGAGTTGCCGATTTCATCTAACTTATCCAGATAAGAGGATGTACTTTTCAGCACACGTAGAATACTCATGGAAACTGATGGTATAAAAGTTCACAATTCAAATCTCAACACATTTTAATGAATCTGTATCATATAGACTATGTTCTTTAACTGCAATGAAATTTAGTTAGAAACCAACACTGAAAAGATAGTTAGAATTACCCAAGCCCCCTCTACCCCCTTATGTTTGGAGGCTGAAAAATAATCTTCTAAAGAGCTCTTGAGTTTAAAGAGGAAATCACAGTGGAAATTACAATGTATGCAGTTCTGAGAGACAATGAAAATGGTACAGATAAACACTGGTGGCCCGGTGCTTTACCCATAGTTCCAGGGAAATGGGGATGAATAAGACATACGAGAATTAATCCTTAAAGAACAGGAGATGAGGGAACAACCAGGAAAAAAAAAGACTATAAAATAAGTGTGTTTAAAATGATTAAAGAGAACAAAAGAAGGAATAGAAACTTCAACAAGAGAAAAGGACTCTATGAAAAAATATCAGATTTTTCTTTTTAAAGAACCAAGTTGAATCACTAGAAATTATTGAATGTTTGGATTATTTAGCCACCAAATTCTAAATTTTGGGACTCACATATTTATGTTATCATTGCCTAGGGTACCCATTAGAATCATATTAAAAATTCTGAACCAAAAGGTAAGCAAATATCTACCACTCTAATCAGACTAAAATACTAACATTTATAAAGCAAGAAGAACAATTACACTAATAGGACTGGCTATTAAGATTTTTCTATAAACCTTAGATGAAGAATCCTAAAATGGTGCCACAGGTCAGTTGTTCACACTGTAGGTTTTGTATCTGTACCTAATTGAGTCCTTTATCTGTGAGCCCCCGAACTCTCAACAATTAGTTTCAAGGCATTACTTCCGATCACCTCTATATTATCAGACTTTGTAACTGGAGTCTTCATTCTGCAGATATGATTTGCATCCCATATAGAATATAAGCAGATCAGAGCCTGCTTTTGTTTTCAATTCCTTCGTGCTTTCAGAAGACAGAATCTGATAAAGTTCGTAGTGGCTTCACAAAAATGTATTTTTTTTTGTTTAGCTTCCAGAACACACACACACACACACACACACACACACACACACACACACACACCCTCCACGAGCGCACTCGGACTGCAGCAGGAGAGCAGCCGGCTCCACTATTTTTGCAGATAGGTCTGCTGGGAATATCACCTTCCTAAGAGAACTCAGCTGCTTACTTTAAAGCCATGATTAATAAGAATGGACGAGTTCAACAAAATGTCAGTGATAAATATAAACGCTCTTCATATCTGGCCTCAGCAAGTGCTACAGTTGAGTAAGTACAAAGCCTTCAATAAAGGGTGGGGGGAAACCAGTCTAACTTAATTAAGCTTAAGTGAAATTTTACTTGGATTTTGTTTCAGGTAAGACATTTTTTTCTATAGATTTGCTCCTCCTTATTAGAACCTCATTAGAACTCTTACAAATCACTCCTTCAGGCATGCGGCCCATTGGCTGCGAGTTTGACACGCTTGCCGAGCCCCTTGTTCCTTATTACGGGGGTGAGGTGGGGGCAGAGCATTTTTCTCGGAGGTGAACGAGGAGACTCGGGTGCAGAGCTGCAGTTGCAGGCTCTCTTCAGAACCAGATCCCACATCTCCTGCCCCCTTGTCTGGGCCTCTTTTCATAACCCTGCAACTCAGTTCTGTTTCTCTTTGGCATTAAATTCGTGGGAGGGCTTAGCTCAGTCCCTGTCTTCATGGTGTCTCTTCACCTGCTCACTCCCTCACCCCAGGCACTTCCGTTGTCCATCCTTATCCCTTAACTAAAACAGCTTCCTCAGAGTCAGCAGTCTTCAGTCAGTGGTCTCTGTCCTCAAATTCATCTCTGGAAATTTTCTTTTCCCGGCCACCCCTTTCTTTTTGAAACTGTCTCCTCCTTTGGCCTTTCCCATTTTGTTTTCTTGTTACAGTTAATATTTGTAAATAAAGACCTTGGCACTGTTTTATTTATTTTAAAATTTATTTATTTCAGTTGCCTCCCATTCAGACCCTAACCAGGGGACGGGGGGGTGGGGGGGGGGGAGAGAGAGAGAGAGAGAGAAACATTGATCAGTTACCTCCCATACTCATGTCAACCAGGGATCAGTCCCGCAACCTGAGTACGTGTCCTGACTGAGAATTGGACTCCCAGCATTCCGGTGTATGGGATGAGGCTCCAACCAACAGAGCCACCTGGCCAGGGCCCTTGGCACTGTTTTCGATGTCCTCTTTCCCTGATGCTTGCTGATGGTTTTTCCTATTTCTCCTTTATTTCTCTAATAGTGGAGCTTTTTGTTTCTACTCTGTCTTGTCTTCTCACCATTTGTTCTTATTATTACGCATTTAATTAATTGCTTTAACAAACGCTTCTTGAAGGTTTAGGCATAGAAAAGGCAGGCGTGGTGGTCTCTATTAAGATAATGGCAGATTATCTTATCGCAGTGCTACAAGAGGATGGTGTGAAAGGAGGAACTTTTATGTTCCATGGTCAAGGATGAGGTGACATGTAAACTGAAACCTCTGAGATAAAACTAGCAAATGCGACAAACCCAGTGAAGTATGTTCCAGGCACAGAGGACACCAAGTGCTGCAGAGGCCCTGAGGCTGGGGGTTGCTGAGGGTTTCGGACTCAGAAGGAGAACCACAGGGAGCCACGCAGGGAGAGGTTAGAGTGAGACGGGAGAGATGGGTAGGAGCCAGGCCACGCAGGACCTCTGTAGGACAGAATTGATCTTTAACACAGTCTTGTGAGCATAAATGACTGTCGAAAGATGTGCGCTGAATTGCTAAAGTGAGACTGACATCTATAATTATGTGGGGTTGCCCATGGGCATCAAATGCCGCCCAATGGTCCTCGATGATGACAAAATTGGACTTGGAGCACTCTTTCTCTCCTTTCTCTCTCTCTGGGCAACTTTACACCTTCAGGTATGGCTACGTGTGCATGCACGTGGTTAGAACAACGTAACAAAGTAAGACATCTTCACCGAATAGCCAGTTCAACAAAAGAACTTAAAAGATGATGGAAAGGTAATTATAACAATCATGGTTAACACTCAGTGCCAGGTAGGTACTTTCCTAAGTATTATCTCATTTAATAAGCACACACATTTTATGGCTTAGGTACTGTTACTTTCTCTATTTTATAAGTAAGGAAACTAAGGCACACAAGGATTCAGTAACTTGTTTAGGGTCACAAGCTGGGAAGTGGTGGAGTTGGGGTTTGAATGCAGACGTTCTGACTCTAGAGTTCAAACTTTTAGCCAGTAGCTTCCTCTTCAACAGAAATGTGGTAAGAATCACTTTGTCCTTAACTATCAAGCAAGCGTTTACTGGCACACATGTACAAAAACCACGAAAAGAATAATACATCAACATTTTCATATCTGGCCTCTCCTCTGAGCTTTGGCCTCACCTTTCAAGTGACTTTTGGCTATTGTGGCACATTAGTACCTGAGATCAAATGTAGCATTTCCCTTACTAACACTGCTCTTCCGCCTTTCTGTTCTGTTTCTATTAACAGCATTAATCATCACGCATGTTTAAAAAAGTAAAACAAGGGAGGCTGGTTGGGAAGAGATCAACCAGTGAACTTGTATGCATACATGCATAACCCGTGGACAGAGACAATAGGGTGGTGAGGGCCTGTGGGGGAGGGGAATGAAAGGGAGTGGGCTGGAGAAGGTTAATAGGGGTGGGGGGAAGGAGGACCTATGTAATAAAGATTTTCAAAAATAAAAGTAAAATAAAGAAAAGAGTAAAACAAAACTGAAAACTATCCTTGATTCCCACCCCAGTCCAGTCAATTGCCTGTTGCTGCTGATTCTGCCTCTAGCGCACAGTCCATGCTACCTTCTGCAGCACCATTAATTTGAAAAGGAATCACAACAGCAATGGGACGTTTTACATTAGATGATGATGTAATTTTTTTTTAAATACATTTTTTATTGATTTTTTACAGAGAGGAAAGGAGAGGGATGGAGTTAGAAACATCGATGAGAGAGAAACATCAATCAGCTGCCTCCTGCACACCTCCCACTGGGGATGTGCCCGCAACCAAGGTACATGCCCTTGACCGGGATTGAACCTGGGACCCTTCAGTCCGCAGGCCGATGCTCTGTCCACTGAGCCAAACCGATTAGGGCGATGATGTAATTTTTTTAAAAAGCAAAAAACAATGGGACGTTTTTATGTCGTTATCTACTGTTCTGTAAGTCTTATATTAATATTTTACTTTCCGTGTGATTATTCAGCAAACAAACCAATGGATGGGTCTTTATAACATATCCTTATCTTATTTATAGGCACCAAACCTTCTATGTCTTGGCATCCCCTAGAGAACTTAGATGAGTGCCTTCCTCATGAGAAGTTAGTAAGTAATAAGTAGTCTGTAGTTAGAGGGGCCTGTTAGTTAAATTAGGAGAAATTCTTTCTTTGTGATGATTCGTTTCCAAATAGCACCAATTACTGCAGAATCCCAAAAGACTGGGATACTGCCCCACCAGCGTGGCTCAGTGGTTGAGCATTGACCTATGAACCAGGGGGTCACGGTTTGATTCCCAGTCAGGGCACATGCTCAGGTTGTGTGCTCCATCCCCAGTTTGGGGTGTGCAGGAAGCAGCTGATCAATGATTCTCTCTCATCATTGATGTTTCTATCTCTCTCTCCTTCTCCCTTCCTCTCTGAAATCAATAAAAACATATTTTAAAAAGTAAATAAATAAAAGAATGCAGTACTAAACAGTATACTATCGGTGGTACATTGAAGTATGGCTGGTCTCCCAAAACCTTGTTAAAATCTAACATTTCTATTCCAGTCAGCATAGTCTCAAATAAATAAACGTCTGACATGAAATACGTTGAGTGATGCAAAGCTCTAATACCATCAATCTTTTGTACCATTAAGGATAGATCATCTGTAAACAGCAGGCCGACTGGAGGTCCCAGTTCCCTACGGTAGGCTAGTCATCTCAAGCAAGACATTTTCCAGGAAATGGCATTCTCCTGTACTTCCACTCATTTATAAAAGACCACAGGTAATGTAGGTCTAAAGAGCACAGGATCATAACTATGATTTTTAAAAGCTGAAACGTGCAAGGACAAAAATCAGAGCACCTAATCCTATATAATAAAAGGCTAATATGCAAATCAACCAAATAGTGGAACGACCGGTTGCTATGACATGCACTGACCACCAGGAGGCAGACTCTCAATGCAGGAGCTGCCCCCTGGTGGTCAGTGTGCTCAGCTAGAAGCTGGGTTCACGGCTAGTGAGTGTAGCAAGTGCGGTGGCAGTGGTGGGAGCCTCTCCTGCCTGCACGGCAGTGGTAAGGATGGACTGCTGGCTTAGGCCTGCTCCCCTTGGGAGGGCTCCTGGACTGTGAGAGGGCATAGGCCAGGCTCAGGGACCCCCTTACCCCTAGTGCACGAATCTCGTGCACTGGGCCTTCAGTGTAACTATAAGAAATAATGAGCTTTATGTTTAAAAATAAACTCAGATATGGAAGGTTGCATAAGCAGCTTTAAGAGTAGCAAAACAGAGTTTAAGAATAATGATTAGCCCTAACCTGTTTGGCTCAGGGGATAGAGCGTCGGCCTTCGGACTCAAGGGTCCCAGGTTTGATACTGGTCAAGGGCATGTACCTTGGTTGCGGGCACATCCCCCCCAGTAGGAGGTGTGCAGGAGGCAGCTGATTGATGTTTCTCTCTCATCGATGTTTCTAACTCTCTCTCCCTCTCCCTTCCTCTCTGTAAAAATATCAATAAAATATATTTTTTTTAAAAAAAGAATCAATGATTAGATTGATAGGGGGTGTGGGCGTGTTAAAAATTACCCTTCAGGCCACTACTTTGATTCAGTGGGCACGGAGGAGTCCCTGGAGGGTTTAGAAAACAGGAAGGTTGTGGCCCATATTCAGCTGGCTCACTCCTGGTGCCAGTCGTGGCTTACATTAAGCCCTTTGTTTCCCTTCTCCACTCCACACCCTTTCCTTCACTAGGCAGGTTCTTCTCAGCACTGTTTACATGTCCTGCTCCTGATTTCACATCCCTCATCTCACTTCCCCGGTCAGCCCATGTTTCCTTTCAGAAGTCACCTTACATCTCGGTTCCTCCTGGACACCTCGCTTGATTATGTGGGTCAAGGTAAAGGTCATTTACACCCACAATAAAATAGATCTCCCTATATTGCTTAAGAGACAGTAATCTCAAAGTATGCAAATATACATGTGTAGACACTTTAAAATAAGTGAGTTTTGAGCCTGGTTGCTTATTAATATTTTCTAGGAGTCCAGCATTAATTGAGAGGTATTCTGAAGAGATCATCTAATGTTCTAATAAATGCACTGAAAAGGAAGGATGAAGGAAATGAAATGAGAAAAGAAAAAAGAAAAGCCCCACATTATACAAGTGATTCAATGTTTCATTTTTCATACAAGTTATTATCAATTAGGTTAGGCACTGTGCTAGGCACAGGGGAATGCAGTGTTGACCAATAAAGCTCAGAGTTTGTTAAATAGAAGTAAAAAACGTAACAAATACTTAAAAAGAAATAGTTTTGAAAAAGTTATCAGAGACGGAAGAGAAACAGAGATCAAAGCCAAGTCTATGCCAACAGATGAAATATCTGGAAAGACCTCGTCATTCAGTGCTGCTCATACCCCATGAGCAAAATGAGGCTCAGAGCAGCACCTGAAGTACATTCTGAAGATGAGAGTAAAGATGATTACGATTTGGGGAGTTCATTAAAGGAAGACCCTTAAAAACGTGTTTATATCTACCAAACTAGAGGCTAGATGAGAGCATATTCATGTCCTAGGGAAAGAGAGGAATTTATATTCATGGAAAGGTTTCAGAGTTAACCAGAAAGGGGACAACTTCTGAAAATAATTGCCAAGTCCCCTGAATATTTAAACCTTTCCTTCCCCCAAACAACAACAACAAAAAAGACCTTGCAGAGGAAGCGGCAGAAGAAACCCCATTGTCTGACACATTAAAAACCAGACGGTCCAAAAAACCAGACGGTCCAAAGCCCCAGACAGTGTCACGCGGGGGATCCATCCTTCCCTGAGTGAGAGCAAAGGGACCAGACTAGCGCCGTTTGTGTTTTGAATCTCCAGCTTAGCAATGCTATAAAAAGAAAGATGCGCATTTCCTTGGACTTCTCCTGAAGTCCCTAGCTCTCCTCTGTGCTCGTACAGCATTCCGTGTTGACCTCTGTTGAGCTGGACACACAGGAATTGCCTGTTTACTTGGGCGTCTCTTCTGCTAGCTCCAAGCACCGCGCTTATTGGGTTTTCCCCGGCCCTGTGGGAGCGCTGTGTGCCCTGGGTTCTGGGAATGCTCCTGCACACGGTTTTGCATTGGCTTCTGCCAGGAGTTTCGCAGTTTTCATGTTAAACTCCTTGGCTTGGGAGTAGCGCACTCGAAGAGAGTATAAATTTGGATCTCACATTGTTCAGGCTTGGGGTTTTGATTTCTCACAGGAAACCCTTTTCCTCCCCCTCTGACCACCACGTGGCAGAGCCCCGGACAGACACAAAGCTTTCTTGTGACTTCCGTGGGCTGCTGGGGGTCTTGCTTCCAGCTCTCTGCTTCTCATTGGCTGAGGCCTTATCTTCTGGGCCCAGGAAGAGGTTAAAACTCCAGCCTCCACCCCACCCTGCAGATGGTCAGTATTCCCCTGTAAGTAAGGGGGGAGACATTTCTGTTTCAGCTTGGTTGACCATATTGCTGGAGGTTGAATTTCTCATCATAAGTAATCAATTATTGCAAAAACACTACAATACTTAGCATAATTATACGTGCTTGATTTATAAACTTTCGTCCAAGTAAAACAAAAATTTGCGTATGTACTATAGGCAAGGCTCTGTGCTAGGTGTCTGATACCCCCTGTCTCTGGAGTACTAATTGGCTTTATACTCTTACTATTAATTACTTCTTGACAAGAAGAGATTTTTGTTGCACTTATGAAGGAAGAGATCTTAAATGGATGTTGAATTTATTAAGCAAATGGTCCTAAATGGCTGCTTATTACTATCTAGGGGGAAAATGACATTTGTATGTACAAAGAATTACTCAAAAGTCATATCAAGGTAGAGATCCATCCAGATCCAAATGTGTATCTTGGCTTTATAAGCCAAGAATAAAACATATTTGCATTTGAGGTCATGTCAAATGAGGTTAATGTGGTTACCTGAGAATATGTCTTAAAAATAGGGTTGGCATTCCAATCAAGTGAAGTCCATCTGATTTACATAATGTATTTTTATTTTCTATGCCAATCAGTCATTTTCTCTCCCAGAAAGTCAAACCAGTTTTTGCACTATTAATTTGTGAAACTTACGTGACATGAACAGTATGTGACAGAAGTTGTTTGTTATTAAGAGAGAATATCATCTCCAAGACACTTGTCATCTGGAAACAGGAAAAATCGCACCACGTAATTTCATTTGTATCATGGCTTTTCACTATTGACAGCTGATTTCATATTAAATATTAACAGTGTTTTGTTTATGCTCGAATGTGCTACAGTAGGATGTAGATTTTACTCAGAACCTTCCTGGTTAGAAAGTGTAGCATTCCAGTTAAATGATACATTTGTGGGCTAGTTATGAAGAACATAGACATTATGTATCTAAAAAAAAAAAATTAGACTACCACCTTGGTGTCAGAACGTTGAAGTTTCACATTACCCTTGAATCTGTTAAAGTTACTGTTTTTGGAGGTCAAACGTGGTAATATGTTAGGAATTTTATTTGCTTCAAAGTAATAGAAACAGTTGTTAGCAACAGTATGGCTTTCAGGAAATCATGGATATTAACGGAAGTTGAATGATTATCATGAATGAGCTACAGAAATAGTTAAACCTATGCTGAAAAGAATTGTTGGACTTTTAATGTAGAAACCAAATTAGAGTTTATATTTTTCACGTTCAAGAACATTGTTTTATTTGTCTTTCTTGCAGGGGTATATCAAGTCTTACTCGTAAATTTTTATGTAATTTTGTTGACATCTGCTTTTAAAAAGCCTCACTGAATAGTGCTGAATCTTTGGGTTTGTGAAGTATGTCTCTGATTTGTTTTGTTTTGATCTGACTTTTCAATATATGAAAATACCCGGGAGACGGGCTCCTGATGAAGGTTTGGTCCCTATGTCGTCAGTGCTGTGAGTGCATATTGTCAGTTGTTTAAACATTGTTGAATCCACTGTGGGCCGACAAGAAGCATCTGGGAGCCAGACTTTCCTGTGGACACATGCCAAGTAGTATATTACATTTCCTCACGAACGTGAACTATATTGAGATGATTTTTCTTCTTGAGTTATTTTAATCCAGAAATTATTTTCCAAAGCTAAGTGAGGATCATATGATAAAATGGTTTATAACTACCTGAATTCTGTAATAGCGGGTGGAGAATTACTTTTATTTAGCTAGAGTAGGTGAAAATAGTCATGAATTAAATAAACTACATTCAGATAATTAACATTATTCTCCTAATTAGACTGTTCAGGAAAGTTCTTATGTCATTCTTATATTCTCTTTAAATCAATGATTTACTCTAAGGAGGGACAATAAACACTGAATGACCCTTTAATTAAGTGCTATAGTTGGGTGTGCCATTAAACATACACATGTGATTGCATTATTTAATTAGGTGGAAATAAACCCTAAATTGCATTTTGATATATGCAATTATAGCTTAACATTTATGTTAACTGAAAATGCCAGGGAAAGTTTATAAAACGCCATATTTGACTTAAAGCCATCTGAACAGTTGTGGGTTGCGGATGAGAAGACAAGGACACTTTGTCCTACTGGAAAGTAGGCCAGGGGTCAGTCTGGAGCCCTGACTCTGCCTAGATTCACGGACCCTGGGGTGGCCGAGTTTTGTCTTTCCAGCTCAAATACGATGACTCCATCGGCTACCCTGGGACACTGTGCGTTAGACCTTGCAGAAGTAAGATCTGGCTTACCCACCACATACACTGAAAATCCCCTGGCTCTTGTACACAAGAGCAGACATTTTGTTTATGTTGGCTTTCTTTCTAGATTCCAAGTGAGAGACACTTTGCAAATGAGAGTTCAGCCTATCCCTATAGGGGGCCAAAACTGAGCAAGGGTGTTGTTTGTTAAGCTCAAATTTTTATTCTTATGTACTCTGAAGAACATCAAATGCTCTTTTGCAGGAATGAGCATCCAGAGCTCCATCAATGGAAGTCTAGCCCCTTTCTTCCCCCTTTAAGTCTTACCTTGCTTCTCTTCAGCAACTCCTTTCTGCAGAAATACCCTAGTTCTACCAGATCTTTCACTTTCTATACCATATTTTCATCTCTCATTTTCTATAACTATAGCATATTTTATCATACATTTGTCTGCATGTCAAAAAACTACCTCTTACTTTAGAATTGAAAATGCCTTAAAATCATAATTCTGCAAGTCTTGGCACTGGCCCTCGTAGGTACACAGAAATTTGTATTTTGAGAGTGCCATTCTTTTGTAGCGAATAAAACGTTTTAATTTGCTGCATTTTTCATGTCTTGCTGCAGTCAGATCTGTGAGGGACCCTGGCTGTCTTCTTCAGGATTCATCCATCTTCTGGGGCTCCCGGCTGGACGGAAGCTGGGCTCGGCTCTGCCGGCTTCAGGGCTTGGCCTTCCTCTGTTTTCTCCTCATATTCCGTCTCCAGAGGGAGGTGCGGGGAGATGATTTTTCCATTTGCAAGCTGGCTTCCAACTGAAAGAAAAATGGAGGGGGCAGATGGCAAGCTTTTCACTTTCCGTGGCCATTGCAGGCATGCCTCTTCGGCTTCTGTGCAGTGCGCTCTATTTTCCAAGCAGCTATTTTTTTAAGACTGTCGCAGTTAGCCCAGTTATTTTGTCATTGAAGATTGCTAAAAATAAGAATATATGTCAGTGTGACATCGTGAGTACTAGCTTTCTCATTAGTTGCGTGGATGGCAGTAGGTGAAAGTGCTGTTTAATGAGTGAACAAATACAGGGACAAGCGATCGATGCAAGGCTTCCATCGGAGGAAGGGTGGCGTGCTTCAGACCTGGGCTCTGAAGGCAGGCTGCCTGGGTTCAAGGCCTGACACTACTCCTTACAGCTGTGTTATGCTGAGCAAGTTCCTCAAGTGTTTCTGTGCCTCCGTTTCTCCATCTGTAAAATGGGAACAGCAGGAATGCCTTCCTCATAGGGTTTTGAGGGTTGAAGGAGATTTGTGTGCATCGTGGCAAGCATGGTCTTAGTAGAGTACATCTTCAGGTTGTTATTGTAATCCCTGTTATCATACATCTTCAATGCATAGGGCATTGTACAGGCTGCTGCACCTCATTTTGTCCTTACAATAACTCTCTGAAGTAGATTTTGGATTTCTGATTTCCAGGTTGCAAGTTGAGGTTGGGAGAGCTTACTCAGCTTGTGTGTGTGTGTTTGTACCGGAGTAAAGGAGGGCTCCAAACTTCTGGAGCGTAAGTTTTATTTGCATTTCTATAGCTCCATTGAATCTTCTGGCGTTAATAGGCGATTAATTTCTGCTTTACTAATTTCATTATAATTAATTTCACATTAGTATTATTTAGGGAGGTGCACCTATATTTTGACACTTAAAGGCAAGTGACATTTGAAGACACAATGTTCTAATTAATTCACATTCTAATAATGACAGAACACAGCCATTCGGCACGCATGTAAAAGAAACCCGCCAAAGGTGCGGCTGTGGGTCAGTCATTCTGGAGTGCTGTCCCAGGCCCAGCAGCATGGGTGGGAGCTTGTCAGAAATGCACCTTCTTGTGCCTACCCCGAGTCCACTGAGTCAGAAACTGTGGGCGGGGCCCAGCAATCTGGGTTTGAACCAACCCCCCCCCGCCCCGCCCCCGGTGATTCTGATGCCTGCTGAAGTTTGAACACCACTACTTTAGGCAAACAGCAGGAGACGGGGTTATGCCAGGGATACTGATGTAGCCCATGAGATCTCTTCCCAGACTGGAAGTTGTGTATGGCAAAAGGAGTATGTGGTGGTAATAGAAAAATACAAGTGGAACTTGCCCTGTAAATATTCAATATTCATACTGTGTGCTCGATCCCTTCCATTCCTTAGATTTAGGGCTTCTAAGCAGGCGGTAGAGTATTGCTTTAGGCACAGCCACGTGATTACAGATACTGACTGAGTCACCAAGAGGCACTCCCGACGCTCAGCTTCCTATGGCTGGGACACACACAGCCAGGGATCAGGATGGTTAGTTTTTCTAGTATTTAGCAACTAAGAACCTTCTACTAAGAGGAACTGATGCTAAGAATATGGAGAGAAAGAAAAGCAATAAACAGTCATTACCACTGCATCTTTTTTTCTCTTCCAATACAGTGTAAGCGTGGAAGTAGCATATTAAAAAGTGAGGACAGAGGATCTAGGAAGTAAATAGGGAAACTGCTGCTATATCCAGATTTGATTGTAGAAAAAAATTAGACAAAAGCAGTTGTCATCTTAGAATCCATCATAACCAGTGGGGAAACACTGGCCATCAGCCAGACACATTTACCTAGACTGTAGGTAGGCACATTTCAGCAAATTCAGAGAAAAAATAGGCACAAATGTATGGTATTAAAGACAAACAAGTATTTAAAAATGCCACTTAATCTCAAATGATCCCAATGAGGAAAAAAGAAGATAAATGAAAAGATATCCATGTCCTTGTGCTAGAATCTGTCCAATGAATGTAGCTGTAAGGAGACCTATATTAACCATTGCGATGACCAGATAGCCAAAGAGCATATGAAAATAGCTGAAATTTGTAAATCATGCTAAGTACAACACAGTATGATTGCTATGTGGTTTTATTTGTTTTTTGAAATTCACTAGGGGCAGTAATTTAAATAAAACAATTCAGTTTTTGTTTGTTTGTTTGCTCCTTTTCTGTCAAGAATTATCTTCCAACTAATAAGATTGTTAAGAGGTAATAGAAGCCCAGGATGGGCATAGAGATTCTAATAGAATACCTGGCTAGCCAAAATCTGTTTAGTTTTCGCTCCTGGGAAACACTCATTTGTTCCTCGTGTGTCAGGCTGTGTAATGCAGGTGTCCCCCTGGGGAGCTCACACTGGGAGGAGGAGGAGACTGACGAATAGACAGGGTCGGGAGTCCTCAGTGAGGAACACTAATGAGGCCTGTGCTGTGGTTTCAGGAGCGCTAGGGCGAGCGTGGCCAGCTGTCTGGAGGGGTGTGGGAAAAGCATCCTACATTGGGGGGCATTTGAGCCATACCTTAAAGATGACTAGGAATTAAGTTTGTGTCTGGCTCAGATGAGCTACATCACAAGACAGCTTGTGAATGAAGTCACTGACCTGCTGCCACTGATTTTGAAGGGAACCTGGAGGATGAAAGGGATGTTAGAAGTATGGAGTCTAGCAATTGAATTGTCAACTTTTCAAAACGGTAAATAATTGTAGTATCTTAAGTTGGGTTCCCTGAAGCTGACTATGAGACAGTTGTATGAAGAAGATTCATTGGTGAGTCATTTTGGGAGACACCCTTGTATAAAGTGAGGAAGGCACTGAACCGGAGAAGCTGACCCACAATGCAGCTGGGACGGAGGCCTGAGTTGAACTTGCTTCCAGGGACCACGGGACCGGGATGACTTTTCAGGGTTGTGCCAAATTGAAGCAAAGCGGCCTGTCTTCATATCCCCACACCAGCTAATCACTGGCTCGCGGCGGTCCTCTGGGAGGGGTGTGACCTTGAGTGAGGCAATGTCCTGCTGCCAAGGGCAGTTTCTAGCAGCAGTGTGAGCCAGCAGCAATCTGAGTCCCCAGTGGGAGGATGGCTGTGTGGGCCCTGAAGAGGGCATTTGGGAGGAGCACCGCATTATCCCCACAGGTGTATTCTGCAACTTCTAGACAGAATTGCAGACAATTTCTAGACAGAATTTGGGGACTGTGAAGTGAACTCCAGAGAAACTACTAAATAAGGCATCGAAGAGTCCTTTATGATATCTAGAAATAATGATTACTAGAAACCAACATGGGTTCAGAGAAATAACAGACATATAACTGGACTTCAGTAAATCATTTGGCCAGGATTCTCCTGAAAGCTTTATAGATATAAAGACCATTGGATAACTGATCATACAACTGTGCACTAAAGGTGTTGATTAATTGATTTTATGAATGCCTTAGGGCTTAATTCTCAATATTGTCATATGTTAATCAATGCCTTGGATGAAGATACACAGGCAAATGCTCTCAATAGACTAAATCATGGGTCAAAGCTAACAAGGTGAAATATGATAGGATATCATACTTGCTCCAAAAATCTGGTTGCACAAGTATGAGAAAGGAAAGACTTGGCTCAGCAAATGGGAAAAACACATAAGGATTTTGGTCAACAGCTCAATATGAGTCAACAATGTAATGTAATTCATTCCTGAGATTGTGTGCTTTGCGAATATAAAATAATTGTCAGTGTTATGGGTTAGCAGAATATCAGTTCTTCAAGGTTGTGGATCAACAATCTATACTAATAAAAGGGTAATATGCTAATTAGACCATGAGACCTTCCAGACAAAGCCATGGTGGTAGGGCCAAGGCAGAGGCGGTTAGGGGCGATCAGGCCAGGAGGGGAGGGCAGTTGGGGGCAAGAAGGCCAGCGGGGGAGGGGCAGTTGAGGGCAAACAGGCTGGCAGGCAGAGTGGTTAGGGGCGGTCAGGCAGGCAGGCAGGTGAGCGGTTAGGAGCCAGCAGTCCTGGATTGTGAGAGGGATGTCCAACTGCAGTGTAGGCCCAATCCCACTGAGACAGGGATAGGGCCTAAACTGGCAGTCGGACATCCCTCGAGGGGTCCCAGATTGGAGAGGGTGCAGGCGGGCTGAGGAACACTAGTCTATATATATAAAAGCCTAAGCGGCCAGCTGACTGGCCCTATGACATGCACTGACTACCAGGGGGCAGATGCTCAACACAGGAGTTGCTGAGAGACAGCAACTTTGCAGAGTGCCCTCTCGCACTCCAGGACCCCTCGAGGGATGTCGGACTGCTTGTTTTGGCCCAATTCCTGCAGACAAGGCCTAAGAAACCCCACTGGTCACTTCTAATTAATTTTCTTTCAATGTGCACGAATCCGTGCACTGGGCCTCTCGTGTTAAGATATTTAACTACTGTACCCTAGGATGTACAGGGTCATGATTCTCAAATTTTTTGTTTTCAGGAGCCCTTTACAATCTTAAAAATTACCGGGAACCCCATAAAGCTTTTGTTTATGTTTACGTATTTACTGTATTAGAAATTAAAACAGAAATATTTTAATGCTTATTAATGAATTAAAATTACAATGATAAGCACATTACATGCGAACATAAATAATGTATCTTTATGAAAAATAGTTATATTTCCCCAAAATAACAGTAAGAAGAGTAGCATGGTTTCTATTTTTTGTAGATCTCTTGAATGTCTATCTTAATAGAAGACAATGGGAATCTCATATTTGCTTCTGCACTCACTCTGTTGTGATACTGTTTTAGTGTGAGTACAGTCAGCATATGAAGAAAATCTAGCCTCACAGATATGTATTAGGAAAAGGGAAGAATTTGCATAGCTCTTGCAGGTAATTGTGCATATTCTTCATTGATACTGTACTCAAACTTGACAAGGGGTAAAGGTTAGTTGCCATGTAGAATCCAAAACCATATCAGTGAACTTTTCATACTCTGTTACTTTGACATTCCTGGGCCTGTCTTGTACTTGGGTAACCAAGTGTGTTTTTGTAACATCACTGGAAAATACCGGCTCACTGCATTGGGCAGAACACCCAAATATTGACACAATTGTGATAGTTAAAAACCACATTCGCCAACTCATCAGAAAGTCTTCCAATACTGGGAGCTGTCAGGTTCCCTGTGGTGGGTGTAAGTTTCTAAAATTCCAGTTTTTACTTGAAAGCTCAAATTTGATCATTGTCAATAAACAACTGTCCGTTGTTTTCTTGGAAATAAGAAGCTCGTTTAGTTCACTTTTGAGAAACATCGGCCAAATTCCCAAGTCCGAGTGAGCACCGTTTGTCAGTGGTTCTTCTAGTAAGAACTGTGTTCCGTGGGAAAAGGCGCGGCTTCAGCTCGCCACTCCTCCTGCACATCTGGAGATGCAGCCGAAACACTCTTATCTGTTCTTCCCGCTTTATCACATGGAGCATTCAAAAGACATGGACTCCACGTTGCTATTAAATGAAAAGAACAAGATTTGCTACTTTATCGTGGCCATTCTCAGGTGAACCTGGCTTGTTCGTTTCTTTTCAGTGCTGGTGCAAGGCGGTGAAGGACACAGTGATAGTTTGGTGCCACCGCGCTGATTTATGCCGAGGTGTCATCAGTTCACCCGTCATTGCATCGCAGCATCAGTACAAATGTTAACACAGTGAAAACGGCAAATACCTTTATTTTATTATGGAAATCGTTTTGGCCGCCTAGACCGTCCAGCCCCCAAAAGTAACCAGTGCTAGTGCCAGGGATGTGGGATCATTAATGGGTGATGGTTCCTGTTGTGGGTCTGTCTGTGCTTTTGCTCTCTTGGGTTCCTGAAAATGAGGTTCGGGCGCACTGCCTGGGAAGGGGACGAGTGCGTCTGCGTAATCCACCGGAGGAGGCCAGAGCCAAGGCCTGAGACGCGGAGCTCTGCATCGATAGCTCTGCTTTCCCCCTCAGGTTGGAGTGCACAGTTGTAGGTTCCTGTACAACAGCCACGTTACAATGAAATACCATCATTAGATGCTATTCTTTCACAGGTTAAATTTTAAAACAAAACAAGCTCTAAGTTGGGATGAAGTATTTTACTTCCTGAAAAGGGATTCAAAGCAGTTTATAATAGAATACATACACATTTGGGATATTCTTATGTAAGTCAAGAATAAAGAAAACCCAGACAGTGAATGAAGGTTCTGGAAAGTGTTCATCATGGTCATGGATAGATAGGCCTTGGATGATTGTTAAACATTTTTATTTTTGCTCATCTCCGTTTCCTGACCTTCAGCAACGAACAGATATGCTTCTTCATAACAAGAATAGTATAAAAAGGTTAATTTAAGTTTTAGAAAAAGAACTATATGTAGCAAACTATAATCGTACCAGAAATCCTGCGCCAGGTAGCAGTTACTTTGAGGAGTAATTTAATTTAAACTTTCTTGGGTTCAAAGAATTTTAATATTGCAGAATTCATTATAAGTTTTCATTAATAAAAACCTGAGAATCTGAGCTTTAAAAAATAGCTAGAGGCATTTTGTGCTGTAGCAGATAGTGGACTTCATACACTGGGACAAGAAGGCGCCGCGCACCGTTCCCTGCCCCTTGTCCCGGACCTTCAGGAGGAGGCTCACTTCCTGACTCACACTTACTTCTGACAGAGTCTGGCCTATTAAAACCTTACCTTTAACCCGTGTGCTTTCTTTGCCTGTCGTAGTTGCCGGTAGGTGATCAAGTCCATATAAGACAGCTCCTGAGGAGACAGGTCCTTCTGGAGCAGCCACGGGCTTGTTCAGAAATGTGTGTCGTGGGTGTTGCATGGAAGACAGTGCAGGGAGAGGAGAGCCGGTGCAAGCTGTACGGCCTTGGTCTAGTCACTAAACTCCCCCAGTTCCTTTCCCCATTAAGGAAGGAAAGAAGGGGATTATACCTAAGGCTTTTCCCAAGTTCTTCCCCTGAGCCTGGCAAATGAGGTCCTTGCTTGAATTTGAGGTTTTTCCTGATGTTAGTAAGTTTAATACCTGTAAAAAAATAATTATTTTTGTACTTTCAGTCATGTACAAAGTATTAATTTCAATACAGTACAGAAATTTACTATAATCTAATGGCATTCTTTCTTGCTTTTGAAATGCATTGTTAAACCCTACAAGAATAAATGTCAAAGTTGAAAATTAGACTGTATGATTGCACAACTATTGCTTATTTTGTTGCCTTTTATATCACATTAACCTTCTTGGTTGCTAAATTAATACATGGTTGCACAACACCTAGCTCCTAAGATTATTAACGTGATATTGCATGCTAATTGTGAGCTTTTTTCCTCCTGAGAAATCTGATTCTCTCATTGTTCTCCCCGATCCTTTTGCAAAGTGCCATGGGATAGACCTTTTCTCTGCTTTACAAAGATGACACTGAGCAATAGAGACAGTGTCAACGTCAGGTGAGTAGCTAGAACTCGAACAACAGGCCTGCTTGCCTAGTTTCCAGAAACGTAAACATAGAGTTTGAATAATACTAACAGGCACATGTTTTTGTCTTTATAAAAGTATATTTATTATTGCTGTAAATTATGTCCATCTATTAGATGAAAACTCTTTAGAAATGTCATATTTGAAATCACCAGTAGTGCCTCGTTTATAGGCCCTTAAGGAACTCACCTTTCCTCATTGTCATAATTTGAATTCCCTTGTCCATACCCCCTTACCTCCACTCTCCACTTTGCCAACCCTTTCAGCAGCTTCACAGCTTGTCCAGGTCTTGAGAGAGAAGAGGGGAGAAACCATTTGCGTCAATTCTTCCTGCATTGCTCCCTCTTTCACATGGTGTCCCCAGGACTAGCCAGAGGTGTCTTTGCTTCCCCATCTGTCCATTCCATCTTCTCCCGCTCAGGGACAGTGCGCTTGCAAGGCCCCATCCGTACCTGAGCCCTGGATGAAATGTGCAGAGTAGCCTGTGGCTCTGCAACGTAGGTGAACTTCTTTCAGATCTTTGCTCGTAGAAAGCCTCAACTTTGCCGTCTACCTTTAACCACGTTTTCCTTCTTGAAATTAAGTGGGAAAGAAAAGCTGGCTGGCCGAGAAGTAAATCCATTTCCAATTACAAGTTTACATGAGAGACATTTCCCAAACCTCAAACGCTGTGTGCTGGCTTTAGGGGCCTTGGAGCCTGTGGAGCGTTAGAGGTGTAGAGGGAGAGCCAGGAGGAAAGAAAGGAGGAGGTGCAGTTTCGGGGCGTCCCAACTTGAAATTCTGTTTCTAACTCATCTCTGAAAGGATCGCTTAACCCAAGACATACTTCCGGTACCCTGCTTATGTGAAAATGTTTTTCAGGTTCATAGACAGCCAGTGTTTGAATGAAACTTTAGAAACCAACCCATCTATAAACTGAAGATGTGCATGGAAATAAGGAAGTGGCACTATGATTAAGAGCTGGGCTTTCGAGGCACGGGTCCCAGTTCCAGTCCCAGCTGTTGTTCTGCCTAGATGTGGAGCACCTGGAGAAGTTAGACAAGCTCTGTAAATTGCACTTTTGCGTCCTTAAAACGATGGTAAAGGCGCCTGTTATTACCCTATGAGTCATAAATATTCACTTCTTGAGACAAATATATGGTCACATAATCCAGTGAAGCTGGGCAGGTTGAGATCTAAACCCACACTTTATTTCAGAGCATCACTTTTGAGTCTGTGTTTGATGTCTTTTAAAATACATTGTAATTCTGTAGCGCTCTTTTCCAAAGGTATTTAG
Organism: Corynorhinus townsendii; assembly: GCA_026230045.1. NCBI lineage: Eukaryota > Metazoa > Chordata > Mammalia > Chiroptera > Vespertilionidae > Corynorhinus > Corynorhinus townsendii. The sequence continues at coordinate 175,440,535 of JAPDVU010000004.1, read as the reverse complement.
TGTGAAAGGTGATCATTATGTGAGTCGAAGGTTTTCTTATGTTGCCGTCCTCTTCTCCCTGAAGATATGATGAAATAGAGACAGACTCATAGATACAGAGAACAGACTGACAGCTGTCAGCGGGCAGGGGCGTTGGGAGACTGGGTGGGAAAGGTGAAGGGATTAATAAAAACAAAACAACAACAACAAAACACCTCATAGACACAGTGATTACCGGACAGAAAGGGGGTTGGGGGAGGGACGTGAGGGTGTAGGGGGCATAAATGGTGATGGAAAGAGACTTGACTTGGGGTGGTGAACACTCTGCAATATACAGGCGATGTGTTATAGACGTGTACACCGGCCAATGTCAGCCCAATAAATTCAATACAAGTTTTTTAAAAAAATCCATCCCCAGCCCTGATGTGACCATCACACACCCTAGCTTTCCCTAACGAATTGTCCTTTGCCTTTTTATATCAGTGACATGAGTCATTCGCTCTGTGTTGTTATTGTTGTTTATCCTTACAAAAAGAATATTAGTAAACCAGAAAGAGCCATTTTGTAAAACCTGCATGGCTAGACAGATTTGTGATCCTTATTAGGGTAATAATCCATCTGTATGGAACAGGATCGATTTGTAAATTAAATTGATTAATCTGGCAGGAGAAAAAATGGTCTTGACTTTTCCCACAGTAGTAAGCATTTCCTCAAATGGTCATCATCCTAAAAAGATTTGGGAAAACTCATTTCTCTGCTATTCTTCCTCTCTTTACTCCACTCAGAAAGAAGGCTCAGTGTGTATTAAAAAGAGGAGTGAGAGTGGAGTTCAAACTTTGGATTCTGTTGGGTCTGCTTGCTCCTGGAGGTTCCATATTTTTGACAGGGTTTAATGTTAAAAACCTTGCAGTGACTACAGAATATTTCTGGTCCTCATTGATGAGTTTAGTAAACGCAGAACTATATTTGAATTATATTCTGCAATTTCACTTTGTTATTTTCATCTTCTCTGATAAAATCTCCTGCTGATCCCTCTAACAATGTGTGATTGGAATAATAACTTCACATGTTGAAGAGTTTGTGCTGCAGCTGAGAGGCATGTAAATACAAGCTGCTTATTTGCAAGAAGCTTCCAGATTTGCAATATGATTGCTATGGAAACCACATAATGAAAACCTTATAACCATCTGTGTGGTTTGATGAATTTTACTGCATAGCTGAGCTGTTTTTGTTTACTGTTATTAAAGTGTTGAATGGAATATATTAACTCACAAACGTTGACTATTTGAGGTATTAATTAGTATTGTATAATGACATCTTGCTTCAACACCAAAATAAAATACGTTTAATAATAAATCTAAATAAAGCATGTGTTCCTATTTCTAATATATTGTGAAGGTGACTGTTATCTAGAATTTTAGTCACTTGTCCTTATATGTATTTTTGAGGGGTGTGGAGAGGTTTGTTTGTTAATAAGTGCATATAGTAGAAATTATTTTCATGATTTTTGAATCCATCTGTTCACTCAGTATTTATTGAACATCTCCCTTGTACCATATTCTATTCAAGATTCAATATGAGTTTTTTTATCCCTAAGATTAACCCCCGTCCGCCCCCCCTCCCCACACACACACACCAGATTTGATTTTGTCGCCGTTTATATGGAAGGTGTTTTATTGTTAGATCAAGATGAAACGAGTTGTTTAAACATTGTTAAGAAAAAAATTACTGTATGAAACGCAGAAGGCTTTGATCTAAAACTATCAGTCCTAGGTTGGAAATGAAGTGTTTTTAATGAGCTTCTGATCCTCTAAAATACTGCTTATTAAGCATCTCACATGGATTTCAAGTTACATACTTATAGTAAATATTGATATTTAAGTAAATATTTTTAATATCATTCTGGTAATTTAAAAATACACTGTGCATATGATAGGCACTGAAATTTTACTAAGATAAGAATACATTCATAGTAATAAATTCTAACTTGTTAACTTTGCCAAGAGCCAAGTTTTTATTTATTTATTATAATTACTTTCTATGCTATCTCAACACTGACTTTGGGTGGTGAGTCTAAATCCCATAGCCTCTCCTTAGGGCCAGGAATGCTGCCTCCTATATTGAGGGGGTTATGGCTTTTGATTGAGGATGAGTGCCCTGAACTGTTTTTGAATTTACTTCTTACTTACTGCGTTTGTGACCAGATTGGAAGAGCGGGAATGCTGGGGGAAGAGCAAGTGTGAAAAGTAAGGAAAGTTTTCTCTCACCTTCAGAAATATTCACTACCTGTAAAATGAGTAGGTTAGACTAAATGACTGTAAATGTCCCTAATATCCTTAAAATTTGATGAAAACCTTCCTAACACCCTAAGGGCTAGTGTGGTAACTAGTCCTTGAGGTTTGGCACAAAGTGAGAACTGTTATTGGAGAGAAAAGAGGCAGGGATTTAGTATCAGATGTTTTATTAGGTCTTTTATGTGTTAATTACTACTTGACTGAACAACATTACATTGCCAATGTTAGGTTCAACTTACTATGTATAAGGTACCAAATATGTCCAGCTGGTCCTGATGTTGGAGCTTTTATTATTTTGTTTGAACTGAGTTACAAAAATTCGAAACAGTTGTAGTTGTCTTATAAGCACAGTAATTCCCAAGCTTGACTTAAATGTTGACTTTTATTCGTCGCCACTTTAAAATTTGCATGAGTCTTCTAAATTCACATGCGCCGTCCTGACCCCTCTACCCACCTCTCCAGTTGCCCCTGGACATTTCCTCCGGGTCGCCCACCGGCATATTCAATCTCTCATGTCAGAAACACAACTCCTTGTGTTTCCTCAGCAAAATAGCTGAGCTTGGCTGTTCTCTTTTTAGTAATGATGTTCCATTTCTCAGTTCACTCAGCTCAAAACCTCAGCCATCCTCCGTTGCTCTTTCCCCCCTTAGCCCTCCACCTTCAGTCAGGCTCAAAGTTTATCAATCCTAGTTCCTTTACCCCTCAGGACCATCTCCTCTCCATTTCCTCTGCCCTTCAGTTCAGCACTTCCTTCCCCTTAGCCAGACTCCGAGCGTCTCTCCCTCCAGAGTCTAACACAGTGGGATCAGATGACCATTCCTCAAGCATAACTTCAGTCCTGTCCTTTCTTTGCTCATAAATCTTCTGGGGCTCATATTGCCCACCAAGTACAAGTCTGAAGTCCACGGCAGAATGTTCACGGCCCTTCAACGATTGGCCCGAACTCCCCCCTTGTCTCCCAGCCGACCCTCTCCCTCTGAGTGCCGCGTTCTGGGGCCAACATGAATCTGATGGCGTCTCGTTCTTTTGTTTAGGCTTCTCTGTCTGGAAATTTTCTCCTTCCCGTCTCTCATTCAGATCCTCTCCTTCTCTTAGAGCCTTCATGGTATTCCATTGTTGGGTGCTTTATTCTTTGGCCTCCTTCATGCCTGGGCCTCACATGTCAGGTTTTACGCCACACCCCATTTCCCTTTAGATTCTGTCTTCTGACCCTCTAGATTGCCAGCTTCCTCAAGGCAGAGGCTCCCTACATCCTTGCCTTCCTGGCAGAATCTCTCTCTTGCATGTAGTTAATACTCAATGAAGAGTTATTGGTTGAGTTATTTAATAGTCATAATAGTTATGTTTCTATATTTTTCATATTTTTCTTTAAAGTTTTGGGTTTTTTCCTGTGAAATTATGATTCTTTTTGAACCCACTTTTTTTTGCATTCATATTTCATTTATATGCCCTGCCTTAAATACTTCTAAATTGTATATAAATCCTTAGGTGAGGAAAGTGGTAATGTAATAAATGTTTCTTTGCTGTAAAGCATTAAATAGTCTATTGACTCTGTTAAAAACTGTTCTCGTTTCATCTTACCATGTTTCTTCCTGTAACTGGAGAGGGAACGTGGTGGGAGAGTGTGGAAATAGGTAAGGTGCTTCGTATGTGCCGGATAAGGAACATGAACTTTAGAATCACAATCCTAAATTTGAATAACAAAAGGTAGAAATTGCTTTATCTTTTCCAGAAAAATGAGGATTGAAGAAGTATTTATCTATGAAATCTTTACAGGTGCTGTAGTGTATGACACACAGTAGGTTCTCAGTATAATGGTGGGGGGGGGGTTGTAGGGTAAGGATCCTTCTAGTGCTCTTCTCTGAAGATCAAGTGAGAAACCCTATGAAGTCTCTGATACTCAATAAATGACTTTCATATCACACATTTCTCTCTTCTACGTTGATGTTCTAGAGACCATGATTTTATCTGTGGTTCTCCTGCCACAGTTTAATGTGGTTTTTGTAGTGCTGGGTATCATTTTACTGGATGTCAGGGCTTTTCTGGATCTGAGGTCGTCTCAGATGAGTTTCTATAACTATTTAAAACAACGAAGCACTGGTACATATCTCATATTCTATTAAGCCAACTGGTAAGGATGCTAGTATTTGGAAGTAGCTGGAGGTTTCTTTATTCAGCTTTCGATTGTTGAAAAGGGAATGTGAATGTGGAGTGGTTTCCTTCTTCGAAAAGGAATCTTTTTGTGTCATAAACTTATAATTTTGCTCTTCAGGTGCGGTGAGTCCTGTACTGTTATCCCGAGGAAACCCTTCAGTGAGCCATTTATGTTGTTTGTTTACAGATGAGGAAGAGGATGCTGCTCCCGGGAAAGCGGAGGAGCAGAGGAAGACGAGTCAGGACAGTGGCCATCACAGCACAGGTACTGGCCGCGGAGCTTCCCAGGGACGCTTGTCTTGGTTGTGTTCACTTTCTCGCCGCTCTGAAGGCGTTTACGCAGCTCCCCAAAGCGGGCTCCCTCTGTCTGGATTTCTTATGGCTCAGAAGCTGCTTAGCCCCATTTAGGATGCGTGAAAACCACTTGAGAAGGATTTATAAAGTAAGCCAATTTATACAAGGTATTCCTTCCTGAATTACTTTGTAATGACTCAATTAGCTTTCATTTCTGCACAAAGGAGATTTAGTTGCATAAATTAGCTTATCATCATTGAGGAAGTGTCACTGCTAAAGGACAGCTTATAGATACAACACGCAGTTGCTGTCAAACCTATAAGAATGTAATATAGACATCTGTGTATACTTTGTGCCTGAGCAGAACAGACTTCTGCCATTCAGAGACTAACAGGGGACAACAAGTTGCCCAGGGGACTGGCAATGTAGACATCTCTGAAAAGGTCAACTTGACACAGGCTCTGACAATCGACCCGCAGCTCTGTCTTCTTTGATAAAAATCAGATAAACTTAAGACCGCTAATTGATCTGCAGCCTGTTTAAATGTTGGCCATGCATATCTTCATTGCATATGATTAACACGGAAAGCGAACCAACTGGGCAAGAAATGCCAGGGTCCAGTGACAGCAGCTTACACACCGAAAAGGGACACTGGTGGCCAACGAGTCTGGAAAGGAGGGTCCCCTTCTCCATGTCCACTTGCCACGCCGCCCCAAGCACTGATTATGACCGAGGCTGGAAAAAGAACCCCACACACGTGCTGCGCAGAGAGTCACATGACATGGGCAGCTGCTCTGGCTGTTTGTTATTTCCAAACAGCGGGAGATAAACCCTATCTGTGGCGCAAGCACGAGGTGCATTTTGATAAGCCAGCAATTATTTTACCCGACAGAAGAGAAGGACAGCGTCTTATCAGGACTTCAGCCTCTTCATGGCCACATGTCAGCGGGCCAAGGCCTGCCCTATCGTCCCCTGTCCGGTGAGAGCTGTAGTTGGGGTCACCTTCCCCTCTCTGATCCGTCCATACATCACTCTTTCAAGCTGTCAGAGGCAGGGTGGACAAGGAGTGTGTGTTCAGGAAGTCGCTTTCCAGAGTCCTTCCGACGGCGACATGTGGAAAGGAAACGCGGCCCGGTTTCCGGCCCGGCAGGAAGGCAGGAGCAGGTTGCTGCGGGAGCTTGGGGTTTGCTTTTGTCGGAAAGGAAGTGGGGCCGGAGTCAGGAGCTGTTAGCACTCGGGCCCCGCGAGGCGCAGCCCGGAGACACGGGCGGGGGAAGCCTCGAGGACGGCGCTCAATAGCCACTTACAGATACAAGTTTTATTACGTGTCACAAAGCCTCTGCCCAAAGCAAGTCGCTTCCTTTTGAAAGATTTCCATGCCGGTGTGGGAGGAAGACACGTACAGCTATTCTTCCCACAAATACACGTATTTTGGCTTAAAGCACCTGTGTTTTGCAAAACCCTTTGATGGAAACTATCTCCCAAATTTTGGCCTCTGAGGGAAGGGGGAAAAATCAGGCTCTCCTCCAAGGAATGCATTCAGTAGGTCCAGTTCCTCATGCAATAGCCATAAATTAGCACCGCCATAATTCTTATCTCCGGTGACATGAAATTCTTTTCAAGCAACAGTTTCCATGCGCTCGCATCGCGGCGACCTTTGCTCTCCGAGGCTGTCGAGGAGGTAACCCTAGACGTTTGTTTGCCGGGCAGGGCAGCGAGCTGACAAGGGTATTGCTATCTCGCTGCGCATCGCATGATGTGAACTCCTAACCTTACTCAAGGATGTTCTGTAGTCTTCACATGGACTGATTTTACTAAAAAAAAAAAAAAAAAAAAAAAAATCAGACTAATGTAAAATACGTCAGCGAAACAATTAATCACGGGTTCCTTACGAGTTCTTTCATGTTCATGCTTCTAGATCTTGCTGATGTTATTACACATACCCTAAAGATTCCACTTTTGGAACACTATGCTTACCTTTCTAAAGTTGTTTTTAACTTAGGACACTACTCAAGGAGAGATTCTCCATTATTATTGTATATTTCCTCCATTGTCATCCTTTTTAAAACCTTTTCGTTTTTTGCAAAAGTATCTCCAATGTTTAGTTTATAGTTTCATAATAATTTTGCTCTTAACGCGCAATGACCTGTTTTTGTATTTTTTGAAAAAGCAGGAGCAAGTATATTGTTTAAATCTGTTACAGGCTGGCTAGTTTAGATTTTTTTCCTTCTTTTTTTAACCATTCATGCCTCTCAGGACAAGAAGCATAAGTAATGAGATGATTTTTTTTTGTTTTTTTGTTTTTGTAATTTTGAAAACATAGATCATGATGTGGATAGAATAGAAAAACCAATCCGGCAGTAAAGATAGCTAAACAGATTGTCTTCAGAATGTATGCCTAGCTGTGGTTTATGACATGATGCTTCACCCCATGTTCTGTTGTGTTTTAAAAAACATACTTCCCTTGGATGCATGTTCGGTGTGTAGGTGAGCAGGGTTACTTCTGTGAGCCCACGGTGCTTCTGAGGCCATGTCTAGGCACAATTTCTTGGTGTCTGTTTAGCCACAATTAAAATTTTAAAAAGTAACCCAGAGTAGCAAGGAACTAGACGATCCCTAATTTTATGTCAAGATCCCAAGGACCTGAGCGTGCCTTTCCCAAGGAGACTAAGGCGACACAGGGTCCGCTGCCTGGTTTCTCCCAGACGCAGCCATGCAGCTCGTCCAGCTGAAATAGAGAGAATGGTAAAGTGTCGGCCCGTGCGGCACGTGACACAAACAGCTTATTATTCCTCAACAGAGCTCACATAGGGGACCCAGCAATGAGGTCGGTCTTTGGGTAACATCATCATCAAGGTTACAGAAAGCGCGGAGGAAAACGCATCTCTCCCCGGCGCCTCCACGGCCGTGAGAGTTAATGAAATGCTCTTGGTGCACATCTAGGGAGAGATGCATCTTGCACGCGGTGGGGGTCCCCGTGCCCCGCCTGTGCTCCTGGACTCCCATTAGTGATAATGGGAGTTCCACCAAGCGCATCGAGGGGAAGAGAGACCCCAAAGTGATGAGGATTATTATGCATTAGACATGATCATATACTTTTCTTTTTCTCCCTTCCTTCCCCCCACCTCTTGAAAATCTATTGAATGAGAAACTGTTGTGAGAGAACCTGAAAAAGGGAAGAGCAGGCCTCGGGCTAGACAGCTGGGCAGCTGCTGGGATGCCCTCGCCAAGCCACCACTTCTACTCTAGTTTTTAGCTCAAGTTTCGTTTCTTCAACCCTCTTTGGCTCAAGCCTGAGGCGGAGCAGCATGGGGAACACACAGGAGCCTCAACTATTTAGATCCTTTTACCTCCAGGCCAGTGACGGTGGGGGAGGGCCATGCATGTGAAATGATGTCATCCTCTCCCTGCTCTAATTCCTGGACTTTGAAACTGACACTGACGGACTGCATGGGGCGCAACATTTGACCCATTTAGCAGTTGATTTAATCTGACTAGGATGTTTCAGCTTCTAAACCTCTATTTGTCTAAATAAGTGGTTTTTAAAGGAAATCAGTCACTTTATTATTAAGTAATTTTTTTCTAAAAAAAAATTGACAATGTTTGGAGTGATCTGTCCAGCTAGAGTGCCCTCTAGTGTCCATTTATGGAGTTTACTTCAGATCGCTTTAGGGGGGAAATGTAATGAAGGCGGCCACAGCATTATTAGTTCTTGGTTGGATTCCCGGGCTTGTGCACATCCCTGCTGGTATCCGTGATGGGTGCTCAAATGCTAGAGCAGAAAGGTCAACAAGGTTGGTCTCTCTCTGCCGCCCTCCCTCCCTCCCTTCCTCCCTCGCCGCCTCCCCCTCCCATTTCCCTCCTCCCCTCCCTCTCTTTGTTTTAATTCTTAGAAAACGGGAGAAAAAAAAACTAATAGGGTTTTACTAGGTTGTGTATTCTAGTCCTTGTTTATTTAAAAGTATAATTGAAAAGTAGCATCTTACTTCCTAATATTCAGACTCCCTATTGTTCAGATTTTCTCCTTGGCTTTAAAAAATATTTCCACTATTAAAGAGAATTTTAAAAATTTCAAATGAACATGGCACTTTGTACATATCACAAACCATGTGTCATAAGACGAACGCCCTAATGACATGCTAACGTGACTGGTTGTGTTGGAATTGCCAAGGAGCCTGCTATTTGAGAGCCATCTAACAAAACTAGGATGACAACCCGGATCCAGCATGTGTCTCCACAGTTATTCCCTCAGAATTCAAAGATGACACTCAATGATGGAAGTTGTCAGCCCATATATGCTCTGCCTGGTTAGTGAATGAATACACGGACATCGTAGTGATATTACTTGCATTCTCTCTGCTTGCATTCTTTTTGCGTGAACTCATCAAAACTCAATTATCATGAAATCAAAAACAGGAAACAGTTCTCTGTGTAACAGAAGCATCCAGTGTACTTAACTCTGTGCTGTGTTTCAGGAGAGCCACAGTGTGTAAGTGACAAAGCATTTATTACCCGGTTTATTGTGGTATTCCAGAGCAGAGAGCGCTAAATAATCAATCAGTTAATGGTCTGTATGGCAGCTTGAGCACATCACATCCATTGTGCTTATGCTGTTAGAAGGATGAGCTGATAACTCCAGTGTATGTTGCATGTTTATTCAGAGCCTAATGTCCTAAACTAGGGCTGACAGGGGTCTTGAGAAATGCAGCTGCGGCACTGACAATGTCTTAAGTTGCTAAAATATTTGTAAAATAACTTTGAGAGGCTTTGGGTCCAGAAGTCCCCAAAGGTAAGAGCTGGTATTACCCTTTGTATTATTTCCACGTTATCCTTTTTTTCTGAAACTAGCTTTCGGTTTCAGAATTTTTAGAGAAGTGTTCCCGAGTTTGGGTTAGATTTGTACCGTAGCTCCTTTGTCACCATCATTGGTTTGAAGTGTCCCGATTCTGCCAAGGCGGTTACTTCGCACACAGTGGGTTTCTCACGCCTCTCGGCTGTTGCTCACTATGCAGTGTGGGTCTCATCTTCAAAGCATCTTGCCAGGGGGCTGAGGTGCGTTTGTGAAATGAGTGGGAAGTAACTTGGCGGTGCTGGTTTGATGAGAAAACGGTGCAATTACAGGTTTTAGATTAAAAAAAAAAAAAAAAAAAGGAGAGAAAGAGGAAAAAAACAGACATTCAAAATCAGGTCTTTTGGAAAAGGGTCCTTAATTAGATGGTAGTAGAAGTAGGATTCTTACACGGAGGTAATAAACATTTTATTCGAGTCAGGAGTGAATTTTTTAGAATATTTTGGTGGTTTGGGTGGCTCCTTCCTTTCTCTTGGTTCATTTTCAAATAAGGGCCCACTGCATGAGAGAGCTCTAACTCCTGTTTTCTCTCTCTTCTTCCTAGGAGATAAAAGCACCGATTACGCTAATTTTTACCAGGGTTTGTGGGACTGCACAGGTGCTCTTTCTGATGAGTTGTCATTTAAACGTGGGGATGTGATTTACATTCTGAGCAAGGTAAGAAGACACCCGAAAATGACAGCTGCAAAGGGTGAATACACAACTAGATTGTTATGCATTTGGATCGCAACCCTGGGGAAAATGCCAATCGGAATTCTTCTAGGTCCTTGTTAACAATCGGGAGTTCACAATAATTAATTATTTTGTCAAGTGAAATATAATCAAAATTTAAACACAATCAGATAACAGGATTCAACTTAGCAGTGTGTTTACCTATCACTTGAGCCTTTGGCTCCCATCCACACTGCCTTCTCCAGAAACAATATACTTATGTGCAAGTTAACATTGTAAGGTATTAGGTTATTTATTATGTTTTTCTTTCCTCTTCCTTTTTATTCTTCTGTGTGCTTATTCTGATTTTGCCTGCCATTCACTACTGGAAACACCGTGTTTATAGAATAAGCTTTTCATCTTTATGTGAATACGTGGGGTGTTCCGACAATTTAAGAGCAATGCTTTTCTATTCAGACAGGTTTAGGTAATTTTTTTTAAGTGCCTAGTTTTGTTTTGTTTTTAATAGTTCTTTATTGATTTCAGAGAGGAAGGGAGAGGGAGACAGAGACAGAAACATCAGTGATGAGAGAGAATCATTGATCCGCTGCCTCCTGCACATCCCCTACTGGGGACTGAGCCCGCAGCCCAGGCATGTGCCCTGGACCGCAATCGAACCCGGAACCTTTCAGTCCGCAGGCCAATACTCTAACCACTGAGCCAAACCAGCTAGGGCTAGGTAATTATTTTTAAGTTTAACATAATTGTATTTGTAAACATAATAGCAAAGTATGTTGCATGAACTCATCTTTATATATGAAAAGTCATGTCTGTGCCTCTTTAAGATATTGGATTATTCAAAGTCTTTCTGTCCTTCGATCTTAAAAGTTTCTTTTTGTGATTATGCTTCTGATGACGTGAGTGAGCCCCCTCAATCTTCACGTTTTAACTTTCCCTACCGTTAGGTGGGTGTTAAAAAAAAACTCCCCCTTCAGTCTCCTTTATGCGGCTGTTTTAGAAACACGTGACACGTGGAAACTGTAAGTATGAAAATGTTGCAGAAACCCTAAGTCTAGGAATGTAATGCGGTTTCCCGATTAGAGAAATGTTTTGGACTTTTCAGAAAGATGCTATGATAGTTAGATACAGAAGAGAATTTTAATATCTGTTGGCTGGTGCATAAAATCATAGAGAGTCATAGAGCGATTGAGCGAGGGATCTTAGGGATCATCTGTGTGTTCGTGGTTTTTACAGGTAAGGGACTTGGGTCAAGAGAGTGCCCGAGCCTGTACTTCACAAGGCATCTTGACCTTCCAGATCAGGGCTTTCTGCTGTTTCATCTTGTGCTTGTCTCTTCCTTCCTTCTTCCATCCCTCTCTCTTTTTTCCTCCTCCCTCCCTCTCTCTCTCCCCCCCTTCTTTTCATCCTTGTGTTTAATTTGAAACCATCATAAAGTACCTATAATGGGCCAGGTCCTGTTGTAAGCACCAGGAATGCAAAAGAGATACGATAATAACCACTTGTAGATGATTGGGGGAAATATTTGGTAAGTAAATACATACAGCCAACTGTGATAATTGCTGGTTGAGGTGCCCAAAGCTAAGAGTTATCTTTTATTTCTCAGTCCTCTGCTCGTTAGTGTGGGATTTTTTAATACATATTTTTGAAAGACACTTTCAGTTCTGGGAAGCTCTAGATGGCCACATCACAACGCTCGCCTTAAGCCTATTATTAAGCACTTGATTGCCTGAGTTAAGACAACAGTTTTTTGAGTTAATTACTTCATATAGGAACCAAGCTGATTAGTTTCAGTTCCTTTTAAAATATATATTTTTATTGATTTCAGAGAGGGAGAGAGAAATAGAAACATCAATGATGAGAGAGAATCACTGATTGGCTGCCTCCTGCATGCCCCACACTGGGGATCGAGCCCGCAACCTGGGCATGTGCCCTGACCGGGTATCGAATGAACCGTGACCCCCTGGTTCATAGGTCGCCACTCAACCACTGAGCCACACCGGCCAGGCTAGTTTCAGCTCTTGACAAAATCCTGCGGGAAACGCTCATTGTCTCACTAATAGAAAGCTGTGGACAGGGAACAGGGAAGGCTGGTCAACAACCTTAATTGCTCTGAAAGGTCAGAGCTAATCGCTCACTGTGTAGTTGAAACATTGTTAGCTGAAGCAGCCTCCACCTGTTTGCCTTATGTAAATCTCTATTATTGGAGTTTCCTGCCTAAAGGCTATGGGTATATCCCACCGTCTCAATAAAAGGGATGGCAAGGCCAGAGAGTGTGTAGTCCCTCTCTTGGGCTCCCGCCTGGCCCCCAATATTCCCAAATTAGTACTTTTCTAGTCTCTTTCATTTGTGTGCGGCCTTCTCCAGAACCCAAACCCTGAACCTTGAACCACGCGGGACGTGAAAGAGGTTCCCGAAAACTTCCTTGGCATCGTTCCTCAAACTTAGTTAGCTCACAGCTTCTTTCACCAATTTAGCTGCGGTTGTGTATAAAATTAAAAGGCTGATGAGCTTTCACTTGCAATCTCCTATTAGAGGAGCAAATGGCAGATACTCATTATATTCCTACTAGAGGCCCGGTGCACGAAATTCGTGCAAGAGTAGGCCTTGCTTTCCCCGGCTGCTGGCACCAGCTTCCCTCTGGCACCCGGGACCCGGGCTTCCCTCCACCGCCAGCAGGCACCTGGGACCTGGGCTTCCCTCGCAGCGCCGGCTTCGTCCCAAACGATGTCCCGTCTAATTAGCATATTACATTTTTATTATTATTATATGATAAAATGTGAAACTGGTGAAGTCCAGGTGGATCTGTTCTTAAAGTCTTCTCTCTGAACCAGTTGTCTTTGTTGCTGGAAGCCTCGGAGTACCAGCCTCTGAGGGGCTGTGAAGCAGGCAGCATCCCCATGGGCAGGTCTCAGTCCTCCCACTGCCTTCAAAACCATTTCCTGTTAATAGGAAATTAAAAAGATAATCATATATGTGTGCTACACTTCTAGGATTCCTGGGGGGGGGGGGGGGGGCGGTAATTCCAGTACTCCCAGAACTGTTTTGTGGCGGTGGTAATTTTATCTGTGAAGCCTGATTATCGAGCCCAGGTGAGAGGTGGTCCAGCATAGGGGCTATTACCCACATCACCCCCACTGGTGGAGTGGCTGTCCAGATTTACCCAGCTGTGGACCTAGTGGAATCAACCAGAGATGTCTCAGTGAGGGTGGGGGTGAGAGTAAAGGACACTCAGCTCTCCCTCGAAGGAATTTGGACTAATTCTGGGCCATTGATGGGTGTTCAGTCGTCGGTTGTCTGTTGCTTGAAGGGTGAGTGTATGTTTGTGAAGACTGATTCTTCCACTTGGCTCTGAGCAAGTTCAGATTGGAATCTCCGGAGACTAAATTTTTATTTGGTTTGGCCTTCCCGTTTTTATCAAAACTTGGCAAGCATAGACCATAAGTTAATATCCTAAGTTCACTTAATATATGAATGATGACAGCAACTTAAATTCTTGGCATTACTGTAAATTCAGAACTCAAGGCCCTTAGTAGAAGAGAGTGAAAAATTGCTTATAAAGGGGCTTGTTTCTAGATCAAAGTAGAGCTGATCATATATATTGATAGATTTTTTTAAAAGTAGAATTAGTATAGAAATCACTAGCATTGTTATATGCCTAGAAATTTGTTTAGTCTTTCTCGGAGTTATATGTAGATGTCGTGATGATGGAATGAAATGTTACTGTTTTAATTCATTCGCTACACCATCTAGTGGCTCAGAATGAGTGGTGCAGGTAATTGTGGCTAATGTGCACAATCAAAATGATGTCATAAATCCAACTTTAAATCCAGCCATGGGCTATTACTTTCGTATCTCATGTCAATAAAATATTAGCATTAATCATGAAATTTTTTCATCATTCTGAATTAAAGGTAAAAATTGTGTACATAAGGAAGAATACATAAGGAGTCTAACACAATATTTATGGAGACATAGAAAATGTATACTTTATAAAGAACTTAATGCCACAACTTTTCTAATAACACCCTTTAAGAGATTTTAAAGATATATAGCTTGCTTTTAATAATTAACTGATCTATAATTTGCAACATTTAATTATCTGTTTGCCTTGCCTTCTGGGAGGTTGTGAGTTCTGAAAATACTTTTGTAAAAAAGGCAACACGAGATAGTTTAAGAAAAAATGTACTCTTTCCATACAAGTAAACATTTAAACACATCATGAAATAAAATGGCACGCATTATAATAAAGAGTGTTTTAATTTTGTAAGTTAGTGACAGGAAAGGATCTCACTGGTTTGTGATTAGGCTGTCTTCATTGAAATTCACTGCAGAGATGCCATTTCATTTTTAAACGCAGCCTTCTTCTGTCTTTGCGAGGAAGCCGGGACGAGTGTCAGCTGTGTTCCGTCAGCCTGGGGCTGATTTATTTATTTGGGGCCTCTTCTGAGAGTTATACACATCTTAGCCTTTCTTTCTAAATTTCTGGCGAAAATCAGATGCTGCAGTGAAGGAAGAAGAGTGGGCAGATACCCCGTTCGACCCCCTTTGCCTTTTTAACATTTTCCAACAGCAGCTGTCACATGACCCCTGGCTGAGCAAGCTCCTCCTTCCAAGAGTTCCGCATTTTCTTAGTTTTAACCTTTGAATCTCGCTAATAATAAATCTAAATACTGCTTGCCTAAAAAAGCCAGTCGGTCGTAGCGTTTTGCCTACAGTTCTTTTCATAAGGGTTGCTGCTGTTCTTTAATGTGTTAAAATAAACACTTTGTACACTTCAATCGTTCAGTGGAGATTTAGAAACACCCCCCCCCCACCACCACCCCCCAAATGGAGCACTTTTTCTGGGGTAAATAAAACTGGGATTTGTCATTTTAATGACAACTGCCTTGTTAGTGAATGAACTCTGAAACAAGGCCTGGTTTCAGATTCGTTTGATGGGGGGAAAAATCGCTTTTGAGTAGAAAATCTTTTAATTTTTTTTTAGGAATTGGGTTTTTTAAAATCATGCTAAATTCTCTTACCAGTTTGCACTTCAGTTGAATTACCACCTTAAACATGGACATCTGCTCATCCTTAATACTATTTCCCTAGAACTGTGTTTGTGAAACTTTACGATTGTAATAGCAGGATCCAGGGTAGATGGCTATGGGCAAGTTCACGGCCCTGCATACCTCTCTGGTATGCTATTCTACTTGCTGTTCTGGATTTTACATCCTCTCTTAGTTTATCTTTCAATCTGTGCTCATCGGTAAATTGCTAACCACATTCCTATTCTTACTTTTCAAGCAATAAATTAGCTTTAGAGACCTAATGACAGGAGAGCTACGCTTCAGCAGGAGAGAGGCATGAACTCCGTCTGGCATCAGCAGGAAAGCACGAGAGTCAGGAATCCGGGAATATTTTATCTAGGCAAAGGCATGTGACTTGAGCTTTACAGCTTCTTGAAAAATGTTTTATTAAGACAGAGACAGGAAATGTAGGTTGACACTGTTCACTAATGTACAATAAAAGAGCTTTTAAAATTTTTGTTATTATTATTATTTTTTAGTGTGCCTTGGTTGGAATTCCAAGCATCGATGCTTTGCCCACTTGTTTGCCACTTTTCCCAAGGACTGGCGAATCGGGATCGTTTGCTTCTCAGTGTGAAAACGTAACGATTCAGTCACTAGAGCTTTTCTTGGCTCCAAACCTATCAGGAAAGTAGAAATACAAGGAGAGTCTTGCTGAGTTTTTTCTTTGTGATCATCTGACCCACGGACACAAATAGCATAGGCAGCCGCTGGGGAGTAACCAGGCCATCTCCATGTAGGACACATGGCTGGCTGCGGGCTGCTTCCCAGCATGTCGTCCCACCTTGCAGCCTTTCGGAAGGAGAAGGAGAACAGAACGGAGAGTAGTGGTACTTGTAGCTGCCATTGTTGGGGTGTGGTGGCATCTAGTTCCTATGCTGCCAACAGGGAGGTTGCCGTCTGGGGTCCAGTGAGGCAGGGGCCAGGCAGACCTGCTGGCTCACACTCACCTCTCCTGAGGAGAGATGTGCAGTCTGTGGAGACAGCACCACGTCAGACGGCCTGGTTCCCCTCCTGGGACCCCTCTCATCTCCTTAGCAAACAGCATGCGCGAGCACTTCCCTGTTTTCTCTTGCACACAGCGGAGGACGTGGTTCTTGCAGTGGCTGAGAGGTGGAGGAGGAACCAGAGGTGGCGTCAGAGAGGCCGGGCGAGCTGCTGTTACATGCAGGGCCTTATGTGATTGAATTCTTCAAGGAATGAGAAAGCGTTTGCCAGGAGCAAAACAACTAAAACACACACACACACTCTGCTGATCATTTTTTTAAAATTCTAAATTAAAAAATCCATGATTGCTTATGCCCTCCACCACCCCCTGCAAAAAAAAATTAGGAACCCCCTCCGTGTATACGTGGCACACTGTTACTCCTTTGTGATGTCTCCCTGCTCGTTCCTTTAAAGGTCAGATTCCCTTTGGCCGAGCAGGACAGAGAGCTGCTCATGACAATCAGACTGCCTTAGATTGCTCTCCAAAATACTCTATTTTTTGTTGCCCTGGTTTTTGCTACAACAATTAATAGGGAGGGAGAGGGAAGAAATGGATCAAAATAGGTCCAGAGACATGGATACATAGAGGGGGTTCCTAATTTGGGGGGGGGGGTAGATGGGGGGACGGGAAGAGAGTAACCAAAGAACTTATATGCATATATGCATATTCCATGGACACAGACAATAGTGTGATGAGATGAAGGCCTGGGGTGGGGCAGGGGTTGGGTGGAGGGAGGCAAAGGGGGGAAGTGGTTACTTAAAAATATTACAGCATCTGTAATACTGTCAACAATAACAATTTTAGAAGAAAAAGGATTTGTTGCATACCTACAATATGCTGCTCTGGGCACGCATGTGCTCTCACTTGTCTGATTCATAGGCTAACCTGTGAAGTATGTGGTGCGATTGTGCAGATGCGGGAACGGAGGCTTCGCGGAGTCACTGTGCGGATTGCCTGAGGACACCAGCTAGCAAGTGGTTTCTCCTGGAATCGGCGCAGATGCGGCCCTAAAGCCTTTCTCTGTCTGCGTCATCCCTCCGTGGGCCATGACTGGGACTGTCCATCTCTCTCAGCTCTGAACTTGAACTAGACAGTGTGTCCTAAGTTTTTGTATCTCCAGTACCTTACCTATGGCAGATAGATGCTTAATATGTTATGAAAATGCAGTTAAAATGGGAAATAATACTGAACTTTTAAAAAATGATTAGAATCAGAGAATTAGCAGAGCCTTAGTACTAGCCCTTCACTTTAGAGGTGAGGAAATCTGGAGGCTCAAGATAATGGGGGGAGGAGGACAAATAAAGGGATAAAGAAAAAAGGATGTCCCCCGTGGAGACCTAAAGATACAGTGGAGTTTGTGCACTTGAGCTTCCAACTCCGCCTTGAGCTTCTTGGAAACCAAACTAAAAAAGGGAGAGACAGGGAACTAATAACTTCTCTTAATCATAAAGGACAGATCTAGGTTTTTTCCCAGTACTGGCTACTTAAAAAAAAATTATCATGAATTTCTAGAATGTTCACTGATTATCTGACCTCAACCACTTTATATAATAAGTAAAACGGTGGCAGGTGATGCCCTCAATGCAAAAATTTTGTAGTAAATAGAACAACAGATTTCATTCTATGAGGTCCAAATATATAATAATTGGACTTACTGCTTTACATTAAATATGTAGCTGGATTATTGTGAGGTCTCAAGGACTGAGGTATACAAAACAAAAAATCATCCTGAAAGGACTTGGGGATTGCCCAAGGTCACATACCTAGTTAGGAGGAGCTGGGATGAGACTGGGTCGTCCGAGAAAATAACCACAGGAATGAGAAGGAGCTGAAAACCCAGTAGATTGTCCCTTTCGCCTGCCACACTGTTTCTCCCATTGCAGGGCTCTGTCTTAACCTCCTCGGTACTTACAGTAAATTCAACTGAACTCACTTCTTCAAAGAACTGGCATTATTTGCTCCCAGTTCTGCGGGAGACAAATACATTTATTTCTGCTGGTGGCATTTAAGCTCTTTAGACAAGGTATTATTTATCGCGCATGCCTGTCTTTATGCCAGTATCATGCTGTTTTGATTACTATGGCCTTGTAGTATAGTTTGATATCAGGTAGCATGAGTCCGCCAACTTTGTTCTTTCTCAAGATCGCTGTGGCTATTCAGGTTCTTTTGATATTTCAGATAAGTTTTTGGAATATTTAGTTCTGTGAAATATGCCCTTGGGATCTTGACAGGAATTGCGTTGAATCTATAGCTTGCTTTGAGTAGTATAGCTAGTGTAGTGATTTCTTCCTATCCATGAATATAGTATATGCTTCCACTTATTTGTATGGTCTTCAGTATCTTATAATTTTCTGAGTACAGGTCTTTCACATCCTTGGTTAAATTTATTTCTAGGTGAGTTGGTAGTTTGTTTTTTATGCAGTTGCAAATGGGATTGTTTTCTTAGTTTCCCTTTCTGGTAGTTCATTATTGGTGATTAAAAATGCAACTGTTTTCTGGATATTTCTTTTGTATTCTGCTGCTTTACTGAACTCATTTATCAGTTCTAGTAGTTTTTGGTGGAATCTTTAGGATTCTCTATATATAGTATCATGTCATCTGCAAATAATGATAGTTTTACTTCTTTCTAGTTTGGATGCCTTTTATTTCTTCTTCTTGTCTGATTGTTGTGGCTAGGACTTCCAGTGCTATGTTGAATAGAGTGGTAAAAGTGTGCATCCCTGTCTGGTTCCCGATCTTAAGAATAATGCTTTTAGTTTTCGCCAGTTGAGTCTGATTTTGGCCGCGGTTTGCCGCTCTGTTGACTAATGAGTTTGCCGACCACAGACCTAGACTCTCAATTCCAATAATTACAGGCTGTTGTTGTTCCTTGTGATTAAGCCCCTATCCCAGTGGTCGGCAAACTCATTAGTCAACAGAGACCACTGGTATAGTCCCTCTATTCCCACTTTGCTGAGAGTTTTTACCATAAATAGGTGCTGGATTTTATGGAATACCTTTTCAGCAGGCATCTATTGATAGGATAAATGGTGATGAAAGGAGACTTTCCTTGATGATTCATAGGTACTGTCATTTGCATACAGGCAAAGAAAGATCAAATCAGGCTCAGTAGAAGGTGGTCTTGGTACTCAGTGTATTTCACCAACCAACACACGACTCTGGTAACTGCTCCCAGGCTCACCCACTCCTTCCATGCCAGCTGTCACCGCTCTTGTGCAGGCCTCCTCACCGCGCCTGGATCAGTTCTGCCTCTCTGTTCATCTCAGGAACTGCCTTTGTCAGCTTACTCTCCTGCTCAGGCACTTCCAGAACTAGCTCCTCAATGCACTGACTGTGGACTCCTCACATGGCTGTCCCCCACCCTGCCAGCAGTAAGTGCGCGGCGAGCAGGCAGAAGCTCTTGAAAGAGGTAACCTGAAGAAAAGATTTCCGTGTTTTAAATAGTTATCTAGTGTTCATACTGTTGCCATGTGTATGAATAACTTGAGAAATTGAAAATATCACAGGGAATAGTTGGAAGACAGATACATGTTTGAAGAAACGGCCTTTCGAACACCTGTCGCTTTCAAACAGATTGGTAACTAATTTCTGAAAGGAGCAGCACATCACAACATCTTATTAGTGCTTCAGGTTTCTGTTAAGGCACCGTTCCTCTCCCGTATGGTTGGCCGAAAGTGGATTAGCAAACTTGAAAAGTGAGAATCATGGAGATGCAAAGGGTTTAAGTAGAAAGTGTTGGGCCTGTAAGTGTAAACTAACACATGGCACAGACCGAGACTTGGTCAGTGCGTGATCACGGACATAGGTTTACTGTGGTGCTGGCTCAGGTCCCCGTGTCACTCATCCAAAACTGGTGCCTTTTTCCTTCCTTATTACTCAGTCACTTTAATCTATTGCTTAATACCTATTCCTGGAGGCCTAGAATTTTCACTGCACAATAAAACTAACGAAAGCAATTGTTAGGGTATGAGAACTGGAAACAGGAGTTAGATCACAACTGTTCAGGGCAGCTTTACGATGATTCCCTCGGCTTGCTGGGGGTTTGGCTTTTTGCTTTGACTGCCACATCACATTTTGTCTCGAAGCCATCCGTGTGGCAGATACCGAATTCCATGTGAGCGCTGTTTTTAGACAATCAGCATCCCTACACCTCTGGATCGCGAAGGCATTGCTACAGGAAGAGAAAGAAGCTTTGTGTCAGTAATTACCTAACATTGTCAGAAGCTGACTGCAGGCCCCTTCCCAGCGATAACAGAATAACCGCATAATGTAGCTTTATAGCACATGATTAATAGAAAATAATTACACGTCC
The DNA here is from genome assembly GCA_026230045.1 of Corynorhinus townsendii. Lineage (NCBI taxonomy): Eukaryota > Metazoa > Chordata > Mammalia > Chiroptera > Vespertilionidae > Corynorhinus > Corynorhinus townsendii. The sequence continues at coordinate 175,419,924 of JAPDVU010000004.1, read as the reverse complement.
TACAAAGGGATGCAATATTTCTTATAAATTGACTAGAATGGTTTCCTGTAGATTAAAGGACTCTTCATTATTTTATCAGTCCTGCTGAAGTGCAGTCACTGGCCTATGCTAGCGTTTCAGTTGATGTTAAGAGCCGAGGAGGGTGAGGGAGACCAGATGGCAGATCTTCTTGTACCTGAGCTCTCGTGAGCCGTAAGATGACATGACGCTTCCTAACTTTTCAGAGATTCCGATTGGCAGCCTGCTATGGTTCTGTCTCTGTATTCTTTTGTTTATAGGCTTGAGAGTTGCTGTGTTTTTTAATGACCCACCTGTGACTTTTAAAACATTTCTGTCCGTACTCAGTATGTGGACTGCAAGACGGGATTGCATGGATTGTATTATTTTCCACTGTAAGTAATCTAGCATTCGTAATCACATTTGTTTGGGTAAGGCAAAGAAAGGCCGATTTTCCTCTTCAGAGGCAACCTTGCATGATGGTGCATCTTCAGGCCGAAGTTGAGAATACTGTACTCCAGGAAGCATCTTCCTCCCCTTTTATAGGCTGCAAATGGTTTAATTGGGATTCATGTTGCTCAGGAGGCTCATACAGGGGATGGTAATGGTAAAAGTAACAGCTTCTGTGTTTGCAGTCTTGTCGACGTGCGCTTGCGGCCGCGGTGTAAACCCATAAATTTGCCTACTAGATTTTTACCTCACTATATTTCATCTTACCTCTTCATTCCACACAGGAGTATTCCATGGAATCCTTTACGAACGCAAAGTAATAAACACTCTGGTTTTTTATTTATACCTTTTTCTGATTTAAACCTGTGATATTTTAGAGTACTTTTATGAGGTGTGTATTTCATATGGTTTTCGATCATTTTAAATTAATTAAGTGAAGCATTTAAGAGGATTTCAGTCTAGAACTTTATTCTATTTTTTTTCCTGGAATGTTTCTTTTAAGGGACCTGTTTACAGCTGGATAAGCTCCTCCCTGCTGTTTACTGCTGTGTTTCCCACTTAATGAATCCTACCAGTTACTGCCAGGCAGAACTCTCTCACGTGTGAAGAATGCCATCGGTCCTTTGTTGAAGTGATTTGTTGGAAATCAATTTCTTAAATTTGGGTGTGAGTCAGCTTCTTGAGAACAATAATATACCTTTAATTGAGAGCACAGGTTATAACCACAGCAGAACATTATAAACTTTCTGGTTTGTCATTGGAATCTAAGCATTGAAACCCAGATCGTGGGCTCTTCTCTAAAAGCAGGTTTGGGTCATCATATGCCTCTCACTGCGCGTGTTCTGTGCCTGTCCTTTTGGGCCTGAATGTCTTCCCCCTTTCCAAATGATCAGTTGTAAAAACAGACGGGCGTTGGGCCAGAGCCCTCACACTTACGTTCACCCTATTAACCATCTAGCTTGAGATTTTACAAGGTAGACTTTGGCCTCTGAAAGGTTAAATACGTTTGTTTTGTTAAGCAGCAGGCTCTAATTGTACTCATTGCGTTAAAAATTGAAAAGGGCAGTTTTATTAGGTACCTATTAGGGTATAATGGTTGCTAATCTTAGCTTTCAGTAAGTTGGTATTTTCTTCTGGTAAATACAGCCTACATACATTATAGTCATCACCATGGAGTTCTGGGCATCAGACTACGTCGTTTCTTAGGCAGTTTTATCCACTAAGTTCACACTCTCAGGGAACTTTTAAACTTAAAATCATGAGCCAGATGTGCTCTCGTTAGAATCAGAAGCCTTTGTCCCCTCTCCTTCCACCCTGTTCTTGGAGTAAACCTCGATATGGAATGTCACAGTTCAAAAAGCAGATGTAGACTTAGCCCATAATCTCTGTATTGATAGACTACATATCAGTACACACTTAGTGCTGCTACATTTGTATTGAAGAACTGTGACTTCCTTTCTGATGGTCAGTGCATACTAATCAGTACAGATGCTAAGTCTGTGCCTGGATTAACCTTCCCTACCACGTGCAACCCATTTATCTGGGACTCGGATGTTGGGAAGTCATAGCCTATTGAATTACTTTGGGGATTGATTTTAAAAATTCAACTTTAGGAAAAATTAAATTTGGGTCCTCCAATGCTTTTGTAGAGTATTGCTTTGGAAAGATATTATTCTTGAAACTTGTAATTCATTTTACTTTGTTTTTCTCACGAAACATAAATAAGTTTGAGATAAGAGTACATTAGTCAACCTGGCAGACCTATGAGTCTGGTTTCAGAGAGCTCACGATGCCTAAAACAGTGGTGTGTCTGCCGTGGAGGCAAAGGGGAGGAGAGGAGGTGCAGGCTTATCTCCCAGGACAAGGTAAAGGCGATGTGGCCCTTCACTCACTCTCTTTTACAGCTGGGTTAATATTTCGCCTTTATAACTTGGGATACTTTTATTTCCCATTGATCTCCTACTGTAAGGGAGAATCTAACACCATCTTTAAATTCCTTGTGCCCATCCTTTATCAATTGTAGTTAATGATCAATAAAAGACAACAAATGCCTTAGGGAAGCTTTCTTAAAGGAGCCCTTTTGTGAACGATTTTATAAAGAATGGGGGGGGGGGTGTTATTAGTGTTTCCTTATTTTTTCTAATTTATCTGTTTAAAATGTCTATGTGCTTATACAAGATTTTCTTAAGAAGAGGCATACCTCTATATTCTAAATCATTTTTGGTCCTAAGAGTTTAAGTAGGAATTAAATAGTTTATTATGAAAAAAAATTCTATCCTTGCTAGATGGTAAGCTTCTTGAAGGCAAAGGTAGTACCCTAAGGATCCTGGTTGTGACCCTGTGGCCCCTAGCAGAGGAGAGAGAGGGAAAGAGGGAGGGAGGGAAGGAGGGAGGGAGTGAGGGAAGAAGGGAGGAAAGGAAGGAGGGAGGGAGGTTGATTCACTTGTTAGGTTCTTATAAGTGTCTGTTTCTGTGTTCTACACCCAGTAATAAACAGGCTTTGTCTTATACTTTAATTTAAATCTTTGCCTAGCAGCATTTTTAAAGTGTCCAGAAACAAAAAAAGATGAAAATGTTTCAATTTGCAGCTCAAGCTCTTGTAACTTTATAAAAAGAAATAACGTTTCTCAGAAGTTGCACACAAAGGACATTGTACTTCCGCCAGCCTAAAGGTTAATATTGCATATTGTTTTCAATTAGGAATACAATAGATACGGCTGGTGGGTAGGAGAAGCGAAGGGAGCCATTGGCTTGGTGCCGAAAGCCTACATAATGGAGATGTATGATATCTGAGAGTCCTGGGTAAGTACATTTTAATCCGATATTCTGTAATAGCTCATATGTTCTCCTGGTCTCTGCATTGTGAGTCTTTACCGTTTTCTAAGTCTTGGTAGTTTTCTGATAACATGGGGATTATGCTTCCAAATCTTCGCCTTCTTTTTCAAAAGGGAGTCTAATTGAATTTTAAAAATAATTTTGTGAAATTTACTTTGGAAATAGATTATTAAGAGAAAGCCCCTGTGATAATACGAACCTCCTCCTCTTTAGTAAAATACCACTCTTTATGGCCTTTCTGAGGAGCCCAATTGACACAAAGAAGGTTGAGTAAACATTTATTTTTCCTTGGCTAAAAAAAAAAAAAAATGTAATTTTTTTCTAAACAGGAAAAAATCAAGGTTTCGGTTGAAGAAAAAAACCATAATGCAGCTTTCTCTTCTGCCCGCAGCTGAGGAGGGTCTCCTGCCACTCGGCAAAGCTGTGGAATCAGAGCACCGGGAGGCCTGGGCGGCCGCGCATGACCTTCCTTTGTTTTGCTGAGCATCCCGCGTCTTCATTGCTCTCTGCACTCAGAGCGGCCCTCTGACGTGAAGCTGAATGAAGGGTATTAATGCAGATTAGACACAAGCTGTACACTTAGACCTGTTGCTGTTTTGCAAAGAAATGATTGTAGTTTTTACTTACTCATTTGCAAAGAAATGATTGTAGTTTTTACTTACTCATTTGATTTGTGTGAGGAATTCAGCACTGTTTTACATGTTCCACGTTGTCACTGCTACTTCTGGTATGAGATGCAACTTCTCTCAGTAGTGGCCGTCAGTTATTTTTGTCAACTCTAACATATAGTTTCATAGAAATGTAAACTGCATATCATCGTGTAAGTGTTGGGCAGATGCTTTAGTAAAGCCTTCAAGAATAAGGCATTATTGAAGCTTTAGAGATGTTTTATGTCAGTATTTATTTTCCACACATTACTAACATGTTTTCCCGAAAGAATTGTTACCATTGGCGAGTTTGCTTTATGTTAGATCTCACCACAAGAAAGGAAACAGGATTGGATTGCGAATGGTAGTGCGCTGTCACTTTCTACAACACACGCTGACCGGAACCGTGGTTCATGTGAAGTCCTGTATCAAGAGCAGATACCCTGGTCAGATGATGGGCCAGCCAGCATCTTCTACCATCATTTTATTTAAATTTAATAAAATAAAAAATTCCTAAGACCCATCTCCCATTCTCCGCCACTCTAAGGGCACACGGAATCTCAATGAGCTCTGGGAGTGAGGGGGTGGACCCAGCCTCTTGTCCTGCCTGATGGTGGCTGTGGCAGGGAACCCACCACAGGGCGACTCCAGCGTGTGTCTCCTCGGGCTCCTTAGAGCAGAGGAAGGAGCAGTGTGGGGACCACAGCAGCACACACACCAGCAGGTACGCGGAAGGGCAGCGGCAGCCTGACAGTGGAGTCACATGCTCCGCTACCTGAGCCAGACTTGCAGAACTATGTCAGCCCCTGTTCATGTATATTTGAAACCAAAGGCATTTTAAATGCCTACAAGGTACTGGTCTGCTCTTAACTTATATCACAAGGTACTGCTGAACGGATAATCATTTGGAGTAGCTATAATCTCCTCATATTGAATCACTGATTGGCATGTACCTTTGTTGAACTTTTCAGATCTTTGCTTTATGAAGAGAAAGATTCTGACCATGCAAGCAAGCTGGTAATATTTAAAAACCCCCATTATTTACATAAACCTGTTTACAGGCACTATTTCAGAGTGTGTATTTACCATTATCGCCTTAATACCATGATCATGTTATCTCAGATGTTAAAGAATATTAATTTTAGGGATTGGGAGTAAACTCTAGTTTACATAAATTATATAAATTGTTGAGCTCAAGCTGTCAGGCATGAATTGGTGCACTTGTTAATCTGGTCCTAATAGAGAGCACTGGGGCAGAGTGAGATCATCTTGGGAAAAGTAAGACAAGCGGAGATGAGGCTACCGGGCTGGTTTTCGAAGCCCGAGAGGTTGAAAAGCAAAAGCAGTGGTGGGTTTCCACAAAACGTGGGCTCGCTGGTGGCGCGGACACAGGTTTCCCGCTCCTGGCTTCAGAGAAGATTGCAGCCCGGGGCCAGTAGGTGGCAGCAGCCTTTCATTGCATGCCCAGCCACCGGGAGGCCCTCCCCCACTCCGCCCAAACCCCCGCAGAACACAGAGCTTGTAGAGCAGCGCTGCCTCCTTTTACAGTTAATCCAGGAGAGGGAGTCCTTCGCCAACGGATGACCAGTGATTCCAAGCCAGACAGTCTCTCTGTGAACGGTGGCGGTGGCGATGCGGAAATCTAGTGTGGCCTCTGCCTGAGCTCCTCTGGCCTTTGTTCTTTTTAAGCTGGAATCCAGGTGGGAGATAGGAAAGAAAACCAAGATTTCCAATTGGAGTGACAGATAATCATTGCTTTCAATTCATGACAAGTTTGTATTCATTTGGTGAAATCTTTTGTATACTACCAGGGAGAAAGTTTTCTTTACACCCTTGACAATATATCACACACTCCTCAAATCATAATAATATAATTAATGTGACTCTAAACAACATGGCTTGTTAGAAAATGTGCTAATTGCTATGTTCTCATTATGTTTGCTTAGCTTTTATTTGTTTTCCTATGAACACTTAGAGAGCTGTTTTTTTCCAAAGGTGATTGTAAGTCATATTTTATATAGCATTTTGCTTGATTATTTGCACTGTACTGAATTTGTACTCCATTGCCATTAGATCTTACAATAATGTTCCACTCTGCAAATTTTTAAGGTTCAAATAAAGTTTAATTGTTTGCAAACTGTTATGATGCTAATAATTCAACAGCCTGCTGTGTTACTAATGAAATTACTTTGTTATGATTAATTTGGAAAATAGTGTGTTGATTGTAGTAATTAAGCACAACAAGGTGAAGTAAATGATTCTAATGCCATCTGGCCTCCAAAGTGAATGAAGAAATGAAATAGGGCTGTCATCTGAATTTATTCAAAGAAGTAAGGATAATACAAATGACTTTCATTGCTATAAGGACTTACACTTAACCACATCTCACTCTATTCTGTTTTTGCCACTTTGTTGCATATGACACTTCCTTTTATGAAAAAAAGAATGCTATTTAGCCTAGTAATTGTTATCAGTACTTTATATTATTTTAAGTCAATTATTTTTACCTTGCACTAATTTAATTATCGGTAATTACGTAAAGTATTATAGGGTCATAGATAATCACTTTTCACCCATCTGTAGGTGAAATATAGGTATATGTGGGGGAGGGGTTGCTACTGGTGTGCAAACACGTTGAGTGTAGCCTTCCATAAAGAGTAGAGATCCCATTCGGTTGTGTCTGAAATGTTTCTGTTCGAGACTCTCACAGGCCTATTTCTATGTTTTCTCTACTTTCTCCAGCCTAATCAATTCCCACCCACTTCAGAGAGTCTGGTCCCTTGCAGGGTCATGATTAAAAACAGAACCGAGAACCCAGTTATAAATTAGCCATCGGGCCATTATAAGAAAACTGGCCCTAATATATGTGTTGTTTAAAAGCTGGAACTTCATCAGCGAGACTGAGTGAAGCATTGTGAGTTTGGGGTGGCGGTGAGGGGTGACCAGCGAGACTGAAGCATTGTGAGGAAAAGTTCTTCTAAACATCAGGTGAGTCAGTTGTTTGTATCTCAGTTGTTGAGTGGAGGTACAGACACAAGCTATAGAGAGAGCCTTTTCCTGTTCTCGATTCCCATAGATTCAAGAATATTGAAAATCATTCCATGTGGTAAAGGAGGAGGTGTGGTGGAGACTCAAACAGGATTCAACCATAGAAAATACAGCTTCACTCAGAGGTGAAGGAATATAATTAACATATAGAACATAAAAACATTTGCTAAAATGGCCCGAGTTGTTGGTAAAATTCAGAGTATTCCAAAATACAGAGAAACAAAAAGTAGTATATTATTAAAGTGTCTTTCTACAACCTTCACTGCACCATGCAGGTGATCGCCTGGATTGGGAACAGGAATCCCAGACGCCCTCTGCTTTAGCCAGGATTACCATCCCCGTCTTGGGGCTGATTTCCTCTAGAATGTCTGTTAGAACCACTGATAGTGTAACGTTTTGCTGTGATGAGGAAAATACTTGTAAAAGGTATATGATCACAGTTACATGGAACAGCATTTCACTAATATTGTGTGGAAGGGGCTTTTTCTGGCTTTCCCTGGCAGAATCTGCTCTATCATTACATTACTTGGTCACAAATATATGACTTGGTGCCACCAGGGTACTTCAGACTATATGGTGCGTATCCAGTGAATAATTTTTAATCAACTGATTTGCAGCCCTGCCCCCCAGTATGTCAAGCCCTGAGATTTAAGAAGAGTTGACTTCTGTGCCTAGTAGGGAAAATGCCTTCATCATTGTTACATCGGCTTTCTGACAACATTCTCTGCGTCAAAAAATCATTCCTTTACTGAGACTTTAAAAGCAGCTTCATTGTCCCCATAATGCCATCAACAAGTGGGTCGGATTGGATTGTTGGTGATTGAGTTGAATGAGATTGGGCATAACAAAGTGGCAGTCAGTGTGATGTTTAGTGTTGTCACTTTCAAAGAAGGCGCAGGCCACTCAGGCAGCCTGGGGCGAGTGAGCTGACCTAGCTTCCCTTCCCAGCACTCCCCAGCCACTGTGGCCCACCTGCCACCTGGGCCAGCAGGTGCCTCCCCTCTTGGAAGCGCTCTAGCTGTCACCTGGGATGGACCAAAAAGGAATTTCCCCAAGTGGGAAGTTTCACAGTTGTTGCCAAATCCAACCATAATCCAACTTTTGTCTTTTTTTTTTTAACCTTTACTCCCTATTTCCTTAAAGATGCATGATTATGTTAACTTGAGTGCTTTGAGTCCCCATGGTGGCAGGAACCCTAAGGGCCAGAAGTAGCCTTAGTCACATCTGTGCTCGGCTCAGGTCTGTCTGGGAAAGCGCTGGAGGCTGAGCCAAAAAGCGTGTGACTGCAAAATCGCCCAAAGCCCACCTCCCAGGTGCTCCCCTTGATGTGGGAACCGTGGAGAGTGACCCTCGGTCTGTCTCCACAGCTGCCTTTGCTATTCGCCATTCCTCGGAGAGGTAACACAGAACAGCACCATCTGTTGTCTATATATTGGCCTCAACTTTGTTGTTGTTTTTTTAAAAAATATATTTTTTATTGATTTAACAGAGAGGAAGGGAGAGGAATAGAGAGTTAGAAACATTGATGAGAGAGAAACATCAATCAGCTGCCTCCTGCACATCTCCTACTGGGGATGTGCCCGCAACCAAGGTACATGCCCTTGACCGGAATTGAACCTGGGACCTTTCCGCAGGCGGACGCTCTATCCACCGAGCCAAACCGGTTAGGGCTGGCCTCAACTTTGTAATAGAAAAATACCACTAGAGTAAAAGCAGGTGCCATGTGGTAGCTTGAGTGGCAGCTTGCCTCTTCTTTGAGGAAAGGGTCACATGGGGGCTCTCGAAGGAGGAAATTAAGGACACCAGTGCACGCCAATTAAGACCGACTGCTTCAGAGGACGAGAAAGTTCCAACAAATATGCAGGTTCCCGCATACAGCTTCCCCTCCTGGGTCCCCTGGGAGTCCACCTAGGAAACCCTGTGTCTTTAACTGCCAGTCAAAATGAGGATAACAGTTTAAATCAGACCAGTCATGGCAATGGCCAACATTAACTCTGTACTACTTGTCATGCTGTGCACTTTTCATTCAATCTTCCAGCAACCCTCTGAGGTAAGGTTGTTTCTTCCCATTTTCCTGATTAGGAAACAGGGGTTGGGAGAAAGTAATTTATCCCAAGGTCCAGGAGTCATAAGGTACCCAGCCCCCTCCCTTGATTTCAGCGCCATTCTGCTTCCCAGTACTGTGACCGATTCAAATACTTAATTCTGTTCTTTCCAATAAAAGCTTACTGGCCGTCCTTATAAAATAGTGTGGAGCATGTGAAAAGAAGAGTTCAAGGATGGACTGTCGGGCAGCCTGATTTGCCTCACTCAGGAGTGAAAGCACCTCAAGGTGACTGTCAAATCCACAGCAGCTCCTAACCCGCATGGAGGAGAAGCTTTCACTGCAGGAAGTTATCTATCCGTGAACTTCAAGTCTGACTGAAAACAGGAAGTCCATCAAGGCAGCAGAGTCCAGGGAGGTCACCGGGCCAAGGGGACCTTTTCCTATCCTCTCCACCTCCTCCAAGTCAAATCCAAGCACCTGCTAGGGGGAGGACCTTAAAGCTGCCTGCCTCTGTCTTGAGTAGTTTTCAATTACATAGCTGCTTTTTTGAGGGGTGAGAGGGGGTGTAGGGTTTAAATTGATCAGGGTTTGGGTGGGTGGTGGTGGTTTTTATCAGTTTAAAAGATTATTATTTAACTGTTCAGACCTTACAATCGACGAGCAAACTTCATTATAAAACTTGTATAATTTTGTAACCGGCCGATGGCAATGTCTTACATTCAGCTTACAATGTTGAGATAGGAATTCATTGAAGGAGAACCTTTATTGGCAAATCCAGCATTTAACTACAAGGTCTTATTCCTTGGGCACCTACATGATGCCTTGTACAGGGCTCCATAATAAGTCTTCTGCTGTGTTTTTGTTGTTTTGTTTTTTTTTTAACAAATCTTTTTTAAGAAATCCTTTTTCCCCTCCTCAGTGATTGGAGGCTGGTGGGTGATGCACGGTGACCTGTCCCATCCAGATGGGGAGACTCACTCCTAATTCCCAGTTCAAACACCTGTGGGCTGTGGAGCCTGCCACTCCCTGCTCCCATGTCCTCCCTCCACTCTCCTCCTCCTCGGGTTTTCCCAAGGAGCTAAGTCTTATGAGGCATCACCTTCTTGCCGCTCTACAGAGTTATCAATATCAGGCCTTCTCTCTGCTTTCTGTGACCCCCGCAGAAGCGAGGCATGTCACACTGTGTTTACACTGCTCTGTGCTCCCGGGTGGAGGAATTGCAACGCGGCTGTCGAGTGTGTGTGCGTTGCTGTCTAGCTGTTGCTTTGCTGCCATCGGTCAGCATGTTTGCTTTATTCTTTGTTATCTTCGCAGGGCTTGCTGTTTTTCTTCCTATCTAATTAAATGATTCCATTTTGAATAATTGCGTTTACGTGCCAACCGTGTGCTAGGGGCATTTCAAACGTAGAATTCGACATAGTGTCTCCTAAGCAGACTCATAGTCTAAATAAAACAGGCAGGACATTAACTCAGGGAAGGAGAACAGCCCCATGTAGCTTCTCTTGGTGCAATTCTTAGCAGGTTTAATCACTAGCCATGTCCTAAGACATAACAGAAAGATTCTCTGATGTTGTTATGTCTGAACCTAGCAGACTAGCTTGGGAACACACTGGGGATCCTTCTATGTATTTGAAGGTAGAGAGAGGGGAAGAGAGGGTTTCAATGGTTCAGATGAAAGGATTGATTTGGGGAAAATTTGTGAAATGTGTGTAGCTACTGAATTAAGGGCCAGGGGAACCAAATCGCCGTGTGTGTGTGTGTGTGTGTGTGTGTGTGTGTGTGTGTGTGTGTGTGTGTGAGAGAGAGAGAGAATAATGTGAATCTTTTGCAGAGTTGCTGCCAATTAAGGTAAAGCATAGTTCTGGAAGCCGAGGCTGACCCCCACCTTTAGGGCTCTGCTTTCAGCTTCGAACAGAGCTGTACCAGGGGTATTCAGCCCAGAGTGGGTGGGAGGAAGGCCTGCGGTCAACCCAAATTCTAGTCGCAGCTCTCTACTGCATCATGCCTGCCAGAGAAAGAGTTTCCTTGCCTGCGAAATACGAGGCCTGTTCTCTCTACCTCACAGGGTGTAGTTAGGCTCAAGTGAGATGGTATGTGTAGGTGTCCGGTAAAATCAGTGACAATGCTAAATATGGCTTTCCTGCACCGGAAGGTATGAGAATTGAAATGAAACAATGCGTCAGAATGAAAATTTCTCCTTCATACCAGAAGCAATGTGGGTGGGTGGGGGGGGGGAGTGGGGCGAGGGGAATCTGACACCCAGAACTAGCTGCAGAACTGCTTGGAATAATGTTAGTGAGCTGTTGGTTTTGTTATTTTATAACGAGAATCGATGTGCATTATCCTAGAGGAGTTCGGGATTACATTCTCCTATGATCTTGAATACATTTCTGAATCAAGCCATCTGGTTTCCAAGCTATGGTCATTCTGTTAATGGGGAGTTCAATAACAGATGTTATTACTTCTATCTGTAAAATTTCAAAATAAACTTCCTTTGATATTGAAATGCTTCAGATCAATCTGAATAACAGGCTTTGGGTCTATGTGGTCTGTAGTTGGTTGGACTTCACAGAAAATTTCTTTTTGGAATGAATACCCTACGGAAAAATGTTGTATAGGTTCCCTTTGGCCATAAGCTACTCTCTTTAGGAAGTTTTTCTTCCAAATGGGTTTCTGTGATTGTTTGCATGTGAGGACAGACTTTGTAGTTGAACGTTTTCTTCAGCATCACGTCGAGGACTAAGACAATTTTATTTGATCAAATTGGCCTTGTAATTTAGCACTAATCTCGGTGTGTAGTTTTGTAAAAATATGGGACTAGAAATAAGGGCGAACCAGAACATCATTACATGTAACCTTAATGCTTTAATGTTATAACTTTGGGCAAAGCTAATAAAAAATGCAAAGGACTCTTAAATAATTTAAATTATCTAAAAAATTGAGCATATTCCTTCAAATAATAATGGCTTTCATGATCTGATTTTTAAAAATTCATTTCTCATGTCTTGAATAACTTAGAAGTGTAGATATCAAAGGAAGTTGGAGTTTATTTAAGATTATCAAATGTATTTGTTATCATACAGCATCATTGAAGATTCCATTTTTTAGCCGTAAGTATAATCTACAATGTTATGCAGCATATAACTCCAGTAACATATTTGATAATGTCATTACAGTGTAGAGTAAACTTTCAGCACTTGTCTTTAAAACAGTGCTCTGTAATGTGGTTCCTGGACTATTTTGAGCCATTAATTAATTCCATTAACTTTAAAAAATAGTCCTACTGTGTACCTTTGATTTGCTTTCTAAAATTATATGAAAGCAGAAGCCCCAGTGGCCTAATGGATAAGGCATTGGCCTCCTAAAATTATATGAAAGCTTCTCTTACCATCTTTACCTCTATGGGGAAATTATTACTTCCACAGTGTATGTTCATTACTGTGCTCTTTGGGTAAAGGGCTGTAGCTGGGATACAATAAACCATGGTAACTGATTAAGTAAAAATCAGGTCATTCCTAAAACTTGCCCCCTCTTCCTCAACGACTGCAGTAGAGAATATTTACTTGCTCTGGTGCTGTGGTTTATAGCAATAAATACTCTATATTGATTACTACTTAATTCTAATGGAAGTATATGAAGGCTAGAAACTCATTATAGCTTAGCATTTAGTGCCTTAATTTTTAAACAGTTTTTAAATTTTAAAAATTGATGTAATTGCCCCAAATATGCTTCTGTGATTGGATCCATATCATGCTATAAAACTGGTCTCATTTCATATCTTTTCTACAGATTATTTTGTTCACATTATTTTCCCTGGCACTTCATTGCTATTTTTGCATAACTGAAAATCTGTCATTTCCATTTTAGCTCAGTTTGGAAATATGAAAACCATGTCAGAGCAACACATTAAAGATTGGTATAGGAGCACCAGAAATTAATGGAAGAGAGCCATGAAGAGAGTTTAAATTTAGTCAAATTATTCAAGTGTGCAATTTTGATCCATTAATCTGGTTTGAGACTGCTTGAGAGAGATATTTCCCTCTACATGAGGTTTTTCTCTTTCAAGATACACTGAAGAGAAAACTCTCATCTGAAATAAATACCGTTGTGGTTTTTCTTTTTAAGAAAAGGGTGAAGCCAGAGCTTCCCTAATACTGTGTTATAATTTATTCTTAGTCAAAAACAGATGGCCATTTACACACCGGGTATCAAAAGCTAGTTATAGTCATTAAAGGTGGTCTCTCTAAGGCTGTGTATAAAGATACTCAATTTAAGATTTATTTTCAAGCTATTTGGGGCCCTGAGGAAAGATTTCCTTACAAAGGGAATTCTGTGTTTGACTTCATTATTTGTAGGGTTGGGGGTTTTTGTGTTTGTTTGTCTTGAGATTGTTGCCTTTTTGTAAATAGAAAACGGAGGAGGAGAGCACGGAGCTGGCGTTTCTCTGAACCCTAATACAGTATGTCTTCTTAATGAACCTGCCGCAGTGGCCACAACACCGCTCCCTGCAAATAAACACGCTCCGAGTGATTTAGCCACAATGTCCAGGCTGTGTAAACACCTAATTATTACAATAAAATTGTCAATAAATTTACATTACTGCTCCCTTTTCAAACGTTAACCAACTTTTCCCTGGCTTGATAAAAGGGCATAAATTGTATTTTTACGTGTTGATGGTTTTGTTTCCATCGCCCTTCTCACTGCACTCTGGACAAAAGCC